>HG992161.1:2639161-5278323 GCA_905220505.1 Laothoe populi | reverse complement strand
GGGTGTACTGGTTACACTTCTGCCTACCCCTTCGGGGATTACAGGCGTGAGTGTATATGTATCTAGTTTAGAAAGTTCAACCCATTAAACCAAACCAAAATTTATCAATCAAAAATTTATCAAGTTATCAAACCCATTTAAAAATATGTATGTATATTTGACTGGTATTTCTTTGAATAACATTAAAAATAAAAAATATAAACACCTTATAAATGAATAAAGTGATTGCTAGTGTATAGATGATGCTATGTATACATAAGCTGATATCCTTTTCTTAAATTTCTTTACTTTTTTTTAATGTACTGACTTGTCATAAGAGCTATGTAATTGCCTACATGATCAATAAACGATTTCATTTCGTTTCGTTTCGTTTCAACGAGTCCAACGACATTCTAAGCGAAGTTCACACCTTTGTCAAACACCTAACGGATACGTCATTACGTTCCATTTCGCTTATACGATCGAACAATCATGGAATGATGGTAATAATTAATGAATAATTGTAAATTCAACCCTATTCCCGAGATATTTGTCTCGGAAGTATCCGCGGTACGTTAGACGCGAAAGGAATCTATGATGGATACCCGCACGGAATGACTAATGAAATTCTCCACAAATGGCGTCATTCTCTTAATGCGTTCTGTTGGGTCGTGCTCGCACTGGTGGGCTATTGGACTCGGGAAAAAATACGTCGCATACCGTCATGTTATTTACTCTTTCGCGGCGTGTGACTTGTGAGCTATGCGTTGAGTATATTTCTTTTGGCTTGTGTTAGTTGACTGTATTGTGTCTTATATCTTACGGTTGTAGAGCGAAAGTTCCTGAAAAATTACAGAGTTAAAAAGGTAATGGTTGGTAATGGTTTTTAAAGGTTTAGAAATTTTATCTTGAGAGTATGCCTAATTATAATATCGTACTAGCGGGTTCGGAAGACGTCGTCCTGCCGTAAAAGCAGCGCCACATTAAATATGATATTTTAAAGATCACAATCTTTGGCATTTCACCCAAAATCCCAGCAAATCAAATTTGGTGACATACCGACAGCAGCACCACCTACTGGGTCCAATTGTGTTTACAAACCATCCAGGAACCCATTGAAATATGCACAAAAAATTTCATCCCAAGCGATCTAGCCGTTTAGGAGGACTTAGGTGACAAACACACGTAGAGAAGAATTATATGTATTACTAGCTGTTGCCCGCGGCTCCGCCCGTGTGGAAGTTATTTTTGGGAGAAAGAGATCCATCGGACCCTAGATCTCATTGTTGCATGGAATATTAAGGATAGGGTCGAATTTAATGCCAAGACAACCTAGGTGTGCCCGTTATCATGCAATAAATCCCCATTTTCTACTATTTAACTTTTGGGGATTACTAAAATGACTACTAAAAATAGGGGTTGGTAATAGAAGGGTGAAAATTTAATGCCACATTACAAAAAAAATGATAGGTGTGGACAACCCTTATCACTTAGGGGTATGAAAAATAGATAGTAGCCGATTCGCAAACCTACATAATATGCATATAAAATTTCATAAAAATCGGTCAAGCCGTTTCGGAGGAGTATGGTAACTAACATTGTGACACGAGAATAATATATATAATATATAAGATTATTACCCAAACGAATTTGAGTTTTTTGTCTATTATTTTATGTCGAAGCAATAGCAATGTTAACATGTGAGCACTAGAACCGTTCTGTGGTCAATTTTCTCTACAGCATAAAGAATCGTGCTCTATAGGAGTCTACCAATATTTTAGAGAACGTGAAGAAAATCTATGCTGTGGTTGGAGCTTGTAAAATACATATACATTGAGGGTATCAAGAGTGATTAAGACTAGTATCCGATATCGCTATCTCTTGTATCACATAAAAAAACGAATAAACGATCTTCTCCTAAAAGGGCAAATCAGAAGTACCTCCAACCGTCGTAAATGTATGAGAAGATGTATGAATGTGGAAGAGGCGAAAGAAGTGTGTCAGGATCGTAGCTTGTGGCACTCAATAGTCTCTGCCTACCCCCATGGGATACGGGTGTGAGTGTATAAGTATGTATGTATGTATTGTATCACATTTTGGGATAAAAATAAATTATACGAAACGTAGATGTTATAATCGCATCTCTAGATACTGCCGTAGGGATACAGACGTGATCTTATAAATTTGTATGTATTTCTATTCTGCAGCAACGTCGTATGGTTTTACAAAGTTGTTCGGTTCTTAGCATAGCACTAAGTCTAAAGTAAGCCAAAGCGCCTTAACAACTCGCAATGTTCGGGCTCTTCCTGTCAAAATAGATAATAATACAAATGGAGAGTAAGTGCGAGAGTGGTATGTTTCTTCAATAAGTGTGGATATTGCTGATTTTGTTCTAAATCATTTACTATTTGACAGCCTCCAGGGCGTAGCGGGAGAGAAGACGGCTGTAAAACGGGAGACCGAGGGTTCGATTCCCACACCGAGACAAACATTTGTGTGAGAGATAGATAGTTGTTTTGGGGTCTGGGTGTTGTGGGACCGTAGTGCCTCGTAGTTCTAAGAACTTCGAAGTTGTGTGAAGCCTACCAACTTTCATTGGGCATCGCGTGGTAAACTAAGGTCTAACCCCTCTCATTAGTAGAAAAGGTCAATGCGTAGCAGTGGGACATATGCCGTCATATGATTTTTAGTGATATTGGGTTTTTCTATTTATAAATACTCAGTATCAGTCAGGTGTCTCGAATTGTGCCCGATATAGCGATAGACTCGCCCCTATCCTTTTATGGGACCGTAATAAATTCGTCGAATAGTGGGTGTACTGATGAAACCTCTACCTACCCCGTCGGGGATTACAGGCGTGAATGTATATATATATTAATTTATAATAATAAAAATGAAAGGAAAAAATTCTGTATGTTTTTATTCTGGGATGTGAAAGTGACCACACTGCACCGATGGTAAGCGCAGTGTCGTCCAGTTAGAGTATCGAGTAGCGAGAGACAATCATGGCGGTCTGCAATCACGATTATATTCCATCATTTCATTGAGTGTTAAGGTTTCCCGAATGAATAATTATATTTAATTAGATTGTACCTGATAATACGATTAATTTTCAAGGGCTCGGAAGTCTTAGCGGTGTTTCTTTACTCAGGCCGTAATGAATCTCTGTCTAGCTAATTATCAAAGAAGACGATTAATGTAAAAAGGTGATGTTAGCATTTTTGTCAATCATTAATAATTAGACGTATTTTAAATGTTGCAGAAAAATCTATGAGTCGCCTTAACAGCATAAAGTGAGTAAAGATATTTATCGATATTCTCATTGGACGGCAATGCGCTTACCATCAGGTGCAGTGTGGTTGAGGCGACTAAAAGGGGTCACTGGGGTCGTGGCTGCACAGCGGGGGATGTGTGGCCTTTAAAAATATACTTATTTTCGTGGTGCGACCCCGAGATGGGTGGTGGCGCAAAGTATCGTGTTTCTATAGAATGTGGAGGGCAACTTACCTAGAAGAGACGGGCCGTAAAGGCACCGCGCAGGGATTGTTCCGACAGAAATCTAGAGTACACTCAGGATCCCCCAGGGCTGTTCCACATGCGGTGCAGAAGGCTACCATGGGGTTTTTACTCGGTACACTGACGTAGAAAAAAAGGTCAGGGCCCCGATAAAAAAAATGTGCGGTGTGGTTATTTTACCGTGCCAGGTAAAGAAACAAAGTCAGAAGTGTAGGCCATTTGTCTAATTACAATGTAATATGTAAGAATTCCTGAAATTTACAACCAACTACATTCCGGTAGTACAATATTAATTAGTACTTTAGTTGGACAGGTCGGTATGATTAAACAAGGCAATAAATTCACTGTAATCTTGGGATGTCTCGGTCCTCAGGGTTATGGCCTTCCGTGGATTATTAGAATTCTGTTCATGAACTCTATTAATGTTTCCAAATGAGGTTGTGGGATCTTGTTTATTAATCAGATACTACCACGGCCCGAACCAAGAGGTTTGCAAATTCATTCGTATTTTTGCCGCACCATCAAGCTGTGGAACAGTTTGCCAGCTGTGTTCCCTCCTTCCTATGATCCTGGGTCCTTTACGCGTAGTGCGAAGAAGCTAAACAGCAGGCCGGCATGATTGTGTTGAGTAGCGAGGGATAGACTGTCTCTCGCTACTTGATACTCTATCTGGACGGCACTGCGCTTACCATCAAGTGTAGTGTGGTCACTTTGCCGTGCCAGAATAAAAATAAAACAAATATTTTTACAAATAGAGCATTTTTCATTTAACTAAATGACGAGATCAGGAGGATAAGGTCGTGGTCTGCCTCACCCAAAAATAGTGGCAAGACAAAGTACTGTGTACGTGCACACACGACAAAATATCAATCAATCCTAAATCGCGGTAGCAACATTTGCGGTGACGCTTCGTATATACACAAGTTAAACGGAAGACCTTCCTCTTTACCAGAGGAACACTATTACTCGTTCCTCTACATACTGATCGTTTCGACAAATGATATCAAATTTTCTAATACTAAGTAGTGTCATGTAATATAACAAACATATAATCCCATGAAAAAAGCTAACGTAAAGCGATAATATACCTTGTTCATTGATTACCCTTATAATTGTTTTGCCCTTGCATTACGAGATCAGTTTACATTGCTTATAGCTGTTAAACAAGTGTGATTACTAAAATCCTCTTATTTAATAGCATGAAGTCCGCAAATAACTCGAGCAAAACCAGACTGATCATAAATGTATAGTATTATGTTACATACACATACATCCACTTTTCTCCAAATTTTTTTACGGTCCATTAATAGGTATGATAAGGGGCGAGCCTATGGCCATACCCGGCTCAATTATAGACTCCGGGCTGAGTATTTCTAAATAGAAAACCCAATATCACTTTACCCGACCCGGGGATCGAACCCGAGTCCTCAGCCCAGCAGTCGTGACGCATGCGCAATTACAACTGCCTCACTGAGGCAGTCAACTGTATTATTTTAGGTCTTTGAAAATCTTATTCTCCGAAAAAAACAGAGTTGTTCCTTCGCGTCGGTTTCCACCGGACTAACACTAAAAAAAGTATATACAACGTGACTACCATTTATTTGATCAGCATGTTAACCAGCAGTTATTTTGAAGAGACAAACAAATAGTTGGTCGTAGTTTAGAAGGAAAAATCACTTAAAATATAAACACAATTCGTCAGTGAAGTTCTAACAATGAGTTTTTTCTATTATGGCACAGCAAAGTGACCACACTGTGCCTAATGGTAAGTACAAGTAGCAAAAGAGAATCTATCCCTCGCTGCTCAACATAATCATGCTGTGTAGCTTCTTCATATTACGCCTAAGGGAACTTGGATCATAGGTAGGAGTGAACACGGTAGCTGGCAAACTGTTCCACAGCTTGATGGTGCGACATACGATGCGCCAATACGAATTTGCGAGCATATTGGTTCTGGCCGGGGTAGTAGACACCACGAGGCTGTGGCTCCGAAAGCCAGTATGCGTGCTTCTGGTGTGGAAGGGTGAGGATGAAGATAGTAAAACTTCTACTTTACAAGGCACATAAAAGTGTGTAAACGAAGTCAAATCAAAAATTATTTAATATATATATTTTCGGAAATTACTTTGCAGATTTGGCAATACGAGAACTTAGTATTAAAATATTATCTAGCTTGGCTGCAATCTGGACACATTACATTATTTTTTACTTTCGTGTAAAGTAGGACTTTTTGATTCAGACTGTTAAAACTTCACTGGCAAATTATACAAGTAACTTTTGAACCTACATCGCTTCATAGCTGCTACAAACGAGCACAAGATTGACACGGCTCCATCCAGTATACGACGTCGTTACATTGTCATTTGGAAGGAAATGTGGTTCAACATGGAAAGGGTTAATTAAATCGTAATATCTACTCAAAAATGTGCAATCTACCTTTGATACAGGTGATGGGTGAGCTTTTCAAATTTCAGGTTTATATGGTATATACTTTTGACAGCCGTGGCGCAGTTGGCGAGTAGCCGGCTGTGAAACGAGAGGCCGTGGGTTCAATTCCTACACCGGGACAAATGTTTGTGTGACAGACAGATATTTGTGTCCGGGGTCTGGGTGTTGTGAGACCGAAAGTCTCTCGTAGTCCCTGATACCCACAACACAAGACTCGCTTCTTATTGTGGGGTCGGAGCTATGTGTGTGACTGTTGGGCGTTAATAATAATAATAACTTCTCTCAGATACATGCTGATTATTTTCAACTAGCTGTTGCTCGCGGCTCCGCCCGCGTGGAAGTCATGTTTGAGACAAAAAGTATACACTACAAAATACCAATTTTCATGCATTTAACTTCAAAAATGAAGGATTTTCATACAAATTTTCTTACCCTATTTAACCCTCTTAGGGGTGGAATTTCCAAAAAACCCTGAAATATGTGTTTTTAATTTTTAACTGTAAGGCCAAATACCAAATTTCATGCGTTTAACTGCAAAAATGACAGATTTTCATACAAACTTTCTTCCCCTATTTTACCCCCTTAAGGGTAGAATTTCCAAAATCCTGAAATATGTATTTTCTATTTTTAACTAAAAGGCCAAATATCAATTTTCATGCGTTTAACTTCAAAAATGACGGATTTTCATACAAACTATCATCCCCTATTTTACCCCCTTAGGGGAGGAATTTTCAAAAACCCTTCCTTAGTGGATGCCTACCTCATAAAAGGTACCTCCTGTCAAAATTTCAAGTCTCTAACCCCAGCCGTTTTGGCTGTGCGTTGATCGATCAGTCAGTCAGTCAGTCAGTTTCTTCTTTTATACAAGGTGTCCCAAAAGAAAGTTTATATATTGTAGAGCAATAAAAAAAAAAGTATTCCATCTATAGAAAATATGTTTTTTATTTATTAAAATATACAATTTGGGAATTTATGCCTTAAAAATAACATCGTCCAAATGTAAACCCTCGCGGACACGACACTCATTTATTCAAACGCTGAAATTCCTTATGACGGCTCGGCAAGTAGATTCCGTGATGGCTGCCATTCCGCAACGGATATTTACTTTTAAATGCGCCAGAGAACTCGGCTTATTGATGTAAACTTTAGATTAGAGAACCCCACAGGAAAAAGTCCATAGGGGTTAAATCAGGACTGCGTGGAGGCCAATTTATGTCACCTCTCCTGGAGATTAATTTGCCCGGGAAAATTTGACGAACTCGTGACAGAGACGTGTTAGATGTGTGTGATGTTGCTCCATCCTGCTGGAACCATGTTCTTCGGTTATAGCCAGCAAATTCTAGCAATTTAGGCACCAAAAAATTATCTAACATCTCCACATAACGCTCAGAATTAATTGTAACGGCGCGTCCTGTTTTATCTTCAAAAATTAAGGCCCGATAATTCCTCGCGCCGACATCGCAGCCCATACGGTCACTTTAGGCGAATGTAGGGGTCTCTGATGCTTGTGTTTTGGATTCTTTGCACTCCAGTAGCGAGAGTTCTGCTTGTTCACGTGCCCGTTAAGATGAAAATGAGCTTCATCCGAAAACAAGACGTTAGTAAACGTCGAAAAGTGCTCAATTGCCTGATTTACAAAGTTAAGCCTCTGAATGGCATCCTGCGGCTTTATCTCTTGAACCAATTGAATTTTATAGGGGTTTAGCTTCAGGTCCTTGTGCAAAATACGATGTAATGACGATCTAGGCACGCTTAAACAACTTGCGCGCTTCCGAATTGAAAGACTCGGATCGTCACAAACAGACTGGTTAACACTCTCCACGTTTTCTGCCGTTCTTGATGATCTTGGTCGCCCCGTTATGGGTTTTTCTAATGTTGAACCGGTCTCTTCAAACTTCTTAACCCATTTACGAATGAGAGGTATGCTTGGCGCGTCATTTACGTGACGAAAGCCTCGAATACTGCAAAATGTTCTACGCGCTGCAGTCGCCGAATTGCCGCTTTTGTAAAACTCTCGCACGCACAACGCGCGGTCCGCTCCCGAGAAACGCTCCATAGCGACTAAATTCCCAAGAGCCGGGCTACCCATTGACATACTCCCCGCGCCCCTCGGATGCGTTGCGTTTACGCAAGAAGATAAACAAATATAAACTTACTTTTGGGACACCTTGTATATACAGATGTCACCACCGAAAACCTTTGTTTCGGTATATAGACGATCTCTAGATACACTAATCGTCGGTTTAGTGTATCGACGTGAAGGCATGAAGAAATTGATGAATGTAGGTGAAGCTAATGTGGTGTGTCAGGATCGTGCAAAAGTCTATAGTCTCTGCCTATCCTTATGGGTTATGGCGTGATAATACGTAGGTATGTATTTAGATGGTCGGTGTGGGGACATACTCACTATGCTGCACATAATAGCATTTTAAACTTAACATTACGACTACTATATGGTTTAGTTTTATAAGATCAACAATATGCCAGTGTTTCTTAACCTGTGGTCCGCGGAGCCATGGGGGTCCGCGAGTATATGTGTGCAGTCTCATCTATGAACCTTTTAACAGTAATAAATAAATGCCACCAAAATTCTCCTATTCTAAAAACAAATACAGATTACAAATGGAATCCGATTTGAGATTACAACTTATGAGTAACCACAACTGCCGGCAACGCATTTGCAAGCTCTCTGGTGTTGCACATGTTCATGGGCGGCGATGATCACTTTCCATCAGGTGAGCCTCCTGCCCGTTTGCCCCCTTTTAACATAAAAAAAACCTAAATATACCTAATTTAGTTGCAAAAAGCAGCTCCCACATTCACATTAACGTATTTTTATGAAAAAGTATTTTTTATGAATTTGTAGTACTAAAACAACTAATATAGGTGGATCGTTTTTTTATTAGGGGATCCTTGAAATTGTGCTGGATTTCCTTAGGGTTCTGTGGACTGATTTTTTTTATCAAACGTTGATCTAAAGCATGAATAGACTTGGCCGGGTTATCACCACTGCATTACAAAAAAACACGTAAATTATAGCTTGCGATTGCGTTTCGTACATATCCGGAGGCGAACACCCCCAATGTTTGGTTGATTGCTCTTTTTTATGTGCTGGTGAGGCGCATACCAACATCAGAACGCGGCTTGTGTCACCATTCAAAATAAAACATTGAAATATAATGATAGTTTAGCGTAGCGTTCCGTAGGCATTTGCGTTCATGATTTAAAACTCCTATATGTAGCAACAATTTCGATCACACAAAAGATAAAATAAATATGAACCACATTAAATGAGATGAATAATGTTAGAAATTTAAAAAGGATTCTCGTTATTTACCAATGTCGGCCCCAAATCAGCAAAAAAAGTTCAATATGACAATGATTACAATGTTCTTAATAAACTTAATTACATTTTTTAATTTAGATCTGTTGATCAAATTGACCTTTGACCTTTCATGTATAGCCAATACATGCGTCTTCCACACATCATAGTATTTCTAGTTCATAAAGAATTGAGAGCATATCTTTTCTTAAACCAAGAGCCAGAACGAAAATAAACAGACGGAGAAATTCGATATATTTCTGCAATGAAATACCAATAACACATTCGCAGAGCTGTTCCAAGTAAGCTCTTATTACGCTGCCTGTAAATTCACTCATTTTACAACGCCATTTTATTGAAGAAAGAAACGCGTAAAATGAAATTACTATGTGAAATGTGAGGTGACTAACGCTCGTATTGAAGAACAATATAAGAAACTCTTTGTTACGAGTAGATCTCTGTATATTCTATAAATAAATACACCCAACAGTCACACACACAGTTCTGACCGCAAACTAGGTAAAACCTATATCGAGGGTATCAAGAACTACGAGGGACTACGGTCCCACAATACCTAAACCCGAAACAAATGTGTCTATCACACAAAAAATTGTTTCGGTGCGGGAATCGAACCCATGGATCTCGCTAATACTTGGCACCAAACAATAAACTGACCAATATTGTTAAGGTATTGTTCTTGCATACGAGCTTTAGAGATGTGACAAAAATAACACATACATACATACGTACTCACGCTTGTAATCCCTGTAGGGGTAGGCAGAGGTGTTATTATATTATATTAGTACACCCACATTTCGCCGAGCTTCTGATGATTTGATAGGAGGCGAGTCTATAATCATACCTGGCTCAATTGCAGATTCCTGGCTAATACTAAGTATTTCGTGGTAGAAATTCTCAGTATCACTTTACCCGACCCGGAAATCAAACCAGAGACCTCAGTCGTATCGAGTACACAATTACAAATGCGCCAAAGAGGCAGTCATTGCTCCACCAAGGCATGTCGGTTATGTTAATTAATTCCAAGTCATTTTATTATTATTTTAGCCTTAAATGTTCTTTTTAATTGAATTTGTAGGCATTATCAAATCTAGAGCAATCGTTTTAATATTTTAGTATTTTTACATTCGTGTACTATGCCACGCATTGAACTCTCTTTTTTAATACGATCATTTTAATTTCTATTTATGTTATCGAATTTTATATCACGCAAATCGATTATCGATGCTAAGTAGAAAAAATGGCGCGTATTGTGTCGCATCATATTGTCATCAGCGCCATACATCACCCAGACGAATGTTTGTGTCGTGACTAAATAACGTTAATGTACTGCCACTCACGTAAGTCGACTTCATGAGTTATATTTCAGTTATTTTTACGCGCCATTAATTCTGGCTTGAGCATGATTTATAAGAAAGTTATTTACAGATGTATTTGATATTGAGTGCAGTTTCTTTTTGAAAATATAAATCAAAATATATGTTATGTTTATAGTACAGTAATAAATGTGATTTTTTTTTGCCAACTCTTTAAATATTATTGTTTTGAGATATTATAGAATAACATCAATTTAATCAAATCAAATTAATTATTTAAATATAATATAATGTAATCAAATGTAATGTCACAAATACCATAGTGAATACAGAATAGTGTAAGTGGTTTTATTACCGTGCTATTCAATAAATAAAAAACATTTTCATTTTGTTGATAATATAGAAAGAAAATGAAAATGAAATTTATGTGTAATTATGTTAAAGGCTGTGGTGTTGTACTCGTGAGACGACGCTTTTGATTCAACATACATCTTACAACAAAAACAAATATGCACACGATATCTTTGCTATATAATTTGACTTATTAACCCGTAAATGTTTAATTCACAAACATATAATATGTTGTGAGACCTTAGTCCTTCTTAGTTCTTGAAACCCACGACACAGGTTTGACCTAGTGTGTGACTGTTGGTTGTATTTTATTTATTTATACATGTACATACACTCACGCCTGTAATCCCCGAAGGGGTAGGCAGAGGTGTAACTAGTACACCTACTTTTCGCCGAATTTGGGTCCCATAATGTGATAGGGGGCGAGCCTATCGCCATACCGGGCACATGTTCCAGACTCCGGGCTAATACAGATAATTTCTAGATAGAAAAACCCAATATCACTTTACCCGACCCGGGGATCGAACCCGAGACCTCAGCACAGCAATCGTAACGCATGCGCAATTACAACTGCGCCACCGGGGCAGTCTATTTATTTATATACTTTGGTGTAATAATAATAACGGTGTGCAGCGGCTATCAGGAATCCGTCACGCTGGTCCAGTGCTGGTCAGATGTTTGACAAAGCATCTGCATATGTCAATAGGATTAATATATCTGACGGTAGGCAGCGGCTTTGCTGTGCCCTGGCATTGCAGAAGTCTATGGGCGGCGGTGACTACTTACCATCAGGTGGTCCGTCTGCTCGTCCTATCGAGGCACTAAAAAAACCCATGACAGGCATGAAATAAATACAAAATGAATGTTAAAATATTTCCGCGATGTTCAGTTACATATTTACACCGAAGGCCTTGAACTCATGTAAATAAAATCCCGACACACAAAAAATGGTATGTTTATTCTAATGAAATTCGATGCTGAGGGGAAGTCGCGGCCAAACGTGTACGACCTCCCCGGGGTCTGACATATTCAAGAAAAAAATAACAAGTAACAAGATCAAACTTTTAACATGGGTCGTATTAAAATGTATACGAGTTTTATCAACCTACCTGCCTGCCTTTGTTTTTGACACACATCTAGGGAGCAACATGTCGTGTTTATTTCGATAGGACCCACATTGATATAGTTTAGACTGGAATTCCTCGACGTTCTCTCAATAGTAATTTAGGAAGTGGTAGAGCCACGCTGTATACATATTTGTTTACAGCATGAATGGGCCGGCTCAACCGGGGTAGTACCACTGTCTCACAGAAAACCAACGTAAAGTGACAGTTTACTGTCGCGTTTCGTATGGTAAGTGAGATAACCGGAGGCCCAGATGCCCCCTTCCCTTCCCTAATCCCTATTCTTGTCCTTTAAGGCCGACAACGCATACATGATACTTTCGGTATTGTGGATGTTCATGGGCGGTGGAGATCACTTAACATCAGGTGACCCACTGGCTCGTTTGTCGGACTATACTGTAAAAAAAATAATGGGGATCGTAACCATATATAAATATGGTTTTCTCGGGAAACTACTGCAGTGGTTTTCCCTTGCCTTTTGCAGCAGATCTTTTAGGGGCTATTCAGGCCTCTTCCAGTCGGTTTCCTGGCTAGGTTGATGGTTATCCCGCCATAGCTCGGTCGCCAGAGCCTCTTCTATTGTCTTTTGTTGTTAGATTGGAAACTTTTAAAAATAGTGTCTGAGCTAATCGATGTTTAAAATGAGTGACATGTAAGTAAGGCTAAACCGTAAATGATTTTACTTGAAAAAAGTATAAATATTTTAAAATATTCCTATGTTCCTTCATTACGGAACTCAATCTCGATAAAATTTATATGTGTCTTAAATAAATAATAATATGGAAAAACCTTATGATACTAGAAATGCTGTGACATCCAAAGAAACGACGCTTGCTACATTTACGACGTTGCAAAAAAAAATATCCAATTGTTTTAATTTTACCAATATAAAAATGTAAATTAACTTGCCGCAAAGTTTGATTTGACACGAAGGAGTAACACAACAATACCCAAACCCAAAAACAAAATTATTGTTGATCACACGAACACTTGTCTCGTTGTGGGAATCAAACCGCAATGACTTCTCGTTTTACAGTAAGCTCTTCACCCTGCTCCGTTTGCATGCAATTGCGTACCCTGTAGCTTTCGTCATAAGGGAGAGAGCGGATCAACGCGGGGTTTAGTCGGTAGGACAACCTTGTCCGATGAGTCCGACATACTTTCTACTTTGGAAGATCTGTAAATAAAATAAATTAAAAAAAAATAAACATTTGGTAAAAAAACACGCAACCTTTTACGCCAAAGAGACTGAAAAGATCCATGATAATTTTTTAACTTTTAATTTTTCTGATAGTATTTGTTTTAGGTGACCGATTCACGATGTGGACGTGAATCGGTTCATATCAATTCACTTAATTAATATGAAACTCAATTCACAGAAACAGAATATCTTGCATAACACGCCAATTTGTAACGAATTACTAATTCACTTTCGAGTTTCGGAGCTTCAGTTAAACTGGAGTTAACAATAAACAAATAAAATTGAGCTTCTGAAGTAGAACGAAGTGGATTTGTCAAACAATCAAGTCCGCTTTACGGATTCTAAAGTTACACGCGCCGTGTTAGAAATGAAATATTTTGCACGGAAACTTATTTTGTATTCTGTGCTGGCAGTTGGAAATATTTTTAGATATAGGTTAATGATGTTTTATTGTTCGAATATAGAGTACTAGAGCCAGTAAGAACCACACTTGTTCATAAATAGTAGCAAATCCAGAAAGTTGAAACCAAGTACTGTATGAAATCGAGTATCAGCAGGCCGGCATGATTGTGTTGAATAGCGAGGGATAGACTATCTCTCGCTACTTGATACTCTATCTGGACGGCACTGCGCTTACCATCAGGTGCAGTGTGGTCACTTTGCCGCACCAGAATAAAAAAAAATTGCACTGTGATCGTCATACTGAAATAAATACACCCAACAATCATACACATAGTTCTGACCGCATACTAGGTAAAAACTGTATCGTGGGTATCAAGAACTACGAGGGACTACGGTCTGACAACATCCAGACCCGGAACAAATATCGGTCGGCCACATAAACATTTGTCTCGGTGCGAGAATCGAACTTAAGGCCTCTCGTTTCACAGCCGGCTACTCGCCCGCTACGCCACGGAGGCTGCCGTAATATATGTTAAGTATCATCAAATCCTGTAATTTTATTCATAATCAAATAAAAAATATTTATTGTATCCGTAAAATATTATAAATTATTTAGATTTCATCATTCTTTTTATCCTACCATCAGTACGGAGTGTAGATTCTAGAAAAGAACGGACCAGAAACTCCGACACTCTCCGATGCTCTTTTCGAAAACAGGTTTACTATATTTAGACTACATGAAATGAAATACGATATAAATTAGATTAGAACAGCTCAACGCATGTTAGTTAATTGTTAGCTTCAAATGCCTCTAAACTGGAACACAATTACTGCATGCTGGCAGACTTAGTATTCAATAATAATAATAATACTAGCCCTGTATTAAACATTGTCCCACTGCTGGGCACGGGCCTCCTCTACTAATGAGAGGGGTTAGGCCTTAGTCCACCACGCTGGCCTAATGCGGGTTGGTAGACTTCACATACCTTTGAAATTCTTACTAGAATTCTCATGTATGCAGGTTTCCTCACGATGTTTTCCTTCACCGTTAAGGCAAGCGATAATTAACATTTAATACACACGTAACTTTAGAAAAGTCAGAGGTGTATGCCACTTGGGTTTCGAACATACGACTTTCGTCTTGACAGTCCGTACCGCAACCAACTAGGCTATCGCTGCTAGTATTCAATAACTTTATTTAAATATCCAAAAATATTTGAAATTATTAAAAATATTCCTCAACTATTCTTAGCTCAATAACTAATGCACATTTTTATTGTATATATTTTTGTAATTAGGTATATATTTGTTTTATATACAACAATCGTTCATATATGCATTATTAAACCACTGAGGTTTATAATGCTGATATTAATTAGTCTATAATTATTAGTATATAACTCTTTGATGTAAGTTTATATATGCTTGGAAAATAAACCACATTGGGCCCTAAGAAAATCGTATATTGCATGTGTCACCAACATGACAATGATTCAAATTAAAACTAGAGCGATGAAACATTGTATACATACATATACACTCACGCCTGTAATCCCCGAGGGGTAGGCAGAGTTGTAACCAATACACCCACTTTTCGCCGAATTTCGGTTTCATAATGTGATAGGGGGCGAGCCTACCGCCATACTGGGCACAGATTCCAGACTCCCGGCTGAGAATTTCTAGATAGAAAAAGCCAATATTACTTTACTCGACCCGGGGATCGAGCCCGAGACCTCAGCACAGCAGTTGTAACGCATGCGCAATTACAACTGCGCCACCAAGGCAGTCAATGAAACATTGTAAAATACAAAATAGGTTTTACTACAAATATTACAATAACAAATCACATCAGATTAACAAAATTAAACTAATACGTTAGTTAGTTATATTACACGTTTAGACATTTTTTTTAAGTGAAATAGGCTTGCGTTTGACCACTATCTCGCCTGATGGATGTGGTCTACGGTGGAGCACGCTTGCCTAGAAAATACCTATTCACTCTTGACTTGACAATAAACTGAAGACAATATACCGTTCACCAAACTTCAATATTTTTTTATCAAACTATCACATCTAGGTTCGTGTAATCTGGGCTCGTAGGGTTAAACAGGAATCCGTAATGAAATACCCGGACGGAACGGAATGTCAAATAAGAAACCAAAGGGTACGCTATAATATTAATGTTTATTCTACTAAATAAACTGGACGACAGTTATGTAAATCTAATGAGAATTTATGAGTACGCAATGGCGCGATCTAGACATGAGCTATTGTTTGTTACACAATGTGCCTTCGGAAGGGACGACGGAGATTAAGACGGCACCAACAAGAAAATTGTGCTTATTAACAACTGCCCAATTCTATATGCCAATTTAGATATCACACGAAAACCATATATTCAGATCGTAATCTTAGGAAGTGAAGTGATGGTCAATATGTATATATGTTTTATCTTTATATAAATAGGCAAAGACAAAACACTTTAGTGCCTTTTTTCCTCTACTTTTTAACCGATTTTCCAATTAAAATAAATAAAAAAATCAATAAAATAATTGGAGACTAAGACTAAGTCTATAAAAAACCATAGGTGGCCCAGGGCGGTAAAACTAAATGAAACCCTATTCTGCTAAGAAATTAACGTATTTGTATTTAAGATTTGGAGATCCCCATAGCGGAAACTCAGTGGCCTCAAATCATATTACAAAATTGTTTCGCTACTAACTTTATATATCTGTCTGTAATGATTAACTTTATCATTACCATACCATCACCATTCATCATTTAAAAACACTACTTATGGGAGCTCTTAACTGTGCATACATTTCTTTATATGTAATTGGTTATGTACTTTATGTTTAAAAACTGATAAATCACGTAAATAGAAATCAAATAATACCACAGAGCTTAGTTAAAATTCCTTCATGAGTACGGGCATACACATGTGTACATGTCTACTTATATTGATTGATATTAATCGTCAAAGATAGCATGAAAAAATAAGTTACTATGAAAGATGTATATACAACATTTATTAGTAAGACCCTAAATTGTACGGTTCACATTTCATATTTGATGAAATCATATTGAATCATGTTATTGAAGAAGTAAGTAATGTATTCTAATTTATACCATACATCTGCACTTTTAGTCTATACGAATAAATTTGGTTATTATAACGTAGTAATAATAAATAAATACTTACTTCGAAGCCGTGCAGATTTCACGCGAATTCAGATACAGAATTAAAGCGTTGGCATAATTTACTTCATTAGTAAACACGTGTAAATCGTATAATTCCACGTTATGTTACGGGAACAGATTACTACGAACACAATGTGCTGTGGCAGAACTGAAATTGAGCCGATTATGACAGAGGGGTCTCTACAATGCATACAATAAAGAACTTTGTAATGTGGTGACACTCTGGCAAACTCAGTTCTAATTTTCGCATTGGACTAGTTGTAGTCATTGAAACAAAACCCGTAAAGTCCTGGATACAAATCCTAAGTCGGGTATTCACAATTTTTGTTAGAGCTTTCGATATGAAAAACTCTTCGGGTTCATACAATCAATCAATCATCACAGATTGTAATTTGTAATCTATGTGGCGTTAGGCCCGCCACATATCACATCATACCAAGCATATAAACTCGACTTACAAAACGTGTACTTGGGACATCTTTGCTTACCTTCAGTGATATAGATATAAGTTTATATTGCTGTAATTTTAAGCCTGGTTGTAATCTTACTAATATTATCTTATCTTACAAATATTTTTAAATGCAAATATTTGAATGGATGTTTTTTATTCAATAACGCCAGAACGGCTGAACGCATCTAGTTGAAATTTGGCTCAAAGATGGATTACAGTCTGGAATAGCACATCTTCTTCTTCTTCAACCTTTGGACGTCCACTGCTGAACATAGGCCTCCCCTAAAGTTTTCCAGACCAACCTGTCAGTAGCGGCCTGCATCCAGCGGGTTTCTGCGACCTTTACGAGATCGTCTGTCCACCTTGCAGGGGGACGTCCAACGTTGCGCTTGCCGGTACGTGGTCTCCACTCGAGAACTTTTCTGCTCCATCTGTGGTCAGTTCTACGAGCTATGTGCCCTACCCACTGCCACTTTAGCTTGCTAATCCGTTGCTACATTTGCTACATTATATCCCGGAAAATGGTCGGATCTCGTAGGATCGTTATTTATTTGTTTTACACAGAGCAAGGGATTGCCCTTGCTCTGTGTAAGACGCCCTCAACTAACACAATCATGTCAATACATGATTGTGTTAGTTGAGGGCGTCTGGGAATAACACAGGCTACTTTTTACCCCGGAAAATGCACGATTTCTTTGGGATAGCATAATATAGAAAGATGTAATAGCTTAAGGTGTCTCAACTTTTCTTTATAACTTTTCTTTCAAAAGTAACTTCCACGCAGGCAAAGCCTGGGCTGACGGTAACGTAGTGTTAACTCACACAGTGTTGCCATTTATAAAATTTTACAAAATCGTGAATTAATTGTCTATTATGGAGCATGAGTGTAAGAGTAATAGTTGCAATTATTAAGTCATTACTACGGTATGAGGTAATGGTTCAATGGTTCACATCATACCAAGTGCCGCGGTAACTTATATAATGCTCAGTAATTTTACTTATTGACTACGCTTCAAACGTTAATTAATGACAATTCAAATTACTTTATAGAGAATTAATTCCCGCCAAGATAACACTGAAAAGTTTTAAAAGTACGTGAATATTCAACAGTGTTCTTCATGACCTAAATACAAGAGCTAGGTTGTATGAGAGAACGTTTTTAAAATACCATTAGCTGTAAACCTGTTTTATAGCTTTTAAAGCGGGTTTTTAGAGAATTTGTAGCAATTTATTATTCAAAATGTTGTGGTTTATTACAACTATTAAATGAATCTTGATATTAACCTCTCACGGCTCACAAGACAACGGTGTTCGAAAAACGTAATAAGTAGTGAGTAAAATACAAGCCAAAATCAGTTTTATTTCCATAATATTAACGTTACAAATACGCTTAATACGCACGTCAATAAAGGCGAGTATTTCAGTTTTTCACTGGACACCGGTGTTCGAATGATTCGTGAGTGGTTAAGTTATTCATGCACCAATTACCTTGACGATAAACTAGTCTTGCCTCGCAACTGTACGCGACTGTTCGAAATCTATAAACTGATAGTTCGTTGCAGTGTTTAACGTGGTCAGTCAGCAATTCTAGTCTACCTTAGGATACCCTGAGATCCCTCTATAAGTGCCGAAGAAGGCCACCGTGTGGTTTTAGCTGGTAGTGTTGGTGGAGGTTACATAGGGCTGCCTGAATAGCCATCATCCGGGCGAGGCGATGCTGCATCATAAGACCGGCTAGTCCAGCATAACTGTTTCCAGGACCAAGTGCGATGGCCTCCTTCTGCGAACGTGTCATGTCGCAGAAGGAGAGCGCTGAACGAGATCGGGAACGAACCGATCCCGCTCGCCGCCAAACGATAAGGAGGCGCCGAGTATGACGACAGACTGGCGCCTCCCGCCCTGTGGATTGGGGGCTTTGAAGAATTCTACCACGGTATACCCTGCCTGTCGTAAGAGGCGACTAAAAGGGGTCACGGGGGTCGCGGCTGCGCAGCGGGGGATGTGCGGCCTTCATAAATATTTCAATATATATTTTCATGGTGCGACCCCGAGACAGGTGGCGCGAAGTCCCGTGCTGCCGTAGGACGTGGAGGGCATCCAGCCCTAAAAGAGACGGGCCGCAGAGGTACCGCGCAGGGATGGTTCCAGCAGCAATCCAGAGATTCTCAGGATCCCCCGGAACCATCCCACATGCACTGCAGAAGGCCACCGCGGGGCTTTTAATCGGTACATCGGCGTAGGAAAATTGGTTAGGGCCCCGATCTAGTCGTCCCTCGGGTAAACTAGGTCGGAAGGTCGGTGAGTCCGGCATAACCATCTCTCCTCCCCCGAGGTTGAGAAGGTATCCGTAAGATGGATTATCCCCACGGCAAAAAAAAGGACCAAGTGCCCTAGATTCTCTCATAAGTCCTCTATCTGCTAATAACGCTGTCACAATTGACTTAGATTTGAAAATCAATTGCCGAGGTTCTGAATTCGTGCCCAGTGTGTGGCTACGTTATAATAATATAGCTATATCATGGGTTGGAAATAAACTTGTGTGAACTAATTGTGAAATCTGCCTGTTTCATCGAAGATGAAAGCTTGAGGATTTGTATATGACAGTCTCCGTGGCACAGAGGGTGAATAGCCGGTTAGAAACGAGAGGCCGTGGGTTCGAGTCCCGCACCGAGACAAATGTTTGTGTGACAGACAGATATATGTTTCAGGTCTGGGTGTTGTGGGACCGTAGTTCCTCGTAGTTTTTAATACCCACGATATAGGTTTTACCTAGTCAGGGTCAGAACTATGTGTGACTGTTGGGTGTATTTATTAAACATTGCGAATTACTGTTTATAAAATGGTTAAATACAAGGTGTTACTTACCAACGACGTCAATTTATTTTTTTCCCTATAAAGAATGTTGCACGCTAGAGATCAACTAAAGTTAAACACAGGTCGGTGTAAATGGGTATGGGTTCTACTGGAAGCGTTAAATTACCACTTATATAAAACAGAATAGGGCGGCAATTTTTCCGCTTGTCACGCTCGTAATCTAATCACTAATCCCATAATTCAGATTCGGTGGGCTCTGAATAAATCGGATAATGCGGAACAGGGAATGTTATTATTATATTGTTATTTTTTTATTACGTGGTATATTTCCTAAGCCTATTGAGGGATTTAGGGGAGGCGTATGCAATTTAAAACAATCTTTACTGATTTCTGAAGCAATAAAATAGTTTAAGTAAAAATAATTGCTTTAAATATTTAAATTAGCTTTGGTGTTAAATTTTGTACGTAAATAAAAAATTCTTTCAATTATTAAAACTAGTGTTTATTTATAATTGTCTGTTTAGATTATTCCAGTCGGTTATGTAAATGTAACCTAATTATTTTTTGATTTGTAGTTTCTGGGTTTTTTGAAGGCGATTTTATTTTTATTTAAAAGTTATAATTTATTTTAGTTTTTTAGTGAGTGCAAATATAAAATAGGTATGTAGGATAGAATAGGTCCCGCCCTGTGGAATGGGGGCCCTGAAGAATTCTACCACGGTATACCCTGCCTGTCGTAAGAGGCGACTAAAAGGGATCACAGGGGTCGCGGCTGCACAGCGGGGGATGTGCGGCCTTTACATATATATCTGCATGGTGCGACCCTGAGGCGGTTGGCGGCGCGAAATATCGCGCTGCTACTGTAAATTGTGGGGGGCATCTAGCCCAAGAAGAGACGGGCCGTAAAGGTACGGCACAGGGATGGTTCCGGCAGCAATCCAGGGTAAACTCAGGATCCCCCGGGATTGTCCCACATGTGCTGCAGAAGGCTACCGCGGGGTTTTTAGTCGGTACACCGGCGTAGGAAAATTGATTAGGGTCCCGATCTAGTAGTCCTTCGGGCGAACTGGGTCGGAAGGTCGGTGAGTCCGGCATAACCATCTCTCCTCCCCCGAGGACCAGAAGGTATCCGTAAGATGGATTTTCCCCGCGGGAAAAAAAAAAAAAAAAAAAAAAAAGGATAGAATAGGTAGTACATGATGGGGAGGACATCCAAAAGTGCATCTCGTATGAGAAAGCGTCGCGTCGTGCACACACAGTTAGGTGAGTTTATTTCTGTCCCATGATGTGATTGGTAATAATAAGCAGCGATAGCCTAGTTGGTTACGGTACGGACTGTCAAGACGAAAGTCGAATGTTCGAAACCCAAATTGCATACGCTTCTGACTTTTGCAAAGTTACATGTGTATTCATTGTTAATTATGGCTTGCTTTAACGGTGAATAAAATCATCGTGAGGAAACCTGCGTACCTGAGAGTTCTCGTACGAATTTAAAGGTGAATTCCAACCCGAAGCCAGCGTGGTAGACTAAGGTCTAACACCTCTCATTAGTATAGACGTCCCGTGTCCAGCAGTGGGACAATGTTTAATACAGGGCTAGTATTATTATTATGATGTGATTGGTGGTGTGTTTGTCATACCAGGCATTATTGTAATCACTGACAACTGACATACTAAAAAAACCAATAATTAACGTTAATTTCATCATTCCAGCCGGGTTAATACGATCCATGATTCAGACGATGTTCGCTGCAGTAAATTTTTAACGACTGGAATCTGTAATTTTATTATTTTATGCTGCTGTAATTAAGCCATATTTTACCGTTAATTTTATTTTAATGGCCATAGACAGAGTTCTATAGTTCAAATATTACGCGTAAAATAATCATTATTGCATAAAGCGAATGTGTTTATTTTATCCCAAGACTATCTTTATTATTTATTTGGTGATCGGGTGCGGCTCGTGTGGACTGGTCTACTCAGACTGTTTCAGTAAGGACCGACTGCTTTAAGAAATCGAGATTTTTATCACTCTCACGACGGTCATGTCACTAGGTCTTGTAATGAGTTCTATTTCACAATATTTCAATAAGGCAACTTAACATACATTGAGCTGCTCTAATCTAAGGTAATTAAACTTAAATCGTATATATTATATGTCCTATGATTATAACCATACGACCAAATATTGTTAACCGGTGTGAAAAGAGTAACGCTATAGTTTCTTGCCCGTTCTTCTCTAGCGAGACTGCATTCCGAACTGGCGGTAGAGTGAAAAAATTGACTGAATCTAAATGATGTATAACATTTTATGGATTCAATAAATATTTGATTTGATTTGATTTTATATACTTTATGAAAATAGTAAATTGAATATATCCATTTTTCCGATAGTGTAATTTAAAAGAGTAAAGAATATTATTGAGAAATATGTTTATAAGTACTATATTAACATTACAAAACAATACCAGTACTAGAATATACAGACAAGACAGAACAGATAAAATAATATAGCAGCGATAGCCTAGTTGGTTGCGGTACGGACTGTCAAGAAGAAAGTCGTATGTTCGAAACCCAAATGGCATACAACTCTATTTTTTCTAAAGTTACGTATGTATTGAATTTTAATTATCGCTTGCTTTAACGGTAAAGGAAAACATCGTGAGGAAACCTGCATACCTGAAGATTCTCATAAGCATTTCGAAGTTATATGAAATCTACCAACCCGCATTAGGCCAGCGCGGCGTGGTGGACTAAGGCCTTACCCCTATCATTAGTAGAGGAGGCCCGTTCCCAGCAGTGTAGTATTATTTTATTATTATATAAGTTTTCAGAATTTATTATCTGCCCACTGCTGGGCACGGGTCCTCTCTAGTAATGAGAGGAGACAGGCCTTATTTCTGTCGGTGGGTAGACTTCACATACTTTCTATATATATTTTTTCCTTCATTGTTAAAGCAACTGAACATGTGAACACGGAACCTCGAACAGTCAGAGGTGTATACTATTGGTTTCAAACCTGTAACTTTACTCTCGGCATTCTAAACCAGTTTCAACTAAGCTGTTGCTTAGTTGAGCTACACAATAAAAATTGTGTTATGTGGTTGATTAACTTCAAACAGTAAACAACATAAGAAAAATTGTAATGAAGTTAGCTAACGGTAGGCAGCGGCTTTGCTGTGCCCTGGCATTGCAGAAGTCTATGGGCGGCGGTGACTACTTACCATCAGGTGGCCCGTCTGCTCGTCTGCCTATCAAGGCACCAAAAAAAAGTGTATTTATAGAATTTCATGCATACAATGACCTCTTAATATTGACACGCTTCGTGCTAAAGGGCAGATTATCGACCTGTAAAGTTCATAGGTTTAATTACTGTAATTTGACATATATTTGTAATTTGCAAATATTGGGTTTAAGCACTCTTGATAAAAGCCATCTTAATTTAATACTAGCAATGTATTAACTGTAGACGTGCGTGTAATTATTGGGAAATATATATACACTCACGCCTGTTATCCTCGAAGGGATAGGCAGAAGTGTAACCAGTACACCCACTTTTCGCCGAATTTATTACGGTCCCATAATATCATAGGGGGTGAGCCTATCGCCATACCGGGTACAATTCCAGACTCCGGGCTGATACTGAGTATTTCTAGATAGAAAAACACAATATCACTTTACCCGACCCGGGGATCGAACCCGAGACAGCGCAGCAGTCGGAACGCATGCGCAATTACAACTGCGCCACCAAGTCTGTAGTATTATTAAAATAGTAGGCAATCTAATTGGGAAATCTTATTCCTCAAATTTAGTAGAGATACGCTGTAGACAGTTCTGTATACAACATGAATAGGACGGATCTACCGGGTTAGTACCACTGTGCTGCATAAAACTGACCTGAAGTAGCGAGTTGCGGTTGCGTTCCGTGTGGTAAAGATTTTCAGAAGCTCAAATACTTCCTTTAAGGCCAGATCTTTCTTTAAGATTGGCATTTATTATTCTTCTGCTATTTTAGGTTCCTGGGCGATGGATACCAGTTACCATTATCGATTTGAAGTTTGTAAGCACCTGCCTTAAAAAATCTACATATCATCAGGCCAGCGAGCGCTCAAGATTAATCTCGCATTAAAGCAACGTATTGTTGGTATAATTATTTCTATGAATGGTCTGTCGCCATCGAGTGACTCGTTTGCTAGTTTCCTGACTGCAGCTCTAAAAACACGAACCATTCTAAAAAATATTTTGACTTCTATAATGACACGATATGCACTGCTTTGAACGCAAACGAAGCCGCAGTAAAAACTAGTTTCACGATGGAGCAATTTATCACAAACGTAATTACGCGTCCGCGACACAATAGGCATCCGAAGTACTTTAAAAGACAAGTAAATAGGCACATTCAAATGGGGCAGTCATTGACATTCAAGCAATGTCGAGGAGGTTCTTCGAATTTCATACAATACTGCTTATTTATTTCACCAAGACAACGAGGGTGCCATGCCACATGAAATGCCAAGGCAGAAATTGTTTTTGTATTTATTGATGTTATTATACTGGACAGTCAACAGTTTTTCGAACACAAGGATTGTTTTGACGGTTCATCGATTCAAAGAGATTTTTTTAAGAAAATCCTGCATCCAAAGTACAGTGTACAAGTCCAAACGTTAGGCAGCGACTTTGCTGTGCCCTGGCATTGCAGAATGGGCAGCGGTGGCTACTTACCATCAGATGGCCATTAAAATAAAAAAAACCTTATAACCTCAATTGATAAATCTTATATCAAAGAGAGACATTGGTAATTTATAATTTGCAATCATAAAAAACAATATGGAATTCGAAAATTCAATAAAGTTTCAGATTATTCCAAAATAGTAGAGCTTTCTTTGAAACGAGAAGCCGCGGCTTCAAACCCCGTACCCAGATAAATGTCTTTGCGAACCACATTGCTTTGGGTCTGAACGTTGTTGGACGTTCGCTCGTAGTTCTTATTACCTACGATTCATGACAGTCAGACAGATGGGTAGGACGATGTGTGTGACTTTTGCGTGTATTATCTGTGTATATAAAAGAAGAAACTGACTGACTGACTGACTGACTGATCGATCAACGCACAGCCAAAACGGCTGGGGTTAGAGACTTGAAATTTTGGCAGTAGGTACCTTTTATGACGTAGGCATCCACTAAGGAAGGGTTCTTGGAAATACCACCCCCTAAGGGGGTAAAATAGGGGATGATAGTTTGTATGGAAATCTGTCATTTTTGCAGTTAAACGCATGAAATTTGGTATTTGGCCTTACAGTAAAAAATTAAAAACACATATTTCAGGGTTATTGGAAATTCCACCCCTAAGGGGGTTAAATATGGTAAGAAAGTTTGTATGAAAATCCTTCATTTTTGAAGTTAAATGCATGAACATTTGAATTCTGTAGTGTATACTTTTTGTCTCAAACATGACCTCCACGCGGGCGGAGCCGCGAGCAATAATTAATAAGGATAGACGGCATGTATACTTAATTTATCCAAACATTAAACTGTAAGAAAATTTAAACTTAAGAAAATCCAAAATAAATTAATTAAAAATTGCGTTCACAAACAACACGCAAACAAAGCCACTGCGAGTGTTTACTCTTTCTAAGACTTGATTAAAGGACAATGGGCGAATTTGTATGAGCCCTGTCCCCACCCACCAACAGACACCATACATATACATTATTATTAAGTGTACTATAAAAACTCTTACAACATCATTTAAATTTAATAAATCAATGGAGATTCCTTACAAAATAAAAAAACATAAATTAAAAATGTTCTTAGTAAACACTGCTATTTTATTGCATTTTTTTATTATTTTGACATACTTTTAATAAAAATATAAAGAAATATGGTCGCGTAACATTTTGTTACATTTGATAGGCAATTTCACCAGGAACTGTTCGCCAAGTAACTAAACCTTAGGAACTACCAATAGCTAAAACAGCCTGTTTGGATATTTGAGCTTAGAACCTTTGGCATATTTATAGTACAAAATCTGATGCTGATCTGATGATGGTAGGGAAAGGAAAGATAAACTGGATCTTGGAAAATGTAATAGTTGGAGACGTCTTGTTTGCTCGTATATGTTTAGTACTCTGTGTAATTGCAGAAGTTAAAATCTTTCCACAACAGATGATAGCAATAACAAAAATATTATCGGAGCTCGTGAACTACATTAGTTAAAAACGTCCCGTTTGGACATAAACGTTTAAAAACCTAGGTAATTACAGAAACACCCTACGTACGTGGTGCAACACGACCGCCATTCATAGCATGGATGGCATGAATACTTTTTAGTACTTTGTTTTTACAAATATCAAAAGAGATTTAAAATAAAGATTGTCTTATGAAAAACTATTCATTTATGGTTGTTCTTATTTTTTGCATATATTTTTAAAATAATGATATCAGACGAATTAAAAACATAATACTATTTTATTATAATATTTACTAACGACCCCCCGGGTTTGCACGATTGTTGTCAACCTTTGGAGACAGGTACATATCAATGTGAACTCTTTCTAGATCATTTTAAAATCAAAGTACATTATTTTGATTTAGCCGGAGTAAGTTTTTTTTTGGCGTGGCAAAGTGACCACACTGCACCTGATGGTAAGCGCAGTGCCGTCCAGATAGAGTATCAAGTAGCGAGAGACAGTAATGTAATCACCCGAACATATAATTAGACGATACGATTATCAAACGTTGACTTTACTGTACATTCTACAAATATAATATGCAAGTATTAGGTTTACATTTAAACCTTCGGGAAAAATCTACAAATGATAATTATCATGTCGAGGCTGTCGAGAGGGCTTATACATCCCTCTCCGATCTACAGATATAGTATCACAATGCAATCGTGTGATAGTTCAGTAGAAATAACACAAGTTATTTAACAGAGTTAAATAACTTGTAATAACTTCAGAGTTTATTAAACTACTGCCAGTTCCGAATGCAGTTATCCTATGGAGAAGAACTGGCCAGAAACTCCATTGTCGCGTTTTCGTGCAAGAAATCCCCGTTTTCTCCCATCCCCGTTCTTCAGGGTGTTCCACTCGCAATGCGGAATGACCTTAGTGTCCTAGGTATGGATATCCGCTGCGATCTTAATCCAAGGAGTCACATCGAGGGCGTAATATCCGCCACCTCCCCTGCGACCTATCGACCCTGCGGTCGGAATCATGAACAGGGTGCGGCGGTTTTTCACGCCTGGTCAGCTCTACCGCTTATATAAAGTGCAGGTGCGTCCGGGAATGGAATACTGCTCGCACCTCTGGGACGGTTCCGCAAAATACCTTCTTGATGCCTTGGGTGGGTTGCAGCGGCGGGCCATCCGTATTGTGAATGATGCAGACGTGAGTAACAGTCTGAAGCCGC
This sequence comes from Laothoe populi, assembly GCA_905220505.1. Lineage (NCBI taxonomy): Eukaryota > Metazoa > Arthropoda > Insecta > Lepidoptera > Sphingidae > Laothoe > Laothoe populi. Next base: position 5,250,767 of record HG992161.1, on the reverse strand, counting down.
TACAGCTGCCTAGGGATATTTCCTCGCTTAGCGTGTTCTACCGTCTGTATCATGGCGAATGCTCTGAAGAATTGTTTGATCTTATCCCATCCTCTCTCTTCCATACCAGAACCACGCGTACTGGATTGAAAGAAAGAAAAGATTTTTTATTGTCGGAACGTTAAAACACATTAAAAAAATGCAAAAATTACAATAATAATAATTGATCCGACAATGGGGGTCCCTATTCAGCTGCATGCTGCAGTACAGGCTAACCCATACTGCAGCGCTGGTTTTCTATGGAACCCAACCAGTGACGTACACATGTTATACAAAATAAAAGCAAAATAAAAACTCTTGAAAACTAGCCAGTATTAAATATAACCTAGTAACAAAAATAAACCTGAGTTAAGCGTAATATTGCGGAGCCACAGCTTCGTGGTCTACTACCCCAGCCCGAACCAAGAGGTTCGCAAACTCGTTTTTTTGCCGCACCATCAAGCTGTGAAACAGTTTGCCAGCTACCGTGTTCCCTCCCTCCTATGATCCTGGGTCCTTTAGGCGTAATGTGAAGAAGCTAAACAGCAGGCTGGCATGATTATGTTGAGTAGCGATGGATAGACTGCCTCTTGCTACTCTATCTGGAGGTGAAGTGTGGTCACATTGCCGCGCCAGCATAAAAAAAAAGTTGACGAAGCATTCGTTAGGTCCCCCGTAGTCTCGTTGAGAACGCGAGTCGCTACCGCAAAACTGCAACCTTGTCGGTTTTATGTAAGACAGCGGTAACATACCATTGAGGTAGGCCATTCAAGCTGTAGAAAAAAATTATTATAATGTAGCTCTACCACCTATATACTATGTTATAGCACGGCGTAATATAGTAAAATCAGCAAAAATTAAATTTTCTATATAAAACAAAAATGTGAATTAAAAAAAAACTCAATACTTTTCGTTGTTGTCGTCATACCAAAAAATCATCACCTTGCTAAGATTAATCGATTGAGACCAATTTCAAACCTGTTGACGGGTGGGGACACTTGACCCATTGTCCTTTGTTTGTGCGTAAATATTATATTGAAGATTCCATTTTAAGATTGCACTGATCGAATCAATTGAATACACTTAGAATGTTAAAAGAGTGGTCATTGGTGTGGTAAATGAAGAAAATAGATTAAAATTAAACTATTGCCGTGTCTTATAGATTTTGGATAATAGTCTTAGTTGGAATTTCTAAGCCCTATTCGATTTAGGTTTATTATTGCTGTTTGGATTAATTTTTTGACTTACACTATACTTTTATTATTATACCGAGTTACTTTGACCATATTAGTTCTAAAGTTTAAACAAGCAGCGATAGCCTAGTTGGTTGCGGTACGGACTGCCAAGACGAAAATCGTAGGTTTGAAACCCAAGTGGCATACACCTCTGACTTTTCTAAAGTTATGTGTGTATTAAAATGTTAATTATCGCTTGCTTTAACGGTGAAGGAAAACATCGTGAGGAAACCTGCATATCTGAGAATTTTTCGAAGGTATGAGAAGTCTGCCAACCCGCATTAGGCCAGCGTGGTGGACTAAGGCCTAACCCCTCTCATTAGTAGAGGAGGCCCGTGCCCAGCAGTGGGACACTGTTTAATACAGGGCTAGTATTATTATTATTTTTATTATTATTTAGTTCTAAAGTCAATATCTAATGGTTAGTTAGTAGACTTCGACTTTGGGGTAGAAATAGCCCCGACAATTAGTAATTAAAACTTACCGGCATGGATTACTGGTAATATTAAGAAGAAAGAAAGAAAGAAAGAAATATTTTATTTGTTACAAGCATTTACATAGGTACAAACTAAAAGAAATTATAATAAAACGATAATTATACTAAACATGTAAAAACACAGGGGAAAAAATAAATACCTTGTGTTTATACAAAATAAGTTTAAAATAAGATAAATTTTGTGCTCATAACAAATACGGCCACAGTCTCAGCGTGTACTGGTTTAAATACCAGTGCTGGTCTTCCGATGGGCCGTTCGGTGACATCACGCGATTCAAAAGCAACTTATTGCGTCTATATGGGAGTCGCTATTTGTTTACAGGTCTTTTCGGAGCGATCTTTTTGTACCTAGTAAGTTTTGTGTGGCTTTATGCAGCATTTGACAATGTTGCGCCCGTTTCCTTTAACCATATTGTATCATATTAGTCCATAGCAAAGGCTTTCTTCCATGAGTTGTGACCTTGTGCTACTACAAACTAAATTAATTGTTTTCATGATTCAAAATTATCACTATAATAGTATAATTATTAAAACCAAATTTATCAAAAATTAATTAAATATTAACTTTAATATGATATTCAAAGGTTACGTTGTATAGGTTACCATTCTTGAACACCCATTATTTTTCTTATTATTGATTTTGATGTAAGGACTATTTTATGATACACCACGATGCAGAATAACTTAAATGCGTACACAAAGTTTATCAGGCGTGTATTAGAATATAACGACTATCGTTAATAACGATTACAAACCAATATACCACTGACAAAAAGCAACGTTTTCTAAAAAAATATTAATTTTATCATTAATTACTTATATTTTAATATTATAACTAAAACAGAAAGATTCTATCGCGGGCTTAATATAATGAATATTCCAATTGCAGATTAGTTTAGCACTGATTGATGAATGTAATTGTGAATGTAAGAGTGATTGTGGCTTATTGATAAATTATTCACTGTGGGGTCATAGATTCGAATACGGAGAAGAATTTAAAGTTGTCAGTTAATAGCCTCAGTTGATAGAGTAGCCGGTTGTGAAACGGGAGGTCGTGGATTCTATTCCTACACCGAGACAATTTTTTGTGTGAGAGACAGATGTTTGTTTCGGGTCTGGGTGTTGTGGGGCTGTAGTCCCTCGTGGTTCTTGATACCCACGATACAGGTTTTATCTAATCAGGGGTCAGAACTATGTATGTGTGTGACTGTTGGGGGACGATTTATTTAACATCGAGTGATAATCTATCCCTCGCTACTTGATACTATAACTGGACGGCACTGCACTTACCATCAGGTGCAGTGTGGTCACTTTGCCGAGACACGATAAAAAAAAAAAAAAAAAAAAAACATGTTTTATGCACTTCAGTGTATAATTACTTTTATTGCGATACTTTAACTGATAGTAATCATCTTCCCGTAAATAATGACAATACCAGAACTTTAAAGTACTCAATGCATTGCTTTCGTCGCCTCAACAAGATGTTAAGCCTCATAATGCCCAGTTCCATTGGCTTTAATCCGAACCATAATACAATAGCACATACACACTGCGGATTGGCAGAAATAATCGCATACTAAGTCCTGCTTCGAATAAATTTGAAGTGCCTTTCATATTCAGTAAGAGAAAAACGCTTTATGAAGAAATCATCCCATCTAGTAATGAGACAGATTTTATTCCATAAGCACATAAAAATGATTTACGAGGTATGTTCGCACACGAGTCCGATACTTATGAAAAAAATCATGATAAAACACACGGAATCTGTAAAGAATCCCTACCTGTTACATTCGGGTTTTAAAACGTAATAAAATGGGGATAAGGGGAGTTGAGTACAGCCGCGAACAGAGCGCGACGTAAAATATGGATTCTTCGTATTTTAAATTGTAAATCAAGGTGGGTTTGGAGTTCTGTTTGTGACCCATAAAATATTAATAGAATTATTTCGGCGTGCTGTTATAAAATTAGAATAATTTGAGAAATTAGAGAGCCTCGGTGGCGTAGTTGTGATTGTGCATGCGTTACGAGTACTGAGGTCTCAGTTTTCAATCTGAAATTCTCAGTATTAGCCTGGAGTCTGGAATTTGTGGTATGGTGATAGGCTCGCCCCCTATCACTTTATGGGAAATTCGGGGAAAAGTGGGTTACTGGTTGCATCTCTACCTACCTCTTCGGGGATTACAGACGTGAGTGTATATATGTAAATTAGATAAGCTATAGCATAGCGAGAATTCCGCCCATCGAGTTTTTTTTTCTCTCATGGCACGGCATAGTGACACTACTTGATGGTAAGCGATGGCAAGCGGTTCTAAATAAGTTTGTCATTCGACTTCTGGCACCAACTAGGTCTGATGGCATTATATTTTTATTAATGTGGTTAAGCAAGAGTCACCTGCCGGCCTACATCCACCTCTTAAAGCTGTATTGTTGGAATATTACAATGCGATTTTGCACCATGAATTCGCACTGTATTATTACAACAAGACTGCTCTAAGAGGTGGTGGTAGGCCGCCTGATGGTTAGTGATTATCATCATGATCACGTCTTAGCCACCCTGTAGACAGTTTTGTCTACAGGGCCAATAGGTGGTTTTTGACTAGTACTAGTCTCACAGATTACAGTTTTATTTATGGATTTTGAGTATGATATATGTATTCCTAAATTAGACCTTCTCCATATCATTTTCTTTCTTTTAAGGTTCGCAACCTCGATTTTTATTTGGTACTAGATGTTGCCCACGGCTCCGCCCGCGTGGAGGTTATTTTTGAAAGAAAAGGTATAAAATCCATGGAGGCATCTTAAGCTATTACACCTTTCTATATATTGCTATCCCATAGGAAGCGTGCGTTTTTACGGGATAAAAAGTAGCCTATGTCATTTTCTGATCCCTCAACTGCCACAATGCAAAGAGTCATGTTGATTCCTTGCTCTGTGAAAAACTAAATTATCCCACGGGAACTGTAAATTTTTCCGGGATAAAAAGTAGCCTATGAGCTATTCCAGACTGTAATCTAACTCTGTGCCAAATTTTAGCCAGATCCGTCCAGCCGTTGTAGCGTGATTTAGTAACAAACATCCATCCATGCAAACATTCGCATTTATAATATTAATATAAAAAATATAGTAGGATAGGATTGTGGTCACATGCACTTAAGTTAACTTGCCACCAAGTAGTCCACTAAGTCTTGCCATCCAGTGAGTCTTTGCTATGAGAATCAACGTTCATATTTCCTTCTGTGGAACACAAGGAAACTAACACTTAAGTTTGACCTGAATAAATACGTCATTTATTCCGAGCAGGTAAACCCGCTGGCAAAAGTGAGTAAGCAATAAAAACACGAGATATTTTTTCCCAGTTTGACATCAGCAGAATTCGTTTAGGCGAAAATTCCCGAACGTACTCGTAGTGTAATTTCCAAGACCGTGAATCGTCAAGTCACTGATGCGGCAAATTGCAACGCGACTGTCGCTAGCGTTATACTGACGTTAAAATAACATTTACTTTATTGCCAGCTGTTATTGTTGTCTTACTGACATCCAATGGACAAATGGCTCTGGTTTCATGAACTTTTCTCTGCTTTATTTAAAGTACTGGGTTATTATTTGTTCCGGTATTTTTTTTTATTTTTTTTTATTAGGAAAACAACAGTACAATTATACATATAACATTAATAAATTAAAACTAATACATTGACCAGTAAAGTTTCCACAAATAAATGTTAGAAAAACCGCAATGTCACAGAAAGTGGAAAATTTGTATAGAGGATAAATAAAACGTAACATTAAAACAAACAAAAAAATAATTACATTATGATTAGCAACTAATTGTTAATTAAAGATTGAAGAAGTATTGAAGCACATTTGTTTTGAGTGTGATAACAAATAGGTTGAATAGAAATAGGTTTTAGCTAAAGCTAACACAGCATAAGGAGAAGAACACTATGGTACCTCTCTGTAAAAGTAGTTGTTAATTGGTAAATAAATAATTAGTATAAGTTTAGTCTGTTGCGGTACGGACTGTTAACACGAAAGTCGTATGTTCGAAACCCAAATGGCACACACCTCCAACTTTTCTAAAGTGTGTATTAAATGCTAATTATCGCTTGCTTTAACGGTGAAGGAAAACATCGTGAGGAAACTTGCATACATGTAAATTCTCATAAGGATTTCAAAGATATGTGAAGTCTACCAACCCGCATTAGGCCAGCGTGGTGAACTAAGGCCTAACCCCTCTCATTAGTAGAGAAACCCGTGCCCAGCAGTAGGACAATGTTTAATCTATAATACTAGCCACAGTTTACTAATACTCATATATTATGAGGGAGTGGCTACATTGTAAATGTTTATGATTTTCTAAGATTTATAGCAGCCACGTTGGCAACACAGTGTTGTCTGGTCAAAAAAAATATTCTACATGTTTAAAATAAAAGTATCAAAACTTCTCAGTCTTAATATTAATCTTGATCCACACATATTATATCAACAAACAAACAATAATAAGAAATAGACGGTGTAGCAAAGTTTATCCCAAAACGTTTGTTTCCATAATAAATCAAAACGTTCATTAATAACATACGAACCAACGGTTATCGATACAAATGAAGAGAGTGTTTACTCTGATGAATTATACCGTAACGTTATATTTTGATCATGTAATTTATTTACCAATCAATGCGCGGCTCGTAATTATCATCCGTCTTGACAGCCAGCTTCATTATCTATCGGGTTTCACCGCGCAATCAGTGAGCTTTCTAAAGTTAAAGATGTGAAGCAAATTTTACGGATTTTATCGCGGTTTAATTACCTTTTTTAATACCGATGTTTCGAAAGCTTTACAGCAATCAAGGTTATGGGGCGGACTCCCAGTCCCTCAGTGTGCAAAAGTAAAATAAACTGCGATAAAATGCATAAAATGAGGTTTATTTCAATGTGTAAAATTCGCCTGCGACTGCCTCGGTGACGCAGTTGTATTGCGCATGTGTTACGACTGCTGTGCTGAGGTCTTGGTTTCGATCCCCGGGTCGGGGATACGGGTACTATGTTTTTCCGTTTTGCGGCCTTCTGAGTATTCTAACACTAAACTCTCGACTGCTTCTTTACCTTCTTGCCCTTCTTCTCTTCTTCTTGTGTTGAGTAGCAAGGGATAGATTGTCGCTCGCTACTCGATACTCTAATTGGACCGCACTGCGCTTACCATCAAGTGCAGTGTGGTTACTTTGGCGTGCCAGGATAAAAAAAACGACTTCTGTAAAAAAACGTGGTGCTTATAATATTGAGAGCGATATGTTCGTCGCGTAGCAAAACAAAAATGTATAATCAAAATGTATCTTAGGGTACAGAAGTCAATTCCACCGAGAGAAGTGGAAAAAGTTGTGACGATGTGTTCCGACGTTTACGACTGCCGAGGGTAGTTGAAGAAATATTTTTTACCAACAAATGTTTTGAGATACTTAGATGGAAGTTGTAAATGTCCTTGCTTGTAAACTTCGTTTGCGTTAGAAATAAATTCATGGGAATGTACGTGAGATATTTCGTACGTTGGTGTTAATGTAGTGGTGTGTGTGTTATGAAGATGAGTTTCATGATAATTTAATTGTATTTGTTATGATAATGTCGCTTTGTAAGTGTTTTAACTAGTTAGCTAGCAATGTTTTTTCTTTAACGTAGTTATTGTTTATTGAACCGGCTATTTATTCTTCCGTTATTTTTTAAGACATGTGGGAAATGGCCATGTATTTTGACTTCAACCTCATTGGATTTTATACAATTCAATTTTAAGGCCCGTGTGTTATTCTAACAACAATTTGGACCCGGTTTTTTTATTCTTCTGTTAATTTTTGAGACTCCTATGGGCAATGGCCATGTATTTTGACTTCAGCCTTATTTCATTTTATATAATTCTATTTTACGGTCCGTGTGGTATTCTAACAACAATTTTGTAATTAAGTGTTCGTAATGTAGTATTATCAAAACCAGAATTATATAAATAATTTTAACAATAGTATTAGCCATCATCGATTAAACACAAACTACACTGAAAACGAATGTACGCACATTGATTAAAACCGAGCAACACTTCCGCTAATTTTGTATATACTGCCTCGCGAGCGCTGAGGCTTTCCTTTTTATAACAAATCTTCCCCACCGAGTATCCAATCTACCCACAAATATTTCGTAAGTGACCCACAATATTTCCATAAAAATCTTAAGTACCCTTACAATAGAGTTTGTGCCAAAGCGTCGGTCCGTGAGGACCTGAAATTTATAACCAAAACAATGTGTTACTTTATCCAACAAATTCACGAACATATTCCATTAGTATCCAATATTTTTATCGTTCTTTCAATTTGTTCAACGTGAAATTATTTTAGCACAGTTTCGTGTAGAAGCCGCCTGTTAGGATTTTGAATTTAGACAAATATTTGGTCTGAGAACATGTTTGCGTTATTCTAGACGTTGAAGACTATGTCTTTTGGTTCAGAATAGACTGGTTATAGTTTATATTACGTAGGTCTTCTTTTCTTATATTAATTCCCCTATAGATTCTTGAAGGGGTTGATTTAAGCCTCGTGATGTTGTGAATTGGGTAAATTTCAATAATCATCAATTTATGTTTTTTATAACAGTGATTGGTAAGCTAGTAAGCAGACCTTCTGATTTAAGTGATTTACACAGTCTATGTAAACCTATAATACTAGAAGAATCATCAGTGAGTTATTGACCAATGGGGTTGGGAGGTGGTGGGGGGGATTTTTCAATCTCTGGAAATTTCATTTACTGCATCTTTTTTATTTATTTATTTATACACTTCATATACATACATTGTATATAGGCGGACTTAATGCCAGAGGGCATTCTCTACCAGTCAACCTTAAGGTGGTGCAGAGATGAACAAGGTAGGTGCATAAAGATATAGGAGAAGGGGACAGAAAAAAACTATGATATAAATATAGATGTACATATATAAACATATAGGCATACATACTGACTACATATTACTATTATATTATAAATACAGTATAAATACATAAGATACGTATAAAATATAAATATAGTAAATACATATTATATACAAATTATAATTTATCTTGTCTCCTTATTTCTCATTTTTATGCTATCAGGTGAAGTATTCATATGTCAATCTTCTGTTAAGTATAAAAGTTGGCGGTTAAAGTCAAAAGACTCGCCTTGCCTTTAAGCTCGTGAGCTGCAAATAAGCCTGTCAATTATCAGATTTGCCCGCCAAACGATGAAAGCTTAGATGTGTCTAGTTTTATCCGAAGCCCTGGCAACCATTAATCCGCAATTGATCCGCTTATATCTTGTTTCGTATTTGTAATATCACTCAATAGTCTTTCAATGGATGGATGATAATTATGATGGTACTTCATAATAGAAAAGCCTTACCTCAGGTTGATTCTAAGAAAATTGTGTAATTTGTTTATAATCTGGTTAAACCTTTGAAGGATATCTTCAATTTAAATAAGTACATTGGGGTACAAAATTGTAAATGATTTTTATTTATTTGTGATATTGTAGAGTCGTAACGTAATTTTACATGATAAAAAACATCGAGGTTTATAATATGTAAAATTATCTCAGTGATTTTATTGGTCAATGGAGAGTTAAACTAGTCCTCATCTAAGAAACATACTAAAGTCGTATGTTTCAATCCAGCCCAAATGGCATACACCACTGACTTTTCTAAAGTTATGTGTCTATTTATTGTTAACTATCGCTTGCTTTAACATCGTGAGGAAACCAGCATACCTGAGAATTCTCATAAGATTTTCAAAGGTATGTGAAGTCTACCAATCCGCATTAGGTGGCGTGGTGAAATAAGACATAACCTTCTCATTAGTAGAGGAGGCCCGTGCACACCAGTGGGCCAATGTTTAATACAGGGCTAGTATTTAATATAACATAGAGCTTATTATCGTCAGCACTGATTTTCAGTAGCAACCACTTTGTGACGACACAATGAATTATAATTGATACTTTACTTTAATTAACCGACTTCAAAAAAGGAGAAGGTTAACAATTCGTCGGAATCTTTTTTTTTATGTATGTTACCCGATTACTCGAAGACGCCTGGACCGATTTGAGAAATTATTTTTTTGTTTAAAAGGGTATACTTCCCAGGTGGTCCCATTGGCACCAAGTCAGGATCTGATGATTGGATCTCAGATTGAAGTCGGTGTACTTTTTATGAATTAAAAAACTTTTATATCGTGTCCCGATAGAAAAACCAGCATGACTTATAGCACAAATAAAAACTTTTTTTGGGAAATATTATACTTTTTTTTAAAGTATAATTTTTCCCAATTCTATTTAAGACGAATTAAAGTGTAATGCTGAATATAATTTATGTTGGTAATTACACAAAGTATATGAAGTGTTTGCTATAGTTCAGTTTCTATTTGTACTACAAACGCGGAGCATACAAGCAATTTTCCGTACGGTCGGTGGCACACACGACTTGACAAATTGACAGCGTGACACAGTTGTGTTGCGTTCGCGCGACAAACTATTTCATTTGTCCGGCTTATAGCTCGTAAAGTTACGTAATAGCGCTGTATAAATGTCTAGTGCCAGTATTTCACTCGTTTTTTCTATGCGGTTTTGGGAATAGTTGACTGGAATTAAATTGAGTGAAAATGATTTAAGGTCAATAGTTTTATTCGTAATATGTGATTGATTCTAGGGTTGTGATGTTATATCGTAGTGTATTCAGTGTATTTTGGTATTTGGCATGAACTCCTTTAATTATAATGTGATTATACAATATTTGTTTTATAGAACATTACATAAAACGCATTAATGTTATAATTATTCTGTCGCTGCAAATTTAAATAATATACCACGAAGTAACATTAATTATAATTACAAACAACCTAACGCATTTCGCGTTCATTTATCTCTACGTAATATATTTTGAGTGAGAACATTATATTACGTCATGTCCTCGTAGCACGTGTTCAGTTCTAGTACTTTAACAACATTTAAACGCTACGCCGTAGCATTTACACGATACGCCGTAACTTGCTACGGCGTAGCATTTATGCTATGTCGTAAACTCTCTCACATTAAGCGCAGTTGTATTTGTATATTATTGTTCCAAGTATTCTTCGATATTACTTATTTCTGCATTTCTTTGTAGTTGAGAGTTGCATCCATTTTATCTGTACAATTCAAGTATATTGATGTACTAGATGTTGGCGGCGGCTCCGCCCGCGTGGAAGTAATATTTGGAAGAAAAGTTATACAATCCATGGAGTCTAAGCTATTAAACCTTTCTATATTTTGCTATCCCGTAGGAAGCGTGCATTTTTCCGGATGAAAAATGGCCATTATGTCATTTTCTGATCACTAAACTGCCACTAAGCAAAAAAACATGTCGATCCCTTGTTTGTGAAAAACTAAACTATCCAACGGGAACTGTATATTTTTTCGGCATAAAAAGTAGCATATGTGCTATTCCAGACTATTATCTATCTCTATGCCAAATTTCAACCAGCTCCGTCCAGCCGTTGTAGCGTGATTGAGTAACAAACATCTATCCATCCAAATATTCTCATTTATAATATTAGTAGGATAGATGACCCAGTATTAAAAATATTTTAATAATAAATAACACCCAACAGTCACACACATAGCCCCGACCCCACACTAAGATACGAGTCTTGTTGTGTTGTGGTTATCAGGGACTACGAGAGACTTTTTGGTCTCACAACACCCAGACCCCGGATAGAAATATCTCTCTCTCACACAAACATTTGTCCCGGTGTGGGAATCGAACCCACGGCCTCTCGTTTCACAGCCGACTACTCGCCAACTGCGCCATGTAGGCTATAAAACCTACGTATAATCGTGGATGTTGAACAAAAGGCATGTAGGTATAATGTAAATGTTGTCAAGAGCACATTAAAATATGATTTGATAAAATTGGACAGAAACGAAATTCACTATTATAAAATACTCATTAAATATAATGAATACTTGTTTATAACCAAATGAATTTTATATTCACCCAAAATATACTCTGTCTCAATCAATGACCTATTAGTGACCAATTAATTAAATTAAAATTGATTACTAATAGAATAAAGGATAGCCACTGCACATAATGCGGTCGCAGGAATTTTATGGAAAAGTCACAACTCGCTTGAAAACATACCGGGTATGCAATGCTACCTGAACGATACTGCGCTTACCATCAAGTGCAGTGTAGTCACTTTACCGTACTAACATAAAAACTAACTGGAATATTTGTGAATTTGTGGTGTAATGTAGTTTCTTTATTGAGATTACACAAGCCATTTTACACAAGTACTTTACTATCCTCATTTTCAGGTTAATTACAAGTAACAACAGCACATTAACTTTTGTAACATAAAAAAAATATACTCAATAGTCACACACATACTCCTGACCCCACACTTGGTCAAACATGTATTGAAGGTATCGACAACTACGAGGGACTACGGTCCCACAAGATCGAGACCCGAAACAAATATCTGTCTGTCACACAAACAATTGTCTCAGAGCGGGAATCGAACTCATAGTCTCTTGTTTCACAGCCGACTATTCACCCACTGCTCAACGACTGTTTACTGACTACAAATATAAATATTGTTATGATTCCCACAATGTAGCTTAGTGTGGGAATTATGGCATACGCTTGTGTCATTGGAAAAAGAGTTCTGTTTAAAATGTACATACATATAAAATCACGCCTGTAATCCCCGAAGGGGTAGGCAGAGGTGTAACCAGTACACCCTTTTCGCCGAATTTATTACGGTCCCATAACGTGATAGAGGGCGAGACTATCGCCATACCGGGCCCAATTCCAGACTCCGGACTGATAATGAGTATTACTAAATAGAAAAACCCAATATCACTTTACCCGACCCGGGGATCGAACCCGAGATCTCAGCACGGCAGTCGTAACGCATGCGCAATTACAACTGCGGAAATGTAGTCCAGTCTGTTTAATTATAGCAGAAAACCTATTACTAAATCAGTGAGTAATCTGATGATAAGCAACCATGTAAACATAAATATAGCAGGCCGGCATGATTGTGTTGAGTAGCGGAGGATAGACTGTCTCTCGCCACTTGATACTCTATTTGGACGGCACTGCGCTTACCATCAGGTGCAGTGTGGTCACTTTGCCGCGCCAGAATAAAAAAAAAATATATATATATATATATATATATATATATATATATATATATATATATATATATATATATATATATATATATATATACACACAATGCCCGAAAATCATCGGTGCGTTAAAATGGAAAAATCCGTAGGGGATTTTGTATTCTGTTTCGGCCAGCAATTTCCCTATCCATACGAAACGCAATAATAACGCTTTAAGTTCACGTCGGTTTTCTGTGATACAGTGGCATTAACATGGATGTGCCAGCCCGTGTAACTTGTATCGAAATCGGATACACAGGGACTATTGGAGTAAATGTACCTATACATTGTCTGTAGCCCCTGTCGTGAGTCAAATGATTTTCAATAGTTACTAACAATGAGGGAGGGCAGGGTTTCTTCGGACCTTCCGGTGAGTGTTTTTCTGTTTTGGTCTAAGTCGTAACAAAATCTGCACCAATATGGCGATAACGTAAACAGATATTAACTAAAGAAAAATATGATACATACATATACACTCACGCCTGTAATCCCCGAAGGCGTAGGCAGTGGTGTAACCAGTACACCCACTTTTCACCAAATTTCGGTCCAATAATGTGATAGGGGGCGAGCCTATCGCCATACTAGGCACAGGTTCCAGACTCCGGGCTAATACTGAGAATTTCTAGATAGAAAAACCTAATATCACTTTACCTGACCCGGGGATCGAACCTGAGACCTCAGCACAGCAGTCGTAGAGCATGCGCAATTACAACTGCCTCACCGACGCAGTCTGAATAATATGATAATACTACTATTAATACTGTTTACTTATAAGTAAACAACAAACTATCGAGGCACTAAAAAAAAACAGTATTAATCCTATATAAGACAGTGAAATTCAAAATATTTACGCTGTCAACATATACAAAGAAGCTAAATTTAAATTGATACTTCTTAAATTTACTGTGTAATGGCGGATCAAGATTAAATGGCACAATGTGTAACAGACTCCGAATCTTGAAAATTACTTTACATTAAGAATTCACAAAGACACAGCTGAGTTTAAAATACAGAATTAAATAAAGGAATATAGCGCGCGATTCCATTACGCGGCAAATCAAGTCCAGCCGCCCCTATTACCACGGTCGCGAACCTACGAGCTGCGCACGCGGCGTCGCCCGTCCACCCGCACATCTCATTAGTTGCCTTTGTAACCGTCTTCCGGGGTGGACGTGCGCCTTGGCTTAGTTCCCTAAGGCTTCCGCGTTTCTATTGTAACTTTATATATTGTTAAATCGTGTACTGTGTGATCATTATATATTTAGTTAAACGCGAGTGTATTATTTATTATACTTCACCTACCCCGACGAGGCACTCACTAATAGTTATTTATTTCATCAAAATAGGTAGTCCGATAAATGGCTGCCCAACGTTCGGCGTACGAACATTAAGAACTTACATAGTTTCGTGGTTTACTTAGTGCATGAGTTAGAGGACCTAATAAACACCTGTGATAGTGTTCCGTGTACTATGAACTGTGTTTGAACAATAGTTAAATTGTCCTACCTACCTATTTTGACTGTTACTACGAGTAACTTAACTAAATGCGTCAGTGTGGTATTCGGAACTAGTTGTTTATATAAACCGAACGCGCGAGCGTCGAATATCGGCCGTGGCGACAGATCAAAACGCGCCGCCGCTTCGCACCTCATGCTGATCGCTAGCTTGTCGCTAAGGGACGATAAGTATACCTTTTGTTTATTGAATGTTTTATCACGCGTGTATTTTGTTGTTGCTATGGACGATGGACATTGGATTTTCCGCCTAGCCCGTGTTATGTGTTAATGTTAGACTGTGTATAGAATAGACGAACTTTAGAACTTTATAAACATTCTGTGTTATGCCTCGAACGAGAAGTCAAACGGACGCAGAATCCAGTGTTGACATGGCGACTTCTGATGAATCGTCGACGGCTGGATGCACGCCGCTTGTAGATGGTAGCGTGGCATCATCAAATTCTTCTGTGGTCATGACAGACCAACAACTGCTACCACTCGTGCAGTTACTCCAGGTGCAATCGCCTGCGGCTTCGTGTGTCTCGCCCTCGCCTGCACTTTCTCAAGGCAACTTCGCCAAGTGCACGGCGCGGTTTGACGGCGCTAAGGATAGTGACGTCGTAGCGTTTATTGACGCTATCGAGATTTATAAGGAGTGCGTCGGCATCGAGGATGGCATCGCTCTGCGTGGACTACCTATGCTTCTCACCGGGTTGGCAGCAACCTGGTGGCAGGGAGTCAAATCTTCAGTCGAGAGTTGGTCTGACGCTATTAGCCTTTTGAAACAGACTTATGGACCGCGTCTTCCGCCGCACAGAATCTACAGAGAACTGTTTAATAAAGAACAAACCGATGAATCAACGGATATGTTTGTATGCAGGGCAAGAGCCCTGATATCCCAATTGCCATCTGGTAGCCTTAAAGAAGAGGTACAGCTAGACATGGTGTATGGTTTGTTGAGCACCAAGATTAGAGAAAAGATCCCTCGAAGTGGTTTTAAATCTTTTTCGGAGCTATTATGCGAAGCACGACGTGTGGAAGATTTATTCGAGGAGAGTCGTCCGAAACAGCGTAAGTCAGACACCACAGATGGGGTATCACAAACAGCTGTTCAGAAGCCTGATCCTATTACACCAGCTGGTACTACATCGAGGAGTAAGAAACCTCGTCCGCTGTGTGTTTACTGTAAAAAGTATGGTCATGTAAAATCAGACTGTTCCAGGCTTCGTGACCGAAATCAGTCTAGGCATGCTGAAGATAAACCATCGTCATCGCCATCGTTATCGTCACCATCGTCATCATCAGCATACTCACCTTTTGTCTGCTTTGGCTGCGGTGCGCCAGGCGTGATACGTGCAAACTGCGATACCTGTAAAGAGAAGGACTCGACGGCTTTCCAGTCTGTGGCCGCCGTATCAGTAGCACATCCGCCTCGTAGCAGACCTATAATGCTTGTCGAGATCTACGGGAAGATCGGGAAGCTATTAATTGACACAGGAGCGAAACAATCTATCGCGAGTGATAGCTTATATAAGCATTTGTGTTTAAATAATCACGTATTTGAAAAAGTGCGATATACTTTAAAGTTTGCGGACGGTAAAACAAAATGTACTATCGTTAAGACCGCGCTAGTCAATGTAATGGTGCGAGGGGCGGTTGTACCTACGCAATTCATTGTTTTACCAGGAGCAACGGAGTCGTTGCTTGGAATTAATTTCATACGGGATGCGGGTATGGTTTTAGATTTTTGTAGGGATCAGTGGTCATTCAGTAATAAGCCCGGTACTTTTGTATTGGAGTATGAAACTGAGGATACTCGGCTCGGCTGCTCCGCTATGGACTTATTACGTGAGGATGAAGGTTCGTTCTTATCATCACAGGAGCGCGAAGCTCTACTTCCAAACCGGGGTGATAATAACGACATCTTCGAGCCAGGGGGAGCTGCTACAACTTTTGCAGTCCACCGGATCGATACCGGTGAACACCCTCCAATCTCTGTCCCACCGTACCGCGTTCCATCAAGAAGAAAAGAAGCCAAAGAGAATTTTGTACCACGGATAACACCTTACTTGCATAATTCCGGACAAAATTTGTCATGCGTTCGATATCGAGTGGAGGAAACGCAAGATATTCGAAAAGCGACCGCGGATATGTATCGACATTCTACGCTCGCAAGTAATGTAGGAGATTTGGTATTTTTGGATTCCCATGTGTTAAGTAAAACGGTAAAAGGATTCACTTCCAAGTTTGCGCCCCGTCGTAACGGTCCTTTTGTGGTAGCCGAGGCAGTAGGTCCCACCAGTTTTATACTCCAAGATAGTCAAGGGGTAACCATGGGGAAATATCATACCAGCGCCCTTACACCATATTACGGTAAAGGTGAAATTATCCAGAGGCCGAAACGGGGTAGACCGGCCAGGTCACATCCGAGTCGGGTTTGTGACCTGGAGGGGGAGGATATAGCGCGCGATTCCATTACGCGGCAAATCAAGTCCAGCCGCCCCTATTACCACGGTCGCGAACCTACGAGCTGCGCACGCGGCGTCGCCCGTCCACCCGCACATCTCATTAGTTGCCTTTGTAACCGTCTTCCGGGGTGGACGTGCGCCTTGGCTTAGTTCCCTAAGGCTTCCGCGTTTCTATTGTAACTTTATATATTGTTAAATCGTGTACTGTGTGATCATTATATATTTAGTTAAACGCGAGTGTATTATTTATTATACTTCACCTACCCCGACGAGGCACTCACTAATAGTTATTTATTTCATCAAAATAGGTAGTCCGATAGGAAAAATATTCTACGCCAAATGTCTCTTTAATCACAAAACGGGACATTTCTAAATATTTGTTCAGTAAAATTAAACGTCTCTATAAACAGAGAGAAGTAGGTCTTTACTTTTTTATTAACGTGGATAAATCTTGGTGGAATTTTTGAGTTGAAGTCTTGGATTTGTATTCTGATAGAGCTATTTTTATTTTTATTATTTAGTTTCTTCTTTCTTTATTGGGTTTTTGGGTGTGTCCTTTTGGGTAATATTGCCAACGATAAGTAAATCTGTATCACCTTTTACGTTAAATAGTTTCAGTCATAAGTCTATTACAGTTGAAATATTAAACCAACCGAGAAAAAAAGTATAATCATTTTCATCTTAAGGTGGTACCCGCAGACAATTGACATACATATTTTTAAAGCCACGATCTCGATTACTTTTTGAATCTTGACAATAGTTTACCATTTGGTTACACAATAGTCATCCCTCGCCAGGATTATCTTGTGTAGTAGATAAAAATAGTTAAATATATTAACGAAAATAAAAAGTAGATGGTAGCGGTTTTTAATGCATATTTTTTTGGTCTTGACACATATATGAAAGCAGTCGTGGGTATCAACAACTACGGGATACTTTTTTTTTTGTCCTGGCACGGCAAAGTGACTGCACTGCACCTGATGGTAAGCGCAGTGCGGTCCAATTAGAGTATAGAGTAGCGAGAGACGATCTATCCCCCGCTACTCAACACAATCATGTCGGCTTGCTCCTTCACACTACGCCATGGGCAAGAAGGTGAAGAAGCGGTCGAGAGTTTATTGTCAGAGTACTCAGGAGGCCGCAAAATGGCCAAACATTGTACCCCAACTCTAGACCCCCGAGAAAAACCGGATTTACACTGGCTGATCCCGGAACGCGACACACTTGCGTGTGCCACTATGGCGGGTTTTACACCCTGTGTACGGTGGTCGCTATCCGGGCGGATATGAATATCCTACCACCAGCAACACCGTGATCCAAAAAAAATATATGTCCGTCGCACAAACATTTGACTCGGTGCGAGAACCCGCGGGACAAATGTTTGTGTGACCGTTTTTAAAACTGCTAATTCTATTCACTTGTGTCCTAAAGTTGTAAAACGAGTGCTATGATATCTTTAAAAACACGATCAGCGAAATGTTTTGTCTTACAAACAAAAACTATAATAACAAATAAACAATGCTGTATCATGGCCGTCTAAAACATATACTTCAGTTTTTTATTAGGTTAAGTCAGTGTTAAAATCATCCATACATCAAATAGTCACGCACATAGTTCTAACCCTACACTAGGTAAAACCTGCATCGTAGGTATCAAGAACTACGAGGGACTACGGTCCCACAACGCCAAGACTCGAAACAGATATCGGTCTGTCACACAAACATTTGTCTCGGTGTGGGAATCGAACCCACGGCCTTTCGTTTCACAGTCGGCTACTCGCCCGCTGCGCTACGGAGGCTGTCAGAGGTTCATTCTAACAAAGGACTTTTCAATTTATTTAAAGTTCACTGTCAAAATACTTTCTGTATATCATCAGTCTATATTTTCCTGTATAAAAAATACATACATATTCTTTACAGGTTTTAAGCCAGCAATATTTTTTACATATTTTTTTTAATTTATGTACACGAATGTACATTATTTTTAACACGAGAATGTTGGACAGGGTCGCGACACATCCGACATTCGTTTAAAATTGTCCCGCGTCCGTCCACTCGGCTGGCTAGGGTCACAGCACTCCAGACATTATATTGCTTAATTAACTGTCCGGGCTTTTGTTTGCATTGTTGTTTTTATTGGTGAAAAAGATTTATTGCAGCTACATTTTCAAAAGATAACGAATTTTTAAATATCACAGATATACCCTTTTGTTTTATGAATTGTACTTTTTTGTGCTCCTGTACAGCCAGTACGCTTGAAATCAATTCCAATCTCGAACTCGATACGGTTCCAATTCCAATTTAGAAGATATTGAACTCTAACTCACTCAACTAAATGAAATAGAATATTTACGAACTAGCGATCGTAAATACTCTATTTCGTTCTGTTACTAAAAATCCCGCCGTATTCAGTTAAATCATGCGCTGGTATTGCCTTCAAGAGTGGCTATGGTACAGTTTTCGAACCCAATCCCAATTGGAAGCGAGTGTCAAGAGTAACCCTCCTGGTATCTAGTGTCTGGTCGTAAATATGTTAGTACTTTTGAAAGGCAGTCTTATATTTAGGTTTATCTGCTTTGTAGTTTCATTGAAACTAGAAAGTTATTTTATACTTGTTTTAGTTTTGTTCATAAATTTGTTTGCATAATTAATGTTATGAAGATACTATGTAAAAGAAGTTTTTTTTATCCTAGCACGGCAAAGTGACCGCACTTCACCTGATGGTAAGTGCAGTACGGTCCAATTAGAGTATCGAGTAGCGAGAGACGATCCATCGCCCGCTACTCAACACAATCATGCCGGCCTGCTCCTTCGCACTACGTCATGGGCAAGAAGGTGAAGAAGCGGTCGAGGGTCTATTGTCAGAGTACTCAGAAGGCCTCAAAATGGCCAACATTGTACCCCAACTCTAGACCCCCAAAAAACCGGATGTACACTGGCTGATCCCGGAACGCGATACACTTGCGTGTGCCACTATGGCGGGTTTTTCACCCTGTGTACGGTGGTCGCTATCCGGGCGGATATGAATATCCTACCACCAGCAATTTTTATTCAAGTTATGACCCTAGCCATGCCAGTCGGTGTGTAATTTTTTAAGGTAAACCCACACCGGAATTCTCTGGGAATATTAGGTATACAATATACATCAGAATTAGTATTTATTTTGCATGCATTTTATAGTGGTAATAACCCGTACTAATAAATCAAAGTTTCGACTAGTGGCGAAGTGTGAAAGGATGAAGAAGGTAATTCCTCTTTAACTTTAGAATTTACATTAAAAGTTTTATGAAATAGCAAATAAATGACGTTAACGTTTAAGGGTAGGCAGCGGCTTTGCAGTGCCCTGGTATTGCAGAAGTCTATAGGCGGCGGTGACTACTTACCATCAAGTGGCCCGTCTGCTCGTCTGCCTATCGAGGCACTAAAAAAAAACGTTGCATTTTACAAACTTCAAATGCATTCATAAACTTTTTATACATACTGAGATTTTGGCTTCCCGGTACCCTTAGCTACTAGTCAATCCTACTGTCACGGACTGTCATAGTTTACTATTTCATTTGTATTGATATTCTACGAAATCAATCGCTACCCCGTATCACACGCTTAACATTACAAGCCGAAAGAAATAACAAAAAACATTTATTGACAACCCTAGTGGAGCGGGGCAACGTGATGCGTCCTATGGTTAACCGTATGACTCGTATTGATGCTTTACAACGTCACGTTCGAAGCGTGGCAGCCCTGTGTCGTGCTCTTGACATTACAATCGGCATTTGCAAATATCCATGAGTGGTTTGGTCTATTTGTTAAAAGAGCTGTACGCAGATACAATGGTAAGGCGGATATTAAAATGTATCCACTTTGTCGCGTGTATTTTTGTAGCTTCTTTCTGACATTCTCTCGGGAGCCGGTGAATAAGCGAGAAAGTAAGTTTGTATTTATAAATTGCTCCTTTATTCAACGCAGCTTAACCACTGTCGTTCATATTTGTTTTAATTATGGAAAATGACAGTTACTTTACTGGTTTGGACTTTTCTAAAATAAACAATGATCTACAACAGATATCAGCTCTACCATATTTATAATTCATAACCAGATACTTATACCTACAACTGCAGATTTAATTCTACTATTCTATAATATATTATTTATTTATGAAGTTATACTTCTTTAGGCACGTTATGAAAAAATTATGAGAGTGAAATTTTAAGATGCGTCATGCGCGTGACACATCTGAAGTTGCCCTAAGTACCAGGCTAGCAGAAATGTAAGGAGATTTGATACCGTTTTTATATAATAAGAGCCTCCTTAAGAGCTAGAAGCTTCGGTCTGAATTATAAAATTTAAATTAATCATTTAAATGTGGCCAGTACGTTATGGTATTATGAAAGACCGAATAAGTACTATACAGTATTATTATTTAGGTCTTTCATGATACTATAAAGTACTGGCCATTAAAAATATTTTGTTGTTATTCTTTTTATTATTTCGGTCTTTCATAATACTTACATTTCTAGTGACTTCTAGGTAATAAAAAGTACAGCAAGTTTCCCAGCAGTGGGACAATGTTTAATACAGAGCTAGTATTAATTATTTTATTTATAAGACTTTCAAAGATAACTTTTTTAGCCTGGATAGACAGACAAGCAGCCGGGCCACATGATGGTAAGTAGACACCGCCGCCCATAGACTTTTGCAATGCCAGGGCACAGCAAAGCTACTGCCAACTGTATTAAGGATCAATTATAAACATTATCCTTGAGTTGCAGATTACATTTGCAGACCACAAATATTTTGGGTTTTCCAGTATAGATGTTTTTTGTATAGGACACACACTGCTCAAATTACTTTTTTGCCGTGGGATTCAGTACCCTATGGCTAAATTATTTATGTCTATTAAAAAGTTTTAATTATACTTATACTAGATGTTGCTCGCGGCTCCGCCCGCGTGGAGGTTATTTTTGGAAGGAAAGGTATACAATCCATGGAGGGATCTTGAGCCATTATACGTTTCTATATTTTGCTATCCCATAGGATGCGTGATTTTTTCCGGGATAAAAAGTGGCATATGTAATTTTCTGATCCCTAAACTACCACTAAGCAAAAAATCACGTCGATCCCTTGCTCTGTAAAAAAACTATAATATCCCACGGGAACTGTACATTTTTTCGGGATCAAAAGTAGCTTATGTGCTATTGCAGACTATAATCTATCTCTGTGCCAAATTTCAACCAGATCCGTCCAGCCGTTGTACCGTGATTGAGTAACAAACATCCATCCATCCATCTAAACTTTCGCATTTATAATATTATAGTAGGAAGTAGGATTATTTACTGCCGGTGCTGACTGGTAACGAACAATCCGTCGTTACATTGAATCAACGTTTAGTTAAATAAGGTGGAAAAGACTTTAATTCAGTAACCCGCCGCTAACTGACGGCGGTACGTGATTGATCACTTGTGCGTTTGCGTTCGCGCTGCTAACGACCCGAGGCGGGTTATTCTAATCTTTTTCTGTATAAATGTGTGTCGCTTAGACCACAATGGATAGATTATCTGCTATTGTAAAAAAGTTATTTCTAGAATTGAATATAACTCGAGTTGTAGAGGTTTAGAATACAATAAATAATAGATAGAAGTAAATGTTTTTTTTACGTCAATTGCATAGTTGACAACCGCTCTCGTAAGTACGCGCCGGGTTTACTGTGCCCTGGCATAGCAGAGGTATATGGGCGGCGGTGTACACTTACCATCAGGTGGCCCGTCTGCTCATCTGCCTATCCAGGAAATAAAAAAAGTGGGTCCGTGAAATAGCGTATAATACAAACTGGTATTATCAGACAATTTTTTTTATACAGGCACGGCAAAGTGACCACACTGCACCTGATGGTAAGTGCAGTGCAGTCCAATTAGCGCGAGAGACAATCTATCCCTCGCTACTCAACACAATCATGCCGGCCTGCTTCTTCACACTACGCCATGGGCAAGAACGTGAAGAAGAGGTCGAAAAGTCGAAGGTGAAATTGTGGCCGGTATAGCTATAGGATCACATATTGAGATGTTAATAAGCTCGGCGAAATTTGAGTGTGCTAGTTACACCTCTGCCTATCCTTCCGGGGGTTACATGCGGTGGTGCGTATGAATATATATATGTGTATTTTATAATGTCGTTGATGGGTCCGAACTACAACTTATAAGTAGTCCTGTTGTATATGAGTAATTTTACATCTTATTTATATATAATTTTAACCCTTACCAATGTATTTTGCATCCATCATTTTGGATATTTAGCACAAAATACATGAACATAAGTTCTGCATGAAAGAAAAAGTCATTAAGAACACCCAATTTCCTTTCACGAGGCTCACCGGTTTTCTGCTTCCTTGAATCAAGTATACATATTGTACTAATTAACGGTGACCCAGATACCTCAAAACATAATAATTAAGTCATTAATTTGGTTTGCTAATGTCCTTTGCTAATGTTGCATCTGCATTACACAGTTAGCTCAGAATGAATGTTTAATAGTTTGCACATTTTGGAGGTAAATATGCTTGTAAAAGAAAATATTAATAAGACTATACCTCATGCTAGTTACCTTTATAATAAGGTAGTTGACAGAAAGTGAAAACCTGATAGAATTTTGTTTTTTATAATAGATTTTTAACCGACTTCAAAAAAGGAGAAGGTTAACAATTCGTCGGAATCTTTTTTTTATGTATGTTACCCGATTACTCGAAGACGCCTGGACCGATTCGAGAAATTCTTTTTTTTTAAAAGGGTATACTTCCTAGGTGTTCCCAATGGCACCAAGTCAGGATTGATGATGGGATCTCAGAAAAATCAAGGGCAACCCTCTAATTTCATAGTGACGCATAATTTGCTTTTTATGAATTAAAAAACTTTTTAGTCTAAAAATATCGAAAATAAACGAATGTGTTAATCTATATCTGATTAGTATATATTTTCAAGAAACAAATTTGTAAAAATAAAGCATATTGTCACGTGACATGAAACACAAATCAGTCATGCATGACGTCACCGTTCGAAACATCTATTAAACGCTGAGCCAAATGACTATTAGTTTTGCGGATGGTCACGTCACACGAGAGGCCATGACAGTTGGTAGCGGTTTGGTGGGAAAAATAAAGTTGGTTTATAAAAATGTAAATTAAATCTTGATAACGTATGTTTTATGTTTGTTATTGATAATATTTTATTAATATAGACCATGAAGAATAAAATAAAACGGTTTCCCAAAAACAGTCAACTGGCCTATTTGAACGCTGATAGCAGGCATACCATACATAAATTGAAGCTGTAGTTACGGGTGCCTGACATGCAGCATATTTTATTTTATTTTTTTATTTTTATAAGTCGGTAGCTAGAAAAGATTTTTTTAGGATGCTACAACACATATTTTAGTATACCGGGCACAATTCCAGATTCCGGGCTGATACTGAGTATTTCGAGACAAAAAACGCGATATGACTGTTAACCGACTCGGGGATCGAACTCGAGACCTCAGCACAACAGTTTTACCGCGTACGTACTTAGTTGTAGTTGACAACTGCTCCACCGAGGCAGTCAAGTTAAATTACCCTGAGTTTAGTGATTTTTTAATAATTACAATGATTTAAATGACTGACTTTAAATGCAATGGTGAGAGTTAACATTATTGTCATCAGATTAGATTTTTCGTCCCAGTTCCACTAGTAATACATTTCACGATAGCATACCGTTCGCGGTCGGTAATGGTCGTCAAACTGTATTTTTACGACGGACCTTGGAACTTGGGCGTTCGATTTAACTTGTACAATCAGTGTTGGGTGACGGCGTATGTGATTGGGTTGGGGGAGAACTTGGCCGTTGAGTTGGGGATATAGTGGGTGATTGTAACTTGTTAACCGACTTCAAAGAATGAGGTTTGCTGTTCGATATTTTTATGTATATAACGGAGCGCGACATTATTGAATAATGAAAATTAGTTAACTTTGAGACTTATCCATTAACTTTATTATTTTTAAGGACTTATGATTTTGTATTCGATTAAATACTATTTGTAATTAAGAGCGGGTAACCCCGAATGGAGTTGCGTCTGTCATTGCGTGCGAATGTCTTGTCAATTAGTTTTATGGTTTATGTGTACATGGCGTCTTAAAATACCTAGTTTTCTGTATTTATTTTTTACATTATTCGCTGTAGAACTGAATTTAATACGCAAATAAAACCCTTTTACGAAAACAGAATCAAAATTGCTTGAAAATTGAGGTCACAGTATTTATCTTAATTCAGGTATGAGCAAAAATGGTTGCGTACTATCTCTCTCGCACAACGGCACCGTAAAGGCCATTTTGAGAATCGTGACGTCACGGGACATATCATGCATCCTTTTACTGTCATTTGGCAACTACCCATTCCAACAGATTTGAATGGCGTCTAATTTACTTATTTGTGTTCGAATTCATACATTTCTTTCCATAATTAGTTTGTAGGTATTTTTTTTATGTCATAGCCCGACAAACGAGCCAGTGGGTCACCTGATGTTAAGTGATCTCCGCCGCCCATGAACATTCACAATACCGAAATTATCACGTATGTGCTGTCGGCCTTAAAGGACAGGAATAGGGATTAGGGAAGGGAAGGGGGAATCTGGGCCTCCGGATAACTCACTTACCATACGAAACGCGACAGTGAACTGTCACTTTACGTTGATTTTCTGTGAGACAGTGGTACTACCCCGGTCGAGCCGGCCCATTCATGCTGTAGACAAATATGTCTACCGCGTGGCTCTACCACTTTTAACTATAAACTATAACTAAGGTAATGTAACTTGTTGATTATATTAATAAAAAAAACGTATCAACTACCCTGTTATAATAAACTAGCTGTTGCTCGCGGCTCCGCCCGCGTGGAGGTCATGTTTGGGAAAAAAAGTATACCTTACAAAATACCAATTTTCATGCGTTTAACTTCAAAAATGACGGATTTTCATACAAACTTTCTTTCCCTATTTTACCCCGTTAGGGGTGGAACTTCCAAAAATCCTGAAACATATATTTTTTATTTTTAACTGAAAGGCCAAATATCAATTTTTATATCTTTAACTTCAAAAATTACGGAGTTTCATACAAACTTTCTTCCCCTATTTTACCCCGTTAGGGGTGTAATTTCCAAAAATCCTGAAAGATGTATTTTTTATTTTTAACTAAAAGACCAAATACCAATTTTCATGCCTTTAACTTCAGAAATGACGGATTTTCATACAAACTATGATCCCTTATTTTACCCCCTTAGGGGTGGTATTTCCAAAAACCCTTCCGTAGTGGATGCCTACGTGATAAAAAGTACCTACTGTCAAAATTTCAAGTCTCTAACCCCAGCCGTTTAGGCTGTGCGTTGATCGATCAGTCAGTCAGTCAGTCAGTCAGTTTCTTCTTTTATATATACAGATAACGTCAGACGTTGACATGTACTATAAGACACGTATGAAAAATTGGTAATCATGAGATAAAGAGTAAGAGCCTCTTGACTCCTTACAGTATTCATCAAAAGGGCTTTTAATTTAATATCAGAAGCAATATTGATTTAATCTTTACCTAAGCTTCTGCAACCATATTTGAAGCATTGTGAACAGGTAAGCCGATCAGCGTTTTCATTTTGAAAAACCTTGTCTCCTTATATATCTATTTAATATTGAAATTAAAGCAGATGAATTATTGAGTTAAAGCAGGCAAATTATTTGTAAGAGATGGCTCCCGTGTGGAGTTGCTGGTCTCCCATCGGGCGCGTCTCCCTGGGTGGCGGATAGGGGACCCCTCTCGATTTCGGGGGGGATTACCGGAAACGGCGTGGACCAAAACCAGCAATAGGGTTTCCTCCGCGTGTCCCTCTGATTAGCAGAGGGCACAGTGGAAGAACACGGATGGGCTTCGTGTGCACTAACACTGCCGCGGAGCAGACTAGGGTAGAACTCGTTCTCCCTAGTCACCGCCGATCTCGTAATCTCAATTAGGTGCTGTGGTCATGTCTCGCGACACCTATTGAAACCGAGGGTCTTGGCTTAACCGCCCGGGCTGCGAGGGAGAAAACCTCTTTAAAAAGTTACCCCGAATCCCAAGCGGCGGCGCACCGCGAGGGGATGCATGGCCGATGGGTAGTTCGGTCTTTAGTGCGAACCACGCCGCCGGAGTACCTGCTGCCCCTCCGTGCGTGATACCCCAAGGCTTACCCAGGTACAGGGGGCTCTGCCTGGGCGGACCGTTTATATCCCCCATAATCGTGGGAATAAAATGGAATCATTAAACACAAACAAAAACAACAAACTGGATGTGCCTGTTCTGGAACTCGAAACCGGGTTTGTACAGGCGGTGGTCGAAGGGCGCAAGCCCGACGATGATCATGTCGTAAGGGCGACAGAGAGTGAAAAACTCTTAGAAAATGTGGCGGTAGAAAAGTTGGTTGTAGACGCAGGGCTCACTTCTGAATCCGGTCACAGCCGTACAGCTTTGAGGCGGAGCAATCGCTTATGGCAGAAGAAATCAAGTCTGCGCGATCGGTCCCGTTCCTCTTTATCCAGCGACACTGATGCTGGACCAGCGGCAAAGGCCAATAGTGCCTCAAGAGGTAGAGGTCGTCGGCATATTAAGAGTTCGGCGGAGCGGGCGCATGCCTTTCGAAAGTCGCCGCCTCCACCAGAGCGTATCCCGATGGAGTGCACCGACGATAGTGCGTCGATACTTTCTGCGGAGGCCCGTCTGGCGGCAGAAGCGGTTCATTGGAAAGCTGAAAGCGCCCGCCATGAAGAAGAATGCATCCGCCGTGCGGCAGAAATTGCCCGTTTGGCGGAAGATAAAGTCCGACTGGCAGAAGAGTTGTCTTCAGTGACTAGCCGCCTGGAACAATTGGAAAACCGCTGCTCGGCAATGTTTGAGGCGATTTTAATGCGTCTGCCGCCGGAGGTACCTCTAAGGCCGCCTCTAGCCCATGAATTAAAGGCCAGACAGCAATTAGTTGCACAGTCACTGCCTGTCCTCGCCGGAAACTGTGTGGTCGAACCTCCGTGCTCCGTTGAGTCTTCGTACTCGATAGTCGGAAAGGGAAAAGGCAAGGGCAAAGGCAAGGGCAAGGGGCAGAGTAAAACTACAACCCAGTCCACTCCCGCTATTGTCGTCTCTATGGACAGCCATTTAAGTGCGCTGCCACTCGCAATTGCTGGGCCCTCGACTGCCCTACTGCAAGACAGCAGGACAGTCGCTCATCCTGTTGGCACTGCGTCGGGGGCTATTCATCCAGCCGCCGCACCTCATGCAAATCCGCCGTTGTCGAAACCAGGCAAAAAGAAGGGTCACCTTGCCCAAAATCCTCGCCCGCTGCCACCAGCCCCCGTGTCCATGGACACGCCGTGGTCCGTTGTGGTAAGCAAAAAAAAAAATAAGAAGAAGGTCTTGTCTGGTCCTGCGGTGGCAAACACGCAACCGCTACAAAAAGGCGAACCTAAGCTCCGTCCACCACGTTTCGCAGCTTTCACGGTGACTTTGGCACCAGAGGCAATCCAGCGGGGCGTAACATACGCTCAGGTTATGACAAAGGCTCGGCAGGTGGACCTAGCCAGCCTGGGCGTTGAGCGTCTCAAATTTAAGAAGACGGCAACAGGTGCCCGTCTATACGAAGTACCTGGGGCAAATAGCGAGGAAAAGGCTGACTCCCTTGCCGGGAAACTGAGGGAGCTCTTTCATGACTCGGAAGACGTGCACATCACTCGGCCAGTTAAGATGGCGGAGTTGCGGTTGTCGGGTCTTGATGATACGGCTACTCCGGAACAAGTCGCTGAGACCCTTTCAAAAATGGGCGCTTGCGCAGTGGAGGGGATAAAGGTCGGAGAGGTGCGTATCAACCATTCAGGCTTAGGTACGGTATGGGCTAAAATGCCCATTAAAGCGGCCCAAAAGGTGAAAGGAGCGGGCCGTGTCCTTATAGGTTGGGTCGCCGCAAAGGTAACCGTCCTCGAACCGCGACCACTGAGGTGTTTTCGTTGCCTCGAGCCGGGACATGTGAGAGGTCGCTGCACCTGCGAAGTTGATCGAAGCGACCTTTGTTACCGCTGTGGCAAGCCGGGTCATATAGCTCGTCAGTGTGACGCGCAGCCGAACTGCGTACTCTGCGCTTCGGCTGGAAAGTCTGCTGGGCACCGAGTCGGCAGCAGAATATGTCCTGTTGCCGTCCGCAAAGCCCAGCGCTCACATCAGATGAATAGATCGGCTGCTGCTGAGGCCACTGCCCAGCCGCAGCTGAGGAGCCCACCGCAAGCTGAGGTTGAGGTAATGGAGATCGCTCAATAATGGCTCTAAAGTTCCTCCAGACGAACATCAACCACTGCGCCCGCGCTCAGGACCTACTCACCCAGAGCCTGGCGCAGTGGTCGGTGCAAGTGGCTGTGGTCGCCGAGCCGTATTTTATCCTGCCCCGTGATCATTGGGCCGGAGATCTTGACGGCTTGGTGGCCTTAATTACCCAGGGTGCCGCTGGCGCTCCCCCTTTTGCGAGAACTGCCAAGGGGCGGGGATGCGTTGCGGCTCTGTTGGGAGACTTGTGGGTTGTTGGTGTTTATTTTTCTCCCAATAGACCCTTGTCTGAGTTTGAGACTTTTCTCGTCCAACTCGGGGCCCTGGTGGCGCAAGGCCAACCTCACCCGGTGATCGTCGCCGGTGACTTCAACGCTAAGTCCGTCGTCTGGGGTTCACCGGCGACTAACGCACGTGGACGGGTTCTGGAGGAATGGGCGATCTCAGTCGGCCTGGCCGTCCTAAATAGGAGATCTGTTCAAACATGCGTGCGACACAATGGTGGCTCTATTGTAGATTTATCATTTGGGAGCTCCATGGTCGTACGCCGTGTACAGGGCTGGAAGGTCCTTGCGGACGTGGAGACATTGTCAGACCACCGTTACATCCGGTTTGACGTCTCCGCGTCTGTCACCGCCCAGCCTGGTAGTGGACAGAACGCCCCGCGTTGGGACGGCCCGCGGTGGGCGTTAAGACGCCTAGATAAAGAGGCCCTAAAGGAAGCCGCTCTGGTTATGTCGTGGCTCCCGTTACCGGTTAGACCGATATGCGTAGAGAGAGAGACGAAGTGGTTCGGGGTGGCGATCTCAGACATCTGTGACGCCTCTATGCCCCGGATACAAAAGTTCTCACCGCGACGCCAGGTGTACTGGTGGTCGATAGATCTTGCGCAACTGCGTGCTTTATGTGTCGTAGCTCGCCGCCGGTATGCTAGGCATCGTCGTCGTCGGTTGCAAATACTGGGACATGAGGACCAGGAGCGGCTCCTCTACGGCCTCTATAAGGAAGCGAAGAGAGCGCTGCAGGTGGCCATTAGGAGAGCAAAGACTGCGGCAAAAAAGGAATTCCTAGGGATTCTTGACAGTGATCCTTGGGGCCGCCCATATCGCTTGGCCATGAACAAGCTCCGCCCGGTGGCGCCCCCAGTGACGCAGTG
Source organism: Laothoe populi (assembly GCA_905220505.1). Lineage (NCBI taxonomy): Eukaryota > Metazoa > Arthropoda > Insecta > Lepidoptera > Sphingidae > Laothoe > Laothoe populi. The sequence continues at coordinate 5,220,345 of HG992161.1, read as the reverse complement.
TCTCCAGCCACAGTTTCTAGCTGAAGTTGTCGCAGCTTTGTTCCCGGTCACCGTGGAAACCACTCCTCCTCCGATGGCGCCACGTCAAGTTGCGCCATCGTCAATTTCGAGTTCGGCAAGGGTAATCCCGGAGGTTTCGCCCGCAGAATTGCGGGCGGTAGTGCTTCGACTGCGAAGCAAAAACTCGGCGCCAGGGCTTGACGGCGTCCCAGGTAAGATCTGGGTGTCAACCGTCGAGCATCTGGAGCAGAGGCTTCGCTGTCTATTTTCCGCGTGCCTGGAGCAGGGCGTCTTCCCGTCGCGCTGGAAAACTGGGAAGCTCGTCCTGCTTAAGAAGGAGGGCCGACCCGCAGAGTCTCCGTCGGCCTACCGGCCCATCGTGTTGCTTGACGAGGTGTGCAAGCTGTTCGAGCGTATTGTTCACGCGCGCCTCGTTGAGCACCTAGAAAGGGTCGGTCCGGATTTGGCAGAATCCCAGTTTGGGTTCAGAAGAGGCCGCTCAACCATTCATGCCATTCTGCGGGTCAAGGCACAGGCGGAAGAAGCTATGGCCCAGGGAAATGTCATCCTAGCGGTGTCTCTAGATATCGCTAATGCTTTTAACAGCCTACCCTGGGCCTGCATTGAAGAAGCACTGCAGTACCACGAGGTGCCGCCCTATCTTCGGCGTCTAGTACACTCTTATCTATCAAATAGATACGTAGTGTATCCGGGCGCTAATGGGTGGCATCGTAGAGCAATGACCTGCGGTGTTCCACAGGGGTCCGTTTTGGGTCCTCTTTTGTGGAACATCGGCTATGACTGGGTGCTCCGTGGTGCTAATCTCCGGGGTGTCGGCGTCACTTGCTACGCCGACGATACATTAGTAACAGCGTCTGGCAGGACCTTCCAGGAGGCGGCAATTATCGCGACGGTCGGCACCGGCTACGTTGTCAGCCGTATTCGGCGATTGGGTTTGACAGTGGCCCTCAACAAAACCGAGGCCCTTTATTTCCATGGGCCTCGGAAGAGGCCACCTGCCGGTGCCCACATAATAGTGGAGGGGGTGCGAATTTCCATCGGCTCCACTATGAAGTATCTTAGCTTAGTGCTAGACAGTCGATGGAATTTCCGTGCCCATTTTGAGACTCTGGGTCCGAAATTGACCCGAGCTGCAGGTGCTCTGGGAAGGCTGTTGCCCAATCTGGAAGGTCCAGACACCCCTTGTCGAACACTTTTTGCTGGAGTCGTGCGGTCCATGGCCTTGTATGGCTGCCCAGTTTGGGCAGAGTCTTTAGGCTGTCGGTGCGTCGCTCTCCTGCGCAAGCCGCAGCGAGTAGTTGCGCAACGTGCGATAAGAGGCTACCGCACGATTTCACACGAGGCGGCCTGCGTATTAGCCGGATTTTTGCCATGGGACCTGGACGCTAAGGCACTTTCCGCTACATTTCAGTGGCGGGAGGCGGCGTCCAGGCGCGGAGAAAGGATGGCACCAAAGGAGATAGAAGTCATTCGTGGCTTCTTCCGCAGAGCCGCCGTGGAGGAGTGGCGTCTCAGACTGGATAACCCAACAGCGGGTTTGAGGACCGTTGCGGCAGTGCGCGCTGTCTTTGGCCAATGGCTAGACAGGCGCCACGGCGCGGCAACGTTCCGACTGACACAGGTTCTCACGGGCCATGGATGTTTTGGTGAGTACCTGTGTCGAATAGTCGGCGTAGAGCAGTCGGCCGTGTGTCACCATTGTGACAACTGTCTGCAGGACACGGCACAACACACCTTGGAAGTGTGCCCAGCCTGGGATGACGAGCGCAGCGCTCTCGTGACAATAGTTGGAGGAGACCTCTCGCTGCCGGCCATAATGTCAGCTATGGTCACCAGCCCGAGGTCCTGGCGTGCGGTTGCCCACTTCTGCGAAAGGGTAATGTCGCAGAAGGAGAACGCCGAGAGGGATCGGGAACATTCTGATCCTTCTCGCCGTCAGAGGAGGCGTAGAAGGCGCCGCGGCCACGAATAACCAGCGTCTTCCGCCCTGTGGACTGGGGGGCATTAAAGAATTCTGCCACGGTATCCTCTGCCTGTCGTAAAAGGCGACTAAAGAGGCCATCAGGGGTCGTGGGCGCGCAGCGGGGGGCTGTTATAGCGCCATTTGTACTATAAAACTTTTGTACATCGTGCGACCCTGAGATGGACGGCAGCATGGGTGTCTAGACTCATTGCTGTTGTAGACGCCAAGGGCGTCCTTAGGTGTGCGGGGATTTCTGAACAACCCCGCCCCACTTTAGAGATGAGCCGTTACGCGGCACTGCGCATGGTAGGTTCCGGTAGAAGTTGGGGCGACTTAGCCTCAAGAACCCGAGGCCGACCATAATGCGCTGAAGAAGGCCACCGCGGGGTTTTGGTTGGTATTACGGTGTAGGGTGTAAATAGTGTTAGGGACTCGGCCCAACGACCGTTCAGAAATTTCCATCTCTACTGGACGGCTTATCGTTGGGTCGTAAGACCGGTGAGTCCAACATAACCACTCCACCTCCCCCCAGGATGGAGCGGTAGCGATAAAGCGTTTTCCCCCGCGAAAAAAAAAAAAAAAAAAAGAGATGGCTAGACAGGCGCCACGGTGCGCCAACTTTCTGGCTGACGCAGGTACTGACGGACCCTCCGTCGTCTCGCCAGGCACCGTCGTCGCCGAATCCGTCTTCCCGGCGACGAGGACCAGGAGCGGTTGCTTCACGGCCTCCACAGGGAGGCTAAGAGAGCGCTGCGCGTGGCAATGGCTAGGGCAAAGTCTGCAGCTCAGGAGGAGTTCCGGGGAACTCTCGATAACGACCCTTGGGGGCGTCCATATCGCTTGGCGATGAGGAGATATCGCCCGTGGGCGCCCCCACTGACGCAGAGTCTCCGGGGCGACCTAGTCGAAGAGGTCGTCGCAGCTTTGTTCCCTGCCACTGAAGATGTCACTCCACCACCGATGGCGTCACATCCATCGACGCCATCGTCGTTGAGTTCGGCAAGGGTTATTCCGGAGGTTTCGCCCGAGGAATTTCGGGCGGTGGTGCTTCGGCTGCGGGGCAAGAAAACAGCCCCGGGTCTCGACGGTATCCCCGGACGTGCGTGGGTGTTAGCCGTCGAGCATCTGGGGACTAGGCTCCGTGGCCTGTTCTCCGCGTGCCTGGAGCAGGGCCGTTTTCCGTCTCAGTGGAAAACTGGGAAGTTGGTCCTGCTCAAGAAGGAGGGGCGGCCCGCAGAGTCGCCATGGGCCTACCGGCCCATCGTGTTGCTCGACGAGGTCTGTAAGCTCTTCGAGCGTATCATTCACGCTCGCCTCGTCGAGCATCTTGAAGGGGTCGGGCCGGACCTGGCACAGTGCCAGTACGGGTTCCGGCAAGGCCGATCGACAGTACACGCGATTTTGCGGGTCAAGGCACAACCGGAGGATGCAGTGGCTCGGGGTGGCGGCAGCGGTGGTGGCGGTGTCTCTAGACATCGCCAACGCGTTTAACACCCTGCCCTGGGCCTGCATACTGGAAGCACTGCGGTACCACGTGGTGCCACCGTATCTCCGGCGTCTGGTGCGCTCGTATCTCTCAGACAGGTACATAGTGTATCCAGGCGCCGACAGGTGGCACCGAAGAGCAATGGCCTGCGGTGTTCCACAGGGTTCAGTCTTGGGCCCTCTCCTGTGGAACATCGGCTACGATTGGGTGCTCCGTAGTACCAATCCCGGAGGCGTCGCTGTCGTCTGTTATGCAGACGACACGCTAGTAACAGCGACAGCCAGGTCTTTCCAGGAGGCCACCCTGCTCGCCTCGTTCGCAACCGAACAGGTGGTGGGCAGGATTCGGCGACTGGGCCTTAAGGTGGCCCTGAACAAAACCGAGGCCCTTTACTTTCACGGTCCTCGGATTCGGCCACCTTAAATGCCCCACATCAATGTGGAGGGGGTGCGGATTCCCATCGGCTGTACAATGAAGTACTTGGGGTTGATTCTGGACAGCCGGTGGGATTTCCGTGCCCATTTCAAGGAGTTGTAGCCGAAATTGGTGCGGGCGGCGGGCGCGCTCGGACGCCTGCTGCCGAACCTGGAGGGACCTAATAGCCCTTGCCGAAGTTTATACACTGGAGTCGTGCGGTCAATGGCCCTGTACGGATGTCCCGTATGGGCCGAGTCCCTGAAAGCCCGCTGCGTCGCCTTGCTGCGCAAACCGCAGCGTTTGTTGGCGCAGCGAATAGTAAGGGGCTACCGCACGGTCTCCCACGAGGCGGCCTGCGTATTGGCCGGCACCCTCCCTTGGGACTTGGACGCAAAACTCCTCTCGTCCGCGTTTTTCTGGCGGGAGGAGGCGTCCAGTCGCCGTCAGGTGAGACTGGCCCCGAGGGAGATTGCAGCCCGGTTTCGCAGAACCGCTGTGGAGGAGTGGCATACCAGGCTGGAAAGCCCAAGTGCGGGCTTGAGGACAGTCGCGGCAGTGCGTCCTGTCCTAAAGAGATGGCTAGACAGGCGCCACGGTGCGCCAACTTTCCGGCTGACGCAGGTACTGACGGACCACGGGTGTTTCGGTTCGTTCCTGTGTCGGATCGGAAAGGAGGTGTCTGCCGTGTGCCACCATTGTGGCAACTGCCGCGAGGACACGGCCCAACACACGTTGAAGGAGTGCCCAGCCTGGGACGAAGAGCGCAGCGCTCTCAGAGCAGTCGTCGGAGGAGACCTCTCTCTGCCGGCCGTGGTGTCGTCCATGGTCGCCAGCCGGAGGTCCTGGCGTGCGGTGGCCCACTTCTGCGAGAGCGTCATCTCGCAGAAGGAGAGTGCCGAGAGGGATCGGGAACGAAATGATCCCTCCCGCCGCCAGAGAAGACGTAGGAGGCGCTGGGTGGACGACTGACCGGCGTCTCCCGCCCTGTGGAACGGGGGCGTTTGAATTCCACCACGGTAACCCCTGCCTGTCGTACGAGGCGACTAATTGGGGCCATCGGGGGTCGCGGGCTCGCAGCGGGGGGCTGTCAGCCCGAATCGATGCACTCCCAGTTTCGGAGCATCGTGCGACCCCGAGATGGATGGCAGCGCGTGTGGTAAGGCCTCGTTCGCTGTCGTTGTTCGGTGCGCGGGGGCTCCTAAGCCCTCCCATGGAGATGGGCTGCTACGCAGCACCGCGCAGGGGCGGTTCCGGCAGCAATTCTAGCACTCCTTAGAATACCCCGGGATCGCTCCGTAAGCGCCGACGAAGGCCACCGCGGGGTTTTAGCTGGTAGTGTCGGGTGGGGTGTACATAGGGGGTAGGGACTCGGCCCAGCGGCTGCCCGGATAGCCATCATCCGGGCGAGGGGGATGCTGGGTCGTAAGACCGGCTAGTCCAGCATAACCGTTTTATTCTTATTCCGCTTCCCCCCGAAGCGGGCGGTAGTAATAAAACGCTTTCCCCGCGACAAAAAAAAAAAAAAAAAAGGTACTGACGGACCACGGGTGTTTCGGTTCGTTCCTGTGTCGGATCGGAAAGGAGGTGTCTGCCGTGTGCCACCATTGTGGCAACTGCCACGAGGACACGGCCCAACACACGTTGGAGGAGTGCCCAGCCTGGGAGGAAGAGCGCAGCGCTCTCAGAGCAGTCGTCGGAGGAGACCTCTCGCTGCCGGCCCCCGCGCACCGAAAAACGACAGCGAACGAGCCCTTATAAAACGCTTTCCCCGCGACACCAAAAAAAAAAAGGCAAATTATTTGTATGACAGACAAAAATTATTGGGTCTGGTTTGTGAAACTTAATCTCTTGTAGTTCCCGATACACAAGATATCTTACCGTGAGTCAGAGTTATGTTTATATCTCTGTTGAGTGTTACATATAATAATAATAATATTACTATCTCTGTATTAAACATTGTCCCACTGCTGGGCACGGGCCTCCTGTTCTAATAAGGGGTTAGGCCTTAGTCCACCACGCTGGCCTAATGCGGTTAGGTAGACTTCTCATACCTTAGAAATTCTTATGAGAATTCTCAGATATGCAGATTTCCTTACGATGTTTTCCTTCACCGTTAAAGCAAGCGATAATTAATAATGAATACACACGTAACATTAGAAACATCAGAGGTGTATGCCATTTGGGTTCCGAACATACTTTCGTCTTGACAGTCTGTACTGCAACCAATTAGGCTATCGCTGCTATTGTTAGTGCAACTGCTACTTAATAAAAAAATACCAATTTCGAGCCCTTATTAGGAAGTATACCTAATGTTCAGATTAAAATTTAATAAGACCATTATCACAATGTTCTCAATTAGCTTAATCATGCGGAAAGATTTTGCACAAAGCCGCACTGTAATAAAAAATAATGGTTACTCATTCCAACCTGCAGTAATAAAAGTAATCCACTATTTAACGAGTGCGATTCCTCGCGACTCTCAATTTTAATGTTATGTTGAATGAATATTCATTATGTATTTCTCGTTTGTATATCGTATTAATCTTCATTGTGGTTGTGACTGCAGTTTTGTTAACAAAAGATAAATAATTTATTTCCATTAATATTAAAATAAGTCTTTTTTTATACTTGCACGGCAAAGTGACCACACTGATGGTAAGCGCAGTGCAGTCCAATTAGCGCGAGAGACAATCTATCCCTCGCTACTCAACACAATCATGCCAGCCGGCTTCTTTACACTACGCCATGGGCAAAAAGGTGAAGAAGATGTCGAAGGTCTATTGTCAGAGTACTCAGAAGGCCGCAATACGGCACACACTTGCGTGTGCTACTATAGCGGGTTTTATACCCTGTGTACGGTAGTCGCTATCCGGGTGGATATGATATCCTACCACGAGCAAACGTCTAATTTTTATTTCCTGCTGTATCCATATAATGGAAACAATTGAGTCGTATAGAACCAAAGTCGCCAAAGTAGGTAATTGGGCAAAAATGAAATAAATATATAACATAGGAAATTAAAATCTGCATCTACTATTGCAATATAATTAAAAACGGCTATAAACCCTTCTAAAACACAAAAAAAGTCGCTTTAGAACCAAAGTCGGCAATCTTTCACTATCAACCAATCAGAGGCGTCTGTCAAGTCAACAATCCTATTTCATGAAGTCAATGACCAATCAAAAACGAGAAACTTGGCACTACTTTGATACCCACATCAAAGTACTACGAGGGGCTACGGTCCCGCAACACGCAGTCGTTATACAGATAATTATAGATCTGAAAATCATTTGTCTCGGTGCAGGGATCGAATCCACGGCCTCTTGTTTCACAGCCAACTCACCAGCTGCGGTACGGAGATTTTCAATTTGCAAGATTATAAAATGATTATATAAAACATTCATTGCATGCTGATTGCAGCGATAACCTTGCGAATGATACGGACTGCCAATACGAAAGTATTCATTGTTAATTATCACCTTCTTTAACGGTGAAGGAAATCATCGAGAGGCAATCTGCATACCAGATAGTTCTCATAAGAATTTCAAAGGTGTGTGAAGTCTACCAACCAGCAGTAGGCCAGTTGTGGACTAAGGCCTTATCACTTTCACTAGCAGAGGACGCCCGTGCCCAGTGAGATAAGTTTAATACAGAGCTCGTGTTAATCGTAATATAAAATAATATTAATATTTTAAATGCGAATGTTTGGATGAATGGATGGATGTTTGTTACTCAATCACGCTACAATAGCGGGTCGGATCTGCTTGAAATTTGGCACAAAGATAGATTATAGTCTGGAATAGCAAAAATGCACATTTTATCCCGGAAAAATGTGCAGTTCCCGTGGGGAAGTTTAGTTTTTCACAGAGCAAGGGATTGACATGATTTTTTGCATAGTGGCAGTTTAGGGATCAGAAAACGATATAGGCTACTTTTTATACCGGATAAAAAGTAGCCTACTTCCTATGGGATAGCAAAATATAGAATAATGTAATAGCTTAAGATGCCTTTAAGGATTGTATACCTTCTCCACGCGGGCGGAGCCGCAGGCAACATCTAGTATTGCATAATAAATAACTAATCGAAGTACTGTTATACTGATCCCAGTATGCCTCCACCTTGATCCGAAGTGGCAACGGAGCTGCCTATTCAATAAATCCAGTCGATAGTTAGAAATGTTTATGTGATTGAATGACTTCGGCCCGGCTCGTAAGTTTCAATACCAAACTAATAAGCCTTATGTCAATGGACGTAATTTATGTCGCGCTAAAGATTTTCATTACAGCCATGGACAAATTACACAAGTAATGTTCCAGTGTGTATTGATGTTTGTAATGAATGAAGTAATGGGAAAGCTCCGGTAAGATTTATTTTAACAATTGCCACATATGTGGTATTTATTCTTACTAATAAATAGTTCAGTTTTGTTTTTATATATTTTTTATCCTGGCACGCCAAATTTACCACACTGCACCTGATGGTAAGCACAGTGCCGTCCAGTTAGAGTATCAAGTAGCGAGAAACAATCTAATCCTCGCTACTCAACACAATCATGCCGGCCTGCTGTGTAGCTTCTTCAGACTACGCCACGGGGAAAGGAGGTGAAGAAGCAGTCGAGAGTCTAGTGCCAGAGTACTCAGAAGGCCACAACACGGCCAAACATCGTACCCCAACTCCAGACCAATCTTATCTTATCAGTATAATAAATACGGGCCATATTGTGACAGCTTTCTCTCGTACCTTCTCATCTTTTCATAAGTTGTTGAGCCTTGCTTGTAATGTTATCGATATGACCGATACTTCTGTTTCAAAGAAAGATCTAGAAAGAAGCCACGCTTTAGGCAGTTTTGTCTACAGTATAAATGAGCCGGCTTAATATGATACAACTAATGTATAGTATATAATTACGTTTTTCATATGATGAGTGAAATGTACGATGCGAAATCCCCCTTTACTTCTCAATCCCTGTTTTTTTATCTTTAAGGCGCTACTACTACTTTAGAGTATTATGGTTGTTATTAGGCGGTGGAGATCCATTGTGATCACGCGACATACTGACTGGTTTGTCTTACAAAGCAATAAAAAAAGAAAATCGTTTACAACTGGTGGTTAAAACTCTAGCTGACTCAAGATTTCTTATGGACTGTATCCCCTGCTTTTTAAAGTTCATTTTACTTTGTGTGTATACACTTCACTAATGACATACCTACGTAACATACAGCCACTCATACATTTGTAGATGGCAGTCTATGAAGTACTTACTTGTTAATAACATTTACCAAAAATATTTTCCACATTTTCCTTTCTTTTGTTCATAAACACGCCTTTCCTTTGTTTAAAGATTGTTAACACATTTCTTCAGACTAAAACTACGTGGGTAGTGGTTATCAGATATCATGAAATGACTCGGATCATATTTTGAAGATCAACCCACATTGACCTTTATCTACGTCACGGGTGTAGCCAGGTTTGTGTATCGAGGTGGATTCAAAAAAAAACAAATTCAAAATATGAATAGAATTAATTAAGTAATTATTTATACTCCTCGACTCTCCCTATTTCCATATAGTATAAATGTAATATTTTCAATATTTCGGAAGGGGTTTGGACCCCCAAAACCCTCCCCCTGGCTACGCCCGTGTATTACTAAGCTTGACTGCTTCGGTGACTACTGTACTGAGGTCTCGAGTTCGATCCTCAGGTCGGGTAAGGTGATATTTCAATTAAGAAATATACTCCGGGAGGTAGTGTAAAAATTTCATGGGTCATTTCAGCATAAGGTACCTTTATTGAATATGGTAGATTTTACTTAAGAAACAAAGAATAAAATTGTCAGCTGACGCGACTCTGTGGCGTTTGGGCGTGGCAGATCGAAAAACTTATTTTTGTAGTCATTTCAGCAAAGCTGAAACTTCGTAGATTATTTATTAATATTATTTCTGTCATGATAAAATGTGTCAGCTGCACGGGATAGGTGGAAAACTTTGTCAGTTTCCCATGTTAAAATGTATGAAAAATAAGGAAAATCGGGTGATTTCAGCAAAGCTGAAAATCATTTGTAAATTTTTTTTTTTTTTATCCTAGCACGGCAAAGTGACCGCACTTCACCTGATGGTAAGCGCAGTACGGTCCAATTAGAGTATCGAGTAGCGAGAGACGATCTATCTCCCGCTACTCAACACAATCATGCCGGCCTGCTCCTTCACACTACGCCATGGGCAAGAAGGTGGGCAAAATAGTTTACGACCTAAATATTGTATTTATAAGTGTCAGCTGGTATTAAAATGTGGCAAAACCTGTTAGCTACCATTTCAAAGCGCAGCGTAGCGTTCAGGCCCGCGCGGTCCAATACATAATGTAACATCGCAGCTAACACATTTTTCCTCTTTTTATTGGCAGGTGACAAATCGTTTCGTATTCTTTATATAATAACCTGGGGGTGTTATCATTTATATAGTTGCTGATATCACATTACTAACTAAATGTGGTTGAAATTGAATGCAGGAGTAAAACGGCACGAAACATGATATTATAATGTTACAAATAATGGATAACAGTATCTTTTATAATTTGAAAATGTATCTTATATGAAAATATGATTTCAAGCAGCAAAGACTATGTTTTCTAATGGTACACAGCTACCAATAAAGTATTTGTAACATATGATATCAAGCACTCCACGATCTTTTACAATCAAATTAAACGAATTCTTTTCTATTCTTTAGTTTTTTTTCGCAAGATGGCAACACTGAGCGGAGCATTGGCTCAGTTTCTTGACTATTTCCCAAGCGCACAGTCATAAACGAAATTAATAATAAATAATTTAAGGAAGTGTTGTATTATACGAGAATGACGAAGCCTTATTGTATTTTTTGTTTATAAAGTAAGCCAAAGTTGACGGCCCTCTCAGAAATTACTTTTAAAAAGTCTAAAAAAGTTTTAGCAATTCGCGAGAAAAACAACTTATCATTGAAAGATGTCGTATTACCATCAGCAACATTAACTAGCAACCATTTGTATCATCGCTCGTGCTACCAGCGTTTTACAGCATTGCCACAAAAATATAGATCATCTCTAGAATCATCAAATATTTCAACGTCATCCACAGAAAATTCAGAAGCTAATGTTGAAGCATCAACATTAGCCGCGCAAAGGTAATTATAGTTTGCCAATAAATTATAAAATATTTTCAGAAGTATGTTTTGTAGAATATCAAAGTAAAAATTACGCACGTTTATGATATGTTATTCAAATTCATTCAACATTTAATTAAAATATATTTTTTTTCTAACAACAATAATAGCAAAGTATTATTGTAGAAAGTTTAAAATAAGGTTTTATTATATAAATGTATAGTAAAGCTATTTTTTGTTTTTATTTTACGGTAATATGAAAGCTATAAAATATCATTTTTAAAGTGTCGATTGAAGTCTCGTTTCATACATTTGCATGAAGCAATACATTATAATGACAACTGTATTTCTTAGAAATATATATTGTTGTTCGAAAGATTTTCATATATATTTTTTTATTTTTAAATTGCACAAATACATATTTTATTTAAATATTTTCTCGGAATTCTTTTTATACATTTATCGACTATTTTTCATCAGATGGACCATATCAGTGGCTTTTATTTTATATAAATTACTTTAACAAGCAGTGATAGCCTAGTTGGTTGCGGTACAGACTGTGAATACAAAAGTCTTATGTTCGAAACCCTCTAAACCTAAACACCTCTGACTTTTCTAAACTTATGTCTGTATTAAAATGTTAATTATCGCTTCCTTTAACGGTGAAGGAAAACATCGTGAGGAAATCTGGCATACCTGAGAATTCTCATACGAGTTTCGAAAGCTGCGAAGATACATTGTTCATTGTACCGCGCGCGCTTGATCGCTACGCTGCGCTTTGAAATGGTAGCTAACAGGTTTTACCACATTTTAATACCAGCTGACACTTATAAATACAATATTTAGGTCGTAAACTATTTTACAGATGATTTTCAGCTTTGCTGAAATCACCCGATTTTCCTTATTTTTCATACATTTTAACATGGGAAACTGACAAAGTTTTCCACCTATTCCGTGCAGCTGACACATTTTTTCATGACATAAATAATATAAATAAATAATCTACGAAGTTTCAGCTTTGCTGAAATGACTACAAAAATAAGTTTTTCTTAAGAGTTTTCCGATCTGCCACACCCAAACGCCACAGAGTTGGGTCAGCTGACAATTTTTTTCTTTGTTTATAAAGCAAAAACTATCATCTAAAATTGAAATAAATTGTGCTGAAATGGTCCGGGTAAATTTGACATTACCCCCCGGACCAATACTCAGTGGCAGCTCTGAGTCTGGAATAATTGAGCCCGGTATGACGATAGGCTCGCCCCCTATCGCAGTATGGGACCGTGATAAATTCGGCGGAAAGTGGGTGTACTGGATATACCTCTGCCTACCCCTTCGAGGATTACAGTCGTGAGTGTATATGTGTATTCTAAGCTTGTCAAATAGAACATTACGTTCACGCGGATGTTTAGCTCTTCAAAATTCCCACACAAGTTTCATATTATCACAGTTTAGTTATCCCGGGCACGTATATGAAACGTTCACGAAATTATGCCCTTTGTTACGAGGCATTAACGGTTATAATTGCGTGTACAGTTATTCAATACGTGTACGAGATTAGTTTTATTGTACGTTCTTGAACCATCACTTGTTTTGTACGTGTAATTGCTAAAGTCGTTCTAATCTTGCGATAAATTGTATGTTATTATGTAGGTCATTAGTTTTTGCTTAGATTTTGTTGAGGAGTTTTGCTTAATGTTATATTCTTAATTTTCTTTTTATCTCAAATAAAAAAAAATCTGTAATGTGTAAATATGTATAAAATGTATATACCTTACTACCTTACAAATAAAATCATTTTTTTTAATAATATACTGCGTTCGAAATAATAGGGCCATGGCAGAATAGTAGAAATACATACATATACACTCACGCCTGTAATCCCCGAAGGGGTAGGCAGAGGTGTAACCAGTACACCCACTTTTTGCCGAATTTCGGTCCCATAATGTGATAGGGGGCGAGCCTATCGCCATACCGGGCACAAATTCCAGACTCCGGGCTAATACTGAAGAATTTCTATATAGAAAAACCCAATATCACTTTACCCGACCCGGGGATTGAACCCGAGACCTCAGAACAGCAGTCGTAATGCTTGCGCAATTACAACTGCGCCACCGAGGCAGTCTATATAATATATAAATAGTAGAAATATAATAATGATTTATTTTAAATAAAGGAAATAATTTTAAGCTAGTTTTAAAACGGACGATTATGGAACTTCGGTTATTAGTATCTACTTGATACAATATAATATGAAGTAAGTATGCAGTTTTTTTTTCTTCATCATCAAAGCAAGCTATAATAATAACACTAGCCCTGTATTAAGCATTGTCCCACTGCTGGACACGGGCCTCCTCTACTAATGAGAAGGGTTAGGCCTTAGCCCACCACGCTGGCCTAATGCGGTTTGGTAGACTTCACATACCTTCAAAATTCTTATGAGAATTCTCAGGTGTACAGGTTACTTCACGGTGTTCTCTTTCACCGTTAAAGCAAGCGATAATTTACAATGAAAAAACACGAAACCTTAGAAAAGTCGTAGGTATTTGGTGTATGGTTTTGAACATACGACTTTCGTCTTGACAGTCCGTACTGCAACCAGCTAGGCTATCGCTACTTTGTTTAATTATAGCATAACTAGCTGTTGCTCGCGGCTCCGCCTGCGTGAAGGTTATATTCGGGAGTGGAAGTATACAATCCAAGGAGTTGTCTACTGCACTGAGGCACATGTAGCGATTGTCCAGCCTCTCAGGTGTTGTGCCTGAATCTTGAGATTGCATCTAAAGAATACCCCATAAGTTTTAACCTCACTTTGCCCCTTTTAGGGATGATTTTTCAAAAACGTTGAAACACGTATTTCTTTATTTCCTACCAAAAGCCTAAATATGAATTTATAGATCCCTAAGTCGAGGAATTATGGATTTCCCATACAAATTTTGAACTCCTATTTGACCCCTTTCATGATTGATTTTTGAGAAAAAAGATAGCCTATGTCCTTCTCCAGGATATAATTTATTCCCTTACCAAATTTCATTACAATCCGTTCAGCCGTTTAGTCTTGAAGAGGTAACAAACAAACAAACAAACAGATTTACTTTCGCATTTATAGTATTAGTATGGATAAATATAAGATATTTACATATTATGATTTACAAAAACAAAAAAAGGGGTATCAGCAACAAAGCTCCGAAGCAACCTCGAGGCTCCAATTACCTGTTTAATTAACCATAACCTTTGAACGCGAGTAATTATTTCGTAACACCAGCCGTTACTTTGGTTGTCACATAAATTCCGTACAGTGAACATAATATTGTGCGAACCATAATGTGTGTAGGAGGTCCACCAGTTTCTTTTATAAATACCCACTTTTCATTCACGCCTGTAATCCCCGGAGGAGTAGGCAGAGGTGTTAACCAGTACACCTACTTTTCGCCGTGTTTATTACGGTCCCATAATGTGATAGGAGTTGAGCCTATCGCTATACCGGGCTAAATTTCAGACTCTGGGATGATACTAAATATTTTTATATAGAAAAACCTAATGTCACTTTATTCGACCCGGGGATCGAACCTGAGACCTCAGCACAATAGTCGTAACGCATGCGCAAATACAACTGTGCTACCGATGCAGTCTATAAATAATTAATACACCCAACAGTCACACACATAGTCTTGACTCTATAGGCCAAACCTGCATGGTTATCAACAACTGCAAGCATAAAACCCAGACCAAACAAATATATGTAAATCACACAAAAATGATCTTGGTGTGGGAATTGAACCCACGACCTCCCGTTTCAGAGCCGGCTACCCACTGCGCTACGGAGGCTATCGATAAAAAATGGCAGATTCATATAAACATGCTTCATTATAAGTCAATGTAGAGTTAAGTAAATATTTAAACAGAAGTGATATAATCTAATGGGTTTCTCATCCACGTACAAATAAATGTCAAAAAAGTTTCACATAAATGTCGGACTACCCGTGAAAAAATTCAACCTACATCTAAGTGACACATTTATATTATATACCACGAATCTAATTACTGCTTTTAATGGTCTTTATTTCTATGATCATAAGGTAGAGATTACGTTGTCCTGTGTTTTGAGGGTGTTTATGTCGGCTTGTGAATGTGATTTGACGTGTCAAGGCACTTATGACAGGCATGTCAGCGGCGCTGTACTGTAATAAGTCAAGATGGCTTCAGGTGTGATTTACTCAAATTTCTCAAAGTATTTTTCTAAGGTTCAAGGTTGAGGTTCCTTTGCAATTCAAATATAGTTGGCGTTTTTGTTCACCTGTATTTGTTACTTTCTGTTTTATCAAATAGAGCTGAATAGGGAAGTTTGCGTGGTATTCCTGATAATGATCAGGCAAAAATAATTAATTCTTCGACTGAATTATTTTATTTCTATTGTTTTTTTTTTTTTTTTTTTTTATCCTAGCACGGCAAAGTGACCGCACTTCACCTGATGGTAAGCGCAGTACGGTCCAATTAGAGTATCGAGTAGCGAGAGACGATCTATCCCCCGCTACTCAACACAATCATGCCGGCCTGCTCCTTCACACTACGCCATGGGCAAGAAGGTGAAGAAGCGGTCGAGGGTCTATTGTCAGGGTACTCAGAAGGCCGCAAAATGGCCAAACATTGTACCCCAACTCTAGACCCCCAAAAAACCGGATGTACACTGGCTGATCCCGGAACGCGACACACTTGCGTGTGCCACTATGGCGGGTTTTTCACCCTGTGTACGGTGGTTGCTATCCGGGCGGATATGAATATCCTACCACCATTGTTATTGAACAACGGTCTATTCATTTGTTCGCAGATCACGTAAACGGCTATACGAATTTCGATACAATTTTCATTTGTTAAACGAATTTCCAGTATACATAAAAGAAATACATCTTTATATATATATTTCTACTTTACGTATGTATGTCACTGAACTCCTCCTAAACAGCTGGACCGATTTGAGTGTTTTTTTTTTGTATGTGTTATGTGTCGCCCTGAATGGTTTAGATTCACAAATCAGCTCGGCAGCTGGCGCTGCAGTCGGTGTGGCGCTGCTTTTCAGGCAGGACGACGTCTGCACGGTCCGCTAATATAAATAAATACTTCGAATTGAAATCAATTTTATACCAAAAAAATAATTTCAGCAAAATCCAGTACCACAGTATAAAATATATATACGCCATTCATGCCAATCATATATCTACAGATAGCTATTAGATTGCTTTACTTTTACAGGAATTTCATTTGTGTCAAGTAGCGATAGTTGTCTCACTACTCGATACTCTAACTGGACGGCAAACACTTAACTTCAGGTCACTTTGCCGTGACAGGATAAAAAAAAGTAACGATGTACCATAATGACCCGGAACGAGCCATTTATACAGTATTTCCCTCTTTATACAGTGATCGCTGTCCAGTCAGACACTTTAATGTATTTGGTATCCTTCCATCAGTTCAGTTGACAGCTTTGGTGGCACAGTGGCCGAGCAATAATACCGAGACAAAGATGCACAATAATTTGTTTTCTGAACCCGTAGTCCTTCAAGTTCATGACACTCACTATTACCTTCTTGCTGTATATTTTTATGCACCTACCTTGTTCATCTCTGCATCACCCTAAGGTTGACTGGGAGAGATTACCTTTGGCATTAAGTCCGCCTATATACATTGTATATGAAGTGTATAAATAAATACAGGTTTTATGTAGTGGGGGTCTAAGAGTTTAAGAAAAAAAGACTACTAACAGAAGTGAAAACTTAAAACTTTGGAATTACTGTGTTCTTTTTGAAAAGCGTCCATGAAGTAGTAACATTTTTTGTTTAGCATTGCTTGCCAATAAATTACACTTTTTCATTGACGGTCA
The DNA here is from genome assembly GCA_905220505.1 of Laothoe populi. NCBI lineage: Eukaryota > Metazoa > Arthropoda > Insecta > Lepidoptera > Sphingidae > Laothoe > Laothoe populi. The sequence goes on along the minus strand of HG992161.1, from coordinate 5,203,450 downwards.
CGCGAGTTCAATGCTTTTTCCCCACCCCAAAATCAACGTGCCCAAAGGAGTTTTCACTTCAAAAATTTCAAATACATTTTGTATCTCTCTTGTATTTGTGTTAAAATACGAGTTAATTTGTAACCGCTCTCTATTGATTTTAATGAAATAGAAGTTTCTAAGTAGTATTATAATTTTCCCAAATATTATAGACTTAGTTGTTACAGACTTAAGTATACGCATAAATCACTGTTCAGGCATTGAACGGTCACCGACCTGGCAGAAACAAATCAATTACAATCTTAAAATACAAACCAATTCAGATGTAAAATTATACCAGTAAACAAATTTAGTTTGTAACTCTGTATAGCTTAATTCTTTAGATCATATCTTACTTAGTTAAAGTACTGTCATGATAAAGGATAAAATAATGTGCATAGCCTTAACTTCCAGGACGAAATATAACTAAAATAAAAAAAAAAAAATTCAAAAAACCCGATATCACTTTACCCGACCCGGGGGTAAAGTGATATCGGGTTTTTGTATCTAGAAATTCTCAGTATCAGCTCGGAGTAAGGAATCTGTGCCCGGTATAGCGATAGGCTCGCCCCCTATCACATTATGGGACCGAAATACGGCAAAAAGTGGGTATACTTTGTTACGCCTCTGCCTATCCCTTCGGGGATTACAGGCGTGAGTCAATATGTATGTACAACATAAACAGCATCAACTGCCAAATTAAAAGTTTGTAGAACAAGCGGTTTAGGCACTGCGTTGATGAATCAGTCAGGCAATCAGGGCAAGTATTTATATAGCAGTGATAGCCTAGTTGGTTGCGGTACGGACTGTGAAGACGAAAGTCGTATGTTCAAAACTCAAATGGCATACACCTCTGACTTTTCTAAAGTTATGTGTGTATAAAAATATTAATTATCGCTTGCTTTAACGGTGAAGGAAAACATCGTGAGGAAACCTGGCATACCTGAGAATTCTCATACGAGATTCGAAGGTATGTGAAGTCTACCAACCCACATTAGGCCAGCGTGGTAGACTAATGCCTAACCCCTCTCATTAGTAGAGGAGGCCCGTGCCCAGCAGTGGGACAATGTTTAATACAGGGCTAGTATTATTATTATTTATATATGTATAGATATTAGCCCTCATAGCTTGTAATAACTATTATGTATGTAGATGAATTAATTATTATTTCAGTATGAATTATTACCTGTAGTAAATAAATTCTAGAATCAATATTACCTTAAAGCAATTTCAGTTCTCTTTAAAATAGATTGATGCTTGTCTTTCGGGAATTCAAAATAAATCTACGCAGCGGCCCACAGATGCGTTATTTATATGCAAATAGGTATTAGGCAATAATTTATTTAGCCGCGGGAATCAATCTATTTTAAACTTAATGATAAAATATGGTCTTTGTACAGGTTATTATATAAGAATGAAATGGCCTCTGAGTTTTCGAAATTAAGTGTGTATTCATTGCTGATTATCACTTATTTATTATATTTACAAATAACTTGTTTTAACGGTGTTGAAAAACATGACGAGGAAACCTACAAAGCCGTTTTTTATATAAAATTAATATGTATATGATGTATAGAAACCGCATTCGGTAAATAACAGAGGAGGCCCGTGCCCAGCCGTGGGATAGCTTATAAGTACTGGCCTGATATTATAAGTGTTAAATAGCACGTGAAGTATAAAAACTCAATGTAATAACTATTTATATGATTAGCCCATTGTAGTCTATTGCTGACAGTACGTTTCCCTCAACATTAATCAGTAGTAAACATTATTCAATAAATTTCAGTGGTAGGCAAATTGTGAGTTTGAAATCTGCGAACTCATGCAAACATTTAACTAACGATCTAGGATTCCAACTAAAGAGATATGATTATATTATAATCAAAAATAGTTGCTATTCAAAAATAAGTCTTATATCCATTTATTACTATTTCCTATCCTAAAACATAATATGCTTACTTTTTTTATTCCGGAATGCCAAACTAACACCTTATTGGAAATATAGTACAATTCGGGTATTAATATTAGAGATGTTATGGATTTGAAATTTCGGATCTGGATGGTTCGGATATGGGAATAATATTATATCGGTTTCGGATACGGTTACAGTTATTAAATTATTTCGGATTATCCGTTAGTTTCGGATAGTTTCGGTTATGGATATTAGGTTTTGAAGAAATTGTAAAAGTAAAAAACAAATAGCTTTATTTCTAGTTTATCATTTGGTACTATTTTATGTAAGAAAATGTAATCCCACAAGAGTAAATGACTGACAGGCTATGTCTAATCAATATAAATAAATATAATAAATGCAGTGAGATACGCGCGCGGCTCGTGTGTCGGTCCACAGTCCTAACGTGTCTCAATTAGAAAATCCGAAATTATTTGAAACTTTTATATCAGATTCGGTTACGGTTACGGATAGAATTTTATTTCGGATATCCGATAGTTTCGGTTACGGTTACGGAGCTACATAACATCCCTGATTAATATATTTATAAAGCTTATGGACAGTTTTGTTTACCGCATGAAATGCCTCGCACTAGCGGCTTATGCCACTGTCACACAGAAAACTGACATGAAGTAACAACTTACTGTGTGAAATTTTTAAAGTATGAATCCCTCTAACCTTTCCCTCAGTTTCTTCTTTTAGGAAATGGAATACGCCTATGATTCTCTTAATGATATAGATGTTCGTGAGTGGTGGAGATTACTATAAGGTGACTCAGTTGTTTTGCAGGTCTCAATTATACAGCATAACCGTTTTATTCTCATTCCGCTTCCCCCCGGAGCGGGCGGCAGTAAAAAAATGCTTTCCCCGCGACAACAATAAAAATAAGGTCTCAATTATACAAAAAGAGACACAATGCTCACTAGGTTTAATGCCAGCTTAAATCAGTCGCAGCCCTCTTATCAGTAGTATTTTATTACAATGCTATTTTATATAGGCAATAAAATATAAATCTATATTTTTACGCCATATCATTGTGATTATTAACATAAAAAATGGGGTAAAGCTGATTTCATCCTTGCGAATTGAGTGATGTTTTACCCTAACACGTCTGAAGTTCTGAGGCTCTGATAAATCGCTTTGTGAACGGCGTGTGCCCTGCCACTTATCATTTTGGTATTATAAATACGGTCTATTTACACTATATTCCGTTGGATAGAGTAGACTTGATAAGCTCAGCACTTGATGTACTGGATGATGAGGTAAATTTATTCGAATATTCGTGTTTAAATAAAGTTAGTAAAATGAATATTATTTGAGAGGCGTGAGTTTTTAGTTATGCTATAAAATGACTCCATCTTGGGGACACAGAGGGCACTCGTCCTCGATCGGGGATCGAATCTGCGGCTTCTCGTTTCACAGTTACGCAGCTGTCCGAGATAACTGTTTGTGTGGTCCACAAATTTTTGTACCGTAATCCTTCGTAGTTCTTGTTACCCAAGAATGTTACTATGTGGTGAACCTTTTTTTTGGCAGATGCTAGATCACCGGCGGATGGTCGACTAGATCGAGCTAGTTGACCATCTGATGGATCACCATCAGATGGTCAACTAGCTCGTTCATGGACGATGGGGATCACCCCATCGTCCATGAACAGATTACAACAAGGGATAGATTGTCTTTCACTACATGATACTCTAATTAGACTGCACTTGCGCTTACCATCAGGTGCAGTGTGGTCACTTTGCCGTGCCAGAATAAAAAAAAACGAGTCCCGAGCAACATGTTTGTGATATTATAAATTGATAAGTCGTAACACTGACCTGTGATTTCAAAGTCAAACATTTTCTTATCATCACTAAATCCCATCCTTCATGACTAGCATAAAACCCGTACAAAATTTAAAATATTTTCTCTATAAAATCTTTTTGTTGAAATGGTATCTTTAATATCCATCCTATCTAGATTAAAATACTCTTTGGCCTAATATTTCTAAAAAAGAAAATCTGGGTTTGAAGTACGAAGATCTTAAACATAAATATTCAAATTGAGAATGCCGGTATTTCCTAACTTTCTGACGTCATTGATTCGTTCGATGATTTTATCGTACTCAGTACCCAGACCTTTATATGTTTCATCCAACCTCGTAGAGTTAGCAACATCAACACAATGCAAGATGGATACTTAAAAAGGCACAAATACAATGTTTACAATTTTATTGAATGATTTACATAACACTGTTACACATCTCAGTGCTTAATATTAGCACAACCGCATGTTAGGATTTACTTATGGCTTCTCTTTATAATTAATCTACTAGCATTACCTTCTAAGATGAACTACGCGGCCATTGTATTACTTACACACTTACTGCCCTGCGAAGGAATCACGAATATCCTGGCTGTCACCTAGTCTTCTTCACGGAAGGAAGACGTGCCTTCGCGAAAGGCACCCCGTTTTATGCTAAACATTTTCTACTCCCCACTTAGGTTGTCATTATTAATGTACCCGCAACTGCTCTCCTAAATACCTTTGTTATACCTTCGGTATTTCTAATAAAAGGAAATACACTAATAGTTGTGAAATGCATGAAATGTAATCAATCGGTTGAAATCAAATATCTATTTAACAACGATTGTAATAAGTAGGCAACTACAGTTATCGTGTCAATAATATGTAATAACATAATGTAATGGCTCTAACCAGCTTTGGAAATGTTCATGAATTATAGAACAACTGAGAAAGTCAGCCGCAAATGTATATAACATTAATAATAAAGTCTCCTAAAATATTCGTAAATATAGTAAGGTTGTTTGCTGTTTTCTATAACAATGAATACATTATATTTGTACCATAGATATTGTTCTAAATAGACCAATCAAAAATGGTCTCTGGGTTCTAGACTATTTAGAATTTTGACATGTTCGATGCACTGTGCATATTTAAACCCATTATAGACAAAACAAGTACTTAAATATCGAATTTTGTTTCATTAACGTCGTATAAAAGATTTCATGATGATTAACTAATAGGGTAGTTGACAGTAAGTGAAAACCTGATAAACTTATGTTTTTTATAACAGACTAGCTGTTGCTCGCGGCTCCACCCGCGTGGGGGTTATTTTTGGGAGTAGAAGTATACAATCCAAGGAGTTGTCTAGACTATATTAATACAGACAGTGATAATGTAGCATTCAAATGGTGAAAGAATTTTTAAAATCGGTCCAGTACTTTTTGAGCCAATTCGTTACAAACATACATACACATACACACACAAATCTTTCCTCTTTATAATATTAGTATAGATTTTAGTCTAAAACATCGAACATTAAACCAATTTGTTATTTTATATATGATTATTTAATATTTTCAAGTAACAAATATGTAAAAATAAAGCATTTTGTCACGTGACATGAAACACCCATCAATCATGCATGACGTCACCGTTCGAAACGTCTAAAACGCTGAGCTGAACGTCTTTTAGTTTCGTTTGGGTAGGAAAAATAAAGTTAGCTCATAAAAATGCAAATTAAATTTTGAAAACTTATGTTTATTAATGATAATATTTTAATAATACAGACGAATATATAGAAAAATAAAATAAATCAGTTGTCCAAAAAACAGTCAACTAGCCTATTGTTACGTAACCACAAGTACAGGTAAAAATATGCTTTCATTTCAGCCCACTTGTATCGCTTCCCTCGGCCATAAATGTTGCCATAGTTCCCATGACGAGGATTTCTCATATCGCCAATATTCCGATCCCTCGGAGGAGAGAACCTTATTTCACGGCCGTAATTCTCTCATCAGATCTATGTCTCGATTTGCACTTTTTTTATTCTTTCCTTTTATGGCAATGAGTTTAGGTGTAGATTGTAACATGTCAGGAATAGTAAGCAGTGATCAAACATATTCGTGTACCTGAAGTGAGATGGGAAGTCCCAAGCCTCTTGACGGCATAAAAATAAATTATATAGCTCTTTAATCAAACGTGAGCCGACAGTACCATTTTAAGAGCTTGTTCTATTTACAAGATATTTTAGTGATTGCTTTGTGTATTTTTTCCCTTAAGTCATTTTTATTCGTTCATATTTTTATAACTGAAATAAATACTAATATTATAAAGCTGAAGAGTTTGTTTCAACGAGCTGGTCTCTGGAGTTACTAGTAGAATTAGTAAATGTCTTTTTGTATTTTATACCCTATTTATTGAAGAAGGTTAGACCACCTAATGTCACGTAATGATCTGGTAGCGAAACAAATGGCTGTCTGGGGAACGATGTAAGAAGCGACAGTATAAAAATAAGTAAAAGTTTTTTAATTCATAAAAAGTACACCGACAAAACAAATTATGCGTCACTATAAAATTTGATGGTTGCCCTTGATTTTTCTGAGATCCCGTCATCATATCCTGACTTGGTGCCAATGGGACCACCTGGGAAGTATAACCTTTTAAACAAACAAAAGAATTTTTTGAATCGGGTTAGGCATCTACGAGTTATCGGGGAACATACATAAAAAAAAGATTCCGACGAATTGTTAACCTCCTCCTTTTTTAAGTCGGTTAATAAAATACTTATCAATCTGTTTTTCTAACTACAAATTAAAGTTTGGATAAATTAATGTAGAAATTACTTAATTAGTACAAATTATCTATAGAAGATTTAAAAGTTGTTTGGTTTCATAGAATTTTCTTTATAATTTTCCTTGTAAAGCAATTACGATGATACATTTCTTCATTGTCAATTACACAATATTGTGGAAGTACGTAATATGATAATTACAGTGGAAAATATAATTAGAACTATTAACAAACATTATGACAATTACATTTATTACTTTGTATTGTTTTCACTTTGTTGGCCAATTAAAAATGTTACAGTAAATAACTGTCATTAGCGACCATGAAACACTGTTCCAATAAATATTTATATATACATGTCGGAGCAACATGAAAACGGATACTTAATTGAACTTTTAAATAACTCTTTTTATTGTAAAATGTCTGTACCGTCACTTGTTTTGCTGTTTTGAGGGTGGGTTTGAATAGTTTATCGGATGATCTCGCGCACAGAGTGGGGCACAACAGAAAATATCACAATAAAAGCGCGTGCGCCTTGTCATTTTGTAGAGGAATTCCACATTCATGATTCAATCTTGAATAGCTAGTGAATTAGAGGTCGTAATGCCGAAATACTGTTTAAAGTAAATTTAACGTGATGTAAAACTGTAATTAGTATCAGTTATAGTAACTTAGATTGTGCTTTGTTTAAAAGAGCAACCACGAGAGATTCTAGCCAGATTCGTCCCCATGGATGACTGCATTCCGAACTGGTAGTAGTTTAATAAACTCTGAAGTCTGAAGGGTAATCTTCAGTTTTAATAGCAAACTATCATACGATGTGCTTCTGACAATATCTGGAGACCGGAGAGGGATGTATAAGCCCTCTCACAGCCTCGGCTTGTGGACATGCCGCCGACATATATATTACTTAAAGCAGCGATAGCCGAGTTAGCAGTGGTACGGACTACCGAGAATGTCGTAGCTTCGAAACCGGCTTAAAAATGGCATACACCTCTGACTCTTTTTAAGCTACGTATGTATTCATTGTTTATTTGTTGCTTTAACGGTGAAGGAAACATCGTAAGAAAACCTGCATACCTGTGAATTCTCATAAGCATTTCAAAGGTATGTGAAGTCTACCAATCCGTATTAAGCCCGCGTGGTGGACTAAGACTTAACCCCTCCCAATAGAGAACACCTCGGTCCGGTAGTGGGACAATGTTCCATACAGGGATGGTACAATTAATTCTGAATTATATAACAATAAATAAAGTATGTTAAATTTTTTGGTATTTGCTCAAAACAAAAAGTAGGTGGTTCAACTATTTCCAAATATGGTCCAAGTGAGACATTGTTCAAATGGTGTAAGCAATCAAAGCATTAATATATAATTTAAATTTATGATTCCTACTATATTATATAAGACTCACATCGCCTTACGTTGCACCCGACTGTAGCAAATTCTTCTTCTTATTAGTCGGGCACTCCTGGCGGAATGGTCGTGGTTATGGATCGTCGTATTGGTCAGTTGCAGCATTTGAGATACGTCTCCATTCTTTTCTGTTCGTGGCACTGCGTGTACACTCAGCAAGGGAACACTTCGTAGATGATTTGATAAGGTCTATCCATCTTGTGGGATATCGGCCGCGAGAACGTTGACCCTCTACCCTTCCTTTTATTACTAAACGTTCCAAAGACCTTTCGTTACGATTGATATGTCCAAACATCTTAAGGATTCGCAATTGCACAGTCGACGAAAGTCTTTGTTTGATGCGAAGCTCTTTTATGATGGAAACGTTAGTGCATTGAACAGTCCATTTTATTTTCAGCAAACGCCTCCAGCACTACATCTCAAGGGCGTCAATCTTTTTCGATGTTTTTGATGGATCGTCCATGTTTCAGCTCCATATAGGAAAATAGGGAATAATAATAAGCATTTCATTAAGCGAACCTTGGTGTTTTTAGTTATGCGGCGATCTTTCCATATCTTCGTGAGCTTTTCCACGGCTGATCGTGTCACGGCACATCGTCTTTTGATTTCTTCTTTGCAGCTTCCAGTATTTGTGATTGTGGATCCCAGATAGATGTAACTCTGGACCACTTCGCAGTTAGCTATTTCACGTAAATCAAGTCGATTGTTAGCTTTACGATCCACCACCATCATTTTGGTTTTATTGCGGTTTGAGGTGAGGCCAAAATCTGAACTGGTTGTTTCCAGGAGCGAAAGAAATCCTTCTATGTCTGCTTGTGTAGCAAATTGTCCCGTAGCAAACACTCCGTAGCCAACGCACCGTAGCATTTGCGTAGCACCCGCGCAGTAAGTATACTGTATTATAAATGCATGGCGAACATCCATGTGTTCTGCCGTGGTATATGTGGTATAAAGAATGAAATGTGAAGTTGGTGTGTTGATAGGTTAAAAACTATTTTACTGAAAGAATTCCTATTAGGAATGAGCTGATATATTCTTTTTTAAATACTTACTTATTGTAGACTTATTTATAGTTTTCTTAGATATGTTGTCACAATAAAATGTCTCAGAAGTTTACAAGCAGTTTTGTTAGAAGCCTACAAACAAACTAAGCAACTGTAATAAAAACTAAAATCGGTTGGCACAAACAGATGTACCGCTGAACTTGAGGTCAACATAAAATGGTTGAAAGTTCCCATGAGACCGTGACTTCCACGCGTTTTCCGCGAAGGAAATCACGAGAAAAACCTATTGTTACATAGATAATATGTTGCCTCGGGAAGCAGTCTATTGTTATAAGTTTTCGCTCGCCTAAGCAATATCTCTTTACGGGTAATCGAATATCAAAATTCGGAATTCCGTAAAATCCACGGTATTTACATATTATTTGTAAATTTTCGGCTGAAGTAGCATGACGTGTGTTTTTCAGTGAATTATAGTACTTCAAATATCAATGTCAAATAACTTTTTACACCCAACTGTAAGGGTACTTTTATGGAAATATTGGGGGTCACTTCAAAATATTTGTAGGAAGATTGGATAGGTTTTGGACTCGGTGGGGAAGATTTGTTATAAAAAGGAAAGCCTCAGCGCTCGCGGGACAGTCGCTACGAAACTAGCGGAAGTGTAGCTCGGTTTTAATCAGAGTGCGTACAGTCGTTTTCAGTTTTAGTTTGTGTTTAATCGATGATGGCTTATTCAACAATCACATACAGTCCTGACCCCACACTAGGCCACACCTATATATACTAAGACAAGGGATTACGATCCCACAGCACCCACACTCGACCCCATATTTGTAGATCACACAAACATTTGTCTTGGTGCAGAGATCGGTTGCTGCGTCACAGTGGCTGTCGAAGTGTAGTAAACTTGGAAATGAAAACACCAAAGTGGCCTTTGCAAAGTGAATTTATAAGAAGCTCGTTTTACGCAATCCATTATACGAAAGGCTTAAACCATTGGCCTAAACACAAGTAAACAAAAATAGTAACAATAAATTCATATCATTGTGATTGGAATAGCGTATTTAACACATTTTTTATTATTTTAATTAATAAACTATTACCTAAAATTAATTAGGTACTTTATAAATTCTCTCAGATTAACTAAGTTAGAAAGCATTGAAATTGGATGGACGGGGTAGTTGTCAAATAACAGAAAAAGGATGCACGATAAGAGTCATGACGTCACCCTCTTTAATGGGCATTAAGGGGGAGTAGTGGGAGGGAGATAGTGAAATGTGCCGTCTTTGCACCCACTTTTGCTTATACTAATATTTAGCATAATAATTAGGATCTTATTTTGAATTATTTTTAACTGTTTTCGCAAAACGTTTTTTTTTTATTTTTTTGTATTGTTTTTGGCTGCATATAAAATAACATACAAAATTAAACAGAAACCTACCGTTTTCAATAGGTGTTGTAGTCACCACTTTGCTAATTCGTTCAAAATGACCTAAGTTTTCTAAAAAGACCTGAGCCTAACACTGGTGTCTATAATTGAGAAAACTTTTTACACGAGTGAAAGTAATTACTTCAATATAAATTCTGGTGTATAGTTAATAATTTCTACCAAGTAAGAAAGCATCTTGACATAAGATTGCCTTGATAAGCAAGCTTTCTTAAGCATTCATTGGGCAAATAAAGACTTATTTAAGTAATTGCTCGAGACAAAGTTATGTCTTTTAAATAAGAGTGTAAGTATTTTTAATAATTCTAAAAATAATCGAACAACAATGTGCATTCTATTTTAGAATGTAATAATATATAATAATACAATAACATCCCTTCCTAATTGTGACTGGGCACAAATCCGATAACTCATTGTTGGTACTCGGTAGAGCGGGATTATTATAAACGACCCGCTCGCGATGGGCCTTTGATTTCGCACCTCGTTGGACCTTCGGCCCACGAATTGTGTGAGTCAAATGAATATATGTGAGTTTTATGAAGTTAATTGTCGAGTTATCTACGTTATCTTTTTATATAAATTTATATTTTCTTTACCTAGGGTGTGAAATGAGGTCAGGTCTCAAAAAGATTAAAACCTCCAGAAGAATCATGGATGCGGTGCCAGCCTTAGAAGTACATGGTCATTGGAAATAAGAGAGACGTCTCACTCACTGTACAAAACTACTTTTACTTTAGAATCACTTTGACACTAAACTACTATTTACAAGTATTCTTCTTCCCTAATTACTGAAGGTTACCCGTCAATTTTTAACCTTCGATTTTATTTCTCGCGAGAGTAAATAGCTCTGCCACTTTCACGAATTCCGTCCACTTCAACTTCAACTAGGATTTGTTTCTACGTCCAATTCGTTGTCTTCCAGCCTTGCCCATAAAGAGTTTTACTGTTTGAAAATTGTATTTAATATCATGAAGATTGGACTCAAAATCCCCTTTCTATTATATCAAAGCGCGGAATCATTTCATTCATCAGTATTCATCCCAGTACGCCAGTTACTACGTACGTTACTGGAGTACCAATATCAATGATTTATTAGAAGTAGCTTGAAGTAGGCGGCTAGCAGGTAATCAAAGTCTGTTTATGCCGCAGTTTTAAGGGAAGAACTGCCTCTGCCGACTACCTACCTACCTACCAAGCTAACCTAGCACTCCTCATATTCTTCTTAAGTCTTAAGAATGTATTGTACATACTTAAGACAACACCCAGCTAAAAAGTCTAGCGCTGAAGTTAGGGCGATTGACAGAATCATCTATATTTAAAACCGCTGATACACGAATAAAGATTACTGGCCAACCCTAAAACCGTAGTAGTCACTGAACAAACCCTTTAGAAGAAAATTCAAACTTTCTTATCAAATCTCGCTTGAAAAACTATCAAAAGCTCCATTGAGTCCTAAAAGTAAACAAAATAATTCAACAAACAGATGTATTCATTACAAAACTAAGACTGAGATCTCAGCCGTAAATTCAATTTATAACCAACAAATCTTTTGTAAGCGTAAAATTTTGCCGGCAAGAATTTTGTATTATGTTGTTAAGTCTCCCATTGTCTCGATCTGTACGAAGATTAATTTGGTAAGCTCGCTAAATTCGCTAGCTAGTTATATATCATATGGAAGCGGCATTTCTTGTTCGAGTGCGCTTGGTTATGCCACTATAGTACGCTTGAAATAATCTTTCGATGATATAACTATGAATTCACAATTTTTATATAACTTATCTGAGTATTTTATAGTTTTATTAAATGTAATGATCGTTTGAAAATCGACGTTACACATATCATTCGTGTTTTGAACAGTAGCTTCGATTCATATCAACAAATTTTTATAAATAACTAGCGACCCGCCCCGACACAATATTAAAAAAATAAACAAAAAAACTGTTGATCCGATCGCTACCAAACCTCACAGGATCGTCCGTTGGAATAATCTGAAGATTGACTGATTTTATCAAAATCGCTCCAGCTGTTTTGGTGTTCGTAGGGAACATACATACACACAACGATTTTGATAAATACATATATGTCTAGAAACTATCTGGATATAAAATTGGCACTTATGTCTTTATATTTATTTTTAACTGACTACAAAAAAGGAGAAGGTTAACAATTCGTCGGAATCTTTTTTTTATGTATGTTTCCCGATTAGTCGAAGACGCCTGAACCGATTCGAGAAATTCTTTTTTGTTTAAAAGGGTATACTTTCCTGTTGGTCCCATTGGCACCAAGTCAGGATCTGATGATGGGATCTCAGAAAAATCAAGGGCAACGCTCAAATTTTATAGCATAGTTTGTTTTTATTGAAGTCGGTGTACTTTTAATTAATTAAAAAAAAAATCTGTACTGAGTCAATAAAAATACCCAATTTTAGAGCATGTAAGCCTGTTCCATTATATTTATGAGGGTGTAAAGAATCTATCAATCTTGTATGTCAGACGCACGTCTCAGTGGTTTTCAAACAATTATGCTTACTTAAGTACATGTTAAGTCGGCCACAAGTGCAAACTCGAATGTGAAAGTAAATGCTTTCGTACGTAGTTTTAGTTATGCATACATCTGAAGAGTTTGTGATATTCATCTATACTAATATTATAAAGAGGAAAGCTTTGATTGTTTGTTTGTAATGGATAAACTCAAAAACTACTTAACCGATTAAAAAAAATATTTCACCTATGGAAAGCTTAATTGTGTTGAGTATCGAGGGATAGATTGTCTCACGCTACTTGATACTCTAACTGGACGGCACTGCACTTACCATCAGGTGCAGTGTGGTCACTTTCCGATAGGATAAAAAAAACATTATTCCGGAGTGACATGAATTAATTTTTTTAAAAAATTCTGGAAAATTTCATCCCTCTGGATAGACGGTCCGGGATAGAGATACTTTTTAAGGTGAATGGAGTTCGCGGACAAGCTAGTTTAATATATTTGTTATTATTTCACATTGAATTACTGAAGAGATTTGCAAACTAATAGGGACAACTAATAACTAACAAAACTGGGCATAATTAATACAAACATACATATACACTCACGCCTGTAATCCCCGAAGGGGTAGGCAGAGGTGTAACCAGTACACTCACTTTTCGCCGAATTTCGGTCCCATAATGTGTTAGGGAGCGAGCCTATCGCCATACCGGGCACAGGTTCCAGACACTGGGCTAATACTGAGAATTTCTAGATAGAAAAACCCAATATCACTTTATATGGCCCGAGGATCGAACCCGAGACCAGCAGTCGTAACGCCAGCGCAATTACAACTGCGGCACCGAGGCAGTCATAATTAATAACTATACTATCCATGCAAATATTTATCCTGTTTGTTGATAGGCGTAATACGTGGAAACGACTGGGTCAATTAAGCTAGTTGTTTTAAAATACGTAATAACCCAAAACAGGTTTTTAGGGAAAGAAAAATTATAAAAGTTGAGCAGGAAATTCGGGAAAAAACTGAAAGTTATTCTATAGGATTTCAAGTTCCGATGATATCAATAAATGTAATCAACATGCGAAGTTGCGAACAATTCAGTTTATATAACTGAAACTTTGATGTAAGCAATATTTGCAGATCCTAAATTGTTATTTCCAACTTTATCTTAATTTCATAAGGTAGAGATTTAATTGTTAGAAATAAAACATGTAATCGTGAGTATTTTCCGACAAGTGAGCTCTGATCTTATACCAATATAAATTGGTTTATTCAAATCAGTGAAAAAATACATAAAACACAATATCTTACTCCTGATTTGAGTCAAGATCTTATCACATTTTCCACCAATGGTGATATAAATTAACCTCAAAGTTTTTCGCGAAAACATTCACTTTATATATTCGAATTCTTGGAACGTACAAGGGCTTAGGTAAAATTCTACTGAAACACCATTAAGCGAGAAAAGTGATTTGCCCACTCGCGGAATTGAATTAAATGGCGTAAATAAAATGTTTTCATCTTGTTTCTGAAAGCAAATTACGTTAAAATATTTTTTGTAATGTAAGCAAGTCGCTTGTAAAGATTGAATGTTTATGGTTCGTGATATTTACCGTTTTGCCGTTGGATAGCAGTCGCAATTTTATAACAAAAGCCTAACAGTCATATAATGCTAGCCCTGTATTGAATATTGACTGCCTCGGTGGCGTAGTTGTAATTGCGCATGCGTTACGACTGCTGTCTGAGGTCTCGGGTTCGATCCCCGGGTGGGGTAAAGTGATATTGGTTTTTTCTATCTAGAAATTCTCAGTATTAGCCCGGATTCTAGAACCTGTGCCCGGTATGGCGATGGGCTCGCCCCCTATCACATTATGGGACCGAATTCGGCGAAAAGTGGATGTACTGGTTACACCTCTGCCTACCTCTTCGGGGATTAAAGGCGTGGGTAAGTGTGTATTGAATATTGTCCCACTGCTGGGCACGGGCCTCCTTTAATAATGAGAGGGGTTAGGCTTTATTCCACCACGCAGGACTAACGTCGGTTGTTAGATGTGCAATGAATATACACGTCACGTTTTTTAGAGAAGTCACAGGTGTATGCCATTTCAGAGCGCAGCGCTCTCAGAGCAGTCGTCGGAGGAGACCTCTCGCTGCCGGCCGTGGTGTCGTCCATGGTCGCCAGCCGGAGGTCCTGGCGTGCGGTGGCCCACTTCTGCGAGAGCGTCATCTCGCAGAAGGAGAGTGCCGAGAGGGATCGGGAACGAAATGATCCCTCCCGCCGCCAGAGAAGACGTAGGAGGCGCCGGGTGGACGACTGACCGGCTTCTCCCGCCCTGTGGAACGGGGGCGTTTGAATTCCACCACGGTAACCCCTGCCTGTCGTACAAGGCGAGTAATTGGGGCCATCGGGGGTCGCGGGCTCGCAGCGGGGGGCTGTCAGCCCGAATCGATGCACTCCCAGTTTCGGAGCATCGTGCGACCCCAAGATGGACGGCAGCGCGTGTGGTAAGGCCTCGTTCGCTGTCGTTGTTCGGTGCGCGGGGGCTCCTAAGCCCTCCCATGGAGATGGGCTGCTACGAAGCACCGCGCAGGGGCGGTTCCGGCAGCAATTCTAGCACTCCTTAGAATACCCCGGGATCGCTCCGTAAGCGCCGAAGAAGGCCACCGCGGGGTTTTAGCTGGTAGTGTCGGGTGGGGTGTACATAGGGGGTAGGGATTCGGCCCAGCGGCTGCCCGGATAGCCATAATCCGGGCGAGGGGGATGCTGGGTCGTAAGACCGGCTAGTCCAGCATAACCGTTTTATTCTTATTCCGCTTCCCCCCGAAGCGGGCGGTAGTAATAAAACGCTTTCCCCGCGACAACAACAACAACAAAAAAGGTGTATACCATTTGGGTTTGGAAGAGAGGAGTGTCCCTAGTCAAACTAACCTACCAGGCTTTCACTAGGTACATAAGCTGACGACTCGAACAAGAAAGGCAAAAAGAAACTGGGGCTTGTTTTTTTTCGTCAGCCTTACTGTAATACAAACAGTCATAAAGTCCACAACTAACTGCTAACGTTAGATTAATATCTGTAAGGTGTTACTTTAATCTCCCTATATTATTATCTGCTAGAGATAATACGGCACTAATGCTTACAAATTCTTAAAAACATATCCGTATAACTATAAGTCGGATAAAACAAGAAATGGTATGAATGGAATGGTGGCTTAGAAATTTAAACTGATTGATTACACTAATAGCGGACTTTTCAAGTCGTAGGTCTTGTAATTGGTACTTAACGAGTGTCATTTAACATCGGAACAAGGCCAGACGTGCTCTAAGGAAAGCTTTTGTTGTAAAATATTTGTTAAAAAAAAAGCCTGAGCCTTTTTTGATTAGCTTGAATGACGAAATAAGGTCCCCAATCATGATATGATACATCGCTTGTATATACTCGGGGTGCCGAGGCATCAGATTTTATTTTACATTCGTACCTATGCAAGATATATTTTGGATCAACTCTATGCGTTGATTATACAAAATATAGCATAATAATTTTTTCTTATGTAAACATATATATTTTTGTGATAGTTACACATGTTATATGGTAACTGAAAAGAGTAAAAGGTATAAACCATCATAGAACAAAAATAGCATTGTACACTGGTTGCCTACCTCTTCCTACCCTTTCAGGGATAAAGCTGTAAGCTTATAAGTTTTATTTTAAAAAAAGAGGTCTATAAAAGCTTTGAGAATTTACCAAAAAATATATAAAGAAATGCCTGTTAACTAAAAAGCAGAAAATAGGCAAAAATAATCCGAAAGAAACAGCTGTAATCCCAAAAAATATATACAGAGGTCGGTAAGATAACAAGTATTAATTTAATCGTCCAGAATTGGGTCAGCGGAACCCTCCCTGTTCACTTCATATTGCAACCGCAGCACTTGAAACTTTTTATGTAAAACACCCGGATCCTTATTACGTATCTTACAATATTTATTTATTTATTTTATGGAAGACTAACATGTTTAACTAAGCTAGAATAATAACAGTATACAAAACAAACAACCAATTACAAGTCTTCACTTATAGTAACGGTTTAAAACAAAATAAAAGTGAACAACTTTAGTATGTTGTTGAATTTACAAGACTATATACCTACACTTAATAATATATAATATTAATAATGTTAAAGTTTCTGACTAAAGAAATATCAAGGAGAATTCTATGAAAAGCGTGGATTTTCAGGATAGAGTAAAAATCATCCGTTACGATCAAATTATTCTGTACTCTCTAGTTCAGTTAGCTATTAAAGCGTGTATTTTTAGTTTTTTGAACTATAATTTATTTTCTTATTTTAAATCAAGACCACGTGATTAAAAAATTACTGTTCTAAATCAACTATTGAAGTTCTTGTTTAATTGCTCATACACACATACACTCACGCCGGTAATTCCCGAAGGGGTAGGCAGAGGTGTAACCAGCACACCCATTTTTCGCCGAATTTCGGTCCCATAATGTGATGGGGGGCGAGCCTATACGCCATACCGGGCACAGATTCCAGACTCCGGACTAATACTGAGAATTTCAAGATAGAAAATCCCGATATCACTTTACCCGACCCGGGGATCGAACCCGAGACCTCAGCACAGCAGTCGTAACGCATGCGTAATTACAACTGCGTCACCGAGGCACTCAATTGTTTAATTGCTCAGTTTCAATTGTTATTAGGATAATATTCGATTTAGGTTTGCTTATACAAGATACATAATACGCCTGTAGAACTGGGCTGCCCTCTTTATCGCTTAAATCTTGTCCCACTGGCCGGCTGCCAGGCGGATTTTGAGTCTCTAAAGATAAATTGAGACCCGAAAAAAATTGGCCTTCAATGATGAGTTGCAATTGTCTGCTAAAGACTTTGTTAAGGTGATTTAAGCGACATGGCTTTTGTAACTCAGTATAATAAGAAAAAGGCTCCGTAGTTATGGCCGTGTTGTTTCAACCGTATTCAATTTTAACTAACTATTGTAATATCGGATAGAAATAAGCTCGACAAATACTGGATGGACACAAGTTTATAGATGTTGTTAATATTTTGCAGCGTTTATCAATTTCTTGTGTTAGGAACATCAACAAAACTATGCAAGATGGATATTTAAAAGGCACAAATACAATATTTATAATTTATTAATTGATTTACACGACACTGTTACACATCCCAGTGCTTAAAATCAACACACACGCATGTCAGGATTCACTTTAAGGCTTCTCTTTATAATTAATCTACCAGCATTACCCTTTTAAACTGAACAACGCCATTGAACCGTTTACAATTACTAACTGCCCCGCGAACGAACCACGAATGTTCTCACTACCAACTCACTGCTACACCACTAGTCTTCTGAACTGAACACCGGAGCGCGGAAGGCACTCTGTTTTATATTAAACATTTACTACTCCCACTTTGGTTGTCATTATTATCTACCCCCAAATAGTCTCCTAAATATCTCCGTTATACCTTCGGTATTTCTAATAATAGTAAATACCCTAATACTTGTTTTTAATTAATCAAGATTCTTATACTATTTCCCCATGATCCACATTTGTAAGGTACTTTTCTCGATATTATAAATATTTATGCCAATATGGCGAGACATAGCTGTACAATATAAAACAACATAACACCATTGATTCCTATGTACCACAATAAAAACAATTTGATTTGTTAGTGAAAAAGTGTTCTGTAATTCAATGTTGCCGTGGACATCATAGCCACATTTTGAAATTGTCAAAATTGATAATTTGTCAGTCACTCAAGAGCGATGAAGAAAGAACATCAAGAACAACAAGAACAAGCCTATACATTTTTTCGTCATTGTTCAAGAGTCACTTCAGGCCAAGATAATATTTTGCCAAGAACCATCACGTAATTCAACCATTACATTGTTTGTGTTTCATATCAATAAATAGGTATATAAGGAAAAAGTCTACGTATTGTATATTTTGTATATTGATACATATATAATAATAATCATCAACACGTAACTAATGCGTTATGTTTTTCTTAAACAATATTACGACAAATAATATTTTAATTTTATTTCGCTTCATGAAATATGATAGGCTTCTGCTGTCAATATAATGAATAAGCTTCAGGTAAAAGCTTTATTCTTTAAGGCTTTTGTTGAACGTTCATCAATATTATTTCGCCACAAAAATATACGATGAAAATATATATTCCGTGTGACTGAATGAAACACAGTTACTAACTGTCATTTTAAGTCTATTTCTTCGAGACAAATTCCCATCATGAGATTGGAATTTGTCTCGGAGATGTGATTAAAATACATACATACATACATATACACTTACGCCTGTAATCCCCGGGGTAGGCAGAGGTGTACACCCACCAGTACACCCACTTTTCGCCGAATTCGGTCCCATAATGTGATAGGGGGCGAGCCTATCGCCACACCGGGCACCATTCCAGACTCCGGGTTAATACTGAGTATTTCTAGGTAGAAAAACCCAATATCACTTTACCCGACCCGGGGATCGAACCCTAGACCTCAGCACAGCAATCGTAACGCATGCGCAATTACAACTGCGCCACCGAGGCAGTGATTAAAATAATAACTAAATATACAAAACAGTCACACACAGTTCTGAGCCCACAATAGGTGAAACCTGGGTATCACGACCTACGATCCTACAACACTCAGACTCGAAACAAACACTTGAGGACCACACAAAAGCCCAGCGGGAATCGAACGTCTCTTGTTTCACATACGGCTGCTTGCCCGCTGTACCACAGCTGTCAATTTTCGGAATCTAAAAATCAAACGTATATTGTCATTGTCCGACCCTGGATTTATAACCAGGTCTTCACTGGAACAATTAAGCAATCTCAATCATATAATTCATGTTGTTCTGGACGAACACCGCAGAAAGAGTAAGTGAGTAGCTGATATAAGTACTGATACTGACTGTATTTACAACAATGTCACAAGTATGACAGACTCGTTGCCAATCTTAAAGTAATTAATAAAATGATAAGAGAGCGGAATAAGGCAAGCATTTAGGGCCCTTGGAAATATTTAAATCTTTCAAAAGTGAAGTAAATAAAAAAGTATAAATACACCCAACAGTCGCACACATAGTTCTGACCCACTAGGTAAACCCGTATCGTAGTTATCAAGGACTACGAGGGACTACGGACCCACAACACCCAGACCTGAAACAAATATCTGTCACACAAAAATTTATCTCGGTGCGGGAATCGAACCCACAGACTCCCTATTCACAGCCGGCTACTTGCCCGCTGCACCACACCACTGGTGTCATTGATTGATTGATTATTGAAGTGATTGTAATATCCTAAAAAAAATTGTGTCAATAAGGAAGTGAATTTTGGAAGTGGTAGAGCCACGCTGTAGGCGTATTTGTCTACAGCATGAATGGGCCGGCTCGACCGGGGTAGTACCACTGTCTCACAGAAAACAAACGTAAAGTGACAGTTTACTGTCGCGTTTCGTAGGGTAAGTGAGATATCCGGAGGCCCAGATTCCCACTTCCCTTTCCTAATCCCTATTCCTGGTCCTTTAAGGCCGACAGCGCATACATGACACTTTCGGTATTGTGTATGTTCATGGGCGGTGGAGATCACTTAACATCAGGTGACCCACTGGCTCGTTTGTCGGACTATACTATACAAAAAAAAAATGAGGATTTATACTAGTTCTGTAACTGGCTGTTGACAGTGTTAGTAGCAGTAGGTGAGTAGCTGGTTTAGATCCTTGTACCAAGACCAATAATATTTTTGCCGCACCATCAAGCTGTGGAACAGTTTGCCAGCTACCGTGTTCCCTCCCTCCTATGATCCTGGGTCCTTTAGGCGTAATGTGAAGAAGCTAAACAGCAGGCCGGCATGGTTGTGTTGAGTAGCGGGGGATATACTGTCTCTCGCTACTTGATACTCTATCTGGATGGCACTGCGCTTACTATCAGGCGCAGTGTGGTCACTTTGCCGCGCCAGAGTAAAAAAAAAAATATTTGTGAAATTCCCAAATATCCTTTCGTACAGTAAGATTTCTAGAAGCAGATATTCCTCTCAACTTTTCAATCCTCATACCTTTTCTTTAAGGCCGTCAACGCATGATTCCAGTATTGTTGGTTTTGGCAGGGTGGATGTCACTTATCAGATACACGAATAGAACGCATGATACGAAAAAAATGCCTTTGCCAATATCCTGGATACGCTTCTGGTATGAAATAAAGAATTTCAGATCGTGGAATAAAATTAAAGCTCTCTGTCGATCGCGGAGCCAATCAAGTGCGCTGTGCCGAGACGCTCGTTGTTTTTATACTTTGTTATTTTCGAGTCCATTCGTGCTGACTGGAATATAGATATTAAAGTTTAGGTATTTGGAATTATTGGTCGTTCTATTTAAAGCTGTGTCAGCGCGCAGTTTTATATAGATGTCAAAAATTATTTTGATTCATATGAAACTCCACATTCCAAATTTTGTTTATTGTTGGTTTTTCCCGCAATTTTGCAAGCGTTACATTTATTTGTACCATAAGAAACTAAGGGCACAAGAAAAATCTACAGTTTTTTTTTAATTATCTGCCCATTTCCAGATACACGAATAGAACTCATAAGATACGAAAAAAATGCCTTTGCCAATATCCTGGATACGCTTCTGGTATGAAATAAAGAATTTCAGACCATGGAATAAATTTTTTTTTTCCTCACTCATTTTATTGTACTATTAAAAACATAATGCTAATACAAGCATTTTACCGTTATGGTAATTCATAACTGAGAGTCACAAATAAACCCGGCATCAAAGTAAAATTCAATGTGTTTTGTTTTAGTCTCGCAACACTGACTCGAAAATTCATTTGTGAATAACACAATTTTTTTTCCATGTGGTAATCGAAGCTGAGGCCCTTCGTGTCATATCCATCTACTCATTTCATCACAGATGCTGTCAAAAAGCTGTTATCAGATATTGATGCCAATTAAATTGCTTCCAACGTAGCGGAACGACTTAGATCAATGTATTCACTAGGCATGTAGGAAACGCTATTACGCGGTTGCAGATCAAAGACTCCTGCAACATTATTAGTATACGATGTACGTTGGACAATGGATCTTAACTTAATCTATAAGAATCTTTGAAAAAAAAGATGCTGCCTGCACTCATGATGTGTTTATTTTAATTGGTAGAAGCAACTGTTATTAAAACATGATGGATATAAATGATTAAATATTTTATTTATTCATAAATAGATGCCGGATACGATATAACAACAAAATAAAATAATAAAAGATAGCGCGTTTTTAGTAAATGAATCAGTGTTTTCGTTACTTCTTTCAAACCAGTAACACAAATCATTTTATTCAGAGTTTAGGTTCATAAACCACAATCAATTTTGTATACATAGCAGAAACAATCGAATAATATAAGCTTTGCCTATGGTATGGAATATGCTTGTACCGAAAAAGAAACAAAAGACAAAGGAAACCGTATGAATGGTGTATTTTAATTCTATTCTAATAGATATGTTCTTGGCGGTGAACGTCGCACTAATTTCATTCATTTTCCCACTCGCCGTTGTATACATTTGCGTTGTTGGGAGCCATGGTCGGTTCAAAGGACGGGAGGAGAGGCCAATATCGGCAAACGGGTAGTATGGCCTACAATTTAGTGCATGTCGAATAGATAGGGCGAACTGCCGAGTGCGCCTGACTGTTCGAGTGACGTGCTGATTCTTATTGGTTGCAAATAAAATACATTTGATTACAGGGAATATATTCGACCAGTGGTCGATCAGTAGCCAGAATTCGGTCGTAATAAATTATGATAGTAGTTTGTTTTTTTTAGTTTTGCCAGTACATTTATCATGCGCAGAGAGTGGAACTCTTTGCCGGAGTCTATATTTCCTGAAAATTATAAGCTGGGTATCTTAAAGTCAAGAGTGAATAGGTATCTACTAGGCAAGCGTGCTCCACCGTAGACCACGTCATCACTTACCATCAGACGAGATAGTGGTCAAACGCAGGCCTATATACGTAAAAAAAATTAAGTTTGATTGTTATTAAGTTAATTTTGCCATAAAGTACGTGTTAGGTAATCATTGCATTTAAATGTTGTTCTATTACGTCAGCTGGGAGCATGTGTGTGTCATTAGCGAATGTGATGTGTTTAATATTGTTTTTTTTATCCTGGCATGGCAAAGTGACCACACTGCACCAGATTGTAAGCGCAGACACTCTGGTTAGAGTATCAGTGCCGAGAAACAATCTATCCCTTGGTTCTCAACACACCATGCCAGCCTGGTGTGTAGCTTCTTCACACTATGTCATGGGGCAAGAAGCGGTAGAGGGTCTAGTGTTAGAGTACTCAGAAGGCCGCAATACCTCATCGTACCCCAACTCTATCTCCCCGACAAAAACCGGATGTACACTGGCTGACCCCGGAACCCGACACACTTACGTGTGCCACTATGGCGGGTTTTACATCCTGTGTACGGTGGTTGCTATCCGGGCGGATATGAATATCCTACCACCAGCACAGCTGTATGAATGTAAACAATAATGGTTAACCAACCTTTAACTTTCGTCTCGACAGTCCGTACCACATCCAACTAGGCTATAGCCTGCTTCATTATCCATACTAATACTATAAATGCGAAAGTAACTCTGTTTGTTTGTTTGTTACCTCTTCACGACTAAACGGCTGAACGGATTGTAATGAAATTTGGTAAGGGAATAGATTATATCCTGGAGAAGGACAAAGGCTATTTTTTTTTCAAAAAACAATCTTGAAAGGAGTCAAATAGGAGTTCAACATTTGTATGGGAAATCCATAATTCCTCGACATAGGTATCTATAAATTCATATTTAGGCTTTTGTTAGGAAATAAAGAAATAAGTGTTTGAACGTTTTTTGAAAAATCATCCCTAAAAGGGGCAAAGTAATGTTAAACTTATGGGGTACGCTACAGGTGCCTCAGTGCAGAACACAACTCCTTGGATTGTATACTTCTGCTCCTGAATACGCAGGCGGAGCCGCGAGCAACAGCTAGTTACATATAAAAATGGTGAGTGCACGAATGAGTTGAACTATCTGTTATTCGGTGTGTTATAAGTGTGTTTAATACATAGGTCTGAAATATATTAAATTATGTATAAGATAATCCGTCAGAAACTACCCGATAGCATATAGACAAAGCTGTTAGATGGGAATATTGACGTTGCATATGTTAATAACCTATCTGTCCATCTGAAAATCATACATATGTCAACTACTAACATTGTACATACGGGTAAGAACCATAGTTGAAGTTATAAGAGTGCGTGCATATTATACATTACAATTATACATACATTCACGACTGTAATCCCCGAATGTGTAGGCAGAGGTGTAACCTACTTTTCGCCGAATTTATTACGGTCCCACGATGTGATAGGGGGCGAGCCTATCGCCATACCGGGCACAATTCCAGACTCCGGGCTGATACCATGTATTTCTAAATATAAAAACCCAATATTACTTTAACCGACCCGAGATCGAACCCGAGACCTCAGCATAGCAGTCGTAACGCATGCACAATTACAACTGCGCCACCAAGACATTCGTATTTTAGTACATAAGCATGTATTTTTTATATATATTATGTGTGTCTGTTAGTGATCGTGTAATTTTTGAACAAATTTACCTATTGAGTGCATATTCCGCCAATACATTTGTACTGTAAAGATAATGGTTCATAAATTATCACAATACCAGAAGAACTGGGTGCGTTATCAGCCTTAAGAATGTAGCCCTCCTCGTGGCTATTTAAACACTGACTGTTGCATACAATTAGTAGCTGTAGCTTCACATATGTATCTATGTGTGTTTGTATATAAAGGAATCTTTCAACGTAATTCACACCACCTTTCAGACTTCCGATTTATTTCCAAATTTTCACACTTGTTTAGAACTGATGGCAATACAATATTTTCATAACTTTGCCCTTATATCCTAACCAGGATCACCAGTATAATAAAAAAATAAGAAAATTTTAGTCCTTTTTTTTATACTGTTTTAAAACCAAAAAACTTCTATATCCCGAGAATAACCGAACGCTTTTTTTCAATCATTTTTTCTATAATTATTTATACGATGCTTCACTGTTAGATCGCTGTTAGACGCGTCACTGGAAGATTTTTACAGCTTACCAAGATTAGTAAGCTGTAAAAGTTAGGGTCATGACCTATTAGCAGGCTTATCAAATCAGCGCCACGGTGCGCCAACTTTCCGTCTGACGCAGGTACTGACGAACCACGGATGTTTCGGTTCGTTCCTGTGTCGGATCGGAAAGGAGGTGTCTGCCGTGTGCCACCATTGTGGCAACTGCCACGAGGACACGGCCCAACACACGTTGGAGGAGTGCCCAGCCTGGGATGAAGAGCGCAGCGCTCTCAGAGCAGTCGTCGGAGGAGAGCTCTCGCTGCCGGCCGTGGTGTCGTCCATGGTCGCCAGCCGGAGGTCATGGCGTGCGGTGGCCCACTTCTCCGAGAGCGTCATCTCGCAGAAGGAGAGTGCCGAGAGGGATCGGGAACGAAATGATCCCTCCCGCCGCCAGAGAAGACGTAGGAGGCGCCGGGTGGACGACTGACCGGCGTCTCCCGCCCTGTGGAACGGGGGCGTTTGAATTCCACCACGGTAACCCCTGCCTGTCGTAAGAGGCGACTAATTGGGGCCATCGGGGGTCGCGGGCTCGCAGCGGGGGGCTGTCAGCCCGAATCGATGCACTCCCAGTTTCGGAGCATCGTGCGACCCCGAGATGGACGGCAGCGCGTGTGGTAAGGCCTCGTTCGCTGTCGTTGTTCGGTGCGCGGGGGCTCCTAAGCCCTCCCATGGAGATGGGCTGCTACGCAGCACCGCGCAGGGGCGGTTCCGGCAGCAATTCTAGCACTCCTTAGAATACCCCGGGATCGCTCCGTAAGCGCCGAAGAAGGCCACCGCGGGGTTTTAGCTGGTAGTGTCGGGTGGGGTGTACATAGGGGGTAGGGACTCGGCCCAGCGGCAGCACGGATGACCATCATCCGGGCGAGGGGGATGCTGGGTCGTAAGACCGGCTAGTCCAGCATAACCGTTTTATTCTTATTCCGCTTCCCCCCGGAGCGGGCGGTAGTAATAAAACGCTTTCCCCGCGACAACAAAAAAAAAAAAAAAGGCTTATCAAATCAAGTCTCATATGCAAAGTTGCTGAATAAGAAAAGTTTAATTACATTTTTGGCTCTATCCCAAATATCTTAACAATCTCTTGGGTTTTTATGACAGTACTTAGTATTAGACTATATCGTGATTATTTTATAAATTAAAATTGTATACCAAAAACCGTCCGCTGACGTAAAAACAGAGGACCTAAATTAAAAAGGGATTTGTCAATGTTTATTATCTACCTTAATTTACATAAGGAAAGGTACAAAAACATTTCTTTAGTTCAACTCCATTTTGGGCTGCGCTTTGGTTTTCTTGCCCGTTTTCTTTAATGAAACTATCTTTAACTGGGAGTAGAATACCAAAATTAAATTTAAAAAAAATTTAAACAATCTTAAATATTTTAGAATTTATATAATTATTTTAATTTTGTTGTGTGTACATTATTAGAGTAAAATCGTGGCTGCCTTCCTAATTTGAAGCCCTTTCACCAAGCCTTGAGCATTCTCCGTATCTTTGACTCTCATGTCTTTCTCTGATACGCAAACCAGCTCCTTTTGGACTATCTACGGGATTGTAGCCCTAGTAAAATGTGGTTCATGCATTTTTGGCCGACGTACTCCTGAGGTTCCTTCACAACGTGACCATACTGAAAACATTTGAAACATTAAAACATTTTTTTTGAAGTTTATCCACCATGTCATGCTCCATGGATGTTACGCCATCTGCGTTCTAATGTAATGTCGAATTACACTATAATCCTGCCAATTTACTTTGTCAGATTAATGTGAACTTCCGACTTGATTTTGGATGCGATCCAATTTGGCAGCATATACAGCAATTTGGATACCTCGCTGGTTTTTGAGTTTCTTTTATGAAAACATAAGTACGAACTCTAATCTCGCGGAAAGTTATACGAGCGGGGTTAAAACTGTATTGCAGAGATTTTTGAACGTTAAAACTACTAACGATATGCAAGTTGGATAACTAAATGCGCTGTTCGTTTCTGTTTTATTTTTGTCATAGAGTTCATTGGAGTTGTTATGAACTTTGTAGTTTGGGGACTACATTTTAGTAGTATAAAATCTTAAAACTAAATATGCATCACTTCTGTACTCCTAGCAGTAGGTAATACCTTTAAATGCATTTCATGAGAACCATACGCTGCAAACCGTATAGCTTCTTGTACAAACTTTTTTTCAATCGGCAAACGAGCAATCGGTTCACCTGATATGAAACCCACAATATTAGACGAAATGGGTTCATTGCCGGACTTAAAAGAAGAAGATGATGATCAATGGAAATCTTACTCACTCTTCGAAATGCAACAAGTTATTGCTTAATAGTTTCTATGTTTACGCGAATATCGAAAAGAATCGGTGTTCTATGGCAAAGTAAAATAAACCGCGATATAATCCGTAAAATTTGTTTTATTTCAATCCTACTAATATTATAAATGCGAATGTTCGGATGGATGGATGGATGGATGTTTGTTACTCAATCACGCTACAACGGCTGTACGGATCTGGTTGTAATTTGGCACAGAGATAGATTATAGTCTGGAATAGCACATAGGCTACTTCTTATCCCGAAAAATGTACAATTCCCGTGGGATAGTTTAGTTTTTCACAGAGCAAGGGATCGACATGATATTTTGCATAGTGGTAGTTTAAGAATCAGAATATGACATAGGCCACTTTTTATAATTCAATTTTCAAATATAACATAGTATATAAGCCCTTTGTTACTAACATTATGAGTCACTGGCACTTGTAAATAAAGATTATTATTATTATTATGTTTGTCACACCGTAATCACGGGACTATAGAGTTCCGGACATTTGGAAGGCGTGCGTGGGGCCGAAGCCAACACGTAGAGGCCCGTTAGACAATTTTAATTTAATTTTGTGATGTGACACCAGCAGACGGTTATCCCTGTATACATTATACAAGTGCACCCAAGGACAACCCCCGATTGGTGTAGGACTATTGTATGGATGGATAAAAAGTTATGCTGGTTTATTGAGGTGAGGTGTTAGTGGATTGGGTAATTGGGTCTATGGAAAGGACTATGGCACCTGCCTGACCTATGTTAATAACACGGATAAAATAGGCAGGTGGTGACTCGCCAACTCAGGTAAATGGGCTCCCCAAAATAGTCGTTAGAAAAAGCGACAAAGGAGCAACATCATTTGAGCGGCTAAAGGGTGGAGAGGTGTCACTGGACTTTATACAACGATCATTTGCTCCCTTAGGGTCCCATCACGTTGCCCACTCGCCACTTACGTTTCACATCCACCCTCCGAGCGTAAAGCTCTCGCGACTCCACTCTGACCGGCCGGTGAAGGCAAGCCAGAGGTGGGGGATCTGTTCCTCGTCAGTGTTCACTCCAGCCAGCCAGTAAAGGCAAGCTAGAGATGAAGAACAGAGCCTTCCCCCGGGAGCACTCAGGTACGTGGGATCGCTAATTCCCAACAGCTCGCCACAAGCTGCCCTGCGGGTTTATTATTATTATTATTATTATTATTATACCAAAAAAATGCACGCATCCTATGGGATAGCAAAATATAGAAAGGTGTAATAGCTTAAAATGCCTCCATGGATTGTATACCTTTCCTTCCAAAAATAATCTTGACGAAGGCGGAGCCGCGAGCAACATCTAGTGTATTACATTCTCACCCAAAATATGCTCGTGGCACAAACAATGACAAAATAATTTGATCTATTAGTGACCAATTAATTCTATTAAAATTAGTCTCTAATAGAATAAAGGATGGCTACTGCACGTAATGCGGTCGCATTCATTTTATGGAAATTACCAATTTATTCTGTAGACAAACTATCAACAGAATAGTTATATCATTCAATAAATATATGATCGGTTTTTTTAATTTCTGTGCACTTAATAACATAACGCAGTTCGTGCATCTTTATCGAACGCACAAACTGTAAAGCAATTGGTTTCTTATGTTTACGCGAATGTTATACATTGAAATAAAACTATTTTTTACGGATTCTATCGCGGTTTATTTAACTTTTTATCCCGACTTCAGGACACTGTGAGCTCCTTCTGCGTAGATCGGTCTACAATAAATAAAAATTCAAAATAACTATATGGAGGGTAGAAACATTGCACTATACTTGCGTGACGACATACAACTCAGTCCGCCCCGTGACCATGAAGGCTGTAAAGCTTTCGAAACGTCGGGATAAAAAGTTAAATAAACCGCGATAGAATCCGTAAAAATTAGTTTTATTTCAATGTAAAGCAATTGTTCTTCGTTTACACAAGTATTATAATTAACTAGATGTTGCTCGCGGCTCCGCCCGCGTGTATGTAACTTTGGAAGAAAAGGTATAGGTACAATCTATGGAGGCATCTTAAGCTATTACACCTTTCAATCCTTATTTTTTCTTGCATATAAAATAGCCTATATTAATCAGTGATAATGTAGCATTCAAATGGTGAAAGAATATTTAAAATCGGTCCAGTACTTATTGAGCCAATTTGTTACAAACATACTTACATACAAATTTTTCCTCTTTATAATATTAGTATAGATAGTATATATTAACGTCACCTTAAACGGTTAGCCTTTTTTTTTTGTTGTCGCGGGGAAAGCGTTTTATTACTACCGCCCGCTCCAGGGGGAAGCGGAATAAGAATAAAACGGTTATGCTGGACTAGCCGGTCTTACGACCCAGCATCCTCCTCGCCCGGATGATGGCTATCCGGGCAGCCGCTGGGCCGAGTCCCTATCCCCTATGTACACCCCACCCGACACTACCAGCTAAAACCCCGCGGTGGCCTTCTTCGGCGCTTACGGAGCGACCCTGGGGTATTCTAAGGAGTGCCAGAATTGCTGCCGGAACCGCCCCTGCGCGGTGTTGCGTTGCGTTGAGGGCTTAGGAGCCCCCGCGCACCGAACAACGACAGCGAACGAGGCCTTACCACACGCGCTGCCGTCCGTCGGGGTGGCACGATGCTCCGAAACTGGGAGTGCATCGATTCGGGCTGACAGCCCCCCGCTGCGAGCCCGCGACCCCCGATGGCCCCAATTAGTCGCCTCGTACGACAGGCAGGGGTTACCGTGGTGGAATTCAAACGCCCCCGTTCCACAGGGCGGGAGACGCCGGTCAGTCGTCCACCCGGCGCTTCCTACGTCTTCTCTGGCGGCGGGAGGGATCATTTCGTTCCCGATCCCTCTCGGCACTCTCCTTCTGCGAGATGACGCTCTCGCAGAAGTGGGCCACCGCACGCCAGGACCTCCGGCTGGCGACCATGGACGACACCACGGCCGGCAGCGAGAGGTCTCCTCCGACGACTGCTCTGAGAGCGCTGCGCTCTTCCTCCCAGGCTGGGCACTCCTCCAACGTGTGTTGGGCCGTGTCCTCGTGGCAGTTGCCACAATGGTGGCACACGGCAGACACCTCCTTTCCGATCCGACACAGGAACGAACCGAAACACCCGTGGTCCGTCAGTACCTGCGTCAGCCGGAAAGTTGGCGCACCGTGGCGCCTGTCTAGCCATCTCTTTAGGACAGGACGCACTGCCGCGACGGTCCTCAAGCCCGCACCTTAAACGGTTAGCCTACACGATGATAAATACATACCTAATCCCGGGAAATGTATTTCATCTTCTATGATTGTGAATATTGTAAGGAATTTAACAGTATTTAAATACTATTTATTTGTAAACTAATATTATTTAATGTAATGACAAAAATGCAAAAGATCTACGGCGGACTTTATCAAGGCTGGTAGGTTAGCTAGACTAGGGTTTACACTCATCCCTTCTATATCCGTCCAGTTTCTGTTCGCCTTCTCCCCTCCCATTCCTGCGCCTTCCCGTGATCATCATCTCCAGTCACTTCCTTTACCGAAGACCGCGATTACCTTCCTTCCTTTTTGTGGTCTCCCTTTCCAGTCCCGTCCTCGTTGTATCCTTCCTTGCCTACCAGCCCTTGTGGATGGTTTCTAAGTTCCCATGACGTTAGACATAATTATTTTTCCGTATGGTGAATTTCCATCTGTGTTTTGACATGTCCTAAGTGCCTTTTATATGCCTACGTGATCAATAAAGATGTTTATTTTATTTATTAATTGGTGCTTCTTCTCTGACCAGTGGGCATTTCCTAAGCATCGGTAAAGTTTTGTATATGTTAATAATTCTGACCTATAAAAAGTGCCCCTAGTGGCCTAACTTACTAAATAAATAATTTGATTTGATTTTGTATGTTTTTCGAATTTTGGTACTTTCCACTAATTTTATTTTACTACGTTAAATGATTCAACATTCATATCTTTAATCTACGTGGGTACGAATTGTATAATTGTATTACTGTATTTCATTATTGTCTGATAATGCTTCATCCCCAATACCGGAACCCCTATAACAAAAACAGATTACTCGTCGTTTTCATTGAAATCTCATAAAGCTTTCGGATTCTAGATTTGAATAGTGATACGCTGAGACCGGACTTCTAATCGGGATCGGATTATTGCGGTGTCTATTATTGACTTGACTCTATTGAGGCGCAGAAAGTTATCTGTAACTAAGTTTATATTATTGTTTGGTCTGGTTCTTTTTTTATTGAGTTTTGATTTCTTTTTGTTTGATTGAGTATAGTGAGAATGAGATAGATTATGTTTAGTGGTGGAAAATATATATCCTTGAAGATATCTATACTACAATAAAGCTGTAGGGGCACTTTGTCTGTACATTAAATATTTTTGATTGTAACGTGTCATATATTCGATATAGAACCCCAAACAATTGTTTTTGGAAATATTTTCTGTTGTCTGTCTGTCAAGGCATCACGACCAAAGTCGACGAAAAAATATGTACCCCTAGAATAGTTCCCCTTTATTAAAAATAAAGAAGGTATATCGCAGCTATTTTAGAAAATAGGTGCGGGTAGATTAATAAGTTATAGACTGAGCGGGGTGAACATTTGCAATAAAAGTCAGTGTCTCTGCGTTCAACAGGGCAGTCCAGATTATTACCAGTTGTCAGTGTAGTCAGTTCGATTCACGTATAACGCGATTTGTCTGCGATCCATATCAAGCTGTATTAAAACATAAGGGGTCATGCTGCCCGTACGCACTTGATATTCATTACAATTACATTACATTTAATTATGTAACAGTGATGATTAAATCAATTATTAAGTTTTATTCATCATTTAAAGATAAATAACTCTTTTTTGCACACCATCATATCAATATTATATATGCCATTTAAATTATTTATCTTAAATAGCTCTCTATTATATTTGCTAATAGTACCTATTCCACATCTCGGTGCGGGGTTCCAAGCCATCTCTCGTGTCACAGCCGGCTACTAACCCACTGCGCCTCGGAGGCTGTCAATTACCAATTGTCCTATTATATTTCACTAACCAAAAAAAAACGTCAAATAAAACTGCGGCTGGTAGTCTAATAGATTTTCAACATTTCGTGCTCTAACATTCAGTTGTGTGGCTTCCATTCCCTTTGAAAGATTATTTCGTGTTTCCCATTTTGTTAGAGCTATCAATATCGCAGAGTGCAGTGTGCTAAACAATTTTTCCTCTTCCAATTGAAATATCGTGGTCCTGTCCTATGTTGATTGATTACATCTGTGTAGCTAATGCGACCTTTTGTTGTATTGGGTCATTAGGACTTCTATTTTATTTTATTAAAACGCAATACAGAATAACTGGTAGCCGAGCGAGTAGATGGCTGTGAAACGAGGGGCCGTGGGTTCGATTCCCGCAACGAGACAAATGTTTGTATGACAGACAGATATTTGTTTCGGGTCCGAGTGTTGTGGTCCTGTAGCACCTCGTAGTTGTTGATACCCACGCAAAGGTCTAACCTAGTGTGGGATCAGAACTATGTGAATGACTGTTAATAATAATAATACTAGCCCTGTATTAAACATTTTCCCACTGCTGGGCGCGGGCCTCCTCTACTAATGAGAGGGGTTAGGCCTTAGTCCACCACGCTGGCCTAATGCGGGTTGGTAGACGTCACATACCTTCGAAATTCTTAGGTATGCAGGTTTCCTCACGATGTTTATCTTCACCGTTAAAGCAAGCGATTATTAACATTTAATACACACGTAACTTTAGAAAAGTCAGAGGTGTGTGCCACTTGGGTTTTGAACATACGACTTTCGTCTTCTCAGTCCATACCGCAACCAACTAGGCTATCGCTACGATGACTGTTGGATGTATTTATTTATTTAATACAACCAAATGTCTAGTAAAATAGCTACAGTTAATAAGTCCAATCTAGATTGCACCCAAAATGAGTCCCCAAACATGAGTATTATTACATACATAAAAATACAGGTAATATAATTTTTTTTTTTTTTAGATTAGAACATTATCTTTCTTATGCATATTATGGACTCCGCAGAGCTGTACTGATATATGGATGGATGGAATGAATGGCGCGAATACTGGAATTAACGTCAACGTGTGGTTTTTATCAAATCTTTATATATACGACACTTTAATAATAGGATTTTAATATGAGGTATAGTGAACATAAACTCACAGCATAAATGGGTCATTCCGTCATTTCGTGTAAATTACACGTCCAGATAAATTACCCCATGTAAGAATGCCTTTGTTATAATGAATAATATTCGAATTAATACCAAATCACGTATTGCAAAAGTAGTATACTCGTAATTTTAGATTTATTAATTTGTTTTTGAACATTTACAGTATAACAATCAAAAATTTCATTACACTCTGTTTCCAACCAGTACTCAATTTATGTTTCTAATATTTATTTACGTACTGTTAACTATCTTACTTTCAATTATACTAGAAACTATTAGTTTAAATCATCACTCGTTTATCTATATTTTTTGTAAAATTATAAATATAATAGGAACAATTAAAGAACGTAGTTTTATTTTTGTCATGTATAAAATATCACTACCATCCACAGTCCAAGTATTGTCATTCTAATGCGCAATTATAAATGACTGTCGCTGAGTAAGACCACAACGTGTTCATAGTAGCCAGTTAGCCTCGATGGCAAAGCCAAAGTGCCTGTATGTCTGTCGTTGACGAAATTATTTTTGATTCTTGTGCCTTTGATAGTATTTTGTCCAATTATAGTGTCATCACATTCCATCGAATTTAAAAAGGTATGTTGCACCTTTTTTTTTTTTTGTTGTCGCGGGGAAAGCGTTTTATTACTACCGCCCGCTCCGGGGGGAAGCGGAATAAGAATAAAACGGTTATGCTGGACTAGCCGGTCTTACGACCCAGCATCCCCCTCGCCCGGATGATGGCTATCCGGGCAGCCGCTGGGTCGAGTCCCTACCCCTATGTACACCCCACCCGACACTATCAGCTAAAACCCCGCGGTGGCCTTCTTCGGCGCTTACGGAGCGATCCCGGGGTATTCTAAGGAGTGCTAGAATTGCAGCCGGAACCGCCCCTGCGCGGTGCTGCGTAGCAGCCCATCTCCATGGGAGGGCTTAGGAGCCCCCGCGCACCGAACAACGACAGCGAACGAGGCCTTACCACACGCGCTGCCGTCATCTCGGGGTCGCACGATGCTCCGAAACTGGGAGTGCATCGATTCGGGCTGAAAGCCCCCCGCTGCGAGCCCGCGACCCCCGATGGCCCCAATTAGTCGCCTCGTACGACAGGAAGGGGTTACCGTGGTGGAATTCAAACGCCCCCGTTCCACAGGGCGGGAGACGCCGGTCAGTCGTCCACCCGGCGCCTCCTACGTCTTCTCTGGCGGCGGGAGGGATCATTTCGTTCCCGATCCCTCTCGGCACTCTCCTTCTGCGAGATGACGCTCTCGCAGAAGTGGGCCACCGCACGCCAGGACCTCCGGCTGGTGACCATGGATGACACCACGGCCGGCAGCGAGAGGTCTCCTCCGACGACTGCTCTGAGAGCGCTGCGCTCTTCGTCCCAGGCTGGGCACTCCTCCAACGTGTGTTGGGCCGTGTCCTCGCGGCAGTTGCCACAATGGTGGCACACGGCAGACACCTCCTTTCCGATCCGACACAGGAACGAACCGAAACACCCGTGGTCCGTCAGTACCTGCGTCAGCCGGAAAGTTGGCGCACCGTGGCGCCTGTCTAGCCATCTCTTTAGGACAGGACGCACTGCCGCGACAGTCCTCAAGCCCGCAGTCGGGCTCTCCAGCCTGGTATGCCACTCCTCCACAGCGGTTCTGCGAAATCGGGCCGCAATCTCCCTCGGGGCCAGTCTCACCTGACGGCGACTGGACGCCTCCTCCCGCCAGAAGAACGCGGACGAGAGGAGTTTTGCGTCCAACTCCCAAGGGAGGGTGCCGGCCAATACGCAGGCCGCCTCGTGGGAGACCGTGCGGTAGCCCCTTACTATTCGCTGCGCCAACAAACGCTGCGATTTACGCAGCAAGGCGACGCAGCGGGGTTTCAGGGACTGGGCCCATACGGGACATCCGTACAGGGCCATTGACCGCACGACTCCAGCGTATAAACTTCGGCAAGGGCTATTAGGTCCCTCCAGGTTCGGCAGCAGGCGTCCGAGCGCGCCCGCCACCCGCACCAATTTCGGCGACAACTCCTTGAAATGGGCACGGAAATCCCACCGGCTGTCCAGAATCAATCACAAGTACTTCATTGTACAGTCGATGGGAATCCGCACCCCCTCCACATTGATGTGGGGCATTAAAGGTGGCCGAATGCGAAGCCCGTGAAAGTAAAGGGCCTCGGTTTTGTTCAGGGCCACCTTAAGGCCCAGTCGCCGAATCCTGCCCACCACCTGTTCGGTTGCGAACGAGGCGAGCAGGGTGGCCTCCTGGAAAGACCTGGCTGTCGCTGTTACTAGCGTGTCATCTGCATAACAGACGACAGCGACGCCTCGGGGATTGGTACCACGGAGCACCCAATCGTAGCCGATGTTCCACAGGAGAGGGCCCAGGACTGAGCCCTGTGGAGCACCGCAGGCTATCGCTCTTCGGTGCCACCTGTCGGCGCCTGGATACACTATGTACCTGTCTGAGAGATACGAGCGCACCAGACGCCGGAGATACGGTGGCACCACGTGGTACCGCAGTGCTTCCAGTATGCAGGCCCAGGGCAGGGTATTAAACGCGTTGGCGATGTCTAGAGACACCGCCACCACCACTTCACCCCGAGCCACTGCATCCTCCGCTTGTGCCTTGACCCGCAAAATCGCGTGTACTGTCGATATGTTGCACCTACGATCATATTTTTTTCAGAAGTTAAGCCTTTTTACTCATTATCATCACCGTTTAATTCTGAATTAGTTACTATATTTAAATAAAAAGTTATTTAAGATATTCTTTATAATTCTCATTCATCGCTTCTTCATTTCCATCCGTACCATCCAAATTTTCTATGGATGGTTATATGGATTTTGGACGTATAAATTATAAAAAATGTAGAAAGTGCCTTCCGTTGATTATCATTAGAACGGTAGGCTAAATATGATTTATTGAATAAATTTCTGATTTCCTGTAAAAAAAAATTTTATACCGCGAAACGCCGAACCTCGTATTAAACGTCATGAATGGGTACTCCCATCTATTTTACCCAAAATAGAATCTCCTAAATTACTCAGGAGAATCTATTTTGTGTAGTGGTTTTTGTAGAAATGTTTTTGATGGACTGCTGTTTAGCATAGTAGAGTGTGTATCCTAAGCATAGAGTTTAACGCGATTCAGCACTTGAACCGTTAAGTAATCAAAACATTTTGTACAGTATCTAGAAAGTGTGTTAATTTTGGCCTACACAACGTATCTGTCAACGGTTCAGATGCAGAAGATCTGAATTGAGTTTCGCTAATATCTACCTAGTCTGAATTTAGTTTTGGAAGGCCTGTCGCAACGTAAAAGATTCTGCAGAAGTATTGTAAGTGTAATGTATCCAGTTTTGGATATTTATCTGCAGTTGGTGCACCTAGAGAATGCACTATATCAGTAAATTTAATAAAAGTTTATTATTGTATGTCACCATATTACACCCATACATTTTTTTATCCTGGCAAGGCAAAGTGACCACACTGCACCTGATGGTAAGCGAAGTGCCGTTCAATGAGAGTATCGAGTAGCGAGAGACGATCTATCCCTCGCTACTCAACACAATCATGCAGGCCTGCTTCTTCATACTACGCCATGGGCAAGAAGGTGATGAAGCGGTTGAGGGTTTAGTATCAGATTACTCAAAAGGTCGCAATACGGCCAAAGAACGTACCCTAACTAACCCTAACTCTAGACCCCGCCAAAAACCGGATGTACACTGGCTGATCCCGGAACGCGACACACTTGCGTGTTGAAATGAAACAAATTTTACGGATTCTATCGCGGTTTATTAAACTTTTTGATCCCGACGTTTCGAAAGCTTTACAGCCTTCATGGTCACGGGGCGGACTGAGTTGTATGTCGTCACGCAAGTATAGTTCAATGTTTCTACCCTCCATATAGTTGTATTTTTAATTTTTATTTATTGTAGTCCTATCTACGCAGAAGGAGCTCACAGTGTCTTGAGGTCTGGCAGCTGGTCTTTTGGGTTCCGATTTGATTAAATGTATAATTGGATCCCAGGCCGGTGCTAGCTTCCAACCATCTTCTCTATTGCAATTTGGATGTTTTTTAATTTCAATAGCCTCGCGTATCATCCTAGGTAGGAATCGGTGTTCTTTGGCAAGGATTTGTGGTTTGTCAAATCACTAAAACTAAAACTAAGCACTTGCGTGTGCCACTATGCCGGGTTTTACACCCTGTGTACGGTGGTCGTTATCCGGGCGGATATGAGTATCCTACCACCAGCATACATACTAATGTCGCACAAAACATTAATAAAGGCGTAAAAGACAAAACCAACTTTCACTTGATTTATATTCCTAACACGAGACATGCCTACATAGCTAAATGAGGTTTAGCAACAGCTAAACACACCGGATACAATTCAATACAGAAAGTCTTCGGACAAAACGTTAGTCGGTCACGGAACTGGACCTGCCGCATTTCATTAATAGGGCCATGTTTGCCGAAAGTTTGTTAATCATGGATGGAAACTAAATAGAAAAAGATTCATGATTACTTGGACATTTGAGTTGGGAGATTAAAAAAAACACAATAAAACAGAAAAAAGCGTAAGAAATAAATGTTTATTATAACAAGTAACACGCATGTATCATTTAATTACATTCGTTCTTATCTTAGTATATAAAACTCTTCTGTATGTGTGTTTGTTGTCACCTAACTCCTACTAAACGCAACTTCTAGGCAAGCGTGCTCCACCGTAGACCACATCATCACTTACTATCAGGCGAGATAGTGGTCAAACGCATGCCTATTTATAGTAAAAAAACGGCTGGACGGATTTGGATAAAATTTTGTGTGTATATTTCAATGGGTTCTTGGATGGAAAACACAACTGGACACAGAGTTGGTGCTGCTGCCGTTATGTCAACAAATTTGATTTGCTGGGATTTGTGGGAGAAATGCCAAAGATTGTGATCTTTCAGATATCATTTTTAAAGTGGAGCCACTTTTCCGGGCAGGACGACGTCTGCCATAAAAATAAACTACAGTTGCACACCCAAACAGTGATAATAAGGTGGCCAGCTCAGCATGATGCTGCTTTGTCATGAACCATAACACATCACTGTTTTTAAGTAGCCACCTAAAGGGACGTACGGACGCTATACCACCCTATATGCAATAATAATCAATCCTACTAATATTATAAATGCGAAAGTTTGGATGGATGGATGTTTGTTACTCAATCACGCTACAACGGCTGGACGGATCTGGTTGAAATTTGGCACAGAGATAGATTATAGTCTGGAATAGTATATAGGCTACTTTATGTACGGAAAAATGTACAGTTCCCGTGGGATAGTTTAGCTTTTCACACAGCAAGGGATCGACATGATTTTTTGCATAGTAGTAATTTAGGGATCAGAAAATGACATAGACCACTTTTTATCCCGGAAAAATGCACGCATCCTATGGGATAGCAAAATATAGAAAGTTGTAATAGTTTAAGATGCCTCTATGGATTGTATACCCTTCCTTCCAAACCACCACGCGAGCGGAGCCGCGAGCAACATCTAGTTATATAATAGGCATGCTACTAAAATAATATGGGCAGTGAACACTCTTGTGTATATGAAGATGATATGTTTAAAAAGTAAAACGAGCGTTTCTTAGATAATCTATATCGGTAAGCTAAAAAAGCTCTCTAGTTGAAAATATGTTCCAATATTTTAAAAAGTTCGACAAAACCAAATCCAATCTAAAATTTTACAATCCAATATAACCTTAGTTCATCTTGCCACAATGAAAGTGATAATTACTTTCCAAAACCCCCTCCAGCCAGTGCAATAATGATTTCAGTTTGAAAGACGCAAGACGTAGCTTCATTTAGTTGAACGTCAATGTATGTGGGTAGTTGATCCGACAATTTTCAAACTCAATCCCCTGAACCCACTATTTTCGTGTCCGTTCAATCTTGACGAAGCGGTTTTCCGTGGCGAATTCACTTCACGTGAATTTACCGCTGGCTTGAGCAGTGATAACTTGGCAAAAAACGGCGTCTTTTCTGTAATTAAATTCAGAATCTGGTTAGTATTTTTTACCGTCGATGCAAAAAGAGGAGTGTTGTGATAAATAATAATACATGCACCTAATAGACTAGAATGCATTTTCACCTAATAGACCTGTATCATGGGTATATACGAAAGGGCAGTTACCACAACACCTAGACGCGAAAGGAATATTTGTGGATTGTCAAGGGTCTTTTGTTTAACAGCCGGCTACTCGCCCGCTGTGCCACAGAGGCTGCTATAAATGTGAAGTCGGTTTATCTATACACCTGTATGTTCCATACGTACACCTTCACACAAAGTTTTACAGTATCTATAAAAAAACTTACTCTTGATTGCATACGGTTTTTTTTTAAGCCGTTTTAATCGGAATTAATTATTTGAAGAATACCTATTCAGCCGCTACAAATACAAATCTGTCTACAAATGTATCTACGCTTACAAATCGTTTCTTCTTCATATTCCGGTTACAGTTTTGTTAGGTTAGTTCTGCAATTTTATTCAATGTCAAAATGTTCTAACTGCTTCTGAGGATAATCGCATATACTGCTAATAGCAACAAGTGTAATCTATGCCTTATGGAATACATTCTTGTAATAGAATTAAACTCTTCGTAACTTTTGTCACAGTATTGTGATTATTTTCATGCATTTTGTGAAAGTGTCTGCATTTTTATACATTGATATTACTAATTAAATATTCTTTAATTATTATCAATATAAGTCAATAAAGAAATTCAACTACTACCCTAAAACCGAAAACAGAAGGCTTTTCAATAAATCATACCAGATATTTGAAAGTAAATTTAAAATTCACCAACTTTAACACTTACAAAGTCGGTAGCAAAATTTTTATTTCCAGAATTTTTCTTTCACGTCACGATCGGAATATCATGGTGACACATGGATAGTTGGATACGATCTCATTCTTAAAGCATCTCAGAGATAAGTCCGAAACGAGTTTTTGATCGATTGAAGGAGTTACTGCGTTTCCTTAGTATTTTTACGGTTGTCAACGTGGATTACTTTTCGTTTAAAATTTGCGAAATGTTTTTTTATTTTTGTCTAAATAAATCGGACTGCCTCGGTGGTGCATTTGTAATTGCTTTACCACTGCTGTGCTAAGGTCTCGGTTTCGATCCCTGTGTCAGGTAAAGTGATATCGGGTTTTTCTGTCTAGAAATTCTCAGTATTAGCCCGGAGTCTGGGATTTGTGCCCGGTTTGGCGATAGGCTCGCCCCCTATCACATTATGGGATCAAAATAGATTCGATTAAAAGTGGCCGTACTGGTTGCACCTCTGCCTACCCTTTCGGAGATTACAAGCATGAGTGTATGTATGTATGTAAATATGAGTAAATATTGTAAGATAAACAGATAAGATAACACTAAAATCGATTACTCACCTAAAAATCAAACAACTCATAGTAAAGTAAATCCCATATTTGTCCAGAACAATACAAATATAGATTCCTAGTTTTATTCGAATAACCAAGAGCTGACCAAATAATACTAAAACCATCTGCGAGAGTCACGAAAAACCTGATTTCGAACAATTCAATTAATTGCTAATTGTTTTTATACTAGACAACGTGGTTTTAGACATTTTGGGATTAAAATGGTTCATGGAAAACGAATCTGAAGTAGAATCAAGTTGGTGAAATTTCTTAACAACATATAGTTAACGGTTCCTCGCTCTACATTACTTTTTCTAGTATAACAACGATAATTACTAGCTTTGGCGCGTGGTAAAATTGTCCAGCCAGTGTGAAAATTAAACTAAAATGAACGCTTTAATATTTAAATTTTATAAATTTAAAAGCTTTCTGATATTTCCACTTAAAGAAGCTTAAGTTACCTACTTTAAAGAAATATATGTTTTTGGTCTTTCATAATTCCTTTACGTACTATAGATGATAGTTTATTATGATTTTTAGAACTTAGCAAAATATAGGGTGTTGTATAAAAGTGGTATACATAACAAAACAAGGTAAAGACAGGATGATTAGTTACATATCAGTACAATTGAAAACCCCGTAAACCTCATTTAATTTGAGTTTTATGATCTCTGAAGCCACTGATAAATAGTCAAGGACCTTCTATTACAGTACCTAAGTATGTTTTTGTTTTTTTCAAATTTCAAATTTCGATTTTAATTTTTAATTTTACCAATATAGATATATAGTACCAGATTTCTGCAACACATTGTGTATAAAGGCGTGACTAAAGCCTATCCCTCATTGGTAGAGGAGGCTCGTGCCCAGCAGTGGGACAATACAGGGTTGGGATTATTATTATTAACATTCAATAGCATATTTTTATCTCTGACCAAGTACC
Source organism: Laothoe populi (assembly GCA_905220505.1). Taxonomy (NCBI): domain Eukaryota; kingdom Metazoa; phylum Arthropoda; class Insecta; order Lepidoptera; family Sphingidae; genus Laothoe; species Laothoe populi. Next base: position 5,161,426 of record HG992161.1, on the reverse strand, counting down.
AATTTCCATTACATTTTGTGTTATTTATATATATCGGAGTGAAAAGAAAATAAATTTAATTAAATTGACTACTAACGCCATCTATTGAAAATAGAAATCAATTGACATGTGACAGCCCGCCATTTTTGACAAGGCAATGTAAAATATTATTATTGGAGGGCTGGTTGGTTTTGTTAATTATTGGACAGAATAAGTAAAAGTGTAATTGTGTATTGGTGATATGTTTATAAGAGCAACCATAGGTTATATTGCCGACTTCTTCCCTAGTGGATTCCGAACCGGTGTAGCTTAATAAACTATGAAGTGATGAAAGTGTGTTATTTCTACTGAACCATAATACGATGTGGACCCAGTATATATCTGAAGATGTAAGAGGGTATATAGGCAAACCTTCATAGTCATGACCTAAGATAACGTCATGACCTCAGCCACCTGACCACAACACATAGTCACCCGGATAGGTATATATATTTAAAATAAATAAAACGACTAACATCACGGGTAGAAATATTTATTATTACATTTACAACATAATTGAAGATATGCACAACCTAATGGTATTTGATATACATGAAAATATGTAACAGTTATTCAATTTGTACACTTATATTTTATTTTTAACGATAATTTATAATATATGTCACAATGTGATATAACAGTTTCATTTAATTAAATATTAAATATAATAATAGTATATTACATGTCTTAAAACTTTTTAAATCTAAGATCCAAAAATTAAATTTGCTTACAAATAGCAACTAGAAAATGATATTTCTCGAACGTTTATACAATAAGTACCTAGCTTATATTTTTTGTGTTTTGATTATAAATATTACCAAAAAAATTAATACGCCTAGTACTCTGTCTGAAATTGAATGTTTAAATAAAACATATTCAAAAATAAACAAATAAATATATCATCTAGTTTTTTTTTATCTTAAATGTTTATTTGTGTAGAAATAATTTATTCAGTGTTGATTTTAATATCTAAACAACCTGTAGATTAATTAGAATTAATAAAAAAGGGGCTCAACTACAGAAGCATGAGAAATCTTTATATACTGAAAGCAATCTTTTGCATGGAATTTTACTTGCCATTTATAGACGGGTCACCGTTAGTTTAGTTAAAGGAAAGAGAAAACTACTTATTGATCGCAATACCCAGCGTTCCAATGTTAATTCGGTCTTGATTTTTTAGTCCGAAACTGTTGCCAATATTGGGTTCGTTTTCAGTGTATTTGACGCAAAATATTTAGTCATTTATTATATTATATAAATAAATCCATTCCATGGAAATATTAATTAAATTCAATATTAACACGACAAAATGGATGATATTCTTTGTTCGTTCGCAACCACACAATCTAAATTTCTAATTTATTACAGCGACAATTGTTGAGATATTTCTAAAGACATACATATATCAAGCGGTCAGACCGCCGACTATAAATTTACTTGCTCAAATTACTTTTACAAACTGGAGTGCAATAAAAGATTTTCTTATTCTTTGAGAGGTGATTTTATCACTGATCGTTAAAACATTTTCGATGAAGATTTGTACGTCGATATTAGATCATGTTAATGGACATAAAGTCTTGATCCTCAATAGGCCAAACCTGGGAAAAGAGCTGGACTACCTCGGTGGCGCAGTTGTAATTGCGCATGTATTACGACTGCTGTGCTGAGGTCTCGGGTCGGGTAAAGTGATATTGTTTTTTTTTGTAATAGAAATGCTCAATATCAGTCCAGAGTCAGGAGTTGTGCCCAGTATGGCGATAGGCTCGCCCCCTGTCACATTATGGGACCGTAATTAGCACGGCGAAAAGTGGGTGTACTGGTTACACCTCTGCCTCCACCTTCGGGGATTACAGGCGTGAGTTTATGTATGGGCTCAAAATCCTAAAGAACTAGGAGTGGCTACGGTCCCACAATATCTAGATATAAATATTTGTGGAACTCGCAAATACTTGTCACAGTTCGGAGGTCGAACTTCTGGCTGCTCGTTGTTAAGTCGGCTACTCATCCGTTGCGACAACGTAAAGCTGTATTTTATTAATATAGCATTATATATTGATATAAATGATTAATGAGCCGTGACAAAAGTTAGTGAACAAAAATAACTAGGCTCTTACCAAGTCCAATAGCTGACCACTAATCGACCCCGAAGTCGACTGTTGAATAAGATATACAACAATGCGTGAAAAAATAATGATACTGCCTCAAGGGTGCGAATAAATTCGACAAAGTCACGTAAAACTTTAGGGTGCTCATTTATTATTACTAGTTAGTTACGTGAAGTAATACCAAAAAAGAATAAATAGCCGAGTCTTGCTGCTTTTATTTGTTTCCGTGTGTTTTTCGACTCGTTACAACTTTGATGCAGTGAGGCAGCAAGTATTTTTTCCACTATTTATTTTCACCATAAGAATTTGAATCGTGCCATTTGAATTTGTAATTTCAACCTTTTAGCCCGAAAAATAAGTCATTTGAAACACGAATGCTGTCTACTTGATATATGAAGGTATTTGGAGTATGCATTATAATTCCCACACCAAGACGTAAATTTATAACAACTCGCAATATTTCTATGTCGTGCAAAAGTAAATTTTGCGAAAGTGCCCTAGATAATTTTAATCTGGCGGGCTTACAAAGCTCTCATTCGGAGTATCTCCCAAATCACGCGTCCACATAATCCCACAAGGATTTTCTCTTACAAACAATTTGCGTTTAAATTCTATGATACCTTAACAGAACATTTAATATTTAAAAATATACAATTCCGACTAGATAAATTTTGTAAACTACATTAAGAACAACTTCAATTAAATATGTACATTGGTAACGCTAATTAACATCTAATATCACAAACATTTTGTTATAAAACACCTGAAATTCAAAATAACAACAATGTAACAGCTATGGGGATTAAACTGGATGCAACATTGCTGGCGCAGGAGAACGCTTTCAACCTTATTTCATTCTGCACCGGGTGGCCATAAGACTCCTCTATAGATTGTATAAGCTCTTTGGGACATGGAAGTGCTTCAAGCGGGATATCTACAAGTTTAATAGCTTTGCTAGTTTTAGGTTTCTTTTCTACGTAATCATCGTTTTTATCGTAATAGTCGTAATTATCGTCAGCCAGAACGTTGTCTTCGTCTGTAACGTCATTTTCGGGGCGTCGGTCGGTTGGGTCGGTGACACATGATATTTTTTCAAGAGCGTGCTTGAGGGTGTTGTCTCGGGTCTCGTTGCGTAGAACGTATATCCATGAGAGTCGGCAGTTACAGTTGAGAGGGTTACCTGAAACAAGAGCGTGAATTAGGTTTTGTGTGGGCAGTAACACAATCCGTGTGCCTCGAGGGTTGGCTTTTTGTAACATGAAACTTTACACGTTGTTTCGGTAATTAAATTAATTTGTTAATTCATTGCGGTGTTTTGGTGTTAATAGAACAATATTGGATTTTGTGTTCAGTTAATTAACATTGTGTGAGAGGAGCAGTAATTTGTATGGAAATTATTCAAAATCTCTTTCTTATATATTGTATATAAAACAGGGATAGTAGAAAACGTTATTAATAAAGGTGAAGTAGAAGTACCTAAGTTTTTTTATCCTGGCACAGCAAAGCGACCATACTGCACCTGATGGTAAGCGCAGTGCCGTCCAATTAGAGTTTAAAGTAGCAAGAAACAATCTATCCCTCACTAGTCAACACAATCATGCTGGCCTTCTGTATAGCTTCCCACACTATGCCATGGGGCAATGGGGTGAAGAAGCGGTCGAGGGTCTAGTGTCAAAGTACTCAGGCCAAACACCGTACCCCAGCTCGAAAAAAGCCGGATGTACACGGGCTGACCTCGGAATGCGACACATTCGTGTGCCACTATGGTGGGTTACACTCTGTGTACGGTGGTGGCGCTCCGGGATATGAATGTTCTACCACCAGCAGTGAAGGTATTGCTTTCAATTCAAAAATATACCCAGCGTAGATCATTATAAGAAAATATAACAATCTACAAAAATATTGTTACTTAGACAGGAATAAAACAACGAACATTTATCGAGAATGAAACAAACTGGATTAACAACACTGGGTTCAGTGTACACGTCATAGTTAAAATGAGACAACATAATACGGGACACGTAGCCACAGTATCAAACAAAGCTAATCCGTTTTATTTGCATTCCGCACTCGTTGCGGATTATCAGAAAGTAGCCAACGCTGCAACCTGCCGCGAACAGATAGTCGGAACTGGCGTGAACTAAGAAAAATGGCATTTATCCAGACTGCACGTACTGGACGCTTATTCTGAATTCCAGCGTATAGAAATATTTTACACAATTTATTTTTTTGGTCACGTCTTAAACTGCTGGTTTGGTAACAGATGCCTTGACTTCGTATCAGTTACGATCTCGTAGCCGATAAAAGCTTTGATGCTGTAAAAGAAAATTGTTATAATTTGTTTTGGTGGACCATTTTTTGGAATTAATGGCTGTATGTATACTTTCAAATGATTTATATTGTATCTATGTAGTAGTGGTTGTTGTTTTTGCAAATATGCAAGGATTCGTAAACTCAATGCTATCATCTGGGATTAAATACATCTGTTGTTAAGTTTATTGTTATAGACCACGTATATTAACGTCATCTTGATGTGTAAGCTTAAAATAGTATCGAAATATAAGACACATTTAAACTAAAATGTTCTAGGCTATAAAGTTTAATGGTATTAATACCTTATCAGAATAAAACCTCAGAGGATTAAGGTATGTTCAATAAATTAAGACATTGATGGTTATGCAATGTGGATTCTTCGCTTCAATAACTTTAAGTGTATTGGTTATTTGAACAAGCTTTGGATGTCTTCTGACGTTAAATTAAGGGCAAACAAAGGTGAACTATCTCAGTTTTTAAATTTATATCACGTTATTTTTTAAGTCGAATTCTGGGGATTGTAGAATATTTTAATATTAAAAGTTATATTACATAGCTCAATTATAATTTTAGTATCATTAAAGCTAAATTAAGTTCTCAGACATTTTAAATTTTAGCAATTCAGTCAGGCTTATAAGAAAATTGAACCATAATATTATGTCCAAAGTCTTTGATGTCTATAGGCTTAGCTCCTTAAAAGTTGGTTAAGATATCTTTAAGTTATCTAAAACTTATTTGAACACACATTTTATTGTTCTCCTTTTCCACGACTTCATTCTTTTACAATTTAAAGCCTTCACAAAATTCTATAAAATTATTTTTTACAATAGTAAACAGTCCATCATTATATTTTGACAATTTATATTGCGGTTGAGTCCTATAAAATCCGTAATAAGTCAGCCGTCGGTTAACTCTGCCCGCTAGCAAATTCGGTCTCATCTTCTATTTCTTTAGTTTGTTAAGAAATTTCGCAAGTTTTGTCGCTTTAACTTCCTTAATTGGGAAAATTAATTCACTCATCTGTTATTTCACTGTGAAATTCGGTTGCAAGTGAACTAAGTACTGTTACTGCAGTTGTGATGTGTATATAAATACTCTTCGTATGATAAATATTTTATTTTTGTAATAGTTAAATTGTTACGATTTCATCAAAACTACATGCCACCTTCCTTAAGTTTTGTAACTATGTAAGTTTTTATGGCTTTGCTTGAATGAGTGAATTAATGTATTAATTATAAGTGTTTAATATCCTTGACCAATAGGAAAGCGGATACAGTTCATCCAATAAATAAATACAGATAAATTTAATAATATTTAATAACATTGTCATCACACTAGCGGGACTAAAAATTATTATTATTTTATTTTTAAAGATATCTCATAATTTTGTGGGGTTTGGGGACTCTGCCACAATGTGAGATGATAGCGGAAGTGCGAGTGATTTGTGGACTATTATGACGAATACCACGCACGCGCTCTAGCGTATATAGTATAAGACAAGTCTACAAAATATGGCGGTTCGGTTTGAAAACTAGTGGAGATTAATACAAAGAAAATCGGTATAACAGCGGATTGTAAGCGGTGTCATATCTAAATATCATATCTTGAAGTCGGCGGAGTCAGGGGTGAGTTTAGTTAATTACGGTTTATGTATTTTATAGTATTTTCAGTTTTTACTTAGAACGTAAAATCGGCGCAGCGACGGGAACTCAAAGAATAGCCAGCCATCATTTTGGCACTACATTTTATACATAACAATGAGTTGTTTTTGGAACATATAGTATTTTTCCAAGTTATACGAATATGGGACTGAACTGACCTATTCATCTCTTATGCCCTTTAAAAATATATCACTTAAAAATCTTATAATAGCTGTTTCAAACAATAAACCAGATATTATAAACTGATTACATTGTAATACAAAAACATAGAACCATCTAGAATATTCGATAAAATCTAACCACTTAAACGGTAGTTTTCTATTGCAAGCCTCCACGAACTAAATTTGCATGGAATGTTAATTAAAAGTTGGCTTGGCCACTGGTATCTGGGAGTAAATTGCCGATAAATACCTGTTTCTAAACTAAATACAGGAATTAAGTGGAATGGGTTTTAATCTTTTATTTGATTTAATACTTTCAAGTATAAAACAGTTGAATCATCATCGAAAGAATAGGGTATTTGACAATTTTTGAAAATTGATGGACATCGATAGAGGACTCTTCACTTATAGCCCCCGTAATATTTTTATTATTGAAATATACTCAATTTATATAAAATCCGTGTTTTAATTTTTTCATATATAATTTCGCGCTAAAACGCTTTGTCATGTGACATTATCTCTTTGTGACGTCATCGCACATATACAAACATTCGTGACACCTAACAACATAACAAATTATTTGCATTTATCTGTTAGTTTTTCCACAAAAATGAATGAGCCAGCATATAAATATTGTTCAATGCTTTTGTGCAAAAACTCGACACTAAATCCCGATAAATGTTCATCCATGTGCCAAAATCAAAAGTTTTAAGAAAGAAGTGGCAGATTTCTACTATCAGCCCTTGTAATGCCTTCTTCCATTCTTATAGAAGACTTGAAGACGAAATTAACACGTTTACACATCGAAAAATATGTTCTTCCTTACAATTTTATTTGTCGTAGGATGCAATATTTATGTGCGATGTCGTCACGAGTAATGGCGGCCGGTATTGCTACGTTTTTGGCACCGAGTGATACAGATTAAAAATTCTAAATTTTAATGACGAAAATAAAATGTTTATAATACATTTAAAATAAAAAAATGTATTTAATAAATATGTTTGCTTACTATCCTTTCTCCTAGTGCAGTTTTATATTTTTTGGTTACACCAGTCAAACACCCTATTCAAAGAGAGAACGTTATCAATTTCTAATTAGTTTCATGTTACGAAATAGTTTCATTGTTTTCACTTATATTACCAGTCAACCTGAGGATGATCAGAGATGACTGAAATAAGTGCAAAAGATTCAAATTAAAATACACATATTTACTTAGTTTGAAAATATTAATTGTGTAATGACGTTAAAACTTGATAGTAACAGTTTTAAAGGAATAGTTTATTTTATTCTTTTAGCGCATTTAAATAAAAGCTTGGTTTTAAAGAAGTTTTTTTACTTTTAATTTATTTTTTACTATTAAGCAGTTCGCAGGTTTTTTAGATCTAAATTGTACCCGGGCGTAGCCGGGCCGGGTCGCTAGTTTAATATCATCATTTTCTCATAATATAGCATCAAAACACCAAATATATTTACATTATCTATTTGAAAAATGTGTATGTAAACAAATCTATATTTCCAATTGCGGATCAGTTGTGGACATATGGTAGAAATTATTACGTAAATGATTAAATAACCCACATAAGAGGCTTATAATAAAATTTGACTGACCCATATTATACGCACAGATTACAAATCTGGACAGGCATAAAATTATAGACTTTGGAGCAACAAATAGATAATGAGATATAAGTATATATTTGTATAGTTTATGTTATTAAATATGGAATACTTCTCTTCCAAAAAAATAAAACATATATTCGCAGCGCACATTGTGATCTTTAACAAAGTTTCTCCATATTTTAAGACGCAGAGCGAGGCGTAGGGGCCATTTTTCAAAACGCGCAACTCTTGAATAATCAAAAGCGAATTGTATCCGAAACAGAACACGTGAACAGACGTGTAGCCGTGGAAATAAAAAGCTATTTCGCGATGGCAACGGCTGAATTTATCGAACCCCCCTACGAAATATAGGTGCAATCGCAGTAAAGTCGAGTGATTTACGAACCCAATGTCTTACATAAAGGGATTATTATATGTGAATGTTTCCATCTACGATATATGAGCATCGTTTCCAACTGCCGAATTCTTGACAGCGCGAAGAGCTTTGCACACATTGTTACCAATTGTTTACACAATACGGAATTTGTTTTGAATGTCTTCTATAGGTTGGGTAAACGTCTGGAATTCGTGGGTTGTCGTTTTATCTACTCTAAGTATAACTACGATACTCAGGTGTGCTATGGAATGGCGGCGGGAACTTTGCATTGGCAATTTTATAGCGTTCAATAAGGCTGTTAAGTTGGGTCGTAAGTGGTTCCAATCAAATTTTATGTTTCTATCCTTAGAATATGTTGAATCAAATTCTTAACATTTTCTGTTTGGTGTTTGGTTTTGTGGTCGATTGTTGCACATAACATGTTTTGGAACGTCATTATGCTTGGTTTTTATTGTATGTTAGTAACACTAATGCTTCGTTTAAAAGATTTAGTATTTGTTTCGTCTTTAATATTTTAGATTATCTTTGTTATTTTTGCAGTTTTTTTTATTTATTTAAGAATAACCAACAGTTATACATTGTGATATTATTAAAGGAATTATTTATCTAAAAATACAAATGTACAAACCTACGACGTCCTTCAACGAATAAATAATATTTTTAGGTTATCTTTGTTATTTCTGCAGTTTTTTTATTTATTTAAGAATAACCAACAGTTATACATTCTGATAATATTAAAGGAATTATTTATCTAAAAATACAAATGTACAAACCTATGTAACTTTTTGAAATACTAGTTAAATTACTATATGCCTATAAATGAATATCGTTCTTCATTTATTAGCCTGTTTTTATCTATCATGCACGCAGTTTTGTTTCACATAAAGTTACTTATATCTTCAATCCAATCAATATTTTACGGCCTTCGTGAACACGATTTTTTATCATTCTCCTATAAAAATGTTTCATTAAATACTCCTTTTTATACACGTGATGGATAGCGTGTTTTCTGATTATTTATTATCGTCCAAAACCCGTTGACCTCGGACACCATATTTTCTGTTAGACGCTCAGTAAGCGAGTCCCTTACGAAATTAAATTGATAGTTAAACCTTACGTCAGCGTTCTGAGATAAATTATGGCTTTAGACCAAAAGAGCTTAGCTAAGCAATTTTCGATGAAGTTACATGAACTTCAATGCCATCTAGTAAAAATTGACTTGGCCGCACATTACTTATAGCAAAGAGTCATCTATCTTTCTAGCGTAAATAGGGTAGTTAACTGGATCTAAATGAAAACCCGATAGAATTTTGTTTTTTACAATAAATTTTAGTTGTTTTAGAAAATTAAATCAATTTGTTAATTTATATGTGATTGTTTAATATTTTCAAGAAACAAATATGCAGAAATAAAGCATTTTATCACGTGACATGAAACATCCATCAGTCCCCATTATGCATGACGTCACCGTTACCAAAACATCTAAAACGTCTATTAGTTTTTCGGATGGTCACGTCACAGGAGAGGCCATGACAGTTGGGAGAGTTTGGGTGGTTTTAGAGTCGGTTTATAAAAATGCTTATTAAAACTTAAAAAGTTATATTTTATGTTTATTAATGATAATATTTTAATAATATAGACCACGAAGAATAAAACATACGGTTTCCCAAAAACAGTTAATTATCGTATTAAATGTTCTGCCTGATTCACCAAAGTCCGTATCAACTCGTGACAGCGTTATTACTTAATTTTTATAGATAACAAATGTGATATATATAACTGTTCCGGCAGCAATTCTAGCACTCCTTAGAATACCCCGGGATCGCTCCGTAAGCGCCGAAGAAGGCCACCGCGGGGTTTTAGCTGGTAGTGTCGGGTGGGGTGTACATAGGGGGTAGGGACTCGGCCCAGCGGCAGCACGGATAGCCATCATCCGTGCGAGGGGATGCTGGGTCGTAAGACCGGCTAGTCCAGCATAACCGTTTTATTCTTATTCCGCTTCCCCCCGGAGCGGGCGGTAGTAATAAAACGCTTTCCCCGCGACAAAAAAAAAGGACTAAATTAGATACAGATATTTTGAATTCAAATTATTAATTCGCTATTCAGAACCTCCCATCAATTTGTACCTTTATATTAACAAACAAAACATACATTGTTACAAATTGTACCCAAGTTTTTAACCTTTGTTATCCGTTAACAAAACATCCGGACGTTACCTAACACAGTGAGCTTTGTTTTTCTTCTTTGCTGCCGCTGGCTCAAAGTTTTCGTTAACGTGGTACTATTGAGAGTTTTTGACGGTGAGATAGATGTAACGGTTTGAGCTTTAAGTTGAATTGTCTTGTTTATTTGAATTAGTGAATACGCTCGTATACATTTTAAATGGTCGTAGATTTAAGGATTTAGGAATCTAATCATTTAGAGCTGGCTATTGGACAGGTTTGATTTATTACCTAAATAATCTAAAAAGTTCTGACGTATTTACAGGATTAATGTTTGGATGGATTAGGTAGGAATGCTTTATCCGTTTTTCCAAGCGAGTCTCCGTATGGAATTTGTATGGCGTACTTTTAAAAAACCTCATTTGTAAGAACTAAGTACACTCTCTGTCAAATACCAAAACATAATATACATAAGAATATCTTTTTAACTTTAAATAAATTTTAATATTGTTTTCTGTTGTCAATTCGGTTTATGATCAACTTTTTATGAGACAATAAATAATAATCAGTTAAGGAGCATATCAAAGTCTGTCTGTATGGAAGTTCGGGGCTTATCTGAATCTATATTAACTGAACTTTCGAAATTAAAGACATAAATCTGACTTGCTCATTCTGTAATAACTTTTATTATTGAAGAAGTATTGGAAGTAATTTCGATTTGTGTGTATCATGCGTTCGGAAACTGACTTTAAAAGTCAAATTACATTGTTTACAATAGAGTAGTCGACACATTTTTTTTTATTATTTTTATCAATAAGTTACATTGCCTAAAATATTAATTAAAGTATTTTATGAATACGCACAGTAATAAGTAAGTAAGACGCCATTAAAATCAGGTGGAAGGCGTAAATTTCAAATGACAGAAGAAGGATAAAATATATGATTTATGACTTTACGCTGTAGTGTGAGGGAGATAGTGTGATGTTTCCACTACTTATCGATTTTTGCTCATACCAACATTTAAAATTATAATTATTACAGCTTAATTGTAAACTCAATCATGATATTGATTTCACGAATAGATTTCGTTTTGGTATTATTTTCAGTTGCATATCAAATAATAATAATAATGCAAGCCCCGCATAAACCGAATCCCACTGCTGGGCACGGGCCTCCTCTACTATTAAGAAGGGTTAGGACTTAGTCCACCACGCTAGCCTAATACGGGTTGGTATCTAAATACCTTTTGAAATTCTTATGAAAAATCTCAGGTTTGCAGGTTTCCACACGATGTTTTCCGTCACCGTTAAAGCAAGCGATAATTAACAATGAACACAAACGTAACTTTAAAAAACTCACGAGGTGTATGCCATTTCGGCCTAGTTTTGAAACTATGAATTTCGTCTTGACAGTTCGTACCATTCTCAACTAGGCTGTTGCTGCTTTTTATATAATAATAGATGTTGCCCGCGGCTCCGCCCGCTTGGAAGTTATTTTTTAAAGAAAAGGTATGCAATCCATGGAGGCATCTTAAGCTGTTACACCTTTCTATATCTTGCTATCCCATTCTTGGTCTTCGTGCATTTTCCGGGATAAAAAGTCTGCCTAAAAGCCTATGTCATTTTCTGATCCCTAAATTGCCACCATGCAAAAATTATGTCGATCCTTTGATCTGGGAAAACCCAAATTATCCCACGGGAACAGAACGTTTTTCCGGGATAAAAAGAAGCCTATGTTCTATTCGAGCCTATAATCTATCTCTGTGCCAAATTTCAACCAGATCCGTCTAGCTTTTGCAGCGTGATTAAGTATCAAACACCAATCCATCCAAACATTCGCATTTATAATAATAGTAGGATTAAGTAATGTAACAAATAAAAAAAATGATAAAAATCCTCCAGTAATGAGATAAGTTATGATGTTTCACTACGTATTGATCATTTTCTTAAAGACAAACGAGGTCCTTAGAAATAATTAAAACGGTTATTAGAATTTTAAGTTGTCACGCTAGGGTCTCAATTCTAAAATTTTAATTAAATGCCGAAGGCAAAGCCTGAACCAGTATTTGCATTATAAAAAGGGCTAGTATATAATAGAAAATATTTTGATGTCGCTGTTCTGATAATAAAATAAACGTTTTAATATGACGCAGATAATAGGGTAGTTAACAGTAAGTGAAAATCTGATAGAATATTGTTTGTTATAATAGATTTTAGTCTGAAATATCGAATATTAAACCAATTTGTTAATTAATATGTGATTATTTAATATTTTCAAGAAACAAATATGCAAAAATAAATCATTTTGTCACGTGACATGAAACACCCGTCAGTCATGCATGACGTCACCGTCTGAACCATATAAACCGCTCTGAGCCCAACGTCTATTAGTTTTGCGGATGGTCACGTCACACGAGAGGCCATGACAGTTGGTAGCGTTTTGGTGGGAAAATAAAGATAGTTTATAAAAATGCTAATTAAATCTTGAAAACTTATGTTTTATTAATGATAATATTTTAATAATATAGACCATGAAGAATAAAATAAAACGGTTTCCCAAAAACAGTCAACTAGCCTATTTGACTCAATTTGCACGCTCTTTGTGCGTAAAGTGATTATATAGAAATAATCACCATGTGTTCGAGCTACGCAAATCAAATCAACATATTTCCAATATCACAAGCGAGTTCTTTGACATGCGTTCGTTTCTGTATACGTGATAGGTCAGTATTTGTTTGGAGCCGAAAATAAAGCAATGTCGTAAACAGAAATCTACGTGTAGGTAAGACATTAGGTATAGTTCTTGAGTACGGATGTAAGTGTCATTTAAACGTGCACAAAATACAATGATCTAAGTGTCCCCACCCCTGAACAGGTTTGAAATTGGTCTCAATCGATTTATATAAGCAAGGTGATCATTTTTTGGTATGAGGTCAACCACGAAATTTATTTGTTTTTTTTTATTTACATTTTGGTGTTATATAAAATATATTTATTGACTTCCTTGATGGCACAGTTTTAATTGCCTACGCGCTACGACTGCTGTTCCGAAGTCAAGGGTTCGATCCCCAGGTTGGGTTTGTTTATTTTTTATACTGGCATGGCAAAGTGACCACACTGCACCTGATGGTATGCGCAGTACGGTCCAATTAAAGTATCGAGTAGCGAGTGACCATCTATCCTCCGCCACTCAGATGATGGTCATTTGTCACATGGTCACACAATCATGCCGGCCTGCTTCTTCACACTATGTCATGGGCAAGAAGGTGAAGAAGCGGTCGAGGGTCCATTTTCAGAGTACTCAGAAGGCCGTGAAACGGCCAAACATCGTACGCCAATTCTAGACCCCCGACAAAAACCGCATGTACATGATGGATGAATGGTATTAGGTTTTATTGTCACGAAATGTTCATTAAACATCATAGGACGGTAATAAGGTTGGCGAAATATGGGTATACTAGTTACACCTCCCCCTTCGGAAATTACAGGCGTGAGTGTATATGTATGCACTGCTGCTGCATACATATACATACTGCTGGTGGTAGGATATTCATATCCGCCCGGATAGCGACCACCGTACACAGGGTGAAAACCCCGCCATAGTGGCACATGCAAGTGTGTCGCGTTCCGGGATCAGCCAGTGTACATCCGGTTTTTCTCGGGGGTCTAGAGTTGGGGTACTATGTTTGGCCATTTTGCGGCCTTCTGAGTACTCTGACACTTGATCCTCGACCGCTTCTTCACCTTCTTGCCCATGGCGTAGTATGAAGAAGCAGGCCGGCATGATTCTGTTGAGTAGTCAGGGATAGATTATCTCTTGCTACTCGATATTAAAAAATAAATAAACATAGTGGTCTTCTATCGCAATGTTGACGTTAGTCTGACGGCCATGTTACCCCATGTATGTAGATTTCTTTTATGGTAATTGCCTAGGTTTCTAAGCCTCTGTGTTCAAACGGGACGTTTCTAACTAATGTAATTCACGAGGTCCAGTTATTCTTTCCTATTGCATTCATCGCGTCGGTGACAGATTTTAACTTTTGCAGTTATACATAGTACTAAATACTCTAAGATAGTACTCAATATATACGATATATACAAGGACGTCTCCAGCTATTATATTTTCCGAGATCCTGCTAATTTCCTGACACCCTCATTAAGTCAGTATTATATTTAATACAATAAAAATGCCGAAGGTTTTATGCTCAAATATCCAAACAGGACGTTCTTAACTGTTGTAGTTTCCAAGATCTAGTTACTTAGTAATCAGATCCTCGAAGAATTACGTATAAAATGTAACCAAAACGTTACTCGATTATATTTTGTAATAGATATATACAATTTTAACGACGGAGTAAGAGTTTTTATATATCACTTAACAATTATGTATATGTATTGTGTCTGTTGGTGGGTGGGGACGGAGCTCATACAAATTCGCCCATTGCTGAGCTATTTAGATATTGGTGTTTGTCTTGTCTGCTGTAAACGTGTAAAAAATAATCGAATATATAGGCCATACTATACTATACGCTAATCTAGAATGATGCACATTCAATCTAAATAATTATTTTTTTCCACTATGATGACAGCCAATGCAACCATGTCTAGTAAATTCTATTATAGCTTATATAAAATTGTAACATCTGCTTCATTCAAGTAATTGGCGAATTTAAAAATAGCCTTTATTTTTTTACGATTAAGTATGAATGAGAGCAACTTTTAACAGTAATAGTCACTACCAACCCTCAATGTTTGTATTTTATTATGAATTCCTTTAATGTAAAATAAACTGCCTCGACTGCCTCGGTGGCGCAGTTGTAATAGCGCATGCGTTACGACTGCTGTGCTGAGGTCTCGGGTTCGATCCCCGGGTCGGGTAAAGTGATATTGGGTTATTCTATCTAGAAATTCCTCAGTATTATCCCGGAGTCTGGAATTTGTGCCCGGTATGGCGATAGGCTCGCCCCCTATCACATTTTGGGACCGAAATTCGGCCAAAAGTGGGTGTACTGGTTACACCTCTGCCTAACCCTTCGGGGATTACAGGCATGAGTGTATGTATGTGTGTAAAATAAACTCTCTTTTCGTACTGCACACTAAGATTATGATCAAAAGATATTTTATATCTCTGCGACAGATTTATAGCCACATTGAACCTCTTATTTCGCATAAATCCTTCATGTGTCATACTGTCTATTACGAATGAATCGATTTCACAATTCAGCAGTCAGACAGTGTCCTGGAAGAGTGTGATTGTAGAAAGTGAATTCATTAATTACACGAACAGTTAAACTCGTTAAAAACTATAGATATATGTGTGTTAATGAGAACTTTGTCCTGAAAGTACTAATTGGAGCATATAGCGAAATTTCTGCTCAACTAATTAGAAATTCTAAATTATAGTGGTAGAGCCACGCTGTAGACATATTTGTCTACAGCATGAACGGGCCGGCTCGACCAGGGTAGTACCACTGTCTCAGAGAAAACCAACGTAAAGTGACAGTTTACTGTCGCGTTTCGTATGGTAAGTGAGATATCCGGAGGCCCAGATTCCCTCTTCCCTTCCCAATCCCTATTCCTGTCCTTTAAGGCCGACAGCGCATACATGACACTTTCGGTAGTGTAGATGTTAATGGGCGGTGGAGATCACTTAACATCAGGTGACGCACCGGCTCGTTTATCGGACTATGCTATAAAAAAAAATGTTACTAATTTTGCTGCTATTTGTATTTGAACAAAAATAGATCTGGAAACAGATAAATTTAAATATAATATTGTATAATTACAGTGACCTGGATGAATACAGATGAAAACATAAATTTATTCATCGATTAATTGAATTATTTGCTTGAATTACTTGTAAGTGGAATCCGGAATAACAAGTATACGACGGCACGGAACAGGGTCGCTTCTGATTACGTACAAAGAGATTCTTCGAGTGTTTATTGGGTTTAAAATTGAAATAGCGTTCGTGTAAACCTTATTTAAGTTTGAAACCGACTGTTACGTCAGCAAGTACGAGAAATAAAGAACGCTAATGGTATTGCTACGTTCGGAATCAATTACATCTTAATCTTGCAAATTCAATTGTTGAATGATATATTCTAAATTCAAAATAATAAGTTTATCCACCTGTGACGTAGTGGTTAAGATAGTATTTAAAATGTGTCTGTATACATAAGATAAATATGATATCCTTTTTAAATTAAATTTCTTTACTTTTTTTTAATGTACTGACTTGTCATAAGAGCTATGTAATTGCCTACATGATCAATAAACGATTTCATTTCATTTAATCTGTTTTTATCGAAAACAGTATTAAACGTACCATATAGAAGTGCACATCTCTCTTTGATTTGGCGAAATCCGGTCCTTACACACCACACACACTATATCTTCCTGGTGCGTACTATCCAGCCCGAACCAAGAGCTTCAGAAATTCGTATTATATATATCGGAGTGATAAGAAAATAAATTAAATTAAATGGACTACAAAACGCCATCTATTGAAAATAAATATCAATTGACATGTGACAGCCCGCCATTTTTGACAACACAATGTAAAATATTATTAATGGAGGGTTGGTTGTTTTTGTTAATTATTGGACTGAATAAGTAAAAAGTGTAATTGTGAACTGTTGTAAGAAGTGTTATTTAAAAGAGCAACCATATGTTTTATTGCCAGGATCTTTTCTATTGGATGACTGCATTCCGAACTGGTGGTAGCTTAATAAACCCTAAATTCATGAACGTGTGTTATTTCTACTGAACTATCGTACGATGAGCATTCTACTATATCTGAAGAGCAAAGAGGCACAAATAACCCTCATAGACATGGCCTATGATGACGTCATGACAACCATCTGACCACAATACATAGTCACCCGGATATATATATATCCGTTTGCCGCACCATCAAGATGTGGAACAGTTTGCCACCTTACGTGTTCCCTCGTTAACCTAATCCTGTTTTAAGCGCAATGTATGTGGAAGCTACTCCGTAGTCCGGCATGATTGTGTCGAGTAGCGAGGAGTCATTGTATTTCACTACTTGATAATCTATTTGAACAGTACTGCGCTTACCATCAGGTGCAGTGTCACTTTGCCTGGATAAAAAAACTAAACTTGCGAAATAAAAGTTTGGAAGACAGAATGTAAACTTCCACCTCGTTTTTTTTTAATTAGACGAAGTGAGTAAAACAAATAAGAATATAATTTTATCGATAGAACGCATTTTTTTCTATCTACCAAAAAGGAAAAGGACCAAAACTCATATAATGAGCACCATAGCACTCAACGTCTCTCGCCCTTCTAATTAGTTGCTAAAACGCTTCGGCCTCGAACAAAGAAAAATAAAGAGAGAAACGCCGACAATATGCTCACTAACTCAGAGTAAAATGAAGCCAAAAATTTTAACTTAATAAAAACGACTAAATATCTTTTTATGTTGGAGCTTAAACGAATTTCGTTCTAACAAGTTGATAAATTGGTTTGTATTATATTTATTTTTAAAGCAACTTTATTTTTTGCTAGATAAACTCCTACGGCGAATTTGAGTAAATCACGCAGACACAGTGTGCATTTGAAATCGAGGTTTGAATAATCAAATGTTCGAAGTTTTATCCTTGATTGCTAATAATATTTACGTGCGGGTATTCTGTCACTGAAATTCATTTAATGTAACTTACTTTGTTCAATAGAAAAAAGAGTGGAGAAACAATCATATTTGTTTCTATGCTTCTATTACTTTCAAAGATACTAATGAATCAAAATAAATGATGAAGTTATAGATAAAAGGCAAACTGAAACATACTAACGAAATCTGTTTTTAAATACTTTCTAATATTATTTTTGCTGCCATATCTTACGCCAAACTCAGAACAATTTTACGAGCACGTAACACCATTTCGAAACTGTACACACTTCTATAAATAAAAATAATCTCCGACACGTTTAGTTATAAGAGTATTAAAGTCATAAATAATGTCAGGGAACTCCCACTCACCGTCCAAATAAACTGCAGTCGATGTTGATTTATCGTTCTCCACCACCGGCCGCACTGTCTCATATGTTATCGTCTCGAGCATATTGTCCCTCAGATCTAATACCACTAAACTTCTCATATCTTCCAGAATGTCCTCATAAAACGTCGTCAAGCGATTCCCTGACAAAGTCAATTTTCTTAACTGCGTCAACCCACCGAATGCCCTCTCCGAAATGTACTCTATCGCATTGTTATCAAGCATAAGGTCTTTCAGACCCCACAGTTCGCTGAAAGCTAAATTTCCAATCATAGTCAATTTATTATGCCTCAAATTTAGCCTTGAAAGATTCTCGAGACCTTCCAACATCTCTTTGGTTACTACCGTTATGTAATTGTAATCTAATTTTAGTTCGATCAAGTTGTTCAGGTGTTTGAAACAGCCTTCGTGGATCAAACTTATGTTATTGTTCGACAGATGTAGGATGTGTAGGTTTGGTAAGTTAAAGAATACATCTCGCTTCAATTCCGAAATTTGGTTATCATCTAGACTTAAGTTCGATAGCATCATCATCTGAGACAACGAGTGTTTTTCCAGTGTCACTATTTTAGTTGATTTCAATATAATCTGTCTCAGTGTTGATGAGTTTGTAAAGGCATATGGTGGAATTCTTTTAATAGCTCCAAACTGAATAGTGAGGTGTTTTAGTTTATCTAATCTCACGATTGCTTTAGCTGGTATGAACGTTAGTGCATCATCAGACCTTACATTGAACATTAGATGCTCTAATTCGCTTTGCGATGAGAAGTTAGGCCAGATTGGATCGTCTTCAGTTATTCCTCCTCCGAAGACCCAGCAGTCCGCTCTAGTAGCCATTTTTGCTTTATTACTATCACAGTAACAATGTACTTTCGATCTTCTGTCTTCGATGTCACATATGTTAATAAACATAGGCACGTGAAAGTACCGTCTGTCTATCTTGGGTTTTGTTTCATTTTTACTTTCAATTACTGTTAATTTTACGGTCATTAAAGAAGCTATTATAATTAAATACTTTATGACTTGTTCCATAATGTTATGTATTGTTGAATGAAATCTGAAACAAGAAAACCATTTCATTAATTACACTCTTAAAATTAAAATTAATATAAATTGCACCGACAATTCATGTAAGACCTCTTACAGTAGAAATATAAGCTAACGACGACGTTCCAACAGTTTTATTAAAATCAAAAAACTGGCCATCAACTGTTTCAAGTAAGACATTATTATATTTTACTTTTTTAAAATCTTAGCAGGATGTCTTGCCCCACATATAATGATTCTTGCAGTTTCAATCGATACGAATTAGTGAAATAACTAGTCCTTAATATTATTTATTCATAGCTTGCGTATCATATGTTTCAATCAGTTTTAGTGTTACATTAATCAACGGTAATCCAGAAGTAGCATGCGACTTGCGAGCCGTGTGATTGTAACCTGATTTGCTAAAAGTTAAAGCCTACAGTCTAGTCCAGAAAACCGGGTCTACTTAATGTGTAAAGTTCTACCGCACTATTGAAGCCATTTTTCAACTTGGAATGATTCTTTCTGACGTTACTTGCGCAGAGATAAAAATAATATAGAAGCTCTCAAGGTAAGAAATGTTATTTTAATGGCAGTTTGATATTTTAGTTCTCAATGTATATTCAAGTACTTTCGTAGATGGATTTGATAAGTTGTGTTAACAATGTAATTAGATAATGTTTTATCGTTTTAAAATTAAGGTTTGTGATTGTGTTAATGAAAAAATAACAGTTTTAATATTGAAAAATGCGGTATAACTGATTAAACAGAAATATAAAAACACAAATTTGAATATAGAACAATACTCATAATTCAAACTAAACACTTTAAAAATAATATTATAAATGTTTTAAAACCTAAATACTTTGTTACACATAATATCGTAGTTATATTATAATTATATTTAAGTTAGTTTAAAAATTAATTAATACACATGTCTTACTAATCTTAAAATTATACCTAATACACTTCAATTCCGTCCGTTACAGGGTACCAGGGTTATCTTGGAAGATCTTTAATTCTTTTTCTTGATTCTGTACCACACGGACCTGCGGACAACACCTAGTCGTCCATAATTTAAAACCTGGGTCCTAAGTTTTTTCTTGCATGAAACAAGGTAACTATCACATTCATTACAAAGTCAGCCAATTTCATCATGTTCCGGATTATTATTTTTATAGCTCACCCAACGGGTCTCTAGTACACCCGAGTGATGTATGGCAGTCATAAATACACCTCGGTACACATTTTCACACGTACCTGAGTCACGAAATGTTTAAATATCCGTCATTAATTAGTTTTAGCCTAATTACACGAAAGTTTATTTATGTTCAGCACACGGGTTCTTTGCTTCAGGGATGGGTGGGCCTTTAGGGAGTTATGTTGACAGAACGTAGTTTGACAAATATTGTCATGTTTACATAAAAAATCTTGCTTTGTATCATAATAATAATATCAGCTCTATAATCAATTCATATGATTTACTAACTGTTGCTCGCGGCTCCGCACGCGTGGAGGTCATCAAAAAATTTCATACAAACTTTCATCCCCTATTTTACCAGCTTAAGGGCAGAATTTCCGAAAATTCTGAAACATATATTTTTTAATTTTAACTAAAATGCCAAATACTAATTTTCATCAATTTAACTTCAAAAATGACGGATTTTCATACAAACTTTCATCCCCTATTTAACCCCCTTAGGGGTGGTATTTCCAAAAACCCTCCCTTAGTGGATGCCTACGTCATAAAAGGTACCTACTGTCAAAATTTCAAGTCTCTAACCCCAGCCGTTTTGGCTGTGCGTTGATCGATCAGTCAGTCAGTCAGTCAATCAGTCAGTCAGTCAGTCAGTCAGTTTCTTCTTTTATATATACAGATTTAGTAAACTAGGCACTTTTACAGGTCAGTATTAAGTTTATATACCGGTGCTTCGGAAATGCCTACTGGTCTGAGAAGAAGCACCAAGAAACTCAGCCGTAGGTCTTTTGTGTTTTTGTCGTGACATAATATAATATCAATTCACAAATAATAATAATACTACACTTTAATTCCTTACACAATTTAGAAGAAAAAACAGTTTAAGATTGATATACGTGTCAATACAAGGCATAGAGTAGTCAATGAGGCTATACAACCTGTTATTTAATTAGTTTAAACTAACAATCAATGAGCAATCCGGGTTGACCAGTCCACACGAACAGCATCCGTTTACGAGCATGACGCATGTACCAGCCATCGGCCTCCTCAACCATGATACATGGAAGTGACCGATCTTACAGCTGGTCACGGGCCTCATATACTTAGTGGTTAGGTCTTAGTACCACACACTGACCTAGGTCAGGTTTGTAGACTTCACATACCTTTGATCTTTATAGGTAGTAAATATGTAGATTTCGATATTCTTTTAACGTTAAAGCAAGCGACTGATAACGATGAATACACTCGTTACTTTGAAGGATTCTTACCTGCAATATAATTATTATGAAGTGTTGGTTACTGGGTAATGAGTATAATAAAAAATGGGATTAACTATAAAATTAATGAAGATTTCTTCTCGTTAATAAAGTCATTACAAGCAAAGGTTTCATTCAACAATCCTACTTCCTACTAATAGTATAAACGTTTGGATGTATGTATGTTTGTTACTCAATCATGCTACAACGGCTGGACGGATCTAGTTGAAATTTAGCACAGAGATAGATTATAGTCTGGAATAGCACATAGGCTACTTAATATCCCGGAAAAATATACGGTTCACGTGGGATTGTTTAGTTTTTCACAGAGTAAAGATTTACATGATTTTTATCCCGGAAAAATGCACGATTCCTATGGAATAGCAAAATATAGAAAGGTGTAATAGCCTAAGATGCCTTCGTGGATTGTATACCTTGTCTTCCAAAAATAACGTACACGCGGGCGGAGCCGCGGGCAACATCTAGTAATCAATAAAACACAAGGAAAATTAATGAACTTGCCTTAAATCGCAAAATCAATACCTCTAATGCACTGAGGTAGCACCAAACAGCTATTGAATTTGTACCAGCAAAACATGAAATAATCAGGCTAGCGACCTGTGCTTAATCATTCATTTTATCAATTTCGCATCGTAGAATCAGTATAGTTTGGTTTTGCGCTCCAATAACTTTCCACTCTATACGAATCCGCAATGTGGGTTTCGTTTGTTAGCCCGCTGATTGCTATGCGAAAATTTTAAATGAATTTTTGAAGTAATAATTTGACAGGCCTAACTGCAGTGCCAGTAGCATTTTTAAATGTTAAATTATGACTCTAAAGTTATACATAGAGTTGGCTCCTGTCCAAAATTCTGTTAAATAAAGGAAGAGCGTGGAAGGCAATTTTTTACGTTGTTGAAAAGTAGACATTGTAATTTCGAATATGTAAGTATGTACTACTAAATTATTTATACGCCATTATTATTTTTATTATTTAACTAGATGTTGCCCGCGGCTCCGTCCGGGTGAATGTTATTTTTGGAAGAAAAGGTATACAATCCATGGACGCATCTTAAGCTATTACACCTTTCTATATTTTGCTATCCCACAGGAAGCGTGTTTTTCCGGGATAAAAAGTGGCCGATGTCATTCTCTGATCCCTAAACTGCCACTATGCAAAAAAATCATGTCGATTCGTTGCTCTGTGAAAAACTAAACAATCTCAAGGGAACTGTACATTTTTCCGGGATATAAAGTAGTCTATGTGCTATTCCAGACTATAATATATCTCTGTGCCAAATTTCAACCAGATCCGTCCAGGCGTTACAGCGTGATTGAGTAACAAACATCCATCCAAAAATTCGCATTTGTAATTGTAGTAGGATTACTCCTATTTTATGGGTACTAATTTTCTCTTCTGCTATGAGCATTTTAAACACAACATTAAAATCTATGCAGTTATATTAGGAACTAAACGTAAGTCATTATTATTTTTAGCTATTTATAGTAAGAATTATGATAGGTTTAACATCTTATCTTTGACTGAAAATTTACCAACAAATGCGTTGTAAATCTGATATTAGACTCAGTATGATATACCATGTTAATTCATCACTGGTTTGTCGCATATAACCCAAACCTTTGTAATGTAATGGAAAACCCATGGAACTGTATGCATATTCAGGGAGATTACGTCATGGAAGTGACGTAATAAATAGAACAAAGGCAAGGTCCCTCTCATACAATTCCGGTTATGTTTCACGAAGCATGTTTATACCCTACGGTGGATTTATGTATAAAACTATAACTTACTTTCGCTTGATGTACAGGGGATGAAGTTGAGGCTCGCATTTTACTTTTAAAACTTCAATTTTACTGCGGTAAAGTTTTTTGTTTATTGCTCTTGTTAATTTTAAAGTAAGATGGACCACTATCGCTTGACTGCGAATTTCGTTTTTTAAATTCTTTTTTAAATCAATTAGGAATTAAGTGCTAACTTGTTGCTGTCTGAAAAACTTGAAATTGGAATTGCTTTTAAATAAAGTTTTATGGTTTATTATTTATCAGCAACTTATCCCAGTGGTGCAGTGAGTGATTAGCTGGCTCTGAAACGAGAGACGGCGGGTTGGGTCTGGATGTTTTAAGACCTAAAGATTTTCGTAGTTCTTGGTATCCACGACACAATACTTTATTAAAGTGTTGTATTCTCATAAGAATTTCGAAGGTATGTGAAGTCTACCAATCTGCATTAGGCCAGCGTGGTGGACTAAGGCCTAACCCCTCTCATTAGTAGAGAAGCACAATGCTCAACAGTGGAATAATGTTAAATACAGGGCTAGTATTATTATTATTATTTTAAGGACTATGTGTGTATATTCCGGGTGTTATTTATTTATTTAAGATGTATTTCCCACGTCCCTTCCTATAAGAGTAGAGCAAGAGTATTATTAATTCTAACCAACAAAACTTATAAAATTCATAAAATTCTTTAAACTTAAGATTTCGCGTCTCTTTAGCACAATTGCGTTTTGTTTAATAAATGAATACACCCAACAGTCACATAGTTCTGACCCCACACTAGATAAAATCTGTATCGTGGGTATCAAGAACTACGAGGGACTACGGTCCCACAACACCCAGACCTGAAACAAATATTTGTCTGTCACACAAATTAGTCTCGGATGCAGGAATCGAACCCACGGCCTCTCGTTTCACAGCCGGCTACTCGTCGTCTGTTGCGCCACGGAGGCTGTCAACATATATATTTTCAATTCATTTACAATTTCATTTCGGGACTACTGAGACAGAAAGCGTGTGGTGGATCTTAGTCTCATTCAATGTTAAATATATCTTGTTTTGGTGAAGGAAAAAACGTGAGGAAATCACCTAAGAAATATTCCTGAAATCATTCATTCATTTCATTCTAATTTCATAAGAAAATAGTGAGCTATATTCTGCTTTACGATACGATAGAATAATCTCCGCTTTAAAATCATATTTTGACAATAAAATCTCTGCCTAAAAATTCAAACACAAAGCAAATGGTAGGATTAGACAAAGTAGCTCTCTCGCGGCAGTCAGATTTTGGCTCGGGAATTTCGCTTCAGTGTTTTTTGTTTACCATTTCATCGTGTGAAATTTGGGAACATAACTTTTTGCTGTATTTTTACATTTGTATTCGTTATTATAAATAAAAAGCAGCAGTTTACAGCGGGGATTTTGACCGACCATCTGTTTAGCTTAAACTATTTGCGGATTACAAAAGACTTGCCTTGATATGATCAATAATGTTTTAACTTTAAGCACTGCTCATTTGCCACACGATTCTCTTGTTATCCATAATAACTTGGCAAATTATATGTAAGTCAGTACCTCATTTAAAGCGAAAGAGATAGACAGAAAAAAAGGTTTATCGCCAGAACAAAAGAAAAAAAAATACAAAATCAAACTTAAACTTAACCTTAACGGTAGGCCGCGGCTCTGCTGTGCTCTGGCATTGCAGAAGTCTATGGGCGGCGGTAACTACTTACCATCAGGTGGCCCGTCTGCTCGTCTGCCTATCACGGCACAAAAAAAAACGAAAATTTTAACTATTTGCTCCGACAACAGGTCCCCCTCATTCAGCGATATACTGCAATACTTATGTCAAAAGTAAAATAAGCGGTTGGACGAAGTCTAGTTTGTAATTATCACCGCGTTTTATTATATTTATTGCACATTATAGAATCTACAGTAATAGCCTAGTGGTAGTGGTACAGACTGTCAAGATAAAGTCGTAGGTTTGAAACTAGCTCAAATGGCATACACCTCTGCCTTTTCTTAATTTACGTGTGTATTCATTATTAAATATCGCTTGCTTTAACAGTGAAGGAAAATATCGAATTTCAAAGATTGTCAAGTCTACGAACCGTATTGGGCTAGCGTAATGGACCAGGGCCTAATCCCTGTCATTAGTCGAGGAGGCCCGTGACTAGCAGTGGGACTATGTTTAATACAGGGCTGGTGTTATAACAGAACATTGCATGTATATACATTTATTTTGAGGTTATAATATTGCTGTACTCCGGGTTGTTATTATAATAAAATAAATACTAGCCCTGTATTAAACATTGTCCCACTGCTGGGCACGGGCCTCCTCTACTAATGAGAGGGGTTAGGCCTTAGTCCACAACGCTGGCCTAATGCGGGTTGGCAGACTTCTCATACCTTCGAAAAACTCTCAGATATGCAGGTTTTCTCACGATGTTTTCCTTCACCGTTAAAGCAAGCGATAATTAACATTTTAATACACACATAACTTTAGAAAAGTCAGAGGTGTATGCCACTTGGGTTTCGAACCTACGACTTTCGTCTTGACAGTCCGTACCGCAACCAACTAGGCTATCGCTGCTATATCGGGTTGTTATTATTCTATATTTATTATTATTGTCTCCGGAATTAATCCGATTGCTAATTCTGTAGGGGTTCCTTTAAAGGGTAGTCCAGGGCCGCATTAATATTCGATGTAGTTTTAACATAGGATTTTTTAAAGTAGACTTTATGTCTGTGTTAAATATACCGAAAGTATTATGATGATCTAATGAAAGAAAATGTCTGCTCAAATATTAAATAGGTATCTTGGTTCGATTAACAGATAATGAAGTTTTCCCACATTGAATTTGTGTTCAGCATCACATTAGGCTTAATTGTGTCTTAGAAATATTTTTAAAAGTATAATTAAAAATCAATATGACCTGGCAATAACTAAACATTTACACAAAAGGTCGGATACGTATTTTTAGTGGAACATTTTGGTCGGGCATACATAATTCTCTAGGGGGTCAGAACCCCACTGTCAACCTGTCCAGCTGAATTGCGGGTTCTGATGTAATACCCATATCAACCGATACATAATGGGGAGGGAGGGAGTAAGGGCCCAAATTTGTGACTCAAAATAATTATTCGTTGAGTTTTACCATTTTCTTGTTTAAATTATTGCGGATGCAATAGGTTTTCTTTAATTAAGCTGTGAATTTGAAACTTTGATACATTTCAAGTGTTTCTATTTTAGATATTTATATTTACCGAAGAACCCTCGATTAATGATTAAATATAACATATATGTTATTAATGAATAGATTTATCGATGCATTGAACTAGTGACAGTGTGATTGGAGCATGCCATGAGAAGCGAGCGAGGTCTTGAGTTGACATCCAAGATGAAAAGCTAAGAACATTTGAGTTTTTGAGATATCACACGAATTTCCAGAAATTGGAATTCGTACCCGATATGATTGGTATCTATCGTACCATAGAATAGAAACAAGATTGAGGATCTATATGTGCTGGTGATCTACCCAGACATTCAGAGATAGGCTTATAAATGAAATGCAAGATAAGCTTATAAATGAAATCATTTTCTATAATAAAGTAAATTAATAATTTATTCAGACTTTTCTCATGTGGTCATTAAGTACTTAAAAAATACACCACCCACTTCCCTCAGTACAGCCCTGACGCAAACCTACAACAACACGTCCTACTTCTGAAAGCGAATTAAAACTTATTTCGGCTACGTATTGGACAATATTTTCTCCATTATTGTTGCTGGCAACTTGGTAACACCGTTTCCAATTCCTATACCAATTACCATTCTATTACATGTACCTTTTGAAGCTTAGAAACTTTACTGATACTCAGTACTTAATTACTTTGTTTGAATTAGTTTTCATGTTTCGAATACAATTTAATTGTAAATGTAATTTGTTAAACAGAGTGATTGTATTGAAAATTGGGTAGATACTAATAGTCTCCGTAGCGCAGCGGACGAGAAGCCGGCTGTGAAACGAGAGGCCGCGGGTTCAATCCACCGAGATAAATGTTTCTGTGGGACCGTAGTCCCTCATAGTTCTTGATTAGTGTTTAGTACGGGCCTGTATTTTATTGTTGGACCAGATGTATGAAATGTGAAAATTTTAATACTAACTTAGGATGCTGATATTAACTTTCTATCCACCATTTCTCATAACTATTATTATTGCGGAACTTTTTTATTTGAAAAAAAAATATTATATTATAGTTACAGATAAATTTGTTGTCAGGTATTTCGTAAATATCTGTGGGTAGATTCTGAGGGTAGGACTTATTTATTAGACATATCGAGGGTATTTCATAAACATCTGTGAGTAGATTGATGATAATTACCAACTGAGTGGGGTGAAGAGTTGCAATAAAAGACCAACTCTCGGGCGCTCCGGAATACAGTCTATTCTGGGACTGTCTACAGTACAGACGTATGGTGAGCATCAGTTCACATCGTCTTTTACCATTATTGGTCTGGTAGCCGTTCAGCACAGAGGGTTATGCTGTCCGTGCGCACTTGAGACTAATTGGTATTTGGTACATCCTGACATGAAGTTCTTGGGCACTCATGTGCATAACTTTGATCATTAAATTGATCAATACAGTGGCGATCATCGTTTTCTCGTTTAAGGTGTCCACCTTAAATAGCACTTTGAAATGTTTCTAAAATTATTTAATTGACAATATTGTGGATGTATATTAAATGAATTATTTGCTTATGTAGTAATAACAATTATATTTCAAATCTAGGGTTATGGAATTTACTCTTTAAGCTAATGGTCCTGGAATGCATAGAAAACAGGCAATCAAATAATAGTTTTTACAATATATTATTTTGTGATTTATTTTATTTATACCTTGTATTGAACATATTTGTGCAAATAAATTATTTACTCCCATGTCACTGTTAATTATTTTAATAACATAAATACTATTTACAGAATTTACCTTACCTAACCTCTGCTTCCACACGAATTTTAGCAATGCCGTACCGTAATAATGATGTAATTTTATTTTTAACTAGCTTTTAGTCGCGGGTTCGTCCGCGTAGTCGTTATATTTGAAATAAAATATATTAAGTCCATGGAGACATCTTAAGCTATTACATCTTTCTATACTATGCTATCCCATAGTCTACACGATCACGCGTGCGTGGATAAAAATTCTATGTCATTCACAGACCCCTCATCTAACACTGCATAAAATCATGTCGACCCCTTGCTCTGTGTGGAACAAAAACTAAACTAACCCACGGGAACCATGCATTTCTCCGGGATAAAAAGTAGCCTTAGCTGCCACTTTGAAAAAAATCATCCCTTGCTCTGTGAAAAACTAATTTATTTTTCCGGGATAAAAAGTATGTGCTATTCCAGACTATCATCTATCTGTGTGGCAAATTTCAACCAGATCTGTCCAGCCGTTCTGGCGTGATGGAGTAACAAACATCTGAACGTTCGCACTTTCATTTTAGTAAGATTACGCACTTATTTTATTAAAATATTCTTTATGTAGGCTGTATATGAGTAGTATCTTTTCCGCTATAAACTAATTAAAAAAGAAAAATCGCGTTTTCTGAATTTTGGTTTTGTGACGGCGTAAACAGATTTGATTAATAAAATTGGGTTTATTTTAATATTAATAATAATCTCTTTAGTCTTTATATTCTTCTCTTTTGAATAATCATTTAGCTAAGTATTGCTTAAAGTACAGCTTTGATTTCTGGTAGTAGGTAATTATTATACCAATAAGAACCAATGTAATATTATGTAAAATGAATTACAATTGTAAATTTTTACTTAATTGTGAAATTATACGCGTCAATTTGTCACTTGAACAATTTGCTTTATATTAATAATAAATTACAATCGCAGTATTACATGTTGTGGATTTTAATTAATTGAATGAAATGTGCATATGAAGATACCTTTACAAATTACGATAAATTTATAATTTAGGAGCCACAATGCCACAGACAACTTGTATATTATATAGCACCCCTTTCCGGTATGAGGGTAAAAATATGAAATGATATAATAATAATACAGCCTCTATGGCGCAGTTGGCGAGTAGCCGGCTGTGAAACGAGATGCCGTGGGTTCGATTCCTACACCGGGACAACTATTTGTGTGACAGACAGATATTTGTGTCCGGGTTCTGGGTGTTATGAGACCGAAAATCTCTCGTAGTCCCTGATACCCACAACACAAGACTCGTATCTTAGTGTGGGGTCGGGGCTATGTGTGTGACTGTTGGGTGTTATTTATTTATTTATACAACCCTTTATTAAACATTGTCCCACTGCTGGGCACGGGCCTGCTCTACTAATAAAAGGGGTTAGGCCTTAGTCCACCACGCTGGCCTAACGCGGGTTCATAGACTTCACATACTTCGAAACTCTCGGGTATGCAGGTGTCCTCACGATGTTTTCCTTCACCGTTAAAGCAAGCGATAATTAACATTTAATACACACGTAATTTTTAAAATAGTCAGAGGTGTATGCCATTTGGGTCTCGAACATACGACTTTCGTCTTCACAATCCGTACCACAACCCACTAGGCTATTGCTGCTTAAATGATATGCTTTATTCATTCGCCTAAATTTCACATATTATAACATATTGTGGAATTAAAAACAACGAAGAAAATAATATGGATTCGAATATACAGAAAATATGCTTCTCTCACTTTAATTTGTTATTTCGACATTTACCTCCGAAAAAAAGTAATAAGTAGGCATATTATGAAAAGCAATGTAACGTCGGCAAAATGAGGATTAACTTAATAAGTTTTTTACTAACCGTTGGAAAATAAAGAATATTTTCAAGAAATGTAAAGAGAAAACTTCGATGCTATAATGTCGACATCTGTCGCCAAGTGAGCCGAGTAAGTAATTTATGCTTGAATTGTTCCCGTCGACCTAATTTTCTAAATACGGTGTGAATGACATCGGCACCCAGGCTGATTTAGTGCCGCATTGCACAAACTTCATGAACTTAAACTGTGCAAATGTTGGTCAAACTTCTGTTCCAATGTTTGCGGATATTGAAAAGACGTCACATTATTGAGTAGGGATACAATGTTTCTCGGTACATGATACTCTAAATGGACGGCACTACGCTTACCATCAGGTGCAGTGTAGTCACTTTGCCATGATAAAAAAACATCACACGAAACTATCAGTTTGAAAATAGAAATAACTAAAACTACCCGAGGATCGAATTCGAGACCTCAGCACAGTAGCTTTAGCACATACGCAATTGCAACGGCTCCATCGAGGCAGTCCAAGTTTTCAGAATTTGGCATTACTTTGATTGGAGATAGCTTTTTTCCCGAGCTTCGCCTGCCTTAAAGAATTGTCCGAATAGATACTCAATATTTACCAAGTTTATTGCAATGCGGCTGTGGGACACATCTGAATTGATTCAGCAATTGTAAAATGTTAATTATCGCTTGCTTTACGGTGAAGGAAAACATCGTGAGGAAATCTGCATATCTGAGAGTTTTTCGAAGGTATGAGAAGTCTGCCAACCCGCATTAGGCCAGCGTGGTGGACTAAGGCCTAACCCCTCTCATTAGTAGAGGAGGCCCGTGCCCAGCAGTGGGACAATGTTTAATACAGGGCTAGTATTATATACTCAAAAGTCAAATTTATAACTTTTAATGTTAAATTTATGACCCAGGTAATAACATTACATTTAATTACGAATAGGTTCTCAATTTTTTTTTCTAAAAATAATATTAAAAAAACGCCGCCGTAAATAACCACGACAAAAGAAGATACCCCATAAATATCAGAAGCCGTTAAAATAAAAAATACCCGTTGCTCATTTAAATGGCCTGAATTAATAATGGAAGTGGCCTGCTAGCGGGAAAGTAATTTTCAAACGCCGTTATGCAAACTTTTATGGTTTACCAAAACATTTTTTGCCATAATGGCTGGAGTTCACGTGCCGTTTGACACGTTGCCTAGTTTTCAAGTTATTCGGCCAGGACTTGATTTAAAAGTTTTATAGAGTACTATTTTGTTTGGGGATATAAATTTCTCGTTGGGTTGGTCCAGTGGCTGGGTAAGACGTTTGTTAAATGAGTTCATTAATATTCAGATGTGTTAGTAAAGACGTAGGTTTTTAATACTAAAAACTTTATAATATTTTAAAGACCCAAGCTACATCTTTTTTAATGTTTTAAGTATAAAAATGGTAAATGAAATCTTGTTTTTCTGTAAGTTGTGTATTGATTAATAATAATACTAGTCCTGTATTGAACATTGTTCCACTGCTGGGCACGGGCTTCCTCTACTAATGAGAGGGGTTAGGCCTTAGTCCACCATGCTGGCCTAATGCGGGCTGGTCGTTGGTATTGATTAATGCAAATTAATAATTATGTTTATTAATTATGAATTAATATTAAATTTTATTGACAAAAACGCAAAATACCTACTGAGTTTCTTTGAGCTTTTGAACTTGTGTAATTTTCGACGTACCTTAAATATTAAATATTTAAATATAAATTAAAATATAATCCTGATATGTGACCTAAGTGACCTAATTTACTAAGTTAATGATTTAATTTGCTATAGGCTCATGTATTGGTTATAAATCTCTCTGTTCGTTATTACACTTACTGTATTAGATCTCACGGTTTTATTGTGGTATCTGCAAATATGTGTTTCGTATTACGCAGAACCAATATTATTATTGTCTAGATTAGATCGATACATACATTTACAATTACGCCCGTATCCCATGGGGTATGGGAGTAGGCAGAAACTATTGAGTGCCACAAGCTACGATCCTGACACACTTCTTTTACCTCTCCACATTCATACATTTTCGACGGTTGGAGGTACTCCTGATTTGCCCTTCGTAGATCGATGGTAACATAAAACTTAAATGTAACTAAATAGCTTAAAGTATGTATAAAGCTACCCGCGTAGCCGTAATGACGAGTTTGAACTGTTTATTACCACTCTGCATGCATTAAAGAGAGGTACGTACGTGATTCACTCACCAATATCGATAAAATAGTTCAGCTTAGTGTGGGTGTGAAGCCGAAAATTATGGATTGCGATATCGATGTTGGAGTGATGGAGGAAATTATCGACAATGGGAAAATATCGATTCGAGTAGGTGTTTAGAGTTGTATGGATACAAAGTGTTCTGTTTATGATTTTCTCACCTGTGTTAGTACGACTGCCTCGGTGGCACAGTTTTAATTGCGCATGCGTTACGACTGCTGTGCTGAGGTCTCGGGTTCGATCCCCGGATTGGGTAAAGTGATAGTTTTTCTATCTAGAAATTCTCAGTATCAGCTCGGAGTCTGGAATCTGTACTCGGTGTGGTGATAGGCTCGCCTCCTGTCACAATATGGGACCGAAAAGTGGGTGTACTGGTTACACCTCTGCCTACCCCTTCAGGGATTACAGGCTTGAGTGTATATGTATGTATATGTTAGTTCGCATATAGTGTTATAATTGAAAAATAGGTAGCGTGTTTGACCCATAGAGTTATATCTAGGTGTTGTGAGACTGTAAATCCTTTGCGGTCCCTGATACTCATGATACGGGTAATCTGGTTTAGAGTCTGGAATGTGTGTGCGATTTTTCGAGTGTACTTATATGTGTATAGTGCTTGAAAGAACATAATAATACAGTAGCTTTGATGTATACTTTCTTTTACTATAACTAGGTACTCTTTTACTGTTACGAGGTAACGCTTACCATCAGGTGCAGTGGTAACTTTGGGGAGATGGCTAGACAGGCGCCACGGGGCGCCTACGTTCCGACTGACACAGGTATTAACGGACCATGGGTGTTTCGGTTCGTTCCTGTGTCGGATCGGAAAGGAGGTGTCCGCCGTGTGCCACCACTGTGGCAACTGCCGCGAGGACACGGCCCAACATACGTTGGAGGAGTGCCCAGCCTGGGACGAAAAGCGCAGCGCTCTCAGAGCAGTCGTCGGAGGAGACCTCTCGCTGTCGGCCGTGGTGTCGTCCATGGTCGCCAGCCGGAGGTCCTGGCGTGCGGTGGCCCACTTCTGCGAGAACGTCATCGCGCAGAAGGAGAGTGCTGAGAGGGATCGGGAACGATATGATCCCTCCCGCCGCCAGAGAAGACGTAGGAGGCGCCAGGTGGACGACTGACCGGCGTCTCCCGCCCTGTGGAATGGGGGCGTTTGAATTCCACCACGGTAACCCCTGCCTGTCGTACGAGGCGACTAATAGGGGCCATCGGGGGTCGCGGGCGCGCAGCGGAGGGCTGTCAGCCCGTATCGATGCACTCCCAAATTCGGAGCATCATGCGACCCCGAGATGGACGGCAGCGCGTGTGGTAAGGCCTCGTTCGCTGTCGTTGTTCGGTGCGCGGGGGCTCCTTAGCCCTCCATGGAGATGGGCTGCTACGCAGCACCGCGCAGGGGCGTTTCTGGCTGCAATTCTAGCACTCCTTAGAATACCCCGGGATCGCTCCGTAAGCGCCGAAGAAGGCCACCGCGGGGTTTTAGCTGGTAGTGTCGGGTGGGTTGTATATAGGGGTTAGGGACTCGGCCCAGCGGCAGCACGGATAGCCATCATCCGTGCGAGGGGGATGCTGGGTCGTAAGACCGGCTAGTCCAGCATACCCGTTTTATTCTTAATCCGCTTCCCTCCGGAGCGGGCGGCAGTAATAAAACGCTTTCCCCGCGACAACAAAAAAAAAAAAAAAAGGTGCAGTGGTAACTTTGCGTTCCAGGAAAAAAAATAAACTAAAAATGATAACGACTCGAGTTTTAAAATACGTTTCAATATAAATATCCAGAATAAGAACTAAAAGAAATATCATACCTGAAAATACGCTATTATATACAATCGACGGGTAAAGACTTAATATTCAGATTTGAATCGATTTCCTGTTTCTGGGGCCACTTAGCTGTCCTATTAGCCTCCGTCATGCACATCACACAATTTAACATCACCACAATTGCACGTTAAAACCAATATTAAATTATGTTTGACGAGTGAAAACTCAATTATAGACGTACCGAAATATTGATAAATGAATACGCTAGTGTTGCGAAAGTCATCGATAATCGATTTAAGCGCGAAGAAGTTGTCGATAAATTATTCCGTCTCGAGCGCGACCTAGCTTGTCTTTGCTTTTAGTAAACGTAGTTAGGTAAGCGCATATGACGTCACACAAACTTAGATTCACGAACATTGTGGTTATTAAATTCAATAAAGGAAATTTGGCAAAAGTTTGTAAAAAGCGTATTGGGATTTTCGGGCTCGCTATTGTGCGGTATGGACGAAACTCGCGAACTATTCAAACTTCGTAAAAGGGAATACAATTTATCATTTTCGTGCTTTACGAAGTAATAGCCGGTTTAATAAGTTCCAAATATCGTTTTGTTTCGTGGATTTAATGCACTAGTAATAATTAATTAATGCTAGCTTATTATGTCGATAGTTGGCGAAACTTGTTTTATGTTCCTAATATAAGTCTTCTATTTAAATAGAAAAAGATATTGAGTTAGTATATTAGTTGAGTTAGTAGTAGTTATGGATGTACCTACACTGTAGTACACCTACACCTTCAACCACCGTATACAGGGTGTAAAACCCGCCATAGTGGCACACGCAAGTGTGTCGCGTTCCGGGATCAGCCAGTGTACATCCGGATTTTGTCGGGGGTCTAGAGTTGGGGTACGATGTTAGGCCGTTTTGTTGCCTTCGGAGTACTCTGACACTAGACCCTCGACCGCTTCTTCACCTTCTTGCCCATGGCGTAGTGTGAAGAAACAGGCCGGCATGATTGTGTTGAGTAGCGGGGGATAGATCGTCTCTCGCTACTCGACTCCCCAATTGGACCGCACTGCGCTTACCATCAGGTGCAGTGTGGTCACATTGCCGTGCTAGTATAAAAAAAAATTTAGTTACATTCATAATTCTGTTCTGAAATTGTAATACCCCCGACAGCGTTTTAAATAATTTGTACATTAACATACTTAAAAAATACTGGTTACTAAGACACGGTTATTTAAAGTTATAGGTGTTTAATGATGTTTGGGACTTATTATTATGTAATTACAGATACAGTCTAAAAAACTCCCATAGCAGAATAACTTGATTTTTTTCGTAAAGTTTGCGATATCACTAATGTTATGAACATCAACAAAACTATGCAAGATGGATATTTAAAAGGCACAAATACAATGTTTATAATTTATTGATTGATTTACACGGCACTGTTACACATCTCAGTGCTTAATTAACACACACGCATGTCAGGATTCACTTAAGGCTTCTCTTTATAATTAATCTATCAGCATTACCCTTTTAAACTGAACAACGCCATTGAACCATTTACAATTACTTACTGCCCCGCGAACGAACCACGAATGTTCTCACTACCAACTCACTGCTACACCACTAGTCTTCTGAACTGAACACCGGAGCGCGGAAGGCACTCTGTTTTATATTAAACATTTACTACTCCCACTTTGGTTGTCATTATTAACTACCCCCAACTAGTCTCCTAAATACCTCAGTTATACCTTCACTATTTCTAATGAAAGGAACTATCCTAATACTAAAAGCGAACAATAAAGCTTTCGAATTCGATTGATGCTCTAAATATATTTCACATTGGTCTTACACTGGAATCGGAATATCTTCAGAATGAATTTCAATATTTTTTCGCTACCCACGCGGTTCATAATCCCTACATATTTCCGCTTAATACGTTTTTCTTGATTTATTCTTATCGTATGTTAAATGTTATAGCTGAGAGTTTATTTCGTAACATATAAACTATGTAAAAATGGTTTTGTCAACATAGTTAGATAAAGTATATTGAAAATTTTATATATTTAAAAAAATTTATATACTTTGTACGTAAGCAAATCAAAACATACCATTTGTTAATTCTTTCTTTCATTTTTCTAATATGCTAAATACTTCTCATTAAGAAAAGGTCGTGCGTTTATTTTATTCGGTGGCTTGTTGTTGGCAACAGTTTTATAATAACCTTGATTGTAATATACCGTAATATATCTTCAAAATTAATAAAATAATGCGCCTATACCACCGATTAGCACTACGGTCACACCCATAACGGACACGAAGTGTCGTTTTAATTTTGTGTTTGGTATTGTGTGTGTATAGCAGCGATTGCCTAGTTGTCTGCGGTACGGACTGTCAAGTCGAAAGTCATATGTTTGAAACCCAAATGACATACACCTCTGACTTTTCTAAAGTTATGTGTGTATTTAATGTTAATTATCGCTTGCTTTAACGGTGAAGGAAAACTTCGTGAGGAAACCTGCATACCTGAGAATTCTAATAAGAATTTCGAAGGAATGTGAAGTCTACCAACCCGCATTAGGCTAGCGTGGTGGACTAAGACCTAGATCCTCTAATTAGTAGAGAAGGCCCGTGCCCAGCAGTGGGACAATGTTTAATGTAGGGCTAGTATTATTTTACTGTGTGTGTGTATGACCATTTTGCAGCTAAGACTTTAAATGACTTTTAAAAGGATAACGCTACATCCACGAAAGAAAAATCAAACATTAATTTTGATAATAATAATAAGTATTTATTGCCGAAATTACACATTACAATTACAAAATCAATTTTAAATATTACAATTAGAATTACAAAATCAGTCTTAAATGATAAGTAATAGTATATAATAGAAAAAAATACGTAATCGGCAAAAGGATATGACTCAGCTAATGCTGTCTAGGGCAGAAACCTTTGCTCCGCGGAGCCGCGTTGCGCAGTCTGCGCTGATGCTGGTAAACCCGCGGGGCACCAGGTGGGCGCCAAGGCATGCGTCGCCTCCTCCCGCCCTCGCCACGCAAAGCGTGGTCGGGGGACGGGGGTTGTGACCCAGCCGACAGCGCTCCCCGTAGAGGAGCAGATGGAGATCGCCCATTAATATGGCGCAACGTTTCCTCCAGGCGAACATTAATCACTGTGCCAGAGCCCAGGACCTACTAGTCCAGAGCATGGCGCAGTGGTCGATACAAGTGGCTGTAGTCGCTGAGCCTTATTTTGTTCCCCCCAGGGAAGACTGGGCAGGGGATCTTAACGGTTTGGTGGCTGTCATCACCCGGGGCGCTGCCGGCTCCCCGCCCTTCGAAAAAGTAGCGAAGGGGTCGGGATGTGTGGCGGTTCTGTTGGGGGGGATCTGGATTGTGGGTGTGTATTTCTCCCCCAAAAGATCCCTGGCCGAGTTCGAGCACTTTCTCACTCGGCTGGGGGCCCTGGTGGTGCAAGGCAGTCAGCCTCGCCCCGTTCTCGTTGCCGGCGACTTTAACGCCAAGTCTCTGGCTTGGGGTTCGTCGGTGACCAGCGGGCGTGGCGAGGCCCTGGAGGAATGGGCAATCTCGGCCAACCTGGCCGTCGTGAATGGCGGATCGGTTAACACGTGCGTGCGTTATAATGGCGGATCAGTGGTGGACGTCACGTTCGCCACCCCAGCTATTGCCCGCCGTGTCCGTGACTGGAGAGTTCTGGTGGACGAGGAGACGTTGTCGGATCACCGATACATTCGGTTCGACGTCGCCTTGTCCCCTAGCACCCAGTCTATTGGAGAATCGACCGGCCCGCGGTCGGACGGCCCGCGTTGGTCAGTAAAACGCCTTAACGTTGAGGCCCTGAAGGAGGCCGCTCTGGCCCAGGCGTGGCTCCCTGCACCGGAGGGCCCGATGCAGGTCGAGCAGGAGGCGGCGTGGTTCGGGGCAGCGATGTCGCGCGTCTGCGACGCGGCCATGCCCCGAGTTAGACGCCTTCCCGAGAAGCGCCAGGTGTTCTGGTGGTCGGCGGAACTCACGCGGTTACGTGTCTTCTGCGTGGCCGCCCTTCGTCGTCTCGCCAGACACCGTCGTCGTCGGATCCGTCTTCCCGGCGACGAGGACCAGGAGCGGCTGCTTCACGGTCTCCACAGAGAGGCTAAGAGAGCGCTGCGCGTGGCAATAGCTAGGGCAAAGTCTGCGGCTCAGGAGGAGTTCCGAGGAACTCTAGATAACGACCACCCGTGGGGGCGTCCATACCGCGTGGCGATGAGGAGGTATCGCCCGTGGGCGCCCCCGCTGACGCAGAGTCTTCGGAATGACCTAGTCGGAGAGGTCGTCGCAGCTTTGTTCCCTGCCACTGAAGATGTCACTCCCCCACCGATGGCGTCACATCCATCGACGCCATCGTCGTTGAGTTCGGCAAGGGTTATTTCGGAGGTTTCGCCCGAGGAATTTCGGGCGGTGGTGCTTCGGCTGCGGGGCAAGAAAACAGCCCCGGGTCTCGACGGTATCCCCGGACGTGCGTGGGTGTTAGCCGTCGAGCATCTGGG
Source organism: Laothoe populi (assembly GCA_905220505.1). Taxonomy (NCBI): domain Eukaryota; kingdom Metazoa; phylum Arthropoda; class Insecta; order Lepidoptera; family Sphingidae; genus Laothoe; species Laothoe populi. The sequence continues at coordinate 5,122,346 of HG992161.1, read as the reverse complement.
GACTAGGCTCCGTGGCCTATTCTCCGCGTGCCTGGAGCAGGGCCGTTTTCCGTCTCAGTGGAAAACTGGGAAGTTGGTCCTGCTCAAGAAGGAGGGGCGGCCCGCAGAGTCACCATCGGCCTACCGGCCCATCGTGTTGCTCGACGAGGTTTGTAAGCTCTTCGAGCGTATCATTCACGCTCGCCTCGTCGAGCATCTTGAAGGGGTCGGGCCGGACCTGGCACAGTGCCAGTACGGGTTCCGGCAAGGCCAATCGACAGTACACGCGATTTTGCGGGTCAAGGCCCAAGCGGAGGATGCAGTGGCTCGGGGTGAAGTGGTGGTGGCGGTGTCTCTAGACATCGCCAACGCGTTTAACACCCTGCCCTGGGCCTGCATACTGGAAGCACTGCGGTACCACGTGGTGCCACCGTATCTCCGGCGTCTGGTGCGCTCGTATCTCTCAGACAGGTACATAGTGTATCCAGGCGCCGACAGGTGGCACCGAAGAGCTATGGCCTGCGGTGTTCCACAGGGCTCAGTCCTGGGCCCTCTCCTGTGGAACATCGGCTACGATTGGGTGCTCCGTGGTACCAATCCCCGAGGCGTCGCTGTCGTCTGTTATGCAGACGACACGCTAGTAACAGCGACAGCCAGGTCTTTCCAGGAGGCCACCCTGCTCGCCTCGTTCGCAACCGAACAGGTGGTGGGCAGGATTCGGCGACTGGGCCTTAAGGTGGCCCTGAACAAAACCGAGGCCCTTTACTTTCACGGTCCTCGGATTCGGCCACCTTTAATGCCTCACATCAATGTGGAGGGGGTGCGGATTCCCATCGGCTGTACAATGAAGTACTTGGGGTTGATTCTGGACAGCCGGTGGGATTTCCGTGTCCATTTCAAGGAGTTGTCGCCGAAATTGGTGCGGGCGGCGGGCGCGCTCGGACGCCTGCTGCCGAACCTGGAGGGACCTAATAGCCCTTGCCGAAGTTTATATGCTGGAGTCGTGCGGTCAATGGCCCTGTACGGATGTCCCGTATGGGCCGAGTCCCTGAAAGCCCGCTGCGTCGCCTTGCTGCGCAAACCGCAGCGTTTGTTGGCGCAGCGAATAGTAAGGGGCTACCGCACGGTCTCCCACGAGGCGGCCTGCGTATTGGACGGCACCCTCCCTTGGGAGTTGGACGCAAAACTCCTCTCGTCCGCGTTCTTCTGGCGGGAGGAGGCGTCCAGTCGCCGTCAGGTGAGACTGGCCCCGAGGGAGATTGCAGCCCGGTTTCGCAGAACCGCTGTGGAGGAGTGGCATACCAGGCTGGAAAGCCCAAGTGCGGGCTTGAGGACAGTCGCGGCAGTGCGTCCTGTCCTAAAGAGATGGCTAGACAGGCGCCACGGTGCGCCAACTTTCCGGCTGACGCAGGTACTAACGGACCACGGGTGTTTCGGTCCGTTCCTGTGTCGGTTCGGAAAGGAGGTGTCTGCCGTGTGCCACCATTGTGGCAACTGCCGCGAGGACACGGCCCAACACACGTTGGAGGAGTGCCCAGCCTGGGGCGAAGAGCGCAGCGCTCTCAGAGCAGTCATCGGAGGAGACCTCTCGCTGCCGGCCGTGGTGTCGTCCATGGTCGCCAGCCGGAGGTCCTGGCGTGCGGTGGCCCACTTCTGCGAGAGCGTCATCTCGCAGAAGGAGAGTGCTGAGAGGGATCGGGAACGAAATGATCCCTCCCGCCGCCAGAGAAGACGTAGGAGGCGCCGGGTGGACGACTGACCGGCTTCTCCCGCCCTGTGGAACGGGGGCGTTTGAATTCCACCACGGTAACCCCTGCCTGTCGTACGAGGCGACTAATTGGGGCCATCGGGGGTCGCGGGCTCGCATCGGGGGGCTGTCAGCCCGAATCGATGCACTCCCAGTTTCGGAGCATCGTGCGACCCCGAGATGGACGGCAGCGCGTGTGGTAAGGCCTCGTTCGCTGTCGTTGTTCGGTGCGCGGGGGCTCCTAAGCCCTCCCATGGAGATGGGCTGCTACGCAGCACCGCGCAGGGGCGGTTCCGGCAGCAATTCTAGCACTCCTTAGAATACCCCGGGATCGCTCCGTAAGCGCCGAAGAAGGCCACCGCGGGGTTTTAGCTGGTAGTGTCGGGTGGGGTGTACATAGGGGGTAGGGACTCGGCCCAGCGGCTGCCCGGATAGCCATCATCCGGGCGAGGGGGATGCTGGGTCGTAAGACCGGCTAGTCCAGCATAACCGTTTTATTCTTATTCCGCTTCCCCCCGAAGCGGGCGGTAGTAATAAAACTCTTTCCCCGCGACAAAAAAAAAAAAAAAAAAAAGGCAGAAACCTTAGGCAGCGCTGATTTTCAGCCACTCCCGAATCCCTAGGTTGTTAAGCGGGATGTTCGGACGTTACTGCTTCCCCAGTAAGAAATAAAAATTATATATATTTATAACATCAAAGAAATAAATAATTATTTAAAATGTGTGTGTGTGCGTGTGTGCGCGTGTGGGTGCGTGTGTGTGGAGGTTGTATGTGTGTGTGCGTGCCTGGCCTGTGTTACCATTTACTATTTGCTGGTGCCTAATATTAACAATTACATTAAATTATTTATCTACCTTAAACTGATAAAATTTAGTTATATCATATAAAATATAATGTAAATAAAATAATAAAGATCAAGAAATTGATTGAAAACCAACAATTCTAAATACATAATGCAAAGAGGCACAATATAGTCTTATATAATACCCTGAACTAGAGTAGCAAGAAATGAGTGAATATATTACAGGACATAATATATACGGCTGAGATAGATAATGCAGCTGTAATCCGTGGCCTGGTTAAGGTAATAAAGGCAGTGAGAGGGCTTAGACCGTCGGAGGCGGCTTCATTTAACGCTTTATCTCCAAGGGTACGAGTCAGCAGATGTCTAGTTTCTAGCTACAGAAGTGTTGATGATGTAGGTGTTAAGCGAAAATCTAGAATATTTTAAGTGATACTTCGTGATATAGCGAAGAGGAAATCCAGAGTTACAACTTATGTGGGAAGTTTATTTCTTACTAGAGTCAAAGAAGTTGATAATATCTAAAAATATCAGAGTAACAGGATTTGTATGGATGATTTTACTGCACGTCTAAACTTAAATTCAGTAATAATAAAATATAATTTTTATTTAGATTTGGTATTGATATATCTCAATACGATATGTATTTTTTTATATAACCGCAATCGGCACTATTATCAGGTGTTCTGGTTTCACTTAAAAACACGTAGATATTTGTAAATAGTTACATGTAAAAAATTAGAGAACGGGTCTGAATCGCGCAATATTTAATGGTAGATATAAAGAAATACACCCAACAGTCACACACATAGTTCTGACCCCACACTAGGTAAAACCTGTCTCGTGGGTATCAACAACTACGAGAGACTACGGTCCTAGAATACCCAGACTTGAAACAAACATCTGTCTGTCACACAAACATCTGTCTCAGCACGGGAATCAAACCCACGGCCTCCCGTTTCACGACTCATCCGCTAGGCAACGGAGGCTCTCAATAAATACCAATTTACTTATTTAGAAATCGCGAAAGTTAAATTTATTGAAACCACATGTTCGTCTACGCCATATTTCAGACAATCTCTTTCAACTTGCGCCACCTTTCCACCCGTCCGAGCTCACTACGGCCCGTTTATACATTATTCACATAGTCGGCATTCGGTTAAACACGTTACTCGCTGTCAGTGCACTCGCCACTTGTCTTACATTCGGCTAGCTTTCGGCCAACTCCCACCGCACTACTCCTACTTACTGACCGCTATCACATCTATAAATACGTTGTGTTCTACATGTTACGTCTGACTTGAAAATAAATAACGCTAGGATTGAATTTGAGTCTCAAATGTTCTTCAGTATTGGTTGTAGAAAATTGGTTTTGCTTCGCTAAAGGTTACTTTTTAAATTAAATTTACTTAAGGCATTTATGGGCAATATGACAAAAACCAATTACGTGAAAGCTCAACTATTGGTTTTTCAACCAATAAGCTCATATTGACTTGTATGTCAAGTCTAAAATAAATTTTACATATAAATATGGTATATTCTTTGACCTTATATAATTAAAAAATCATTTGAGTGTTTTGGTTCTTCTTCCCAGTGGGCGTTTTTGAAGCGCCGAAAGATTTTAACTATTATCATAAAATTGATGTGTATTACCGCCTGTGGCGGGCTATTTATAATGAATGATTCATCATTTATAATGAAAGGGTCATCTCGTGTAGTAACTCAATAACAATAAAAATAAGAGCAAATTTCCAGTAAAAAAAAATGATTAGAATTTGTAAAAATAAGACAAATATTTAAATTGCTCACAAAATTATTTCCTTGGCCATTAATTTCTAAGAAACTGTGAAATTATTTCTAGTTACGTGTGGAACATTTTCGTGAAAAAATGCTCCACAAACGAATACAATACAAACAATGATATAAATGCAAGGTATAAAATATGAAATTTTCTTCCTTCTGAGTACTCTAACACTAGACCCTCGACCGCTTCTTCACCTCCTTGCCCCATGGCGTAGTGTGAAGAAGCTACACAGCAGACCGTGGGCGTGATTCTGTTCAAAATCAAAATCAAATCAAATATTTATTGAATCCATGAAATGTTATACATTATTTAGATTCAGTCAATTTTTTACTCGACCGCCAGTTCGGAATGCAGTTTCGCTAGAGAAGAACGGGCAAGAAACTTTAGCGTTGCTCTTTTTCAACATTGGTTAACAATATTTGGTAATACAATTATTATACAATTTTAATTTAATTACATTAGATTAGAGCAGCTCAATGTGTGTTAAGCTGTTGAGTAGCGAAGTATAGGTTCCTTCTCGCTACTTGATACACTAACTGGACGGCACTGCGCTTACCATCAGGTGCAGTGTGGTCACTTTGCCGTTCCAGGATAAAAAAAGTAATACACATCGGCTGGTAAGTGGCCCTTGCTGAAAATCAGTGTCAGGTGGACCCTCCCACCTGGCGGACGCTGAGCCTGTGGCCTTTTTGGTCATGCTTCGGACACGGATGGCTAGGGTTTATAAATGTGCCGGGAGTCCCTTTTTGTGTATAGTCTATAAGTTTTTCTTTTATGTATTAGATAGCTTGTATCCGTTATTTGTATTATCTTATTTTAAATGTATTCTCTGTGCATTTGTATTATACTACTTACTGCCATCTGGTCCAAAGACAATGGCCAAATAAATATATTCTTTCTTTCTTTCTTTCTAAGTACATTAAAACTAAACAAGTACTATGAAATAAGATAATACAATATTTCAGGAGTCCAAGTCATATATTTTTCTCTCTAATTTTGTGTAGACAACCCTATTTCCACATGGATTACGCAATTGGGTTACAAACAAGAAATATAAATAACACATTTGTATAATAAATATGAAAATACGATCGCACTCGGGTATTAAATGAGAGAGAATTCAGTACGGGCAACCCTATCTCGGCCGAAAAAATATTGAGCCAAGTCATAACGAACACTGAACGTCAAATATTTTTCTCTCCACTGAAAGATTGTAATAAAAGTCTTCAGATAAACGATATTGCTACCCTTGTCTAATAAAATTTAATATTGTTTTTTCAGGAAAAATATTAAGGGGCATAAAATTCTGTGTAATTTCTTGGCGTTCTGTTACTGTTACACTTTAAGGTATAGATTGCGTTAAAGGCCGGTCATGGTGAGCTCAACGCAAATGTTTTGATGTTTGTCAAGTTATTTTTGGTGACAAATATATGAGTGTCCCTTCGCGGTGTCATGGGAGTTGTTTTAAAAGTGAGAGGAGATCATTTAGAGACAAATGCTTGTGTGATCTACCTGTTGTGGGACCAATATCTGTTAGCACTAAAGTTTCAAGTCCAACTTTACCATAGACCTAGAGAATGTGCAATGATCTTCATAAAATTGAGCACTTTGTAAAAAGAGGGAAAGCGACTGTGCGGCCAACGCCTATTTCTTTTCGCTCCTGCAAGTCTGTGACGTTGACCAATCAAAATTCTAGAAAAAGAAAATTGCTGGCCGCACGTTCGCTTTTAATCTATGTCACATTTTCTGCCCGTTTTCACTTAATAGCTGGATAGAGAACGCCAGGCCATTCTCTATATCCATGGAATTTACATAGCTATGCTAAGATTAAGGCAGCTGGTTATGGTTAGCGCATGCGTTTTATAGCTAAATACCTCCTAGAGAGCTAGGAATGAACTTATGCGTTGCCAAAGTTACGCAAGTGGGCAATTTCTATATTTTATCTAATAGATGGATAAAGGATACAGCAGTTACCCTAAATTATAAGACACTAGATACAATTGTAATTATAATACATAATACTACGAACCGTAACACACATATTCCTGACTCCACACTAGGCCAAACTTATATCTGTTAAAAGAACTACGGGAGACTGTAGTCTCACAAAACCCAGATTCGAAACAAACACTTGTGTATCACATAAATATTTGTTTTTTTTTATCCTGGCACTGCAAAGTGACCACACTGCTCCTGATGGTAAGAGCAGTGCCATCCAGTAACAGTATCAAGTAGCGAGAGCCGATCTATCCCCCGCTACTCAACACAATCATGCCGGCCTGCTTCTTTACAATACGCCATCGGCAAGAAGGTGAAGAAGCAGTCGAGGTCTATTGTCAGAGTACATACTCAGAAGGCCGCGAAACGTCCAGTTAGAGAAACAATCTAAACCTCGCTACTCAATATAATTATGCTGCCTTATTTTGTATTAGTGTGGGGAGAAACCAAAAATAAAAAGAAGGTAATGCGGTCGTATACAATAGAAAATTAATTTTCATAAATTAATTGCCTGAACATTTTATGACCCATCAAAATTCATGATGCCGCGAGGCCCTCCACTGAGGAGTTATATTAAATTATTACAGCTATATTTGAGTGTGTTACCTATATTAACCATTATTTTCTATTTCTATATTTTACTAGCTATTACCCGCGGCTCCGCTCACGTGGTAGCTATCTTTGAAAGAAAAGGTATAAAATCCAAGAAGTCATCATAAGCTATTACATGTTTTTGTATTTTGCGAACTGTCAAACGACTGACAGTTATGGCAAACGCGCTAAGGTTGCGTTAGAAAAGTTTATATAGTCGTTAAGTTTTCTTAAATTTTCTAATTTTCCGCGCATATTTCTTAATTGTTTCTTTCATAAAAACCTTCTCCTGTGTATGAGTATGTAAGGGGAAGCCTGAAAGTAGCACCAATTGTGGAAAAGATGAGTAGTGTTAGGTTAGCTTGGTATGGGCATGTGATGAGGATGGATGAAAGGCATATGACAAGACTGGTTGTCAATATGAGTGTGGATGGAAGAAAGAGTCCTGGGAGACCGAAAAGAGGTGGAGGGATTGCGTGAATGAGGACATGTGCATGAAAGGGGTGAATGCAGATTTGACGCATGATAGGGCTGCGTGGAGGGTTCAAACCGTTTGTGCCGACGCCACTTAGTGTGGGATAAGGGCGGGTAGATGATGATAAAAACCTTCTCCTGACAATGACAAACACAAAAGAAAATAGCAAAATCGGTCCAGCCGTTCACGCGTGATGCCGTAGCCAAGGGAAATACGGATTCATTTTTATATATATATATAGATAAAACATTGTATCCCAGAGGCAGTAACTACGATAATTTATTTGATTAAAACCGCAAGCTGGAACTACGAAGCGTAGTTATCAACTATTCAACATTCCAGACGGAATTTAAAGTGAATCAGCAGGAGATATAAAATTTATAAATGTAATATTATTATCGAACGAGGAAGCGCTATTTCCGATTCGCAACTGTTCTTAGTTCCTCGATATATTATAGTGAGTAACATTTAGTTGTAATAATTCTTTATTGAATTTTAATTCACACTAAAGTAGGCTACGTCAAGACTTACCTAGGATGCGTGAACTAAGTATATATATTTTTTTCTTTTTTTTTATAAAATAGTCCGACAAACGAGCCAGTGGATCACCTGATGTTAAGTGATCTCCACCGCCCATGAACATCTACAATACCGAAAGTGTCATGTATGCGCTGTCGGCCTTAAAGGACAGGAATAGGGATTAGGGAAGGGAAGGGGGAATCTGGGCCTCCGGATATCTCACTTACCATACGAAACGCGACAGTAAACTGTCACTTTACGTTGGTTTTCTGTGAGACAGTGGTACTACCCCGGTCGAGCCGGCCCATTCATGTTGTAGACAAATATGTCTACAGCGTGGCTATACCACTCTTTATTGGTCTACCACTATTGTTACACTATAAAAGAGGTTAAAATTATAAAACTATCTAGAACTAAGTGCACAATTTCGCACGGTAAACCCTGCATGCTTGAAATTAAGTTTATAAAAAACATATAACGTAAACAAAACAAAACAATAGAAAATATAAATACCGGTCAGTTAAGAGTAAACATTAACATTAAAAGTGATTGTTGTACAGTAGCTTGATAGATTCCATAAATTAAGTAACTTAATTTGCGTCTTATAATTTACTAGCTGTTGCTCGCGGCTCCGCCCGCGTCGAGGTCATGTTTGGGAGAAAAAGTATACAACACAAAATACCAATCAATATTCATGCGTTTAACTTAAAAATGACGGATTTTCATACAATGTTTCATTCCCTATTTTACACCCTTAGGAGCGGAATTTCCAAAAATCCTGAAACATATATTTTTTATTTTTAACTAAAATGCCAAATACTAATTTTCATGAATTTAACTTCAAAAATGACGGATTTTCATACAAACTTTCATCCCCTATTTTACCCCCTTAGGGGTGGTATTTCCAAAAACCCTTCCTTAGTGGATGCCTACGTGATAAAAGGTACCTACTGTCAAAATTTCAAGTCTCTAACCCCAGCCGTTTTGGCTGTGCGTTGATCGATCAGTCAGTCAGTCAGTCAGTCAGTTTCTTCTTTTATATATACAGATTAAGTACTATATTAATTCTTAATATAGTATGGTGTGTATGTATGTGTGGTGCACTATGACTCAAATCTTGCATCCGTATACAACTAATTTGAGTCTTACTACACAAAGGCAAGAATTATAAAAACGTTCGAAGTGTATGTATATTAATATTCTAACGGACAACATGTGTGCATTTTTAATATAATAAAATAAAATAATAATACCAGCCCTGTATTAAACATTGTCCCACTGCTGGGCACGGGCCTCCTCTACTATAATAATAATAATACTAGCCCTGTATTAAACATTGTCCCACTGCTGGGCTCGGGCCTCCTCTACTAATGAGAGGGGTTAGGCCTTAGTCCACCACGCTAATGCGGGTTGGCAGACTAACCACCTCTACTAATTAAAATAAATATTTTTTAAATGGTGTAAGTTTTATGAAAATAAATGATGTCTAAATATAAGTATGTATGCATAGTCATATACATATTGACGGTTGGAGGCCTCTTTGATTTAAGTGATTTTTTGCGATATTTAGTTATGTACATATTCGGAATAAGGTAATTTTTCTGCATCTTTTGAGCCTAGTTTCAATTTGCTTGTTCACTTTTTGAGCCATTAAATCAACTGTTAAAATGGCTAGTTTCTTCGGTGCACTTTTATTTTGGAAAATAATGCTATTAAATGCATGCAAATAAGTCATAAAGATGCAAGTATGTGCTTACACAAGTAATACATTAATTCTATGCATTTTATATTGAGTATATTTCCACAAAAAATGATCTTTCCTCTTTAACCTACTTTTTGAATGAACTTTTAATTTGAACTCGCTTTGTATAAAATTTTATCCATAGTTTTCTTTTAAAAAATATGGTAATCTGTAGGCTTAATATCATTTATTTTAATATTAATTGGCACTAACTTATATAAGTGTAAGCTGAAAATATCGTCAAGAGGTAGGCATACACCATATTTTATAAATTTATATTATCCAATATTATTGAAAATAATGAAATAAACAAACCTCTTGGATTAGTAGAGGAAGCCGTGCCTGGCAAAAGTATAGTAACAGGGCTGGTAAAAACGATTTATAATAAATAGCTGTTGCTCGCGGCACCGCCCGCGTGGAGGTCATGTTTGGGAGAAAAAGTATACAATACAAAATACCAATTTTCATGCGTTTAACTTAAAAAAGACGGATTTTCATACAAACTTTCATCCCCTATTTTACCCCCTTAGGGGCGGAATTTCCAAAAATCCTGAAACATATATTTTTTATTTTTAACTAAAAGGCCAAATACTAATTTTCATGAATTTAACTTCAAAAATGACGGATTTTCATACAAAATTTCATCCCCTATTTTACCCCCTTAGGGGTGGTATTTCCAAAAACCCTTCCTTAGTGGATACCTACGTCATAAAAGGTACCTACTGTCAAAATTTCAAGTCTTTAACCCCAGCCGTTTAGGCTGTGCGTTGATCGATCAGTCAGTCAGTCAGTCAGTCAGTCAGTCAGTTTCTTCTTTTATATATACAGATGTTGTATTTTACTTGCCTTTTTGGTCCAGTCACATAAGGTCAAAATCAATTTTTATGCTACAACTTTGCATTTTCGATATAATGTAGTTTTAATAATACAAAAACAATGTGTAAAGGTTTTCGTGTCTGCAACCCCCGGCAAGCGTAGAAAAAAAAATAATGTGTTTTTTCGCAATTATTCGAAAACGGTAAAAGTTAGACAATTCTAATTAAAATGCGTAGAACTTATAATTTTACATAAAAAAGGTTCTGTAACTTTTTTCCTCCGGTCAAAGTTAACCGAGTTAGGGAGGTTTAAAGGAATGAACTAATTTTAATTGTTTGAACGTAAATAAAAAAATGGTAGATAGTAGAAAAATAAGCGAATTTTAATAATTTTTTAAAATAAGTTTTTTTATTGTTATAAAATATAACAATTTCAAATTCAAATCCGTACAAATTATTGTTCCGTAATTAGGAACACTTGTATGTGCGTATACCGTTAATAGAGAGCAAATGGCAGTATATGCACACTGCAGCTTCATAACTAGTCAGAGATTGCTAAGTGATTCGCACTTAAAAGGAAATTTGCACTTACCGTCTAAATATCGAATTTGTCTTGAAATATTAAAGACTGCTATGATTTTAACAGAAATTTAATGAAAAGGATATTTTAGGGAAATTATTTCGTTTAGCTTTAACGGTCTGTTGAGTGAAAGGTTAGGATAATTAAACTTTGTATCTTATGAATAATTTACAACAGTTATAACAATATAGGTATTTTCGGACACGCTGGCAAAAATCTTGTAAAGCTGTAGTTAGTATACTAAATAACTTATGATTTACTAGCTGCTAGGAGCTCATGTTTACATAAAGTATACAATACAAAACACCAATTTTCATGCTTCAAAAATGATGGATTTTCAAACAAACTTTCATCCCCTATTTTACCCCCTTTGGGGTGGAATTTCCAAAAACCCTTCCTTAGTATATGCCTACGTCTTAAAAGGTACCTACTGTCAACATTTCAAGTCTCTAACCCCAGCCGTTTGGACTGTGCTTTGGTATGTCAGTCGGTCAGTTTCTTCTTTTATATATACTGATTTACTAGCTAAACCCAGCCACGCTTCGATGTGGTAAAAAATATTGCTTCCGTTAGTATTTGCTTGAAATTTCCCGTTCCCGTTGGATCTTCGCGATACAAAGTATTTTTTTTAACCTGGCACGGCAACGTGCCCACACTGCAGCTGATAAGCGCAGTGCCGTCCAGCTAGAGTATCAAGTAGTGAGAGACAACTATAGCCCGTGGCTCGACACTATCATGCCGGCCTGCATAAACACTCGGGGGTGAAAATGCAACGGTCTGTCTAAGTCAATCCATCGAATATTTTTCGATATTTGCGGCTACAAACATATAATACTAGCCCTGTATTAAACATTGTCCCACTGCTGGGCACGGGCCTCCTCTACTAATGAGAGGGGTTAGGCCTTAGTCCACCCCGCTGGCCTAATGCGGGTTGGCAGACTTTTCATACCTTCGAAAAACTCTCAGATATGCAGGTTTCCTCACGATGTTTTCCTTCACTGTTAAAGCAAGCGATAATTAACATTTTAATACACACATAACTTTAGAAAAGTCAGATGTGTATGCCACTTGGGTTTCGAACCTATGACTTTCGTCTTTACAGTCCGTACCGCAACCAACTAGGCTATTGCTGCTATCTCTAGGCTATCGCTGCTATCTACAAACATACAGATGCTGTATTTTTATATATATAGATTCAGGCTTTCCACACACTTAAATTTATAATTACAAAAAAGCTTATAAATAATTATCAATATTTTAAGTTATCTATAAATCCAACAACTTCAAAATACAACTTCATTTAAATGTCGTGTCATAAATATATCTGATTTTCAGATTAGTTGAATATATTCCATTAGGACGACGTGGGTTTGAAGCTTGGGTGAAAATGATTGATTATACTGGCTAAAATCCTGAGTGACTCAAGATTTCTGCATGACAACCTCGGTTGTTAAACGAAAAACGCTATAGACGATTTAAACATGTTTGATGACAATATTATTTTTAAACTACTTCAAAAAAGTAGGAGGTTAACAATTCGTCGGAATCTTTTTTTATGTATGTTCCCCGATTACTCGAAGACGCCTGGACCGATTCGAGAAATTCTTTTTTTGTTTAGAAGGGTATACTTCCCAGGTGGTCCCATTGGCACGAAGTCAGGATCTGATGATGGGATCTCAGAAAAATCGAGGGCAACCCTCAAATTTTATAGGGACGCATCATTTGTTTTTTATTGAAGTTGGTGTAATTTTTATGAATAATTTAATAAAGTATCTATTGTAATAATTAAATACACCCAACAGTCACACACATACTGACCCCACACTAGGTAAAACCTGTATTGTGTCGCGCTTCATAGTATTCTGTGTTTATCTCAAACGAATTCTAAAGTTTAGAATAAGTTGGAAACTAAAAGACAACGACCGTAGCGCAGCGAGCGCAGAGGCCGTGGGTTCGATTCCCGCACCGAGACAAATGTGTGTGTGACAGACAGATATTTGTTTTAGCCCCTCGTAGTTCTTGATACCCACAGTATAGGTTTGACCTACTATGGGGTCAGGACTATGTGTGTGACTGTTGGGTGTATATATTTGTTATATTTAGTATTTAGAAAAACCTTATAATCATTATTACCCGACCCGGGGATCGAACCCGAGATCTCAGCACAGCAGTCGTACCGCGTAAATTACAACTGCGCCACCAAGACAGTCACATAGATTAAAAAGTTCAAATGTTTGCGACTAACTAAATAAAAAAGCTTTGTTTAACCCTTCTCCCGTTCGCCAACTTCTATAGGCTAGGAAAATACCATTCCTTAAGGGATATTCATATGCAAACTAGGCTGTTTAGTACCGTTTGTTTACGAGTTCCATTATATTACATTACTTGGCCAACTTAATTAAAATAAGGGAGGCCTGTTTATTATGGCGCGCTTGTTGACATCTGTGACAATTTGACGACCCCTGTCGAGGTTGTTTTTTAGCTTCAAGATTGCTTAAAGTTAATTAGACGGGGCGTTTCTTTATAGTTTAAAATACTCGTGCAAATGGACATAAATTTAGTAAGAATATTTAATAAGTATTTTTTCAAGTACTCTTTGTCAGTGCTTTTTGAAATTAGATTTTGTGTTTTTTTTAGGACTTTTGATGACTTTGTTAGTTAAGAACACTAATTACTAGACACTAATTCATGGAAAATTGTAATTGCTATTCTGTATCTATAATATAATAAAGCTGAAGAGGCACTTTGTCTGTACATTAAATATGCAATTTTTTGATTTAAAATGTGTTATATTAATTATCGATATAGAACCCAAAACAATTGTTTTTGGAATTCTTTTTTTTTTTATTCTGGCGCGGCAAAGTGACCAAACTGCACGTGATGGTAAGCGCCGTCCAGATAGAGTATCAAGTAGCGAGAGACAGTCTATCCCCCGCTACTCAACACAATCATGCCGGCCTTTTTTTTTTTTTTTTTTTTTTTTTTTTTTTTTTTTTTTTTTTTTTTTTTTTTTTTGTCGCGGGGAAAGCGTTTTATTACTACCGCCCGCTCCGGGGGGAAGCGGAATAAGAATAAAACGGTTATGCTGGACTAGCCGGTCTTACGACCCAGCATCCCCCTCGCCCGGATGATGGCTATCCGGGCAGCCGCTGGGCCGAGTCCCTACCCCCTATGTACACCCCACCCGACACTACCAGCTAAAACCCCGCGGTGGCCTTCTTCGGCGCTTACGGAGCGATCCCGGGGTATTCTAAGGAGTGCTAGAATTGCTGCCGGAACCGCCCCTGCGCGGTGCTGCGTAGCAGCCCATCTCCATGGGAGGGCTTAGGAGCCCCCGCGCACCGAACAACGACAGCGAACGAGGCCTTACCACACGCGCTGCCGTCCATCTCAGGGTCGCACGATGCTCCGAAACTGGGAGTGCATCGATTCGGGCTGACAGCCCCCCGCTGCGAGCCCGCGACCCCCGATGGCCCCTATTAGTCGCCTCGTACGACAGGCAGGGGTTACCGTGGTGGAATTCAAACGCCCCCGTTCCACAGGGCGGGAGACGCCGGTCAGTCGTCCACTCGGCGCCTCCTACGTCTTCTCTGGCGGCGGGAGGGATCATTTCGTTCCCGATCCCTCTCGGCACTCTCCTTCTGCGAGATGACGCTCTCGCAGAAGTGGGCCACCGCACGCCAGGACCTCCGGCTGGCGACCATGGACGACACCACGGCCGGCAGCGAGAGGTCTCCTCCGACGACTGCTCTGAGAGCGCTGCGCTCTTCGTCCCAGGCTGGGCACTCCTCCAACGTATGTTGGGCCGTGTCCTCGTGGCAGTTGCCACAATGGTGGCACACGGCAGACACCTCCTTTCCGATCCGACACAGGAACGAACCGAAACATCCGTGGTCCGTCAGTACCTGCGTCAGCCGGAAAGTTGGCGCACCGTGGCGCCTGTCTAGCCATCTCTTTAGGACAGGACGCACTGCCGCGACGGTCCTCAAGCCCGCACTTGGGCTTTCCAGCCTGGTATGCCACTCCTCCACAGCGGTTCTGCGAAATCGGGCCGCAATCTCCCTCGGGGCCAGTCTCACCTGACGGCGACTGGACGCCTCCTCCCGCCAGAAGAACGCGGACGAGAGGAGTTTTGCGTCCAACTCCCAAGGGAGGGTGCCGGCCAATACGCAGGCCGCCTCGTGGGAGACCGTGCGGTAGCCCCTTACTATTCGCTGCGCCAACAAACGCTGCGGTTTGCGCAGCAAGGCGACGCAGCGAGGTTTCAGGGACTGGGCCCATACGAATCATGCCGGCCTGCTGTTTAGCTTCTTGACATTACGCCTAAAGGATCCAGGATCATAGGAGGGAGGGAACACGGTAGCTGGCAAACTGTTCCACAGCTTGATGGTGCGGCAAAAATACAAATTTGCGTATCTCTTGGTTCGGGCCGGGGTAGTAGACACCACGAAGCTGTGGCTCCGCAATCCAGTACGCGTGGTTCTGGTATGGAAGGGAGAGGATGGGATAAGATCAAACAATTCCTCAGAGCATTCGCCGTGATACAGACGGTAGAACACGCGAATTCTGTCTGTATGTCAAGGCATCACGATCAAAGTACTGTATTACGACAAAAGAATCGACATTAAAATCAAAGAGTGTATCTCTTTTTTTTTCTATATTAATTTGGGTTTTTATCCACAAGGATATGCCAACCCCATCGTACCTTATCACCAAATATTAACTAATAACTATTAACTATGGTGAATACTAGGCTAGAAGAAAAACTTTAACGCTTAGGAGACTCTGCCAAATTACAAAATTGTTGAGTTTAGTGTATCTCGAGGTAACATTTAGTCTTCATTTCATTTAAATCGGTGCATTCCACGTGATGTAAAACTGTTATTGTGTATCGAATATTGTAACGTAAGCTGTGATGTTTTAAAAGAGCAACCATGGGGGTTTCTTGCCAGATTCTTCCCCATGGATAACCGGCTTCGGAACTGGTAGTAGTTTTAATCAACTGTGAAGTGTTATTCTTGTGTTTTTCTACCGAACTATCATACGCTATGCATCCGGGCTATATCTGGAGATCGGAGAGGGATGTTATAAGCCCTCTCACAGCCTCGACCTTTGATGACCTGCCGCCGACATGTATAATAATATAGTAGAATTCAGAGCTCATATGAGACACGTAATTCCTTAAGACAAATCTGTATATATACCTAAAAGAAGAAACTGACTAATCGATCAACGCACAGCCAAAACCGCTGAGGTTAGAGACTTGAAATTTTGACAGTAGGTACCTTTTATGACGTAGGCATCCACTAAGGAAGGGTTTTTGGAAATACTACCCCTAAGGGGGTAATATTTTACCCCCTTAGGGGTAGTATTTCCAGGGTATGATAGTTTATATGAAAATCCGTCATTTTTGAAGTTAAACGCATGAAAATCGGTATTTTGTATTTCTCTTATTACTTTTTCTCCCAAATATGACCTCCACGCGGGCGGAGCCGCGAGCAATAGCTAGTTAATTATAAACTATGTGGGAATCGTAGATGTTTCTTTTTAGCAAATTGACGACATGTTTAATATCCATGATCATTTTTAAAGGTTGTAAGGATGCATTAAAGTATGTCACGTTTTGCTCATTTTTGGTGAGTTGGCTCTAACCTTTCATATTATTGTTGTTCTCATGAAACTTTCAACGAATATTGCACGAACAAAACGTTCATCAGGAAATTAAAAATTAAAGTGGCAACTTTTTTACATTTCTGACCATTTTTTCGCGAAATGGCGTGACCGCACGAACTGAGCTTTTTCATTTTGTTAATGAAAAAACTATGCAACCAGAGTTTTGGATGGATATTAAAATAATATTTTGTTTCAATTTTATTAACCGGAGATACTTTCTATAGTATTTCTGACTGCCTCGGTGGCGCAGTTGTAATTGCGCGTACTTTACGACTGTTGTGCTGATTGTTGCTGTTGAGTCTCAGGTTCGATTCCCTGGTTGGGTTTTCTATTTAGAAATACTCAGTATCAACCCGGAGTCTGGAATTGTGCCCGGTTTGCCGACTCGCCCCGTATCACATAATGGGACCGTAATAAATTGGCGAAAAGTGGGTGTAGTCAGTCAGACCCTCTGCCCACCCCTTCGGGGATTACAGGCGTGAGTGTATGTGTATGAATAAAATTTGGGAAACATAAAAAATATTTAAACGTATAAATTTGAAACATATTACTTAAGTTGTAAAGAAGGTTTTTATGTGCAGCTGTAAATAGTTTGTTCTCAAGTCGTTAATTTAAGATTTACACCCTGTAAAGCTAGGTTGTCTAGTTTGAACCGCGATCTTAACTATAAAAAACAGTCGAGTTAGTACCTTTGGCGTGCGGAAACTTTCCTAGGTTTAGATGTTTGACCCACTTGAAATCTAGTTGTTTGAATATAGATAGGGTTTACTCGAAACATGTAATGTAGCAAAGGTGATAGTCGTAAGATTAGTTTCGTGTGCTTTCAGTTAAAGCTGGATTTAGTTACCAGAAAAGTTGATAACAGAAATGCACAAATAAATAAGAAGTTAAAATATGGCAAAAAGTCTTTTGGATTTTTTTTTTGTGGATAATTTTGTTTTTGTCATCTGAGCAACTCTACAAATAAGTCGGACAATAAGAGAGTCCCTTTCAGTGAAATGGAATAAAAACGAGATTTTGTATTGCTTCACCTGTATCTATGTATGTTTGTATGTAGTGGATTCTTTCAACATCATTTTCACCACCTTCCAGAGGTCAGATTTACTTGAAAATTGGCATTTGGGTTATTAATAAGATATTAGTAAAAAACACCCCACGTTTCTTTTTACAATCAAATTATTCTCTACTTTTTAGTTCACCTAGCTATTACAGCGTGTTTTTTTAATTTTAATTTATTTTACTTAAGACTGTACCCTACGCCAATGGCCTTGTCGATTTGAACTAACTACTCTATATGTTTTTTTTTTCGTATGGATTTGTGCTGTTAGCTCGTAATTGCTTTTACAGCTTCACCTAACATTGTGGCCGGCGCTTATGGCGCTCCAGCCAGAAAACGCAACATTTGTCAACAGCTAAGCTCAAAGGCCTCGTCCTACGTCGACGTGAATTCATAGTACAGTTGTGATTGCGATTAGGCAGGGACAGTGCTGCCTCGACAGCGACCGTGATGGGATCATTTGGATCTCCCAAAACATGTTTATGGCGACGACGGAGGGAGATTGCTTCACCGATATGTCTGGTGCTGAGCTGAAGTTTGAGGCATTCGAGATGCAGCGTTTTTCATCGTTTGTATTTATTTTGTTTAGGATTTGTAATTTTTTTTGAGTTTCAAACGTTTCTTTCAGTATAGGATACTAATGATTAAACATTGTAGATTTCCAAAAAAATGTATTATTTGCTACCATTACTATAATTCTTTGTATATTTGAGAACACGTGAATACATTCTATTGAGACAGAAAGATTCGTATAGAAGTCATTTTTTAAACACACACACATAGTCTTGAGCTAATGTAGCGACTAAGCAAAACAGCACGTATTATTAAGGCATTAAAATACAATAATTATTTTATTTAATAGAAAAGTGAGAGTTATGACATATTTATACTGTGCTCTGCTTGTCTGCTCGCTAAAGATGCTTGTACTAATGAGAATCGGTTCTAAATGCTAATCGATTACAAACTGCAATTATTCCTTGACTTAACTAGCATGCTTTTTGTTTCAACATCACGCGAACGGGTATCAGCCGATCTTAATTCTTGTGGGATCTTACAAAATTACAGTTATCATGATTATTAGCATCAGAAATTTGACATTTACCTCATATGTTATGTTTATAATGACATTTTGATAATATCGTCAAGTCACTCTTCTATGTAATTATATAGGGTATATTTTCTCTGTTGTTTTTTCTATTTCAGTACCATTAATAGACAAAATGATAAATCACTATTTAAAATGACTGTGTGTTTTATTTTATGTTTATTACAGTTAAACATGTAATTTATCGCGGTTGTAGTCAGATATGCGACACCAGTCGTTGGCAGTGAAACGAAATGTCGCTGGTTCGATCCTTGCACCGAGACAAATGTTTATGTGGTCGTCCCTCGTAGTTCTTGATGAGATTTGATCTAGAATGGGGTCAGGACTATGTGTGTTACTTGGGACTGTTGGGTGCAGTGGTGTGTCCGGAGACATTTTGGACTAGGACAAACCCGAATTTTGATACCTAAAATTGATCCTTTTTTGTTTTATACCCCATAAAGTAAACAGTTTAATTTTACTAACTTCACACACAATCGTTGGTGGCGATATGAACGATTGCAATTATTTTTTGCATCGATCTCTTAAAGCACCCTTTAGGAGTTTTAATAATCTTACCTTACTCTTATTATACATGCGAATGTTTGGATGGATAGATGAATGGTTGTTTGTAACTCAATCACGCCAGAACGGCTGGACGGATCTGGTTGAAATTTGGTACAAAGATAGATTATAGTCTGGAACAGCACATAGGTTTTTTTATCCTGGAAAAATATATGGTTCCCGTGGGATAGCTTCGTTTTTATTTTACACAGAGTAAGAGATCGTCATTTTTTTGCCTAGTGTTAGTTGAGGGGTCTGATAATGAATGACATGGACTACATTTTATCCCAGAAAATGCACAGTTCCTATGGGATAGCATAATATAGAAAGATGTAATGGCTTAAGATGTCTGGATGGATTTTTCCCCTTTTCTTTCAAAAATAACTACCACGCGGGCGAAGCCGCGGGCAATAATTAGCTTTACATATACAACAATCAGATGTATATTTTAGGCTAGTGACAAAACGACCACCAGGCGACAATTCTATAGATGACGGCTTTTCATAAAAAGGTGAAGCCTTTTTATGAAATAAAAATCAGAACGTATACGAACTTCGTATTCTGCAACTTGACCTCGAAAATAGATTCTATAGCTTCATGATACCGTCCTAAGCTTAATGGGCATTTACGTTCAGCTGACATAAGTCCTTAAGAGGAGTGCGTACAGTCAGCTAAGTAAATATTCAATGCGAGCCTTATTTGCATAGAACGTGTTCTGGAGGTAAAGGCCCCTTTGCGGGCGGCTGAACTGCTTTCGACATTAATAGATAATGAGTATAATGTAGACCCAGTGGGTCCGTATTTAGACAACTACGTCATTATAAATTATTAACTACTTCCCTGACACTGGCGAAGTCGTTTCAAGTGGCCGTAATGCTACATTATGTAGCAAATTTAAGGTGTTACGTCGGAATATAAATTATAACGGAATATTAGTATTTATGATACACAAACATCACAATAAAATGATGGAAAGACGTTAAATCATTTTGCTGCTAATAATAATCAAAATCAGAGCATAATTGACAGCTTCCGTGGCACAGCAGGTGAGAATTCGGCTGTGAAACGATAGGCCGTGGATTTGACTCCCGCACCGAGAGAAATGTTTGTTTGTGCCAGATATATATCTGTCGGGGGCATGTCCACGGGCCGAGGCTGAGAGAGGGCTTACGCGTCCCTCTCCGATCTCCAGATATAGTCAGGATGCACATCGTATGTTAGTTGGGTAGTAAAACTCAAGATTAACACTTCAGACTTCAGAGTTTATTAAACTACAACCAGTTCGGAATCAAGTCATCCATGGGGAAGAATCTGGCAAGAAACCCTCATGGTTGCTCTCATAAACACAGCACTTTGAATTACAGTTAATGTTGGTACATCGATCACTTTCTCAAAGCACTGATGATGTTCCCAATTAGGCAATACTACTCGAAACTACGACGCAACCAAGGGAGTGCAGCCCGGATCACAGCACTCCTTCAATCTACAACCCAAAGCGTACTCTCTGGACTCACAACAAGCAAAACTTTACTTCCATTCGATTTTTATGTGACAGGTAATATGGTATGGTTACCCGGTTGAGCCGAGCCATTTGTTTTGTAAACCAAAATCTACAGCTTGACTCTACCACTTTAAAGTATGAGAAAGTACATTTAGTACGACACTGTGGTAGCATCACCATTATTTTTGGATTTCACTGTACCTACCATTACCATCAGGTGCACTGTTGTCAGTTAGATGTGCTTTTAAAACTTTGATTTTAAAGTGTTTGGAACACTCCTTAACTTGCCACTGAGTTCTACAAAGAGTAGTACAGAGACTGTTTAGAACAAAATATATTAAAATCAGGCAAACAAAAAAGGTACTACGGCTTTAGTATATAGAGTCTATTTTAATTGAAACGCTGGTAAAACGTAGTCCATGACACATGGATATTTTTGGAGATTCTCATGGACATACCAAATTTTCCACGCCAGTTATATGAACAATTTAGCCAATTAATGTATCTATTTTGGCGGAACACTTGCTATTTTTGGTAATTGTGCTATTTTAGATATTCATTGCACTTGATCTTGTTCGGGCCTAGATACAAAACCTCTACAAATTTACTCCAATTGGGTCTAAAGAGAACTCGAGTCCAGACAAAGCTACCTAAGTTGCTGGGAATAGAGGGATATGGCGCAATATCATAAACTAAAAGATTAATAAACAGTACATTACTTTCAGTTTTGGGGACTGCACTCAAGAATAAGCTCCTTCTGTAAAGTGCTCGCAAAAAGTCAAGCAGAATCTGAGCCTTGTAAAAGCTCGCACCGTGTAATAAAGAATGTATATAATCACCAGGTTTAAATACTTCTATGCAAGAAATGAATGCAAGAATGCGTCTGGGTAAACACCTACCAAGTAATAGTGTTTAAGCGCAGTGTTTGGGTGTAAAGGGCATGCGAAATAGGGATAGTCAAATTACTGGTCATTATGAGACTTCTCTCTTATCTTATGTTTAGAAGTGCAGTGAAGTATCATGCAGTAGTTTGTAATTCAATGATCCAGATGGTATTGCCACTGGCTTGCTACTCTTGTTATTTAGATAAATAAAAAATATTGCCCAGTGGCACTGGCTTCAGCTTGTCTTATGTTATAACACCCAACAGGCACACACATAGTCCTGACAATTTATTTTATGTCCGTGACTAGGTCTCACGACACCCAGACACGTAACGAATCTTTTTCTCACTTTTGTGTCAGTGCGAAAATCAAATCCAGTGTTTTTTTCACAGCCGAATACTCACGCAGTGCTCTACTTACGCTGTCATTATTTACAAATACATGAATGAAATTCCAAAACATCACTAAAATTGCACTTTATATGTTGCTATTACTCAGTTGCATGATTTTTGTCGGGAGTCTAGAGTTGGGGTACGATGTTGGGCTGTGTTGCGGCCTTCTGAGTACTCTAAAACTAGACCTGGACCGCTTCTTCACCTTCTGACCATGACGTAGTGTGAAGAAGCAGGCTGGTATGATTGTGTTGAGTAGCGGGGGATAAATTGTCTCTCGCTACTCAGACATCAGATGCAGTGTGGTCACTTTAGCGTGACCGAATAAAAATTACTAGCTAAAAAGCGATATTCGTTACAAAGGTCACATCAACATCAATAAGGAAAGGTCACGTGTCGACCGGTTAGAGTCCCCCTCTTAAGAAACACCCGTCCAGACTTCATTTGCAAAAGTTGTATATGTACCTCTATTCTTCGAAGTTACGCCAGCAATAGTTATTGCAAATGATGTAAAAAATAAATTGATAAGGATTTCATAGATTGTGATTTTTGTAATTCTATAGCCATATTTTTAATAGTATTGTAGTATACCAATATTTTAGTTACTAATCAGCCTCCATGGCAATAGCAAAAATGTAGCAATTAAAGTAGCAGAAAAATATATTTACGAGTAGATTAATCTGCACTGCTTATATTAGGTTCAACAGTATGTACCAAGTTTCTCAAGAAATTCTCTAAATGAGGCGGAAAACCACATTAAAATCCGTCAAAGGGTTTAAAAGCCTAATGTACACCATATGTGTGGTAGAGGTCTTGGTATTATGTAATGTATATGAAATTGAAAGTGATTGTTTAATAACTAATGAATGAAAAGATACATGTATTATATTGAATACTTTATTAAGGCGCTCTGCATAGTCAAAATAGGCTTCAAAAAACAGTTTTTTAGCCAAATGTGTACATTTTAGAGCAGCAAAAAAATTATATGTTAATCTTGATCATATTTATGGGAGGACCTTTGTCTTCAAAACACGATTTCGTTAAATTTTCTCGATAGAAAAAAATCATAAAGTTTCAAAATCTATGACGTTGGATAACAAACCACAACGGCTTTTACTGGTGGTAGGATATTCATATCCTACCACTCTGGTGTAAAATCCACCATAGTGGCACACGCAAACGTGTCGCGTTCCGGGATCAGCTACTGTACATCCGGTTTTTGGCGGGGGTCTAGAGTTAGGGTACTATGTTTGGCCGTGTTGCGGCCTTCTGAGTACTCTGACACTAGACCCTCGACCGCTACTTCACCTTCTTGCCCATGGCGTAGTGAACAAGCAGGCCGGCATGATTGTGTTGAGTAGCGGAGGATAGACTGTCTCTCGCTACTCGATACTTTAATTGGACGGCACTGCGCTTACCAGCAAGTGCAGTGTGGTCACTTTGCCGTGTCAGGATAAAAAAATAATAATAAACAGCTGTGTGGTCTCCAAACTAAATAGATAAATACGCATTCACGTCTGTAATCCTCAAGATATAGGCAGAGGTGTATCCAGTACACCAATATTTTGCCGAGCTTATTACCCATGACGTGATAGGTAGCGAGCCTACGAGTACAATTCCAAATGATACTGTGTATTTCATGGTTGAGTCCTCAGAAAATCAAAAAATCAAAATCAAATATTTATTGAATCCATGAAATGTTATACATTATTTAGATTCAGTCAATTTTTTACTCTACCGCCAGTTCGGAATGCAGTTTCGCTAGAGAAGAACGGGCAAGAAACTTTAGCGTTGCTCTTTTTCAACATTGGTTAACAATATTTGGTAATACAATTTTAATTTAATTACATTAGATTAGAGCAGCTCAATGTGTGTTAAGCTGCCTTATTGCAAGATTGTGAAATAAAACTCCTTACAGCACCTAGTGCCGCACATGACCATCGTGAGAGTGAAATCTCGATTTCTTAAAGCAGTTGGTCCTTACTGAAATAGTCTGAGCAGACCAATCCACACGAGCCGCACCCGATCACGAGTAGTGACGCATGTGTCAGCCATCGGCCTCCTCAACCATGTTACAGGGAAGAGACCGACCTGGCACATGGCGCCGCAGCAAGCACAGACACTTTAGCGAGCATGACATACCCAGACTAAATACAACAATTAAATACTAAGACAATAATATCAAGTAAAGTCATGTAAGGCATATAAGTTCGCAATGTTAAGCAAATAAAATATTGGCATAACTTAATATATATATCAGCACAACAGACGTACAAAACGAAACGCGACCAAATTGAATATAAATGTATTATTTGATGACAGCCTCTGTGGCACAGCGGGCGCGTCGTTGGTTGTGAAACGAGATGCCGTGGGTTCCCGCACTGAGACAAGTGTTTGTGTGAGAGACAGTTTATGGTGAGGCAATGGCGAGGCCTAGGACCCAAGCTACCCGCGGTCTGGACCCCAGAGTGAGGAACCTCCTCAGAATACGCCTTTTGTATCTGGCTCTTGACCCAACGACCAAGTGAATCTCTGATTGCTGTTGAAAATTTATTTTAGTATTGTAATTTATCTTTTGTATGGAATAAAATAGCTTTATTATTATGATTATTATGAAAAGATTAGGGTTATGTGTCGTGACTGTTCGTTGTAAACTATAATTTGCTCAAACCGATGCTAGAAACCTATCTGGATTTTTGTTTTTACAGTGCATCAAATAAAAATAAATTTTACTAGATATTAGGATTCGTATTAATTTTCTAGAGTCGAAAATATACATAAAAATGGAAATATATGTAAAAAAATATTATATGAATTTTTCCACACCTTAAACGTATAAATAAAGTCTCGCATATAAACAAAGATTTTAATAAATTTAAATATCAAAGTCTTCGAAGTCGAGCTTCATTTACCTAAAATTTGACAACCCTAAGCTTTGCTAGTGCTCTGTTTGAGACAACCCTAACTATGTCAGAACTTAGGTTTGGTCAAATAAAATAACAATATATAGAATAGGGGAAAAACAACAGCGACAAGGTTATACGCACATATACACTCACGCCTGTAATCCCCGAAGGGGTGGGCAGAGGTGTAACGAGTACACCCACTTTTTGCCGAATTTCTGTCCCATAATGTGATAGGGGGCGAGCCTATCGCCATACCATACCATATGTAAGTGGTAGAGCCACGCTGTAGACATATTTGTCTACAGCATGAATGGGCCGGCTCGACCGGGGTAGTACCACTGTCTCACAGAAAACCAACGTAAAGTGACAGTTTACTGTCGCGTTTCGTATGGTAAGTGAGATTCCGGAGGCCCAGATTCCCCCTTCCCTTCCCTAATCCCTATTCCTGTCCTTTAAGGCCGACAGCGCATACATGATACTTTCGGTATTGTGGATGTTCATGGGCAGTGGAGATCACTTAACATCAGGTGACCCACTGGCTCGTTTGTCGGACTATGAAAAAAAAAATACCGGGCACAAATTCCAGACTCCGGGCTAATACTGAGGAATTTCTAGATAGAAAAACCCAATATCACTTTATCCGACCCGGGGATCGAACCCGAGACCTCAGCACAGCAGTCGTAACGCATGCGCAATTACAACTGCGCCACCGAGGCAGTCACAAGGTTACCGCTTTTGTTTTTCTCTTATTGTCCAACTAGGTAGTTGAGAGTGGTACAGACTGCCAGCACAAATGGTATATACTGGCTTTTCTAAATGACGTGTCTATTTATTGTTAATTATCGCTTGCTTTAATTGTGAAGAAAATATTCTGTCGATACCTGCATCTGAGAATTATCTACAAGATTTTCCATTTAAAAATCTACCAACCCGTATTAGGTTAGCTTGTTGAACTAAGGTCTAACCCCTCTCATTAGTAGACGTGGCCCGTTACCATGAGTGAGGAAGTAAATAAAGAGCTAAAATTAAAACAACATTCACTGGTTTGTGCCAATGTAGAAAGACTATAAAACTAAAAACGTTTTTAATTAAATTAATTGAATTTTTGTTAAGTGTGTAAACAAATATAACTTGTATGCTATAGATGATATGTACAATATATTCAATTCCAATCATATCATGGGACTGAAATAAGTTCGGCAAACTATGGCATTAGTAGGAACTCTGACTACCTCTTCGGGATTACAAGAACACGTTACTGATATGTCACCGTGACAACTTTTAGTAATTGTTTCGAAATCTCGCGAGAGTTTTGGATCTGCGGTTCTTAAAGTTTAACCAGAACGCGGTTGGGATACAGCTGGCGATAATTGCGTTGTATCAATCTTAGTGGATTTGCTTCGTTCAAATTAATTATGTAGATGTTATTATATTTCATTAACAAATGCTTGAGACTCCACACTCAAATACGCTACTTGTTCTTTGCGGGTTAGGAAAATATTTTTAGGTATTTATTGTGTTATTTTTGATGTCATAAATTTTATGTAGGACATTATGAATTTTCTACCTGAATAATGGTTTATTTTTTACAATTAAATTG
This sequence comes from Laothoe populi, assembly GCA_905220505.1. NCBI lineage: Eukaryota > Metazoa > Arthropoda > Insecta > Lepidoptera > Sphingidae > Laothoe > Laothoe populi. Next base: position 5,095,634 of record HG992161.1, on the reverse strand, counting down.
GTACCCAAAAGAGCAAATGCCAGACCTAAGACACTGTAAGCTCTTTCTGCGTGAATCGGACTACAATAAATCAAATTAAAAACATCCATGTTGAGGGTAGAAACGCTACTCTATCATTTGACGTGACGACATACATCTCAGTCCGCCCCGTGACCACAAAGGCTGTAAAGCTTTCGAAACGTCGGCACTAAAAAAGTAAAAAATAAATAAACCGCGATAAATCCGGAAAATTTGTTTTTATGTAAATATTTTTTTGACAAGTCTTTCAACTGATGGCATCATGTGATGGAAATTGTATACAAGTTGTTTAGCTATATGTTGGCTTATATTGTGCGTTGTGATCTCAAAATAATTTTTAAGATTACATACAATAGGACATCTTTTTTTTTATCTGGCTCGGCAAAGTTACCACACTGCACCTGATTGTAAGCGCAGTACCGTCCAGATAGAGTATCATGTAGCGAGATACAGTCTATTCCTCGCTACTCAACACAATCATGCATCTACTCACTGAACAATGTTTGGCTTGCATAAACTAAAATTATATTGTAGCCCTTCTGTCTTAGTGAATAGGCTGGTCTAGGTTAATCAAAAAATAATAATAATTCCACCCGTTCATTCTACATTTCATGCGTTTAAATTCAAACATGACGGATTTTCATACAAACTATCATCCCCTATTTTACCCCCTTAGGGGTGGTATTTCCAAAAACCCTTCCTTAGTGGATGCCTATGTAATAAAAGGTACATACTGTCAAAATTTCAAGTCTCTAACCCCAGTCGTTTAGGCTGTGCGTTGATCGATCAGTCAGTCAGTCAGTCAGTCAGCTTCTTCTTTTATATATACAGATTGCTCCCCTACTAGGCTCAGGCCTCCTGTACTAATGAACGGATTTAGGTCTTAATCTACTACGCTGGTCTAATGCGGGTTAATAGACGTTACATACTTTTGAAAATCGTATAATGAATTCTCAAGCTTCTTTACAATACAGTACTTGTTTGTCTAATTGATTAAATACTTTACAATGTAGTTTTCGTTTTGAACCTGCAACTCGCATTTCGGCAGTGGGTTCCCACTGGTCCTAGTCCCATGTAGTTTATCACTGCTATTATTTGCACAAAAAAATATCTCACAAAAAATAATGTGAATAGAAAGATTTTGTGAGAAGTATCATATTATTATTGGCCCAAAGAAATCCCAGTGTTAATTAAGAACCGCAACCTTCTGCTGATCTCTTGCTATCAGGTGACCTACTTACCCGTTTGCCGCCATTTTTATATAAAATTATGCTGCCTCTACCGTATAAAAGACCTCGTTAGCTGGATATATTAATATCTGTCTGAGTATGTCATTAAAGTTAAAAATATAGCAAAGCTTGTATACTCAAATTAACTTTACGGTTAATTGACTGCGTAATTTGTAAAAGCTATTTAAACATGCTAGGAAAATGACAAAGAAAATACTAAATGTATTTCTCTAGAGATTTTATATAAATTATTCATTGTCAATGGTTTGTATTTTAATAAACTGAGCATGAAAGAAACTCATAGATTCCACATCAAGCGTTGGAATCCCGACCGGTCCTGCAACTACCCACGCGTCTGAATATCTTATACGTTAGGGGCTCTATCAATCGTTCTTCTTCACGATGTAAGTTGAAATTCAGTACAATGATTTCGTCAAGTTAGGGTATCGTAAGTGGCTATGTTAGAGTCCAGAGACAAAAATACCACAGCGCAAATGTAAATTGCCTACAGTTTTGAACTAAGGTATAAATGATCTTATGTGCAATCATGTATACATTCCATAGACTTCCACTTCCATAGACAACACAACCTGATATTACTGGTTATGGACGAAATAATAAAACTTACTCATGGCGTGCATGCTAGATAGGCAGGCTAAGGCTGCAGAAAGAGCTCGAGGACTAAACAGGGCAATTTTGTCATTTCGTCAACTTTTACAACATCGAGAGGATTTGGTGCGTAATCTTAAGGAAACCAGTGTGTATAAACAGAATCTCTGAAATATCCATTTATTCGCGCGCCTCGTCGGCAAAGCTTGAGAAACATTGCGTTGCTAAATGTTTACTTAGGTGATTTATTACGCCAAACGAAGTACCGGGAATTAGACACAATTGCGTGCAAGATTAATGTTTTCCCGAAGACACAACGAATTTCATGCCACAGATACCCACGACTAAGCATCTATTAAGTATGTAAGTCGAGCGAGTTTCAGTGGGCATAAGTATATGCTTCTATCTAAATTACAGTAAACTACTAATATTTATTTAATTGATTAGCCAACAAATGTTTACACCAATACAATATTTTATGTATGTAAATAACACAAACGTATAGTGCAACAATAACTTACAGGCTAATACTACAACGGTAGGCAGCGGCATAGCTGTGCTCCGGTATTGCAGAAGTCTATGGGCGGCGGTGACTACTTACCATCAGGTGGCCCGTCTGCTCGTCTGCCTATCGAGGCACTAAAAAAAAAACATGCACAACTAAGACAGGCCAATTTAAACTTTAATAGAATTAAAGTGAAAACAATAAGCTTATAAATATACATTTCTACATTAGAATTACTAATACTATACTAATTCTTATTTTAGTTGAACTATACAAAAATTACTGAAAGATCCCTTTCAGTAATTTTTAAATACAAAAAAAAAAAAAATGTTTTATTTATATTAGCTTTAGTGTTAAATTTTGTACGTAAATAAAAAAATATTTTAATTATTAAAATCAGTGTTTATTTATAATTGTCTGTTTAGATTATTGCAGTCGGTTAAGTAAATGTAACCAATTATTTTTTGCTTTGTAGTTTCAGGGTTTTTTTGAAGGCGGTTTTATTTTTATTATATGTAATCTTTATACCAATAGAAAATGAATGTAAGAGAATATGCACCAAAATAAAATACTATTTTATGAAACCTTCGTGGCGCAAAGGACGAGCTGTGAATTGAGAGATCGCGAGTTCGATTTTCGTACTGCGACATATGTTTATACTAGATGTTGCTCGCGGCTTCGCCCGCGTGGTGGTTATTTCGAAAAGAAAGCTATTACACCTTTCCATATTTTGCTATCCCATAGGATGTGTGCATTTTTCCGAGATAAAAAGTGGCATACAATACAATACAATATACAACAACTCTTTATTGTATAACCATAAAATATAGTAACATAGCCTACATATAACTTAATTACTAAATGGTCATACAATGGGCGGTCTTATCGCTAAAAGCGATCTCTACCAGGCAACCTTTGGATGGACATATATGGCATATGTTATTTTCTGATCCCTAAATTACTACTATGCAAAAAATCATGTCGATCCCTTGCCCTGTGAATAGCTAAACTATCCCACGGGAACTGTAAATTTTTCCGGGATGAAAAGTAGCCTATGTGCTATTCCGGACTATAATCTATCTCTGTGCCAAATTTCAACCTAATCCGTCCAGCCGTTGTATTGTGATTGAGTAACAAACATCCATCCATCCATCCATCCAAACTTTCGCATTTATAATATTAGTAGGATATTCCGCAAATATTTGTTCCAGGTCTCAGTGTTGCGAGACCGAGTCTCTGGTAGTTCCTGATACCCGCAACAAAAGGTATCAATCTTACTGTGCGGTCGAGAATATGCGTGTGATTGTTTTTTTTTATACTGTAAATATACTATAGATTATGAAGATAAAATATGACACAAAAACTGACCAGGCAGTGTATAGTTTTAACTATTCACTTCAATTGAGAATAAATAGAACATTTCAGGGTCCAAATAATTACTAGCACACCAAAATAATGATGGCTTCATAAATAATGTATATTAATTAGCACTATACCTTGTTTTTACAATTAGTTCCCACGCTAACATTAAATTTCATAGATATTGTATTTCGAATTTCAAGAAGACTATGTACTATTTCAACGAATAAATAAATAATGATCAACTTTAATTACCATAGTCCTACGTGTTTCGTCTAGAAAATAATATTTTAGACCTATATTGAAATTTGTTTTGTTCTGTTGCCCGCGGCTCTGCCTAAGAAACATAATTTTTTAGCTTAGCTAAAAGTGAAAGCTTAATCGAAATTCGTTCAGCCGTTTTTCACAGATGGTGTTTTAATCAATATGCTGCGCATCTTTGGTTTAATGGCACCATGGTTGAGAAACCGATGATAGGTCCTATGTTCAAATCTCGGCCGTGCAATCTAAATTTGGTAAACACATACATTGGCATTTGGCCTTGATAGGCCAGTTATTCGCCACCTATCATCCTATCATGGGACGGAAATAAGTATAACCGTGGCCAGAGTCGTCTTAGGCCGTTTTTTCGAAAAACTTATAAACTTTAAACCTCTCTCAAGTATTTTTTCAAAAAAGAAGTTTTCACTTCATAAAACGTAAACCGACTTCAATCAAAAACAAATTATGCGTCAATATAAAATTTGAGGGTTGCCCTTGATTTTCCTGAGACACTATCATCGGATCCTGACTTGGTGCCCATGGGACCACTTGGGAAGTATACCCTTTTAAACAAAAAAAGATTTTTTAGAATCAGTCCAGGCGTCTTCGAGTAATCGGGGAACATACGTAAAAAAAAGATTCCAACGACTTGTTAACCTCCTCCTTTTTTTGAAGTCGCTTAAAAAGACGTCCATCAAAATGTCCGTTAACCGTCGATACTAGTATAAATGTATGAATGAATAACTAAATGAAGTAATAGATTAGATATACAAATAAAATACATTCTTAAGAAAAACGTCTATTTCGTTAAGTAATGACAAGAGACCTCCAAATTCCCGATTAGTTGTGGTCCCTTGAAACGTTCTAACACTATTAATAAAAGTAATCCTTGAAGCCTCTTTGTGTGCAAAAAGTCTTTATTCGCCCTTGTTTTATTGGCTAGATTAAGAATATTTTAGCACAATAGCTTCGGTACATTTACGGTCAACATCATTGTACTTAGCTAGAAGATAAAGTGAACACGTAATATGCTCCTGAAATTAACTTATGATAATTGTGTGTTGTGGGGGTGGAGACCGCGTTTAGGCAAACGTAGTGTGGGACGCCCTGCACGATGGACCGACGACTTGAAGAAGGTGGCGCGGCGGGTAGTGGATGGATGGGCTAAAACTGGGCCAAGACCGGCATGGTTGGCGTTCACTTGGGAGGCCTACGTCCAACAGTGGGCGGTAATAGGCTGTGAATAGTATGTAACAACTGTGCAGTTGCTCGTCTATTTTAACTATTGACTACGATCATACAATGGAGACTTAAAACAAAAATAATTTTACGGGTTGTATTGCGCATTGTTTTAATTTTTTACCCTAGAAAAACAAACCGGGGTTTCTAAGTTAGTCAGTGACATTACCGACTGTTATTGAAATAAATTTTTCACCAACTAAACCTTGATAAAATTGCTCTTCACCATTCTCTTTGGAATAAAAAAGTATTCAATTACTTATTAGTCACATTACTGCTTTCAGAACGACTTTACGAGCAAAACCCGTGGGGTAAATTGTACCCCTGTTGGTAGTTTACAGATAAAAATAATAGGTTTGTAGTTCTAGGGTTAATCGCCACGTATCTGCCCCGTGGCCGTGAAGGCTGTAAAGTTTTCGAACGTCGGAACTAAGAAGTAAAAATAAACCGATATAAATTGAGTTTTATTCAATCTGTATCAAGGGTATCAACAACTACGGACTTCGGGTCTTTTGTGGGACCGTAGTCCCGAAACAAATATCTATCTGTCACACAAACATTTGTCTAGGTGCGGGAATCGAACCCACGGCCTCTCGTTTCACAGCCGGCTACTCGCCCGCTTCGACACGGAGTTTGTCAATATTCATAAACATAAGAAATCATAATGGAGCTTTAGGTAAAAATATATATTTTGACTACATTACAAAGACAAATGTTTTTATAACCCGCAAATGTTATATCAAGAAAAAATATTGTTAGTACACCTGTTGATTGTTCTGAATTATGACTAAGTCTTGTATATATCTGGTTCATTTGTGTATATTAATAAAACTAAATGTACATAATATATTTAAAATGATTCTTAATCGCGCAATATTTTAATTCCTGACTACCCGGTTGAAACTCTAATTTTATAATATGTATAGAAATCGCAAAAGTCTACAATCTAGACTATAATATTATAAAGAGGAAAGATCTGTATGTATGTTTGTAACGAATTGGCTCAAAAAGTACTCGACCGATTTTAAAACTTCTTTCATTTGAATACTACATTATTACTGATTAATATAGGTTATTTTTATTGCAAGAAAAATTACACTCTGACATTACACATGACCTCATCATAAATGTATATATGTTTGTTTGATTAACTTACAATAAGATCAAGAAATTTTATACAATCATTGTTCGGTTATTTGTTTTGTAGCGATAGAAACAATATCTCAAAGATCAAAAGGCGTGCTCATCTACATACATATTAAACAGCTATATCACATTATACAAAAAAGAATCTTGATATAATTACAACACATAATCCCAACCAAAAACTAAGTTATCAATTAAGTAATATGAAACTTGCCGGACAAGGAAATCACCCAAGCTATTATCAAGACGAATAATGCTATGAATAACCGCAAAATCTCTAATTTTTTTCGAAATAGAAAATATTGTGTGTTACACTTTACTTATAATAATATAACACTTTATTCTTACACCACAACATACAAAACAGGTTACAGTATCAACTTATTTAGGTATTACAAATTGGCGGTCTTATCGCTAAGAGCGATCTCTTCCAGACAACCATGCAGGGAGAGGAATAAAATGAATTGAAATTACGGCGGTGCTGTCAATAAACTTACATAACAAGAAATACTTAGGTACTTACAAAATACATACAAATACATAGACTTACAAATAAATAAACGTACATGTATTACATACATTTAAATAGATATATAATACATATACATTATTATTACATGGTTAAAAATACAATGATACAATCTAAGTACAATAAGAATTTATATAGACGGGTTAGGGGAACCAGTAAAATTAAAAATTAATGTGAAATTAATGACGGATCTATACTAGTACACCGTAGCAAACTTCAAACATAACAATAAATAAACTTTTACTTTAGCTATTCAACTTCATCTACAAATATTTGATTAGATTATTTGTACTTATGTGTAGGCAAGTGTAAGCAGTAGTAAGTGTAAGCAGTGATAGCCTAGTTGGTTGCGGTACGGACTGCGAAGACGAAAGTCGTATGTTCGAAACCCAAATGGCATACATCCCTGGCTTTTCTTAAGTTATGTGTGAATTAAAATGTTAATTGTCGCTTGCTTTAACGGTGAAGGAAAACATCGTGAGGAAACCTGGCATACCTGAGAATTCTCATACGAGTTTCGAAGGTATGTGAAGTCTACCAACCCGCATTAGGCCAGCGTGGTAGACTAAGGCCTAACCCCTCTTATTAGTAGAGGAGGCCCGTGCCCAGCAGGGGGACAGTGTTTAATACAGGCAAATCCAAAAAAAACGCAAAAAACGAAAACAGAAATTTAAGAACCCGCTGTCAAACTACTGATAAAAACTATTCTTTGTAGATTCATTTTAATAATATAACTCAAGAGTTTATATGTCTGCTTCTATCATCATAACATTGAAGCGTATTTGAATATGAAGGATAAACACCGCAGTAGATTAGCTTCTCTCTCGCAGATGCATAGTTCCCTTAGGATAAATAAAACCCCACTCAGGGTAGCGAGTGCAGACAATAAATATTTCAGGCTTATTTCTTTACCTTCCATCTAGGGACGTCGCAGTCTACGGATTAGACAATTTTAGGTTCGATTCATAGTTTAGGCTATATTTGGTGCAAGTTTTTATTATAATATATCAATATGAACATAAGTTAATTTTTTTCCTGGCACGGCAAAGTGACCACACTGCACCTGATGGTAAGCACAGTGCCGTCCAGTTAGAGTATCAAGTAACGAGAGACACTCTATCCCCCGCTACTCAACACAATCATGCCATGGGGCTAGGAGATGAAGAAGCGGTCATGGGTCTAGTGTCAGAGTACTCAGAAAGCCACAACACGGCCAAACGTGGTACCCTAACTCTAGACCCCCAACAAAAACCGGATGTACACTGGCTCATCCCATTTTATATTTCTAACTCCTCCCTATATTTCTATTTGATTAATTTCGTTGCGGGATAAAATACAGTTATGAAGCATTACCAGAGACTCGCCGAGTTTCATTACTCGGTGTCGAAAAAATGCGTGCCATTGTTGATCCTGGCTAAACAGGAGTTACAATGGCGGGTGTATGGGCGATATAGTCTCTGGCTCCGGAACACGACCCACTTGCGTGTGTCACTATGGCGGACTTTACACCCTGTGTACGGTGATCGCTGTCCGGACGCATATGAATATCCTACCATCAGCAAGTATGCACCGTTATGTATTCATTATAAGATTTAAACGTCTGTATCATTCAGGGATACAATCATACCTCTTTGTATTTACACAATTTTGGTATATAATAAATCAGAATACCACGGAGTCACAAAATAATAATAAATAAATGACACCTAACAGTCACCCATTAAGCCCTGATCCCACACTAAGACACAAGTTTTGTGTCGTGGGTATCAGGGACTACAAGAGACTTTCGGTCTCACAACACCCAGCCCCCGGACACAAATATCTGTCTGTCACACAAACATTTGTCCCAGTGTGGGAATCGACCCCACAGTCTCTCGTTTCACAGCCGGCTACTCGCCTACTGCGCCACGGAGGCTGTACTATACATACTTTAATCCTATTAACCATGATAGCGGCCAGGAGTCACTAGCTCTTTATAAACCAGTGAGGTTGTTTTTAAACGGATCAGTGGCACTGAAGAAAAAGTTCGCTATTGTATGAGTGATGCCTTAGAACATAGATTACCGAAATGGGTTTTAATTTTAAAGAAATTCCAAAGAAAAAGAATATTCGTTAGTAATTCTATTAAACAATAAACTGAACTTGACAGCATTCTTTCAGTTTAATATATTACATGAAGAGAAAATCTTGTACCCATTTTTAAGCATACGCAAAAGGATGCGAGTACTAACATAATTAATGTGTATATGGAGAAGAAGTGTAGTAAGCTAAACTTACATATATCTAGCTAATGCCCGCGGATTTTTATTTATGAAAAATAGGTACAAATGTTAGGAACATCAACAAAACTATGCCAGATGGATATTTAAAAGGCACAAATACAATGTTTATAATTTATTAATTGATTTACACAACACTGTTACACATCTCAGTGCTTAATATCAACACACACGCATGTCAGAATTCACTTTAAGGTTTCTCTTTATAATTAATCTACCAGCATTACCCTTTAAGTTGAACTGAACAACGCCATTGAACTGTTTACACATTGATACACTTACTACCCCGCGAACGAACCACGAATATCCTGGCTATCACCTAGTCTACTTCAGAAAACAACTGAACTGAACACCGGAGCGCGGAAGGCACTCTGTTTTAAATTAAACATTTACTACTCCCACTTTGGTTGTCATTATTAACTGCCCCCAACTAGTCTCCTAAATACCTCCGTTATACCTTCGGTATTTCTAATAAAAGGAAATATCCTAATACAAAATCCATGGAGACATCTATCTATATGCTATTCTACAGGAACCATGCATATTCCGGAATAAAAAGTAACCTATGTCATTCTCAGACCCCTCAACTAAAATGCAAAATCATGTCAATGTCTCTGTGTAAAACAAAAATAAAACTATCCCATAGAAACCGTACATTTTTGCGGTATAAAAAGTAGCCTATATGCTATTCCAGACTATACTCTATTTCTGTGCAAAATTTCAAGCAGATTCATTCATAGAGTTACATCGAAACATTCTCATTAATATTATTAAGTGTTACGAATACATGAAATTAAAACAATTTATTAAATGTTATGTATTGTCAAATACATAAAATAATACTAGCCCTGTATTATTGTCCCACTGCTGGGCACGGGCTTACTCTACTAATGAGGAGGGGGTCAAATACATATCACATGCTAATAACATGTTTTTATACGCTCGTATCTAACGTATTAGAAGAAAATTCAATGGAATTATATGCAATGATAATAAAGGTATAATAACATAATACTAGCCCTGTATTAAACATTGTCTCACTGCTGGGTGTGGGCCTCGTCTACTTTTGAGAGTATACCTTCTTATACCTCTTCAAAATGTGATAGAGTCACGCTGTAGATAGCTTTGTCTAAAGCATGACTGTCGGTTTGATAGAGTTAGCATGGCTACCTCACAGAATATGTGCTTGAATATACTATTGCGTTTTGTATGGTTATATAGTTAATGATATTTTAGAAAGCCTTACCGTCGAGACTTATCCTAATTCCTTAATTTAAGGCCTGTAATACGCCCACGATTAATTTATGAATGATAATGAGCTTTTTTTTTTTATCCTAGCTCGGCAAAGTGACCGCACTTCACCTGATGGTAAGCGCAGTACGGTCCAATTAGAGTATCGAGTAGCGAGAGACGATCTATCCCCCGCTACTCAACACAATCATGCCGGCCTGCTCCTTCACACTACTCCATGGGTAAAAAGTGGTGAAGAAGCGGTCGAGGGTCTATTGTCAGAGTACTCAGAAGGCCGCAAAATGGCCAACATTGTACCCCAACTCTAGACCCCAAAAAACCGGATGTACACTGGCTGATCCCGGAACGCGACACACTTGTGTGTGCCACTATGGCGGGTTTTTCACCCTGTGTACGGTGGTCGCTATCCGGGCGGATATGAATATCCTACCACCAGCAAAATCTGAGCTGTACTGATCGCTTATAAATGACCGACGTTTCTTTGCCGATATATATTATAATACCATCGAATTCGTGTATAAATCCAAATATCGATAATAGACCTCAAAATGACGTGAACGAACATGATAATTTCGAAATTTAATTAGATAATAACATTTATAAACCAATCAATGATGACAATGACCAAGACAATGTTGGCCCCAAATATCGCCTTTATTATATAAGTGAAGGACAGAGTTCAACAACGAAGCTTTTATACTATTAAAAATTAAAGAAGCAAATTCTCTTTATAAGTGGTAGAGCCACGCTGTAGACATATTTGTCTACAGCATGAATGGGCCGGCTCGACCGGGGTAGTACCACTGTCTCACAGAAAACCAACGTAAAGTGACAGTTTACTGTCGCGTTTCGTATGGTAAGTGAGAAATCCGGAGGCCCAGATTCCCCCTTCCCTTCCCTAATCCATATTCTTGTCCTTTAAGGCCGACAGCACATACGTGATACTTTCGGTATTGTGGATGTTCATGGGCGGTGGAGATCACTTAACATCAGGTGACCCACTGGCTCGTTTGTCGGATTATGATATAAAAAAAAACTTTTAAATTTCCGTTGTCTGTGCAATCTAAATTATTCCTATACAATGATATTCACCTTTGAATAAGTATTATAGCATAATTTCATAAACCCATTATACCTGACGTAATCTAAATGAAATCGTGACGCTAATACATTTTTATTACTTAATATATAATAAAGTAACTTAAAACATTAATTCTTTAAGCTCACTTTACTTCGCCCTAATTTCAAATATGAACATAATTTGTAGTAAATAAGGGAATTTCTTGAAAGTTGTTATGAGAAAAGTTTGATTCCATTATTACGTGCGAAGCAATGCTTGAAATCCAAGGGTACATAATTTGAAAAACATGGTAATTCGCTTACATAAATTACCAAGTTAGGTTTTTTATTACTTTTTATTATTAAACTTACCTCAAGTTTAAATCGAATATCAGTGAGTTTTCAAACTTAACTGGCACATCATTTTATAACCGAACGTCCTTTTATTTCGCTACGAGGCGAAAGAAACTTAGCATACAGCCACCGCGAGACCGTGCCGACTTCGCAGAGGCCCGAAACCAACTGAATATAAGCCTGGCTGGAAAATTATCTGTTGCACTACGTTCCATACATGCGCAAAGCTTTAACGTTTGAACTGAATCTTCAATATACATCGCTGGTTTCATAAGTTGCTCTCTAAAAACGCCTTCCTAAAATGTTTCAATGGATACGACGATTTTAAGAATGATTGTTTATTGGTGTTCATAGGAAATTATTTTTCGCTTTGTTATCACGAATTTCGTGTAAAGGAGTTTATGTTTTCTTTGACAGGGACCGTTTGAAATATTGCTTCGTCGAATTTCGACTCTGTCAGCTGAAACTGTTTGTAGCGCTGTTCTATATTTGACATTTATTTATTCACTCGTGAGGGGATGGTTATGTGGCTCAGCATTTTCACTGGCATTTACTATCCTTTATGTGTAGAAGGGTCATTCTTTTATTCGGTGTAACTTGGGGTCTTTGTGTCTATGAGGCTAAAAGCAGTATTAATAGTAATCTAGACAACTTTTACTGAGTGTTTTATATTTTACTACTGGAATAAAGAATCGATCGTCGAATGGACATGCTATCCAAGATAGTGTAATTCTCTAGGTACTAATTATTGTAGTTGTTTAGTTTTATTTATATATAGTCCAGTAAATAAGGTATAAATCAATTTTTTTGGCACAACCTTGCTATTTTGATACAATGTAGTTTAAAGGATATAAAAACACTGTGTAAAGATTTTCGTGTCTGCAAACCCAGGCAAGGGTTGATAAAAAAATGAAAAACTGTTTTTCGCAATTACTCGAGTGAAAGTTAGACAAAAAACTTATATTAAAATGTGTAGAGCTTCAAAATTTTAGATAAAAATAGTTCTATAACTTTTTTCCTCTAAAAAATCGTAGGTTGTAAAAAGGTAAGCCAACTATGTGTCATCTTATCTATTGAGTCGTTATATATAATGATATATATCAGTAGTGCTATGCAAAATATATAATTGCTACTTTTAATCAGTGTTTATATATTACATGAAACAAAACACTATTATATATATATATCTTTCATTCATGCAAATTAACACTAGTCACAGCTCTCTCTATGAGTACAAAGTACAGACAAAAAGTAAAAAATAACATACAGTATTCACCTTTAATAATACTAGCCCTGTATTAAACATTGTCCCACTGCTGGGCACGGGCCTCCTCTACTAATGAGAGGGGTTAGGCCTTAGTCCACCACGCTGGCCTAATGCGGATTGGTAGATTTCGCAAGCCTTCGAAATTCTTAGAGAATTCTCAGGTATGCAGGTTTCCTCACGATGTTTTCCTTCACCGTTAAAGCAAGCGATAATTAACAATTAATACACACGTAACTTTTAGAAAAGTAAGAGGTGTATGCCATTTGGGTTTCGAACATACGACTTTCATCTTGACAGTCTGTACCGCAAACAACTAGGCTATCGCTGCTTTTACTTTATATTAACTACAAATGATTTATTAAAATATTTTATGTGTATTATTTAGACAACCTAGTATCGTATTCCTTTGTAACTTTCGACACTAACTAATTTATACTTATGTTTAATTAAATATAACTAATTAGTTAATATATATTTTATTTATATTTGTACTCTTAATTTTAGTGTGTTCCGTGAATTTATTTATAAAATAGTGTTATCACTCTAAAGTCGTTACTTATAATGTGTACGACCTGAAATGAAAACCAGCTGAACCAGATTTGTAAAATAAGCCTCCATTAAATTTCATAGAAATTAGAACATGTTAAAGCAGATTATAATATTATGATTAGTTGGCTTAATCTGTAATATTAATTAAATAAGGGTTTTATTGAAACCCTACAATGTATTAATTTCAAAATCCATAATTATTTATTGTTGGAAACTCTCAACTCCGTATTGCGCAAGTTTTGACTTTGCTTCATTAACATAGACAATTATTATTATAATTTGGTTCTTCACTTACATACATACGCACGCTGTAATCCTCGAAGGGGTAGGCAGAGGTGTGACCAGTTCCCACATTTCGCCGAGCTTATTACTGTCCAAGATGTGATAGAATTTCAAGTTCCGGGCTGATATTGGGTATTTATTTATAAAAAACAATATGATTTTTATTTGACCCGAGGATCGATCCCGAGACCTCGACACGGCACTGGCACCGCAATAACAAATACGCCACCTTGTTTTTAATAAAATAAATTATAAGATTTATTCATGTATTTCCTCATTACATTTATTTTTAGTTATATTGATAACTAGCTGTTGCTCGCGGCTCCGCCCCCGTGGAAGTTATTATCGGAAGCAGAGAGATAAGTGGTAGAGCCACGCTGTAGACATCTTTGTCTAGAACATCAATGTGCCGGCTCGACCGAGGTAGTACTACTGTCTCACAGAAAACCAACGTAAAGTGACAGTTTACTGTCGCGTTTCGTATGGTAAGTGAGATATCCGGAGGCCCAGATTCCCCCTTCCCTTCCCTAATCCTTATTCCTGTCCTTTTAAGGCCTACAGCGCATACATGACACTATTGGTATTGTGGATGTTCATGGGCGGTGGCGATCACTTGACATCAGGTGACCCACTGGCTCGTTTGTCGGCCTATGCTATAAAAAAATTACCTATGTCCTTCGGTGGGATATAATCTATCCTCTGCTGAATCTCATTAGAATTCGTTCACCCATTTAGTCATGAAAAAGTAACAAACAAACATATAAATAACAATATTAATTTTGCGGCGGAGATATTTTAAGACGGTTCTATCTTCTAAGATATTGATTGAAATCAAATGACATAAGGGCAACTTTGTTCAAAATTAAATACTTGTGATAAATAAAGTATTTATTTGGATCAGGATTAATACCATGTTTAAAAAAACCCCTTCCTAAATAATGCATTGTTTTAGAACAAATTCGATAACCATTAAAAAGTTTATAGTGAGCCAACCGAAAAAGATAGACATATGCTATTGCGGATTTTTTTAGAACTTTTTAAGCGGAAAAATTCCGTCATACATGATTGTTACGTAACTTTAACCGTTTACGCAGCGCACGCAACGGAAGCTCTCAAAAGAAATAAATTTTCCCCGTTTTTGCAACATTTTTCATTGCTGCTCCGCTCCTATTGGTCAAAGCGTGATGATATATAGCCTATAGCGCTCATCGATAAATGGATAGTCCAACACTAAAATAATTTTTCAATTCGAACTAGTAGTTCCTGAGATTAGTGCGTTCAAATAAACAACAAACAAACTCTTCAGCTTTATATATAAGTATAGATTTCGACTATATATTTGATACAATGATAAGTTTACTTTATTTAGGAACATAAATATAACAATGGCCACTGGGCTGCGGCAAGCATTTATAGTACAGTCATAGGAAGTCATTTATCACATATATGTGTTGTTATTGATGAACCCGATAGTAATGAAATACGTGTTTTATACGTACATTTTCATATTACAAAGATAAATGAATACACCGTACAGTCACACACATAATTCTGACCCCACACTAGGTAAAACCTGTATCGTGGGTATCAAGAACTGCGAGGGACTACGGTCTCACAACACCCAGAAATAAATATCTGTCTGTCACAAAACATTTGTCTCGATGCGGGAATTGAACCCACGGCCTCTCGTTTCACAGCCAGCTACTAGCCCGCTGCGCCATGGAGGCTGTCAAATAGTTAATAACGTACGCGCTTGGCTTTTTGAGCGTGCTTAAATATTTCTATGCGAGGAGCAATTAATTTGTTAAACAATGATCTCACAGGAAACTTAGTATGCTAGGCATTAAACAATAAATCGTGTTAGTAAATACAATCTGCATTCCATCACAGGATTGATGTGCGGAAAACTCTGCTGAGCTAAAGAGAGACTAGGCTGACCACGTCAGTAGGATGAAGACAGGTAGGCGAAAAGAGCCACTGATCGGATACCATGATGGGCGTCGGTTACCTGAAAGACCTATAATGAGACAAAGGACGGCTTGGTTTCGGATGTAATGGCACATCCCTTAGGACAGAAAGGAGTGGAAAAGGATAGAAGGGTTGCTGCGTGTATATCAAATTCATGAATGAGGCTAATTAATCAGTAATTATAAGCAAATATACAATATACTAATCAACATCACATTATTATTAAACATACGGACCATGTAGCATTTCACTCGTAGGACCTCGTTACATAAACCCTTTTTAAGCCCCCCATAAAAATTAACTCGAAAAATTAAATCTATGCAAATGACGTAATTACAGTAATTAAAAGCCGCATACAATATACTTTTCCGTTGTCGAAATCCGGCATTAACATTTGGGGGCCACTCTTAATCCGCCGAAATACGGTAATTCTGAAAGTCGAAGCGAATGGGGCCAACTGTTTAATTATGTTTATTCTAATTTAATTTCCAACACTCTCTATTCGTTGAATTAGTCGGCTCGTGCGTTACTGAGAGCTGCTGGAAGTGGAACAGTGGAGGACGAAACCAAAACTGAAATCAATTTTTAATTATATATATATCATTTTTTTAGTGCCTCGATAGGCAGACGAGCAGACGGGCCACCTGATGGTAAGTAGTCACCGCCGCCCATAGACTTCTTCAATGCCAGGGCACAGAAAAGCAATAAATATACTTACTAGCGGGCCCATCAGACGTCGGCCTTTTTTTTTTGTTGTCGCAGGGAAAACGTTTTATTACTACCGCCCGCTCCGGGGGGAAGCGGAATAAGAATAAAACGGTTATGCTGGACAAGCCGGTCTTACGACCCAGCATCCCCCTCGCCCGGATGATGGCTATCCGGGCAGCCGCTGGGCCGAGTCCCTACCCCCTATGACACCCCACCCGACACTACCAGCTAAAACCCCGCGGTGGCCTTCTTCGGCGCTTACGGAGCGATCCCGGGGTATTCTAAGGAGTGCTAGAATTGCTGCCGGAACCGCCCTGCGCGGTGCTGCGTAGCAGCCCATCTCCATGGGAGGGCTTAGGAGCCCCCGCGCACCGAACAACGACAGCGAACGAGGCCTTACCACACGCGCTGCCGTCCATCTCGGGGTCGCACGATGCTCCGAAACTGGGAGTCCATCGATTCGGGCTGACAGCCCCCCGCTGCGAGCCCGCGACCCCCGATGGGCCCAATTAGTCGCCTCGTACGACAGGCAGGGGTTACCGTGGTGGAATTCAAACGCCCCCGTTCCACAGGGCGGGAGACGCCGGTCAGTCGTCCACCCGGCGCCTCCTACGTCTTCTCTGGCGGCGGGAGGGATCATTTCGTTCCCGATTCCTCTCGGCACTCTCCTTCTGCGAGATGACGCTCTCGCAGAAGTGGGCCACCGCACGCCAGGACCTCCGGCTGGCGACCATGGACGACACCCACGGCCGGCAGCGAGAGGTCTCCTCCGACGACTGCTCTGAGAGCGCTGCGCTCTTCGTCCCAGGCTGGGCACTCCTCCAACGTGTGTTGGGCCGTGTCCTCGTGGCAGTTGCCACAATGGTGGCAGACGGCAGACACCTCCTTTCCGATCCGACACAGGAATGAACCGAAACACCCGTGGTCCGTCAGTACCTGCGTCAGCCGGAAAGTTGGCGCACCGTGGCGCCTGTCTAGCCATCTCTTTAGGACAGGACGCACTGCCGCGACGGTCCTCAAGCCCGCACTTGGGCTTTCCAGCCTGGTATGCCACTCCTCCACAGCGGTTCTGCGAAATCGGGCCGCAATCTCCCTCGGGGCCAGTCTCACCTGACGGCGACTGGACGCCTCCTCCCGCCAGAAATCAGACGTCGGCATGCCCGGAAAAGCAGCGCCAATTAATAAAGCCAAATAATTGTCAGAAGTCTAAAGTTGGTGTACGATGTTTGGTCGTTTTGCGGCCTTTTGAGTACTCTGACACTAGACCCTCGACCGCTTCTTCACCTTCTAGCCCATGCCATACTGCGCTTAACATCAGGTGCAGTGTGGTTACGTTGCCGTGCCAGGATAAAAAAAAGATAAATAATATAGTGTCATACTGACAGTAGCGCCACCTACCGGGTCCAATTGTATTTTCA
Source organism: Laothoe populi (assembly GCA_905220505.1). Lineage (NCBI taxonomy): Eukaryota > Metazoa > Arthropoda > Insecta > Lepidoptera > Sphingidae > Laothoe > Laothoe populi. The sequence continues at coordinate 5,077,604 of HG992161.1, read as the reverse complement.
AACTATACAGGAACCCGTTAAAATATACATAAAAAATTTCATCTAAATCGGTCCAGCCGTTTAGGAGGAATTATGTGATAAACACAGGTGCAGAAGAATTAGATACATTAGGATTACAATATCACTTAAATTAAAAATACGTGACATTCTTGACACACATTACCAATTTTATTAAATTATTTTATTATCAATATATTTTATCGCTAAAATTCTCAGGTATGCAGATTTCCTCACGATGTTTCCTTTTACCGTTAAAGCAAGCGATAATTAACAATGAATATACACGTAATTTTACAAAAGTCAAAGGTGTATGCCATTCGGTCTGGTTTCGAACATACGACTTTCGTCTTGACAGTCCGTACCGCAATCAACTAGGCTATCGCTGTTTTCGCGGATACCACTGCCTTTTTTTTTTGTTGTTGTCGCGGGGAAAGCGTTTTATTACTACCGCCCGCTCCGGGGGGAAGCGGAATAAGAATAAAACGGTTATGCTGGACTAGCCGGTCTTACGACCCAGCATCCCCCTCGCCCGGATGATGGCTATCCGGGCAGCCGCTGGGCCGAGTCCCTACCCCCTATACTTTGCGGATACCAATGCCTGAGTTTTCAAAAAAAAAAATGCAATCTTGAATTAGTTTAAATTTAATTTATCCTACCTCAAGCAATAAATCTGTTATTAAGTACCTACAGAAGTAATCGCCATTTTGATTTCCCGATATTAAAATATCGAAGCCATTTCCAGTACATATATTTCCATGCAATGTTAAGGGTACACGACACGGTCAAAAAATTAAAAGTACACGGAGTTTTTTCAGCACGTAGTAACACGCCGGTGTTCATTTTAATTTAACGGTAGTGTTGCAAACAAAAAATATATATAATTAAGTGAAAAATTTCAGCAAGGGACCGCGCCGTGTTTGCGGTACAGAGAAATTTATAATGCATGTTGGAAATGTAGCTGGGAATACCTTGCACTTATTAAATTCGGTTTTCTTAATTAAGAAATACTTTAAATGTATTTCAGAGAGCCAACTGTTTAAGTGCTTTACTTTAAATCGGTTGGAGCAGAATTTGTTTGAAAGGTTCACGCTATATGTGTAGGTAGGATACATACATACTTGAGAATCTGTATATATAAAAGAAGAAACTGACTGACTGACTGACTGACTGACTGATCGATCAACGCACAGCCTAAACGGCTGGGGTTAGGGACTTGAAATTTTGACAGTAGGTACCTTTTATCACGTAGGCATCCACTAAGGAAGGGTTTTTGGAAATACCACCCCTAAGGGGGTAAAATAAGGGATGAAAGTTTGTATGAAAATCCGTCATTTTTGAAGTTAAATTCATGAAAATTAGTATTTGGCATTTTAGTTAAAAATAAAAAATATTTGTTTCAGGATTTTTGGAAATTCCGCCCCTAAGGGGGTAGAATAGGGAATGAAAGTTTGTATGAAAATCCGTAATTTTTAAGTTAAACGCATGAATATTGGTATTTTGTATTGTATACTTTTTGCTTGTAGCAACAGCTAGTTTTTTCATAAGATGCAAAGGATGTAAATATACCAAGTCGCAGAAGACCATGATGGGCAAACGGGTATTTTTTTTTCCTGGCACGGCAAATTGACCACACTGCACCTGATGGTAAGCGCAGTGCCGTCCAGTTAGAGAGACAGTCTATCCCTCGCTACTCAACACAACATGCCGGCCTGCTGTGTAGCTTCTTCACACTACGCCTAAAGGACCCAGGATCATAGGAAGGAGGGATAATTCCTCTTATTAGTGAAAGAGGCCCGTGTCGAGCAGTGGGACAGTATATGAGACAGGGCTGATGTTATTAATATTAGTATGTGTGTGAGATTAGGTTCCGGAAAATAGAAGATGCTCACATACAATGTGGATTGATGAAAATATTTATTTAAATGAATAGCCAATTTCATGAACCTTTTCTTGCCATAATATTATGTGTAACTAGATTTTACTCGCTTTTAAGCCGTGTGAAAGTCTTTTGCTCCAAAAAATATATTTAGCACAATAATAGTGTGAATATTTAGAATTATAATGGTTTATTATGTTAACGTGAATATTACATATTAAAATAATACAAATTTTACGAAATTTACCGCGGTTTATTTTTACTTTTTAACCGACTTCAAAAAAGGAGGAGGTTAACAATTCGTCGGAATCTTTTATGTATGTTACCCGATTACTCGAAGACGCCTGGACCGATTCGAGAAATTCTTTTTTTGTTTAAAAGAGTATACTTTCCAGGTGGTCCCATTGGCACCAAGTCAGGATCTGATGATGGGATCTCAGAAAAATCAAGGGAAACCCTTAAATTTTATAGTGATGCATAATTTGTTTTTTATTGAAGTCGGTGTACTTTTTATGAATTAAAAAACTTTTATTATTACTCCCGACGTTTCGAAAGCTTTACAGCCTTCATCGTCCCGGGGCGGACTGAGTTCTTTGACGACACTATTCTATGTCGAAAGGATAGTGTAACTTTTCTATTTTCAACATGGATTTTTATAAAAATTTATTTATTATAAAGCAATTTATTATAAAACAAAAGCAGTGATAGCCTAGTCGATTGCGGTACGGACTGTCAAGACGAAAGTCGTATGTTCGAAACCCAAGTGGCATACACCTCTGACTTTTCTAAAGTTATGTGTTTATTTTTTGTTAATTATCGCTTGCTTTAACGGTGAAGGAAAACATCGTGAGGATACCTGCATACCTGAGAATTCTCAAAAAGAATTTCGAAGGTATGTGAAGTCTACCAACCCGCAATAGGCCAGCGTGGTGGACTAAGTTCTAACCCCTCTCATTAGTAGAAGAGGCCCGTGCCCAGCAGTGGGACAATGTTTAATACAGGGCTAGTATTATTATTGTTATTTATTATAGGCCACAGTACGAATATTTTGAGGTCTGGCAGTTGGTCTTTTGGGTTCCGATTTAATTAAATGTATAATCCTTAGAGTATAATCGGATTCCAGGTTTGTCTTACTTTCAACCATCGTCTTTATTGAAATTTGGATGTTTCTTTAATTTAAGTAACCTCGCAAATCGCCCTAGACAGGAATCGATTTAATTTTACAAACATTTTTGCTTGGTCAAATTTAAGATCATGTTTGGAGCCTTCTTCGGAATGTTCAGCAAGTTCAGACTTCGTAGAGCGTCGATGTTTTACATCAGCTATATGTACTTTTAAACGAGTCCCTATATTTCTTTTTGTTTGGCCGGTATATGAAAATCCACAGTCGCAATATATTTTATATTTATAGGTCCTTGTAGAGGTTTATGACACTTGAGAGGTGGTAAAATTTTACTCATCTTCTCGGGAGGCAAGTAAGCCTTAAAATATTCTTACCAAACACCCGCCATCTTAAGTCTAAAAAAAAACAAATTATTAAGCCACGCGACGCCTTAATTGAATTACTTTGAGTTGAGTCATCTGTTTGGTTAGATGAGCCGTATTAGCATAGAAACGCCTCGTCGTACCCACCTGGCTATTAGTTAACAAGATTATAACACAATTTGGAAAGATTGAAAGTTAATATCTGTAACTAATTATGGGGCTAAAGCCTCTTAGGATTTAGGGATGTGTTAGGTAATTTCGTAAAAATATGGGGTATATGAAGTTAACATAAGATGTTGAGTTTGTGAATAGATTGTTCTAGAATAATTGTGTCAGGTGAACAGTTCGCGAAGATCACGAGCTAAATAATTTCCAAAAATGTAATGCATCAAATAATCAATATTTAATACTATAAATGCGATAGTAACTCTGTTTGTAGTTATTTTGTTTGTTACTTTTTCACGACTAAACGGGTAACCGGATTGTGATTAAATTTAGCAAGGAGATAGATTACATCCTGGAGAAGGATATAGGCTATCTTTTTCTCAAAAACATCAGAAAAATCATATTTAGGCTTTTGGTAAGTAATGAGGAAATACGTGTTTAAATTTTTTTGCAAAGTCATCCCTAAAGTTATAGCCATACTAATACTATAAATGCGAAACTAACTGTTTATATTATTTCGTTTGTTTGTTTCAAAGTGCTAGTTGAGGGGTTTGAGAATAACATAGGCTTCTTTGTATCCCGGAAAATTCACCGTTCCTATGGGATAGCAAAATATACAAAGATGTAATAACTTAAGATGTCTCCATGGATTTTATACCTCTTCTTTCAAAAATAACTACCACGCGGGCGAAGCCGCGGGCAAAAGCTAGTACATTAATAATTGTAATATATCAGTGGTAACATTATAAATATATTAATAATTTTATTGAACATAAAGTTCACAAAAGATTAATAACATAAATATTATCATTTATATTTATAAGAAGAAAAATAAAATGTCATTGCTCGAGATAAAACGAAATTGAAAATTAAATATTTATTTGCTTTATGCAAACGCTGTGAAACCACATTACTGTTCTTCAGACAATTTCTGTCACATTTTGTTCAGAATATTTTCTTTTTTTTATATTTTTACTACTTATAAGAAAGAATATAAATTAAAAAAGGTAATATCATGTATTTTCTGAAGGCTTATTTTTTAACAGACTTCAAAAAAAGGAGGAGGTTCTCAATTCGACGTGTTTTTTTTATGTTTGTTACCTTAGAACTCCGTCATTTATTGACCGATTTGGAAAATTCTTCTTTTATTACAGACAATATGCTTCCCATAGATTTTTTATTATAATCGGTTGAGTAGTTTAATTTTAAAACCAAAATAACTTGAAAAAAATATGTTGTCCGAATATACGAAACTGCGAATTTTGCTTTTCTGTAACTTTTTCAGTGGTGTTTACTTTTGGTACTCTATCCAACGTACCTATTTTATATTTGTACCACTAAAAATCAAAAAATAAATAAAAATAAAACCGCCTTCAAAAAACCAGACACAACTAAAAAGCAAAAAATAATTGGTTACATTTACATCAATTTAAATCAATTATTTGGAGTCGGTGCCAGCCAAAACATGGAAAAAACAGAATAATCAGGCATACAAAAAAATATAAAATAGATCCATACTTGGTTTTTATGAATCTAAAAGAAACAGCGGCACCGACTCCAAAAGTAATTGATTTAAATTGTATGTAATTAATTGATGTAAATGTAACCATATATTTTATAAGCAGATGGCGGCAATTTTTTTTCGTTTTACAGTGTAAAGTATTTAATTCGCTTTGGCACCATATGTAGCAATTTTTGAAAGAGACTAAAATCAAGCTTAAAGATAAACTTATAGTAGTAAAAGATCATAAACATAGGGTGTTTAATAAAACCATAGAAATCATTATCTGAGGCGCTAGGCTTAGGTGAAACTGAAATCATAGTTTCATATTTTACATATTTTTTTTGTCCCTAGATAGGCGGACGAGCAGACGGACCACCTGATGGTAAGTAGGCACCGCCGCCCATAGACTTCTGCAATGCCAGGGCACAGCAAAACCGCTGTCTACCGTTGAAGGACTACTCTTTTTAAGCCTCGTTTAAAGAAGGACATGTCATCGCGCTCAGGGAACACCAATGCAGGCAGTTCATTCCAGAGCTTGCACGTTCGTGGTAAAAATGAACGCTGGAAACGAACCGTGCTAGACGGAATCGTTTCCAGGTGGTATGGATGAACTCTGCTGCAGTGTCGGGTGGTGCGATGATAAAATGGTGACGTAGGCACCATTTTAAACAGTTCCTCGGAGCACTCCCCGTGGAACAACCGATAGAACAAACAGAGAGACCCGAAGTCTCTCCGCAGCCCCAACAGTTCCAGGCTATCCGTGATATCAGGATCCCCGACAATTCGAACGGCCCGCCTCTGTAAGGAGTCGAGTTACATTGGGGATGGCTCTCAACACCCACGTCGTATTTTGTTATTCAATACATTGTATGAGTAATATTAGATGGACAACATTCTGTTTTTTTGTTCTGAAGTTTGTTAAGCTTTGTCTTTACATTATTTTGTTATGTTATCTATAACACGTATTTGTATAAATTATTATTACTTACTGATAATTTTATGGCATATATCATGCATAAGACTAAAATTTCGCTTTTGTGATCATTTTATAAATACCATTTTGTCGCTGTAAACAGATACGAGTGTCTAAAGATCTATAAGTAAAAGTTTTTTAATTCATAAAAAGCACACCGACTTCAATAAAAAACAAATTACGCGTCACTATAAAATTTGACTATGAAATTTGCCCTTGATTTTTCTGAGATCTCATCATCAGATCCTGACTTTGTGCCAATGGGACCACCTGGGAAGTATACCCTTATAAACAAAAAAAAGAATTTCTCGAATCGGTCCAGGCGTTCGAGTAATCGGAGAACATACATAAAAAAAAGATTCCGACGAATTGTTAGCCTCCTCCTTTTTTTGAAGTCGGTTAGAAATAGTTTTCATATTGATATGGAAGCTACATTATTCTATTTTTATGTCTACATTTATTTGTTCGAGTATGTAGTAAGACTGGAAGACGGGCGTTTGAATTCCACCACGGTAACCCCTGCCTGTCGTACGAGGCGACTAATAGGGGCCATCGGGGGTCGCGGGCGCGCAGCGGAGGGCTGTCAGCCCGTATCGATGCACTCCCAAATTCGGAGCATCGTGCGACCCCGAGATGGACGGCAGCGCGTGTGGTAAGGCCTCGTTCGCTGTCGTTGTTCGGTGCGCGGGGGCTCCTTAGCCCTCCATGGAGATGGGCTGCTACGCAGCACCGCGCAGGGGCGATTCCGGCTGCAATTCTAGCACTCCTTAGAATACCCCGGGATCGCTCCGTAAGCGCCGAAGAAGGCCACCGCGGGGTTTTAGCTGGTAGTGTCGGGTGGGTTGTATATAGGGGTTAGGGACTCGGCCCAGCGGCAGCACGGATAGCCATCATCCGTGCTGGGTCGTAAGACCGGCTAGTCCAGCATACCCGTTTTATTCTTAATCCGCTTCCCTCCGGAGCGGGCGGCAGTAATAAAATGCTTTCCCCGCGACAACAAAAAAAAAAAAAAAAAGATTGGAAGACGCTTGTAGTTCCTGATACCAACGATACAAGGCTCGTGTCTTAGTGTGGGGTCAGGACTATGTGTGTGTGACTGTTAGGTGTATTTATTTATTTGATTTTCAAAAACTGATCTATAAAAAATGCTTAGTATCAGCCCGGAGTCTGGAATTGTGCCCGGAATGGTGATAGGCTCGCCCACTATCATACTATGGGACGGTAATAAGCTCGGCGAAATGTGGGTTTACTTACATGGGTTACATATTCTTATAATCTTTTTTTTCATCCTGGCTTGGCAAAGTGTCCACACTGTAACTGATGGTAAGTGCAGTGCCGTCCAGAATCAAGTAGCGAGAGACAATCCATCCCTCCAATCATGCCGGCCTGCTGTGTAGCTTCTTCACAATACGCCTAAAGGACCCAGGATCGTAGGAAGGAGGGAACACAGTAGCTGGCAAACCGTGCCACAGCTTGATTGTGCGGCAAAAATGCGAATATGCGAACCTCTTGTTGCGGGCCGGGGTAGTAGACACCACGAAGCTGTGGCTCCGCAAGCTACAGCTTCTTTTATTTGACACTAAATAATAACTAACATAATATTTATTTTTAATGTCTGGAGAGGCAGGCGAGCAAACGGGCCAACTGATGGTAAGTAGACACCGCCGCCCATAAACTTCTGCAATGCCAGGGCACAGCAAAGCAGCTGCCTACCGTTACCTAATTTTGGGTATTTTTTATAAAAAACCTTAACATTTTGTATTTTATTCCCAACCAAATTAGAATTTTTATCATTTTATTTTAGCTATTTGATGCGAATTTAATTGACCTGAAAATTTAATCCAAGATTATTTATTTATTTATTAATTATTTATTTTATTTATTTATACCAACAAATTAGACCGATAAGAACATTTTTTTTATACAAGGATGATGGCAAATAAGCTTATGGCTCGCTTGAGGGTAACTGCTTACCGTAGCCAATGGACGTATCGAACACCAAGAGCATCACATGCGCGTTGCCGACCCTTCAAAAACTTATATGCGGTATATTGAAACTTTGTATTAACATAAATACCCTTAAAAATTATAACAATGTTAAACCAGATTAATTCGCTTCAGCTAATAAAATAAACAAAGACAATACAAGAGTAGACAAAAGGCAACAACCACCGTTTTACTAGCGCGCAACAAATTGTAAAATGTGAACACTGTATAGAGAGCTAAGCATAATTAAGTAAGACTCAAGTTATGTCTATGGGGCATGTCATCGTACACAAAAGCGATCTTGTGTGGCTGTTTTAAAGAGACGCTTCCCCGCCTGTCTCACAGATATGGTGTTCAAGTTAGGAGAGTTCGCGATATGATATTTTTTTATTATTTAGTGTTCTATATTCAAAAATCTAACACATAATTCCGATGTTGTTTTACGTGTTACACATTCTGTACTTAGGAAAAAACCAAAACGGCATGATTTAAGTCTTACAGGATGTGGATGATGGTACCTTTTTTCCAGAATACTACCGTGTCTATAACATTTATAATGTATTATTTTATCATTCGCTTAAATCATACGCTTGTACATTTTGAACAGTTTCCTTAGCCCAACGGTATACTATTACTAACTCTAGCTAGGTTAGCATTGATGCCTAGCAAATAAATTCCATACAGATGTTCTGTGTGGATAATAGATATTCGCTGGGTAATTGTCTTTTAAAATATCCTTTTATGTACCTCTACAAGTATGAACGTCCAAAACGTACGACTCTGTTGTCCAGCTGATGATGCAACTATTCCTTTTATTAATTTACAGAGATGTAGCACAATATACTTTGGACCTTCAAGAAAAAAAACACGCTACTCATAGACAGTTAATACAGTGACAATTTAGGACTTCAAGTAAAGAGCCTTCTCTCCTAAAAGACAATGAACGTAGCGATAATTTTATTTATCCTAGCACACCATGTGACCACGCTGCACCATGACCAAGAAGGCTGAGAAGCGGCGGAGAGTCTAGAGTCAGAGTACTCAGAAAGCCGCAAAACGATCAAACATCGTACTCCAAACATATAACCCCGACAAAAACCGGATGTACACTGGCTGATACCGGACCGCGACTTGTGTGTGAAACTATGGCGGGTTTTACACCCTATCTTTTATCTTTATTTACCTCCCACTTAAATAAATAACACCCAACAGACACACACACAGCCCCGACCGCACACTAAGATACGAGTCTTGTGTTGTGGGTATCAGGGACTACGAGAGACTTTCGGTCTCCAACACTCAGACCCCGGGCACAAATATCTGTCTGTCACACAAACATTTGTCCCGGTGTGGGAATCGAACCCATGGCCTCTCGTTTCACAACCGGCTACTCGCTAACTGCGCCACGAAAGCTGTCAAACTTGCCCTCTGGTGACAAAATCTTTCTTGTACATCATGAAAAATACCATTTAATTCAACCGCTGATCTCTTCTCCCCGACACCATACAAAAGAAACATCCTCAACAGGGCTGTAGAACAAAGGCAAGCCCCGATACTCGACTCACCACTCCACTTGCTTTGTCCCCACCTAACATTGTTTAATTTTCGACTAAAGATCAAGATACACTGGCTATTAAAATGCCGGTGTAGGCTATTACTAATTAACTAATAACAAGTTACCACTTATTCTTATGATATTAAAATGTTACCAAATACTGTTCATATTGGCGCACTATTTACTTTTGTTAAGGATTATTTACACTTTATGAATTACTAGATATTGCCCGCGGCTCCGTCCGCGTGGAGATTATTTTTGGAAGAAAAGGGACAATACACACAATCCATTGAGCTATTACACCATCTCACCATCACCACCTCCATATTTTGCTATTCCATAGGAAGCGTTCATTTTTCGGGCTAAAAAGTAGCCTTTTTTTATAGTATAGTCCGACAAACGAGCCAGTGAGTCACCTGATGTTAAGTGATCTCCACCGCCCATGAACATCCACAATACCGAAAGTATCATGTATGCGTTGTCGGCCTTAAAGGACAGGAATAGGGATTAGGGAAGGGAAGGGGGAATCTGGGCCTCCGGTTATCTCACTTACCATACGAAACGCGACAGTAAACTGTCACTTTACGTTGGTTTCCTGTGAGACAGTGGTACTACCCCGGTCGAGCCGGCCCATTCATGCTGTAGACAAATATGTCTACAGCGTGGCTCTACCACTTCCTAGCCTATATCATTTTCTCATCCCCAAACTATACAAAAATCATGTCGATCCCTTGCTCTGCGAAAAACTTAACTATCCTTAACTTAACTTAACGGGAACTGTACATTTACCGGTGTAAAGGATCTCTAAAATAGCACAAAGAATGTGGAGCGATGTATTTAGTTAACATATATGACTTAGTTTACTTAACACGTGGAATAATACTCGACATCTATCTGGGTTACCCGTATACCTATGAGCTTAGGTATATTTTCATTTATTCGATAAATTATAATACTAGAGTTGTCTGTTTCATGGCACTTATAATACCTTGTATTAAACATTCTCCCATTGCTGGGCACGGGCCTTCTCTACTAATGAGAGGGGTTAGGTCTTAGTCCACCACGCTGACCCGCATTCGTTGGTAGACTTCACATACCTTTTTTTTAGTGCCTCGATAGACAGACGAGCAGACGGGCCACCTGATGGCAGGGCACAGCAAAACCGCTGCCTACCGTTGAAGGACTACTCGACCTTCCTTTAGAAGAAAAGAAAGAATTATCAGGTATGCAGATTTTCTCACGTTGTTTTTCCTTAACCATTAAAGCAAGCGATAATTAACAATAAATACACACGTAACTTTAAAAAAGTCAGAGGTGTATGCCATTTAGGTTTCGAACATACGCCTTGCGTCTGGACAGTCCGTACCGCAACCAACTAAGCTATCGGTGCTACTACATCATGGCACTTAATTAATTATTAAGTGATTGAAAAGACTTAAGTACAGTTTTCTTTGGAAAATCAACTTTCATTTACAATATTTTTACATAAATATATATCAGAAAGTAATATTTAATTCAATTATAGAAGTCCATAAAAACTTTATAAAAGACCTTTATAAAAAGTCTGACCAATTTACTCTTAAATGAATCAGTAACTTTAAGATTTAACTATAGAATCAAAACGTTTAAAGACTGTACAAGTTAAAATAATTTAATCAAAAAGTAAATTGGAGTTGATATTTTTTGTCATAAAAGAAATAGCCTCTGAAATTAGCCAACGACTTTTTGAGCAGACCTATCTATTTGTTACACGAATTAGGTTATTTAGCTGTAGTTTTAAATAGAAAAATAATACATTCTATTTAAAACAAAACGTACGACATTTTAAATGTTGAATAATAACTTCTTTTGGACGGAGTAGCAGAATAATCACACACTATCACACTAGTTTATGATTGTATAAAATTATATTTCTGAAGTGGTAGAGCCACGCTGTAGACTTATTTGTCTACAGCATGAATGGGCCGGCTCGACCGGGGTAGTACCACTGTCTCACAGAAAACCAACGTAGTGACAGTTTACTGTCGCGTTTCGTATGGTAAGTGAGATAGCCGGAGGCCCAGATTCCCCCTTTCCTTCCCTAATCCCTATTCCTGTCCTTAAAGGCTGACAGCGCATTCATGATACTTTCGGTATTGTGGATGTTCATGGGCGGTGGAGATCACTTAACATCAGGTGACCCACTAGCTCGTTTGTCGGACTGTGATATAAAAAAAAATATATATATATAATATGCATATTTATATATATTCCATATGTTATTGTTAATGTTAATCTATGTTTTTTATTTACTAGCTGTTGCCCGCGACTTCGTTTGAATGGAACTTTTCATGTATATGTGTGAGAACTGACGGCCTGATCAACAACGTCGTGGGATTTTCCAAAATTTTAATTTTGGTTTTATTTTAACCTTTTTATAGAATATTACGTTACAGTGAAAATTGGTTAAGGCTCCATCGAACATCCATCCAAACATTCGCAATTATAATAATAAGTAAGACATAGGGTGAAATATATATTTTCTTTTGCATTTTTGTGTTGCTGTTTCTGACGGGTTTAAATAATTGTAATCTAAATATGCCTTATTGACAGCCATACTTATAATTGGAATCAATATTATGAGACGCATCTGACATATCCAGATATAAACATATGTATGCTTGAGGTTGATAGATGTATAGCTCATTATTTTATCTCTCGCTTTGCTTTGCGATAAAGAAATTTGCGTATATTCAGACTCGCTGGTCTTTACTGATCGCTGTCTAAATGCATTATTGAGCCTGGTTTACAAGAGATACAGTAACAGGTGTGTAGGCGGAATAGTCTCACATAATCTGTTAGTCATATATGTAGTTCTTATCCCACATTAACATTCTTGTATCGTGCGTAATCAAAGGACGTTAAAAACCTTTGCCAAAAAAGTTTTTTAATTCATAAAAAGTGCACCGACTTCAATAAAAAACAAATTATGCGTCACTATAAAATTTGAGGGTTGCCCTTGATTTTTCTGAGATCCCATCATCAGATCCTGACTTGGTCCCATTGGGACCATCTGGGAAGTATACCATACCCTTTTAAACAAAAAAAGAATTTCTCGAGTCGGTCCAGGCTCTTCGAGTAATCTGGTAACATACATAAAAAATATTCCGACGAATTGTTAACCTCCTCCTTTTTTGAAGTCGGTTAAAAACTACTGGCTGGTTAAGAATCAATCATTTCATTATATCTATAATGCACCATGATAGAGCCACAAATATCACATACCCCATATTTATATTATCATTGTTTACTTAACCGAATCTGAAACCAATAATGGAACTGTCTCATAAGACTCGCGCCTCGTAAAAGCTCTCGCATAGAATTTTATTATAATAAAAGGCGGCGTTCCGTTCAGGAATCGTATCCTAGGCGTTCTCAATTCACATTTGAACGTTTATAAAACATACAAATAAATTGGATATTTGAGGGGAGACCCAGCCGGCGTCGTCTTTATTGTTTCCCTTTGGTATATAAATAACAATTGGGCTGATGTAGCTCAACCTTTTTGCGAAGATTCTTTACTCTTACGATTATGTATTTTTGACTCAATAGTGCCAAATAGAGGATAAATATTTGACCTCGTGATACTGTAAATGGATTTCTGTGGTTTGGAAGACTGGTTGATTGAATGGTTTTTGAAGACTTGGACTTGGAGCTTAATATGTCAATTATTCAATTGAGTTCCAATAGGAATTAAGTTAAATACTTATATTGTTGACTTATAATTAACCTAATAAGACTAACCCCTCTCATTAGTAGAGGAGGCCCGTGCCCAGCAGTGGGACAATAATACAGGGCTATAACCAACGCAAAAAGGAGGTTTTTTGAGTACTAATGAAATGTCTAATTGAAAATATTTCGTAACAATCTACTTCACTTATATTTAAAAATTAATATTTGTTGATTTGTTCGTATTTTATGTGCTGCCATACTGATCATCCAATTGCGATAAAAAATTTACAACTTATTGCTTGCACATCCGCAAAGGTTATAGGCATTATACAGAAGGGGTACAGTACAAAACTTACAGTAGGTGATTGTTACTCGGCCCAGTGGCTGCCCGGATAGCCATCATACGGGAGAAGGGGTGCTGGGTCTTAAGACCGGCTAGTCCAACAAAACCGTTTTATTCTTTTTCCACTTCCCCCGAAGTGAGTGGCAGTAATAAGGCGCTTTCCCCACGAAAACAAAAAACAAATTGTAGAGGGTTCCATTCTCGCAGTAGGAAAATATTTTCATATTGTTGCAAAATATAGTACATTTTTAAATATTTACAATAACGTTATTCGTCTAAATGTTAATACTTTAAAGGCACTGGTTTTATATTTTATGCAACGTTGATTACTGTAATGCGCATTAGTACAGACTACGTTTGTCGCCGCATCTTTGTCCGCTTGTGTTCGGCTCTTGATATGAGAGTCGTAATTAAAAGTACGAAATCATTTTCATCACTGTAATATTCTGCGTTGTATGAAAATGTTTTAATTGGGAAAATTGCAGCGTGAGATTCTGTAGTGCAATTTGAAAATTTAAAATTAGTATTTTTTCTTATTAAATACTAAAAACTATAAATAGATTTAATAAAACATTATGATTTTCCTTAAAAACGTGGTCCACCTTCTTCCATAGCTATAGATTCAGCTCACTTTAAGAGCTTCATATCGCTATAACTAACTGAAACTTTTTGTTCTATTAGAAAACTCAAGTACAATTTGAGATTGTCCGACCTGGAATTTGAATTACTTGTTTTTAACCGACTTCAAAAAAGGAGGAGGTTAACAATTCGTCGGAATCTTTTTTTTTATGTATGTTACCTGATTACTCGAAGACGCCTGGACCGATTCGAGAAATTCTTTTTTTGTTTAAAAGGGTTTACTTCCCATGTAGTCCCATTGGCACCATGTCAGGATCTGATGATGGGATCTCAGAAAAATCATGGGAAACCTAACATTTTATAGTGTCGGATAATTTGTTTTTTATTGAAGTCGGTGTACTTTTTATGAATAAAAAACTTTTATTCCGTCTAAGTACGCCACAAATGGACCAATGAGGCGACTATAGCAATATAAACTTTAGTCACCATCCATACTAATACTATAAATGCTAAAGTAACTCTGTTTGTTTGTTTCATTGTAACCTTTTCACGTCTAAACGGCTGACCAGAGTGTGATGAAATTTGGCAAGGAAATAGATTATATCCTGGAGAAGGACATAGGTTATCTTTTTTCAAAAAACAACCTTGATATGGGTCAAATAGGAGTTAAAAAATTGTATGGGAAATCCATCCTTTTGGTAGGAAGTAAAGAAATACGTGTTTCACATTTTTTTCAAAATTATCCCTAATACCACCCCAAAGGGGTAAAATAGGGGATGATAGTTTTTATGAAAATCCGTTATTTTTGAAGTTAAATTCATGAAAATAAGTATTTGGCCTTTTAGTTAAAAATAAAAAGTTATAAATATGTGGATTTTTGGAAATTCCACCAAGCGGCTAAAATAGGTGATGAAAGTTTGTATGAAAATTCGTCAGTTTTGAAGTTAAACGCTTGAAAATTGGTATTTTGTAACATACTTTTTCTCCCAAACATGACCTCCACGCGGGCGGAGCCGCGAGCAACAGCTAGTTAGCATATAAACATATAATTTTCTCTCCAATTTATATGGTCAACTGAGCAAATTTCTATCGAAGAAACCGTTTTCCATAATTATAATTCTACAATCGAAATAGCTCCAATATCTTTAACGTACATCCTCCGACCCTTCCAAGAAATACAAAGTCCAACAAAGGCATAACCCGGCCACAATACTTATTGAATCCCATATACGAGAGAATGTATCTCTTACCGCACATCCATATATTCCAAAGTTTCTATTGCAAATATTACGAATTGAACTATTCATGCATGTTAAACCTGGCATAGCATTAATTACTTATTGCGACTACTTCAAACTATTGTCGAACGAAATAATAATTACGTAGCAATCCATTGCCGGTTATGTATCAAATTGGAAATTTTAATTTCATTGTAAACAGGCGATGGATAGTAAAATTTAAAAAATCACGGCTATTTAAAGGGTTAGGTATTCAGAGGTAGGAGTTCGGTATAAAGGACGTATTAACTTGAATTCCTTTCAGATTGGCCCGTGGGTTAACCTTCATCAGATTGGACTCTGTCATTACACGTTGGATAATTTTGTAAAGACTCGTGTTACGTGTATTTGCGTAAAATGTAAATCGAATGTTCAGAAATTATTTTGTAATTTTCCTGTAATTTTCGGATTCGGTATTGTGTGGTCACAAGGTCAGTTTGTTACAATATTGGTTCGACTTTAAAGAAAATTAAATTAAATTTAATGGATATTATGAGATTGCCAATTTAAATATTAAATTGTATTAATATTTTATTAATGGTTACTTATATTTACGCGAATATTATTATTTTTGAAGTGGTAGAGCCACGCTGTAGACATATTTGTCTACAGCATGAATGGGCCGGCTCGACCGGGGTGGTACCACTGTCTCACAGAAAACCAACGTAAAGTGACAGTTTACTGTCGCGTTTCGTATGGTAAGTGAGATATCCGGAGGCCCAAATTCCCCCTTCCCTTCCCCTAATCCCTATTCCTGTCCTTTAAGGCCGACAGCGCATACATGATACTTTCGATGTTGTGGATGTTCATGGGCGGTGGAGATCACTTAACATCAGGTGACCCACTGGCTCGTTTGTCGGACTATGTTATAAAAAAAAATTATACACTGAAATAAAAAGAATTTTACATATTTTTCAATGTAATATTTTATTATAAAATTACAATATACACTCACGCCTGTGATCAGATAGGTAGAGGTGTAACCCACTTTTCGCCGAATTTATTACGGTCCCATAATGTGATAGGCAGCGAGCCTATCGCCATACCGGGTACAATTCCAAGATCCGGGCTTATACTGAGTATTTCTATATAGAAAAACCCAATATCACTTTACCCGACACGGTAATCGAACCAGATACCTGTGCACAGCAGTCGTAACGCATGCGCAATTACAACTGCGCCACAGAGGCAGTCATAATACCAATTTATATTTGACAAAAATTAATAATTTGCCATACAAAAATAACTTATGGCATATACAAAAATATACAACAATGGAATTAATTCAAAGTATTTCCTTGGTAGCAGATAGCAGCGATATCCTAGTTGGTTGCGGTACGGACTGCCAAGACGCAAGTCGTAGGTTCGAAACCCAAGTGGCATACACCTCTGACTTTTCTGAAGTTGTGTGTATTAAAATGTTAATTATCGCTTGCTTTAACGGTGAAGGAAAACATCGTGAGGAAACCTGCATATCTGAGATTTTTTCGAAGGTATGAGAAGTCTGCCAACCCGCATTAGGCTAGCGTGGTGGACTACGGCCTAACCCCTCTCATTAGTAGAGGAGGCCCGTGCCCAGCAGTGGGACAATGTTTAATACAGGGCTAGTATTATTATTTCCTTGGTAGAACATAGCAAATCAAATGGTGCCATTACATGTATCATTCCTGTAATACCTAACAATGGACCACATTAGGGCCCAGCCGCCCTATAATCCATGATGTGCCACCTGCCACAGAGCAATATTAAGTAGTGGTGCAACTACGATGTAACAATTATAGTGAAGTGTAAAATATTCACATTAAATGTTTTTGCATCATTTCAAGTGCCATCAATATATAAGCGAAAGGTATTTATTACTTTATCCTTTTTATGCTCAACGAGGTGGGTTATGCCTAGCCTCAAATTCATAGGAAAATATTTGCCTTTCTGGTATCAAAATCCCACATAATCAAATTGTCTTACTTCAGAATCAAAAACAGTCAGTGGTGTTGATGCTCAGCTGGACTATAAGTACACTACACAAAAAAAGGTGGGATTTCAGAATTCATTTTTTGTGACTGTACTATAATTTTAAAACATTCTAAAATCCAATTGGTAGAGCCTATGTATGAGTAACCCTATTTCTGAAAATAACAGTCATCTATACACTTTAAGATATTATATTAATACCCGTGTTCCAGCATTATGGTAAAATAATAAAAGTTCCATTTAATAATAAGAGTTGTTGTTTTATTACGCCACGGCAAAGTGACAAGCAAGAAAAGTGACAGTGATAAGCGCAGTGCCATCCAGGTGGAGTATCAAGTATCTAAGTATCAAGTTCTGCAATGCGAGGGCACAGCAAAGCCGCTACCAGCATACCGGTGTCCACCATATCACCTACCAGCTCTATTCTGCATATTTCTTTCTCTTTTCCCCCTTTATTAACCGACTTCCAAAAAGGAGGAGGTTCAATTCGTCGGAATCTTTTTTTTATGTATGTTCCCCGATTACTCAAAGACGCCTGGACCGATTCGAGAAATTCTCTTTTTGCTTGAAGTATACCCTTCCCAGGTGGTCCTATTGGCACCAAGTCAGGATCTGATGATGGGATCTCACTAATCGAGGGCAACCCTCAAATTTTATAGGGACGCATAATTTGTTTTCATTAAAGTCTGTGTACTTTTTATGAATTAAAAAACCTTTTTTGCTTTTATTATTGGTTTGTCTACTGAACCCTTATCAACTATCTTCCAAACTCGTGTACTCAATGAACCGTCCCGGCCGCGGCGCGGATCACTTGATTTCCCCTAAGGCCAGATCCGTCCGAAATCTCACCCTTCTCTTGTATGCGATCTGGTTAACTGATTGCTTTTGAAATTACGTTAAGTTACAACTATTAATCTGTGGGCGTGAAGTAATATCCCTTTGGTTTTGAAGGGCTTCGCAAAGGTATCTTCAAGGGTATTGAGAAATAGGGAAATTAATATTTTACAAAAGGTTCAGATGAGCCTATATCGAATATTTAGATAAGAGGCTGTAAAATTAAATGTTGCTAGCGCCAAACATTTTTTAATATTATATTAGTAAATAGAATATATTGGTACTAGTAAAAGAAAAGGAAAAAAAATCTACTGTTTTTTTTTCTCACTGCAGATATTACCTACAAAAATATAATACATTTTCCGGAAAAGCTCATGTTACTCCGGAATAATGTAGCTTTTTATAGGTGAAAGATTGTCTTTTAATCGGTTAATAGTTTTTAAGTTGATCAATTACAAACAATTGTACAAATAAACAAACATTCAAATCTTTCCTCTTTAGAATATTATTATAGACTAGCTGTTGCTCGCGGCTCCACCCGCGTGGAGGTTATTTTCGGGAGCAGAAGTATACAATCCAAGGAGTTATTTTTTCTTGCAATTAAAATAGCCTGGTGTTTCTGTACCTATTTCTATAATTCTTTTTTTATTAAATTAAATAGGTAATAATGTTAACATTTATTAATTAGGGATGATTGAGAGTGTTATAAACGAAGAGTAGACAAATATAATCAGAAATCTCCGAACTGCTAAGCTATCGGGAGTTACACGTGTTATTATGAGTCAACCATAAAATATAGACATTTGCTGTCGTGGATTTTTTTTAATTTAATTTTAAGGAGAACATTTCCGTCATACATGATTTCTGTGTAGCTTTAACTATTAAGGCTGCACACACGACGGAAGCTTAAAAAATGGAGTAAGTTCTCCTGTTTTCCCAACATTTCCCTTCACTGCTTTGCTCCTATTGATCGTAGCGTGATGAAAAGTATACTATAACCTGCCCAGGTGTATGAAGAACAATTGTACCAAGTTTTGTTGAAATCCGTCGAGTAGTTTTTGTTTCTATAACGAACATACAGACAGACAGACAGACAAAAATTTTACTGATTGCATTTTTGGCGTCAGTATCGATCACTAATCACCCGCTGATAGTTATTTTGGAAATATATTTCATGTACAGAATTGACCTCTCTACAGATTTATTATAAGTATAGATTATCGCTTGCTTTATCGGTGAAATATAAATCAATCGCATTAGGCCAGCGTCGTGGACTAAGACCTAACCCCTCATATCAGTAGAGGAGGCCGGTGATCAGAAGTAAGACAATGGCTAGTACAGGGCTGGTATTATTATTATGAATATATTTAGTTTTATTGTCATCTACAGTAGGAAGAGTAGATAGAGTTATAAATAATTTATAGATTAGAGTTTTTTTTATAACATAGTCCGACAAACGAGCCAGAGGGTCACCTGATGTTAAGTTATCGCCACCGCCCATGAACATCCACAATACCGAAAGTATCATGTATGCGCTGTCGGCCTTAAAGGACAGGAATAGGGATTAGGGAAGGGAAGGGGGAATCTGGGCGTCTGGATATCTCACTTACCATACGAAACGCGACAGTAAACTGTCACTTTACGTTGGTTTTCTTTACGTGTTGGATTTATACTTCACCGATAAAGCAAGCGATAATCTATAATAATATTCTAAAGAGGAAATATTAGAGTGTTTGTTTATTTGTGGTACTACCCCGGTCGAGCCGGCCCATTCATGCTGTAGACAAATATGTCTACAGCGTGGCTCTACCACTTTTAAAAAGGAAAAATAGGAAAGATATAAATAATTGATTAAAATTTATAATGATAAGCACTGAAAATATATCACAGTCATCACCTTTCGTAACATTAGATGAGTGGCAACGAATATAAATTTTGAATCGTAAAAACAAATTCGTAAATTAACGCGCTTCATCTAAAAATGGATACATCATAAAATTAACCACAATTATGTTTTATATTAACATCTTGATTAGATTTCATGTAAATTAACCAATTTCATTTAGCTATGTAATAAATGAGCCGCACATTTGTTATATGAAATAATAATAAAAGCCTTCTAAGAAAATTAATATTTCTAATTTTATGCACGCTCATTGGCATTTCGAATTGCCACTGGCACGCTCATTATGAAAAAGTTTTATCTTTAATTTAACCCACGTTTTCTAGAAATTTGTATAAAGTTCGTCGGAATTTGTCATTCACCTAAGTTTTCTGTTTGTTGAATCTTTAATAATTAAAAAATAATTAAATTACTAACGTGGTTAGGTATCATTTCGTTACCAATCCTTTTAAATCTTAGAGTATTTAACACTACTCTAAGTTTTAAATATTATTAGATTAATAACACTGGCAGTCACTTCAACATGCGGCCGCACCTCAAATTCAAGAAAATACAGTTTGAATTTCGAATGCAAATTCGCAAATATACTTTAAACATAAAATTGTATAGAGAGAACCGAAGAAAAATGGTAACTGACAGTAGTTTACTAATCCGTTACATATTTTATCATTTACAGCAACTATATTGAGATTCGATAGATACTTAGCTAAAATTTGAAATTACTTTTAATAATAATTTTATTTATAAATAATTCAAATAAAAACTTTCGAAATTCGTGCCGAAATAAATTGTAAATATAAATGTTATTCTATTGTGTTTTAAATAATAGTCGGATCTTACCACAACAAGATTTAAAGAAGGTTCCTCCAATCCTATCCTATCTATTTATTGGTTTGGATTGCTTGAGTCTTACAGCTTTTCCAAGGACAAAATTTAGTCACATACTTACACTTTTGTAAAATATTTTACATTTGACAGCCTCCGTGAATATCTTGCTATCTTATTAAATAAAATAAATTCAATACATCAATTCCATTTAGCCCAGTATAGTTGGAAACTTTGAAGAATTTCAAGCATCTTCACATAGTTTTGAACCATTCTGCAATCTACACGCTTGATAATGTCGAATCTCTTTATTGCATGCCTAGTCCGGGTCACCGTGGGTAATTTAAGATTGATAGTCACATCCGGTCGCATGACATTGGGAAAATTGGATGTTCTATATCGGTCGGGTGCCTACGGTAGACTGGTCGCTTTTATCTTCTCATATCTATTAATTTTAGCCTCCGTAGCGCAGCGGGCGAGTAGCCGGCTATGAAACGAGAGGCCGTAGGTGCGATTTCCGCACCGAGACAAATGTTTATGTGACAGACAGATATTTGTTTCGTGTCTGGGTGTTGTGGGACCGTAGTCCCTTGTAGTTCTTGATACCCACGATACAGGTTTTACCTAATGTGGGGTCGGAACAATGTGTGTGACTGTTGGGTGTATTTATTTATTTATTATTTTCTAGTCCAAACTAAACAGTAGGTATACCTCTAACAAAATAACTATGAAAATATAATTAATAATTGTCTATAGCAACGTTTGATGATTTAATTGAATAAGAAGGTTCTGGCTCTCTGGCAAGTGGTATCGACTGCACCAATTATGTTTCGAAGCAGTTTCCGCACGCCCGTTGCAATGACAAGCGATCTTCTATTAGATATTGTATAGCTAGGATCTTTATTACAGCTTAATATATGTGTCCCAGCTGTTGAAAATATTGCAATTGTACTTTTATAATATTTTAATAAATAAGTTATACAATACCTAAAACTTATAATCAAAATAATTTTATGAATCGGAACAAAAATTACTTTTTAAATAAAAATAAAACCGCCTTCAAAAAACCCAGACACAACTAAAAAGCAAAAATTATTGGTTATATTTACATCAATTAATTACATACAATTTAAATCAATTATTTGGAGTCGGTGCCGGCCAAAACATAGAAAAATAGAATAATCAGGCATACAAAAAAATACAAAATAGATCCATACTTGGTTTTTATGAACCTAAAAGTAAAGAAAACAACACCGGCACCGACTCCAAAAATAATTGATTTAAATTGTATGTAATTAATTGATGTAAATATAACCAATTATTTTTTGCTTTTTAGTTGTGTCTGGGTTTTTTAAGGCGGTGTTATTTTTATTTAAAAAGTAATAAATTATTTTTTGCTTTTTAGTGGTCCTAGTCCTACATACCTATAGTATGTTGGTTACAGTTCCAAAAGAAAACACCACTGAAAAAGTCACAGAAAAGCAAAATTCGCAGTTTCGTATATTTGGACAACATATTTTTTCAAGTTATTTTGATTTTAAAACTAAACTACTCAACTGATTTTGATAAAAATTCTATGGGACCAATCTGGCTGCATATTTTTTGTAATAAAAGAAAATAAATCCAAATCGGTTAATAAATGATGGAGTTCTGAGGTAACAAACATAAAAAAAATACACGTCGAATTGACTCCTCCTTTTATTTGAAGTCGGTTAATAAGTAAATTAGGCGCCATTCAAATCTGCTGGAAGGGGTAATTGTCAAATGGCAGTAAAAGGATGCATGATAGGAGCCGTGACGTCACCATCTCAGAATGGCTAATACTGTGCAGTTGTGTGAGAGAGATAGTCAGTCAGCTGGTGGTAGGATATTCATATCCGCCCAGATAGCGACCACCGTACACAGGATGAAAAACCCGCCATAGTGGCACATGCAAGTGTGTCGCGTTCCGGGATCAGCCAGTGTACATCCGGTTTTTCTCGGGGGTCTAGAGTTGGGGTACTATGTTTGGCCATTTTGCGGCCTTCTGAGTACTCTGACAATAGACCCTCGACCGCTTCTTTACCTTCTTGCCCATGGCGTAGTGTGAAGTAGCAGGTCGGCATGATTGTGTTGAGTAGCAGGGGACAGATCGTCTCTCGCTACCCGATACTCTAATTGGACCGCACTGCGCTTACCATCAGGTACAGTGCGGTCACTTTGCCGTGCCAGGATAAAAAAAAAATGTTCTCACTTCACACCCATTTTTGCTCATACAAATATTTAGAATGAATATTGTGACCTCATTATTCAAGCATTTTAATTCTATTTATGATTTTGGTTATAATTAATGTACTCTGCACATCAATTTGATAGCATTCCCTATTGTATAATATGAGATTTACATCATCAACATTACTGTCATAATGAGAAACTTTGTCGTGAAGATACAGTTATATAATTATGTTGTGACCAGAATTGTCAACGCTAGAAAGAGCTCCTGAAAAGATTTTATTTTATATTTATTTTGACTTTTACAATTTCTATATTTAATAACTCTTCACAGATATTAGTAGGTAGTTAGTTATTTTAAACATTGTTGTTGACTCATTACTAATTTATTATTTTTATATTACAAAAATAACAGCATTACTCAGATAATCTAATTACTTTTTGCGAAAGTAGCAAAAAGCAGTACAAATTTAATTAACACAAAAAAGAAAACGTTACCGAAATAAATGAGAACATCAAAGTTTTCCCCAAAAACGTTCGATAAACCACTCAGAGCACTCGTGTAAAATTATTTTATTGTTTTTATTTTTATCATATTATATATTTTTTTCGACGTCGAAGTTTCAGCTAATGTAATTGGCTGCTCAGGCTAAGGGCTGAAATAAAGTTAATTGAGTACAATTAAAAAACGCTGCGGCCTCTAAAATGTATGAAAGGACATAAATCAGTTCTGGATGTGGCACCGAGATGGAATCGCGTGGATTTACGACGGCTATGGGCGTGGTTGTTCGACAGCCATTATCCGCCAGGTTCAGTGACGTGCCGAAATGTGCGATCCTTTATAGGCATACAGATAACGTTCGCTCGACAACTCTACAAATATGATGGACTGTATTAAAGTTAAGTTTGTAGCTGGTCTCTTTTCTGTATATATAAAAGAAGAAACTGACTGAATGACTGACCGATCGATCAACGCACAGCCTAAATGGCTGGGGTTAGAGACTTGAAATTTTTACAGTAGGTACCTTTTATCATAGCGTATTTTATCGTAGCCATCCAGTAAGGAAGGGTTTTTGGAAATACCACCCCTAAGGGGGTAAAATAGGGGATGAAAGTTTGTATGAAAATCCGTCATTTTTGAAGTTAAATTCATGAAAATTAGTATTTGGCATTTTAGTTAAAAATAAAAAATATATGTTTCAGGATTTCTGGAAATTCCGCCCCTAAGGGGGTAAAATAGGGAATGAAAGTTTGTTTGAAAATCCGTCATTTTTAAGTTAAACGCATGAATATTGGTATTTTGTATTGTATACTTTTTCTCCCAAACATGACCTCCAGGCGGGCGGAGCCGCGAGCAAGAGCTAGTATGAAATATACAACAACGTATTGCGTCTTTACAGCAGTCGTTAGAGTTGTGGTACGATGTTTGGCAGTGTTGCTAATACTCTGAGACTAGACCCTCGACCACTTCTTCACCTTCTTGCTCATGGCGTAGTGTGGAGAAGGTGTACCTTCTCGGCCTGTAGGCCGGCATGATTGTGTTGAGCGAGAGATAGATTGTCTCTCGCTACTCGATACTCGATGCAGTGTGGTCACTTGGCCGTGTCAGAATTTAAAAAAAGTTAATTATAAGGGTCCAAAATAAAATGTATCTTGTTTTTTTTTGCAAAAATTGAGAACCACTATGAGTTCGGTCTCATGTTGTGTACACACTCTGAGTGTATTATACTTAAGTTTAAAGGGCCGAAGGCATAAAGCAACTATACGAAAGCAACCGTTTGGTCAACATAATATGTAAAGCGACATCCAATTGCTGAAATCACAATCCCTGCTTTTTAGTTCATTGAAATCTAAAAAGCAGTTCGTTGCCAGCGTTCATTCTTAATGAAACGCTACGGACGTGCAAGCTCCGGAATGAACTCCCTGCAGCGGTGTTCCCTGAGCGCTATGACAAGTCCTTCTTTAAACGTGGCTTAAGAAGATTAGTCCTTAAACGGTAGGCAGCGGCTCTGCTGTGCTCTGAGTCTCAGAAGACTATGGGCGGCGGTGACTACTTACCATCAGGTGGCCCGTCTGCTCGTGTGCCTATCCAGGAACTAAAAAAAACAGCTGGACTCCAACGCCTACTTCCATATACTTTACGTATGATAAGTAATCTGAATATTTTCGTTCAAGAAGCCAGCAAAATGGAGTCGAATTATGTCCCAACAATAGCTGTGTATACTCGAAGCTGAAAGACTTACTCACATTATCTACCAGGCGTGTGCGCAGCATTTTTATTTCATTTTTACTCATGTTTGTCACTTGCACGTTTATAAAAAATACATTTAATAATATCAAAAGTATGTGTAATTTTATTTTATCTATTTATGCATATTATTATATCCACTTATATTTTAGCTGGTGGTTAGGATATTTATATCCGCCCGGATAGCGACCACCGTACACACCGTACGACCTGCCATAGTGGCACACGCAAGTGTGTCGCGTTCCGGGGTTAGCCAGTATACATCGGCCATTTGCAGCCTTCTGAGTAATCTGACACTAGACCCTCGATCGCTTCTTCACCTTCTTGCCCATGGCGTAGTGTAAAGAAGCAGGCCGGCACGATTATCTTGAGTAGCGATAAAAAAAACCTCATCTAGACCACCATATGTCAATGTAGTTGATTTGCCAACTTTATGCTCAGCCAGTCTGCAAGGCCTGCCAATTTAGCTCAGCAGTGAGCCCACGAAACGCCGGCTTATTTCACGTAAAATATACGCATAGCACCTAATTAGGTCCTACTCGATGGAAATTAAAACCTTGAGAAGTAATTTATTAGCGTGCAAGTCATTTATATGGAATGGTGGGGTTTGCGTGTCGGATTAAAATTGCTATCTGAATTAATTGTTTTATAGAACATAGTGTTAATTTGTGAATTTATTTACATCATCTAACGGGGTACCCAGAAATAAGTTTGTTAAAACTAGTATTAGGATAGTTCCTTTTATTAGAAATACCGAAGGTATAACTGAGATATTTAGGAGACTAGTTGGGGGTAGTTAATAATGACAACCAAAGTGGGAGTAGTAAATGTTTAATATAAAACAGAGTGCCTTCCGCGCTCCGGTGTTCAGTTCAGTTTAGTCGAGAGGGAGATGAGACGATAGCCAGTATATTCGTGGTTCGGTGTAGTAAGTGTAAATCGTAATCATAATGGTAATCAGTTCAATGGCGTTGTTCAGTTTAAAAGGGTAATGCTGGTAGATTAATTATAAAGAGAAGCCTTAAGTGAATCCTGACATGCGTGTGTGTTGATATTAAGCACTGAGATGTGTAACAGTGTCGTGTAAATCAATCTCAATCAATCAAAAAATAATTAATCAATCAGTAAATCAATTAATAAGCAATATAGTAAGCGCAGTGCCGTCTAATTAGATTATAGAGTAACGAGAGACAATCTATCCCCCACTACTCAGCATAATCATGGCGGTCTGCTTCTTCACACTACGGAATGGGGTAATGAGGTGAAAAAGCGGTCGAGGTTCTAGTGTCAGATTTCGCAGAAGGCCGCGGCCGGCGGTTTTGGAGTTGAGGTACTCTAGACCACCGACAAAAATCTGATCACGGAACGCGACACACTAGCGTGTGCCACTATGGCGGGTTTTACACCCTGTGTATGGCGGTCGCTATACGAGCGGATATGAATATCCTACCACCAGCAAATGTTATGTAATTTTAAAGGGGCTTTATAACTGAGGAACATTGACATGAGCATTTTATAACAGAGGCCGGCAAAGGAGCACGTGGTTCTCCGAGGCTAAGTGATCCTCACCATACACACTTCCCCCCGCGCGAGAACACAGTGCAGAGTCGTTCGTGTGCGCTGCTAAATAAAATTGTGTTTAACGTGTTTGGAGTTCGTTTGCCAGGTCGTGAACTGTTTCTAGTTGTGTGGTATTGCCTTGTGTACAACGGTCCGTAAGTTTTTGTGCGTTTTTATTAGGAATAACGAAATAATTATCAAATTATTACCTCGGTAAGTCCACTTTTATTTTTATTTTGAGGGTGTCTAAAAAAAAAAAACGTACGTAGATAATTATAATTTTTAATAAGTTTTAATTCTGTTATTTATGTTGGTTATATATCTCTTATTGCGTTAAATCAGCATTATGTCGGCTAATAATGGCAATCCGCCAGATCGAGGCCCTGATCCGTTCCGTAAAAGCGGTTTGATATCACGATCCCCAAATGCCGGCAAACCAAAACGACTTTTTAGTGAAGTCTCGCCGTCGTATGTCTCGCCCGAGAGATCGAAACGTTTACAGCGTTCGGGATCGGAGAAATTAAATTCACCCGCGTCCGTTGAGCACGTCGATAACAGCGGTAACGGCTACGTCAATTCGGACGATTATTGCGATCTTGTGTCCGAAGCTTCTAATTATTTGTCAAAAATAAACGAACTTGTTAATGATCAGGGCTCGCGTATGAATGTCGCGAATAAATCGGCAGTTATGGATATAACTCAACGAATCACTGCCATAATTTCCATGTTAGCCTTAAAATCTTCGTGTAACGAGACAAAGTTGGCCAATGCACATCTGGAGTTGGAGACGCTTAAGAACCGTCCTGAGAAATATACACCTAAACAGGACAATGTACTTTATGCAGACAAACTTAAGCTTTTTTTTTTTTTTTATCCTGGCACGGCAAAGTGACCGCACTGTACCTGATGGTAAGCGCAGTGCGGTCCAAATAGAGTACTGAGTAGCGAGAGACGATCTATCCCCGCTACTCAACACACTCATGCCGGCCTGCTTCTTCACACTACGCCATGGGCAAGAAGGTGAAGAAGGGGTCGAGGGTCTAGTGTCAGAGTATTAACAAGGCCGCAAAATGGCCATTGTACCCCAACTCCAGACCCCCGACAAAAACCGGATGTACACTGGCTGATCCCGGAACGCGACACACTTGCGTGTGCCACTATGGCGGGTTTTTCGCCCTGTGTACGGTGGTCGCTATCCGGGCGGATATGAATATCCTACCACCAGCTCCAGCTCAACAAATACCGTCGATGGAACCACGCACCCCACTCCCGTGTGTAGTGGCATATCCGACTAGCGATCGGTCTGCGGATATCGTTACATCGTCCGCTACGAAAGAGGCGTTATTTAAGGCGATTAAACCAGGCGATGACGGATTTCAAATCGTAGGAGTAAAAAAGACCGCAAAGGCCGACGTCGTACTTCGCGTTGCGAATGAGCGTCAAATAAAAAAATTAGAATCTGTCGAGGCAATAAAATCCGCGGGTTTGCGTTTAGAAAAACCTAAAGGTCGTCGTCCGCGCATCCTTATTAAAGACGTTCCATCTTCAATGGAAGACACCGTTTTTCTTACAGCTTTATATCGCCAAAATATTAAAGACCAAATGCCAATCAAAGAAGATGATTTTATAAAGTCAATAAAAATTGTTCGTAGACGTAAATTAGATAATGGTCGTAAATGGATAGGCATAGAACTAGACTCGGTAGTGCGGAAACATTTAGTCACAACAAAAGACAAATTGTTTATTGATTGGGCAACTTGTCGTTTCATAGATGATGTTGAGGTAGTACGATGCCTTAACTGTCAACATTACGGACACGTGCATAAGTTCTGCGCCGCGAAAACACCGACATGTGCGATTTGTGCGGAGACACATGAGACTAGGGCTTGTCCTCATAAGGCCAATTCGGATTTTAAACCAGTATGCACGTCATGCAAAATTTTAAAAAAATCCCACGATCATAGATGTGGGTCGCAAGACTGTCCTACATATAAACATAAATTGGAACTTCTTATTCTTGCGACACAGTATTGATTAATTCTAATATGAATAATAATCTTATCATCGGTCAATTAAATCTCCACAAAGATAAGGTCGCGACGTCGGAGTTAAATGCGTTAATTCGCGAATATAAGCTGGATATAGTGTTAGTTCAAGAGCAATACCAATACGCGCGTTTACGTAGTAAGATGGTACAACTAGACAACGGTTCGCGAGCAGGTATTTACATATCCAATTCAACTTTTACCATCACGTCAGTGCGTAATCTTATGACGTCGCACTGTGCTGTCGCAGAGGTTTCAACTCCAGGCTGTAAGGTTTACGTTGTGAGCTGTTACTTCCAATATTCAGACCCCGTGGGTCCTCACATACATCATCTCCGTCATGTACTACGGTCTCTTGTAGGTCAGAAAGTTATAATAGGCGCGGACGTTAATGCGTCATCTATACTTTGGTATGGCAAGTATCGTTCTACTGATGCAGAAAGGCGTTCTGCCGTCGAAGATTTCATCGCAGAAATGAATCTTATTATACACAATACCCCCGATGCACCACCTACATATTGCAGCCCTACGGGCGAGTCTTCTATTGACGTCATACTTTCTAGTGGAGACGTTCACCTAGATAGGTGGCGTGTCCTTCCGGATGCGTCGTGTAGTGACCATCGCCTGATTGTGTACGAGTTCATCCCTAGATTAACGCAGGGTCCTTTTTATACCAGCTTTAATTATAGATATAAATCGAAAAGTGCTGATTGGAATTTATTTAGCGCTTTATTTGCTCAGCATGCCGGGGACTTTACTCGCAAAAACCTCTCAGCTGAAACGTGTGCCGAAATTATGTCGGACACGTTTACATACTGTGCGGACGTCACAATCGGTCGGGGCCCCATCACTAATACTCGTAGATGTGATTGGTGGAATAACTACCTAGTTCATCTGCGCCGTACCTTTCGTAGGGCGCGTAGGAGGTTTAACCGGCTTAAAAAACGTTGTGTCACAGGAGAAGCATTTACAGCTGCTTTTATCTCTCTCAAGATTGCCAGGTCGCATTATAAAGCTGCAGTACATAAATCAAAAGGTAATTTATTACGTAAAATTGTAGAACGGCTAGATAGAGAGGGTCCGTGGTCTCCTCTATACCATGAATTTAAAGCAAATAGGTCAATAAATCTGGCCTATGTACAGAATATTAAAATTAACAACACCTATACAACTGGTATAGAGGACACAACGGAAACCCTGTTAAACTCTCTTATACCCGACGATACAGTAGCGCGTGATAACGAATATCATAATCAAATACGGATGTGGGCCGCGGAACCACCGAACACCCCTTCGTCGGATCTCCCGTCTTTTAAAGAGTTTTTCGATATCGTTAGATCTTTACCTTTGAACAAAGCCTCCGGTGAGGACAAAATATCTAATAAAATGATCAAAGAAGCGTGTAAAGCGGCTGGCGATTCTATCCTAATAGTTTTGAATCGGTGTATTGCAGAAGGTGTTTTTCCCCGAATTTGGCGCTGTGGTTTTATCCGGATAATACCTAAAAGTGGTGACAAGCCACCAGAAGACCCTAAATCTTATCGACCCATAACGTTATTACCTTCTTTAGGTAAATTGCTTGAACGTCTTATTGTTCCTAGGCTAATACCGGGCGGTCCAAAGTTTCATGAGAAACAATTCGGTTTTACTATAGGGAAATCTACCGTTGACGCCGCGTTATCGGTTAGAAGAACTGTTTGCAATTCAAATAGTAAATACGTCTTAGGTATATTCTTGGACATCTCCGGTGCGTTCGATAATGCGTGGTGGCCAATGCTACTACTTAAGCTGAAAATCCGAGGATGCCCTAACAATATATATTCACTTATATATTCATACTTTTCTTTAGGCACAACCAAACTAAAACTTGGTCACCATGAAGTGTCGAAGGCGCTAACGATGGGTTGTCCACAAGGCTCAGTAGTCGGTCCGTACTTGTGGAATTTAGGCTTTGACGACTTCTTCGCACTCCCTTTACCTCAAGGTTGCTCCTTAACTGGCTATGCTGACGACGGGCTCTTGCTTGTGCAGTCTAATAGTAGATCGGGACTAGAAAAATTGGCTAGTGCGTGCTTAAAATTAATTCACGATTGGGGTGAACGAAATCGTCTGACGTTCGCACCTCACAAAACTTACCAGTTACTTTTAAAGGGCATTCTAAAAACACCACCGCGAATAAAATTTAATAATATCAATATTAAAAGAAAAGAATCGGTCTGCTACCTAGGGCTAGTTTTGGAGAGAAACTTTTCATTCATAGAACATATAAAAACCGTCGGGGAAAAGTCGAAACGAAATTTTTATGCCTTGACAAGGATATCCACATCGACGTGGGGATTATCTTTTAACACACTAAAAGTTATCTATGGAGCTACTTACTTGAGCAGTATTTGCTATGGATCACCTGTATGGGCTGATAGGGCTACTATCGGTGCCGTGCGAAGAAAATTGCTCCAGAGTCAGCGTTTGGCGTTGATATTCTTGTGTAAGGCGTATAGAACCGTTAGTACTGAAGCTTTACCTGTCCTAGCGGGTGTACTTCCAGTCGATCTGGAGGCACAGCGTCGCGCCGCTATGTATTACTCTACGAGAGAGGATATGGACAAGAACTTTGTTACGTCGCGTGAACTCTCGAGAATCGGTAGACTTTTTAAACAGCGTTCCGAAATATGCAACGAACTGCTAAACGAATGGCAATGTCGATGGGATAATTCAATTAAAGGGCGGCATTTATATCAGTATTTTCCTTTGGTTCGCGATCGTCTAACAAAAACTTGGCTGGAAATTGATCACTGTGTGTCACAATTTCTCACCGGTCATGGCAACTTTAAGAGCAAACTATTCTCATTTAGGTTGGTTGATTCGCCTGCGTGCCCATGTTCTACACCAAACTGAGTACGAACAGTCCGCGCATCATGTTCTTTGGGAGTGTAGTCTCTGGCAAAATGAGCGCAACATTATGCTTGACAGTATGCAGATAACATCTGGAGTTGTATACTATATGGACCTTGTGGAGACTAGGAGGAATTTCCGTGCTTTCCGGCGTTTTTGCCATACCTATTATTGGAATCAAGCGTAACAGCTCGCAGATAGGACCCGTTAAGTAAATTCCGTGGTGCTTTACGTCTGGCTTCTCCAGACGTAAATGTCCTTTATTGAGGTTAATACCTCTTTAGTTCAGTATTTGTCTCCCGCTTTGCTATGGAGGGAAGTGGACAATTTATATTCCAACTCCTCCCTATATTTCTATTTGATTAATTTCGTTGCGGGATAAAAGACAGTTATTAAGCATTCCCAGAGACTCGCCGAGTTTCATTACTCGGTGTCGAAAAAATGCGTGCCATTGTTGATCCTGGCTACACAGGAGTTACAATGGCGGGTGTGTGGGCGGGATAGTCTCACCATACACACTCATCCCAGGGGAATCATGAATGCATTGCTGACCTGACCTGACCTGGCACTGGATTAGGCACGTCTGGAAATATCACTCAACGCATAAAACGCTAGTTAATACATGAAGTCGGTTTTTGAAGACAGTGGTTATAGCCCGGTTATGATCTTTATGCTGAAGACAAATCAGTCCACAGGGTAACTTTAGAATTTTTAGTACACAACGCTTTCTCCCTTCACGTACTAAGCCCAGGTTTTATATTAATATATCATGCCTATAATTAGAACGGTAAGTCCCTTACTAATAATAAAGGTAGATAAGGGTTATGACCAGGGATGTTATGGAGCTCCGTAACCGTAACCGAAACTATCGGATATCCGAAATAAAATTCTATCCGTAACCGTAACCGAATCTGATATAAAAGTTTCAAATAATTTCGGATTTTCTAAATTAATGTTATGGCTGGTTTTTGTTTTGCCAGGCCGAACCGACACACGAGCCGCGCGCGTACCTTAATGCATTTATTTTTATTATATTTATTTCTATTGCTGAGACATAGCCTGTCAGTCATTTACTCTTGTGGGATTACATTTACTTACATAAAATAGTACAAAACTGTAAGCTAAAACTAAAGCTATTTGTTTTTTACTTTTACAATTACTTCAAAACCAATATCCATAACCGAAACTATTCGAAACTAAGGGATAATCCGAAATAATTTCATATCCGTAACCGAATCCGAAACCGATATAAAATTATTCACATATCCGTATCTACATCCAGATCCGAAATTTCAAATCCATAACATCTCTAGTTATGACCGCTACCCTTGGACTATACTCTTTTGTGGTAAAACTAGTTGCTTGATAATAAAGTGAATCTCTTGCGTATCTAGTCTGACAATAGCATTCAGACAATGTTCAAATTTTTATATTTATTTTAGTAAAATTGCTATCGCATATAAAATGTTATGTATAATTTTAAGTTAAGTTCTGGTAAATAAAAATTTTGAATGTATTACACAATCGAATATTTAGTCTAACGGTACTTCAACTAGGTCAAAGCGTTAGTATTTTTATTTTGCAAAGACAAATAAATAACACCCAACAGTCAGTCACACACATAAGATACGAGTCTTTTGTCGTGGGTATCAGGGACTACGGGAGACTTTTGATCTCACAACACCCAGACCCCGGACACAAATATCTGTCTGTGACACAAACATTGACCCCGGTGTGGGAATCGAACTCACGGCCTCTCGTTTTAAATATGAAGTTGTTGCCTCGTACGTGACATTTTTACTTGTATTTTCTTTAAATAGTTTAATAATCGCCATTGACTTAAAATCACTAGGCAAAAGTTGACGCAAGTGGCTCAAGTAGAGCATATTATAATATTGGATTTACTTCAGTATAAACTATCTTTGGCATAAATTAATTTCATAATAGCCAGACAGATAAAAAACTTCTAAAAGTTTCCTGTGAGATAATGACTTTTATTTATAAACATTATTGTGGTATTAAAAGTTTAGCAACAAAGAACATAAAATCCATTGAGTGATCAAAGCTTCAATTTGACCAAGCAATTTCCCTTGTTAAGAGCCCTGGTATATGCGGTCCTTTAATATTGAATTATGAAATATAATTATCTCTCAGAAGAGGTTTGTAGGATTGTCACAACTTGATGCTGTCACATCGGAATCCTCAAAATAACGTCAGGAGTGCATCAATTTCATAATTTATTCATCATCATCATGTCAATTTATTAGTTGATTAATTTTATGATACGATAAAAAATGAAGCTATCGCCATATTTATATTAATATCTCCCAGCAAGCCGTTGAATAGTCATTCGTGTATCAACAAGACTCGTTCGTATTTCAGCAGTTACGGGTATCAAAAAGGGGAGCAACATTCCTGAGCAGGACGAATTACTGGTTTTCCAGCTTCGTAAAAACAAACCATATGGTCCTTAATGGATGCATTGAACAGTCCTCTTAGTTTAGGTTTGAGAGCCTCTAGAGGTAACACTGACGCTTCACCAAATGAGGTGGATTGTATTCAGAAAAATTCTGTCTGGACTCCTCATCCTAATATTATATCAATCTTCTTAAATATAATATAAATAAATAACACCCAAAATTCATACACATAGCCCCGATACCACACACGAGTCTTGTGACATCAGGGACTACGAGAGAATTTCGGTCTCACAACACCCAGACCCCGGACACAAATATCTGTCTGTCACACAAACATTTGTCCCGGTGTGATAATCGAACCCACGGCCTCTTGTTTCACAGTCAGCTACCCGCCAACTGCGCCACGGAGGCTAAAATTACTAGATCTGAAAAGATGAAAGCGATCAGTCTACCGTAGGTACCAGACCGACATAGAACACCCAATTTTCCCAATGGCATGCGACCGGATGTGACTATCAATCTTAAATTACCCACGGTGACCCGGACTAGGCATGCAATAAAGAGATTCGACATTATCAAGCGTGTAGATTGCAGAATGGTTCAAAACTATGTGAAGATGCTTGAAATTTTCAAAGTTTCCAACTATATTGGCCTAAATGGAATTGACGTGATGAGATCTAATAAGAGTGAGATATTCGTGAAGTCTTCAGCTTACGGCTTGCTAATGTCGCTACACTACCGTTACATTATGAGGTTTAGGTAGTAAAAACCTAGTACCTACTGCTGATTTTCAATTATATAATTATTTGCTCACTAATTCGCATTTTGCAATTATGCCGAATTCTGTTTGACTTCTGAACTATGAAATGAACCTCAAAAGACTCTAATTAAAAAAAAACTTGTAACACTAGGAAAAATCGACTCAATTTTTTTTTTTTAAATAATACATTTTGAGATGGTATATAAAAATTAAGTATTATAATAATCTAATCTCTTATCTGATCTTCGTTATAATATTTGAATGAATTCCGAATATTTCGGAAGGCGCACTCATTTTACCTAGTCAGGTCATAAATTCTGTCACATGTTTAATATAAAATAATCGAAACAAGTTTATTCATTATGTAACCATTTATATACCAAAATGAACTTAACAAAAGTAAAACAAAAGACACTAAAGTTTATTCAAAATGACCTCCGTGATTTTGAATACAGGCCTTCAATCTGCGCGGCCAGTTGTCTATCGCAGCACGAACGAGGTCCATGTCAATATCGGCGGCTGCCTTAATCAAGGATGTCTTGAGTGACTCCAAATTGGGATGAGGCTTTGAGCACGCCTTTTCCTCCAAGTGTTGCCATATCTTGTAATCTAACGGATTCAAATCTGGACTGGAGGAGGGCCAGTCTTCGTGCCGGATGAAGTCGATTTCACGCGCCGCCAGCCAGTCTTGTGTGCTCTTCGCTCTATGAGCTGGCGCCGAATCTTGTTGGAATACCCAGTGCCTGTTATTGAACATGGTATGAGAAACAGGTTCCACAAGGTTCGTCAGGACTGTATTTTGATACACAACTGCATTCGTTTTTACACCTTTCTCACAAAAATGTACCTCTGTTAAGTCCCAATAAGAAACTCCCAACCATACCATGAGCGAGGATGGAAAATGACCTCGTTGGACACACGGAATACGGTTGCTCGCTTCTTCACTACTGTGTGCGTACACCTTATCATTTTGTTTGTTGTAGCTCTCTTCTACGGTAAAATTTTTTTCAACCGAAAAAAATAATTTCCCGATATTTTTTTCCCGCGTACCGCTTCAACAAAGCGCGGCATCTCTTCAGTCTCAGGTCCATTAGACGAGCATTCAAACGATGTCCTGTTTTTCTTCGATATGCCCGAAGCCCTAAGTCTTCATTTAACACCCTTTTCTCCGTGGTTCTGCTTAACCCCATCTGAAGGGCCAACAGTTTCTGCTTACGTTTGGGATTTCTTTGAATTCGCGCCTTCACAGCTTTTATCACTGCTGGAGTCCTAACAGATCGAGGGCGACCACTTCTTGACCTGTCATCTACACTAGAGTCTTCATTGTATCGTTTGATGGTACGATAAACGAATCTTTTGGTTATATTAAAATTTTTCAGTATGTCAAAAATTTTAATTGGCGCGTAACCGCAACGATGCAACGCAATTACTGCAACACGGTCTTCTTTAAGCGTCCACTCCATATTTAAAAATGAGTAAAATTCTAAAAAGTATATGTCGGAGAATAATGAATACGGAGACTGAATTGACCTTACAAATAATTTAATCTTTTGTAAATCTGTTGTGGGTACCGTCGAGTTGTTTATTAAATGATCTCACTCGTAGTGGGGCACAACGAAAATCACAATATAAAAGAGTGCCTCTGCATTTGGCGAGGCATTCAGGAATAATTATTAGACGAGTCAATATCTCGAATGGTTTAGTAATTTAGAGGTCGTAATGCCCAAGTGCTGTTTAACTGATCGTTGCCTACAATTAAAGTAATGTAATTGTAAACCATGGTTTTTCTTGCCAGTTCTTTTTGCCATGGATTATTGTATTCCGAACTGGCAGTAGCTTATTAAACTATAAAGTGATTAACGTGTGTTATTTCTACTGAACTATCGTACGAAGTGAATCCTGATTATCTGTAGAGCAAAGAGGGATGAATAACCCTCATAGTCATGACCTATGATGACGTCATGACCTCAGCCATCTGACACAACACATAGTTCTCTCTGACATCAGAAGTGGCATCGAACTGGACATCCACTATCGTAGATCAGGTGATGTGATACTTACAGTTTCATTTTATAATATTTCTGTTTCGAGAGTTTGGAAAACATTAGTAATTAGTTTATGCGCTTTGTTGGGTTGTGCAAAAAGTTATAAATCATTGAAATTCTATCATCTGTATATATAAAAGAAGAAACTGACTGACTGACTGACTGACTGACTGACTGACTGACTGACTGATCGATCAACGCACAGCCAAAACGGCTGGGGTTAGAGACTTGAAATTTTGACAGTAGGTACCTTTTATGACGTAGGCATCCACTAAGGAAGGGTTTTTGGAAATACCACCCCTAAGGGGGTAAAATAGGGGATGATAGTTTGTATGAAAATCCGTCATTTTTGAAGTTAAGTTTATGAAAATTAGTATTTGGCCTTTTAGTCAAACATAAAAAATATATATTTCAGGATTTTTGGAAATTCCACCCCGAAGGGGGTAAAATAGGGTAAGAAAGTTTGTATGAAAATCCTTCATTTTTGAAGTTAAATGCATGAAAATTGGTATTTTGTAGTGTATACTTTTTGTCTTAAACATGACCTCCACGCGGGCGGAGCCGCGAGCAACAGCTAGTCCGAAATAAAATTGTGATCTTAAGTGTAATATTCTACCGCTTTATAAGTGGTAAAAAGTGCTCGGCGGTACTGTAAATTTGCTAGTCTACAGTACATTTGAAGATTGCGAATTTTGAGAATCATTTGGATTGTGCTATGTTTGTAAATTATTGCAAGTCCCTTATGTTGGTAAATAAATTTTGAATTATTTTATGTTCCAAACGAAATAGTTTAAACGATAGGTATGAAGTGTCTATGTTTACTGTGTTAATGATTTTGGTGTTCAAAATTCCATATGCTGTGGATGGTTTCCTGTGGCGCTGTGGAGTTGTTGAGGCGGTTCTCTGGCAGCGCAAGTAGTGCTACAGCGTGTTGTTTGCGTGCCTACCTACATATGTGATCCTACCCGTGGATTTATTTGAAATTTGGTGAGTCGCTCTCAGTTTTTAAATGTACAGAACGATTTTTAATTTTGATCGTTCTGCTAAAATAAACTATTAATTTAGTTGGAAATATGAGGATGTGTTTCCTACCTCATTGATTTTTTGTTTTTGTATTTAAAACTGATGGTAATGAACGACTATTAAGTTTGATCTTTCTGCTAATCTAAACAGTTAAATGCAAAATAGTGTGGTTTGTTTCCAACTTAATTGATTATTTCTTTATTTAAATTTGTACTGTTACAACCGATGGAAAATTCATCGAGATTTTGCTTAACTGCTAATAACGGAGTGATATTATGTTTGGACGTCCACGGTCCTCGGTGGCGTAGTTGTAATTCCGTAGGCTGTACGACTGCCGTGCGGGGTCTCAGGTTTGATCCCCGGGTCTAGTAAAGAGATATTGGGTTTATCCGCCGTGAGCCTGGAATTATGCCCGGTATGGTGATAGGCTCACCCCTATCACGCATGGGGTGATAATAGCTGCACGAATTATGTGTACTAGTTACACCTCTGCCTACACCTTCGGGAATTACACTTGTGAGTGTGTATGTATGTGAAGATACATAACAGTTGACGCGTGTGATGTTTGATGATTTAATGAACCTTGAATTTGATGTGGTTCAATTCCATCATGTGTGTGGGTTGAAAAAAAAAACATTTACTCTTTAACTGGTGTTAAAAAAAACTATTATATGTTTTAACGTGTTATGAAAAAAAACTGCATTGAATGAATAATTCAGTAATTTAATAGTTACTGCAATATTGTTGTGCGGGTCGAGTTTTTATTAAAGTTTCAGAATTAATAGTTGATAATCAAGTTAGTCAAGTATAACCATTTATTTTTTGTAACATTGACTACAATTCAATAAAAAAAAAGGACGTACACGTATCATGCTTGTGTTTCCCGCTAAAGAGCGGAATTTTTATATTGGTATTGGTGGTAACTGTTAGTTCTGGTTTTAATTCGTTCTGCCCGGTAATACATTATTTTTATATAAATAGTTACGCTAAACTGTGCAATTAGTTGAGGTGAAAATAATTTGATTTGGTTTGATTCTTAGTGATCGTGGTGAGTTAATTATCCATAATTAAATTCATTATCTTCTGGTAGTGATATTAAAGAAAGTTTTACATCCAAGTTTTGTGGAAAACTTGAACATGACATAGTTACTTAAAGCATTGATACCCAAAGTGGTCTATATCGACACCCTGGGGCCGATGACTACTAAGGGGTCAAAGTGAGGAAAAAAAAAATAGAAATAGGGATCTATGGAGTGTAAACGGGGTCCACAAATTTGAAGCCAAATATTGAATATTTATTATAAAAGCCCCAGGTTCACCACTCCCACTAGAGGCGTTTATTTTTACTTATTGCTTTTATGTAATACATATTGGTACTTTATTAATTTTGATATAATTAATTTCGGTTTCTTCTACATCTCACTACAGTTAGACATCAGTCAAGTGTTTAACACTTAGTTTTCTGGTTGTTAAATTTTATGGTGATTTAACAGAGACTATGTTTTGTTTAACCTCTATTTACGCTGATATTATAAAGCGCGAAATATTATTGCAGAGATCCATTGTTACCGCGACTGTGATACAGTTTAAAAATTCCTCGAGTTCTCAATATAATTAATGTTATTTTGCCACTTTTCTTTGTTAATTATCGTTTGCTTTAACGGTGAAGGAAAACACCGTGAGGAAACCTGCATACCTGAGAATTCTCAAAAGGAATTTCGAAGGTCTGTGAAGTCTACCAACCCGCAATAGGCCAGCGTGGTGAACTAAGGCCTAACCCCTCTCATTGGTAGAGGAGGCCCGTGCCCAGCGGTGGGACAATGTTTAATACAGGGCTAGTATTATTATATTTTGCAACTACCCTTAGTCGATATCCAAAATGTTGTAGCCCTCTGTGAATGACATTGCGCTTGTTAATACTGGTGTGTGTCCCTAGGACATACACCAAAAATTACTTGTATTAAATAGCTACTCCAGCTTTGTTTTTTTATCTAGATAACCACAACTAGTGTGAAAACAGGTTGACGGTTTAAACGCATACTTATCATCTTAGCGAAAGTGTATACTACTAATTGCTTGCTAATGTTATTCGACCGATTAGATTGAGTTTCATTTAACTCCGACGTATCGGTGTACAGCGTTTGTTACACCTAAGGGTTTGTACGAGTATGCCGCAATTTCATTCGGGCTTATAAGTATTCAATGTCGGGTTTTCGAGTGAACGTTCATGTAGAGCGTTTCACGAGTGTCCTTAAATCGATAATTAACTGCGATAGACTAGCGATCACAGATCGTGGTAGGACTCTATAAGAGAGGTCCACCTAGCAATGCTTAAAATAACAAAAGCTACGTCTCTGAAACTTTTGATCGGAAAAATTCCAAGACCATTGTCGTTGATGTGTAGCGATTTAGCGACTGATTCGCGAAATTCGCGAGCGGTTGTCGGTAAATTATAGGGTCAGGAGTGACCGAGTGAAACATATTTCTCCTGTGAACTATCTAGCGCTAGATAGAATCGATCTTGAAAAACAATCTTAAGTTCATTGGTTCATTCAAGTAATGTTTTTTTATTGTTTTATTATTGTGATGTGTGTACAATTAATTAACTAAATTTCGGTTTCTTAATAATTAGTGACTACAATGTTAGTAGAAGTTCAAATTTATTGAAGCTTATTAAGTATTACTGATTTTCTTTATCAGTAATATGGGCTTTTTCTATGCTAATTGGACACTGACATTTGCGTCTACTTATCATTCATTTGTCGGATCGGCCGAACGGGTGAACGGTTTTACTGTGTGTGCCGTTCCTCTTTTCAGGTACCTCACACATGGACGTGTGAGCACCTTTCTTTGTTTTGCACAAAACTCACACTATACATACACACAAACACACATAACCAAACATGAAAAAAAAAATATGAAAAAAAAAATATGAAAAAAAAAATGTATGAAAAAAAATATATGAAAAGATGCTTTTGACGTGTGGAGCCGTTCAGAAGCCAAAAAAAAAAATATGACAAAAAAAAATTTGAAAAAAAAAAAAAAATATATGAAAAGATGCTCTTGGCGTGTGGAGCCGTTCAAGAGCCAAATGAAAAAAAATTGTGACTGTTATCACGTGGAGTGAACAGTCCTTATATTTCAACAAATTATACTGTAGTCACGTCGAGTGAACAGTCCATATATTATAAAAAAAAAAAAAATGCTGTAGTCACGTGGAGTGAACAGTACTGCATATATTTCAATACACATATTTGACCTGTAGTCACGTGGAGTGAACAGTGTCTTACGCTATTCAACAAATTCATTATGTATGGCACTTTTGTCATAAGAGCTGTCAAATTACTCTTACATTTAACACTATACACAAAACCTAAAGAGATTGTAGTCACGTGGAGTGAACAGTCCATATATTAAGAAAAAAAAAATGCTGTAGTCACGTGGAGTGAACAGTGTCTTACGCTATATTCCACAATTAATTATGGCACTCTAATTGAGTATAGTTTTCTATATTTTTACCTGCGTATTTTATTTGACCTATACTCGCGTGTAGTGAGCAGTGTCTTTTACCACAACATTTCATCTGCCACACTTGTCGTAAGGAGTGAGCTTTTAAATATCTATCTGTGGTCACGTAGAGTGAGCAGATTAATAAAAAAAAAATATTCTTTCTAATAATTATGCTTAGGTACTGTGGAAGTACCCAGGCTTAACATTAACTATCTGTTTGAGTATCTGTTTCAGAAAAGGCTGACTAACCAAGCGATGCAGGGCACGCATCGCAATTCAGAATGGCCGTGTCGCCATAGCACCTTCTTTACACACTTTATTTACAAGATTTAAGACTATCAATTATTTTAAAAGAAAAAAAAATGTTTTGCTATTGTAAATTACTCCTACATTTTAACACACTACCTTAATGAATATGCTGTTGTCACATAGTGTGAACAGTAACATATTTTCTCACAAATTATGCTGTGTCACGCAGTTTCAGTAACATATTTTCTCACAAATTATGCTGTTGTCACGCAGAGTGAACAGTAACATTTTTTCTCACAAATTATGCTGTTGTCACGCAGAGTTAGTCTGTAAGTTTCAGATAGGATCTAGCAAACTATTCAAAGTGCCTAACGCACTATAGAATGGAGTCGAAACGCCATGTAATATTTTGACATCTTGCTGACATTGGTGGTAAGGACGATGCCCAACCAACACGCTGATTCAACGTGGCAGTAACTTTTGGTGAGTAACTTTCATATTGGTATCTCATTTGTGTACCACACACAGACCCACATACATACACACACACACAACGCTAAAAGCTAAAAAAAAAGGCTGTAGGCTAAAAAGCAGCAAGTAAACAAAAAAAAACTGACTGATGGCGTGTAGCCCCGTTCAACGTGTCATTCCTATCCTCCTTTAACACCGAACATTCAACTTTGAACTTGTTACTTATAGTGAGTAACACTGAACATTCGACTTTGAACTTGTGTCACTTATAGTGAGTAACACCGAACATCCAACTTTGAACTTTTGTCACTTATAGTGAGTAACACCGAACATTGAACTTTGAACTTATGTCACTTATAGTGAGCCCACTCATTGAACTGTTGTCACATGGAGTGGAGCAGTAACATATTTTCTAACAAATTTTACAGTTTGTACAAGGACTTGGTTGCGTCTTATTGAAATCTACAAATCAACTTTGATTACAGTGGTTACGAACTCACATCTTCATTACTTCTTAAGGACCATAACTATGGTAATTTTTCACAATGTTGGCAGGTGTACTGTGGAGTAACCTAGCCTGTGTATACTGATGATATTCTGAGTTTCAGCGGAGTTTTAGAGGATTTAGCAAGCGATGCAGGGCACGCATCGCATTTCAGAATGGCCGTGTCGGAGAATAATGAATACGGAGACTGAATTGACCTTACAAATAATTTAATCTTTTGTAAATCTGTTGTGGGTACCGTCGAGTTGTTTATTAAATGATCTCACTCGTAGTGGGGCACAACGAAAATCACAATATAAAAGAGTGCCTCTGCATTTGGCGAGCCATTCAGGAATAATTATTAGACGAGTCAATATCTCGAATGGTTTAGTAATTTAGAGGTCGTAATGCCCAAGTGCTGTTTAACTGATCGTTGCCTACAATTAAAGTAATGTAATTGTAAACCATGGTTTTTCTTGCCAGTTCTTTTTGCCATGGATTATTGTATTCCGAACTGGCAGTAGCTTATTAAACTATAAAGTGATTAACGTGTGTTATTTCTACTGAACTATCGTACGAAGTGAATCCTGATTATCTGTAGAGCAAAGAGGGATGAATAACCCTCATAGTCATGACCTATGATGACGTCATGACCTCAGCCATCTGACACAACACATAGTTCTCTCTGACATATACATTTTTATTTTCATGAACAATTTGAAATTCGAATTCAATAAACTTTTTTGTGGCCAGCATTCTAAAATAAAAGTTTTTACTGTGTGACAATACTTATGACCTGACTGTGTACAATAGGTCAGTCTGAGCATCTATAGTAATGACAGGGAAACAGATAAACATATGCAATTAAAATGTGTAAGACAAAGTTTGAGGTGCTAGATTAAAAACTAAAAGGGCCCAGATTTGCATCCTAAGCTATTAAAGGTATGTAGGAGTATACTATAGCTAAGTAGGAATCTTTTTATTATTCATCTTGTTTTCCGGCCCTTTATCAAAACATTTTACTTAAGGAGAATACGGGCAGAAGTGTAAGAGGGTGTTATGAGCTCTTTTGTACTAAACTTTCGTAAAACGAATGTCAATACCACATAAACCCCTTCCCAACATTAAAACAAATTAATATTAAACAATCAACAAGGGCGTCAATAAAACGAACAAAAAGTTGTAAAACTTCATACCGCACGGTACTACGAAGTATATTTCGCAACAAAGAAAGCGTTACCAATGAAAGCCTTATTTTCTGTTTGTTTGACAGCCCTACGCTACGAACGCCTGCAGCAAACAATGTGATTTTTGCTTTTTTAATAAGAACCACGGCGTGACATGCCAAATAACACACAGACACTGAAACTTTAAACAAGCTGAAACTTTTGTTGCCAACCCTAATTTAAAGCCCACTAGTTTTGTTTGCTTATTCAGAAATAGTTCTATTTGTGGTAAATCAAGGAATATACTTAGTTCGGCGTATTGAAACTTTGCTGTTGAAGTTGGTATTTAAATGTATTTGACTACTTGGATGCGCTTAATAGATAGAAAAGAGAAACCGCCATTGTTGGGACGGCTTCCCTGAGCAATTCAATACAAGGATTAAAAAAAAAACTTTACATTGTACCCTCGTTTTCCCGTTTAGGATGTCATTAACTAAATAATTTTTTTTAATGTAGCATACACATAGACATTATAGTTTTCCAGAAAAATTCCACT
Organism: Laothoe populi; assembly: GCA_905220505.1. Taxonomy (NCBI): domain Eukaryota; kingdom Metazoa; phylum Arthropoda; class Insecta; order Lepidoptera; family Sphingidae; genus Laothoe; species Laothoe populi. Next base: position 5,032,977 of record HG992161.1, on the reverse strand, counting down.
AAAATTAGTTCCACATACTTTTTACGATTTGTGGAAATTATTTGAGTGCATCTATAGAGATTCAATTGAGACAATAAGTTTTGTTACTGATTTAAAATATATATATAGTGATGGCTTAACAGCCTTATTAGAAATTAAGAACTCAACGCAATTTTGAGTTCGATTTACGTTGAGCTGCTCTAATCTAAAATAATCAAATCAAAAATTATTTTGTGTAATCCAAATATTGTAAAACAGTTTTTTTTTTTTAGTGCCTGGATAGGCAGACGAGCAGACGGGCCACCTGATGGTAAGTAGTCACCGCCGCCCATAGACTTCTGCAATGCCAGAGCACAGCAGAGCCGCTGCCTACCGTTTTTAGAGTTTCTGGTCCGTTCTTCTCTAGTAAAACTGCATTTAAAATTAGCCGTCGAGTAAAAAGAATATTATTATATTCATTAATATTTTGATTACATTTGCTGTTGAGTATACTGGAAGCTTCGAATTCTCGAGGTTTCCCTTCTCATGATCCAAATCTTGTCAAACCCACTTACCACTGTTAACGAATATATGAAGTACATAATACGCCGGAACAAGCCCTACTTAATCTATTTGAAGGAATTCCTTTGAGGCCAGTGTAACATTATTCCTTTAGTATTAAATCTTGAGGTTTCCTAGGAAGCCTTATCTATTTTGTGATCAGTTCCGAAGAATTTAGGGTAATCGACGACGTTTAATGTTGTTTTATTAATAGTAAATCGTCGCCTTAGAGTGAAAACCTTATATATACGAACGAAGTAAGTGTACAGGAGGAAGATAAAATTGTACTACCACAATTTATTCAATTGTATATATCTTCAATGATCTTCAAAATAAACCACTAATACAACTTGTACTTTATATTTAACCGACTTCAAAAAAGGAGGAGGTTCTCAATTCATCGGAATATTAATTTGTTGTAATACTTTTATTTTTACAGATCGTCGCACTAGACTGGTTGGTATAGGACGCTCGCGAGGTGTTCATTATCCGTCATAAATTGCGTTACAGGCAACTTAAGTTACCTTTATAAAATAAACGCGTGTCTTTTCGACACAACTTCTTCCAAAAAATATGATCAAAGCGAATTTCCAAGCTTTTCACTCTAACGCCCGAATACTCAAATGCAACTCAAGCATTTAAGATGGTCTTAAACATTTGAGACGCTCTTATTTGTCATATTTATACGCCGTGTATCAAAATAAGTAGCCATTAGACGGTCGGTCAGTTGAGTAGCATTTGAATATTTGAGCATAAGACAATATTTGACCTTTTATGTTGTAGGATTTTGAATGTTATGAATATTGTACAGTAATGCTTATATCTGAAGTTCTAATTACATTCAGTCAGTGTTTAAAGTAAAATGTTTTGTCCCTTACTTGATTATGTCAAATGGTTTAAGATAAAAAGAGACAAAATATAATTAAAAATAATTACAGAGGTTCTACAAAAGTACGAACATGAATATAGCGTCAGTAGGTGTAATGATCCTATTATATCAACAAAGTAATAGCTATTAAATGACAGTTTTTTATGAGATAGATGTATCAACCCGGTCAAGGCGGGTATTCGTGAACATAACTGAAAATAGATGGGCAGAATAACGTAGATGGAGAATTACAATACGAGAAGATAAACCCTAAGAACTAAGGTTTCTCCTGCAGACGTCATAAAGATATAGCTAAGTTCTAATTTTAAATAAGAGTCCTAAAATTAGGGCCAATAATCTCCCTTAGGATTCAAACCACACACTTAAAGCCGTAGAATAAATACAATATATTTCTGTAATAGGAAAACGAATGCAGCACTTGAGGCGGAATATTAATAATTTATAGCGAATCTTGGGACACGGTCGTGTTGCTTACTTTTGTCATTATCATAATTTTAAGGTTGTCAAGTCTGGTGGCACAGGAAGGGCCTCCAGCGGCGGCTTTATTATTTCACCAACGTTTTATGTCTTTTTTATTTTATTTCTTTACGTCAAAGAAGTCACAATAAATCTCGCGATAAAATTGTTGGAGTTGACAAATCTGTTGGTATTAGTTGACATCGAGTAATATTTTTGTGACGTCTGTGCTTGTTTTTGCTTTTATTTTAGGGCTGTCAGTTATGTTTATTTTATAAACAAATTGAAAAAGAGAGACTGATATGGTATGACAAGTAAATGTATTTAAGTGGAGATGTAAGGTTCTTTCCTATGGTTTAGTGGTATGACTATTCGTAGTGCGTCGTGGAAGACTCCCTTAGGGTCAACTCACACTGGCGCAGAGTCGCCTATAACATATTCATCTCTATTTTCCCATTATTAAGGTACACATTTGTGTTATGCAAATATGGAATCGAGCATCGACGCGCGACGACTAGCGCCTTCGCGTGTCGACGCTTGGTTAAAGTCGAGCGGCTTCGCGCTTCGGCGCGCGTCGCCGTGCGTTGTAGTTGAAAACTAAGACGCGACGCGGCGCTTCGACTCTGTGCCAGTGTGAGTTGACCCTTACAGTGTTGATGTTCTTTATATTTTTATAGTACGACCACGGTAGACGCCGGAGGGGTCATTAAGTGTGTCTCCCGACCACAAAGACGATTGACATCAATTTTTACAGAAGATTTTACTTATGATCCCCCGGGACACTCGTGAGCCGTTGTTTCTGTTAGTATTTTCGATGTTCATCAACTTACTAGTGATGTGTAGGTGTAGGTAATCCTGATAGTTATGATTATCCTGATTAATCTTTTGTGCCAATAGATAAATTGTCGGCCTCTGCTATAATAAAAGTTTTTAGATAGTAATAGATGAAGACCATCATAAATAGTGTTCTAGAAAAATCCAGCACTCATTAAATTTCAAAATTAACCACCACAATATTGAATGACATCGGTTTTAAAAAACTCACAAAATTACCTTCAAATCATGTTTAATGAATGCTCCTTGAAAATGATATTCAATTTCCAACATCCATTTTATGTTATCTCTCATTTATATTTGATATCCGACAATAAATTTTCTATGTCTACAAAATTATGATATTTTAGTTCACCTTTGCGGCAAAATAAAAACAAAAACCATCCGTATAACGACTAAAATCCCTTCTCAAAACTCATTTAGTTCATTAAACCGGCAATTATTTATGGTTTCGTCGCGGAGCGTTTCATTGTTCGGCACAGACAAACAATTAAATGACAAAAGGGCTCTAATTGTTCAATTTAGATACGAAATACCGAAGTCATGGCTTTGTCCCGCCAGCAAAGGATTGTTGATTATCGCACCTTTGATGTTCCCACTACGGATTTGTCTTTAGATTAAATTCTAACAAACAAGCTTAGATTCGGTCGACCAGTTTTGATTTTCGAAGACAATTATGCTCTTATTCATTTGTTTGTTGGTTATGGCGTTTTACATTACTTTCTGGATTATTCTCTATAATGTTAGGAACATCAACAAAACTATGCAAGATGGATATTTAGAAAGGCACAAATACAATGTTTATGATTTCATTTCTTGATTTACACAATACTGTTACACATCTCAGTGCTTAATATTAACATAAACGCATGTCAGGATTCAGATAAGGCTTCTCTTTATAATTTATCTACCAGCACTACCTTCTAAGCTGAACTACGCGGCCATTGAACTGATTACCATTAACACTTTTAACACTTACTGCACCGAACCACGAATATACTAGCTATCGTCTCGTCTTCTACTCAACTGAACTACGCGACCATTGAACTGATTACACTTAGGTACTGTACCGCAAACGAACCACAAATGTACTCACTACCAACTCACTGCTACACCACTAGTCTTCTTCACAACTCAACTGAACACCGGAGCGCGGAAGGCACTCCCTTTTATGCTAAACATTTACTACTCCCACTTAGGTGGTCATTATTAATGTACCCCCAACTAGTCTCCTAAATACCTACGATATACCTTCGTAATTTCTAATAATAGGAAATACCCTAATAATAAATACTTATTAAAAGATAAAATTGCAACATTTTAAAAGCAGTGACTAGTTAGTAGTGGTAAAACTCTCAAGACGAAAGTCAAAGTTCGAATCGAGCCAAAATAGCATTCTGACTTTTCTAAAATTATGTGTGTATTCATTTTTAGTCATCGCTTGCCAAAACAATGGTGAAGTTTCCTTCAATCTTCGATGTTTTCACATCGTAACGAAACCTGTACACCTGCGAATTCTTATAAGAATTTCAATGATATGTGAAGTCTTATAACCATTAGGCCAGCGTGGTGGTAGTTACCTCTGTCTTTAGTGGAGGAGGTCCGAGCCCCTTGGGACAAGTTTGATACAGGGCTGGTAGTAGATATTGGAACTTAAAAATACCGATATTTTGGGTTCTAGAAGTTGCACTGTGCTAGATTATTAAAAAATCCAAAATTTTGCAGAGAGTAAAATGACTCATGCATCGATTCTCGAAACGAACTTTCTACCCACTGCAAACTGTTTAACATTATTAATTTTACTAAGATGAATTTTTATACATTAAACTTACGAATTTAAATTAAAAGTTAAATAGGTAATTATTTGTGTTTTTTATAATATACTAGCGGGCCCGTCACATGTTATCCTGACTGTAAAAGCAGCGCCACACCGACTGCAGCGCCATCTGCCGGGCTGATTTGTGAATCTAAACAATCCAGGACGCCACCCAAACGCATACAAAAAAATCATTCAAATCGGTCCAGCCGTTTAGGAGTTCAGTGACATACACACATACAGTAGAATTATATATATAAAGATTTTAAAAAATAACAATAGGCTAGTTGACTGTTGTTCGGAAACTATTTTATTTTATTCTTCATGGGCTATATTATTAAAATATTATCATTAATAAACATAAAACATAAGTTTTCAAGATAATTTGCGTATTTATCCAACTTAATTTTTCCCATTAAAACGCTACTAACTGTCATGGCCTCTCGCGTGATGTGACCATCTGCAAAGCTAATAGACTAAAATCTATTATAAAAAACACAATTCTATCAGGTTTTCGCTTACTATCAACTACCCTATTATTCAAAACTCATTACGCAATCTATTTCAAGATTTCAAGTAATTCTTAAAATGCCGCGGCATAACCTACATGTACAATTTTCTAAAACACATGAGGCAAAGGTAATTTCTAACGCAGCCTTAATGAGTTCAAAAGAGTATTAGAACATTGAGCGATCGTTTAACATTTATTTCCTAAATACATCATTCTATTGTTGGCTTCTTTTATGAAGAAAGATAAAATATTTCCCTAAGGCAGGGCATTGTCGGGGAAATGTCGGGGCGGGGGCTGAAGGTTCGCCACATTGTATGGTGGAAGGCAAAAGCAAAATACTTATTTTGGGTCTTTTTTAGTTACCTATTTCTTTTTACTATTCTTTAACAAACATATGCACTGATGCCTGTAATTCTCGAGGGGGTGGGCAGATGTGTAACCAGTACCTACATGTCCACATTTCGTCAAGCTTCATATCATATTCATATCTGCCCGGATAGCCACCACCATACAAAGGGTGTAATACCCACCATAGTGGCACACGCAAGTGGGTCGGGTTCTGGGATCAACCAGTGTACATCCGGTTTTTGTCGGAGGTCTAGACTTTGGGTACGATGTTTGGCTGTTTTGCGGCCTTCTGAGTACTCTGACACTAGACCCTCAACGAACGACGTACGACCCTCGTTCTTGCCCATAGCGTAGTGTGAAGATGCAGGACGGCATGTGATGACTCGCTACTCAATACTCTAATTGCACGACACTGCGCTTACGATCAGGTGCAGTGTGGTTACTTTACCGTGCCAGGATAAAAAAAAACTTATCATCGTCTCATGAAGTGATAGGGGGTAGCCTATTCCGAGCATTCCAGACTCTGGGCTGGCACTGAGTATTTTGTGATAGAAAAACCCGATATCATTTAACCCGGGATCAAGCCAGCATACGCAATTAAAACTGTGCCATCGAGGCAGTCTAATACGCTTAGGTATTTTTAGATATGATTTGATAAATTCACGAATACAGAAGTACAGTATTATTCATCTATATTTAAAAAATCCAACAGTCACAGATATATTTTGGTCACAGGACACCTAGACACAAACCCAATATTTATAGAGCGAGCATTTTTTTCGACAAGTGAATCGAAGCCGAGGCCACGTTTTGCAATCAGCTGTCAAAAGTTTAAAAATTATTGATCGATTTTTTTGAGATATAATAACAAGGCTGCATGGTGGAGAACCTTTGCCTTCTCTTTTGTTTCAAAAAGAGAGAATGAAACAAAAAAATCGAGGTATTTATAAACTAATCCCGTCATATTACGACCAATATCATTGTTATTACTAAAACTATTTCTACCCGTCTACTATCTATGAGCATTTTCTTTTCTGTAATATTTATTAATGGTACTAGAAAATACTTACCGAAGTCATTGAGTGCTACTTAATAATATATTTTTGTATCACAAATAATGTTATTTCGTTCGTAGCCTTTATAAATTGAAATATATATCATGTTTGAAACAGTATTAAAATCTATAAATTTCACAGTATTATCAAAAATATTTATAGACATAGTTCTGAACTTGAATGTTGCAAACTAAAGATGTAGATTACCATCACTAATTGCTGGTAACGCTTCTATTTTTCTATTATTTTACTAGCCATTGATCGCTTAGCATTATGTAAATCTTAATTTTCATTCAATCATGCCGGCCTGTCTTCTTCACACTACACCTAAAGGATTCAGGATCATAGGAAAGAGGGAACACGGATGTTGGCAAACTGTTCCACAGCTTGATAGTGCGGCAAAAATACGAATTGGTGAACCTCTTGGTTCGGGCCGGTTTAGTAGACACCACGAAGCTGTGGCTCCGCAAGTCAGTACGCGTGGTTCTGGTGTGGAAGGGAGAGGATGGGATAAGATCAAACAGTTCTTCAGAGCATTCGACATAATACATGCTTGACAGCCTCCGTGGCGTAGTTGGCGAGTAGCCGGCTGTTAAACGAGAGGCCGTGGGTTCGATTCCCACACCAGGACAAATGTTTGTGTGACAGATAGACATTTGTGTCTATGGTACTAGAAAATACTTACCGAAGTCATTGAGTGTAACTGAATAATATATTTTTGTCACACAAGTGTCAGATAGACATTTGTGTCCGGGGTCGGGGTGCTGTGAGACCGAAAGTCTCTCGTAGTCCCTGATACCCACAATACAAGACTCGTATCTTAGTGTGGGGTCCGGGCTATGTGTGTGACTGTTGGGTGTTATTTATTTATTATGTAGTTATTTGTCTATTCACAGAAAGGCTATTTGGATCAAGTCAAGTTGCATCGGTTTGGTAAAGTGCAGATACAAGGTAATACTTCCATAGTTTTTATCACATATAAGTCTTTATGGGTTAGAAGGTGATTATAGCAGAGGTTAACGAGCATGTATTCACTCACTTATGATCCCCGGGGTGGGGAAAAGTGGACTCCACCATCTATGAATACTCACAATTCAGCTGCGTGCGTTGGCAACCTTAAAGGAATGGAAATTGGAAAACTAATTTAGTTTTGTTTTTTCACTCATGAAAAACTAAGTTATTTCACTCGATTTATGCGGTATATTCTGTAGACACATCTAGTATCTACAGAATGCTCTACTGTTTCAATTACCTACCACATTTTTTTGTTTACAAAGTGACCACACTGCACATGCACATGGTAAGCGCAGTGCCGTCTAATTAGAGTATCGAGTAGCGAGAGACAATCTATCCCCCACTACTCATTACAATCATGCCGGCCTTCTGTGTAGCTTTTCACACTACACCATAGACAAGAAGGTGAAGAAGCGGCCGAGGGTCCTTTGTCGGAGTACTCAGAAGGCCGCAACACGGCCTAACATCGTACCCCAACTTTAAACGCCCGACAAAAACCGGATGTACCTACACTGGCTGACCCCAGAACCCAGAGTTTTTCTATCTAGAAATTCTCAGTATTAGCCCGGAGTCTGGAACCTGTGCCCGGTATGGCGATAGGCTCGCCCCCTATCACATTATGGGACCGAAATTCGGCGAAAAGTGGGTGTACTGGTTACACCTCTGCCTACACCTTCGGGGATTATAGGCGTGAGTGTATATGTATGTAGTAACTTTACGCCTCCACTTATATCTCACACCGCTATCCTGTTCTAAACCTTCAACAAAGCATCCACGAACGTCCGTGAATTGACGAATATTTATGTTGTAAATTCTACTACATTATGAAAATATGTGTTACTAGTCACACACGGCTTTCACAGAGCGCCATTAGTTTCAACGCGGTTCATAAAGTTAAATGGTACTGTGTAATCAATACTTATTGTGTTAAGAATTATGCTTTTACTGAGTATTTGAAATGTTGGTTTTGTTCTTTAAAATTGCTTTTGTATTGGATATTTAGGGGTATTCATTTCAGTGTTTTGGAATCTATTCAGATCAGATCTGCGCTGCTAAGATTTGTGGCAAATGATGATGAAAGAAATATATCAACATTTTCATATTCGTAATAATAAATAGCCTCGGTGGCGCAGTTATAATTGCGTATGCGCTACGACTGCTGTGCTGAGGTCTCAGGTTCGATCCCTGGGTCCGGTAAAGTGATATTGTTTTTTTTTTTAATTAACAAATACTAAATATCAACCCAGAGTCTGCAATTGTGCCCGGTATGGCAATAGGCTCGCCCCCTATCACATTATAGACCTGTAATAAATATGGCGAAAAGTGGGTGTACTAGTTACACCTCTGCCTACCCCTTCGGGGATTACAGGCGTGAGCATATATGTATGTAATAAATAACATCCAATAGACAGATAGCCAGAACATAGTAAGATATAATTATTTTGTACCGTAGGTATCGAGAACTATGGTATACCGTAAACAGCGGCTCTGCTGTGCTCTGACATTGCAGAAGTCTATGGGCGGCGGTGACTACTTACGATCAGGTTACCCGTCTGCTCGTTTGCCTATCCTGGCACTAAAAAAAAAAACTTCAGTCGTATATATATAAAATTTGTCTGTCACACAAACTTTTTTATCGATGCGGGAATCGAACCCAAAGATTCTCGTTTTACAGCCACCTATTTTGTCAGGGGTAAAATATTAATTAAAATTGCGTATTTCAGTCAATAGATTTCACTGCATGTGGAATAATTTATTATGATTAAATCATAAATTTAAATAGCTACTTAGACAAATATTCTACTTAACAAGTATTGTCACAAAACTTTCAATGTTGGGATATAAATGGATAAGTCTAAATATTTCTAAAGACACAGAAATAAGCAAATATTTCGGCACAAAGACCTCACGGTCTGGTGACATAGATTAGAATTTTATGGCGTAACACAATGCCTAGACGACATTTCTCTGTTTGTTAAGGCAGGGATTGTCATGACGTGAAGGCGCTTTACAAAAACCTTATTTTTAGTGTTCCCTAAAAGTTATTGCTATAACAAAAGATATTTGGAGAAAAAAAATAAAGATTCCTTTTATTTCGCTCGAAGGAAGTTTTTATTTTTTGCTATAAAAAGTTTGCATTTTGAGTTGTCGACTCTAAATAACCAAAAAAATGTAAACGAACACAAAACATAATATTTAAATGCCGAAAACGCGAACTTAGGGATTATGTAAATTTGACAGCCTCCATGGGATAGCGGGCGAGTAGCCGGCCATGAAACGAGAGGCCGCGGGTTTGATTCCCGCACCAAGATAAATGTTTGTGTGACAGATATTTGTTTCGTCTGCGTATTGTTAAACCGACGGTAGTTCGGTAGTTAGTAGTACCCACAATATAGTCTGTGTATTTATCTATTCATTTATTTAGTCTATGATAACCAATACCAATAAAACTCAAACCGTTAAATGAATTATAGCCGATGAAAAATCAGTCGCACCTCGAAAGCACTCGATGGTTGATTTTTCAAGTTACTCAACTTTCAATGGAGTTTCAAGAGATATTTGAAATTTTGACAACACTCAACGATAAGATAAGGAATAGAGTTAAATCCGATTGAAAAGTTTCCACTCGGCATTCCTGTAAAAAGATTACGACACATCAAAGTTTGACAATAAAATACAGAAGGTTAACTACGTTCCAAATTGTTTGCTGAGTAATTGCAATTATTATTAATTGGGTTAAGCTTTTTCATACATTAGAAATATAGATTTTAATAAGTAAAAAGTGAAGAAACAGGCACAATTGGAATTCTCATCACTTAGGGTAGTCTTTTGAAGGAAAACAGAGGGTAGTCTTCACTTAGGGTAGTCTTTTGAAGGAAAACATTGGTTGTAGATAAAAACAGAAGAAAGTAAGGACAGTTAAATGTATACATTCAATGCAATTCTAATTAATTCATATGTATAATAATAATATGATATTTAATATACCTACATTATACGTGCATATCACAAATAAAAATAATGGTATAATATATATTTGTTTTTTTTTTTATTATGGCGCTCATTTACCAATAGAAAAACAATTTATTTTGTTGTGAAAACATTTTCAAACAGTAAACGCAATCTCTTCAAATGAGAGATCCTCGATATGCAGCATTTTATAGAATTTATTATTTGAAACTTTAAAAGTGTACCTGAACTATGTTTAGCATATCACAATTATCTCTTTTAGTTGAGGACATATGCGAAATGTAGTTTTTAAAGACAATTTATATTAACCAGCAGGTACATCGGATTTTTAAAGATATGCTCTAAATTATTTAAGAACCCTAAGATAAATTTTATTGGCACAAAATGTTTCATATTTAACATAAAGTACAGCGATTGTTCTAGCATATAATTATAAATTTAAAATTATTATTATTTTTTTTTTATTTATTATTGAAATGATGTAATTATCAACGTACAACCCTAAATGCAATATGCAATTCGTTCATGGTATAAAACTATTTGCCACCTATATATGCTATATTTCGCTACTAAACTGACCCTTCTGTTACACATATTTTGTGATTGGAGACTATTTAATGAGTACGCTGAAAGGGAAACACACGTAGGTCTCCGTGTAATCGAGATACACGTCTTCGTCATTACCTGAATATCAGAACCCTCTGTAATTGTTCTTCAGCTCAATCACGTTAAGTGTAGACGTATGTTAAATGTAAGAGAAATTATAGAGTATTCATATTTGATAACATACTAAGTTGAAAATATTGCATTTGACTAGATAATGACGCTTCATATCGCTTCTTGGTCTACTGATTTTTAACCTGCGGGACTCTGGGTTCCATTCTTAATTGAGACAATAATTAAGTCGAATTTTAATTTCTTGGATTCGTTTTGTTGGATAACCTCAACCTTTAATGGTGGACAATCGTAGTTCATAGGTCTGAGTGAATTCCAAAATGTCTGAACCTGCCGGACTCTCAGGTATACCCAACAGTCACACACATACTTCTGACCCCACACTAGGTAAAACCCGTATCGGGAATCAAGAACTACGAAGGACTACGGTCGACGGTAAAATTTAATAATTAGTACGTCAATGATAAGTAGAAAGTGAAGTGTGTAAATATTTCAAATGCCTAAACAAAGATCATTGGGTTTATTATAATTTCTTTACTTTTCGTACTTATTTGTCAGGACTTCAGTACTACGAAAATTACATTTTGATTATTTGCTGCTGTAAATCACTGGAACTAAGTTAATTTACATTTGATGGTACATTAGTAAGGCAAGTACTAAATAAGACATTAATAAGTTAGACTCTATTTAAGTGTCTTAAACTTTGAGCATCTAAGAAAAATACTGAATCTTATATTATGCTTTGACGGGGGATGTTCTTGTATAATCTAGTAAGTTTTATGTATTATGTATCCGTATGTTAACCTTTTTAATGCATTCTCTGTGCTGTTGTGTGTACTTACTGGTCCAGAGACTATGGCAAAATAAAGATACTTTCTTTCTTATCTGTACTGATCAAAACATTACGCTCAGATTGCCCAATAACGTGCAAACTCAGAATGTTGTACTTACAAATAACTTTATTGTTTGAATACAGAGATTTATATTTGAATCACCGTTTCCTTGTATACGTATGTAATTAGTGTATGTATTAGCAGCGATAGCCTAGTTGGTAGTGGTAGGGACCGCCGAGATCAATTTGTAGGTTCGTAACTAGTCCCAATAGTATAAACCTTTAACTTTTCTAAAGCTACGTGTTGTAATAAAACTAATTTTACGGATTTTATCATAAAAGAAAGCATAGTGTAACATATCTTCCCTCAACATGGATGTTCTTGAATTTTATTTATTGTAGTTCGATCTACGAAGAAGGATCTAATAATAACACCAACAGTCAAACATCTATTCCGAATTCTACACTAAGATACGAGCCATGTATCGTGGGAATCAAGAACTACGAGGGACTTCGGTCCTACAACACCCAGACCTGAAACAAATATCTATTACACAAACATTTATCTCATTGTGGGAATCGAACCCACGACCTCTCGTTTCACGGCCGGCCGCTGCACCACGGACGCTGTCACGGTGTCTTAAAGACTGGCAGTTGGTTTTTTGGTATTTTGATTTTAGAACCGCAATAATTATTTACTAATGCGACACCTATATAGAAAAACGATCGATTGCTATAGTTCACTAGTTCCAAACTCTTAAGAGCAAACCATACTATCATCGCTATTTCGTTATATACTTAAAGTATTTCAAACAAAAGTATCTAAACCACTCAGAGCAAGCTGCAACAATCCGGGTCTCGCACTAGTGTTTTAGACAAACAAGTTTAAAAACTGTGCCCGCAAGCGCTATCGGCCTCTACATTCGGTTAATGCTACAACTTTACAACTGATTCTCAGTACGTAGTTTGCCACAACTCTATTCTAGGCTTTGGAGTTTTTGTTGGGGTCTGGTTTCATTTGAGTGTTTATGCTCTGCTGTGGTAGACAGATAAACATTTCGAAATGGATTATAGTTGTTAACATACATACATATACATATACACTCACGCCTGTAATCCCCGAAGGGGTAGGCAGAGGTGTACCTCTGCCTACCCCTTCGGGGATTACAGGTTGTTGTACTGGTTACAACCAGTACACCCACTTTTCGCCGAATTTCGGTCCCATAATGTGATAGGGGGCGAGCCTATCGCCACACCGGGCACCATTCCAGACTCCGGGTTAATACTGAGTATTTCTAGGTAGAAAAACCCAATATCACTTTACCCGACCCGGGGATCGAACCCGAGACCTCAGCACAGCAATCGTAACGCATGCACAATTACAACTACGCCACCGAGGCAGTCTAGTTGTTAAGTATTGTGGTATTAGTTTGTTTATATAATTGAGTGATAGTTTTTTAACCGACTTCAATTAAAGGAGGAGGGTATGTTCCCCGATTACTCGAAGACACCTGGACCGATTCGAGAAATTCTTTTTTTGTTTAAAAGGGTATACTTCCCAGGTCCCCATGGCACCAAATCAGGATCTGATGATGGCATCTCAGAAAAATCGAGGACAACCCTCAAATTTTATAGGGACCCATAATTTGTTTTTTATTTAAGTCGGTGTACTTTTTATGAATTAAAAACTTTTACTTTTATTATTAGGCGAACCTCTGTGTAGTATTATACTTAAAATGCTACGGGCTTAATGCGTCGAGTTAAATTACTTTATGTAATTATATTGACAGTATTTATTTATTTAGAATTTGATCGATATTAAAAAAAATTTTAGAAATCGCATGTCCTAATATAATATTTGTTCACATTATCTTATATCTTCCAGTTTTTATCACGATGAATATAAGCTGAGAAATCTGGCTTTAAATCCCAGGTCAGCCCATCATAATTCGCAATTCAGTTTCCAATTAGAAAATCTTACATAAATTGAACGGGATTGGTATTGGTGTCCAATGGCTGCGTGGCACGAAAATAAGTTAGCAAACTGTGGGTTTTCTAGTTGCACCTCTGCCAACTCCTTTGAATTACAGGCGTAAGCTTTTACTGTATGTTTTTGTATATCTATCGTTGCAAGTATAGGATTTTCTTAGCATGTTCATGTTTTAAAACTCTATTTAATTAAATATCCATTTTCCTTTTTAGCAACACAATAAACATAAAAATATATCAACGTAAGAAATAACATAAAAAATTATATCACAAAATTTTAAAGCGATATACATGTTAAAAAAAAGCAGTTTAAAAAGAAAAATAATTCTCCAAAACCCCTCTATACGGGTACTTGAGCCTCGTCACCCTTGGAAGCCGTGACTATGAATAATTATTTGTCCCCATCCAATTACACAAATTAAAAACTGACAACCCTGCTAAAAATACGCACTTTCTTATTTGAATTACACTTGATTTTTTGGAGGAGGAGAATGTAAGTCTTTTGACAGGCATTGTATGCATGAGAGATCCTAATTGGCAACACTTTATGAGTTAATATTGTGCCAGAATCCACTGCACTTTACTAAATACATACATAAAGTGGTAAAGATGGTCAGTGTTTTGTGAGGCAAAAATAGCTTTTTGCCTTCTGAGTACTCTAACACTAGATCATCGACGGCTCCTTCACCTCCTTGCCCCATGGCGTAGTGTGAAGAAGATACACAGCAGACCGGCATGATTGTGTTGAGTAGTGAAGAATATATAGTTTCTCGCTACTTGACACTCTAACTAGACGGCACTGCGCTTACCATCGGGTGCAGTGTGGGTTAGAGGTGCCAGGATAACAAAAAATCTAAATCGATATGTCAAAATTCTCCGCGAGTTAATAAAATCATCTGATAAATTTGATCTGCGTGATTAATATTAGACTGCCTCGGTGGCGCAGTTGTAATTGCGCATGCGTTACGACTGCTGTGCTGACGTCTCGGGTTCGCTCCCCAAGTCAGGTAAAGTGATATTGGAGTTTTCTATTTAGAAATACTCAGTATCAGCCCGGAGTCTGGAATTGTGCCCAATATGACGATAGGCCCCTATCACATTATTATAAATTCGACGAAAAGTGGGTGTACTGGTTACACCTCTTCCTTCTCCTTCGGGGATTACAGGTGTGGTTGTATATGTATTTAATTGGTTTTAATTGATGCTATAACAAGATAAAAAATTTCACTATTGTATTAAGGACAGAATTGTGTAGATTCTTAAACTGCTAAATGTTATCACGCGAATGAAGCAGGACTAGCCCAAAGGAGCCTCTTTAGCTTAGCCGAGGCTGCGAGATACGGCGCAGTTCTCTAAACCCAGCCCTTTCATAAGTACTTTGTAGAGCACTTGACAATTTAGTGATCACTTATAAAATCCTACGAGGAAAATAATTTGACATTGAATTTTTATATGTATAGTTACTTCCAGCTGTCATGACTCATGACGTAGTGGATGAGTAGCAGGTTGTCATGGTCACATGTTCAAACCCCATAATAATACTGGAGACTAAACATTATGCCGTACTTAAATGGTCACCAAAATCATGTTGGCTTGAAGTAACTGAACATACATTAGCTGACTTCAGATCGCGACTGTCATCAGCTGTAGTAAGTATTACCACTTTGTATTGTACACAAAGTCCGTGTGTTATAGGACCATACCTTCCTAAAATTCATGATATGAGACTCTTATCTTATTGTAATAATTTATATCAGATACGAGTAAGATTAATCAAAATACACATAGATACCCCTTACGTCATTATTAGAAATGACGTCATGTTACAGGAGTCGCACGTGGTCGCATTTCTTTGTGTTTAGCCACCCAGTGGTCGTAAATATTGGGACAGATTTTGTGTTTGTAAAATAAAGATTAACAATGTTTAATTTTTAACCGACTTCAAAAAAGGAGGAGGTTCTCAATTCGTCGGAATCTTTTTTTATGTATGTTCCCCGATTACTCGAAGACGGCTGGACCGATTCGAGAAATTCTTTTTTCTGTTTAAAAGAATATACTTCGTAGGGGGCCCCATTGGCACGAAGGATCTGATGATGGGATCTCAGAAAAATCTAGAAACCCTAAAATTTTATAGTGGCATAATGTGTTTTTATTGCAGTCGATGTACTTTTTGAGGTTATCATAATGGTAATTTAAAAATAAAAATGTTCTGTTATGAGCTTATATATTTATAGTAGAAATCAGTATCTGCGATACTTTCAGTTGACCACGCTTTGATACACCATTTCTGACTAACCTAGCATAGATTGTAGGGTCGGGACTATGTGTGTGTTTCTTATATTTATATCTCTTTATGGAACTATTCATTTAGAGACAATAAAGGCGAAGTTTTTACCCCAATCTAAGTAAGACAATATGTTTAAAGTTAACTATTATATTCTAAAACCATTATTTCCTAAAATGACAGGTTTAATTGCTATTTTTAATTACCATTACCTAAGTAAGCGAATTAGGTCGACCCTTAACTACTAATTGAAGCCTGGCTTTGTGAATTGTATTTATTTAGCCAAGAAGTGAGGTAAAAGGTTCATTAATATGAATATTAGAAGGATATATATTTGCTTAGGTTATAAAAATAGTGAAATGTACAACCTGTAACATGATTGACGCACACTCTGAAGGAAGTTTGTTCAGAATAAGCGACTGAATCGATATCAACCCTTTTTTAATAGGGCCTCCGTGGCGCAGTTGGTGAGTAGCCGGCTGTGAAACGAGAGGCCGTGGGTTCGATTCCAACACCGGGACAAATACTAACAATTTTACCCAGAACCGATAAAATATTTGTAGATCACACTGAAATTCTCTTTAAGTCAAGAGTGAATAGGTATCTTCTAGGCAAGCGTGCTCCACCATAGACCACATCATGACTTACCATCAGGCGAGATAGTGGTCAAACGCATGCCTATTTACGTAAAAAAAAAAAAATTGTATTGTTGTGGGGATCGAACCCACGGCTACTCGTTTCACTACCAGCTAGCTGACTACTGTGCCACATAGTATATAGGCTGTAATTAAACTCCAGGAACGACGCTTAAGTAATGAAACTAAGTTAATCAAAATATTTTCCTTTGTTTGGATGGCCGAACCAAATAGTACTTTGTCAGTAACTTGGTTTCTAACAAAAATTTCATCAGGTCAATCAATAGTTATTTTAGCTTCAATACACACGTAACGAGCAGATTCCATGAATGAACCTTGTTACAAATTAACTAAACTTTGAAATATTTTCATTTCTTGAAAGTAAAAGTTCGTCTAAATACAGACATTTAATTCAAAAGTGTTTTAAAAGTGTTTGTGTCTTCATTTTTGAACAATACATATTTTAATTATAATAAAAAAATACACTCAATAGTCACACACACAGTCCTGACACTCCTGACCTTATACTAGATCAAAACACTCAGACCCGAAAAAAGTATTTGTGGATGGCACAAACATTTGTCTCGGATTGGGAATTGAACCCACGTCCTATTGTTTCACAGCCGGGTAATTACCGTTACGCCACGAAGGCTTTCAAAATTTAGGAAATTACATACCTTCGTTTTTCAGCTACTTTTTCATTGAGTTGAACGAAGCCATTTCGATCTACGATAAAACCTTTTATCTTGAAATGTCGATGCACTTGTTATTATTCTCCTCAGGTTTAGATATAATAAAATATTACAATTATTTACAATATAAGGGTGTATCTAGATTGGTGAACTTGGCACGGTATGCAAGAAGATTCTGCAATTTTCACAGTATAAAGAAATGTATATATTATCATATCTGCTTATTTTCGATGACAGCTTACATACATATACACTCACGCCCGTATCCCATGGGGGTAGGCAGAGATATATGACTATGATATATGACTGCCACAAGCTACGATCCTGACACACTTCTTTCGCCTCTTCCACATTCATACATCTTCTCATACATTTTCGGCGGTTGGAGGTACTCCTGATTTGCCCTTTTAGGAGAATATCGTTAATTTGATTGGAATAAGTTCTCCTCGGGCGCCCTCTACCCACTCTTCCAGTCACATTCGCACAATAAATACCTTTCGTAAATCGCCTTTCATCCATACTCTCCATATAGCCAAACCATCTCAGCATACCTCTTTCTATCTTAGTCACCACATCATTCTTCAACTCACAACGATCTCTTATCACACTATTCCTCATACGATCAGCAAGGGTGACTCCACACATACTCCGTAGGGAACGCATCTTCACCGCATTTACACGACTTTCATGCTTCTTTTGTCACACCCACGATGACAGCTATTATAAGTTTTTTACCTAATAGGTCAAGTTGACTGTTTTGGTAAACCATTTTATATTATTCTTCTTGGTCTATATTATTAAAATATTATCATTAATAAACATAAAACTTAGGGTTTTAAGATTTAATTTGCATTTTTATAACCCAACTTTATTATTTCCACCAAAATGATGGCAACTGTTATGGCCTCTCGTGTGACGTGACCATCCACAAAACTAAGACATTTGGCTCAGCGTTTTCTTAGATGTTTCGTACGGTGACGGTATGCATGACTGATGATTTCATGTCACGTGACAAAATTCCAACTACCGTATTGTACTGGCTTTAGGTAACTACTTATTTCATGGAAATATTTTAAGTTATAGTGTCAAAAGTTTAAAAAAAGCCCTGACATTCCGTATCAGAACCAAGCGTACTGACTTACAGAGCTACCTACAGCTTCGTGGTGTCTGCTTACCCAGCCTAGTCTGGCCACAGCCTAAGAATATTTACCTTAATTCAACGCTTAATTCAAATTTGTTATGCAAAGTAAATATTATGTAGATTAGTTAAATTGACTGTTCCATTCATTAAACTCTATTGTTTTATATAAAGGAGTCGAATTTAGAAATAATATTGAAATTTTTTAAACAAAGGTTTTATATTAAATATAATGTCTAGATTTTTAGAACTGTCTCGAAACTAAAATTGACGAGAACATGTTTCAATAATCGCTTTCATTCAGCAATTATTAGATCCTACTTTGTTGTATCAAGGACCGATTACCCTTGAACTAAAATGATATTTCATACTTAGCACTGACAAAATTAACTAACAATTAATTATTCCTTAAGGAACACTAATATAAAATTAAAATTAGACTATACTCTGTGCTGTCACGGTCGGATTTACTTTGTAGCTTTGCACAATGTATACTGCCTTATTCCGAAACATATCACCATACTTATTGCCACAAATTCGCACAAACACAATCCATCTGTTCCGTAGATAAATTGCGAGCTGTAACATAAAGTTTACGCGCACTAAAGCTGTACTATCGGGAAGTCGTCAGAGTATTCACCAGTTTTACTGTTTTTTTTTCCGAAGAATAAAAATACATTGTTGTATATTCGCTGTTTAGGTTTTTATTGAGCGCCAGTTGCATAACGGGACGTCACTATGATATTTAGATTAAAGAATAAAACAAGTTGCCTGAAATTGAAATTTGTTTGTTTTTGTTATGCCGATAGTTTGGCCTATTCAATTTTTGAAGAAAATCAACGAAATGTGATTTCTCAAGCATGTATCTCTCTGTACCTACCTCTTTGGGTATATATGCACGAGCTGGGTGTTATGAAAGTTTACTTCTACAAAAGAAATTTAAAGCACAGTCAGGACGTCAATGCTGAATAACCTTATCATTGAGTAAATTCGGAATACTAATACGAAAAAAAAACAAATAAATTGAAAAAAATGACACCAAAATCTCGACCATGCACTTTCAAGCACAAATTTTATTTATGTACAAAACACAATTGAAATTTTACGATACCTATCCTTGAAGTAGGAAATTACGATTTCGATTCCTTTCCGGGCCGAGCTGGGGAGGTTTACGAGCGTCCCGGGATCCGCGCCAATATCAATGAACTTTTACTGTTTATATGAATCTTTCTAGCTTCAATTCTTTGGCATAAGTGATACGGATTTAAATATAAATAAATAAATAACACCCAACAGTCACATAGCCCCGACCCCAGACTAAGATACGAGTCTTGTGTTGTGGGTATCAGGGACCTAGAGAGACGCACGGTCTCACAAAACCCAGACCCCGGACACAAATATCTGTCTTCTAACATTCTACAAATTCTACAAACATTTGTCCGGTGTGGGAATCGAACCCACGGCCTCTCGTTTCACAGCCGCCTACTCGCCAACTGCGCCACGGAGGCTGTCTCTATATAGGTTTAGAGTGTTGGTGTTAGCTTTATCAAAGTCATCCACAAGTTTGTTTAAAGCCGGCAAAGCAAAGCGTTGTGTAATGTAAATTAATCATTTAAATAATATAAAATATTATACATACATATACACTCACACCTGTAATCCCCGAAGGGGTAGGTAGTGGTGTAACCAGTATATTCACTTTTCTGCGAATTTTGAAAATATTATATCAACCACTATATTGTGACCACTAACTATGGTTAATCTTAATATGGAATTCGAATGGATAAACAAGCTGAGCTTACTAAAATACCTCAAATTAATTTCATTCAAATAAACAAATTAATCCTACTGAAAATTATATGTTATATATTAATATTTGGATGGATGTATGGATGTTTGTTACTCAATGAAGCAAGAACAACTGGACGGATCTGGTTGAAATTTGGCACAGAGTTAGATTATAGTCTAGAATAGCACATAGGCTACTTTATATCCCGGAAAAATGTACGGTTCCCGTGGGATAATTTCGTTTTTGTTTTACACTGAGTAAGGGATCGACACGATTTTTTGCATAGTGTAACTGAAGTGTCTGATAATGACATGGGCTATATTTTATCCCGGAAATACAGGGTTTATTCGAGATAGCATAATATAGAAAGATGTAATAGCTTAAGATCTCTTTATGGATTTTATAACAAAAACGCGGGCGAAGCCGCGAGCAAAAGCTAGATGTATATAAACCTCGCTTTATATAAATTTTATCGTACCACGGATAATGTTCCAAATACATTGTGTCAAAGCCAGTTTTTGGAGACCATCTGTCTTTTTTATTGCTCAAGTTGAAAAGTATATTAAATGTCACAAACTCGAAGCTGAAAGTATGAATATTGTCTCCGTTTATTTTCATCATAAGTCGTTTTTCGGACTTAATTTACGAGTACGAAACTTTTGAGACAACTCGGAATATTTACAATAATTTGCTAATTGTCGTAGGTGTAATAAATTTATAAGTAAATAACAAGAAGGAACTTAATATTAATTAAAAATTATTCTTATATATCCAAAATTGTTTCTTGTCTTTGATAAGACACTGTTTTTTTCTGCTTTGTAAAGTAGGTGTTTTAGAATTTCATCGTGTTAAACGTGATATTGTATCAGTACTATGGACTGAAAAAAATTACATACATTTTAGATTAAATTTAGTAGTAAGTTTAAAATACAAGCCAAAATCAACTTAATTTCAATAAAATTAACGTTTCAAATACGCTTAATACGCTCGTCAATAAAGGCGAGTATTGCCGGTTCTTGTCAGGTAGCCGGCTACCGAATGATATGTGGCTGGTGTAACTTACAAAAACCATACAAAAAAATTAATTCTCCCAACAGTCACCTCGAACTCGAACGAACATTAGTAAATCTCACTAACATTGACTGCGTCGGTGGCGCAGTTGTAATTGCGCATACGTTACGACTGCCGTGCTGAGTCCTCGGGTTCGATCCCCAGATCGGGTAAAATGATATTTGGTTTTTGTATTTAGAAATACTCAGTATCAGCCCGGAGTCTGGAATTGAGCCTGGTATGGCGATAGGCTCGGCCCCTATCTCATTATGGACCGTAATAAATTCGGTGCAAAGTGGGTGTACTGGTTTTACACCTCTGTCTAACCCTTCAGGGATTGAAGGTGTTAGCGTATGTAATTACTAATATTTACTTTGAGCAGTGATAAAACCCTTGGTTTGTCTTTAAACAGCCGGCAACTTAACTGCTTAGACTTTTGTAAGCCTGGACTCTTTTTTTTCTTAGTACATGAAATAAAAAACATACAATTCGATACTTTTTTGATTAATACACTAACCACACTAAAAACTGGAGCAAAAAAACGCGGACCAACAACTCATTAACTGAAAATTTAAACAGCAATATCGCCGGAGTTAATTAACCAAAAAATAGTCTCAACGAAATCCCCGCTCTTATTTTCAGCATTACAATTGCGAGTATAGTTCCCTAGATACACAGATGAAAGTTGCGAAATTGACTTTTACGACTGTATGTCCGACTCACAACGATGGTGTGGAATCGCTTTTAAAGTAGTTTGATGCGTTTTATTAATACGGCTTTATATGGAATCTCAGGTTTATGATATGAGAATCTACATTGGCAATTGTGAGAGGAGCTGAGATTTTTGCTGAAGAATCAAAAATTCCAGCTTTTTTTAATACGCATAATTTTTCTTAAACGTTGTTGTCTAATAGTTCTTTGGTAGTGTTTTTTTTTAATCACATTTTGTTATTACAAAATAACTGAAGTTATTAAGTCCGTAAGTTATCTGGATTGCACTTCAGAATCTGTGCCCAAATCTTGGTTATTGTATATAAGTGCATGGTATTATGAAAAAGTATACAATACAAAATACCAATTCTATGCGTTTAACTTAAAAAATGACGGATTTTCATACAAAATTTCATCCCCTATTTTACCCCTTTAGGACTGAAATATCCAGAAACCCTGAAATATATATTTTTTATTTTTAACTTAAATGCCAAATACTAATTTTCATGACTTAACCTTCAAAAATACGGATTTTCATACAAACTTTCATCCCCTATTTTACCCCCTTAGATGCCAACGTCATAAAAGGTACCTATTGTAAAAATTTCAAGTCTCTAACCCCAGCCGTTTTGGCTGTGCGTTGATCGATCAGTCAGTCAGTTTCTTCTTTTATATATACAGATTACGGGAGATGGTAATCAACACTAGGGGCACTTTTTACAAGGGGTTTTTCACATTTTTCAGGATTATGTTAAAACCTACAGGTTGACTTTGACTCTGATTTTTTAAAGACCACTGGTCTAAGAAGAAGCACAAAGAAACTCAGCCGTAGGTTTTTTATTTTTTATCGTTGTGTAAGTATTAAGTTATCACTTATCATTAAACTTTTTTACTTGTATAAAATGTATCACTTTACCATAATGTAATATGTGCATGTTTCTAATAGTGCCAGAAAATAAAATGTTATAATATGAAATTTGAAATCAATTTCATTAACGTGATAAAAGAACGAATTCAGATCCTAAAATTCAATAAAGCAAACCCATATTTTGTTAAAGTTAGTTTAAAACATTATGCCATTTATATATAAATGAATGTACAGTTATTTACGTTGCTGAAATAATTAATTTCGGAAACCTATTTACAAAAAATGCTTAATGCATAATCGCTTACGAACAAAAATTTCACAGATCCAAAGTTGGTGATAAAAGATCGGCCCTTGAAGGCAGTTCGTAAATCGTATTAACAAAATTACTTCCAAAGTATTTGGAGAGAAGTCACAAAGCAATTTCTCTCACCAATACGACTTTGTGGTCTTAAAATTTGTTTTACATACCAAAGATATTCTGCGGTACTGGCATTGAAAATGTCTTCTATGTAATTAAATACAGATAACTTTATTTAGATGTAATAAGGAGTGCTAAAAGTTTTTTTATTCATAAAAAGTACACCGACTTCAAAGAAAAACAAATTATGCGTCACTATAAAATTTGAGGGTTGCCCTTGATTTGTCTGAGATCCCATCATCAGATCCTGACTTGGTGGTGAATTTCTCGAATCGGTCCAGGCGTCTTCGAGTTATCAGGTAACATACATAAAAAAAAAGATTACGACGAATTGTTAACCTCCTCCTTTTTTGAAGTCGGTTAAAAATAGCTTTTATTATAGTTAACAAACATATTTTCATACATTTTAAATAGTATCCTAACTACGTACTTCTTCATAGAAAATAATCATTAAATATCACTTAATTAAAATATTTAATGATTACATTTTAGATACATATACATTACATGATAGATACAGGTAAAGCTATAAAGGGTGTAAGAATAGGAGCTAGCAACAACACAGCTTTTCGTAGTGAAACAGTGGAACTACCCGGTCGGGTCAATTCATTCATGTGTAAAATAATGTCTACAATGAGTGTCTACCACTGTAATGCCCGCTGTACACATTAGGCCAAGGTGCTGGGCCAACATGTTGGATCAACGTGTACAGCAAAAATAAAAACAATTAACTCTATATCATATTTTAGCTTGTCATTATCAAGAATGCCCGTAAAGATTTTCCGACCAGCCTTCTCCATCCGTTCAGACTTTAGAAATATGAGGTATCAAATAAGCATACACAAATCTTCATGTTTAGAGATGAGATATCAACTAATAATGCACCATAAAATAGAACTCTATTAGGATTTCCTACGTAAAAATGCTAAAGTATCATGCTGACGGATTTTATAGAGTGGGGACGTTTTATTGTCGACGACTTAAATTTTTATTACCATTCAGCATACCTTAGGATATATAAAATATTTTCACGATGGCTCCGAATAAACTGGAAAAGATCTTTGACAAATAACGTTTGACTGTTTCCCCTTGAATTGAAAGCCACTGAAGTGATTATGGTTGGTTTTTGAGTGTTAGGATCTGTAATTGTGTGTAGAGATTCTATCTAGCTATGTTGTATTGTTATGTAAGATGTGATAGCCTAGTTGGTAGTGGTACGGACTATCGAGAAGAAAGTCGTATGTTCGTGATCAGCCCAAAATTGCTTACACCTCTGACTTTTCTAAAGTTACGTGTAAATTAATTGTTAATTATCGCTTGCTTTAACGGTGATGGAAAACATCTGAGGAAATCTGCATACCTGAGAATGTTTATACGAATTTAAATTAACATACCTTATGTGAAGTCTACCAAACCGCATTAGGCCAGCGTGGTGGACTAAGGCCTAACTCCTCTCATTAGTAGAGGAGGCCCGTGCCCAGCAGTAGGACAGTGTTTAATACATGACTAGTATTATTATATTGCATATTTACCGTGCATCTAGAGATAAACCTCTTGAAATTTTTTTGCTAAATAAATAACACCCAACTGTGACACACGTAGTTTTAATTCGACACTAAGATACGACTCTATCTATACTATCTATCTACGTCATGAGTACCAGGAACTAGAATAGAATTTCGGTCTACCCAGACCCGAATAAACACTCGTAGACCAAATAAACATTTGCCTCAGTGCGGGGTTCGAATACGCCTGTCGTTTCCCAGCCGAGTATTTACCCACTGCACAATGGAGACTGTTCATTCCCATCGAATGTTGCATTGAATTAACATGAAACATTTAATGCATTTTTTGTGTGATCATAAAAAGCTTATATGATAAACAGTGTCTCAATAAAACGCAGATGATAAGTCGTAGTGAAGTCTATATTTGGACAGAGTAACGTCTTGTACCGTAGTAACAACCAACTGCCGAACAATTATTCTGACACCCTATTTATACCTTTATACAAATGTATCAAATCAGCAATCATATCTCTAATGAGTATGTTTGAGGACAGTAAATTATTGTGTGATTATATAAATAAATAATCAGTAATTATGATTAGTGTTTCTGGTGATATAAAACCAATAATCAAGATGTGACGTCATAACCCTCGGATGTCTTCTATGTAGTACTGCTGGTACTTGTTAACATATATTATAGATGTGTTGGTGATTGCTGGTGGTAGGATAATTATATCCGCCTGGATAGCCACCACCGTACACAGGGGGTAAAACCCGCCATGGATACATATGCAAGTGTGTCGCGTTCCGAGATCAGCCAGTGTACATCCGGTTTTTTGTCAGGGGTCTAGAGTTAGGGTGCGATGTTTGGCCGTTTCGTGGCCTTCTGAGTACTCTGACACTAGGCCCTCGACCGCTTCACTTACTTGCCCATGGCGTAGTGTGAAGAAGTAGGCCGGCATGATTGTGTTGAATAGCGGGGGATAGATTGTCTCTCTCTACTTAATACTCCAATTGGACGGCACTGCGCTTACCATCAGGTGTAGTGTAGTCATTTTGCGGTACCAGGATAAAAAAAAGATGTTTATTAACAAAAAAATTATACTTAATTTTTCTAAGATGTAATCTTCATAATGATTATTTCAGTGTACACGAATATTACACATTGAAACAAAACGAATTTTTACGGATCGGATTTTTATCGCGGTTTATTTGCTTTCGTCGGCTAAGAAAAGCTGAATGTAAAAATTAATTTTATTTCAATATCTAATCTTCATTAACATTTTAATTAAAATGTCTTCCATCAGGAAGTGTATTTGTAAATGTATCGGCGTTTAATTAAACAACGTAACGCGGCTCGGCGGTGGCACGCCTATTAATTACAAATTAGTGCTAAGTAAAATACTTACTAACACCGCTAATAGCAAAGTGTACGAAGATATTTTGTTATATCTGGACCGGTAGAGAAGTGAAATTACACGAAACTTGAGTGAACTATAATTACTATTAGATTAAAGTGTTTTATACCATTAGATTAAATTTAAACAAAGTCAAAATAAAAGAATTTCCGTTATTCTTGATCGGATTTTAAAATAGGTAAAAGTTGTTATGCTTCTGTCAAGTAACTGAATAAGAAATAACTTAGTATGAGAAGTAGTATTATAGTATTAAGCATTCCGCCTCCGAGAGACGGTAAACCTGGCAGGTTCGTTACATGTATTCAAAATTCGAAAATAGAATTACAAAATTATAAAACGTATTTGCTCGTGGCTTGGCCACGTAAAATTTATAGACTGGAGAGTGGAGGAGATTTAAAAAAACGTAGGTAGTCCTCAAGGTTATAGGTATTCTCATACTAAATCTTATGAAAATCCGTTCATTGGTTCAGCCGTGAAAACATAACAGACAGAAAACTTTTGGCCCCTAATTCACCCACTTAGGGGCTAATTTGAAAAAACACCTATATGGGCGTTTATATGTACATATACATATAAACTAACCTAACCTAGCCAGAAGTACGTATACGAAATTTCATACATCTCACTTTGAACATGACGAACTTTCATACAACTGTTTTTCCCTTATTTTACTCCCTTAGGGGTGAAATATTCGAAAATCCTTTCTTAGTGAATGCCAAGGCTATTTCCGTCTCATGACGAAATAAGTAGCAACCCTATCGCAAATCGGGACCATGACAGAATTTAATTTCGTTTAACAATCTCTAAAACGGATCGATTCCGACTTCAACCAAACACCAATAAATTACCGGAATAGACACTAGCGGTGTCTAGTGTAAAAGCCATCACCTTAATATAGGCAAGCGTGTGGCAGTACGCAGTCGACACGGGCGGCTTACGTGCCCCAAATTAATTAGCACCGCGTTAAACGACGCACGGCGAATTTACGAGCTACATATGTACCGATTATTAAACAGGTGGCCAATGATTTATCTCTTCTGTACCATTTCTATCGTGATTATTGAAAGTCAAATATATTTTAATACCAGAAAGAGTACGGATACGGTACGGATCACCAAGCCGAGAGTCCCTAGTACGAAACCAACCCAAAATATCTTAAGCATACCTCTGACTTTTTGATGCTATGTATTCATTGTTAATAATCGCTTGCGTGTGGTGGAGGAAAACATCGTGAGGAAACCTGCCTGAGAATTCTAAATAAGAATTTTGAAGATACGTGAAATTTTCCAACAACGAGATGAAGAGGTATCAAGAGGTATTATCTATAACAATCATACACATACTCCTAACCCCCCACTAGGTCAAACCTGTATCGTGGGTATCAAGAACTACGAGGGACAATGGTCCCCTTCACCCTAGCAAATACTACTAAGATAGCAAAAGTGGTCCGTGAATAACTAGGATTTTGGAACTTCAATAACCGTTGATGTAAAGACGCCAAAAACTAAAATTCTGGAGCTTGGAACAACTGCTAATGTACCCTACATCAGTAATAATCGAATACTATAATTCTGGAGATTCAACAACCGTCTATTATTGGAAATACACCGGAAACCTCAGTGTGTGAGTTGACTATTAACCTAACGCTTCATTTACAATTAAGTGCGTGATCTTCTTGGTCAATTAAATTATACTTAAAAAATATGATGATTCTTATTTCAACCGAAAATATAAAATGCATCAAAGATATCCCAAAGACCATCTGCTTATCTTGATGGACAGTAGACCTAGATAGAATAATCAGCATGCTTGACTGGAGTAGTACCAAGATATCAATGAAAATTGACTTGATCAGCTTCCTGTTCTGTTTTATATTTTTTTTTTGACCCAACAGTCACACACATATTTCTGACACCACACTAGGTAAAACCTGTAAAGTGGGTATCAAGAACGAGGAGGGACCACGGTCCCACAATACCCAGACCCAAAACAAATATCTATCTGTCACACAAACAGTTGTCTCGGGGCGGCAATCGAACCCAAGGCCTCTCGTTTCACAGCTGACCGTTGAGAATATTTTCGAAAACTATATCAACCATTGATATGAAGAATTTTATTCTATACAGTTTTGGATTGCTCAAAATACCATGAATTATTTGCAACAAAATTCTGAACAATCTCATTAAATTCTAAGCATATGAGAGGATAAAAGGGGTACGTTTTAAAATATGCTCAATTTGCCTCGTTCGGATAAGATAAGTGCCATCGACAAAGCCTTTTTGCGTACGTGGAACGAATAACGTACTAAGATCCCAGTTTTTGATGATTCCAATAACTTTTGATAATTTTATGATAGATATTTTTTCTGTTAAGCTATTTTCGCTGAGTCTCCGAAGTTTTGTAGGTACCTTTGAATTTGAGTGTTCTTTTCCAAAGTGTCGGCATTAAAAGCTTTCAAGAGCTCCCGCGATGGAAATGTTTTTCATAGTTTTGTTTTACGATTTTTCTTTAATTTAATTTTTCCTTTAAACTAATCTGCTTTGCATTTTGATAAAACATTTAATATAGAACACGTTGCTTTAAAGAAGATTCGTAAGAAGTCGCTTCGATCATAAGAGCTCAATTTTTAATTCACAAGTTATTTAGTAAAATGATGAAAGCAAAAAGCAAATGGTAAATTCGACGACTATCCCAGATTGGTGCAGCAAAAGTAGCCATTTCGTTGCATCTTGTACTTCCATTGTAATTGGGTCACGTTGCAAAAGAACGGAGAGCTTAATGAAGAAACTGAAATTGAATTTCGGAACAGGAGATAGTGGCCACGGTTTGTGATGAAAACATTGACTTTAAGGTTATATCTAAAATGAATAGTGCAGAATAACAGACGTCACAAGACACATAGACTCTGCACTGAATCCATATTGTGAGTATCAGGGGCTGGGAAGGACTACAGTCCCACAGCACCCAGACCCAAATCAAATACTAAGACAAGCATTTGTCTTGGTGCAAGTAGCATACGTATACAATATAGGGCTTTTAAAAATCAAAATAATACAAGGAGGAGTTGCGGAGTAGGTGCGTGAAAAACTTAAAATAAAATTTTACATTTCTATACTATATTGAGCTGTTTATCTATCTACTACATTATACTATGCCAAATATACGGTAATAACGGTAGGCAGCGGCTTTGCTGTGCCCTGGCATTGCAGAAGTCTATGGGCGGCGGTGACTGCTTACCATCAGGCCCGTCTGTCTATCCAGGCTGTAATAGAAAAAAAAATTGCAGACAAGTGGGCGAGGAGCCGGCTGTGAAACGATAGGCCATGGATTCGATTGCCACATCGTGACCAATGTTTATAATAATATTTGTGTGGCAGACAGATATTTGTTTCGGGTCTGAGTGTTGTGAGACCGTAGTCCCTCGTAGTTCTTGATACCCACTATACAAGTTTTACCTAGTGTGGGATCAGAACTGTGTTTGTGACTGTTGGGTGTACTTACTTACAGTGGTGGGTGGGCAGCATAGACTCATGTTAAGGTACTAAAGTCCAATTCAGACTCAATGTTTGGAAAAACTATACTAGCATGGGTACTGGTCACACTGATTAAACGAGTGTCATTAAACCTGGCTAGTTCGATTAAATCCTCTTACTTTTTACACAATTCGAACTAGTATGGATTTAGAATAACGAAGTTTCGCAGGCGACGGTAAAAAGTTTCGATCTAAAAGCAACCCTCGACTACAGAATTGTATAAATTTGTTTTATAAGTGTTACGACGGAATTGTATTTTATATTTCGATATCTTTTAAGCGGGCTTTGTAGAATTTAGAATTTTGTATATTTTTGGAAATGAAAATAAAATAAAAGTGTTAGTTAGTAATATTTGTTCAGAATTCCAGCTTCGGTGCTGCAGGTTCGATCTCGCACCTATTTGGTTCAAGTCCGAAAATCTATCATAGTTCTTCTTCTTCTTCATATCTACAGCATGAGATAATCATATCGTACTACTTCAGTGTTATTAGGTTATTTATTTCTTATTACCAAAAATAATATTGAAACATAATATATATACATACATACATACATATACTCTCACGCCTATAATCCCCGAAGGGGTAGGCAGAGGTGTAACCAGTACACCCACTTTTCGCCAAATTTAGGTCCCATAATGTTGCACTCCCAGTTTCGGAGCATCGTGCGACCCCGAGATGGACGGCAGCGCGTGTGGTAAGGCCTCGTTCGCTGTCGTTGTTCGGTGCGCGGGGGCTCCTAAGCCCTCCCATGGAGATGGGCTGCAACGCAGCACCGCGCAGGGGCGGTTCCGGCAGCAATTCTAGCACTCCTTAGAATACCCCGGGATCGCTCCGTAAGCGCCGAAGAAGGCCACCGCGGGGTTTTAGCTGGTAGTGTCGGGTGGGGTGTACATAGGGGGTAGGGACTCGGCCCAGCGGCTGCCCGGATAGCCATCATCCGGGCGAGGGGGATGCTGGGTCGTAAGACCGGCTAGTCCAGCATAACCGTTTTATTCTTATTCCGCTTCCCCCCGGAGCGGGCGGTAGTAATAAAACGCTTTCCCCGCGACAACAAAAAAAAAAAAAGGTCCCATAATGTGATAGGGGGCGAGCCTATCGCCATACCGGGCACAGGTTCCAGACTCCGGGCTAATACTGAGAATTTCTAGATAGAAAAACCCAATATCACTTTACCCGACCCGGGGATCGAACCCGAGACCTCAGCACAGCGGTTGTAACGCATGCGCAATTACAACTGCGCCACCAAGGCAATCTTGCATATTTACGTATTATATACTTACTGTAACTTTCTTTTATATTTGCTCGCAATTAGCAATCACATTTACCATAGGCTTAAAATATAAAGCTAAGATACATGAGCGGCTTATTCGGAAAATGGATCGTGCAAAAATCGCAAGATCCAATCAATGCATCAAAGAACAAAGATAGAGAATCAATTTCACGGTAATTGCATCACTTTTCACTACGCCAAACCATTAACGTAACCCTTTTTAATCCCGTTTTTTCCGGTTTAGTCCGGATATTGTCGGGAGAAGTAACGGACCACTTACTCGAATGTATTGAAGGGGCCTCTTGGACACTGGCTACTTTTCGCGATCCTTACCCGTTTAACCGGTTTTAATAGATCTTTGGATGTATGGAGGCAATTTATTTAGCCTAAGTAATGGAGTGTGCCGTGATTCTTGCCGATTTGGGGTTCACTTTGTTGAATCAGATTAAGCTAGTTTTTACGAGTTAAGTGCACGAGTTTAATTAAAATCCTAAGGTCACATACATATTGTCTTATACAAGTTTTTCTAAAACGCCATGATTTATCATATCATCAAGTAATAATCTCGGCAAAAAAAGGTGTACTGGTTACACCTTGGCCTATCCCTTCGTGGATTACTGACGTGAGTGCATATCATATCTCCACCACAAATGGATAACCACAACAATATAGTTGATTATGGATTTTTATGGGCCTCTTTAGTCTGCTCTAGGGTAAAGGCAGGAATCAGTCACGCTGGTCCAGTGCTGGTTACAGGTTTAAAAAAGCATCTGCATTGATAAATAGGATTAATAAGCAGATATTTATTTATTTATTTTTATATCTGACTTAGCTTCTAAGAATGCTTCATGTATCAAAAGGAGCCCATATTTAATCTGTGCATTCTTCTTCTTCAAGTGCTTTTCAGTGTTGAAGGTTGGCCGTCAGCTTCTTGTACTCCCCCCTGTCACTGGCCAGGCGGAACATTTGTTCAACGGAGGTGATACCGGTCCACTCCCGGATATTTCTATGAGCTATCAGGTATTTATATTCAGTGTCGAAGGAACTACACACAAATGAATTTAGTTCTCAATTTAGACGCCAGGCAACTGTGAACAGCACAAGTGGACTGATTGAGTAAAATGTCCAAAGCGGGATGCTTGCTTTCACCGCCTCGATACAGATGTACGGGCGACTAAAGTGAATGATAGCGACGCGGCGCGGCCAACGTGACTTCTATGTAAATTTGAACTCCAATCGCCTTGTATCTCAAGTACTCGCACATTTATTCATCCTCTGCCTTCCACGCCAGGACCACGCTTACTAGCTTGCGGAGCCACAGCATCGTGGTATCTTCCACCCCGACCCGAACTACGAGGTTCGCAAATTCCTACCTCAAGCTGTGGAACGGTTTGTCGGGTTTCGTGTTCCTCTTTCCTATGATCCCGTGTCCTTAAAGTGTTAAGAACACCCAGTAGACTGGCATGATAGTGCCGGGTAACGAGGCATAGTTACCTCTCGCTACTTGATATTCTTACTAGATGGCACTGCGCTTACCATCAGCCGCAGTATGGTCACTTTGCCGTGATAACAAAAAACATACCTCCAGTCTGAAGAATTTCATAGCCTTCATTCTATTCTATTACTATGTCCTTAGTTATCAACAATTTGGTATTGTGATGAGTTATTGTGGTAATATATTTTAACAAAAGCATATTTATTTATTCTCTCAGCTGGTACCTAAACTGTTCTCAACCGACCTTCAAGAGTCGTCCGCCAGACCTCCATATTTTAAATTTATCGCAGATCTTCTTACTTCGCCAACAATATTACGTTACAATAAACAAAAAAGGGTTTCTCTCCCGGATTCGTTTTAAATTCATTGGTTCCCGTTTGTTGAATCGCGTTAGTTACGCGAGTCCCTCAGGAGCCCTAGGTCAAGGTCCGCTTTAACTTCCGAATATCTTAACGCCAGAAGCGTATTCAGAGAAAGAGAGAGTTTATGGTGTATTAGATTTGTTTACTATATAATAATAATATCTAAATTGTCTTGTTCTAAATTGATTCCTAAATCTAAAGAGTCAGCTTTCTAAAAATTAATCACTTATGTAATAAATACGATAGTTGTTGATATTAGAGATTGGATATACACAGATTGTCAGCCTCTGTGGCGGAGCAGGCGAGTAGCCGGCTGTGAAACGTTGTGGACCATAGTCCCTCGTAATTGTTGATACCCACGATACAGGTTTAACCTAGTGTGGGGTCAGAATTATGTGTGTGACTGTTGGATGTATCTACTATATGTTTATTTATGTCAAAGTATAATAATATAGTACCTTGCCACGTACAGCATAGATAATAATCGGCGATACAATACAATGTCATATTCGACAAACACAACACTGTTAGAGGAGTTTGATATTTTAATGCCGCCTGCAAGCGACACTGCACCTGATGATAAGCGCAGTGCCGTGCAATTACAGTACCAAGTAGCGAGATAATCTATCCCCCGCTTCTCAACACAATCATGCCGGCCTGCTGATTAGCTTCTTGACATTGCGCCTAAAGGACCCAGGGTCATAGGAAGGAGGGAAACACGGATGCTGGAACTGTTCTACAGCTTGATGGTACAGTAATAATGCGAATTGGTGAACCCCTGGGTTCGGGCCGTGGTAGTAGACACCACGAAGCTGTGGCTTCGCAGGCCAACGCGTGGTTCTGGCGTGGAAGAGAGAGGATGGGATAAGATCAAACAATTCTTCAGAGCATTCGCCATGATGCATGATGCCTTGTAGCTTGAAGCTTGTATTATATACACAGAAATGTAAGTTAATTATAAAACGTCGAAGACCAAATAATTGACCACGGGGGTCAATACTGAGACTTCCAAATCCACCCTACCTTGGGGCTTAATAAAGGAGTCAGTTTGGCAAACACTAATTCTAAGATGGCGGGAGCTAATTAATTCAAATAGCTACTATTGTGTATGTAGCTACCAGTTGTTGCGAATAAAATTTAAAGTTCATTACAGTTGTAAAATTTCACGGGCGGCTTCGGATAAAGTTTCTCGGGTTATTAATAATAAACTTTATTATTTGCAATTATGTTTACAGTTTCGGTAAGATGAAGCCTAATGATACAATAAAGAGGCTCGGTTGGTTTTCCTTAGATATGATTATAGGCAAGTTTTATGCTAGGAATTGACTCTGAAAATGCTGAAAATTTAACAATGAAAAATTTAAATTTAAACGAATCTGGTTGAAATTTAGCTCAGAGATAAATTATAGTCTGGAATAGCACATAAGCTACTTTTTATTCCAGGAATATTTATGTGTCCCGTAGGTACGGATCAAGGCAAAAGATCGACATGATTTTTTGCATAGTGTTAATTGAGGGAGGGTTTGAGAATGACATATTTTTATCCCGAAAACTGCATGGTTCCTATGGGATAGCAGAATATAGAAAGATGTGTAATAGCTTAAGATGTCTCCATGGTTTTTATACCTTTTAAAAACTACAATCACGCGGGCGAAGCCGCGAGCAAAATCTAGTCTAATATAATTATAAGGGTTTCCTTTTTACTATTTATCTACTGTATTTGGAAACTATTTGAGGACACTGGTGTTGTCACAATCATTACTCAACATCTCTTCGATTCCAGCTTGTCTATCAAAAACAACACGGTCTTATTGAAAATCAATGTTGAGCTAAGAGGTAAGTAGGTTCTTGCTTTATCTCCTTAATTTTAAAGTCAAATCCGTAATCCGCCGAGTATTCCGGGCACGTCTGTCCCACGGGCCAAGATTAGCTCTTTTGCAAAGCAAATCACCTTGTTGCGAAGGCTTAAGGTTTTGTTTAGGACAATATTACGGTAAATGTGATTCGGCTTATGCGAATCATAAACATTTTATTCGTGAAAAAAATGCTGACAGATGCTCCGGTTGGATTTTTGTATTGATAATGGTCTTAAGGATCTGAAGTGGGGTCGACAATTTTCTTAAGAAAAAATTTGGATAATGTTTTTCGAAATATCTTATTTACATACTGTAATGTACATTAATGTATTCACATACGATTATTAACGTATATTTACTTTCTATTCTAGGCCTGTCTCAATCCTATAAAATTATCTGAATATCAGAATTGCTGATTATAACCATTTCATCAGTTTCGATTTTAACAGTATTGTGTCACATCATTTAAATTCATGGCTTTTATAATTTAGTAATCATTCTCAAATCATCTTCAGTTTACGCAGTAATCTGACTCTAATTAATATTAAATACTAGTAGTACCGGGAAAACGTTGTCCTGCCATAAACTGCCTTCTCTGTAGACCAAGTTTGCATTGAATAAAAAAGAAATTCAGATCTCGACAACAGCGCCATCTATCGATCTAAAACTATCCTATCTATTAAGTATTATATATGTATATTTGCTGGTGGTAGGATAATCATATCCGCCCGGATAGCGACCACCGTACACAGGGTGAAAAACCCGCCATAGTGGCACACGCAAGTGTGTCGCGTTCCGGGATCAGCCAGTGTACATCCGGTTTTTTGGGGGTCTAGAGTTGGGGTACAATGTTGGCCATTTTGCGGCCTTCTAAGTACTCTGACAATAGACCCTCGACCGCTTCTTCACCTTCTTGCCTATGGCGTAGTGTGAAGGAGCAGGCCGGCATGATTGTGTTGAGTAGCGGGGGATAGATCGCTACCCGATACTCTAATTGGACCGTACTGCGCTTACCATCAGGTGAAGTGCGGTCACTTTGCCGTGCTAGAATAAAAAAAAATAATAAAAAAAAAAATGTCGAGCCAACCACAAACATACACAAACTTTAATTGAAATCGGTTGAGTGGTTTCAAAGTCTATATCAGACATAGGTAGAAACAATTTTTGTGGTTTATGTAAATGGATAAGCTTAAGTCCTTCTTCACGGACAATTAAATGACAAATAATGTTTATTCAAAGTTCAATTACACTAGTGTTAAATTGTAGAGTGTCATTTAAACCTAATAATAATCACATAGATACATCCCTACCCTTCGGGGATTACATACTCACGCCTGTAATCCCCAAAGTGGTAGGGACAGGTGTAACCAGTATATCCACTTTCGCAGAAAATATTACAGTCCCATAATGTGAGCCTATTGCTATACCGGGCTCAATTCCAAACTCCGGGCTGATACTGAGTATTTTGTGACAGAAAAACCCAATATCACATTAACCCGATCTGGGATCGAACCCGAGACTTCAGC
This sequence comes from Laothoe populi, assembly GCA_905220505.1. Classification (NCBI taxonomy): domain Eukaryota; kingdom Metazoa; phylum Arthropoda; class Insecta; order Lepidoptera; family Sphingidae; genus Laothoe; species Laothoe populi. The sequence continues at coordinate 4,996,517 of HG992161.1, read as the reverse complement.
ACAGCAATCATAATACATGCGCAATTACAACTGCGCCACCGAGGCAGTACTAAAAATAATATCATTACTATTATGCCAATTATAGATAGCATCATTACAAACCTTAATGAATTCTGGATTTTGTTTAATATCAATTACTTTTTACTTTTCTGAACACTCTAAATAAAATAAAAAGTATTACTGAGCTACGAATATTTCAAAAGAATCGTCCAGAACACAAAAACTTTTAGAGAATAAATGAACAATACCATTCCAATTAAGACCTTTATGTTTACACAAATGCCTTAATCTGAGGATTACATTGTCCTTTCTTACGAAGACCATTTAAATCTATACCAAGATACAAAATTCTATATTAATACCAGTATTAGCAAAATAAATATTGTTTATTTCGAAACGTTCCAAACAATTAAATAAATTCTGAACGCTATCGCTGGAAATGTTAGCAGTGGAGCTGTTTTTAAAACAAGTTATTTTAACAGCACTGATGGAGATTGGAAAATTTAAAAGGGTTCTATTTTTGTAAAACATAATTTCAATGTTTAGGAAAACCTTTATTTACTCATATCTATGAGGGCCTTTTAGACTGATTGGTATGTATATTTGATGTAATAAGTAAAGATCGAATACCATAGATGTAGACTAAGGTAAATTTATAATCTTTGGCATGATGTACGATTTTTTTTGTTATTTATTATTATTTTAAAGTGCATACAGCATAAATGGTTCGCCTCGACTGGAGTACTGCTTTCGAGAAATTTGGCTTTTAAGCTGTTTTGGACGGTCAGTCACAATATTTCTTCCGCTTCCCAAAATTCTTTTCTATGAAGGTCCGCAAGTCGTCTGGTATTATGGTTGTTTATGAGCAATAGAGATTATTTACTATCAGATGATCTACTTGCTTATTTGACGAGAAATGCTAAGAATAGTGGAGGAATATTGTGCGAAATCATTGACATGGTTTCTGCTTCAACTACAATTGGATACGTTGTCCCATTTATTTGGATTTCTCCAAATATTCTCTTCAAATTCCAATCACAATAAAGCTACTCGACTTTTGTTCTTAAAAAAATTTTTTGTAAAGTGAAATTTCTCTGCGCTAGTTTATATTTTTTCTATTTCAGATCTTATTACTGCTATTTTTGCTAAGAAACCTAACGCCGATACCCAAGAGCGTAATACCTAAGTTAGAATTCTTGATGTTGTTAAGATTCCTTTGCCAATGTAAGCAATCTCTCGAGAACCCATTTATGCCTATTTCTACTGAAATAATACAATATTATGATGAAAAACCATTGAATTAAGCTTTTGCACGTCAGTTTATTGACGTAGTTGCTAAAAGTAATGGTGATATTTTAACACTGAGTGTTACAAATTTAATATTCACCTTGTCTACAAAGAAGCTAGTTTCGTGGAAATTGTGGGCAAAAGGTTACTGGAGGTAAAATTTTATTTTGTACTTAAATTCTTGGTGTAAGTAGGTGTAACACGCAAATTTGACCTTTCGGATCCTTATGCTAAAACAAAGAGTAAAACGAGACGCCAAAATATTGTCTACGTAAATATGATTGACGAAATGCCTACTATCAAACGTCGGCAACTATTATCAGTATTTGAATTTTTGATCTCGTTATAGGATGAATGTTTTGTAATATTAAAGATGCTTTTCAACCGACTTAAAAAAGTAAAGGTCTTAAGTTAATCTATAATTCTATCTTCATGACGCAATATCACCACCAAATGTAGACTGATTTTGATAATGATTATTTTATTATATAGAGCGCTTCGTAACTTCGCGAATACCTCTGTAATTGGTTAAAATATAATTACATGGGAAGAAAAATGAGGAAATTTTCCTATAGATTACAGCAAACGCTCCGCTATAACGATTTAGAAGTTGTTTTTTTAGTTTTAGTCATACTTATGAATATACTTTTAGATATTTAAAATACTTCCAATTAAAATAAAATCCTATTCGTGACTTAGACTGGACAAATCTACAAAATTAGATTAAATTAAATAAATAACGCCCAACAGTCACACACATAGCCCCGACCCCACACTAAGATACGAGTCTTGTGTTGTGGGTATCAGGGACTACGAGAGACTTTCGGTCTCACAACACCCAGACCCCAGACACAAATATCTGCCTATTACACAAACATTTGTCCCGGTGTGGGAATCGAACCCACGGCCTCTCGTTTCACAGCCGGCTTCTCGCCAACTGCGCCACAGAGGCTGTCTATATTAAATTTAATACAAAATTCAAATTAAGAAGCTAAAGTTAATACGATAATACATATATACAAGGTAATCCTGTTTACAAACTTAATCACGAGTAATACGTAATTCGATATTGCAGTGTTGAACTTGAGTTGACGTATACTTGCAGATAGATCTACTACTGCGGGCTCCAACAAAAACCTTCAGCTTTAATTAAAAAGTGCAGATAGGCTGTTAACTGAAGAGCGCTTGAACAAACAAGCAAAATATTAGGTCGGTTCAGTACCGGCGCCCACTTGATAAGCGGTTGCATCGCATTTTAAAGTCAAATCGTCAATCGCAAAATATTCAAAGCTACGCCCGCGCCTGTTCCGACTTGCAAATTGTACAGTCCCTGTTGTGTACTCCAGTGCTATGTGCATGTATATACCGCCGATTTCAATATAAGGCGTAGGTTAGCTAAAGGTGGTGCTGGGAAATGTAGGTAGAAAATTTTGCGATGTAATTTTTCTTTTGGATGTTAGAATTGTCTTGTTCGATGTTTTGTTTGGCGATAAGATAGTCCTTGTTTAACTATCACTTATACTAATACTAGCCCTGTATTAAACAATATCCCACTGCTGTGCACGGGCCTCCTCTACTAATGAGAAGGTTAGGCCTTAGTCCACCACGCTGGCCTAATGCGGGTTGATAGACTTCACGTACCTTCGAAATTCTTATAATAATTCTTAGGTATGCAGGTTTCCTCACCATATTTTCATCGTTAAAGCAAGCGATAATTAACAATTTATACACACGTAACTTTAGAAAAGTCAGAGGTGGATGCCATTTCGGTTTCGAACATACGACTTTGGTCTTGACAGTCCGTACCGCAACCAAATAAACCATCGCTGCTTTTTTCACACAGTATATCAATAATCAAAAAATATATCAATCTTGTAATCGACTTCAATAATAAGGCATTCAGTTTGACGCATATTTTACCTGCTTTTGATTTAATTTTTCCACCAAGTGTAGATCAAATTTGATATTTTTGTTTGATAAAAGTTTTCATCACTCTTACAAATTCAGTCTATCATAAGTGTACAATTACGTTACAAAACATGTTTTCAACACAAACAACAAAGAATGTACTTTAGATAAGGCACAGAGAGCTTAAATATCAAAAATAATGTACCACATAGGAATTAAATTCTATTTAGTTTCATCAGAAACAATCTTGCAGACAAAGGCCAATAATAAACTTCTTAGAACAATAGAGATAGCGATGCCACCTATCCTACACTGGACCCCGGCACCGCCCCAGGGCAGGCTATTCCGGCGTAAATAAAATGGACAGACAATTTCTTCTAAAACATCATTATATTTGGTAACATCTATAAAAGCCATTTAATGACGTCGTAACGATATTTCTTCCCGGTCGGTTCTTTTGTTACGTTGAATGAGCAAATGTAAGTTTCTGTTCACGAAAAGACTGTAATAATTCGTGGGAAATTGTTTAAAGTAACTACTATCAGTTCGTTGGTGGTATATTCATATCCGCCCGGATAGCAACCACGGTACACAGGCTGTAAAACCCGCCATAGTGGCACACGCTAGTATGTCGCGTTCGCGGTCAGCCAGTGTACATCCGGTTTTTGTCGGAGTCTAGACGTGGAGTACAATGTTTGGCCGTGCTGCGGCCTTTTTAGTACTCTGACACCCTTGACCGCTTCTTCACTTCCTTGCCTCATTGCGTAGTGTGAAGAAGCTAAACAGCAGCCCTACATGTTGTGTTGAGTAGCGAGGGATAAATTGTCTCTCGCTACTTGATACTCTAATTGGACGACACCATTACCATGGTCACTTTGTCATAGCAGGATTAAAAAAGTAAATATCTGCAGAACAATATATAATCTGTAGAAAAAAAATGTTGCGAGAAATACTTACATCCGAATAATTCTTTGTACAACGAAGTATCAGCACTTGGCTTCATTGTGTCGGATTTAACATCTTCGTGACGCAAAGGCCGATAAAAGTAAGCCGAGCTTTGCTGAAAATATGAAGACCGTAAATCCTGCAAACGTAAAAATAAATAAACACAAATAAAAGTCTTATTTCAAACGTCTGTAAAAAGGAGTCAAAGTTCAGTTTAACGTGTTCGGAAAGAAAAGTTGAGGTAAAAAGATGCCAAAGTTTAGTAGAAGCATCTTTAACCAAGTTTTATGAACTTTGTCAGATACATTGTGCAGACTGCGATATGTCTGACTGCGCAATCAAATTGATCTGAACTGCATACAATAGGGTAGTTGACTCGTTATTTTTTTAATAAATTAATCAACAAGTTACAAAACCTAAAACCTATTAACGTAATAATTTTATGAATCCGAACAAAAACAAGTGAATGAGACGCCATTCAAATCTGCTGGAAGGGATAATTTTCAAATGACAGTAAAAGGATGCATGATATGTCGCGTGACGTCACGGTTCTCAGAATCTCCATTACTATGCCGTTGTACGAGGGAGATAGCGATATGTTCCCAATACGCGACAATTTTTGCTCATACATTTGAGTATTTGCATATTATATTGTGACCAAATTTTTCAAGAAATTTTGATTCTGTTATCGAGTTTCTTTTGCGTATTATATTATGTTGCATATCGAATAATGTATAAATTAAACACAGGAAACTGCCCTATTGCGTACCCCGTAGCTTTGGTCATAAGGAGATAGCGGAACAACGCGTGGTTTAGTCGGTAGGACGGCCTGGGCCGGTGAGACATACTTCCTACCTTGGAAGACCTTTAAATATATTCCACGTGGTAAAAAAAATGATTTGATTTCGTGCTACATAATATGTGTTAGTAGTAGCTAATTGTTGTTTCGCACGGTGAGTAAGATTTCCAGGGGTCTAAATTACTCCTATTACCACAATGGGGATGAAAGCTATGGCAACACATAGGTATAATACGAACAAACAAACATTGATCGTAATATATAAGATAACTGTAGACAGTATAACCTTCTTTTATATCAAGGTTATTCCAACAATCTAATTATTTAGTAGCTTTCTGAGCGCAGTACGTGAAACTTGCTCTATTATTAATTCAGGTATTGCTAGAGTTTAGTTACATGTCGATAATACTCCAAAACCATCCATCCTATCATCATAAAATATAATATGATACTAGCACTGTATCACATTGTCTTGGCTAACCGTGGGTGTTGTAGATACACCTTTAGATGTTGACGTGATTACGCATACTTTAAACTTACATTTTATTATGTTAATAGAATAACATCTAAAACCTCCCTGTCATATTTATATAATACTGGCCCTGTTTTAAACATTATCCCACTACTGGGCACGGGCCTCCTCTACTAATTACAGGGCTAGGACTTAGTCTACCCTGCCTGTCGTACGAGGCGACTAATTGGGGCTATCGGAGGTCGTGGGTACACAGCGGGGGGGCTGTCAGCCCGTATCAATGCACTCCCAATTTTGGAGCATCGTGCAACGCCGAGATGGACGGCAGCACGTGTAGTAAGGCCTCGTTCGCTGTCGTTGTTCGGTGAACAGGGGCTCCTTAGCCCCCCATGGAGATGGGCCGCTATAAGGCACCGCGCAGGGGCGGTTCTGCGCAGCCGGGCGAAGGGGTGCTGGGTCGTAAGACCGGCTAGTCCAACATAACCATTTTATTCTCATTCCGCTTCCCCCCGGGGCGGGCGGCACTAATAAAATGCTTTCCCCGCGACAAAAAAAAGGATGTTTTCCTTCACCATCCTAAAATAATTAACCCATAAAAATACAGTTTAAAATTTAAAATAAAATAATTTGTTTTATATATAACTAAAAGTCTCTAAGCTCCGAAGCCGTTACATTAAAAGTTAGTTAAATTTTAAACATAAATGTTTATTTAGTTAATTTTAAAGGTTAAAACAAAAACTCGAGTCGTTTTAAAGTAAGTTAAATCATATTAGTATCTCAAAAGATAACACTGCATTCCCTGTACGGCGATTGTACATACATTTTAAATAGCGTAGTTTAAAACTAGGGCTGTCATTTTCATATAAACTAATAAAAAGACATTAGCACTAATCAGTGCAAGGGTTGTTCAAGTGCCAGTTGATACATTATTTTATAGTATTTGAATCAATAAGACACGTTACTGAAAACCTTTGAATACCTACTCTAAGGTGAATTATCGAATAAATTTTATAGATCCACTCAAAAATAATAAGTCTAGCCTAGTCTAGATAATAAATAAAGGTCAAGTGACAGGAAAGGGATGCACGATATGATTCATGACGTCACCGTCCCACTGTTCCCTGTTTCCATGTTCCCACTACGCACCCACTTTTGCTCATACCAATATTAAAAAAATAATATATAATGGTAGTGTATGTAGTAAATAACGATATTTAATTTATGTAGTATATTATAGTATGAAGTATGTATGTTATGTCTATGTATTTTGCTGTTAATCATATACCTATCTATTTCCTTACTATGACCACCCATTACTTTATTTCTCTTCAAATCCAATCCATGTAAAGGTTAACGCAGTTAGCGATAAGACCGCCGTTTGTACATTCTAAGTTTATTGCAATGTACTGTTAATATTTTTATTCTGGTGTACAATAAAGCATAGATAAATAAACATAATTAAAAAAACGATTGCAGCAGTAAATGAATCTGTGATATTTTCTTTTTCAGTCACTTGACTGCTGCGCCACGAGGTCACCATGCAAAATATCAGCATATTTATCTTCGTTTTAAATTTCATAACGCTTCTTGCAAATATTTCACAGCACTGATATATATTATTCGGTTGGGAATCTTGAATATACGCCCACGATGATAAATTATATAACATGTCGCATTCTTAGAAACGAAACCTCATAATGGCGTCCATGACACTGAAGTAGCTAACCTGAGATATTTATTAATATACCTACTTTGGCTTCTTTAGCGAGTTTAATCATAAGATTGCCTCCGTGGCGCTGTCGGCGAATAGCCAGCTATAAATCGAGAGGCCGTAGGTTCGATTCCCGCACTGAAAACTGTTTGTGTAACAGACAGAATATATCTGTTTTGGGTCTGGTTGTTGTGGGACCGTAGCCCTCGTAGTTCTTGATACCCACGATACAGGTTTGACCTATTGTGGTGTCAGTACTATGTCTGTGACTGTTAATTGTGATAAAATGAAAATAAAGGAATAAAATAAAATTCCCGAATGAGAATTGTTTACAAATCAAATACATTAATAATTCCTGGGGTATTGATTCTAAGTACCCCAATTATGCTGATTTATTTTAAAATGTACATTTATTATTCATTGCAAGCTTGTGACAACCCTACACCAAAATATGTTTGGAACTTTAAACTTTTCTAGTGGGTGATTTAAAAGGTGAGCTTATATTTGAATGTTAGACAGATGACCCGATAAAGGACAAGTACGGTCTTCAGAGACAGAGAGATGAGACTACTTTGAAGAAGCAAGTAGAAATATTATAATTCTGTAATTTACATTGAATAGTTTATGATTGGGTAGGTACACTAATCTCAGTGGAGAGGTCTTTGAGTAAAGCCTGTATTATTTCTACTTGTATATGGCAATTAAGGTGTTTTTTGATGACGGTAGGTATACTGTATTAACTACTATTCCTTAACTACTATTTTATATATACTAACAAAGAGTATTCCTGATTCAAACATACGATACTTTACATCTTTTCCTGACGACATACAACTCAGCCCCTCGAGCATGAATGCTGTAAATTTTTAGAACCTCCTCCTTTTTTTGGAGCCGGTTAAAAATGAAAAATAAACCGCGATAAAATGCGTTAAATTAGTTTTATTTCAATCCCTAATATTCTAGTAAAAATAAGAAAAAAATCTAATTGTTGAAAATATTAGGTAATACTATACCCAAAATAAGGTGGAAATGAAAGGAGAGAGCACGAGCAGTGTTTGTTAAATGCCGTGCTTCTAGTGTGAGTTTTACGGATGACATGCAATATTGCAATATGGCTTATTCACGACAATGTGTATGCAAACCCGTACAGCGCCCCTAGCGGATTGTTTTGGAATCTATTAGCTTTATACAAATTTCGCAGGGGCTATAATTCTGCCAGCTGAGGTAAATCATAACTAAGTTACCTATATACTGTTGCGCCGTATATTTATTTGCCCGCGAATTCGCCCGCGAGGTAGTTATGAAACAAAAGGTACTATATCCGTGAAGACATTTTAAGCTATAACATCTATCTATATTATGCTATCCCATAGGAACCGTCCATTTTCCGGGATAAAAAGTAGCCTTTGTGCTACTCTAGACTATAATGTATCCCTGTGCCTATTTCAACCAGATCCGTTCAGCCGCTCTGGCGCATGGCGTGACTGAGTAACAAACATACATACATACAATCATCTAAACATTCGCATTTATAATATATTTTTTTTTAGTGCCTCGATAGGCAGACGAGCAGACGGGCCACCTGATGGTAAGTAGTCACCGCCGCCCATAGACTTCTGCAATACCAGGGCACAGCAAAGCCGCTGCCTACCATAGCAAAGCCATTAAGGCATTATTAGTAAAATTTTAACTAGATTTTACTCGGCTGCGAGTCTTCTACTAGGTTAAAAATTTGCCTCTGACCTTCCCCAGTGTCACAGTTTTTATAACACAACATCTAACAATGCCAACTTTACAACTACCTCTCTTGCCTTAGGGACATAATTTTGAATAACGCTAGAATACGTTAATTACATATGTCGATCATTAACCCAGTTTAAAGTAAATTTAACCAAAACTTCCATACAAACTTTGCCATCCCATTTCTCTGTTTCGGATTCGAATTTCAAGAAATCCCGTATTAAAATCGTTTAACAGACATCTGCCTAGAATATTAGATCAACACCTCAAATATCAGTTTGGTCAGGGCGGTAGTATTAGTCAATACAGATCTAAGTAGCGGTGAGACACTGAATTATTCCTAACTCGACCGAAGTCCGAAATAGCCTTGACGGTGGATTTAATAATACATATTATTATAATAATTCTCTGGGGGTTAAATGGATAGAATCAACTTGTGTAAGTGATTGTACCGTACGAGGTCGACTATGTCCCACGAGACGAAGGTACAGTGAGCAACAAAAGTGGAATGATTCATAAATCTCGGTTATTGTTCGGATTGGGGCCGGCTTACTGTATCAAAGAGCGTTCTTATTGGTACACTCAAGTATACTGCATTATTTAAGTGTTCGAGAATTCAAGATATTGAGAGATAAATTCGGGGTACGATATTAGGCCTCGTAATTTAAAGGCATTCTCGACTTATCCCAAGGTAAATAATACATTTTATACGAGTTATGAAAAGATTTGATTGGTTTTTATGAATTTATTGATTTTTAAATGCCAATTTGAATATGTAAGGGACGAGACAAATCATGTGTCTACGCAGAAACCTTGATCTTTTTTTTATCCTGGCTCGGCAAAGTGACCGCACTGCACCTGATGGTAAACGCATTACCGTTTAATTAGAGTATCGAGTAACGAGAGACGATCTATCCCCCGCTACTCAAACAATCATGCCGGCCTGCTTCTTCACACTACACCATGGGCAAGAAGGTGAAGAAGCGGTCGAGGGTCTATTGTCACAGTACTCAGAAGGCCGCAAAATGGCAAAACATCGTACCCCAACTCTAGACTATTAAAATATTCTTCATTGATTAAAATACCGAGAAATCTATGATTAAAGTAAATATCAGCATCAATAGGATTTACGATAGAAACATCAATTTCTATTAATTAATAATCTGTGGGTTTCAACACATAATTTTTTTTTATTTACAAAATTATCTTAGTCATTTAATTTCAAACATTGGGAAAAATATATATCAATGGAAGTAAAACTCATTTATGTTACTACATATATAACAAATCTATGTATAAAACACAGAAATTGTTTTCTACCTATGTCTGTTATAGACTTTGAAACCCCGCAAACGATTTCAATTAAATTTTGTGTGTTTGGGTCCAACTTGAAAGATAGAATAGTGTTAGATCCTAGGGGGCGCTGTTTTCTAGATCTGAATTTCTTTTTTTTTAACGAAAATTCAGTCCACAGAGAAGGCGATTTATGGCAGGACAACGTCTGCCTGCGACCACTAGTAATATTCTAAGGTGTTTTGCTTAGACGTGCTAATATCGGAAAGACTGACTGACAATTCGTCGGAATCTTTTTTTTATGTATGTTCCCCGATTACTCAAAGACGCCTGGGCCGATTCGAGAAATTCTTTTTTTGTTTAAAAGGGTATACTTCCAGGTGGTCCCATTGGCACCAAGTCATGGAATGTGGAATGGAATACATGTCATCAGATCCTGATCTGATGATGGGATCTCAGAAAAATCAAGGGCAACCCTCAAATTTTTTAGTGACGCATAATTTGTTGTTTATTGAAGTCTGTGTACTTTTTATGAATTAATCATTGAGGAAGGTTATAGGGTATCCAGCATTACTTTACCACCCAAAGGAGCGATATAAATGACTTTCACCGGATCAAGGAAGCGAGCAGCAACTAGTGTTATATAAGGCAATTTTTTTCAATCTCCGTGGCACATTCGTAAAAGTACAATATTAGTAATAAACTGTAAAAATAAAGGACATAAGTGTATTCTTAAAAACAATTCCTTAAACAAGCGTTTATTTAAATTGACTAAAAATAATAAAATTGTGATATAAAGTATTTTAGCCTATTCCGAGAACTGGTTAAAATTCAGTTGCAAATGTTCATCTTAAGAATAATTTAAAGTTAAATAAAAAATTGTAAAAAACGAGCTTTCACATTATTGAAATACGTCGCAGGTAATGCGGTTTAAGATAAGAAGAGATAAAAAGTAAAAATACGCTTCAATAAACTTATAATTTTATTATAAATCTTTGATTAACCTAGTCTTGTTAGGAAATGTATCCAAGGCCGTATGATAGCGTCGAATAATGCCTAAGATATTTCAATTAGACGTAAATAAATAAATCTCTTTTCTGCTATAGAGCAACCTATGGTAATGATTAGCAACATATAACTGAGTCGCTGTATTTAAAAAAACACATAAACGAAGATTACTAATAAATTATTTATTTATTGATCACTGTTGCACAATTTAGTGCCTAACGTTACCAATGTACTAAATACGGCTTTGTAACAAATATCTATGAGTACAAACAGCATGACGCTCTAAGCTGAACTAACACTAGACTAGATGAGGGTATAGGCCGACGTGAACAAAACACATTACAACACTCTGACGGTACGTCTATACTGCTCATGATGGAACTCAACTATGAACTGAACACCGGTATGCTACGGCTGTCTTCTTTATTGCAATGCGAACCTTGCTCGCTCGCTCAATCTATAAATTGATCTACCTACAGTTATGTTCAAAAATACTTTCGATATACCTTCGGTATTTCTAATAAAAGGGAACTACTCTAACAATGTCAGTTTTATGAAATGTCGAATATAGCCATGGCCCCGAGTTCCCGGCGTTCCTTAAATGGAACAGGGGTGCTAAGAATCTCCGGGAGGGAACATAAAAATAAGAAATTTAGAATAGGAACATGGAATGTGAGAGGATTAAAGAGGCCTGAGAAGATCATCAATCTAGCTTTAGAGATGGAGCGCCTAGGAATTGAAATTATGGGGCTAAGTGAGGTCAAATTGTGCGGCAACGGTAAATTCACAACTGAAAAGGGCAAAACGGTTTTTTACTCCGGAAGCGATGCATCTTCAGAAATGCATGGCGTCGCTATAATGACCACCAAACATATAGAAGCAGCCGTTGTTAATTTCGTTCCTCTATCCAACCGCGCAATGTTGTTACAAATAAACACTAAGCCCCGAAACTTAAACATAATTCAAGTATATGCCCCGACAGCAGATAAGCCACTATCAGACATAGAAGCATTTTATTTAGACCTGGAGAAACTGATTCAGCTCACCAAGAAGGAGGACATAAACATTGTTATGGGTGATCTTAACGCCAAAGTAGGGAAAGGCGAAGTGCCAGGTGTTGTCGGAAAATGGGGGTTAGGTATCAGAAACGATAGAGGAGACCTACTTGTACAGTTTTGCCAAGAAAACAGTTTGGTCATCACGAACACAATGTTTCAAATGGCACCCAGGAGATTATACACATGGACATCTCCAGCGCACACATGTGAGAAGATAGTTCGAAACCAAATCGATTACGTGATGATAAACAGCAGGTTCAAGAACAGCATTTCAGCGGCTAAAACCTATCCCGGGGCAGATGTAGGCTCTGACCATAATCCTGTCGTTATCGAACTCTCCTGCCGATTAAAATATATTCGTAAGAAAACACAGCCTAGGCGCATTGACATACGCAAATTGTACCAACCTACAGTCAAAGCTCAAGTCCAGAATGAGATCAATGCATGGGCTCACAGCATGAAACAGATTGAAGCTCACAATCGAAAGGATGTATATGCGAGTCTGAAGCAAAAAGTGTCCGGTATAAATGACTTCTTACTAAAGTCGACTTTAGTTAAAAAGCAGGTATGGATGACTGACGAAATTGTGGGTCTGCTGGAAGAACGTCGACTTTGCAAAAGTGTTGACAGGGAAAAGTACGCTGCTCTCGATAAAGAAATACGACGTAAAGCTCGTGGGGCCCGATTGCAGTGGTATGAGCAACGTTGCGAGTACGCAGAGTCACTACTGAGGAAACATGATTCTTTTGGCCTCCATAAAGAAATCAAAGATATGGCAAACATACACAAGCGGAACCAGCATACCTTTTTAGTTGACGATAGTGGGAATGTCATTATGGATCTGAAAAATAAAAAAGACACATGGGCTAATTACATCAAGCAGCTTTTCAGAGATGACTCCCGAAATCCTACGCAAGACATCTGTCAGGTAGAAGGCCCAAAGATACTGAAATCTGAAGTGCTTCCTGCCCTGTTGAAGGCCAAGACAGGAAAAGCAACAGGACCAGATAACGTCAACATAGAAATATTAGGGTTACTGGAGACTGATAATGTGGATGTTCTCGTAGACCTATATAACGAAATCTATGATTCTGGTGTTCTACCCACTGACTGGTTGAAGTCAATGTTCGTTACATTGCCCAAAAAGAAAAATGCGAAAAAATGTCCAGAGTTCCGAACTATTAGTTTAATGAGTCACGTATTGAAATCGTTTCTGTCCATCATACATACCCGCATAAGACCAAAATGCGAGATTCAGCTAAGTGAGACGCAGTTCGGTTTCCGTGCTGGCATGGGTACAAGAGAGGCACAGTTTGCCCTAAATGTTCTAGTCCAAAAGTGCAGAGACATGCAACAACCAGTATTCCTTTGCTTCATAGACTACGAGAAAGCTTTTGACCGTGTTAAACACGAGGTACTAATAAAAATACTCGAGGACATTGGACTAGATGGCAAGGACATTCGCATTATTAAACACCTGTACTGGGGCCAAAATGCGACGATTAGGGTAGATGACGAGGAAACAGAGCCTGTTGAGATCCAACGTGGCGTGCGACAAGGATGCATTTTATCTCCAACGCTATTCAACTTGTACTCCGAGGCAATTATCCAGGAAGCGCTTGAAGATGTGAGTGAAGGTGTAAACGTCAATGGCGAAATTATCAACAACTTGCGATATGCTGACGATACCGTCCTCTTAGCCTCCTCGCATGAAGGCCTTCAGAAAGTTGTCAATAGAGTCTACGAGTTCAGTAAAAGAGTGGGATTGGATATGAATGTTGCAAAAACCAAGTTCATGGTGGTAGACAGCAAACATAAACTTCACCCCAAGCTTTATGTAGGTACAAACATCTTGGAGCAAGTCGGCAAGTATAGGTACCTGGGTTCATGGTTGACAGACACGTGGGAAAGCGATACCGAAATCCGCACACGTATCGAGATTGCCCGGACGTCATTCATGACGATGAAGAAAGTCTTATGCTGTCGACAACTATCGCTAAAGCTCCGTACTAGGCTCTTACAATGCTACGTTTGGCCAATAGTCCTTTATGGGTGCGAAGCGTGGACAACCAAGTTGGACCTCCGTAGAAAGATTGAGGCCTTTGAAATGTGGACCTATCGTCGCATGCTTCGCATCAGTTGGACCGATAAAGTCACCAATACGGAAGTGCTTAGACGTATGTCCAAGAGCTTGGAACTACTGCGCACCATCAAGCAGCGGAAAGTGGCATATCTGGGGCATGTTCTCAGGCATGACAAATATAGGCTACTACAAACCATTATGATGGGCAAGATTGCAGGCAAACGGAAAGTCGGTAGAAGAAAGATGTCTTGGCTCCGTAACATCAGAGAGTGGACTGGCATCAAGTCTGTTGAAGAGCTATTCAGACTTGCACTAGACCGAGAAAAATTCAACAAACTGACCGCCAACCTTCAGTAGTGGAGAGGCACGACAAGAAGACTCTAACAATATAGTAATAAAAGGTGTAGGTTGAACCCGTCCAAAAACAAAGCGTAGGTATATTTCTAGACGGATAATAAACCCAAAATAGATGTAAACAAAACAGCAAGTTTAAGCCAACATTTTCTTCACATATTATGTTCGAGGTTAGTGATATGTACCTGACACTCGTATAACCGCCGTTTTTGATGTTAACACGTGTAACGTATTAATTTCCTCTCCCTTCACGCAATTTCCATACGATCTCTGTGTAATTTGTTTACGGAACAACGCTTCCCATAACTTAAAATCCTTTATCACACACGATGTTTTGTGTTCTTAGAAATCGTTTTGCCAGTTAAAATTCTGGAAATACTATAAAACTTTGTAAATGCTTTTTCAGTTGTTTAATTAACTCTGTTGACTGTGAACCATATTATTAATCATGATTTTGTCACGATTTAATTATTTTACTGCCTCGGTGGCGCAGTTGAATTACGTAAGTACGACTGCTGTGCTTATAGTCTCGGGTTCGATCCCCGGGTCGGGTAAACTGATATTGGGTTTTCAGTCACGATATACTCAGTATTAACCCGGAGTCTGGAAATGTGCGCAGTACATCTGCTGCGCTTATAGTCTCGGGTTCGATCTCCGAGTCGGGTAAAAGTGACTTTGGGTTTTCTGTCACTACTCAGTATAAGCCCGGAGTCATAATTGTGCCCAGCAGGGCGATAGATTCGTCCCCTATCACATCCTGGGACGGTAATAAGCTTGGCGAATGATAGGTTTACTGGTTACACCTTCGGGTACACAGGTATGTATGTTACTACATAGATACGTATGTATGTGTGTTAGTTATCTTCTAATACGATAACGTGAAGTCAAGTGCGAGTGGGAGTGACGATACGACAGCGACATCTCTGATTCTAATTCTATAGCTGCGTATTAAGCGATAAGCATATTACAGACAACCACGGACTGCTTCTATATTGCATACAGGACACACGTGTAGAATTGCCCTAACCAACATACTGCATCGCGATCACCTGTCTCGAACCTATGTCTATTGATTAATTACAGCGAAAAGAGTAGTGGTATGATTTTTTTTCCAACACCATAAAGCGTATTGGTTCGTTCCAATTTTGAATTTCTTCTAAATCAGACTAGCCCACACACACACCCGTCGGTAATTCTTGTAAGCCAGGATCGTTAATGGCTTCTAATTTATTATCTACTAGCTGTTGCTCGCGGCTCCGCCCGCGTGGAGGTCATGTTTGAGACAAAAAGTATACACAACAAAATACCAATTTTCATGCATTTAACTTCAAAAATGAAACTCAAATGAAAGTGAAATTCAAATTTTCATACAAACTTTCTTACCCTATTTTACCCCCTTCGGGGTGGAATTTCCAAAAATCCTGAAATATATATTTTTTATTTTTGACTAAAAGGCCAAATACTAATTTTCATAAACTTAACTTCAAAAATGACGGATTTTCATACAAACTATCATCCCCTATTTTACCCCCTTAGGGGTGGTATTTCCAAAAACCCTTCCTTAGTGGATACCTACGTCATAAAAGGTACCTACTGTCAAAATTTCAAGTCTCTAACCCCAGCCGTTTAGGCTGTGCGTTGATCGATCAGTCAGTCAGTTTCTTCTTTTATATATACAGATGGCCTGCGGCTAAATTCATCAAGCTTCATTTATTCTTAGACCAAACATCGTTTTTTTTTATCCTGGCACGGCAATGTGACCACACTGCACCTAATGGTATGCGCAGTGTCCATTTAGAGTATATAGTAAAAATAAACATCGTACTCCAACTCTAGACCCCCGACAAAAACCGGATCTACATTGGCTGATTACGGAACGCGACAGACTCGCGTGTGCCACTATGGCGGGTTTTACACCCTGTGTAGGGTACACAGTATGATATCCTAACACAAGCATTTTTCTACTAGCTTCTTAGACCAATCATGAATTGTTATGTTCTAAAAATATCCACAGTATACCACTCTGAACATCGAGAGCGAGTTAAGCCGTTGTAATGCCTCGTCCTTTGTACGTTTCTCGGGGCCGATCACTGGGCGATATTATCCGTTGTCGGCCGCGAAGCCTGTGTAATTTTATTGTGTATGTACGTCCATAAGTATTTTAGAAATTGGTGATATGTAAAATGTATTAAAAATAATATAATGTCGGAATATTTTTTAGGTTTCTTCCAATTCAAGCAATATAGTTGTATTTTCGTAATTTTAAAATGCCTCCCTCCATTTTACATGTCAAGCCACAGCCTTCGTTTGATTTCATAACATTCTATTTTTAAAATCCTTCGATATTTTTTAAGCAATATACACAAACGGCCAATCGTTCCGATCAAGAAGGCTCAATCAGCCGAGTGCGCCACCAACTGTTGTCCTTAATCCACAATTACCTATGTTTATAGTTCAGTCGTATATAAAAGTTATTTATTCATCACGACTTCAATGAAATACAAATTATGCGTCACTATAAAAATTGAGGGTTGCCCTTGATTTTTCTGAGATCCCATCATCAGATCCTGACTTGGCGCCAATGGGACCACCTGGGAAGTATACCCTTATAACAAAAAAATAATTTCTCGAATCGGTCCAGGCGTCTTCGAGTAATCGGGTAACATACATAAAAAAAAGATTCCGACGAATTGTTAACCTCCTCCTTTTTTTGAAGTCGGTTAATAACCAAAGTTGGCAAAGTAGGTAGTTGGGCAAAAAAGAAAAAAAATATGGCCAAATAGAATATTTAAAAGTGCACTGACTATTGCAATGTTTTATAATTAAATAAGGCCATAAACCCTTCTAAAACTCAGAAATAAAGTTGCTTTGAAGCCAAAGTCAGCAACCCTTTACTATCAACCAATCAAAAGCGTCTGTCAAGTCAACAATCCTATTTCAAGAAGTCAATGAAAACCAAAAATGGCAAACTCGGCATGAGTACAGTGGCAAAGGCCATCTTACCTTAGTTGGGTTCAAACTCGGCAATCTAGAAAGTTTAATAAGATTTTGCATCATTAAGCTTAATTTTTCATCATTCATTAAATTAAATATCTCCTCAGATTAAGATAAACTACTCAGCAAAATTGTCTTTCGACTTAAACAAAAGTTGAAAGTTATTTTCAATAGCCAAAATATAATTCAGCCCTACTTGGAGGACTTTGGTTCTATGCGACTCAATTATACATTAAATTATTAAATGTAAAATAAATTTATTAAGATTATAAAAACTTAAAGTTTGAAAAATAATTGTAAAATATAAATAACATTTTATAATAATTATTACATATTTGTAATGAAATAAGACCCTAATATAAACGTGATCGAATTTATAATAAAAATCACTGATGTATCTTCTCATGTATGAATATTAGTTATGAAACGTTAGTCTTATATTATGTCAATAAAAATCCACAAGTACGGCTAGCAACCCTTAAATAAACTAACAGTACGATACTTCATACAATTTAACAAATTGTACAACCCTATATAAAATACTGCGAAGCGATCTACTCAAAAATATTAATAAGATACGCCAAATCTATACTCGGAGGGCTAAGCTTCAAGTGGCCAACAAATAACCCGACGTTAAATAAAATAAATAAATCTCTTCGTATTATATCCGTTTCACGCCAGAATATTTTATTTAGTGCGTCGTTTGGCTACACGCTGCCTATATTTTACGACCTACCCCCAAATCCCTAATGTTATTCGATGGTTTTCAATTTCCCGCCAGCGATGTGGGCTTCGCGTGCTATGTACGCTCTGTAAGTAAACAACATTTAAGTGCTTTGAATTTGTATAAGAAATTGGGAATAGACTTACTTTTTTTATAGTCAAGATAACAATTTAAACAGGTTATAATTGTTTGTAGAGAACGCTTGAAATATGAGCTTTAGTTAGAAAATCGAAATTATCATTGCCTTTGTTGCTATATGTCCTGCTGGCATTCTCGCACTATATGCTTCCCAAACAAGATGGTTCCGGTAAAATATTCCTCTTAAATGATGTAGCGGTAATTACTTAAGTAAATAAATATACACACCTACTTCTGACTTCACACTAGGTAAAACCTGTATTGTATCAAGAACTATGAGGGATTAAGGTCCTACAAAACCCAGACCCGAAACAAAAATCTGTCTATCACACAAACTTTTGTCTCGGTGTGGCAATTGAACCCACGGACTCTTGTTGCACAGACGGCTCGCTCTCTGCGCCACGGGGGCTGTCTGTCACTTAAAACCCGTTTGTTTTCTGCGCAAATTAATTAAGCAACTCCAGATTTGAAGGCTGTGTGTTGCACCCTAAATACCAACAGCTGCAGCCAAAGAGGTGAATGATAGATTTATTAATCTGGACACAGGTTGGTATCATCGTCAACCATAAGAAGTGTTACATGAGAGTCGAAGCACGCACATCATACTGGCACCGTTCCACTGTCAACCCGTAATCAAATATATTAATAACTAGCTACTGCTCGCGGCGCCGCCCGCGTGGATATAATTTTCAGGAGCTGAAGTATACAATCCAAGGAGTTGTCTTCTGCACTGAGGCACCTATAGCAATCGTCCTGACTCTCAGTTGTTGTGCCTGAAGCTTGAGATTACGTTTTAATAATGCCTCATAAGTTAACCCCTCACTTCGCCCCTTTTAGGGATGATTTTGTAAAAACGTTGAAACACGTATTTCGTTATTTTTTATCAAAAGCCTAAATATGAATTTTCAGTTCCCTAACTTGAGGAATTATGAATTTCCCATACAAATTTTGAACTCCTATCTGAACCCCTTTCAAGATTGTTATTTGAGAAAAAAGACAGCCTATGTTCTTCCCCAAGATATTATCTATATGCTTGCAAATTTTATCACAATCCGTTCAGCCGTTTAGTCGTGAAAAGGTAACAAACAAACAAACAGAGTTACTTTCGCATTTATAGTATTAGTATGGATTTTAGTAGTAATTTTGTGAAAAAAAATTACATACAACTTAATTACGGAAGGACCTTTCCCTTGTCGTTAAAACCATAGACAGAGAATGGACTGGGCGTCTCTATCCAGCATAGATCTATCCAGCAATTAAGGGAACAGACTTGCATGAGTGAAAAGGAATAGGCATTGGCCACACAGTCGCTTTCTCTCTTTGTACAAAGTGGTCCATTTTGTGAGGATATTGCTAAGTCTATGCTCTATGTCTATGGTAAAAACCTGTTCATAGACAGTATCAACATCACTCAAATCCTTGAAATATAAAGTACTGTATTACACTGTATCATGTCGCGACCCAAGATTGCCCAGCAATTTCACTGGCTTCAATACTCGAAACTGGAACAAAATCTGTGCTTCCCTGAGATATATATAAAGTAACAGTATCTGCCCAGACAAAATCTTACACATCTACAATAGGGTGGTTTCCTGCGTTTAATTTTGTACATTATTTAATATGCAACCGAATAAAATACGCAAAAGAAGCCCTTTTGCGAAAACAGAATCTAAATAGCTCAAAAATTGTGGTTACAATAGGTACCTACTTATTTATTTTAAATATTGGTATGAGCAAAAATGGTTGCGTAGTGGGAACATATCACTATCTCCTTCGCACAACGGCACAGTAATGGCCATTCTGAGAACCGTGTCGTCACGGGACATATCATGCATCCTTTTACTGACATTTGACAATTACCCCTTCCACCAGTTTTGAATGGCGTCTCATTTACTTATTTTTGTTCGGATTTATAAAATTCTTTCGATAATATCTTTTAGGTAATGTAATTTGTTGAATAATAATAATTAAAAAAAAACGAGTCATCTTATTTTATAAATATCAATATAATTCTTTCTCACTATTTTTCGCCTCTCTTTGTTATGTCAAATTTCAACTATATCTCCTCTCTACCGCATTTACTATAATAACGTGAAGGTCCGCCCTGGATTAAATCCAGAGTTCCAACCTTAGCCCTAAACCAAACATGACCTAACCCTCATATATTAACGTCAGGGATATATTTCAGTCAGATTAAGATAAACTACTCAGCAAAATTGTCTTTCGACTTAAACAAAAGTTGAAAGTTATTTTCAATAGCCAAAATATAATTCAGCCCTACTTGGAGGACTTTGGTTCTATGCGACTCAATTATACATTAAATTATTAAATGTAAAATAAATTTATTAAGATTATAAAAACTTAAAGTTTGAAAAATAATTGTAAAATATAAATAACATTTTATAATAATTATTACATATTTGTAATGAAATAAGACCCTAATATAAAAGTGATCGAATTGATAATAAAAATCACTGATGTATCTTCTCATGTATGAATATTAGTTATGAAACGTAAGTCTTATATTATGTCAATAAAAATCCACAAGTACGGCTAGCAACCCTTAAATAAACTAACAGTACGATACTTCATACAATTTAACAAATTGTACAACCCTATATAAAATACTGCGAAGCGATCTACTCAAAAATATTAATAAGATACGCCAAATCTATACTCGGAGGGCTAAGCTTCAAGTGGCCAACAAATAACCCGACGTTAAATAAAATAAATAAATCTCTTCGTATTATATCCGTTTCACGCCAGAATATTTTATTTAGTGCGTCGTTTGGCTACACGCTGCCTATATTTTACGACCTACCCCCAAATCCCTAATGTTATTCGATGGTTTTCAATTTCCCGCCAGCGATGTGGGCTTCGCGTGCTATGTACGCTCTGTAAGTAAACAACATTTAAGTGCTTTGAATTTGTATAAGAAATTGGGAATAGACTTACTTTTTTTATAGTCAAGATAACAATTTAAACAGGTTATAATTGTTTGTAGAGAACGCTTGAAATATGAGCTTTAGTTAGAAAATCGAAATTATCATTGCCTTTGTTGCTATATGTCCTGCTGGCATTCTCGCACTATATGCTTCCCAAACAAGATGGTTCCGGTAAAATATTCCTATTAAATTATGTAGCGGTAATTACTTAAGTAAATAAATATACACACCTACTTCTGACTTCACACTAGGTAAAACCTGTATATTGTATCAAGAACTATGAGGGATTAAGGTCCTACAAAACCCAGACCCGAAACAAAAATCTGTCTATCACACAAACTTTTGTCTCGGTGCGGCAATTGAACCCACGTACTCTCGTTGCACAGCCGGCTCGCTCTCTGCGCCACGGGGGCTGTCTGTCACTTAAAACCGGTTTGTTTTCTGCGCAAATTAATTGAGCAACTCCAGATTTGAAGGCTGTGTGTTGTACCTTAAATACCAACAGCTGCAGCCAAAGAGGTGAATGATAGATTTATTAATCTGGACACAGGTTGGTATCATCGTCAACCATAAGAAGTGTTACATGAGAGTCGAAGCACGCACATCATACTGGCACCGTTCCACTATCAACTCGTAATCAAATATATTAATAACTAGCTACTGCTCGCGGCGCCGCCCGCGTGGATATAATTTTCAGGAGCTGAAGTATACAATCCAAGGAGTTGTCTTCTGCACTGAGGCACCTATAGCAATCGTCCTGACTCTCAGGTGTTGTGCCTGAAGCTTGAGATTACGTTTTAATAATGCCTCATAAGTTAACCCCTCACTTCGCCCCTTTTAGGGATGATTATGTAAAAACGTTGAAACACGTATTTCGTTATTTTTTATCAAAAGCCTAAATATGAGTTTTCAGATCCCTAATTTGAGGAATTATGGATTTCCCATACAAATTTTGAACTCTTATCTGACCCCTTTCAAGATTGTTATTTGAGAAAAAAGATAGCCTATATTCTTCCCCAAGATATAATCTATATGCTTGCAAATTTTATCACAATCCGTTCAGCCGTTTAGTCGTGAAAAGGTAACAAACAAACAAACAGAGTTACTTTCGCATATAGTATTACTATGGATTTTAGTGGTAATTTTGTGAAAACAATAGGGTGTTTGACTGGTGTAACCAAAAAATATAAAACTGCACTAGGAGAAAGGATAGTGGGCAAACATATTTATTAAATACATTTTTTTATTTTAAATGTATTATGAACATTTTATTTTCGTCATTAAAATTTAGAATTTTTAATCTGTATCACTCGGTGCCAAAAACGTAGCAATACCGGCCGCCATTACTCGTGACGACATCGCACATAAACATTGCATCCTACGACAAATAAAATTGTAAGGAAGAACATATTTTTCGATGTGTAAACGTGTTAATTTCGTCTTCAAGTCTTCTATAAGAATGGAAGAAGGCATTACAAGGGCTGATAGTCGAAATCTGCCACTTCTTTCTTAAAACTTTGGATTTTGGCACATGGATGAACAATTTATCGTGATTTAGTGTCGAGTTTTTACACAAAGGCATTGAACAATATTTATATGCTAGCTCATTCATTTTTGTGGAAAAACTAGAGATAAATGCAAATAATTTGTTATGTTGTTAGGTGTCACGAATGTTTGTAGATGTGCGATGACGTCACATAGAGATAATGTCACGTGATAACGCGTTTTGGCGCGAAATTATATATGAAAAAATTAAATCACGGATTTTATATAAATTGAGTATATTTCAATAATAAAAATATTACGGGGGCTATAAGTGAAGAGTCCTCTATCGATGTCCATCAATCTTCAAAAATTGTCAAATACCCTATTTTTTACATACAACTAAATTACGGAAGGACCTTTCCCTTGTCGTAAAAACCATAGACAGAGAATGGACTGGGCGTCTCTATCCAGCATAGATCTATCCAGCAATTAAGGGAACAGACTTGCATGAGTGAAAAGAAATAGGCATTGGCCACACAGTCGCTTTCTCTCTTTCTGCAAAGTGGTCCATTTTGCGAGGATATTGCTAAGTCCATTATCTATGTCTATGGTAAAAACCTGTTCATAGACAGTATCAACATCACTCAAATCCTTGAAATATAAAGTACTGTATTACACTGTATCATGTCGAGACCCAAGATTGCCCAGCAATTTCACTGGCTTCAATACTCCGAAACTGGAACAAAATCTGTGCTTCCCTGAGAAATATATAAAGTAACAGTATCTGCCCAGACAAAATCTTACACATCTACAATAGGGTGGTTTCCTGCGTTTAATTTTGTACATTGTTTAATATGCAACCGAATATAATACGCAAAAGAAACCCTTTTGCAAAAACAGAATCTAAATAGCTCAAAAATTGTGGTTACAATAGGTACTTATTTATTTTAAATATTGGTATGAGCTAAAATGGTCGCATAGTGGGAACATATCACTATCTCCTTCGCACAACGGCACAGTAATGGCCATTCTGAGAACCGTGTCGTCACGGGACATATCATGCATCCTTTTACTGACATTTGACAATTACCCCTTCCACCAGATTTGAATGGCATCTCATTTACTTATTTTTGTTCGGATTTATAAAATTCTTTCGATAATATCTTTTAGGTAATGTAATTTGTTGATTAATGATAATTAAAAAAAAAACGAGTCAACTTATTTAATAAATATCAATATAATTCTTTCTCACTATTTTTCGCCTCTCTTTGTTATGTCAAATTTCAACTATATCTCCTCTCTACCGCATTTACCATAATAACGTGAAGGTCCGCCCTGGATTAAATCCAGAGTTCCAACCTTAACCCTAAACCAAACATAACCTAACCCTCATATATTAACGTCAGGGATATGCGTCGTAATAAGGCATGCACACAAATCTCTAGATTACGAGCTCACATAAACAGACCAAATGTGTTGTACACCTTTTTGTAAGGATTTTTAAAAACCAAAACGGGGTAGTTGAGGTTTTTATTTAAAACCAGCTGTTACCCGCGGCACCGCCCGCGTGGATGTTATTTTTTACCAAATATATATATGCCAAAATAAAAAGTAGGCACTCAGCGATATGATACCTTTGTAACAGTAATTTCAAAATGGGATCAGTAGTACCGGAGATTAACCCGAATATCCAAACTGACAAACTTTACCTCTATTTATTATATTAGCAATCATCGATTAAACACAAACTACACTGAGAACGACTGTACGCACATTGATTAAAACCGAGCTACACTCCCGCTAGTTTCTTATAGACTGCCACGCGAGCGTTGAGGCTTTCCTTTTTATAATAAATCTTTCCTCACCGAGTCTATAACTTATCCAATCTACCCACAAATACTTCGTAAGTGACTCCCAATATTTCCATAAAAATCTAAAGTACCCTTACAATTAGTATAGGTAATAAAAAAAATATGTCACCTACCGCGTTCAGTAACTTACGTTGCGGGATTCTGCTCGTCAATGTGTTGGGGTGCGCGCGTGTTCGGAGGTTCACATATTGGAGGATAACCTCTAATATGTGAGCCTCTGGCTGTGTGTTCCGGCGCATTGACGAGCAGAATCAAGTAAATACTTGTAAGTTGAAATTCCTACTGACAACTAAAATACTGAACAAATAACTGACTAACTTGACATTGGCGGAATAGCTTCTTAGTTAAGCTCGTCGCCATCAAACAAAGAAGAAGAAGAAGAAGAACTTACGTTGCCTAAAACATATTCGAAAGAATTGTATAAATCCGCTTAAAAATAAGTAAGTTAGGAAAGCAGAAAACAACACATCTAAGTAAAAAATATTAATTAAGAACAAAATTATTTTAAGGTCTACAGAAAAAAGTGTATTTATTTACATTATCTGAAGTTGAATAAAGCAACTCAGTCCGCAATAACAGTATTTTTGAGACCTTAAACTTAATAGGCGCTTTCGGTATCCTTCATAAAGGATAATTTAATATAATTAGACCTCAAAGTGTTCTACTAATTCTATTTTTTAGACGTAAAATGAGAGCCTAGGTTATTTTACGTATTTTCCCTTCAATTTCCATTTAAATCTATTTTTTTATATTCTCCGAGTGTTTTATAGAGCTCACTGGGTTAATTGAATGAAGGGACCGCTTTACCGAGATAATTTAATTACAAAAGTCCAGTGAAAATTAACTTCTAATTGAGTTCTTTTAATCAGTATAATTTGGTGCGAAATTAACGGATTTAAAGTTGTTGCTAGAAAGGTGAGGGCCGTTCCAGGAAATTTAAATTAATAATATTTATTTTTCACGATAGGCTTTACAGAAAAATGTGAAAATCCACACAAATTATTTCTTAGTTTAGTTTTTATTACGCATATTAAAGCCAATTTATTTAATAATCATGTCAGATTCGGACATTACGCCGTGGACGAAAAAATATCTCCTTAGATCCATTATCTATGACAGCCTTCGTGGCGCGGCGGGCGGGCAGGCTGAGAAACAAGAGACCATGGGTTCGATTGCCGCACCAAGACGAATGTCTATGAGACAAACAGATATTCGATTCGGGTTTGGGTATTGTGGTACCGTAGTGCCTCGTAGTTCTTGATACCTACGATACAGGTTTTACCTGTGGGGCAAGAACTATGTGATTGAAGGAATGAATGGTTTGAAATTCTTATTTAGAATTTGCAGGCATGAAAGTTTCCACCCTATCGTTAAAGCAAATGATAATTACACACGTAACTTTAAATTGTAAATCAATGAGAACATATAGATAGTAATTGTAATGCTTATTACGGCACATTATAAATTATAGTTAGCAATATCATAATATAGTATATCAGTAAAAATTATATATTTTTAACGTTATTTAAGAACAAATACCATCTATACGTACAAACGAGAACAGTGAGCAAGTCAAATAGAACGGAGGTTCTTTTTGGCTGCTCAAAATCTGGTTTAATAATTAAAAAACAGATAGCGCTGCTTATGCATATGCTCCGCCAAAATACGCACTTAACTTAACACTGCCATCTCTTAACATTTGTAGAAACTATTTCTTTACGATGAAAATATAGTAGTTGTGCAATGCCACAGTAGATGGCAGCACTTACCATTTCTTCAAATTCTTATGTAAACATCTTTAAGACATCGCAATGTTCTATTAAACATAGTCTATAAGGCGATTGAAATAGATTAAATCATATTTTTCATGTAGTTTCTTTCACGCACAAGTCTACTGTACGTATCTTGGGCAAGAAATCGGAAACTGGTATTTATTTTAACTGGTATGTATTTTAATTAAATATTCGGCTGTAAGCTAGCTTCCGCTGTCATACGAGAGAGGAAGGATTGCATATTCCATCCCTTCACCGAGATAAATATTTGTATTATCCAAAGACACTTGATTTGGCTCTGGATGTTGGGACCGAAATTTTCATATAGTTCCTAATACTCACGATAAAATGTGATTGTATCTTACTGTTGGGTTAAGGCTTTATGTGATTGGGTGTAATTTCTTTTTAATTATTAAAATTAAATTTCTTTCTATCTACTTTTTATATTTCTACATACCTAATTGTATTATTTATACTGATAAAACCCAACAGTCACATACATAGCCCCGACCCCACACTAAGATACGAGTCTTGTGTTGTGGGTATCAGGGATTACGAGAGACTATCGGTCTCACAACACCCAGACCCCGGACACAAATATGTGTCTGTCACAAACATTTGTCCCGGTGTGAGAATCGAACCCACGGTCTCTCGTAGGCGACTACTCGACTATTGCGCCACAGAGACTGACAAAAAAGATAATACTTCCCTAAACCAATACGCCTTATGCTGTACTATTTAATAGGCATTTTAGAAATAATATTTATCTTTCATCTAATTTACAAGGCATTTCTGAAGACGAGACTTTTCAATATTATCGAATGATAATAAAACATCGTACACATATTCTTAAAGCTATTTATTTAATTTAATGACTGTGAGAGTGGAGCTTACAATACTTAAACTTCTAAACATATTAGTAATTTAATAGAAACTTAATCTAAAACATAATAAGAGGAGCGTTACACAGCCTACATTATTTATTGCACTATTTGGTGTAGCGTTAGGTACGTCTTGAATATCTTGAATACTTCTATGCGCCTTAATTTTTTCTGGTTTCGGATCATCCGAAGCCATATCTTGGTCGTACAAATTATTTTCTATAGGATTAGCAGATACTGTTGCTAATTTCGTTGTTGTATAGTCTCCTTTCTCAGCTTTTGCTGTTGCTTTATTGATAGCGTTAGCTCTTTCATTTTCTTCTTTATTATTGTTGATTTCGACAGTCGTTCCAATTTTCGGTTTGACTGTCGTTGGACTAGACATAGCTTTGGTTACTTTGGTAGTGGTGGAAGTTTTTGTAGTTTCTGAAATAAGAGTAGTATGATGTTTCGATAATTTACTGCAGTTCAGAAGGTCTCTTACGTCGATGTAAAATAATCTTCCGTTTAATTGTGTTTCATCGTAGTATTCATAGTCAGTGCTTTGTACTTGTGATTCTTCGTCTTCGAATACTTGAGCTGGATTTTTCTCGGTTTCTTCTGTCTTCGCCCACTGTTCCCGCAGGCTTGCGTCTGGTAGACATTTGAGGTTTTCGATAGCGATTTTGAGGTGTTTGTTTTGGGTGTTGTTCAGCAGTGATGTGAACCAGTCCAAACGGCAACTGCACGGGAAGTTGTTATCTGAAAAGTAGCACACATGGCATATTAATTAAAGTTTCGTAAGTTATGTATCGGTTAGAATCTTTATGAAGTTGTTTTTTTATTCTATAGAGTGGATACCTAATAGTTTTGAAGGGATTTTACTTAGGTCGACAGACTCTGGGCTCATGGGTTGTAAATTCTTTCAGGGCACAGTAACCTAATGTTATACATACATACCACTCACGCCTATAATGCCCGAAGGGATAGGCAGAGGTGTAACCAGACCCACTTTTCAACGAAGCTTATTACCGTCCCATGATGTGATAGGGGGCGAGCCTATCGCCATACCGGGCACAATTCCAGACTCCGGGCTAATACTAAGATTTTCGTGATAGAAAAAGACTATTACTTTTACCCGATCCGGGGATCGCACCCGAGAACAGAGCAATCGCACTGCGTACGCAATTACCACTGCGCCACCGAGACAGTGCAACTTATGGTATGTTGATTAAATTTAATCACTTATATACAACATATAATTTGTATATTTTCAAATAGAATAGAAAAGGGTGAGATATTTGGAACATAATTATTATAATGATTTAGTCACGCGTAATCTTAGTATCTTAGTTGTCGAGTAATATTTAGTCAAGTAGGTAATTACACTCTTAATAGTACAGATAGCATGTGTTCAATAGTAGAATAAGATAAGATATAATACAGGGCCCATATTATTATTTTCATTTATGGGTCGTTGTAAAAGTATCACAGATTTGACGTCGGGTAGAATCGGTAGCATTGATAGCAGGAAATGAGACGGGTTTGAAGGACTATATTTTGAGGAAACATGTATTTTTTGTAAACTCTTCATTAATATGTCGGAAGTATTTGAGATTTATCAACCCGCATGATGCCAACCTGATGGACTAATCCTAGCCTTTTACGGTAGGCAGCGGCCAGCTTGCCCTGGCATTGCACAAGTCTATGGACAGCGGTGTCTACTTACCATCAGGTGGCCCATCAGGTGCTCGTCTGTCTATCCAGGCAGTAAAAAAAGCCTTTCATTAGTAGAGATGGCCTGCATCCATATATTTTGTTAGTTATTTAGTCACTTTAGTACCTCTTGTATTGCTTATTCGCAAATACGCGTAGCAAAATTATGAATGATTAACATAGGGTGAAAAAATATTCTATATATAGTTACTGTGATAATGAAATCAGACTTTCATATTTAACTCACAAGACACGGATGCTTTAAAAAATATTTAATTAAAACAAAATAAAAACTTACCTTCAACGTCCAAACTGCTAACATCTCCGTACAAGTTGGTCAAAATAGGAGCCATGACCTCGGGCTTCAGTTGTTTCAATTGATTTCCTCTTAAACTTAAAGTGACCAGACTATCTAATCCTTCGAATACTTTAACATTTTCAATTTCCATTAATTTGTTTCGAGCCAACGACATTGACTGCAGTTTGACTAAACCATTAAACGCTCTATCATCAAGCATTTGGATTTTATTCCCTTCTAAATTTAGAGATCGTAAATTCACGAGCGGTAGGAATGTGTTATCCCCGATCACTTCTAAACTGTTACTGCTCAGATCGAGTTTTTGTAATTTCTTCAGTCCCGAGAATGTATCACTGTTTAGACTGAAAAGGCCATTTCTATCGATTTCCAATTCTTGCAAATTTTCCAAGTGAACAAATGCCTTGTCGTGTATTGTTGTTATTTTATTACTGGTCAGGTAAAGTTTTTCTAAGGATGGCAAATTTACGAACACATTTCTATTTATTTCGACAATATTGTTGGTGTCTAAGCTTATTACGCTCAAATTTCTGTGATGAGCGAACGCATTTACTTCTAAAACTGTGATCTGATTATCTCTAAGTGTGATGTCTTCAAGGTTACTTAAATTAGCAAAAGCGAATGCCACTACTTTCTTTATTAAGCCATATTTGATGTCAACTTTCTTGAGCGCTGTAGTTTCATCGAAAATTTTCGTCGGTATATATTTCAAATTTATCCCTTTTGAGTTGGTAAGCGTTAGTTTACTAACGGTTTTTAGAATTTTAAATTCACTCCAGATTGTATCGTCTTTACTGACGCCTTCTGTTGTTAGGTAACAGTCGGCACTCCGCACTATATCAGGGTCCCGAATATCCTTTACGCAGTAGCATTGAACTTTGTTTGTATTGTTGTAAACAGGGTCACAGATGCTCGACGTGACTTCACGTTTTTGATGGTGATTCCATTTGGCTTCCGCGTAGATCGTTGCCGCGCACACTAAAGCGAGGATTTTCCATATAGCCATATTTATTGACGATGGGATCCTGTAATAGATAAAAATAATAGCTTTAGATAATACAAAACAACAGGAAGGATAAGGCTGTAAAAATTAATCAAGAGAAATGTTTGTGGATCCACAAATAGTTCAAGTCTGGATGTTGTGAGACCGTAATTCTGCGTGGTTCTTTATACTCGAGATACAGGTTTGACATAATATGGGGCCGGGAATATGTTGGGTTTATTATAATATCGTAATCACGCATGCCAAGCTGCAGGCAAAAGTTATACTAACGTCAGTAAAACTTTTGTCTGCAGCTTCGCATGCGTGATTACGTTTATTGGCATCGCAAGGGACTGTGTTCTACACAACAAATAAGTGCACCTAACACTATCGAAATATTTTCTTAGCGCTAGAATCGAACCCGCAACCATTTATGTCTATAACCTTTGCTCAAGTGCAATCTAATGAACGTTTAGTGGTTTAGGAGCGTATCAATTCCTTGGGTAAAATTTGATAGAAATAATCATATTTATAATAATTACAAATGGATTTTAGACATTGTTATACGAACCAATACAATAATAATAATAATCTTAAACAATTCAACTTAAATACACAGTCGTTAAGTACATACATAAATAATGGTTTTATAAATATATAGCGATGTATTAGTTACTGTGTTAATTTGTTTGGTCAATTACTCATTCTTGCGGCTACTTTTACACGTTCAAAGGAGAATAATGACATCATTTCTAATAACTATGCCAACATATGTACAAAAGGTGGTGATAATGTCACGTCTGTGTCTCATTGTGGCTTGTACAATAGTTTGGATGACGCCTACACTCGCAATTCTGGAATTTATGGAAGCTAATTTTATAGACTTGTTTTAAACAGTGTAAAGTAATAATATAGACTTGGGAATAATAAAATGGCTTCTTTAGTTTGTGATAACCAGATGTTGTCGAGATAATTCTTCGAGTATACACTGAGAAGACATTAAGCACTTTTGGAAAAAAATTATATAAAAAAGTATAAGCTAGTCAAAATACTTAACGTTTTATGTTAAAGATCTAATTCGTACTTTAATAAATATGTTTGGTAGTAAATTTACTACAGAATATTTCCTTTTAATAACTTGAAAATAATATGATGTGTTGTCTACAATTCTTCAACTCTATGTGTAGCTGACGGTACTAACAATAAAAATGAGAGATCTTAAAACCATCCTTAGCTAATTAATACCTAGTTCATACCAATGATCTGTCTGTACAAACTAAAAAATCTGTTTTTTTTATCCTGGCACGACAAAGTGACCACAGTGCACCTGGTGGTAAGCCCAGTGCCGTCCAATTAGAGTATCAAGTAACGAGAGACAATCTCACTCAACACAATCATGCCGGCCTTCATCTATACACTACGCCATGGGCAAGAAAGTGAAGAAGCGGTCGAGGGTCTAGTGTCAGAGTACTCAAAAGGCCGCAGAACGGTCAAACATCGTACCCCAACTCTAGACCCCGACAAAAACCGATGTACACTGGCTGATCCCGGAACGCGACACACTTGCGTGTATGGCGGGCTTTACATCCTGTGGTGTGGTCGCTATCCGGGTGGATATGAATATCCTACCACCAGCTAATAAAACCAAACAGTTTATTAAAATAATACTTTATACACCAATCAACAAACTAAGAAGTATAGCTATATGGTTACTATAGTTTACTAAGCAACGTAGCTGCACTGCGATACAGTAGCTCAAAATCCAATTACAATATCAGTGCCCGGCAGCTGTGAGGTGAATCGTGAGAGATTGGGACAATATATGCACGCTTCAGTTTATGGAGCTATCTTGGAACTAGTTATTAGCCTGATATCAAGTATTAATGTTAGTGATATTGAAGGATATATACTGTCTCGGTGGCGCAGTTGTAATTGCGCATGCGTTTTCGACTGCTATGCTGAGGTCTCGGGTTCAATCCCCGGGTCGGGTAAAGTGATGTTGGGTTTTCCTATCTGGAAATTCCCAGTATTAGCCCGGAGTCTGGAACCTGTGCCCGGTATGGCGATAGGCTTGCCCCCTATCACATTGGCGAAAAGTGGGTGTACTAGTTACACCTCTGCCTACCCCTTCGGGGATTATAGGCGTGAGTGTATGTGTGTGTGTGATATTGAAGATAGATCAACTGGTTACACATTATTGACCCACAAACTTTTTTAATAAAGAAAGAGAGAATAAAGTGATGTTCCCAAGTATGAAAAGACAAAAGACAATTTACCAATCGTCAACTAACAGTTCATCATCGGCCTGTAGCAGTCCACTGTGGACATAGGCCTCCCCTAAAACGCACCATTTAACCTTGTCTTCAGCTTGTCTCATCCAGCTTCTGCCAGCTACCTTTCGCAAATCGTCACTCCACCTAGCTGGAGGGTGTCCTACACTACGCTTGCCGAGTCGCGGTCTCCACTCAAGAACTCGTTTACCCCAGCGGTTATCGGTCCTTCGACAGATATGGCCAGCCCACTGCCATTTCAGCTTGCTAATCCTGTGTGCTATGTCGATGACTTGGGTTCTCTGTCGGATAACCCCGTTACGAATTTTATCCTTCAGAGAAACTCCGAGCATAGCACGTTCCATAGCTCGCTAAGCGACTTTGAACTGGTGGACCAGCCGTACTGTGAGGGTCCACGTCTCAGTGTGTCAACTAACAGTGTGGAAGTGATAACTCCTACAAGAGATAAAACAGTGTGTAAACGAAGTAAAATCAAAAAAGATCCAATAATATCTATGCATAAAAATTACTATGCAGCATTGGAAATACAAAAATTTTATGTTAAAGTATTATTCGGTTCAGCTTTTACATATTTTTTTCTTTTGTAAAGTATGTTTTTTCATACTGTTAGAACTTCACTGACGAAGGATTTTAGTAAGGTGATAAGTAAATATACACAGTCAGGTCATAAGTATTGTCACACAGTAAAAACTTTTATTTTAGAATGCTGGCCACAAAAAGTTTATTGAATTCGAATTGCAAATTGTTCATGAAAATAAAAATGTATACTTTTTAGAATTTTACTCATTTTTAAATATGGAGTGGACGCTTAAAGAAGACCGTGTTGCAGTAATTGCGTTACATCGTTGCGGTTACGCGTCAATTAAAATTTTTGACATACTGAAAAATTTGAATATAACCAAAAGATTCGTTTATCGTACCATAAAACGATACAATGAAGACTCTAGTGTAGATGACAGGTCAAGAAGTGGTCGCCCTCGGTCTGTTAGGACTCTAGCAGTGATAAAAGCTGTGAAGGCGCGAATTCAAAGAAATCCCAAACGTAAGCAGAACCACGGTGAAAAGGGTGTTAAATGAAGACTTAGGGCTTCGGGCATATCGAAGAAAAACAGGACATCGTTTGAATGCTCGTCTAATGGACCTGAGACTGAAGAGATGCCGCGCTTTGTTGAAGCGGTACGCGGGAAAAAAATACCGGGAAATTCTTTTTTCAGATGAAATAAAATTTTACCGTAGAAGAGAGCTACAACAAGATTCGGCGCCAGCTCATAGAGTGAAGAGCACACAAGACTGTCTGACGGCGCGTGAAATCGACTTCATCCGGCACGAAGACTGGCCCTCCTCCAGTCCAGATTTGAATCCGTTAGATTACAAGATATGGCAACACTTGGAGGAAAAGGCGTGCTCAAAGCCTCATCCCAATTTGGAGTCACTCAAGACATCCTTGATTAAGGCAGCCGCCGATATTGACATGGACCTCGTTCGTGCTGCGATAGACAAATGGCCGCGCAGATTGAAGGCCTGTATTCAAAATCACGGAGGTCATTTTGAATAAACTTTAGTGTCATAAGAATCTATGTTTTGTTATGTTAATTTTGGTATATAAATGGTTACATAATGAATAAACTTGTTTCAATTATTTTATATTAAACATATGACAGAATTTATGACCTGACTAGGTATCAATGAGGAAAATCCTAAAATATTTTTGCGTCTAGAAAATCAAATAATAAGTGAAATATGATGATGTGCTTATAAATGACAGTTACTAATAAGTAATGATTCCCTGATGATAAAGTAATAGAAACATGTAAGCGGTAGGCAGCGGCTTTGCAACGGTAAGCAGCGGCTTTGCTGTGCCCTGGTATTGCAGAAGTGTATGGGCGGCGGTGACTGCTTACCACCAGATGGCCCGTTTGCTCGTCTGCCTATCGAGGCACTAAAAAAATGTAATATAAGGTTGTTGGAAAGTAATTTCGTTTTTCCTAACTAAGGACTAAATTGTATTTTTTCACTTCTAACTTCACACTGAAGCCGCATAATAATTATATATTTTGATAGCTGACAGCAAGGCAATAATTATACCAGTAAGCGTTTAACATTCATTTCACATGACAGAGTTAAAACCACAGAGAGGACACACTTTATTAAATTATGACAACCGCTTCGCATTATAATGCGGAAAAGCTACATAAAGTTCAGAGATTAGGCGTATCTAGACAGTGCTCGGTTTACACACTGAAATGGGAAATTTTATGTTCATAGACAATTCAGTTCATTCTTGCACGTCTTTCTTCGGTGTGTGTTTGTTATTATTGACTTAAATAAAAAGAACATCTATTTAAATAAAACATAAAAATTGTTTCTATCTATGTCCGTTATAGACTTTGAAACCACTCAATCGATTTCAATTAAATTTCGTGTATGTGTGTGGTTGGGTCTAACTACTCCAACTTAAAATAATGAATAGTTTTAGATCTGATAATGGCGCTGTTCTCGAGATCTAAATTTCTTAGTTTTCAACGAAAATTCGGTCCACAGAGAAAGCGGTTTATGGAGGACAAAGTCTGCCCGCTACCAATAGTAAGCAAATAAATACACCCCACAGGCTGACACCTAGTCCCCACACTAGGTCAAACCTGTCTCGTGGGTATCAAGAGTTATTGGAACTACTATCGAACAACACCGAGACCCGAAACAAATATTTCTAGATCACATAAACATTTGTCTCGGTCCGAGAATCGAACCCACGACCTCTCGTTTCAAAGCTCGCTGCGGCACAGAGGCTGTCTTAGGATATTATAGTAAACGGGATGATATCCATACTAATACTATAAATGCGAAAGTAACTCTGTTTGGTTGTTTGTTTGTTTGTTACCTTTCACCACTAAACGGCTGATCAGATTGTGATGAAATTTGGCAAGGAGATAGATTATATTCTGAAGAAGAACATAGGCTATCTTTTTTTATTAAAAAAACAACCTTGAAAGGGGTCAAATAGGAGTTCAAAATTTGTATAGGATATTCATAACTTCTCGACTTAGGGATCTGGAAATTCATATTTAGGCTTTTGATATCTAGGAAATAAAGAAATACGTGTTTCACATTTTTTGCAAAATCATCCCTAAAGTTATAGCCATTCTTATTCATACTATTACTAGAAGTGTGAAAGTAACTCTGTTTGTTAGTAAATGTTAGTTGAGGGTTCTCAGAATCCATAGACTTTTTATCCCGGAAAATGTACGGTTCCTATGGGATAGCAAAATGTAGAAAGAAGTAATAACTTAAGATGTCTCAATGGATTTTATATCACTTCTTTAAAAATAATTACCACGCGGGCGCGGGCAAAAGCTAGTAGTGATGTAAAAGTAGATGATAAATCAGGCACGAGTTGGTCGGGATTGCAACTAACCACACTGATAATGGTACTTCATCTATCACATAACAGGATGGAAGTAAGCTTGGATATGGCTGTACTATGCAAATACCCTTAGATGTATAGACGAGAGTTATAAAAATAATAGAATGGACAGCTGTAGTCTCCCTTTCATATATATGACATATAAAATACACATAGCCAAAAATAAACCAATGTATCCATAATAAACTATTAGTACTAAGGTTGTTGGAAAAAGGATAAACATGATAAGAACTAATCAATCATCTGATTTATGCTATCTATTCTGAGCACTGGCCTACAATACTAATGAGAGAGGTTAAGTCTTAGCCCTTGACGCTGATCGTGACGCAGGTGTGATATTATTACAATTTATTATAACAATTTATTTGATTACGATACACCTATTGTACGCGATCCCATGAAAGTGGTAGAGCCACGCTGTAGTCATATTTGTCTACAGCATGAATGGGCCGGCTCGACCGGGGTAGTGCCACTGTCTCACAGAAAACTAACGTAAAGTGACAGTTTACTGTCGCGTTTCGTATGGTAAGTGAGATATCCGGAGGCCCAGATTCCCCCTTCCCTTCCCTAATCCCTATTCCTGTCCTTTAAGGCCGACAGCGCATACGTGATACTTTCGGTATTGTGGATGTTCATGGGCGGTGGAGATCACTTAACATCAGGTGACCCACTGGCTCGTTTGTCGGACTATGCAATAAAAAAATCTGTGTATTGACTTTTTATAGGTTATAACTTATAACCCTGTAGGATAAAAAATTAACCTAATCACGTAAATTGAGCTCACACAAAAGTTAGTGATAAATATTTGAGTATTAGTCGTCACGCTCAACGAGTGATTCGCCCCATGGTGGGTACTTTGTCATTTCATTGTCAATCATTTGGTTCGATTGGCTAGACCATCCTTTGTGCGGGTTTTCCTTTTGGAGCAACTTGATTGCCAGAAATTCGATTTGTGTCTAACACTGTGATGGACATTCTTTACAACATTATGAGTGATTATAGTTACAAAGTTAGTTAGAGATAATAATAATAAATACACCTAACTGTTTTGACCCCACACTAGGTCATACCTGTGTCATGGGTATTAAGAACTACGAGGGACTACGGTCCCAGAACACCCAGACCCGGAACATATATCTGTCACACAAACATTCGTTTCGGTGCGGGATTCGAACCCACGACCTCGCGTTTTACAGCCGACTACTCGCCCACTGCTTGTCGGAGGCTGAAGTTAGTTATGAAGTGGTAGTCACACTGTAGTCCGTTTTGTCTACAGTATTAATGGGTCGGTTCGACTGGATTGTTAATTTCTAAACGGTATATATTTATTGAGTATTGTTTAATTCTGATACGTAATTCATAGCTGTCACCTACAATTTGGTTAGAATTAATTAAAATAATTAATTTAAATTTAATTAATTAAAATAAGTATTTGTTTAGTCATGAGTTATGCTAGAGAAACAAAATATATGAATATATGCTCACGCTTTGTTATAAAAGTAGAGGTGCAGTTACTACACCGACAGCATGTGATAGGTGGCGAGACTATCGCCATATTGGACCCAAGCAAATCCTCGGAACCTCAAACAGTGTGTGATTTTTAATCAAAAAGTCAAAGGCAAATGTGTTTGCCGTAATCACAGTTTCTTATCGAAGTACATTACTCCTACACTAATGCGGCAGTAGTAACAAATGTAAACTATAAATATAACTTTATCTCTACGTTATTATGTACTATAGACTGTCCCTCTGATAGGCACGGGTCTCTTCTACTAGAGAGACTCATCTCTGGGCAGGAGCCCCCCAGTACCAGCTTGATCCTCTGGCTCTGCGTAGAGATGTTGGATCGCTCGGCATCTTCTGCCGCATTTATGACATGGGGAGTATTCCGATGAATTGTTTGGATTGATCTAGGCGGCTAAATTCCACCATCGGACATCGCGCCAAAATCAAACATTCTACCTCCACCACCTCAATGTCCAGCGTTCCACAACAGCGCGATTTTTAAGGCACTTTCTGCCTCGCACAACCACTCTGTGGAATCAGCTGTCGCCGGCGGTCTTTCCGAACCGTTACGACCTGGGAACCTTCAAGAAGAGAGCATATTCTTTCCTGACCGGCAACGCATTTGCAAGCACTCTGGTGTTGCAGATGTTGATCAGAGCAGAGCAGGGCCTCCTGCCCGTTTGCCCCCTTTAAACCTAATAAAGAGCGGGTCTCTCTATAAGAGCTCAGTCCACCACACTGGCCTAATGCGAGTTAGTAGAATTCACACACCTTTGACATTCTTAGTTAGAATCCAAAAAGAACGTATTATAATACAAGTTTTTCCTGTAATATAAAACACCGCACTCATCAATTTGAATGAAAATATACTCAAGAAAGGGCCTAGTAATAAATCTCCACTTCATATTATTATCAACCATAGGTACTCGAGACCAGCTAACGTGCGAAAAGATTGATGGCTTACCGAGGAACGTAACAGCGTAAAAATAAATGAAACGCTAAAATTTACTTTTTGAAAAACAATTGTTGTTTCAGAAAGCACTAACTATTTTATAAAACAATTATGTATATACGAATGGGCGGTTTGTGTTGTGCAACCGCTTAAAGAGCTAACGATAATGGAATCGTGAAATGAAAGTATATACAAAATGTATAAGCACTAAAATCTATATTAACGCGTGAAAATTATGTTTTTTTTTATCCTGGCACGGCAAAGTAACCACACTGCACCTGATGGTAAGCGCAGTGCCGTCCAATTAGAGTATCGAGTAGCGAGAGACAATCTATCCCCCGCTTTTCAACACAATCATGCAGGCCTGCTTCTTCTCACTACGCCATGGGCAAGAAGGTGAAGAAGCGATGTACCCCTTTATAAGCATACCACAAAGCAGTGTGAGATTTCAATTAGGAGGAGTGTCAATACAATAACATAAATTATTGTTTGCGTTCATACTGCCAATTTCAAATACATAAAAGTTTGCGTTCAATAGCACAGAGTAGACATTGACCTCAAAATTTTTTTCCAACAAAGTCCAAAATTAAAAAAAATTATGAACTAATGGCGAATTTTGACCAGTTGGCAAACACTAGTATATAATAAACTATCTAACAGTAACTAGTAACATAATAAACTGTCTAAAGACGATTTATAAATTCTGATTCTAGAATGGAATATCGTCAATCTGTATACCTAGTCAGGTCATAAATTCTGTCACATGTTTAATATAAAATAATTGAAACAAGTTTATTCATTATGTAACCATTTATATACCAAAATGAATTTAACAAAACATAGATTCTTATGACACTAAAGTTTATTCAAAATGACCTCCGTGATTTTGAATACAGGCCTTCAATCTGCGCGGCCAGTTGTCTATCGCAGCACGAACGAGGTCCATGTCAATATCGGCAGCTGCCTTAATCAAGGATGTCTTGAGTGACTCCAAATTGGGATAAGGCTTTGAGCACGCCTTTTCTTCCAAGTGTTGCCATATCTTGTAACCTAACGGATTCAAATCTGGACTGGAGGAGGGCCAGTCTTCGTACCGGATGAAGTCGATTTCACGCGCCGCCAGCCAGTCTTGTGTGCTCTTCGCTCTATGAGCTGGCATCGAATCTTGTTGGAATACCCAGTGCCTGTTATTGAACATGGTATGAGAAACAGGTTCCACAAGGTTCGTCAGGACTGTATTTTGATACACAACTGCATTCCTTTTTACACCTTTCTCACAAAAATGTACCTCTGTTAAGCCCCAATAAGAAACTCCCAACCATACCATGAGCGAGGATGGAAAATGACCTCGTTGGACACGCGGAATACGGTTGCTCGCTTCTTCACTACTGTGTGCGTACACCTTATCATTTTGTTTGTTGTAGCTCTCTTCTACGGTAAAAATGTTTTCATCTGAAAAAAGAATTTCCCGATATTTTTTTCCCGCGTACCGCTTCAACAAAGCGCGGCATCACTTCAGTCTCAGGTCCATTAGACGAGCATTCAAACGATGTCCTGTTTTTCTTCGATATGCCCGAAGCCCTAAGTCTTCATTTAACACCCTTTTCACCGTGGTTCTGCTTAACCCCATCTGAAGGGCCAACAGTTTCTGCTTACGTTTGGGATTTCTTTGAATTCGCGCCTTCACAGCTTTTATCACTGCTGGAGTCCTAACAGACCGAGGGCGACCACTTCTTGACCTGTCATCTACACTAGAGTCTTCATTGTATCGTTTGATGGTACGATAAACGAATCTTTTGGATAGATTAAAATTTTTCAGTATGTCAAAAATTTTAATTGGCGCGTAACCGCAACGATGCAACGCAATTACTGCAACACGGTCTTCTTTAAGCGTCCACTCCATATTTAAAAATGAGTAAAATTCTAAAAAGTATACATTTTTATTTTCATGAACAATTTGAAATTCGAGTTCAATAAACTTTTTTTTGGCCAGCATTCTAAAATAAAAGTTTTTACTGTGTGACAATACTTATGACCTGACTGTGTATATACAAGAAGAAACTGACTGACTGATCGATCAACGCACAGCCAAAACGGCTGGGGTTAGAGACTTGAAATTTTGACAGTAGGTACCTTTTATGACGTAGGCTTCCACTAAGGAAGGGTTTTTGGAAATACCACCCCTAAGGGGGTAAAATAGGGGATGATAGTTTGTATGAAAATCCGTCATTTTTGAAGTTAAACGCATGAAAATTGGTATTTTGTAGTGTATACTTTTTGTCTCAAACATGACCTCCACGCGGGCGGCGCCGCGAGCAACAGCTAGTATAATATAATGCCAAAGCTTCTATGAATAAGTGATTACCAGGCAAACTGCCTTGGAAGCTCCAATTTCATACCTTGATATGTTAATTACGTCGTTTGGGAAGGGAATGTAGAGATGCTTACAATGTACTCCCGTAATAGCATAGATTAAATGTGAATTGCTAGTAGATTACCGTCAGGAATCCTGTTAATACATGGGAATATCATCACAATATTACAAATGACTTAAATTAATCAATCATTACTGTTTTGTGAGGACATGTTACATGTAAATCTGGTTGACGAGGCTATAGAATGTAGTGGTATTAGTATACCTATGTCGCGAGATGATAAGATTAATATAACAGGGTAGTTGACAGTAAGTGAAAACCTGATAGAATTATGTTTTTTATAATAAATATTAGTAAAAAATGATTAGGGTATTTACGATTATTAGAAATACCGAAGGTAAGGTTTTCTAAGCGTTCGGACTAAAAAGTAAAATATGGTGGTGTACGATGTTTGGCCGTTTTGTGGCCATCTGAGTACTCTGACACTGGACCCTCGACTACTTCTTCACCCCCTTGCCTCATGGCATAGTGTGAAGAAGCTACACAGCAGGCCGGCGTGATTGTGTTGAGTAGCGAGGGATAGAGTATTTCTCGCTGCTTGATACTTTTGACAGCACTACGTTTACCATCAGGTGCAGTGTGGTCACTTTGCCGTACCAGGATGAAAAAAGAAACCATTAATTTATATAGCTTCTGAACGTAGTACCACAAACAACTCGAAACGTAATTTAAAGACTGGATATCAAAAGACAGTCTGACTAGTCCATAGTTATTTGGACAACTACAAAATGTACTTTTATAACCAAGGTCAGAGGAGGCATGTTGACACAGTGCTTACCCAAACCAGCCGCTCTACTCTAGAACTAAAACGAACTCTAGAACTATATTTCGTACACTAGAGTGTCAAATTATTTCAACAATATGTCGCCATTGAGTGAACAGACAATCTATATATAACTATATAAATCAATCCTGCAAATCTGTCTGTCAATCTTGACCGATTTCAATGAAATTTTCCGGCAATCGTCAGATCAGCCCAGGGGGGGTTATCCTGGGGTGCGAAGTCAGGAAACCTCCACGTGGTGCACCCTGGGCAACGTCGGTCACGTTGACCGACGGCGGATATCCTGACAAAAGGTGGTTGATGGTTGTCGCTTGCTGCGGTGGCCTTCAATCAGAAGTCTGTGCTCATCTAT
The DNA here is from genome assembly GCA_905220505.1 of Laothoe populi. Lineage (NCBI taxonomy): Eukaryota > Metazoa > Arthropoda > Insecta > Lepidoptera > Sphingidae > Laothoe > Laothoe populi. The sequence goes on along the minus strand of HG992161.1, from coordinate 4,954,315 downwards.
CGAGCTACTCCCGGGTTCTGTCTCGGGGGTGTCGACGGGCTCGGTGTGCGCTCACCCCGCCGCCGAGCGGGCAGTAGGGGGGAAGTTCTCTCTTGCTGCAACCGTCGTATATCGTAACCCGGTCAAAGGAGGTCTGTGGTCATGTCTCGCGCTCCGACCGGACCGAGGGTCTTGGCTTAACCGCCTGGGCCGCGAGGGAGAAATCCTCTATAAAAAGTTACCCCGAATCCCAAGCGGCGGCGCACCGCGAGGGGATGCATGGCCGATGGGTAGTTCGGTCGCTAGTGCGAACCCCGGCGGGGAACGTGCTGGACCCCGTGCAGTATATGCTTACCCAGCTACAGGGGGCTCTGGCTGGGTGGACCGAATATTTCCCCCATACTCGTGGGACTCAATATGAAAAAATATATAAACCCAAATATTTTAGATGGTGCGGAGAAGTTGTCTCTCCCGGAGGCCGATAGTGACCCTGGGAAGACTGATAACGCTGGGTGTAAGCCCAAAGAGATGATTGGCAAGGCCGCTTCAACTTTCTTGGCTCCCGCGGCCAAGGAAGGGACGAGCGGCGTAATTACAAGATCCAAGAGGGCCTTAAGAGCTCAACAGCTGGACGCATCTGCAAGCGACAGTGATGTTGAACCGGCGCCAAAAATGCTTGCTCTTTCGGCAAGTCCGGCTGTGGGGTCTGACGAAGACACCACGCCGATGGAAGGAACTGGTGACCGTGACTGGCGCTTGCAGATGTCAGACATCATCGGGGTCATAGCAAAAAAGTCTGGGAATATTAAAGGGACGGAGAAGCGGAGGCTTAACCTCGCAGCAAAGGAGTTGTTGGAGAGGGCGCAGGAGTCAGCCTCCGCAGAGGTGGTCAGGTTGGAGGCCGAAAAGGTGGCGATGGCCCAGGAAATCGCCGTTCTTAAGGCCTCCCTTGCATCCCAACAGCGGACCTTGGAGGAGATGATGGCGACTGTCCAAGCGATACAAGGACAGTCGCAGCCGGCGGCCCAAACTGGAGCCGTTACTGGAGAGGAGGACCGCCTCGAGAGGTTCGAGCGCCGTTTTTTAAACATCCTAGACGCGCGCTTGAGCGACATTTACTCGAGGCTTCCTCCAGAGCCCATCATGCGGCCTCCATTGGCCGCCGATAGGGCTAAAGCTCTGGCAACGCCTGCCGTTGCTGGGCCGTCAAAGGCCCCTCCAGCCGCCGCCAGTCTAACGCCTACTCCGAAGGGAAAGGGGCTGGGCAAGGGAAAGAGTAATGCCCAGCCCGCCCCTGTTGAAGCTCCCCGTCCCCTACTTGCGCCTGTCGTAGTTGCTGGGCTGGTGGCAGCTTCAACATCTGTGGCGTCCCCAAATCCTCCTCAACAAAAATCACGAAGAGGGGGAAAACGGGGAAAAGCTAATAAAAGGAGGAGCACTCCCGCTGCTCTAATGCCCAGAGAGCCGCGGCCACTACCCCCCGCCCCTGTATCGATGGAAGAGGGGTGGAACGTTGTGGCCAAAAAAGGGAAGAAGAATCCCCAGCCCAATCCGAGTGTTGTGGCGTCCGCTCCACCGCAGCCGCGTCGGCCAGAACCACGGATCCACCTGCCCCGCAAGGCCGCCGTCTCGCTGACGGTGACGCCAGAGGGATTGGCGCGGGGCGTCACTTACGCCCAAGTCCTGCGGGAGATACAACGACGTGTGGACTTGGCCGGTCTCGGCATTGCTGAGACGCGGGCGCGTCTAATGGCGACGGGTGGGTACCTATATGAGGTACCCGGCCCGGAGTCCGAGGCGAGGGCCGATTCCCTCGCTGATAAAGTGAGGGAGGTGTTCCGCGGAATAGAACTGGCGGGTGACGTTCGCGTTTCCCGCCCCTTCAAGTCCGCGGAGATGCGAGTGTCCGGGTTAGATGCTTCGGCTGACCCGGAGATGGTCGCAGCGGCCCTCGCAAGAGCTGGGGATTCTTTGCCAGAGAATTTTAAGGTCGGGGAGATCCGCCCTGACCGGTCGGGCCTTGGTGCGGCGTGGGTGCGGTGTCCCGCCAAGGTCGCCGACAAAATTTTAAAGTCGGCCCGAGTCCTGATCGGCTGGGTGGCGGCGCGTGTCCAGCTCCTTGAGCCGAGGCCCATGCGGTGCTACCGTTGTCTGCACAGAGGACATGTGCGGATGCGGTGCACCGATGAGTGTGACCGCAGCGAACTTTGCTATCGCTGCGGCATTGTGGGCCACAAGGCCAAGGGGTGCTCCGCGGAGCCGCACTGCGTAGTTTGCGCAGGTGTCGGTAAGCCCGCGGGACACCAGGTGGGCGCCAAGGCATGCGTCGCCTCCTCCCGCCCTCGCCGCACTAATCGTGGTCGGGGGTCGGAGGTTGTGACCCAGCCGACAGCGGGCACCAGTAGAGAGCAGATGGAGATCGCCCATTAATATGGCGCAACGTTTCCTCCAGGCGAACATTAATCACTGTGCCAGAGCCCAGGACCTACTAGTCCAGAGCATGGCTCAGTGGTCGATACAAGTGGCTGTAGTCGCTGAGCCCTATTTTGTTCCCCCCAGGGAAGACTGGGCAGGGGACCTTAACGGTTTGGTGGCTGTCATCACTCGGGGCGCTGCCGGCTCCCCGCCCTTCGAAAAAGTAGCGAAGGGGTCGGGATGTGTGGCGGTTCTGTTGGGGGGGATCTGGATTGTGGGTGTGTATTTCTCCCCCAATAGATCCCTGGCCGAGTTCGAGCACTTTCTCACTCGGCTGGGGGCCCTGGTGGTGCAAGACAGTCAGCCTCGCCCCGTTCTCGTTGCCGGCGACTTTAACGCCAAGTCTCTGGCTTGGGGTTCGTCGGTGACCAGCAGGCGCGGCGAGGCCCTGGAGGAATGGGCGATCTCGGCCAACCTGGCCGTCGTGAATCGCGGGTCGGTTAACACGTGCGTGCGGCATAATGGCGGATCAGTGGTGGACGTCACGTTCGCCACCCCAGCTATTGCCCGCCGTGTCCGTGACTGGAGAGTTCTGGTGGACGAGGAGACGTTGTCGGATCACCGATACATTCGGTTCGACGTCGCCTTGTTCCCTAACACCCAGTCCAATGGAGGACCGACCGGCCCGCGGTCGGACGGCCCGCGTTGGTCAGCAAAACGCCTCGACGTGGAGGCCCTGAAGGAGGCCGCTCTGGCCCAGGCGTGGCTCCCTGCACCGGAAGCACCGATGCAGGTTGAGCAGGAGGCGGCGTGGTTCGGGGCATCGATGTCGCGCGTCTGTGACGCGGCCATGCCCCGAGTTCGACGTCTTCCAGAGAAGCGCCAGGTGTTCTGGTGGTCGGCGGAACTCACGCGGTTACGTATATCCTGCGTGGCCGCCCTCCGTCGTCTCGCCAGGCACCGTCGTCGCCGAATCCGTCTTCCCGGCGACGAGGACCAGGAGCGGTTGCTTCACGGCCTCCACAGGGAGGCTAAGAGAGCGCTGCGCGTGGCAATAGCTAGGGCAAAGTCTGCAGCTCAGGAGGAGTTCCGGGGAAATCTCGATAACGACCCTTGGGGGCGTCCATATCGCGTGGCGATGAGGAGATATCGCCCGTGGGCGCCCCCATTGACGCAGAGTCTCCGGGGCGACCTAGTCGAAGAGGTCGTCGCAGCTTTGTTCCCTGCCACTGAAGATGTCACTCCCCCACCGATGGCGTCACATCCATCGACGCCATCGTCGTTGAGTTCGGCAAGGGTTATTTCGGAGGTTTCGCCCGAGGAATTTCGGGCGGTGGTGCTTCGGCTGCGGGGCAAGAAAACAGCCCCGGGTCTCGACGGTATCCCCGGACGTGCGTGGGTGTTAGCCGTCGAGCATCTGGGGACTAGGCTCCGTGGCCTGTTCTCCGCGTGCCTGGAGCAGGGCCGTTTTCCATCTCAGTGGAAAACTGGGAAGTTGGTCCTGCTCAAGAAGGAGGGGCGGCCCGCAGAGTCGCCATCGGCCTACCGGCCCATCGTGTTGCTCGACGAGGTCTGTAAGCTCTTCGAGCGTATCATTCACGCTCGCCTCGTCGAGCATCTTGAAGGGGTCGGGCCGGACCTGGCACAGTGCCAGTACGGGTTCCGGCAAGGCCGATCGACAGTACACGCGATTTTGCGGGTCAAGGCACAAGCGGAGGATGCAGTGGCTCGGGGTGAAGTGGTGGTGGCGGTGTCTCTAGACATCGCCAACGCGTTTAATACCCTGCCCTGGGCCTGCATACTGGAAGCACTGCGGTACCACGTGGTGCCACCGTACCTCCGGCGTCTGGTGCGCTCGTATCTCTCAGACAGGTACATAGTGTATCCAGGCGCCGACAGGTGGCACCGAAGAGCGATGGCCTGCGGTGTTCCACAGGGCTCAGTCCTGGGCCCTCTCCTGTGGAACATCGGCTACGATTGGGTGCTCCGTGGTACCAATCCCCGAGGCGTCGCTGTCGTCTGTTACGCGGACGACACACTAGTGACAGCGTCGGCCAGGTCTTTCCAGGAGGCCACCCTGCTCGCCTCGTTCGCAACCGAACAGGTGGTGGGCAGGATTCGGCGACTGGGCCTTAAGGTGGCCCTGAACAAAACCGAGGCCCTTTACTTTCACGGGCCTCGGATTCGGCCACCTTTAATGCCCCACATCAATGTGGAGGGGGTGCGGATTCCCATCGGCTGTACAATGAAGTACTTGGGATTGATTCTGGACAGCCGGTGGGATTTCCGTGCCCATTTCAAAGAGTTGTCGCCGAAATTGGTGCGGGCGGCGGGCGCGCTCGGACGCCTGCTGCCGAACCTGGAGGGACCTAATAGCCCTTGCCGAAGTTTATACGCTGGAGTCGTGCGGTCAATGGCCCTGTACGGATGTCCCGTATGGGCCCAGTCCCTGAAACCCCGCTGCGTCGCCTTGCTGCGCAAACCGCAGCGTTTGTTGGCGCAGCGAATAGTAAGGGGCTACCGCACGGTCTCCCACGAGGCGGCCTGCGTATTGGCCGGCACCCTCCCTTGGGAGATGGACGCAAAACTCCTCTCGTCCGCGTTCTTCTGGCGGGAGGAGGCGTCCAGTCGCCGTCAGGTGAGACTGGCCCCGAGGGAGATTGCGGCCCGATTTCGCAGAACCGCTGTGGAGGAGTGGCATACCAGGCTGGAAAGCCCAAGTGCGGGCTTGAGGACCGTCGCGGCAGTGCGTCCTGTCCTAAAGAGATGGCTAGACAGGCGCCACGGTGCGCCAACTTTCCGGCTGACGCAGGTACTGACGGACCACGGGTGTTTCGGTTCGTTCCTGTGTCGGATCGGAAAGGAGGTGTCTGCCGTGTGCCACCATTGTGGCAACTGCCGCGAGGACACGGCCCAACACACGTTGGAGGAGTGCCCAGCCTGGGACGAAGAGCGCAGCGCTCTCAGAGCAGTCGTCGGAGGAGACCTCTCGCTGCCGGCCGTGGTGTCGTCCATGGTCGCCAGCCGGAGGTCCTGGCGTGCGGTGGCCCACTTCTGCGAGAGCGTCATCTCGCAGAAGGAGAGTGCCGAGAGGGATCGGGAACGAAATGATCCCTCCCGCCGCCAGAGAAGACGTAGGAGGCGCCGGGTGGACGACTGACCGACGTCTCCCGCCCTGTGGAACGGGGGCGTTTGAATTCCACCACGGTAACCCCTGCCTGTCGTACGAGGCGACTAATTGGGGCCATCGGGGGTCGCGGGCTCGCAGCGGGGGGCTGTCAGCCCGAATCGATGCACTCCCAGTTTCGGAGCATCGTGCGACCCCGAGATGGACGGCAGCGCGTGTGGTAAGGCCTCGTTCGCTGTCGTTGTTCGGTTCGCGGGGGCTCCTAAGCCCTCCCATGGAGATGGGCTGCTACGCAGCACCGCGCAGGGGCGGTTCCGGCAGCAATTCTAGCACTCCTTAGAATACCCCGGGATCGCTCCGTAAGCGCCGAAGAAGGCCACCGCGGGGTTTTAGCTGGTAGTGTCGGGTGGGGTGTACATAGGGGGTAGGGACTCGGCCCAGCGGCTGCCCGGATAGCCATCATCCGGGCGAGGGGGATGCTGGGTCGTAAGACCGGCTAGTCCAGCATAACCGTTTTATTCTTATTCCGCTTCCCCCCGGAGCGGGCGGTAGTAATAAAACGCTTTCCCCGCGACAACAAAAAAAAAAAAGGGGGGGTTATCCTGTGAAGTTTGTTAGCGATCAGATAAACAGTTTTTTTTGGCTTTTTTTTTATTTTGTGTCATATTTTCTTGGGCAGGACTAATTATTTGTTTAGTTCGGGATAGTGACAAACTCATTCAACGCGGACAATATCGCGGGCAAAAGTTAGTTATGCTTTGTCTCTTGTATAATATTAAAATCATAATTACTTCATTTCATATGAGTACAGTTCATAACAACCTTGGAGGTTAGTGTTTACATCAAAAATATAATTTTATGAAGCTAAATAAACACTGCAAGCGCTGGCCTTAATCTAAATTTTTCAAGCAATCATCTTTGAGTACTTTCTCAACGAGGACGCCTGTGTTTGTCTTAAGATTGATTACACCAGGCCAATGAACTTTGGGCGAGTCATAGTTCACTGTTGATTCATTCATTACATATAAACTAATTGGTATCATTAGCGGCCTCTTATATGATTCATGAGAAATTGGAAACAGTTTTTTCTAGAAAACCGTTTCAAGCTTCGCTAATTTTGGAAAGTTTCTTTGAATTAGTAGTTTTAAATTCTTAATCACATGTGTTATTCAAATAAAAATTTCGTGTTCCAAGTGTTGTGGTAAAGGAGGCTTCAGAGGATAGTGCAATATCTACAGTTGCTGCATCACTTGAAACTAGTGTGAAGAAGATAAACTGCAGGCCGGCATGATTGTGTTGAGTAGCGAGAAACAGACTGTATCTCACTACTTCATACTCTATCTGGACGGCACTGCGCTAACCATCAGGAGCGGTGTGGTCACTTTGCCGCGTCGGAATAAAAAAAATACTTAATGTATATGGCACATTTGTAGAGGAACTTACATTTATACTAGAAAATGTAGAAAACCTGACTATAAGTTAAACATGAAAGGGCGATGACCATAGAGCGGTTTTATTTGAGTTTCCAATGTGCCCTCTGGGATTTAACCCAAAACTCCTTTTAATTGTTACATTATTCCTTTTATTATTATACTATAGCAGGATAATAAAATTGTAGCAGCTTTGTAGATATTTTGTAGTATCTAACATCAATGATAGAATTTTACTGATAAATACATACAATTCTCACTAGTCACAAATCATGAAAGACAAAGTCCTTAGTCATGGTTTCTTTTGCGACCTTTCCGATTTGTAAAACATTATCTGCCCAGAATTCGATTGGCGCTTAATATTGCGATAGACTGGTCTTATCAAATCAAAGGGCGGAAATTCTATTTCCGAAATGAGGGTTCACTCGTTCACAGTTCACCCTTCTGAGAGAGCGGCAGCGGCTTTTTCTATCTGAGATAAACCCGGGGATTCTATTCGTGTAAACAGTTGAGCACTTATCTTGACTGAACAGCTTATAAACACATGTTCTTTTATTGATGTATAAATTATTTTGTCGATAATGGCACATCATAAGTCGCTAGGAGCTAGATCTAAAATACTTCCGCGATTATGAAATTAACTATAATGTATTTCGACGGACGGAGGATTGAGAGCTATTCAATTTAAGCGACATTTTAAAAAAGTTACAGATGAGAGTTTTAAAGCTTTTTTGTTTTTTTTTTTTCGGAAAAAAACTATTGCGGCGATTTTAGTAGAATTAATACATTACTTGTGCAAGCACGTACTGCATCTTTATGCCGTGGGTTTGATTCTGGCATCAATGTTTGTGTGATAGACAGATGGGTTTGGGTGATGTGGGACCGTAGTCCCTCGTAGTTCTTGATACCCACAATACAAGTTTCACATAGTGTGGGGTCAGAACTATGTGTGTGACTGTGGGGCGTTTTTTTTTTTTTTTTTTTTTTTTTCTTTTTTTCTAGTCCGACAAACGAGCCAGTGGGTCACCTGATGTTAAGTGATCTCCACCGCCCATGTACATCCACAATACCGAAAGTGTCATGTATGCGCTGTCGGCCTTAAAGGACAGGAATAGGGATAAGGGAAGGAAAGGGGGAATTTGGGCCTCCGGATATCTCACTTACCATACGAAACGCGACAGTAAACTGTAACTTTACGTTGGTTTTCTGTGAGACAGTGGTACTACCCCGGTCGAGCCGGCCAATTCATGCTGTAGAAAAATATGTCTACAGCGTGGCTCTACCACTTCTAAAAGTATTTAAGACAAATTCAGACTCCTGTATCTACTTGAATGGTATAAAATGAGGTCGTTTGTGAGTTTTTATATTAGAAAGTTTTGTGTGTCATTTAACCTTTGCACACTATTTGCCTACGGCGGCTTTCAAACTATAAGATTTCTTATAAATAACAATTTCAATCACACATTCTCGAACCCTGAAACACTTTCTGTAACAATACATCAAACAATCCGAACGTAGGTTTGTTTGGCAGTAGGAGCGGTGCCCGGTTCGAGTTACCCAAATCCATTTCTCAACTAGGATTTAGTGTATTGTGCCAGATGTTACTTCGATGAATTGAAAAGAAATCGCACATCTCTCGCGGAATTCACTTGGTGTTAAAGTATTTTAAAGGCTTTTATTTAAGTTTTTTGTTGTCATCATCACCATTATTATCACTACATATTATAAAAGTCCTCCACCGCGTCTGTCTGTCTGTTCGCGATAAGCTCAAAAACTACTGAACGGATTTTCATGCAATTTTCACCAATAGATAAAGTGATTCATGAGAAAGGTTAAAACATATGATTTGTAAAGGTTTTGTGTAAATTGCTTGAGATATAACGATAATTGTTGGAAGTATCGGAAAAAGTCAAGTCGCCTGGGAGCTTTCATTGAAAGCGCTGCCTAATTCCTTTGAGATATAATAAAACATTGCATGGTGGGATATTCCCCTTTTATAGGTCTACAAAAATCTGCAATGGCATATATCTATCTTTTAAGGCAAGCTTACTCTACCCATTGTATCTTTTAAAAAAAGGTCACGTAAAACTCTGTAATTGGAAAGCTAGTTAGACTAACAGAGTATTAATCCTTATCAACATGAATACTTTAGTTACCTTAAGCATATCATGCACATTATTATAATCTTTTACACCATCTGTTTCTATCTACGCCGAGCAAAACACCTGAGAGGTAGGGCGTTCGGGGTGCGTCAGTTCAGGAGACTCCTTAACTCCTTGGATTGAATAATTTTTCTACCAAAAATAACCTCCACGCGGGCGGAGCCGTGGGTAACAGCTAGTACATGTATAAAAATTACACGGGTCTTTTTTTTGCAATAACACCCTTCAGTCACACACATAGACCCGACCCCGACTAAGATACGAATCTTGTGTTGTGGGTATCAGGGACTACGAGAGACTTTCGGTCTCACAACACCCAGACCCCGGACACAAATATCTGTCTGTCATACAAACATTTGTCCAAGTGCGGGAATCGAACCCACGGCCTCTCGTTTCACAGCCGGCTACTCGCCAACTGCGCCACGGCAGCTGTCTAATGGCTGTTTATTTGAATCTTGGTACGAAGAAAATAAAGAGTTCATTACTCATTTACGTAAAGGAGTTTTAAACTTTCGTGCTAATCTAAATTAAATGAGTGTTTGCGGATTTCTCAAATAAAATTCATGCTTCCGATTAATTACATCTGTGCCGTTTTCATGTTTCCTATCCGAGTATATTTGCCTTAATAATACTAGCCCTGTATTAAACATTGTCCCACTGCTGGGCACGAGCCTCCTCTACTAACGAGAGGGGGGCCTTATTTAATTAATTATTATTAATTAATTAATTTATAATATTTGCCTTAATCATTGAAATTGTTGTCAGTATGTATTATGGCAGTTTTTAATATGTTGCTAATTGCAAATTCTTTTTGAGAAGTCCGTTATATATATTACTGGTGACTTGGGATTTTAAAGATATTATCATATTTTTTTTATTAAATTATGATTATTTTGTTAATTTTTTTTGAATAGTATAATTACTATACTATACTTTACAACGTCAGGTGTAATCAAAAATGAAGGATATATCCTTAGCCAATAACAGCAACAACCATTATTTATGTATTACAATACAAAAATAGGTATGAAAAGTTTTTTTAATTCATAAAAAGTACACCGACTTCAATGAAAAACAAATTATGCGTCTCTATAAAATTTGATGGTTTCCCTCGATTTTTATGAGATCCCATCATCAGATCCTGACTTGGTGCCAATGGGACCACCTGGGAAGTATACCCTTTTAATCAAAAAAAAGAATTTCTCGAATCGGTCCAGGCGTCTTCGAGTAATCGGGTAACATACATAATAAAAAAGATTCCGACGAATTGTTAACCTCCTCCTTTTTTGAAGTCGGTTAAAAAAGTAACAAAAAAGAAGAATTTAGTAATATTTGTAGTAATTAAGACAATATGACATATGATGACTGCCTCGATAGTGCTGTTATAATTGCGCATGCATTACGACTGCTATGCTGAGGTATCGGATTCGATCCCGGATCGGGTAAACTAATACTGCGTATTTCTATTTAGAAACACTCAGTATCAGCCCGGAGTCTGGAATTGAGACCGGTATGGCAATAGGCTTTCGCCCTATAATATTATAGGATCTTAATAAATTCGGTAAAAGTGGGTGTACTGGTTTCATCTCTGCCTACCCCTTTGGGAATTACATGCGTGATATGTGACATATGAGATGTCTGGTGTCTTTTCAAAACACCCTAAAAAGTTTTAAATAAGACTCGAATCCGTTCTTTATCTATCCAAATATCCGTACCTTATAAAAATACTTAGAATTGACACCCACATCACGGCTCTGTTTCATTATAGGTGATAAATATTCCGTAGTTGACAACTGTCATTTAGTTTGGGTGGCCAACACTGGATTTAAGACCTTGTTCAGCCGACGCGATGTCAGTTCATTCATAGTTTATTGACCAGCGACTATAAAAGGATATAGATATCCACTATCTATAATAGGTTATATTTAGTAAGTTGGTGGGCGCAAATGGAAGATAAGTTGTAGATGTAGATTCAAATAACTGTGGACTATCTATAGACAATGAAATAAAATAAAAAAGGCAGTAGCATAGAGCGCTTTTGTTGGATATTATGCACTATGGGTGGCGTTAATGCAGATTATTTCGCGTGTTGTTCTGTCAAAAACCCATTTCAATTACTCGAATTTGTTGCTACTTGCAAGACGCTTTCCAGAGTATGGCCATGTGCTTAAAACTTTCTTTTTTATTTCATAGTTTTAGGACTTTTTAGTCCAAGTGTTTTTACAACGGTTTTTAAACACAACGGGAACAGAAACTCTGAATATGTTTTGTTATAATAAGTGTCCGTACTGCAGTGGGCGAGTAACTGCATGTAAAACGAGAGGCCATGACTTCGTTTCACGCACGAAAAAAAAGAATTGACCAAAAAAAAAATTAAAAATTGAATTTGAATTATTATTATTATATATAATAAGAAATATTAATTATTAATTGGAAATTGAACCCAGGACGGCACCGGTATACGGAGGAATACGCTGCACTTGACCAATTAAATGATTTGTTGTTGTAATAATATCGTTGAACTTTACCATTTCTATAACCTTTCGCTGATGTTATCTGTATCGTGCATTTCTTGTTTACTTTACTGAATTGATAATGGCTGTGGCAATGACATTATAAAAGCATTTTCTTAAGGTTTTTTTTATCCTGGCACGGCAAAATGTTGTGCACCTGATGGTAAGCGCAGTGCCGTCTAATTAGAGTATTGAGTAGCGAGAGAAAATTTATCCCCCGCTACTCAAAACTATCATACCGGCCTGCTTCCTCACACTACGCCATGGGCAAGAAGGTGAAGAAGGAGTCGAGGGTCTAGTGTCAGAGTACTCAGAAGGCCGCAGAACGGCTCATCATCGTACCCCATCTCAATACCCCTGACAAAAACCGGATGTACACTGGTTGATCCCGGAACGCGACACACTTGCCTGTGCCACTATAGCGTTCGGATCTGAAAGTCTCTCAAAATTCCCAATACATATAACATGACATAATTATATGTTGTTACTGGGGCTATGCGTATGACTGAAAGGTGATATCTGTATACTATAAAAGAAGAAAATGACTGACTGACATATCAACGCACAGCCTAAACGGCTGGGGTTAGAGACTTGAAATTTTGACAGTAGGTACCTTTTACGACGTAGGCATCCACTAAGGAAGGCTTTTTGGAAATACTACTACCCCTAAGGGGGTAATTTTTTTTTCTTTTTTTGCCTGGATTGGCAGACGAGCAGACTTCTGCAATGCCAGAGCACAGCAGAGCCGCTGCCTACCGTTATAAAATACGGGGTGATTATATGAAAATCCGTCATTTTTGAAACGCATGAAAATTATCTCCACGCGGGCGGAGTCGCGAGCAACAGCTAGTTTATTTATAATTTAAAACAAACATTTACCATCCAAACGTACAAAATTAAATATCAAATTTATAAAAAACAGAAATATACAAAAACATTATATTTACACACAGTAAACACATTAATAGCGGGACATCTGCGCGGCCGGCAGCTAAACGTAATATTTTTTAGATTAACACGAAATTAGGTCGTAAATGCCACCTGTGACCTAACTAATGCGGACCTGCTCCCGTAACTTGTATTTCAGCTGTTTCGGCAACGCAAGTATTTATACTTTCCTTTAAATTTAAATGTGCAAAAACGGTCCAGTTACTTTGCAGCTAAATACATAATGCCAGTTTCTTGTGAATTTCTGCGATGAAAAAGTTCAAAATGCTTCTTCGTAATTGCATGCTGCATTATTACTATGCAATTTAATGTTATAAAACATCTCTTACATGACGGGGTATTTTATTATTTTCTTAATAAGATTATTTATTATAGTAGCCAGTAAACGGACAATTGAGTCACCTGTTGGTAAGTTATCTCCACTGTTCATGAACCTTAAGCATCATAGATGCAAAACTTGAAGCAGAAGAATATGGATTGGAAAGCGAAAGGGAATCCAGAAACCCAAGTCACAATAGTGTAGTTTATTTGCACATAACATCACTATCGCACTGGACAAACATGGAATCTATGGGCCGCTGCGCTTCACGTCTTCACTGCAACGCCATGGTCCGGCGCAGCGACTGGCGAGCGCCCAGCAAATCTTGGTGCAGCAAGTGTAGATGGTGATGCAAATGTGGACAGCAAACAGTCAACAGACAATTTCACCTCAGTTATATTTGAGATTTCCAGTCAACCCGGGAGTGGGCATTGTGCTGTAGACGAAACTGTCAATAGCGTCTGCCACTTCAAAATTGTACTAATTTGGAATTTGTGTCCTACATGACGATGGATTTTTCACCTATTGTCTATCAAGGAACAGAAATACGCTCGACTTACCGTTAAAAGAATATCTTTGTACACGTTTTCAAAATCAAATTATTAATGAAATAAATAATAATTATATAAACTGTATTGTATTGTTGGTGTGTTGTGTAATTGTATAAATTCATAACGAGATATATTATTTAGATTTCCAGTATTTTTCACTTTATTGACGGTTCGGAATGCAGCTCTATCTGCGAAGCGGCAAATAAACATAGCTGAAACTGGTTATTAGTAAAATTATTAGATTTACAATTACCATTTAATTGTTTGGGAAAGCATATCGGCTATTTGCGTTTTGTTTTTGGAAGTCTCTTTTGAAAAATCTGTACAAAATCTGATTATGAAGTAAAAGTCTATTTAATTATAAATAACTTGTAAGGTTGCGCGACACAACTTTTAAACTAAATCCGCAGCATAATTATTGTAATGGTTTTTTTTAATTAATAAATTATTTATCTGCAGTCTTGATAGTTCTTATATTACGACAAAACTATCCTATCTTGGAATTATTAATATGTATTCAATCGTCGTACAAAGCGAAAAGAGTCTCTGCCTACCCCTATATGATAAACGCGTGATAATATGTATATATGTACCAATTGTCTCTCGCTACTTGATACTCTATCTGGACGGCACTGCGCTTACCATCAGGTGCAGTGTGGGTCACTTTGCCGCGCCAGAATAAAAAAAATACTAAATGAAATAGGACCTTAAGAATGAACCATATATTAAGTTAAAAGTTCTTGTAAACCTCTCCGGGATTGCCCATAGAGCCCTCCCGAACAGCCTTTGGATGGATAAATTGGTCGTTTTGTTGTTACTACCGCCATATATTACGCGTAAGTGACCATTCACTAGCTTCAGATACCTTTAGAACTACCCTTTTAGTAGTTGATGGGTCATGTCAGTTGAACCAGATACCATCATATATTTAGAAGAGTTTTTAATATGGTTCAAGAATTTATTTATACGGTCTAAAGTTATTAATTACGTTTTTACTTTATGTATGTAATTTTCCATATTGTAAAATTCACAATGTAAGTTTTTTTGAAATATTATTCAGCATTTTGTAATTTTTTTGTCGGCGGGGTCAATGTTTGCCAGAATATATTATTTTGAACTAGGATTTTTTCATGAAATATGACATATTTTTAAGATCGTTCTGGAAAATTAGATAAATAGGAATGTAAGAGAAAAGCGCAGAAGGATGTCATCTGAATAATTAAATAATTTATAGGGAAAATCTGGGTGTCAATTATGGTATCATATTAAAAGAAACCAAACCAAAAGAATAGCAATGGCATCAGCAATAGGAAAGTAGCTCTTAAAGAAAAGAAAAAAAATCACATAAAATCGGGAACCTCCTTGTTTGAAGTTGGTTAAAAACAAGTAAATTTCGACTAATCGATTTTTTTTTATCCTGGCACGGCAAAGTGACCACACTCGGAAACATCATACCCCAACTCTAGACCCGCGACAAAAACTGGCTGATCCCGGAACACGACACACTTGCGTGTGCCACTATGGCGGGTTTTACAGCCTGTGTAGTATGTACGGTGGTCGCTATCCGGGGAGATATGAATATCCTACCACCAGCAAGGAGATAGCGGCCTACTAAGACTGCGAAACTCTTGAGGCCCTAGATTTGATAATCAAAATGTTTTTATCGATCAGAATAAGACATAGAAATTGCCCAGTATCGGAATTCTAGTAAGTTTATATGTAGGTTCTTATATCACATTATGGAATTAAGCATTATAAACATTTGGTGCACTAGTTCTACACCATGACCCTTCGGTTATACAGTTGTGTAAGATAAAAATTGTCATCAATACAATTCAATAAAACCATTTGCACTTCAACGGCCCATTAGTATTTAAAGTACACAACAGAAATCACTGATTCATCAATTACGAAAGTTTTACCGAACCGATATTCAGGTTGTACAAACATTCGGGCGTAATACTCAATATGAACCGCTGATTGATGGCGTGTGGTGTGAAACAGACTGCTCTACTATTGCATTGTATGGGAGGATACAGTACGACAACTACTCTACAATGTTGTTTTAATGGGTATTTTTGTTGGATGTCGCTTTTTGGATTATTTTCTGAACTATTCCAAACAAAGAAAATGTTTTCAGACATTCGCCATTTGGATACATATTATAATATTAAGGAACGACATATTTAATGCCATACATACTAAAATTCCATAATTTTTTCCCATAAATAATTTGTTATTTATCCCAATATTGCACGATTAGGACCCGTCCCTATTTAAAAATACGTTTTAAAACGTTTTAAAATTGTTTCTTATAATGTAATACGTCACCTACATACAGATTGTCGGAATTGTACTTTATTACATTATTTTTGCAAAAACCAATATGTTTTCGTATTTGTTCTGTGGCGGCACACAAGCGCCTCACACCGACGAGATAGCAATGATGCCAGACTGAATCGCGGTTCTTGAATTTGACCCGTTCACCCGTTCCTCTACAGTTCCATATTGTCCGGTCAAACCTTAGAGTATATACTCTAACGGTCAAACAGAGAAAATCTGAAATCGATATTTACTGTCAACTGCTAAATGTTTTCTGTAATCGCTAAACTTAAATAAACGATTAATCAAATCTTTCATATAAATAATTAGGTAATTATTTTAGAAACGTTGTATACGTATGGCATAGTTGCATTTTGATGTTTTTTTATCTGACGTTAGCTATCACTCAACAAAGCAAGAATATACATTATACAATGATTATTAGTTAGGTGGTTTGATGCTATTTAGGTCTAGTCTTGTCGCTATATAAGTCTTCTTTGAGAAATGTCTAAAGACAGCTTCAATGACTACTCTGACTAGCTCTAGTAATACAATAAATAAATACACCCAACAGTCACACACATAGTTCTGACCCCACACTAGGTAAAACCTGTATCGTGGGTATCAAGAACTACGAGGTATTACGGTCCCACAATACCCAGATCCGAAACATTCTGTCACACAAACATTTGCCTCGATGCGAGAATCGAACCCACGGCCTCGCAGTTCACGGCTACTCGCCCACTGCGCCGCCGAGGGTGTCAAAATATGAATTGGCAAACTGAAGTTAATCACGTGAAGTTTCGCAGGTATAGTTCTCATCAACCAAAGGCATTATGGAATGACTAGAAGGCGGAAGAAGGGAACTTCGGCCAGGTCAACTTAATTTCCGCGTATTGTTATTAGGCACATTAGCTTATCATAAGAGCCATGGAGATAGATAATTTACACTACAATCTAGGGCGAAGTGCCCCGGTTACGAGAATGCTCGCTCTATACAACAAAATTAGCAGTGAATTAGAATTAGATATATTTAATGACCCAATCATGAAATTTAAAAATAAAATGCTGGAAAATCACAAATAAAAAATTATTTATCAGTTTTATTATATTATTTATAACTTAATATTACTTACTATATTTACCCGTCCTAATTTGTTTTATTTTAATTTTAATCTCCATATTTACCATCACTAGAAATGTGTTTTTGTTTTGTTTGTAATTATGTAGTTTTATTTTATATAATTTTATTAGTATATTTAACAGGTTTATTTTCGACTCTAATTTTTTTTTTGTTTTATGTTGTCATATTATGTGGCGAATGTTGTGTACACCTGTGTCTAGCACACATATCTGACACTGTGCCTTTTTTATATTTTATTGTAATATTTTAATATGTAGTGCTGTTGGTGTACCTTATTTAAAATAAATAAATAAATCTAGTAACAAACAAACTGAATTAACTGTATCTTGGTATCTCATAACATATTGAATTTAATACATCACATGACAAACTATTTATAGTAAAATTTGTAATAGTGAAACTAATCTACTGTTCTTCTCCTTTTTGTGCTTGTAAAGAGAGATAATAAATGATAGGCTAGGCGGCGGTTGAAGGGTTAACTCGGTTAGCGACGGTACATTTTGCTTGTCAGATTTCAACCCTGTTTAGACAGGACGAAAAGGGAGAACTTTGTATTAGCGTGTTTAATGTTTTGTGTGTTATCGAAGTTAATGATGTGTGGTTTGGCTTTAAGAACTTGTGTACAGAATTATATTTATTTATTTACATTAAATACATACATTCAAATGTAAAGGTGGACTTAATGCTAAGACTTAAATCTAAGAAATTCTATGTTAAGGTGTATTATTTATAAATTATTTAAAAGAAGACAACTTAGGATGTGAAATTACATTACATACATATTCATACCCGCATGTAATCCGCGGGGGTAGGCAGAGGTGTCAAGATTTTTACCGTCCCATAAGGTGATAGGGGGCGAACCGATCGCCATACGGGGCACAATTCCAGACTCCGCGCTGATACTGAGTATGTACGTACTTACATATGAACTATGGATAAACCAGTTATACTCCTGCATACCTCTTCGGAAATATAAGCGCGAGCTCATATTCTGCGGGTTGTTGAAATGAATGCACTGAAGAGAAAAGTGACTGATTTTCAAAGTGACTCAGAAAACAATTCTGAAATAACTTACAAGTTTACACAAGCTGGTAAGATGATCGCTATTGAAAGCAGCTTTATTAATATTATGACAACAATTGAACTTGAAGATAGATGGAGATGTTTGGAGTACTCTGCCGTAGGCATTAATGCAGAAGATGATGCACTGCGCAACGCACATTTAACCAGCCACGTATCATTGGCATGCCGGCATATCAAAAATACTGGCAACACTCGCCGTTCTTACATGCTTTTAACTTTAATATTATAGAAATAAAATAGATTTTTCACAGACTCTACTTATTACCTTTTCGACCTGCGGTGTCCTTGTGATTCGAGAGTGGTTAAATCTTAAACAATGTATTAAGCCTCATATGCTACAAGACACGCGCGAGGGACAGTGATTTCCCCGTGGAAAAGCGTCGAAACATTGTAAATCAGTTTTGAATCCAAATACATCAAATTATAAAACGGAGTCGTTAAAGCCGTTTTCAGAAGAAATAATAAACACAGACATTGCTTGTGTACATTTTATAGACTTCCTTATGGGCGCAAGTTTGAGTGGCGTAACTAAAAATGCGTAAGCAGCGGCTTTGCTGTGCCCTGGCATTGCAGAAGTCTATGGGCGGCGGTGACTACTTACCATCAGGTGGCCCGTCTGCTCGTCTGCCTATCAAGGCACTAAAAAAAAATGCAGATATATATTTCAGAATACATTCTTTCTTTTAATGTAAAACCGAAATATCACAAACTACATTTTTTTATCCTGGCACGGCTAAGTGACCACACTGCACCTAATGGTAAGCACAGTGCCGTCTAGTTAGAGTATCAAGTAGCGAGAAACATCCTATTCCTCGATACTCAGCACAATTATAGCGGCCGGCTGGGAAGCTTCTTCATACTACGCCATGGGCCAGGAGGTGAAGAAGTGGTGGAGAGTCTAGATTCAGAGTACTCAGAAGGCCGCAACACGGCCACTCATCGTTCCCCAAATCTAGTCACCCGACATAACCTGATAAAAAATTGCTGGGTACTGATAAATATAATATTTAAATAATAATATACATAACATTTTCCTCGTCTGTCGAACATTGATCTCTATACAGTCTAATAGAACTTTTTTTATCTGCAATATCCGATCTTTGATGACGTAGAAATATGACCAAGGCAATACAAAACTTGACAGTGATCTCAATTCTAAATGTCCAAATGCGAAACAATAATATAATCTTTTTAAAGTCCCTAAAGCCAAAATGACGTGATAGACGATGATGACCGTCCAGACTTCTAATAAAAAATATATAAGTTAAAAACTTACAAATGACATTAAAATCAGCATTTAATACAGTTACATCAAATATGCAACGTGATATTAGAAAACTATAAAAAACCCCCTCCTTTTAAGTTAGTAAAAAAATGTTACATTTTTACACATGATTTATTTTAAGAAACACCCACTAAACCAAATAAATACATGGTCTATTTCAACACACGGAAGTGCGAATCGCAGTCCACTAGCCTCTAAAAAAAACTATAAATCCGGCGTCCAAATTAGTAACCGTACGTAACGCTAATGTAAACTGTTTACGGTATCGACGTGTCGGTATTAGTTGAACGTCCTGGAATGTGGGTGGATGAGATATAGATGCGGTCACACTCCGCTATCAACTTTCAATAGCTATACAACATTCTATAGCTAATGTTAATTGTAATGTCGATTAGTGATCTTAAATAAATGACAGCAGACGTTTTTTTTTTTTTTATCCTAGCTCGGCAGAGTGACCGCACTTCACCTGATGGTAAGCGCAGTACGGTCCAATTAGAGTAATCGAGTAGCGAGAGACGATCTATCCCCCGCTACTCAACACAATCATGCCGGCCTGCTCCTTCACACTACGCCATGGGCAAGAAGGTGAAGAACCGGCGAGGGTCTATTGTCAGAGTACTCAGAAGGCCGAAAATGGCCAAACATTGTACCCCAACTCTAGACACCCAAAAACCGGATGTACACTGGCTGATCCCGGAATGCGACACACTTGCATGTGCCACTATAGCGGGTTTTTCACCCTGTGTACGGTGGTCGCTATCCGGGCGGATATGAATATCCTACCACCAGCAAGACGTGCCGTAGAGAGTAGAGTGATGCATGAAATATAACGACTATATCCAAAGCGTATTTTAGAAGTGGTAGAGCCACGCTGTAGACTTAGTTGTCTACAGCAGTTTACTGTCGCGTTTCGTATGGTAAGTGAGATATCCGGAGGCCCAGATTCCCCCTTCCCTTCCCTAATCGCTATTCCTGTCCTTCAAGGCCGACAGCGCATACATGACACTTTCAGTATTGTGGATGTTCATGGGCGGTGGAGATCACTTAACATCAGGTGACCCACTGGCTCGTTTGCCGGACTATGCTATAAAAAACGGCCAGATCAATCCCATAGGCGACTGTGATCGAAAACTTAATAAATTGGCGGGCCATGATAGGTACATGGTGTCCTCGATAGTGAATCGTGTATATTATTTTAAAAGATATATTATTTTTGTATTTTAACTCAATTATTACTATGCTCGGTGTTTCTCTACGCGATCGAATCAGAAACGAGGAGATTCGTAGAAGAACGAAAGTCGCCGACATAGCCCAACGGATTAGCAAGCTAAAGTGGCAGTGGGCATGGCACATAGCTCGTAGAACTGACCACAGATGGAGCAGAAAAGTTCTCGAGTGGAGACCACGTACCGGCAAGCGCAGCGTTGGACGTCCCCCTGCAAGGTGGACAGACGACCTCGTAAAGATCGCAGGAACCCGCTGGATGCAGGCCGCTTCTGACAGGTTGGTCTGGAAATCTTTAGGGGAGGCCTATGTTCAGCGGCTGGGTAGCAGCGCGCGTCCAGCTTCTTGAGCCGAGGCCTATGAGGTGCTACCGCTGCCTGCACAAGGGACATGTGCGGGCACGGTGCACCGAAGAGTGTGACCGCAGCGGCGTCTGCTACCGCTGCGGTAAACTGGGCCACAAGGCCAAGGAGTGCTCCGCGGAGCCGCATTGCGCAGTTTGCGCAGATGCGGGTAAACCCGCGGGGCACCAGGTGGGCGCCAAGGCATGCGTCGCCTCCTCCCGCCCTCGCCACGCAAATCGTGGTCGGGGGACGGGGGTTGTGACCCAGCCGGCAGCGCTCCCCGTAGAGGAGCAGATGGAGATCGCCCATTAATATGGCGCAACGTTTCCTCCAGGCGAACATTAATCACTGCGCCAGGGCCCAGGACCTGTTAGTCCAGAGCATGGCGCAGTGGTCGATACAAGTGGCTGTGGTCGCCGAGCCTTATTTTGTTCCCCCCAGGGAAGACTGGGCAGGGGACCTTAACGGTTTGGTGGCCATCATCACTCGGGGCGCCGCCGGCTCCCCGCCCTTCGAAAAAGTAGCGAAGGGGTCGGGATGTGTGGCGGTTCTGTTGGGGGGGGTCTGGGTTGTGGGTGTGTATTTCTCCCCCAATAGATCCCTGGCCGAGTTCGAGCACTTTCTCGCTCGGCTAGGGGCCCTGGTGGTGCAAGGCAGTCAGCCTCGCCCCGTTCTCGTTGCCGGCGACTTCAACGCCAAGTCTCTGGCTTGGGGTTCGTCGGTCACCAGCAGGCGAGGCGAGGCCCTGGAGGAATGGGCGATCTCGGCCAACCTGGCCGTCGTGAATCGCGGGTCGGTTAACACGTGCGTGCGGCATAATGGCGGATCGGTGGTGGACCTCACGTTTGCCACCCCAGCTATTGCCCGCCGTGTCCGTGACTGGAGAGTTCTGGTGGACGAGGAGACGTTGTCGGATCACCGATACATTCGGTTCGACGTCTACTTGTCCCCTAACCCCCAGTCCAGTGGAGGACCGACTGGCCCGCGGTCGGACGGCCCGCGTTGGTCTGTAAAACGCCTCGATGTTGAGGCCCTGAAGGAGGCCGCACTGGCCCAGGCGTGGCTCCCTGCACCGGAGGCACCGATGCAGGTCGAGCAGGAGGCGGCGTGGTTCGGGGCAGCGATGTCGCGCGTCTGTGACGCGGCCATGCCCCGAGTCCGACGTCTTCCAGAGAAGCGCCAGGCGTTCTGGTGGTCGGCGGAACTTATGCGGTTACGTGTCTCCTGCGTTGCCGCCCTTCGTCGTCTCGCCAGACACCGTCGTCGTCGGGTCCGTCTTCCCGGCGACGAGGACCAGGAACGGCTACTTCACGGCCTCCATAGAGAGGCTAAGAGAGCGCTGCGCATGGCAATAGCAAGGGCAAAGTCTGCAGCTCAGAAGGAGTTCCGGGGAACTCTTGATAACGACCCTTGGGGGCGTCCATATCGCGTGGCGATGAGACGGTATCGCCCATGGGCGCCCCCACTGACTCAGAGTCTCCGGGGCGATCTAGTTGAAGAGGTCGTCGCAGCTTTGTTCCCTGCCACTGTGAATGTCACTCCCCCAGCGATGGCGTCACATTTATCGACGCCATCGTCGTTAAGTTCGGCAAGGGTTGTTTCGGAGGTATCGCCCGAAGAATTTCGGGCGGTGGTGCTTCGGCTACGGGGCAAGAAGACGGCCCCGGGTCTCGACGGTATCCCCGGGCGTGCATGGGTGTTAGCCGTTGAGCATCTGGGTACTAGGCTCCGTGGCCTGTTCTCCGCGTGTCTGGAGCAGGGCCGTTTTCCATCTCAGTGGAAAACTGGGAAATTGGTCCTGCTCAAGAAGGAGGGGCGGCCCGCAGAGTCGCCATCGGCCTACCGGCCCATCGTGTTGCTCGATGAGGTCTGCAAGCTCTTCGAGCGTATTGTTCACGCTCGCCTCGTCGAGCATCTTGAAGGGGTCGGGCCGGACCTGGCACAATGCCAGTACGGGTTCCGGCAAGGCCGATCGACAATACACGCGATTTTGCGGGTCAAGGCACAAGCGGAGGATTCAGTGGCTCGGGGTGATGTGGTGGTGGCGGTGTCTCTAGACATCGCCAACGCGTTTAACACTCTACCCTGGGCCTGCATAATGGAAGCACTGCGGTACCACGTGGTGCCACCGTATCTTCGGCGCCTGGTGCACTCGTATCTCTCAGATAGATACATAGTGTATCCGGGCGCCAACGGTTGGCACCGAAGAGCGATGGCCTGCGGTGTTCCACAGGGCTCAGTCTTGGGCCCTCTCTTGTGGAACATCGGCTACGATTGGGTGCTCCGTGGTACCTACCCCCGAGGTGTCGCTGTCGTCTGTTACGCGGACGACACACTAGTGACAGCGTCGGCCAGGTCTTTCCAGGAGGCCACCCTGCTCGCCTCGTTCGCAACCGAACAGGTGGTGGGCAGGATTCGGCGACTGGGCCTTAAGGTGGCCCTCAACAAAACCGAGGCCCTTTGTTTTCACAGGCCTCGGATTCGGCCACCTTTTGAGCCCCACATAAGTGTGGAGGGGGTGCGGATTCCCATCGGCTGTAAGATGAAGTACTTGGGATTGATTCTGGACAGCCGGTGGGATTTCCGTGCCCATTTCAAGGAGTTGTCGCCGAAATTGGTGCGGGCGGCGGGCGCGCTCGGACGCCTGCTGCCGAACCTGGAGGGACCTAATAGCCCTTGCCGAAGTTTATACGCTGGAGTCGTGCGGTCAATGGCCCTGTACGGATGTCCCGTATGGGCCGAGTCCCTGAACGCCCGCTGCGTCGCCCTGCTGCGCAAACCGCAGCGTTTGGTGGCGCAGCGAATAGTAAGGGGCTACCGCACGGTCTCCCACGAGGCGGCCTGCGTATTGGCCGGCACACTCCCTTGGGAGTTGGACGCCAAACTCCTCTCGTCAGCGTTCCTCTGGCGGGAGGAGGCGTCCAGCCGCCGTCAGGAGAGACTGGCCCCGAGGGAGATTGCGGCCCGGTTTCGCAGAACCGCCGTGGAGGAGTGGCATACCAGGCTGGAGAGCCCGACTGCGGGCTTGAGGACTGTCGCGGCAGTGCGTCCTGTCCTAAAGAGATGGCTAGACAGGCGCCACGGGGCGCCTACGTTCCGACTGACACAGGTATTAACGGACCATGGGTGTTTCGGTTCGTTCCTGTGTCGGATCGGAAAGGAGGTGTCCGCCGTGTGCCACCACTGTGGCAACTGCCGCGAAGACACGGCCCAACATACGTTGGAGGAGTGCCCAGCCTGGGACGAAGAGCGCAGCGCTCTCAGAGCAGTCGTCGGAGGAGACCTCTCGCTGCCGGCCGTGGTGTCGTCCATGGTCGCCAGCCGGAGGTCCTGGCGTGCGGTGGCCCACTTCTGCGAGAACGTCATCTCGCAGAAGGAGAGTGCTGAGAGGGATCGGGAACGATATGATCCCTCCCGCCGTCAGAGAAGACGTAGGAGGCGCCAGGTGGACGACTGACCGGCGTCTCCCGCCCTGTGGAATGGGGGCGTTTGAATTCCACCACGGTAACCCCTGCCTGTCGTACGAGGCGACTAATAGGGGCCATCGGGGGTCGCGGGCGCGCAGCGGAGGGCTGTCAGCCCGTATCGATGCACTCCCAAATTCGGAGCATCGTGCGACCCCGTGATGGACGGCAGCGCGTGTGGTAAGGCCTCGTTCGCTGTCGTTGTTCGGTGCGCGGGGGCTCCTTAGCCCTCCATGGAGATGGGCTGCTACGCAGCACCGCGCAGGGGCGATTCCGGCTGCAATTCTAGCACTCCTTAGAATACCCCGGGATCGCTCCGTAAGCGCCGAAGAAGGCCACCGCGGGGTTTTAGCTGGTAGTGTCGGGTGGGTTGTATATAGGGGTTAGGGACTCGGCCCAGCGGCAGCACGGATAGCCATCATCCGTGCGAGGGGGATGCTGGGTCGTAAGACCGGCTAGTCCAGCATACCCGTTTTATTCTTAATCCGCTTCCCTCCGGAGCGGGCGGCAGTAATAAAACGCTTTCCCCGCGACAACAAAAAAAAAAAAAAAAAAAAAGGCCTATGTTCAGCAGTGGACGTCCAAAGGCTGAAGAAGAAGAAGAAGTGTATAAAATACAACACTTTTTTTAGTTTATCACACTGCATATGAAATTAAATCGTTCCAATCTAGAATTAAAATCAAAATATTATTCTTATTTGGTCTCCTATGAATTGTCACGGTTTGAGCATGCAACAATTTTTTTATTATAAAGCGCATCTTTGATAATTTTCACACGCGTAATAAACTTGTGACAATAAACCATTACTTTTTTTTACTTATTGCATAGAACTACACCAACTGACCATAATATTAGAAATTGATGAAATTGCAAAAAAAATATATTACGTAACCAGACGGCATACCCAAAACTTAACGACGTGATCATGAGAAGTTTGGATACCCATGGAATAGGGCGTTTTAACTATAATATATAAGGCACCCAAAAGTCATACACGTATTCGACCACGCACTGGGTTAACCTATATCATGCAACTGCGGATACATTGGCTGATCCCGGAACCCGACATCCCGGAACACTAGTACTATTTAATATTCTTCACAGGAACACACCAATGTCATAAGCATAACGAGTTATTATCCATATACTATAACCTCATCCGGTATAAATATTTGTACCTAAAGAGTCTCTAGGGCGCAGCGAGGATTAGTCGGCTGTGAAACCTGAAACTGCGGGTTCAATCCCCAAACCGAGACAAATGATGGTGTGATCAACAAAGTTTTTTTTTGGCACTGCAAAGTGACCACACTGCCTAGCTTTTTCACACTACGCCATGGGGCAAGAAGGTGAAGAAGCGGTCGAGGATCAAGTGTCAGAGTACTCAGAAGGCTGCAACACGGCCAAACACCGTACCCCAACTCTAGACCCCCGGCAGAAAACGGGTTCGGTGTTCGTGTCTGGATGTTGTAAGACCGTAGTCCCTTGTAGGTCTACCCACGACACAAGTAAGACTTAGTTTGGGGTCAGGACTTTGTGTGTGACTATTAGGTATATTTGTATTTATCTAAAGAAGTGATACTTTTTGAAACTCATGCCATTGAGATGCCATCAACTATGGGTTTCAATTCACTTCAGCAATTTTTTAATATATCCTCAGTACGCAAAAGCCTTGTTTTAAAAGTAAATGTGCAAAGACCCCGGCAATAGTAACAGACACAGACAAAGAGTTTGTTGCCATTTTGCAGATTATGAGGGCATTAACCCGAGGACATGGTTCTGCCATTTTCCGCAGTAGCAAAGAAACATCTAAAACACAGAATAAATATGAGACTGGAAATGCAACTGCAAATGACGTTACATAATATATGTATTAAGGGAGTCGCGGTTTCATTTGGCTTTCCTTGAATAATTTGTTTATAGTCAAACACTGTTCGAAATTATGAAATTCTTAAGTGTGAACGTTATTGAAGTTCCTTTTTCAAAAAATATACTTCTATAATCATTATTCTTTTAATATTGTTTATTTTGTTCGCTGCGAGTTTGTACCAAAATGCTTAATAGGGTGTGTTATTTTTGAAAATGAAATCTACTCAGTATGGTTTTCACAAATTAAAAGTTACTTAAAATGTAATTTCGAATATATGTGTAGAATTTAAATTTCATTATTCTAAATATATACTCGCCTAACAGCGAGTACTGCAAATTTAACCTAATAAATTCATACAGAAAGATAAGATAAGATGTATGTATGTAAATTAATAGCCTTTGTTGCTCAAAGAGGTGGTGAAAGGTGAATTTTCACTGAAACTTATCTTTCGTATAATGATAGTAATGAACGTAATGAGTATTTTCTCAGACTTAAGTATTAGTAATTTATTAGTAAGTACCTAGACTGTCTAATGCCAGTCTGCACTAAACTAGGACGCCTAAGTTCATGCCTGACTCTCTAGTATTTACTTAGACTTAGAATGTATTTACATTAACAATAAATAAATACACCCAACTGTCACACACATAGTTCTGACCCCACACTAGGTAAAACCTGTATCGTAGGTTTCAAGAACTAGGAGGGACTACGGTTCCACAACACCCAGACCCGAAACAAATCTGTCTGTCACACAAATATTAGTCTCGGTGCGGGTATCGAACTCATGGCCTCTCGTTTTACAGCTGGCTACTCAGCCTCTGCGCCACGGAGGCTGTCCAATAACAACAAACCCTTAAATGCTATGTTATAACACCTTAAATGATATATTAGGACGCTATATGATATACTAGCTGTTGCTCGCGGCTCCGCCCGCGTGGAGGTCATGTTTGGGAGAAAAAGTATACAATACAAAATACCAATATTCATGCGTTTAACTTAAAAATGACGGATTTTCATACAAACTTTCATTCCCTATTTTACCCCCTTAGGGGCGGAATTTCCAAAAATCCTGAAACATACATTTTTTATTTTTAACTAAAATGCCAAATACAAATTTTCATGAATTTAACTTCAAAAATGACGGATTTTCATACAAACTTTCATCCCCTATTTTACCCCCTTAGGGGTGGTATTTCCAAAAACCCTTCCTTAGTGGATGCCTACGTGATAAAAGGTACCTACTGTCAAAATTTCAAGTCTCTAACCCCAGCCGTTTAGGCTGTGCGTTGATTGATCAGTCAGTCAGTCAGTCAGTCAGTCAGTTTCTTCTTTTATATATACAGATAGCTGTTGCTCGCGGCTCCGCCCGCGTGGATGTCATGTTTGAGACAAAAAGTATACACTACAAAATACCAATTTTCATGCATTTAACTTCAAAAATGAAGGATTTTCATACAAACTTTCTTACCCTATTTAACCCCCTTCAGGGTGGAATTTCCAAAAATCCTGAAACATATATTTTTTATTTTTGACTAAAAGGCCAAATATTAATTTTCATAAACTTAACTTCAAAAATGACGGATTTTCATACAAACTATCATCCCCTATTTTACCCCCTTAGGGGTGGTATTTCCAAAAACCCTTCCTTAGTGGATGCCTACGTCATAAAAGGTACCTACTGTCAAAATTTCAAGTCTCTAACCCCAGCCGTTTTGGCTGTACGTTGATCGATCAGTCAGTCAGTCAGTCAGTCAGTCAGTCAGTCAGTCAGTTTCTTCTTTTATATATACAGATTATCACGCTACAACGGCTGGACGGATCTGGTTGAAATTTGGCACAGAGATAGATTATAGTCTGGAATAGCACATGGTCTACTTTTTATAACAATATACAGTTCCCACGGGATAGTTTAGTTTTTCACAGAGCAAAGGATCGACATGATTTTTTGCATAGTGGTAGTTTAGGGATTAGACATTGACATAGGCCACTTTTTATCCCGGAAAATGCACGCATCCTATGGGATAGCAAAATATTGAAAGTTGTGATAGCTTAAGATGCCTCCATAGATTGTATACCTTTCCTTCTAAAAATAACCTCCACGCGGGCGGAGCCGCGAGCAACATCTAGTATTTCATATATGAAAGACTTCTTAGCAAGATACTCTATAGAGTATTTTGCTAAGAATTATGAGCTCATTACACTGTTATGGGTTTTATCAGATCTCACGAAGATCCAAGCTCCAACTTTACAATACTTAACTCTACATCTTGGTTAAAAGTATGGGTTGAGTGCGTTGAGTTTTGCCACCATCGCACATATACTCACATAATAAGAAATAAGGTCACTGGTCTTAAATGTGTTAATAGTTCCATGAAACGGCCATGCCAAATTGTTTATAAGTCTGTGGAGGAACGGGTGTCAGTGTTTCACCAGGGAAGGGGAGAGATCTTTATTCAGGCGGACTTTGTACCCTACCGGCCGCGGCCCCTCCAACCGTTGATATTCGGAGCTTCTATACATTACGCGTCGCACAAACTTTACTACCGCGATTCAGAAAGGCGTTTGCTATTCGTATGTAGGGCATGCTACGTTCCGCCACAAGTCTGCAAACTACATCCTATCCGGAAAAATAGGGATTCCAAATATTTAAATCATTAAAATATTATCTTAGTTCGAAAACACTATAAATGAAGGTAGGTAGGTGGTGCCCTGCTTCTTGCCTAAGTCGTAAATTATAACCAAGTGTAAGAGAGGTACTTGGTAGCAAAATACTTGCACATATAATGGTGAAATGTAATCAAAGAAATTTATTAAGTATGATAAGGTGAACTGAAACTTGAAAATAACAATAACTACTTAAATAAATTAAAGAGGGATATTATCGGTTCCGGTCGATTATAATTGCACCCATTAAAAAAAATATTTCGACGAATTGAGAACCTCCTCTTATCGTTCATATTAAAGAAAATAGTGCTTATAACTTCAATGTAAATCTTGTCATGTTTGTTTCTTCAATTTAATTAAACGAACTAAATTATCTTTTTGTCAATAGTAATATATGTGGGCTATAAACCTTGAGGCCTTAGGTACAATCCTAGGTCAAGTAATTATAATTTATGTGCGATTTACGTAATTTGCTTTGGGTTACGTAATTCGCCCACTGTCAAATAAAAACAGTACTTATAGTAGGAGTATAAATTGAACATTTAAGATAACGATTAAAATCCAGCTCTATTATTTCACCAAGAAGTTATTGAAATAATGTAAATTAACTAAAATGCCTCGGTGGCGCTGCTGTTAATGCGCATGCGTGACGACTGCTGAGGTCTCGGTTTTGATACCCGGGTCATTTCATTTAGAAATACTCAGTATGAGTCCGGAGTCTGGACTTAAGCCCGGTATGGCGATAGGCTTGCCCCTATCACATTATGAGACCGTAATAAATTCTGCGAAAAGTGGGTGTACTGGTTACACCTCTGCCTGCCTCTTCAGGATTACAGGCGTGAGTGGATATGTATGCAACTAAATATCACAGCTTTTTTTTGTCTAACATTACTATAACAAACACCTTTACTTAACAATAAAGACTAGCTTAGTTTTAAAATTGCGTATACATGTATGTACGTAACTTAAAATCACTGCCTTTTTTCTGCGTACCTTGAGTTTAACAAACACCTTTACTTAACATTAAAGACTAACTTAGTTTTAGTACTGCGTATTGGCGAATCGCGAATTAGACAAACTATATTTGTAACTAATTGCTACACGCATTCTGAATAAAGCAAGCATCTTTTTTTAATGCCTTAATAGGCAGACGAGCAGACGGGCCACCTGATGGTAAGTAGTCGCCGCCGCTCATAGACTTCTGCAATGCCAGGACACAGCAGAGCCGCTGCCTACCTTTCAATACCAAAGCCAAAAGCAAAGCATTCAGAACATGATTTTTTCAAATAACATATAATCTCTCAAATGTTATCCACGTTGCACTATCTTAGATATTTCACACTTAATTAAGAGTACAATATATTATTAACCTTATTAATAACACACCCGTACTTAATAACACACGCTTGTCAATTGCGATACATACTTCACTACAGACACTCCGACACCGATGTCACCCTATAGCCGACACCGATCCAATCACTGCAAGTGCGGAAGATTTAATTACGCACTGATATTGGCATTATATGCCATTTCCATTGTTGATTAGTGGATGGAATTGATTTGAATTACGTGTATAGTATCTACAAAGCTGTTTGCGACTTAGATATGATAAATGGCTTTCATATAACGGCATGGAATCACAAATAATTCATTTTAAGTATCTTGCGCGCGAATACTCGAATGCAACTCAAGCATACATACATATATACTCACGCCTGTAATCCCCGAAGGGGTCGACAGAGGTGTAACAAGTACACCCACTTTTCGCCAAATTTCGGTCCCATAATGTGATAGGGGGCGAGCCTATCGCCATACCGTGCATAGGTTCCAGACTCCCGGCTAATACTGAGAATGTCTAGATAGAAAAACCCAATATCACAGTACCCGACCCGGGGATCGAACCCGAGACCTCAGCACAGCAGTCGTAACGCATGCGCAATTACAATTGCGCCACCGAGGAAACTCCAGCATTTAAGATAGTATTAAATATGTAAGACTTTCTAGTCTCTTATTTGTCGTAATTGTATGGGGTGTAACAAAATAAGTATGTTAGTCGGTCGGACAACTGAGTTGAGTATCGTTTGAGTATTTGTGCGTTTATCTGTAAAAGTTGGTTAAAAATTGAAACAAATCCTAATCGTACGAAATTGTTTTGTATATTTGCTGCTATTATTTGTTAACAGTTATAGGTGTGCGTTGAACCCAAATTCATGTAGTATTTAGGCATCAACCAATTTCTGAACTCTTCAAAAAGTATTTATTGGAACGAAGTTCCTTACGGCAGCCTTGGAGAGATAGGGATTTTGCGGCGCGACCGAACTGAAAAATATGTGATAGTAAAAAGCGTGGAAAAAAGTGCGTGGAATAAAAGCGTTAAATGAGACAATCGCATACACAATTAGTTCCTGGGATTTTGCTGCGCGACAATAGTGATGTCCAGTTAGAGTAGCAAGTAATGATATCCAGTTAGAGTAGCAAGTAGTGACGTCCAGTTAGAGTGGCAAGTAGTGACGTCCAGTTAGAGTGGCAAGTAGTGACGTCCAGTTAGAGTAGCAAGTGATGACGTCCAGTTAGAGTGGCAAGTAGTGACGTCCAGTTAGAGTAGCAAGTGATGACATCCATTTAGAGTAGCAAGTAGTGACGTCCAGTTAGAGTGGCAAGTAGTGACGTCCAGTTAGAGTGGCAAGTAGTGACGTCCAGTTAGAGTAGCAAGTGATGACGTCCAGTTAGAGTAGCAAGTAGTGACGTCCAGTTAGAGTGGCAAGTAGTGATGTCCAAATTGAGCACGATTTATTTTTTGCAATTTGTGTCGATTCTACATTAACCGAAGGAACTTCGTTCCTACCTGGTGTCCCACGACACCATTTTCTTTTTTCTACTTTCTAGAATGTTCTGATGAAGCCATACCATATAAAGTAGGCAAATGTCTTTTACCCGACTTCAAAAATAGGCGGAGGTTTTCAATTCATCGGAATCTTTTTTTTATGTATGTTCGCCGATTATTCGAAGACGCCTGTACCGATTCGAGAAATTCTTTTTTGTTTAAAAGGATATACTTCCCAGGTGGTCCCATTGGTACAAAGTCAAGATCTGATGATAGGATCACAGAAAAATCGAGGGCAACCCTCTTTTTCAAGGGACGCATAATGTGTTTTTTATTGAAGTCAGGGTACTTTTTGAGGCTATCATAATGGTTTTTACATCTATAGTTAGGTGTAAACAGCTACTGGCAAATTTTAATGAACCTAATATAAAAGATACCAAAAGGACTCTACACAACACAAAATCCATAAACTAATATTATGAAATATGAACACACTATGCGAAATTAACCGAACAGGGCTTCATTTGCATCCAGAACTTTACGGTTGATAGTTTATTCCATAAACGAATTATGTATACATATACACTCACGCCTGTAATCCCCGCAGAGGTAGGCAGAGGTGTAACCTTTACACCCACTTTTCGCCGTATTTATTACGGTCCCATAATGTGATAGGGGGATAGCCTATCGCCATACCGGGTTCCATTCCGGGCTGATACAGAATATTTCTAAATAAAAAAACCCATTAATTAACCGACCCGGGGATCGAACCCAAGACTTCAGAACAGCAGTCGTAGCGCATGCAAATACAACCGCCCCACCGAGGAGTCGATATACAAATGATGTATATGTTATTTAATCATTTGCATGGTAAAGTAACCTTAAGAATACCTTTGTAAATTGTATTCCCCAACTCAATTCTTCTTACATCCAAGAAAAACGTTACAAAAATAAAAGTTATTTTTCGCGTGTGTAACAAATGGCTTCTTGCGTTTCCTTTATAACTTGGCCGATACAAGTGAAGATTTGTGTGAGCCCAGTTTGCGTGGGGAATGTGACCCGCGAATTGTAAGGTCACAAGCTTGGAACTTCTTTTATGTTTCTTGGTGATATATGGGTGATATTTTTTGTACCATAATATTTCGTAGTTACGCATTTATTTATTGTTTACTTTACATCGTGAGAAACCGGCATGCGTAAGAATTCAAAATAGAAATTTTAAATGTCTGTGGAGTCTACCACCTTCAATAGGCCAGTGTGAACTAAAGACTAACCCCTCTCAGTCAAGGAACAAGGGACAGTATATATACACGGTTGCTATTATTACTATGTTTAGGTATGCGGCAATAACAGCGAGATGATGGGTTGGTCTCAATCCCCAGAAGACCAGACTCTTCTGATGTTGTATTTATTGTTAATGACCGCTTGTTAGGCCAGCATGGTAGACTTAAGTTTAATCCCTCTCATTATTAAAAGAGGCCAGTGCTGAGCAATGAGCTAATTTATACGTTAAAAAAACAATATGAAAATAAGTCTTACGATGGAGTAAAGTCACTAACACATATAAACCCGTAGAAGATAATTTTTAACAATATTGCCTTTTTTATCCTGGCACGGCAAATTCACCACACTGCACCTGATGGTAAGCGTAGTGCCATCCAGTTAGAATACCAAGTAGCGAGAGACAATCTATCCGTCGCTGCTCAACACAATCTTGCTGGCTGCTGTGTAGCTTCTTCACACTACGCCAACGGCAAGAAGGTGAAGAAGCGGTCGAGGGTCTAGTGTCAGAGTACTCAGTAGGTCACAAAACGGCAAAACATCGTACCCCAACTCTAGGCCCCCGACAAAAACCGGATGTACACTGGCTGACCCCGGAACTCGACACACTTGCGTGTGCCACTATGGCGGGTTTTACACCCTGTGAACGATGACCGCTATCCGGGTGGATATCCTACCACCAGCAAACCTTGCCTGTGTAATTTTCTAGGGAGTATAAAATATTACTTACCTACAATGGCAACAAATTTAAATGAGTTAAACCATACCATTATATCCAGACAAGATGAATTTGTCTATAGTCATATTCTAGGTCCTAACGTAGGCAGACTGAATTAAATACTAGTCTCGACCTTCAAGTGCTGCGGTTTGTGTTACACGAAAGCTCAATTCATAATTTATGCGCGTGGAAGGTAGATTTTCAACCCAGCCACAGGATCTCTCATTTGTTATATAAAATAAAAAATAAAGTCTATCATTTCTTTAATAATGCCAGAGTCATTATTAAAGAAATTTTGTGGCTAGAATAATTTGTCAAGAACACCTGATTATGTTTCTATTTGTGAAAAGCAATTTATTGTTTATTTATATCGTTTTATTACAAGGTAGGACTACGATATATAATAGGACAGTATATAAAGGGTTCATAATATTATTTATCTCTAACGGGCCCGGCAGACGTCGTCCTGCCCGGAAAAGTAGCGCCACATTGAATATTTTAAAGATCATAATCTTTGGCAGTTCTCTCACAAATCCCAGCTAATCAAATTTGGTGACATACCGACAGCAACGCCACCTACCGGGTCCAATTGTGTTTTTAAACCATCCTCAAACTTCTATAATATTTGAAAATTAAATTAGCCAAATCGGTCCAGCCATTCTCAAGTTTTACCCGCGACAAACGAACAGCAATTGATTTTTATATATAAGAGAAAATAGATTAAAGTTTATGGGAAATATATCTTCTAACTTTAAAAGATACGCGTGTATTCATTGTTAATTATCGCTTGTTCCAACGGTAAAGAAAAACAACGTGAGGAAATCTACATACCGAGAATACTAAGAATTCTCATACGAATTTCCAAAGTCTATCAACCCATATTTGATCAGAGTGACTCCTCTCATTAGTAGAGAAGGCCCGTGCCTAGCAATGAGAAAATATTTAATATAGGGCTTGTATTAATATAATACTAGCCCTGTATTAAACATTGTCCCACAGCTGGGCACGAGCCTCTACTAATGAGAGGGGCTAGGCCTTAGTCCACCACGCCGCGGCCGCGCTGGTTGAAATGTAGCAGAGATAGATTAGTCTGGAATAGCACATAGGCTACTCGTATCCCGGAAAAATGTACAGTTCCCGTGGAATAGTTCTGTTTTTGTTTTACAAAGAATAGAAGTGAGATCGACGTGATTTTTGCATTGTTGGCGTGTTGGCGTGTTGGCGTGTTGGCGTGTTGGCGTGTTGGCGTGTTGGCGTGTTGGCGTGTTGACGTGTTGACGTGTTGGCGTGTTGGTGATAATAGTCTGGAATAGCACATAAGCTACTTTTCGTTCCGGAAAAAGCACGGTTAATATGGGCTAGCAATATCGATAGCTATGTGATAGCTAGAAATGACTTCGCGGATTTTATACCGGCGGAGCCGCGGGCAAAAGCATATTAGAAAATTTAATATGCTATTAATAGCATGTACTTGTCAAAAGTTACCTACAACTTAAGGGTTGTTTTTCTTTTGTTTATCAATGGATTATATTACATATTGTTTGTTTATTTATTTATACTTCGTACATACATTTATATGTAAAGGTGGACTTAATACCTCAGGCATTCTCTTGCAGTCGAACCTTAGGTGATGCAGAGATAGAATGAAGTAGGTTTGAAAATATAATTTATAACTTAAAATACTTTGAATGCTACTAAGTAATAAAATACTAATAGTAATAATGAATATCATGAATACATACTACACATATAGCAAAAATATATACATCGCATAGATACATATATATCTAAATATATATATATACAACATAACTACTGTTGTGATGATCCTGCAAATTCGTTTAACAGCAGTTTACGAACCTTCGACTTAAACGCGTAACGACTCGTGCACATCCTAATTTCTAATGGGAGCGCATTCCAGAGGAGTATAGATTGTATAGGGAAAGAGGAATGAACAATATTGCACGTGCATTTCCAGCTACCAACATTATCTTTCTCTCTAAATAATTCAACTTATTCATACATATTATCTTGACGTGTTGGCTGGGCACAACCGGGTGTGCGTCTGTTTACATGTGCATAGGACGACAGCGACGCGACTGGCAAACAAATTAAAACTATATATTTACAAGCTCAAACACATGAGAAGACATCCAGTCTTCTCTTGTGTTTGACTGAGCTGTACCTATAGTTATCTTGACGAAGTAAAATATTATTTAAATTGTTTTATCTGGTAAGTTACTAATTTTATAGAAAGATAGAAAATGAACTTTATTTGGTCAACACTTTAGATGACATTTTACACATGAACGGAGTAATACAAAAAAAGGAAAAAAAATAATGAAAGACCCTAAATACGCTACTCCTGAATTTGGAAAACCTGTGAAATTGTTCGTATTGAAAAAGGCCATAGGCTCAGCATTTGCCAGATAGTTAAATCCTGCCTGGCGGTGATATTCTGCCTAGGCCTTAAAGCTGAGTCGTGAAAACGAGAAAGTGGGTTAGCTGATGATAAGTGAGCTTCATGATACCAGAAAAATATGTTAACGATCTTAAAGGAAAAATGTGGGAATTAAATGGCCAAGGTGAATTTGGGCTTTTGCTAATCTCATTGAAAAAGTTGTAAGTTTTTACTAACGTCGGTTTTCTGTTCGACAGTTGCAATGACCCAGTCGAGCAGGCCCATTCGTGCTGAAGACGAAACTGTCTACACAATTAAATACTTTCAAAAGTCTAAGATATACAAAATGTTGTAGTATATAATGTATTTTATATCAATTTATGTTTCTAAGCTTTTATCTAAAACCGATGAGACGTGTGCATGTGTCATAACCTATTGCACAAAGGGTATTTAATTATTTCAATAACAGTATATCAGTTTTTTTTTTTTGTGCCTGGATAGGCAGACGAGCAGACGGGCCACCTGATGGTAAGTAGTCACCGCCGCCCATAGACTTCTGCAATGCCAGAGCACAGCAGAACCGCTGCCTGCTGTGCTTCTTTTTACCCAATGATAACGATGTATCATTACTATATGTTGGGTTTTTCTAGAAATACTCAGTATCAGCCCGGAGTCTGGAATTTTGTCCGGTATGGCGATAGGCTCGCCCCTTATCACACCCGGCGAAAAGTGGGTGTAATAAATTCGGGGAATCCCGGCGTGAGTGTATATGTATGTATTTTATACCAATTTATGTTGCTAAGTTTATATCTAAAACATATGTGACGTGGTAGTGGAAGAATTATATCAGTTTCTAAATAATATAAAAATAACTATCATTATCTAATGTGTCATAACCTATGGCACAAAGGGTATTTAATTATTTCAATAACAGTATTTGATGAAGCTACAAATATATCTGTTCATTCTACCTAATGATAACGATTTATTACATTTAATTGTATTTGAAATATTGTGTTCTTATAACATAATTGTTGCGAAGTAAGGCATTAAATAAATATAATACATACGTATATACTCACACCACTAATCCCTGAAGGGGTAGGCAGAGGCGTAACCTGTACACCCACTTTTCACCGAATTATTTTGGTCTCATAATGTGACAGGGGGCGAGCCTCTCGCTATCCGAGCACAATTCTAGACTTCAGACTGATACTGAGTATTTCCAAATAGAAAAACCCAATATCACTTTACCCGACCCGGGGATCGAACCCGAGACCTCAGCACAGCAGTCGTAATACGTGCACAATCACAACTGCACCACCGAGGCAGACAGAAAGATAATAATAAATAAAAATAGGTGATTGTAATTATCAAATATCCCTTTCCAAATTTTAAGGCCACGATCCGTGATTCTTTTATCTGTGGATGATTAAAGACTGTGAAGATTACTTATCAACAGGTCACATTGAATCGCTTACTAGCGTTATTGGCTTGTTATACCAGAATGTTAAAAATAACTGACATAAAATTTGAATAAATTTAAGGGTATCAAGAACTACGAAGGGCTATGATCCCACAACACCCAGACTCAAAGGAAATATCTGTCTGTCACACAAAAATTGTATTTTGTAACCAACATGCTCTGTGTATACTCGTGTTTAACAAATAATTGAATAATTAAGTAAAGAAATTAAGTATGTTTTTTTTTTATCCTGGCACGGCAAAGTGGCCGCACTGTACCTGATGGTAAGCGCAGTGCGGTCCTAATAGAGTACTGAGTAGAGAGAGACGATCTATCCCCGCTACTCAACACACTCATGCCGGCCTGCTTCTTCACACTACGCCATGAGCAAGAAGGTGAAGAAGGGATCGAGGGTCTAGTGTCAGAGTACTAAGAAGGCCGCAAAATGGCCATTGTACCCCAACTCCAGACCCCCGACAAAAACCGGATGTACACTGGCTTATCCCGGAACGCGACACACTTGCGTGTGCCACTATGGCGGGTTTTTCGCCCTGTGTACGGTGGTCGCTATCCGGGCGGATACGAATATCCTACCACCAGCATGTACATATATACTATATATATCTCGTCCGTTACGCCACGAAGTCAATGAAGCAAATGAATCATTTGTATCCCTAACAGCATCGTTATACGTGTATGCAATTCACCGACAAAATGCATCTGCCATTGACACATTTCCATCAATGACATAATATCCTGTGTTTCAAGCATTCTGTTACATTGGCAACCGGCATTTTAGCTTGCCAAGACCAGTGACGTTTCATGGTTCCTATGTTTACGCGTATCTTATCTTATTAGTATTATAAATGCGAATGTTTGGATGGATGTTTGTTACTCAATCACGCCAGAACGACTGAACGAATCTGGTTGAAATTTTAATACGGTTCTCGCGGTATATTTTATTGTTTTTCTCAGAGCAAGGGATCGACTTGATTTTTTGGATAGTGGTAGTCTGGGGATCAGAAAATGACATAGGCTACTTTTTATTCCGGAAAGATGTACTTTTTCTATGGGATATGGATTATATACCTTATCTTCAACCTGGTACGGACTAACAATAAATCAAAATTTAAAATCAACAACATTGAAGATGGAAATGTTTCACTATCCTTTCGTGGCGACACAAAACTCAGTGCGCCCCATGACCATGAAGTCTCTAAAATTTGCGAAACTACAAAGTAAAAATAAACTGCGATAAAATACGTAAAATTAGTTTTATTACAGAATATGCATCTTTGATCTAAATCAGTTTAACATCTAATTCTACAGTAAATACAAAATTAGATGGTTCAATACAGTAGCAGTAGTACTCAAGCCATAATATCTGCATCTATGTCAAGCTCAGTATTTTTTTCGTTTTCAGTCGAATATACATACATATACAATTACGCCTGTTGCAGAGATGTAACCAGTACACCCACTTTTCGCCGATTTTCGGTCCCATAATGTGATAGGAGGCGAGCCTATCGCCATAACGGGCACAGTTCTCCGGGCTGATGATGAATATTTCTAATAGTAAAACCCAATATCACTCCCTGACCGAGGTTCGAACCCGAGACCTCAGCACAGCAGTCGTAACGCATGCGCAATTACAACTGCGCCACCGAGGCAGTCGAATATTGATAAATAATAATATTTTTTACAGCCAGTCACACAATCCTATGTACTAAGATTACAAATATAGTGGATATCAGCATGCAGAACTACTGGACCAAAGGTCTCAAAACAGCAACACTTTGCAGATCACCTAATACTTGTAGACCACGTTTGTCTAAGTACGAAGTTAAACTTATAACCACCGCCTTAAGACCAGATACTCACCGATTATTACGAAGGCTATCAAATATATAGGCAAAGTTGAAGGATAATCAACCGTAATAGCTTAGCTATATTCCGACAGAAGGCGAGTAACTGTGAAATAAGAGGCCGTGGGTTCGATTGCCGCATCGAGACTCATCATTGTGTGACTGAGAGATATTTGTTTAGGGTCTGGGTTTTGTTGGACTACGGTCCCAAAGCGATAGCCTAGTTGGTTGCGGTACGGACTGCCAAGACGAAAGTCGTATGTTCGAAACCCAAGTGGCATACACCTCTGACTTTTCTAAAGTTATCTCTGTATTAAAATGTTAATTATCGCTTGCTTTAATGGTGAAGGAAAACATCGTGAGGAAACCTGCATACCTGAGAATTCTTATAGGAATTTCGATGGTATGTGAAGTCTACCAACCCGCATTAGGCCAGCGTGGTGGACTAAGGCCTTTTTTTTTTTTTTTTTTTTTTTTTTTTTTTGTTGTCGCGGGGAAAGCGTTTTATTACTGCCGCCCGCTCCGGAGGGAAGCGGATTAAGAATAAAACGGGTATGCTGGACTAGCCGGTCTTACGACCCAGCATCCCCCTCGCACGGATGATGGCTATCCGTGCTGCCGCTGGGCCGAGTCCCTAACCCCTATATACAACCCACCCGACACTACCAGCTAAAACCCCGCGGTGGCCTTCTTCGGCGCTTACGGAGCGATCCCGGGGTATTCTAAGGAGTGCTAGAATTGCAGCCGGAATCGCCCCTGCGCGGTGCTGCGTAGCAGCCCATCTCCATGGAGGGCTAAGGAGCCCCCGCGCACCGAACAACGACAGCGAACGAGGCCTTACCACACGCGCTGCCGTCCATCTCGGGGTCGCACGATGCTCCGAATTTGGGAGTGCATCGATACGGGCTGACAGCCCTCCGCTGCGCGCCCGCGACCCCCGATGGCCCCTATTAGTCGCCTCGTACGACAGGCAGGGGTTACCGTGGTGGAATTCAAACGCCCCCATTCCACAGGGCGGGAGACGCCGGTCAGTCGTCCACCTGGCGCCTCCTACGTCTTCTCTGGCGGCGGGAGGGATCATATCGTTCCCGATCCCTCTCAGCACTCTCCTTCTGCGAGATGACGTTCTCGCAGAAGTGGGCCACCGCACGCCAGGACCTCCGGCTGGCGACCATGGACGACACCACGGCCGGCAGCGAGAGGTCTCCTCCGACGACTGCTCTGAGAGCGCTGCGCTCTTCGTCCCAGGCTGGGCACTCCTCCAACGTATGTTGGGCCGTGTCTTCGCGGCAGTTGCCACAGTGGTGGCACACGGCGGACACCTCCTTTCCGATCCGACACAGGAACGAACCGAAACACCCATGGTCCGTTAATACCTGTGTCAGTCGGAACGTAGGCGCCCCGTGGCGCCTGTCTAGCCATCTCGTGGTGGACTAAGGCCTAACCCCGCTCATTAGTAGAGGAGGCCCGTGCCCAGCACTGGGACAATGTTTAATACAGAGCTAGTATTATTATTTTTTATTATACGGTCCCACACTAACGTCCCTCATAATTGTTGATACCCACGACACACGTTTGACCTAATGTGGGGTCAGAACTATGTGGTGACTGTTGGGTGTATTTATTTAGTTCAAGTTCCTTAAGAAATTGCATTTATAATGTCATTGCCACAGGCACTATCAATTAAGTAAAGTAAACAAGAAATGCACTATACAGATAACACCCGCTTAAGTGTATTAAAATAGTAAAGTTCATCGATATTATTACAATAACAAATCATTTAATTGGTCAAGTGCAGCGTATTCCTCCTTAGATACCGGTGCCGTCCTGGGTTCAATTCCCAGGTCACAAAAAACCTTTTCGATTCGAAAAACGTGAATGGTCAAGGATGGGTGTTTGGATCTGATATCGTTATATCAATAGGTAATATCGTTATATTACCTATCATGGGACACTAGTAACTGAGGCGAATATTTTGTGGGTTCACATCTGCCTAGTCCATCGGAATATAGTCGTGAGCTTGAGTATGTAATAAATAAAACATGCACATTTACAAAATTACATACGGATATGTTAATTTTGCATGAAGTAAATATTTTTCAGTGTCGGTTGCATACATTGTATAAAACAGTTGTTTCGTAGAATATAAAATAGCCTTCGCATATGTGGCCATGGACGTTGGTAATATGTAAAATAGACAAAATTGATATTCTGGAATTTTTCTTATAATTCGGGCGATTATCAATATGAAATAAAAAAGACGCAATATTTTTGGTGAAATATAAAGATAATTAAAAACTATATCACTATTAATAGTAGCTTGCTGATTTATTATAGTTTAGTTTTAAAACTATTTATATATTCTTTCACTATATGTTGCTTGCTTTTATTCGTTCTAATAAACTGCTAAAAAATATTCAGAGAAAAATATAAAACAATGCTCTGGATACGATACATTAATCAATATAAAAAAAAAATTGCATTGGATCACAAGAATATTCCAAATATAGTCAATAATAGTACGAACCACCTAGCATTTTACAGCATTGAAAATATCTTTCTCTTTTATATTTTTAAATCAATAATCGGAACGTTCATTTGTTTTCTTTACAGAATTACATAGAGCGAGCCTCCATAATTTTCAAATCATTACTAAAATATAATAATATGCGGACATGAACGTGTTGAGTAGCGGGTGGTAGATTGTTTATACTTGATACTCTAACTGGACGGCACTGTGCTTACCATCAGGTGCAGTGTGTTCAATTTGCCATGCCAGTATAATATAAAAAAAAACTTTTTTGCATGAATAAAAATACTTACACATAAAAAATCACATTAACACAGTCACCATACAAAGTTTCACGAAATGTTTCACTCACAGCGCGGTAGGTGTTTACTCCACGAATGACGACTCGAGACTAAGCTCCAAGCTGCGGTCCATCTACATTCTACAGTGGTCCAATACTCCAATTAAATGACAACTATTGTTTGCATTACAACAATAACAGAAGATAGAAAAACAAACTATCCCTATGTAATTGGGGTACTAAATAAGCAAATATTTAACACAATGTATGGTGATATCATCTTGTAATTGTTTGTAATTAATTATTTCTCAGATGAGACTGCCTCGGTGGCGTAGTTGTAATTGCGCATGCGTTACGACTGCAGTGCTGAGGTCTCGGGTTCGATCCCCGGGTCGGGTTAAGTGATATTGGGTTTTTCTATTTAGAAATTCTCAGTATCAGCCCGGAGTCTGGAATTGTGCCCGGTGTGGCGATAGACTCACCCCTATCAC
The DNA here is from genome assembly GCA_905220505.1 of Laothoe populi. Lineage (NCBI taxonomy): Eukaryota > Metazoa > Arthropoda > Insecta > Lepidoptera > Sphingidae > Laothoe > Laothoe populi. Next base: position 4,911,615 of record HG992161.1, on the reverse strand, counting down.
ATTGTGGGACCATAATAAATTCGTCGAAAAGTGGGTGTACTCGTTACACATCTGCCTAACCCTTCGAGGATTACAGGCGTGAGTGTATACATGAGAGTGGCCACAGGGCTTGCAGTGATAGCCAGTAGAGTGGTAGAGGTGTAGAGACGAAAGTCACAGGTTCGAAATCAGCTGTCATGCACGCACTTCTAATGTTTCCAAGTTATGTAAGTAACCTACTAATTATCGCTCGCTTTCGCAATGAAAAAAATATCGTGGGAAAACCAAAGTCTTTCATGATTTCGTAAATATTTCAAGGGTATGTTAAGTCTACCAATCGTACCTTTCTCGGCGACAAAGGCCCAACTCCTCTCATTAGTAGATGGGCCCATGCCCAACAGTGGGACATATTTAATACAGGGCCGAGTATAGCATCCGTTCCCAATCGACAGCCTCCGTAGCGCAGAGGGCAAGTAGCTGGTTGTGAAACGTGAGGCCGTGGGATCGATTCCCACACCGAGGCAAATGTTTTTTGTGACCGATAAATGTTCGTTTTCGGTCTGTGTTGTGGGTCCCTCGTAGTTCTTGATACCTACGATACAGGTTTGACCTAGTGTGGGGCAGAACTATATGTTCGACTTTTGGGTGTATTTATTTATTTAGTAATCCCTATTCTATTTCCTTACATCAGGCAACGTATCCAGCCAACCATGATTCTTCTGCCACTTCTTTTTTATCATCAAGTGACCCATTTTATCGCCTCTACTATAAAAATATAACGAAGCGATAGCTTTAAGAATTATCCAATAAATTTATAGGAGAAAAAAAGGAAAGAAATAAAATATCGAAAATATTGTTTATGTCAGAAATTGGTCTACGTAATAAAATGATTTGATCGGAGCTCCTTTCTCGAACAAATATATAAAGAACGTTACGATGTAATGTAAGTAAGAATCCGATTGTCATTTTGCTTTATATTTGTAGGTTAAAGAAAAAGATACGCTTCTGATGATAAGTTCTATTATATATTTTTTCAGCCTCCCTGGCGCAGTTGGCGGGTAGCCTGTGAAACGAGAGGCCGTGTGTTCGATTCCCACACCGGGACAAATGTTTGTGTGATTTGTGTCCGGGGTCTGGGTGTTGTGAAACCCACAACACACAACTCGTACCTTAGTGTGGGTCGGGGCTATGTGTGTGACTGTTGGGTGTTATTTATTTATCTTTTTTTTAATCCTGGCATGGTAAAGTAATCAAACTGCACCTGATAATAGGCGCAGTGCCGTCCAGTTAGAGTATCAAGTAGCGCTCACTCAAAACACTCTATCCCTCGCTACTCAACACAATAATTCCGACCTGATATGTAGCTTCACACTACGCCGTGGGGCAAGGGGTTCCAGTTACAAGGGTAGACGGCGAGTACCCGGCTGTGAAACGCGAGATCGTTGGTTCTATTCCCACACCCGGACGAATGTTTAATTGATCCACATTTTGTATCAGGTCTGGGTGTTGTGAGACCGAAAGTACCCCACTATGGGGTCTATCCTACTATTGATTGAATAATACCAGATTTCGTTGGTTGAAAAAAATTCCAACAGTTTTTTTGTTCGTGTCTTAAATTCAAATACTTTTGGCACATTAATTTCTCGCATAAATATCTATGCATGTAAAGTTTCCATTATATAACACCAATATGTGAAAATGATGTGAATAAAAAAATACTATTTGCATACAATAATCCCTCTGAGTAGTAGATACAGAAAACTGGAGGGAGAGGAGAGGGACTGGTTCTTCAAATTTAAATATTACAATGTGTTTAGATAATAGAAGTTTAATGAAATTATTCATGGCTTATTTAAAATGTACAAATGAATTAAAATGAGTTGAAAAAACTAGACAGCGGCAAATAATTAACACTGATAGGTCACAAATATCATCATCCTCATCATAGGACATCCTCTTTTCTCCTTTTCCAGTCCTATCCTCGACGTTGTATCCCTGCCTACCAGCCCTTGATGGTAGATTCCAAGTTCCTACGCCACTAACCATAATTACTCATTCCCGTATGGAGAATTTCCATTTGTATTTTGACCTGTCATAAGTGCTTTTTATATGCCTACATGATGAATAAAGTATTTTTATTTTTTATTTTAATAATAAATTCTTACATGAATGATATTAGAGAAGAAATATTTCTGAAGTGTATATTGCGGACTTTTTGCTAAAAAATATGATATTTTTATGTTACAAACAGTAATATGATTAGCTTTACATCATTTAAAACATTAGAGTCTGCTGTGCTTATATTTATTTATTTGAAAATATATCGCGTAAAAAGGGGCTGAAACAAATTTTACTACTAAACTTAATAAGTTAAGTGAAGCTACAGAAAATATATAGGTTATAAAACCTAATATCTATCTAGAAAAGGACTGTAACGTGGGTAAAGCCACTAGTAAAAGTTAGTGTTACAATAAAAGTGCCGTAGCTCCTCTTGCATACTCGAAAAGCGTTTTTTTTATAGTCTCTCCCGATAGTGGCAGTAAAATCGAATAATTCACGACTGCCTTCGGTTGGTAATGGCGCCTCTGCGGTCATTTCTGAGTTATGATCTGTGTAAATCAACCGAAATGAGATGTCGCCAGGTACACAACTTATTATTTTAAGTACAATGTATTTTCCATTTCAAGAAAGATTTAAACTTTACAAATCGAATTATTTCATGCCAGTACAAGATTTTTTGCGTAGATTTTTTTTTAGTGCCTCGATAGGCAGACGAGCAGACGGGCCACCTGATGGTAAGTAGTTACCGCCGCCCATAGACTTCTGCAATACCAGGGCACAGCAAAGCCGCTGCCTACCGTTGAAGGACTACTCTCTTTAAGCCTCGTTTAAAGAAGGACATGTCATTGAGATTACGTGGATTTTTGGCAAAATAATAAATACTGCCTCGGTGGCGTAGTTGCAATTGCGCATGCATTACGATTGCTATGCTGAGGTCTCGGGTTCGATCCCCGGGTCGTGTAAAGTGATATTGGGTTTTTCTAATTGGAAATACTGTGTCAGCCCGAAGTCTGGTATTGTGCACGGTATGGCGATAGGCTCGCCCCCTATCACATTATGGGACCTTAATAAATGCGACGTAAAGTGGATGTACTGGTTACGCCTTTGCCTACCCCTTCGGAGATTACAGGCGTGAGTGTTTATGTATATGCATATGGGAGCGTCATGAATACGAGTGCCGAGTTGAACTTGCAAATAACTTTATTTATTTTAATTTTTTTTTTAGTGCCTCGATAGGCAGACGAGCAGACGGGCCACCTGATGGTAAGTAGTCACCGCCGCCCATAGACTTCTGCAATACCAGGGCACAGCAAAGCCGCTGCCTACCGTTAATTGTGGATACCGTTACATGCTTTACTATTTTGAAGGTAGTATCGAGTTGTTTATCGGATGATCTCAATCACGGAGTGGGACACAACGAAAATCACAATATAAAAGAGCACCTCTCCATTAGACAGGCAATTCGGGAGTAATCATTGAACAGTTAGTAGCTTTAGACGACGTTATGCCGAAATTCTGTTTAAAGTAATAAGTTAACTTGATGTGAAACTGTAATTATTATCAGTTACAGTAATTTAGATTGTGCTGTGTAAAAGAGCAACTGAGATGTATGTACCTAGTATAAGGAACATTGTTATATAAAGGATTGCTTATGCTAATAAATAATAGTATGTAACCAGACTTCGTTGTGTTTCAATCCTCCGCCAGAGCCAACCTTTACATGGCGACCCTGCCGAAAGGCGACACCATGCGCGCGCTCATCCGACACGAGTGTGCCGTATAAGGACCGACATTTATAAACATCAAATGGTATTTATTATACATCATGGAACTTTTTTATTCGTTTGCGAACAGTTATTACGACGTGTTTAAAGCACAACACTATATAAAATGGGACAAAAACAGTCCAAAGAAGAAGTTATAATTGCCCAAAACGCGGCTGGAGGCACGAATAATGCCTCAATAGAGGAGCTACGAGCCAACATATCTACTACAAATATTCTAATGTGCATCATTGTAATCTGTGTGGCAGTCGGCATACTTTTTATGGTTTTTCGAATTTATCGAAAGTGCCATCTACGTTGGATTCGCCAGGAGATTGAGCAAGGTGGAAATGGAGGAAGGCGACTATCTTTCCGACGGTGCCAGATCAACCCGGAATTAAAGATCAGCAACGGCAAAGTTTGAGAAGCAGACGTCCCAAGTCCAGTGCAGTGTGGTGTCAACAAATCAAGAGGAAATCGGCATACAATGAGATATAATGGACACTATAGATATACCTATTAATATATTATATTTTACATTATTTGTTATATAAATATTTATGTGTGTAATATTTATATGCATCATATTTTTTTTTATATGTACTTTCAGATTTGAATTTGAATTGAAAACCCAGGTGAGCTAATTCTCATTATTATATTATAATATTTTAAAATGGATTAGTCCTTTATGGCAATAAATTTAAAAAAGTTGTGTGAAGATTTATTAGTAATAAGAAAATACTTAATTAAAATTGGCCCTTCTCGAAGACATGGTAGTATATTAAAAAAGAAGCTTAATGAGGCCAATGTAATTGTTCAACAATATAATAGTTACTTAGATAATATAACTAAAATAAAGAGTTTTGATAGTAACGAAGATATACTAATAGTAAAATATTGTGAAGATTTTAATAAGTTATATAAAGAAATTTCTAAAATGTGTGAATCGGAAACTTCAGATTGTTCAAAAATGGACAAGTTTGACATGAAAGTAGCGTTGAACTTATTACCAGTCATGATTGATGAACAGGAAAATACAGAGCAATTAATTGATGGTATAGAATTTTACAGTACCGGCATCGATAATGAATCTCAAATGCGTTTAATTTCTTTTGTACTCAAAACGAGATTGTCAAAAGCAGCCAAATTAAAATTGGCCAATAAATATAATAATATTTCAGATCTCTTAGACGATATGAAAAAAATGTTATTACCAAAAAAGTCTGCCAGTGCATTGCAAAAGCAACTCTTAGGTTCAAAACAAAATGATTTGTCGATTGACAAATTCGGCAAAACATTAAATGAAATGTTTGTTGACCTTACCATTTCGCAGTCTGAAGGGAACACAGAAAAATATAATGTGTTAAAATCAGTCAACGAAAAACAGGCCATTAGGCAATTTAGTGAGGGATTACGAAATCGTAGGATCGGTACAGTTATTTCAGCTCAGAAATTTGATAATCTGAAAGATGCAATTCAGGCCGCTATTGATGAAGATGTGTCATCACCAAACTCAACTAATGATGTATTGACAATGAGACGTGAGAATAAAAAATACCTAATACACAATTTCAGGCAGCCTCAGTTCCAGACCATCCGAAGAGGTACGTATAATGCTGGTCGTGGGTACGGACGAGGCCCTGGTCGGTGGTCGCAGCCAAACGTCACCCCTGCTGGCATCAAGCAGTTGCCGCAGCAACACCATCCACGAGGGATGACGTCCAGAAATAGACCACAATACCGAGGTAATACGTTTCATAATAAATATAGAGGTCATACGTCATCATTTAGAGGACACATTAGGGTATTAGATAATGATTCACATCCCCAACCAAGTTCCTCAATGCAACAAAATGGATACGAAAATGAGTTTTTTCGTCCCTAAAAATTATAGCATTTTGGCAAATGGTAGTGGTTATTGTGTAGAGTTAATTTATAATCAAAGTTATGTTTCTACTTGGCTCATAGATACAGGCGCATCCATCTCAGCGATAAAACATAAACATGTTCTCAATTTCGACGTTCCAATCTATAAAGAAAACATAACCATAAATGGAATCGGTGGCAAAGTCCAAGCTATTGGATACATTTATTTACATTTCTCAATTGATGGGCAAAGCATTAATCATAAGTTTTATGTATTTGATACCTTACCTTGTAAGTCACATGGAATTCTAGGACAAGACTTTTTAGGAAAGTATAGATCAGTTGTCGATTTTAACAACAAAACTTTATCATTATTGCATAATAATTCTAAACAAACATTTTTAAAGTTAATAGATTCAATGGATTATTTAATATCCTTACCCGCTAGGTCAGAATCAATACATTACATTGAAACTAACTTAACAGAGGAAAGCGTAATATGTTCGAAAGAAATTCAGGAAGGCGTTTTTATTGCGAGTGCATTAGTCAAACCAATTTGTGGTAAAATACCAATTAGAGTATTGAACTCCACGACTAAAGATTTAAGTTTATCTGAGATAAATCTTAATATACATAGTTCGAAAGAATATGATATTTGTAATTTTGGTCATAATGAGAAAAATGCATTACGAGTTAAACAATTATTTTCAAAATTAAATTTGACTCATTTAAACAAAGAAGAAAAGATTAATATAGAAAACTTATGTGCTAAATATTCCGACATTTTTTATTTGGAAGGAGATAAGTTATCAACCACTAATATTTACCAACATGTTATTGAGTTGAAACCAAACACTCAGCCAATATATTCAAAACCGTATAGGTTGCCACATTCTTTGAAAAATGAAATAAAAAATCAGATTGATAATATGATTAAGGAAGGGATTATTGAGCCTTGTCAAAGCGAATGGTCTAGTCCCATCTTATTAGTGCCAAAGAAATCCGATATTAATGGAATCAAACAATGGCGCTTGGTTATTGATTATAGAAAGCTAAATAATTGTATACATGATGACAAATTTCCTCTTCCAAATATTACGGAAATATTAGATTCACTTTCCGGTTGCATGTATTTTTCGCATTTGGATCTTCATCAAGGATATTATAATGTTAATTTAGATCCCAATTGTCGCAAATATACTGCCTTTTGTTCAGGTCAGTATCAAATGACTAGGATGCCTATGGGGCTAAAAACTAGTCCTAGTTCTTTTTCACGCATGATGACTTTAGCAATGACGGGGTTAACATATGAAAAATGTTTGGTATACCAGGATGATTTAGTCTGTTTTAGCCGTGATTTATCGAGTCATGTTAAAAATCTTCAAGATATTTTTGAAAGATTACGTAAAGTCAATTTAAAGTTAAACCCGCAAAAATGTAATTTCTTACAAAAAGAAATATTATATTTAGGTCATATTGTGACACCAGACGGTGTGATACCTGATCCACATAAAATAGAAGCTGTTAAAAATTATCCTGTTCCGACAAAAGTCGAGGATGTTAAACGATTTGTAGCATTCGTTAATTATTATAGGAAATTTATACCGAATTTTGCAACAAAAGCTCATCCGTTAAATAATTTATGTAGGAAAAATATAGTTTTTAAATGGGATGACAAGTGTCAAAAATCTTTTGAATTATTAAAACAGAACTTAATTTCACACCCCATACTACAGTATCCGGACTTTTCTAATAATAATCAATTTATTTTGCAAACTGATGCATCCGGATATGCCATTGGCGCAGTTTTATGTAATGGCGATAGAAAACCTGTGGCATATGCTAGTCGAAGTCTTAATGACGCGGAAAAAAGGTATCCTACCATTGAAAAAGAATTACTAGCGGTTGTCTGGGCAGTAAAACATTTTCGCCCTTATTTATATGGCCGTAAGTTCAAGATTCATACGGATCACAAACCACTTATTTATTTATTTGGTATGCGCGATCCGTCTAGCCGATTAATGAAATTTAGAATTATTTTAGAAGAATACGATTTTACGATTGAATATCTTAAAGGTAAACACAATGTCGTAGCTGACGCTCTTTCTCGGATAAAGATAACGTCAGAAATGTTAAAAGAAATGAACCAAGGGGTAGTAAATGTAATGACACGAGGTCAAAAAGCTAGGCAAGCACGGGATGCTATTATTTCTCAGAACAATTGGCTTGATCACCCAAAAGTTGTGGAAATATATAGTAAACCGAAGCAGCTTACTGAATTACGTTTTAGTAGCTCAAATGATTTAATACGATATCGTAAATTAAAGGAGATTAAGCTCGAAAGTAAATGCTTATGTTATGTGCCTTCAAAAAATACTATATTTATCAATTTAGCTTCTCGATCACAATTATCGCCAGGCGAATTTGTGAGAGAACTGAATTTATTTTGTGAAGGAATTAATATCGAGGAAATATATTTCATAAAAAATAGTAACAATAATATTTTTATAGAGAAAGTGATAAAAGAGATAAGGAGTATAGATAAATGGTCCGGACCACGATTTTGTATTTTAAGAGATGTTGAGAGAATAAATAATAAAGACGACCAACGTGTAATCCTAAATGATTTCCATCTTTTGCCCACAAGTGGCCACGCGGGCATAAGACGGATGTTAAATAATATTAAAAAATATTATTTTTGGTCAGGTCTTGAAGTTGATGTTACAGAATTTGTAAAACGATGCGATAAATGTCAAAAAGAGAAACATTCGTCACATCATACTAAAGAACCTATGACGATTACCACAACAGCCAATTCGGCATTTGAAAAAATTTACTTAGATATAGTAGGTCCGTTAGAAAAAGATTACAATAATTATATGTACATTTTAACTATACAATGTGAATTAAGTAAGTATATAGAAGCTTATCCATTGTTAACAAAAACTACGAGTGAAGTAGCTAGGAGTTTTGTTAATAATTTTATTCTCAGATACGGTATTCCGAGAGAAATTGCTACAGACCGAGGAACAGAGTTTCTATCATCTACAATGAAAGAGGTTTGTAAACTTTTAAATATTAACCAGTTACAATCTACAGCATATCACCATCAGAGCATCGGCGCCTTGGAAAATTCTCACAAACATTTGGGTAATTTTTTACGAATACATACTGAAAAGCACCCAGAGACATGGAACACATGGCTTCCTTTTTGGTGTTTCTCGTATATTACATCTGTACATACTGAAACTAAATTTACACCTTTTGAATTAGTTTTTGGCAAGAAATGTGTATTACCATCGAATCTTACATCAGGTCAAGTAGACCCGTTGTATAACTTCGATAACTATCCATTAGAGTTAAAGTATAGAATACAAACGTCACAAAAAGAGGCACGCGATAATTTAATTGTCAGTAAAATAAAAAGAAAAGCTAAGTATGATCGTAATATTAATCCTGTAGCATACAAGCCAAATGACTTAATTTTAATTAGAAATGAATCCGGCAATAAGTTCCAAAGTATATACTCAGGTCCATTTAAAGTAATCAGAGAATGCTCACCAAATGTAGAAATATTGAAAGATAACAAACCATACATTATACATAAAAACAGGACAAAATTGTATTTTCAGCCTGTTACAGTATAAAAAATAAAAGTTTGTCTATTAATATTAAGTAGATATATTCATATAATACCATGTAAGCAGATATAACATTAATTTTGTATCGTATCTATATTTTTATTAAACTTTGTATTATGTTGTGTATCCTAATGTATTGATAAGAAGTATAAACATATTATATAAAAAAAAAACTTTTATAAACTGTATAAGTAGTTACCTAGAATCATATGTTGTTATAAGTAAAAATAAAATAAATTTCATTCATTTTATTTTTTTTGTTTGCCAGGAAGGTGAGATGTATGTACCTAGTATAAGGAACATTGTTATATAAAGGATTGCTTATGCTAATAAATAATAGTATGTAACCAGACTTCGTTGTGTTTCAATCCTCCGCCAGAGCCAACCTTTACCTACCTATAGGATTTCTTGCCAGATTCTTCGCCATAGATAACTGCATTCCGAACTGGCAGTAGTTTAATAAACTCTGAAGTGTTAATCTCGTTTTTTTTATCGAACTATCATACGATGTGCATCCTGACTTAGATATCTGGCGATCGGAGAGAGACGTGTAAGCCCTCTGACAACCTCGGCCTGTGGACATGCCTCCGACATGCGCCACGGAGGCTATCAATTTTCATTTTAATTTTGTTCTATTACAGCTGCGAGCGTTTACAGTACCTATACGTAATTAGCGTATTTATATCTTTGACACTGGCAGTAATAACGTCAAAATGCATATTTTATTTAATGTTCTTGTAACATATACATATAGATTAATTTAAGTTCTACACCCGGTCTCTAAATAAACTTTCAATTTTAATTATGCCAAACCGTCTTCCTTGCGCGCAATATACTTTAAAAGGGGTACAGTTTCTCTCCACATATTAATATATAAATCATAGGTGCATATAACGTTTAACAGCAGAGCGTTAATTAAAACTTCTGCGTAAATATTCCATAAATCATTTCCATAAAATATCAACGGTAGAGCCGAACTTAGACCGAAAGTTCAACAAAAACTATTCCATTCTAATTACAGAAGCAATTATAAATTCTCCACAAATTCATTTTACAGTTATATTTTCGAGTTCGTTCAACGTCAAACAGAAAAACCTCACAAGAGATTGCACCGTCAAAAAATGTAAAACACAAATAAAACCAGATGAAACACTTGGTATGAGTATACGCGGATTTATCTTTGAAACTATTGTTTCGTTAAGAAATATTCCGGGAAGGTCGCGGAGTATGTTTATAACATATGCTGAAGCAACTGCAATATTATAGGAACAGTTTGTACTAGTTTCGTAATGCATAATTGGGACGGTAACCATATGGATAAAAGTCAATCCCACACTAATACTACAATAACTACATTTTTTTTGTACATCCGTACAAGGCCATTGACCGCACGACTCCAGTGTATAGACTTCGGCAAGGGCTATTAGGTCCCTCCAGGTTCGGCAGCAGGCTTCCGAGTGCCGCCTGCACCAATTTCAGCGACAACTCCTTGAAATTGGCACGGAAATCCCACCGGCTGTCCAGAATCAATCGCAAATACTTCATTTTACAGCCGATGGGAATCCGCACCCCCTCCACACTTATGTGGGACCCAAAAGATGGCCGAATCCGAGGCCCGTGAAAACAAAGGGCCTCGGTTTTGTTGAGGACCACCTTAAGGCCCAGTCGCCGAAATACAATAACTACTGTAAACCAGAATAATGGCACACATTATTTGATGCATTGACATTTGACAGTCTCCGTGGCGCAGTTGGCGAGTAGCCGGCTGTGAAACGAGAGGCCGTGGGCTCGATTCCCACACCGGGACAAACGTTTGTATGACAGACAGATATTTGTGTCCAGGGTCTGAGTGTTGTGAGACCGAAAGTCTGTCGTAGTCCCTGATACCCACAACACAAGACTCGGATCTTAGTGTGGGGTCGGTGCTATGTGTGTGACTGTTGGGTGTTATTATTATTATTATTATTTTTAGAAAACTTGACGAGTCTTGCGTAAATGTGTTGACCCCACTACGAATCTTGGGCTGGTATTAAAATAACAACAACTAAGAAAAAATAGACACAAAGATTGCAATCAACATGGCGGGCTGCAACTGGGTTTCAACAATAATATGATAATCATTTTCAAATAGTAACAAAGAACTCATAACATATGTGTGGATGTTCGAGATTAACATATTTATTTGGTGTATATTTAATACGTCCCAATTCCATCTGATATTCTCCATTTATATAACAACGGAATCCAAACAAGGACCTAATACGTAGTTACTAATCTCTTAAATTCGCGTTAACCTATTTCGTGACATTTCAAATTGCTCTTAAGCACTAGTGATTTAGACAAAATCTCGCGCTATTTATATGGTTTTATATTATCTGCTTTTAAAAATATATTTAAAGTGTTTTGCTTACTTATATTTCTAAAAGTCGTGAATAATTGCTGCCTCGGTGGCGCAGTTGTAATTGCCCATGCGTTACGACTGCTCTGCTGAGGTCTCGTCGAACTCCGGGTCGGGTAAAGTAATATTGGATTTTCTATTTATAAGTACTCAGTATCAGCCTGGAGTCTGGAATTGAGCCCATTGTGGCGATAGGCTCGCTCCCTATCACATTTTGGGACCGTTATAAATTCGGCGAAAAGTGAGTGTACTGGTTACACCTCTGACTGAGAGGTGTAACCAGTACACCCACTCTGACTACCCCTACGGGGATTACAGGCGTGAGTGTATATGTATGTATATATCGTGAATAATTCACGATTTTAGATTCAATACGTGATAAACGATTTTTTTACTGCCTGGATAGATAGACAAGCAGACAGACCACCTTATGGTAAGTAGTCACCGCCGCCCATAGACTTTTGCAATGGCACAGCATATGCAGCCGCTGCCTACCTTTGAAGGACTACTATTCTTAACTTTGACAAACCATTTGCTATTGTAAACCCCACATGTTAATGTTATACACTGTATATTGTTCATAATAGAAAAATAAAATCTATAAATTATTTTGCAGTCGCTACATTCATAGTTGATATGCATCCCGTTGCGAATAGCAAATTTCCGCACGATATTCCGTTCGGATATTACATGTGATTAAAATAAAAGTAAACAAACACTACAGTTGTCCATTAGCTCTGTGCTAGATTATATAATTTTATGGATTTCAAATACAGAGTTCACCAAACCACGGCAGAAATGAGCGTTTTCCACGCCGCACCGCCGCCGAGTTTCCATTTTCAAAAAATTATATATGAAATGTTGTTTTCAGCCAGTAAGTAGTAAATATAATATTATGTATTATCCGTTATCTAACTGACACGAGCGAATACATCGCAGTGATAGTGGTAAGTTGCCGTAATATAATAAGAAGTACTCTACTATTTATAAATAAATTAATAAATACTTAGTAAGTATTTATTAATTTGAAATGTTTAATCTACAAAAAAATAGTGTTGATAATAAAGTTGAGTGACCGAAGATATGCAGAGACAAATCGTAATTTACTGAGTACATATCAATAACTAAATAAAAAACGTCCCAGCGAGCATTGATCTCAATGACCGGAAAAATAATATTTTACATACATTATATTTAAGGAAGCTGTGGGGTTCCTGTCGGCAGGGTTTTTTGCTGGTGGAATATTCATATCCAACTGGATAGCGACCACCGTCCACAGGGTGTAAAACCATCCGCAAGTATGTCGCGTTCCGGAATCAGCCGGTGTACATCCGGTTTTGTCGGGGGTACGATGTTTCACCGTTTTGCGGCCTTATGAGTACTCTGACACTAGACTCTCGACCGCTTCTTTACCTTCTTGCCCCATGGCGTAGTGTGAAAAAGCAGGCCAGCTTTCCCCCCGGAGCGGGCGGCAGTAATAAAACGCTTTCCCCGCGACAACAAAAAAAAATGGTGGGTGTTGAGTAGCGGGGGAAAGATTGTCTCTTACTACTCGATACTCTAATTGAACGGCACTGCGCTTATCATCAGGTGGTCACTTTGCCGTCCCAGGATAAAAAAAAGAAGTAAGTATTTACAAAATGAACAGTACAGTACAGTTATTGATACTCTTTTTTCTAACGAAATTGATCTTGATTGATTGATCTTACCCAACCTCTCTTAGGAGAAAGCTATGTTTTACTTCAGATATACCACTCACCAATCACAAACGGCAACGTACCAATTGCTGCTGTTGCCATTTTTCTATTATTCTGCTGTGTAAATGTCCTTTATTGGAGGTTAATACCTCTTTAGTTCAGTATTTGTCTAACGCTTTGCTATGGAGGGAAGTGGACAATTTATATTTCCAACTCCTCCCTATATTTGATTAATTTCGTTGCGGGATAAAAGACAGTTATAAAGCATTCCCAGAGACTCGCCGAGTTTCATTACTCGGTGTCGAAAAAATGCGTGCCATTGTTGATCCTGGCTAAACAGGAGTTACAATGGCGGGCACACACCCACCGGGCGGGATAGTCTCTATTATTCTGTAGAATATAAACTGTAACATGACTCAACAACTTAATATTTCACTTATTTTCACAAATAATAATAACAATAAATGCACCCAAGAAATACACATATTCTTGACCCCCCACAAGGTCAAACCTGTATGGTAGGTATAAACAACAATGCTTTCCCAACACCCAGACCCGTAGCAAATATTTGAGTATCACACATATCTTGAGGGAATCGAACCTATAGCCGATCGTTTTATAGTCAACAACTGCGCCACGCAAATAAATATGCTCCATAACATTTTGATTTCTTATTAAAATATTGACGATTTAAAGATCTACAAAGACAATTTATTTGAACTTGTGAGATAAAGTAATACGCAGGCAACTTTTTATGTCAGTAATGGGTTCGATTCTCGTGCCGGGAAAGGTTTTCATAGCTGAAAATATTAGGTGGGCAAAATTTTTGTAGATCGCATTTCTCAAACGGTATGTAACTTCTTACTTTTTAAGTTGATGACGAATGCAGGATCATGCAGTAGGTACCTACTTAATAATTGAAAGTTCTGATTGGTGAGGTTTTTTTATAATACGCGGTTCTTCCTATCAGTCGAGTGACCTTGATGTATGAACATTGAAGATAAAAAAATACGAAAGTAATATATAAAAAAATAAATAAAACTATATTTAATTATTTAAAATGATTTACTGTAAAAATGTAGTATGGCTTAATTAACCCAGATTGTGAAGTCAACTCGAGTGGAGAGCGGGCACTCGTTCTGTTGGAGATTAGCCTCTCGTGCCACCCTGCACCAGCCCGCATTTGCCCTGTCCACAATATTACGAGAGACACTTGGTTACAATTTTAATTTAAAAAATAAAACTTGTTATGACGTAATGACGCAGGCCGGCATCATGATGAGTAGCGAGGGATAGATTGTCTCTCGCTACTTGTTACTTTAATTGGACGGCACTGCGCTCACCATCAGGTGCAGTGTGCAGAATAAAAAAAAATAAACTCGTGGAGCGCTGATGTCGCTGAACGAAGGCTGATGGCTGCGTCAAGCGTCATCGTTGCTTAAATAAATTTCTTCTGCAGACAGCAGTCTGCATATAAATAAGTCAGTTCAACCGAGACACCTATCATAGAAAACCGACGTAAAGTGGTAAATTGAGGTTTCGTTGCTTCAACGTTCTGTCTGACACAGGTCCTGATACTCAGATACTTTGTTTAGTTCCTGTGTTGAATCGAAATGGAGGAGTCAGCCGTGTCACTATTGTAACTGCAAGCGTGTCCTGACATACTCTTAAGGAGTATTCACACTGGTTTTTGTCGGGGTCTAGAGTTGGAGTACGATGTTTCGCCGTATTGCGGCCTTCTGAGGACTCTCACACTTGACCCTCGATCGCTTCTTCACCTTCTTACCCATGACGTAGTGTGAAGAAGCAGGCCGGCAAGATTGTGTTATGTGGCAGGGGATAGATTGTTTATTGTCTACACCCGGGTACAAGGTTATTTAAAAAATATTCTACTTCGTTTTTCGACATATGAATTATTGGGTTAAAAAATTATACTAGCCTTGTTCACATTGTTCCACTGCTGGGCACAGGCCTCCTCTAGTTATAAGAGGGGTTATACCTTAGCACACCATGCTCGCCTAATACGGATTGGCAGACTCCGTATGTCTTCAAAATTTTTCACGACATTTTTCCTCACCGTTTAAGCAAGCGATAAATAAATAACTACGAAGGCACACGTAACTTGTTGGGTTTAGTTTGGTTTCGAACCAGTTCTGTTCTGGTTCTTGGCAGTCCGTACCACTTTTTATTTATAAACATTTGCGCATTAACAATTATATAGTGATTACATAGCTTAATCATAATAAATTTCTTATCTAGAATCTAATATTGACAGCAAAACTTGATTAATGACATCAACCATCAATTTAGGAATGTCTCGAGGGATAGCTGACGATATCGCTGTCAAAATATTCTACTGAATATTTTTTTGTAAGCAATCATGGGTTGAGAACTGCTTGTTTAGCTAGATTATATTTCATCCGTATTGGAACGTGAAATGGGATATTTGATGTAGACAGTTTAATGAGGAAATATATTATCTGGTTTAGAAGATTTTTAGTCTTCATCAGAATTCTGTATTTCTTGAAGAGCATGCACTTGGTGAATATTTTACCATGAGTGGTTATTTTAAGTATGGCCAATTGGCCAAACCACCGTATAGCCAGTTTTATCAACGGCTTGAAAGGGCCAGCTAGACCAAGCAGCGTCACGACTATATAAACAGAAGCCACACCAATTAAAACTTTGAAATACCAAGTACTGCGTGCCCTTGTACTGCACTCATCATCAATAGACGAAATGTTGAGTGTTATAATGAAAAGTTACACTGGGTTCAATATCTTTCAAATCACAACACATCAGTGCCTGTGTTTAGTTATACTTATCATGAAGAGACGGCAAATTTTTTTTTATTCTGGCACGGCAAAGTGACCACACTACCCCTGATGGTAAGCGCAGTGCCGTCCAGTTACAATATCAAGCAGCGAAAGACAATCTATCCCTCGCTACTCAACACAATCCTGTCGGCCTGCTGTTTGGGTTCGGCACACAGGCACACAGTTCGGAAGGAGGGAACACGGTATGGTTTAAGTATTAAAATAAACAATTACACTGGGTTCAATTAACTTTCAAGTTCTTTCTTGTAGTAGAAAGACCCAGACGGATTATTATCCCCGAAATACCTACCACCTATTAAACGCATAAGTGCCTTGCTGCATTTAATTCGGTAGTAAAGTTTACAAATGCACAATATAAAAATACTCCAGTACTGGTTCTATACCAATTCATTTTAAATGTGCCTTTGACGTGTTTTATTACAACATATTTCACACCAAAATGTAGTTTCTCGCCGAAACTCTATTCCACCGGCCCATTTGATGTAAATACGGCCAAAGCTGTGAGCAAATGCTAGTACAAAATTTAGGTTAATACGCCCAGCCTCATTCGTGGCTGGCGTCACCACGCCCTCATAAAATGAATAATGTTCACAAGTTTTCATACTATTTGGAAATGCAATGGTTGCCCGCGAATTTATTTTTCATTAACTCTCATCTGGGTCGCAGTTTGCTTGCCTCAGCTATTCCTTCTTAAATGCTAGAGCTGAAGATGTTCATTATTCGATTATGATTATTATTTATAAGAAAGTAATTTGAAGATTCTTATTAAATAAAACTTCTAGAATGTTTCGTGACTAATTGGTACAGGGACATTAGGTTACAGCAGTGTTACCAATTATTTTGATACCATAAATCCTACAGATAATGTTATATGATTGCTGTTAAAGACCATTTTTTTTTTGCATTGCAATATTTTTAGGTTTTTGACGACCGTAAAATGTTGTAAAATTATACTAAATAACTACTTAAGCTAATGGCTTAAACCACGAACCGTCTTTAAATATTCTTTATCCTTTATTCACCGAAGATAAAATGCTTTCACCACTTGAAGGTAAATGTTTTATGAGATGCTCAAGATATGTGCGAGAATTTAGGGGAACGTACGCCTTACCTTTTTTACCTTTTCAACAAATTCGTACCAAAATAAATATAGGACGTGACGATAGTTCAACGTGTCACGAAGGTTGGTTTATTTTCGTCGATCCTGTTAAGGGTTTGTTCATCTTCACTCTGAAGTGCAAACAGTAGTTCGATGTATAATAAATGTAAATGAATAATTGAAGTCGTTGGGTCTGTGGTGGCGTGGTTCGACTGAATTTTGGTGACCTCGATTAACAGTATAATTTCATTTCAATTAGAGTAACATACTCATTGACGCCTGTAATTCTCGAAGAAGTATTCATCTGCACTCTTCAGTGTGAATGTACTGGTATAAACTAATACAACCATATTTCCGAGCTTTACCATCCCATTATGTGATAAGGACGAGTACGTTGCCATACCGAATTTAGAATTATCATTAGCATAAATATTCCAATAATTTCATTATCATCAATTGTTATTGTTACTATAATAAGAGTTGGTTAAAGTCTATCTTAATATATTTAATTAATTCTTATGTACGTTCGCCTAACTGCTCCTAAACGGCTGGACCGATTTGGATGAAATTTTGTGTGTATATTTCAATGGGTTCCTGGATCGTTTATACACACAATTGGCCGCGGCAGGTGGCGCTGCTGTCGGTACGTCTCCAAATTTGATTTGCTGGGATTTGTGAGAGAAATTCGGTAGGAAAAAAGTTACGGTAGGCACTAGCACTCTGCTGTGCTCTGGCATTGGAGAAGTCTATGGGCGGCGGTGACAATTACCATCAGTTGGCCCGTCTGCTCGTCTTCCTATCTTGGCATTAAAAAATACGAAAGATTGTGATTTTTAAAATATCATATTTAATGTGGCGCTACTTTTCCGGGCCTGCTAGTAGAAGATAAAGTTGTTAATGTAGTCAATAAATTACATTCGAAATTACAGAAATGTAGAGAAATGTTTTAAAAATATCTGTATTAAGAGGATATTAATCATGTACTCAGATAAAATGTTTGAAAAATAGCTCTTCAACGATGAAAAATCGTTGTGCAAAGTGACTTAGGTGCATTGAAAAGCAATTTTGTTTCCATTACAATAACTCTACACGAAGATGTGCAAAGTGAATGTGAAAAATTGTTTACGAACAGCCAACTTTGTTGAAATACATTTCGAGTAGGAATTTCTTTACTAAGAATTTGTAGTTAGATTCAATGAAAACACAAATAGTTCGAATCTTACATCTAATTGCTTTGATATAAATTGTAATAGTCTTGATATCAGAAGTTCCAGACAGCTTTCAACGGCAGGCAGCGGCTCTGCTGTGCTCTGGCATTGCAGAAGTCAGAAGTCTTGGATGGGTTGCAACGGCGGGCCATCCGCATTGTGAATGATGCAGACGTGAGTAACAGCCTGGAGCCGCTACAGCTGCGTAGGGATATTTCCTCGCTTAGCGTGTTCTACCGTCTGTATCATGGCGAATGCTCTGAAGAATTGTTTGATCTTATCCCATCCTCTCCCTTCCATACCAGAACCACGCTTACTGGCTTGCGGAGCCACAGCTTCGTGGTGTCTACTACCCCGGCCCGAACCAAGAGGTTCGCAAACTCGTATTTTTGCCGCACCATCAAGCTGTGGAACAGTTTGCCAGCTACCGTGTTCCCTCCTTCCTATGATCCTGGGTCCTTTAGGCGTAATGTGAAGAAGCTATTCAGCAGGCCGGCATGATTGTGTTGAGTAGCGGGGGATAGACTGTCTCTCGCTACTTGATACTCTATCTGGACGGCACTGCGCTTACCATCAGGTGCAGTGTGGTCACATTGCTGCGCCAGAATAAAAAAAAAAAGTCTATGGGCGGCGGTGACTACTTACCATCAGGTGACCCGTCTGCTCGTCTGCCTATCGAGGTACTAAAAAAAAGCTTTGGATAATTTGCCTCAATAATTCAGTTGATGGTAGTTAAGCTAATTCCAATATGTCACTTAAATTATAAGATGAGGTAAATTAAATGTTCATGTATATTATTAGACTGCCTCGGTGGCGCAGTTGTAATTGCGCATGCGTTACGACTGCTGTGCTGATGTCTCGGGTAAAGTGATATTGGGTTTTTCTAATTAGAAATACTCAGTATCAATCCGGAGTCTGGAATTGTATTTGGTATGGCGATAGGCTCGCCCCCTATCACATTTTGGGACCCTAATAAATTCAGCGAAAAGTGGCTCTGCCTACCCCTCCGGGGATTACAGGCGTGAGTGTGTATGTATGTATGTATATATTTATGTACATTATTAGATTAAAATTGACACATCAGTTTAATATGGAAAAAATAAATGAACGAAAAAAAAATACCTATATGATGATTTGATACAAACGGAAGATATAATCAGAGAACCCTGAATATGGGAATATTTTCGAAAAGCGTTTAAAGGGATAGGGTGAATGAAAAGCGGTTTTCGACTAAAAATATCAAATTCCAGAAATAATTTGTTGTAATTGTACCAATAGTTTTTTTAGTGCTTCGATAAACAGACAGGCCACCTGATGGTAAGTAGACACCGCCGCCCATAGACTTCTGTAATGCCAAGGCACAATAAAGCCGGGCCTACCGTAATTGTTGAATGTAATATTATAATGTTATTTTCCATAAAAAATAGATCTAAAAATTATTGGACGTAAGTAGCTCGGAGTCAATATATTTACCAAAAACAGTATTTCCATATTCATTTAAAAATACAATAATAACTTATCCATCAGACACGCTTGTAAATTAATTTTCCAAATTAATTCCTGAATAAGTTTCAGATGAATTTTAATATCCGAACACCGTTTTTGCATTCACGTTTTGACGTCGTATTTGCATGTAAATGCGATTTTTCATTAAATAGCTCACCAGGATAACGTCTGCTGTAAGTTAAACCCTTTTTGATATCCACGACGTGACGTTTGGGTATCACGTAGTAATTGCATTCTCGATTTCCAAAAAGATTATCGTAATTTTGTTTTATCTATATGCTAACTAGGATTTTTGCAAGTTCTCGTTTCCGAGAAATTACGAGGATTTCACCCCGGTAGTGACATGCCTCGACATGTTTGTAATGTGTCAGATAATTTGAAAAATTTAAAATCTGTATATATAAAAGAAGAAACTGACTGACTGGCTGACTGACTGACTGACTGACTGATCGATCAACGCACAGCCTAAATGGCTGGGGTTAGAGACTTGAAATTTTGACAGTAGGTACCTTTTATGACGTAGGCATCCACTAAGGAAGGGTTTCTGGATATACCACCCCTAAGGGGGTAAAATAGGGGATGAAAGTTTGTATGAAAATCCGTAATTTTTTAAGTTAAACGCATGAGTATTTTGTATTGTATACTTTTTCTGCCAAACATGACCTCCACGCGGGCGGAGCCGCGAGCAACAGCTATCATAAATAAACTAAGTAGATCATTTTGAGACAATGTTTGTGTGATACATATATATGTTTTCGGGTCTGGCTGTTGTTGGACCGTAGTCCCTCGTAGTTCTTGATACAGGTATTACCTAGTGTGGGGTCAGAACTATGTGTGTGCCTGTTGGGTGTATTTATTTAATTACATTCATCTTTCATTCACAACGTAATAAAGTGAATGTAAAAAATAATTTTAAAATGTATATAAATACAAACTTTGAACAATATTTTTTATGACTTACAAGTCATTTTCATTTTGATTTGTTTGTTTGTTTAGTTTTCGTCGTTATGCTTTACTGACCCTGAGAATGCAAAAAAGCAGGGAGAATAAAAAGCCTATCACAAAAAATTCTTTCTTCTACAAACTTCAATAGATAGTTCCCCTGTTTATATCTGAGAAACCAGTGGTGAGGTATTGGGTTCAAATCACAGGTTTTACAATCGAAATTTCTGTTG
This sequence comes from Laothoe populi, assembly GCA_905220505.1. NCBI lineage: Eukaryota > Metazoa > Arthropoda > Insecta > Lepidoptera > Sphingidae > Laothoe > Laothoe populi. The sequence continues at coordinate 4,890,385 of HG992161.1, read as the reverse complement.
GACGAGACACTATTATTGTTACTATGACAAATGTGTTTCAGTCCTATCCCATATAGGCATCTATTTTTTTTGTAACATATGCTTACGGCATGCGTTACAATGCCACGTGAAGTAAATTTGATTAATTTCGATCGGTTGAACGCTAAGAAGTTGATGTTCTACAGCGCCATCTACCGAGTTCTTTTTATTTTTTCGGTCCAGAAACCGTCGCGGGCGTATGCACAACAATTCATCAAGGTTTTATTTTAATCGGATGAATAGTTTAGGAGTCTATAGATGACAAACATGCTTACATTGATTTTAATTTATACACATTTTATGAAGATATTCTTACTGCCTTTAGACTTATTTTCAATTGTCTAAACTCTAAACCTCATCATACCCATCAAAAACTGAATTTTAATATGCAAAATTCTAGGGTAAAAACGTTTAGGACTGAAAATTAAATCCATTTACGTACTTGATAATGTAATAAATCCCGAGATATATCCCTTTGAGACCACAAGGTTTTAATATAAAAAATTACATAATTATCCCAAAGCGGGTATACAGATATATATGTAATTAGGCAGCAAATGGCCAATGCTAATGTGTAAAACAAAAGGATATTAGGATCTGTTTACACGTCAACTCCATTAGGACAGAGTAAATATTTAAATAAGAATTCAAAAGTAACAACGATGAGTGTGGAACTTTGTTTTTGAAATCGGTTTTAAATTTCAATGTACTAGAATGTCAAAGAGGTTCGTGGAAAGATGATTAGATTAAGTTAAGATGTGAAAAAACTAACAATTAAGTAGTGAGAGAAACTTGTTGAAACTTAGTGATTACGAATATTTTCGTATTTAATGTTGGCAACATGGCAAGATTGGACACCCGAGTCGACATATGAAGCTTCCCAACCGATAAGGAGCGGGTTAAAAAGAAGAGAGCGGGCGACGCGGGCATTGTGTCTTTGTGATTCTTTACCAATAAACATCTTTATGCAGAGCATAGTATTCATTAATTAATATAGAGAAGTACACCTGAGACTAGTTTGCTATAATTAATTGGAATGATTTATAGTTAAAACTTTAAAATTGGAGTTCAAGCTTGTGTCAATGTCGTACGCCTTGCAAATCATAAAAAAATACGTCAAATTCCAAGACATTCCCGAATAGTCTACTTAAGTAATTGCTATATAAAAATATATGTTAAATATGACTTCATTACGAAACCTGTCTCAATAGAATTTCTATAAGTAGTATTCTCTTATAATGCAGAAACATCTGAAAAAGTAGACGGTGCCGATTTTCAATAAAACTTGGAAAACTACGAAGTTTATTCTCGTGTAACATAAATTAAAAGTGACTAAGAACGTCTGGCTACATTTTTAACTTTCCTACCAAATAATGGCATATAAAAAGCACAAAAACGCTGCATCTCGAGCGCCCGAGACCTCTCTTACAGCCACTACTTATACGGAGCGGTCAGCTCTTAAATATCCCCAATGTCACAGGTGAGACGTTATATTAGTGTAAAATTTCAAACCCGCAAAAACCGATTATATTATTAACCTCTCAGGCCCAGCCAGGCCGAATATAGCCGTACCAAAACAGACAAACAACTTTAAGTCTTACGTAAAAAGAAAACGTAATGTAAACAAATGTCGGCGGCCATTACCTTAAATACGCTTTTAATGCGTGTCCATAAGGGCGACTTTCGTCTGTTTTAGTCTGGCCATATTCCGCCGGGCCGGACCTGATAGGTTAGGATCCAACATCAATACAAAATCAATATCAATACAACAGTTTGCCAGGTACCGTGTTCCCTCCTTCCTATGATACTGGGTCCTTTAGGCGTAATGTGAAGAAGCTAAACAGCGGGCCGGCATGATTGTGTTGAGTAGGAGGGATAGACTGTCCTCGCTTCTTGATACTCTATCTGGACGGCACTGCCCTTACCATCAGGTGCAGTGTGGTCACTTTGCCGCGACAGAAAAAAAACTTCCAAGTCCATCAACGTAATCGGATACATTTGTAAAGTTGATTCAAAGAGTACTCAATAGGCGCGAATTGAATGTTCAATGTAAAGATTGCATGACAAACTAAGACATAGGTCATCATCATGCCTACGTATGTTGTACAAGGCTATTGTTTTTAGCTAAAATATGTTCTTTGCTTTTATAATTCGGCTTTATTATCACATAGGTGTATCAATCGAAGGGAAACCCCTTTATGGTGTGGATCCTTAGTTAATAGTTTGATAAGTTCAAAGAGGTACGCAAATTCGTATTTTTGCCGCACCATCAAGCCGTGGAACAGTTTGCCAGCTACCGTGTTCCCTCCCTCCTATGATCCTGGGTCCTTTAGGCGTAATGTGAAGAAGCTAAACAGCAGGTCGGCATGATTGTGTTGAGTAGCGGGGCGAAGACTGTCTCTCGCTATTTGATACTCTATCTGGACGGCACTGCGCTTACCATCAGGTGCAGTGTGGTCACTTTGCCGCTTTGACCTGACTTAATAGCTGCTACACACACGCTAACAATAACATATAGTTATATGAGTGCTATGCTTTAAAAATTCTCTACAATGATCCATTCAGATGTTTCAAGAATAGCTTATCTAAACAACATCCCTTGTACGAGGTCGTCAACCCACTCTGAACCAATTGTTTTATCCATCTACAGTCTATCAAGCGGTGTTGAGTCACATAATACTATATTTAGATTATCATTCAACAAGAGTATTTTTTCAGCAGTCTCGGAAAAATATGAACTTCGGAATAGCATGTAGGAGATTTTGGAAAAAATAAAGTTCCGCTCGCAAAATTACAAACAATTTACAGAAAAGAAAAAAGGAATTTGGTTTTTACATGTATCTCAAAAAAATTATTTTTTGAGATACATGTAAAAACCAAACTTTGGGAACTTTTGGGGAATTTTGAAATCTAAAAATATATTTAAAAAGAGAAGGAAATTTCTTAAAAGAAAGCCCTAAAGCTATGTTACCAATATTGACAACTTTATAAAGGAGTGAAAATACGCCCGATAACGGATGAGAACGTTAGATGACTTGTCAAGAAATCGACTCGAAACAATTATCTGTTACACAAACATTTGACGGTGCGGGAATCGAACGCATTTGTCTCGGTGCGGGAATCAAACCCACGGCCTCTCATTTCACAGCCAGCTGTCCGCTGCTCCACAGAGACTGTCAAAGAATTAAGAATATTATGTTTGTAACGAATTGGCTCAAAAGTACTGGACCGATTTTAAGATTTTTTTCACCATTTGAATGCTACATTATCACTGATTAATATAGACTATTTTAATTGCAAGAAAAAAATAAGGATCCCTACTAAAACTACAATAATGTTACCCAAGGTGTAAAAAACTGTGTGAAAATAACCTCCACGCGGGTGGAGCTGCGAGCAACAGCTAGTTTGTAACATTTCGTTAATATCCTATTTTCTGTCATCATTCATCCTTATTATGAAATTATCAAGTATATCCGTTTACTGAAAGAGAAAGAACACGTATGATTTATAGCATCATAAAGCAAACTTCTCAACTAAGGTTGCTACATACCAGATTATGCAATATCAAATTAACTGATAAAGTTCGTAATAAGCCATTAGATACAGATGCTTCGAAACAGACTGAATCCACATAGATATAAAGGATATACATAGTTGTTTGGAATGATTTATTCCTTCCAAATGGGATGTAGCAAGGTTAAGGAGTTTTGGCTTTCATTTAAAATATTGACGATAATTATATAAGCAGTTTTTACTTTACCTTGTCAAGAGTCTACTAGCAAAAAATGTATAGCTCTTAATTGCGGTAGTTTTAATACATTAATGTAATAAGAATTGGGTTCAATATAAATAACATACATAAATGGCTTGTACTTACTTACTTATACACTCACGCCTGTAATCCCCGAAGGGGTAGGTAGAGGTGTAACTAGTACACCCACTTTAGCTTGTATTGAGCTTATAATTAATTGTCCTTTATATATCTATAAGCTGTTGTTTTTTTCTTAATAAATAAATATATGTGCTCAATATTATCAAGGATTGGTTCTACATATTTTAGACATATTTTAAGGCAAAGTATAATATCTAAGAAACAGTATGTGGATATGCTGAATTTAGTGCAAGTTTATTTATTTTTCAAATTAATTTGTTTTAAATCTTTTACTCTAGAAGTAATAAACTACACCCACCCAACAGTCACATATAGTCCTGACCCCACAGTAGGTCAAACTTGTATCATGGGTATCAAACACTACGAAGGACTACTGTCCCACAACACCCAGACGTGAAACAAATATCTGCCTGCGACACAAACATTTGTCATTCTGTCATTGTTCACTCGTTTCACAGCCAGCTACTCGCTCGCTGGGCCACAGAGCCTGTCAATGTCTATACTAAAAGTGTATATACTGGTTACTCTTAACTAGTTATAACTAGCAAGAAGCACTAAATTCAATAAATTACACGTCTATACAGGCACAAATTAATATAACATTCCTCAATTATTGGTCACGATTACGGCTTGCAATTACCGTAGATTTTGTTTTACCGGTAAAAAACTGTAACAGATATTTATTTACCGGTAAACCGGTAAAACCGGTGACGCGATTTTTTTAAAGTAAAAATAAATAAAGTTATTGGATACCCACAATTAGTAAAGAATACAAACCCTCGACGGTCATTACATTAAATACGCCTTTAATGCATGTTAATAAGGGCGACTTTCGTCTGTTTTGGTCCCGCCATATTCGGTCGAGCCGGGCCCGATATGTTGATCGTCATATTTTGATATTTATGTCACCAATTCGATCAAATTTTTGCAAATCGATAAATAACCGGGTTTAGCGGTAATTATTTTCTGACAAAATGGGCGGTTTACCGGTAAAACTAAAACCGGGAAACCGGTATTGCAAGCCCTAGTCACGACTCACTTTACCAAATTGAAACTTGCTCCGAGCCTCAAGTATTCTCAATGCATATCACAGAATACCAGCTTACAATATTTACAGTGACATCTCTGGAGCATAGTTCTAATTCTTTACTGCCATTTACAACCAACATCCTAAAATAACAAGGGTGTAATAATCTTGTTTCGTTACGCATAAAATAAATATTGTGTCGTACAAAAAATATTTCTCATGGGTAATAATTATTCATTTGTGTGTTACATGCTGTAAAACTCCGGGGCGGATTAAGGAAGGTCAGATAATGTCGCTTTTTATGTATTAGGATTAATCTGTTTATATTTATTATTGTGTGCTACAACGATTATAACAAAATGCCAGCTGCGTTACAATTAACCTCGGTTATGCGAATGTGTGAGTTAAAGTCAATACTATTGATATAAAATTTCATTTCTTTTTGTTAATTCTTCATTGAACTTCTTGACAGTTAGTTAGTAACGGTAGGCAGCGGCTTTGCTGTGTCCTGGTATTGCAGAAGTCTATGGGCGGCGGTGACAACTTACCATCAGGTGGCCCGTCTGCTCGTCTGCTTATCGAGGCACTAAAAAAAAATTCATTTCTTATCTATGCCTAAACTATTATATTATATTAGAAAAGAAAGAAAGAAAATCTTTTATTTGGCCATAATCACCAGACCAGGTGGCAATAAACGATGAGTACATAAAACAAATAAAAAAAAACTTTAAGGGCTACAGGTAAACAAATAAAACAAGAAAAAGTCTCCCGGCATACTTATGCGCCCCAGCCACCCGCGTCCGAAGCATGACCAAAAAGCCCACAGGCTCAGCGTCCGCCAGGTCTCTCCCACTGCTCTTGCTTGTCGCTATCTTTTGCTAGAGATGTCCAGTCCTTTGAATAATGATCAAGGTCATACCTCGCTTCTGCGTTTTTACCTTTTGATTCCTCCATTATAATCATAGTACTTAATAATATATATTATTATTTAAATAGATTTTTGTTGTGAATGTCGACAAACACCAATTCCTCATATTGAATTTATAGTATCCTTGGAATCATGTTTCAAATTTAAAATATCGTTTTATCCATAATCTCTCTCTCTTCCTGGCTATTCGTCCCACATGATGGTAGGCTCAGCCTTCCTACTATTTCTCCTCCACTTTGCTCTGTCTTCGACGTCATCTGCGGATAAATTGCATTCCCTCATATCCCACTGCACTACATCCTTCCACCTTGTCTTGGGCCACCCTCATCCATAATAAGTATTATTATTACATCTAAATACGCCTCTGCTACAAGAACGATTGTGTCATAAAACGTATGAATAACTCACAGTTCGTGACAATATGGGCCAGTGGCTCACCATCAAACCGAAGCTTGATTTCTAATTTCGCATTGAATGACATCATTCCGGACTGAGTCATTGAGACAGCTCGACGCTTGCACGTATACATGCTAAATATAGATTGCACTTTTTGTCGATGGTATCAAAGAGGTGCAACAGGAAACCGATGAGCTTACAATGCGTCTTGAATAACGATACGTGGTTTATGATAATGCTAATCTATTAATGTTATGATATTTCGATCGTCAGTCAATTTTTTATCCTGGCACGGAAAAGTCACCACTCTGTGCCTGATGGTAAGCCGTCCAGTTGGAGTATCAAGTAGCGAGAAACCATCTATCCCTCGCTACTCAACACAATCATGCCGGCCTGCTTTTTCACACTACGCTATGGCAAGAAGGTGAAGAAGCGGTAGTGGGTCTAGTGTCAGAGTACTCAGAAGGCCATAACACGGCCAAACACCGCACCCCAACTATAGAAACCCGACAAAATTATATAATTGAACTTGTATGAAATCAAGTAAATTTTTAGTACTGAATCATTTCAATAGTGCAATATGCAAGTAATTGACTGTAGATTCGATCCCCGCGCCGAGATATATGTTAGTACAAGTACAGTCAAATTTTTTTTTTATTCTGTCGCGGCAATGTGGCCACACTGCAGCTGATGGTAAGCGCAGTGCCATCCAGATAGAGTATCAAGTAGCGAGAGACAGTCTATCCCTCGCTACTCAACACAATCATGCCGGCCTACTGACAATCATGCCGGCCTGCAGTTATATTTTGCGGGTCTGGGTGCTGTGAGATCGATCGTTTCTCATCGTTCCCAATACCTATAATATAATCTTGGTGTAACAGGATATGTGTATAGCTGTTGGTGTTTTACGGCGAATTCATAACTCCGGCATTGAGTGTCGGTTAATGGACCATTAACCCATTAATAAGCATTTCACAATTGCAACACACAAAACAAGTCAATACTCCGTTAGCGCCAGAAAAATACATACATATACTGTAAATGTAATCCCCGAAGGAGTAGGCAGAGGTGTAACCAGTACACCCACTTTTCGCCGAATCTATTACGGCCCCACAGTCTGATAGCGGCGAGCCTATCGCCTTATCCGGCACAATTCCAGACTGCGGGCTGATACTGAGTATTGCTCAATGGAAAAACCCAATATCACTTTACGCGACCCTGGGATCAAACCCGAGACCTCAGCACAGCAGTCGTAACGCATGCGCAATTACCTTACGCCACCGAGGCAGCCGGAAAAATAATAGTCAAATATTAAGGATCTACAATAAGTATTGCATTTACCGCTTTTTCAGGCAATAAAATGCATTAACGAAATCATTTAGAAGTTAAACTCATAGGATATTTTTAAATCCATTATTAGTGCAATAAAAGTTAAATTTGGAGTCTGCAAAAGACTAGAAAGAGATAATTAAATTAATTTAATTATTGATAATTCAATTGCTACTTAAATAATGTAACAAAAACTGTATAAGTGTGGCAGTAAATCCTATACTTCTCAACATGTCGGTCACGTGTAAAGGTCCGACGTCTATGGTTATTGATCGTCGTGTAATTGTGACCTTTAAATATATGTTTGGTCATTTTCTATCTTCTTATTTTAATCACCTGCTATAAACACTTGAAATACTCAAAACAGCTAATATATCTGTTAATTAAATGTGTATTTCCATTTTCTGTCTTGCATTCCAAACTATCCAAATTCATAATCAACTATTAAGATATTTAACTATTACCTATTATAAAAAGCATTGCATCAATAACGGTGAAGAGCAACATCACGAGGAAACCTGCATACCTGAGAATTCTCAAAAAGAATTTCGAAGGAAGATGTGAAGTCTACCAACCCGCAATAGGCCAGCGTGGTAGACTAAGGCCTAACTAATTGAGAGGCAATTAGAGGAGGTCCGTGATCAGCAGTGGCACAATGTTTAATACAGGTTTAGTATTATTATTGCATCATTACACATTTTGTATTTTCATTTGCATCATCAATACACTTGTAAGTTGTAAACATGTTATAGAAATTAAAATTTATATCCATAGTAAGTGATGTACATTTACGAGATATTCATCTTTGTCTTCACATTCTCCTGTTAAAATAGAATTCAATTAAACTAGAATGCATTCGACATACCTAGTCCTCTATTTGAAATCCATCTAAATTTCAGTTACGAAATTACAAAGTGATTGAAACGCTCTCGATTCTCTCAGGTGCGAAACTCATTGTAGACTTAGTGAAAATTCAACAACAACGGTTACATTTGAAATGTAATTTGATGAAGTATTGGATTTATCCAATATTCATCAACCAATATGATCGTTGAAACGCAAAACAATTATGATCACGTTAATTGTAAATGCGAATGTTTGCGCCTGTGTTTACATTTTCGCGCTGTAATGAATTTGAATTAAATTGGGAATGGATATAGATTAATACACATATAGGATACGTTCAATACCAGTTGCGGTTTGATTCTCGTGTCGGATTAACTATAAATAATTACACATGACAGAAGCTGCTACGAAAAAAAAAACACCCTTGCCGAGTATTATTTTAATATGTTTCATACAAAAAACAGATAATCTTTTTTTCAATGCTCCATTAACCCATATCTACCGTTAAGAATTCCTCTTTCGATTTTGTTACCATTTGATTCGAAAAAAGCTTTTGATGGCACAAAAAGATATTAACGGACATTTTCACGCAGGTGTTGTATGATAAATTATTATTGAAATTAATCAATTTTTCATTTCAATATCTACGCATCGTATCGACAACAGTCTGAATCCATTAGAAAGATTAGCTATTGAAGATAGAACATAACCGTCAGTTTCAATATAATAAAAAATTATGCACGAATTCCATAAACCAATGAATTATAATTTTAAAATGCAATGTGAAGAATCGTTAGAACTTCATACGTAATTCATGAAGCCTATTACGAAACTCCATAACGTGAACTATGCAAAAATGTCAATCCATGCAAAGAACAAAAGGTGCGTTCGGAATCTTCAAACAAAAGCGGATTATACAATTAATTTTCACGTCACATAAACAATAAAATATTGGAACGTGACTCGAACTGAGTTTGTAAACAAAACATTTTCCTTTGAAACATTTCGAAAGCGGCGTCTATTGTGCTAACTCAAATTTGGTCAAGTGCGCTTGAATTCGAATGGGTAATGATGTCATTGTCTAGACATGGTTTAGGAGCTTTTGAGGTCTCATTTTTGAGACTCTATTGGATTCGTAAATGGTCAGACCACAGGACCATTATTGATTCTCATTTAATTCTTTCACAAATATTAAAACAGTATTTTCATATTATGCTTTTTATTTAATATTCAGTATATCAACATTGCAAATATAAACATTAAATTAGATCCCCACTTGTATAACGATGTTTAAAGCTATACGGCATGATTTTGTTGAGTAGCGGGGGATAGATAATATATGTTACCTTAAGGCAATCTTTTGTGAAGAGAGAATAAATGAAATTATTATTATTAATATAATTGTCTCTGGCTACTCGATACTCTAATTGGACCACACTGCGCTTACCATCGGGTGCAGTGTGGTCACTTTGCCGTGTCAGTATAAAAAAACCAATTCATAAAATCAGTCAGTGTTTTCAGTTCAGCCGTGAAAATGTAACAGATAGAAAACTTTCAACCATTACTTCACAGGTTACATTCTTAAAAACGCTGATATACGTGTAAGTTTATTTCTAAACAGAAGAAAGCATATGAAATTTTGTATTCCTTACTTTGAAAACGACGGACTTTCATACAACAGTTTAACCTTTGTTTTACTCCCTTAGGGGTACAATTTCCAAAAACCAGTTCTTAGTGAACGTCTACGTCACGAAATGAGTATATTATGCGTTATAGTTTTAGACATTTCGTGATGAGCTGTCAGTAATATTGCGCTTATACATATTATGTAAAAGATATCCTGCTATACAGATACGAGCTAGCGAAATTGTTACTGACTCCTTCTAAGTTTACAACCCTTATGTTTATATAGATTATACATACATAAACTCTCATTATTCGAGCGTTAGCATTAAATATAGATAACCTTTTATACAGACAATATTAATAACACATCAGACCACATTTAACTTCATTTATATAGTTATCAAAAAATGTGATGCCACTTGGGAAAATTGATTCAAAACCTACTCATCATAGTGCGTTTAATCTACCTGAGAGCAGATGTTCCATACTTCAACGAGATTGTTTTGTATCCCGGTGTTCGATTGAACACGGGATTGTTCCCAATGTTACTTTGAATACGTTCGAGAAAGAAAACATAAAATATTGTTTCTTTATGGAAATATGTAAATGAAAATAGAATTACAAGTAGGTCACGCGTTTGGAGGATGATTTGGACGTAACTTTGTAAGCTAAAATTATAGATCTTGAAGTTTGAAAGTGTTTTAATTCATAAATAGTACACCGACTGCCTTGGTGGCGCAGTTGTAATTGCGCATGCGTTACAACCGCTGTGCTGAGGTCTCGGGTTCGATCCCCGGGTCTGGTAAAGTGATATTAGGTATTTCTATCTAGAAATTCTCAGTATTAGCCCGGAGTCTGGAACCTGTGCCCGGTATGGCGATAGGCTCGCCCCCTATCACATTATGGGACCGAAATTTGGTGAAATGTGGGTGTACTGGTTACACCTCTGCCTACCCCTTCGGGGATTATAGGCGTGAGTGTATACGTATGTGTGTAAATAGTACACCGACTTCAATAAAAAACAAATTATGCGTCACTATAAAATTTGATTTTCCTTGATTTATCTGAGATCCCATCATCAGATCCTGACTTGGTGTAAATGGGACCACCTGGGAAGTATACCCTTAACAAAAAAAGAATTTCTCGAATCGGTCCAGGCGTCTTCGAGTAATCGGGTAACACACATAAAAAAAGATTCCGACGAATTGTTAACCTCCTCCTTTTTTGAAGTCGGTTAAAAAATATCATAAGCAAAGTTGTCCATCAATATTCGTAATAGACTATAAGTTATAATTCAGACTTGGCATTGTAGTAAATATAGAACGAATGAAACAGCAATTAATTGACTGCCTCGGTGGCGCAGTTGTAATTGCGCATGCGTTACGACTGCTGTGCTGAGGTCTCGGGTTCGATCCCCGGGTCGGGTAAAGTGATATTGGGTTTTTCTATCTACAAATTCCTCAGTATTAGGAGTCCGGAGTTCCGGAGTCTGGAATCTGGGCCCGGTATGGCGATAGGCTCACCCCCTATCACATTATGGAACCGATGGAGCGAAAAGTGATTCGGGGATTACAGGCGTGAGTGTATGTGTGTATATGTGTGTGTGTGTGTGTGTGTGTGTGTGTGTGTGTGTGTGTGTGTGTGTGTGTGTGTGTGTGTGTGTGTAAGTTAATGAAACTCTAAACTCAACTTTGAATGAAAATACAAATTAGAATGTATGCCAGCAATTACGTGTCTCAGATACGTTTTTATTAATCTGTACGGGTACTCATACAGCAGGCCGTAAACTGTAGTTAAATGAGTGTGCTCTTGGCCGATGATCTAACGTTACAGATTTAGACGTCAGCTGCGTCTTCCGTAGAATATAGGGATCATTTGTAAACAATGAGTGTTGCTCTTATATTAGTAGCCATTATTGTGTCGGGATACGTGATATCATTATCACCTTGAAATACATTTGAATTCGGTACGACACAAAAATATATTCGCATTTCATTTATTCTCGAGGCAACTGAAAGCAAGCAAATATAGACCACGCTGTAAGACAAATCATTATATTACTCCTAAACATCAGATAGAAATTACTGTACACAAAAATTAATATATTGTATGCTGTTTTTTACGACTTTCTTGATAAAGAAACTCAAAGAATATGGGTCAAAAGGTCGTAATTCCAGCTATGGAGTTATCGCCATAACTGTTCCAGAAATTTAAACAAAAATGTACCCATTTTGCAAAACACTGGCAAGCATATAAGATGAGGCGATCAAACCATGGGCCAATCACTTACCCTGGTACTTTACTTTCTCTCTGTAAAGGCAGATAGGTAAATATATGCATAATAATCTTAACGTTTAAGGATCGGCCCGAATGCGATGTTCCTAAAACTAGACATTAGCTCTATGAGTATTATTACTCAAAGGTGTTTTTTGTCGCAACGCCATAACTTCCATAATTCTTCATCAAATTTTATGATTCAAACACCATTTTAGAGCTTATGTTTACCGCTATTGACTAAAAATACACAAATGTTTTAAAATAATAGGTTTTGCCAAACAATATGAAAAATGAACAGTGCCATCTGTTGACAGTATTATCAAAAAAAATTGTATTGTTAATTTTGGATGACCGATATAGACAATTTTAGGAGGTGCTATCTACTGTCGTATAACACTTATTTCATTACTATTATGTAGATTAAAATATTTCCATTATATTTATTTTAAATATCTACTTTATTAAATGACCTCTATCGGAGCTAAGTTTTCGCATGGGTCCTCTACTTACTTAGTTACTTTATTTTAATCTTGAAAGACAACCTTTATGAATCCAGGTTCAGTCATAATATCAAAATCCTTTTACGTTAATCTATACTTATAATAAATCTGTAGAGAGGTCAATTCTGTACATGAAATATATTTCCAAAATAACTATCAGCGGGTGATTAGTGATCGATACTGACGCCAAAAATGCAATCAGTAAAATTTTTGTCTGTCTGTCTGTCTGTCTGTATGTTCGTTATAGAAACAAAAACCACTCGACGGATTTCAACAAAACTTGGTATAATTGTTCTTCATACTCCTGGGCAGGTTATAGTATACTTTTCATCACGCTACGATCAATAGGAGCAGAGCAGTGAAGGGAAATGTTAGGAAAACAGGAGAACTTACTCCATTTTTTAAGCTTCCGTCGCGTGTGCAGCCTTAATAGTTAAAGCTACACAGAAATCATGTATGACGGAAATGTTCTCCTTAAAATTATATAAAAAATATTCCACGACAGCAAATGTCTATATTTTATGGTTGACTCACAATAACATGTGTAACTCCCGATAGCTTAGCAGTTCGGAGATTTCTGATTATATTTGTCTACTCTTACGTTTATAACACTCACAATCATCCCTAATTAATAAATGTTAACATTATTACCTATTTAATTTAATAAAAAAAGAATTATAGAAATAGGTACAGAAACACCAGGCTATTTTAATTGCAAGAAAAAATAACTCCTTGGATTGTATACTTCTGCTCCCGAAAATAACCTCCACGCGGGTGGAGCCGCGAGCAACAGCTAGTAAATAATAAACCTGTCTCTCTATATATATTACCATCTTGAAATAACTTTCAATGTATTTGTGCTCCCAGTTAATCTTCATTCAGATCCTTTTCATTATCTAATGCGTTTCGCGATATTTTTTTAGATATTGTAGTAATCTTTATTAGTTCGTCCGAGGAGTTATTGTGCTCATGTTTCTGTTGTATATTTTTTGTTAGCCTCTTCATCGCGAGATTGTCTAGTTTTTGTATTTACGCCCTCATCCCAAAGGCCTTGTACAAAGATGTCTGGAATAAATGTTTTTGTTAATGCCTCCTGAAGAAATAAAGCGACATTTGTTGCTTATAAAACGGGATTCGTTTGTCCTTGACTCCTTGTACTTGAGTTTATATTGTTTAATGCTGGGGACGAAATTGATTTCCATAGAATCAATTCGTTACGAACAATGCTTTGTAGAAAAATAAATAATTATTCATTTTAATTAATTTTAACAACTTCATTTACTTGTAAAGTTTCAATGGGTGTAAGCACAACATGCCTGATTAAATCTTTAAGGTAGACTTCCGATACTAGCTTTTCAGACTTAGTGCCAACGAAAGTTTGGGGTTTATCTACGTGATGATTTTTGTCTCACTGGTTTAGTGGATGTGCACTTAATCTGAGAATTTGATATGCTCCCGTGTCCAAAGTTCGAATCAGACTATCACGTCCCACGTTAGAGTTTTAGATTAAAAACATCATACATCGTTGACTCAGTTTTAGAACTTGAGCCTAATATAATCAATACAGACCATCACATAATGGTAGGCAGCGGCTTTTCTGTGCCCTGGCATTGCAGGAGTATATGGGCGGCAGTGTCTACTTACCATCAGGTAGTCTGCTCGTTAGTCTAACCAGGTATTAAAAAAACATCAAACAGAAATAAGCTCTCAAACCGTCAGTGAACTAGTTGCATATCTCCTCCCTACCCACTAAAATTATCAATCGTCATTTGACAATTACCCCTTCCAGCAGATTTGAATGGCTTCTATTTTACTTATTTTTGTTCGGCTTCATAAAATTCTTTCGATAATCTAACTTGTTGATTAAATTAATAAAAAAACGGGTCAACTACCCTATTATGAAAGTAGATTTGACAATACATAAACATTTGTATTAATATAGGTACATAGAAATTATGTGAAATTAGAAAACATTGTAAGCTATGTTTTCAATTTTCTTAATACCGTATTTCCGAAATTTCCAATACATTTATCTTAGCGTCAGCAATAATTCCTCTCGGTCGTTTGCCATAAGCCAGCCCCGATCTTTCGCAGCTATAATCTCAACAGGCATTTCGTAAAGTATTTTCATCGCTTCCACGGTCGTGTACGTAGGCTGCAAAACCGATAAGGTCCTAGGATCAAATCCCAAATCAATCACAAACGATGCCTGATTTTTAGACTTTAAAAATAATACATAAATTTCCTGAGATTGAAATTTGTGCCTATATAAATAAGGCTTTTTATTTGTTGTATCATGGGATATATGTTTGACAAAACGTAGATGCAACTCTACCGAACCTTTGGTGATTCAGGCGTGAGCTTATGTATGTATAGTATCAAGTATGTATGTATTCTTGTTTAAAAGAAGTTTATATTAGAAAAATTTAGTTATTAATATTATAATAGTTTATATTGCTTTTTTATATACATCATTGAGAAGACAATTAATTAAATATTAAATACTTTTTAATGATCAAACGGAACCATACTTTTTAAATAGATTTTTCCTTTTTTTCTCTCGTATAATGCAAATTTAACTCATTATACGTAGTTGTAACTAAACTCATGAAGAATACACAAATGGTAAAGTCAAAAGATCCTTCGACCTTTAAAAGTAAACAGCGCTAGAATAAACTAACTGTAATAACAAAGTCTTAAATTTGGTTTGAAAATAGTAGTGGTTGAATTGTGGAGTGTGGTCTCACCCTATTAATCTCTCGAAGGGTGAATCAAATCCAATAATCCGCTGGAGATCCGGGCGCGTGGTGAGAATCCCCAATATTAGATTAAAACTGGCTGTGTTAGTTTTAACTGATTGTGGTTTAAGCTTACGATCAGCGATGAAGTGTATTTGATTCCGTTTTTTTTTGTAATTGTGTATATTTTTACATATAAAGGCAGTGATAGCCTTAGTTGGTTGCGGTACGGACTGCCAAGACGAAAGTCGTAGGTTCGAAACCCAAGTGGCATACACGTCTGACTTTTCTAAAGTTATGTGTGTATTAAAATGTTAATTATCGCTTGCTTTAACGGTGAAGGAAAACATCGTGAGGAAACCTGCATACCTGAGAATTTTTCGAAGGTATGAGAAGTCTGCCAACCCGCATTAGGCGTGGTGGACTAAGGCCTAACCTCCCTCTTTAGTAGACGAGGCCCGTGCCCAGCAGTTGGATAATGTTTAATACAGGGCTAGTATTATTATTATATTTTTACATACGTATACATATACACTCACGCCTGTAATCCCCGAAGGGGTAGGCAGAGATGCAACCAGTACACCCACTTTTCGCCGAATTTCGGTCCCATAATGTGATAGGAGGCGAGTCTATCGCCATACCGGGCATAGGTTCCAGACTCCGGGCTAATACTGAGAATTTCTAGATAGAAAAACCCTTTCTAGATAGGTGTATATTTTTGGTTATATTTCTCCGTTTGTTTTTTATTTTGATACCTTATGCAGACAATCTTTTGAGATTTTTAATTTGAATTCCGCGTATGATGCCAGGTTCGATCAATTATCATTTTCACTTTATAGCACACACAGACACACACAAATACACTCACGCCTGTAATCCTTGGAGGGGTAGGCAGAGGCATAACCTGTACACCCACTTTTCACCGAATTTATTTCGGTCCCTTAATGTGAAAGGGGGCGAGCCTATCGTAAAAAGCATTAAGAGAATAAACTTAATTTTGATATTATTAAAAACATGGAAATAATGTCCCTAGAAATGATGTAGTTCATGATCATAGTCTTCGGATCTTGATATAGATAGATAGCGTGATCAGTACTGCTAGAGAAAAAGTTGCTTTATTACTTTAAATATATACCTCAAATTTGTCAAAATGTCGCTTACGGCCTTTTAGCAAACGGACGGCAGAATAATTATTACTTCACGTCAGTTTTCTGTGAGATTGTCCCAATCCTGTCGAGGCGGCATATTCTTGCTGTCGACAAAGCTATGTACAGCCTAGCTAGGCTGTGATAGAGTGATAGAGCTCTATCACTCACATTTCATAACATAACCTTGGTTGAAAATCGAACAATCTCTTGTAGCATTCTCAAACACTTAAACTGTCATCAGAATTCATTAAAGCGTTTAATAAACAATAAATATAGGTGGTCTACTAATAAATAATATCTTAACGACCGGCTAGGCACCGGAAGAAACGATAAGGGCCATCCTTAAAAGGGCCACTGACATAAAAGTTTTTAGAGCCCTTGAATACGCTCTTGTGACTGCTATGGAGTACCTACATGAGAGTGAAGTAGGTGATGCAATCTAATGTACCTAAAGGTCTTTCGACAGAACTAGAAATTAGTTTCAATATTTTACAGGCTTTATTTATCTCTACATATCAAAATATGAATGTTTCTTTCAATTACGCGTTTGCGTCTCTCTAGGTCCCTGATACCCACAACACAAGACTCGTGTCTTAGTCTTATCCTCCTTATGGGGTCGGGCTTATGTGTGTGACTGTTGGGTGTTATTTATTATTAATTTATGAAATGGAAATTAAATTCAAGAGGCATTATAAAGCATGCCGACAGTCACTTTACTGGCTCGTTTATTTGATTAATTGCTAATTAATTGCTGTTTATTGGTTCAGGTATGAGCGGCTGGTCAGATTTGTCTATTTTTAATAGCTAAAAATATGAGTTTTAGGAGGGAAAAGTTGCCATGAAAATTTGGGATAAACTGATAGTGTTTTTATATTTATAGTACCGATAAACTGAATCACGCATGCGAAGCTGAATCAACCATATTTCCCTCAGGGAAAATCAAGCTATGAATAAAATCCACACGGATTAAAGTAGTTTAGATTTACTTACGAAGTACCGGATAAAATATTTGTTTAAATTTCCTGCAAATTCTATATCTCAAATATACGTTATAGTTATCTTTGTTGATAGCCAATAATTTAATTAGTCTACGTATCTTCTTGCATACGTGCATATAATATAATAGTTTGGAAACCCCCCCCCGAAACTCAATCTGCGTATAGTCTAAAGCAAGATACATGTCAGCCTCCGTGGCGTAGCGGGCGAGTAGCCGGCTGTGAAACGTGAGGTTGTAGGTTCGTTTCCCGCACCGAGACAAATATGTGTGTGACAGAGAGATATTTGTTTCGGGTCTGAGTTTTGACCGTAGTTCCTCGTAGTTGTTCATACCCGCGATGCAGGTTTTATCTAGTGTGGGATCAGAACTATGTGTGAGACTGTTGGGTGTATGTCAGGGTGGTAACACGAACTTCTTCGTCTCAAATTCGACACCTCTATATCCCATAGATGAACACGATCGATATTCATCGATATTGATATCGGTTCATTCAACTAAGAGATTTATCGCTCGGGTACGTAGGTATCAACCTACGTACCTAATAAATAAGTTTCTTATTTTAGAGGGCCACACAACACGTTCCTTTTCACATGCTATAACAATTCAATGAGTCAACCTTATCTAGTACTTGAACTCTTTAAAGTGTTCCAAAAATATTCAAATATTTGACTGAACCATCCGTTCTTCAAATAACCCTTTATCAACTCATCGCTATATTTGGTATAGGTATGTGTAACTAGATGTTGCTCGCGTCTCCGCCCGCGTGGAGTTATTTTTGGAAGGAAAAGTATACAATCCATGGAGGCATCTTAAGCTATAAAACCTTTCTATATTTTCCTATCCCATAGGATGCGTGCATTTTTCCGGGATAAAAAGTGGCCTATGTCATTTTCTGATCCCTAAACTACCACTATGCAAAAAATCATGTCGATCCCTTGCGCTGTGAAAAACTAAACTATCCCACGGAAATTGTACAATTTTCCGGGATAAAAAGTAGCCTATGTCCTATTCCAGACTATAATCTATCTCTATGCCAAATTTCAACCAGATCCGTCCAGCCGTTGTAGCATGATTGAGTAACAAACATCCATCCGTCCATCCAAACATTCGCATTTATAATATTAGTAGGATTAACAGAACTAGAAGAACACATGCATACATTTGATATCCTATGTTTTTAAAAGTGATAGGTGACGGTAGGATTCAAATAAATTACTGACGAAGATAATTGTCATCATAAACATTAATATCTGATTTTACGTTTGGAATCATCAGATAAGTTAATGCGATTGATAGAAGAAGATATTTCTTAAAAACATGTTTGTTTAATTAATGCTGTATTTAAATAATAGATTGACCTCATTGTTTAATGTGTAACGTTACCACCACAAAACTTGCTTCTTACGAAATGATAATAATAATAATAAGAACACCTAACAATCACAGACTTAGCCCCGATCCCAACCAATCCCACACCAAGACACGAGTCTTGTGTTGTGGGTATAAGGGACTACGAGAGACATTCGGTCTCACAACACCCAGACCCCGGACACAAACATCTGTCTTTCACACAAACATTTGTACCGTTGTGGGAATCGAACCCACGGTGTCTCGTTTCACAGCCGGCTACTCGCCTACTGCGCCACGGAGGCTGTCAATAATATAATCAGTTCGGATCAATTATCAACATAATTTGTAATTTTGCTCCATGACACTGCTAAATTAGTCAGTATTTGCATGAATTAATGTCTCTATACTGAGGATAGCGTTGGAATTATCAAGGCGTACAGTTTCTGAAAGGGTTCTGATTATTAATAGGACGACATCACTGATTTTAAATGAAACTAGTTCATTATGCAAAAACTTTATGTACATAAACAGTAACCAAAAAATATTACAATATATGTAATTTTTTTATCCTGGCACGGCAAAGTGACAACACTAAACCTGTTGGGAAGCGCAGTATCTAGTTAGAGTATCAAGTAGCAAGAAATAATCTATCCCTCGCTACTCAACACAATCATGCCGGTCTGCTGTGTAGCTTCTTCACACTGCCCCATGCGGCAAGGTGGTGAAGAAGCGGTCGAGGGTCTAGTGTCGGGTACTCAGAAGGCCGCAACATAGCAAAACAACGTACCCCAACTCTAGATCCCCGACAAACATGGATGGATGTACACTGGCTGACCCCAGAACGCAAAACACTGTGGCGAACGGGGTGTACGGTTCGGTATCCGAGCGGGTATAAATATCCTATCACCAGTAAAATTGATAATACGAGCCTTGTTAATAAGGCCCTGCTGCTGGGCACAGGTCTCCTCTACTATAAGATCGGTTTGGGCCTTAGTCTCATAAGGCTAGGTCTAATAAGCGGTGGACTAGGGCGGTAACAGAGTGGTGGCCTAGAAGGGGACGAAGAGAGAGAGGCAGACCACCAGCCAGATGGTCTGATGACATCAGGAAGGCGGCCGGTACATGGTGGACGAGGTTAGCACAGGACCGAAACGAATGACGTGAAAGAGAAGAGGCCTACACCCAACAGTGGGTCGATACAGGCTGAACGAAGAAGAAGAAGAATAAGCGGTTTGGTAGACTGCACATACCTTTAAAATTCTTATAAGAATTTTCAGATTTACTCACGATGTTTTCATTTACCGTCAAAGCAAGCGATACACACGTAACTTTAGTAAAATCAGAGGTGTAGGCCATTTGGGCTGGTTTCGAATCTACGGCTTGTTTCTATTCTTCTCGGCTGTCCGTACCACACCCAATTACCTTTGTGCTCACGATATACAACTGGAAATAAATTCGACGCAACTTGAGTGCACTAGTCCTGCCTATCCTTTTATATTTTATTATTTATATAAGTTGGACTTTAGCGTCTGTATGAGTCAGACAACAGTTATTATAGATCGCATTAATAATTAATGATTTACAATGGCCGGTGACTCAAGTACAGCGCTTATTAATATTGAACATTCTTAATGTGCACTTGAGTGCTTAGACCACCCTCGCTTGTTTTGGGTTTAGTGGGGACTGATTTAGTTAGATACTCTCGAATCACAAGGACATCGCAGTTCGAAAAAGTAATAAGTAGAGTCTGTCCAAAATCAATTTTATTTCTATAATATTAAAGTTAAAAATAGCATGTAAGAACGGCGAGTGTTGCCAGTATATGTGCATGCCGGCATGTAATTGATATGTAACTGTTTTTTATTCTGGCGCGGCAAAGTGACCACACTGCGCCTGATGGTAAGCGCAGTGCCGTCCAGATAGAGTATCAAGTAGCGAGAGACAGTCTATCCCCCGCTACTCAACACAATCATGCCGGCCTGCTGTTTAGCTTCTTCACATTACGCCTAACATTGGTTAACATTATGAGTACACAGTTAATTCGTCAAACTTCTGGCATTGCTACAAGGAACAGATATAGCTTAGCGGGGAGCAGCACAATCCCGATCGGTGGCATAGTTATTAACTTATAATTGTATTTGGGCTCTCAACGCAATTATTAGCCATCATCTATTAAACACAAACTACACTGAAAACTAATGTACGCACACTGATTAAAACCAAACTTCACTTCCGCTAGTTTCGTATAGACTGCCCCGCGAGCGTTGATGCTTTCCTTTTTATAACAAATCTTCCCCACCGAGTATCCAATCTACCCACAAATATTTCGTAAGTGACCCCCAATATTTCCATAAAAATCTAAAGTACCCTTACACAATAGTCATCCTCTTTGTTGGGCTACATCAAAAGAGCAGTAATACCTACGTGTAAAGCAGTTATTTAAATATAAATAACACCCAACAGTCACACACATAGCCCCGACCCCACACTAAGATACGATTCTTGTGTTGTGGGTATCAGAGACTACGAGAGACTTTTGGTCTCACAACACCCAGACCCAAACATATGTCTGTCACACAAACATTTGTGCCGGTGTGGGAACCCACGGCCCCTCGTTTCACAGCCAGCTACTCGCCAACTGCGCCACGGAGATAGTCACTACTAGTTATTTGTTCTGTATTGCCATACCAATTAAGATTTTGCAATCATGCGACAGATAACTCTTTGTAAACCCACTAAAAATATTCACGAAGATCTTTGTAGCTATGTATGTTTGCTAATTCCATATATAAAGTTATATAATAATAAGTAAAAGTTTTTTAATTCATAAAAAGTACACCAACTTCAATAAACAACAAATGTCACTATAAAATTTGAGGGTTAACCTTGATTTTTCTGAGATCCCATCATCAGATCCTGACTTGGTGCCAATGGGACCACCTGGGAAGTATACCCTTTTAAACAATAAAAAAAATCTCGAATCGGTCCGAGATTCCGACGAATTGTTAACCTCCTCCTTTTTTTGAAGTCGGTTAAAAACGTGCACGCACTATGAACTTGCTATGTTACGTCTTATAGGCTAGTGCAGAATAAGTAAGCAGACCAAGGCAAACCGTAGGTGTTTTTAAAAGGCGCGCAATATTTGCCTTTCCAAGTTCATTATTCATATGATATCATCGATTTCCTGTCGCCATATTATACTGCAGAGAACTATAAAATACATTAACGCGGTGATATGGTCTGGAGGAAATCAGTGGGTTGGGAATCCCAATCCATTCTCCCACGAGTTGATTTCAATTTTTCGTTCAGTGGTGATGTCAGAGATTTTCATCCGAATTAACCACTGGTTATTGAGATAATTGCACTCAATAAATTAATAATTAAATATGCGTATTGTATTGTAGGGCGAGTCGTATTTTACTGTTATATATTTTTCTAGTTACGTGTATATACATTATTTATTATCGCTTGCTTTAACGGTGACGGAAAACATTGTGAGGAAACCTGCATACCGAGAATTCTTATATGAATTTCAAAGATATGTGAAATCTACTAACCCGCATGAGGCGCGGTGGACTAAGGGCTAACCTTTATCTTTAGTAGAAGAGGCCCGTGCCCAGCAGTTGGATAATGTTTAAACAGGGCTAGTATTATTATTATTACTATAGCTACGTATTGTAGAAATACTCATATTATTATAGATAATTAAAATGTTTGTTACTAACAAGTTCTATATATATTTCAGTTACTATACTCATACAAATTTTATAGTGACTGCCAATACCAGTCAAAGACTTGTTATGGAGAATAGTGAAAGAGAAAACATTAGTGTTTTCACTTAATATATCAATGACTTGGCAGCGGATCTCTTTTTTTGACCTCATTGTGGGTTTTTAATTTAGCTTACGTAGGTGGTGGTCGTAAGTGATAGAGCAGTGTTAAAGCTTTATATAGCTTAAATTAGCTGTTACGACCGAGTTAATACTACTGTCTTAGCTAATTTAGTTGTCACGTTTCTTAAGATCAGTGAGAATAAGCCCAAAAATGCCTTCTCATAATCTCCATTATTTTCCTTTAGCAACTGCACCCACGCTTTCTGATTCTGAATGTTTATTGATGGTAAGATAAATTATTGTAAGTGGCCATATTATTCCAAGACAAGGTGGAAAGATGTAGTGCAGAGAATGAGGGAATGCATGTTATCCGCAATTGACGTTGAAAACAGGGCGAAGTGGACGAGAAACAGTAGCGAGTTGTGGCCTTCCGAGTATTCTGACACTAGACCCTAGACCGCTTCTTCACCTCCTTGCCCCATGGCGTAGTGTGAAGAAGCTGCACAGCAGGTCGGCATGATTGTGTTGAGTAGCGAGGGATAGATTGTTTCTCGCTACTTGATACTCTAACTGGACGGCACTGCGCTTACCATCAGATGCAGTGTGGTCACTATGCCGTGCCAGGAAAATAAAGGAAGGCTGATTCTGCCACTATGTGGGATGAATGGCCGGGAACAGAGAGAGATAGTGGCACGTATTATTATGCTCGATTTCTAACCTTCTAAAAACTAAGCTGGCCGTAACTATTAATTGACAGCCTCCGTGGCGCAGTTGGCGAGTAGCCGGCTTTGAAACGAGAGGCCGTGGGTTCGATTCCCACATCAGGACAAATGTTTGTGTGACAGACAGATATTTATGTCCAGGGTGTGGGTGTTGTGAGACCAAAAGTCTCTCGTAGTCCCTGATACCCACATTTAAGACTCGTATCTTAGTTTACGGTCGGGGCTATGTGTGTGACTGTTGGGTGTTATTTATTTAGTTATGTCGATAGCTGTCCTTACATTTACTACCAAAAAAAAATATTAATATGGACCAAAGACCCCAAATCTTTCATACGATAATAAATCAACTGATGTTCAACGTACAGTATTTTATAAATATTTCCAGACACGTTGAAGGCATATTTAAGCCCATCATTCCTTCACCTCAATTTTTTAGCTCGCCTAAAAATATATCAAGGTATCCCAAATATGTAATATTCAGCTGAAGGATGATTAATATTCCTTCCCCGGTTTATAAAGCGTAATGAAGCGACTTTCTTGGGCAAACGGGCGGACGATGAGAGAAATGGATTTTTATACGTGAAAGAGATTTGAGTAAAACATCATATCTTTATCAATATTTTAAATAAAAATGAAATTATTGTAAACTATTATGAATGATTTCTCAGTTATTTAGTATTTGTTATCATGGGTTAAATAGTGAACAACACCATTTAAAGATTAACTTGATATACTAGCACTACTTGACTACTAGCACATAAATGTCACTTTTGTTTGCACAACATACAATTGTTGTGCAAACAAAAGTGACATTTATTAATAAATAAAATATATACAAATCTTTTGTTTTCTTCTATTCTGTAAAATATTACAAATAAACGACCGACTTTGACCGATATCTCTTTCATTTTATGCGCCTATGCCATTCAGGTTTCAAGGGCATAACACCTTTATTATCTATTACACTCTTATGAAAACACACTTTGCAATTTCACTTCATGCGACGCTTACGACATTCATGAGAAGGCTTTGAAAATATTACCTTTTATTGACTAGCAACTAAATTCATTGACATAAAACGAATTTTACGGATTATGTCGCGGTTGCGCAAGATCCCACACGTGATCTAGGTAGATCATGTGTTGCTGTGAAACCGTGGGTTCGATTCCCGCACAGAGATAAATGTTTGCGTGACAGGCAGACACTTATTTCGAGTTTGGCAGTTGTGGGACCGTAGTCTCTCGTAGTTGTTGATATGACCAGGATGACAGTTTTGACCTAGTGTGGGATCTGGACTATATGCGTGACTGGTGTGTGTATTTATTTATTATTATTAAAATACATTCGACAACCTCCGTGGCGCAGTTGGCGAGTAGGCGGCAGTGAAACGAGAGGCCATGGGTTTGATTCCCACGGGACAAATGTTTGTGTGACAGACAGATATTTGTGTCCAGGGTCTGGGTGTTGTGAGACCGAAAGTCTCTTGTAGTCCCTGATAGCCACACACAAGACTCGTATCTTAGTGTGGGGTCGAGGCTGTGTGTGTGACTGTTAGGTGTTATTTATTATTATTATTTAGCTTGTGTACTGCCGTGTATAACTATAAAATATCAGTTTTCAATACCAAAAAGCTTGAGGCTTGATAAAATGGTAGTTGACATTATATGTTTTATTAATTTAATCAATAAGATACGTTTCCTTAAACCTATTAAAGAAATAATTGTATTAAACAGCTCGAAGTAAATTAGAAGCCATTCAAAACTCGTGGATTTGGTAGTTGTAAAATGACAGAAAAAGATACACGATATGAGTTATGACGTCACTACCAAGAATAACCATTACGGTGCAGTCGTGCGAAGGAGATAGTAAGGTTCCCACAACGCATACATTTTTGCTCATACCAAATAATTAAAATAATAATTATATAATTTTTAACAATTTTTAATTCGGTTTCCGCAAAAGGATTTCTTTTTCGTATGATTCAATTGCAAGCGCAGCGTTGGACGTCCCCCTGCAAGGTGGACAGACGATCTCGTAAAGGTCGCAGTAACCCGCTGGATGCAGGCCGCTTCTGACAGGTTGTTCTGGAAATCTTTAGGGAGGCCTATGTTCAGCAGTGGACTTCCAAAGGCTGAAGAAGAAGAAGAAGAAGATGATGATTTAATTAATCATTTAATGTTACAACATGCTCGAACTGTTTGTTACTCAAGTTCTAGCGATAGTCCATTTGGCATGACAGTCAAACAGCGCCAGTTTATCGGTTACAAGTAAATTTACGATTTTAAAACCGTGGTATTGTAACAGCTGTAAAACCAACCATTTATTCTATTTTTTTATTACTATAGAACATTCTAAATACCCTATGATCAGACAAATAAAGCTTTAACACAGACTGACTCATAGTTTATTTAGTATTATTTTTTTTTTTTTTGTTTTGCTTTTTTACGCATGAGTCAATTAACATTATTACCACAAAGTTGTAAGTAATTATCTCAGTCATAACGTACCGCTACAGCCGCTTGGTGTATGAATCATGCAAATGTATAACACGCACCATACGTTATATAAATCAGTTTATTATTAGCGAGGCGTCATATTGTCTACTGAGATATCGCAGGAAAACCGCAACGTTGTTTGGCGCAATTCAATATTGTGTATTTACACACTTAGATCATAGCCGCATAAACGACTTATTCAGAGAAAAACTTATGCTTGTTCAACCATATTGTTTTATGGTTTCATTTAGTGACATTTATTGCACGTGGGCTATCAGTGTGACAATAGTTATATGCGTCAATAAAAATGCTCTTCGGTTTTAATTTTTGTATTTTGAATACAAAAATTAGTCATACATGTTAGTGCTTTTAAGCTGTTTGATTTACGACTCTGTCTGTACACGAATATCTACATATACACCATTTAACTATGTATGTCATACACTAAGTGTTTTTTTCTCATTCGTATTCCACTCCACTAACATATTTAAAAATTAACTAGTTGAGATTAGCATTGTATTAGATGTTTTTCACTTTCTTATCACGTTAACACTTAATATTAATTCCGGAACACAAATTTGTGGGTTATAATTATGTTAAAAAACTTTAAACAATTTTGTATACTATTTGTACCCGATTGTAACCTGTTTTGTGTGTAATAAATAAATAAATAAATAAATAAATAAATAGCTAAATAAATAAACTCCATTCGTTAGTAAGCGTATCATTTGAGGAAGGATGTTATAGGATACTCTGCATATAGGTTTTAGGAGAACAAATTTGAAGATTTCTCCAGAAAATTCTGGAATTTTAGTCGTTTATGGTACTGATAAACGCAATCACACATGCGGAGCTCCTGTGGAATAATTCTTTTTACTGTTTAGTTGGTCTATCGTTTCCGAGACTCCATCTAAGTACTGCCGCTTTATCTATTTCTGCCGCCAAGCAGTTATAGATAAGCACTTTGAAGCGAGTGAAAATAATGGACATTATCAAACTTAATATCTTATGTCTCAGAATGAGTATGGTGCAGTGTCATACTTGCTTGTAATTCAAAGGGTGGCGTTGTTAACTGTACTGCCTGCCAGTCGAGCGAGCGTGATTTAAGGTTTCTCTCTTTAGTAGAGAAGGTCCATGCCCAGCAGTATACAACAAACTGATATCATAGTTTATAACACCCATACTAATATTATAAATGAAAAAGTGACTGTGTGAAGGACATAGGCTAAGGGAATGGCAATGGAAGTTTTAAAATTATTTTAACTTGTGAACAAATTCAAATTATATTCTGAAAATTACAGTACTTTGCTAAGAATTAATGTGACTAAATCAGTATGTTTATTTGCCTTACAGTTGTGATGTTCAATTTTCTTGCTATCTTTGTGTAACATGAATTGAGAGTTTTGCACTATTACAGATAAAACTTTATCTTACGTGTACATTTTTAATTAAATGTAGTATAGATGTTACTACTAAAACTAGTAGTAACATCATCTAGTTACTAAAAGTTACATGAATAATCATTAAAAAAGGCTCTTTTGTCTCCAAAAATAATCTCGAAGGGAGTGAAATAAGGGTTGAAAGTTTGTATGGGTAATCAGTAATCCCTCAAGTTAGGGATCTGAAAATTCATATTTAGGATTTAAGAAATAAAGAAATACGTGCCTAAATATTTTTGCTAAATCAATCAATGGAGGTTCCATGCGGGCGGAGCTGCAGGCTACAGTTTTGTATAAATACTTAATTATACGGATTCTATGTTTAAATTCAAAGCAATTTAACATGTAAATATTTATGTATATTTATAAAACATATGTGGCTAAACTTCATAGCGGCCTTATGGCAGGTTCTAGACCGGTATACCTACACAAATGACTAGATTTGCGACTAAAATGTATGCGTACCGACGGCCTTGAAACGCTATTGGTGCATAATATATTTATCGTTGCCGACAGCTATTGTTTTATTATGAATGTTTATACAAGGATCTGAGTATGTTTAAGTACAAATGCATGGTTTTACAGACACTACTATCATCTAAGATTGATTTTCTACCATGTTTAAGTAGTTTTGTGTATCCACAAGCTGTTCAGCTCTTAAGCAGTGGCTTGAGAGCGTTGCGTGATGTCAGTGTAGGTGCTTGCTGTTATTGTAAGTTTTCACCACGTACGACCTTAGTCATTTGAGATTTGTTTTTTCATTGCTTTTGTGGAGGAACGAGTGATAGTGTTCCTCTAGCGAAGGGGGAAGATCTCCATGCCCGACCGGCCGCGGCCCATTCAACAGTTGATATTTGGAGCTGCTTAATGTCATTTTAACTACCGCGATCCAAGTTGGCGACTTCGCTATTTGTTGGTATGAGGCGCTGTGTGCCGCACACTTTGTTAATTAAATAAAACGTGCACTTGGTGTTAATATTTATAAAGGTATATACATTTTCAGTAAAATACAGCGGAACAAATTGTCATCTGTTCCACTTGATTACAATCTAAAATCTAGCCTGACGAGTAGCGGCCCTATCCACCATTGTCGAATACTTCGAGCATCACCTGCATAAAATACTAGTTCTTGCAATAGGGTAGTTGACAGTAAGTGAAAACCTAATAGAATTTTGTTTTTTAAAATTGATTTTAGACTAAAAATATTGAAAATTAAACCAATATGTTAATTTATATGTGATTATTTAATATTTTCTAATAAACAAATATGTAAAAATAAATCATTTTGTCACGTGACATGAAACACAAATCAGTCATGCACTCATGCGTGAAGTCACCGTATGAAACATCTATTAAACGCTGAGCCAAACGTGAAGGCGAAAATGAAGTTGGTTTATAAAGATGCAAAAAACGTATGTTTTATGTTTATTAATAATAATATTTTAATAATATAGACCATGAAGAATGAATAAAACAGTTTCCCAAAAACGGTCAACTAGCTTATTATTTTAGGACTTTACGGTAGGCGGGTTCCACCTTCAATGCCAATTTAGACCAGCTTGGCGAACTGGCTTCTTCGAGGTGATTTTAGAAATACTGCAAGGTGGTTTTCAATAATCGTGTTTCTCGTCTCGATATTATTTTCTGAATTGAAAATAATAAAGATTCAAAAAATTTCATATCGATATTTTGATTTCGACAGATTGCCCAATATTTTTAAACTTTCACAGTTGTAATTTATATGTTTTCGAACGACCTCTAATTTAACTTAACTTAGCAAATTTCACGACACAATGAATACTACATTTTAGTGTTATTTATATTTACTACTGCACACTTTATCGAATCGCCAAACTTCTATCGATTATAAAACAATGAGAATTCACGCTGACGGTACTTCAGAGACCATTCCAATTGACGAGACTGTACTTTTATACTTTCTTTATAAATATTGTTTGGATATTGAAAAACAATCGCTTCGATTTGGTTATTAAAATAGGATCTCTTTGACTTTGTTCCATAGTTGTTGTTCTGATTGACTATGGAACACAGTTGTTGTTGTACTACTTCATGACTAATATTAATACTCTATCTTCATTTGCATCCACTTCACCCAATGTGTTATTAAAGTTGGTATAATTGACTTTGTTCCATAGTTGTTTTAATTGACTTGTTCCATAGTTCTTGTTCTAATTGACTTTGTTCCATAGTTCTTGTTCTAATTGACTTTGTTCCATAGTTGTTATAATTGACTTTGTACCATAGTTGTTATAATTGACTTTGTTCCATAGTTGTTATAATTGACTTTGTTCCATAGCTGTTGTTCTAATTGACTTTGTTCCATAGTTGTGATAATTGACTTTGTTCCATAGTTGTTATAATTGACTTTGTTCCATAGCTGTTGTTGTAATTGACTTTGTTCCATAGTTGTTTTAATTGACTTGTTCCATAGTTCTTGTTCTAATTGACTTTGTTCCATAGTTGTTATAATTGACTTTGTTCCATAGTTGTTATAATTGACTTTGTTCCATAGTTGTTATAATTGACTTTGTTCCATAATTGTTATAATTGACTTTGTTCCATAGTTGTTATAATTGACTTTGTTCCATAGCTGTTGTTCTAATTGACTTTGTTCCATAGTTGTGATAATTGACTTTGTTCCATAGTTGTTATAATTGACTTTGTTCCATAGTTGTTATAATTAACTTTGTTCCATAGCTGTTGTTCTAATTGACTTTGTTCCATAGCTGTTGTTCTAATTGACTTTGTTCCATATTTGTTATAATTGACTTTGTTCCATAGTTGTTATAATTGACTTTGTTCCATAGCTGTTGTTCTAATTGACTTTGTTTCATAGTTGTTATAATTGACTTTGTTCCATAGTTGTTATAATTGACTTTGTTCCATAGCTGTTGTTCTGATTGAATTTGTTCCATTCTTGTTGTTGTTCTACTTCATGACTAATATTAATACTTTGTCTTCATTTACATCCACTTCACCCATTGTGATATTAAAGTCTCTAAGCCGATATCCAAAAGTTTCAATGTTAGAACCCTTTGTGGAAAGATTTATTCAAATCCGTTCGCCCATTTTCGAGTTGGGGTGATGGGGCGGTGACCCACCCGTTGGGTGTAAGTGTCCTAGAGGTCAGACCGCCCGATCTCAAGTTTTCCAATATCATACCCCATCCATTTGAAGAGTTTCACCTGAGTTATTTAATATTCACACCGTCAGTCTTGAGATTAATTAATTATGCAAAATATTCAGCTAGTTTTAGGTGTTTGTTGTGAATTTTAGTTGGTGAATATTTTGTAAGGCAAGGTGTTAACTGTTTTAATAACTTTGCAAATTGATATGAATTTTTTTATCCGTATTTTGATTCCATTATAGTAATAATGTACTTAATATATTTTTAAAGAACATTAAACGTAAACTACTGTTATAATAATACTAAATTTTATAATATACTAGCGGACCGTGCAGACGTCGTTCTGCCCGTAAAAGCAGCGCCACACCGACTGCAGCACCATCTGCCGGGCTGATTTGTGAATCTTAACCATCCAGGGCGCCACCCAAACGCATACAAAAAAATCATTCAAATCGGTCCAGCCGTTTAGGAGGAGTTCAGTGACATACACACGTACAGTAGAACTATATGTAAAGATATCAATAATCAATTTAAAATTATCGATTTTAATACTAAAAATGGGCTATATCAGTAGATAACTAGGACTAGAGGAACACCACGTAGGAGAAGTGTAAAATGTTTAACTCTCGAGAATATCTGACCTAAATATCAGGGATGTTATGGAGCTCCGTAACCGTAACCGAAACTATCGGATATCCGAAATAAAATTCTATCCGTAACCGTAACCGAATCTGAAATAAACGTTTCAAATAATTTCGGATTTTCTAATTGAGACACGTTATGACTGATTTTTGTTTTTGCCTGGCCGAACCGACACCGATATAATATTATTTACATATCCGTATCCACATCCAGATCCGAAATTTCAAATCCATAACATCTCTACTAAATATCAGACGTTTAACCAGTCACGGGTTATTTGGATACCGGTGTCCGGTTAAAACTGGCAATACTCACCCTTATTGACGCGCGTATTAAGGATATTTGTAACGTTAATATTATGGAAATAAAGTTGACTTTGGTTTTTTACTCACCGCTTAATACCTTTTTCCAAACAACGGTATGCTAGTGTTACTGGAGAGAACACGAACATCGTATCCAGTTATTTTAATTCTCGAAACAAATATTTTTATGACAGCAGTCTTGATAGTTGCACTATACAAGTCCGTTCAGAACACTAACTTATCTAATATAACCTGAACGCATAAAAATACAAAACTTTTAAATTAAATTCGCGAAGACATTCCCGAGGGAAGCGTGGCGAGCCGGCTTAATGTATTGGGACACCTGAGGTACGTCAACAGGAGTTCCATAGTTTGCAAAGTCTGGAAAATAGGTTTTATCTTTCTTCTGTTGAAATATTCCACGAAGTTTGCGCAGAAATGTATTGACGGGCGCCTTAGCGAGAGGCTGGGAATACAGAACAGCACTTGACAAAATAACGTGAATAAACACAAAAAAAAAACAAAAGAAATCTTAGCTGTAAAATAATATTGTGTATAGAGGGCTTAGCATAAGGGTCACGAGATATTTCGCGTGCAAAAGACAAAGATATCACACATAAAATTAACAAAAACAATAAATTTACGTTATCATTATTTCGTTGATAAAAGTTTTTTTATCCTGCCACGGGAAAGTGACCACACCGCACCTGATGGTAAGCCCAGTGCAATTATACTATCAAGCAGCGAGAAACAATCTATCTATCCCTCACTATTCAACACAATCATGCCGCCGGCCTGCTGTGTAGCTTCTTCAAACTATGCCAGGAGGTGAAGAAGCCGTCGAGGGTCTAATGTCAGAGTAATCAGAAGCCCTCAATACGGCCAAAAATCGTACCCCAACTCTAGACCCCCGACAAAAACCGGATGTACACTGGCTGTGTACGGTGGTCACTATCCAAGCGGATATGAATATCCTACCACCAGCAAAATATTTTAGTATATTTAACCATATACTAAAATATTTTGCCTAACCCATCTCATCAGTAGAGGATGCCCATGTCCAGTAGTAGGATTTAATACCTATTATTAGGTAAGAGGTAAAATTGCTTGTATCTATGATCTGTATATATAAAAGAAGAAACTGACTGACTGACTGACTGACTGATCGATCAACGCACAGCCTAAACTGCTGGGGTTAGAGACTTGAAATTTCGACAGTAGGTACCTTTTATCACGTAGGCATCCACTAAGGAAGGATTTTTGGAAATTCCACCCCTAACGGGGTAAAATAGGGGAAGAACGTTTGTATGAAACTTCGTCATTTTTGAAGTTAAAAGCATAAACATTGGTAATAAAAAATATGTGTTTCAGGATTTTTGGAAATTCCACCCCACGAGCAACAACTAGTTATGATATAAAGAGCCTTACGTGTACTTTTTACTTTCAAAAGATACATTATAGAGATATCTCGACAAAACGCGCGAACAAATTTTCTCATGCTGTTATGCTAGGTCGGTTGGAAATGTTTGAAGAAAGCCCACATTATTCCGACCCGCAAAATGTACTAGAATAAATCTTAATCCCAATGTTTTGCCGAAATATTAGATTGGTTCACAACTTTACGTAATGTGCCAATCTGAAATACTGCATGGGTTCTAGTTTGTACGACATATTAGGTCGTTTAAATCGTATTTTGTTCTTTTGGTCAAGATTGACCGAGAAAAGAAAACATCTTCATCAATGTCATATGTAACTATATGTAACTAGGCATACCTAGAAGCGAATGACCTCCTAAGTGACCGACAATACGGATTTCGCCGAAACCGGTCAACTGGAGACCTTCTAGCGTATGCCACTCACATCTGGAGCGAGGCCGTCGAGAAGCATGGGGAAGCGCTTGCCGTTTCACTTGATATCTCGAAGGCCTTCGACAGAGTGTGGCATGATAGCCTCTTAAGCAAGCTTCCATCATATGGCTTGCCCACTGGGTTATGTGCTTGGATATCGGACTTCTTGAGGGAACGATTGATTCGAGTGGTCATTGATGGCTGCTCCTCCGATCTATTGGCTATCAATGCCGGGGTACCTCAGGGGTCCGTACTTTCTGCGACTCTATTCCTGCTACACATCAATGATCTGCTTAAGCCCGGTACTTTTGGGTACGCTGATGACAGCACAGTGGTAGAAAGTTACATATCTAATGCACGAACCAGTGGAGTGCAAGTCCAGGCCCTCAGGGAGGCCTTGGTAGAACGCTTGAACTTGTCCTTAAAGGCAGTCTCAGATTGGGGCGATGCCAACCTGGTCAAGTTTAATGCCACTAAGACCCAGGCTTGTCTATTCTCTGCTAAACGGAGTCCCTTCGAACTGACTCCTACTTTCAGAGTTGTGTCCGTACCGATAACTGACCACCTAGAGATTCTTGGTGTAACTTTGTCTCCAACTCTCAGTTTTGGCTCCTACATTGAGCATAAAGCTCAATTGGCTGCCAAAAAGCTGGCTATCCTTGCGAAGGTGACAGCTCCTTGATCTGTATCAAGCGCAAGTCCGGTCGTGCATGGAGTACTGCTCTCATCTTTGGGATGGATCAGCCAAGTACCAGCTTGAGGCATTGGAGGCAATCGAGAGACGCGCCAAGAGACTCATAGGCAACGATTCCATAGTCGAGGCAAGGCTGCAAAGCCTTGAACACAGACGTAAAGTTGCTAGTTTATCGGTATTTTACCGGATACATTTCGGCGAGTGTGCCTTGGAATTACATAATTTAATTCCCCCAACCCCTTTCCATCATCGGACGACAAGAGACTCGGCGAAGCGTCATCGATACATGGTTGATATTCCACCAGTGCGCACGAAGCGTTTTGCTAGTACATTTATCATGCGCACCGCTAGAGAGTGGAACTCTTTGCCGGAGTCTATATTTCCCGAAAATTATAACTTGGGTATCTTCAAGTCAAGAGTGAATAGGTATCTTCTAGGCAAGCGTGCTCCACCGTAGACCACATCATCACTTTCCATCAGGCGAGATAGTGGCCAAACGCAAGCCTACTTCGATTAAAAAAAAAAAAAACTCTGCAGTCAGCAATACCTATAGTATTAGGGTATTTCTTATTATTAGAAATACCGAGGATATAACGGAGGTATTTAGGAGACTAGTTGGGGGTACATTAATAATGACAACCTAAGTGGGAGTAGTAAATTTTTAATATAAAACAGAGTGCCTTCCGCGCTCCGGTAATCAGTTTAGTTGTTTTGTGAAGTAGACGAGACGATAGCCAGTATATTCGTGGTTCGGTGTTTTAAGTGTTAATCGTAATCAGTTCAATGGCCGCGTAGTTCAGCTTAGAGGGTAATGCTAGTAGATGAATTATAAAGAAAAGCCTTAAGTGAATCCGGACATGCGTTTATGTTAATAATAAGCACTGAGATGTGTAACAGTGTCATTCAAATCAATCAATAATAAACATTGTATTTGTGCCTTTTAAATATCCATCTTGCATAGTTTTGTTGATGTTCCTAACAATAGATTATTATACACATACCTATAGGTTATGAGTGGTATACTCTGCGACGTGCTATTATAATACACCTATTTAGTTGATTATTGTAACACGAAACTGTCTCGGTGGCACAGTTGTAATTGCGCACGCGTTACGACTGCTGTGCTCAGGTCTCGGGTTCGATCCCCGGGTCGGATAAAGTGATATTGGGTTTTACTATCTAGAAATTCTCAGTCCGGAGTCTGGAATCTGTGCCCTGTATGGCGATAGGAATATTGGTTACACTTTTGCCTACCCCTTCGGCGATTACAGGCGTGAGTGTATATCCGTGTAACATGAAAATGATGGCAAATATATTCAAAATATTTTTTACATTTCACTCAGTAACTTTATTTTCTTATTTTTCAAGCTTTGTCTTGTAATGTTTTGCTGCTAGCAAAAATGCTTTATATAAGGCAATGCTTTTCATAGCTGAAATAGAAATGAATAAATATTACCACTTTAAACCTATCGTACATAAACTCTAATATCTTTCTATTAAAATATACTCCCGCCGGCATTAGTCTGTATTGACGCAATGAAATAAATTACAGATTTTGCGCAAAAAATGTAAGCATGAATATAATAAGTTACCCTTTACGTCGGATACTTCGGTAAATCGCCGAATATTCCGCCTATAATATAAACTTGCTGATATTACAAGTTATTACCTTATATCTTACTGGAATTTGTCAATTATTTTTAACCGACTTCAAAAAAGGAGGTGGATCTCAATTCGTCGGATTCTTTTTTTATAAAGCATAGACCGCAAACGTGCAAGGGGGTCATTACGGTAAACTATCTTCACGGCCTAAGAACACCCACGGTAGGCAGCGGCTTTGCTGTGCCCTGGAACGGTAGGCAGCGGTTTTGCTGTGCTGGTATTGGTATTGCAGAAGTCTATGGGCGGCGGTGACTACTTACAATCAGGTGACCCGTCTGCTCGTCTGCCTATCGAGGCACTAAAAAAAAACCACAAGACCAGAAAAATTTCCGATGATTCCGACCTTAAAGATGAAATGGGGATTCGACAGGGGAATAACTTGAGCCTTCTTAATCTTACTTACTTTTCGAAAAGTGATACTTCACACCGGTTTTTCGAAGACTGTCCCAGTCGATCCACTGTAGACCAAACTGTCTGTAACGTGTTGCTGGTGGTTAGATATTCATATCCACCCGGATAGCGACCACCGTACACAGGGTGTAAAACCCGCCATAGTGGCTTACGCAAGTGTGTCGCGTTCCGGGATCAGCCAGTGTACATTCGGTTTTTGTCGGGGGTCTAGTATTGGGGTACGATATTTGGCCGTTTTGCGGCCTTTTAAGTACTCTGACACAAGACCCTCGACCGCTTCTTCACCTATTTGCTCATGGCGTAGTGTGAAGAAGCAGGCCGGCATGATTGTGTTGAGTAGCGGGGGATAGATTGTCTCTCGCTACGGGATACTCTTATTGGACAGCCGCGGCACTGCGCTTACCATCAGGTGCAGTGTGGTCACTTTGCCGTGCCAGGAAAAAAAGTCTAAAGTAAAATATAAGCTCACATCGTCTTTCGTCACTACCGAATAATGAAATTCCAAGAAACACAATGTGATAACTCAAGATAATATTCCGAATATTATATGCACAGACGACGGACAATAATGGTTCTGTTTATTTACTATACATACATATACACTCACGCCTGTAATCTCCGAAGGGGTAGGCAGAGGTGTAACCAATACACCCATTTTTTGCCCAATTCATTACGGTCCCATAATGTGATAGGGGCCTGTTGCCAAGCCGGGCACAATTCCAGACTCCGGGCTGATACTGAGTATTATTAAATAGAAAAACCCAGTATTACTCCGCCCGAGGGATCGAACCCGAAACTTCATCACAGTAATTATTTTTTCGGTTCCACGGGGTAGCGACAAGTTCATTAAACGCGGACGAAGTCGAGGGCAAAAGCTAGTTTATTATAAAGAACGAACTGGTAAACAAATCTACTTACATAAAAAATAAGATCTCCATATCTACGAAATTGGTTGCGTTTTATTATACAAGTCTGGAAAACCGGTCAAGCCCTGTGTTCGAATCCTAAGCAATTTTGAGTTTGTTATTGTAAAATTCATATCTGAATTGTCCATTATTACTTTTTACAGTGATAGGCGCACTCTATATCACATCATGGGACAGAAAGCTAAGGTAAACCATGTGTAGTTGATTGAAATAAAACGAATTTTACGGATAATATCGCGGTTTTTTTTACTTTTTAACCCGACGTATAATATTCGCGTAAATAGAAGAAACTATCATGTGTAGTTGACTTCTGCCTGTGCTAGGAGTGGACTTATTTACCTTTACATTTAAGCATTTTATACTAAACTATTTATTTTATGACATTCTGGCGAAAGGGCGAAAGTATCAAAATTAAGTATCGGCTTTCAAACTATTTACCGAGTATGAATAATTCAATAGGAGTAAATCGCTACGCGTACCAACGTGCCCCTAAACAGACGAACGATAAAGTCCTGTGTATTGAGGCGACCTTGTCTATATTGCGCACAAGACCTGAGAAGTAAAAGCCCGTAACGACATGTCTGGCGTATTCTTCTGACGTAAAACTTTTATGACTGCAGTAGTGAAGAGGCGTTATTTTAAGTAAAGCGAGCGTAAATGTATGATTGATGAGGGAAATAAGAAAGTATTTGAGTACATCGGAGAAAGGTTTTGTTTGTTTTTTTTTGTTTGGGGTAGGATATTCAAATCCATCAGGATAGCGACCACCGTACACAGGCTGTAAAATCCGCGATAGTGGCACACGCAACTGTGTCGCGTTCCGGGATCAGCCAGTGTACATCCTGTTTTTGTGGCGGGTCTAGAGTTTGGGTACGATGTTTGGCCGTTTTGCGGTCTTCTGTGTACTCTGACACTAGACCTTCGACCGCTTCTTCATCTTCTTACCCATGGCGTAGTGTAAAGAAGCAGGCCGGCATGATTGTGTTGAGTAGCGTGGGATAGATTGTTTCTCGCTACTCGATACGCTAATTGGACGGCACTGCGCTTACCATCAGGTGCAGTGTGGTCACTTTGCCTTGCCCGGATAAAAAAAAGTGTTTTACCGAATAATTAGCTGTGTCTAGCGAGTCACTTCCATGAATCCTTGTATTTGCTAGCATGGGCCGTAACGTCATGTTAGATAGCCTATAACCGTCCTCGGCCTATGTAGGCTCTATAATGATTTAAATTTAAACCAGACTGATAGTTGCAGAGATCAGCGCTGTCAAACAAACGGTTTCATCATCTACATATCTTTGAAACACAAGTAACTTATCTCTAGATTCAAGATTGTGTCTAAAATTTTATATTATCAAATGTGAAGTTAGATTACAAAGCGTCTTATAAATGTTTGAAATTAAAACTGACAAGTTAACAACGTTCGTACCGTCTGGTCTCTAACCAAATAAAATCAGTTTGCATTTCAATTAACCTGGATAACCCTTCAAGCTTAGTTTGCATAGATGTGCAACTTTAATCTACGACGAGAATTGGTATTATAAGCAAATTTTACTATTGATCATATACTACGCAACATAAGGGTTTTAAATTAAATTAAGCGTCAACCGACTGACTGCCTCGGTAGCGCAGTTATAATTGCGCATGATTTATGACTGCTGTGCTGAGGTCTCGCGTTCGATCCCAGGGTCGGGTAAAGTGATATTGGGTTTTTCTATCTAGAAATTCTCAATATGTGAATGTGTGCCCGGTATGGTGATAGGCTCGCCCCCTATCACATTATGGGACCGAAATAAATTCGGCGAAAAGTGGGTGTACTGGTTGCAACTCTGCCTACCCCTTCGGGGATTATAGTTATTATAGTGTATATGTAAATTAAATTAAAATCTATAAATTCTTAAATTTCCTACATCGAATATTAGTGGCACATGTTCTATTATAGATCGATTAGTAAGTTTGATCTTTTCGTAGTTTATTTGAAACTAATTTGCAATTTTTACAACCACCTAAATTCAGAAGTCATTTAGTGATTTGTCTGCGTCGTTCAAGCAATAGCTGTCTAATTTCAAGTTTCAATACTAACGCTTCGCTCTAGTCGTTGTTCTGGTAGCCATTTTATGACAATTCCTTATATAGCGCCCTGTTCCACTTTGAATACATCAGTTGAACAAAGACAATGGTCCTAGTTTAGTTTGCAGAGAAGATCTGAATTAATTGAAGCTAATTTATTCATTTTGCATAATTGGACATAAGCACTGGCTAGATTCCGAAACCGTTTAGGTAAAACATCATCATGTCAGCCGAAGGACGTCCACTGCTGGACATAGGCCTCCCCCAAAGAGTGCCACAATGACCGGTCCTGCGTCACCCGCATCCAGCGGACTCCCGCGACCTTTACCAGGTCATCAGTCCACCTTGTGGGGGGTCTACCCACGCTGCGCCTTCCGGTACGTGGTCGCCATTCCAGAACCTTTCCGCCCCAACGGCCATCGGTTCTACGCGCAATGTGCCCCGCCCACTGCCACTTAAGTTTAGCGATTCGGAGGTAAAACACTAGCTTTTAATATAGCAAATGATAAGAAAATCATACTGTCACCATGATTATCTAGTGGTGTCATATTCAATTTAAAGTTTTAGGGTCGATTGGTGAATTTTTTGCTATTCTGATCCTTATTCTTAGAGGTTGAGATTATTTATAAATCGAAATATCGTTGAGCGGCCCATTCTGTAATGTAGTAATACCATTTGGGTCATTGTCGGCCAGAAGCAGAACCAAGATAGTGCAAAAAGAACTGATATTTAACCAAATATATAATTTTTGCTTTTTATGACGCTTCTTTGTAACGCCATCCATAGCAAAACCACTTTCTTTTATTCACTCTCCTCCGATAATGTAAGACTTAATTTTAAGAAAGTTAAAATTAAGTCATTATCAAACATTTTTTCATAATCACATTCATGATATTTAATATCTATAAAACTTTTTTGCCAATTCGTTTGAAGTTTATAAAGATAATGTTGATTTTACTATATAACTATAGATTAGTATTTACTTCGTTCCACTCTTCACTACTGCAGTCTAAAACTCCAGAGTCGTCTTTCAGTGTCTTTATGTGTGTTTTTTTTTGTAATGTAATGACAAACTTCAAAAGACCTACGGCTGAGCTTCTTGGTGCTTCTTCTCAGACCAGTGGGCATTTCCGAAGCACCGGTAGACTTAGATTTTAGCATTACTATGACATGAAAAAAGTGCCCCTAGTGGCCTAATTTACAAAATAAATGATTTGATTTGATTTGATTTGATCAGTCTACTGAGTTTTATGATTATTTGTATTTAACATTCAAACAATCGTTATTTCTGTTATCTTATCTTCTATCTTAACAAAACGCCTTTAAAGTACTTCGTAATGTTGTTATTTTGAGTCGCTATTTACTAAGTGTACTAAGAAGTACTTACAACATCTTCTTATATATAAAAATCAATTGCTGTTCGTTTGTCTCGCTATAACTCAGGAATGGCTGGATCTATTTGGCTAATTTTGATCTTGTAATATTTGTGGAAGTTTAGGGAAGGTTTAAAAACACAATTTAACCCGGTAGATGGCGCTGCTGTCCCTCAAAACAAATAAAAAGTTTTAAAAGAAGAAAAAAATATATTTTAAACAATAAATAAAAATTAATTAATATTAATAAACAAAAAATAAATTTTTTCAATTTTTTAAAAGGACGAAGCCTTTTCGGACCAGAAATAATAGCTGAAAAATTAAGCATTCAAAAAAGTATCAATTAATTACAAATAAATATAAATTTATTTGATCAGAACAAAAAATAACAAGAACAACAACAGCAACATAAATAAGTTACTTTTTTTCAGTGTCATTTAAAAGAACTGTAATGTTTGTGCAGTTCGTAAATGTAATATTCAAATTCATGGCGTTTTTAGATGAAACCTGCTCTAAAATTTCGGATCTTTCATTTTCTTGATGCATCAATTTTATCTAAATTTGCGTGTGCCAAGAATAATTTGAGTGCGACAAGTAAACTTGTCGCACTCGTCGGCAAACGGTTCTTTTTCAAACGTAACAGCGAGCGTCAAGATACTACTTTTCCCGCATGAGTAATACAATAATTAATTTATTAATTTTAATAACTACAAGTAGCTCCTTTAACTGCAAAATCTTGTTCTTTGTATATTTTTCGCAGCGGGCGGTTAGCCGGCTTTTAAACAAGAGGCCGTGGATTTGATTCCCGCACCGAGACAATATTTGCTTTGGGTCTGGGTGTTGTGGGACCGTAGACCCTCGTAGTTGTTGATACCCACGATACAGGTTCGGCCTAGTGAAGGGTCAGAACTATGTGTGAGACTGTACTTATTATTATTTAATGTATAAAATGAAAAAGCATTTAAAAGGACTACTGTTTTTCAGTATGATGCAAAGAAATAGAGCTATTCGTATTTTAATTAACCCTGCACATAATCTACCCGCTTCTTTGTTGCATATAATTAAATCATTAAATGAACCTAGACCATATTTAACTTATTCCGCTCGGCATTGTAAAAAATCTTCTTAACTGTTAGCCCCTAAAATATCCGAATCATTTTCTCTGTCCATAACATCTGTTGAAATAGGCAAAAATAAATCGCCAGGTGCCGATGCCCTATATCGAGGTAATTCGATGCAGCCGCGCCTCGGGCGATGTTCTCGACAAAATATTAACACATTATCGGCTGCTGGAATTCGAACGATGGTATTGATTTCGAGACAGTATCGATTCATTGGTTGTATATTATATTAACGGTAGGCAGCGGCTTTGCTGTGACCTGGCATTGCAGAGGTCTATGGGCGGCAGTGACTACTTACCATCAGGTGGCCCGTCTGCTCGTCTACCTCTCCAGGCACTAATAAAATAATAAAAAAAATGTGTATTATGATATATCTTTTTT
The DNA here is from genome assembly GCA_905220505.1 of Laothoe populi. Lineage (NCBI taxonomy): Eukaryota > Metazoa > Arthropoda > Insecta > Lepidoptera > Sphingidae > Laothoe > Laothoe populi. The sequence continues at coordinate 4,848,250 of HG992161.1, read as the reverse complement.
ATTCTTAAGAAGAAAATAAGCAGCCTTGTTAGGAGTGGTATGGAGTATTAAGATGAAAGTCATAGGTTCGATCCCAAATGGCATTTACCACAGACTTTTCTAAAATTACGTGTGTATTCATTGTTAATAATCTCTTGCTTCAACAATGAGGAAACACATCGCGAGGAAACCCTCATAAGGCCTAATCCCTCTCATTAGTAGTCACGTGCCCAGCAGTGGGACAGGTTTAATACATTGTTGATATTATTATTATAATATAATCTTCGACATATGCTTTTGCTCGGAAACTGGTAATTTTACATTATTATATTAATTAATTCAAGATATAAAGTAAACAGCTTAGTGTTAGTTCTATCAGAATTTATACCATAAAATGCGTCTCTCAACTATAACTCACAATAATTTGTTACTAAATCAACATCACAACTCAATATGTCAGTAAAGTTTCTACTTGAAACACTCAAGCAAAAGTAATCTATTATTTTATTTATACGGCAGTAACAGTAAATGTTCGAACTTCTGATCGTAAACTTAAGTAAAATTTGGGGGTAAAACGCTGATCGGTTTTGTATTAAAGAGATTCAGAATTTTATTGCTCGTACAAAACGAGTAGAAGTACGAAGTAAAATAAAAAGTACACCGACTTCAATAAAAAACAAATTAAGCGTCACTATAAAATTTCATTTTCCTTGATTTTTCTGAGATCCCATCATCAGATCCTGACTTGGTGCCAATGGGACCAACTGGGAAGTATACCCTTTTAAACAAAAAAAGAATTTCTCAAATCGGTCCAGGCGTCTTCGAGTAATCGGGTAACATACATAAAAAAAAAGATTCCGAAGAATTGTTAACCTTCTCCTTTTTTGAAGTCGTTTAATGACAGTTATTGGCCAGATGTTTATGAATTTTACTCAATATTAACATTTTTGTCATCGTGATAAGATATTTGATCTTGAAAAAAATAAGCCTAATTAACAAAGGATTAAATGTGTCTATTAAAGAGATATTAATGATTCTTGCCCACATAGTAATAGATTCTAGATTACACAACATGGTGATCCAAAAGTACTGAATTCCAAAATTCGATCTAATTGTCAAATAAAATGTTCTGTCTATGACAAAAGCAAAAATATTTATAGTTCAATGACAAGATTAAGAAATCAACGTACGTTAGATAGTTTGAAAAATTTAAAAAGTTTCATAATAAATCTTGATTTTACAATCAATACCTTTGAAACAATCTGGACAGATTTTAAATTAATGACTCCTTGCCTACATGGGATAAATGTTATTATAGCGGCGATAAAACTCAAACCAATTTCGGTAAACAACGCGTAGGCAGACACTATAAACTAAGCCAAAATTCCAACTATTCATCTTATGATATCACTTTGATTTATTATGTTTCGATAACATCCAGTGATGGAACAAAGGCTGTTACATTTTTATTAATGTCCTCAAATTGTTTGTCTTTCACAAGAGAATATATTGATAAATTCTCACAGAGAGGATTTATGCTAATAAGATCAGTGTGACGCTTCACTATGTCTACACAGAAAATTATATTTGATCAGCAAATAGGGTTAGTATAGTTATAAATGAATATGTTAGTAATCGTCGAATCTTTTACGTTTCATTCGTATTTAACTGGAAAAAATAGGACGAATTTCGGTTACTCTGTGAAACCCATTAGCTAACAGCAACGATCCATACAAAAAAACAGTGGAACCTTATTTCTGTCCATTTGCTGCATCTGAAAAACAAAACACGTCGATGCCAGTGACTAAAAGAAAAAATGGTAAGTTTGAAATCATTAATTTTAATTTAGCTCCATCACTCAACTATGGTTAGTAACCAAGATAAGACAAAGGTTTCGCGTGAAAAATATGTTACTTATTTAATGGCTGCAATAACGCTAGTTATATCTTGATAATTATATTATTACTATTATATCTTGGTCTTTCGAGTTTCGATTAATTCCACATAACTGTAGATCTGTACTATAGTTTGTTAATAATAATAATATTAGCCCTGTATTAAACATTGTCCTACTGCTGGGCACGGGCCTCCTCTACTAATTAAAAATAATCAAGATTCATTTTGATATCTTCGGTGCCAAAGTCCTATGGAGTTGTAGCATTGTATGATGTGATACCCACGATACATGTTGCACCTATTGCGGGGTCAGGACTACGTGTGTGACTGTTTTGTGTTATTATATGAAACGAAACAAGCTCGATACATTGACCTACTAAGAATAGTGGAATTCGTTTGGTTTGTGTTCGATACATTATTTCGAGACAATATCTGATGATTCATCAATAGTGTAAAAGCTCACACCTACGCCGAATTAGGGTTGCCAAATAGCGAAAATCAAATAGTTTTTTTCAAATTTAGTCTTGGCACGGCAATGTGACCACACTGCACCTGATGGTAAATGCAGTGCCGTCCAATTAGAGTATCGAGTGGCGAGAGACAATCTATCCCCGCTACTCAACACAATCATGCCAGCCTGCTTCTTCACACTACGCCATGGGCAAGAAGTTGAAGAAGCGGTCGAGGGTCTAGTGTCAGAGCACTCAGTAGGCCGCAAAACGGTCGAACATCGTACCACTACTCTAGACTCCTGACAAAAACCGGATGTACACTGGCTGATCCCGGAACGCGACACATTTGCGTGTGCCACTATGGCGGGTTTCACACCTTGTGTATGAATATCCTACCAACAGCATTTTTTTTCTTTTTGCCCAAAATTTGAAGCTTTCATTTAAAATATTTTGATCCTTTAATCCTCGTTAAGACAATTAGTACATAACCAATTAGTTAAAAAACATCACAATAGCACAAAACCAATTAAACAACAAAAAGTTTATTAATATTTTTAAATTTCGCCTTAATGTTTATTTTTAGAATGATTTTTGATGTAAGCAGATAATTTTTACTTCGACAACCCTATCCTGCTGATTGTGTAGTACCATTAAAATTCATACGTTTCATCGTAACTCGTAAATAAATAAACTTCAGAGGCCGGCTAAATAAATATACGTACAATGATTCAAACTGTGTCACTTTATAAATAGATATTACTATCATAAATCTATTAGATGTTGGATCTCTAGATCAGGACCATTTTGAATCTGAAGTGAATGAGAAGCCATCCTTATTTTTTAAGGAAAAGAAAGGAATAAGTAGGGTTGACAGTATATTTTTAACCTATTATCGTTTTAATAAATCTGCCCAAAATTAAGTAGCTGAGTTAGAATCCATTCATATATGGGGGAGTGGTAGTTGTCAAATTAAAAAAAACTGTGCTCGATGTGATTCATGACGTCACTGCCTGCAATGGCATTACGCTGCAGTCTTGCGAGGGAGATAGTATGATATTCCTGCTATGCACGCACATTTGCTCATACCGATATTTAAAATAATAATTGCGACTTCATTTTTAGATTTTGATTTTGTTTTCGCGAAAGAGTTTCTAATATCTTCAGGTATATGTATAAAATAATGATCAGAAATAAGCAGGTGACTATTGCAGTTGCACTCCATCGTATATAGACACTGATAATGATAGTTATACAATTCCCATACTCAGGTCTTTGGACCAGCCACAGCATATTCAGTTCTTATTCTACAGAATGACGTTAAATCAATGTTGTCATTACGATAAAATAAACAAGATGTCAAGTCAACTGAGACTATGGGAGTGAACGAGAGGAAAATAAACAAACATGTAATGAGCAATTTGAACTTTCGTAAACAAGAACGTTGTGTAGAAACAATCGGAAGCTTCCTGAATCCGTTTTCAATGATTATGGAGGATGAATTGAATGCGTGTAGCATATGAAATGTACAGACACATGTTGGCCATTAGCTGGTCTCCAGAGTGTTTAATAGGGAAGTCCTAGATCGGATCGTTCAGAAAGATCAACTTCTAATCGTTACAAATTTCATATCTCAGACACAAAAGATACAAGCACCCGTAACTTATAATGATAGACAAGATCATCGGGAGAAGACGAAATACATCAGTGGATGGGCATTGTGAGCTCTATTGAGTTTTCTCGCCTCGCGAGAAACAACATTGGATATTCCAAGCAGACTGCCAACAGTCAGTAATTGGAGAGGCGTACAAAGAAGAAAATGATGGAGGATGATTTCACTCTTCATCTAGCTGATGGACAATATTATATTAATAAACTGTTCAAGCCGGCCTATTATACTCTCGACAACACTTTCTACGACCTGGCTCTACAACTTAAGGCTTGATGTAAGAAATAATTCGTTGTTATAAGTTCCTCTTTTTAATCTTGGCACTTGCAGTCCAATTAGAGTATCGAGAGACGATCTATTCCCCACTACTCAACACAATCTTGCCGGCCTGCTTCTTCGTCCCTCAAAACAAATAAAAAGTTTTAAAAGAAGAAAAAAATATATTTTAAACAATAAATAAAAATTAATTAATATTAATAAACAAAAAATAAATTTTTTCAATTTTTTAAAAGGACGAAGCCTTTTCGGACCAGAAATAATAGCTGAAAAATTAAGCATTCAAAAAAGTATCAATTAATTACAAATAAATATAAATTTATTTGATCAGAACAAAAAATAACAAGAACAACAACAGCAACATAAATAAGTTACTTTTTTTCAGTGTCATTTAAAAGAACTGTAATGTTTGTGCAGTTCGTAAATGTAATATTCAAATTCATGGCGTTTTTAGATGAAACCTGCTCTAAAATTTCGGATCTTTCATTTTCTTGATGCATCAATTTTATCTAAATTTGCGTGTGCCAAGAATAATTTGAGTGCGACAAGTAAACTTGTCGCACTCGTCGGCAAACGGTTCTTTTTCAAACGTAACAGCGAGCGTCAAGATACTACTTTTCCCGCATGAGTAATACAATAATTAATTTATTAATTTTAATAACTACAAGTAGCTCCTTTAACTGCAAAATCTTGTTCTTTGTATATTTTTCGCAGCGGGCGGTTAGCCGGCTTTTAAACAAGAGGCCGTGGATTTGATTCCCGCACCGAGACAATATTTGCTTTGGGTCTGGGTGTTGTGGGACCGTAGACCCTCGTAGTTGTTGATACCCACGATACAGGTTCGGCCTAGTGAAGGGTCAGAACTATGTGTGAGACTGTACTTATTATTATTTAATGTATAAAATGAAAAAGCATTTAAAAGGACTACTGTTTTTCAGTATGATGCAAAGAAATAGAGCTATTCGTATTTTAATTAACCCTGCACATAATCTACCCGCTTCTTTGTTGCATATAATTAAATCATTAAATGAACCTAGACCATATTTAACTTATTCCGCTCGGCATTGTAAAAAATCTTCTTAACTGTTAGCCCCTAAAATATCCGAATCATTTTCTCTGTCCATAACATCTGTTGAAATAGGCAAAAATAAATCGCCAGGTGCCGATGCCCTATATCGAGGTAATTCGATGCAGCCGCGCCTCGGGCGATGTTCTCGACAAAATATTAACACATTATCGGCTGCTGGAATTCGAACGATGGTATTGATTTCGAGACAGTATCGATTCATTGGTTGTATATTATATTAACGGTAGGCAGCGGCTTTGCTGTGACCTGGCATTGCAGAGGTCTATGGGCGGCAGTGACTACTTACCATCAGGTGGCCCGTCTGCTCGTCTACCTCTCCAGGCACTAATAAAATAATAAAAAAAATGTGTATTATGATATATCTTTTTTATTCTTAAGAAGAAAATAAGCAGCCTTGTTAGGAGTGGTATGGAGTATTAAGATGAAAGTCATAGGTTCGATCCCAAATGGCATTTACCACAGACTTTTCTAAAATTACGTGTGTATTCATTGTTAATAATCTCTTGCTTCAACAATGAGGAAACACATCGCGAGGAAACCCTCATAAGGCCTAATCCCTCTCATTAGTAGTCACGTGCCCAGCAGTGGGACAGGTTTAATACATTGTTGATATTATTATTATAATATAATCTTCGACATATGCTTTTGCTCGGAAACTGGTAATTTTACATTATTATATTAATTAATTCAAGATATAAAGTAAACAGCTTAGTGTTAGTTCTATCAGAATTTATACCATAAAATGCGTCTCTCAACTATAACTCACAATAATTTGTTACTAAATCAACATCACAACTCAATATGTCAGTAAAGTTTCTACTTGAAACACTCAAGCAAAAGTAATCTATTATTTTATTTATACGGCAGTAACAGTAAATGTTCGAACTTCTGATCGTAAACTTAAGTAAAATTTGGGGGTAAAACGCTGATCGGTTTTGTATTAAAGAGATTCAGAATTTTATTGCTCGTACAAAACGAGTAGAAGTACGAAGTAAAATAAAAAGTACACCGACTTCAATAAAAAACAAATTAAGCGTCACTATAAAATTTCATTTTCCTTGATTTTTCTGAGATCCCATCATCAGATCCTGACTTGGTGCCAATGGGACCAACTGGGAAGTATACCCTTTTAAACAAAAAAAGAATTTCTCAAATCGGTCCAGGCGTCTTCGAGTAATCGGGTAACATACATAAAAAAAAAGATTCCGAAGAATTGTTAACCTTCTCCTTTTTTGAAGTCGTTTAATGACAGTTATTGGCCAGATGTTTATGAATTTTACTCAATATTAACATTTTTGTCATCGTGATAAGATATTTGATCTTGAAAAAAATAAGCCTAATTAACAAAGGATTAAATGTGTCTATTAAAGAGATATTAATGATTCTTGCCCACATAGTAATAGATTCTAGATTACACAACATGGTGATCCAAAAGTACTGAATTCCAAAATTCGATCTAATTGTCAAATAAAATGTTCTGTCTATGACAAAAGCTAAAATATTTATAGTTCAATGACAAGATTAAGAAATCAACGTACGTTAGATAGTTTGAAAAATTTAAAAAGTTTCATAATAAATCTTGATTTTACAATCAATACCTTTGAAACAATCTGGACAGATTTTAAATTAATGACTCCTTGCCTACATGGGATAAATGTTATTATAGCGGCGATAAAACTCAAACCAATTTCGGTAAACAACGCGTAGGCAGACACTATAAACTAAGCCAAAATTCCAACTATTCATCTTATGATATCACTTTGATTTATTATGTTTCGATAACATCCAGTGATGGAACAAAGGCTGTTACATTTTTATTAATGTCCTCAAATTGTTTGTCTTTCACAAGAGAATATATTGATAAATTCTCACAGAGAGGATTTATGCTAATAAGATCAGTGTGACGCTTCACTATGTCTACACAGAAAATTATATTTGATCAGCAAATAGGGTTAGTATAGTTATAAATGAATATGTTAGTAATCGTCGAATCTTTTACGTTTCATTCGTATTTAACTGGAAAAAATAGGACGAATTTCGGTTACTCTGTGAAACCCATTAGCTAACAGCAACGATCCATACAAAAAAACAGTGGAACCTTATTTCTGTCCATTTGCTGCATCTGAAAAACAAAACACGTCGATGCCAGTGACTAAAAGAAAAAATGGTAAGTTTGAAATCATTAATTTTAATTTAGCTCCATCACTCAACTATGGTTAGTAACCAAGATAAGACAAAGGTTTCGCGTGAAAAATATGTTACTTATTTAATGGCTGCAATAACGCTAGTTATATCTTGATAATTATATTATTACTATTATATCTTGGTCTTTCGAGTTTCGATTAATTCCACATAACTGTAGATCTGTACTATAGTTTGTTAATAATAATAATATTAGCCCTGTATTAAACATTGTCCTACTGCTGGGCACGGGCCTCCTCTACTAATTAAAAATAATCAAGATTCATTTTGATATCTTCGGTGCCAAAGTCCTATGGAGTTGTAGCATTGTATGATGTGATACCCACGATACATGTTGCACCTATTGCGGGGTCAGGACTACGTGTGTGACTGTTTTGTGTTATTATATGAAACGAAACAAGCTCGATACATTGACCTACTAAGAATAGTGGAATTCGTTTGGTTTGTGTTCGATACATTATTTCGAGACAATATCTGATGATTCATCAATAGTGTAAAAGCTCACACCTACGCCGAATTAGGGTTGCCAAATAGCGAAAATCAAATAGTTTTTTTCAAATTTAGTCTTGGCACGGCAATGTGACCACACTGCACCTGATGGTAAATGCAGTGCCGTCCAATTAGAGTATCGAGTGGCGAGAGACAATCTATCCCCGCTACTCAACACAATCATGCCAGCCTGCTTCTTCACACTACGCCATGGGCAAGAAGTTGAAGAAGCGGTCGAGGGTCTAGTGTCAGAGCACTCAGTAGGCCGCAAAACGGTCGAACATCGTACCACTACTCTAGACTCCTGACAAAAACCGGATGTACACTGGCTGATCCCGGAACGCGACACATTTGCGTGTGCCACTATGGCGGGTTTCACACCTTGTGTATGAATATCCTACCAACAGCATTTTTTTTCTTTTTGCCCAAAATTTGAAGCTTTCATTTAAAATATTTTGATCCTTTAATCCTCGTTAAGACAATTAGTACATAACCAATTAGTTAAAAAACATCACAATAGCACAAAACCAATTAAACAACAAAAAGTTTATTAATATTTTTAAATTTCGCCTTAATGTTTATTTTTAGAATGATTTTTGATGTAAGCAGATAATTTTTACTTCGACAACCCTATCCTGCTGATTGTGTAGTACCATTAAAATTCATACGTTTCATCGTAACTCGTAAATAAATAAACTTCAGAGGCCGGCTAAATAAATATACGTACAATGATTCAAACTGTGTCACTTTATAAATAGATATTACTATCATAAATCTATTAGATGTTGGATCTCTAGATCAGGACCATTTTGAATCTGAAGTGAATGAGAAGCCATCCTTATTTTTTAAGGAAAAGAAAGGAATAAGTAGGGTTGACAGTATATTTTTAACCTATTATCGTTTTAATAAATCTGCCCAAAATTAAGTAGCTGAGTTAGAATCCATTCATATATGGGGGAGTGGTAGTTGTCAAATTAAAAAAAACTGTGCTCGATGTGATTCATGACGTCACTGCCTGCAATGGCATTACGCTGCAGTCTTGCGAGGGAGATAGTATGATATTCCTGCTATGCACGCACATTTGCTCATACCGATATTTAAAATAATAATTGCGACTTCATTTTTAGATTTTGATTTTGTTTTCGCGAAAGAGTTTCTAATATCTTCAGGTATATGTATAAAATAATGATCAGAAATAAGCAGGTGACTATTGCAGTTGCACTCCATCGTATATAGACACTGATAATGATAGTTATACAATTCCCATACTCAGGTCTTTGGACCAGCCACAGCATATTCAGTTCTTATTCTACAGAATGACGTTAAATCAATGTTGTCATTACGATAAAATAAACAAGATGTCAAGTCAACTGAGACTATGGGAGTGAACGAGAGGAAAATAAACAAACATGTAATGAGCAATTTGAACTTTCGTAAACAAGAACGTTGTGTAGAAACAATCGGAAGCTTCCTGAATCCGTTTTCAATGATTATGGAGGATGAATTGAATGCGTGTAGCATATGAAATGTACAGACACATGTTGGCCATTAGCTGGTCTCCAGAGTGTTTAATAGGGAAGTCCTAGATCGGATCGTTCAGAAAGATCAACTTCTAATCGTTACAAATTTCATATCTCAGACACAAAAGATACAAGCACCCGTAACTTATAATGATAGACAAGATCATCGGGAGAAGACGAAATACATCAGTGGATGGGCATTGTGAGCTCTATTGAGTTTTCTCGCCTCGCGAGAAACAACATTGGATATTCCAAGCAGACTGCCAACAGTCAGTAATTGGAGAGGCGTACAAAGAAGAAAATGATGGAGGATGATTTCACTCTTCATCTAGCTGATGGACAATATTATATTAATAAACTGTTCAAGCCGGCCTATTATACTCTCGACAACACTTTCTACGACCTGGCTCTACAACTTAAGGCTTGATGTAAGAAATAATTCGTTGTTATAAGTTCCTCTTTTTAATCTTGGCACTTGCAGTCCAATTAGAGTATCGAGAGACGATCTATTCCCCACTACTCAACACAATCTTGCCGGCCTGCTTCTTCACACTACGCCATAGGCAAGAAGGTCGCGAAACGGCCAAACATCGTACCCCAACAATAGACCACCGACAAAAACCGGATGTACACTGGCTGATCCCGGAACGCGACCCACTTGCGTGTGCCACTATGGCGGGTTTTACACCCTGTGTACGGTGGTCGCCATCCGGGCGGATATGAATATTCATTCAGGATATCCTACCACCAGCAAACGTATTTTCTATATTAAATTAGTTTTATAATTCATATTATAAATGGATATTTCAAAGTACTAACGGAAAAATATAGTACTTCAAGAGCTTTAATCCAAACTCCCTATAGCTTACAAAAACTTCTTTCTACTAAATTGTAAGTAGTCTACGCATAAATTAGGTATACAATATCAAATTTATGAAAAAGCAATGAAAATGTTAATGGCATCACGATTTTGAATACTCCCTCAGGGATAACTCAAGTATTTTTTGCTCACAAAAATTATCCGCCTCTCCTTGGACTTATCATGGGATTTAAGCCGCTTAACTTAGAAGTAGGTGTGTTGAGGTTCAGAGTTCAGTGAGCACGATAAGGAATGAATAAGACCCTAAACTATAGATAAGGGGAAGCGTGATATAAATTAAGTTACGATGGCCACTTTATTATGTTTTGGGTTTTATATGCTTCTACTTGGCGCTGTATTTTACTTAGATTACCATCATGGTAAGTTTAAGTGCAGGTCCCACAATAATAGACTATCCTTGCAACACGCTAGGTGCATTTTCCGCACTCCCGTAGCAAACACGTACATGCAGCAGCGCATGCAAAGAGGCGTAAATATTAGCGCTAAGAGCATGCGGCCGAACACACCTGCTGGTATGTGCGTAAAAACGCAGTAGGTGCGTGGGGAAGCATCCGTTTTTAGATTTTTTTACACGCCTACCGTGTTGTGCCGCATGCTTTTGTTGTGTAAGCTGCCATACATGATGCGCACTTAAAAATACAGCAGGTATTTTGCTGGCAGAGAATTTATTAAAACCACATTCTTGGCTATACATGCTTATCTAAAAGAGTCAGCTGTCCGGAATATTAATTAATAATGCCGAATAATATCACTGGCTTCAATGTCCTTCAGACTGGAATACATCAGCTTACACACACACACACAACACAAACACACACACACACACACACACACACACACACACACACACACACACACACACACACACACACACACACACAACACACACACAACACACACACACCTACACAAACTTCAGAAAGAAATGAGAATTTCATGAACCCCAAATAGTTGTTACCCAGAAAAACATGCTCGATAGAGTCATAACGTTACCATCCAAAATGCTTATTACGTCACAGTCGTGTGAGCAAGACAGTAGATTATTTCTACTACAAACGAAACAATATTTAAAACAATAATTGCGACCCCATTTTTTATCAATTTTCATTCTGGCAATTCATTCCGTGACAATTTCGGCAAAAAGTTGGTATACTGGTTACACCTCTGCCTACACCTTGAGGGATTACATGGCTGGTATATGTATGTCGTACTTCATTCTGATTTCGCAAAAAAGTATTTTTTTTACTTTTAGTTGTATGTCATATGCGCAGAATTATAATAAGAAACTACCGTATGTATCATCATGGATGATGACTTATCTTCAATACACACCTTAATCCTGAATACAAGTAATCTCGATATATTTGACAAACATAACTTGAACAGTGCTACCTTGACCTCGTATTTCAGACTTTATAAATCCATTTGCTGATGAAATAACACTCCAGCGTAGTGAGAGAGTGACATTAAACATTTGTTTATGACCTGAATGGAGTTCCTCGGGTCCGTTGCTTTATTCGTCCCAAGAGAAGGACCAGCTTCGAAAGTAATTTGTGTAAATTAAACACGATTCTGTTTACTCGACAACTGATTGATAAACATTGTGAAGTGATGGGAAATCATTCGTACATTCGTGTGGGGATTTGTGATGTTTAAATAGGTGTCTTTACTCTTGTATTTAAAAGATTTTACTTTTAAAGTGGTAGAGCCACGCTGTAGACATATTTGTCTACAGCATGAATGGGCCGGCTCGACCGGGGTAGTACCACTGTCTCACAGAAAACCAACGTTAAGTGACAGTTTACGGTGGCGTTTCGTATGGTACGTGAGATATCCGGAGGCTCAGATTCCCCCTTCCCTTCCCTAATCCCTATTCCTGTCCTTTAAGGCCGACAGCGCATACGTGATATTTTAGGTATTGTGGATGTTCATGGGCGGTGGAGATCACTTAACATCAGGTGACCCGCTGGCTCGTTTGTCGGACTATGATAAAAAAAAATATATTTGGGAAGTTGCAATAGTTGCTATTAGGTACAAATGCAGATAGTAGATATGATAGGTTGCTTTAATAAAGTTTTATATTATTTTGGGCTACTTAATGGGCTAGTAGGTCACGTGATCGTAAATGATATTCATCGCCCAGGAATATCAGAGGAATCATGATGTTGGGTAAGTTGCCAACCTTAATGGAGAGAAAACATCAAAATAAAACTAATTTGACGGATTTATCGCGGTTTATTTTTACTTTTCCGTTCCGGATTTCAATATATTTACAGCCTTCATTGTCTCGGATGCCCCAGTCCGAGACAAAAAAAACTAATCCGCGACAAAATCCGTAAAATTAGTTTTACTTCAATGTGTAATATTCGGGTAACCATAAGAAATAATCATAAATTAGACATGTTTGTTACAAATATTACAATAAATACTTTGTTGGGTACTACGTGATGATAAGCAAAATTAGCCTTTATCAACATACAAACAGCCCTCAACATCATTGTTAAGCCAAAAATAGTTCCGTACTCCAAAGAGAAGAACAATATTTGTCGGGTCAACAAACGGAAATTATTGTAAACTGTGTTCGTATGAGCGTGTGAATGTTTAATATTTGCGATAAACCATTATTGAGTTATCGCGATAATTATGCCCCGTAGGTAAACGGATAGACGGAGTTAGGCATATATTTTGGGGGCTAAATAAAATAATAATAATTCTAGCCCTGTATTAAACATTGTCCCACTGCTGGGCACGGGCCTCCTCTACTAATGAGAGGGGTTATGCCTTAGTCCACCACGCTGGCCTAATGCGGGTTGGTAGACTTCACATAACTTCGAAATTCCTTGATAATTACCAGGTATGCAGGTTTCCTCACGATGTTTTCCTTCACCGTTAAAGCAAGCGATAATTAACAATGAATACAAACGTAACTTCAGAAAAGTCAGAGGTGTATGCCATTTGGGTTTCGACCATACGACTTTCGTCTTGACAGTCCGTACCGCGACCAACTAGGCTATCTCTGCTATTTTTTGGTTAAAGAAAAATATTTGAAATATTAGCTCGCTGAATTTTTCAGAGTGTAGTCAATAATTGCATTAAATTTAATGTCACGTATTGGCGTGATATTAAATTTCAACAAACACTACACACTTCTATTACACTACTGCTCAGACTGTACTGCAGCATACACTGAATCAGGTGACCTGTTCTTTGGGCGAATTGACTATTATTTAGTTCTCAAGATTTTTGTGTTTTTTCTAACAATAAAAAAAGATTCTGACGAATTGAGAACCTTTCGTTGCGCAGCGGACCAATAGCTGGTTGTGAAACGGGACGCCTCGATTTAGTTTAGGAATTTATATGGCTTAGGGCTGTAGTTATTCGTTTATTTATCGTCTCTAATTTCCTCACAAGCTACTTGCATCTTATTATATGAGTGTTTGAAAGTACAGTACTAATTGTTGCACGAGTGTCGATTCCATAATATCGATTTGCTCCGCCCTTTAACTTTGTTTTTAACTAACTTAATGTTAAATAGCCCATAACCTTGCTCCAAATAGGCTATAAAATACTAAAATATTTTTTACATATTTCTTGTATTTCCGGAGACCAGCACGTTCAAATAAACAAACAGTTTTATAAATATAAATTCCGAGTATCCCAATCAGTGACGAAAAATTAAATTTTATTAAAAATTAACAAAGTTTGAACTGACAAGTTTCCTATTATTTATAAAATTAAATAACCACTGCTTATTTGACGCTCTATACAAAAAATATTTATGGGGGCAAGTACCCCCTCGCCTTTAATTTAATTACGGCCCCACTAGCTTATTATACGTGTGTGCGTGACTTCAATTAACTAGTTAACAAGGAACATAATAATAATAAACATGAAATATAGAGTAAGGATAGATATAGAAATTGAGTAAGAGTAAAGTATCATCAGTATAACATATAGGTACAGCTAACTTTAAAAACGTGACTTATCGCATTTACTCGTAAATTGTCTCTCCGTACAAAAATTCGGAGAAAATAATCAATACTGTGTTTCACTGTAATACAGGTGAATCTTGATTTAAAATGAACTCTGGAGTCAAGTACTGTCCAAGGAGGAATTACACTTCGTTAACAATTTTAAAAAGTTTTATTTTAAAAAGTATATATTTACCAATAAATCCACTCCCAATCTATATATAGAAAACAAAAAAATTGTTCTACCAATGTCTATTACAGGCTTAGAAACCACTCAAACGATTTCGAGGAATTTCTGTGTATGTATATGGTTAGATCCAACTTAAAAGATGTGATAGTTTTTGATCCGATAGGTGGCGCTGTCGGGATCTGAATATCTTTTTTTTTTCAACAAAATTTTGGTCAATTGATTCGGCTTATAGCAGAACAACGTCTGCCGGGAACACACACTAGTTTTGTATAAAAAAGCAAAAATATCAATGCCATGCTAAATGTGATTAACAGATGTCCAAACAAAAAGAAGTAAAACTTTGCAGAAGCAAAAAGTAGTAAGTACTTCCCTTCGAGAACTTACCAAGGGCTGGTGACATCAACAAGTTATTAAAAGCCACACACAAGGTCACATGCTCATAAGGTGTATCGCGTCTTGATTTGACTGCTAACCCTTTGCTAAAACTGACTAAAGTAGAGTTTTTTGCGACTGAGATTTTTTGTTGGAAGTGTAGCCTACTTAGGTTTTAACATTTTCACACCACGCGCACTTCGGTACACAATATTAGAATTAATATTAAAACACCTGTGATGTACCGTTAGTTTTGTGTCGATGCAAGCCCCCGCCTGCCGGCGACGCATGCACCGATCACAGACCACCAGTCGTAACCTATGATTGACGCGGAACGCTTGTCGCTTTCAATTAGCTCGCTACGCTTTGTAACTACGTTAAGTCTATTTGTGCAGTTAATTTATTTTCCGGACTTTTCTCTTCCGCTCTGCCTACTCTTCATCTTGCTCTGTATACGCTTGAACTGTATCTTACTCCTTCTGTGGAATAAACACTATACTACTGTGATACGGACTACTTTATTTATCACTACCTAGTCTCAAGACACACGACATATACGCCCCATATTGGTGACCCCGAGTTGAACATCTACCATGTCGAGTGAAGATAATGAAGAACCGCGTGGTGCCGTGCGCAGAGGTCACGCGGAGGACGAACCCGGGCGTAGCAATGTGGACTTACCTGCATCCGAAATTTATAAAATCGGAATTCGAGTGCCACCGTTTTATCCTGACGATCCGGATATTTGGTTCGCTCAATTGGAAGCTCAATTCGCTTTAGCGAATATTACAAGCGATGCCACTAAATTTTATTATGTCATTGGCAATATCGAGCAGCAGTATGCCAAGAACATAAGGGACATTTTGGCTAAGCCGCCAGTAAAACAAAAATATGAAACATTAAAGACGGAACTGATTAACAGATTATCGGCTTCCAAAGCTTCTAAGATAACGCAATTGTTGCATCGTGAAGAACTTGGAGATCGGAAGCCCTCGCAGTTTTATAGACATTTGCGAAGTCTTGCTGGCCCAGATTTCCCTGACGAATACCTTCAGTCCATCTGGCTCAGTCGTCTACCTGTTAATATTCAGACTGTCCTGGCAGCTCAATCATCTACACCGTTGGATATTCAAGCGGATGTCGCCGACAGAATTACTGAAATAGTTCTACCCCCACCGCAAATTCATGCCGCAACGGTTTCGTCCATTCGAAAGAATGCGTTGGAAAATGAACTGGCGGAATTACGAAAAGAAGTTCTTGGGCTACGAAAGGAGTTGAATAATAGAAGAGGTCGTTCGCGTAGCAGACAACCCACTGGAAACCGATCACGGACTCGTTCGCAGTCTAGCTACAGGAAGTTTCCGGTTTGCTTTTATCACTCCAAATATGGGAACAATGCCCACAAATGTGTCCAGCCATGCGATTTCAACGCGGAAAACTTCAAGGGCGGTCGATAATGGCGACTGACGATTGCCCTAAAACCCCTGGTCGCCTGTTCGTTGCGGACCGAAGAACGAAGATTCAGTTCCTGATCGACACCGGAAGCGATCTCTGTGTTTTCCCCCGGTCATTACTTCGTGGTGTTCGCCACCCAGTTAATTATCAACTGCGTGCAGCCAATGGATCATCCATAAACACGTACGGTTACGTAAGTCTGAACGTAGATCTCGGCCTGCGCCGTGATTTCATTTGGCGTTTTGTAGTGGCAGACGTAACAAAGCCAATAATAGGCGTAGATTTTTTATCCTATTTTAATTTAGTCGTCGACTGCCGTAGAAAACGCCTAGTAGACAATACAACTAGTGTAGTGTCAAGTGCTTTAGTTTTTAGCCTAGATAGTAGTATTTTATCTGTAAAGGTTATAACTGGTGATTCGTGCTATCATAAAATCCTTAACGAATTTCCAGAGATCACGAAGCCAGCTGGTACATTGCGCACCACACTACACAACACCGTACACCACATACGAACGACACCAGGTCCTCCAGTCTCTAGTCAACCTCGGCGCTTAGCGCCCGACAAGTTGAAAATAGCCCAGCAGGATTTCCAGGCCATGTTGGCGAATGGAACTGCTAGGCCCTCCGAAAGTCCTTGGTCATCGCCTCTCCACTTAGCCCCCAATAAAAATAATGGTTGGCGGCCTTGCGGAGACTACCGGAGACTTAACGCTCGGACCATTCCTGATAGGTATCCGATCAAACACATTCACGATTTCGCTCACAGCATCGCTGGGTGTAACATTTTTAGCACCATCGATTTAGTGAAGGCGTATAATCAGATACCTGTCAGTCCCGAGGACATCCCGAAAACTGCGATAACTACGCCTTTCGGGTTATACGAGTTTCCATTTATGACTTTCGGCCTGCGCAATGCAGGCCAAACATTTCAACGCTTTGTTGATGAGGTAACTAGGGGACTCGATTTTTGTTATTGTTACCTAGATGATTTTTTGATTTTCAGCAAGAACGAAGTTGAACACAAAGAACATCTTCGTAAGATATTTTCTAGGCTTAAGGAATATGGTATGCTGATTAATACATCTAAATGTATTTTCGGCGTGCCTGAAGTATCATTTTTAGGTCATAATATTTCAGAGTGTGGCACAAAGCCACTCGAGGCTAAAGTTGAAGCCATTAAAAATTTTCCCGTACCCAAGGATATCCGTCAGTTGAGGAGATTCTTGGGTATGATTAATTTTTATAGGCGGTTTTTACCCAAAGCTGCACAGACACAAAGTTCTCTGCATGCTTTGTTAATAGGTGCCGCAAAGGGATCGCAGCCTATCTCCCTAACAGGAGACACCCTCCAAGCTTTCCAGGACTGCAAAGAAAGTCTGGCTAATGCCGTATTATTGGCACATCCAGACTTCGAGGCCAAACTCGCACTCGTCACAGATGCGTCAGATGTGGCCATCGGAGCGGTCCTGCAGCAAAACAATGGCGAGGTATGGCAACCCCTAGGTTTCTTTTCTAGGAAACTCACGCCAGCCCAACAAAAATATTCGCCATATGATAGGGAATTATTGGCCATATACGAAGTTATCAAGTATTTCCGGCATATGCTAGAAGCTAGACACTTCGTTATATATACCGACCATAAGCCAATCACTTTTGCGTTCCACGAACGTAAAAATAACTGTTCGCCTAGGCAATATAGGCATTTAGATTTTATAGCACAATTCACCACCGATATAAGGCATATCTCTGGCAAAGATAATATCGTTGCCGATGCCTTATCTCGCGTGGATGAATTACAAGCTCCAGTTAGTTTAGACGAATTAGCTGAGCATCAATTAACTGACCCCGAGCTGTCAAAATTGCTATCAGAAAAATCTTCCCTAGAACTTAAGAAACTACAGGTACCCGGAAGTCGTAATTTTATGTACTGCGACGTCAGTACGCCGACTCCTAGGCCTTTTGTTCCTAAGTCCTTCAGAAAACAGGTTTTTGACAGCTTGCACTCTTTGAGTCACCCCGGTGTCAGCGCGACAGCTAAATTAGTAGCTGAACGTTTTGTTTGGCCTGGCATCAGGAAGGGCTGTCGACTCTGGGCACAGGCTTGTACCTCTTGTCAGCGTGCGAAGGTGAGCCGTCACGTGTCTGCACCTTTAGGCACATATAACTTACCCAGAGCACGCTTTAGAAATATCCACATAGATATTGTGGGCCCGTTGCCTGTATCAGAAGGCTATCGCTATTGCTTGACGGCAATAGACCGTTTCACGCGATGGGCAGAGGTCATCCCGATGGTCGACATCACTGCTGAAACAACAGCAAAAGCCCTGTTATCTGGGTGGATAGCCCGATTTGGTTGTCCGCAGACCATTGTGACAGACAGAGGCCGCCAGTTTGAGTCCGCTCTGTTCGGCTATCTTTCTAAGATAGCTGGTTTCGAGCACAAAAGGACTACAGCTTACCATCCGGCGTGCAATGGGTTGATAGAACGTTTTCATCGTCAACTCAAAGCTTCTATCGTCTGTCACGCTCATCAGAAGTGGACTGAATCCTTGCCCTGGGTGCTTCTTGGAATAAGAAGTGCATTTAGGGAGGATTTACAAACTTCTTCAGCCGAGCTTTTATACGGAGAACCTCTGCGGCTACCCGGCGAATTTTTCCACTCCAGCCCAGGTGGTACAACTGACATCGGGGAATTTACTGCTCGCCTGCGTTTATTCGCACGTACACTCCAACCAGTACCCACCTCGCATCACGGCAAGGACAAAATATTTGTTTTTAACGATCTCAAAACCACAGATCACGTATTCCTTCGTGAAGACGCATCCCGTGGTTCCCTACATCCTGCCTACACTGGTCCACATAAGGTGTTATCTAGAAACGATAAGGTTTTCAAACTTATTGTCAATGGCAAAGAGGTTACGGTCTCCATAGACCGTTTGAAACCTGCCTACCTATTTACAGACAAAGTTCATGGGTGTGATCCCACTCCTAATGACGTCAACACTACACCTACTTACACCAAATCTTACCAGACTCGTTCAGGACGTCATGTTAAGTTTCCTGATTTTTATCGACCTTGACGGTCTCCGGGGGGGAGTGATGTAGCCTACTTAGGTTTTAACATTTTCACACCACGCGCACTTCGGTACACAATATTAGAATTAATATTAAAACACCTGTGATGTACCGTTAGTTTTGTGTCGATGCAAGCCCCCGCCTGCCGGCGACGCATGCACCGATCACAGACCACCAGTCGTAACCTATGATTGACGCGGAACGCTTGTCGCTTTCAATTAGCTCGCTACGCTTTGTAACTACGTTAAGTCTATTTGTGCAGTTAATTTATTTTCCGGACTTTTCTCTTCCGCTCTGCCTACTCTTCATCTTGCTCTGTATACGCTTGAACTGTATCTTACTCCTTCTGTACTGTGTGGCAATAATTGTGCGTGTGGAATAAACACTATACTACTGTGATACGGACTACTTTATTTATCACTACCTAGTCTCAAGACACACGACATATACGCCCCATAGAAGCATTGAAAATGCAACGACACTATTTTTAAGAAAGTCATAGCACTATCTCAATAGTATGAGAAGTTTTGATGACAAATTACTTTGATAACCCCTATCTGTTTTTATGTTTTTTAGTGCCTCGATAGGACGAGCAGACGGGTCACCTGATGGTAAGTAATCACCGCCGCCTATAGACTTCTGCAATGCCCGCAAAGCCGCTGCCTACCATTGTTTGAGCACATATAGAATTTATATTGAGACAATACATTTTGTAACTAAGCCATATTTAATACATATTTTTATTGAGATCGGCAAATTTCTAAGGAATTTCTTGAATTTCTCGGAACTGTACGTAATTTTTACGACTTGTGTAACGACTCCCTTGAAATCATTATCTTAAACTCCGTCCCCTGACCTACATTGTTTGTGTCTAATTGCTCAATTTAAAGCGTTTGTTGTCTCGGTTATTAAAAAGCTACTGTACTTGCATATTACAACTATTAAGAGATTAGTAGTTCAGTTTCAGTATAATACCAGCCCTGTATTACAGTAGACCTTACCCAGTAGACCTTAACATTATTATGACATGTAAAAAGAGCCCATAGTGGCTAATGGCTAATTTACGAAATAAATGATTTGATTTAGAGCAACGCTATAGTTTCTTGCCCGTTCTTCTCTAGCGAGACTGCATTCCAAAGGTAGAGTGAAAAAATTTACTGAATCTAAATGATGTATAACATTTTATGGATTCAATAAATATTTGATTTTGATTTTGATTTGATTATAAAAAAATGTCTCCTCTACTAATGAGAGGTTAGACCTGAGGTTGGTAGACTTTACATTTTAAAATTCTTATGAGTATTCCTCATATATGCAAGTTTGTTCACGATGTTTTCCTTCACCGTTAAAGCTAATGATCAGTAACTTTAGAAAAGTCAGAGGTGTATGCCATTAGGTTCCGAACCAACTACTTTCGTCCCTGCTGTCCGTATCACACCCAACTAGGCTATCGCTGCTTAGGTAGGTATAAAATTATTCAAATTCATGAAAGCAGCTGTTTTAGGTACAACTAACGTATTACAAAGCAGTAGTCTGACTAAACGTGGGATATTGGTCACCTCTATAGTGGGGCACCTAAATACCAGCCATTTTATTCAACGCCGTGCAATTACCGACAACCGTCGTCTTGTTGAAAATCTGGCACCCTTGGACATATTTACCGGTAAGCAACGGCTTCGCTGTGCCCTGGCATTGCAGAAGTCTATGGACAGCGGTGACTACTTACCATTAGCCCGTCTGCTCGTCTGCCTATCGAGGCACTAAAAAAAACATGAGGAGATACATTGTTCTGTTCATTAAAGAGTACATTGGAGCTTTTTAATATGATCCCATCTACCCTCGCAGTACTAATCAAAGATTTTCTCCATTCACTTTGCAGTACCAGGATAAAAATTGCGTTGCAGAATCGCCGTGGAGGAGTGGCATTCCAGGCTGGAGAGCCCGACTGCGGGCTTGAGGACTGTCGCAGCAGTGCGTCCTGTCCTAAAGAGATTGTTAGACAGGCCCACGGGGCGCCTACGTTCCGACTGACGCAGGTATTAACGGACCATGGGTGTTTCGGTTCGTTCCTGTGTCGGATCGGAAAGGAGGTGTCCGCCGAGTGCCACCACTGTGGCAACTACCGTGAGGACACGGCCCAACATACGTTCGAGGAGTGCCCAGCCAGGGACGAAGAGCGCAGCGCTCTCAGAGCAGTCGTTGGAGGAGACCTCTCGCTGCCGGCCGTGGTGTCGTCCATGGTCGCCAGCCGGAGGTCCTGCGGTAGCCCATTTCTGCGAGAACATCATCTCGCAGAAGGAGAGTGCTGACAGGGATCGGGAACGAAATAATGATCCCTCCCGCCGCCAGAGAAGACGTAGGAGGCGCCGGGTGGACGACTGACCGGCGTCTCCCGCCCTGTGGAATGGGGGCGTTTGAATTCCACCACGGTCACCCCTGCCTGTTGTACGAGGTGACTAATAGGGGCCATCGGGGGTCGCGGGCGTGCAGCGGGGGTTGTCAGCCCGTATCGATGCACTCCCAAATTCGGAGCATCGTGCGACCCCGAGATGGACGGCAGCGCGGGTGGGAAGGCCTCGTTCGCTATCGTTGTTCGATGCGCAGGGGCTCCTTAGCCCCCCATGGAGATGTGCTGCTACGCGGCACCGCGCAGGGGCGATTCCGGCTACAATACTAGCACTCCTTAGAATACGCCGGGATCGCTCCGTAAGCGCCGTTCTTCGGCCACCGCGGGGTTTTAGTAGCTGGTAGTGTCGGGTGGGGTGTACATAGGGGGTAGGGACTCGGCCCAGTGGCTGCCCGGACAGCCATCGTCCGGGCGAGGAGGATGCTGGGTCGTAAGACCGGCTAGTCCAGCATACCCGTTTTATTCTTATTCCGCTTCCCCCCGGAGCGGGCGGCAGTAATAAAACGCTTTCACCGCGACAAAAAAAAATTATAAAAAAGTGCGTTTCCAGAATTCACTCTTGTGCTTATATATTGTAGAATGAATTTTCTATTACGGTGTTTCGTTAGAGTTAAGACGTCTTATGTCTTCAAATGCTTACAAAAATTATTTTACGGTCTAATAAAAGCAGTGTTTACAGTAAGTTTCCTGTGCATCACTGCTATTTCAGTATTGTGGTAGATGCCACCGCTTACCACATCGATTTAATATCCTATTCAATTTATTTAACATTTCACCCCCATCCGTTGGGAAATTAGTACGCAATTGTATCTCGTTAACTATTAGGTATTAGCATACGAGTAAGCTTTGTGTATACTATCCAAAATCAATATTTCGTATATTCAATCAAAACTGGTTTCACTTACTAACATAACATAAAGTTCTATTAATACTCTTAAGGCTTAATAATATATTGTAATTTTTTAATTTGTAAAGTCAAATAATATTCAACTGCGTTTTATTTTATTAATCCGCCTTTGCTGTGCTGTGAGAGGCGCCAAACGAGAGGTGCTGGTATGATTCAAGAACTCAGGCAAATGTTTGTGTGACCCAGGAACATTTGTTTCGGATCTGGATTCCGTGAGACCGACACAAGGTAATCATATTTTAGTTTGCAGTCGGGCTATATGTGTGACTGTTAGGTGTCATTTATTTGCACATATATGAGGCTGTCAGTGCAAAAGTGGCCTAACCCTCAATTTTTCATAATCTGACCTATGTACTACAAATGATTTAAAATGTGCGAAAATTTAATGCAAAACCGGCCTATCTCGAGTTTCACCAATTGCCAATATGATGGACAACAAGATGGCATTGCAAAAATTGCATTTATGTACATTGATTTAAAATTCATGAATATACAAACCCCATTATTTTCATATTCATTGTTTCAAGCTTAGGCCACTTTTGCGTTGACGGCCTCATGTATACATCTACACTAGCGCTTGTAATCCCCGAAGGGGTAGGCAGAGTAGTAACCAGCACACACACTTTTCGCTGAATTTATTACGGTGTCATAATGTGACAGCGAGCGAGCCTATCGCCATACCGGGCTCAATTCCAGACTCCGGACTGATACTCAGTATTTCTAAATACAAAAACCCAATATCACTGTACTCGACCCGGAGATCAAATCCGAGACCGAGATTTATTTATTTATGCGGTAATATCACAAAATAACTTTATTTATAGATCGGAATGCCGAGATGTGTATGTAACTTGTCTCTTAGTAGGCACCAGATCAGCTCACAGAATAAAACCGCTAGAATCTTAAATGATAAATTACATGGAATGACTATACCATAATCGCCAACTCGAGACGTAAAACTTATCGCACTGATTTCAATATCTTCAAATCGCACCTCTATTTTGAATTAAAAAATTTCAAATATATTCTCAATCATTTGTGTTTTAACTTTATCAAACTATAATAGCATAACCACTATCCATTAGAAATTACACTATTTTTATTAGCATCATAATCATTGCTAACAAGAACAGCCTTTATATAAATTGCTTTGCATACAATTAAAGGGGTCAGGAACCATGTCACGAATCAATTACAAGCATTGGTTCAATTAACGCGGCCCGGGAATAGGAAGCAGATCTCCCATGTGCAATATGCATACTAATTTACAATGCAATGTTCGGTTAGTTGGTTATGGGATCAAAATTCATATCATAACAGTAAAAATAAACATTAGAACACGTTCATTATAACCTCATGGAAACTAAAGTAAGTGGTCATACTTGTGAAGATTTTGGCGTATGATTATTCCTAAAGTTTACTAAACTGTAAAACACTATAAAATTAAAATATTTATTGAATCCATGAAATGTTATAAATTATTTAGATTCAGTATTTTTTTTTACTCTACCGCCAGTTCGGAATGTAGTTTCGCTAGAGAGGAACGGGCAAGAAACTGTAGCGTTGCTCTTTTCGGATACCGATTAACAATATTTGGTCTTACAATTAATATACGATTTTATATTAATTACATTAGATTACACATACAGTATCCGAGGGGTGCATTTCAAATGACATTGATGACAGTTCATCAATTATCACCAAAGTAATATAGGACCATGCTTGAATTTATAGACATTATCGACTATAAAGATTGACCAATTTACAGATTAAAAAATACATCTTGAATTGTGATGTATTTTTGAAATATGTTAGTAACAAAAGATTCCAGGTTAGCAAGAAAGAAAGTAACAACAAGGTGAAGAAAAATATCCAATAAACTAATTTGTGGTTGTATTGTCCATTTTCAGCCTATGCAAAAAGTGTCAAACAATAACAAAATAATAAAAGAACCTAATGAGATAATATTTACACACGAAATAAAACCTTAAAAAAGCATAAGAAAGTAGAAATAAAACAAACCAAAAGTTTTTAATGGATTGAGCTCTATCCGCTTAAACCAGCTAAACTTAATCCCTATTTCCTTTTGTTATCGATCTATTGTATCAAGTTTCTACGGCGATTCACAAAACTTACCGAGTTGGATTCCTTTGTTATTGTTTACGTTACTTTAACACTTCTTCATTATTTTATCTGGAGTACGCATTTCTACGCCTTTCATAACATAAATCAATTCACTTCTTTGATGTTATAAACAAACCTTTACGGGCTCATATTTGTACTTTCATATTAATAACAATGTATTCCACATGTGCTAAGATTAAGATGTTCTTCATAATCTCTTTGATTTATTACATTATCGGGAATTTTAATAGATTGATATAAATAGGAGTACAATTTAGTCAAGATACTATTTTTACATCTAAATTCGTAATGATGGCAGTTCCATAGAAATTAATATAAACCTTTTCACCTTTGCTTACATTTTCTACAGCTAGTCACCCAATTTGGTCGTCTATTTACATTTCATTAATAACAAATGTGAATTTATTGTTTTTAGTAACATACAAATAATGTAGGCGAAAATATCTAACCTAAATAGCAGCTATTAGTAATATTATCACCACAGAATAGCTCCAAAATAATCATTATTACCGGTACAGGCTATTCCCACGCTAATACGTAAAGTATGATGTAATTCTACTAAAGATTTAAGTAATTTAACCGGCATATTGGATGACGTCTATGGCCATCGCAATGACATGGCCATCAAAATGTATTAACGTAGTAAACCACATACATAGATTCATCCACAGCATAGGCCGACTCAACCAGTTTAATATCACCGTCATATAAAAAATGGATATAAAGTAACAGCTAGCGTTTAGTATGGTAAGTGAGATTTCCAAAGACCCTGACAGTCAGTTTGCTGGTGATAGGATATTCATATCCGCTCGGATAGCGATCAATATACACAGGGTGTAATACCCGCCAACGTGGCATACGCAAGTACATCGCGCTTCGGGGTCAGCCAGTGTACATACGTTTTTGTCAGGCGTCTACAGTTGGGGCCTTGTGAGTACCTACTTTGCCTCTACATCCTCGACCGCTTCTTCACCTTTTTGCCCATGGCGTAGTGTAAAGAAGCTACACAGCAGGTGTTGAGTAGTGAGGTATAGATTGTCACTCGCTACTTGATACTATAATTGCACTGCGCTTACCATCAGGTGCAGTGTGGTCACTTTGTCGAGCCAAGATAAAAAAATGTCATCGTCTTCTCAATTCTTATCTATATATTTTAGTACTGTATACGCAGCGGTCGGTAGACTACGGTACCAATTACCATCTGGAGACGTACTTGCTTGCAATTAAACACGTAATATTAGTTTTTAGTTAATATCTGTATAGTCGATTGTTGTTAATAACAAATGGTTTAGTAAAAATAATATTATTTAGAGTCTGGCTAGTATTTGCTAGCTTTGACTTAAATTTTAAAATATCATTTAGAACTAGTGTCTTAAATTACTATACAATTTATACTTATTTATATTTTATTACTATATAATTTTGAAGTGATTCTGAACAATAAAGCCAAATATATCGGAAATACTCCAAAAATTAAATAAAGAGAAAGAATACAAGCGAAATTCCGCTCCATATATCAACCGAAAATAGCCACAACACAATCCCCAATCCCTTGAACAGACAGTCAGCATTATAGCCCACATCGTAACGCCCGCCGCAAACGTCCAAAAATGCCAAATTCCAAACTTAATAAGTCAAACAAAACACTCGTAAAACACTGAAGCAATCGAGGTCGGCCTGCCCTGGTCTTTATGAGTGTTTACTAAAACAGGTCACTGAGCTGGAGGTCGTAAACCAAAGTTTCCTAGATTGGTGTAAGCGACGCGCTGGCCAGTTATATGGTAGGACTTAAGTGAAACGCATTCTTTGCAGTCGCGGCTGTGTGATTAAAAAAATATAGGCAGTCATGGGGACAGTTTTAAGTTTTGTAACTTAAAACTGTGGAATTACTGTGTTCTTTTTTGGAACAGAGTCCATGAAGTAGTAACTTTTTTGTTTACAATTTCTTGTCAATAATTATAATATTTCATAGGCGTGCTTATGCCAAAAGTAAAATAATCTGAGCGTGATGGTCACGGGAGCTCAGTGCTCTTTCCCTATCCCAAAAGTGCCCAACGTACCAAAAAAAAATCGCTTCATAAATATCAATGAGCAAACAAACTCACAACATTCATTCAACAAAATACATGTTGAGCAAACTGTCATTAGAATTTATAAAATTAATGATCACTTAGTAGTAGCTATCAGCTTTTTCAATAGTATTTTTTTTTTTGCTGTACTTATTCTAATATTCCCTAAAACGACGTACAGTGTACTTAAAGTAGCTACATATTATAAAGATATTTTGTAAATTTGATATACCGGATTTAAAACAAAAGACAGCATCGGTGGTGCAGTTACTCGGCAGGTGTATGCGATACAACTACTGAGCTGAGGTCTCGGATTCTATCCAGGGTTGGTTAAAAGTGATATTGGGTTTATTCTATCTCAAAATACTCAGTATCAGCTTTGCAAAATGTATATGCACTGGTTACACCTTTGCCTATCTCATCAGAGATTACAGGCGCGAGTGTGTATGTTTTAAAATGTTATTTATTGTATTCTTGAACCAGCAATGTGATATCTTATAGTTGAGAAATATGGAATCTTAAAGTAATTAGAAATACTAGAGAATGCGAGTCCCTAGAACGAACCATTAGAGCTTTCAAATATGTACATGATGGTCTCTGTGTATTTGGGTGGACATAGGCTGTAGGTACCCTCCCACCACAGTACTTTGATACATAATTTAATATCAGCTCAGAAAGAACTAAGGGAACAGATAATTTGCCTGTTATCAACAACTGTTGGTACTGGTACGTCTACATAAATCATAGAACTTCTAAAAATAAAAACTGGACTCGGAGCTCTTGTACCACACGTCAAGTTAACTCACGATTTATTGCTTTAGTTTTTAAAAAGTACTTAGTTGTTTATATACTTTTAGGCCTAAAATTTAGTGAAGACAAAGGGAACTTTCACGGATCACGTTTTAGATGTACATTTAAAAAGCGGTTCACAGCTTCTTTGTTGTAATGTTTGTCTTACTCCTTTACATAGTCACCTAATTTAATTGTACTCTTGTGGTTTTAGAAGCAACCAGTCGCTAATTAACTCGTTTTACGTCAGTTTTGCAAACAAATAAATTATAGGGAAATATTAAATCAGGGTTTAAATCGTAAAACAATAATATGGTTATTTTTAAAAATGATAGGATGAAAGGCATGTGACAAGACTGGTTGTAAAATGTGGATGGATGAAAGAGTCGTGGGAGACCTAAAAAGAGATGGATGGATTGCGTTAATGAGGACATGCGCATGGAAGGAGTGAATGCAGATTTGACGGATGATAGGGCTGCATGAAGAGTTCAAACCATTTGTACCGACCCCACTTAGTTTTTTTTATTTATTTTTTATGTTAAAAGGAGGCCAACGGGCAGTAGGCTCACCTGATGGAAAGTGATCACCGCCGCCCATGAACATCTGCAACACCAGAGGGCTTGCAAATGCGTTGCCGGCCTTGCAGGCAAGAATATGCTCTCTTCTTGAAGGTTCCCAAGTCGTAACGTTTCGGAAAGACCCCGGCGATAACTGGTTCCACAGAGTGGTTGTGCGAGGCAGAAAATGCCTTAAAAATCGTGCTGTTGTGGAACGTTGGACATCGAGGTGGTGTGGATGGAATTTCTGGTTTGTGCGCGATGTCCAATGCTGAAATTTAGCCGCTGGGATCAATCCAAACAACTCCTCGGAACACTCCCCGTGATAAATGCGGTAGAAGATGTACACTGGCTGATCCCGGAACACGACACACATTCTTGTGCCACTATAGCGGGTTTTACACCCTGTGTACGATGGTCGCTATCCGGGCGGATATAAATGTCCTATCACCAGCGACTGAGTCGCGACATTCTTTCTACATTACATAAATTTCGATTGTCTCTAGAAATGCTAAAATGTCCAATCCTCAGAGCAATTTCACTTAACTTACTACGCCATTAATTTGCCCCAAGTTGTTGCACTTGGCGGCACATACTTTACGTTAGAAAGTCATTAAAATGCAAATGTTAGACTAGTGCACTTTGGGTTGCCATCTTCAAATTTTCTTGTCTTTTGTCACACTTATTCGATATTAGAGTCGACCCAGGTGATTCTTGACCCGTTCCAGTTTTCGCACTTGACCCTCTAGATAGTTGGAACTATATTTCCTCCAAGACTTTTCTAATTCGGAGCAGGTAATATCAAGTTTTTCCTACAAGTTGGGATACGCTTGGTGAATTAGTTTTTGTTGAGGTTATGAGTTTGATGAAATGTCGAGTCGCGTGCAGAATTTTACTTCCAGACTGCTTGTAGCAATAAAGCTCGGGAATATCACGGTCCAAATAAAGTACAGAAGGCCTAAAGGCTGTTAACTAGTGCCGAATTGTACAAATGATATTATATTCTCTGAAATTGCTAAGAATATTCTAACAGTTGACGCTACGAAGATTCTATTTATTCTATATATAGCTTCATTACCGAGCTAGTAGAACAAGAGAGCTTTACTTGTTTAAAATTGTTATGAAAGTATGTACTTCTATTTACAAAATTTTAGGAAATTGACTTAATAGTTCTTTAAAAGCTTTTATAGCATTCTAAATGAAAAGTTTTAAACACAATCTGTATATATAAAAGAAGAAACTGACTGACTGACTGACTGACTGACTGACTGACTGACTGACTGACTGACTGACTGATCGATCAACGCACAGCCAAAACGGCTGGGGTTAGAGACTTGAAATTTTGACAGTAGGTACCTTTTATGACGTAGGCATCCACTAAGGAAGGGTTTTTGGAAATACCACCCCTAAGGGGGTAAAATAGGGGATGAAAGTTTGTATGAAAATCTGTCATTTTTGCAGTTAAATGCATGAAAATTGGTATTTTTTAGTGTATACTTTTTGTCCCAAACATGACCTCCACGCGGGCGGAGCCGCGAGCAACAGCTAGTATCACATAAAGTGAAAGAAAGAAATAAAAAAGTGTTTTTTATGTAATTACTTAAAAAATATACATTATAACAACTGCGCTAATAGACATTTCATAAACCTAGATTCTATAATAGGTGATACGTGTACTGAGTTATCTCTGTCGTATAAGTGTATAGAGGTTAAATCGTCAAGGTCATTGACGCTCGGAACAGCTTTGACAGGGTTTAGGATTTTGTAGATCCAAGCGAATAAAGTCGTAAAACCGTGGATCAATTATCGAGGCACACTTTGAAGGACTTACAAGTTAGTGCCTCTTGCATCAACCCTTACGTCTGTATTATTGAAGTTCGGGAGTTTGATATGATGACAGCGTGTTATTTATTACAGCGAATAGTACTGGACTTAAGCTTCTCCACAAAATGGAAATCAAACAAAGCTCTGATTTAACATGTGTAGATTAAAAAAAAATAAGTTTTATATACATACATATATACTCACGCCTGTAATCCCCGAAGGTGTAACTAGTACACCCACTTTTGGCCTTTTTTACGGTCCCATAATGTGATAGGGGGCGAGCCTATCACCATACCAGGCTCAATTCCAGACTCCGGGCTGATACTGAGCATTTCTAAATAGAAAAACCCAATATCACTTTACCCGACCCAGGGATCGAATCCGAGACCTCAGCGCAGTAGCCGTAACGCATGCGCTATTACAACTGCGACACCGAGTTAGTAGCATTCTATGTCATGTAAATTATTAGTATTATTATTTATGGTACACGGTCTATATTATTAAAATATTATCATTAATATTTATAAAACATAAGTTTTCAAGATTTAATTAACATTTTTATAAACCATCTTTATTTTTCCCACTAAAACGCTACCAACTGTCATGGCCTCTCGTGTGACGTGACCATCCGCAAAACAAATAGACGTTTGGCTCAGCGTGTTTGATGTTTCGAACGGTGACATATCATGTCACGTGACAAAATGTATTATTTTTACATATTTTTTTTCTTGAAATTATTAATTTTCGTTTAATTTTCGATATTTTTAGAATAAAATCTATTATAAAAAAAACAAAATTCTATCAGGTTTTCACTTACTGTCGACTACCTATTATCTTGTGGTGTAAGTTTCACATCACCCAGAACTGAAACAAACATTGGTCTCGGTGCGGAAATCAAACCTATGATAGTGTCACAGCATGGTACTCGCCCGACTACGGAACTGAATTAGAATAAAGTTAATGCTATCGTCCATTAACATCTACTGCCTATTTCCAAATCGTTTATTTGTTAAACCGTAACCGGATATTGATTTTACTGTATTCACTCGGTGAACTTACGTAAAAGTTAATTTAAACCGCATTATGTAGTGCATGCAGTAATAGTTTATTAACTGATAGTTAACCCGTTGAACTGTTTTCACGTGGTGTCTGTTGCGTTATATTTATTAATGTTGCAGGCATTTCAGAGTGGAGCACAATGCATCTCTATTAATATTCAGCTGTTAGAGAAGCGGTATATATATTTCTAGATTTTAATTTGTGTCCGAGTATTATTTGAAAGCGAAAACTTTAACATCTAATAACAACTTATTTTAGTATGAATAGATTATTATTATTAATGTATTTTTATTTATCCTGGTACGGCAATGTGACCACACTTTTTTTCGTGCTTTACTTAGCAAAGTTAATCTAAACTAATTTTATATCACCGTAAACATGATTATTAAGGAAATTATCAAAAATGTTGCATAATACAATATATAATATTATGATAACCGATGGACACTGGCAAACACGCAAACCGCGCTTTGTCAAAAAAGAAGAAAATATATCACAGGCCACTAGTAACTATTGTTAACATATGCATTATTATTATAAGGCCCACTTGCACGCAAATTAGGGTTAAATAAATAAATTTAGTGTTTATTAACCCAGGTTAGAATGTTAAAATGTTAACTCTCATTTCACCTTGCACCACTAAAATCTGACGCTGGGTTAGCTAACCCGACATTTCTTTTATTTTAGCTGGGAACACTGAAATGTCGATGCACATCTGTTGTAGTCCGTCCAAGGATGAATGAGTGTACATAAAAACGAAACAATATTTCTGTCTCTTTTACACTACTGTACACTATATAGAGATGCGTATTTGTGTGTCCTTCATTCTATGACGGTTGATAACTTTTTAATTTGTTTGTTTTAATATTGTCAAATTCGTGTTATTTGATTTTTTGTGGTGTTTTATTTATTTGTTGAATTCAGAAAGTCAGTGTAATGAAGAAGAAACCTCGATTATGTGCTCCCTATTTCACGATAAATGATAATATGCTTTTATGTAAATAGTTGAAAAATTTAAACATTGCCCCTTTATGTGTATTATAATATTCTGACCGTTTTGTAACCCTTTTGTCATAAAAATTTGAGCTTATATATTCAATGACTTCATCTTCATCGTCAGAGAATAACAATTCATGATCATTGTAGTGATATTTTAACTAAAAACCACAAAATAGATTACACAATACCTACCAACAAAAAGACTAACCGCAGGGTTAGCGACTTAACCTTCCCAATCGGTGGGTTAAATATTTAGAAGTTAAACCCTAGGTTTGCTCGAAAATGTTGATGGCGCAAGACAAATTATTTATTTAACCCTGAGTTAGCTGTTAACACCGAGTTAAATACGCTAACCCATGATCGCGCAAGTGGGCCTAATCTATTTAAATTTAATTATGGGGAAACGTCAGGCAAAATGGTTGAAAAAATTACGTTGAGTTCCAATAAATTCGTAAGATATCGGCTGAACCAATCGCTATATAAAAAAATTAAATTAAACATACGGCTTATCGATTCACATTAGTTCTAATTTAAACTTTGTTTTCAACTAAAAAAAGAGATATTACTTTTACAACATTTTTGACAAAATGTGAAAATACAATACAATAACTCTTTATTGTATAACCATAAAAGATAACATAGCATACATAATAAAGACTTAATTGCTAAATGGTCCTACAATGGGCGGTCTTATCGTTAAAAGCGATCTCTTCCAGACAACCTTTGGATGGACAGAAATTGAAGTAGAAGAAATAGACGGTGGTGTACAATAAAGAGAGCAAAAAGAGAATATATATATACATATATGTATTGAAATAATTACAAAACAAAATAATACGAAATACTAATACTTATATAGTTAAACATATACATACACATACATAAATATATATACATATATATATAAATATGTACATACACATACATACACACACATATATACATTATTGTGTTACAAAATTGACATATAGAAATTCTTGACAGCGTTTTTAAATATAGGTAGGGATTTAGCTCGTCTGATATCTACAGGCAGTGCATTCCAAAGCCGGACAGATTGGACAGTAAAGGACAGGTCATAGAACTGGGATGTATGGGATGGAGTTTTAAGTTGGAGAGTTTGAGAGGAGCGAAGGGACCGGGAATGCGTAGAGTTTAAAAATTCAAAACGTTCTTTAAGATATAAAGGAGTAGTGGGGTTAAAAAGAATATTGTGCAAGAGAGTTAGGATGTGCACATTCCGGCGAAAACGGATGGGTAACCATTTCAGCTTTTTTCGGTATTCCGTAATATGATCGTATTTGCGAAGACCAAAGATAAATCTAATGCAGAAATTTTGGAGACGTTCAAGTTTATTAAGCTGTTCTTCGGTTAAATCTGCGTATGAGGCGTCAGCATAGTCCAAGATTGGGAGTAAAAGAGACTGTGCAAGTACAGTTTTGGTGGAAGTCGGCAGAAAATTACGTAGTCTTTTTAAAGAATACGCTGAAGCGTACAGTTTTCGGCTCGTTTCTGCTACCTGTGGGACCCAAGTCATCTTTCTGTCCAGAGTTATTCCAAGATTCTTGACGGTATCACTAATTGGAATACATGTTCCGTCGAACATAATTTGAGGCAAGTGAAACCAGTCAATTTTGGATATCATCCGTGAACTACCTATAACAATGGTTTGTGTTTTTAGGGGATTAACCCGGAGACCATACGATTTACTCCATCCAGCAATTTCACTCAGATCACAGTTGGTTGTATGCATAGCCTTGGGTAAATTCTCAATTGATGACTGAGTGTAAATTTGTAAGTCATCAGCATAAAGGTGGTAGGAAGAAGTAAGCTTTCGGGAAATTGAATTAATAAAAATTGAGAAAAGTAAAGGTGATAAAACGCCGCCCTGAGGCACACCAGCAGACGTAGTACACCACGGTGAGAAATTCTCATCGATGCGAACACGCTAACGGCGACCATACAGGTAACTATGAAACCAATCAATTACCGTTGGAGATATGTTAAGAGACCGTAAAAGCGCTAATAAAACATCAAAATCTACATTGTTAAACGCATTGCTAAAGTCTAGCAGTGTCAGCACCGTAACTTTGCCTTCATCCATACCACATCGAATATCATCTGTTATTTTTACTAACGCTGTAACAGTACTGTGTCCAGGACGAAAGCCAGACTGAAGAGGGTTGAACAAATCATTACTGATAAGGAAGGTAGAAAGTTGCTTATGTACAAGACGTTCAAGTAGTTTTGATAGAAAAGGAAGAATAGAGATAGGACGGTAGTCAGAAACAGATAAGGGATTAGGTTTTTTAGGGATAGGCGTGATTTGGGCTTCCTTCCAAATGGAAGGAAACATACCACAAGTAATAGAATGATTGAGGATGTGTTGGAGAATAGGCAAGACTTCGTCGAGTATCAAAATAATCATTTTACGGCTGATGCAGTCACTGCCGACAGCGTTGGATGAGATGGCTTCTACGTTTTTCTTAACATCACAATCTGTAAATTGATTAAATGAAAATAAAGGATGGTCAGGCTTGGGAATCGATGAAAGATAGCGTAAAGTAGAAGCTTTAGTGGAACCATCAAAATTGGCAGAAGAGGAGAAATGCTGATTAAGCTGATCGATATTTACATCGTTAGGGATATTATCTTGGCGAGACTTCCCAATCCCCAGTGACCTAAGAAACTTCCAAACTTTGGAAGGATCTTCATTTTCTATAGAAGTATGAATATGCCGGCGTTGTGCATCCCTACACACCTTATTGCATTGATTTCGGAGTTCCAAATATTTGCGTTTATTATGCTCATTTGGTCTACATTTATACCTCGCCTTGGCAGAAAGCTTTCTGTTTCTAATTGTCCTAATTTTATCTGTGAGCCACGGTGCAGGTAAATGTTTCATCTTCACTGGTCGTAATGGAGCATGCGCGTCGTATAATTTAGTTAAGAGAGAGTTAAAGTGGTTAATTTTATAATCAATAAGTTGAGCATTGATAACATCAGACCAGTCTAGATTACGAGCATCTTTTCGTAAATTCTCTAAGTCGATGCCACCAAAACTGCGCTGCAGAAAAACTTTAGGCTTAGCTTTAGGAGGATGAATTTTGTAGGAAAGGTATATTAGATCATGAAAAGAAAAAGCATCTGCCGCACACTGACCGTGTTTTGCAACTTGAGATAAAGACGATACAAGCATCAAGTCGAGAAGGGAAGGTGTAGAATTCGGAAAATTATGCGTAGCATTTAGTGGCAGAATGGTCAGGTTGCTAGCCCTGATAATAGATTTAAAAGTATATGAGCGAAAATCTTGCTTAAGTAAGCAAGTATTAAAATCACCCATAATGATAGTGTGATTAAAAGAGGGAGATAAATCTTCCAATAGTTTTTCAAAGGCTGAAAAGAAGTTGATTCGAAGAGAAGGACAGTAATAAACGCCAAGTAACACTTTGGTGTGAAGGAGTTGAATTCCAATAAATATATGTTCACCAGCATTAGAAGGCGGTGGCTGTGCTGACATACTCACCACAGTGAAAGGAATATGAGAACGAAGGTAAATAGCAACACCACCACCACCATATCCAATACGGTCATTTCGAATTAGTTGAAAACCTGGTAATGAGTACAGGGAAGATGGAAGACAAGGTTTTAACCAAGACTCAGAAACCAGTATAGCATGAATATTACTATGTTGAAAAGACGCCATCATGTCAGTACAATGAGCCGGAATGCTTTGGGCGTTAATATGAATAACATTGAAGTTTTTTGGGACATCAAACAAAAAGGAATCAATCATACTTTCCAGGCTTGGAATGCTGTGATAACTATCGAGACTGTTGTCCGAGGAACAAGCGGATCGAAAATCATCAGTGTCACTACTGTCACTGTACATAATTACGTTTACACTATAAATACACTAATAATATTTTGATATATATATATATCAAAATGAATAAATAAAAAAAAAAAAATATATAAATATATACGTTTATATAT
The DNA here is from genome assembly GCA_905220505.1 of Laothoe populi. NCBI lineage: Eukaryota > Metazoa > Arthropoda > Insecta > Lepidoptera > Sphingidae > Laothoe > Laothoe populi. The sequence goes on along the minus strand of HG992161.1, from coordinate 4,811,989 downwards.
ATATTAATTTTAAAATGTTAAACAAAAGATAAAACGTAATATTATGGTTAGCTGTCCATCTGCCAGCTGTGTATATCTGATATAATATTTTACAATAAAATACACTACAATTAAAAACCATTAAATTAAGAATTCAAATACTGTAAAATTTGATTCGCTAAAAAAAATTTTTGAATAAAAACTCAGAACTGTGGACGAAGACAATTCCTTCCCTTGTCCAACATTTTGTGATGCCAAACCGTTCCCGTGCTGCCATAAACAGAATATGACGGGATTTCGTCAGAAATTCGGAAATAGTCAATCCAGTCCCCTTGAGACAGGTTTTGGATGACCAAATCTTATCCCGTACGGTGACATCTCGGAACTTACAGAGAATTGGACGCGGCTTATGAGAATTCCCTGCACGTCCCATCCTATGACATCGGCTGATATCAGCTGCCGCAAAATTTGATTGTTTCAACTGTGCAACAACCGATTTAGTGACGACTTCGGCAGTGACTTCTTGGGGATTCTCCGGCACACCATGAAATAGTAAAATCTTGCGTCTACTGCGCATCTGTATCTGGTCCGTCACATTAGCCAGCCACTCGATTTGTTCCTGCAGTGCCTTCATAGATGCTACTACGAAAGACTTGAAAGCGACAAACTCAGCTGCTAGTGCTTCCGTGGTCGAGGTGGTCGAAGTGCTTTGATGAAGCTTACCTTCAAAGCTATTCATCCGCTCATAGAAGGTCGCCATGAGTTCATCAAGAGATTGTTTAATAGTAACGGCAGCCATTTCAAAATTTCGCAGTACCCAGTGTAGAACAAAGTAGTGAAAAACTTTAGTTGTCGTGTAGTGGATTGTATAGGACTTACACAGATGGTAGGTGGTGTTTTAATTTAAGTTATGTTGCATTAATATATCATAAAAATTACGATAAATGATTACTTTTATTTTTTTATATAAGAGCTTAAAAGCACGTCCTATTTCAAGCACCTACCGCCGAAAAAGGTTGTAGTTGTTGTAAAAAATAACAAATGAAAACCGAAATTTTAATTCCCTTTAATCTCATTTATCGATCGCAAAACGGCCTACAAATCAACAATTACACATGTATATGTAGAATGTATTAAGAAATTATAATTAATTGGTCTCTTATTTAAGCGCTTAAAATGTTTTTACATGATAAAACTTTGTAACTGGTCTCATTATTGCCCATATTTATTTATGCTCCAGTTGGAAGTTTAGCGGCATCTCAAAGAGATTGAAACAGATGCGTCGGCGCACGCAATACAATCCTTTATCACAAAAAGATAAAAGAGTTAAATGTCTTGTGGCTCCATTTGAACAATAAGCTCCTTTTATTTGAAGAAGTTAATGGTGCATGTACATTAAAAGAAGGCCAATAATTTCACTGACTGGGCAAAGCGAATCGGCAATCCTGATATCCTGATGACCTGAGATATCCTGCTGCTTATTAACTTTTATCTGTGTCTAATTTCTTTGATCAAATTTATTTCCCAGATACTTTGTAAAATGTTTGAAATCATTCATATTCATTGATTGAACGGACATTGGAGAAAAATCTAGACCACTACGATAGCTAATGACACACGATACGTCTTTACTTTATGACCATTTTCTTTCAATTACTAATGTCTGGTCGATGGTAATATCTCGGTCGAATCCCCTTTTTCATACTGTAGTTGAAATAGGTTACAACGAAATGTATTTGATTTTAAAGGGTTAAATTTTAATTACTGAAATATAAAACAGAAAGGGTCTGAAATTTGAAAATTATTCTCGTTTAGAATATTGTATTAAGGCAAATACTATAGAAGAGTAGAGATAATGCTTATATTAGATATTATATCTATTTATTTTTCACCGAATCCAGTCATTTCGATAAACACAAACAGTAACAGAAACTATAAGCTAATTCTGAAAAGTAACTACATAAATTCATAAAACTGAATTGCTAACATTTTCCACACATTTCAATTCACCTCGGGCTCTACGTAACCAATATCAAACTTGGATAGAGTTACTGCTCAGAACTTAAAGTTCGTGGTTCGTTTGGAGTAAAAGCGTTTCTTGTTAATTGTGGGATCAAGTTTTTAGAACTGCAAGAAGTGGGTCAGTGCATGTGTGCAGGCGAATGATTGATGATTAAGATATGTTAATTAGTGTGTCAATGACCTAAATCAGGCAACGAAATAATAACCCTCTTTAAAACTCTCGATGGCTCGTTTATTAACTGTATTTTTCTGGTGTTAAGATGTTCATATCCGCCCGCATATCGAACACATAGGGTGTAAAACCCGTCATAGTGCACACCCAAGTGTCTCACATTCCGGGGTCAGCCAGTGTACATCCGGTTTTTCTCGGGGGTCTAGAGTTGGGGTACGATGTTTGGCAGTGTTGCGGCCTTCTGAGAACCCTGACACTAGACCCTCGACCGCTTCTTCACCTTCTTGCCCCATGGCGTAGTGTAAGGAAGCAGGCTGGCATGATTGTATTGAGTAGCGAAGTTTACACTGTTTCTCGCGTTTATACTCTAAATAGACGGCACTGCGCTTACCAGCAGGTGCAGTGTGGTAACTTTAGCGTGCCAGGATAAAAAAATATTTCGAAAATAGACGGTGATTGACTATACGACTTTAACAATAGTAAATATTGACTACAGTTGAAACAACACGCCTGATTTAAAACAAGGAGATACAAACCATCCTAACCACAATAGCGTTATATCACTGTTCTAAAATACAGGAACAAAACGCGTACAAAGCTTACAAAAGCCAACTCTGGTTCCGAGGCTCGTGGTTCCGAATTTTTTCGACCTATAGGAATCCAGTAAACAAACTAAGATAACAAAAATACTGTCTGGCTAGTTACTATTTTACAATAGATAGGGTTGTCAGGAGTTTAATAAATAATATTATTTTTTTCCTAGAGCCGAATTAATCTTACAAATATTATAAATGCGAATATTTGGATGGATGGATGTTTGTTACTCAATCGCGCCAGAATGGCAAGAAGGATCGGATTGAAATTTGGCACAGAGATAGATTATAGTCTGGAATAGCACATAGGTTACTTTTATCCCGAGAAATGTACGATTATTTTTAATTATGCTATTGTAAAGAATTAAGAGTACATAAAACTATAAGGCTGACATGATTTTTTGTCGTTCATAACATTCACGTTATTGTGAGCTTAGAAATATTATTAGCTCTGTATATACTGTCCCATTGATTGGCACGGACCTCACTTTAATGAGACATGCATAAAAATATTGGGCTTCAAATATGCAAGTACCTAACCATATAGATCGATCCCGTGATAGACTTTTATATTATTTCCTTAAAATTGTTGGAACAGTCTAGTATGGTTATATACATATCTAATATCTCTAATAAGAATAATTATCTTAATGTTAACATTATTAATTCTAGCAACACTCTCAGCCTCAAGAGGTTCGCAAATTCGTATCTTTGCCGCATCAAGCTGTTGAACAGTTTGCTAGCTGTCCCGTTCCCTCCTTCCTATGATCCTGGGTCCTTTAGGCGTAGTGTGAAGAAGCTACACAGCAGGCCGGCTTGGTTGTATTGAGTAGCGAGGTATAGTTGTTTCTCGCTACTTGATACTTTAACGGGACGGCATTGCACTTACCATCAAGTGCAGTGTGGTCACTTTGTCGTGTCAGTATAAAAAATCCCGTGACCACGACCAAACCAACTCGGTCAAAACGTCGGGAAATAAAAAGATATTTATTTTTTAAAATAGTAAGCGATTAACATTTTCTCTTAATTAAAAGGTTTTTTAATGAATATAACATAAATTAATTAAAAGATAATTTATTCCCTTATTACCTATTTACAATAAATGTAATTATAGTAACTATACTCATACAATTAAATAAAATAAACAATAATTGACACTTATATAATGTTAAAAGACAAAAAGAACGGTAGGCAGTCGATTTGCTGTGCATTGCAGAAGTCTATGGGCGGCGGTGACTACTTACCATCAGATATCAGTCTGCTCGTCTGCCTATCGAGGCACTAAAAAATAAAAAGGAAATGGCTTAGCTTTAGCTGACCGGAACGTTGCGAGCAGCGCTGGTTTTCAGTAATTTCTGATCACTTTATTTAGTCGTAAAATAAATGCCCATAAGTTGGCAACCCTACGAACAGTCAACTATTGTAGCCGGATTGCTTTGAAATGTTCCGCAGTGATGCGGTTTCGGCGGTGCTGCAGTGCTCCACAGTTTTCGGTTTTCTGTTGCTTTGTTCTGTTTAATGAAATACTGTTTACCCATGGTAACTTTACTAATGAGATCTTTAACTATATTATTCTATCGTCAAATAATTTATTATTAGCTAGTTATTTTTCGTATTGGTGACTTCGAGTCAATGCTATAAGTACGATATTACTATGAAATGAGTATTTTAATACATACCTATACGTATTCACTAACGCTACAGGCGTTCCCCAAAAGAGTAGGCAGAGGTGAACCAGTACACCCACTTTTCGCCGAATTTCGCTCCCAGAATGATATAGGGGGCGAGCCTAATGCCATACCGGGCACAGATTTCAGACTCCGAGCTGATACTGAGAATTTCTAGATAGAAAAACCGAATATCACTTTACCCGACTCGGGGATCGAACCCAAGACCACAGCAGAGCAGTCGTAACGTATGCGCAATTACAACTTCGCCACCGAGGCAGTCAAATCAGTATTTTAATGATTAAAAAAAAAAGACGGCTAGTTATATTTTATTATATTAATCGATATTTAAAGATATACTTAATGTGGACCAGACGGTAGACAGTTGCGTTTCCAGCATATTGTTATGTTCAGTGAGTAAGATTTCGGGAGTCCTGAATTCCCTTAGTTGCCCAATCGATATTATTTTTCTTTAAAGTTGGCCACGCGCTAGTGATTTACTGCATATTCAGATTTTTAGGTGTCATAGACTGTAGAGCTAGTTGAGGAAAAAATATTTAGAAAACGAACGGCGAGGAAGTTAATTGATTGTTATCGTTACCCTATACTTAATATTATGATCAGATTAGAGCAATAGGTAAAGCAGATTGTTTTTGGGATAATACCAAATTTTTATTAATAAAAAAGTTTTTTATTCATAAAAAGTACACCGACTTCAATAAAAAACAAATCATGCGTCCCTTTAAAATTTGATCGATTTTTATGAGATCCCATCATCAGATCCTGACTTGGTGCCAATGGGACCACATGGGAAGTATACCCTTTGAAACAAAAAAAGAATTTCTAGAATCGGTCCAGGCGTCTTCGAGTAATCTCTCCTTTTTTGAAGTCGGTTAAAAAGAAAAAGTTACCTGACTAACCTGATGTATAACGTAGTCTAACTTAGTAAGGTTCAACAACCTGTCAGGCATCACGGCACTAAAGGACTAGGCACTGACTACTTGAAGGATGGCGTGGGAAGCGATCTATTGAGAAAGCCCGGTTCGCCTATTAACTTAAACTTGAATCACAACACTTTAAAATAGATATTTACTTACATTTCAATAATATTTTGTCTGGAGCTGGCTGGATATGAAGCAGAAGGTTTTTGTTACGGTTCAGTTCATCTAGATATTAAAGCGTGTTTTTTTAGTTTTTTTTTCAACTATAATTTATTTTTTATTACAAAAATGATTTTGTATGAATGATATAAAACTCCACTAATATGAATTGAAGTTTAAAAATAATAAAGAACATCTACTTCATATAAAGGAAATTAGAATACAAAGTTCCATAAACTTTTATTTAACAAAATTCTACCATCGTTCTTCTTTCTAAAGAAATTAGATTATAATTTTAAAATATTGCGAGAACATTTGCACCAAAATCCTCAGTCCAATAATAAGAATATTAATCACACCTTTAGTAAAATTGTAATAAATATTAATACCCTCCCTATCCATAATCCATAATGAAGTTGTTAATCAACTGGAAGATTAGGGTACAGCTGATCGCACATTCGCCTGACAACAGGCCATCGCTTCGAAGGCTGGCAATGAAGTCGTTTTATTCCGCCATTTATGCCAATCCATTAAGAATTAGGTTATGAAGGAAGATATAAATCCACTACAAAGAACAGCTAGAGGAGTGTCTTATAGCGAAATTGCGAAAACAATGACGTGGTTCATGATTTACTTTTTCGTTCTAGATCAATTGAACTAGTTTATTTGAATTAAGATCGCTGTTTAGTTGTAGGGAAAAATCAATAGCGGAGAATTAAAACACAATGTTATACTTACGAATTTAAACAACTATTATAAAACTGTAATTAGATAGGCACCGTGGCATAGCGACCGAATAACCGGCTGTGCAGCGTGAGGCTGCGGGTTCGATTCCCGCGCCAAGACAAATGTTCGTGTTATCCATAAATATTTGTTGCGGGTCTGAGTGTTGTGAGGTCGTCTTGCGTTCTGGATACCCACGATACAGGTTTGACCTAGTGTGGAGTCAGAATTATGTGTGTGACTATTGGGTGTATTTATTTCTTAATGGGGGGGTGTGAAATGATATCGTTATTTAAACATTAACTATGACGTCTCAGACTCTCAAATAAATATAAAAGCATCACAAAATAAACAACAAAATTCAGCTTAAAAACAGCACCGCTGAGAATCCGTAAACAAAGCTCAACTCTGCAGAAATTTACTGAATATGAAATGCTCTTGCAGATTAACATAGTTCTTACCTATGCAGTTTTATATGAACCTTTAGTTTAGAGCCAAGGTGGCGGCAAGCGGTGCGCAATTACTTTGATATAGCGTTTCGACGTGAAAATGTGGGCTTTCTAAAAAAGTCTTTAAATGTATGCTTTTACCTATATATGTAAATTATTCAGGTACAGTGAAATGTAAACTCTATATTTATAAATTTTGGTGTGTAAGTAGGGTATTTACAAGTTTTTTATATAAAACTAGTTGTAGCTCGCGGCTTCGCCCGCGTGGTAATTTTTGGGAGAAAAAGTATAGTATCCACAGAATTATACATACATATACATATACACTCACGCCCGTATCCCATGGGGGTAGGCAGAGACTATTGACTGCCACAAGCTACGATCCTGACACACTTCTTTCGCCTCTTCCACATTCATACATCTTCTCATACATTTTCGACGGTTGGAGGTACTGCTGATTTGCCCTTTTAGGAGAATATCGTTAATTTGATTGGAATAAGTTCTCCTCGGGCGCCCTCTACCCACTCTTCCAGTCACATTCGCACGATAAATACCTTTCGTAAATCGCCTTTCATCCATCCTCTCCATATGGCCAAACCATCTCAGCATACCTCTTTCTATCTTAGTCACCACATCATTCTTCAACTCACAACGATCTCTTATCACGCTATTCCTCATACGATCAGCAATTTTTTACCTTTTCATGACTAAACGGGTGAACGAATCCTAATGAAATTCAGTAGAGGGATAGATTATATCCTAGAGAAGGACATAGGGTATCTTTTGTCTCAAAAATTATCTTGAAAGGGGTGAAATAGGAATTAAAAGTTTGTATGGGCAATCCGTAATATTTCAACTTAGGGATCTGAAATTCATATTTAGGCTTTTGGTAAAAAATAAAGAAATACGTGTTTCAACGTTTTTACCAAATCATCCCTTAAAGGGCGAAGTGAGGCGTTAACTTATGAGGTATTCTTTAAATGTAATTTCAAGCTTCAGGCACAACACAATTTTGTTTGTCGCGGGGAAAGCATTTTATTACTGCCGTCCGCTTCGGGGGGAAGCGGAATGAGAATAAAACGGTTATGCTGGACTAGCCGGTCTTACGACCCAGCACCCCCTCGCCCGGATGATGGCTATCCGGGCTGCGGCTGGGCCGAGTCCCTACTACTTATGTACACCCAACCAGACACTACCAGCTAAAACCCCGCGGTGGCCTTCTTCGACACTAACGGAGTGATCCCGGGGTATTATCAGGAGTGCTAGAAGTTTAAGTTAGGAGTTGTGCCTGTCTAGCCATCTAGACAGTTACAACACCTAAGATTCAGGACGATGCTATAGGTGTCTCAGTGCAGAAGACAACTCCTTGCATTGATACTTCTGCTCCCGAAAATAACCTCCACGGGGGCGGAGCCGCGAGCAACAGCTAGTGTTGTATAAAATACCAAGGACAGTACAGCTACTGATGATTACATCAACTTTATCTTGGATATTAATTTCTTTATACAAAGATGTGACGGATGTAATGACCTAGTTTTGTATTATCGGTAAGTTGTGAATCACCACAGTAGTATTCTTTGGGGATATTAAAAAAATTACAGAATGTAATAAAATGTGTTTTTGTAACAGTAAACAATTCTATTTGTAGGTTATTATGTCATTCAATTGTGAGAATTAAAATCGCACTGTCTACTCATTTTGTATCACGTAACGAAGTTGTTAATTTAGTTTGTCTAGAATTCAGATATAGAAAACAAGCGTACCAAAATTGTATTGTATTAAAATAATGCTTTGGAAAAAAATCGTATTAATTTGCAATTAATTTGCTGAATTTTATTTCCCACAATTGCATTGTAGGAAATAAAATTACTGCCGTCACATTATCAACAATTGTTGTTTAAATATTGACTAGAATATTATTATTATATACTAATCTTCTTCTTCTTCTTCTTCTTCAGCCTTTGGGCGTCCACTGCTTAACATAGGCCTCCCCTAAAGATATACTGTGTGAATGTGGGAATTAAAATCAACGCCTTTTGGTTTATAGAAGGGATCTATAGATTTGTTTATATTGGTCAAGGATCGGTGTCAGAAAGTGACGCTTTGCTAAATACACTAGTGACTGGCTCAATTGTATTAAGGCAAATAGCTTTACTTGCTCTGCCAGCTATATAATTTTTTACACTTTTGTCATTTAATTTATTGAAATTCCTAGAAATAACACAATAGCACCATTGGTTAACTAAATAATTTGGTTTTTTTATCCTGGCACAGTGAAGTGACCACACTGCACCTGATGGTAAGTGCAGTGCCGCGGCCGTCCATTTAGAGTTTCGCGTAGCGAGTGGCAATCTATCCCTCGCTACTCTACACAATCATGCCGGCCTGCTGTATAGCTTCTTCACACTACGCCTAAAGGAAGGAAGGAACACGGTAGCTGACAAACTGTTCCACAGCTAATATTATCCTTTACTACAAAGATACTATTATCGTTCCAACCACAATTTTGTACCAAGTACTTAAGTAGATATATGAAAATATACCATGTATCATATGATAGGTACATAGTCATGAAACATGACGATCAATAAAAAAATATTTAGATTAGAGAAAATAGATTTAGATAATAAGTTATCCTAACTATTATGAAATCCTATCATTATTACTGATATTTACCTAAAATGTGTTTATATAACTTTATAAACAAACATCTAATATGTGTTCATAAAGCTGTACCAAGATAACTACCAAAATAAATCGCCTTGCCGCAAACATTTTTAATTAAATTCTGCTTCCGTGGTGCATTCAATGGTTCCATTTTTATACTCTCCAACGTCTTCGTACTGGCTGGCCACTCTTTCATTACATCCGGTGAATTAATACTTTGTTTTGTATGTATGGTGCAGATAGTTTTTTTTTATTATTGTTTTACCTTGATACTATTATATAAACAGTCTGGTCTCCCCCCTTTCTTTTCCCTTTTCAAATTTTCCATCCCATGGTTGTATTGAAAAAATTGCGGAAAGTGATAATACAGCCAAATGTACTTTAATTTTTTTTTGTGTGTCAATATCACATTTTAGTGTACAATAAAGAGTATAAATAAAAAATATATTTAGATTAAATGGATTTATAAGTTTTTTTTAACCAAATTTAGTATACAGACTAGGTTAAAGGTGCACTTACTTTAGAGGGGGTTTACTGAGTATTTTGATTTTACAACAATTTGAATACTGATGTTTTTCGTAACAAGGAATGTAGTAATTACATTCGAGTTTGCTAATTGAATTGAATTAATTAATATTGTTACTGTATTTTTAGACGAAATTAAATGTAACTACATATCTATATAACAGCTTATGTATGTGTAAGTCTGCTACCCTCAATTACCCGAGTTTACTGGAACTTTCTATAGAGCTTTGAGCTTTCAATACGAAATGAAAAAGGATATACTTTTCAATGGCGTATTCTTTTAATTTAATTCTGTATCGCAAATTGTTTTCGTTACTTAACGGATAAGTGGTCGCATTTATCCATAGTTGTAGTATTTTACTGTATTGCTGTAGTGTTTCATCAACTACGGACGATAAGGTTCTGGATTCTATTCTTACATTAAGCTATATTTGTAAATAAATTAAATAATTTGATACAACCTGTTTTTGTATGTTGTGGTGTAACAATAAAGTGTTATATTATTATTATTATTTGTATGGATTTTCAGCCTTGTAGCTTGTATAAACACTCTCTTCAGTAAACTAAGCCCAAGACTTAATCCACCACACTGGTCTAATACGCGTTAGTATACTTCACAAACCCTCGAAATTCTTATTTAAGATCAATTATGCATATTTTTCGCGATGATTACATCCATAAAATGACAATCAACAATGAATTCGCACACTCGGTTTGGAAAGATTGAGATAAGTGACCAGGGTTGGGATCGAACCCGCGGAACACGTCTCGGCAGTCCGTTTCCTTCTCCACTGGACTATCGTAATATAATAATTATATTACGCTGATTTTAGACATGCGTCAACTGCGGCGATGAAATATGTCTGCATCTGCCTGCCCTTTCGGAGACACACATTAAAATGTACAATTTTGTAAACAAAATTTTATTTTTATAGCAAACTATACACAAATTAATTAAACATTCCATGTTCACTGTTCCAACTTCTCGGAATCCCCGAAGGTCTTAAAAACTTAACGGATTCGAGGATACTAGAAAACGTGGCTAGAACTACTGCAATGTATATGTAGTCAAAAAGTTAGTATTTACCACAAACATAAAGGCATATAATCATTTAATTAGTAGAAACTCGAAGCGTACACAAACCTACATTCATAAGATATATTTATTAAGCTTTAATATTATTCATAGTCTTTAATAGCGTGGTCAATTTTTTTTTTATCCTAGCACGGCAAAGTTACCACACTGCACCTGATGGTGACAGTGCCGTTCAGTTATAGTATCAAGCAGCGAGAGACAATCTATCCCTCGCTACTCAACACAATCATGCATGCCGGCCTGCTGTTTAGCTTCTTCACACTACGCCTAAAGGACCCAGGATCATAGGAAGGAGGGACCACGGTAGCTGGCAAACTGTTCCACAGTTTGATGGTGCGGCAAAAATACGAGTTTGCGAACCTCTTGGTTCGGGCCGGGGTAGTTGATACCACGAAGCTGTGGCTCCGCAATCCAGTACGCGTAAATAAATTAAATTAGACTCATGATTCCTTAAAACTAACTTATAATAGCAGATAGCCTAATTGATTGCGATACGGACTGTCAAGACGAAAGTCGTATGTTTGAAACCCAAGTGGCATACACCTTTGACTTTTCTAAAGTGATGTGTGTTTCCTTTGTTAATATTATCGCTTGCTTTAACGGTGAAGGAAAACATCGTGAGGAAACCTGCATACCTTATAATGAGTTACTTGCGACTCTGATAGAGAGAGAGACCACCAGCCTGATAGTCTGATGACATCAGCTGGTACATGCTGGACGAGATTAGCACAGGACCGGAACGAATGGCGTGAAAGAGGAGAGGCCTACACCCAACAGTGGGTCGATACAGACTGAACGAAGAAGAAGAAGATAATTTCCTACTTTCATAATTCTGACTGCCTCGGTGGCGTAGTTGTAATTGCGCATGCGTTACGACTGCTGTGCTGAGGTCTCGGGTTCGATCCCCGGGTCGGGTAAAGTGATATTGAGTTTTTTATTTAGAAATACTCGGTATCAGCCCGGAGTCTGGAATTGAGCCTGGTATGGCGATAGTCTCGCCCTATCACATTATGGTTCCGTGATAAATTCGGCGAAAAGTTGGTGTACTGTTTACACCTCTGCCTACCCCTTCGGGGATTACAGGCGTGAGTGTATATGTACGTATGTTTTATAATTCCTAATATAAAGGTATCAAAAAATATTTCGTCATACAAAAAAGATACTCAACAATTAACAACTCCTGCCCGCATACGAGGCCGTCAAAACTTTTTAATAATCAAAATGCAAGTGACCCAACATGTGCTATAACTTTTAACTCTTCCCGCTCCCTCCAAAAGTAAAAGCGGTCCTTTGTGTGGCAATTAGAGTTAACAAACTTTATTTAATCAGCACCCATTTGGATAATTTTGTTTCTTTGTCATTTGATTTATGGTAACCTTTTTTATAATTAAGCCGCTGCTGGCACATAGGCTGAAACAATTTGAGTGTTGTTTTCAGTAAGGTGCTAAAATTGATTATATATTTCAATTAAATCGGCTGACAATTGAAAGTCTCTTTGAAAAAAAAACCGTTTTTCGTAAAATATAAATTGCGACCAAGTCCTCTATAGTGCATGTAGGTAATCTACACTATCACTAGCCAATTGACTCTTAAAGCCAGAAAAGGAAGGAAAAGCTAACAGAATAAAACGCATTTGGACGAGGGAACGAGACCGATATAATCAAACTGCAACCACGGAGATTTTTTTTGTTTCATTTACTCGCAACCACGAAAATTGGACGTCATCGGTTCATGAGCGCAGAATACGAGGCAAAGGAACGTATTAAACCCATTTTAAGTAGCCTTCTAAATCATTATAGACCATAGACATAGATAGACCAATCAAAATTCTAGAAAGGGACAACTGCTGGCTTCACGTTTACCTTATTTATCTCAAATTTTTCTACCCGTATTCACTTAAAAGCTGGAGAGAGCTCGCAGCCCATTCTCTACGACTAGTCTATACAGACATGGTGGAGAAGCTTTGCCTTCTATTTAAAAAATGGGACAAAAAAGTCCATACATTTGTCAAAAACATAGAATAGCTCGATAGGCAGACAAGCAGACAGGCCACCTGATGGTAAGTAGTCACCGCCGCCTATATACTTCTGCAATGCCAGGGCACAGTAACGCCGCTGCCTACCGTTAATACAATGCTACAAAAAGTTGGTTGACAGCCTTCGCGGCGCAGTTGACGAGTAGCCAGCTGTGAAACGAGAGGCCGTGGGTTCGATTCCCACACCAGGACAAATGTTTGTGTGACAGACAGATATTTGTATCCGGGGTCTGGGTGTTGTGAGACCGAAAGTCTCTCGTAGTCCCTAATGTGGGTAACACAAGACTCGTATCTTAGTGTGGGGTCGGGGCTATGTGTGTGACCGTTGGGTGTTATTTATTTATTATTATAGTTTATTTTAATACTGTCCATAGAACATGGTCTTCTCTCAATGTGACAACATTAACGTGAGAATAGTCAATTTCACCACGTAGGTCTTACATTATTAGCGGCTAATGGTGCCGTACAATTAAAATGTGGAGCGAAAATTAAGTCGATTAAAAGATAGAATACTTCGACATGACACGTAGATTTTTTCTTTTTAATTATTGTAACTTGTTTCTAGAACTTAGACGTCAGTTATTATGCTATTGCTAATACTTTATTGAAGCGAAAACTTATTTAGGCAGTGCCCACTATTTGGATGTGAAAAAAACACAAGACACATGCAGCCTTGTCTGTCGTTATTTTTCCGAATCTAGGTTAAAATTTAAAATCTTCTTCTCCCCCTCTGGTTTTTATAAGGCCAAAGCCATGTCTGAAATAGTCACAATTTAAAAGGCCAAAGCCATGTCTGAAATAATTAATTCACTTAATGAAATCACAAATCAAACATCGCATTCCCGCCATTTTTCTTTATTTTTCGTTCCATAATTATTGACAAGCAATCATAAACAAAAAAGTTGCTACTTCCTGGAGGCAGTTGCAAAAAAGAACACAGTAATTTCAAAGTATTAAGTTTACACTTCTGTCAGTAGCCCCAATGACTGCCTATGTTTTTTTTACCTCATGCTTTATGTATTGTTAATTTTAGGGTTTGCATAAATTATATACTAATGTTAACTTAATAATATGATTGTTATTTGTCAACTAGGAAAAAAAATCCGCATTTTAATATTAACTTGAGTAACTAATAATGAAGATTACTTACAGTTTATAAACAATATGTGTCCTTACACGGTGTAGCACGATTCAGTTAATCACTCAATAGTCAGTCAATACACAGTATTATTATTTTATTTTAAAGTTCACCTAAATTCAAAAGATTATGCTAATTATTATATTCAAATAAAAAAACACGATGCATACAAGAGAGATTACTGCTACGCACAACCAGCACCTAGCGTTTTTCAGATATCTCTGAAATAATTTAAGCTATTCGTATTCCCGCCAAATCTTCAGTTTCATACTTTGCTAAAATTACAATCCCATCCCAAAGCATCTGTAAAGGTTATCGAAAGTAGCCGTTATGATTTATTCGCATTTGTATAACGCATTCATTTATTTAGTTTAATACAAACAAATTTATCATAACATTCCGGACTCCGGTATCCACTAACACACATAAGAATATTTTGTGTTTTAGAGTTGCTGTATAAAGCGTAAATAGCGACATCTTTTGATGATCGTACATAGCGAAATGTTGGTAGATGTGATATAATGCATGTACACTGGGTGACAAAATAGTTCTAACTTTATCCACTAGATTGCATGATTCTACAAATATGAATTACATCAGGTTATAAAAATAACTTATAATTTATTTTTTTTATTAAATTTTGTGCAGTTTATAGTATTTAATTTTATTTTAGGTATTGATGGATTTAATAGTGGTTTATATAAGCCTGTTTCAGGATCATTGCCTATTTTTTATCCGTAAACTTTTTTTGTTAATTTTTCTCTTTTTTATAAAAAAAAAAGGCAAAGGTTCGCGACCATGCTGCCCACAGATGCAGCCTTTTATTCATAGACATAAACTGAAAAGTCCTTTATTTATAGCTGAAGATATCAGCTAAAATAGAATTGTTCTTTCCGTACAGACGGTAAATCTTTTCAAAATCGGTGTTACTTAGACCTACTGAGTCAATAAGCAGTAGTAGTTGATACGGGAAACTTGACTACAGGGGCCTTAAATAAAACGTAGACTTACTCTTGGCCTAAGTCTACAAATTAGACAAATTAATTATTAATAAACCTACTCTTCGCTTTATAATAAGAACCCTTAGAGTAGTGTTAAATACTCTAAGTAAGAACCCAGCAGTATAAATACATCATTGATATAGATATAATTAACGAGTAGTCATTGACCTGCATAGTGTATACCTTCATTCTCTTTGGTCCTTTGGTCACATTCAACGACTAAACTTGATGTTGCGTTTTGTCATAGAGAGAATTTATGGAATGTGATTTAAATGCGAATAATTTTATTGTGATCAAGTTACCGTCAGTTTCAAATATATTCCTCATTAAAATAGTTTTTTTTAACAAATATCCTATCAAACTAGTTATGTTACGACCGATTAATGCAATCGGTCACAGAATCTCATTTGAGAGGAAATCAAAGGAATTTGTCAGGAATAAAGTGGTTCATCCCGCTTCTATCTTGAAACCGGCGGAAAAGTTAAAATTATACAACAAAGAAAATAAAGAATTGTTCGGGCCGTTGCTTGAGACGAACAAACAAAAGAAACAACGTATCCAAAAGGAAGGTAAGCATCTAATCCATTAGCAACCTTGGAGTTACAACTTTCTAAATAACCAATTGGTATGAGGAACATAGTCCGCAATCGATATTACGTACTAACGAAATGCGATTAAATTGTTTACATTGTCTTTCATCTACGTGACACAATGCCAATTAAATCATATGACAGTCGAGCGTCGGCGCCGCGAAATACACACGTTAAATCTGTTGCAGCTAAAAATAGTCACCAAAACAACAGGCAGACGAGTGAAAACACACCGACATTCGGGAGCAATGCTTTGAGCAGGAATCTGTTCCAGTGCATAAACTACGGTCCTTTTGAAACATTCAAGAAGACGATGTGGCAAAATACGAGGCATTGCGTGAACGCAGTCGGTGTGTTACTTAATAACACTACTGCAAGAGGATTTAACACTTCGGCGATATGTGAGGCGGCAAGGAGCTCCGCCGCACAGACAGGATATGCCAGCGAAGACAAGATCTTGCAGATCAAGCAGCACAGAAATGATTTTGCTGAGCAATACCCATCTGTTACCCTGATATTGAACAAGACTATGACAGAAGACTCGAGAGCTGCTTTGGAGAAATGGAAACAAGAGAGGATCACTGAGATGGGACTTGAGGAGTTCAACAGGTTTTATCAAGGTGAGTTTCTGTAACATTTATTGTGTACTTTACCCTTGATGTAGCAAGCAATGAAATCATTAGATAAACACCACTCTCTATCAGCCTGTAGCATTCCACTGCTGGATATTGGCGTTTCCCAGATTACGCCACCCTTGACGGTCTTCCCCTTCCTCATCCAGCTGCAGATAAACACTACTACTGTTTATAAATATTTATGTAAATAGGCTTTAAAAGTTAATAAGCGCAAGTAATTTATGATGAACTATATGAACACTTTTATATGAATTGGCAACAGTCCAAATTAAAATGTTGATGATTCCAAATTGAATAGTTTTCTATCTTTGTCTTGTAATGGACTATCCATTAATGTAGACGACTATTATATATTGACCCCTCTATGGTAAAATAATAAGATATACAGCATACAGTCACACACATAGTTGTGACCCCACACTAGGTTAATCTTGTATAATGGATGTCAAGAACTATGAGGGGCTACAGTCCCACAACACCCAGACCTGAAACAAATATCAATGGTCCCCACATAAAATATTGAAATTGAAAAAAAATAAAGTTGCCACTTTCAATGTTTTAATATGTTTACTTTATGCACTATTAATTCTGTTCAATTGAAAAATATTTGAAGGTAAAAAAATTGGTACAATATTATTATATAGAATAATAAATTATCTCTACTTGCCATTAGTGCAAAACGAATATGTAATTTTTTCAATTTCGATAATTTATGTGGGGACCATCAATATGTCTGTAACACAAACATTTGTCTGGGTGTGGGAATTGAACCCACAGCCTCTCGTTTTACAGCTGGCTACTTACCTGCTTCACCATGGAGGCTGTTGAAATACAGACATTGTTATAATAAACATAATAGGCCACACTTGATCCCTGAACGGAGATGCATAGGTTCAACTACCCACAGCTTGTTGAGTTTATTTCCTTCTCATAATGTGATGTAGTACACCCATTGTCATATTAAGTAAAGACTAATCAGACACTACAGTCTGATTTAGCTACAAAGACTTCACCGGTTTCTGCCACCATGCAAATTGTTCTTAATTTTGTATTACCTTCATATTTTGATATTTCAACCAACATAAACCACATAAAAAGAATAATTTTATTGTGAAGAAATCAAGTATTATTTTGAAACCTAGAATATGATGAAAGATATTTGAATACAGTTTATCTATGTCCAGTATTGTGTATGACACATGAAACTAATTTTAGTTAGTGTAGTTAACGATAATTTATGAAAGCTATTGAGACTTTTTTATGTAACTGGCTTCATGTGTTGCAATGCCACGTTAAGTAAATTGGATACTTGCAATTGGTTGAACAGTATCGCAGTTGATGTTCTGCAGCCCCATCTAGTGAGTTCTTTTTTTTTTGGGTGAGGAACCATCGCAGTCATATGAAGAACAACTCACCAACGTTTCATGATCGGATGCATATTTTAGGAGTCCATAGAGGAATAACATACTTAATATTAAGTAATAATATTAGATCTATTATACATACAACATATATTGTTGATGGTCATTACCTTCTATTTATATGAGGGGATTTCAAGCTAATATTTGCCAAGATGCCTTTCATCAATTTCGAGCACACTATGTAAGCATAAGAAATTGAATCAAAAAGGTATTTCCTTATTGAATATATTCAATTTTGTTAATTTTTACATCTCATTAACATGTTGAATATCATAGGAAGTAAATTAATAAAAGTTGAAGTGCAACAGGCAATGTTCAATAGTAACCAGAAAAGGAAGTATGGCGTTTGGCATTGCTATTAATATGTATGAGAATAAGGAAATAATAATCAATTATATTCTATTAGTTTTACATGAATTATGTCATATATTTTGGATGTTCATGAGACTATTCATTAATATAACAAAAATGACAAATTAAATAGAATTTTATTGAATTAAACATGGTTCATCTAATATTATATTGGTTTTTGATCCTAAAAATTACATATGATTTGTCCGGGTTGGAAATTTGTGCCTGATATGGCAATAGCCTTGCTACCTATAACATCATGGGATAGATATTACTATGAAACATAGATCCATAAAATTAAGTATATGTATATTTGTTTTATTTTAATCCACATGCCCCAATACTTAATCTTGTGTGCATTGCGATCTAAAATTGTAAATAGGTGTGTCATTTAGATAAGACAATATATAGTTTGTTCATTTGATGACAGCTTGCAATAGTAACTTTATCATGTTTGTGTAAGACATGCACTGTAAGACCAGCTTGGTCTTATAACCTATACCTTTGTCTTATATTGACAATACTATATTATTTTGTCATAGACATAGATCTAAATAGATGTTTGTGAAAAGTACTCTCACTTAGATCTTGCCAAAGCCATTCTTCCACAATACATTTATTCTGATAAGTTTTATAATGAAATATGAGATAGTACACAACCATATCTAATTAAGTCTGAATTCGACGGTATAGCGCCAAAATGTCATATTCAATGTTTTTAAACAATGCTTTATTTTGAAAACACAAGATAAAACTATATGTTTATTATATAAATAGAAACAAAGATATTTCTTAATTGTGTTTACGGATTGCGTTTGTGTCGCGAATGAAGCCAGACAAGATATTTACGTGCTGATTGTGTGAAACGCAGTTTATCACACAGTAGTTATTCATGCTAATTGGCTTAGTGTTGACGCTGTTCAACCCTGGTTCCGGGTTCGACTTTCTTTAAGGGCAGACAGGGCATAGGTCCCAAGCCCTGATAATTCAGTTTTTGTTCTTAATATTTTTATTCTCCTATTGTTATCTTTATGTATATATTACTATTCTATTCTTATTAGACAGATATTTGTTTCTGGTCTGGGTGTTGTGGGACCGTAGTCCCTCGTAGTGCTTGATACCTACGATACAGGTTTTACCTAGTTTGGTGTCAGAACTATGTGTGTGAATGTGGGTGTATTTATTTATTCTCAAATTAGGCAATAAAACTGCTGCTGAAAGTTGCGGAAAAAAACGGCGAAAAGCTGCGGAAAGACTGAAGAAAATCGGAATGTCTGTCTGTAGGGAAAAAATGACACAAAATTACTAAAAAGCCAAATTTTTTTATATACTGTCTGTCACACAAACACTTGTATCACTCTAAGAATCGAATCCAAGGCCTCTCTTTTCACTGCCGACTACTCGCCAACTGGGCCACTGTCTGGGCTGGGCTGTCAATACAAGTTACAATGCTACAGACAAAAAAATTAACACCTGTTTCGTTAAGAGTTTAAATGATAATTGCGTTTGGAACATCGTTCCGGATTTAACCGCTTCTGTTTTAAAACACTTCTCAGACGCCAAGTGATAGAAAGCATGCAGGGAATTGTGATATGAATGTGGCTGCCAAAAATATCATTGTTGAGATGTATGGCTGTTCTTAAATACATAGTATGTACTTTGTACGCACAATCCATGTGACATACTAGATCATGTGAACTGCACAATCAAGATTTTAAATACACAAAATAAAAAAATTATATTAATACAGGTGTGTCAGGATCGTGCAAAGTGGACATCTCTCAGTCTCTGCCTATCCTTATGGGATAAAGGCCAATAGTCACTTTCATAGTCTTGCCCCATAGTCAAATACGAGTATTGTGTCGTGGGTATCAGGAACTAAGAGAGACGTTGGTCTCAGAACAACCAGATCCGAAACAAATATTTGTAAATCACACAAAATTGGAATGGAGATTGAATCGGCCTCTCGTAACATAGCCGGCTATTCTCCGGCCGAACCATGAAGCCTGTCATGTATGAAACCCGTAACCACTAACCTATCTAGAATTCAAATTTCCTTATCAACTACAATTCTGCAATGTCGTAGCTGAATATATACATTACAACGATCATAGTAATCTAAGAAGATATAAATAAACAACACGCGGATTCATTGCGGTTTCACACACTGATGTGGTCAACATTTAAAATAATCTAGTTCGATATTATATGTATTAATACATACATACATACAAATACACTCACGCCTGTAATCCCCGAAGGAAGGGGTAGGCAGAGGTGTAACCAGTACACCCACTTTTCGCCGAATTTATTACGTCCCATGATGTGATATGGGGTGAGCCTATCACTATACCGGACTCAATTCCAGACTCCGGGATGATACTGAGAATTTCTAAATAGAAAAACCCAATATCACTTAACCCGACCCGGGGATCGAACCCGAGACCTCAGCCACA
This sequence comes from Laothoe populi, assembly GCA_905220505.1. Classification (NCBI taxonomy): domain Eukaryota; kingdom Metazoa; phylum Arthropoda; class Insecta; order Lepidoptera; family Sphingidae; genus Laothoe; species Laothoe populi. Next base: position 4,791,369 of record HG992161.1, on the reverse strand, counting down.
GCTATCGTAACGCATGCGCAATTACAACTGCGCCACCGAGGCAGCCTTAATTTGTATTAATGTTATTTAAAACTAACAACTTGACACTGAATAAGTAATTTTGAATTAGTTAACGCAGCGATATCTTAGTTGGTAGTAGTACGGACTGTCGAGACAAAAGTAGGTTTGAAAATGGCACAAATGGCATACACCTCTGAATTTTCTAAATTACGTGTACATTCATTGTTAATTATCGCTTGCTTTAACGGTGAAGGAAAACATCGTGAGCAAACCTGAGAGAGAATTCTTATACGTATTTCAAAGGTATGTGAAGTCTACCAACCCGCATTAGGCCAGCGTAGTAGACTAAGGCCTAACCCCTCTTATTAGTATTTTTACTAGCTCAGTAGATACTATAGATAGTATTATAGGTAAAATTTACAAGTGTTCAGACTGTATTGAAAAGCAAAATCAAATAATGTAAGCTCAATTTAAACATTTAAGACCATTGCACAATTTGAGATCATAAAATAGTTTGACGAGTAACAGATAAGTATAATAGATAGTCGTTACACGGTCCGCAATTGGAAAATCTTTTTAATAATTGGCCGTTGACATGTCTTTCCAAGACAGAAACACAAATGATGGACACAAGTAGGACATAACAGAAATGAGAAATGGCGGAAAATAGATCAATTTCTAGCCAAGTTTTTGCAAGGCGATCGATGACCGAATGAAAGTCAGGAAGGAAGTTTTGTCGGGGGTCGAGTTGGGGTACGATGTTTGGCCGTTTTGCGGCTTTCTGAGTACTCTGACACTAGACCCGCGACCGCTTATTTACCTTCTTGCCAATGGCGTAGTAGAAGCAAAAAGGCATGATTGTGTTGAAAAAGAAAATCATAAAAAAACTTTTTTTTATTCTGTATCGGCAAAATGACCACACTGCGCCTGAGGGTAAGCGCAGTGCCGTCCAATTAGTGTATCAAGTAGCCAGAAACAATGTATCCCGTGCTACTCAACACAATCATGTCGGCTTGCATGTAGCTTCTTCACACTAAGCCATAGGCCAAGAAGGTGAAGTAGCGGTCGAGGGTGTAGTGTCAGATACTACTGTTTTTTTTTTTGCGTTAGGGCTTCCACGCAATCACTACTACTGATATATTACACGCGTCAGAATGATAGTAAAATCTTTACAATTACGACACAGCTACTGGGCGCCTATAATAGGAATTCAAGCGTAATCTGGGCGTCGATTTCTAGATAAGTGCTATCATTTTTGTGAATATTCACCTATGTACAATGAGTATCTATTATTGAGGCCGGTATTATTGAGAATGACAGGAAAGGGTGAATGAATAACTGTTTTTGTGTAGCAGAGGCTGGTGAACGTGAAAATTGGTGATTGATATGTTTGTCGTCTGCTGGAAGTTTTTGAAATTGATTTACCATTCATAAACAAGAAGATTTGAGTGATGCGGGGCATATAGGTCGTTTTACACTGCCGTAGTAAACAACAGACCGTTGCTTAGTCCGAAACCTATATTCCAATTTCTTCGCGACGAACTTAGTGCACGGAAATATTTTAAATACATACACTCACGCCTGTAATTCCCGAAGGGGTAGGAGGTATAAGAAGTACACCCAATTTTTTGCCGAATTCATGACAGTCCCATAATGTGACAGGGGGCAAGCCTGTCAATGTACTAAGTTTCAAATTTTTTCGACAGGCAGATCTTAACCAAATTGACATAGGACTGAGGAAATCCCGATCGATATAAATCATTAGAAACAGTCCCACCCTTGTCCGACATATCTACTCAACTCTTCCTTTGAAATTCTATATTAGGCGGACATATCACTTTACATTAAAAATACTACCTGTTCAATTTACAAACACATTATTTTTGGGAGCCTGGTAAACAGTAAATATAACTACATAATTATCTGCGCATAGGCCATAGTTAGACGCCAGTCTTGACTCAGGTATTTAAAACGTTTAATAGTTTTGTATAACATCGACAGTGACTATTTAATTTAAGCGATATGCTTAAAAAGTTACAGGAGATAGGTTTAAAGTTTTTTGTTTTTCGGGAAAAAAAATCACTATAAAAAACGAATGCGTGGATTTTAGTATACTTAATATATTACTTGTGTCACCACGCACATGACACACATATGACGTACACGTTTTCATGGCAAATTTTCATGCATTTATGAGCATTGTATTCTGTAATAAATGTGCCTGAAAAAAATGAGCCTTCTTTTACCAGTTGATTTAAACACTAAAAAAAGCAGCACAATTTTTTTTTAAGTATGTATATAACTTAGTAGCAGCGATAGCCTAGTTGGTTGCGGTACGGACTGTCAAGACGAAAGTCGTAGGTTCGAAACCCAAGTGGCATACACCTCTGACTTTTCTAAAGTTATGTGTGTATTAAAATGTTAATTATCGCTTGCTTTAACGGTGAAGGAAAACATCGTGAGGAAATCTGCATATCTGAGAATTGTTCGAAGGTATGAGAAGTCTGCCAACCCGCATTAGGCCAGCGTGGTGGACTAAGGCCTAACCCCTCTCATTAGTAGAGGAGGCCCGTGCCCAGCAGTGGGACAATGTTTAATACAGGGCTAGTATTATTATTATGTATATAACTTAATATCGCAAAAAAATCGCTTAAATCATATAGTCCGCCAAACGTCCATTTTATGAATAGACTAAAACATAGTCGAATCTATCTAGGACAAGTCTGCGTACCGGAGTTCAGTGCCCCTGAATACAAATTACGTCGCGTCGTCCGTTTAGGAAAACATGTATGCAAACCCGTGCAGCGCCCCTAGCGGATCGTATTGAAAGTCTTTTGACCCCATAAATAATTTCTTAAGCACCGATGACGCTATTTCATCCATAAAACTAGGCTTAAAATACTATTTTGGACAATCGTAATTTTCGGCAAATTTTGAGTCAACATGGCTCATCCTTGGGATAGAATTAGTTTTTGTGTAATATGTAAATTTGTAAAATATCTTCGAATTCAAACAATTATAGCAATATTCTTGGTGTTTTTATAATTTTACAATGTCTCTCTTTCTGTTTTTATATGTCAACCCACTTTTTTACTATCCCGTTCTATTTTTAAAATCTCTTGCTGTTCATTTTTTAAACAATACACAACACAACCAACTAGTCTTTTTATCAAGAAGACTCAATCATCCGAGTGCCCCGCTATCTCTCGTCCCTAAATCAATATTACATATGTATTATAATCATTACATGTAAAAAACATGCTAAAAATTATGAAGCATAAATAAACATAAATAAACATAAACATCACGCCTGTAATGCTTGAAGGGGCCGGCAGAGGTGTGACCAGTCACTTATCGCCGAATTTATTATGGTCGCATAATGTGATAGGGGGCAAGCCTATAACCATACCGGGCACAATTCAAGACTCAAGGCTGATACTGAGTATTTCTAAATAGAAAAACTCAATATCACTTTACCCGACCTGGGATCGAACCGGAGACCTTAGCACAGCAGTCGTAACGCATGACCACCGAAGCAGCCGAAAAATTATGAAACCTCACAAATTAAAATATGTTTTGTTGTCTCCACAGCGCAAATGGCTGTAGGTACCAAGTTCCACAATACCCTGAAGAATTACTTCACACAACCTCGCACGCAGTTGAGGATAGAGAAAGACGTTGAAGGAGTATGGGTGTCGGTGGCCAATGTACTCAAAAGTATATCTTCGCCCAAGGCTATAGAGTCCAATGTCGTACACCCGGTGTTGAAATATCGTGGAATATTTGATGCTCTTGCTGATTATGAGTAAGTAGAACTTTGATAATAACCTAAACTATATAGCGAACTTCTATTTAAAGAAACACTTAAAACTGAGAAATTGCTAAGATTCGTTTGGTTTACATTGTTACCTATATATCGTATATTATTTGTATGACCAAATATTGTTAACCGGTGTGAAAAGAGCAACGCTAGTTTCTTGCCCGTTCTTCTCTAGCGAAACTGCATTCCGAACTGGCGGTAGAGTAAAAAAATTTATTGCATCTAAATAATGTATTTTAACATATAACTGAGTCGCTTTGTAAAGTGGGTATTTTAAAAGGCACATAAACGAAGATTACTAGTCAATGATTTATTCAATGACCACCGTTGCACATTTTAGTGCTTAACGTTACCAACCCATGTCAGGATACACTAAATACGGCTTTGAGTACGAACAGCATGAAGCTCTAAGCTGAACTAACACTAGACTAGATCAGGGTATAAGGCCCATGTGAACTAAACAGACTACCAACACTGACTGCCCAACTCCACAGCTCAAAAACGACGATGAACACGGACTGAAGATCGGTACGCCGCGAGCGGTCTCTTTTATTACATTGCAAACCTTCACCCCGCTCAATCTATAAACGTATTAATCTACCTGCAGGTTTATTCTAAAATAATTTCGATATACCTTCGGTATTTCTAATAAAAGGGATCTTCTACCCTAACAGTATAACATTTCATGGATTCAATAAATATTTCAATTTATTTGATTGAAACACTCTTAAAGCGTAACAAAAACTCTCAATAGCGAAATAATACATAATTATTTAGACCCAATAAACATTATTTTTACTGACTTTTATTATGCAGTATTATAATGTTTTATAATGCGCCGCGCCGTCCCAAATATAAAAGATTTTTCATATAGTGTCCGTTGTATATGGATGTCGCATACTACATGATTACTGTAAATCGTGAAGAATGCCTCATTATCACAAAATATCGCTGTACGATAAAAGAGTCAATGACTGCAAAGATTTTTGTTGTGTCAAGGAAATCTCAAGGTTATCGCGCATTTAGCAAAACAACTATATGTTTTATTTTTACCCAAGCATTGGAGATTGAAAAATATATCTTTTGGAAAGTAAATGCCAAGTTGTATTATTTCTTTTGCGTTTTTTACTGCATTCTGTACGCAGTTTGTAATGTTGCTACGTCTAGAAATAAATTGCTGTATATCATCTATTACGTTTTATCTCATGTCAAGATTCTTTGCAAAGATGTGGTTTTTTTTAAATAGTGTGCGAAATAAATTGTTACATCGCATACAAATTCACAATATGAAATTATAAATCAGGGTATTTTTATATTATAAAGATCCGTTTATTATACACACATATACACTCACGCCTGTAATCTCCGAAGAGGTAGACAGAGGCGTAACCAGTACACCCACTTTTCGGCGAATTTCGGTCCCATGTGATAGGGGGCGAGCCTATCGCCACACCGGGCACAGATTCCGGACTCCGGGCTAATACTGATAATTTCTAGATGGAAAACCCTATATCACTTTACCCGACCCGGGGATCGTGATTGTGTTGCCGAATAGTTGGCTGGATAGTGACTTTTTTTTTATTTTTTTTAGCGCCTTGATAGGCAGACGAGCAGACGGGCCACCTGATGGTAAGTAGTCACCGCCGCCCATAGACTTCTGCAATGCCAGGGCACAGCAAAGCCGCTGCCTACCGTACTAGCAAACTGCTCTGACTAAATCAACAGATAATAAATACACCCAAAATCAGCTCAAAGTCCTAACCCCATACTGGGTCAAACAGTTCGCAAATATATTTCGACTTACCTATATATATTCGTGAAATCTTAAAAGTTTTTTTCGAGAAGTTTACATTAAAAAGGTTCATCTAAGTATTGATGATGTTTCTGATGGTAAGTGATGATGTGGTCTACGGTTTATACAGTCATATTAATAAGTTCTGCGAAATGTGTGTGTACTAGTTACACTTCTGCCTACCCCTTTAGAGATTCCAGGCGTGAGTGTATATGTACGTAATACGTATCATTTCGATATAATATAGTTTGTATTTTTAACATTATCAATCAGTCATGTGATTTATTATCGTCTCCTGTAGCATACAATAGAGCGGAAATAATTTGGCTAAATCTAAGCGCCATAGTTGCACCTCTGCCAACTCTTTTGAGTATACATACCTACAATAGTAAGAAGAGATAAAAGCAGTGCACTGACTGTTGCCGAGCTTATTTTCGTCCCATATTGTGATACGTGGCGAGTTCATTACCACGTCGATGTTTCACAGTGATATAAACCATAAAAAACCATAAACCATTTATTTATCCAACACAAATATTTACACAAGCAAGAGAAATAAAATTAAGTATCTAACTTACATACGATTCGCTGCAATATGTGCGGTGGAAGGGGTACCAGCTCAGTATACTCTGTTGTAACACTGCACTGATTTTCAGCTGGACCCCACCGTCGCTTCACCATAGTACAACAAATATTTTTTTTTCTCAAATCAACAGAAAATTTTGTTTAAAGTAGTAGAGCCATGTTGTAGACTGTTTTATTCTGTAGCATGGATTGGCTAGCATGACCAGGTTATTGTCATTATCTTCCAAAAATCATTAACTAACAGCTTGCTCTTGCCTTTTGTACTTGTATAGTATAAAAGGCAGAATGCTGGTGGTAGGATATTCATATCCGCCCGGATAGCGACCACCGTACACAGGATGTAAACCCGCTATAGTGGCACATGCAAGTGCGTTCCGGGATCAGCAAGTGTACATCCGGTTTTTGTCGGGGGTCTAGAGTTGGGGTACCATGATTGGCCGTTTTGCGGACGTCTGAGTACTGCTACTAGACCCTCGACCGCTTCTTCACCTCCTTGCCACATGGCGTAGTGTGAAGAAGCTACACAGCAGGCCGGCATGATTGTGTTGATTAGCTGGGGATAAATTGTTTCTCGCTACTCTAATTAGACCGCTCTGCGCTTACCATCAGGTGCAGTCTGGTAACTGCCGTGCCACGATAAAAAAAACTATGATAAAAGATTCGCTTATGCTCGCTGGCCTACACCACCTTAGAGCAGTCCTGTTGTAATATTACAAACGCGATTTTGTGCCATGAATTCGCTTTGTAATATTGCAACAATACCTGTCTAAAAGGTGGTGGTAGGCCGGCTCCACGTTTGCCGTGTCTTTGATGTCACCGCACTTCAGTCCTCTTTCAGTGTTTACAAATAATTGTTTATGAATGCTTGTCGACAATTATAGACCTTCATAGGCGTGCTTATACGAAAAAACATCTGTATATTTTTATCTGAGCTTGACTGTCACGCGAGTTCAATGCTTTTTGCCCACCCCAAAAGTGCCTAAAGTAGTTGTCTCTTAAAAAAAAATCCTGTACATTACTTATTCTATTCAAATATTCCATTTACAGAGACAAACCGACACTTATAGAATGGAAGAAGTCTGACAAACCGCGTAAGTCTCTCGCACTCACTTACGACAACCCAGTCCAGCTCGCAGCGTACTTCGGTGCGGTGTGCAATGACTTAAACTACAAACACTTTAACGTTCGCGACGCCTTATTGGTCATAGCGTATACGGACGGGTCAAAAGCCGATGCCTACCATCTGACCACAGATAAGTTGAGGGAGCACTGGGCTCAATGGCTGATAAGACTCGAAGAGTACACGAAGAAGTTTGGAAACGATTCGGAGAAATTGTTGAAGGGCGGCAAGAGGTTGTTCGAGGAGGAGTTAGCAAATCTCTAGTAATATACGGTGAGTGCAAATTTGGTTAAGTTAGTAATATATATTTATTGTAGTTATCAGAAAGAAAGATAATGAAAATAAGTTTTTTTTTAACCATACTAATACTATAAATGCGAAAGTAACTCTATTTGTTTGTTACCTTTCACGACTAAACGGCTGATTAGATTGTGATGAAATTTAGCAAGGAGATAGATTATATCCTGGAGAAGGACATAGGCTATCTTTTTTCTCAAAAACAACCTTGAAAGGGGTCAATTAGGATTTCAAAGTTTGTATGGGAAATCCATAATTCCTTGACATAGGGCTCTGGAAATTAATATTTAGGCTTTTGGTAAGAAATAAAGAAATACGTGTTTCACATTTTTTTCAAAATCATCCCTAAGGGGGTAAAATAAGGGATAAAAGTTTGTATGAAAATTCTTCATTTTTAAGTTAAACGCATGAAAATTTGTATTTTGTATTATATAATTTTTCCCATATATGACCTCCACGCGGGCGGAGCCGCGAGCAACAGCTGGTATATAATATATCTAACAATACCTAACGCTTTCAATATTCAGCTCTTGATCTACTAACAAATTAAGAATCTATGTCAAATTAATTTCTTATCATCAAGTTATTTTTTTATCATGGCACGGCAAAGTGACCTCACTGCACCTGATGGTAAGCGCAGTGCCGTCCAGTTAGAGGAACAAATAGCGAGAGACAATCTCTCCCTCGCTACTCAACACAATCATGCTGGCCTGCTGAGTAGCTTTCTCATATTATCCTAAAATATATGGTATTATGAGCTGTAGCCAGCTTTTTCTACAGAATGTGCTGGCTTAACTGGGTTATTAGTTCTTTCTCACAAATAACTGATGAATGTTTAGCTTATGAAAAAATATCTTTATCACCAATATTTTTATCTACAGATAGAATATTTTGCCAATGTAGTTTCAAAAGAAACATTAATGTGACAATATTTAAATAAAAAAATTGAGATTGGCTAGTTCTTTTATTGTGTAAACTCGTTTATATTTAGTGATTGATAAATATTAGTCTCTTACACTTATTTTTTTCTATTTCAGCGGAGGAGAGAAAAATGCCTTGAATAAAATTTTGGAAATGAGAATAAATGTTAAATACATCAAGTATTGTAATTTCAAAAGGTGTAACTATGTGTTTTCCAAATTAATTACTTTATAATATCTATAGTCTTTGATAATAGAACTGTTTATCAATATTTTTTTGATTTATATTAATTAATTATATATTTTGCATACTTAAATACAGCAATCAATATTAAACTTCATGGTACATTTACAGCCTCCGTGGCGCAACGGGCGAGTAGCCGGCTGTAAATCGAGAGGCCGTGGGTTCGATTCCCGCACCGAGACATAGATATTTGTTTCGGGTGTGGGTGTTTTGGGACCGTAGTCCCTCGTAGTTGTTGATACCCATAATATAAGTTTTACCAAGTGTGAGGTCAGAACTATGTGTGACTGTTGGATATATTTGGAAAACACTATAGTTTCAACTTAAATTATTGATTGTTCAATAAAAATATGAATGTATATTTGTCAATGTTAAATGTCAATTGGCATGTTAAATTATTATTGATGGAACATAATAGGTACTCATTGAACTTGTAGCACTGAGTCTTAAATGTAATCTCCAGGTTCGAGGCACTGTTTGGGGAGTACATACATGAATCTATGTTGATGTTAATTTTCGCCATAGTTTAAAATATGTGAGGGTAGAATAATATTTCAGATATGGATGGCTCAATTATCAAACTTCGTAACTCCTTTACGGACAAACACAATAAATTGTTTGTTTATTTTTAGATATTATGAATAATCTATAATTATTAATATTAATTATTATTATTAAAAATAAACACGTATTTATATTGTACAGAAATTGTCTTTTCTAGGAGCATAATTGATATCTAAAATAAACAAATAATTTATTCACTTTTTCCGAAATGGAGTTACGAAGTTTGACAATTAAGTCATCGATATATCTAAGATGTTAATCTGCCCTTTTATAAATGGAGAATAAATTTTTAGGCGAATATAACTCATTGAAATTTGACTTAATTATACGGATTTTATCGCGGTTCATTTTACTTTTTAGCCAAGTCTGGGATCTGGGATATATATGCAACTAAATAGGAACCCAAAATCCCAACTGCCAGACCTCAAGACACTTAGCTTATGTGAAGATCGGACTAATAACAAATAAATTTAATATTAATTAAATTGAAGGTAGACTGACATGACCGCCTCGGTGGGGCAGTTGTAATTGCACATGCGTTACGACTGCTATGCTGCGTTCTAGGGTTCGATCCCCGGGTCGGGTAAAGTGATATTGGGTTTTTCTATTTAGAAATACTCGGTGCCAACCTGGAGTCTGGAATTGTGCCCGGCATGGCGATAAGCTCGCCCCCTATCACATTATGGGACCGTAATAAATTCGGCGAAAAGTAGGTGTACTGGGTACACTTCTGAAAAGTAAAATAAACCGAGATAAAAACCCGTAAAATTTGTTTTATTTCAACGAATCATCAAATAGAAATATACCAAATACTATGATGATACAAAATATGCCATGAGAATGGTACATTGTTTATGTTATAAACTTGTTATGGAGTTGATTATATGTATCCGATGTTCGTTTTCAACCTATGCATAACTTTAGTTGACAAACAATTATGCCAATACCACATTCATTTTATGTGTGTCAAATAAAGTTAAGCAATGTCAGTCATTATTTATATTAAAGTTCACAAAACTCAAGTCAAATTATTAATATATACGGAAGTAATATTATAAATAGATTTTGATGATTCATTCTAATCCATTAATTACCATATAATATATGTTAATTATGATAAAATTTCATAATCTGCCTTAACATAAAAATGGTCAGTTTCAAATAGATTTTTGTATAAAAGGTTTTTAAAATCCCCATTAAGTTTTATTTTGAGCTCCTGTTTACGAATATAGCTTACATTATGCTTGTGAAGGAATACCACATTTAGCTTAATCAAAGTTGGTTTAACTGACGTTACGTCTGTATACGACTGCAGCCGTTCTGATAAATTAAACTAGTCTGTAACTGCTAAAGAATAAGGTAGTTGACAAGACGATTTGTATAATGTAGTTGTTAGATCACGGGCGTAGCCAGGTTTATGGAAATTCGAATTCAATTCGCGTCTCTTTATTTCCATCTTTATATATATAATTCTACTGTACATGTGTATGTCCCTGATCTCCTAAACGCCAGCCGTTTTGAATGAATTTATTTGTGTGCGTTTGGGTGGCGCCCTGGATAGTTTAGATTCACAAATCAGCCCGGCAGATGGCGCTGCTTTTCCGGGCAGGACGACGCCGGGCCCGCTAGTATAATATAAATGCAATATTTGGAATTAATTAATTGCGGGGAGGGTTTGGACCCCCAAAACCGCCCTGGCTACGCCCGGTAATGGTAAATGATATCCAACATCTAACAATTTTATAAATCTGATCAAAAATAAGTCTTACGAGCCATTTATATCTGGTGGAAGGGTTAACTGTCAAATGACAAAAAAGGATGCACGATGTGAATGATGACGTCACCGCTCGGAATGGCCATTACGGTGCAGTCGTGTGAGGGAGATAGACATTCCCACTACGTACCCACTTTTGCTCATACTAATATTTTAAATTCATCAGCCTCATGTTTTTATTAATTTGGATTGCAAAAACATGCAAAAAAGTATGGTTATATTTTTGGTTGGATATCAAATAATTTAAAATAATAAATACAGGAAACTATCCTATTGCGTTTGAATACGTCTTTTGTATAGCTTGATAAAGTTATTTGCGTTCTATATGTCAAGATGACAAGTACAAAATTGTTAAAGAAATAAAAAAATCCAAATTGGTGACAATGGGTGTTTTATCTTTAATGTATATTTAGCAATGAAAGACATAGTATAAAAATTAAAACTGCATTGGTAAATAAATTCATTTATGATTAGTTATTATCTGTTATGATTATTTAACAGGCGAAAAAGAAGTGGTAGAATTTTTATCTTTTTATATGGCAGCTATGATTATTGCCCACATAAAATCATGTTGCTTTATATTTTGTCGCTAGTTTGTCGTGTAGATTAACCCGTTATGTAAAAGACTTAACAGCATTTTCGTTTCATCGCACATATAAAATGTTCCCACGAATATTTTAATTATTTACCATTTATGTAGCTTTGAATTATACACCAAAATATAATTACGCGACTAGTCAGTTATTTCCTGTGTTGAAATGTGTTGAAAAGTCACTTTTTTATTTAAATATGATTAGCATTTAATTTTATTAGCCATAGATCTTATTTAAATATTCTTTTGTCTAGAGCCTAAAAAAACTAAACAGTTTACAAGGCCATTTCGAACAATTGGTCAAGGAATATTGTTTCATAGTATTTTAGGTATCATAACACTTTTTGTAATAAAATTTTAATTTAATTTCCTATTGTTTTATATTACTTTGTTAAAACTAAGTACATCTAACTTACTACCATAATGTCTTCTTGTACTAATAGTACAAGCAGATCGAATTAGTACATTTGAACTAATGTCCAACATCGAAGCGTTTTTCCAACGTTTTTGAACGAGCAAAAACAAGTAAGAAGTTAAGACATTTGGACTGCTAGTAGCATTGATTTAGTATATATATGAGGCATAGGCGTACACCCGAAAGGGACAGATGAACTCTATGGGGCGGATACCAACTAACATTATTTTAGCCAGTTCATGAAACCTCAGGTGTGCGTGTTTCATGTTAAGATAAAATTTCAAAAATTTAATGAAGTTAGTATTTTTTTGTTCGTAATCAGCCATTCAGATAAATTAATTTCATAAATTGTTTATAAAAAATAATGCGTAAAATGACACTGACATACCATTTTTTTTATTTATTTACTCTATAAAAGAGAAGGCAAAGGTTCTCCACCATGCAGCCATGTCTGTCGTTATTTTTTCCAAATCTGGGCTAGAATTAAAGTATTCTAAAGTAAAGGCCGAAGCCACGTCTGCAGTCTTCATCCATTCAAAAGGGGGAAGCCATGTCCGATATTTTTCTCATTCTAAAGGCCGGAGCCATGTCTGTAATAGTCACAATTTAAAGGCCGAAGCCATGTCTGTAATAGTCACAATTTAAAGGCCTAAGCCATGTCTGAAATAATTTTTTCACTTATTAATCACAATAAAACATCACATCACATTCCCGCCATTTTTTTTCCCTGACATACCAATTTTGATTCCACTAATAAAATATGTAATTGGAAACAAACTTTTTACTGTAATGTTGCCATTTATAGAAAAATTAAGGGATACTCGGCTAATCATGATCTTTTAAATCTACTAAGTTGTGTTTGAGAATTCCAGTTAAATTTACTGCCCAGTTAGAAATAAGTAGCCGTCAGCTAAGTCGGTCAACTAAGTAGCGTTTGAGTATTCGGCCTATAGACATAATATTATAATTTCTTAAAAAGGAAATTCACAGTTACATAATAGGCACAATGACTTTAGTAACAGTGAACAATTCATTTTGTATATAGGTGAAGTAATATTTTCTAATACAGTCTTTTTTATCTACTTAAGATTTTCCAGCATAGTATGGCCTGACATTTTATTTATTTATAAAAACACAAACATAACAGATGCAAGCAATACAATATAAACGAAGGTAGACTAGGTAACATAACAGCAATACAATTATTTATCTTATTGTCTATTGAAATAATCTGTTAATACAATATAATAACCCTGTCTCTCAAACTAGGACAACCTGTATCTTAAGAGACAGTCTTCAGCTCAGGTACTTTCAAAAGATTAACATAGACAGTGGAAACGTGAAAATCTACCATTTATGATCATATGGATTTTTAAAAATTTAAATAGTTTTTACAAATACTTTTGATGAGCATTAAGTAGTGGTTATCAAAAGAGAATGAAAAATCGCGAGGAACTCCTGCAAATAATTGACGACCAACATATTCATGCATTCTTGTAGGAGACGATTAGCGAGTTGTAGAGTTTATAGACTACGCACCAGTCACCCCATCCGCCAACACCAGATTTGCACAAGAGCGCATGTTTATAGGAGTGTAGCCAAACATTGTGATGTTTTTTTTTTATATCCTTGTCCCACAAACGAGCCAGTGGGTCACCTGATGTTAAGTGATCTCCACCGCCCATGAACATCCACAATACCGAAAGTATTATGTATGCGCTGTCGGCCTTAAAGGACAGGAATAGGGAAGGGAAGGGAGAATCTGGGCCTCCGGATATATCACTTACCATACGAAACGCGACAGTGAACTGTCACTTTACGATGTAATAAAAGTTTTTTAATTCATAAAAAGTACACCGACTTCAATAAAAAACTAATTATGGGTCCGCTTAAAGCCCTATTAACATTAAGAGTTTCTCAGCAACAGGCGAGAATACAACAACATTTCTGAAGCGTCATGTAATTTGAAATGGAGAATCGTATGATGCGGCCTCGTCAATTACAACTGTCTGTTATTTTCTTGCATAGGTCGAAAAAAATATTTCGTCGATCAAGTGAGGCTTTAATTGTTACTATGTTCGTTTAAATATGGGTCAATAAAATGCCTTGGATTTACATGCCGTTGTAAAGCATGCGTTTATGTTAATTTGATAACGTTGGCAGATATTATGTGTGCTGATAATTAGTTTAGCAATTTTCCGTGGCTAGTACGATAAATCTTAGTAGATGACTCCCTTTTTTAAAGTTACCGAAATTTAAGTCAAATCCTGTAATGGAAAACATTTTCCTTTTTTAACCGTCTTTCAAAAAAGTAATAATTAAAACCCTATAAAATCCTTTTTTTTTCTGGCACGGCAAAGTGACCACACTGCACATCATGGTAAGTGCATTGCCGTCCAGTTATCATATAGCGAGAGACAATCTTTTCCTCGCTATTCAACACAATGCCGGCCACTTGCCACTTGTTATCCTACCACCAGCCAATTTTTTTTATTTAATTATTTTGCGATCTAAATACAGTGGTAACCACTTCTAAGCCATAAAATTGTACTTACTTTACGCACTTGCCATGATAAAATATCTGATATTCATCTGGACATATTTTACTGCGGAACACTGATTTGTTTGGAACTGGGTCCGTTAGTGCGCTCGTCAGAAACAGACACATCCAAAACAATACGAAGTATAACTTGGAACCCATTTTTATATAAGTGAGGTATGGCAGCTTCTCGCTCTATAGTGTAGACAGTCTGGAGCAGAATGTGCGGAGATAGTTTTCACGAGGCTTATAAATACCAGCCGGCTAATTTTATTGTTTTTAAGAGATACGAATATGAGATAAGTAATATTTATTTCGCAGAAAGATTGAATTCCGAGAGTGATAAATTTAATATTTTCTCACATAGGGACGGGACATTATGCGCTGAAATAAATAGGCATAAGACTGGGAAGCTCTCGCAATTCTGAAATTGTGTGTATAATGTATACACGGATCGCATACGCCTTCTTCCTATAAGAAAATACAAAAAAATGACATTCCTATTTTATTAAACTTCTTAAAAAATAATCTTCTTTGTTCTCCTTCTTAATCTTTTTTATTGGCCTTATGTTACAAATAGTGCTCTAAATAACATAAATAAGACTTAACCCTTAGATGGTAATTAAAAATGTGGTTAAAGATCTTTATTTCTCACTAGCTTTTGCCTGCGGCTCCGCCCGCGTGGAAGTTATTTTTGGGAGAAAAGGTATATGTCGGAGTATAATGAATACGGAGACTGAATTGACCTTACAAATAATTTTATATTTTGTAAATTGTGGGTTCCGTCAGTTGTTTTACTATTTTGAAGGTAGCTTCGAGTTGTTTATTTGATGATCTCATTCGTAGTGGGGCACAACGAAAATCACAATATAAAAGAGTGCCTCGTCATTTGGCGGAGCATTCAGGAATAATTATTAGACGAGTCTATATCCTATTTCGAATAGTTTAGTAATTTAGAGGTCGTAATGCCCAAGTGCTGTTTAACTGATTACCTACAATTAAAGTGTAAATGTTAATCATGGTTTTTCTTGCCAGTTCTTTTTTCCATGGATTATTGTATTCCGAACTGGCAGTAGCTTAATAAACTGTGAAGTGTTCAACTCGTGTTCTTTCTACAATGTGCATCCTGTCTATATCTGGATCGGAGAGGGATGTATAAGCCCTCTTCCAGCCTCTTCATATGGTGTCCTGTGACTTCATGGCCTTTCACTTGGATATAAGAAGTGGGATCTACTCGTGGATTTATGTGATATTTGGTGAGTCGCTTTCAGTTTTTAAATTTAAAGGCAGATTTTTAATTTTGATCGTTCTGCTAAATTAACTATTTATTTAGTTGGATTTGTTTCCTACCTCATTGATTTTTGTTTTTGGTTTTAAATCTGATGGTAATTAACGACTATTAAGTTTGATATTTCTGCTAATCTAAACAATGAAGTGCAAAATAGTATGGTTTGTTTCCAACCTCATTGATTATTTCTTTTTGAGTTTTTTTTTTTATCCTGGCTCTGCGAAGTGACCACACTGCACCTGATGGTAATACGTGTAGTGCCTCCAGCTATAGTATTAAGTAGTGAGACTCAATCTATCCCTCGCTACTCGACACAATAATGCCGGCCTGCTGTGTAGCTTCTTCACACTACGCCTAAAGGACCCAGGATCATAGGAAGGAGGGAAAACGGTAGCTGGCAAACTGTTCCACAGCTTGATGGTGCGGCAAAAATACGAGTTTGCGAACCTCTTTCCTGCGCGAATTATGGGTGTACTGGTTACACCTCTGCCTACACCTTCAGGGATTACAGTTGTGAGTGTGTATGTATGTGAAAATCCGTAACAGTTGACGCGTGTGATGTTTGATGATTTAATGAACCTTGAATTTGATGTGGTTCAATTATAGCATGTATGAGGGTTGAAAAACATTTACTTTTATAATTAGTGTTAAAGAAAACTATAATCAAAGGTACCCCTCCAACCTATGTTTTATCGTGTTATGAAAAAACTGCATTGAATGAATAATTCAGTAATTAGATGATTACTACAATATTGATTTATGAATTGTTTTACGGATCTAGTTTTTATAAAAGTTTCAGAACTAATAATCTATAATCAAGTTATAATCCGCGATATAATCCGTAAATTTCGTTTTATTTCAATGTATAATCAAGTTAGCCAAGTATAACCATTACATTTTTTAATTTTAATGTTTGTATTGGTGACTGTTAGTTCTGGTTTTAATTTCTACCCGGTAATAAATTAATTTTATATTAATAGTTACGCTAAACTGTGCAATTAATTGATGTAAAAATGAGTGTTTGTGTCTATGCCAATGGTTCATAACATTGTTGATGGCTTACGTTCGTAGCCTGATTATTGTCTTCTCAAGATCTCTTGGGTGACTACGGATGAGCGGTCCGCGCTTAAGGTATCCGATAGTCTTAGTGATCGTGTTAAGTTAATTATACGTAATTAAATTAATTATCTTCTGGTAGTAATATTAAAGAAAGTGTTACATCGAAGTTTTGCGGAAAACTTGAACATAACATAGTTACTTTGAAGCAATGATACCCAAAGTGGTCTTTATCGACCCCCTGGGGCCGATGACGACTGAGGGATCCAAGTAAGCGAACAAAATTTGAATTAGGGTTCTATGGGGTGTAAACGGGGTCCATAAAGTTGAATCCAAATATTAAAAATTTAAAATAAGGTACATTTACAGATTTATTATTATATTATCCAATTAATACATTCATGTTTTGGCCAAAAGAGATTTATCTGCTATAAGATATTTTATTTTATTATTTGAGGATTGCCAACAAAGTTTACAATACCTATAACATACATATTAATAACAATCAGAAAATAGATCTAATTGCAACTCAGACTACAGGCAACCACAACATGCGTAATACAATTTCACAATATTATTAATTAAAGCAGCGATAGCCTAGTTGGTTGCGGTACGGACTGTCAAGACGAAAGTCGTAGGTTCGAAACCCAAGTGGCATACACCTCGGACTTTTCTAAAGTTATGTGTATTAAAATGTTAATTATCGCTTGCTTTAACGGTGAAGGAAAACATCGTGAGGAAACCTGCATATCTGAGAGTTTTTCGAAGGTATGAGAAGTCTGCCAACCCGCATTAGGCCAGCGTGGTGGACTAAGGCCTAACCCCTCATTAGTAGAGGAGGCCCGTGCCCAGCAGTGGGACAATGTTTAATACAGGGCTAGTATTATTATTATTAATTAATTAAACATTATAAGGAATACAAAGAGAGGATAGATTTATATGAATGTTAGGACCCCAGTGTCAATCAATCTATAATAATCTATAATCTATTTAGCTAGCTGTGTCTTAAATGTATTAAATGGGTATACATTTTTTATTTTTATAGCTATTTTATTATAAAGCTGTGCTACCTCAAACGTAAGCGTCTTTTTCCCATAGTTTGTTCTGATTTTTGGCAAAACCAAAAAACTAGCACGTAGAGTGCTGCGTTGGGTGATTTGTTTTAGTTTAGTAAATGTTAGGCTGGTGTGTATCTTTGCTAAGTACTTTTCGAATAAACATACATGTGTTATAAATATATAATTGACTAGTTATTGCTCGCGGCTCCGCCCGCGTGGAGGTCATGTTTGGGAGAAAAAGTATACAATACAAAATACCAATATTCATGCGTTTAACTTAAAAATGACGGATTTTCATACAAACTTTCATTCCCTATTTTACCCCCTTAGGGGCGGAATTTCCAAAATTCCTGAAACATATATTTTTTATTTTTAACTAAAATGCCAAATACAAATTTTCATGAATTTAACTTCATAAATGACTGATTTTCATACAAACTTTCATCCCCTTTTTTACCCCTTTAGGGGTGGTATTTCCAAAAACCCTTCCTTAGTGGATGCCTACGTGATAAAAGGTACCTACTGTCAAAATTTCAAGTCTCTAACCCCAGCCGTTTAGGCTGTGCGTTGATCGATCAGTCAGTCAGTCAGTCAGTCAGTTTCTTCTTTTATATATACAGATTGATATTTATTATCTTAGTTTAATTATAGATTTTATTGGTTGAGTTCAGGTATGAGTAATTAAAAAGCAGTTTGATAGTTTTATTTTGGGAAATTTGAACATCTGCTACTTTAGTTTTAGAGGCACTACCCAAGATTTCAATAAGATACATATGTGGCTTGACTATTGCGTTATAGATGGTGTAGCGTAAAGTCTTTGGGATACATGCGACAATATTACGAAGGGAACCGAGCTGTGATAACTTATTTTAAACAGACTTAAAAAAAATGGAGGACTCCAAAAATAATTGATTTAAATTGTATGTAATTAATTGATGTAAATGTAACCAATTATTATTTGGTTTTTAGTTGTGTCTGGGTTTTTTGAAGACTGTTTTATTTTTATTTAAAACGTAATAATTTATTTATGTGTTCGATATGATTATTCCAAGTTAAAGCGCAAACCAAGATATTTTTCAACATATTTTTGCTGTAAAGGAATACAGTTAATAGCAAGTGGCTTATACTGTGGGCTTTTTTTTTTGGCTTTAAATAGAGTAGAGGTAAATTAGTTAAGCATTTTGTAAATATGTGTGGGTAGATTGTGAGGGTAGGTACGACTTATTTATTAGACATGTCGAGGGTATTCCATAAATATCCGTGGGTAGATTGGCGATAATTACCAACTGAGTGGGGTGAATAGTTGCTTTAAAAGACGGCTCTCGAGCGCTCCACACGACATTACGTCCTGGGACTGTCTACAGCGTTATGCTGTCCGTGCGCACTTGGTATTTGGTACATCTTGACAAGAAATTGTTTCTTATATCAGAAGCGGGATTGGCTCCATAGCCTATCACTAACTTCTTGATTTGTAATTAACACCCAGAATGTGAATATTAGTAGACGCTGTGAACTAAGCTGATTACAAATACAGTGTAAACTCCATGTAACGTCACTCTATTTAACGACAAACTCTCTTAAGCGTCGAAATCAATTGGCTTTGGTTGGTTTAGCTTGTTTTTCATACAATGTTTCACTCTATATAGCATTACACCCACTCTCAATAACGACAACAATTAAGTTGCTAAAATTAGTAAAAACTGCGCAGCTGTGTACGATCTATTGTCGCTTTATTATCCTAGCCCGCAATAAACTCGACTGTCGGCATCATGCATACCGAACTTTCTAAGAAATTCATTCTTTTGTTTACAAATTGGGATTGCTTGCACGTGTAGACTGTTATTGACCATGATTCATAACTAGGAGTCATGGATTATCTATACCTTATCATATTCTTAGTTGCTCACAAACTTGCAAACTGTAAACATGGCTACTAAAAGAAAATCACTGTGTATTGACGAAAAAGTTTTACTGATACGCGCAATAGAAACGGGAGAGAAGATAAGTGATGTTGGCAAACGCTTTGGATTTAGTCGCTCTACCGTGTCCACAATATGGAAAAATAAAGAAAAAATCCTCCACGCTGCGGGCGAGGGAAAATCTTCCAAAAAATTAAAGAAACCTATATACGAAGATTTGGATAAAGCTGTACTATCATGGTTTCATCGACAGCGCCAGAATAATATGCCTATCTCGGGGCCGCTCGTGAAAGCTAAGGCGGAGAATTTTGCTGCTGAACTTGGTTTAACTTCTTTCAAAGCATCAGAAGGATGGCTCGGAAAATTCAAGCAGCGTCATCATATCAACTATGGTAAAATAAGTGCGACACCCACAACTATACAGCACTCTTTTCGACATGCTGGACTTTGTACCAATTCTACGAGTGATGAGGTGGAAACAGAATCTGAGTTTGAAAGCGACGACGACCTTCCATTAACTGAGTGGATTCAACAATTCAACATGGCAGGAAATACGGTAAATCTTCAAACCTACATTGGAGTGGACGACCGCCTGCTTACAACGGCTTCACTCACAGACGAAGAAATTTTGGATTCAGTGAGAAAAACTGAGGATCAAGAACAAGGTGATGAAGAAGATGAGACGGATGAGCCTGAGCTTCCGCCGAGCATTAAAGAAGCTCTGGAAGCAGCAAAATTATTGGAAAAATATTTCCTTTATAACCAAGATGCCTCAGTATTGCTAGATATTAATAAAATAACTAAAAAAATACAACAAAATTACTGGTGCAGCCAAAGACGTCAGACAAAAATAACAGACTATACTCAATAGCGTTCAAATAACATTCTTTTTTATGCACATAACTACTAACAATAGTCAGAAATAAACTTTTTATTTTTCTAATTCTGATGTTTCTTCTCTCCATTTAACGACAACTCTCTATAACGCCATAAAATGCACAGTCCCTTCAGTGTCGCTATATAGAGTTTACACTGTACGTAATACTTTGGTGTGTTTACGTGTTATGTACATGGCATGCTGAATAGTGCCCAGTCATGCACAGATTCAGGTTTGACACAGGATGAGCGGTATTTTTTTATTATTTTTGATAATAACAAATACTCTGATTTTATGCACCAAAGTACGAATGAAGTTTTGTACGAGAATTGGCCTAAGTTTATAACAACGTGACAGTACTTTGAGAAAACGTGAGTAGAGTATCTTATGAACCGTATGTTACCGCCTAATTGATTTAAAAACTACAAATTGCACTATGCAGTTTTGCGATCTGTATTTTTTTTTGAAACCCTAATTGTTGCGTTATACTGTTACCCTCACTTTGCGTTACTTTTACCAATTCATCTGATTGTCTCTGTACAGAATAGAGCCAATACCTACTTAGTGATAAGTCTATTTAAAATGTTTGTGATTGATGTTTGGACAAAACCTTTATTTTGTCGAGCTGAGTCGAAACAGATGTTAACACTTCGGTATTAAATAGCAAATTTTATGTGTTAATTAATGTGAACTAGTGGATAGAATTTTGATCTTAATCATTGGAACGCATAAAACATTATGGATTGTATCCTGTCCACTTATGCGTGTACAGTGAATAATCGCGGGTGTCTTTACTCTGTTTGCACGATCACTCTAGTTGCTGCTGAATATTTGATGGCGGTAATAGTTGAAGCTCTTGGCCAGTGATTATGACAAAACAACTCTAGCAGCCGCCGAGCACATGATGCTCTGGTGTGGCGGATGGACGCCGGATGCTTGTTCAGCCTTCTTTGCGACTGTTGGGCTGTGTCATGTGAACATGTACCTTACTGAGAACCTGACGATAACTACTTATAGAGTGGTTTCGTTTGCAATGTGTATCGTGGTTTGTAATTGTCGTTTTGTATTATGTTGTGTGGCGAATTTCAGAAGTCCGGAATTCTATGATTCGCAATACATTTCTTTTTTATTTTGAAGTACATTATAGCAAGTTATGTTGCTCGCCTGAAACCGCTATTTACTCTTACCATCATGACATCGAAATATGAGTATTGAGTTAAATAACTTTTGTAAAATTATTTTGTGAGGTCTGAGTTAGTTTTACTTGAGTGCACGCTTGTGCTTCTGACACAGTTGCTTCACTTTTCTTTTACAGATGCGCGTACGATATGCTCACGGCGGCGCGATCAGCACGCTAATACTGTACAACGATGGGCGTGCGCTATGGACGATGCGCTTTTGGCGCGTCAGGGCCTCACGCTTGCCGTGTGTGCATATATATGTTGAGTATGGACTGCGGTACGTACTTCTTTCTGGGCAGCTGACTGAGGGACTCTTGTCGTGTGTGGTGTTCTTGGAACATGACCGATGTAATCCCGATGGTGGCATTTGAGGCATGAAGGCGTTACAACGCGCCACTGCAAGAAATCTGCACGTGTCGTGCGCCACTGCGTATGCTAGACCTTGTTGTGGATGTCTAGCCTTACGTATGCTAGACCTTGTGGATATGTGATTCTGTGATGCCTCCGTCCACGTTATTCATATTAACCTTTTATGTACTGGACGTTGTGCGTAATGTCTAGCCTAATGTGTACTGGACGTTGTGCGTAATGTCTAGCCTAATGTGTACTGGACTTTATGCATGATGTCTAGCCTAATGTGTACTGGACTTTGTGCGTAATGTCTAGCCTAATGTGTACTGGACTTTATGCGTAATGTCTACCCTTATGTGTACTGGACCTTTGGGTAATATCTGGCCTTTTTGTACCCGACCTTGTATATGTTGATGACAATGTATAAAACATCGTGTTCTTAACTGCCAATAGATTGGGTTGGCTCTTTAGAACTCCAGACTTTTATTAGTCAGGATTGGTCGAGACGTTGTCACATGAAGTTTTGTGTTTAGAAATTTAAGCCTATGAAAGATGGGTCTACCGGATATTGATGAGGTCCATGGTGTCAGTTAATATAATTGACATTTGTTTTAATGATTTTGTGTGTTGCAACCGTGTGGATAAGCATAAATGATTGTTAATGCTTTAACTCGCCCTTTACATTGGCTAAGCACCTACAGGGTATATGACACCCTGAAACTAATGACTGTTATCATTTACAGATATTGAAAAAAATTATGTGGACTGTGTCGTAATCGTCACTATGATGATTTGCGATTATTATGAGTTGATGTTCTCGGGTGTGTCAAATGAAAAAAAATCATTCGGGCCACCGATGAAAACACGTGTTTCGTGTGTCCGTCCTCTTTTTTACATAACCAGTGAAGGGGAGGATGAGCACATGAGATACGTACTACAATAGATGCCAGCATGGAGCTTGGCTCTGCTGATGGTGTTCCAGCATGGAACTTGGCTCTGCTGAATCAGTGTAAAAAGTGGACACTGGTGATGTCAGGATTATAACTAGGGTGCACACTGGTTGTTACAATGTAAGGTTTGATTATTTTTAAATGTGGAAAGATGAAGATAATATTTAAGGGGGCGTATGATAATTTTTATTTTTATGTTGCAGTTAATAATGAACTGTCTGCAGGAAGTCCATCAACCTTTCATACCTCAGTGAACGAGAACGTCCACAAGTCAGGAGAGGCCGAGTTAGAGACAAATTAGTTGTTAAGCATTTTGTAAATGTGTGGGTAGATTGTGAGGGTACGACTTATTTATTAGAATATCGAGGGTATTCCATAAATATCCGTGGGTAGATTGGCGATAGTTACCAACTGAGTGGGGTGAAAAGTTGCTTTAAAAGACTGCTCTCGAGCGCTCCACACGACAGTCCGTTCTGGGACTGTCTACTGTACGGACGTATGGTGAGCATCAGCTCCCATCATCCTATACCACTATTGGTCTGGTGGCAGTTCAGCATAGAGCGTTATGCTGTCCGTGCGTACTTGTGACTAATTGGTATTTGGTACATCTTGACATGGAATTGTTAACGATGGGCACTGAGGTGCGTAACTATGACCATTAAATTGATCAATACAGTGGCGATTATCGTTTATGTGCCGTTTAAGGTATCCACCCTAAATAGCACTTTAAATTGTTTCTTACATCGGAAGCGGAATTGGCTCATAGATTATCACTTACTTCTTGATTTGTAAAATTAACACTCAGTGTTAATATTGGTCAGCTCAATGAGTTAAACTGATTGCGTCATGGTGTCTTTGCGAATGTTCTTCATGATAGTGTCTGCACATGGCGCAGTGGATGGTCACTGATGGTGCCAAAGCTGTGTCGTGTTATGCACAGATTCCTTTGAGATACCGGGTAAATCTCAGTGGCTTGTAACAAACTTTTTGAGCCTTTGGTGGCATCTGTGTTCATCCCTTGTAAATCCTTATGTGGATGTCAAGCTTTGCAGTGTCTAGCCTTGTGTACGCTAGACCATGTTGAGGATGTCTAGCCTCGTATATGTGCTGGACCTTGTTGAGAATGCCTGGCTTCGTGTACGCTGGACTTTATTGTGGATATTATTACGTGATACGTATTTCAATGATGCCTCCACGTTATTCATATGAATCTTTTTATGTACTGGACGTTGTGTATAATGTCTAGCCTAATGTGCACTGGACTTTATGCGTAATGTCTAGCCTAATGTGCACTGGACTTTATGCGTAATGTCTAGCCTAATGTGCACTGGACTTTATGCGTAACGTCTAGCCTAATGTGTACTGGACCTTGTGGGTAATATCTGGCCTTTTTTGTTCCGGACCTTCTATATGTTGGTGACAATGCATAAAACATCGTGTTCTTAACTGCTAATAGATTGGGTTGGCTCTTTAGAACTCCAGACTTTTATTAGTCAGGATTGGTCGAGACGGACACGTGAAGTTTTGTGTTTAGAAATTTAAGCCTATGAAAGATGGGTCTACTGGTCATTGATGAGGTCCATGGTGTGGTCAGTTAATGTAATTGAAATAATATTTTTTTTTTTATTCTGGCGCGGCAAAGTGACCACACTGCGCCTGATGGTAAGCGCAGTGCCGTCCAGATAGAGTATCAAGTAGCGAGAGACAGTCTATCCCCCGCTACTCAACACAATCATGCCGGCCTGATGTTTAGCTTCTTCACATTACGCCTAAAGGACCCAGGATCATAGGAAGGAGGGAACACGGTAGCTGGCAAATTGTTTCACAGCTTGATGGTGCTGCAAAAATACGAGAAATTTGTTTTAATGATTTTGTGTGTTGCAGACGTGTGGATCAGCATAAATAATTGTTAAGGCTTTAACTCGCCCTTGACATTGCTAAGCAGCTACAAGGTATACGACACCCTGAAACGGACATTGGTGTCCAGAATCACATGCAGCCAATTTTTTAATTGATAATGACTTATCATTTGCAGAGTATTGAAAAAATTTATGTGGCCTGTGTCGTATCGTCACTATAATGATTTGCGATTATTATGAGTTGATGTTCGCGGGTGTGTCAAATGTAAAAAATCACTCAGGCCACCAATGAAAACACATATTTCGTGTGTCCGTCCTCCTTTTCACATGACCAGTGAAGGGGAGGATGAGCACATGAGATACGTACTACAATTGAATGCCAGCATGGAGCTTTGCTCTGCTGATGTTTTTGTGCTAGTATGGAGCTTGGCTCTGCTGAGGATGTTTTTGTGCCAGCATGGAGCTTGGCTCTGCTGATCATGTTTTTGTGCCAGCATGGAGGTTGACTCTGCTGATGCCAGCTTGGCTCTGCTGATGCCAGCATGGAGCTTGGCTCTGTTGATTCAGTGTAAAAAAGTGGACACTGGTGGTGATGTCAGGATTATCAGGAGTCCTGGCACATGTATGATTTTGAGTGTGTTTGGAGCTTTAGCCTCCTCCGGTACGTGCATTTATTTTGTGGCGCTTGCCTCCTACGGTGCGTGTATTTATTTTAGTGGAGCTTTTACCTCTGCTATGCGTGTATTTATCTTAGTGGAGCTTGAGTTTGTAATAGTGTACACAGATGGTGGATTGTCAGGAATCCTAGCACATGAGTGATATCTCGGCGAATTTTTATTTTATTCCAAAAAGACATCGGGTGAAAGTTTATAATGGGAAGCTTATTGCAATGCAAGGTTTAATTGTTTTTAAATGTGCGTTGAGTGTGGAAGAGGAAGATGAAGATAGATAACATTTAAGGGGGCTTATGATAATTTTTATTTTTATGTTGCAGCTATGAACTGTCTGCCGGAAGTCCATCGACCTTTCATACCTCAGTGAACGAGGACGTCCACAAGTCAGGATAGGCCGAGTTAGAGGTAAATTAGTTGTTAAGTATTTTGTAAATATGTGTGGGTAGATTGTGAGGGTAGGACTTAAAATGATGTGTCGAGGGTATTCCATAAATATCCGTGGGTAGATAACATTTGTGCATATACGCTTAGAATCTACCTCCTCTTTAATAAGTTCTATAGTTGTAGTAGTGTGAGTAGTTGTTGATTTGTAGTTCCATTGCTTGTGTTTTAAAGAGATCCAGGTTTCAGTCAATAAGGTAACGTGAATAGTTTCAAGTAGAGATTTTGTGATACACTTTGGTTCGTCAAATTTTCCTTTTTTTCGTATGCTACGAGTGTTGAGGTACAAAAATCTAAGACGTGATTTGCCGGTATCGATACTTTGGTAATCATTGAGTATTTGACAGGTATTACAATCTGTGGTGATAGTTGTATTATCATTTGTTGTTTGGAGTTTTTTTATAAGTCAGTTTTATATTTTCGGTGTACCTTTAACATATTTGATGGTAAGTCCACTTTATCCGTCGGTTTGACGGCGATGTAGTTCCTCCTTCAGATTTGAAAAAAGATTGCTGAGTAGCTCCTTTTGATTTCGTACAGGGAGTCGTTCTCCCTGGCTCGAATGTACCCGGGCGAGCAGCAGGGCCGAGTTTAGAGGTGGGTCGTTAACGGTTTTTGCGTTTCATACAAACGGTTAACTGGTTTAAAAAGCAGTTATCGTTTTTAACTGGTTTGCAGAAACGTGCATAGTTATATATCCCGTTTCGTTAGCGTCTGTCGTTGATTCAATGACGTTGAATGAAACAGGTTAATTTTAACTTGTTTTGCGGTAAAGAGGAAACGGTTGACTCGTTAATAGTAGAAAAACAGTTAAAAAAACGGCTCGTTGATTTAACGCCCACTCCTAGCCTAGTTCAATGGAATAGTCCTGTAGGCCTTCGTAAGCTTTTGCGCAAAGCCTCTCTGCACCATAGCGAACCGCTTCCTAACTCCCAGTTTTTGTGTGGCTGGAACCCACACACTTGCGCCGTATAAAATTATTGGCTCAACTACAGCCGTATAACAACAATTTGACAACTTCAGATCCCAGCCCCCACTGCAGCCTTGCCGCCCTGGACGTCTGACACATGAGCATTGAAAGTCAGCGCACTGTCTATTGTGACTCCCAAAATCTTAATTTGCTTTTCCAGCCCAATGCCCGCCTCACCTATGCGAAGAATTGGGGAGTCATATTTCAGCTTCAGAGTTCAGATTCCAGAAAGTTGGGCCTCCAATTGATCCCTGCACACATCCCTTTAAGGTCCATCTCCCGTACTCTGCTCCAGCGTATCTTAGTCTGACTTTTCTGCTCTCGAGGTAGCTATCTATGACCCTTCTGATGTTAACTGGACATCTTTCAGGTAGGTTTTCGGAGCACTATGACCGTTGCCTCCTTCCAGGTTGACGTGAAGTGGCCGAGTCCTAGGCATTTGTTTGCTAGTGATAGGTACAATTCTGGGTACTTATTTATTGCTTGCTTACAGATATCTGCCGTTAGACCGTCTGCTCCCGGGGCTTTCTTTGGGTTGAAGCTATTTACAACCACACTTAGTTCGTCTAGTGTAAATGGTGGGTCATGGTGCTCAGCATTGACCTCGTCATTTACTCGTTCGGATGTTTTCCTCATCTGCTGGTGTTCTGCATTGTCTTCTTCCTTTTTGTCATCTGGATAACATGTTTCTGCCAAGAATTTTGCCGACTCCTTAGGGGCTCTCCATTTCTATCTAATCGCAGGTCTTCTTGTCTCTTCGACACATTTCTGATCACTCTATATACCCCTTCCCATATGTTTTCCTTGTCCTGTTTCCTACGAAACTCCTTCCAGCTTTCTACTTGTACCCTATTGGCTGCATTCTCATATCTTTCTTTTGATTGCAGGTACTAATCGACGACGTTGTCTCCCCGGATCGGCTTTGCGCATCGGATTGTCCTCCTCCAGGTGATGACCTCCTGCTTCATCTCGACGAGTTTCCCGGACCACCAGGGTCATATCATAATGGAATCGTATCATTGTTTTTATAACTGGTGTTCTGCATTGTCTTCTTCCTTTTTGTCATCTGGATAACATGTTTCTGCCAAGAATTTTGCCGACTCCTTAGGGGCTCTCCATTTCTATCTAATGGCAGGTCTTCTTGTCTCTTCGACACATTTCTGATCACTCTATATACCCCTTCCCATATGTTTTCCTTGTCCTGTTTCCTACGAAACTCCTTCCAGATTTCTACTTGTACCCTATTGGCTGCATTCTCATATCTTTCTTTTGATTGCAGGTACTAATCGACGACGTTGTCTCCCCGGATCGGCTTTGCGCATCGGATTGTACTCCTCCAGGGACAGACAGACAGACAGACAGACAGACAGACAGACAGACAGACAGACAGACAGACAGACAGACAGACAGACAGACAGACAGACAGACAGACAGACAGACAGACAGACAGACAGACAGACAGACAGACAGACAGACAGACAGACAGACAGACAGACAGACAGACAGACAGACAGACAGACAGACAGACAGACAGACAGACAGACAGACAGACAGACAGACAGACAGACAGACAGACAGACAGACAGACAGACAGACAGACAGACAGACAGACAGACAGACAGACAGACAGACAGACAGACAGACAGACAGACAGACAGACAGACAGACAGACAGACAGACAGACAGACAGACAGACAGACAGACAGACAGACAGACAGACAGACAGACAGACAGACAGACAGACAGACAGACAGACAGACAGACAGACAGACAGACAGACAGACAGACAGACAGACAGACAGACAGACAGACAGACAGACAGACAGACAGACAGACAGACAGACAGACAGACAGACAGACAGACAGACAGACAGACAGACAGACAGACAGACAGACAGACAGACAGACAGACAGACAGACAGACAGACAGACAGACAGACAGACAGACAGACAGACAGACAGACAGACAGACAGACAGACAGACAGACAGACAGACAGACAGACAGACAGACAGACAGACAGACAGACAGACAGACAGACAGACAGACAGACAGACAGACAGACAGACAGACAGACAGACAGACAGACAGACAGACAGACAGACAGACAGACAGACAGACAGACAGACAGACAGACAGACAGACAGACAGACAGACAGACAGACAGACAGACAGACAGACAGACAGACAGACAGACAGACAGACAGACAGACAGACAGACAGACAGACAGACAGACAGACAGACAGACAGACAGACAGACAGACAGACAGACAGACAGACAGACAGACAGACAGACAGACAGACAGACAGACAGACAGACAGACAGACAGACAGACAGACAGACAGACAGACAGACAGACAGACAGACAGACAGACAGACAGACAGACAGACAGACAGACAGACAGACAGACAGACAGACAGACAGACAGACAGACAGACAGACAGACAGACAGACAGACAGACAGACAGACAGACAGACAGACAGACAGACAGACAGACAGACAGACAGACAGACAGACAGACAGACAGACAGACAGACAGACAGACAGACAGACAGACAGACAGACAGACAGACAGACAGACAGACAGACAGACAGACAGACAGACAGACAGACAGACAGACAGACAGACAGACAGACAGACAGACAGACAGACAGACAGACAGACAGACAGACAGACAGACAGACAGACAGACAGACAGACAGACAGACAGACAGACAGACAGACAGACAGACAGACAGACAGACAGACAGACAGACAGACAGACAGACAGACAGACAGACAGACAGACAGACAGACAGACAGACAGACAGACAGACAGACAGACAGACAGACAGACAGACAGACAGACAGACAGACAGACAGACAGACAGACAGACAGACAGACAGACAGACAGACAGACAGACAGACAGACAGACAGACAGACAGACAGACAGACAGACAGACAGACAGACAGACAGACAGACAGACAGACAGACAGACAGACAGACAGACAGACAGACAGACAGACAGACAGACAGACAGACAGACAGACAGACAGACAGACAGACAGACAGACAGACAGACAGACAGACAGACAGACAGACAGACAGACAGACAGACAGACAGACAGACAGACAGACAGACAGACAGACAGACAGACAGACAGACAGACAGACAGACAGACAGACAGACAGACAGACAGACAGACAGACAGACAGACAGACAGACAGACAGACAGACAGACAGACAGACAGACAGACAGACAGACAGACAGACAGACAGACAGACAGACAGACAGACAGACAGACAGACAGACAGACAGACAGACAGACAGACAGACAGACAGACAGACAGACAGACAGACAGACAGACAGACAGACAGACAGACAGACAGACAGACAGACAGACAGACAGACAGACAGACAGACAGACAGACAGACAGACAGACAGACAGACAGACAGACAGACAGACAGACAGACAGACAGACAGACAGACAGACAGACAGACAGACAGACAGACAGACAGACAGACAGACAGACAGACAGACAGACAGACAGACAGACAGACAGACAGACAGACAGACAGACAGACAGACAGACAGACAGACAGACAGACAGACAGACAGACAGACAGACAGACAGACAGACAGACAGACAGACAGACAGACAGACAGACAGACAGACAGACAGACAGACAGACAGACAGACAGACAGACAGACAGACAGACAGACAGACAGACAGACAGACAGACAGACAGACAGACAGACAGACAGACAGACAGACAGACAGACAGACAGACAGACAGACAGACAGACAGACAGACAGACAGACAGACAGACAGACAGACAGACAGACAGACAGACAGACAGACAGACAGACAGACAGACAGACAGACAGACAGACAGACAGACAGACAGACAGACAGACAGACAGACAGACAGACAGACAGACAGACAGACAGACAGACAGACAGACAGACAGACAGACAGACAGACAGACAGACAGACAGACAGACAGACAGACAGACAGACAGACAGACAGACAGACAGACAGACAGACAGACAGACAGACAGACAGACAGACAGACAGACAGACAGACAGACAGACAGACAGACAGACAGACAGACAGACAGACAGACAGACAGACAGACAGACAGACAGACAGACAGACAGACAGACAGACAGACAGACAGACAGACAGACAGACAGACAGACAGACAGACAGACAGACAGACAGACAGACAGACAGACAGACAGACAGACAGACAGACAGACAGACAGACAGACAGACAGACAGACAGACAGACAGACAGACAGACAGACAGACAGACAGACAGACAGACAGACAGACAGACAGACAGACAGACAGACAGACAGACAGACAGACAGACAGACAGACAGACAGACAGACAGACAGACAGACAGACAGACAGACAGACAGACAGACAGACAGACAGACAGACAGACAGACAGACAGACAGACAGACAGACAGACAGACAGACAGACAGACAGACAGACAGACAGACAGACAGACAGACAGACAGACAGACAGACAGACAGACAGACAGACAGACAGACAGACAGACAGACAGACAGACAGACAGACAGACAGACAGACAGACAGACAGACAGACAGACAGACAGACAGACAGACAGACAGACAGACAGACAGACAGACAGACAGACAGACAGACAGACAGACAGACAGACAGACAGACAGACAGACAGACAGACAGACAGACAGACAGACAGACAGACAGACAGACAGACAGACAGACAGACAGACAGACAGACAGACAGACAGACAGACAGACAGACAGACAGACAGACAGACAGACAGACAGACAGACAGACAGACAGACAGACAGACAGACAGACAGACAGACAGACAGACAGACAGACAGACAGACAGACAGACAGACAGACAGACAGACAGACAGACAGACAGACAGACAGACAGACAGACAGACAGACAGACAGACAGACAGACAGACAGACAGACAGACAGACAGACAGACAGACAGACAGACAGACAGACAGACAGACAGACAGACAGACAGACAGACAGACAGACAGACAGACAGACAGACAGACAGACAGACAGACAGACAGACAGACAGACAGACAGACAGACAGACAGACAGACAGACAGACAGACAGACAGACAGACAGACAGACAGACAGACAGACAGACAGACAGACAGACAGACAGACAGACAGACAGACAGACAGACAGACAGACAGACAGACAGACAGACAGACAGACAGACAGACAGACAGACAGACAGACAGACAGACAGACAGACAGACAGACAGACAGACAGACAGACAGACAGACAGACAGACAGACAGACAGACAGACAGACAGACAGACAGACAGACAGACAGACAGACAGACAGACAGACAGACAGACAGACAGACAGACAGACAGACAGACAGACAGACAGACAGACAGACAGACAGACAGACAGACAGACAGACAGACAGACAGACAGACAGACAGACAGACAGACAGACAGACAGACAGACAGACAGACAGACAGACAGACAGACAGACAGACAGACAGACAGACAGACAGACAGACAGACAGACAGACAGACAGACAGACAGACAGACAGACAGACAGACAGACAGACAGACAGACAGACAGACAGACAGACAGACAGACAGACAGACAGACAGACAGACAGACAGACAGACAGACAGACAGACAGACAGACAGACAGACAGACAGACAGACAGACAGACAGACAGACAGACAGACAGACAGACAGACAGACAGACAGACAGACAGACAGACAGACAGACAGACAGACAGACAGACAGACAGACAGACAGACAGACAGACAGACAGACAGACAGACAGACAGACAGACAGACAGACAGACAGACAGACAGACAGACAGACAGACAGACAGACAGACAGACAGACAGACAGACAGACAGACAGACAGACAGACAGACAGACAGACAGACAGACAGACAGACAGACAGACAGACAGACAGACAGACAGACAGACAGACAGACAGACAGACAGACAGACAGACAGACAGACAGACAGACAGACAGACAGACAGACAGACAGACAGACAGACAGACAGACAGACAGACAGACAGACAGACAGACAGACAGACAGACAGACAGACAGACAGACAGACAGACAGACAGACAGACAGACAGACAGACAGACAGACAGACAGACAGACAGACAGACAGACAGACAGACAGACAGACAGACAGACAGACAGACAGACAGACAGACAGACAGACAGACAGACAGACAGACAGACAGACAGACAGACAGACAGACAGACAGACAGACAGACAGACAGACAGACAGACAGACAGACAGACAGACAGACAGACAGACAGACAGACAGACAGACAGACAGACAGACAGACAGACAGACAGACAGACAGACAGACAGACAGACAGACAGACAGACAGACAGACAGACAGACAGACAGACAGACAGACAGACAGACAGACAGACAGACAGACAGACAGACAGACAGACAGACAGACAGACAGACAGACAGACAGACAGACAGACAGACAGACAGACAGACAGACAGACAGACAGACAGACAGACAGACAGACAGACAGACAGACAGACAGACAGACAGACAGACAGACAGACAGACAGACAGACAGACAGACAGACAGACAGACAGACAGACAGACAGACAGACAGACAGACAGACAGACAGACAGACAGACAGACAGACAGACAGACAGACAGACAGACAGACAGACAGACAGACAGACAGACAGACAGACAGACAGACAGACAGACAGACAGACAGACAGACAGACAGACAGACAGACAGACAGACAGACAGACAGACAGACAGACAGACAGACAGACAGACAGACAGACAGACAGACAGACAGACAGACAGACAGACAGACAGACAGACAGACAGACAGACAGACAGACAGACAGACAGACAGACAGACAGACAGACAGACAGACAGACAGACAGACAGACAGACAGACAGACAGACAGACAGACAGACAGACAGACAGACAGACAGACAGACAGACAGACAGACAGACAGACAGACAGACAGACAGACAGACAGACAGACAGACAGACAGACAGACAGACAGACAGACAGACAGACAGACAGACAGACAGACAGACAGACAGACAGACAGACAGACAGACAGACAGACAGACAGACAGACAGACAGACAGACAGACAGACAGACAGACAGACAGACAGACAGACAGACAGACAGACAGACAGACAGACAGACAGACAGACAGACAGACAGACAGACAGACAGACAGACAGACAGACAGACAGACAGACAGACAGACAGACAGACAGACAGACAGACAGACAGACAGACAGACAGACAGACAGACAGACAGACAGACAGACAGACAGACAGACAGACAGACAGACAGACAGACAGACAGACAGACAGACAGACAGACAGACAGACAGACAGACAGACAGACAGACAGACAGACAGACAGACAGACAGACAGACAGACAGACAGACAGACAGACAGACAGACAGACAGACAGACAGACAGACAGACAGACAGACAGACAGACAGACAGACAGACAGACAGACAGACAGACAGACAGACAGACAGACAGACAGACAGACAGACAGACAGACAGACAGACAGACAGACAGACAGACAGACAGACAGACAGACAGACAGACAGACAGACAGACAGACAGACAGACAGACAGACAGACAGACAGACAGACAGACAGACAGACAGACAGACAGACAGACAGACAGACAGACAGACAGACAGACAGACAGACAGACAGACAGACAGACAGACAGACAGACAGACAGACAGACAGACAGACAGACAGACAGACAGACAGACAGACAGACAGACAGACAGACAGACAGACAGACAGACAGACAGACAGACAGACAGACAGACAGACAGACAGACAGACAGACAGACAGACAGACAGACAGACAGACAGACAGACAGACAGACAGACAGACAGACAGACAGACAGACAGACAGACAGACAGACAGACAGACAGACAGACAGACAGACAGACAGACAGACAGACAGACAGACAGACAGACAGACAGACAGACAGACAGACAGACAGACAGACAGACAGACAGACAGACAGACAGACAGACAGACAGACAGACAGACAGACAGACAGACAGACAGACAGACAGACAGACAGACAGACAGACAGACAGACAGACAGACAGACAGACAGACAGACAGACAGACAGACAGACAGACAGACAGACAGACAGACAGACAGACAGACAGACAGACAGACAGACAGACAGACAGACAGACAGACAGACAGACAGACAGACAGACAGACAGACAGACAGACAGACAGACAGACAGACAGACAGACAGACAGACAGACAGACAGACAGACAGACAGACAGACAGACAGACAGACAGACAGACAGACAGACAGACAGACAGACAGACAGACAGACAGACAGACAGACAGACAGACAGACAGACAGACAGACAGACAGACAGACAGACAGACAGACAGACAGACAGACAGACAGACAGACAGACAGACAGACAGACAGACAGACAGACAGACAGACAGACAGACAGACAGACAGACAGACAGACAGACAGACAGACAGACAGACAGACAGACAGACAGACAGACAGACAGACAGACAGACAGACAGACAGACAGACAGACAGACAGACAGACAGACAGACAGACAGACAGACAGACAGACAGACAGACAGACAGACAGACAGACAGACAGACAGACAGACAGACAGACAGACAGACAGACAGACAGACAGACAGACAGACAGACAGACAGACAGACAGACAGACAGACAGACAGACAGACAGACAGACAGACAGACAGACAGACAGACAGACAGACAGACAGACAGACAGACAGACAGACAGACAGACAGACAGACAGACAGACAGACAGACAGACAGACAGACAGACAGACAGACAGACAGACAGACAGACAGACAGACAGACAGACAGACAGACAGACAGACAGACAGACAGACAGACAGACAGACAGACAGACAGACAGACAGACAGACAGACAGACAGACAGACAGACAGACAGACAGACAGACAGACAGACAGACAGACAGACAGACAGACAGACAGACAGACAGACAGACAGACAGACAGACAGACAGACAGACAGACAGACAGACAGACAGACAGACAGACAGACAGACAGACAGACAGACAGACAGACAGACAGACAGACAGACAGACAGACAGACAGACAGACAGACAGACAGACAGACAGACAGACAGACAGACAGACAGACAGACAGACAGACAGACAGACAGACAGACAGACAGACAGACAGACAGACAGACAGACAGACAGACAGACAGACAGACAGACAGACAGACAGACAGACAGACAGACAGACAGACAGACAGACAGACAGACAGACAGACAGACAGACAGACAGACAGACAGACAGACAGACAGACAGACAGACAGACAGACAGACAGACAGACAGACAGACAGACAGACAGACAGACAGACAGACAGACAGACAGACAGACAGACAGACAGACAGACAGACAGACAGACAGACAGACAGACAGACAGACAGACAGACAGACAGACAGACAGACAGACAGACAGACAGACAGACAGACAGACAGACAGACAGACAGACAGACAGACAGACAGACAGACAGACAGACAGACAGACAGACAGACAGACAGACAGACAGACAGACAGACAGACAGACAGACAGACAGACAGACAGACAGACAGACAGACAGACAGACAGACAGACAGACAGACAGACAGACAGACAGACAGACAGACAGACAGACAGACAGACAGACAGGTTTATCTACGCCATTATATAAAGCTGAGGAGTTTGTTTATCTACGCCATTATATAAAGCTGAGGAGTTTGTTTATCTACGCCATTATATAAAGCTGAGGAGTTTGTTTATCTACGCCATTATATAAAGCTGAGGAGTTTGTTTATCTACGCCATTATATAAAGCTGAGGAGTTTGTTTATCTACGCCATTATATAAAGCTGAGGAGTTTGTTTATCTACGCCATTATATAAAGCTGAGGAGTTTGTTTATCTACGCCATTATATAAAGCTGAGGAGTTTGTTTATCTACGCCATTATATAAAGCTGAGGAGTTTGTTTATCTACGCCATTATATAAAGCTGAGGAGTTTGTTTATCTACGCCATTATATAAAGCTGAGGAGTTTGTTTATCTACGCCATTATATAAAGCTGAGGAGTTTGTTTATCTACGCCATTATATAAAGCTGAGGAGTTTGTTTATCTACGCCATTATATAAAGCTGAGGAGTTTGTTTATCTACGCCATTATATAAAGCTGAGGAGTTTGTTTATCTACGCCATTATATAAAGCTGAGGAGTTTGTTTATCTACGCCATTATATAAAGCTGAGGAGTTTGTTTATCTACGCCATTATATAAAGCTGAGGAGTTTGTTTATCTACGCCATTATATAAAGCTGAGGAGTTTGTTTATCTACGCCATTATATAAAGCTGAGGAGTTTGTTTATCTACGCCATTATATAAAGCTGAGGAGTTTGTTTATCTACGCCATTATATAAAGCTGAGGAGTTTGTTTATCTACGCCATTATATAAAGCTGAGGAGTTTGTTTATCTACGCCATTATATAAAGCTGAGGAGTTTGTTTATCTACGCCATTATATAAAGCTGAGGAGTTTGTTTATCTACGCCATTATATAAAGCTGAGGAGTTTGTTTATCTACGCCATTATATAAAGCTGAGGAGTTTGTTTATCTACGCCATTATATAAAGCTGAGGAGTTTGTTTATCTACGCCATTATATAAAGCTGAGGAGTTTGTTTATCTACGCCATTATATAAAGCTGAGGAGTTTGTTTATCTACGCCATTATATAAAGCTGAGGAGTTTGTTTATCTACGCCATTATATAAAGCTGAGGAGTTTGTTTATCTACGCCATTATATAAAGCTGAGGAGTTTGTTTATCTACGCCATTATATAAAGCTGAGGAGTTTGTTTATCTACGCCATTATATAAAGCTGAGGAGTTTGTTTATCTACGCCATTATATAAAGCTGAGGAGTTTGTTTATCTACGCCATTATATAAAGCTGAGGAGTTTGTTTATCTACGCCATTATATAAAGCTGAGGAGTTTGTTTATCTACGCCATTATATAAAGCTGAGGAGTTTGTTTATCTACGCCATTATATAAAGCTGAGGAGTTTGTTTATCTACGCCATTATATAAAGCTGAGGAGTTTGTTTATCTACGCCATTATATAAAGCTGAGGAGTTTGTTTATCTACGCCATTATATAAAGCTGAGGAGTTTGTTTATCTACGCCATTATATAAAGCTGAGGAGTTTGTTTATCTACGCCATTATATAAAGCTGAGGAGTTTGTTTATCTACGCCATTATATAAAGCTGAGGAGTTTGTTTATCTACGCCATTATATAAAGCTGAGGAGTTTGTTTATCTACGCCATTATATAAAGCTGAGGAGTTTGTTTATCTACGCCATTATATAAAGCTGAGGAGTTTGTTTATCTACGCCATTATATAAAGCTGAGGAGTTTGTTTATCTACGCCATTATATAAAGCTGAGGAGTTTGTTTATCTACGCCATTATATAAAGCTGAGGAGTTTGTTTATCTACGCCATTATATAAAGCTGAGGAGTTTGTTTATCTACGCCATTATATAAAGCTGAGGAGTTTGTTTATCTACGCCATTATATAAAGCTGAGGAGTTTGTTTATCTACGCCATTATATAAAGCTGAGGAGTTTGTTTATCTACGCCATTATATAAAGCTGAGGAGTTTGTTTATCTACGCCATTATATAAAGCTGAGGAGTTTGTTTATCTACGCCATTATATAAAGCTGAGGAGTTTGTTTATCTACGCCATTATATAAAGCTGAGGAGTTTGTTTATCTACGCCATTATATAAAGCTGAGGAGTTTGTTTATCTACGCCATTATATAAAGCTGAGGAGTTTGTTTATCTACGCCATTATATAAAGCTGAGGAGTTTGTTTATCTACGCCATTATATAAAGCTGAGGAGTTTGTTTATCTACGCCATTATATAAAGCTGAGGAGTTTGTTTATCTACGCCATTATATAAAGCTGAGGAGTTTGTTTATCTACGCCATTATATAAAGCTGAGGAGTTTGTTTATCTACGCCATTATATAAAGCTGAGGAGTTTGTTTATCTACGCCATTATATAAAGCTGAGGAGTTTGTTTATCTACGCCATTATATAAAGCTGAGGAGTTTGTTTATCTACGCCATTATATAAAGCTGAGGAGTTTGTTTATCTACGCCATTATATAAAGCTGAGGAGTTTGTTTATCTACGCCATTATATAAAGCTGAGGAGTTTGTTTATCTACGCCATTATATAAAGCTGAGGAGTTTGTTTATCTACGCCATTATATAAAGCTGAGGAGTTTGTTTATCTACGCCATTATATAAAGCTGAGGAGTTTGTTTATCTACGCCATTATATAAAGCTGAGGAGTTTGTTTATCTACGCCATTATATAAAGCTGAGGAGTTTGTTTATCTACGCCATTATATAAAGCTGAGGAGTTTGTTTATCTACGCCATTATATAAAGCTGAGGAGTTTGTTTATCTACGCCATTATATAAAGCTGAGGAGTTTGTTTATCTACGCCATTATATAAAGCTGAGGAGTTTGTTTATCTACGCCATTATATAAAGCTGAGGAGTTTGTTTATCTACGCCATTATATAAAGCTGAGGAGTTTGTTTATCTACGCCATTATATAAAGCTGAGGAGTTTGTTTATCTACGCCATTATATAAAGCTGAGGAGTTTGTTTATCTACGCCATTATATAAAGCTGAGGAGTTTGTTTATCTACGCCATTATATAAAGCTGAGGAGTTTGTTTATCTACGCCATTATATAAAGCTGAGGAGTTTGTTTATCTACGCCATTATATAAAGCTGAGGAGTTTGTTTATCTACGCCATTATATAAAGCTGAGGAGTTTGTTTATCTACGCCATTATATAAAGCTGAGGAGTTTGTTTATCTACGCCATTATATAAAGCTGAGGAGTTTGTTTATCTACGCCATTATATAAAGCTGAGGAGTTTGTTTATCTACGCCATTATATAAAGCTGAGGAGTTTGTTTATCTACGCCATTATATAAAGCTGAGGAGTTTGTTTATCTACGCCATTATATAAAGCTGAGGAGTTTGTTTATCTACGCCATTATATAAAGCTG
The DNA here is from genome assembly GCA_905220505.1 of Laothoe populi. NCBI lineage: Eukaryota > Metazoa > Arthropoda > Insecta > Lepidoptera > Sphingidae > Laothoe > Laothoe populi. Next base: position 4,750,827 of record HG992161.1, on the reverse strand, counting down.
AGGAGTTTGTTTATCTACGCCATTATATAAAGCTGAGGAGTTTGTTTATCTACGCCATTATATAAAGCTGAGGAGTTTGTTTATCTACGCCATTATATAAAGCTGAGGAGTTTGTTTATCTACGCCATTATATAAAGCTGAGGAGTTTGTTTATCTACGCCATTATATAAAGCTGAGGAGTTTGTTTATCTACGCCATTATATAAAGCTGAGGAGTTTGTTTGAACGGGCTAATCTCAGGAACTACTGGTTCGAATTGAAAAAATCTTTTAGTGTTGGATAGCCCATTTATCGAAGAGCGCTATAGGCTATAAAACATCACGCTATAACCAATAGGAGCGGAGCAGCAATGAAAAATGTTACAAAAACGGGGAAAATTGATTCCTTTTGAGAGCTTCCGTTGCGAACGCTGCGTTAACGGTTAAAGTTACATAACAATCATGTACGACGAAATTGTTCCTCTCAAAAAGTTCTAAAAAAAAATCCGCGATAGCATATGTCTATCTATTTCGGTTTGCTCACTATAACCTTTTTAATGGTTATCGAATTTGTTCTGAAACAATGCATTATTTGGAAAGGGGTTTTTATAATATTTAACGTTTTACCAAATCATCCCTTAAAGAGCGAAGTGAGGAGTTAACTTATGAGGTATTCTTTCAAGCTTCAGGCACAACCCTTTTTTTTGTCGCGGGGAAAGCATTTTATTACTGCCGTCCGCTTCGGGGGGAAGCGAAATGAGAATAAAACGGTTATGCTGGACTAGCCGGACTTACCACCCAGCAACCCCCTCGCCCGGATGATGGCTATCCAGGCTGCGGCTGGGCCGAGTCCCTACTACTTATGTACACCCAACCGGACACTACCAGCTAAAACCCCGCGGTGGCCTTCTTCGACACTTACGGAGTGATCCCGGGATATTATAAGGAGTACTAGAAGTTTAAGTTAGGAGTTGTGCCTGTCTAGCCATCTAGACAGTCACAACACCTGAGATTCAGGACGATCGCTATAGGTGTCTCAGTGCAGAAGACAACTCCTTGCATTGATACTTCTGCTCCCGAAAATAACCTCCACGGGGGCGGAGCCGCGAGCAACAGCTAGTTACTTAATAAAAATGCGGCGCAATATACGTAAACGGGCCCGCTTGTGTATTAGGGAAAGGGGTGGACATTTTGAACAAACAGCATCGCGTGGTGCGCGTATGCACATGCATCGTTCAAGAAACGGGATACATTATTTTTGCATGTCGCCGCGTGAGTTTGGCTTATTATTATTATGTCTTATATTTATCTAATCTTTTATACCAAAATCTAATTTGGGTGTTTCGGCTTTATGGTATACAAAAACTAATTTTGTATATATATATATATATACCTAGTCAGGTCATAAATTCTGTCACATGTTTAATATAAAATAATTGAAACAAGTTTATTCATTATGTAACCATTTATATACCAAAATGAACTTAACAAAACATAGATTCTTATGACACTAAAGTTTATTCAAAATGACCTCCGTGATTTTGAATACAGGCCTTCAATCTGCGCGGCCAGTTGTCTATCGCAGCACGAACGAGGTCCATGTCAATATCGGCGGCTGCCTTAATCAAGGATGTCTTGAGTGACTCCAAATTGGGATGAGGCTTTGAGCACGCCTTTTCCTCCAAGTGTTGCCATATCTTGTAATCTAACGGATTCAAATCTGGACTGGAGGAGAGCCAGTCTTCGTGCCGGATGAAGTCGATTTCACGCGCCGCCAGCCAGTCTTGTGTGCTCTTCGCTCTATGAGCTGGCGCCGAATCTTGTTGGAATACCCAGTGCCTGTTATTGAACATGGTATGAGAAACAGGTTCCACAAGGTTCGTCAGGACTGTATTTTGATACACAACTGCATTCGTTTTTACTCCTTTCTCACATAAATGTACCTCTGTTAAGCCCCAATAAGAAACTCCCAACCATACCATGAGCGAGGATGGAAAATGACCTCGTTGGACACGCGGAATACGGTTGCTCGCTTCTTCACTACTGTGTGCGTACACCTTATCATTTTGTTTGTTGTAGCTCTCTTCTACGGTAAAAATTTTTTCATCTGAAAAAAGAATTTCCCGATATTTTTTTCCCGCGTACCGCTTCAACAAAGCGCGGCATCTCTTCAGTCTCAGGTCCATTAGACGAGCATTCAAACGATGTCCTGTTTTTCTTCGATATGCCCGAAGCCCTAAGTCTTCATTTAATTCACCCTTTTGACCGTGGTTCTGCTTAACCCCATCTGAAGGGCCAACAGTTTCTGCTTACGTTTGGGATTTCTTTGAATTCGCGCCTTCACAGCTTTTATCACTGCTGGAGTCCTAACAGACCGAGGGCGACCACTTCTTGACCTGTCATCTACACTAGAGTCTTCATTGTATCGTTTGATGGTACGATAAACGCATCTTTTGGTTATATTCAATTTTTTCAGTATGTAAAAAATTTGAATTGGCGCGTAACCGCAACGATGCAACGCAATTACTGCAACACGGTCTTCTTTAAGCGTCCACTCCATATTTAAAAATGAGTAAAAATCTAAAAAGTTTACATTTTTATTTTCATGAACAATTTGAAATTCGAATTCAATAAACTTTTTTGTGGCCAGCATTCTAAAATAAAAGTTTTTACTGTGTGACAATACTTATGACCTGACTGTGTATATACAAATTATAAATTCATATTATTAGTGTTGCGACATATAGAAGTTTTTTACTGAATTTTTATCAATGCATCTTTTAATGTCAAATTAATTCCAGTAGTTTAATATGTCCTACAGCAGCTATAGTTCTACTGTTGGACATCGGCCTCTTCTATTAATTATTGAGAGCTGTTGCGCCTTAGTTCACCCGACTAGAATAATACGGGTTGATAGATTTCACATATTTACCACCAAGTATTCAAGCGAGTGATCATCAATAATGTATACACACATATCGAAAAGTCTGAGTTTTCAGAGTTGGGTTCAAACCTGCAACCTGCGATATAAGTCTCAACGGTCGGTTTCCCTTCGCTAGGCTAACGCCGAATACTATGCCTAATATGAAAGGGTAAATAATGGAAAAAAGAACTGCGGCAATGTGAAATCACGGCAATAAATTATACAACATATATTTTACCACAATTTAATGTGTTATGAATGTAATGAAACATCATAGTTTCAATTAATAGAAGTTCACTAATATAACATAGTAAAACGAAACGTTTATGGCGTGTCAAAGATGACGGCAGTATGCTCGAAACACTGTAGTCTGTGATTGGAACGAAAAAAAACAAAGATGACGGCGATAATTTGCCTGTTTCTGTGCCTTATGTCATCAGTATTGCCCTACGACATTAGCGCGCAATTTAAAAACATTGAGTTGATCGGACCTCTCTGTCCTCCTTGCACACATAGTATATTTTTACCTCGTTTAGCGTCTACTATTTACGTCAACTTAAATCGCTCGTATATCTTTACTTGTTGCTGTCGTAGAATGTGAAAGCATGTACAAGGTCCAAGGCCGATAGTGTTTTATATACTGTACACAAATAACCAAAACAGGAATTCAAGTGCCTATTTTTTTTAAATAACAACTTACCGTAAACGTAATATTGTAAATGTTATCAGTCGCCGTCTGGGTGTAGTGTTGTGTGGTTATACGTAAGCGTGGTGAGTTTAAAATTACGTGAAGTAAATTTAATTTAAAATCAAATAATATTACTGCGGCCGTACTATGAATAAAAAAAAATAAAGATTTGGATTAAAAATAATAATGTGTATTCGTCACATAAAGTTAGTACATTCTCTAAAAAAAATACATTCTAACTATGAGTTAATTTGTAGTGTTGAGTAAATACAAAGGCTATTAGGCCTATCTACATTTTTAAAAAGATAAATATATTAGTTTTATTTATTTTCATATATGTTCGATTTTTAATAAATATTGAGCACAACAAAGCAGCGATAGCCTAGTTGTTAGTGGTACGGACTGTAGAGACGAAAGTCGTGTGTTCGAAACCAATACAAACGGCATAAATCTCTTTTAACTTTTCTAATTACGTGTATATTAATTGTTAATTATCGCTTGTATTATCGGTGAAGGAAAACATCGTGACCTTCATACCTGATAATTCTTATTCGAATTTCAAAGGTATGTGAAGTCTAACTAGCCGCATTAGGCTCTAGGGTTACCAACCCCGAAATTGAAATACTAGGACTTGAAGTTAGAAAAACCAAGACAATTCAGTTTAAAAACAGTTTAGCTCCATTAAAATCGCAGACAAAGGATGCATTAATAAAGATTTTGATTAAAACTGTTTTGTTTTTGTTGGCAAGTCGTTTATTAATGTTTGTACTAGTGATGAGCTGGATATCCGTATCCGTATCCGCGGATATCCGAGGGAAAAGAAAGATCCGTATCCGTTACTTTTTCGGCGGATCTTCTACGGATCTTTTACCTTATTCATGTAATTTTATCAAGACAGATGAAATTCTATATGCTTATATGTGATAGGTAGCAATGGAAAACTATTAAACTCCATTCAGGTTATTGTTTATTTATTAAAATCAAATATTTGGCACCTTTATAATGCAAAAAATTTTCGTTGTGAGTTACCATACAAATATAACATAAGTCAAAGGTACTAAATCTTTATAATGTGATCAATGACAAATCTTTGTGATAAGCTTATTAAACATTTATTATAGGAAGTTTTTATAAAATGTTAATTAAAATATCTTTATGATGAGATCTATTGAGTTTAAATTTTTGTGGTAAGGTTAATAAAGTAATAAAATATTTAAATACTATAGAGCGTTAAAAGATCAATTTTCAGTAAGAAAGCCAAAATTTAAATCTTCGTAATATTTTGTATTCTAATTCAATGATTATTCTAATGAAGTAAATTAATATTTCGTGACACATTAAGTGTTAACATTAGATTAAAAACACACTGACCTGCTACAGGAACTTAAAAAATATATAAGTCATACATAATCACACTAAACTATAAACAAAATAAAAGGAAGACCAGCGCCTCCGTGCAATGCAAGTCGAAACACGTCCTTCACGCAAAGCGTCTAGTAGCGTAAATCGTTATAAGGTCACGCGTACCGTATCCGCGGATCTTGACACCAAAAAGTCCGTATTCGGATCCGTATCCGCGGATATACATTTTAACGATCCGGCACATCACTAGTTTGTACTAATAAGTATCTGGCTGCCTCGGTGGCGCAGTTGTAATTGCGCATGCGCTGCTGTGCTGGTCTCGGGTTCGATCCCCGGATCGGGTAAAGTGATATTGGGTTTTTCTGTTTTGAAATACTCAGTATCAGCCCGGAGTCTGGAATTGTGCCCGGTATGGTTATAGGCTCGCCCCCTATCACATTATGGGACCGTAATCAATTCGGCGTAAAGTGGGTGTACTGGTGCACCTCTGCCGACCCCTTCGGGGATTACAGGCCTTTTTTTTTTGTCGCGGGGAAAGCGTTTTATTACTACCGCCCGCTTCGGGGGGAAGCGGAATAAGAATAAAACGGTTATGCTGGACTAGCCGGTCTTACGACCCAGCATCCCCCTCGCCCGGATGATGGCTATCCGGGCAGCCGCTGGGCCGAGTCCCTACCCCCTATGTACACCCCACCCGACACTACCAGCTAAAACCCCGCGGTGGCCTTCTTCGGCGCTTACGGAGCGATCCCGGGGTATTCTAAGGAGTGCTAGAATTGCTGCCGGAACCGCCCCTGCGCGGTGCTGCGTAGCAGCCCATCTCCACGGGAGGGCTTAGGAGCCCCCGCGCACCGAACAACGACAGCGAACGAGGCCTTACCACACGCGCTGCCGTCCATCTCGGGGTCGCACGATGCTCCGAAACTGGGAGTGCATCGATTCGGGCTGACAGCCCCCCGCTGCGAGCCCGCGACCGATGGCCCCAATTAGTCGCCTCGTACGACAGGCAGGGGTTGGGGATTACAGGCCTGAGAATATGTATGTATTAAGAAGTATATTCATAAAAATATATTTTTACAGACAGTTTTTTCTTCCAAACAATGTCGAGCACATTAAGACGTACGGCCATACAAGTTTTGAAGAAACAGAAATTCTCCACAGCACCGTCCAGTGCTACTAAAAAAAGCATCGCGGCAAACCTATTGACTTCAGTGTATAAAGATTTACCTGTAACTAATTACACGATCAATGACTTCGTGTGGCAAAACTTGGACAAATGGCCCGACAAGACAGCGACAGTAAGTAGATAAATACGATTCATTGCTTTGTAAATTAACCATAGACACGTAGAACTAACCCAACACCTGATGGCAAGCCCAGTGCCGTCCAGTTAGGGTATCAAAGAATACACAACTTCCTCGCTACCTGGCACAATCATTCCGAGTAGCTTCTTCACACCACGCCTGAAGGACCTAGGATCATAGGAGGAAGGGAACATGATTAGCTGACAAAACTGTTCCACAGCTTGATGGTGGGCAGTGGTACTAATTTGCGAACCTCTTGGTTCTTTCGGGGTAGTAGACACCATGCAGCTGTTCTTCTTCTTTTAGTATAGGATATACGTGAATGCGCTAGGTGTTTACTTTTTAATATTTTTTTATATTAGTTAAGATATATTATAGAAATTCTATTTTTTTATACAGTGGTTTTTGTCGGGGGTCTAGAGTTGGGGTACAATGTTTTCTCTATGGCGTATTGTAAAGACGCTACACAGCAGGCCGACATGATTGTGTTGAGTAGCGGGGGATAGATCCTCTCTCGCTACTCGATACTCTAACTGGACGGCACTGCGCTTACTATCAGGTGTAGTGTGGGCACTTTGTTGTGCCAGGATAAAGAGTGTTATGCTCAGTTTCAACCGGCATTTGAATTCGGCTGTCAGCGTTCAAATCTTCAGGGTCAATGATGTGGGGTATAATTTTAAATCTTGATCGTCATCATATCTTGTTTATCACAATTATGTAATTATAAATAATTGAGTGACGTAAGTTCAAAACAAGATATCATCAGTTTTCAAGGCAACTATTTGATTATAACCTACCCTCTATAATTAGGTATGTTTTTTTATAACAATCTGTTTCAAGATTAAGTATAAAATCCTGATGATAATATTAATTACGGATTCCATTTCGAAAATAATAACATGCTTGCATAAAATCTAGTCAAATATTACCACTTTGGTTTAGCATTACATGTCCTTATATGACAGCTTCTGCTGCAGGGGGCGAGTAGTCAATAGTGTAATGCGACACAATTAGTTAATTCACAAAAAAATATTTCAAGTTTGCGTGTTGTGGGACCGAAAATCCCTCGTAGGTCGGGACACCTACCACAAAATATTTATTTATTTGTACTGTTTATTGTAAACTAAAATAAATAAAAATAGGTTTTTTTTTAAATACAATTGGCGGTCTTATCGCTGTACAATTGACGGTCTTATCGCAAAATACTCATGGTAACGTGGCTATCCCGCTCAGACCGTTTATTTAACTCCTAACTCTTTTCTTCTCACACATTTTTTGGGAATTGCTCGGTGGATTACTCGCTGAGAATGCGCAAAGGTTTATCTCCAAATTAAATATAGAGAGTTGGAAATATAGCTTCTAAACTCGTATGCTAATAAATAATAATAATAAATACACCCAACAGTCACACACATAGTTTTGACCTCACACTAGGTAAAACCCGTATCTTGGGCATCAAGAACTACGAGGGACTATGGTCCCACAACACCCAGACCCGAAATAATTATCTGTTTAGTCACACAAACAGTTGTCTCGGTGCGGGAGTCGAAACCACGGCCTCTCGTTTCACAGCAGACTACTCGCCCGTCGCGCCACGGAGCCTGTCAATTATGTTATTTCATGTTAATGTGAACTCAATATAATATGTGTGTGATTATGAAGTGAATTATCTACGTCAGCATTTGCAAGTATGGGCCGCGACCCATTGGTGGGTCACGACCGAATATTGGGCAGCCCTTGTAAATAGGACGATACAACGACCGGAAAATAGCACTTCTGGTATTGACGTTTTTTTTATTCTGGCACGCTTAAGTGACCATACTGCACCTGCCGGTAAGTGCAGTGCCGTCCAATAAAAGTATGAAGTAGCGAGAGACAATCAATCCCTCGCTACTCAACACAATTATACCGGCCTGCTGTGTAGCTTCTTCACACTACGCCTAAAGGACCCAGGATTATAGGAAGGAGGGAACACGGTAGCTGGCAAATTGTTTCACAGTTTGATGGTAAGGCAAAAATACGAGTTTGCGAACCTCTTAGTTCGAGCCGGGTAGTCGACAACAAAAACGTATTAAACATTTCGATTGGAACTAAATGGTTTTTCCTTATTTGAAGTTTCTTAAAGTCAACCCCCTTTTTATTCATGACAAGCAAAAGGTGAAACCGAATTTGGACGATTTTCTTAGATTTCGCTGATGTCGACGTTACATTAGAAAACTTAACGACCATATTAACTTTTCTAATGTATGGCGTTTGACATAACTGTCAGACGTTTGACAGTTCGCTGACTCCATGGATTTTATACATTTTCTTTCAAAAATAACTACTGCTACTATTTAATGTAAAAATAAATATTACTAAAAATTCAATTAGGGATTATTCAGGGATATTGAAAGGAGAGTGATGGCAGGTAATAAAGTGAATGGTGCCTTGCACGCGATAATGAGCAGCCAGGCGGTGTCACAAAAGGCGCGAATGGCTGTTCATAATGGTGTGCTGGTACCGACACTTATGTATGGAAGTGAAAGTTGGGTGTGGCAGAAGAAGCATGAAAGTGGAGTTAATGCGGTGGAGATGCGTTCCTTACGGAGTATGTGTGGAGTCACCCTTGCTGATCGCATGAGGAATAGTGTGATAAGAGATCGTTGAGAGTTGAAGAATGATGTGGTGACTAAGATAGAAAGAGGTATGCTGAGATGGTTTGGCCACATGGAGAGGATGGATGAAAGGCGATTTACGAAAGCTATTTATCGTGCGAATGTGACTGGAAGAGTGGGTAGAGGGCGACCAAGGAGAATGTTTACGAATCAGATAAACGATCTTCTCCTAAAAGGGCAAATCAGAAGTACCTCCAACCGTCGTAAATGTATGAGAAGATGTATGAATGTGGAAGAGGCGAAAGAAGTGTGTCAGGATCGTAGCTTGTGGCACTCAATAGTCTCTGCCTACCCCTATGGGATACGGGCGTGAGTGTATATGTATGTATGTATGTATGTATGTAAAAATTCAAAATTTGTTATGATTTTAAAGTAAACAAAGTACTCAGTGGTCAATCTTATCTTGGACCTGACTTTGAGAGCTGATAACAGCTAAGTCGATTACAAATCTGGGTGAATGACCTACGTACACATAGTACAAACATGTTTAAAACGTCCATAACTTTATTATCATTTCGAAATAAAACTAATTTTACCTACGGTTTCATTGTAGTTTATTTTTACTTTTTAGTCCCGACTTTTCGATATCTTTACAGCCTTCATGGTCACGATCCATGTGTATTCGCTTAACATAAGAAACCACTATGAAATTCATTAATATTAACAATTTAATGTGACTGCATTTGAAGAATGGTGTGGTGACTAAGATAGAAATAATATGTATGCTGAAATGGTTTGGCCATATGGAGAGGATGGATGAAAGGCGATTTACGAAAGTTTTTATCGTGCGAATGTCGGAGGAGTGGCTAGATGGCGATTCTTTTTAAATGTATGCTCTTTGTGTATGTATGGTTATATTTATTTGTTTTTAACGCATAATTTAATGAAAGAATATTTTTAACCTTTATCAGTTTTATATCCTGTATAACATATACATAGTTATAAAAGTTATTTAAATAATAGTACCTGCTACCTATTATAATTTAATTAGTTCTCATGATTTATTTTTTCATGTCACAAGGGCAACTTTGTTCGCCTGCGTAATAAATAACGTATTCTATTTTATTTTATGGGAATAAAACATACGTAACAATATGTTTTTAAAACAAAACAATAGTGAGACGAAAATAACGAAATATTGAAATACATATCGGCAACGAAGATGCAAACCGTACTTACACGATAGGGCGTGCGCGGGGAGGTGTAAAGAGAAGCGAGAGGGGCATCGCATTCCAGAGCAGTGCACAGATATTGTGACCATGTTGTACACTTTTTAATATTTTAATTATATATATTACTAGCTGTTGCTCCGCTCCTATTGGTCATAGCGTGATGTTATATAGCCTATAGCGCTCCTCGATAAATGGGCTATCCAACACTAAAAGAATTTTTCAATTCGAACCAGTAGTTCCTGAGATTAGCGCGTTCAAATAAATAAACAAACAAACAAAGCAAACAAACAAACTCTTCAGCTTTATATATAAGTATAGATATAAATATATTTTAATATTTTGCTATCTCATAGGAAGCATGCATTTTCGTGATAAAAAGTAGCCTGTATCATTTTCTGATCCCTAAACTGCCAAAAAATATGCTGATCCCTTGCTCTGCGGAAAACTAAATTATCCCACGGGAAATGTAAAATATGCCGGGATAAAAAGTAGCCTATGTGCTATTCCAGACTATAATCTATCTCTGTGTTTAATTTATAACTAGATCCGTTTAGCTGTTCTGGCGTATCCATCCAAACATTCGCATTTATAATAGTAAGTATGATTAGTAATATTTATAATACTGAAGTTTCCAAGGTAATATACCTATTTATGTCTTTGTGAATTCGCTAACAGGAAAATCCGAGAACAATATATATTTTGTTAAAATGCAAAAATATTGTGATCATAATTTTTGTTATTACCAATGACTCTAAGCTGCACCATTCCAACTAAATGATCACATTAACTACTGTTACTGACCGTAGTAGACGAAGACCCTGTTCATTAAAAATATCGGAGGGTCTCTAAGAAATAAGTACGGGTAGATTAATAAATTGTAAACAGAGCGGGATGAAATGTAATAAAAGAGCGAGCCTCGGCGTACCAAGGTTCAGTCTAGCCCAGTTTGTGCCCAATTCAAGTAGTTCGTTTGCAGTTCAATCAGTGTTTGTACACTTTTTCTCAGTAAAGTTTCTCAGTCATTTTGCTAACAGTACATATTATACAAAACTCCCATTTATCGTTATTTTGACTTCACTAGCGGCTCCTATTATCGTTTATCTATAAAATTCATCGTGGGTTGTAGCTTTATCGAATAAGTGATAATTATTTTCAGATTTATTTGTTTACTTTCACAATAGTATGTTTCCGAAACGATACACTTAAAATTTCCCGTGTTTTGTCGGTAACGGGAACCCGGGAAGCATCCTAATATGCTTCAAATCATGCCCCAGGGATTCTAACTCAATACGTAATATTTTCTTATTTATGTATGTTTTAGCAACAATGTTAATCAACATCGTAGACATTTAAATTTTTTATGTAAATAAGCTATGAATATATTATTAGAAAACTTGACTTGCATGTGTTAAATGTCGTTTTACGTTGTACGTCCGACTCCTAAAGAGTATTTTTAACCGACTTCAAAAAAGGAGAAGGATCTCAATTCGTCGGAATCTTTTTTTATGTATGTTCCCCGATTACTCGAAGACGCCTGGACCGATTCGAGAAATTCTTTTTTTTTAAAGGGTATACTTCCCAGGTGGTCCCATTGGCATCAAGTCAGGATCTGATGATGGGATCTCCGAAAAATCGAGGGCAACCTTCAAATTTTATAGAGATGCATTTTTTTTTTTTATTGAAGTCGGTGTACTTTTTACACTATATTAGCTTTTACTTGCGGCTACGCTCGGGTGACGTCAATTTGTCACTGATTTATTTATCAGGGATAATGCAAGCTTCCATTGTCGAAAGAATCTTTAGGCTTAGGCTTAGGTAGGCTTTGCTGTGACCTGGCATTGAAGAAGTCTATGGGCGGCAGTGACTACTTACTATCAGGCGGCCCGTCTGCTCGTCTGCCGTACCTGGCAGTAAAAAAACGGATTAGTAGTTCCAGAGATTACGTTAAAGAACAGCTTCCGTGGCAGCGGGCGGGAAGTCGGTTGAAAAGCTAGAGGCCGTGGGTTCGATTCCCACACCGCGACAAATGTTTGTGTGACAGACAGATATTTGTTTCGGGTATAGGTTTTGTGGAACCATAGTTCCTGGTAGTTGTTGATACCCACGATACAGTAAAGTGTGGGATCAGAACTATGTGTGTGACTTGGTGTATTATATTTATTTTATCGGGTCTAACACTAGTTACCAAAATATGTACATTTAAATAGCTTTTATATTACTAATGTTAATTATAATACAGACTATTAAGTAAACTATTATAATGTAAATTTGAATTGAATGTTTGTAAATTCTAAAGTCCAAGCATACTTTGTAAATATACCTGTTGTGTCAGAGTCAGGCAGCCGTTAAACTATTTTTGCATTTGAATTAGGTACCTACTACCTATATATAGCAGCGATAGCCTAGTTGGTTGCGGTATGGTATGGACGAAAGTCGTATGTTCGAAACCCAAATGGCATACACCTCTGACTTTTCTTAAGTTACGTGTGTATTCGTTGTTCATTATCGCTTGCTTTAACGGTGATGGAAAACATAGTGACGAAACCTGCATACCTGAGAATTCCCATAAGAATTTCGAAGGTATGTCAAGTCTACCAACCCGCATTAGGCTAGCTTGGTGGACGCAGGCCTAACCCCTCTTATTACTAGAGGAGGCTCGTGCCCAGCAATGGGATAATGCTTAATACAGGGCATATACTTACTACCTACCTAAAAAAATATTATTGTATTCATAGGCACTGATAATCCGAATAATCTATCGTGAGATTAAATTCAAAACTGATGAAGTACCCATACCCATTGCGCACACGTTTTAAAATATTATGGAACAGTAAAATTTGTACAAATTTAAATGTGAAACGTGTACCAATTAATAAAATTGGGGAATAAATATTTTTGAACAGTCACAGACATAGTACTGACCCCACACTAAGATAACAATGGTGTGTTACCAGGACCTACGGAAGATTTTCGATCTCACTGGTGTGTTATCAGAAACTTTTCGATTTCCGGCCTCACAAAACCCGAACCCAAAATAAATATTTGTGTTTCACGCATTTATATCGGCGCGAGGATCGAACCCGTGGTCTCCCACAGCTACTCACCCACTGCGCTACCGATTCTGATGATGGACGAATAAAAATGAATTTAAATACAATAAGCCAAGTGAACTTTGTCATTAAAATCAAGGATATAGATAGGTACTTTCAATCCGTTTACAATTCCGAAAATATTGATAGATTCTGTATTTGATATCAATCTGAATATCCATAATACGATAAATTAATCGATTACCTATTTGGTTACAGCAATTATCAAACATAATTGCAACCGGTGTTTTAGCGTATAAGGTTAATGAAATGTTAATAAAATCGATGTTGCAATCTCGTTTGAATTGAAAGTTTTTCATGTGTTTTCATACGTGTGAATTTATCCTTAACATATGCATAATTAACGTGTGATCACTGACTTATATTCTATAGACACGAACTGTCGAAGAAAAAAGATGTTCCAATAACCTTGTCCGCCCACTAATGCCATCTATCATTTTACTAAGAACTATTTGGAAGTAAAACTCCCGTCACTGTCTCTCGAACGGGACTTTCCGCGCGCCAAAACGGGACAATCTATATATGAATTTGTTTTGAAATTAATTAATATTTATTGATATTACGTTCTAAACGTTATGAAATTATGTTATTTACCTTATATACTGTTAACAGTTTCACTGTAAATCAATTTAAGGCAGATTTGTTCGGGAATGTCGCTACAAATAACTAAAATTAACTGATGTGCATTCGTAGGTGGCATGAAGCATATTAACGTCGGTGTGGAGTATACACCTCAACTCGGTGGAACAAAATGTTTAGTTCAGTTCTGGTCGCCGCATCTAGTACGTAGTACAAAATATAGATCGCTGCGTGTGAATCAATATCTATCACATGCTTAAATAGCATTTTATGATTTTTGCTGGTGGTAAGATGTTTATGGTAAAACCATATTATGGTGTCGTGTTACGGGGTCAGCCAGTGTACATCTGTTTTTCTCGAGGTTCTAGAATTGGGGTACGGTGTTTTTGTAGTGCAGCCTTCCGAGTACTCTGACACTAGACCCTCGACCGCTTCTTCACCTCCTTGCCCCATGGCGTAGTGTGAAGAAGTAGGCCGGCATGATTTTATTGAGTAGCGAGGGATAGATTTTTTCTCGCTACTTGATACTGTAACTAGACGACACTACGCTTACCATCAGGTGTAGTGTGGTCTCGTTGCTAGGACAGGATAAAAAAACACAAATTCTTAATACAATGTTATTGACGCGCATATGCGCTCTGTAGAAATATCTATGTACTCAATCGGTTATAGTTGTCAAATGACATAATTTGATCGGAATTTTCCGCACATGTTTGGTATTTTTGCATACCGTCCGGATTCTGTCTAGACTGAACAACTTACTAAAAAATATGAAAATAAAGTTGAAGAATGATTACAACTACATGCCGTTTAATACGATTGGGTAACTAAAGGGCGGGGAGGTGTAGCTGTAATTTATAGAACTATCACTGGCTCCCTTAGGGTCCCATCAGGTTTTTTTATGGTGGAAACAACCGCCTCTGCTCTCTCTGATATTATTATACACATGTATTTTATCAACATACTTTTATTTAAAAAAATTGCAAAAAAATGTTAAAGGTTTTACATCTTTGTGTTTACCTATATAATTTTATCAATTTCTTAGATCTCTATTATGAATATTACATTGTTATCAGACAACCACCCAACAAATGATCTTATTAGTTTCATCTGATTCCCTTTTAGGTGTATTGTAGGAGTCTTACAATCGTACTTGCTGTTTGAATTGATACACCTTGTAGGTTTATCTATTACGTCATATTTTTACTTTTTATTTGATATAGCGCGTCTTTTCCGCTTTAAACATCACTTAGAAACACTTTCTTCGGCAACTAAGTTCTTATTATCCGATATTATATGGTCCCATCACGTTGGCCACTTACGTTTCACATCCACCCTTCGAGCATAATGCTCTGCGGCCGGTGAAGGCAATCCAGAGCTCGGGGGTCTGTTCCTCGTCATTGTTCCAACCAGCTGGTGAAGACAAGCTAGATATAACGAACACCCCCCACTCGGGTACGTGGCGTTGCTACTCCATAACAGCTCACCACAAGCTGCCCCAAGGTTAATTATTTTTACAGATATAATTAACATACATTAATTGTTAATTATCGCCTGTTTTACCGGTGAAGGAAACCTACATACCTGAGAATTGGGTTGTTTCCTGTGTTTAATTTTGTACATTATTCTATATACAACCGAATATAATACGCAAAAGGAACTCTTTTGCGAAAACAGAATCAAAATTGCCTGGACAGATATTTGTTTCGGGTCTAGGTGTTGTAGAATCGTAGTTTCTGGTAGTTGTTGAAACCCACGATACAGGTTTAACCTAGTGTGGGATCAGGACTATGTGTGTGACTGTTGGGTGTATTGTATTTATTGTCTCGGGTCTAATACTAGTAACCAAAATATGTATATTTTTTTGTGCCTTGATAGGCAGACTAGCAGACGGGCCACCTGATGGTAAGTAGTCACCGCCGCCCATAGACCCATAAACTTCTGCAATGCCAGGGCACAGCAAAGCCGCTGCCTACCGTTCCATTTAACAACACATTCAAATAGTTCCTTATAGTTGTTGATACAAGCTTGACCTAGTGTGAGATCAGGACTAAATGTGTGACTGTTGCGTGTATTGAATATTTCTCTATCCTCAGGTGTGCGCTGTCACAGGTCATGGATACACGTACGCACAAACACATAAGATGTCGGTGACATTTGCAGCGTCGTTACGAACGAAGTTGAAGCTAAGGAATGATGACAAGGTAGCCATTATTCTGCCTAACATACCCGAGTATCCATGCACGATATTGGGCGTCCTGCAGGCAGGGTGTATCGCGAGCATGATGAACCCAGTGTACACTGCACGTAAGTATAAATAACAGGACTGTAGGTCGTGTTGTGAGTAATTTCTAAAAGTTTTTTAACTCCATCGCTGTAAAAAAATATATGTTAAATATGACGAAACTTTGTCTGAATAGAATTTCTTTAAGTGTTCTTTCAAATAAAGTAGTAAAAATATTAAAGGAGACACTGGTTTTTAATGCAAACTTTCTTTCAAAGTACTCATTCTATTCACATTTGTCCTATAAAGGAGAATCATGACATCCAAACAATCATAGATTCGTAAAATATCCTGATATCAATACCATAAACCACGTATCTATCACTAACTAATGTACAACTTAATACGAATTGTACCTATCACAGATTCACATATTTACGATTCAATGTTCTGTTTCCAGATGAACTGAAGAGACAATTAGCACTAGTCGAATGTAAAGCAGTTGTAACATCTAAGATATCTTACGCAAACTTAAAAGAAGCATTAAACGAACTGAAATTAGATATACCAATAATACTAGTAGATAACGAAGGACTGCCTGAGGGTACTATAAAATTCGCAGAACTAGCTGAAGATTTCAATATAGACGTGGATTGTTTAAAGTCAGTTCACAGAAGTCCAAAAGATATTGCTGTAATACCATTCTCCAGTGGTACAACAGGGTTTCCGAAAGGTGTAGTTTTGACACATAAAAGCGTTGTTGCGATGCATCAGATGATTATTGACCCAGAGGTTGTGGTCATCAAAGAAACTACAGGTGAGTTCATTGAACCAGCTATTAATAATGTTCCTCGACATGTTATTACTAATATTATACCACTGCAGGGCATGGGCCTCTAGTAATGAGAGGGTAAAGGTCTTAGTCTACCCCACTAGCCTAATGCGGGATGGTGGACTTCACATACCTTTGAAATTCTAATGAGAATTCTCATTAGGTTAGCTCAAAAAAGAACAAATTTAGTAGAGCCATGCTATAAATGTGCTCAGATAGATATGTATTTAGTCTGCAGCATGAAAGATCTGGTTAGTACTATGTCTCACAGGAAACTGACGTGAGGTTACAGGCAGATGGTGTCGAGTAGCGAGGAATATTCTCTCGCTACTTGATACTGTAACTCGACAGCACTGCACACCATTAGGAGCAGTGTGGTCACTTCGCCGTGTCAGGATAAAACTCTCTGGTGCGTTTTTGTATGATGAGTGGAATTCTCCTAAATCCCCTTCTTGCTAATTTAGTTTTTATTTTATCCTGACGAGGCATAGTGAACGCTACACCTGATGGTAAGCGCAGTGCCGTCCAATTAGAGTATCGAGTAGCAAGAGACGATCTGTCCCCCGCTACTTAACACAATCATGCCGACCTGCTTCTTCACACTACGCCATGAGCAAGAGGCCAAACTTCGTACCCCAACTCTAGACCCTCGACAAAAACTGGATGTACACTGTCTGATCCCGAAACGCGGCACACTTGCGTGGGTTTTACACTCTGTGTACGGTGGTCGCTAACCGGTTGGATATGAATTTCCTATCTCCAGCATAGGTATAATCATATCAGGTTAGGTATAATCATGACTTCTTTCATAGGTATGATCTCTTTTGTCAGATATTATTAATTGTTTATTAATAATGTTTATCGCATATCACACTAATACTTTTGTTTAAAACTGGGGGGTGACATTATATCTATATCATAACGAGATAAAAAATAATCTATTACATTATTATATTTTATTATAATAATGAACACTCATTTTTAAATCGTGTTGGCGTTACCAATATAATATGAGGGTAGTTTAAGTTTATTGGAAATGTTGGGGGTCTCTTGCAAACTATGTGCGGGTGGATCGATGAGTTGTAAGACTCAGTGGGGAAAGATTTGCTGTAAATATATTTGCGCCTCAATAAATCAATAATATCAATAAATATCTCAAAAAATCGCCTCAATGCTTCTCGACTTAGTCTATACCAGCCATGTCAAACTCAGTCACTTTTGGGGCAAAAGCAAGAAGACTGAAGACTTGATGGGCCGCAACACATAATCTTAAAGAAGACAAACTACTGAACATATTAACGAAAAAAATACTTTTATAAGACAGGTAAATTTGTAAAATTTCCAATAAAAAGGATATTACATAAAAGTAGGTTGCAGAATAAAAACGGTTTTTAACACGATCGATTGATTTGGGTTGCATGGAAACTCTGTGAGCCGCCTGCAGCCCACGAGCTGTGTGCTCGACATGACTGGTCTATACGATTCTAGCGGAATCTAAATCAATAATATCTCAGCCTGTGTCTAATTCAAGTAGTTCTTGGTAAAGTTTAATGAGTGTGCGTATGGTTGTCTTCAGTTTAGTGTGTGTTAAATCTTTGTTGCTAACAATAGTATTTTCAGAATTGCGTAGGGAAACAAACCAATTGAAATCAACAACCACCGTAAACATAAGAAACCCACCACAGCTCTTAATATGGCCCGATATGCTCTTGATTAGATTGTTACTCACTTAACATCTAAGTGCTTGTTCACGTAGAACACGTAGGCGCGGGCGCGAGCGCGGTGGTCTAGGCGAGCTCGTGTTCACATTGGCCGCCAGGCGTTTCCGCGAGTGTACCGTCAGACGTTGTAAACTTCAACCAAGATCCCTTTTAATCGAAAATTCTTACTTAATGTGGGAGATGACCAAAATTAGAATTGGTGTGCAGGAAATTAATAAATAAAACAATGTGATACGTTTGAAATGGCCGCGCGCGCGCAGTTGGCGCCAGTCGCCAGCTTGCCCGCTACTTCCACCGCACTAGCGTTTTGTACGTGAACACTTGCATATAATGCTTTGTGATATTTTGTGTTTTTGGTATTTCGCGACTGCGCCCGCCACCGCACCTGCGAGTTAACGTGAACGAGCAGTAATAGTAAACATTTCTTATCGTTCATAGATACAGTACCGCGCGCCCGCATCGCAAAACTGCTGTTTACGTATTACTTACTCTAACAATCACAAAAGTCTTAACATCTGTAAAAAAGGAGCGCAATTATTATCATTGTGCTAATAATGTTTGAGACCAATTTACGTTGGCGATCTCAAAATAATTTTTTTTTTTTTTTTATATATTTTTTTTTTTTTTTTTTATTCTGGCGCGGCAAAGTGACCACACTGCGCCTGATGGTAAGCGCAGTGCCGTCCAGATAGAGTATCAAGTAGCGAGAGACAGTCTATCCCCCGCTACTCAACACAATCATGCCGGCCTGCTGTTTAGCTTCTTCACATTACGCCTAAAGGACCCAGGATCATAGGAAGGAGGGAACACGGCAGCTGGCAAACTGTTCCACAGCTTGATGGTGCGGCAAAAATACGAGTTTGCGAACCTCTTGGTTCGGGCCGGGGTAGTAGATACCACGAAGCTGTGGCTCCGCAATCCAGTACGCGTGGTTCTGGTATGGAAGGGAGAGGAAGGGATAAGATCAAACAATTCTTCAGAGCATTCGCCATGATACAGACGGTAGAACACGCTAAGCGAGGAAATATCCCTACGCAGCTGTAGCGTCTCCAGGCTGTTACTCACGTCTGCATCATTCACAATGCGGATGGCCCGCCGCTGCAACCCATCCAAGGCATCGAGAAGGTACCTTGCAGAACCGTCCCAGAGGTGCGAGCAGTATTCCATTCCCGGCCGCACCTGCGCTTTATATAAGCGGTAGAGCTGACCAGGCGTGAAAAACCGCCGCACCCTGTTCAGGATTCCGACCCTGCGTGAAGTGGCGGATATTACGCCCTCGATGTGACTCCTTGGATTAAGATCGCAGCGGATATCCATACCTAGGACACTAAGGTCATTCCGCATTGCGAGTGGAACACCCTGAAGAACGGGGATGGGAGAAAACGGAGACTTCTTGCACGAGAACGCGCACACCTGGGTTTTCTTGGCATTAAACTCAACCCGATTCCTGGTACCCCATGATGCGATGAGATCCAAGGTCTGGTTGAGCTCAACGACAAGATCCTCGCGTCTCCTCTCAGTATCCGCCCGGCAACCAGGCGGCTTGCTGCTATAACGCCCATGAACCGTGCTGTCGTCTGCATAGCAATGAATGTTGCCAAGCGACAACATATCATTGATATGCAGAAGAAACAAGGTGGGCGAAATCACAGAACCTTGTGGTACTCCGGCATTTACTGACATGAGCTGCGAAGCGTGTCCATCAACGAGGACACGTATTCTACGCTCATGCAGAAAGCCGGAAATCCACTTGCACAGGTTGTCGGGCAGACCGTATGCCGGGAGCTTGGAGAGAAGGCCACGATGCCAGACCCTATCAAACGCCTTTGCTATGTCGAGACTCACAGCCAGAGCCTCGCCATGCTTGTCAATCGCCTCTCCCCAGTGATGTAATACGAACGCTAGAAGATCACCCGTTGATCGGTTATGACGGAACCCGTATTGGCGGTCATTGATCAACGAGTGATCCTCTAGGTAGCGAACTAATTGGCTGTTTATCAGTCGCTCCATGACTTTACACATCACTGAGGTTATGGCGATTGGGCGATAATTGTTAGGGTCTGACCGATCACCCTTTTTGGGGATCGGCTGCACATTAGCCTCCCTCCAAGATTCAGGCACAATACCTGAGAGGTAGGACGATCGGTATAGGCGCGTCAGTACAGGAGACAACTCCGCTGCACACTTTTTAAGTACAAGCGCTGGGATACCATCAGGACCACTAGCCTTCCGGACTTCGAGAGACTGCAGCTCACGCCGCACATCACAATGCCTGATACGGATATCAGGCATTGTGTGACCGCAACCGGGCAGCGTAGATGGTAAATGAGTATTGCAGTCCTCGAGTCTCGAATTAGCCGCGAAGAGGTCTGCCAATAAATCGGCCTTCTCCTGCGAGCTATGGGCTAGTGTTCCATTTCGATATCTCAGCGGTGGCAGCGAAGGGCGACAGAAATTAGATTGGACGGCCTTAGCCAAGCTCCAATAAGCACGACTGCTTGTTGGGTTATCGGCCAAAGCACATCCAATCTTGGAGACGCGCTGGGCATCCGTTTTAACATACGCCCTCTTGCAGACCTTGGCAGCACGGTTGTAGGCTGCTTTGAGTGACTTGAGGTTGGGATCCTTCGTAGCGCGACCCCCGATCCAAGCACGATACGCCGCCTGTTTCTTGCCAACAGCATCGGCGCATGCACGGTTGAACCAGGAGCGTCCTCGGCCCTTGCCTGCGATCTCAGAGGAAGGAATGTAATATTCCATTCCTATTCTGATCTCGCAAGCAATGGCGTCAGCACTCGCTGAAGGATCCTTTCCATCAAAGCAGCGCTGCCGCCAAGGGATGGATGCGAAGTAATCCCGCATACCATCCCAATCTGCCGACGAGTAGTGCCAGACCCTGCGCTTGACCTTCACGGGACGTGGAGGCAAAGCGCAAGGAACCGACGTCCCAACCAGGCAGTGATCGGAGGTACCCAGGGGAGCACCAACCGTCACTTTATACCCGGTCGGATGACTCGTCAGCAGTAGGTCCAGCAGAGAGGGCGCATGACTTGCCACATCTGGGATCCTGGTAGGCTGATCCACCAGCTGTGTCAAGCCATTGGTCAAAGCGAATGCATGAGCAGTCCTGCCGGCATGGTCAGTTCTGGAGGAGCCCAACCACAACTCGTGGTGTGCATTAAAGTCCCCCAGAACTACCAATTCCGCTGTTGGAAACTGCTCCTGCGCGTCGTCTGTCGCCTGGCTAATATAATTAAATAGCCGAGTTGTCTCTACGTCCCCGTCGTGTGACCTGTAAAGGCACACGTAAACCCGACTCTGGGAGCCGAGGTCGACGTGCACCCACAGGGTGGAGAAGGAGGGGTCCTCCATGCAGCGCAGACGGCGACAGCAGACGTCCGACCGAACATACAGGCATACCCCGGCCCTCGGCCTGAAGCTTTCTTCAAGCGAGTAGCCGGGGTAAAGCAAGTATGAAGTATCGGTCGGACTACAAATCTGTGTCTCCGTCAAGAAGAGCAGAGCAGGCCGGGCCGTCTCAAGATGGTGGTGGACGGCATTAAGATTAGAATGGAGTCCGCGGATGTTAGCGAACTCCATTGTGAATGCGGTGGTGGGGTTACGCACCGCTGTAGAACCTGCTCTCTTTGTATGCACTGACATGGAGTTATGGGAGGAGGAGGTGAAGAAGCGGTCAAGGGTCTAGTGTCAGAGTAGTCAGAAGGCCGTAACAAGCGCCGGTCCACTAAAAGAGCCGAGAGGAGGTGAGCTGATCCGCCGGACGGAAGGGCCCCCGTACCCTCCCGGGATAGGCTGCCGGGACCCCACATCCGGTCACCAACCGGCACGACGGTCCCACCCAAGATTATGCGCGGCATGGTGGGGCAGCCTCTCGTGGTGGTTAGCCACGATTGGGCCCCTGTACTGTACCGCGGGCGGCCAGCGGTACCACCGTTTCTACAGGTCTCCCTGGCCGACGGATCAACACGCCTCCAACCGACTGTGAACCGGCTTATACCCGCACGGCCAAACATCGTACCCCAACTCAAGCCCCCCGACGATAACCGGACATACACTGGCTGATCCCGGAACGCGACACACTTGCGTGTGCCACTATGGCGGGTTTTTCGCCCTGTGTACGGTGGTCGCTATCCGGGCGGATACGAATATCCTACCACCAGCATTTTACACCATTTATAAATATCATTATAACTGACTATCAACAACCGCTTGGCGTTTATTTAGTATATTAGGTACCTACATACTAATCACGTCGTCCATATTATAATATTATAAATGCGAAAGTAACTCTGTTTGTTTCCTTCACAACTAAACGGATGAACTGATCGTTATTAAATTTGGCAAAGATCAACATTATACCTTGGAGAAGGATATAGGCTAAAAAATAATCTTTAAGGGATCATTAAATAAATCATTAATTAGTAATCATAGTTTATGTCCTTTTGAAATAATAAATATAAACATAATAATAAACTTTAACTACTTCACAACGTTTTATGTATGTTTTTCTGAACGATTATTTCATTTTTCCCGCTACTTTTGGTTCTCGAGAACACGAGTTTAATTTACTGAAAGAGCCGGACCCAAAATTTGATTGTTCATCGTCGTAAAAGGATCTTGTTTTTTTCAGCAACTCATCAAGCAGTGTTGCCAGCGATTCTTCCGTTCTTCCACATATTTGGATTCAACGTTCTGATGATTAACCAGTTAACACAGGGCTGTAAGCTCGTGACGATGCCTTACTTCAAGCCAGACTTCTTTTTACAGACCATTGTCAATTATAAAGCCGATGTTTTGTTCATAGTCCCTCCTATGGGTAAGTAAAATTTTGGTTTTGAATATCTGATACAGATTACGAATTAATTTTTTTTTAGATAAACTTAATCCTATAATATACTGAATAAATTATTTCATCCAGGCACGGTAAAGTGACCACACTGCACCTGATGGTAAGCGCAGTGCCGTCTAGTTAGAGTATCGAGTAGCGACGCAATCTAACCCCCGCTACTCAACACAATCATGCTGGTCTGCTTCCTCATACTACGGCATGGGGCAAGGAGGAGGCCGGTCGAGGGTCTAGTGTTAGACTACTCAGAAAGCCGCAACAGGGCCAAACATCGTACTCCAACTCTGGACACCAGAAATTGTTTGTGTTTGAAAACAAAAGATATATCCTGATCCACGAAATGCCAGTTATATAGATATTAATAGTTTTATTTAAATATTTTTGGCCCTAACTCGTTAATGGCGTTAAAAACAGATTTCATATACAAATTGACACTACTGTGCAACAACAGCGTTAGATTTAATATTTAGATTTATTTTTAATACTATTATAAGATCTTTTATTTATTTAAATACTTTTACATTTTTATGGGTGCTAAACAAAAAAGATACAAAATGGTTTGACAAACAGAGCAACATTGAACAGTTTTGTCTCTATTCTCGTGTAATTTTTGGAACTGACCCATAGAATTAGACTGAGAAATAGTCAGATGTATAGACACTTAGGATACCCCGGGCCCGCTCCGTAATCGCCGAAGAAGGCCAATGCGGGGTTTTGGCTGGTAGTGTAATTTCTCAATATTAGTCCGGAGTCTGGAAACTGTGCTGGGTATGGCGATAGGCTTACACATTATGGGACCGAAATTCGGCGAAAAGTGGGTGTACTGGCTACACCTCTGCCTACCCCTTCGGCGATTACAGGCGTGAGTGTATGTGTGTGTATAAAAAAAGTATAGATGACATTATGCCATTCTAGTGGTGTTTTTGGGCAAGCATCCAGCCGTGAAGCCGGAGCACCTGGCCTCGGTCTCGGGCATCATCAGCGGCGCCGCACCGATCTCCGGATCAGATGCGGCTGCTATACACAGCAAAAATGTAAGTTATAGTACGGTTAGATCCGTTAGATCTAATTATTTTAATGTATTCAATTCTATCATATTTAATTTTTTTTATAGCATAGTCCGACAAACGTGGCAGTGGGTCATCTGATGTTAAGTGATCTCCACCGCCCATGAACGTCCACAATACCGAAAGTATCATGTATGCGTTGTCGGCCTTAAAAGATAGGAATAAGGATTAGGGAAGGGAAGGGGGAATCTGGGCCTCCGGATATCTCACTTACCATACGAAACGCGACAGTAGACTGTCACTTTACGTTGGTTTTCTTTAAGACAGTGGTACTACCCCGGTCGAGCCGGTCCATTCAAGCTGTAGACAAATATGTCTACAGTGTGGTTATACCACTTCTATATTTGCTATTGTATTAAAAAAACTGACGTGTAAATGTTCTTTACAATAAATTGATTATAATTATGATTATTGTGAAAGACAATAGTAATGAGCATATTGGTGATGTGATGGTCATCTGTTTAGCTGGTGGTAAGATATCCGCCCGGACAGCGACCACCGTACACGGGGTGCAAAACCCTCCACAGTGGCACACGCCAGTGCGTCACGTTCAGGGATCAGCCAGTGTACATCCGCTTTTTGTCGAGAGGCTAGAGTTGGGGTACTATGTTTGGCCGTGTTGCGGCCTTCTGAGTATTCTGACACTAGACCCTCGATCGCTTCTACACCATCTTGCCCATCGCGTAGTGTGCAGATCAGGCCGGCATGATTGTGTTGAGTAGCGGGGGATAGATCGTCTCTCGCTACTCGATACTCAATTGGACTGCACTGCGCTTACCATCAGGTGCAGTGCGGTCACTATGCCGTGCCAGAATAATAAAAAAAAACATAGTCCTGAACCCACACTAGGTCAAACCTGTATCAACAACCACAAGGAACTATTTAAATGTGTTGTTGTTAAAGGCAGCGACTTTGCTGTGCCCTGGTATTGCACAAGTCTATGGGCGGCGGTGACTACTTACCATCAGGTGGCCCGTCTGCTCGTCTGCTTATCAAGGCACTAAAAAAATGTACATATTTGGGTAACTAGTGGTAGACCAGTTACAATAAATACAATACAGCCAACAGACAAACACATAGTCCTGACCCCTGACCTGACCACACATAGGCCTGCTTCTTCACACTACTGTGAAGAAGCCGGCCGGCATGATTGTGTTGAGTAGCGGGGGATAGATTGTCTTTTGCTATTCGATACTCTAAATGTGGTCACTTTGCCGTGCCAGGATAAAAAAAAGAAATTATACAACCAGGCCTTACGATTTTAAATAACATTCCAGAAAAACATAATATTCCGTCAAGGGTATGGTCTGACTGAGACCAACGGCATAGTGTCGATAGCCAGGAACGATGACTCCAACCACGCCTCGGTAGGGCACGTGACCGCCAACTCTGAAGTCAAGATCGCTGACCTTAACACACTAGAAGCATTAGGCCCTGGACAGGTAAGCGAACATCAAATCCAAAAATCAAATGTTTTTATTAACCGACTTCAAAAAAGGAGGAGGTTAACAATTCGTCGGAATCTTTTTTTTTATGTATGTTCCCCGATTACTCGAAGACGCTTGGACCGAGTCGAGAAATTATTTTTTTGTTTAAAAGGGTATACTTCCCAGGTGGTCGCATTGGCACCAAGTCAGGATCTGATGATGGGATCTCAGAAAAATCAAGGGCAACCCTCACGTTTTATAGTGACGCATAATTTGTTTTTTTATTGAAGTCGGGCACTTTTTATGAATAAAAAAACCTTTAACTTATTGAATCCATGAAATGCTATACATTATTTAGATTCAGTAAATTTTTTACTCTACCGCCAGTTCGGAATGCAGTTTCGCTAGAGAAGAACGGACAAGAAACTCTAGCGTTGATTTTTTCATAAACCGGTTAACCAATATTTGACGAAGAACAATTAAATAAAATCATAAATACGCCAATGTGTGTTAATTTATTATTATTTATTCCATATTATGTTATATATTATTTGAAATTGCTAATTAATTTTTGAAAGACCAATGATTAATAATTAAGACGAAAGTCGTAGGTTCGAAACCCAAGTGGCATCCACCTCTGACTTTTCTAAAGTTATGTGTGTATTAAAATGTTAATTATCGCTTGCTTTAACGGTGAAGTAAAACATCGTGAGGAAACCTGCATATCTGAGAATTTTTCGAAGGTATGAGAAGTCTGCCAACCCGCATTAGGCCAGCGTGGTGGACTAAGGCCTAACCCCTCTCATTAGTAGAGGAGGCCCGTGCCCAGCAGTGGGACAATGTTTAATACAGGGCTAGTATTATTATATTGTATATTAATGATTAATTATTTTATTTGTTGATAAACCTGTGGCGGCACACAATGCACAATCAATCCTGAATCGCGGTAGCAAAGTTTGTGCGACGCTTTACATTTATAGAAGCTCAGGTATAACACTCGCCTGGATATCTTCTCCTTTGGTATAAGTATCTGCGGGTAGTATATCTGCGCTGGCTCGTAATTGGCTTATATATTGAAGCAGCGATAGCCTAGTTGGTTGCGGTACGGACTGCCAAGACGAAAGTCGTATGTTCGAAACCCAAGTGGCATACACCTCTGACTTTTCTAAAGTTACGTGTGTATTAAATGTTAATTATCGCTTGCTTTAACGGTGAAGGAAAACATCGTGAGGAAACCTGCATACCTGAAAATTCTTATACGAATTGCGAAGGTATGTGAAGACTACCAATCCGCATTAGGCCAGCGTGGTGGTCTAAGGCCTAACCCCTCTCATTAGTAGAGGAGGCCCATGCCCAGCAGTGGGACAATGTTTAATACAGGGCTAGTATTATTATTGTATACATTTCGTCATATATTTGTCTGTTATCAATAGCTGTGAGCCATCCAAATAAAATAAAAATAGTAACAAAATATACATAGATTTATGCCTGAAAATTGTGATGTGACTTCTATCAGGCTGATTGAAGCTTGTCATTCAATAAGCAACATTGAGCATACTAATATAATTGTGTCGAAAGACGAGAGATAATCATCTCTTACCATTTGATACTCTATCTGGACACTGTACTTACCATCAGGTGCAGTGTGGTCACTATGACAATAGGCGAACGACAATGTCTTACGCCATTATGCAAAACAATACTTAAGTACGCTTTTTCCTATATGTTCCTTTGTTTTTAATTGGTCAGTTTTTCGCTCTAAATTGAAACGGTCCAATCACTTATGTGAAAATCAACGTGTATTTAAGAGCTCACTTAAGTAACATTATGGGACTGTAATAAATTCGTGATATGTCTATGTCTCACTTAAGTATTATTTTGAAAATTGTACTTAAGTATTGTTTACTAGTCTAGGTGCTAAAACTTTACAGGAAGGTGAAATCTGGTGTCGGGGCCCTCATATAATGTCAGGTTACTACAAGAATGAGGAAGCCACAAAGGAAGTGCTGGTAGATTGCGGGTGGTACAGAACTGGAGATATCGGCAAATATGATGATCAAAAATATCTGTACGTCACGGATAGGCTAAAGGAGTTAATAAAGGTAAAATATATTGACGGTTTCTAAAATAAATGTGCCTTGGAAAACCATGAGCCTTGTACTAGTTTAAGCGCTCAAAAAGTGGACACGAAATTTAAACTAGTCTAAAAAGAAGCAGAAAAATTTGCATTTTGTATTTTGAAAAATACAAATAATTGATGATTAGAAAACCCGTTAAATTGAATAAAACAGTTAACAGTAGATACAATTTCAATCAAAAGGTTGTTTAAAATTACAAGCATTATTAAACTGAATACAGAAGCATTTAAAATCATTGAGTTTAAAATATTCCTTACATTATCATCAAATATCTTATAGGACTAACTTTAAATGCTATTAATTACAAAAATTATAATTATGCTACCATTTGGAAATATCGCGTAGTATTAAAATACGGTAAACTGTCTCCGTGTGGGAATCGAATCCAGTCATGGGTACGATTCGCCTGTTGAAAAATTGAATGTTTCTTAATTCTAAGTTCTAATTGGTGAGCTGTATATTCCTCCCATCATTCAACTTAATAAAATTGAAGCGGAGTAAGGAGAGTCACATAAAAATATAAATTAAAAAAAAACAAGAATTCATTTTAGATGTTTATACTTTTCCAGGTGAAAGGTTTCCAAGTACCACCAGCAGAACTAGAATCCGTACTCAGGACCCATCCGAAAGTTCTAGATTGTGCCGTTTTAGGAATCCCAGATCCCATCACTGGAGAAATTCCTAAGGCCTTCGTTGTACCACAAGCAGGTGAAAATATAGACCCAATGGAGATATTAGAGTTCGTTAATAACCAAGTAGCTTCGTATAAGAATATTAAGCAAGTGCAATTTGTAGACGCCATACCGAAGAACCCTGCTGGCAAGATACTAAGGAAGGATTTGAAAGAGAAATACTGTTAGTACTTAATGACATTCCTTAAAGGATACAGACGGCGAAGTACCCATAGCTCCTATCGAAGTCAAGAATTTACACAAACTGAAAAATCATTTATTTAAAAAAAGTATAAAATGTGTAAATAATTTTATTTTAAGAATAATCATTAATGATGCAACTAAAAACACACATCTGCTTTTACTATATGGGAATCTCGTCTACTGTAAAACAATATAAAAGTGAATTTGGAAAATGAAAAATGACAGTTAGGTACTGGTACTTCACCGTCGAAACATGCTTTAAAAATTAAAGTTAATCTTGAAATCAATATCAACGTTATTTTAGTAACTACTAATATCAAGAATACATTTACAAGAGTACTTGATATGCAATCGGAAATAATATGAATAATACATCCTTGGATTAAAATAATCAATATGAATCAAAAATAAGGTCACAATTATTATAAAATATTGGTATGAGCAAAAGAAGAAGCGTAGTGGAAACTCACTATCTCCCTCGCACGACTGCACGATAATGGCCCTTCTGTGAGGTGACGTCATCATTCATATCATGCATCCCTTTCATTCGACAACTACGCCTTCTATCAGATTTGAATAGCTTCAAATTTACTTAATTTTTAAACGGGTTTATATTATTTTGATAATATGTTCTAAGTAATATAATTTACTTGATTAAATTAATAAAAAATATCGTGTCAGATATTCTATTGTATGTCCTTTGATGAAAAAAGAGGTACTGTGTGCATTATATTTGCAAAACAAAAGTTGGCTTGATGTGAAGAAGCTACACAACAGGCCGGCATTATTGTGTTGAGTAGCGGGGAATAGGTTGTCTCACGCGACTTGATACTCTAACTGGACGGCACTGCGCACCATCAGGTGCAGTGTGAACACTTTTCCGAGCTAGAATGAAAAAATCTAGCCTCATAAGTCAGTTTTTTTTTATAAAAAATGTATTGTATATTCATTACAAGTGTATTATTGCTTGTTGACATGGGACTAACTATTGTAGTACGTTAATTTCACTGTCAGATATCGTCTTTGGGATGGGTGAAGAAGGACTAACGAGCGGTGGTAATAAATTATATTTTATTACCCATTAGTGTACCTAACAATAAATTAAGGAATATGAGTGATTGAAGGCTAAAATCTTATGAGTAATAAACTACTTTTTACGTAAATGTAGCTACAGATAAGAATATAATACATGCCCTGTATTAAACATTGTCCCACTGCTGGGCACGGGGCTCCTCTACTAGTGAGAGGGGTTAGGCCTTAGTCTACCACGCTGGCCTAATGCGGGTTGGCAGACTTCACATACCTTCGAAATTCGTATAAGAATTCTCAGATATGCAGGTTTCCTCACGATGTTTTCCTTCACCGTTAAAGCAAGCGATAATTAACATTTAATACACACATAATTTTTAGAAAAGTCAGAGGTGTGTGCCACTTGGGTTTCGAACATACGACTTTCGTCTTGACAGTCCGTACCACAACCAACTAGGCTATCGCTAAGATAAGATAAGTATATGTGTAGCTACAATTACGTATTGAGCGTATATGCGCGTTGGACGCTTTCAGGATCGGTAAATCTTATGAGTTCGTGTCACAAACATTGTGCTATATTTGTAGCTAGAAGTATTTTATTGTATGTATATAATTGTTATTCGAAGTTATAGATTTGAAAAGCAAAATATTCAGAAATTCAGTTTTTTTCCATACTGCTCTTAATTTGGTATTACTGCCAATATTTTATATATCCATGCCCATCCAGATGCAGTTGGATATTGTTTAGGGTGACTATGGTTTTGATTTTCATCTTATAAGAGCTAATTTGATTAAGTAATACCTTTGAAAAGAGTCGGTTTATATAAGTGTTACATAATGTATAAGGAATAATGTAATTCATAAGACTGTCAGAGAGAATATATTTTTAATATTGTAAATGTTAATGATTTGTTATACATTTTATAAAAAAGTACATATATACCAAACTTAAGTTAAAGTTAACTTAAGTATAATTTGCTACACATAAGCGTCGGTTAGTCACTCGGAGTATTGGTGCAATTGATATATCAAATACTTTTGTATATACATTTGTTAATTGATACAAATTATATTTTAAATAAACATATTATAAGAGATTACGTTGCGCTTTTAATAAAATTTCCCCTTTTACTCTTACTTGAATTCATTTATTTAACACTTTATACATTTAAGTATAGGCGGATTTTACATTATTTAAACTCTGCTATTTCATAGACTTAATAAAAGCAATACTCAAGTACAGTTTTAAAACTAGATTCATGACTGAGTATCGTTCTGTAATACGGAACCATTAATGGGGGATACAATACCCCTTTGTTCTCTACACAGAGTTTATTGCGAAAAAATTTGATGGTCTAGTAAACAAAGCAATTCAAATATATGGAATATTAATCACCGTCATTAAAAGCTTTGTGAACATGATTATTGTCTTACGTCAGAAATGTAACTGTTAGTTCAACAGTGTACTCACTAGATGGAGCTCTACATTTCATTGTATTTTCTATGTCACGATGTCAAGAGTCTCGAAGATTTTATGACTACCTTTGAGTAACACACGTCTGGTATCGCTTCTCGGCCTTTTGGCTAAGATCAAAGTGTAGTATCTGTTCTTTTCAGCTTGATATCTGAAAGTTCCCACATTGTGGGACCAGTATATTAAACTGATTTTTGTAAGTCGACGGGATGTTCGGGGCTCGCTCCACTCCCGTCACGGGTCGGCCCGGCATTGCAGTGCCGCCGGGATTAGCCTAATAATCTATTAAAAATTGTTCTCTAAACTACATAGTGGATACTAAGCGATTAACATTAATTAAATTTTGATGCATTTTTCGGTGGCGCTGGTAGACTTAACATATCTTCAAAATTTTCGTAAACTTTCAGTAAATATGTTATCCCTAATTTTCCTTAAGTCAGAATAAAAAACAAAATTTTTGACATTAAAACGATAATGCTGGCTGTCTAAAGTAGCGTTACGGTACACTTAAACTAAAACTTCAAATACAATTCATAAACCAATGTTTACATTACGAAAAAAAAAGTTTGTTAAACACGAATAGGTAAACTGAATTTTATATATTTATGGGCTTGTTGTAAGCTGTCCATAATGAAAGCTTTCTTTGCAGTGATTTTTGGAAATTCCAACCCTAACGGGGTAAAGTAGGGGAAGAAAGTTTGTATGAAAATCCGTCATTTTTGAAGTTATGAAAATTGGTATTTTGTAAGGTATACTTTTTTCCGAAACATGACCTCCACGCGTGCGGAGTCGCGAGCAACAGCTAGTACTCAATAAGTAATGAGAATTTCTCGGTGGCGCTGGTTGTCTACCTGCTGGCAGTTTAGATTCCTTCAAAATTTTACTAAGCATTCAGTAAATTTGTTATCCTTTATAATTAAAAAAAACAAAACTTTTGAAATTATAACGATAATGCTGACTGTCTAGCGTAACGGTACGATTTGAATGAACTATTTAAACAAAACACAAAACTTCAAATACAATTCATAAATCAATGTTTACATTACGAAAAAAAGTTTGTTAAACATGAATAGGTAAACTGAATTTTATGATGAAATCCATCTTTGCAGTGATATCTTCTTACAAATGGATGAGTAGAGTCAACAGTGTTCACCCTGTATCCTTTTGCAATATTATTGAATGCAAACTTTCTAAATTTGTCTCTCATTAGGGTTCTTAAACTCCACTAGTTGCTAAACTCTACATAGAGTTTGACTTATTTCTTATAACGTATAGTCTTAATAAAATAAAAAATAATTAATTCATTCCATGTACTCCATAACATATTAGGTAACAAACAATTGTATAAAAGACTCTACAATTTAGAAAAGCTTTCAAAATATTTAAATATCTCAACTCAACCGTGTAGAGCCATCAGATGTTTTGAATACATGTTAGTAATGTAAATACAAATAATAATATGGTACTTGTCATTATTATCAGAACTAAAAAACCGTGCGAGGGGACACAAAATGTGCTCTATAATTTCGGTTCGGAAACTCTCGTCGTGCCACGTCTACGTGTAGAGTGGTTTAAAATGTGTTCGGTAGATGGAGCTCTACATTTTATTGAATTTTCTATGTCACGATGTCAAGAGTCTCGAAGATTTTATGACTACCTTTGAGTAACACACGTTCGGTATCGCTTCTCGGCCTTTTGGCTAAGATCAAAGTGTAGTATCTGTTCTTTTCAGCTTAATATCTGAAAGTTCCCACATTGTGGGACCAGTATATTAAACTGATTTTTGTAAGTCGACGGGATGTTCGGGGCTCGCTCCACTCCCGTCACGGGTCGGCCCGGCATTGCAGTGCCGCCGGGATTGGCCCAATATCCTATTGAAAATTGTTCTCAGAACTGTAAAGTAAACGATTGTGGTTTAAATTCTGATTAGACTGTCTCAGTGGCGTTGATAGACTATTACATAGTTCAGTTGATGTTATCCTTTAAAGTTAAAAAGAAAGAAAGAAAGAAAAACGATTTATTTGCACAAACTACAACGCGCACATACCACATTGACAAAATCTATTAATACACTTAAAACTAAAGGATTTGGCACTTGCTTGTCGCAGCTGTGACAGGTAGGTGACCACTCAGCGTACTGCTGTGCTGTGGCACGTACATAGTACATACCACAACACAGCGCTGGTTTTCAGTGGTCACCTTAAGTGACGTACGGACGCCAGCCAGTCGATATAATAATAATAAAACATATATATACCATAGTAAAATTCTATATTAAATAATATACAAAATAACACTATATTAAAATAAACACATACGTAGGAATATATATTATACTGTATTTATATATTTACATATATTGGTACATATTATACTTATTAGACTTTTAAATAGTATTAAATAGATACATTGTTTTCCATAACAATAATAATTGGACAGTACAATTTTATATAAAATATTTTCGCCGAAGCCCTCTCTCGTTCCCACTACCGTCACCGTGCGGCCGCGCAAGCCCAGAGGCCAGACCCCAGGCTCAGGCGCCCGGCGCACGGCCGGCGAGTGGACGCGTCGGCAAGGCACAGTTTTAAAAAAAAAAAAAAAAGGAATTATTTTTTCTTATATATTAACCTGCTACTAAAATTAAATTATAGTAGAAATAACGACGTGCGGTTCAAGGGAATCTGCCATATGTACTACGATACCAGTGTGCTATACAACTTACCTATCCAGAATGCTGTCACTCCGCCGCCAAGCTGCTGGGAAGTTGATTTACTTAGCTCGTTGGTCATAATTAGGATGTGAGTATTTGAATATTAGCTATTTTTTTTTGTATGTCTAATAAATATTTTTTCATGTGTAATTTAAATGTTGTTTTTGTTTTCAGGGACCTAATGGGGGGTGGTAAATCATTCCAACAGCGAGTGGCGGCATATTTGAAACAGCCCCTGAAAGCGGTGGTTCTATAGAGCGGCATCGAGAGCGGGTTGGATGTCGTACGAGTGGAGTATCCGTAGTGATGGTGTCTCCAGTTTAGCTTATTAAACAGGTATTCTGGTTTACGTGTATTAAACACTCCAAACAACAAGCTGGCTAGGTGTAAGTTTCGCCGTGCAGCCATTTTTAATATATTGTTTTGATTTAAAAATGGCGTTACATGACTCCTCCGGGGTATCCTAAAACAATATCGGGCACACGCATTCTGCACGCGTTGAATCAAGCGTTCTGTCCGGGTCAGGAGGCACGGTCCGTATACAGCGTCACAATAATTCAATTTTGATAGCACCAGGCAGTCTATCAATCTCTTTCGCATTGCTATACTCAGAAATTCTCGGATTCTGTATAGAACCTTCAACCTGTAGAAACAATTTTTTACCATATTATTTATGTGACTCTCAAACCGCAACTCCGGGTCGATCTCCAGACCCAAATTACGCGCAGTTTCTACCCTTTGAACGCTCTGCCCCATGATAGTAACGTCGGGATTCGCAGAAATAATGGAATTGATTTGGTTTTTACTCCCCAAAACCATATATTTAGATTTATGAGGGTTGAGCACCAGTGAGTTAATTGACGACCAAGTGGCAATTTTGTCAAGTTCTTCATTTAAGATATCAACGGCGGATGAAGTACTTTTGGCGTTAAATGAGACATATAGTTGAGTGCCATCCGCATATACATGGTATTTACAATATCTAATGCAATTGATCATATCCGCAGTGTAGAGTATAAAAAGAATCGGTCCCAAAAGTGACCCCTGCGGGACGCCTCTGGTTATAGATCGCGGGGAGGATGATAAAGCTGAAAAAGAATCATTTTTTTACATTAAAACGATACTGCTGGCTGGCAATGTCGATTTGAATTAACTATTTAAACAAAACACAAAACTGCGAAGATGTTTAAACATATAATTAATAAGCCTACGTATTACATTACGTATTAAAAAAGTATTTCGTATGAAATTAAACTCCACTAGTTGCTAAACTCTACATAGAGTGACTTATTCCTTATAACGTATAGTCTAGATAAAATAAAATAAAAACTATTCATTCCATGAACTCCATAACATATTAAGTAATAAACAATTGTATAAAAGACTCTACAATTTACAAAAGCTTTCATTCAAAATATTTAAATATCTCAACTCAACGCGAGGGGACACAAAATGTGCTCTATAATTTCGGTTCGGAAATTCGGCGTGTCTCGTCTATATGTAGAGCGGTTTAAAATGTGTTCGGTAGATGGAGCTCTACATTTCAATGTATTTTCTGTGTTGCGGAGTCAAGAGTCTCCAAGACTTTATCACTACCTTTGAGTAACATACATCCGGTATCGCTTCTCGGCCTTTTGGCTAAGATCAAAGTGTAGTATCTGTTCTTTTCAGCTTAATATCTGAAAGTTCCCACATTGTGGGACCAGTATATTAAACTGATTTTTGTAAGTCGACGGGATGTTCGGGGCTCGCTCCACTCCCTTCACGGGTCGGCCCGGCATTGCAGTGCCGCCGGGATTGGCCTAATAATCTATTGAAAATTGTTCTCAGAACTTCATAGTGGATAGTAGGCG
Organism: Laothoe populi; assembly: GCA_905220505.1. Lineage (NCBI taxonomy): Eukaryota > Metazoa > Arthropoda > Insecta > Lepidoptera > Sphingidae > Laothoe > Laothoe populi. The sequence continues at coordinate 4,714,838 of HG992161.1, read as the reverse complement.
ATTAACATTAATTAAATTGTAATGAATTTTTGGGTGGCGCTGGTAGACTTAACATATCTTCAAATTTTCGTAAACATTCAGTAAATATGTTATCCCTAATTTTCCTTAAGTCAGAATAAAAAACAAAATTTTTGACATTAAAACGACAATGCTGGCTGTCTAAAGTAGCGTTACGGTACACTTAATCTAAAACTTCAAATACAATTCATAAACCAATGTTTACATTACGATAAAAAAGTTTGTTAAACATGAATAGGTAAACTGAATTGTATATGTTTATGGGCTTGTTGTAAGCTGTCCATAATGAAAGCCTTCTTTGTAGTGATTTTCGTACAAATGGATGAGTAAAGTCAACAGTGTTCATCCTGTATCCTTTTGCAATATTATTGAATGCAAACTTCCTAAATTTGTGTCTCTCATTAGGGTTTTTAAACTCCACTAGTTGCTAAACTCTACATAGAGTTTGACTTATTTCTTATAACGTAGTCTTAATAAAATAAAAAAATAATTAATTCATTCAATGTACTCCATAACATATTAAGTAACAAACAATTGTATAAAGGACTCTACAATTTAGAAAAGCTTTCAAAATATTTAAATATCTCAACTCAACCGTGTAGAGCCATCAGATGTTTTGAATACATGTTAGTAATGTAAATACAAATAATAATATGGTACTTGTCATTATTATCAGAACTAAGAAACCGTGCGAGGGGACACAAAATGTGCTCTATAATTTCGGTTCGGAAACTCTCGGCGTGTCTCGTCTACGTGTAGAGTGGTTTAAAAATGTGTTCGGTAGATGGAGCTCTACATTTTATTGAATTTTCTATGTCACGATGTCAAGAGTCTCCAAGATTTTATGACTACATTTGAGTAACACACGTTCGGTATCGCTTCTCGGCCTTTTGGCTAAGATCAAAGTGTAGTATCTGTTCTTTTCAGCTTAATATCTGAAAGTTCCCACATTGTGGGACCAGTATATTAAACTGATTTTTGTAAGTCGACGGGATGTTCGGGGCTCGCTCCACTCCCGTCACGGGTCGGCCCGGCATTGCAGTGCCGCCGGGATTGGCCCAATATCCTATTGAAAATTGTTCTCAGAACTGTAAAGTAAACGATTATGGTTTAAATTCTGATTAGACTGTCTCGGTGGCGTTGATAGACTAATACATAGTTCAGTTGATGTTATCCTTTAAAGTTAAAAAGAATCATTTTTTGACATTAAAACGATACTGCTGGCTGGCAATGTCGATTTGAATTAACTATTTAAACAAAACACAAAACTGCGAAGATGTTTAAAAATATAATTAATAAGCCTACGTATTACATTACGTATTAAAAAAGTATTTCGTATGAAATTAAACTCCACTAGTTGCTAAACTCTACATAGAGTGACTTATTCCTTATAACGTATAGTCTAGATAAAATAAAATAAAAACTATTCATTCCATGAACTCCATAACATATTAAGTAATAAACAATTGTATAAAAGACTCTACAATTTACAAAAGCTTTCATTCAAAATATTTAAATATCTCAACTCAACGCGAGGGGACACAAAATGTGCTCTATAATTTCGGTTCGGAAATTCGGCGTGTCTCGTCTATATGTAGAGCGGTTTAAAATGTGTTCGGTAGATGGAGCTCTACATTTCAATGTATTTTCTGTGTTGCGGAGTCAAGAGTCTCCAAGACTTATCACTACCTTTGAGTAACATACATCCGGTATCGCTTCTCGGCCTTTTGGCTAAGATCAAAGTGTAGTATCTGTTCTTTTCAGCTTAATATCTGAAAGTTCCCACATTGTGGGACCAGTATATTAAACTGATTTTTGTAAGTCGACGGGATGTTCGGGGCTCGCTCCACTCCCGTCACGGGTCGGCCCGGCATTGCAGTGCCGCCGGGATTGGCCCAATATCCTATTGAAAATTGTTCTCAGAACTGTAAAGTAAACGATTATGGTTTAAATTCTGATTAGACTGTCTCGGTGGCGTTGATAGACTAATACATAGTTCAGTTGATGTTATCCTTTAAAGTTAAAAAGAATCATTTTTTGACATTAAAACGATACTGCTGGCTGGCAATGTCGATTTGAATTAACTATTTAAACAAAACACAAAACTGCGAAGATGTTTAAAAATATAATTAATAAGCCTACGTATTACATTACGTATTAAAAAAGTATTTCGTATGAAATTAAACTCCACTAGTTGCTAAACTCTACATAGAGTGACTTATTCCTTATAACGTATAGTCTAGATAAAATAAAATAAAAACTATTCATTCCATGAACTCCATAACATATTAAGTAATAAACAATTGTATAAAAGACTCTACAATTTACAAAAGCTTTCATTCAAAATATTTAAATATCTCAACTCAACGCGAGGGGACACAAAATGTGCTCTATAATTTCGGTTCGGAAATTCGGCGTGTCTCGTCTATATGTAGAGCGGTTTAAAATGTGTTCGGTAGATGGAGCTCTACATTTTATTGAATTTTCTGTGTTGCGGAGTCAAGAGTCTCCAAGACTTTATGACTACATTTGAGTAACACACGTTCGGTATCGCTTCTCGGCCTTTTGGCTAAGATCAAAGTGTAGTATCTGTTCTTTTCAGCTTAATATCTGAAAGTTCCCACATTGTGGGACCAGTATATTAAACTGATTTTTGTAAGTCGACGGGATGTTCGGGGCTCGCTCCACTCCCGTCACGGGTCGGCCCGGCATTGCAGTGCCGCCGGGATTGGCCCAATATCCTATTGAAAATTGTTCTCAGAACTGTAAAGTAAACGATTATGGTTTAAATTCTGATTAGACTGTCTCGGTGGCGTTGATAGACTAATACATAGTTCAGTTGATGTTATCCTTTAAAGTTAAAAAGAATCATTTTTTGACATTAAAACGATACTGCTGGCTGGCAATGTCGATTTGAATTAACTATTTAAACAAAACACAAAACTGCGAAGATGTTTAAAAATATAATTAATAAGCCTACGTATTACATTACGTATTAAAAAAGTATTTCGTATGAAATTAAACTCCACTAGTTGCTAAACTCTACATAGAGTGACTTATTCCTTATAACGTATAGTCTAGATAAAATAAAATAAAAACTATTCATTCCATGAACTCCATAACATATTAAGTAATAAACAATTGTATAAAAGACTCTACAATTTGCAAATGCTTTCAAAATATTTAAATATCTCAAGTCAACCGTGCATAGCCATCAGATGTTTTGAATACGTGTTAATAATAATTACAATAATAATATGGTACTTGTCATTATTATCAGAACAAAGAAACCTTGCGAGGGGACACAAAATGTGCTCTATAATTTCGGTTCGGAAATTCGGCGTGTCTCGTCTATATGTAGAGTGGTTTAAAATGTGTTCGGTAGATGGAGCTCTACATTTCAATGTATTTTCTGTGTTGCGGAGTCAAGAGTCTCCAAGACTTTATCACTACCTTTGAGTAACATACATCCGGTATCGCTTCTCGGCCTTTTGGCTAAGATCAAAGTGTAGTATCTGTTCTTTTCAGCTTAATATCTGAAAGTTCCCACATTGTGGGACCAGTATATTAAACTGATTTTTGTAAGTCGACGGGATGTTCGGGGCTCGCTCCACTCCCGTCACGGGTCGGCCCGGCATTGCAGTGCCGCCGGGATTGGCCCAATAATCTATTGAAAATTACTATCGTAACTGTACAGTCAACGATTAATACTTAAACTCAAATAAGATTAGTTAGGTGGCGAAGTTGAAATAGTCTACGCGGCACGACTGCTGTGCTGAGGGATATCAGTCGAATAAACTATTTACCATAGTCCATAAGTGATACAGGTTTTTCTATTACAGAATACTCTGTAGTCAGTACCAGCCACTAGAATGCCTGTACCCGGGATGACGGTATGATCGCCCCTATCACATCATGGGACGGTAAGCTCGGCGAAATGTGGGTGTACCGGTTACAACTCTGCCTATCTCTTCGGGGATGACAGGCGTGAGTGCGTAAGTGGTCGGCATCCGTTATCTCATTCTTCCCTGTATATAGATTCCCCTAACATCAAAATGAAATATAGGTTCACAAATTCCTTACTTTAAAAAAAATCACCTATAACTAGAAGTGTTAGGGCCTTTAGTACATACCTTCGAAAGTCTTTTCTTGAACATTCAGGTAATATATTATCCTTGATATTTAACGATGGAGGTAATTCACACGTTACATTACGAAAGTGGTAAAGGATTTGAGACTCAACCCACAAATTGTTGACTTCGTTCCACACAATTCCACATTGACACCACACCCGATCCGTGATCTCTGTTACAGCAGTCATTGACATTACCAGATGGTAAATATTTTATATCATGACGTCTTTAATATATTTTTACGCACATGTTTATTTTTAAGTTTGTAGGTATGGATTTTGATAATAGTTGGGTTATCTGTGTCCGGGATTAACGCATTTGATGTTATTCAACTTTGGAACGTAGGCAATTATTTTAGACATTTTATCTTACAATGTTTACTTTAAGTATACTCATATATTTGTGAAAATAAATCGTCAAAATGCTGTTGCCTTTAATCACCAATTTCATGCATCTAAAGTGGTTATCATCTAGTGTGGAAATGCCAGTCATCAGGAAAAGGCTAGCTAGCTAAATTTTCTTTTTACTGGCGGTATTTTAGCCTGGTGACTTTCCGCCTTCTTACAGAGATATTAAGTGAATAGTGAAACTCAATCATTGTTTATAAAAAAAATCTTAAATCTATAAAAGAGCCTTATATATTATATTGGGCCTTGTATAAAGATAATATATTATCTAATACATTATCTTCTTAGAGTTACTTATCTTTATATACAGTGTTTTGTTTTAATATCTGTAACGTCATTTATCGATACCAACAGCATATAATTAATAATATATTGCTTGAAACCTTTTTACTTTTTACTGCAAATATAAAATAAAGGTTACAGGGCGCAGTGTCGGAACTGGTTGATTCAGTTTTACTTGACGTCATTCGACTGCCACCCATCTCATTTCAATAAACAAGTCTATTTATAGAAACTTGCCTTTCAATTAACTTTAATATCAACTACACTAAGATATAAATTTATTGTGGAGCTTAATATTTCGTCACACTTGTTCCATTTTCATAGTTTGCTGACGGTATTTTCATACTTTGAAGGGACAAGTGGCATACTCATGAAATGATTCAAAGAGCACATTACCACATTTTACATATATTTTTCTATTAGACACTTAATTGTTTACAGAGTAACAGTGCCAGTATTACAATAAGTATATGTAAATAACTATATCAACCTCTAACACAAGTTCACAACTGAACACGGTAATAAACCCATTAAAGGTATTAAATCCATTTGTAAAAGCACAATAACTTCCAAGCTTTGTAAGCTTCAACTAAGGATACATGATATATAAAAAACAATAGTATTACATCTATTCAAAATTAAAACCATATTCTTTAAAATATATTTTAATTCATCTATGATTTTTTTGCAGTAGAATATCTATTCTATATATACATATAATATATTTGTAACTGATCGCTGTCTGTACATGGAAGATATATGAGAAAAACTATGTTTGGGGGTCTTTATTAACGCAATAGAACTCAAATCAATGATTTTTAGAATTTTTGTCTGTTTGTCAGTGCCTTTGTTCACGCTAATAGGTGTGAGTGCTTACGTATGTATACATACTATCTTAATATAATCATAATACCATCGGGTGCAGTGTGGTCACTTAGAGGTGCCAGGATAACAAAAAATCTAAATCGACATGTCAAGATTCTCTGCGAGTTAATAAAATCATCTAATACTTTTAGATCTGCGTGACTAATATTAGACTGCCTCGATGGGGCAGTTGTAATTGGACATGCGTTACGACTGCTGTGCTGGGTTCGAACCCCGGGTCGGGTAAAGTGATATTGGGTTTTTCTATTTAGAAATACTCAGTATCAGACCGGAGTCTGGAATTGTGCCCGGTATGACGGTAGGCTCGCCCCCTATCACATTATGGGACCGTAATAAATTCGGCGAAAAGTGGGTGTACTGGATACACCTTTGCCTACCCCTTCGCGGATTACAGGCGTGAGTGTATATGTATATGTATGTATATTTAGATCTCGGTTGCAGGCCAAAATTAGATTTTAGGCTTTAGCTGTAAAACTAGCACTCGCTTGATGTGAATTGTTGTTTTCAATAGAGGACGCCACGCGTGCCCAGCAGTGGGTCGATGAATATGTACATATTGTACGTATACATGACATTATTTTTTTGCTTGCGTAATATTCGATGTTTTTTTAATATAATTTCGCTGTATACGAGTACAACTAAAACGTTTTTTTTATCCTGGCACGTCGAAGTGACCACATTGCATCCGATAGTAAGCGCAGTACTGTCCAAGTAGACTATCAAGTAGTGAGGACAAACATCCCTCGCAAAGTGACACAATCATTCAGTCAGTCAGAAGCTTCTTCACAGTACGCTTAATAAACCCAAAATACAGGAAGTAGGGAACACGTGCGCTGGCAAACTTTTCTACGACTTGGTGGTGCGGCTAAGATACAAATTCGTGAACCTCTTGGTTCAGGCCAGGGTAATAGACACCACGGTGTTGTAGCTCTACAAGCCGGTACGTGTAGTTCTGGCGTGTATAGAGGAGTATGGAATAAGACCAAACAATTCTTCGAAGCATTCGCCATGACACAGGCGGTAGAACATACTAAGCGAAGAAATGTCCCTGGGCAGCTGTAGCAGCTCTAAGCCGTTGGTCACGTCTGCATCATTCATAATGCGGATGGCCCGTCGCTGCAATCCATATCAACCATCGATCAAGCAATTATCGGAACCATAACAGAGGTGGAAGCAGTATTTCATTCCCGGCTGTATCTGCGCTTTATATTAGCATCACGCTAATATACGCTGACCGGCCGTTAGAAATCGCCGCCGCAAAATGAAATCCGATATCTACACCTAAGATCCTAACATCATTCTGCATTGTCATTGGAACACCCTGAAAGTGGAGACTGGAGAAAAGGGGGATTTGTGGCATGAAAACGCGCACACCGTTTCCCTGGCATTGACTTCAATCCTAATCCTGATATCCTGCGAAAATATGAGATCTAGGGTCTGGTTGAGCTCAAATAAGATCCTCGCGTCTCCACATAGTGTCCGCCCGGCATCCGGCTACTTGGCAGATGCTAGAGGGATGTAATAGCGTAATATGCCTCCATGGATTGTATGTCTTTTCTCTCAAAAACAACTTCCACGCGGGCGGAGTCGTGGGCAAAAGCTAGTTAATAAATAAAATCACCCAACAGTAACACATAATATTCCTGATCCCACACTAGGTCAAACCTGTATTGTGGGTATCGAGAACTAGAAGAACTGCGGTCTCACAACACCCAAACACGAAACAAATATTTGTGGATAGCAGAATCATTTGCCTTGATACGGGGATCGAACCGGCTCTAGTTTCATAGCCTACTAGCCGCATACTCGCCCGTTGCGCCACCCCTACTCGCTTCAAGTAAGAAAAACATTTTTAGTGCCTTGATAGGCAGACGAGCAGTCGGGCCACCTGATGGTAAGTAGTCACCGCCGCCCATAGACTTCTGCAATGTCAGGGCACAGTAAAGCCGCTGCCTTCCGTTAAAATAATGTTGCATTTATGTATTCAATAACGTATATTATGAAAATAATTTAAAAAGTTTGCAATGGACATAATTAAGTATAATGTTGTGAATAGTATTAACCAGTTTTCTCAAGATACATACTTCGGCCGGTTTTTGCAATGCTAATCAAACAAATTAGTACTTCACAAGGCAATATATGTGAATACGCTAATTGGATCTTATTCAGCATCAAAATATTAGTCTTGACTATATTAGTGTGTTTATGTTTATAAGCCATAAATGAACACATATACACTTATGCCTGTGTCCCTGATGGGGTAGACAGAGGTGTAACCAGTACACCCACTTTTCGCCGAATTAATTACGGACCCACAATGTGATAGGGGGTGAGCCTATCGCCTTACCGGGCACAGGTTCCAGGCTCCGGGCTGATACTGAGTATTTCTAAATAGAAAACCCAATATCACTTTACCCGACCTGGGAATCAAATCCGACACCTTAGCACAGCAGTCGCAACGCATGCGCAATTAGAATTTCGCTATAATAATTCGATAAAAATCTTATAAAAAATAAAGAGTTATCAAGGTAATTATGCAAAGATAAAAAAATATCAGAAATAAACAATATAAAACAAGAAAAAACACCACAATGGACCTTTGCAATCGCATAAAAAAAATCCTGCTTAATCAATGTTTTTTACTGCACATATTAATTATAATTTATACGCCATGTTTGTACTCTGGATATTTATTCTAAGTTCGTAATTATATTAAACAATTTGCAAAATCATTAACCATTCTGCATTAAGAACTAATTCATTTCACACTATTTGGGATTGAAGTCAGCCAACCGTTATGGTTTGAAATGCGTGACTGAGACATGAAACGAAGTTTTTTCGGGAGTCGGTACTGATTGGCGTCTTCTAGAAACTACGACTTATAGATACGTATGAAACGACTAACAACCACTTTCGACAAACTATCTCAAACCACAAGTATAGATCCATCCCGAAAATAAACCAATCAAATAATAGCGTGGCATTGAAACGTTATTCTTATTGGCTCATTTCTGGAAACGATCTGTAGACCAAGATTAAGATTATGTATTGAAACTGACCGTAAATAAATTTAAACATCGGTAATGTCGATGTAACTTATAAACGTAATGATAAGAATAAAAAAATGTAGTTCCGCAAATGTGGCCAGATATGTATAGTGAAAGGCGTTTCGGATTGAAAGGGAATTTATAGCGTACTTGACAAGCGGGGCTGGTTTTGCTAGTTTGTACTACACAACTCCGATCCCAGACAACTCTCAGAATCTATACTATAACTAGCGGGCCCGGCAGACGTCGTCCTGCCCGTATAAGCAACGCCACACCGACTGCAGCGCCATCTGCCGGGCTGATTTGTGAATCTAAACCATCCAGGGCGCCACCCAAACGCATACAAAAAAACATTCAAATCGGTCCAGCCGTTTAGGAGGAGTTCAGTGACATACACACGTACAGTAGAATTATATATATAAAGATAAAGCTGAAGAGGCACTTTGTACATTATTTTTTTGCAAAATTTTGATTGCAACGTGTTATATTATCGATATAGAATCCAAAACAATTGTTTTTGGAATGATTGTCTGTCTGTCTATCTGTCAAGGCATCACATCCAAAGTACTGTATTACGACAAAATAATCATAAAATACTATTATTTTATCTCGAGGTAACATTATTGTGTTTAATTCATTTAAATCGGTGCATTCAATTAAAGTTATACCTGTTTGAACGAACATCTGTATTATGGCAAAGAGTAGTTGTGAGAGATGAAATGATTTTATAAATAGTCTAAGATAACGTCCACGCAGGGGGAGACCCATGCAACAGCTAGTGTCTTAATAAATTCCCGTGTCACGATGTTGGACACTACATTAAAACGCTTTTACATATTTCTTCATTTAAATAAACACGTTTCAATTTTGTTTTTAGTAGTCGGCGCTATTTATGGCCAGGTTGTTTTAAATCAGTGCAGGAACTGTTTACAAGAAATGCTACATTGAACCAACACAATTGAAAATGTCTATCTTTAGCTTGGGACAGGTTTTTCAGTGTTAAAAGTAAACAAGATTTTAAAATTTAATTATATGTAGGACTGCCTTGGTGGAGCAGTAATTGCGCATGCGTTACAACCGCTGTGCTGAGGTCTCGGGTTCGATCCCCGGGTCGGGTAAAGTGATATTGGGTTTTTCTGTCTAGAAATTCTCAGTATTAGCCCGGAGTCTGGAACCTGTGCCCGGTATGGCGATAGGCTCGCCCCCTATCACATTATGGGACCGAAGTTCGGCGAAAAGTGGGTGTACTGGTTACACCTCTGCCTACCCCTTCGGGGATTATAGGCGTGGGTGTATATGTATGTATATGTATATGTAGGTACTACAATTTGCAATGCGAGATTTAATATGCACTTTGGATTGCCACTGAGAACATTCGGATGAACAATTCTGAATATTTAATTATAATTAACTATTTTGTAGTACCTACCTATTTTGTAAAATATAATTACTAGTCTGTTAAGGAATATATTAAAACGAATCATTACAATTATTAAATACTTTAATATAATAAAGTCTACTTAAATAAACATGATTAAGATTTTTTCGGAATTTTATATTTCCTGAACCATAAACACGTAATGTGGTAATGTCTAAATTAAAACAATTGTGTATTTTCGTTTCGTAGTACCTAATATTTTAATATAATATAATGGGTTATAATATATGTATTAAAAATTTGCAAAATTTCGTATAAGTGCTTCTGGTTACAAATAAATATGTATACACGTGTATTGGCTATTTAAAAAAAATCTAACTGCTGATGAAATAGGGGTCGAAAATTTTCTACATATTACGTTTTCACGGCTATACCAATGAATCGATTTTGATAAGAATTTAATAAGAATATCTATAACCTGGAGGGCGGACATTGGTTACTCTAATCCCCTTCACTATCCAGTCTATAAATTTTACGCGGGCGAAGCCGCAACAAATTTTACTGAATATTTATCGATAGAAAACCCCAATCTCACTTTTACCCCATCCGGGGATCAAACCCGAGATCTCAGCACAGCAGTCGTACCGCGTACGCAATAACAACTGCACCACTGTTGTAATAAAAAGGGATGTTAGCACTGACTTATATTCTATAGACACGAACTGTCGAAGAAAAAAGATGTTCCGATAATCTTGTCCGCCCACTAATGCATCTATCATTTTACTAAGAAGTATTTGGAAGTAAAACTCCCGTCACTGTCTCTCGAACGGGACTTTCCGCGCGCTAAAACGGGACAAACTATGTAATGAATTTGTTTTGAAATATAGACTTCCCGTATTCAAAATTGAAATTAATCCATACTTATTGATATTACGTTCTAAACGTTATGAAATTAAGTTATTTACCTTATATGCTATTAACAGTTTCACTGTAAATCAATTTAAGGCAGATTTGTTCGGGAATGTCGCTAAAAATAACTAAAATTAACTGGTGTGCATTCGTAAGTGGCATGAAGGATACTAACGTCGGTGTGGAGCACAGAACATAGAAAGAGGTTAGAAAGGCCTTGTAGGCGGGGCAGGCGCGCCATAACTATGAGCAGATGCTCATACTTCGCGAAAACGTGCGATCGCGCTGTTTAGTCGCTCGCGAGGTTCAACGGAGTGAGTATTGAGCATAAAATATCTAAAAATGCCATCTTGTGCAATAATTAGTTGCAGAGCTAGAAGTCAAGTGTCAAGTGTAGCCAAAGGCGGTATTTCTTTTCATCGGTGAGTACTTAAAACCTTCCTAAATAATTAAATTTCGACAAAAACCGATAAAATATGACGGTAACGATAACTTAAACAGTAAATTTTTAAAAATATGCATTGCCGCCTATGTACGCTCGTGGTTTTGCAATGACGATATAAACGCGAAATGTAGTGCGATTCAAACAACAAAGTCGCGAATTTCACTGACCACATGTTCTAGTGCTGTCCGCACCTAATGACGCACGTTGTACTTTAACAATAAAACATTTGTTGGAAATGTTTTATCGATAAAGTACAATATTTTTTTACTAAGCATAGAAATTATAACCCATTACGTTTTAAAGCTTAAAGACGCTCTAAGAAATAAAAATAAATATTTATTCTTGTAGATATATATTATTTTTTGTTACTCCTTAAAAATATGTTTTAGATTTCCTAAAGAGCCAGATATACGACAACAATGGATTGATGCAACAGGTAGAGAAGATTGGATTCCTACTAAGTCAAGCACTATTTGCTCACGACATTTTGATAAAAATGATTATAGTGTAAAAAAAGTCTGGAAATAAATATTTAAAAGACGGTGCAATACCACGTGAAAACGTCGTGTGTCTATACTCTTTTGTATGTAACTATTTACTTTACAATAACCATCATTATGTTATAATACAAATAAAAACTAGACTAGTTTTTGTGTATGTTTTAGACAAATCATCAAGCGCCAAGTTTTTCTTCGTCTACGATTGAAACAATAAATATTGAAAACCTACGAAAACATAAACTATGTGTGACATGTAATACAGAAGATGAAATAAAGAAAGACAAAATACAGGTAAAATATGTACTTTTAAAAAAATACTAGTACCAAATAGCATGGAGGACACAGTGCATTGTTCATTTTTTTTTATTACAGAAAAGTGTTAACCAATTACCGTCAACGCCGAGAAAAGAAAACCCCAAACAAAGCTTACAGGTAAAAAAATACAGATAAAATTTATTTGCTTCCACAAATATTATATCAGAATGAAATAGTGTTACTACTTAAACTACTCATTAAAATATTTTTGTAATTGTTTTCTAATTAATATTGTTTTTTAGTCTAATTTTCCGACATGCACTAGTACTTCGAATGCATCAACGCCAAGAAAAAAAAACTTAAACAAATAATTACAACAAAAGAGACTGTTATAAAAAGACAAAAAACATTAATTAAAAAAATACAAGCACAAAATCGACGCCTTAAGGAAAAAATAAATAAGATGGATGACATCATAAATGACTTACAAAAAAGTTTGCGTTGCGACATGAGGATCTGAGTACTTTAAGAAACACAAATTTACAGGTGATATTTTTTGTACTTAAACAATAAGTTGATGATATTTCCAATTCATATAAAATATAAAAGTAACGTTAATTTAAGTTATGTTTTTATGTAGAAGAGTTGTTTGGCCGCTACATTTGTAAAGATAAGTCAGGAGGGGTTAATAAACAACAATATTCCCCAGATCTTCGCAAGTTTGCACTAACCTTGCATTATTATTCGCCTAAAGCGTACAATTATGTAAGAAATACGTTCAACACATGCTTGCCTCACGTGCGCACGATACGGAAATGGTATTCAAGTGTAAACGGAGAACCAGGCTTTACGAGTGAATCTTTTATAGTGCTGAAACTGAAATCACAGTCAACCAAATATCCTATTATAGCTGGCCTAGTGCTAGATGAAATGGCTATCAGGCGACGAATAGAGTGGGACGGAAATAAATTACATGGTTATGTAGAGGTTGGCAGTGGGCTTGAAAGCGATTATTTAACTGAGGCTAAGGAAGCGTTAGTTTTTTTAGTTACTGGAATAAACTGCAATTTTAAGGTGCCTATAGGATATTTTCTCGTTGATGGTGTGACAGGAGTTCAACGAGCTGAACTAGTAAACCAGTGTCTTGAAAGGATACATGAGACAGGAGTGAAGATTGTTTCACTTACAGTTGATGGTTGTGCGTCGAACTTAGCCATGTTAAAAAATCTGGGCTGCAATTTTGAAAATGGAAAGATGACGTTTGAGGATCCTGTTACAAAATATCAAATTGTTGCAATATTAGACCCATCTCATATGATTAAACTAATAAGGAACTCATTTTAGGTATTTTAATACAGTTTTCTGCTCTTAAAAGCATGTAAGTGTATAGTGCTGCAAAAGTACAAGTTTTTGACAGAAATGTATGTTACAGGTATACAAAATATTTATTGATGAAAACGGAAATAAAATAGAATGGGCTTATTTAGAGGAATTAAATAAAGTTCAAGAAGAGGAAAAATTTCATTTGGCAAATAAGTTGAGACATCGGCACATTCGATTTCATAACCAAAAAGTTAAAGTTAAACTGGCAACTCAGCTATTTAGTTTAAGCGTGGCTGATGCCATAGATTTCTGAAATGATTTAAATATGCCCGTTTTTCGTGAAAGTTTACCAACCACATGTTTTTGAGAATCATAAAGAACCTTTTTGATATTTTCAACTCCAGAAGTATGCTGCAGTATGGTTATAAAAGACCTATAAATAATAACAATGCGACCGAATTTTTTACGTATTTGGACGAAGCCATTAGATACCTATCTAATTTGAAATGTGACAATGGGCCACTTTTAACTCAAAGTCCAAGAAAAGTAGGATTTTTGGGGTTCATTGTATGTGCTAAATCTATTAAACATTTTTATAGAAATCTGATTAAAACAGAAGTATTAATCTTTTTCCCATTTTATAAAACAAGCCAAGACCACCTTGAGTTACTCTTTGGAAACATAAGATCGCATGGTGGTGCTAATAATAATCCCACAGCTAGGCAATTTAAGGCTGCATATAAAAAATTGTTGGTGCATATAGAACTAAAAGATTTTGGAAACGGGAATTGTATTGCACTGGAATACTTGTCAATTTTGAATTGCACGTCAGCTGTCGATAGAATTAATTTAACTACACCATCAGTAGAAAAGGCATGTGGTGAACACGACGAAAAAGAAGACAATGGTCAATACTGTGACAATTTTTCTGACTTTAGCATGCAAGTAATAAGCCACATTGCAGGAAACGTCGTTCATGTTGTAAAGAAAAAAATAAACTGCGATGTTTGTATTGGAGCATTATTATCGAATTCGGCCAATTCTTTACATAAATTTATTGTCGCAAAAGACAAAGGTGGACTGTTGTATCCTTCGACAGATGTCATAAAAATATGCCAACAAGCTGAACGAGTTATTCGTTATAATACTGAAAAATTAAGAAAAACATCTTGATAACCAGTATTTTAAAAAATTTCGTCGAAACGACTTTATTTGACGACATCGCATACCATCAAATATATGAATTTCCTGCATCAAATCATGTAACGGATTTGATTAAAGCAGTCATTGAAAGGTATATTAATGTAAGACTACATTATTTGTTAAAAAAACTCTTTGCTAAAGGACACTAAACGACAGCTACTTAACAAATATATTTTGTTTCAAGGTCAATAAATATATGTATGATTAAATAACGAGTATAATTTTTTTTTCATTATTAATTGGTTAAAATTATAAAATTCCAAATATCGATACTATTTCACCGTAAGTCAATCACTAGCGTAAATGTAAAATAAATTGCTTCTGCACAGCACATACGCACTGCAATGTGTGTCTGTGGTAGTGACCTGTGGACGAATCATAAGCTTCGTTTGACGTTGCGTGTGTGTGCGTAAGCTTGTGCGTATTAACTGCATGCGTAGTGGTAATGAAAAGTGGGGTCGGGACAGGCGACACTGGTTCCCATACAAACTGCGGATGATCGCCTTTCTAACCTCTTTCTATGTTCTGTGGTGCGGAGTATACAACTCGGTGGAACATAATGTTTGTTCTGGTCACCGCATCTAGTACGTAGTACATATAGATCGCTGGATGTTAGATAAGTTGCTCAGGAAACTGATGCTTTTCCTAAATCCAGTCTCCTTCGGTACGTATAACTGTGATTACGCAAGCGAAGCCGCGGGCAAAAACTAGTAGGTAAAAACAATAAATAACTGTTATCGCTAGCATGTATTGTGAGGTCATTCTATAATCGAAGTAGAAACCAGTTTAAAAAATAAACATTCACTTTTTGTAATGCATGCATAATGGTGTTTTTATTAACGCTTCCATTTCTTAACGTTTTTATCTGCTACATCATAATAAGTAGTCAATCATCACAAAATGATCATCAATGAAATTGAATTAGTACTTACTCACCAAAACAAATCTTTATTTTGACAACCTCCGTGGCGCAGTTGGCGAGTAGCCGGCTATGCAACGATAGGCCGTGGGTTCGATTCCCACACCTGCACCAGGACAAATGTTTATGTGACAGACAGATATTTGTGTCCGGGGTCTGGGCGTTGTGTCCCAGTTGTATCCCAGTGGTGTCCCACAGCAGTGGGTCCGTAATTCCTCGTAGTTGTTGATATCCACTTATAGGTTTGACCTAGTGTGGGGTCAGGACTATGTGCGTCACTGTTGTATTTATTTATTTATTAAAACGCGTAATAAATTAAAATTTTATGGATTTTGATTCATGTTACACTGCGATAACCTATATTTATGTGTAAAAATAGGTACATCCATAACGGTAGGCAGCGGCTTTGCTGTGCCCTGGCATTGCAGAAGTCTATGGGCGGCGGTGACTACTTACCATCAGGTGACCCGTCTGCTCGTCTGCCTATCGAGACACTAAAAAAACATCCAATTTATTCCGCATAACAAGGGATTGTCCAGGGGTGGAGCTGCGAACAAACAGCTTGTAGTAAATAAATAAACATCTGATAAAAATATATTACATTTGCAAAAGCCACATAGCTGAATTATCTATTGGCTAATTTCAAGTTTGGACAGGGCTGAGCGCAGGCGAATCAGTCTCGCATACATCGCCGCTCGATTCTGTTGTCTCACAATGAACAACTTGGCGCGAAAAATTATTTTACGCGAAATTAAAAACATAAAATGCCAAAGGAATCTGTCGTCTAGTGCCAGGTTAATGGACTCTGATAAATATGTAGTTAGTTCGCCCATTCCTGACGTGATTGTGCCCGAAATGAAATTTCTTGATAGATTGTGGATGGAATCGGAAAATTTTAAACATCTTGTGGCTATTGTGAGTTTTTTATAATTTATTTATTGGCTGTATGGAGTTGCTGTCAGTGCCGATGACCGTTGCTTTTTGAATTTCGAATGCTATTCTAAGCAACTGACATACATTGCCAAATAATTATAAACTGGTGTTAATTTGTGAAACGTTTCGTGGAGTTTTGTAATTTTGATCAATAAAGTTTTTTTTTAGATATTATAGCCAAGGTAACATTTAGACGTCGTGTTTATTTGTTATTATAATTATTAAGTTCAGACTTCGGACTTCTGTTAGTGGTGGCATGATTACATACGATCTATTTAAATGTATTCCTTTTCAGAACAATGGCTAACAGTTTTATGTAAATAAATAAAATGTAGGTATTATAGTCTGATGTCGTAGATTAAAACGTATCCCGAACATAGGCAAAAAAGAAAAATCTAGTTAGGTTTCAAGAGATCTGAGAAAAACAAACAGCTGTATATCTGTATATATAAAAGAAGAAGCTGACTGACTGACTGACTGACTGACTGACTGACTGACTGACTGACTGACTGACTGACTGATCGATCAACGCACAGCCTAAACGGCTGGGGTTAGAGACTTGAAATTTTGACAGTAGGTACCTATTATGACGTAGGCGTCCACTAAGGAAGGGTTTTTGGAAATACCACCCCAAAAGGGGTAAAATAGGGGATGAAAGTTTGTATGAAAATCCGTCATTTTTGAAGTTAAACGCATGAAATTTGGTATTTGGCCTTTTAGTCAAAAATAAAAAATATATATTTCAGGATTTTTGGAAACTCCACCCCGAAGGGGGTAAAATAGGGGAAGAAAGTTTGTATGAAAATCTGTCATTTTTGCAGTTAAACGCATGAAAGGACAATGGGTCAAGTGTCCCCACCCGTCAACAGGTTTGAAATTGGTCTCAATCGATTAATCTTAGCAAGGTGATGATTTTTTGTTATGACGACAACAACGAAAAGTATTGAGTTTTTTTTTTAATTCACATTTTTGTTTTATATAGAAAATTAAATTTTTGCTGATTTTACTAAATTACGCCGTGCTATAACATAGTATATAGGTGGTAGAGCTACATTATAATATTTTTTTTCTACAGCTTGAATGGCCTACCTGAGCTGGTAAGTTACCGCTGTCTTACATAAAACCGACAAGGTTGCAGTTTTGCGGTAGCGACTCGCGTTCTCAACGAGACTACAGGGGACCTAACGAATGCTTCGTCAACTTTTTTTTTATGCTGGCGCGGAAAAGTGGCCACACTTCACCTCCAGATAGAGTAGCAAGAGACAGTCTATCATCCATCGCTACTCAACATAATTATGCCAGCCTGCTGTTTAGCTTCTTCACACTACGCCTAAAGGACCCAGGATCATAGGAAGGAGGGAACACGGTAGCTGGCAAACTGTTCCACAGCTTGATGGTGCGGCAAAACTACGAGTTTGCGAACCTCTTGGTTCGGGCCGGGGTAGTAGATACCACGAAGCTGTGGCTCCGCAATATTACGCTTAATTCAGGTTTATTTTTGTAACTAGGTTATATTTAATACTGGCTAGTTTTTAAGAGATTTATTTTGTATAACATGTGTACGTCACTGGTTGGGTTCTATCGAAACCAGCGCTGCAGTATGGGTTAGCCTGTACTGCAGCATGCAGCTGAATAGGGACCCCCATTGTCGGATCAATTATGTTCGTTGATCAATTACGTTCCGACAATAAAAAATCTTTTCTTTCTTTCAATCCAGTACGCGTGGTTCTGGTATGGAAGGGAGAGGATGGAATAAGATCAAACAATTCTTCAGAGCATTCTACCGTCTGTATCATGATACAGACGGTAGAACACGCTAAGCGAGGAAATATCCCTACGCAGCTGTAGCGGCTCCAGACTGTTACGTCTGCATCATTCAAAATGCGGATGGCCCGCCGCTGCAACCCACCCAAGGCATCAAGAAGGTATTTTGCGGAACCGTCCTAGAGGTGCGAGCAGTATTCCATTCCCGGCCGCACCTGCGCTTTATACAAGCGGTAAAGCTGACCGGGCGTGAAAAACCGCCGCACCCTGTTCAGGATTCCGACCCTACGGGAGGTGGCGGATATTACGCCCTCGATGTGACTCCTTGGATTAAGATCGCAGCGGATATCCATATCCATACCTAGGACACTAAGGTCATTCCGCATTGCGAGTGGAACACCCTGAAGAACGGGGATGGGAGAAAACGGGGATTTCTTGCACGAAAACGCGACCATGGAGTTTCTGGCCATCCTCTCCATAGGATAACTGCATTCGGAACTGGCAGTATTTTAATAAACTCTGAAGTTATTACAAGTTATTTAACTCTGTTAAATAACTTGTGTTATTTCTACTGAACTATCACACGATTGCATTGTGATACTATATCTGAAGATCGGAGAGGGATGTATAAGCCCTCTCGACAGCCTCGACATGATAATTATCATTTGTATATTTTTCCCGAAGGTTTTAATGTATACCTAATACTTACATATTATATTTGTAGAATGTACAGTAAAGTCAACGTTTGATAATCGTATCGTCTAATTATATTTTCGGGTGATTACATTACTGTCTCTCGCTACTTGATACTCTATCTGGATGGCACTGCGCTTACCATCAGGTGCAGTGTGGTCACATTGCCGCGCCAAAAAAAAACTTACGCTGGCTAAACCATAAGGGCTAAATCAAAATAATGATCTATGATTTTAAAATGATCTAGATAAAGTTCAAATTGACATGTACCTGTCTCCAAAGGTTGACAACAATCGTGCAAACCCGGGGGGTCGTTAGTAAATATTATAATAAAATAGTATTATGTTTTTAATTCGTCTGATATCATTATTTTAAAAATATATGCAAAAAATAAGAACAACCATAAATGAATAGTTTTTCATAAGACAATCTTTATTTTAAATCTCTTTTGATATTTGTAAAAACAAAGTACTACAAAGTATTCATGCCAACGGTGCTATGAATGGCGGTCGTGTTGCACCACGTATGTGGGGTGTTTCTGTAATTGCCTAGATTTTTAAACGTTTATGTCCAAACGGGACGTTTTTAACTAATGTAGTTCACGAGGTCCGATAATATTTTTGCCATTGCTATCATCTGTTGTGGAAAGATTTTAACTTCTGCAATTACACAGAGTACTAAACATATACGAGCAAACATGACGTCTCCAACTATAAATTTTCCAAGATCCAGTTTATCTTTCCTTTCCCTACCATCATCAGATCAGCATCAGATTTTGTATTATAAATATGCCAAAGGTTCTAAGCTCAAATATCCAAACAGGCAGTTTTAGCTATTGGTAGTTCCTAAGGTTTAATTACTTGGCGAACAGTTCCTGGTGAAATTGCCTATACCATATTTCTTTATATATTTATTAAAAGTATGTCAAAATAGTAAAAAAATGCAATAAAATAGCAGTGTTTACTAAGAACATTTTAATTTATGTTTTTTTTTATTTTGTGAGGAATCTCGATTGATTTATTAAATTTAAATGATGTGGTAAGAGTTGTTATAGTACACTTAATAATAATGTATATGTATGGTGTCTGTTGGTGGGTGGGGACAGGGCTCATACAAATTCGCCCATTGTCCTTTGGTATTTGGCCTTACAGTTAAAAATTAAAAACACATAGTTCAGGGTTTTTGGAAATTCCACCCCTTAGGGGGTTAAATAGGGTAAGAAAGTTTGTATGAAAATCCTTCATTTTTGAAGTTAAATGCATGAAAATTGGTATTTTGTAGTGTATACTTTTTGTCTCAAACATGACCTCCACGCGGGCGGAGCCGCGAGCAACAGCTAGTGTGTAATAAAACTTACGGAACGTATAATTAAAAATAATTTGTATGAATAAATAATTTATGTAAAAAAATGCTTAAGATTTATTAAGCAGCAAAAAGTTTTCTTTGAATAAATTTTCATAGCAATTGAACACGCACATGAATCTTAAACCATAAAAACTTTGAGATCGAATATTCCAATTTTGTACTTATTAATATAGCGTCTTTAATGTCGTAATGAATAACTATAAAACAGTATTTCTTAGGATTAAATACTACATACATAATATGTGCATGAATGAAATAATTAAAATATTAAATTAGCACAGTGCTTATTAAATTTCAATATAATAATAAAGAATTCATTTTGTATACATTTCTAAATAATAGATAAATTCAAATAAAAGTAGATAGTGTTATTATTTTTAATTTTGCACTTTAAGAGATATATAATCGACACTTTTTTTTAAATGTCGTTTTTAGCATGACATCACAAACTAAATTGTCCAAATGATAAAAAGCATTCTACGCAAATGATTAGTTCATTACAATAACTCAAACAACCGGTCCAAAAGTTTTACGCGTATGCCTTTTCTGTACAATTTGTGTTGGCATTGAATGTTATATTCTAAGATACAGAACTAAGACCAGCTGTTATTAAAATTCAACATACACTGTAATAAATTGGTTGAATCCTGTAATTTTAATTAATTACCAACCAACATCGATTGAGACTAATAACTCCTTCTTTGATTATAATATAATACCAGCATGTATTAAACACTGTCCCACTGCTGGGCATGGGCTTTCTCTACTAATGAGAGGGGTTAGGCCTTAGTCCACCACGATGATCTAGTGCGGGTTGGTGGACTTTACATACCTTTGAAATTCGTATGAGAATTCTCAGGTATTCTCAAGATGTTTTCCTTCACCGTTACAGCAAGCGATAATTGACAATGCATACACACGTAACTTTAGAAGTCAAAGGTGACTGCCATTTAGGCAGGTTTCGAATATACGGCTTTCGTCTCGACAGTCCGTACCGCAACCTAGGCTATCGCTGCTATAGCCTAGTTGGTTACCTTTATTAAGGTAAACATTATAACATTAACATTGACACATATAAAATTGACATCTTATGTTTTACAGAAACCTGGCTGAAGGCGCACCATATGAGCTTCAATGTGAATGGCTTCAGGGTCGCCAGCTCGTTCAATAGAGCGTCGGCAGAGGGTGGGGGAGCCCTAATATTAGTTAGAGATAATGTTAAATTTAAGGAAAGAAGGGATATCTCTCACCTTTCTGTTGAGCGGGTTTGTGAGGTTGCATGTGCAGAAACCGAATTATACATTATATTATGCGTATATAGGCCTCCGTCGTCTAACTTATTGAGATTTATGTCAACAATGGAGGATATCCTTAAAAAAATTAATGACAATAAAAAAATATTAGTCTGTGGAGACTTTAATGTTAACATTCTGGTTGATTCCTTGGATAAAAGTAAATTTATATCGTTGTTTGGCTCATTTAATTTAAAATGTTTGTTTTTTGAGCCAACTAGGGTAACATATGCATCGGCAACATGCATTGATAATATTATAACCAATTTTAATATAACAAATAAATAACATATAATAGATAGCGTATAACAACACAATATAATACATAGCGTAACAACAGGTGTTCGGTCAGATCACAAATGTCAGTTGGTCAAAATAAAAAATAATTCATGCATTGAAAATAAATCTATTACATGCAGGCAATTGACAAAAAAGAATCTAGATAATTTTAGTAATAATTTGAAGTCTATATTATATTCATATACCCCGAATTCTTCTAGGCCTAACGACTTGTACAATATATTGTTCAGTAACATTTGCAATGAATTTAACAAGACTTGTAAAATAAAATCCCTTAAACTAAACCCTAAAACTAATTTTAACGCTTGGGCTACTAAAGGCATACGACGTAGTAGAGATATTTTATACGACTTGTACGACAAAAGGTCCTATACACCTGATGTCAATTTTTCCAAATACGTCAAAAATTATTCAAAAATATTTAAAAAAGTATGTCTCCAAGCTAAAGCCGCACATCTTAGTGAGAAATTAAGACAGTCTAATAATAAAATAAAAACGACTTGGAACATTATTAATACTGAAACTGGTAAAATTAGAATAAATGACTCTATAGCTTTACTTTTAAATGACGAACTGGTTTCAAATAAACTTAATGTAGCCAATTATCTCGAGCAGTATTTTACTAACATACCTGTAGAGACCACTAAATACCTGCAGTCATCGGCGACTTTAGCAGAATCATTGTTAAAACAAAATGTTAAGGGAAATATGCCCAATTTTTACTTTGAAAGGGTAACATATTATGAAATAGTTAAGGTTTTTAAGTCTCTAAAAACAAAAGGTACTGAAGATTTATGGGGGCTGTCCATTAAAGCTATAGAAGCGGTCATTGTAAATATTGCTCCTATTTTAGCAGATATATTTAACCTTTGTATAGTTAATGGTATTTTTCCTGATCTAATGAAAATTAGTAAAATTATACCCATTTTTAAGAAAGGTTGTGCACATGACGCGGTTAATGACAGACCTATATCTATATTACCAACTCTTAGTAAGGTCTTCGAAAAAATCATGCTCAACCAAATGCTAGTTCATTTTAATAGGAATATGATATTGCATCCTAACCAGTTTGGGTTTACAAAGGGTCGGTCTACTCAAGACGCTGGTTCAATTTTAATAAAAACTGTGTTGGAGGCCTGGGAGGGGTCTCAGAATGCTCTTGGAGTTTTCTGTGATCTTTCTAAAGCTTTTGACTGCGTCGACCACCGAACCCTCATTGTTAAACTCAAATATTATGGAATTTCTGGTTCATCTCTGGATCTTGTAATGTCCTATTTATCGGGTCGGGAACAAAAAGTTTCTATAGATGGTGTCACATCAATAGGATCTACAGTAAAAATAGGAGTTCCACAGGGTTCCATTCTGGGCCCATTTTTGTTTTTAGTATATATAAATGACCTTCCTTATATGGTAGAGAAGATTTCAAACATTGTCTTATTCGCTGACGACACATCTTTAATATTTAAAGTAAATCGTAAGGATAAAGACCTAGTTACGCCCAATAATGTTTTAAAATTAATTTCAAGTTGGTTTTCTGCTAACAATCTCTTACTAAATGCAGGAAAAACAAAATGCATTCGGTTTGCATTACCTAATGTACCAAATATAAATTCGTGTATAAAATTAAACGGAGAATCACTAGATTCAGTCTCTTCAACTGTATTTTTAGGAATAACTCTAGATAGTAAATTGCAATGGGGTCCTCAAATAGAAAGGTTATCCGTTAAATTAAGTGCTGCAGCTTTTGCAGTCCGGAAAATAAAACGTCTAACAGATGTTTCAACGGCTAGGTTGGTATATTTCGCTTACTTCCATAGTATTATGTCTTACGGCATTCTATTGTGGGGATCAGCTGCTGATATAAATGCTATATTTGTTTTACAAAAAAGAGCAGTCCGAGCTATATACGACCTACGTAGTCGGGATTCTTTACGATCAGTATTCAAGGATAGTAATATATTAACTGTGCCGTCTGAATACATCTATCAAAATATCATGTACGTTCGTAAAAATATAAGTAATTTCTATAAAAATTGTGATATTCACAACATTAATACAAGAAACAGAAACAAACTAACAGTACCCTCCTTTAGAGTAGTAAGATCTAAAAAGTCTTTTATGCCAAAAACAAGCCCGCTGAGTTTGATTTGCTGGATTCTCTCAGGACTGGGTCGCGCCGCGTAGTATCCAGCGGTAATGTAAGCCCGCTGAGTTTGTTTCGCCGGGTCTTCTCAGGCGGGGTCGCGTTTGGATCCGGTGGTAGCTTTTAAAACAAGCGACGTCTCGGAAATACCCATGGTCCATATCAAACCCATTTAAATATATATATATTTGACTAGTATTTCCTTGAATAATATTAATTTATAATATAAAAATAAAAATTAATTAATAATAAATAAATAATAATAATTTTAAATACCTTATGAATAATTAATAGCTAGTGTATTGATGATGCTATGTATGTATGTATACATAAGCTGATATGCTTTTCTTAAAAATTCTTTACTTTTTTTAAATGTTCTGACTTGTCATAAGAGCTATGTAATTGCCTACTTGATCAATAAACGATTTCATTTCATTTCATTTAAATCTCAAACATACACATGATATGTTTTCTTTGAACTTTGTAACCAGATATGTTATCTATATCAGTAGTAAACAATAAAATTCGCGTAAACCGTGAAAATTACGCGAGTTCCAAGAAATTCCTGAGAAATTTGTACAAAAATGATTGGATTGGATATAGATAAGTATTTTGAATTGTGTAAGCAACGTTTTGATGGCGACTGAAACGAAAAGAAACGAGGTACAAGTAACAAAACATAATTGTAAAACACATAGACAAACAACGTAGGCAATGTAGAAATATTATACTAGAAAAAGTTGTGATGCAGCATCAACTATTTTATTATTCAATAAATAAATAAATAATAATACTAGCCCTGTATTAAACATTGTCCCACTGCTGGGCACGGGCCTCCTCTACTAATGAGAGGGGTTAGGCCTTAGTCCACCACGCTGGCCTAATGCGGGTTGGCAGACTTCACATACTTTCGAAAAATTCTCAAATATGCAGGTTTCCTCACGATGTTTTCCTTCACCGTTAAAACAAGCGATAATTAACATTTGAATACACACATAACTTCAGAAAAGTCAGAGGTGTATGCCACTTGGGTTTCGAACATACGACTTTCGTCTTGGCAGTCCGTACCGCAACCAACTAGGCTATCGCTGCTTTTCAGTAAATATATAATGATAAATATGATATCATTACGAACCCTTATTATATAAATAATCTTCAAAATAAGACACGGATCTTTAATCCGAATTGTTTTTGAAGTTATTAATTCCTATTCACGAGTATTTTATATCAAAATAAGTGTTATCATAATGGACCTAGTCACATTTTCGACTTTCCTGAAAAAAAAACCTAACAATAACCACAAAAAGTAAAAACGCTGCATCGTGTGCTGTTCTTCCGAAAACTTAGGTTCTTAGCTTAGCTTGTATGAGGCTATCGGCAATTTGTCAAGGTCAAAGATCAGTGTGTGGTCTTTTAAAATTAAATATATAGCAGCTTTACATCTTCTCAAGTATCACAAGGACACCAGCGTTCGGAAAAAGGTAATAAGTAGTGAGTAAAAATACAAGCCAAAATCAACTTTATTTCCATAAGATTAACGTTGTAAATACGCTTAACACACACGTCGATATGGACGAGTATTGCCAGTTTTGGTCTGGCCACCGGTGTCTGAATGATCCGTGTTAAAAGACAACTGGCTGCGGAAAACTTGAAGCACTCTCACAAGTCATGAGTATGTGCATATTGTTTCAATAAATACTTTTTCGGAGACGTATTCACACACACACAATAAAGCAATAAACATTTATTTATTTATTCTAACACGTGTGAACACCTTTTACAGAAATAAATATGTGTTAATATAACCACGGTAATGTTAATATACCTTTTTTTTTTTTTTGTTGTCGCGGGGAAAGCGTTTTATTACTGCCGCCCGCTCCGGAGGGAAGCGGATTAAGAATAAAACGGGTATGCTGGACTAGCCGGTCTTACGACCCAGCATCCCCCTCGCACGGATGATGGCTATCCGTGCTGCCGCTGGGCCGAGTCCCTAACCCCTATATACAACCCACCCGACACTACCAGCTAAAACCCCGCGGTGGCCTTCTTCGGCGCTTACGGAGCGATCCCGGGGTATTCTAAGGAGTGCTAGAATTGCAGCCGGAATCGCCCCTGCGCGGTGCTGCGTAGCAGCCCATCTCCATGGAGGGCTAAGGAGCCCCCGCGCACCGAACAACGACAGCGAACGAGGCCTGACCCGCGCTGCCGTCCATCTCGGGGTCGCACGATGCTCCGAATTTGGGAGTGCATCGATACGGGCTGACAGCCCTCCGCTGCGCGCCCGCGACCCCCGATGGCCCCTATTAGTCGCCTCGTACGACAGGCAGGGGTTACCGTGGTGGAATTCAAACGCCCCCATTCCACAGGGCGGGAGACGCCGGTCAGTCGTCCACCTGGCGCCTCCTACGTCTTCTCTGGCGGCGGGAGGGATCATATCGTTCCCGATCCCTCTCAGCCTTAGAGTATTTAACACTGGAGACGCCATTGAGCGCTTACCCCGTATGACAAATGTAAGAGCACGGTGCTCATACACGTTCTATAAAACGAGTTGCGCTTCGTGATCCGCCACTAAAAAAGTAACATCACGTGCGAATTGAGCTCCATCAAAATGCGAGCCTGTAGCGGTATTAACATGTAAAAATAGATCTGACACATCAAACTTACAAAAATACAACATTATTTTTCACCTGGACGTATTTTTTTAAAGTAATATTATCCTTAAAAGCAACAAAACATATAATTTCTAAAAATTATCATCGGGTAATAAATGTTGCCAGGTTAATCTTTTAGCCACAGTAGTGTAAAATTTATTTGCATTCAATATCTTAAACGCAAGTTGTTTTTATAATATTCATTTTTAACTAATGTTGCCCGCGGCTCCGCCCGCGTGTAGGTCTTGGAGCATTTTAACCTTCTATATTTTGCTATCCCACTTTTGCTATTTTTTCGAGATAAAAGTGGTCTTTGTCATTTTCTGATCCCTAAACTGCCACTATGCAAAAAATCATATCGATCCCTTGCTCTGTGAAAAACTAAACTATCCCATGGGAACTGTACATTTCTCCGGGATAAAAAGTAGCCTATGTGCTTTTCCAGACTATAATCTATCTCTGTGCCAAATTTTAAGTAGATCCGTCCAGCCGTTGTAGCGTGATTGGATATCAAACAACCATGCATCCAAACATACGCATTTATAATATTAGTAGGATTACTTTATTTATGCTTCTTAATTTATAATTTAAAAATATTAGGAGAGTTGACATATCGACTAAGTTTAAAATTTCATAAACTTTATGCCAGTGTAACATTTTGGGTGGTTTATGTGGTAACACTGTCGTTTATGCAAGACTCAAATAGTGTTGTAGATAAACTTATAAAGGTTATCGATAAAATTACTAATCCATCTAGACTGTCTTCTAAACACATACTTTTAATGTAAATAGTTCTAACACACTAGGAATGTCACAAAATAAGACAAAACCAGAATAAAGTATTTGTCAAAAAAATGTGATCCTAAAAATGTATCCGGTATATTTAAAAAATATTTAGGTATGAATTTTGGCGCCATTCATTTATTACGTTAGATGATGTAGGGGGGGAATCGATCATATCTTATGTTTTCTTACAAGGGAGGGAGGGAGTCTTAATAGTTCTTACGTAAGATCACACAAATGCGCAAAGTTAGGATTATACTTTGAAAAAACGCGGGCCATGCCTATAATTTTAAAAACAAGCAACTTAGATTTTTTTAATTTTTTTTGTTAACCGGTATGACTTGCCTTTTCACCCGGTTCCGGCTTGACGTCGATTTTTGGGACACCCTGTATTCATGTCGAGATCTCAAGCCCTTTTTATATGCTCTTCATAATAGATAGCCGTTAGCCGGCTACCACACCAAAACAGGCGATAATCGCTCTCAATGACATACAATAATTTCATTCACAGCATTTGCTAATCGCATTCGTTACCAGTAACACTGTATTTCTTGGCTCCGCTTATTTAATTTGAAATTTTATGGAATAACAGAACACTCCATTTTCTTACAAACTATATACCATTGGAAAGGTCGTGTTGTGTACTTTACGGTGGTATATTTGCTGAGGTATAATCGGAATACCTCAAAACGAGTGAGTAATCAACATTTTAAAATAATTTGCAACGGCCGTCATTGTTGTGTTGCATGTGCTGACATACCTGAAAAACGCTACTCTACAATTAGTGTTGACCAAAAAAAAATGGAAGTGTCACGGATGATGTGCAAAGCAACCAAAAACTGATAACAGTAATACACCTTTACGTCCCATTGACTCACCCGGGAAGTCAAGGAACAATAATGACTCGCTACCTTTTAATGACAATATTACGCATCGAAAAAAGCCACTGTTGATACTAGCGCAATTAGTGGAAGTTCCGGATTAAACTCTTCCGCGTCAGTTATTACAAAGAAAGACGCTAGGGAAATAATAAGAGAAGAATTCAATGTCATGAAATTGGCTTTAGCACAGGAGCTTAACCAAACACTTAAGCAGATGGTGAGAACCGAATTTCAATCTCGAAAATCAATTCATAAAACAGGAAATAACTGCTTTGGATAATAATGTTTGTTTCTGAATGAAAATTATGAAACCACCAAATCCGCCATCGCCAAATACCAAGACACACTGGGAGAGCTAAAGAAAGAGAACGTTCAGTTAACATATACGTTACAGGATCTGCAAATCAGGCTTCAGGTTGCTGAGCAGCATAACCGTTCTAACAATCTTGAGATAGAGTGTGTCACACAAACAGTAAAACTTGCTATCTATAATTACTCAGCTGTCTAAGGTATCCTGCAACTTGAAAGAATCCGACATTCATAATTGCACTCGTGTAGTAAAAAGTAACAGAGACGACAAGAGACCTCGCTCAATCATTGTTAAATTGGCTACCTCTAGGCTTCATTTTAGTGACAACAATAAATTTTAATAAGGCAAATCCAAACGACAAGCTCAGTACTGCTCACATAGGCATTGGAGGTAATAAATCGCCGCTTTACATTGTTGAGCACCTTTCACCTAAAAACAAATTACACGCAGCGGCTCGCCAGATCGTCAAAGAAAAAGAGTACAAATTCGTGTAGATTAAGCAAGGTCGTGTTTTCATTAGGAAAACAGAAGAAGACGAGTTTACATATATAAGAAACCAAGAGACCAGAACCGACCTAAAACAATTCTCTGCCATATCCATACTAGCTGTTGCTCGCGGCTCCGCCCCCGTGGAGTTTATTTTCGGGAGCAGAAGTATCAATGCAAGGAGTTGTCTTCTGCACTGAGACACCTATAGCGATCGTCCTGAATCTCAGGTGTTGTGACTGTCTAGATGGCTAGACAGGCACAACTCCTAATTTAAACTTCTAGCACTCCTTATAATACCCCGGGATCACTCCGTAAGTTTCGAAGAAGGCCACCGCGGGGTTTTAGCTGGTAGTGTCCGGTTGGGTGTACATAAGTAGTAGGGACTCGGCCCAGCCGCAGCCCGGATAGCCATCATCCGGGCGAGGGGGTGCTGGGTCGTAAGACCGGCTAGTCCAGCATAACCGTTTTACTCTCATTCCGCTTCCCCCCGAAGCGGACGGCAGTAATAAAATTTTTTCCCCGCGACAAAAAAAAAGTGTTGTGCCTGAAGCTTGAGATTACATTTAAAGAATACCTCATAAGTTAACTCCTCACTTCGCCCTTTAAGGGATGATTTGGTAAAAACGTTGAAACACGTATTTCTTTATTTTTTACCTAAAGCCTAAATATGAATTTTCAGATCCCTAAGTTGAAGTATTACGGATTGCCCATACAAACTTTTAACCTCTATTTCACCCCTTTCAAGATATTTTTTTGAGACAAAAGATACCCTATGTCCTTCCCTAGGATATAATCTATCCCTCTACTGAATTTCATTAGGATTCGTTCACCCGTTTAGTCATGAAAAGGTAAGAAACAGACATACAAACAACAATATTAATTTTGCTGCGGAGATATTTTAAAACTGTAATATCTCCTAAGATATTCATTGAAATCAAATGACGTAAAGGGCAACTTTGTTCAAAATTAAATACTT
Source organism: Laothoe populi (assembly GCA_905220505.1). NCBI lineage: Eukaryota > Metazoa > Arthropoda > Insecta > Lepidoptera > Sphingidae > Laothoe > Laothoe populi. The sequence goes on along the minus strand of HG992161.1, from coordinate 4,684,554 downwards.
GTGATGAATAAAGTATTTATTTGGATAAGGATTAATACCATCTTTATAAAAACCCCTTTCCAAATAATAAATTGTTTCAGAACAAATTCGATAACCATTAAAAGGGTTATAGTGAGCCAACCGAAATAGATAGACATATGCTATTGCGGACTTTTTTTAGAACTTTTTAAGAGGAACAATTTCGTCGTACATGATTGTTATGTAACTTTAACCGTTAACGCAGCGTACGCAACGGAAGCTCTCAAAAGGAATCAATTTTCCCCGTTTTTGAAACATTTTTCATTGCTGCTCCGCTCCTATTGGTGATAGCGTGATGTTATATAGCTTATAGCGCTCCTCGATAAATGGGCTATCCAACACTAAAAGAATTTTTCAATTCGAACCAGTAGTTCCTGAGATTAGCCCGTTCAAATAAACAAACAAACTCTTCAGCTTTATATAATAGTATAGATTAAATAAATTAAAGGCGTATTATTTAAAAAAAAAATCTATAAAATAAAGTTTTTATTTTTGCTTATTTGGCTTGTATTTTTCTCAGTACTCATTACCTTTATTATCTTTACAGTATTTCGATTAAATTAGAAATATTTATTTACACTATTTTTAACTATACCTCTCTACTTCCGTCCCTTTTCACGAAATCACACCCAGAGATTGCAAGAAAGCGATAGAAAAGATGATACACATAAAAAATTATCTTAAAACATTTAATAAATTATAATTGTTTTATTTTATCTATCGATAGATAAGGACAACGCTATCTATACCTCGTGTCGACATTGCTACGCTCTACTGTTTTTACACAGTTGTCAATATATGACACTGTAAATATATTTCACAACAAGATAAATTTGTAACTGTGTGCATAAATTTGCCAGTGTTGTATGAAATGGTGTAGTGTGCGTGCGTAGCGACGTGATTACATTTTGCATTTGTGTGCACATGTTTATTTGTAGGTGTACGAAGCCCCCCACCGACATTGCTGATTTTTTTGTTCGAGATTCGAGCGTAATGGCGTCTCCTTTTGGTTGCCTACTCTAAGCTCTCAGCACTCTCCTTCTGCGAGATGACGTTCTCGCAGAAGTGGGCCACCGCACGCCAGGACCTCCGGCTGGCGACCATGGACGACACCACGGCCGGCAGCGAGAGGTCTCCTCCGACGACTGCTCTGAGAGCGCTGCGCTCTTCGTCCCAGGCTGGGCACTCCTCCAACGTATGTTGGGCCGTGTCTTCGCGGCAGTTGCCACAGTGGTGGCACACGGCGGACACCTCCTTTCCGATCCGACACAGGAACGAACCGAAACACCCATGGTCCGTTAATACCTGTGTCAGTCGGAACGTAGGCGCCCCGTGGCGCCTGTCTAGCCATCTCTTTAGGACAGGACGCACTGCCGCGACAGTCCTCAAGCCCGCAGTCGGGCTCTCCAGCCTGGTATGCCACTCCTCCACGGCGGTTCTGCGAAACCGGGCCGCAATCTCCCTCGGGGCCAGTCTCTCCTGACGGCGGCTGGACGCCTCCTCCCGCCAGAGGAAAGCTGACGAGAGGAGTTTGGCGTCCAACTCCCAAGGGAGTGTGCCGGCCAATACGCAGGCCGCCTCGTGGGAGACCGTGCGGTAGCCCCTTACAATGTTAATTTACCTTGATATCACCTTCATATTGCCATAAAATAGCATATTTAGCATTCTGTTTTCAGAAAATGCTCTAATCAGCTTTGTCAGGTCATCAAGGACGCTTGATAATTAAAGACAGGCGATTTGGCACTTTGGCGTGTCAATTTGTTTATTTAACACGAAAATAACTGATGAGGCGTAATTTTTTTATGTCTTTTTGCGTCTATGGATGTTACAAAAACACCTATCACATGGGACCGTAATAAATTCGGCAAAAAGTGGGTGTACTGGATACACCTCTGCCTACAGTTCCGGGATTACAGGCGTAAGGGTATATGTATCTATGTTACAAAAAACATACAAGTGAAAAATCGAAGAGCTCTAAAAATGCTGAAGTATTATAATGGTTTAAAAAAAATATGGATACATACGCATTCACGCCTGTAATCCCGGAAGTGTAGGCAGAGGTGTAACCAGTACACACCTTTCGCCGAGTTTATTAATTGTTACCATGATGTGATACGGGTCGAGACTATTGCCATACCGGGCACTATTCTAAACTCCGTGTTGGTTCCGAATATTTCGTGGTAGAAAAACTCAATATCACGTTTACTTGACCCGAGCACCGAGCCCGAGACAACACAGCAGTTATAGCGAGAGCTAGTCAATAAATATTCAATTTTTCATTTATGTCTTACTTGCAAGTAGTAAATCAATTTTTGATAATTTTGTAACGAAGATAATAATAGTGTTGTACCTATGTGTAGCGATAAAGAATTTTAGTAGTGCGTCATGACGCAACGGTTATTCAATTGAAAATGTTTAATGCAAGTGCTAAGGTATTTAGGTTAGTTTCCTGTGATTAATTTTGTACATTATACGATATGCAACCGAATATAACACACATAAGAAACAAATTATCCATCACTATAAAATTTGAGGGTTGCCCTTGATTTTTCGAAGATCCCATCATCAAATCCTGACTTGGTGCCAATGGGACCACCTGGGAAGTATACCCTTTTAAACAAAGAAAGAATTTCTCGAATCGGTCCAGGCGTCTTCGAGTAATCGGGTAACATACATAAAAAAAAGATTCCGACGAATTGTTAACCTCCTCCTTTTTTGAAGTCGGTTAAAAATAAATAAAAATGAGATCACTATATTCAATTTAAATATTGGTATGAGCAAAAATGGGTGCGTATTGGGAACTTTTTTTATCCTAGTACGGCAATGCGACCACACTGCACCTGATGGTAAGCGCAGGGCCGTCCAAATAGAGTATCGAGTAGCGAGAGACAATCTATCCCCTTACGGTTGTATCTACGACGGTATAGACACAGGTAAAACTATACCCATAGTCACCGAAGTCTTGCCTTCCTATGATGTGATAGGTGAAGAATTTTACCATACTAATAGTGGTGAGCAAAGTGAATGAATATTATTTTTATCCGACCCCGGGATCGAATCCGAGACATCGCCAAGGCAGTGTATTAGTTGAATATATTTTCATATTTATAAATATATTTTACAATATTCATAAATCCTACTAATATTATAAATGCGAATGTTTAGATGAATGGATGGATGTTTGTTACTCAATCACGCTACAAAGGCTGGACGGATCTGGCTGAAATTTGGCACGGAGATAGATGGAGGATGGACGGACGGAGTCTGGAAAGGCACTTAGGCTTCCTTTTATCCCGGAAAATGTACGGTTCCCGTGGGATAGTTTTTTGTTTTCACAGAGCAAGGAATCGACATGATTTTTTGCATATTGGTAGTTTAGGGGTTAGAGAATGACATAGGTTACATTTATCCCGGAAAAATGCACGCTTCATTTGATATAGCAAAATAGTAGAAAGGTGTAATAGCTTAACGTGCCTCCATCTTCTAAGCCTTTTCTTCCAAAAATAACCTCCACGCGGGCGGAGCTGCGGGCGACAGCTAGTATGATTATATAACATGGAAGACGCCTATACCCAACAGTGGGACTCTACAGGCTGTGAATGATGATGATGATAGCTCGGAGAAATTTTCACTTGGCTAGTTTTATGTACTAATAAAATTCAAATTCTCCTAGACTAGATGCGACATTACGCACTAATGTTTTCGGCTCGCGTAATCCGCTTGCGCAGGTCAACGCTCCACTTGGGGTGCGAAGTCAGGAAACCTCCACGTGGTGCACCCTGGGCAACGTCGGTCACGTTGACCGACGGCCGATATCCTGACAAAAGGTGGTTGATGGTTGTCGCTTGCTGCGGTGGCCTTCAATCAGAAGTCTGTGCTCATCTATCGAGCTACTCCCGGGTTCTGTCTCGGGGGTGTCGACGGGTTCGGTGTGCGCTCACCCCGCCGCCGAGCGGGCAGTAGGGGGGAAGTTCTCTCTTGCTGCAACCGTCGTATATCGTAATCTGGTCAAAGGAGGTCTGTGGTCATGTCTCGCGCTCCGACCAGACCGAGGGTCTTGGCTTTACCGCCTGGGCCGCGAGGGAGAAATCCTCTATAAAAAGTTACCCCGAATCCCAAGCGGCGGCGCACCGCGAGGGGATGCATGGCCGATGGGTAGTTCGGTCGCTAGTGCGAACCCCGGCGGGGAACGTGCTGGACCCCGTGCAGTATATGCTTACCCAGCTACAGGGGGCTCTGGCTGGGTGGACCGAATATTTCCCCCATACTCGTGGGAACAACAATGATGTACTCAAATAAAACAAAAAACAAAAATGACGTTGTGGAGAACGATTCGATCTCTGGGGACGCTGGCGATCCCGGGAAGACGAATAAAGCTGGACCTAAGCCCAAAAAAGCTACTGCTGGGGCCACTTCGGCTCCCGAGGCCGGGACCAGTGGAGTAGTGACACGCTCAAAGAGGGCGCTAATAGCTCGTCAACAGGACGAGCTTACAAGCGATAGTGATGTCGAACCCGCATCCAAAGTATTGGCCGTGTCGGATAGCCCGACTGCGGTGTCTGATGCAGACACTACACCGATGGAGACGTCAGCACTATCGGCTGACGATCTGGACTGGCGTCTGCGGATATCGGCGATAATTCGGGACGTCACTCATAGGTCCCGGGGCCTCAATAGTACCGAGCAACGAAGGCTAAACCTCGCTGCCAAGGAGTTGCACGTGAGGGCCGAGGAGTCTGCCTCCGTAGAGGTAGCTAGGTTAGAAGCCGAGAAGGCGACAATGGCGCAGGAGATCGCACTTCTCAAGGCCTCCCTGGCTACCCAAGAGAAGGTGATGGGAGAGATGCTAGCGACTGTCCAATCACTTGGACAGTCACAGCCGGCGACCCAATCGGGGGCCACCTCATGTGAAGGCGACCGCTTCAAACAATTCGAGCGCCGCCTATTAAACATTTTTGACACGCGCTTGGAGGCAATCTACTTGAGGCTACCCCCGGAGCCCATCTTGCGGCCCTCCCTGGCTGCTGACAAGACCAAAGTTGCGCAGGCGCTGGTAGCTGTCGCTGGGCCTTCAAATGCCCAGCCTGTTGTCGTCGGTCCACCAGCCACTCTGAAGGGCAAGGGGAAGGGCAAGGGTAAAAGCAACACCCAGCCCGCCCCTAGTGACGCTCCCCGACCCATGCCTGTTTTTATGGACGGGTCGACAGTAGCGTCAACATCCACCGCGTCTCAACTTCCCCTCCAGCATAATTCCCGCAGAGGGGGCAAGAAGAACAAAAGAGGACGCGGCGCTTCTGTAGCCCAGCCGTCCACAGAGCCCCGCCCACTGCCACCCGCCCCTGCGACCATGGCAGAAGGGTGGAATGTGGTGGCGAAGAAGGGTAGGCGGGATCCCCAGCCCTTGCTGAGTGGTGCGGCTGCTGCTCCGACGCAGCGGCCCCAGCCGCAGCAGCGCTGGCCAGAGCCGCGTATACGCGTGCCCCGAAAGGCGGCCGTCACATTGACGGTGTCGCCTGCGGGGTTAGCAAGAGGCGTAACCTATGCGCAAGTCTTGCGGACGGTCCAGAGCAAGGTGGACCTGGGCGGCCTCGGCATTGCCGAGACAAGAGCGCGCCTTATGGCGACGGGCGGGTACCTATACGAGGTGCCCGGCCCGGAATCGGAGGCGAGGGCTAACTCCCTTGCAGTTAAAATGAGGGATGTGTTTCGCGGGACGGAGCTCGAGGAAGACGTCAAGATCTCTCGCCCCGTCAAGACTGCGGAACTGCGCGTCTCTGGATTGGACGCATCGGCTGACCCAGAGATGGTTGCAACGGCCCTCGCAAAGGCTGGGGACTCCGATGTCGCAGATTTTAAGGTTGGGGAGATCCGCCCCGACCGGTCGGGCCTTGGTACGGCATGGGTGCGGTGTCCTGCCAGGGTCGCCGACAAAATATTGAAGTCGGGCCGAGTTCTGATCGGCTGGGTGGCGGCGCGTGTACAGCTCCTTGAGCCCAGGCCCATGCGGTGCTACCGTTGTCTGCACAGAGGACATGTGCGGATGCGGTGCACCGATGAGTGTGACCGTAGCGAACTATGCTATCGCTGCGGCATTGTGGGCCACAAGGCCAAGGGGTGCTCCGCGGAGCCGCACTGCGTAGTTTGCGCAGGTGTCGGTAAACCCGCTGGGCACCAGGTGGGCGCCAAGGCATGCGTCGCCTCCTCTCGCCCTCGCCGCGCTAATCGTGGTCGGGGGTCGGAGGTTGTGACCCAGCCGACAGCGGGCACCAGTAGAGAGCAGATGGAGATCGCCCATTAATATGGCGCAACGTTTCCTCCAGGCGAACATTAATCACTGCGCCAGGGCCCAGGACCTGCTAATCCAGAGCATGGCGCAGTGGTCGATACAAGTGGCTGTGGTCGCCGAGCCTTATTTTGTTCCCCCCAGGGAAGACTGGGCAGGGGACCTTAACGGTTTGGTGGCCGTCATCACTCGGGGCGCCGCCGGCTCCCCGCCCTTCGAAAAAGTAGCGAAGGGGTCGGGATGTGTGGCGGTTCTGTTGGGGGGGGTCTGGATTGTGGGTGTGTATTTCTCCCCCAATAGATCCCTGGCCGAGTTCGAGCACTTTCTCACTCGGCTGGGGGCCCTGGTGGTGCAAGGCAGTCAGCCTCGCCCCGTTCTCGTTGCCGGCGACTTCAACGCCAAGTCTCTGGCTTGGGGTTCGTCGGTCACCAGCAGGCGTGGCGAGGCCCTGGAGGAATGGGCGATCTCGGCCAACCTGGCCGTCGTGAATCGCGGGTCGGTTAACACGTGCGTGCGGCATAATGGCGGATCGGTGGTGGACGTCACGTTCGCCACCCCGGCTATTGCCCGCCGTGTCCGTGACTGGAGAGTTCTGGTGGATGAGGAGACGTTGTCGGATCACCGATATATTCGGTTCGACATCGCCTTGTCCCCTAACCCCCAGTCCAGTGGAGGACCGACTGGCCCGCGGTCGGACGGCCCGCGTTGGTCGGTAAAACGCCTCGATGTTGAGGCCCTGAAGGAGGCCGCACTGGCCCAGGCGTGGCTCCCTGCACCGGAGGCACCGATGCAGGTCGAGCAGGAGGCGTCGTGGTTTGGGGCAACGATGTCGCGCGTCTGTGACGCGGCCATGCCCCGAGTCCGACGTCTTCCCGAAAAGCGCCAGGTGTACTGGTGGTCGGCGGAACTTACGCGGTTACGTGTCTCCGCCGTTGCCGCCCTTCGTCGTCTCGCCAGACACCGTCGTCGTCGGATCCGTCTTCCCGGCGACGAGGACCAGGAGCGGCTGCTTCACGGCCTCCACAGGGAGGCTAAGAGAGCGCTGCGCGTGGCAATAACAAGGGCAAAGTCTGCAGCTCAGGAGGAGTTCCGGGGAACTCTCGATAACGACCCTTGGGGGCGTCCATATCGCGTGGCGATGAGACGGTATCGCCCCTGGGCGCCCCCACTGACTCAGAGTCTCCGGGGCGATCTAGTTGAAGAGGTCGTCGCAGCTTTGTTCCCTGTCACTGTGAATGTCACTCCCCCAGCGATGGCGTCACATACGTCGACGCCATCGTCGTTAAGTTCGGCAAGGGTTGTTTCGGAGGTTTCGCCCGAAGAATTTCGGGCGGTGGTGCTTCGGCTACGGGGCAAGAAGACGGCCCCGGGTCTCGACGGTATCCCCGGACGTGCATGGGTGTTAGCCGTCGAGCATCAGGGTACTAGGCTCCGTAGCCTATTCTCCGCGTGTCTGGAGCAGGGCCGTTTTCCGTCTCAGTGGAAAACTGGGAAATTGGTCCTGCTCAAGAAGGAGGGGCGGCCCGCAGAGTCGCCATCGGCCTACCGGCCCATCGTGTTGCTCGATGAGGTCTGCAAGCTCTTCGAGCGTATTGTTCACGCTCGCCTCGTCGAGCATCTTGAAGGGGTCGGGCCGGACCTGGCACAGTGCCAGTACGGGTTCCGGCAAGGCCGATCGACAATACACGCGATTTTGCGGGTCAAGGCACAAGCGGAGAATGCAGTGGCTCGGGGTGAAGTGGTGGTGGCGGTGTCTTTAGACATCGCCAATGCGTTTAATACCTTACCCTGGGCCTGCATAATGGAAGCACTGCGGTACCATGTGGTGCCACCGTATCTTCGGCGCCTGGTGCACTCGTATCTCTCAGATAGATACATAGTGTATCCGGGCGCCAACGGTTGGCACCGAAGAGCAATGGCCTGCGGTGTTCCACAGGGCTCAGTCTTGGGCCCTCTCTTGTGGAACATCGGCTACGATTGGGTGCTCCGTGGTACCAACCCCCGAGGTGTCGCTGTCGTCTGTTACGCGGACGACACACTAGTGACAGCGTCGGCCAGGTCTTTCCAGGAGGCCACCCTGCTCGCCTCGTTCGCAACCGAACAGGTGGTGGGCAGGATTCGGCGACTGGGCCTTAAGGTGGCCCTCAACAAAACCGAGGCCCTTTGTTTTCACAGGCCTCGGATACGGCCACCTTTTGGGTCCCACATAAGTGTGGAGGGGGTGCGGATTCCCATCGGCTGTAAAATGAAGTATTTGGGATTGATTCTGGACAGCCGGTGGGATTTCCGTGCCCATTTCAAGGAGTTGTCGCCGAAATTGGTGCGGGCGGCAGGCGCACTCGGACGCCTGCTGCCGAACCTGGAGGGACCTAATAGCCCTTGCCGAAGTCTATACGCTGGAGTCGTGCGGTCAATGGCCCTGTACGGATGTCCCGTATGGGCCGAGTCCCTGAACGCCCGCTGCGTCGCCCTGCTGCGCAAACCGCAGCGTTTGGTGGCGCAGCGAATAGTTAGGGGCTACCGCACGGTCTCCCACGAGGCGGCCTGCGTATTGGCCGGCACACTCCCTTGGGAGTTGGACGCCAAACTCCTCTCGTCAGCGTTCCTCTGGCGGGAGGAGGCGTCCAGCCGCCGTCAGGAGAGACTGGCCCCGAGGGAGATTGCGGCCCGGTTTCGCAGAACCGCCGTGGAGGAGTGGCAAACCAGGCTGGAGAGCCCGACTGCGGGCTTGAGGACTGTCGCAGCAGTGCGTCCTGTCCTAAAGAGATGGTTAGACAGGCGCCACGGGGCGCCTACGTTCCGACTGACACAGGTATTAACGGACCATGGGTGTTTCGGGTCGTTCCTGTGTCGGATCGGAAGAGAGGTGTCCGCCGTGTGCCACCACTGTGGCAACTGCCGCGAGGACACGGCCCAACATACGTTGGAGGAGTGCCCAGCCTGGGACGAACAGCGCAGCGCTCTCAGAGCAGTCGTCGGAGGAGACCTCTCGCTGCCGGCCGTGGTGTCGTCCATGGTCACCAGCCGGAGGTCCTGGCGTGCGGTGGCCAACTTCTGCGAGAGCGTCATCTCGCAGAAGGAGAGTGCCGAGAGGGATCGGGAACGAAATGATCCCTCCCGCCGCCAGAGAAGACGTAGGAGGCGCCGGGTGGACGACTGACTGGCGTCTCCCGCCCTGTGGAATGGGGGCGTTTTGAGAATTTCACCACGGTAACCCCTGCCTGTCGTACGAGGCGACTAATTGGGGCCATCGGGGGTCGCGGGCGCGCAGCGGAGGGCTGTCAGCCTGTATCGATGCACTCCCAAATGAGGGGCATCGTGCGACCCCGAGATGGACGGCAGCGCATGTGGTAAGGCCTCGTTCGCTGTCGTTGTTCGGTGCGCGGGGGCTCCTTAGCCCTCCATGGAGATGGGCTGCTACGCAGCACCGCGCAGGGGCGATTCCGGCTGCAATTCTAGCACTCCTTAGAATACCCCGGAATCGCTCCGCAAGCGCCGAAGAAGGCCACCGCGGGGTTTTAGCTGGTAGTGTCGGGTGGGGTGTACATAGGGGTTAGGGACTCGGCCCAGTGGCAGCGCGGATAGCCATCATCCGTGCGAGGGGGATGCTGGGTCGTAAGACCGACTAGTCCAGCATACCCGTTTTATTCTTAATCCGCTTCCCTCCGGAGCGGGCGGCAGTAATAAAACGCTTTCCCCGCGACAACAAAAAAAAAACAAAAAAAAAAAAAAAAAGGTCAACGCTCCACTTAACCGATACTCATCGGACGGTATTGCTAAGAGAAAGCGTCGAAAATAGATACAAGTATGTTGAAGTTCATAAATCTTGTATAATCGTTTTGATGTTCATTTTCACGTTGATTTTATATTTTGGCAAAGAAGGCATTTTCTTTTTATTCTGACACGGCAAAGTATGACTCGCACCTTATTGTAAGCGCAGTGCCGTCCAGTTAGAGTATCAAGTGCGAGAGACAATCTATCCCCCGCTACTCAAGACAATTGCCGACCTTTTTTTTGTTAGATGATTGCATTAGCTGCACGTTTTAGAGTAGGACCATGACATTATATCGACCTAAAAAAATTGCGACCACGTGATATGTCGTCACTCTCATTTTACGCACTGCAAGGTCGTATCTGAGATCGAGATAACTCTAGAATTGCTAACAAACAATTTAGAAGGCGTGGTGCATGTTTTTAACCGACTTCAAAAAAAGGAGGAGGTTGTCAATTCGTCGGAATCTTTTTTTATGTATGTTCCCCGATTATTCGCAGACGCCTGGGCCGATTCGAGAAATTCTTTTTTTGTTCAAAAGGGTATACTTCCCAGATGATCCCATTAACACCAAGTCAGGATCTGATGATGGGATCTCAGAAAAATCGAGGGCAACCCTCAAATTTTATAGGGACACAATTTGTTTTTTTATTGAAGTCGGTGTACTTTTTATGAATTAAAAAACTTTAAATTATATTGTTAGAGAAAGAGAACATCAAAGTTAACTTTGGTAGCTGTTTGGATATCTAATAAATGTACTAGAATGGGTAGCTGCCATTCTACAAAGCACACCTGCCATCACCTGAAAATTGCCACAGGAGCTCGTTCTTGTAATGGTCTAAGAGCCCGTGAACCCCAGACCTACGTCATTTTATAAAAGCTCAAAGTTTGTCAGCGCATGCTCCCAACACAGATGAGAACGATGGACCATTATGAAGTTTGGGTTACAGTGGCTTTAGCAGGTAAACGTCACTAAAGGTGTGTAAAATACCGATCTAAATACGTCAAATAATAAAGTGCGATTTTTTGGTATTACCTTTAGAATATTATTAAAAATCACGTTATTCATTGCCAGACACTTAACATCGTGGCAACCCCTTGCCAGACACCCTTAATGGTCATGAATTTATAATTTTACTTACGTTATAGTATAAAAGCTGATTTTTATAAATAATACTTGGGTAATAAATAGATGATGTTTCCTCATTAGCCAGACACTTTTGATAGTTCCAACCCCTTGCCAGACAAGCATGTAGGGTAGCTGTAAGAGAGCGCGAGGCAGTATGCATATGGGTGAGTGCGAGTGAGATAGCGAGTTAAGTCTACCGCGGTCCCTCACTGCGCAGTTGTTATTTCTACTGATAGTCTATGTAAATTATAAAAACATTTTAAGAAAATACATTCGATGCTACAACTACCTTAAATTGTTAAAAAATTTAATTTACTATGTCAATAACAGGTTAAAATACAATGTAAAAATATTATTATTGAAGGCCGGTTGTCGTTTTTGTTAATTATTGGACTGAATAAGTAAAAAGTGTAATTGTCAACTGATGTAAAAGTGATATGTTTAAAAGAGCAACTACAGGTTTTATTGCCGGCTTCTTTCCTAGTGGATAACTGCATTCCGAACCGGTGTAGCTTAATAAACAATGAACAGATGAAAGTGTGTTATTTCTACTGAACTATCGTACGCTATGCATCCTGGTTATCTGAAGATCAAAGAAGGATAAATAACCCTCATAGTCATGACCTATGATGACGTCATGACCTCAGCCATTCTGACCACAACACATAGAACCCGGATATCAAAAGTGGGATTGAACTCGACATCCACTATCGTAAATCAGGTGATGTAAATCCTACAGTCTCGTACCATATTATTTTTGTTGTTTGAGAGTTTGGAAAACATTAATCATTAGTTTTATGCACTTTTTTGGGTTGTGCAAAAAGTTATAAATTATTGAAATTCTATCATCTGTATATATAAAAGAAGAAACTGACTGACTGACTGACTTACTGACTGACTGACTGACTGACTGACTGACTGACTGATCGATCAACGCACAGCCAAAACGGCTGGGGTTAGAGACTTGAAATTTTGACAGTAGGTACCTTTTATGACGTAGGCATCCACTAAGGAAGGGTTTTTGGAAATACCACCCCTAAGGGGGTAAAATAGGGGATGAAAGTTTGTATGAAAATCCGTCATTTTTAAGTTAAGTTTATGAAAATTAGTATTTGGCGTTTTAGTCAAAAATAAAAAATATGTATTTCAGGATTTTTGGAAATTCCACCCCGAAGGGGGTAAAATAGGGGAAGAAAGTTTGTATGAAAATCTGACATTTTTTGCAGTTAAACGCATGAAATTTGGTATTTGGCCTTACAGTTAAAAATTAAAAACACATATTTCAGGGTTTTTGGAAATTCCACCCCTAAGGGGGTTAAATAGGGTAAGAAAGTTTGTATGAAAATTCTTCATTTTTGAAGTTAAATGCATGAAAATTGGTATTTTGTAGTGTATGCTTTTTGTCTCAAACATGACCTCCACGCGGGCGGGGCCGCGAGCAACAGCTAGTCCGAAATAAAATAGTGATGGTAAAGTATAAGTAATATGCTACTGCTTTACGCGTGGTAAAAAGTGCTCAATGGTACTGTAAATTTGCTAGTCTCCAGTAAATTTCAAGGTTGCGAATGTGGAGAATCATTTGGATGTGCTATGTTTATAAATTATAGTAAGTCCCTTAAGTTTTGTAAATCATTTTGATTTATTTTATGTTCCAAACTAAATCGTTTAAACGATAGTCAAAATTAAGTGTCAATGTTTACTGTGTTAATGATTTTGATGTTATAATTCCATATGCTGTGGATGGTGTCCCCTGGCGCTATTGAGTTGTTGAGGCGGTTCTCTGGTAGTGCAAGTACTAAGATAGCTGGTTGTTTGCCTGCCTACCTACATAGGTCATGTTCCTATAGATGTATTTAAAATTTGGTGAGTCGCTTCTGGTTTTAAAATGTACAGGATGAGTTTTAATTTCGTTCATTCTGATAAACTAAACAATTCATTAAGTTAAAAATACCAGGTTCTATTTCCTACCTTATTGATTTTTGTTTTAATTTTTCGTGTTAAAATCTGATGGTAATTCTTCTTTTAGTTTTATTAAAACTGATGGTACTTAAATTAATATTTGAAGTTTTTGTTTAACTGCTAATTAGGCAGTGATATTATGGTAAGAGATTTAGTGTTACTGTAACCACAACAAAGTTTAAAATTTTCTCAAATTTACAATATAAAACAAATCTTTATAACTACTCTTAGTCAATACAGAAAGTTAATCATGTTGTAACACTTTGTAAATTATATTGCAGTTTAAATAATAGTTTATTTCAATAACATTGTGATTGCTAGTACTTATGTGTTCTTAGATCATAAACTGACAATTAATAATTAAACTGAAAATAATTGTAAATTTTAAATCAGTTATTGGCCTGTCTTTGTTGACTGGTTGATACCATCATAAACTACAAAATAGTAAGACTGTACAATCCATACTCGCGCTCTCTTACAGCTACCCTACATGCTTGTCTGGCAAGGGGTTGGAACTATCAAAAGTGTCTGGCTAATGAGGAAACATCATCTATTTATTACCCAAGTATTATTTATAAAAATCAGCTTTTATACTATAACGTAAGTAAAATTATAATTTCATGACCATTAAGGGTGTCTGGCAAGGGGTTGCCACGATGTTAAGTGTCTGGCAATGAATAACGTGATTTTTAATAATATTCTAAAGGTAATACCAAAAAATCGCACTTTATTATTTGACGTATTTAGATCGGTATTTTACACACCTTTAGTGACGTTTACCTGCTAAAGCCACTGTAACCCAAACTTCATAATTGTCCATCGTTCTTACCTGTGTTGGGAGAATGCGCTGACAAACTTTCAGCTTTTATAAAATAACGTAGGTCTGGGGTTCACGGGCTCTTCCTCTATAAGGCAAGCCCTGGGTGTCATTTTTATCGTGGCAATAAAAAGTCTAGTGTAGTCCAAATAAACGTTAATAGTAGGAGACAAATAGTGAAAAATTATCAGTAAGTAAACTATACCATATAGAGTCTTTAGGGTCGGTAGAGTTATGCTAGTCTTGAGTAAGTGAAAATATAATACATACATCACAAGCCATTATGACGGGTTTTTCATCATGTGCACCTTGGGCACTATCTATTAGATTACATGTTATTTTAATCAGTCGCTTTCCATTGTCAGCTAATGTATATGTCGTGGATCAAAGATGAATGTAAAAATTATTCAGATTGCCTGGTCAATGTAGATATTGACTAATAGAATGAATGTAATCAATAATTAATAAGAGTCATTATTATGGTCATTGAATTATACTACAGACACAATAGCTACGGTCAGGTTGTATTTGCATATTGACTCACTTTCATAACACTTCTGTTAGTTTAGGATACGCATGAATAGACTTGGTAGGTTTTTAAAATTGTTAAGAATTTTTCTACATTATTTAGGAATACTAATAGAAATGCTATTGAGACAAGAAGTTGCGTAATGAAGCCACGTTTAACATATATTTTTTATATAGCAATTGGTTCAACAGACTCCACAGGAATTTCTTGAATCTCGTCGCAAATTTCATAATTTGCTCGACGGACCGACAAGTCACTTTACGCATATTCTGTTGACTGCCTAGTGATGACATGTTCCTCGATGGTTGCCATTGTATTTGCACCTTTTTTTTTTTTTTTTTTTTGTTGTCGCGGGGAAAGCGTTTTATTACTACCGTCCGCTCCGGGGGGAAGCGGAATAAGAATAAAACGGTTATGCTGGACTAGCCGGTCTTACGACCCAGCATCCCCCTCGCCCGGATGATGGCTATCCGGGCAGCCGCTGGGCCGAGTCCCTACCCCCTATGTACACCCTACCCGACACTACCAGCTAAAACCCCGCGGTGGCCTTCTTCGGCGCTTACGGAGCGATCCCGGGGTATTCTAAGGAGTGCTAGAATTGCTGCCGGAACCGCCCCTGCGCGGTGCTGCGTTGCAGCCCATCTCCATGGGAGGGCTTGGAGCCCCCGCGCACCGATCAACGACAGCGAACGAGGCCTTACCACGCGCGCTGCCGTCCATCTCGGGGTCGCACGATGCTCCGAAACTGGAAGTGCATCGATTCGGGCTGACAGCCCCCCGCTGCGAGCCCGCGACCCCCGATGGCCCCAATTAGTCGCCTCATACGACAGGCAGGGGTTACCGTGGTGAAATTCTCAAAATGCCCCCATTCCACAGGGCGCGAGACGCCGGTCAGTCGTCCACCCGGCGCCTCCTACGTCTTCTCTGGCGGCGGGAGGGATCATTTCGTTCCCGATCCCTCTCGGCACTCTCCTTCTGCGAGATGACGCTCTCGCAGAAGTGGGCCACCGCACGCCAGGACCTCCGGCTGGCGACCATGGACGACACCACGGCCGGCAGCGAGAGGTCTCCTCCGACATTGTATTTGCACCTGCATTGTATTTCCCTTCTTGTGCAACGTAATCATTTTGCAGAGTCATGATTAAATTATTTATGTAAATGGCACAACAACTGGTAATAATAGGAAACAAGAATATATCATTAGAATTGTTATTGCAACAGGTTACGACAATAACCTCATAATGTAATGCCCTTTAGAACTATTTTATTTTAATCGTCGACGGTCGGTTGACCTCCTAATCCCATATCACGCTGCTATTGAGTTCGATCACGATGAATGCTGAAGATATTTCTTTCTGGTTTTGGTTTTTGAAGTGGCAGGGCCAAACTATAGACAGTTTGATCTACAACATGAATGGCTTGACTGAGATTACCACCATCTCATTAACAAACCGATGTGATATAATAGCTTGGTCTCAATTTTTCTCTCTTTCTAAACATTAAACTCTTTCCTTTAAACCGGCAACCGGCTGTAAAGATTACTTAGTATCACATTTCCCACTACTAAAACTGTCTACCAGCCTCTGTATCTCTGTAGCCTCTGTGTACCAGAACTTGTATAGATTTTCTTATTTTGTCATTATTAGTGTTATGTTATATCTGTAGAATAGCTTTAGCAACTTTACTATCTCGGTCAACATGGACATTATTGTTGTCAAGTCACCCTTCACTTTAAAACCACAAATCTGGCGTAGACGTAGCAAATTTAAAAAGATTGAAAAAATACTGATATCTAATTTTAAAATAAACAAAATATTTCTTTGGTGCAGTACATGGCATCATTGAAACCTCCAATAAGATACTTATAATCATTGTTATACAACAATTCAATTATATCAATTTATAACTATTTTTGTCTAAATTGGACGTAAGTATGTCTGTTGCCAATGTATGAGCATGTGAGTCTGAATATAATTAATTATTATCTTGTTTAGGAAAGTGTGGAAACGAAGAAATCCTACACGTTTCAACAACTACAGAAGAATACTGCGATCTTCGCGACATCTTTACTGAAGAAGTTTGGCCTTAAGCAAGGAGATGTGGTGGCTGTTCTACTACCCAACTGTCCTGAATTCCCTGTAGTGGCTTTTGGGGTGCTGCAGGCTGGTTGCAAGCTTACTACATTGAACCCTGTTTACAAAGAACGTGAGTTTAATTTCAATTACAATAATATCGCATATCGCCAACGAGACTGTCACAAAAAAAAATCCTGGAAAGTGCCTCGATGGCGCAGTTGTAATTGCGCATGCGTTACGACTGCTGTGCTGAGGCCTCGGGTTCGATTCCCGGGTCGGGTAAAGTGTTATTGGGTTTTTCTATATAGAAATTGTCAGTATTAGCCCGGAGTCTGGAACCTGTGCCCGGAATGGCGATAGGCTCGCCCCTATCACATTATGGGACCCCAATTCGGGGAAAAGTGGGTGTACTGGTTACACCTCTGCTTACCCATTCGGGAATTACAAACGTGAGTGTATATGTATGACTCAATATCTATCTTTGTATTAGGAAACTACTTCCTTGCTTGTATCCCAATATGGATAGATAATATTAGTAACACCTCGACAACCAGCTGAATGTGTCATGTTTAACGTAGATGGTCAATTAAAAGGCATTTAAGATAAGAACATAGGCATTTAACACACGTCTTTAGGTGGTGAAGATAGTGTTATCTGAAAAGTTATTGTTTTATTTGATAAGACTACAAGCATTAGCGCGCGGGATTAGCACGTTACTGATAAAAACGCTCTGGGGGATTTATGTTCACCGGATACCGACGTTAAAACGGGGTCTAATAAGTTATTACAATAAAATAAACCATTTAACAAGATGAACTAGGAAACTATTTTAGTTAATCAATACATTGTACATAAAATGGTGACTATTGCAAGAAGAGAAGAGCCACAAAGTGACACAAAAGTGAATAATATATAAATACACCAGTCACACACATTGCTCTGACCCCACACTAGGTAAAACCTGTATCGTGGTTATCAAGAACTACGAGGGACTGGTCCCACAACACCCAGACCCGAAACAAATGTCACACAAACATTTGTCTCGGTGCGGGAATCGAACCCACGACTCCTCATTTCACAGTCGGCTACTCGCCGGCTGCGCCACGGAGGCTGTCAACAGACAATATTTTCATGTAACATAGACAATATTTTATGATATTGCGTTTAAAGGTTATACACGTCACACGCGGTCCGAATACAATAAAATATGGTGAATAATTACAGGACATCTTGGGACGAATTAAGGAATTTTGGAGGGTTTTCCTGATTTATTAATTAATTAAAACAAAAAATTATTTCACATTTACACGGTCGGGTTAGTTCAATGCTATATCTATCAAGTTCTCAAAAATATGTAGTTATCATTCAAAATACAAAGTGTTAGTTAGGTTTTTTATGAAACTGCATTTTAGCATTTTATTCAGTTATATTCATTTTCTTAGTTTTTTATTCTATATAAGCAAATGTAGGTTAATGCATTTAGGGGTGTGCGAATATCGTTCGAATCGATTATTGATATTCGAGAATTTTTTCGTATTATTCGGGAACTTTAAAATAATTCGATTCGAGTATTTAATATAATATTCATATTCGATTCGGAATGAATAATTCGTACTTTCGAATTATTCGCACACCCTAATGCATAAGTTTAATTTTGCCATCAATCTTATATAGAGATACACACGACCAATGTTGTGTTTTATTGATCTAATAAAGATAGCAAGCCTAATCTATACATATAATTGTAGATAGCACATAATTGTACTTACGTTGTACATAACAGACGACGTAATGTTGATAATTATCCTTTATATTAGCATTTAAGTGGACCGATACACTACATAAATACGAAAAACTTTACTCCGAAAGTCACAATTTAAATATAAACTAACCCAGCACCTCTTGATTCTCATTTTTTATTACAGTTGAAATCGGCCATCAATGTTCCATCACCGAACCGAAATTAATAGTCACCATACCGCAATGTTATGAGACCGTTTTAAAAGGGCTGAAGAATGCAAAAGTGAATGCTAAAGTGGTTGTCATAGATGTACCAAGCATGCCTATTCCTGATGGAACTATCAGATTCTCCGAGGTTGCAGAGAATGGGGAGATAGACCAATCTCTGCTTGATCGAGTAGAGGTTAAGGGAGATGATGTGGCTTGTATACCGTTCTCCAGTGGAACTACTGGCTTGCCGAAAGGAGTTGATATTACCTATGGGAATTTGCTGGCCGGTATTCAAATTATGCATACGAATCAAACTTGTTTCCCCAGATTGGCTCATGGTAAGTGACTATCGAATCCGTAGAATAGTTTCACTGTTTTGTTTGTTTTCATTTGTTCAATTAAATTTGTTTTCTGTCCATTGATTATCATTATATCGTAAATTTATTTTTCATTGTAAAATTTTTAATATAGGCCATGTTCGCTCTCTTAGACCTTGTATTTTAAGGCCAAGAGTTTATGTAAGTATTAAGTGCATTTAAGTTCCTTTTATTTCCAGACCTCTCAGACCAAGATTTGTTACCTAGTTTCCTGCCATTCTTCCACATTTACGGCCTTGTGATTGGTCTCATGGGCCATTTGGCTAAAGGAGTCAAATTAATTACAATGGCAAAATTTTCTGCTAGCACGTATTTAGATATACTGAGGACACAAAATGTAACATTGCTCAACATTGTCCCTCCAGTTGGTAAGTTATCATTAATAGAAATATTAGTACTTAGTTATATAATTTCCCGTCGCTGGGTACGAACCTTTTTTACTAATAAGAGGGACTAAGCCTTAAACCACGGTAGTCAAACGCCAGTTGGTTAATTTCACACAGGTTTAGAATTGTTTAAGATTTTTCAGGTTTCTTTATCAGGATAAAAAAAACACGCCTGAACACAGATCCAATACAATTTTAAGAAATAAATAAAATAAAATATTAAAGCTATCAAAAGCTACATTTTCTATAATACAAGGTGTCCCAAAAGAAAGTTTATATATTGTGGAGCAATAAAAAAAAAGTAAAAAAAATCATCATCTATAGAAAATATGTTTTTTATTTATTAAAATATACAATTTGGGAATTTATGCCTTAAAAATAACATCGTCCAAATGTAAACCCTCGCGGACACGACACTCATTTATTCGAACGCTGAAATTCCTTATGACGGCTCGGCAAGTAGATTCCGTGATGGCTGCCATTTCGCGACGGATATTTACTTTTAAATGCGCCAGAGAACTCGGCTTATTGATGTAAACTTTAGATTTGAAATAACCCCACAGGAAAAAGTCCATAGGGGTTAAATCAGGACTGCGTGGAGGCCAATTTATGTCACCTCTCCTGGAGATTAATTTGCCCGGGAAAATTTGACGAACTCGTGACAGAGACGTGTTAGATGTGTGTGATGTTGCTCCATCCTGCTAGAACCATGTTCTTCGGTTATAGCCAGCAAATTCTAGCAATTTAGGCACCAAAAAATTATCTAACATCTCCACATAACGCTCAGAATTAATTGTAACGGCGCGTCCTGTTTAATCTTCAAAAAAGTAAGGCCCGATAATTCCTCGCGCCGACATCGCAGCCCATACGGTCACTTTAGGCGAATGTAGGTGTCTCTGATGCTTGTGTTTTGGATTCTTTGCACTCCAGTAGCGAGAGTTCTGCTTGTTCACGTGCCCGTTAAGATGAAAATGAGCTTCATCCGAAAACAAGACGTTAGTAAACGTCGAAAAGCGCTCAATTGCCTGATTTACAAAGTTAAGCCTCTGAATGGCATCCTGCGGCTTTATCTCTTGAACCAATTGAATTTTATAGGGGTGCTTCAGGTCCTTGTGCAAAATACGATGTAATGACGATCTAGGCACGCTTAAACAAATTGCGCGCTTCCGAATTGAAAGACTCGGATCGTCACAAACAGACTGGTTAACACAACACTCTCCACGTTTTCTGCCGTTCTTGATGATCTTGGTCGCCCCGTTATGGGTTTTCTAATGTTGAACCGGTCTCTTCAAACTTCTTAACCCATTTACGAATGAGAGGTATGCTTTGTGCGTCATTTACGTGACGAAAACCTCGAATACTGCAAAATGTTCTACGCGCTGCAGTCGCCGAATTGCCGCTTTTGTAAAACTCTCGCACGCACAACGCGCGGTCCGCTCCCGAGAAACGCTCCATAGCGACTAAATTCCCAAGAGCCGGGCTACCCATTGACATACCCCCCGCGCCCCTCGGATGCGTTGCGTTTACACAAGAAGATAAACAAATATAAACTTACTTTTGGGGCACCTTGTATAATAAAACTATACACTCTATTTGGGAGCCTTGTCTATTTCAATATGGTAAAAGTCTAATTCCAAGCAATGATAATACACCAATTAAATGTATCCATCAATACGTCCAACTAATATACCTAGTCAGGTCATAAATTCTGTCACATGTTTAATATAAAATAAGTGAAACAAGTTTATTCATTATGTAACCATTTATATACCGAAATGAACTTAACAAAACATAGATTCTTATGACACTAAAGTTTATTCAAAATGACCTCCGTGATTTTAAATACAGGCCTTCAATCTGCGCGGCCAGTTGTCTATCGCAGCACGAACGAGGTCCATGACAATATCGGCGGCTGCCTTAATCAAGGATGTCTTGAGTGACTCCAAATTGGGATGAGGCTTTGAGCACGCCTTTTCCTCCAAGTGTTGCCATATCTTGTAATCTAACAGATTCAAATCTGGACTGGAGGAGGGCCAGTCTTCGTGCCGGATGAAGTCGATTTCACGCGCCGCCAGCCAGTCTTGTGTGCTCTTCGCTCTATGAGCTGGCGCCGAATCTTGTTGGAATACCCAGTGCCTGTTATTGAACATGGTATGAGAAACAGGTTCCACAAGGTTCGTCAGGACTGTATTTTGATACACAACTGCATTCGTTTTTACACCTTTCTCACAAAAATGTACCTCTGTTAAGCCCCAATAAGAAACTCCCAACCATACCATGAGCGAGGATGGAAAATGACCTCGTTGGACACGCAGAATACGGTTGCTCGCTTCTTCACTACTGTGTGCGTACACCTTATCATTTTGTTTGTTGTAGCTCTCTTCGACGGTAAAAAAATTTTTATCTGAAAAAAGAATTTCCCGATATTTTTTTCCCGCGTACCGCTTCAACAAAGCGCGGCATCTCTTCAGTCTCAGGTCCATTAGACGAGCATTCATCGATGTCCTGTTTTTCTTCGATATGCCCGAAGCCCTAAGTCTTCATTTAACACCCTTTTCACCGTGGTTCTGCTTAACCCCATCTAAAGGGCCAACAGTTTCTGCTTACGTTTGGGATTTCTTTGAAATCGCGCCTTCACAGCTTTTATCACTGCTGGAGTCCTAAAAGACCGAGGGCGACCACTTCTTGACCTGTCATCTACACTAGAGTCTTCATTGTATCGTTTGATGGTACGATAAACGAATCTTTTGGTTATATTCAAATTTTTCAGTTTGTCAAAAATTTGAATTGGCGCGTAACCGCAACGATGCAACGTAATTACTGCAACACGGTCTTCTTTAAGCGTCCACTCCATATTTAAAAATGAGTAAAATTCTAAAAAGTATACATTTTTATTTTCATGAACAATTTGAAATTCGAATTCAATAAACTTTTTTGTGGCCAGCATTCTAAAATAAAAGTTTTTACTGTGTGACAATACTTATGACCTGACTGTGTATATTCAACTTTCCAGCGATACTACTCGGCAAGCACCCTGACGTTCAAGAGGAACATTTCCGTCATATAAGGCACATAGTGTGCGGAGCAGCGCCCCTCGCTGCCTCCGATGTTCAATGCATCATTGAGAAGAGCAAAGTAAGGAATCTAACTTATTTTATAATAGACAAACTAGCAAAAGGGCTGCCTAATGATAGTTGATGAATTGGATGAAGACATATAATGGAGAAGATTCATCAATAAGCCGTGATAATATATATCATAGAAGAAGTATATGTGCGTTAATTATGATGATTAAGAAGGTGTTTCGAGCACCTGGAAATCTCATTCTTTATTTAAAACGATATAATAAACTGCCGCTTCTTTAATCAAATAACATCATAGTGTTCGGTATGAAATCATTCGAATATTATCAGTATAAAACGCATTTAATTTTATTTATTGTTCATAATAATGTGTAAGAGGATTTGCGTAAAAGTCTGCCAATTTGGATTCAATATAGTGTATATTAAAAAAAAGTCTCAGTTAGACAATATTGATGCCAACGAATTAATATTTCCCAAATATGGAAGTTCTGGAATTTTCGAAAACAAAACAATTAAAGTGAAAGTATTTGTATCAAAACAATAAAATTTGCGACTTGCGATAAAAGCGCAGTTAACATCCTTCATATATGTGTTTTATTGCTTTTTTGTAGAATTTTGTTGATAAGTCCTATTTTTAACCGACTTCAAAAAAAGGAGGAGGTTCTCAATTCGACTGTATGTTGCTTTTTTTTTTTTTTTTTATGTTTGTTACCTCGTTTCTCTGTACTGTGTGAACCGATTTCGACCATTCTTTCTTTGATTGAAAGCTGGTGCTTGTCATTTGGTCCCATAAAAATATGGTGAAGATCTGATGAATATCTTCGGAGCTGGAGAGGGTAACTCCTTAAAATTAAGTAGTATTCCAGTGGTTCTTTTTGCATTACGTTCATTATAAAAGTTAAGTTTCAGTGAGAGAGGGTAAAAGGGGTGGGGGTGAGGGAGGGGGGTGATAAAATTAAAATACACGTAAATTCTAATATCTTCAGCAGCTTTTAACCGATTTTATATAATTTACCACTAAAAAGCAAAAAATAAATTATTACTTTTTAAATAAAAATTAAACCGCCTTCAAAAAAACCCAGACACAACTAAAAAGCAAAAAATAATTGGTTACATTTAAATCAATTAGTTATATGCAATTTAAATCAATTATTTGGAGTCGGTGCCAGCCAAAACATGAAAAAAACAGAATAATCAGGCATACAAAAAAATATAAAATAGATCCAGACTTGGTTTTTATAAATCTAAAAGTAAAGAAAACAACACCGGCACCGACTCCAAAAATAATTGATTTAAATTGCATATAACTAATTGATTTAAATGTAACCAATTATTTTTTGCTTTTTAGTTGTGTCTGGGTTTTTTTGAAGGCGGTTTAATTTTTATTTAAAAAGTAATGTATGTATCTAATGTAATAAAGCAATCCATAAACATTTTATGAATGCCAATGTAAGTCTGTCTTGGTGCAACAATTTTATAGTTCGACCGTAAATTGAGTTTAATAAAATTTTGAATAATGACAGCTGTAATTTTGATAACAGTCAAAGGGTGTCCCAAAAACGTTTCTCACTTGGACTGAGCTGCGAGAAAAAGCTAGAATGGAACGAGAAGCTATCATCCCCATGTTAATATAAGTGCAACCTTTAAACATTGAAGCAGAAGAAGCTACTGATCCCACTGATCGTTTACACGACACAAGCCAAAATGTGTAAAAATCAGTGAATCCGATAATCCTACTAACAAACTTTCGTATCAATCTAATACTTAGTAAAAAAGACAACTAATGATAAAAATTCATTACTCGCAAAATAAATGCCTTTATAAAAAACGGAGTTTGTCTAAAAATGGCGATTCAAGTATACAAATGAATACTAATTTGTATACAAGTATGCAGGCCATATCTAAAACCGCAAAAATAGCACTTCTTATGATCTAGGAAACAGATATAATATAGATTATAAGATATAATAAATAATATCTTGGTATAAATATAGATACAGAAAATATGAAGTCTGATAATAATCTTGAATCATTGTTCGTTGAATATATTTCATTATCAGCTTTTATTTGTAGCTCTGTCAGAAAATAGGAGTAAAACAATTTAACGGGCATACAGAGACCAGGAATTATTATTTTATTACATAAATAGACAATAGTAGCGCCAACAGAACACAACTATGATTAGGTTTCCAGTGAGAGATTAACGAAGTATTTAATGACGTAGTTTGACCATTTATATTCAATTTTTACAAAGGTGCCCTGACCCACCTTTAATCCTTGCACGAAAGAATCAAACGCAATCATGTTTACAAAACATAATATAATTTGATTCATTTATTTCAATTATCTGTCTAGAGATTTCAATTGAGATTGTCAATAATTAATTTTCTAAGACCTTTCAATACCTCTGGTTTAATAAGCACAATTTTCAATCAGTCATTTCGATGGACTGTATTTTAGAACACCACTTAATTAAGTAATATCTTTTATTCATATGCGGGTTTCTCTGCAGCAGTAATGACATCACTTTTTATTTCTAGCGCGAAATAGAGTTCAACCAAGGCTTTGGAGCTACAGAGACGACATCTCTATGCACGTCTACATTGAAAAACACTAAAAACGTAGATTATTCCGCCTGTGGCGTCCCAATGGCCAACTTCAAGCTAAAGTTCGTCGATCCACTCACCGGCAAACCAGTTCCAATTGGAAAAGTAGGTATAAATTGCATAACCAGGAATAAATTTTGTTACATTCTGGTTTATGGTAAATTTAAAAACACGTTAATATTATTGAATTAAAAACATACCGGCGAAGTTTTTTAGTTTAAATAATGACATCATTGTGGTAGAATCAATTACTGTGTCAATTCTTTTGTTCATGATTTTACCACAATGGTACATAAATCATAATATACTTTTAAATATACTATTAAGATGATTTGCAACATCATATAACCAAGGCACATATGATATTAGGTGCGCAAATGTACGTAATTCTTCACTTAATTAATGTAAATTATTTGTTATTAGATTTTTTTTCAATCTTTAACCTTATTTATGTTCCAACAGCAAGGTGAGATGTATGTCAAAAGTCCAACGATAATGAAGGGCTATCACAAAAATCCGACAGCTACAAAAGACAGTATCACTGAAGATGGTTATTTCAAAACTGGTGATCTAGGCTACTACCAGCCTGGATCTGGACTCTTCATTACTGATAGAATAAAAGAACTCATTAAGGTAAGTCAAAATTACAACTAATTTAAAAAACACATTTGTATAAGAGAAAATTGGTATTAGACTTCTGTGCTCTAATTTTCTTAAGAAGAAAGAATAATTTACTGCCAAATGCAAATACTTTATTACTGTCCAACCTTGGTAACATATTTGTTAAACACTTAGACTAATTCGTGAATAAGTTAGTTATGTAGCCAGCTAAAATAATTAATTAATTCTCTCAGGTAAAAGGCATGCAAGTCGCACCAGCAGAATTAGAAAGTATCCTCAGATCTCACCCAGCAGTAGCAGATGCAGCAGTTATCGGTGTCCCTCACGAATTTTACGGCGAAGCACCTAAAGCTTTCATCATTAAGAAGAATGGACTAAAAACTACCGAAGAAGAAATCCAAGATTTCGTAGCTAGTAAAGTCGCGGTGTATAAAAAAATCGAAGAGGTGATGTTCGTTGAAGACATTCCTAAGACTCCATCAGGGAAGATACTTAAAAGGGAACTGAAGAAAATGTATGCATAGTTATACATTATGCTGAGATTATTGATTTAGACTTTGGTGTGGACATTTCCAAGGTTGATAGATACAAGGTATTTGGGCTACAACTTACAAAGCATAGGAATATAAGTGTTAATGATATTAAAATATAGGAGATACCGGTACGTATTTGTTCTAGTGGTATTGTAATTTGGTTACATACAAATGGCGATTAAAGAAATGCGGAATAACCTAGTCTAACGTGAAAGAATGTCTTGCAAATCAAGTGTACAGACTGAATTTGTAAAACAAATGTGCTTGAATAGAATACAGAGCAAAACGGTGATGAGAGATAAAATGATCTATTTAGGCATTATATAAAGGCGTAAAGACAATTTTACATACAATGTAAATTTTATATCTATGGCAGCGTTAGTTTGTGTGCTATCTATTTAATTTAATGTAGGTCGCGGTAAAATGTGATTTATTTTATGTTTTAAATACTGTTGTAAAACAAGTGGTTGTAAGTCCAACTAAGGACTATATTATAAAATTATCATAAAATAATTAATGTAAAACGTGATAGGATTTTGGGCCAAAATTTTAAAATTTCTATGTGAGTGATCACTATAAAAATCTAATTAGGCATTATGGAAATTCTAAATACTAATCTTTACTTAAATGCTAATATTTCGATGTTGGTTACTGAATAATGTTATTTTGTACGTACTTGTTATATTTATAATGCATACAGTTTTAAAAACAAGCAATCAACTTAGCATAATGATATTTTATTTTGAAAATAAGTGGTTTTTGCCTTTAAATAGTTTAAAAGAACAATCATAAGAGGCCTTCTAATATTTTTTGTATTATTTTTATAAATCGTACCAATTATATTGTAGTTTGTTTAAAAATAGTTTACTCCGTCCGTGTATAATACTACGTCGGTTAATATATTTATGAGCTTATATTATTATATGGGTAATCATTTCAGTTTTAAATTCATAATGGCAGCTCAAAAGCAATGTGAGCTGGGTGTGTGCCGTAAAACCTATAAATTCTAAAATAGATTTAGGTTGTCTGCAGATTGCTAGCAATGAGACCCACTATAATTCTGTTTTTCTCATTTTTATTTGTGTGTGCAATAAATATTTTTGTATTAGATCAACTAAAAAAACATAAATGAATTAAATTGTTTATGTTTGTTTCTAAAAAAAGTCGTTGTTTTTTTATCCTGGAACGGTAGTGACCACACTGCACCTGATAGTAAGCGCAGTGCCGTCCAGTTAGAGTATAAAGTAAGTACTGGCGCACCTTTTCCACAAACCCGTATACACAATCAAGATTTGTTATCGCTTTGTTTATACACCCTAAATGCATAACAATAAATAGATAGATGGATTGGTTGTCTCTCGCTACTCAATACTCTAATTGGACGGCATTGCGCTTACGATCGGGTGCTGTGTGGTGACTTTGCCGTGCCAGGATAAAAAAACATGTTTGTATTATTACATTCATACATACATACATACACACTCACGCCTATACTCCCCGAAGGGGTAGGGCTAGGTATAACCAGTAGGTTCACCCCCATACATACATTTTTGTAATTATTATAGTTATTAAAGTATGATATAAAATGTTTTAACGTAGTACATTTGTATTTCACTCTGCAATTAAAGTGGCTCAGGTGTTAGTGAATAAAGAATAATACCAGCCCTGTATTGAACACTGTCCCACAGCTGGGCACGGGCTTCCCCTACTAATGCGAGGTATAATAATTATAACTCGGGATTTATTAGGAAAGTATGTGTATCTAATAAAAACTTTAGATGAAGCATTAAATACTTATAGTAGTTTTTTGGAGAAATTTCGTTTCAAAATAAAATATTTGTTTACATTTTTCCTCAAATTGTGAATGTTTATCTTCTGGCTTCGTACTTTTTTCGTCCAAACATATAAAAACATTTAAATTGTACATAAGCGCCTATGGAATGACTCGTTATGTGATGATGATGTTGTATATTTTTATATGAACTTAATATTAAAACAAGGTGATTCATTGAATTTGGTTTCATTTACTTCAGTGTTTTAAGCACTAGACCCTCGACCGCTTCGTCACCTCCTTGCCCCATGACATAGTGTGAAGACGCTACACAGCAGACCGGCATCATTGTGCTGTGTAGCGAGGGCTAGATTGTTTCGTGCTACTTGATACTCTAACTGGACGGCACTGCGCTTACCATCCAGGTACAGTGTGGTCACTTTACCGTTATTGTTTTAGGATGTAATGTTTGGAAGAATTATACTTCAAGTCACGGATCACATAAAATTACTGAATGAATTTTAATGTATCAAACAGGGATTGTTCACATTAAGAAAACATTTCACGAATTGTTTCAATTAATTTCGTTTCCATTTGCATAGGATTCGAAATCGAAATGCTGATTGTAGTCACTAAACGAAAGTTAGACAAAGTGTTTTTTTGTTTGACAGCCTCCGTGGCGCAGTTTGCGAGTAGCCGGCTGTGAAACGAGAGGTCGTGGGTTCGATTCCCACACCGGGACAAATGTTTGTGTGACAGACAGATATTTGTGTCTGGGTGTTGCGAGATCGAAAGTCTCTCGTAGTCCCTGATACCCACAACACAAGACTCGTATCTTAGTGTGGGATTATATACTACATTACATACATTTCCAAGAGGCTGGGTCACTGTAGTCATAAGTAGAGCAGCTTGAGAGGGAATTATTACTATAGCTGATGCCCGCTAGTTCGTTCGTGTGGAAATTTGAATGTGTATGTGTGAGAACTAACGGCCTGATCTACTTCTAATTCCAAATATTTCTAACTTTAGGTTTTATTTTAAACTTTTTAGAGAATATTTTTCTATAGTGTGTAAATTGGTCTAGACTTCATGAAAAAATTAAACTCTATTTCATGAACTATAGGATTCAATTGGTATGCTATCACAGAGAAACCGTGATTTTTTCCGGGATAAAAAGTAAATTGTGTCTATCTCAGACTATAATCTATCTGCCAAATTTCAACTAGATCCGTGCAGCCGTTCTGGCGTGATTGAGTAACAAACATCCATCCAAACATTCGCATTTATAATATTAGTAGGATTGCCACTGCATTCAGTGGCGGCCCTAGGGCGAGTAGTGCGACTGCTCTAAGCCCCATCATGCGGAGGCTGGGTGAAATCAAATAAATGCGCAGAACACCTGCTTTGTGAAGCATGACGGACACTACTACTTGCCCTGGAGATCAGGTCTATCTATCTAACTACTGTTTATAATCAGGGATAAGTATCTTAATAGTATGTTTAGAGGGGCACCACTTTAAGAACTCACCTACCAAAATTTTGCTAGGTCTTTTTATTTTTTTAGGCAGACGAACATACAGTCCTCCTGTTTATGAATTTACGTTAATGAAGTAGAGACTGGTGTACTTATTTATACTGAATGACACAGTCCCTAATGTAATCACTCATGTGCCAGAGAACTAATAAAGAAAACTTAAACATTTTGTATTTTTAGCGACATCTCTTAGACATTAATGGAACTACTAGTTCTACGTTATCACTGCCATCTACTGACAATTACTGGAGGAAGAAAACATTGTTAAAAATAAAAAAAAGAGGACGTTGTTCACAAGAAAATACTACGATGTGTGTATTGGTACAGTTGTTAGTCTTTGTTAATTTATGATAGTGCAATTAGCATGTTAGCCTATTAATTATACGTGAAAGTTTATAAGTACCTTTATTATAATATCTCAACGGTTTTAAATGAAATTCGAAATGGAGATAGCATAAACTATCTTTATATTAATCTTGGGCTGGTCATGTGTGCAGACGGACAGATGGTAAGAGGAGCAGAGATGTGCTGGAGTGGAGACCGCGTAGGCAAACGTAGTGTGGGGCCGCCTTGCTGCACGATGGACCGACGACTTGAAGAAGGTGGCGGGTAGCAGATGGATGCGGGCTACCCAAGACCGGGATAGTTGGCGTTCATTTGGGGAGGCCTAAGTACGTCCAACAATGAACGGTAATAGGCTGAGATATATAATGTTGGTCACTACTTTTTATCCCCGTTTCAGGTTCGATTCTCGTACCGGTAAAAATATTTTTTTTTGAGTATGGTACAGTGAGCCTCCTAAACGTTCTCGTTCTCGTTAATTCTAAAGCTTCCGTGGCGCCGAGTAGCCAACTGTGAAACGAGAGCCCGTGGGTTCGATATTTGTGTCCGGGGTGTGGGTGTTGTGAGACCGAAAGTCTCTAATAGTGCCTGATACCCACAACAAAATACACTCGTATCTTAGTGTGGGGTTGGGGCTATGTGGGTCTGTCAGCGTTCAAATCTTCAAGGTCATTGGCCCATATACCCCAGTAGATATAGCCTTAAGGCTATAATCAGACCCCAGATCAAGCTATAATCAAATTGTCAACATCACTGGTCTGATTTCCTCGTTTGCCTATCTTTGTAAAACAAGTACATACAGCTAAGATACACTACATTTCACGGACCCACATTCTAATGCGTAGTGTACGTGACAGCATATCAAGTACATATCTAATAGCTGGTTCGCATTACGCCAGTGTTCTAGTCAAATAGCTAGTAACTAAACAAAATGTTCACATTGTAGTCTAGCAATGTTTGACGGAACTGTGTTCTAACTAGATATAAAAGCGAATAAATAAATAAAAAAAACCTTTTCATCCAAATATTATAGAATAAAATGCACTGAATCTATGAAATTAATTAATAAAAATCATTTAAATTAAGTACACAATTACTAAGTAGTAATTAGACTAGAGTTGCTAACCGTCCTGTTTTCCCAGGACATGCCCTGGTTTTTAGAGTGTCCTGGATAGTTTTTAAGCAGCGTCCTGGTTTTTAAAGCGCCCTGATAAGGTTTTTTTAGCCTATATAGGTCCTTTATTTTAAAATTCGCCCACCACTTTTGCAATCATTACTTTAGGGGCGGCGTCTCGGCTCGCAAGTGTTTACGCTATTTTAAAACAAAGATTCATCCTGTTTTTAAACTGAATTGTCCTGGTTTTTCTTATTTCAAATCCTGGTATTTCAATTCCGGGGTTGGTAACCCTAAATTAGACCAACTCATTCACCAATACAAACTAACTACAATTTACTTACTGATTGAGGTTTTTCAATGGTCGAGCAGTGAAGTTAATATTTTTATCGTAACCTCATTGTACATTTACTATATTCCAGTAATCATTCGAGACTTAATTAAACATATATATTTTTTCTTCATATTTTTAGCCGGCAACAATTGATAGCTTTTTCGCGCTTATAAAGCATGCTTTGAATATCCCATGAATGAAAACAAACTCAAGCAAACATAATATAATAATAATATTCATTTTATTTCGGACAGTTTACAATCCATATTAGGTTGCTGGACACTAGAATTTCTTAAATAACCATGTTAGTAAGGGGCACAAAATACAATGTAAAGTCATCATTTTGATACAATTTGCCTTTTGGTGATAAAGTAACGAAGACACAAAAATGGCTTTGTGCTAGAGCTTATCCTCTAAACGTGCTCTAGTAGGTATTAAAAATCTGAATTAGTAGACTCTCATCAAAATTGTTCGACTCAAATAAGTATTGGAATCATGTGAACGTGCACTATTCGTAGTTGGCTAACTTCACACGGCTCGCGCGTCGTCGGTCCGCACTCCGCTGCACTCCGCGGCTCCGCGCTCACTTCGCCTTAGTGACCTGATGAACAAGTGCATTGTTTTTATTATTATTAACTCACTACAGACATTTGTTTTTTGTTACTCATACGGACGTAAACTATGTTTTGTGTTGACTCTTTGTGAAGTGAATAAAGTTTGGAGTTCTTTGTTATAGTGTGTATGTTTGTACAAATCGCCGGCATTGGATTGTGCATCACATATTTGTGTATTTTAGAAGCGGTTAATCTAATCACATTCACATACAAAACATAAATTTACCAATTGTTTATACTATTTTTAAACTTTTTTTGGAGAATATTTCGTTCGTAAACCGACTTTAATATTGCATTGATAATTAATATTTGGTCTAATGGATAGTTTTAAATTATCTCCACGAATCTATTTTCATATAAATAAGGAATGTTAGGTTGAGGGATTTGTTTTTGTTTAATTTATTTCTTATCACTGTTGTTTACCAACATTTCAAGGATAATTGTTGTAAATTTTGATTGTCATGTTAGTTTTGTTAGACAAATGATCGACATTATGATCTGATGCATCAGTTGAACAAATAAGTGTTTGAAATATATCGAAGTGTATATATTAGTTACTATCAGGGATTATAAACTGACTACTTAATTCGAATTTATAACAGCATTTATTGTATGCGATAAAATATTAACGATAATAATAAACGATGAATTATAATAGTATGCAACAAAGGACTATCTATATTTCAATAGATTATTAATAAGCCTATCGATTTATCTCATATCGATTAGGCGATGATAATTAATCACTTTAAACATTAGATAAACATTTTACCGATGATTTCAAGTTGGTATGCCGGTGTAGGGTGTACATAGTGTTAGGGACTCGTCCTCGGATGATAATTGATACCATCTCTCCCGGGCGGCTTAGCGCTGGGTCGTAAGACCGGTAAGCCCCACATAACCGTTTCGCCTCCTTCCTAGGCGGTAGTAATTCGCCTTTACCCGTGAAAACAAAAAAAAGGTACTGCAACTTATATTGGCAACATAGGCCACCCCTACCCGTGGCGATATGTAACTTCCAACTTCCAGACCTATAAGCAACGGCATAAAAGGAAGAGCGTGACGAGGGAAATATTTCTTTGTTATTCTTTACCAATAAACATCTTTATGTGGTATAGTATTCGTTAATTAATAGAGAATTTATTTATATTTGAAGACGAATAATTCTGATGATCGAACTTTTTGACTGGTATCGTAAAAAGGGTGTGTTTATTACCATTTGGCGTGTTCGATTCCCCCTTCACAGGCGATTATTCAAAAATCTTTGCATGCAGTTTATAATCAAAAGGATGTCTTTTTACAGTAATATTCTATCTACAATATTTAAAATACTTTCCCTCCATGTAGCATAGCCGTTGGGACGCTTGTATGTAGGTATACCCCCGCCTAGTATATAGTGTATAGTATATAGTGCGCTATCACTAATGGAACGACAGACAAAAATTTAAAATCGTGATCGTAGTAATTTGACAGCCTCCGTGGCGCAGTTGGCGAGTAGCCGGCTGTGAAACGAGAGGTCGTGGGTTCGATTCCCACACCACGGACAAATGTTTGTGTGACAGACAGATATTTGTGTCCGGGGTCTGAGTGTTTTGAGACCGAAAGTCTCCCGTAGTCCCTGATACCCACAACATAAGACTCGTATCTTAGTGTGGGATCGGGGCTATGTGTGACTGTTAGGTGTTAAAAATAAAATTTGCTGTTTAAGTGAATAATGAAAAGTCATTGTATAAATACGATTATAGAGTGTAAAATTAATGTTTTAATTATTATGAACACGTAGTAAATGTTGTGCTCCCGTGATAAGTTATCTTATCGGTGTGTCCATTAGGCATATGTTAAATGTATGAATATTGTACTAAGTATATTTTGCCGGCGGTAGGGTAATAGGGTAGATTCCTATGTTTAATTTTGTACATTATTCTTTACGCAATCGAATATAATACGCAAAAGAAACTCTTTTGCGAAAACAGAATCCAAATTGCTTGAAAAATGAGGTCACAATATTTATTTTAAATATTGGTATGAGCAAATACTCCTAGGCATAAGCGAAAACGGTGGCGTATTAGGAACATATCGTTATCTCCCTCGCACAACGGTACAGTACAGGCGATTCATAGTACCGTGACGTCACGGTATCAGATATGTATCCTTGTACTGTTATTTGACAACTACCCCTTCCAGCAGATTTGAGTGATG
This sequence comes from Laothoe populi, assembly GCA_905220505.1. Lineage (NCBI taxonomy): Eukaryota > Metazoa > Arthropoda > Insecta > Lepidoptera > Sphingidae > Laothoe > Laothoe populi. The sequence goes on along the minus strand of HG992161.1, from coordinate 4,650,508 downwards.
TCTAATTTACTTATTTTTGTTCGGATTCATAAAATTCTTTCGATAATAGGTTTAAGGTAATGTAACTTGTTGATTAAATTAATAAAAAAAATCGAGTCAACTACCCTATTATATCCGCCCGGATAGCGCCCACCGCACACAGGGTGTAAATCCCTCCATAGTGGCACACACAAAGGTGTCGCGTTCCGGGATCAGCCAGTGTACATCCGGTTTTTGTCGGTGTCCAGAAATGGGGTACGATGTTGTACGTACGTACCCTCGACGGCTTCTTAACCTCCTTGCCCCATGGCGTAGTGTAAAGAAGCTACACAGCAGGCCGGCATGATTGTGTTAGCGGGGGTTAGATCGTCTCTCGCTACTCGAAACTATAATTGGACGGCACTGCGCTTACCATCAGGTAGGTGCAGTGTGGTCACTTTGCCGTGCCAGTATAAAAAAGTAGGTATCAATAATGGAACTTGCTTGCTGGTAGGCTAACCATGAGGCCAAACCTGTTTTACTTATGCCTATTTAAAATGGTAGTTGCATGTGTTTATATCAAGCTGTCTCTAGCTACTTCATACTTTACGATTACCAACACGGTGAAAGAAGAAAGAAAGAAAAACGATTTATTTGCCCAAACCACAACGCGCACATACCACATTAACTAAAACTATTACACTTAAAACTAAGGGGTTTGGTACTTGCACGTCGCAGCTGTGACAGGTAGGTGACCACTCAGCGTATTGCTGTGCTGTGGCACGTACATAGTACAGACCACAACAAAGCGTTGGTTTTCAGTGGTAATTGAACACTTTTCCGTTCCAGGATAAAGATACAATCGAAAACATAAAAACTTGTAAAAACCGATTAAAAAATGAGGCAGCAATTTATATTACCATGTTATTTATACCAATATTACTCAGATACATATTTATCTTCGTTAGGTGCAGATTTGTATGCATATTGCAAATGTTTATTTTCGCTTCGTAAAGTGAACATGCCCCTCGGAGTGTTATAATAAAATCCGAGGACAATGGAAGTATGATGTATAAGTAAAGATAGTATACATATTCCTGCGCAGTACATTATGCGTTATTTTGTGATTCAAACTTCTGGGTGGTATTACAATATTTTTTGTCCTGGCACGGCAAAGTGATCACACTGCACCTGATGGTAAGCGCAGTGCCGTCCAATTAGAGTATCGGCTAGCAAAAGACAATCTATCCTCCGCTGCTCAACACAATCATGCCGGCCTGCTTCTTCACACTACGCCATGGGCAAGAAAGTGAAGCAGAATTATGCCATTCATGCACAAATTATGCTATTTAGTCGGCAGGTGTTTTTCCTCCACGTTGGCTGTGATTCTGAATGACTAGTGGTATTTGATATAACATTTCTTTACTAAATATTATTATTCTTACCCACTGGTTAAAGAAATTCACTCAACAGTCACATACATAGTTCTGACCCTACACTAGGTAAAACCTGTATCGTGGGTATCAAGAACTACCAGAGACCACCGTCCTACAATACCCAGACCCGAAACAAATATTTGTCTGACACACAAATATTTGTCTCGGTTGCGGGAATTGAACCCACCGCATCTCGTTTCCCAGCCGGTTTTCGCCACGGAGACTGTCGGTACTATGTGATTGCCAAGCTTTTTACATGACGTATTGACATAGTGATTGTCTCATAGTGACTATTATTTTGTCCTTAAGTACCAAGTTCGTATTAATGGTTTCTGGATTGCTATCTACAACCCATGATATTTGTATAATTATATAATGATATTTGTCTATTTACTACCTCTAACCATACATCTATACTATAATAAGACTGCAGAGGTACTTTGTCTGTACATTAAATATATTTAAAAAAAATGATTGTGTTACGTTATAATACCTAGTCAGGTCATAAATTCTGTCACATGTTTAATATAAAATAATTGAAACAAGTTTATTCATTATGTAACCATTTATATACCAAAATGAACTTAACAAAACATAGATTCTTATGACACTAAAGTTTATTCAAAATGACCTCCGTGATTTTGAACACAGGCCGTCAATCTGCGCGGCCAGTTGTCTATCGCAGCACGAACGAGGTCCATGTCAATATCGGCGGCTGCCTTAATCAAGGATGTCTTGAGTGACTCCAAATTGGGATGAGGCTTTGAGCACGCCTTTTCCTCCAAGTGTTGCCATATCTTGTAATCTAACGGATTCAAATCTGGACTGGCGGAGGGCCAGTCTTCGTGCCGGATGAAGTCGATTTCACGCGCCGCCAGCCAGTCTTGTGTGCTCTTCGCTCTATGAGCTGGCGCCGAATCTTGTTGGAATACCCAGTGCCTGTTATTGAACATGGTATGAGAAACAGGTTCCACAAGGTTCGTCAGGACTGTATTTTGATACACAACTGCATTCGTTTTTACACCTTTCTCACAAAAATGTACCTCTGTTAAGCCCCAATAAGAAACTCCCAACCATACCATGAGCGAGGATGGAAAATGACCTCGTTGGACACGCGGAATACGGTTGCTCGCTTCTTCACTACTGTGTGCGTACACCTTATCATTTTGTTTGTTCTAGCTCTCTTCTACGGTAAAAATTTTTTCATCTAAAAAAAGAATTTCTCGATATTTTTTTCCCGCGTACCGCTTCAACAAAGCGCGGCATCTCTTCAGTCTCAGGTCCATTAGACGAGCATTCAAACTATGTCCTGTTTTTCTTCGATATGCCCGAAGCTAAGTCTTCATTTAACACCCTTTTCACCGTGGTTCTGCTTAACCCCATCTGAAGGCCATCTTCTTTAAGCGTCCACTCCATATTTAAAAATGAATAAAATTCTAAAAAGTATACATTTTTATTTTCATGAACAATTTGAAATTCGAATTCAATAAACTTTTTTGTGGCCAGCATTCTAAAATAAAAGTTTTTACTGTGTGACAATACTTATGACCTGACTGTGTATAGATATAGATAGATGTGTTTAATATTGTACATTATTCTATATGCAACTGAATATAATACGCAAAAGAAACCCTTTTGCGAAAACAGAATCAAAATTGCTTGAAAACGGAGGTCACAATATTTATTTTAAATATTGGTATGAGCAAAAATGGTTGCGTAGTGGGAACATATCACTATCTCCCTCGCACAACGGCACAGTAATGGTCATTCTGAGAGGTGACGTCACGGGTCATATCATGCATCATTTGACAATTACCCCTTCCAGCAGATTTGAATGGCGTGTAATTTACTTATTTTTCGGATTACTTATTATTTATACTAATTCTTTCGATAATAGGTTTTAAGTAATGTAACTTGATAATTAAATTAATAAAAAAATCATGTCATCTTATCTGATATTCTTAGAGAGGTGCTAACGTCTCTTGTCAATTTATTTTTTATTTAACTTAATATTTAGATTTGCCTTGCCAGATATTTCTATTTGCATAAAGCTAATAAATAATTTGAATCAACAGCACATCTACTTCGTTGATCGTCAAACATCGTCATTTTATTTTTAAACCACTTATGTTTTATCAAATGCAATAAAACAAACAAATATATTTTATTACACCACTATCATCGTTACTTAGATAAGGGACTATCAAAACCAGCTGTTTAATAACATTATAATCAAAAGTGCTCAAACTAGATTGAAAATATGATGTCGAAGAATTTGTTGGTTGTGAAAAGGACTTTAAATAATTTGTGTCAAAGTTCAAAATACGTTTGTGTTGTGAGGAAGCACAGTGTTTGGACTCAAGATAATATTATAAAATCTCCGTTTAAGAATATCGAGATACCAAACAACACTTTGTACGATTATGTTTGGCAGAACTTGGACAAATGGCCGGAAAAGACATTGGCAGTAAGTGGTCTTATGTTTTCATAGCTTTCCGGTCAAATTACACCTTTTGTTGGAGTTATAAGAATCTTCTTGTTTGAATTTGAACATTTTAGAACATTAAAAGTTGAGGCATCATATTCCAACTGAGAGACTAATTCCTCGTGAACATTTATCAAGTGCTGGTTATTAAAAAACATCGACCCAAATCCATGATGAATCCATTTTCTTTTAATTTAACGAAGTACTTCGCATTAATTGATGAATCCTAACTTTTGTAATTAAAAACACCTTGACCAGCACCATATTCATATCCGCCTGGATAGCGACCACCGTACACAGGGTGTAAAGCCCGCCATTGTGGAACACGCATGTGTGTACATCCGGTTTTTGTCGGAGGTCTAGAGCGGGGGTACAATGTTTGGCCGTATTGCGGCCTTCTGAGTACCCTGATACTAGACCCTTGACCGCTACAAAGCTACAAAGCAGGCCGGTATGATTGTGTTGAGTAGCGAGGGATAGATTGTTTCTCGCTACTTGATACTCTAACTGGACGGCACTGCGCTTACCATTAGGTGCAGTGTGGTCACTATGCCGTGCCAGGATAAAAACGTGTTCCAACATTATCTTGATAAATCTAGCTTTAAAGTAGAACCTTTTAATATGAATATCGACCAAATTAAGAAATCGCCATAAAAACTTGTTCTGCATTCGCTTTCCGAAATCATCTTCTCATTGGTCGCTATATTTATCCTGCCCTTTAACATATAGTGTAGTTAGTTTGGCAAATTAAACTTACAATGGCTATAAGTTATATAAATCTGAATTCCAGGTCTGCGCCACTACCGGTCGAGGGTACACATACGAACAAGGGTTCAAACTGTCCAACACATTCGCGGCCAATCTTCGGAAGAAGTTCAATGTCAAAGATGGTGACATCGTAGCTGTGATGCTGCCTAACATACCTGATTACCCAATAGTTGCTATGGGCATCATTGAAGCTGGAGGAATTATTACTACACTTAATCCTACTTATACAGCGCGTTAGTAGCTTTCATTTAGTCATATCAATAAATAGAAATAAGCGCGTATTATTGGAAAAAATAAAGTACAAGATTTTTTCTAAGTTTAAAAATCTCCTGTCACTTCCAATCAACATATCTTCATATCTTTAAGCGTTGGCTCCGTATACAAATCATTTCAAGATTTTTCACTGAATCAGTTGATCGCTTACTACCAGCTGATCCACTAACAATGGTGTGTTTTTGCTACAAAAGTAATCTTTATAACGACATATGTCAACTTACAATGTCATTTGTAAAAAAACAACTATAACTTAATCTCAAAATAAATTTAAGAAAACAAGAAAGTACACTGTTAAAAATAAATAATTATTTTATTACAGACGAAGTCCAACGACAACTCGTATTATCTGATTCGAAAATAGTAGTTACGCTGCCAGAAACAGTTAATGTGATCAGAGAGGCATTCGCGATTGCTAAATTGGATCTCCCAATAATAGTAGTAAACACGAATGGAGAGGCCATACCCGAAAATACAGCGCTTTTCAATGAACTCAGTGAAGATTTACACGTAGATAAATCTTGTTTGAAACAAGTCAGAAGAACTCCAAATGATATTTGCTTCCTACCCTATTCCAGTGGTACTACTGGACTGCCGAAAGGCGTGGAACTCTCTATGAAGAATCTGATTGCTAATTGCGAGCAAATCAACGATCCTCATATTATGTGCCATCATGAAACCACTGGTGAGTAGTGTTTGGAAACTTGTATTACAAGGTTTGGTCTGTTATAGGGCTCATCTCTAGGAGGGCAAAGTATTTGCATAGAGTAAAAGTTTGGGTGTCTTTATTGTGTAGGTCACAGTCTCCTATGGCATAAACGTAATTATGCATCGAAGCTGTGCGCATATGTTAGTCTATAATAATGACCTCCTGATTCTACAAGCTACAAGACTACAAGCTACAAGACATGTTAAATGTAGTGAATGAGTCGTTTAAGGAGAAGGGAATGAAAATTAATGGAAGTAAGACGAAAGTTATGGTGATAGAAAGAGAGGAAGATGTTACGGAATGTAACATAAATATAGATGGTGAGAGAGTGGAACAAGTGAAAGAGTTTGTTTATTTGGGAAGCGTGTTAACCAGAAATGGGAAATATGAGAGGGATATTGAAAGGAGAGTGATGGCAGGTAATAAAGTGAATGGTGCCTTGCGCTCGATAATGAGCAGCCAGGCGGTGTCACAAAAGGCGCGAATGGCTGTTCATAATGGTGTGCTGGTACCGACACTTATGTATGGAAGTGAAAGTTGGGTGTGGCAGAAGAAGCATGAAAGTGGAGTTAATGCGGTGGAGATGCGTTCCTTACGGAGTATGTGTGGAGTCACCCTTGCTGATCGCATGAGGAATAGTGTGATAAGAGATCGTTGTGAGTTGAAGAATGATGTGGTGACTAAGATAGAAAGAGGTATGCTGAGATGGTTTGGCCACATGGAGAGGATGGATGAAAGGCGATTTACGAAAGCTATTTATCGTGCAAATGTGACTGGAAGAGTGGGTAGAGGGCGCCCAAGGAGAACGTTTACGAATCAGATAAACGATCTTCTCCTAAAAGGGCAAATCAGAAGTACCTCCAACCGTCGTAAATGTATGAGAAGATGCATGAATGTGGAAGAGGCGAAAGAAGTGTGTCAGGATCGTAGCTTGTGGCACTCAATAGTCTCTGCCTACCCCCATGGGATACGGGCGTGAGTGTATATGTATGTATGTATGATTCTTTATTTATGAGACGTAATTCTTTATTTCTTTCCAAATGCCTAAATATTTTTACATCTCTAAAGTTGAGAAACTGTTTTCTCCATATGCATGTTTGGGACAAAACGTAGCGTATGTCCTTATCTTGGATTCAAGCTTTCCGCCTACCAAATCTTATCAAGGTCCGTTTAGTGGTTTTACCGTAAAAATGTAACAAACAGACAGAAAGAGTGCTTTCGAAATTATAATACTTGTGTGGATAATTTAGTTCGTAATTAAGGACTATTGGTCTAATCAGTTCTAGTGGCTCAATCTTCAAGCTGAGCAAACTTGATTTGGTTTTGAGTTTTTGATTGAAATCTTGTTGATTTATCTGGTATTTTTTTCCAATAACTTGTCACCTTCCATACCATGGAAGAATAAATTCTGGAACTGCGGTTACCCTCCTATATAAGATACCATTGCATAGGAACAGTCTAGAACATATCAGCAGATGCTGAGTAATATGCCGCTTCCACGTTGTGGGGCGGTTCACGACTAGCTTGTTATAAAATTTTGGTGTTCTACAATTATTACCAACCTCTACTGCTTTTTCCATCATTTTGATGTCAAGTGTTTTATGCTTAGAGTATTTAAGTTTTATGTGACCAGCTGACGTAAGTAAGTGCGAAATAATCAGTCATATAAGACTCAGTCCCGAGCATAGATGTCCCGAGTGATATATAAGCATAATATTGAATGATATCATGCTGACGTCAAAATTACATCAAAGTGTTCACTGGGGAGATACATCTCTCGCTACCCCTATAAAGATACAGGTGTGAGCCACTATTATGCGAAAATTATTATAATTACCATTGACTACAAATGATTGATTAAGCAATTGAAATGTGATAAAAAGTAAGATTACACTTCAATAGACTATAATTGCATATAAAAACGCGTTGTAACAAGTAGACAATCATGATTAAATACATGCAGTTGTATAAATATCTGCGTATTTTCGCATGCCGTGCTTAGTCAATATATATATTATATATTTATTCTGTGAAGTTTATGTTTTTAAAAATTTACCTTTTTAAATTGCTGGTGGTATGATATTCATATCCGCCCGGATAGCGACCACCGTACACAGGGTGTAAAACCCGCCATAGTGGCATACGCAAGTGTGTCACGTTCCGGGATCAGTCAGTGTACATCCGGTTTTTATCGAGGGTCTAGAGTTAGGGTACGTTGTTCGGCCGTTTTGCGGCTTTCTGAGTACTCTACAATAGACCCTCGACCTCTTCTTCACCTTCTTGCCCATGGCGTAGTGTGAAGAAGCAGGCCGGCATGATTGTGTTGAGTAGCGGGGGATAGATTGTCTCTCGCTACTCGATACTCTAATTGGACCGCACTGCGCTTACCATCAGGTGCAGTATGGTCACTTAGCCGTGAAAAAAAAAGTTGATAACTTTAAAATATTTTATAATTTTGTCACTAAATTGATCATTTATATGCATTGAGACGCGGAGCATACTAACCACAGCACGTATTCGATAGCCTTCAAGCCAATCAGACGGTGCAAGAAATATAATTATGTATGAATACGTAAATAGAAAATTGTGTGTCCCATTTTGATCATATTGGGCGCACAGATTTGGCATAGTTAAAGTTTATATGTAGAAGGAGTGCAACCAAAGCAATTTATAAGCCCCACAAGGGTTTTAGCGGATGTATTTATTTAACAAAGGCGAAAGAAAACATTGTGAACTTGCATAATGAGTTAGCTCATTACTATCAAGCTAATTTTCTGTTAGTAGACGTAATTGCGCATGCGTTACGACTGCTGTGCTGAGGTCTCTGGTTCGATCCCCGGATTAAGTGATATTGGGTTTTTCTATTTAGATATACCTACTCAGTATCAGCTCGGAATTTGGAATTGTGCCCGGTATGGCGATAGGCCCGCCCCTTATCACATTATGCGACGGTAATAAATTCGGCGAAAAGTGGGTGTACTAGTTACACCTCTGCCTACCCCTTTGGTGATTACAGGCGTGAGCGTATATGTATTTGTTTTAGCTACACACCAGGACAAGGCCTTAGTGGTGCTACCATTCTTCCACATATACGCTGCAAACGTCCTGATGTTCCACAAGATGTCAGCAGGCGTCAAACTAGTGACCGTGGCCAAATTTCAACCCGAGACGTTTTTTGAGGCAATGCAGAAATATCAGACGAATCTTTTATACGTGGCCCCGCCTTTAAGTAAGTATTGTATTAACCCATTCTAAAGACCTTAGTGAGTCATGTGGCCATACAAAATGGCAGTAAGTTGTTACTTAGCGTGTTCTACCGTCTGTATCAGGGCGAATGCTCTGAAGAATTGTTTGATCTTATCCCATCCTCTCCCTTCCATACCAGAAGCACGCGTACTGGCTTGCGGAGCCACAGCTTCGTGGTGTCTACTACCACGGCCCAAACCAAGAGCAGAGCAAATTCGTATTTTTGCCGCACCATCAAGCTATGGAACAGTTTGCCACTTTGCCAGATACCGTGTTCCATCCTTCCTATGATCCTGGGTCCTTTAGGCGTAGTGTGAAGAAGCTACACAGCAGGCTGAAATGATTGTGCTGATTAGCGAGGGATAGATTGTCTCTCGCTACTTTATGTCTTGATACTATAACTGGACGGCACTGCACTTACCATCAGGTGCAGTGTGGTCACTATGCCGTGCCAAGATAAAAAAATCTATACTATAATGAAGCTGAAGAGGCACTTTGTCTGTACATTAAATATATTTACAAAATTTGGATTGTACCGTATATTATATTATCGATATAGAACCCAAAACAATTATTTTTGGAATTATTGTCTGTCTGTCTGTCAAGGCATCACGTCCAAAGTACTGTATTACGACAAAAGAATCAACCATAAAATCAGAATGTATCTCGAGGTAACTTTAAACTTTTGTTTCATTTAAATCAGTGCATTCAATCAAAAGTTATACCTGTTTAAACAATAATCTGTATTATGCAAAGAGTAGTTGTGAGAGATGATTTTGAGAAATAGAAGATAACTTCCACGCGGGCAGAGCCTCCAGGCAACAGCTAGTATGGAATAAAATTAAATAAATTAATGACAGAAACTGTCATGACGACATACCAATCAGTCCATCCCGTGACCATGAAAGCTGTTGTTCCGAAACGTCAAGAGTAAGAACTAAAATACGCTGCGATAAAATTAGTTTTATAAACTTATTATTTCTTCAGTACTCATGATGACTTCACATCCAGCTGTCAAAGAAAACACCCTTCAATACGTGGATATATTAGTAAACGGCGCCGCACCATTATCTGGGTCAGATGCTCAGCGGTTATTCGAACGAGCTAAGGTAAGTTGGAAGTCTTTGCGAACGCCTTTGGAATAAGGAAAGGAATGGTAGGCAGTGGCTTTGCTGTGCCCTGGCATTGCAGAAGTCTATGGGCGGCGGTGACTACTTACCATCAGGTGGCTCGTCGGCTCGTCTTTTTTTTCCTAGCACGGCAAAGTGACTACTCTGCACCTGATGGTAAGCGCAGTGCCGTCCAATCAGAGTAGCGAGAGACAATCTATTCCCCGCTACTCAACACAATCATGCCGGCCTGCTGCGTAGCTTCTTCACACTACGCCATGGGCAAGAAGGTGAAGAAGCGGTCGAGGGTCAATGTCCGAGTACTCAAGACCGCAAAACGGCCAAATATCGTACCCCAACTCTAGATCCCCGACCGAAACCGGATGTACCCTGGCTGATCCTGGAACGCGACATACTTGCGTGCCACTTTGGCGGGTTTTACACCCTGTGTAAGGTGGTCGCTATCCGGACAGTAAAAAAAATTTTAGCAAGAAAAATCTCACTGGCTGAAATAAAAGCAAACGTAATTCTATTATTAGCTTTAGTTTTTGACATTGGTACTTTTTCGGTTTCTCTTCAGCCTCTAGAAGTCCACTGCTGAACATAGGCCTACCCTAAGGATTCGGTTGTCCTGTTTCGGTTCAAATACACAAAAGTGGCCTTAACGTGAAATATTCATCCGTAATATCTTATTTAACTCACAACTGGCTACTACTAACGTACGTAATGAACATTAACTACCGAGTGACAGACTGATATAGTTTTAGATTGACAGTTAGCCTGTACTGCAGCATTTAGCTAAATAGGGACTTCCATAGTCGGATCAATTATTATTATTGTATTTTTTTTATGTGTTTTAACGCTCCGCCAATAAAAAATCTTTTCTTTCTTTCATTTTTCTTTCTTTAACACACGTTATGGCCGACAATATATACAGGCTGGGAGCTTCTCTAAGAATAAGTATTGGCACAGCGGACGGGTAGCCGGGAAGCCGAGAGGCTGTGGGTTCGAATCCCGCACCGAGACAAATGTTAGTTGTTCCGGGTCTGGATGTTGTTGGACCGTAGTCCTTCGTAGTTGTTGATACCCAAATACAGGTTTTACCTAGTGTGGGTCAGAACTATGTGAATGTTGGGTGTATTCATTATTTACCTATTCAATTGTATCTCCAATTCCAGCGCAAGCTCGACTTCCGACAAGGTTATGGGTTGACAGAGACGTCGCCTACTGTTGCGTTAACTCCATTGGGCTATACCAAGAACTATTCCAGCACTGGTCCGCCCATACCAAGCACTGATCTCAGGATAGTAGATAGTAACTTCAAGAATCTGGGAGTGAATGAGGTATAAATTACAATATTTTTTTTATTTCTTATACCGGCACGGCAAAGTGACCACACTGCACCTTTTTTTTTTGTTGTTGTCGCGGGGAAAGCGTTTTATTACTACCGCCCGCTTCGGGGGGAAGCGGAATAAGAATAAAACGGTTATGCTGGACTAGCCGGTCTTACGACCCAGCATCCCCCTCGCCCGGATGATGGCTATCCGGGCAGCCGCTGGGCCGAGTCCCTACCCCCTATGTATACCCCACCCGACACTACCACCTATAACCCCGCGGTGGCCTTCTTCGGCGCTTACGGAGCGATCCCGGGGTATTCTAAGGAGTGCTAGAATTGCTGCCGGAACCGCCCCTGCGCGGTGCTGCATAGCAGCCCATCTCCATAGGAGGGCTTAGGAGCCCCCGCGCACCGAACAACGACAACGAACGAGGCCTTACCACACGCGCTGCCGTCCATCTCGGGGTCGCACGATGCTCCGAAACTGGGAGTGCATCGATTCGTGCTGACAGCCCCCCGCTGCGAGCCCGCGACCCCCGATGGCCCCAATTAGTCGCCTCGTACGACAGGCAGGGGTTACCGTGGTGGAATTCAAACGCTTCCGTTCCACAGGGCGGGAGATGCCGGTCAGTCGTCCACCCGGCGCCTCCTACGTCTTCTCTGGCGGCGGGAGGGATCATTTCGTTCCCGATCCCTCTCGGCACTCTCCTTCTGCGAGATGACGCTCTCGCAGAAGTGGGCCACCGCACGCCAGGACCTTCGGCTGGCGACCATGGACGACACCACGGCCGCCAGCGAGAGGTCTCCTCCGACGACTGCTCTGAGAGCGCTGCGCTCTTCGTCCCAGGCTGGGCACTCCTCCAACGTATGTTGGGCCGTGTCCTCGCGGCAGTTGCCACAATGGTGGCACACGGCAGACACCTCCTTTCCGATCCGACACAGGAACGAACCGAAACACCCGTGGTCCGTCAATACCTGCACCTGATGGTAAGCGCAGTACGGTCCAATTAGAGTACCGAGTAGCGAGAGACAATCTATCCCCCGCTACTCAACACAATCATGCCGGCCTGATCTGCACAACGAGGGTCTCGTTAGTACCCAGAAGGCCGCAAATCGGCCAAACATCGTACCCCAACTCTAGACCCCCGACAAAACCGGATGTACACTGGCTGATCACAGAACGCGACACACTTGCGTGTGCCACTATGGCGGGTTTTACACCCTGTGTTCGGATTTATAAAATCCTTTCGATAATAGGTTTTAGGTAATGTAACTTGTTGATTAAATTAATAGAAAAATCGTGTCAACTACCCTGTTCCTATTTTAAGACTTTTGACAGCCTCCGTGGTGCAGTTGGCGAGTAGCCGGCTGTGAAACGAGAGGCCGTGGGTTCGATTCCCACACCGAGACAAATGTTTGTGTGACACACAGATATTTGTGTCCGGGGTCTGGGTGTTGTGAGACCGAAAGTCTCTCGTAGTCCCTGATACCCACAACACAAGACTCGTATCTTAGTGTGGGGTCGGGGCTATGTGTGTGACTGTTGGGTGTTATTTATTTATTTAAGACTGGAGAGATTCTAATAAGAGGTCCGCAAGTAATGAAAGGATACAGGAACAATCCCGAAGCTAACAGTGAAGCGTTCACACCTGACGGCTGGTTCCGGTCTGGTGACCTGGGCTTTGTAGACGATGAAGGAATGTTGACTGTGGCTGACAGACTGAAAGAACTCATAAAGGTAACATTTTGTACAAACACTTACATATACATATACACTCACGCCGGTACTCCCCGAATGGGTAGGCAAGGTGTACCAGTACACCCACCTTTGCCGAATTTCGGTCCTATAATGTGACGGGGGCGAGCCTATCGCCATACCGGGCACAGGTTTCAGACTCCGGGCTGATACTGAGAATTTATAGAAAACCCAATAACACTTTACTCGACCCGGGGATCGAACCCGTGACCTCAGCACAGCAGTCGTAACGCATGCGTAATTACACCTGCGCCAGGCAGTCAACATTTATACTTGTAACGTTCTTTGCGCCTTAAATACTTGAGTTGCGTTATAGTATTTGGGCGTTAAAAGCCAATACCTTACACCAATTGAGAACCTTCGCGTTTTTTTGAAGTCGGTTAAAAGTAAATTAGATTCATGGGTCTGATATAACATGCTTCTTCCAGGTCAAAGGCTTCCAAGTCCCTCCAGCAGAACTGGAAGCAATACTTCGAGAACATCCTTCAGTGACCGATGCAGGTGTTATAGGAGTGCCACATCCGGTCAACGGAGAATCTCCCAAGGCCTTTGTAGTTCTAAATAAAGATGGGAATATTTCAGCCAAAGATCTCAGCGATTTCGTCAATGAAAGAGTAGCTCCGTACAAGAGAATTAAAGACTTCGTGTTCATAGATAGCATTCCTAAAAGTCAATCAGGGAAGATTCTGAGAAGGGTCCTGAAGGAACGGTATAGTTAGATTGGAATGGAAATTCATTAAACTGTCACATTGTTGGTTCTTTACTCAAAATAGTCATGGAGACTGACAGAACGAGAGACTATACCGCCCATACACCCGCCATTGTAACTCCTGTTTAGCCAGGATCAACAATGGCACGTATTTTTTCGACACCGAGTAATGAAACTCGGCGAGTCTCTGGGAATGCTTAATAACTGTCTTAACTTTATTTTTAAATCTACCGACAGAAGTGAAATCGTAAAATTTTGGAATTACTATGTTCGTTTTTGAAACAGCGTCCATGAAGTAGTATTTTTTTTGTTTATGATCGTTAGTCGATAATTACAGAACTTCATAGGCGAGCATATCAAAAGAAAAATAATCTGGGCGTGACGGTTACGCGAGTTCAGTGCCTCTTTTGTATATAGCTCACTTATATCACATATATACACATATACATACATATACGTCTAAGATACAGGCTAGGCCTAGTTTAGACGCTAGTGCCAATCTTAAAAAGGTCTAAATCATGTTATGTTGTTTTATGTTAAGATGCTTAGATTAAGATAAAATTGTATAAGTTTAAATTAATAAAGTTTATTATTATTATTATATACACTCACGCCTCTAATAGGCCAGTTTACTTATTATTCTACATGGTCTATATTATTAAAGTATTATCATTAATAAACATGAAACATAAGTTTCCAAGATTTAATTTGCATTTATATAAAGCAACTTTATTTTTCCCACCAAAACGCTACCAACTGTCATGGCCCCTCGTGTGACGTCAGCAGCTGCAAAACGAATAGAAGTTTGGCTCAGTATTTTAGATGTTTCGACCGGTGACGACATGCATGACTGATGATGTTTCATGTCACGTGACACAATATACTTTTTTTATATTTGTTCCTTGAAAATATGAAATAATCACATATAAATTAATAAAACTCGATATTATTACACAAAAATCTATTAAAAAAAACAAAATTCTTTCAGGTTTTCACTAACTGTCAACTACCCTATCCCTGTAGGGGTAGGCATAGGTGTACCTAGTACACCCACTTTTCGCCGAATATACACACACATCTGTTTATATGTATGTACATGACCGTGATGGTCACGTTTTTTCCCCATCCCAAAAGTTCTCAACGTACCCAAAAAAGTTTTCCTTTTAATAAATATTATATAAATCATAATTATAACGTTAAATAAACATAATGATACATATAGTATTACCTATCATGTCAACTTTGGGTTAATATTGAAGAGGCTTACGTGAAAGTAATTATTTTTGTCTCCATTAACTTGGAAAAAGAATAATCAGTCATTCTAACGAAGGTCATTTCTTTGCTAGTATTTGGTGTTTTTAACCGACTTCAAAAAAGGAGGAGGTTCTCAATTCGTCGGAATCTTTTTTAATGATAGTAGATCTTGGACATAGTACATTATTTGAGAAATGAGCCCAAAATCATAGCATTTCACGGATCCCACTTTAATAGAAAACTGTGTTGTTTGTCGACTTCGAAATGGTTTCTCTATCAAACGCGTATTTGTTTTGGTTCTTATTGATAAAGAACTTGGCGTAATATTTTACTTTCCTGAATAGTTAAATTTAACTATTTAGGAATACCTTACATGTATATTATAATCATAAGAACTAAATAAATAGTGTTTATAATAAAATATCAATACTATGGCATTGAATTTCACTATTTCCCTAGTTTTACGACGTGTTAAGGCGCATCCTGTGTACGGCGCGGTGGTCGCCATCCGTGCGGAAATGAATATCCTACCACCGACCATATGTATTTATAAACTTTAGTTTTGTATTATCAGTAAAATGTTTAATCGGCTGATAAGCTACTGGAACAAATGAAACAGACATAATAATATTAACAGAACAAAGTCTACGTACTTAGTGTCAATAAAGATATATTTTTTATCACTTTTATATCTTATAGCTGTTGCTCGCGGCTCCGCCCGCGTGGAGGTCATGCTTGAGACAAAAAGTATACACTACAAAATACAAATTTTCATGCATTTAACTTCAAAAATGAAGGATTTTCATACAAACTTTCTTACCCTATTTAACCCCCTTAGGGGGGGAAATTCCAAAAACCCTGAAATATGTGTTTTTAATTTTTAACTGTAAGGCCAAATACCAAATTTCATGCGTTTAACTGCAAAAATGACAGATTTTCATACAAACTTTCTTCCCCTATTTTACCCCCTTCGGGGTGGAATTTCCAAAAATCCTGAAATATATATTTTTTATTTTTGACTAAAAGGCCAAATACTAATATTCATAAACTTAACTTCAAAAATGACGGATTTTCATACAAACTATCATCCCCTATTTTACCCCCTTAGGGGTGGTATTTCCAAAAACCCTTCCTTAGTGGATGCCTACGTCATAAAAGGTACCTACTGTCAAAATTTCAAGTCTCTAACTCCAGCCGTTTTGGCTGTGCGTTGATCGATCAGTCAGTCAGTCAGTCAGTTTCTTCTTTTATATATACAGATTTATTTTTAACAAAATAAATTGGGGAGCTTTAAAAATGCAAATTTTCGAATAACAATGAAAGTTAATTTGTATCTAACTAGTTATACAATGAAATATGATTAACTAGCTGTTGCTCGCCGCTCCGCCTGCGTGGAGGTTATATTCGGGAGCAGAAGTATACAATCCAAGGAGTTGTCTTCTGCACTGAGGCACCTGTAGCGATTGTCCATCGATTGCCTCTCAGGTGTTGTGCCTGAATCATGAGATTGCATTTAAAGAATACCCCATAAGTTTAACCTCACTTTGTCCCTTTTAGGGATGATTTTTCATAAACGTTGAAACACGTATTTCTTTATTTCCTAACAAAAGCCTAAATATGAATTTATAGATCCCTAAGTCGAGGAATAATGGATTTCCCATACAAATTTTGAACTTCTCTTTGACCCCTTTCAAGGTTGTTTTTTGAGAAAAAAGATAGTCTATATCCTTCTCCAAGATATAATCTATTCCCTTACCAAATTTCATTACAATCCGTTTAGTTGTGAAGAAGTAACAAACAAACAAACAGAGTTACTTTCGCATTTATAGTATTAGTATGGATATAACATTTGTTTTTAAGACCATACAATGTAATAGGCTAGTTGACTGTTTTTGGGAAACTGTTTTATTTTATTCTTCATGGTCTATATATTTTAAAATATCATCATTAATAAACATAAAACATCAGTTTTCAAGATTTCATTTGCATTTTTATAAACTAACTTTATTTTTCCCACCAAAACGCTACCAACTGTCATGGCCTTTCTTGTGACGCGACCCTCCGAAACTAATAAACGTTTGGCTCAGCGTTTAATATTATGTTTCGGTGACGGTGACGTCATGAATGACTGATGGGTGTTTCATGTCACGTGACAAAATGCTTAATTTTATTTTACATATTTGTTTCTTGAAAATTTTAAATAATCACATTTAAATAAACAAATTGGTTTAATTTTCAATATTTTGAGACTATAATTTATTATAAAAAAAATCTATCAGGATTTCACTTACTGTCAAATACCCTATTCTTATTTAATGACGTTTCTCCTCATTCCGTGCTAAAAAAGAAATAAATTCAAATTCTATACTTTGGACATTACGGAACATAATATATCATTTCATTTCATAGATAGCCTGTATTTTCCTGAGGAATAGCGTCTTACCTTCTTCAATTCAACTCTATTAAGTGATTTTTAAAATAAATACACATACACTCACGCCCGTAACCCCCAAAGGCGTAGGCAGAGGTGTAACAGTAGTACACCAACGCCGAATTTATTACGGTCCCATAATGTGATAGGAGGCGAGCCAATCACAATTATTCACAATACGCCATTGGCAAGAAGGTGAAGAAGCGGTCGAGGGTCTAGTGTCATAGTACACAGAAGGCCGCAAAACGGCCAAACAGACTTTAAATCTAGCCAGTCTTTTATTGTAGGATGTAACGCTACGCCCAATACCACTTCGATAACTCAAGATTTTTAGACACCTATTCTGAATGCCCTCGAGGCGTTCAACGTGAACTAAGTAGTATGGAGACCATACAACTGATCCATATTCAAGCACAGATCTTACAAGGCTGTAGTAGAGCAAGAGCATACTGCTGGGCTTTTTGAAAGATTTACTGATACTAACAACAAATCCGAGTAGTTTGTATGCTTTAGTCACAATGTAGTTGTAGTGGTCCCGGAAAGTCTGCTCCTGATCAAAGATTATTCCAAGATCTCTGACGCTACATTTGCGACCCAAAACGAGACCTGCTACTGTATATGGAAAAGAAATGTTGTTTTTTATTGTAAAAGAGATGGTAGAGTATTTGTCTGCGTTAAGCGACATTTTGTTAACAATACATCATTCATATACTGTGTTCAAGCCATCTTGTAAACGTAAGGCATCATCTTAAGCAGAATCAACTATTGAGTATATTTTTAAATCGTCTGCGTAAAGCAAACAGGGACAAGATAATTTTTTAATTAAATCATTAATAAAAATGACAACAATAGTAGACCAAGTAGGATCCTTGAGGAACTCTGGATGGAACAACTATTTCAGATGATAGAAAGCCCCTAACTGCTACCAACTGGCTCCTGAGTAAGAGATATGAACTTATCCAACGCAACAAATCTCCACTGATACCGAGAGTATTAAGCTTGTTACAAAGGAGTGGGTGGTGGACATTATAGAAAGCTTTATGGAAATCAGTGTATATAGCATCCACCTGTTGACGGTTTGCGAAAACAGAACACATGTAGTTTTTAACCGACTTCAAAAAAAGGGGGAGGTTCTCAATTCGTCGGATTTTTTTAAATTATGTTTCCCGATTATTCGAAGACGCTTGGACCGATTCGGGAAATTCTTTTTTTGTTTAAAAGGCTATACTTCCCAGGTGGTCCCATTGGCACCAAGTCAGGATCTGATGATGGGATCTCAGAAAAATCGAGGGCAACCCTCAAATTTTATAGGGACGCATAATTTGTTTTTAATTGAAGTCGGTGTACTTTTTATGAATTAAAAACTTAAATTAAAAGATTACTAATCGTAGATCTGCGGTTCAGAAACCCATGCTGGCAGGTGGAGATATGAAACGAGACGTGGTTATAATATTATCTTATCATGGTTATTAGGTGATCATAAACAAGCGATTCGAATACCTTAGCAAATGATAGAATGCTAATTGGCCGATAATTTGCGCAAAGACATTTATAGCCAGACTTATAAATAAGAACTATGATGGCTTTCGGCTACAGAGTCGGAATCACACCTGCCCACACCCAAGAGATTGTTTTTTTTTATAGCATAGTCCGACAAACGAGCCTGTGGGTCACCTGATGTTAAGTGATCTCCACCGCCCATGAACATCCACAATACCGAAAGTATCATGTATGCGCTGTCGGTCTTAAAGGACAGGAATAGGGATTAGGGAAGGAAAGGGGGAATCTGGGCCTCCGGATATCTCACTTACCATACGAAACGCGACAGTGCACTGTCACTTTACGTTGGTTTTATGTGAGACAGTGGTACTACCCCGGTCGAGCCGGCCCATTCATGCTGTAGACATATATGTCTACAGCGTGGCTCTACCACTATGGTTGAAAAGGATATGCCAGGGAAGGCCCAAGCTCCTTGATACTCCAGCCATTTTTCAATTTTCTGCGAGCCAACGCAATTAAATACGTATTTAAAAGGTATGCAAAAAAGGTATACATTTTTTTTTACAGCAATTAGTTTTTAGTCTTTCATATTTGTTCTTGAAACACATATTGACAATGATATTCGAGTGTTTGCGAATAGCGTTCGTAAAAGTATCACTGATTACAACGATAGACTAGAATACTTTAAGATGCTTAGTTTAAAAGAGAGACGCAATATTGCTGATTTACTCATTCTGCATAAGATAGTGAATGGTTCTATGGATGCATTCCTTATTAATCAATTTTACTTTAGACCCAGATCCCGTGCGATACGCAATCCACGTATATTTGACATTCCAACGACAACACTGAATACGTCACATAATAACCCCCTCATACGAATGGCAAGGTCGTACAACGAGTGATCTGAAAACTATTCTGTTGACATATTTTCACACGCATACGATTCATACAAGCGCTCCTTGCTCACCTACCAAATCTAAATAATGACAAAATTATAATTATACTTTAACTGTACAACTTATCACAGCTCTCATAAATTATTTTTGTATTATTTTGACATAATGTTTCATGAAATTTATTAAGTAATTAAAAATTTAATGTTTTTTTTTAATGAGATGATATTTATTTGTATTTTTTTTTAATTATTGTTCACTTCATATATTATTATTAAATTATTTTAAATCTTAATTTATGTAATGTAGCATTAAAATATCACTACTATTAAATGTCATGCATGCTTATGATCTGATTAATTACATTGTATTTTAATAATTATAATGACATGTGTAACATAATCTAATATGTAATTATTCTGTTAGTATGCTAAAGATTATAAAATAAAATAAATACGGAACGATAATATTTTTTTAAAACATAATAGCACAAAAATAAAAAGGGAACTCGGGTACATTAATCGAGGGCCACAAATATTCCTTCAAAGAGCGGCATGCAGCCGACATTATCGGTTATACCAAGTAAAAACTAAGTAAATATTCGTAAGTTGTTTATTAATTGTGTAAAGGCAATGAACATCAACAACAACATCACATTTATTTATTATCAGCTGTGCCCGCGACCATTATGTATAACGAATTATAATTCATTGTAATAAAACTTAGAAGCTTCCAGTTTATAGGATACGCACACTATAGCTAGGCAAAGATTTTCATTATCATCATACTTTTCATTCCGGAAGGGTAAGTAGAGATGAAACTTATTACGTTTCGCCGAGGTTATATCCGTCAAATTATGCAAGAGCTGAGATTATGACAGCCTCTATGACGTAGTTGGCTGGTTGTGAAACGAGAGCACGTGGATTCGATTCCCGCACCGAGACTAATGTTTGTGTGCCATATTTCAGGTCTGAGTGTTGTGAGAAGCTTCTCGTAGTTCTTGATACACAAGATAATAAAATTTTACTGTGGGGTCAAGGCTATGACCGACCGCCCAGAAGTCGAACTTTGACCGTGACTCATTATTTCATACAAGCGTTTGTTCGGATGGAATCTTGCAACTCAATTTTGATGCAGATATCTTCAACCGATTGAGCTGAAATTTTATATACACGTTCAATTTGGATGACAATGCATAGTTAGCTATGTGACGTCATTCTAAATGACAATATAACATGACGGAGCACCCAAGATGCCGGACTAAGAGTTATTTTTAATGAACTCCTACAGTATGGGTATCAAATGAAAGGGCTTGCTGAGAATAACTTGAAAAATACAGTGACGTCACTCTAAATCCAAAATGGCGGACTAAGTTTTGTATCCTTTACTACAATATGGGTGTCAAATTGAATTACTTGCTGAGAACTTAGTTGCGAACGTGTAGTAAAACTACAGTAGCCTGTGTTTTGTGTTTGACATTGACATTATGAACGTAAACAATGAAACAGTGAATATTTAATTTAATTTATTTGTATTCGTTTGGGTCATGTCTGTTTACCAATATTTCTTGCCAAAGTTAGGGTCAGGGACCATTCGTTATATGAATGTAGTTTGGGTGGTGGGTCTATTGAGCATATCTTTTTCAATAATCCCATCATCATTCACCGCCCTGATAACTTTAACTGTTTACTTGTAACTTGACACATAACGTTCATTTTATGTTGATTTCTCGTTTATTGAAATATTATCCAGATATTTATAAATAACATAAAATTAAGATTATATGGTAATATTGTTTTTTATATCCCATTCACTTTCTAAATGATCGTCTTGTATTTATACTTTGTCTTGCTTGGTTTCGCTCGATATTTCAACTGCAAAATTAGGGCAGTTTTAGGCATAAACTTTTTAACGTAGTACCTATGTGCAACAGTCTCACTTGTTGTTGGTAAAATTGTTCAAAAGGACAAAGCCAAAAACTCAAAAAAGAAGAAGAATTTCTTTGTAATACATTTGAGCTTTGTGCACTAATTTTCCATATAAACTTACTATGTCAAACTTCACTCTTCTCTGTGTGCGCAATATGCTTAAAAAGAAGTACAAAGGAATCAAACCGCCTTTATATCAGCAGTCCGATGCACTAGCACGCTGTCACTGTTTCCTTGCATCCTGCCATTAATATTTATCACAGCGTCTGCCACACTGCCCGAGTAGACCTTACTTGAATTCATATCTTTATTTCGGTTCGATGACGCAAGGTGTGAACATGTCTAAAATCATACGCCGCGGGTTGACGAGTTTCATCCGAAAAAACGTTTGGACCAGTGAAAAAGTGATCTTATCTCCTTACAATGATGTAGAAATTCCAACGACAACTACACACGAATATGTGTTTAGGAACATGGACAAATGGGCAACAAAAACGGCCGTGGTAAATATTTTTTTATTCCTAATTGAATAGTGGATAAATCTGATATCGTTACGTACTTATTTGCTACCCTCGCGTTATAAAAATACGGGTCAATACAGTAATTCACACATCTTCTAAACCTAAATTAAAATTTATTAATTTCAATAGGTTTAACGACAGCACGTATATTTTGCAATAACCTTTAAAGTTTACCAAAAGCATAATTCTTAATATATACACCAAGTAGAGATAAACACAACATAAAAAAATTATCAAGTACGCGGGCTTCCTCGGGTTCCATATGTGTTGGATGGCAATTCAACTTATCTGTTACAACAGCTCAATTCTGTCTTACTCATCTATCGCCCAAATTTTACAAATTAATTCTCTTTTACTTTTTTCAGGTATGCGGTATAACAAATCGAGAATACACTTACGAACAAGTGTACAAGCTCTTTAGAATATTCGGAGCGAATTTAAGAAGCAAGTTTAAAATCTTAGAAGGCGATGTAGTTGCAATAATTCTTCCAAATGTTCCAGAGTTTCCTATTTCAGTATATGGAGTAATGGCTGCTGGTGGAATAGCTAGTACTATGAATCCTGGTTATACTCCGTGTAAGTTTTGTCACAATGAGAGTTATCTATAATAGTAAAATAATTACAGCCTCCGTGGCACAGTAGGCAAGTAGCCGGCTGTGAAACGAGAGGCCGTGGGTGCGATTCCCACACCGGGACAAATCTTTGTGTGACAGATATTTGTGTCCGGGCTCTGGGTGCTGTGAGACTCACGTAATCCCTGATACCCACAACACAAGACTCGTATCTTAGTGTGGCTATGTGTGTGACTGTAGGGTGTTATTTCTTTAATTATTAATATAAAACAAATCCCGACTGTATATAAGTTTGAATGAAAGGAGAAAACCAATCCGACAGGTAGTGGATAAACAAAGTAGGGAACCTTATACAAGGCAAGCTTACTCAAAAGCGGTAGACAGAGTTTGTATTTCATGGCATTCCAACTGCCCCAAAAATATGGTAATGTATTTTGGAGTGTTGGTTTGTATATGTGTATATGCTTTGGCATGCTTTTTAGTCAAAAAGGCTTGATAGATTTTAGAAATCGATACATTCGTCATGGTTGTGGAAGTTATAACTGGGTCATGAATAAAACTTAATAAAATGAGAATAAAAATAATAAAAAATAATGTAACAATACAATTTATATTTCCAGATGAAATTGAAAAACAGATCGGTACTTCTGATGCCAAGCTAATCATTACCCATCCAGATTTAGTCCCGAATGTAAGAAAAGCTCTAGAAATCGCAAAAAAGGACATCAATATTATTGCGATGGACTTAGACACGCAATCACCGACTGGAACTATATCTTTTAAAGAATTGATCCAGACAGATCACGTAGATCTGAGTGTTTTGAATGAAGTCAAAAGGAACCATGATGACGTAGCAGTCTTGATGTTTTCCAGTGGTACGACTGGTTTGCCTAAAGCAGTAGAACTCACTAATTCTAACCTTGTTGCTAACTGTCAACAACAGGAAACGGAATTGAGGCAGTATTCATATACTACCGGTAAGATATTTGATGTTAGTTAGGAGTTCCTTATTGTATGTCACATACAGAGTAAGTTTTGAAAGAACGAAAGAATATATTTATTTGGCCATTGCCTTTGGACCAGATGGCAGTAAGTAGCAGGAAGACATAAGGCAGCACAAAGATCACATTCAGAAAAATAAATATACGTATATCTACATGCTACCAAGATGCTACGTAATACATAAAAGAAAACTTAAGACTATACACAAAAGGGGTCCCCTATACATTCATAGGTATGCATGTATATGTATACACCCCAGCCATTCGTGTCCGAAGCATGACCAAAAAGGCCACAGGCTCAGCGTCCGCCAGGTGGGTGGACCCACCTGACTCTAATTTTCAAAGCAAAAGCCACACAGATGCCAGAAGACAAAGATAGTAATATCTATATATTTAGTTTTGTAAATTAGTTGTTTATAAGTTAGCAGACTTAACTTCCTAGTTCCTATAGTTGGTGTTGCATTGACTACGAATAAGTATGTATTTTAATTTATATATGATTGATTGATACTTTGTAAAGGCCGTGATATAAATGTCCCAATCTCATACTTTTATTATCGTTATAATTAAGTACAAAACCTGCTATGAATTTTAGACATTCTATCTTCCTACTAAATAAATAATTCATTTATTATTTAATTTTATATTCACTTCATAAACATAATCGCACGGATGCATTTTGTTGATGACAAAATGGTTAGACTGGCCATCAAAGTTATAGGTGATGTAATAATTATAATAAAATATCTGATAATTTCAAACGCCGGGGTTCAGTATTGGGTTTATCTATCTAGAAATTCTCAGTATTAGCCCGGAGTCTGGAATCTGTGCCGGTTTCGCAGGCAGAGGTACCTCTGCCCACACCTTGTAATGTGATTATATGTGTGTGTTGTTTAATTTACAGAGTCCCATCAAGACACAACGCTGGCAGTGCTGCCAATGTTCCATTCTTATGCATTTACCGTGCAGATGTTACACAAAATGTCTGCTGGTCTGCAATTGATCACATTACCAAAGTTCCAACCAGACTCGCTACTCAACACGATGTCGAACCACAAGATCAATTTGTTGTATTTAGCGCCACCTATGGGTAATGTTATGTACTTTTACTTAAGTCGTAGACATAAATCCATCGTAGAGTTTAGCACGTCTTATTTTCTCGTATCGTATTTTATATGCTACTCTTGGTAATCAGACTAGCGTATGCTAGTACGCTAGTAGACAAACTTTTACTGTAAAGTTTGTCAACCAGTAAGATTCTGGGAAAAGTCTAATTTGCTGCCCCTTTGCTGCAACAATAGACCCCATTTTTTCCTTGGCTATTTAAAACTAAGTAGATCACAAATAAATAATATAAAAACAGTGGAAATTAAAACCAACGTACGGAGCCAAATATTTTTGTATACCTGTCCGATCCAGAATTGCTTGAAATCACAAAAAGGGCTGCTACTTCATTTTTATTTATTTTTTTAGTTTTATTCCTGGGCTCTTACCCTGCAGTGAAGGCTAAACATCTTGAACATGTGAATGTGGTAACATCTGGAGCTGCACCTATACCATCTGCAGATATACAAAAATTTTATGATAAAGCACAAGTAAGTTTTTTTTATTTGTTGATCGTGGACATAGCAAGGCGGCAGCCTCGTAGGTTTGATCAATTCTATGATTTTATATCTAATTAGTCCACTTTTAAATTTTACTTGACCACCCAGTAGGTTTAAGCTATCACAATTTGTAGTAACAAAGATATCAATAAGCATATCTCAAAATCAAGCATAATAAAAAAAAGATTTTTTCAAGTTTTTAAGTACACCTTGAATACAGTTACAGCCCTGAAAAGAATTTTTTTTAGATTTGGCAAATATTCCTGACTACGTAATGTAAACAATAATGAATAGATGGCGCTAATTGATTGGTCGTGGTTATTCCGTTTTGGGTCTTGGATTAATAAGGAATACATTCTTTTATTATTTTATCAAGCGGAATCGGTTAATAGATCTCTCCGAGCAGGAGCTCAAAGGTATATAGGACTCACCAGCCTAGTCCGTCCCAGACCGTCCTACCGACTAAATTCCGCGGTGTTCCGTTTTGCCCTTATGCTTAAAGCCACCAGGTACGTTATTAAATAAATTAGAAATACTCCAAAAAAGATGATAATATCAAACATAATACTAATAATATTATAACTATTGCTTTCCAGCGGGATATTTGTTTTAAACAAGGTTACGGAATGACAGAAGCCAGCCCACTGGTCACACTCATGCCAAATAACGAACAAAATCATCAAGCAGTTGGATATTTAATACCGAGTATTAAGGCTAGGGTAGTGGATGAAGGATTCAATAATTTAGGACCAGTTGAGGTAAGATCTCACTCTGAGGGAAAAGAAATACTAAGTTGCGATACTGTGAATTGAAATTTAGATCTTTTTATGTTGTAACACCAAGAACAATTAAGGCACTTAAAAGATTACATATGGTCATGTTTACCCACAGATTTCATAATTTATATCTGGCGATTTTAGCATTACAATATATAAACATACATACATACATATACACTCACGCCTGTAATCCCCGAAGGGGTAGGCAGAGGTGTAACCAGTACACCCACTTTTCGCCGAATTTCGGTCCCATAATATGATAGGGGGCGAGCCTATCGCCATACCGGGCACAGGTTCCAGACTCCGGGCTAATACTGAGAATTTCTAGATAGAAAAACCCAATATCACTTTACCCGACCCGGGGATCGAACCCGAGACCTCAGCACAGCAGTCGTAACGCAAGCGCAATTACAACTGCGCCACCGAGGCAGTCATATACTTACAATATATAAACTTGGGAATAATCTCCTCCATTCTGCATGTATCAAATATACTCACCGGCGCTCATTAACTTTGCTAATGCCAGTGTCATTACCAAACCGGCTCCTATAATTCATTTATATCGTGTTTAAAAAGAACTGGTTACCTACATCATTGGAAACCAATAATCTGATAAGGTAGGTCATTCGAAAACATCATAGATTTCAACGTCTCAACTCTGTTTAGTTTTATTGTTCAATTCTAGAATGTAAGACGATTACCCCTCAATGTTTACGTATACATATTCATATCAGGTTACTCAGACAAAGTGATGGTTCACATGGGTACATAGCCTAAGTCTTACATGAAAACTTATATTTCTATGCCAGAAAGGAAGGAATTGAAAGGAAGTAAATGAAAGTACCCAATAGATTCAATCAACCAATAGAGACTTGTCGAATAAAAAGAAATAGTAAATTGACTGATTAGTGTACCCAGTGACGTCTTGTAGATTGTAATTTTATTTGATATGTCTAAGCATGCACATGAAAACGTTAAAACTACCTTTAATAAATAAACTTTCGTTTCAGGTAGGAGAACTGTTAATCAAAGGGCCTAATGTGATGAGAGGTTACAAGGAAAATCCTGAGGCGAACAGGGATTCGTTTGTCGATGGATGGTACAAGACTGGCGATATAGCCAAGGTCGATGAGAGAGGCATGGTGTGGATAGTTGACAGACTTAAAGAACTTATTAAGGTAATGAATGAGCATATAAGATGAATTACTGGAACTGGTATGTTCGTATCTTGTTTCAGCGAATTTTTGATGCACATACATAATTATTACAATTTCAAACACAGAGTTATTGTAAGTCATTGAATTATTTTTGCTCAGTTGCAATTGGCTCGAAATGATCAGTACGTATCACAATAATGGGACGTTAAAGCCTGATAATACATCGTCGTCACTTGACCCGGATTATATAAATAGTTAGTGCTATGGTCGTTAAACATAGTTTAGGAAATACTGTCAACACTTTTTTTCTCTAGATAAGCTATCCCTCAACCTAACCACTTTTAGAACAAACGCTTTTTCATAAAAATTCTCTCCCCTTAAAGTTTCAAGTTTTAAATGATGTTTTACTAAATACTTGTTTCTTTAATTATATCAAGTTTTTAGTAAATTTTACCAAAAATATTATTACCATAAATAAATTAATTTTCAGCTTTTTACGTCCAACTATTACTTGACTAGCAATACCGTACAAATTTTAAATCATAGCTCCCCATTAACCGTGATGACAGACATCTTGGAAATGGGTAGCAAGCTTCTAGAGTGATGTTTGTTTATTTTTGAAAACTGATCAGTAGATTATGAAAAACCTTTTTAAACAAAATTGTGTTGGGAGGATACTAATATATGTATCAATAACGACCTTCGTACATAATTATGTTGACAAACTCACCGTAGAGTAATAAGCATTAGATGCAGAGGGACGTCACGATGGTAAGCAGGATAAAATAGTAAATAATGACTATCTTTCAGGTTAAAGGATTTCAAGTACCACCAGCAGAACTGGAAGGTGTGATTAAAGAACATCCAGATGTCTTCGACGCTGCAGTTATAGGCGTGCCTAATGCCGCCACAGGAGAAAGTCCAAAAGCATTTGTTATTCTCAAGCAAGGTTCAAAAGTAACAGAAGATAACTTAATCAGTTTTGTTAGCGACAAAGTTGCTCCATACAAGAGAATAAAAGAAGTGCAATTTGTAGATAGTGTACCGAAAAGTGCGGCAGGAAAGATACTGCGAAATGCGTTAAAAGAGATGTATTTAAAATGAAATTGTAAATTAAATGATAATTTGTTGATTTTCGGTTGCTTTTACAGCTTTATTTAATAGGAATCATAAAAATTGAACTGGTGATTTGTAGCGAGGATGTGCTTAGCTTAATGGCTTGATAACAATCATCATATTCTTGGTGTAAAGACCACCATCGTTTCAGTGGGGGTTTGGGACAAGTAGATACAATTTATGCTAGCCTAGAGCCCAAATGACCTTAAACATAGCTACATTTTCTAAGACAGTTATGAACCCTAGGATCAAACCCAAGACTGTGGGTCTTAGCACCCTGTTCCTATCCCTGATATATTATCTCCGCTTTTCATATAACGAAAGTTATTTTTCCCTAAAACCTTACGAAAAATTCAACGTCACATTTGGCAGAAAATCGATATGCATACTAGAAAAAAATATATTTAACAGTACCCGGGTTTCTTTTACTTATGACGTAAAGTAAATGTGCGCACAGTTTTCTAATCTGGGTCTCAACTGTGCAGTATTAATCAATACGAGAAAAACTGATGAGAAATCAAAATACTCTTATTTAGTCTAAAGGGCACTTTAATTTAAACACAGTGTTTTTACAAGATTACGTATATACGGGTGCCTGTTTTTAAGCGTCAGGAAAATCACAAGGTACTTGAATCAGAAGTCTTACCACAGTTAGTTTTCTAATTAAGTAAAATAAATTTACCCAAGACACTACCTAATTAGGGTAAATTTTTCATAAAACCATTATATACAAAAAACATTGGATAAAAAAGTAAATCCATGATAATAACATCGTTGTTACCCTGGTATACCAAAAACTATATTTTGCAGCTAATCTAATTTTGATTCGTGCACACGCGGCCACGTACTTGCTTGTGTATGTGTGTGATTTATTTTTATGTTAACTTGCAGTATTACAACTACACAAGTAAATTGTAAACACACATACACTTACGCCTGTAATCCCCCGAGGGGTAGACAGGGCGTAACCTGAAGAATTTATTACGGTCCTGTAATGTGATAGGGGGCGAGCCATTACATATACCAGGCTCAATTCCAGACTCCGGGCATATACTGAGTATTTATAAATAGAAAACATAATATAACTTTACCCGACAAGGGATCGAACCAGAGACCTCAGCATAGAAGTCGTTACGCATGCGCAATTACAACTGCGCCACCGGGGCAGTGACATCGTAAAATGTTAAGAGTATCAGAATATGAGTCATTAGTTACCTGAAATAGATACATTTTACTTATTTTAAACCTGCATACCTGAGAATTCTCATAAGAATTTCGAAGGAATGTGAAGTCTACCAACCCGCATTAGGCCAGCGTGGTGGACTAAGGCCTAACCCCTCTCATTAGTAGAGGAGGCCCGTGCCCAGCAGTGGGACAATGTTTAATACAGGGCTAGTATAGTATAGTTTATAGTTTTGGCGATTAAGAACACAACGAACGATTAAAAAAATATAGAAAATACGTAATGCATCCAATGGCCAAGACATATAATGACCAATGAATCACGCTTAAGAACCAGTATTCTCAATGAGTATGTCGCAGTTTTAAAAAGATTCAGACATTTTTGAAATATCCAACCAATAAAATATAAAACATAAGTTATCCACGCCTGTGTGTTTGGCTGCTAAGTGCTGCTAAAGTACGCAACGCAATTACAATAACGCAATACCTCTTTAGTTGTAAGTGGTAAGCTGTATTTCTATTTTCGTTGTGGGATGAAGACATTTGCGCATTCCCAGCGACTCGCCGAGCTTTTTTGCTCGATGTTAAATGCGTTTTATTGTAGATCCTGGCTTACATGAGTAACAGTGGGTAAAGAGATGGGATAGTCTCGTGTTAGATTTGATAAGATTAAATCCATATTGAAGGCTAGCATATTGCTAAAGGTTTAAAACTATAATATCAAAAGTAAAAAGAGTACCTATATTGTAAAGTCTATGCCGATATCATTTTGCACAAAAAAAACTATTGTTAGGAGGAAGGTATATAAAAGCGCCTGTTCTTGTTAGAGAGTCAGTTCTTACTTGCTAATCAAACAGTTACAGCGTCGGTTGCGTAGCCGGCTGTGAAGCGAGAGGCTGTAGGTTCGAAACACCGGGAGATATATTGTGTGACAGACAATTATTTGTATCGGGTCGGGGTGTTGTGAAACCGAAAGCTTTTCGTAGTTCCTACGCACAACAAATACTTGTATATTAGTAAAGGATAAGTGTTAAGTTCGTGACTTGACAATATGGTGTAAAAATTCCAATACATTTCATGATTGATTTATATTATAAATAACACTTAATAAAACTCAACTTTAAAACTTGTCTCGGTATTCAAACCACCTTTATATTAGCAGTCCGATCCACTGTCACGCCATCACTACTTTTTCTATCCTGCCATAAATATTTATAATCTGCCAGGCTGATTTGTGAATCTAAACCATCCAGGGCGACACCCAAAGGCATCCAAAAAAAATCATTCAAATCGGTCCAGCCGTTTAGGAGGAGTTCAATGACATACACACGTACAGTAGAATGATATATATATATATATATATATAAAGATTATAATTTAACACAGTGTCTGCAACATTGCCCGAGTAGATCTTACTTGAAATCATATCTTTACTTCCATTCGATGTCGCTAAGTATTAACATGTCTAAAATCATACGCCGCGGGTTTACAAGTTTCGTGCGAAAAAGCAACGTTTGGACCAGTGAAAAAGTGTTCTTATCTCCGTACAATGATGTAGAAATTCCAACGACAACTACACACGAATATGTGTTTCGGAATATGGACAAATGGCCGACAAAAACGGCTGTGGTAATTTTTTTTTGTCAACTTAACGCATATAAAATTATAAAATACTAATTCGTTGATATAACTGTAATAAATAGCGGTTACTGATTTACCATTTTACATTTAAAAGTATTTATATTTGTATCAAAAAAGTTTTTAACGATAGAGATTTTTTAGTACTAGCTGTTTTAAATTATCATAATTTTTTTTAACAAAACCCTTTATAGAAATTATAAAGATTTATCGAATCGAGGATAATACCAAATTTAAAAGTCGAATATAGATAATAAGTAGCTACATGGAAAATATGATTTGATATTTTTGTGACGAAATTCCAATCTCAGCCCGAGAGTACGTATTTTTTTCGAATCGTGACAATTTTGATTGTCGAACTTGAGATTTTAAACCAGAACAAGCTTTTTTATACAATGAGGCGATACTAACAACAGTCGTGATAAAATGAAAATTAAATGATTAACATTTTCTGTAAGTTTTAAGACCTCATGAATAGCTGAATGACATCATTGATCCTTAGTATTTTGGTGGAAACATAAGATGCCTAAGGTATCAGAAATAATGCTGAGACAACTGCCGATGTCTGTAATGATCAGTCATTACTTTTCCAACAAATCAATATGAATTCTAAATGTGTAAAAAAAATATTATACCGGCCCTGTTCTACTGATAGGCACGAGCCTCTATAAATAAGACGGGTTAAGCTTTAGTCCATGTGTGACCATTAAAGCAAGTGACGAAAACACACGTAACTTTTTTTTGTCTATGCACGGCAAAGTGACATCACTGTACCTGATGATTAAGAGTATCAAGTAGCTAGAGACAACTATACCTCGCTACTCGACACAATCATGCCGGCTTGGTAAATGAACATGTTTGTGGCGTTTGGACTGGTTTCGACCCTAAGTCTTTCATCTCGGCAGTCCTGGTATTGCAACTAGGTTATCCTTGCATTTGAGAAAAAGCAGTGGTATCCAATTTTTTTTCCGTCAGACAAAATGGAATAGTGATTGCGTTAACTTGCGTCCCAATTGTAGCACCAGCCACCAACCTTTAAGGTATCTATCGGAGAGGTACCATTACCTGATATATCTGCTCATTTGCTATATTGCAAAGTAAAAATGTACTAACCTAGTTTTAAGTTTTAACCAAGACTTTATAAAGTTTTTAAAGACTTTATAGAGTCATATACTTACTGTTAAGGTGCAGGCAATGAAACTAGAGCTCACAACTCCGGAACGCTGTAGAACATTAATAAAACATTTTTGTCGTAGTCATAATTTCATGTGCAGTAAACCATATCGCGATGCAATTTTTGAACAGCGCAATCTTTTGAGAACAAGCGAAAACAATTATGACAAATCTTTTTACAAATTGAACACTTACTGTTCGGTTATAGTATAACCCGAACACGCGACGTATTTGGCGCCTACGTTGCATTATTTAATGCTCGTTTACGCGCCCATACTAATTTAAGACAGTGCATTAAGTACGGCCGTCGCGACCGGGTGCATCTCACTTAACATAACATTTATATAACAACAGAACATTATAACATTATAACAGTTAACATTTCTTAACATTTGTAACAGACATAAACAATTAAAATAACATTTAACTCGTGTCTTAATTAACCACCCCAATTCGGACACCCTACATTTTGGTCCTTCGAGCCTAGGACCTCGCGCGTCGACAGTTAGCGGTGTTTAGTTTTCGGCGTCTGAGGTGGACATTTGAACTGGTGTAACATTTAGTGTGGAAGGATTGTGGTGACATCAAGACTCGAGCCCATCGTAGTACAACAGAGACTGCTGCAGCATCCAGTAAGACAACAAACAACATTATAGGAAGACATTCAAGTAAGATCTTTCCATTATTTAACTTTAACATACATCATGTCACTTCTTGAGATCCAGTATGAACTTTTTACTGAACTTAAAAGAAAGTGGGAAAATTACAACAAGGACGGCAGAGAAAGGAAAAACAACCCTGAATACTTCAAAAAACATTACAATAACTTAGAAGAACTGTGGAAAAAGATCCAGTTTAACCATGATCAGCTTTGCATGGAAATAAGCCAAGTGGATGAGTATTTCACCCAAAAATACTTTGATCAAGCAAAAGAAATCTATAAATCATATAACAAGGCTATAGCTGCTGGTTATAGCCGATTAACATCCAATCCAAGCAGTACGTTGTTCGAGGAGAAGCCCACGTGTGGAACAAGCAAAGAACATTATAAGGAAGCTTCGGTCTCCGGTCAATCCCAAACTTCATTGCGGGAAGATCAACTCGATGAGGAAAACGATACCACCCACGAACAACCTCATGCTACAGGAAGAATTTTAATGCAACAAGGCAATTTCAGCAAATTAGACGAGTCTTTACGTAAACAACATGCTAATTTTAGAGCATTTAACAGAACAGTGGCGGAAATAGACGTAGAGAGCCTTGCGGAGAAATGGGAGTTTGAGGATGCCTTGAAAACGCTGGGAACACGTTGGCAAGCAATCGATAGTCTGCACCTAGATATCGATTGTGAATTAAACGGAAGAGACTTAGTCTATGAAGCTGCTTTTGTAAAATACGAACAGCAGTTCAATACATTGAAAAAAGCAATTAACAGAAAAATGTGGTCAGTGTCATACAGGGAACAGACAACCCCCCAAGTAGATATTCCTAATTTCAACGGAAACTTTGATAAATGGATATCTTTTAAAGATCTATTTATGGATGCGATACACAACAACGCAACAATGCCTGACTCGCAAAAGATGCAAATTTTGAAAACAAAGGTGAGAGGAGAACCGGAACGACTCATTCAACATCTATACATCAGTTCCGAAAATTATGCATCGTGTTGGAAAATCTTTAACAACCGTTACGACAATATCAAGTTAATTTTTACATCGCACATGAATATTCTCTTCAGTTTACCTATTATTCAACACAACTCATTTACTCAGATTAAAAATATGCATGACGTAACCATATCAACATTAAATGCAATAAAAAATCTAAAGATTGACATTGAGACATGGGATCCAATATTAGTTTATCTCTTATCGCAAAAATTAGACTCGGAAACATACTCTGAATACCAAAAATCTTTAAAAGGACCACGTGATCTACCATTGCTAAAGGACCTTTTAGAATTTTTGGAAAATCAATTCACGAATTTAGAAACAACATTCAAGAAAAAACAGCTAGCAGTTGCACAAAAATCAAATCAACATTATTCGCAACAGTCGAACGCATATTTTCCACAAAATAGCAAAAAACCGACACATGGTTATAAGACACCAAATACCAACGAAAGTAGGCCAGTGGCGAAATCATACAATGTGACTGGTTTTTCATGCCCACTCTGCAAAAATGACCACGGTATATACAACTGTAAATCATTTTTACAATTGGCCGATGATAATAAATTAAAAACAGTCAAAAAACTTGGAATTTGTATAAATTGTCTATTCTCACATAAAGGCAACGAATGTCGTTCTCAAAAAACCTGCCGTAAATGTACAGGTAAACACAACACACTGCTTCATGATGCCTTAGAGAAATCAAATTTAACATCACGGGATAGAGTTGCCAGTGCATCTCACGTGTCACAGGAAAACTACTCAGAGATACTCTTAGCAACCGCACAGCTTAAGGTGTTAGGAGTCGATGGTACTTATTATAATATGCGAGCTTTAATAGACCAAGGCTCTCAAATATCTTTGATAACTGAACATGCCGCACAAATGCTGGGAATTAAAAGAGAAAATTGTAACGGATTAATATACGGCGTTGGTCATCAACAAAACAACTGCAAAGGCAAAATAAACATAACATGTGCTTCCCGATACAATAACTACACATTCAGCGCGGAAGTAATCATTATGAACCAATTAATCAAACATCTGCCTAACATAACATTTAACAAGCCGTATTGGCATTATCTTCAAAACATTAACCTCGCCGATCCTGAATTTTATATAAGTCGCCCGGTAGATATATTACTGGGAGCTGATATATATCCGAGTATAATACTAAACGGTATTATAAAGGGTGATGAATTAACACAACCTATGGCCCAACAAACACAACTAGGTTGGATATTGTGTGGAAACACGAAAACATTTCAATGTAATGTCGTCATGAATAACATTAAAGACATACAACAATTTTGGGAGCTAGAAGATATCACAGAGCCAGAAAATATGTCCGTTGAAGATATTCACTGTATAACATATTTCCAAGAAACCACGACAAGAACAGAGGAAGGACGTTACGAAGTAAGATTACCTTTAAAACCAAACATAAACACCCATTTGGGAACTTCAAAACAAAAAGCATTAGTCCAATTTAAAAACCTGGAACGTAAATGCGAAAAACAAGAACATTTAGTAACAGCCTATAGATTATTCATGGATGAATATATCGAATTACAACATATGACATTAGCGGACGGTTATTCGAAACTCGAATGTCATTTACCTCACCACGGCGTCACTCGAGCGGAGTCAGCAACAACTAAGTACAGGGTCGTATTTAACGCATCTTTAAAAACATCTACAGGTTATTCCTTAAACGATCTAATGTATAAGGGTCCCAACTTACAACAAGATTTGCAAACATTGCTTCTGAAATGGAGACAGTATCGGTATGCATTCACAGCTGATA
Organism: Laothoe populi; assembly: GCA_905220505.1. Taxonomy (NCBI): domain Eukaryota; kingdom Metazoa; phylum Arthropoda; class Insecta; order Lepidoptera; family Sphingidae; genus Laothoe; species Laothoe populi. The sequence continues at coordinate 4,614,491 of HG992161.1, read as the reverse complement.
TTGAGAAAATGTACCGGCAAATTTTAGTCAACAAAGAAGATACTCCCTTACAAAGAATTATTTGGCGAAAATCGCCTCAAGAAACATTACAATCATTTGAGCTTAAGACCGTAACATATGGGACAAAAGCTGCCCCATTTTTGGCCATGATGACCCTTAAAACATTGGCTAAGGATGAACGCAATTCTTTTCCAAGTGCAGCAAAGGTACTGGAGGAATCCTTTTACATGGATGACCTCGTCCATGGAGTAGACACAATTACAGAGGGAAAGGCCTTAATAAACGAACTTAATAAACTATTGAAGTCTGGAGGTTTTAACTTGAGGAAATGGTCATCAAACAATATAAGTTTATTAGAGGACATACAAAGCTACGAGAATAATGCCATATTTAATTTTAGAACAGAAAACACAGCTAAAACACTCGGCTTATGTTGGAATCCCATAGACGACAACTTCACCTTTAAGTATCAAATATCTAATCCAACAAAATTAACAAAAAGGAGCCTACTATCCGAGATTTCGAAAATATTTGACCCTCTGGGATGGCTAGCTCCAATCGTAACAAAAATGAAATTATTGTTTCAAACAGTATGGAAAACAAATCTTCAGTGGGACGATGAAGTATCGAATTACATTTATACTGAATGGTCCAAGTTACAAGCGGATTTGAACCACATTCATCGATGTCAAGTACCGAGGTGGATTTGTTGCCAAAAGCAGGACAACATTGAGTTACACGGGTTTTGCGACGCGTCGACGGAAGCCTACGCATGTGTAGTATACGCGCGTGTAAAAGGTGAATCAAAAGTGGTATTAGTCGCTGGAAAATCAAAACTTGTACCACTCAACAAAACAATAACATTACCCAAACTTGAATTATGTGGCGCTCAGCTACTTTCAAAACTAATGAATAAAATCAGACAAGCCTTAAATCAACATAACATAAAAACATTTGGTTGGACAGACTCTCAAGTGGTGTTAGGGTGGCTACAAGGGGAGTCTAGCAGATGGAAACCTTTCGTAGCTAACAGGGTACAGCAGATAACATCAATCATTAAGATTAATCAGTGGAGATATGTAAATACAAAGGAAAATCCAGCAGACGCTGCCAGTCGAGGATTATACCCATCTCAACTTCTTAATGATCATTCTTTGTGGCAAAATGGGCCAAAGTGGTTACAGACATTTTTGCCTGATAAAACAGAAAATCAAACATTTGAAACACAACAAGAGCAAAGATCTCAAAAAATTAATTTAGCAATACATAACAACAGCGATAACATTATAGATAACATTTTATTAAAACATAGCTCATTTACAAAAATCGTACGTATTGTGGCATGGATACTAAGGGCAATAACCCCTTCACATAAACAACGTCCAAGCTATATCACATTACATGAATTCCGTAAAGCAAAACTTGTAATAATAAAACATGTACAAATATGCACATACAGAACAGACATCGAACATTTGCGAAAATATAGAACAGTGAACTGTAAGAGTAAATTAATCCAGTTAAATCCGTTTATTGACGACGACAATATTCTACGCGTAGGAGGTCGTCTGCAATACGCTACATTAAGCCGAGAGATGAAACATCCCAAAATCATACCAAACAATACGCGCTTAGCTACTCTTTTGATAGACCTAACTCACAAGCTAACATTCCACGGTGGTCCACGAGTCACATTAGCAACAATGAGACAGGAGTACTGGATTATCGGCGGGAACAACTCGGTAAAGAAGGAACTTCGAAAATGTGTCACCTGTCGGAAACATGAAGGACGACCATTGCAACAGCTAATGGGAGACTTGCCTGAAGCGCGAAGCAACCCTGCTAGTCCCTTCCACCATACTGGAGTCGACTACACGGGATTTGTACATATTAAGTACAATAAAGGAAGAGGTGCGAAAACGACGAAAGGCTATGTAGCTATTTTCATCTGTATGGTCACTAAAGCCGTACATTTAGAATTAGTTTCTGAATTAACAAGCTCCGCCTTTCTAGCTGCTTTAAGAAGAATGGCAGCGAGAAGAGGTACGCCACGACACATCTACAGTGACAATGGTACCAACTTCGTAGGTGCAAACCAAATCTTGTATGACGAATGGGATCAATTGAAGCAGATTTTCAATAACAGTTTTTTAACCGAAATCACCGAAATGAATATTGAGTGGCATTTTAACGCGCCTGCTTGGCCCAGCGCGGGAGGACTCTGGGAACGAGCAGTAAGGAGCCTGAAACATCATTTGAAGCGGGTAGTGGGAGAGCAAAAATTAACATTTGAGGAGTTTTCGACTATTCTGGCCCAAATAGAAGCATGCCTCAACTCTCGGCCACTGTGTGCTTTAACGGAAAATATCGATGACTTAGACTTTCTAACTCCTGCACACTTTTTGACTGGAAGACCAGGAGGAACAATAATAGACACAAAGGAAGACGCACGCACACGTTGGCACCTAACACAGAAACTATCTCAGGATATTTGGAAACGATGGAAAATGGAATATTTAAGTCAACTAACAGCGCGAAGTAAATGGCATCGCCCTCAACAAAACATTAAGCCAGGAGACATGGTGGTTATCCACGACGACAATCTACCTTCAGGCAAGTGGGCTCTCGGAAGAGTCGTCGAGGTCCATCCAGGTAGCGATGGATACGTAAGAGTAGTCACTCTGAAAACAAAAAATGGATTACTAAAGAGGCCGGTTGTCAAGTTATCCATACTACCGTTAGAAAAACAAAACCACGAAACACCTCACCAGACAAATGACGAAGAAGTTCGGAAACAAAACAAACAACACTATAACAAGCGAACAAATTTTACGACTTTGGCTATGATGGTTCTTTACTTCATGTCTATTATATCACCGGGTCATAGTTTTGAATCCACAAGTTTAAATCAACAACAAACAATATACTTTGACAAAATTGCTCATATGCAACTAGTACGCGATGAGTGGAAGATAGTCGTATATTACGACTTAGGACCTTACTGGGAAGGAATTAATAGCTATGAAAAATACTACGAACATTTAAAGACAATTTGTGAAACAATCACACAGCTTTCGCATTGTGACATCATCATGATTCAATTGCGTCACGCATATAGCGAGTTAGAGCATAACAATAACATTTTACTGAATCATCAAACAAACGCGCATACAAGACGGCGGCGGGGGCTCGTCAACGGTGTCGGGTATCTAGCGAATACGCTGTTCGGAGTATTAGACGACAGATTCTCCGAACAATATCAAAAGGACATCGCACTTATACGCGAGAATCAAAAACATCTAGCGTTGCTGTGGAAAAATCAAACTTCTGTAATAGAGGCCCAGCACAATGTCCTAAAACGCACTGAGGGAACTATACAAAGGTTACACAAAAGCATTAACAAGCATATAGTAGGCTTAGAAAAGGCAACAAGCGTTTTAATGGAACATGTGAGCGAAGCTGAAGTCCTAACCGAGTTTACTTTGTCGGCTATGGCTGCTAACAACTTATTGATTCATCTTAAAAATGTCCAGGATACTTTGTTAGATACAATTACAAGTGTCTACAACGGAAAACTAAACACTCATCTTGTAGACCCTTTACAACTACAGAATGAACTAAGTGTTATATCCGGACAATTAACAAAGGAACTTACTCTTCCAATAGACAATATACAAACAAATATGCGGTATATCTACAACTTGCTCAAAGTCAAAGCTAAAATGACAGAAAAATACCTCTTAATTGAACTTAAAATCCCTCTAATCACCAGAGACAGCTATGAACTCTATAAGATTCTGCCTGTGCCCCATAAATCAGGAAAACATATGATTACGATAGTGCCTATCGAATCATACGTGGCGATAAACTTACAGCAAAATGCATATTTAGCTATTAAAGAGGCGGATATAGTACACTGCACGATTCGTGACTCCTCAACATATCTATGTCCACTTAGAAATCCTATATATACTATGAAGGCTGACAATGATTTATGCGTGAAAGATGATAACAACACAGAACAATGCAAAACAATTATATCGGCATGTCAGGATCAGTGGGTTAGTCTCACAACCACTAACCACTTTTTACATTTCTGCTGTAACGAATGTCAACTGAGGATCTTATGTGATGAACAAGTGACAGCACAACAACTGACGGGACCTAACATCATTAATATCCCACAAGGCTGTATAGTAAAAACGGCTAATTTTACAATTTTTGCCCATAAACCCCAAGAGAGCGAAATCAGGCTGCAACCAGATATAGCTACACTTCAGATCGCCCCAATAAATCACATAGTAAAAATAACATTGCCAAACATAACCATAGAAAATTTTACATACATTGGAAACAATGAAATTATCAAAGATATAGACAAAAAGATAGGTTTGATGAAAAACGAAACCGTATTGTCTGATAATATCTCTGTGCATGACATTCACCACTATTCGGTAATATACATAACACTGGCCCTCGTAGTGTTGCTAGCAGCAATCTTCATAGTTCAACAATGTCGGCGTCAACGGCTGGCTTCAGCAGCGGCAGCGTCTGAATCGTCCCGGACAACCGCGGCGGGGACATTCACCGGACTTCAGCCCGCTGGCGTTAACATTGACTATCACCCTAGTAGTGCGCGAGTGCAATTGCCATCTATCGAAAGTGATGAAAACCAAAAACCAGTGAAGTACTTTAAAGAAAGGGGTACATCCCCAGTGTTAAAGAAAGTGTCGTTCCGTGAAGTTATTTAGAAAACATTTATTATCCTTAATACATTTTATATTGTAGCTTTATGTATAATTAGCTTACTTTGTTTATTATGTTTGTATTATATTTTTAATAACATTGTGAACCGTCTCATCTTTGCCCTCCGCAAGATGTTCGGTTATAGTATAACCCGAACACGCGACGTATTTGGCGCCTACGTTGCATTATTTAATGCTCGTTTACGCGCCCATACTAATTTAAGACAGTGCATTAAGTACGGCCGTCGCGACCGGGTGCATCTCACTTAACATAACATTTATATAACAACAGAACATTATAACATTATAACAGTTAACATTTCTTAACATTTGTAACAGACATAAACAATTAAAATAACATTTAACTCGTGTCTTAATTAACCACCCCAATTTGGACACCCTACACTTACTAATACCTTATTGTCAACTTTAATTAAATACCAATATGTAATTTGTTGCAAAAAGGTTAATTTGTTTGTTGGCAAATAAATTAAAACCAAAAAAAATGTTGATCCGGCCCCAAGTAAACATGATATTACTATAATTATGTTTAAGACTCTTATAGTAATAATAATTATACAATATAAATGAATCCTTTAATTGACGTTTGAAAATTAGCAAATCTTCCTATTTAATTGCTGTAACAGGTTTATGTAAAGAATGTGCAAAAAATACATCAAGAAAATAAAATCTTTTTACATTTACATTTATTGAATATGCGGCAATTAGACTCATCGAAGGCCATCCAGTCAATCATAACTGGCCTACGAGACTGGCTGTTACATGTAACAATCTTTGTTTTACTAGAATATCAGAAATATTAACTATTCATACTTACCGTAAGTGTTTTGAGTAGTAAAAATCTGATTTTACTACTCAAAACAGTTACGGTCTTATTAATAATGAGTTATCGGAGCTTTATAAGGCCGTTAATAGGAGCTTGTTAAAAAACGTTGAGCGTTTTATCTCTATTGAACCATTATGAATAACATTTTTTAACAAGCTCCTATTAACGGCCTTATAAAGCTCCGATAACACATTATGAATAAGACCGTTACACGTTGGCTAGCCTTCCAAATATATTTAGATACTTTCCAAATTCTAATTTAAAGTTAGTTAGCTAGTGCTGGTGGTAGGATATTCATATCCGTCCGGATAGCGACCACCATACACAGGGTGGAAAACCCACCATAGTGGCACACGCAAGTGTGTTGCGTTCCGTGATCAGCCAGTGTACATCCGGTTTTTGTCGGGGGTCTAGAGTTGGGGTACGATGTTTGGCCGTTTTGCGGCCTTCTGAGTACTTTGACTACTAGAGCCTCGACCGCTTCTTCACAGAAGTGTGAAGAAGCAGGCGGGCATGATTGTATTGAGTAGCGGGGGATAGATAGATTGTCTCTCGTTACTTGCTACACTAATTGGACCACACGGCATCAGGTGCAGTGTGGTCACTTTGCCGAGCTATGATAAAAAAAATAATAGACTTGCAGGATTGTCGTGATAATTTACAATAAGGGTGAAGTTACAATCCACCTTATCTACCTCAACAGCTCGATTCCCTCTTGCTAGGCTATATAGTTGCTATTTTTAGACGTCATGATGAATATATTTTTTTACTATTTTCAGGTATGCGGCATAACAAATCGAAAATATAGTTACGAACAGGTCTACAAGCTTTCTAGAATATTTGGAGCGAATTTAAGAAACAAGTTAAAAATATTGGAAGGCGATACAGTTGTACTCATACTTCCAAATGTTCCAGAGTTTCCTATTTCAGTATATGGAGTAATGGCTGCTGGTGGAATAGTTAGTACTATGAATCCTGGTTATACTCCTTGTAAGTTCAACGTTTTGTCAATGTGACAACATTGGATGGTTAATTTAAAAACTGAATATTAATAAGTAAAAGTTTTTTTAATTCATAAAAAGTACACCGACTTCAATGAAAAACAAATTATGCGCCTCTATAAAATTTTAAGGTTTCCCTCGATTTTTCTGAGATCCCATCATCAGATCCTGACTTGGTGCCAATGGGTCCACCTGGGAAGTATACCCTTTTAAACAAAAAAAGAATTTCTCGAATCGGTCCAGGCGTCTTCGAGTAATCGGGTAACATACATAAAAAAAAAGATTCCGACGAATTGTTAACCTTCTCCTTTTTTTGAAGTCGGTTAAAAAATACAAATTATTAAAATACAAAGACCGACCATATAAAAACATAAAAAGAATAAATCATCAATCAGTCAAACATGTAGGGAATAAACAAAGTAGTTGACCTGTAAAAGTCACCCTTGGTCAAAACCTGTATATAGAAACACGAACCTTATAAGCTTGTATTTTTATTTTCGTTAAAGAGCGTTTTATTTAATCAGGTTTTTGTAACAATCCAGAAAGGATTGTAATGTTTTTTGAGTGTTTGTATGTGTGTCTATTTGTTTTGATAGTTTTGTAGCCTATAACGTCTAATTGGGTTTAGGTATCTTAAGATTCGTCTTGGTTGTGGAAGTAACAACTCGGTCATTAATAAAACTAAAGAAAGTGTATAAAAATAAATAATTAGTGCTTTAACAATATGATTTATATTTCCAGATGAAATTGAAAAACAGATCGGTACATCGAATGCCAAGTTAATCATTACCCATACAGATTTAGTCCCGAATGTAAGAAAGGCTCTGGAAATCGCCAGAAAAGATATCAACATTATTGCGATGGACTTAGACACGCAATCACCAACTGCAACTATATCTTTTAAAGAATTGATCCAGACAGATCACGTAGATCTGAGTGTTTTGAATGAAGTCAAAAGGAATCATGATGACGTAGCTGTTTTGATGTATTCTAGTGGTACGACTGGTTTGCCTAAAGCAGCAGAACTCACTCATTTTAACATTGTTGCTAACTGTCAACAACAGGAAACAGAAATGAGGCAGTATTCTTATACTACAGGTGAGATATTTGTTGTTTAGAAGTTATCGACTGTCTCTGTGGCGCAGCGGGCGAGTAGCCGGCTGTGAAACGAGAGGCAGTAGGTTCGATTCCCGCACGAGACAAATGTTTGTGTGACAGACAGTTATTTGTGTCCGGGGTCTGGGTGTTGTGAGACCGAAATTCTCTCGTAGTCCCTGATACCCACAACACAAGACTCGTATCTTGTTGTGGGGTCGGGGCTATGTGTGTGACTGTTGGGTGTTATTTATTTATTCTTTATGGTCAGACTAGCAATGTCGAAAAACACACGCTAATGACGTAAGTGATATGGTGGCTGCTAAAGTAATGAATATAATAAAAAAATATATGTATTGATTAATTATCTTTAAATTACGGTCGAATTTCGACAGCTCTATCTGGACGGCACTGCGCTTACCATCAGGTGCAGTGTGGTCACTTTCACCAGAATAAAAAAAAAGCTGGTACAAAATAAAACGTAAAGACTCATTTCGTAACTAGAACGATGCACCTTTCGTCTTGTAGCTGTATTGTATATTTTTATTACAGAGTCCCACCAAGATACAACGCTGGTAGTTCTGCCAATGTTTCATGCGTATGCTTTTAGCTTGCTAATGCTACACAAAATGTCTGCTGGTCTGCAATTGGTCACATTACCGAAGTTCCAACCAGACTCACTACTCAGCACTATGTCGAACCACAAGATCAATTTGTTGTACTTAGCGCCACCTATGGGTAATTTTATGTACTTTTACTTAAGTGGTGTTACTATGTCTGGTCAGAAACAGACATAAATCGGGATCGTAGAATTTAGAACGTATTACTTTTAGTGTCGGTAATGAGACTAAGAGAGAGCCGGTAAAAGTTAGTTTGTCAGTAGGATTCCTGGAAAAGCCAAGTTAACCTTGCTCGTTACACCAATAAGCCCTATTACATCTTCAAAATATTGATAAACATATTTTTTTCTGTTAGTATTTATTTCATTTAATTTATGTTTTGAACTTATAGTAGGTGTGTATCGTCGAATTAATTACTAAAGTTTCGAATTTATTTTTATACCGGGTGTCCAAGAAAATGGCGCACTTGCTTCCCTGGATGCAAGGGCATAATATTAATATGCTAATAAAAAAATATTTTTTGAAAAAACCATATCTGTTTCGGAGTTATAACAGTTTAAAGTTTCAATTATTATCTCAACTATTCCGCATAAAACCAGTTAGAATGGTTAAAGTAAGTCATTTTAAGGTAAATATATTTTTTAATTTCGTCATAGATTAAATCGTTAATGAAAAAATCCATGAAAACTTTTTTCACCAGCAACGAAATTTTAATAGACTTCCCTTTAAATTATCTCAGGTCATGAACTTTCAGCTGTATACTTTATCCTTCTCTAGCTTCACGAAAAAATATTTTTTGTTTCATATGAAATTCATACAATAGTTGAACAGGGACGTACTTAGATTTATAGCGGCAACAAACCAAGATAATATTTTTATTTTGTGTATTTTGTATCGTGTATTGATAGATTACTTTGACATCATTTTGATCATTCAGTAAGTTACCGAAAAGTCACATCAAATCATGTAATTTTATTTAGTCAATAAGAACAGGCATTATTACCAATAAATAACATTTAAATTTACATTTATCGAAAAAAAACTGTCACTGTGGAAATCCTTGAGGGAGACCCATGTTCAACAGTCGACTTCTTGTAGCTGAAGAAAGAGCAAAATAAGATCAAACCGTTTACGTCAAAATACTTGTGAATAAAAAATATGATATTAGAAATAATTCCCTAGTCTGACCCTGTTACGGTGCCCTCGAGCGGTTCGTTTGATGCAAGCCGCTACCGACTTTGACGCTTCGGAAAGGCTCTTAATCCCATTGTCGGTCTATTTAATCACGCCGCCAATAGTAACCGTTAATTCTAAAGACGTGTTTACTGTTCACACTTATTGATATTTAATTTGGTTAAGTACTTGGGTACTGCGAGTTACGTAAAAACGAAGATCATAATTCATAATGGACTGATAGGATAATCTTAGTAAGATCTCCAGAGAGATTAATTAATTGTATTGAAATGCAACGATTTTACAAGTAAAAAGCGATTAAAGTACTTAAGTAATCCTCTCCAGTCAGAAGTTTGTCTTCTTTTATTTTATTTTAATTAACAGTAATTATAATGTTGCTTTAATTGATACAAATTATACAAGCATTTAATGGCTAGAGAAAGTTTTGACAATCGTTGTAACCCAATAAATTATATTTACTTATGAATTGCATATGAAAATCTAGTGAGATAAAATCAGTAAACATGCGTACCAATAATGCAAATAAATTATTATAAACTAAAATAGGTATGTATATGTGTAACTTATATGAACAGACCTTTATCTATTTTTTCATCATGGCGAATTTCATAATTTTTTCATTAGTTGGATTCGGATTGCAATCGCGTGTGCATGTGTATTTGTTGTATGCATATTATTGTGAACTCGTTTTCTGTTATTTTCATTGAGTTGTATTAATTTCAATGCCATGTTCCCTAGTACACCGACATGGTTTTGGCGTATGGAATGGTCCATAGTAATTACGGTGAAGCCTTACTTTTCTATTTGGACTATCCCGGGCATCGCAATGATGAGCACGTGCTTACAAGCGGTAAAACACTTATGCGAGTGGTGCAACTGTTGGGGGAATGTGGAAGTTTTATTTTATTATGCAATACAGATGCCGACGGCAATGTTAATTTCGATATTCGCAAGTGATGTGTGCTACCAAATTGTGACAGTGTTATCGTGCAGGAATTTGGTGGATCCTTTACTTTCCTCCTTACCCACTAAGAAAATAACGGCTTCAATTACAAGGTCAGTTAATTGTTTTTGTAGTCATTAGTAGCAAGTAAACAATGCATTTGAATCCATGTAGATCTTCTTCCAAAGTTCTTTAAATGACATATCCTGCGGTTCTTAAAATGTTAAACACATATCACATAACTATGGTCACAGAGTGCACAGTAGGCAATAACGCGATTTACACACAACGCTACTTATGTGTTGCTAAGTATCTACCGTGAGTTAAGAGGAAGCATATTTCATGTTATTGTTGTTTCTCCCAGTATCTTTGTTATTATTAAAGTACGCTACAAAAATGAGTCTTAATCAAGATGCATTCCCGTTATACTATAATGTATATAAGCAGCTGCGCGATTTTCTTGGACACCCGGTATATATTTTAGTTTTATTCTTGGGCTCTTACCCTGGAGTGAAGGCTAAACATCTTGAACATGTGAATGTGGTAACATCTGGGGCTGCACCTATACCATCTGCAGATATACAAAAATTTTATGACAAAGCACAAGTAAGTTTTATTTCTTTTTTAACTGTTGATCATGGGCGTATCCAGGTGGCAGCTGATCAATCCTATGATCTTATTTGTCCAGTATAAATTTTTACTCCAAGGAGGATTTAGAAATCACTGTTTGTATTACAAAAGAGTATATCTTAAAATCAAGCTTTTATTATATTAAAAACCACACTTTCCAAGTTTTATAAGACACCTGGAATACTACAACCTTAAGGTGATCTTTATTTTATATTATCAAATATGATTTATTACGTAATACAAATGAAAAGAGATAGATGGCGCTAAATGTAGTTTTATAATATTGTGATACCATTTCGGTTACATGTGTACATTTCGATAATTATAATTGGCGAGAGATTATCGCCCTTGGACGCCCAAAACTTGTATGTTGTAAAATTTACACATTTTTCGTTTCGTTTTTAACAACGAAAATCTGTTTTTGGATCCCGAACGTATGTTAGACCGCACTACCTATAATTAATGCCCGCGGTGTTTTGTTTTTTACCTTATGACGAAGCTATAAGACACGTAATTAAATGCAGCAATAACTAGAATGTCACCTTAATTTGTTTTTGGTTCTTCTAGTAGGATTCGTTAGAGTAACCAGTGGATACACTATCCCTAGATTTATCCCTAGATATTTATTATACTGGTTCACGTTGGATGAGAATGTGAAATATAATATTAATAAAAACATTATAAACATTGGTTTTCAGCGGGATATTAGTTTTAAACAAGGTTACGGTATGACAGAAGCCGGTCCACTAGTCGCACTCATGCCAAATAACGAAGAAAATCATGAAGCAGTTGGATATATATTACCAAATATGAAAGCGAGGGTAGTGGATGATGCGTTGAATAATTTAGGACCAGGTGGGGTAGGATCTCACGCTCAGGGAAAAGAAATAGTAAGTTATGATACTTTCAATTGAAATTTACATCGTTTCATGTTATGAAATTTTGATGCACTAAAGCATCACACAGAAATCATGTTTTTGTCGGGGGTCTAGAGTTGGGGTACGATGTTAGGCCGTGTCACGGCCTTTTGAGTATTCTGACAATATACCCTCGACCTCTTCTTCACCTTCTTGCACATGGCGTAGTGTGAAGAAGCAGGCCGGCATGATTGTGTTGAGTAGCGGGGGATAGTAGATTGTCACTCGCTACTCGATACTCTAATTGGACGGCACTGCGCTTACCATGAGGTGCAGTATGGTCACTTTACCGTGCAAGTATAAAAAAATGTGTATTCAGATATTTCATTTCATTTTAAGCTGACGATTTTAGCATTACGTTAAAATACATGAAATTGAGAACATCTTTATTCTATTATTATTTATTTTATTAACATTTTAATTGTATTAGAGTTAGTCAATGATAGGCTGATAGGCTTTGTTAATGCCAGTGGCAAAACCAATCATGAGAATACTTCATCGATAGCTCTTTTAAAAAGACTGCTTCTCGATACTCTAATTGGACGGCACTGCGCTTACCATTAAGTGCAGTGTGGTCACTTTACATCGTTAGACTGCTTACATCGTTTGGAATATGCTGATCTGGGAAGGCATTGCAGGAAGGTAGGACCTTGGCACGGTAATGTGACTAAACTTTACAATTATGTCGACCGTCGAGGGACGTTGCGTTTCTTGCATTAGACACGAAGAGATGATGGTTGCAGTTCAGTGATAAGCGGTGTTTTATTATACGGTATTATTTAGCTTGCCTGGTTGTTTTTTATTTGTTTGGGTCAAATTTACCCCTTCCTGTTGACAGATTGATCTGATATTTGGTACACACCTTTGGTTCTGATGACAATACAATTAAATAACTAAACTTGAAAATGATATAAGTATTTTTTTTAAGTTAAACGGTTTTATTGAAAAAAACACTAACAAATAATTATTATTTATAATTTACCATTCTGTATGGTATTACTACTATTTACGAGCTGCCGTTGTACAAAGCATTAGTCAAACGTCATTCAACTTAAGTCATACTTTTCAAAGTTCCGATTGAATTTAATTTTATTGGTATAAGAATTCTAGAAGCTAGGGCATTACCCATCAATGTTTACGCACCTACAACTCTGTGATAACTTTGTTGATAAGTGTACCCAGTGACGTCTTGTAGATTTAAATGTCTAAGCGTGTACATGAAATTCAAACCTTAAGAGTACTTTTACGGCTAAATAAACTTTCGTTTCAGGTAGGAGAATTGCTAATCAAGGGGCCTAATATTATGAGAGGTTACAAGGAAAATCCTGAGGCTAACAGGAATTCGTTTGTCGACGGATGGTACAAGACTGGCGATATAGCCAAGGTTGATGAGAGAGGCATGGTGTGGATAGTTGACAGGCTTAAAGAACTTATTAAGGTAATGAATACGCACTTACATACGTTGTATTATAAACAGGAATGTTCATATTTCGTTTCAGCAATCATTTAGATTATGCGCAATCATCGAATATTGTAGCCAGATAATACATCATCGGCACTGACTGGTATTATACAAATAACTAGTGGCTCTGACCATACGTTGTCCTGACACAGACCGCCTTCTATTTTATCACCAATACAATAATGTACAAAATCCAACATAGTGCGCTCAGCATCAGATTCAGTATAACAACTTATTGTTAACCAGCATGAAATAGCAAATAATAACTGTCTTTCAGGTTAAAGGATTCCAGGTACCACCAGCAGAACTGGAAAGCGTAATTAAAGAACATCCAGATGTTTTTGATGCCGCAGTTATAGGCGTGCCGCATGCTGCGACTGGAGAAAGTCCAAAAGCATTTGTTATTCTAAAAGAGGGTTCGCAAGTTACAGAGGAAAACGTAATTAGTTTTGTGAGCGACAAAGTTGCTCCATACAAGAGAATAAAAGAAGTGCAGTTTGTAGATAGTGTACCGAAAAATGCGTCAGGAAAGATACTGCGAAAAGTGTTAAAACAAATGTATTTAAAATGAAATTGTAAACTATTTTATGTTTAATAAAAAAAGTTCTCGATTGTGGCTTTGTTGACGTTTGAACAAACGCGGTAGAGCATTTGCATGCATATGATAACAAACAAACATATAAATGTTATTAAAAGTATAGCGAATTTAAATAAATACAAATATACACCAACGGATTTACTAACACTGAGTTATAAATGTTAAATAAGAAAATAGGGTTTTTCTTCATTAATATGTTTATCAAATTCTTCTCTAAGAGTGGACTTCTTGGTGGAACCTTGATAGTAAAATAATCACAGTCACTGGACAAAAATATTTTTTGACTAACTCTGGTACTGTGTCCAAGCAAAACGCAAGGAACTTCTAGGGTTTTGCTAGGAACTAACAAAATAAAGATATCATTAATGACCTTAAGGGTAACCGCGCCTTGGGATGGTATAATATATTTGTTTACACCCCAACAGTCACTAGTTCTGACTCCAGACTATGTTAAACCTGTATAGTGGGTATCAAAAACTACGAAGGACTACGCTGCCGCACCACCCAGACCCGAAACAAACATCAGCCTGTCACACAAACATTTGTCTCTGTGCGAGAATCGAACCCCCGGCCTTCTGTTTCACAACAGGCTACTTACCCGATACCCCATGGAGGCTGACAATATAGACGTCTGTTATCTAGTAGGCGAAACGTAGCCCAATACCTATCCACAATTTTTCCTTTTATCTGGGAGTGTTTCCTACAGTTTTTCAAAAGCACAAGATACAAGAATTAAGAACATAGATAACAAATTGAAAACTGTTGGAATTTTACTTGACCTAACTACGACCTTTAAAACTGTCTCGGTTCGTATACTATTACAAAATATTGGCCTTCGAGTTAGCAGGATATTACTAATTTACCACAGCGACTGCAATATTATCCGATTAGGTGATACTTAAAATCATATCTTTAGTTCGGTTCGATTTCGTGCAGTATAAACATGTCTGAAATCTTACGGCATAGTACGGGTTTGGCCCGAAAAGTTAATGTTTGGACCAGTGAAAAAGTGATCTCATCTCCGTGGAAAGATGTAGAAATTCCAATAACAACTATACACGAATATGTGTTTAAGAATATGGACAAATGGGCGACAAAAACAGCCGTGGTAAATATTTTTTATTTATTTATATTGGATGAATTTGAAATATAAATATATAGACAGTATTGTCACAGCATAAACACCCACCCAGGATCCCCACTGTCTTACTGAATATCAACATTAAATAACAGGTGGCTGTTTTGTTTCTTGAGTCAGATTTGCGGAGTCCCAATTGATTCTCTTTCACTGTTTTCAGGTATGCGGTATAACAAATCGAAAATACACTTACGAACAAGTGTACAAACTCTTTAGAATATTCGGAGCGAGTTTAAGGAGCAAGTGTAAATTTTTAGATGGCGATATAGTGTCAATAATTCTTCCAAATGTTCCAGAGTTTCCTATTTTAGTATATGGAGTAATGGCTGCTGGTGGAATAGTTAGTACTGTCAATCCTGGTTATACTCCTTGTAAGTTTAACGTGTTGTCACATTGGATCAGTAATATAGAGTAAGAAATATTTTTTAAAAAATAACACTCGACATTAAAGAAAATATTACATGACAAGAGAATCAGATAAGGAACAAATTAGCCATATATAAAACCATTAGGGACCTTATACCTGTCGACCTTGCTTAAAACCGGTGCACAAAACTTATAATTCTAATATCAATTATAACTTTTTATACAGTCGGGTTTTTGTTATTGCTATCCGACTGCCCCAATAATATGGTAATGCTATGAGTGTTGGATTGTATATATATGTTATATCTAAATATATATAAGCGAAATACCATTTACTCACTCAGCACGAGATCTCATCTATACAACCGATTTACTTAAAATTTAGCATATTTACTAATTTCGCAATGTAACAACAGATTTTTGTAAATTTGACCCCGAAGAGGGTGAATCTGGTTTTCGAAGTTTTCTGTCTGTGACGTTTTCACGGCTAAACTAATGTGAATCGATTTTGATGAAATTTTGTATGTGGATACATATAACCCCGAGAATAAACATAAGGTACTTTATTATTTTTAAATCATCTTCTCATCCTTAAGGGGTGAAGTAGGGGATGCAAGTTCAGAAACCGCGCAATTCAGAATATAATTTAATCAGTCATACTTTAGAACAAAAATCTTAGGGGGTTCACCCATATTTAAATAGGGGATGCAAGTAATGGTTTAATATACTTCTTGTGCAGGAGTAACTATTGTTTCGGTCCCACGGGACAGCGGGCAAAAGCTATCTAATCTATCTATTATTATTATTCTTACTATAGTTAAACTTAGGGGGCTCACCGATATTTAAATAGGGGATGCAAGTAATGGTTTAATATACTTCTTGTGCAGGAGTAACTATTGTTTCGGTCCCACGGGACAGCGGGCAAAAGCTATCTAATCTATCTATTATTATTATTCTTACTATAGTTAAACTTAGGGGGCTCACCGATATTTAAATAGGGGATGCAAGTAATGGTTTAATATACTTCTTGTGCAGGAGTAACTATTGTTTCGGTCCCACGGGACAGCGGGCAAAAGCTATCTAATCTATCTATTATTATTATTCTTACTATAGTTAAACTTAGGGGGCTCACCGATATTTAAATAGGGGATGCAAGTAATGGTTTAATATACTTCTTGTGCAGGAATAACTATTGTTTCGGTCCCACGGGACAGCGGGCAAAAGCTATCTAATCTATCTATTATTATTATTCTTACTATAGTTAAACTTAGGGGGCTCACCGATATTTAAATAGGGGATGCAAGTAATGGTTTAATATACTTCTTGTGCAGGAGTAACTATTGTTTCGGTCCCACGGGACAGCGGGCAAAAGCTATCTAATCTATCTATTATTATTATTCTTACTATAGTTAAACTTAGGGGGCTCACCCATATTTAAATAGAGGATGCAAGTAATGGTTTAATATACTTCTTGTGCAGGAGTAACTATTGTTTCGGTCCCACGGGACAGCGGGCAAAAGCTATCTAATCTATCTATTATTATTATTCTTACTATAGTTAAACTTAGGGGGCTCACCGATATTTAAATAGGGGATGCAAGTAATGGTTTAATATACTTCTTGTGCAGGAGTAACTATTGTTTCGGTCCCACAGGACAGCGGGCAAAAGCTATCTAATCTATCTATTATTATTATTCTTACTATAGTTAAACTTAGGGGGCTCACCGATATTTAAATAGGGGATGCAAGTAATGGTTTAATATACTTCTTGTGCAGGAGTAACTATTGTTTCGGTCCCACGGGACAGCGGGCAAAAGCTATCTAATCTATCTATTATTATTATTCTTACTATAGTTAAACTTAGGGGGCTCACCCATATTTAAATAGGGGATGCAAGTAATGGTTTAATATACTTCTTGTGCAGGAGTAACTATTGTTTCGGTCCCACGGGACAGCGGGCAAAAGCTATCTAATCTATCTATTATTATTATTCTTACTATAGTTAAACTTAGGGGGCTCACCCATATTTAAATAGGGGATGCAAGTAATGGTTTAATATACTTCTTGTGCAGGAGTAACTATTGTTTCGGTCCCACGGGACAGCGGGCAAAAGCTATCTAATCTATCTATTATTATTATTCTTACTATAGTTAAACTTAGGGGGCTCACCGATATTTAAATAGGGGATGCAAGTAATGGTTTAATATACTTCTTGTGCAGGAGTAACTATTGTTTCGGTCCCACGGGACAGCGGGCAAAAGCTATCTAATCTATCTATTATTATTATTCTTACTATAGTTAAACTTAGGGGGCTCACCGATATTTAAATAGGGGATGCAAGTAATGGTTTAATATACTTCTTGTGCAGGAGTAACTATTGTTTCGGTCCCACGGGACAGCGGGCAAAAGCTATCTAATCTATCTATTATTATTATTCTTACTATAGTTAAACTTAGGGGGCTCACCGATATTTAAATAGGGGATGCAAGTAATGGTTTAATATACTTCTTGTGCAGGAGTAACTATTGTTTCGGTCCCACGGGACAGCGGGCAAAAGCTATCTAATCTATCTATTATTATTATTCTTACTATAGTTAAACTTAGGGGGCTCACCGATATTTAAATAGGGGATGCAAGTAATGGTTTAATATACTTCTTGTGCAGGAGTAACTATTGTTTCGGTCCCACGGGACAGCGGGCAAAAGCTATCTAATCTATCTATTATTATTATTCTTACTATAGTTAAACTTAGGGGGCTCACCGATATTTAAATAGGGGATGCAAGTAATGGTTTAATATACTTCTTGTGCAGGAGTAACTATTGTTTCGGTCCCACGGGACAGCGGGCAAAAGCTATCTAATCTATCTATTATTATTATTCTTACTATAGTTAAACTTAGGGGGCTCACCGATATTTAAATAGGGGATGCAAGTAATGGTTTAATATACTTCTTGTGCAGGAGTAACTATTGTTTCGGTCCCACGGGACAGCGGGCAAAAGCTATCTAATCTATTATTATTATTCTTAGTATAGTTAAACTACCACTTTGTCTGTACATTCAATTTGTTTGCAAAATTTTGATTGTGCTACGTTATAATATCGTAATAGAACCTTAAAAAAATATATTTTCTGTCTGTCAAGGCATCACGTCTAAAGCACTGTTTTTTATACTAGAATCTACTGTAAAACTACAGAACATATATCGATGTAACATTTACGGTCTTATCTATACTTATAATAAATCTGTAGAGAGGTCAATTCTGTACATGAAATATATTTCCAAAATAACTATCAGCGGGTGATTAGTGATCGATACTGACGCCAAAAATGCAATCAGTAACATTTTTGTCTGTCTGTCTGTCTGTCTGTCTGTATGTTCGTTATAGAAACAAAAACCACTCGACGGATTTCAACAAAACTTGGTATAATTGTTCTTCATACTCCTGGGCAGGTTATAGTATACTTTTCATCACGCTACGATCAATAGGAGCAGAGCAGTGAAGGGAAATGTTAGGAAAACAGGAGAACTTACTCCATTTTTTAAGCTTCCGTCGCGTGTGCAGCCTTAATAGTTAAAGCTACACAGAAATCATGTATGACGGAAATGTTCTCCTTAAAATTATATAAAAAATATTCCACGACAGCAAATGTCTATATTTTATGGTTGACTCACAATAACACGTGTAACTCCCGATAGCTTAGCAGTTCGGAGATTTCTGATTATATTTGTCTACTCTTACGTTTATAACACTCACAATCATCCCTAATTAATAAATGTTAACATTATTACCTATTTAATTTAATAAAAAAAGAATTATAGAAATAGGTACAGAAACACCAGGCTATTTTAATTGCAAGAAAAAAAAACTCCTTGGATTGTATACTTCTGCTCCCGAAAATAACCTCCACGCGGGTGGAGCCGCGAGCAACAGCTAGTTCATAATAAAACGCTTATCGAAGGTATAAACCTATATTAGTTAAAACGTCATATAAGCCTATCGATCGTTTGATAAAATTCTTTATTCATAATCGTTTCATAAAGCTCCTATAAATAAAAGGCCTCTATTGTACACAATGTTGCCATTTCGTAGAAAAAATGTGTTTTCAATTGATTTCAACGAGGTTTTTTCTCTGGAAAGAGCCAAAAAAACGACTACTTGTCATTGTCATTTGTAAACAAACTTGACTTTTGACGGTAATCACTGTCATAACGGTGGAGCCATATATTTTTTAAAAAAGAAGAAGAAGACTCTTAGTGGAAAATTTAATTTGCCTTGCAATCTAGAAAGGTCTCATTTGGTCAGAATGCAGCAATCTGCAAAGCGGCCGAGGGGTGAAAACTGGCTAGAGGAAGACAAGGTTGGTGCAGCCATTTTCTGGTTATCAAAATTCCTCTTTGCGCTATTTATGTATCCATTACTAACAACATTGTTTTTGCTTACAAGCCTTTCTTGAAGGAGTTAGTGAGGGAGCGGGTTCGTGTCATCGAGAATAAAAATACAGACACGAACTCCAATTCCTTAAAGGTGGCGGCGTGGAGCGATTTGAGAGAGAGGTGCAACTTACTACTAATACAGTTTAATAATGAACTTTACCCAACAATAAAAAAAACATATAATAATTATACATCTAACATTAACAAGCTAATCTTAAGTCTACATTCACACCCAAAAATTGTAACATAAATATCAAAGAAAAGGTATTGTATTATTTTGTATATTTATACACTGCATTATTTCAGGTTCATCGCACAGCCGCAGAACAAATTGCAGCGGTGGAAATGCAATGTAGGAGAGAGCTGCATGCTCTGCAGATAGAAAGTGACCACCAGAGAATTAAAAATTTAAACTTAAAAGAAACATTACTAAAAGAAAAAAATAAAATTATAAAAAACAAAATGACGAATAAAAAATATAGATAACTGAATTTTAAATGATGTTTAATTATTTACCTTTGAGTGATAAAATTTCATTCATTGAGTGCCTTGCTATAAGAGCCTGCAAGATGGCAGAATTCCCTTCCAGTCTAGGATTTGAATCAATGTTAGTATCAGATTCAGACACCTCTTCAATATTGGACACACTTTCCTCTGTGGCATATGTTTCTCTTTGAGCAATTGCAATGTTGTGCAACACTGCAAGAGCCACAATAGTAGTCTTCACACACACATATACATACACTCACACCTGTAATCTCCGAAGGGGTAGGCAGAGGTGTAACTAGTACACCCACTTTTCGCCAAATTTCGGTCCCATGATGTGATAGGGGGCGAGCCTATCGCCATACCGGGCACAGATTCCAGACTCCGGGCTAATACTGGGAATTTCCAGATAGAAAAACCCAATATCAGTTTACCCGACCCGGGGATCGAACCCGAGACCTCAGCATAGCAGTGGTAAACGCATGCGCAATTACAACTGCGCCACCGAGGCAGTCTTCACATTGCCAAATTTTACAGGAATGCCATGAAGCAGGCACTGGAAGCGCTGTTTCCACACACCAAAGCAACGCTCCACAACATTTCTTGTCGCAATATGTGCATCATTGTATTTCCGTTCAGCATGACTAAGTGATCTCAAAACAGGTGTGAATAAATATTGTTCCAGTCTATACCCTGAATCTCCTAAAAGTCTACCCCTAAACTCTAACGCCCCTGCCTCAAAACGTTCTTTTAGAGTGGATTCATTGAATATCCGGGAGTCGTGAGTGCTGCCTCGCCATCTAGTAACAATATCCCTGATTTGAAGACTAGCATCACAAGTCACCTACAACAATTCTGAGTTTAGACTATGCAATAAAGTAAAACCTACCTTAATTTACAACTTTAAATATTCCTGAAATATTACCTGAACATTGGTGGAATAATATCCCTTTCTATTTATATAGTATTGGGCTGCATCACCACCATGTTTTTTAATTTTTATATGGGTGCAATCAATACAACCAATTACAGAGGGGAAGCCTCTTATTTGGTGAAATTCCGACGACCCGAACACCTTATTGCAGTTAATACTTGCAATTCTGGTGATGTGCCACAACCTTTACGATTCAGCTGCAACTCTTCGCGGACTAAATCAATAATAACAGCAGCCGATTCTTTCGAAAAACGATACCGTTTACGGAATTCCTTGTCATCTAGAGAAAGCGGATCGAATCTCTGCCTATACAATTTCCTAGACGAAAGATTTTCAATAAGTGCAATGGTATGCAGGGATTGTAGGGCTTGCATTTTTAATGGATAAGTAAATAAAATGCGCTACAAGGTCGATGTCATATATAGTATAATTTTCCGTATATAGTATAATACTTTTTGAGTATAATACTCTTTGGTCGATGTGTTTTTACTTGATTAAAACTGACATCGAAAATAAGCGTCAAACACGAGACAGCTGATCGACGTCGGCCATTTTTTTTGCTATGGAACGTTTATCGTAGGTTTATAGAAGGGTCTTCGCTTCTATAACTTTATCGGAGAGATAAGGAGCGTTTTAGCTCTATTGAGCCATTATGAATAACGTTTTTTAACAAGCTCATATTAACGGCCTTATAAACCTCCCATAACTCATTATGAATAAGATCGTTAGTCTTTATTTCATTCAAATAGGTATAATACTCAATCAAAGTTATGAGTATTTAAAATTCACAAAATAAGCTATCTATACTGTAAAGATGTAATAGTTTAAGATGACTCCATTGATTGTATACATTTTCTCCCAAAAATAACTTGCACGCTGGCGAAGCTGCGGGCAATGGCTTTGTAGTAAACAAAAAGGCTTGATAGGTTTTAGGAATCGTTACATTAGTCGTGGTTGTGGAATTGATAAGTCGGTCATGAATAAAACTAAAAAAGTGAGAATAAAAATAGCTGGTTTAACAATACAATTTATTCTTCCAGATGAAATTGAAAAACAGATTGGTACATTAGATGCCAAGCTAATCATTACCCAATCCGATTTAGTCCCGAATGTAAGAAAAGCTCTAGAAATCGCCAAAAAAGATGTCAACATTATTGCGATGGACGTAGACACGCAATCACCACCTGGAACTATATCTTTTAAAGCATTGATTGAGACAGATCAAGTAGATGTGAGTGTTTTGAACGAAGTCAAAAGGAACCATGATGACGTAGCAGTCTTAATGTTTTCTAGTGGTACGACTGGCTTGCCTAAAGCAGTAGAACTGACTCATTATAACCTTGTTGCTAATTGTCAGCAACAGGAAACTGAAATGAGGCAATATTCATATACAACAGGTAAGATATTTAATGTTTTTGAGTGGTAGTATAAAGTCTAAATATTGCATGTTGCATACATACTTAAAAGTAAGCTTTGTAAATGAGTTAGTTGTTTATAAATTAGTAAACTTCACTTACTAGTCATTGCCGTTCGTATTTCATT
This sequence comes from Laothoe populi, assembly GCA_905220505.1. Classification (NCBI taxonomy): domain Eukaryota; kingdom Metazoa; phylum Arthropoda; class Insecta; order Lepidoptera; family Sphingidae; genus Laothoe; species Laothoe populi. The sequence continues at coordinate 4,591,538 of HG992161.1, read as the reverse complement.
GACTACCCATAAGTATATTTAATGCTAGCTGTTGCCTGCGGCTCCGCCCGCGTGGAAGATATTTCTGAGAATTAAGGTATACAATCCACGGAGACAACCTAAGCTATTACATTTTACTATATCTGTCTAGTAGCAAGTTGCCCGGGCGGATACTGTGAACAGTCGCAAGTATCTTGTTATAGAGTACCATCGGACCTTAGATCCAAGATTTTCATGCGATATTAAGAATAGGATTGCATTCTATACCAAGGCAATCCAAGGAGTCAAACCGAGGGTGTAATATCCTCCAGCAGACCGGTATGACTGTAAGTAGCAAGTTATAGTTGTGTTTTGCTACTTGATACTGTAACTAGACGGCACTGCGCATACCGACAGGTTCTGAAAAGGGTGCGGCGGTTTTAACGCGCTTTCAGCTTTGTCAATTATATAAAACACAGTCACATCCGGTAATCGAATATATCTGGCACCTCCTCTAGCTTTGCGTGTTCCACAATCTGTATCATGGCGGCGAATGCTCCGAATAATTGTTTAGTCTTATCCCATCCTCCTCTTCCGCACAATAACCACACGTACTGGCTAGCGGAGCCACAATTTCGTGGTGTCTGTTACCCCAGTCCGAATCAAAAGATTTGCTAAGCGTATACGAGTATGTGGAAAAGTTTGCCGGCGCACGTATTCCGTCCCTCCCATTATCCTGGGTTCTTTAAGCGTATTGTGATTGCAGCAGATTGGCATTGTGTCAATTAAGGAATGATAGTTGCCTCTCTCACAGCACTGCGATTACCATCAGGTGAAGTGTGGTACCTTTGCCACCCCAGGATAAAAAAAAATTGTTGTGTACACCAAGATTATATTAAATAAAAATATTTTAATAAACGGATATTCAGCCATAACGGACTGCATGAAACAAAAACCTACAGCAGCACTAAAGATGCTGCTAGGTTTGCTTCCCTCGGAACTTTTTATATAGCAGGAGGCGGTCTTGGTAGCTACCAGATTAAAGTCAATTAGCTCTGGGGTTTAACGAAATACTTGAGAAAGCTTGATAGCATGACTAGGTGATCCTAGTGACCCAGGGCTCATACTGATGTTCTACTTAGCTGTGGAGATGATAAGTAAGAAAAACCGACAGCCCCTCCTGTAGGGAACGTCTGTCATCTGACCAAACAGCTTTCCATGTTATCCTGTTATACGAGGGCGTAGCTTCTCGACGAGCTGAAATCCTCAACACACCAAGGTTGCTCTGAGAAGCCTGTGGAGACACCAAGCGGATTCTGCACGTTTGGTTGGTATTCTACTTATTAGTCGGACACTCCTGGCAAGATGGTCGTGGTCATGGATCCTCGGACAAATGCAGCTTTTGTGAGACTTCTTAATTTTTCTCTGATCCTGGCACTGCGTGTACAGTAAGGGACGACTTTGAAAAACCATTTAATGAGGTCTGTCCTGCAAGTTGGCTGCAAGAATGTTGCGGTTAGAGTTAGGCTAGCCAAATTATTAGCTGGCATTTATGGCGCGCACGATGGCCCGACTTTTAACGGGCTTAAGTATGGAGAGTAAGAGGAGCCCACAATCAATATGAATACCGATACCAATATGTTACAAATGGACTGGACTCTAAAATGACAAATGATGACAAATATCCAATCGCCGCCAAAAGAATGCTCCTTGACATCAGTATCCTTCCCTGTTTAACATATCATGCCAACGTAGAATGGAAAGAAGCGTATTAGGATTAATACTATTTGACAAAATTCGAGCATACCATATTAGAAAAAAGACAAAGATAAAAGATGTAGCAGTACATACCAAAACACTAAAATCGAAATGGACTAGACACATAATGAGAGAGATAAGGAACAAGTGGACAAGAACAGTAAGAGAATAGACCCCAAGAATTGATCCCAAGAGGAAAAGAGGCATAAGCCAAAAGATGGGTCAACGAAACAAGAGCTTTTGTTGGACCACTTTGGACAAGAATAGTTCAAGACCTCATAGAATGGAAAAGACTGGAGGAGGCCTTCGCGTCTGCCGACGCAATGGAAATCAAGAAAGATCCGATGCGCTATATATAATATTGATTTTAGAAACTGTAACGTTTTTTCAGTAAATAAAGGATTAATAATAATAATGTTACAAATACAAAAGATGATGTTGAATTTGAATAGTGTAACTTAGTTGTTTTTTTATTTGCAGAGACCCACCAAGATACAACGCTGGTAGTGCTGCCAATGTTTCATATCTTTGCATTTGGCATACAAATGCTGCACAACATGTCAGCTGGCCTTGAATTGATCACGTTACCAAAGTTCCAACCAGACTCACTACTTAACGCTATGTCGAACCACAAGATCAATTTGTTGTACTTAGCGCCACCTTTGGGTAATGTTATGTACTTTAACTTAAAGTGTGTTACTAAGTCTGTTCACAAACATTGACTTATATTCTATAGACACGAACCGTCGAATAAGAAATATGTTCCAAAAACCTTGTCCGCCCATGAATGCCATCTATCATTTTACTAAGAACTATTTGGAAATAAAACTCCCGTCACTGTCTCTCGAACGGCATTTTGCGCGCGCTAAAACGGGACCAACTATATAATGTATTTTATTGTGAAAATGCCATCTATTCATTTTACTAAGAACTATCCCGCATGCAGAATTGATATTAATATTTATTGATATTACGTTCAAACGTTATGAAATTATGTTATTTACCTTCATCATGTAAGCGACGCTTACGGGGACGCCAGGCTTACATTTCAAAACTGGGTAATGCATAACAGACCAAGCACATGACTAATTTATGACAAAATGTACGAGGCTCGTAAAATTTTCAAAGGTCGCCTAAAATGGTGTCAGAACAACCAAGACCAAATCAAAATGGATGTATTGGCCCGGCACAGGGCTAATAAGCATTTTGGAAAGTTTTGGAAGTCCACAAACAAACTTGATGCCAAGCCTGGCCTTCCAGTATGTGTTGCAGGAAAAAATGATGCTGGGGAGATTGCAAGCATGTTCATGGAACATTTTAAAGTCCGATCCCCACTAGGTCCCTCAAGTATGACAACGCATTCTAGGTCCTATAGTCGGAAGAAGGAGTCAATATTGCATTTTTCTAATAAACAAGTTAGAACTGTGATTGAGAAGATGAGTAGAGGCAAATCTCCCGGGCATGATGGGCTCAGTATTGAACACTTTAAGTATGCCGGTGTTCACCTGCCAAGAGTTCTGTCTATGTTTTATACAATGTGTATTAGCCATTCATATTTACCAGAGGACCTAATGAAAACAACAATTGTGCCAATAGTTAAGAACAGGACAGGAGATATCTCGGATAAAGAAAATTACCGTCCAATCTCTCTTGCTACCACTATAGCTAAAATATTGGATAGTATGCTTGACGCGTGCTTAACCAAATACCTGCACTTGCATGACGCTCAATTTGGTTTCCAACTAGGGCTGTCGACAGAAAGTGCTATTTTAAGTGTCAAGCATACTGTCCAGTACTATACTGACCGTAGAACGCCGGTATACGCTTGTTTTCTCGACCTCTCCAAGGCTTTTGATCTTGTATCGTATGATGTGCTTTGGAGTAAATTGGAAGGCAGGGGTATACCACCGGAGGTTTTGCGGATTTTTCAATATTGGTATGCAAATCAAATTAACCACATAAAATGGTCTAATGTACATTCAGAAGCCTACAGGTTGGAGTGTGGAGTGAGACAGGGGGGACTGTCCTCCCCTAGGCTTTTTAATCTGTATGTGGATGATCTCATAGCCGAGCTCAGCAGCATGCATGTTGGATGTAAATTAAATGGCGTAAGCGTCAATAATATTAGTTACGCTGATGACATGGTGCTGCTGAGCCCGACTGCTAGAGCTTTGAAAGATATGTTGAAGGTATGTGAAGGTTACGCTGCTACGCATGGACTCGCATATAATGTAAAAAAACAGAATACATGATCTTTGGGACCGCCGCTATGTGTCTGGATAGTGTACCTGACATTACTCTAAACGGTGTGAACATTAAAAGAGTAACAAAGTTTAAATATTTAGGGCACATTCTTGTCGGCGATCTCAAGGATAATGTAGATATTGAATGGGAGCGCAGGGCTTTGGTGGTCCGAGGTAACATGTTGGCACGCAGATTCTCTCGTTGTACACAACAAGTTAAAATAACGCTTTTTAAAGCTTATTGTCAGAACTTTTACACGGGGAGTTTATGGGTCAGCTATACTAAAAGATCGCTGAATGTCCTGCGCGTACAATATAACAACATATTCAGAATGTTGTTGGGACTATCCCGTTTTTGCAGTGCTTCGGAGATGTTTGCCAGGAACCGAACGGATGGTTTTACCGCTATCCTTCGTAAGCAAACCGTATCACTTATAAGTAGACTACGGGCCAGTCACAACAACATTCTGAAAACAGTGGTGGAGACTGTTAATTCACCTATAATGAGGCATTTTGTGTGGAGGGTGATCAATTAATATTGTCGACTGGATCACTCTCCATATTCGACTTATTCTAAATATTATGTTACTAACATTATTTTTAAGTTATTATGTGTTTACTAAAACCATGGATCTTGTTGTCCGAAAATAAAGAATTATTATTATTATTATTATATACTATTATCAGTTTCACTGTAAATCAATTTAAGGCAGATTTGTTCGGGAATGTCGCTACAAATAACTCAAATTAAACTGGTGTGCATTCGTTGGGGCATGAAGCATACTGACGTCGGTGAGAAGTATACACCTCAACTCAGTGGACCATAATGTATGTTTTGGTCGCCGCATCTAGTACGTAGTACATATAGATCGCTGTTCACAAACATATAAACTGAGATCGTAGAATTTAGAGCGTGTTAACTTTTCCGAAGCAGGAATTTTAAAGTACTGTTGCCGATAAACAGAGTACTGGGAGATAGCCAGTAATTTAGGAGTCAGTTAGTGAGATTCTCGTATAAGCCAAGTTAACTCCTTGTTTGCTTGTTATCTCCCTTGCTACCTAGGCCCTATTTGTATAATTGTCTTATTAAATGTATAATTAATAGTAAAAGTTCATATATTTTCGCATAATAATTCAAAAACAAGTCGTTGTGCAGCTAGGATTTATAGAAGTATTATAGAATAGCTGTGTACCAAACAACACACCGTTGTACATTCGATATATTGTTTGGATACATTTTTCTATTAGTATTTCATTTCATCCATGAATATTTTGATGACATCGATTAAATAATTAGTTTCTAGTATAAATTTATTTCATTTGTTTTAGTTTTATTCCTTGGCTCTTACCCTGGATTGAAGGCTAAACATCTTGAACATGTGAATGTGGTAACATCTGGGGCTGCACCTATACCATCTGCAGATATACAAAAATTGTATGACAAAGCACAAGTAAGTTTTTATACTCGTTTTTTGATCAGTTGCCTAAGGGGTAGCCAGGCGGCAGCCTTGCATGTCGCTTTTAATTAACTCAGTTTTTAATATCCTGGTGCCATTACACAAGGCTTTAGCTATCTCCATGTGCTGCCACCTATAGTTACTGCACGTTCTCTACTAGGAACGTGCACAACGAAGGTGCTGCCAACTGGTGCCGCCAATACGAATCTTTTACCTATCAATACTAGTCATTGTAATTTTTAATAAGTAAATAGAAATAATTTTACGAGTGAAAAATTATATTCTTGTTACTCTTAACGTATTGTTGTATTTCTGATACCAACACATCCAAAAAATAAACTATACCAATTGGCACAAAAATGATTTATTTTTCAACGAATAGTACCTACTCACATGCTATGGTTATGTGAAAACCGCCAAAAATGGATAAACGCAGTAAGGAAACATACGTAGGAATAAGTTTAAAAGGGTTTAGAAATTACCAATTGTATTGTAAATGACTAAGTTTTGTAGTTAATAGTTTAATGTTAATTAGATAACCCTAACAATAGTCTTTGTGTGTAAACGTAACCTTTAAATCTGTTTTCGGCAAACATCGGAATGATTGACTTTCTTCTAGGAATACAACAATATGTAGTGCTCACTTTATTCGCAACAAAAAATCTGAAAATCCTTTGCATCCGTGACACGTTCCTACAATTTTACCTGGTGAAGAAAATAATCCGTAAAAATTGGAGGACATAAATATATAAATAACTATATACTTTGAAAACATTATACATAAATGAAAACGTGATTTAGTAAAAATTTTACTGTTATTTTCACGTCAAAAATATTGGAAAATTTCATCTGTGCGTCAATTTTGGAAGTTATCACAGCCTCATTTTCTAGATTTATTTTCTCTTCCGCTTGTAATACATAGCCGGCTGCGAAAAGCTTTTAACATATTTTGGCCACGCTGTCGATCATTAATAATTGACCGGAAACCATATTTTATAATTTTTATGATATTAAATAATATGATAAATATTATAAAATATGGGTTATAAAATATAGCACGATGATAGGAAAATAAATTTACCAGAGTAACTTTCTTTTACTGCCCGCATAGTGTCTCTTTTGTCTGTTTAGTGCTGCCACCTATAGTTACAGCACGTTTCCTATACTTAGTAGACTTCACATACCTTCCAAATTCTTATGAGAATTATCAGGTATGCAGGTTTCCTCAAGATGTTTTCCTTCACCGTTACAACAAGCGATAATTAACAATGAACATACACGTAAATTTAGAAAAGTCAGAGGTGTATGCCATTTGGGTTTTGAACATACGACTTTTCGTCTTGACAGTCCGTACCGCGACCAACTACGCTATCGCTGCTTGTACTGTACTAGTACGTGTTGAATAATAATAATATTGCATTCCAGCGGGATATTTGTTTTAGACAAGGTTACGGCATGACAGAAACCAGCCCACTGGTCACACTCATGCCAAATAACGAAGAAAATCACCAAGCAGTTGGATATTTAATACCAAATATGAAGGCTAGGATTGTGGATAGCCATTTGAATAATTTGGGACCAAGTGAGGTAAGATCACATCCTCAGGATAAAAAATAAATGAAAATCGTAATACTTTGAATGGAACGGCAATGTGCCAAACCTTCTTATTTAAGTCGACCGTCGAGGGCCGTTGCGTCCCTGGCATTGGAAAGAAGATGAGGTGATGGTTGCAGTTCAGTGATAGGCAGTGTTTTATAATTCAACATTCTGAATGGTATTTCTGCTATTTATGATGTGTCGTTGTGCATAGCATTAATCAAAAGTCATCCAACTTAAAGTCTTAGATAAAATAATAGAATAATAAAAGAAGTGCAGTTTGTAGATAGTCTACCGAAAAGTGCGTCAGGAAAGATCCTGAAAAAGGTGTTGAAAGAGATGTGTTTAAAATGAAATAGTATATTTCAGAGTCCCAACTGGGTTTCATTTTATTGGTCTAATTCTAAAAGGTATTACCCCTTCATGATTACGTACCCTCAACCCCGGTAACGTTACATAGACAAGAGCTGAAGTGCCTGTTATTACAAGTCCTTTATCAACAGAACTTCCACTTGCAAAGGAATAATATGTGCAAAGAGTAATGAATAACGACGCTACATAGCCGAAGTTTTTATTGAAAACATTATATTTACATACATATACACTCATGCCTGTAATCCCTGAAGGGGTAGGCAGAGGTGTAACCAGTATACCCACTTTTCGCCGAATTTATAACGGTCCCATAATGTGATAGGGGGCGAGCCTATCGCCATACTGAATACATTATATTTATATGGCAGATAGGAATGTATTCAAAGCTATTAAATGAAAGTGACAAATTAAATCAACCAATAGAGACGTTTCGAGTAGGGTTTTACATACAGACTCCAGTTTTGATGATTGTAATACCCAGTGGCGTCTTGTAGATTTATATGTCTAAGCATGTTCATGAAATTTTAACCTTAAGATTACCTTTACGGTTAAATAAACTTTCGTTTCAGGTAGGAGAATTGCTAATCAAAGGGCCTAATGTCATGAGAGGTTACAAGGAAAATCCTGAGGCGAACAGGGATTCGTTTGTCGGTGGATGGTATAGGACGGGAGATCTAGCCAAGGTCGATGAGAAAGGCATGGTGTGGATAGTTGGCCGGCTTAAGGAACTTATTAAGGTAATAAATAGACATATGTCGGAGTATAATGAACACGGAGACTGGTTTGACCTTGCAAATTATCTTTCAAAATTGTGGGTGCCGTCAGTTGTTATGCTATTTTGAAGGTAGTTTCGAGTTGTTTATTGGATCATTCGTATAATGGGGCACAACGAGAAATCACAATATAAAGGAGCGGCTCGTCATTTGGCTAAGCATTCAGGAATAATCTTTAAACAGTCAGTAACTTGGGGTCGTAATGCCGAAATAATGTGACAGTACCTACAATCAAAGTGACAGGTGTAATTGTAAACCATCGTTTTTCTTGTCAATTCTTTTGTCTATGGATTGTTCTATTCTGAACTGGCAGTACTAAGGTAATACACACTGAAGTGTTCAATTAGTGTTATTTCTACGAAACTATCATACAATGCGTATCATGACTATATCTGCTGATCAAAGAGGGATTTATACACCTTCTTCCAACTTCGATATATGGCGAACTATTTTGACTTCATTCTTCGTCTCCAGACAGATAGAAATTGTATTAGAAACTGGAATGTTCGTATCTTGTTATAGCGAATTTTGGACACACATACATTTGAATTTCAAATATTGAGAATATGGGAATTGTTATAGTGAATATATGACATGCTCCATATTTGTACCACACTGGATAATGTCGATCGTATATAATTGTGGTACAAACCGTGCAAAGTCCACCATTGTACATTAAGCGTTAGATGCCGTTACTTTGGTAACCAGGATAAAATAGAAAATAATAATTATCTTTCAGGTTAAAGGATTCCAAGTACCTCCAGCAGAACTGGAAAGTGTTATTAAAGAACATCCAGATGTACTCGATGCTGCAGTTATAGGCGTGCCTCATGCTACAACAGGAGAAAGTCCAAAAGCATTTGTTATTTTGAGGCAAGGCTCTCGAGTTACAGAGGAAGACATAATTAGTTTTGTGAGCAACAAAGTTGCTCCATACAAGAGAATAAAAGAAGTGCAATTTGTAGATAGTCTACCGAAAAGTGCGTCAGGAAAGATCCTGAGAAAGGTGTTGAAAGAGATGTGTTAAAATTGAAATAATGTTGTTAATTAGATGATAATAAAATGAGTTTTGGGTTGTGGCTTTTTGAACTTTGGTTGCTTTATTTAATAGGGATCATTAAAACTGGACTAGTGAAATACGTTGCGAAATGGACAGCAAGACGACAGGATGTTGGTGATGAAGAAAAACTTGTAGGCCTTCAGGATTAGTGTTTATTGCTACTAGCAAATTACAAAAATGTGTTCGGTCTGATAGTCAACCCCCATTTTATAGAAATATCAACAGTGACGTCTCTACATAATCTATGAAACAAGACACATCTTAATATCCATCCAATATAATCTCATAAATTGTTAAATATTAATAAATACATTATGTATATCTGGAATCCTACTATCCTACTAATATTATAAATGCAAATGTTTGGATGGATAGATAGATGTTTGTTATTCAATCACGCTATACCGGCTGGGCGGATTTGGTTGAAATTTGCCACAGAGATAGATTATAGTCTGGAATAGCACATATGCAACTTTTTATCCCGGAAAAGGTACAGTTCCTGTGGGATAGTTTAGTTTTTCACAGAGCAAGGGATCGACATGATTTTTTGCATAGAGGCAGTTTAGGTATCAGAAAATGACATAGGCCACTTTTTATCCCGGAAAATTGCTTCCTATTTGATAGCAAAATATAGAAAGGCGTTTACATTAAAATGCCTCCATAGATTGTATACTTTTTCTTCCAAAAATAACCTTCACGCGGGCGGAGCCGCAGCCATCATCTAGTCAACAAATAAATAATCTAATAAATATAATCTACAGTATTTAACCAAATATTGTGTTGGTAATGGAAGTCGGCCCCTGTAATAGTGATTCGTAAATGTGCTTAGCCTGCTGGTAGAATGCATTCACATTGATAACAAACATCGTAATCACGGTGAAAATACCTCGTTCGTTTCAGTAGGGATTTGGGGCAAATAGATTAATAATTCTGTATACTAGCGACCCTAAACAGGATTTAGATGACAGGTATGTGGTCAGCGGTCTAGGGTCTGGAATCAAACCCACAACCACTGTCTCGACAGCCCGTTTCACTTCCTGTTATGCTATCCCATAGTCACAGTGATCGTTATTTTTCGCTACATCTAAAAATAATTTTTCATCTGAATCGGTGTGCATTTGGCAGTAAAATCTATATCCATACAAATACTTTCTTAAGTCTAAAGAATTATTGACAAACATTGCTGGGGACTTTTAGTTAAAAAATACCTGTGCTAAATAACCTCATTAGTGATCGTCATCAATATTATTCAGAAAAAGTCCCTGATGTGGGTTTTCTTATTACCTATGACGTGAAGTGAATGTGCGCACATATTTTGTAATCTGAGTCATTAGTTTTTTTTATCCTGGCGCGGCAAAGTAACGACACTGCACCTGATGGTAAGCGCTGTGCGGTGCAATTAGAGTATCGAGTAGCGAGAGACGATCTGTCCGCCGCTACTCAACACAATCATGCCGGCCTGCTTCTTCACACTACGCCATGGGCAAGAAGGTGAAGAAGCGGTCGAGGGTCTATTGTCTCTAGTACTCAGAAGGCTGCGATACGGCCAAACATCGTACCCCAACTCTAGACCCCCGACAAAAACCGGATGAACATTGGCTGATCTCAAAACGCCACACACTTGCGTGTGCCACTATAGCTGTTTTACACCCTGTGTACGGTGATCGCTATCCGGGTGGATATAAATATCTTATCACCAGCAAAACCTGCTCAACTGTGCAGTATCAATCAATACGAAGATATAAAAAAAATCCTGCCAAGTTATTACCAAGTCAAGATGGGGAAGGCGATTTGGATTCTACAGAAATTGAACCCGTCATAAAAAACAAACGCAAGATGCTTTTGCCCGTCGCGTTTAGTGGGGCAGTGGTAATACCCGGTGAAGCCAGTTCATTCATCCTGCCCACTGCCGACTTTTCATAATGCATTCACTAATAACTATACAAATATTAATCAAAAACAACACTACAGTAGTTAATTTGATCAAAGTTCATGTGTACTTGCATATTTGAGATCAATATAAAAATAGCCCGAGATAGCTTCATGGTGTCTACTACCCCGGTTGTAACCGAGAGTTTTGCAAAATCGTACTTATGCCGTACCATAAAACTGTGGAATAGTTTACTGGCGCACATGTCTCCTTTCTATAATCCTGGGTCTTTGAAGTGTAGTTTGAAGAGGCTAGTCAGTAGGCCGGCATGACTGTGCCGAGTAACAAGGGATGAATTAATGCACTGTGAATGATGAAGACGTGAGTAACAGCGTTTGTTTTTAATCTTACCCCATCCTCTTCGTTCCATACCGGAACCACGCGTACTGGCTTGCGGAGCAACAGCTTTGTGGTGTCTACTACCACGGCCCGAACCAAAAGCAGAGCCAATCCGTATTTTTGCCACACCATCAAGCTGTGGAGCAGTTTGCCAGATACCGTGTTCCATCCTTCCTATGATCCTGGGTCCTTTAGGCGTAATGTGAAGAAGCTAAACAGCAGGCCTGTATGATTGTGTTGAGTAGCGGGGGATAGATTGTCACTCGTTACTCTATACTCTAACTGGACGGCACTGCGCTTACCATCAGGTGCAGTGTGGTCACTTTGCCGTGCCATTATAGACAAGCGCATTAGGCAAGGCCTAACCCCTCTCATTAATAAAGAAGGCCCGTGCCCAGCAGTGAAACAATGTTTAATACAGGGCTAGTCAATGACATTATGTGATAAAAGTGGTAGAGCCACGCTGTAGACATATTTGTCTACAGCATGAATGGGCCGGCTCGACCGGGGTAGTAACACTGTCTCACAGAAAAACGTAAAGTGACAGTTGACTGTCGCGTTTCGTATGGTAAATGAGATATCCGGAGGCCCAGATTCCCCTTCCCTTCCCTAATTCCTATTCCTGTCCTTTAAGGCCGACAGCGCATACGTAATACTTTCGGTATTGTGGATGTTCATGGGCAGTGGAGATCACTTAACATCAGGTGACCCACTGGTTCGTTTGTCGGACTATGATATAAAATATATATATATATTATGTAAAAAATATATATCATTGGGGCTAGTATTATTTTAATTTTAATATAATCTTATGTCCATATGGTTCAAATATAGTCGCAATGTCAATAAATGAGTGAATTAAGCCTCAGTCCATTGGCAAAGTTTACATTGACTATTCTATTCATTAATGTTATATAAGTTTTGTGCAATTATAATTCAGATCTTCATAAATCTGATGAAGTTTTAACAAATGACCATGAAACAAATTGGACTGCTCTTTGTGATATAATTAATATTTAAATTTTCTTTAAAAATAGCTCCAACTAAAGATATGCAAGCATAATACAAACAATATAAGTTTAGTATTATAATAAAAAAACACAGAATTCTATAACGTCCGGATTCGAATAAAGGCAAGTTACCAAAATTTAGAACGAATATCACTAGATTTCTTTTCCGGATTTTAATGAAAATCATTTAGGAAAATTATCAACAAATCTGTTTGTTTTGGCTATTATGCTATGTATGCTCCTTTGCAGAATGTATTGTATTGTTACGGTAGGTGGCATACGACCACGGTTGTCCTCTGAACATCACTATGATTACGCATGAAATACAATAAAATATTTATTGTATTTTGTTTCATACTTTTTAGAGTGTGATTTTTCAGTAGTCGGATTTAGTTTTTGAACTTATTCTTAAACTACTTCCAGTGTGTGAATTTCTCGTTACAAGTTGTAATGTTTCATCAGCATACGTAATTGAAGTTAATTCCTCATTGAATGCCTCGGTGGCGCAAAGTCTCGGGTTCGATCTCCGGGTCGGGTAAAGTGATATTGGGTTTTTCTATCTAGAAATTCCTCAGTACTGGCCCGGAGTACTACTTTTGATATACCCTCGATATGTCAAATAAAAGAGAACTTCTCTTACACTTATTACAATAATCCTAACATACACATGACTTCTTCTTCGACATCTCTTTCACTCTCCATTTGGTAGACGCTGCATACACTAGTAGAATATTTCACAAGAAATCTTACAAGCTGATTTTATTTTACGAATTATTTGCCATTTTTTTTTGAGAGCGAGGTCGAGTATTTGTCTTATATGGTATTCTGAAATTTTCTCTTTTCCTATGATCGTACAAAACACGAAGCCAAGTTTTATTTAGCAAGCCTGTTTTGTATTTAATACTGAGAATTTACGTTCCATAGCTCGCTGGCAAACATTGAGTTTGAACTTCTGTGACTCCGTTAATGAATATATTTGGGCTCCAAAGGTTTTACTTCACTTTTCGCTGGATAGGGTTAATACCACTATATTGACCCTATCAAGCTGGCCCATTCAAGCTTTAGCATTTCAAAATTAAAGTATCTACATCATGGTTATATATTTAAAACACACATAAAATGTCACCCAAATATAAATTCCGTAAACAGTTCAATGTCATTACAACAAGTATTTTTTCAGACCATTCTGTATTACTAAATATATTTTCATAATTCCTTCAAGGTTTCCAAATTTAAATCGACGATTTAAAACATGGCGGTTCTCTGAATTTGAATAACGTCACTGGCCACTGCGTACCAACTGACCTACGAACTCCTTTGAATAATTAACTAGTATTAAACATTAAACGATAATATATGTTAAAGAGTCAACAAGAAATAAATTCTTTGTTATGATAATTAAATATTCAGCAGACGAGGAATTCCCGGATACACATAAAAACAACAAAAATAAGCAAATACAATTCTATATTCACATAATACTTGATAAGTCACGTTTGAATTAAAAAAATAACAACAGACAAAATTCTATTAATATTTTTTTCCAATTGGCATAAGAATTACAAATTAACATAACTATTGATATGCAGGCGCCACTGTCTATTTTATTATATATCTAACTTATGTACAGACGATTTATTGCAAAATTATTCAAAGTGGTTAAAAAATTATCAAAATAACGCAATCCGTCGGATTCCATCTACACATTATATAGTAATAATCGTAAAATATGGGCGACTTTTACGGTTTTAGGGTATCGTAGGCAACTCGAGGACTTGTTTCTATCGGGCTATATTGGTCCATTTGTACCTTTGTCGGAGAAAAAGAAGTTTAAGTATAAACTCAACTTTTTGCTGTCTCATATAATCACCGATTAATGTACAACAAAGTTTAGGTTTTATTTCACTGACCTTATTTTTGATTAGACTACAATTGAATACTTATTCCTTTAAGGTTATAACTCCAATGATTTTTAGGTCGGGGCAGAAATATCAATTATTGTTTTAATATTTTTGAAAAATGCATTTTTATAAATGTCACAATGTTGTTTTACGTATGTCTATTTTTGTTTTTATATAAATATTATTCTGTGTAAAATTGTAATAAAAATAAACGTTTTCTTCTTTAATAGGTAGCACGTGAATAACACGGGTTAACAAGTTGAAAGACTAATTTTATGAAAACCGGTATTTGTATTTAAGACATTTTCTACGTTACTAGACATTACTTTTAGAATTTCTTCAACACCAGAACCACGCGTACTGACTAGCGGAGCCACAACTTCGTAGTGTCTACTACCCCGGCCAGAACCAAGAGGTTCGTAAATTCGTATCTTTGCCGGACCATCAGCTGTGGAACAGTTTGCCAGCTACCGTGCTCCCTCCTTCCTATGATCCTGGGTCCTTTTGGCGTAGTGTGAAGAAGCTACTCAGTATGCCAGCATGATTGTGCTGTGTAGCGAGGGATAGATTGTTTCTCGCTACTTGATACTCTAACTGGACGGCACTGCGCTTACCATCAGGTGCAGTTTGGTCACTTTGCCCTGCTAGTTTACAGAAACAAATCTATACAGACCGTAACGCTATATTTCACATATATTTTTATAAGACAATTACTTAAAGGGCTGTTGAGGAATTTTGTCGACCAAACCTCTTTTTACGACAGTATATCTTACAGCCTTAGGCAGTTTTTATTTTGATCATAATTTATGAGTCGAGAATGTGTCTTCACGGTCATTATTGTAACATTCGGTGGTTAAAAACCACAACAATATATTAAATTCACAATTATTTTAACACAGCCTTATTTTTCTCTTTTATCTCGAAAGGGGTAGGCAGAACATTAATTAATGTATCCACGTTTCTCCAAATATATTTCCATCCTAAGAAGCGATTGTGATTAGCGAGTCATATCTTAACTTATGTGTGATTCATTCAAAATGGAAACCACTTCCTTTTGACTCGGTCTAAAGAGCTGTGAGAATCGTTGACGATCCCAAACTCATAAACGGTATCGAGCCTTTAAATTTAAGGAGAGACATGGCCTCCTTGTGTGTGTTTCGTTTGTGTAATGGGTTGCGTTCCGAGGATTTGTTTGACATGATGCCCACGGCCACTTTCTACCATAACACCGCTCGCCATCGACCGAGTTCATCCTTACACATTGGAACCTAAATGGTCACGCACAGTGAAATTTTTCTCCCGCGAACGCTACGAATGTGGAATGAGTTCCCTGCCTAGATTTTCCTAGGGGACTACAGTATATGGTTCTTCAAGAAGGGATTAAATAAGTTTCTGAAGGGTAGCAACGCGCATGTGATGCTCCTGGTGTTGCAAGTATCCATAGGCTACGGTAACCGCTTATCATCAGGCAGGTAAGCTTGTGTGCCAGCATCGTGGTATAAAAAACATAAACACCGATTACAATAACCCTGGAATTTAAGTCCCGGATATCAACGATTTCTCAAATTAAGTTAACCAGTAGACGAATGAGTCAACCAATCGAATTTAATTTATTACTACGGAATTCTTATTGAGTATATAGATGGCTATTTAATAGCTTTCAAAGAATCATAAGTTTGATCCACATTTGGCTTTTTATACCATATTAGTTAGACGTAAATTCACACTATACATTATCACAGACATAATATCTTTAAACAATATAAAAGGCATTTTGGCGCCGGCAAAAAATGTTGTTCTCGAATTCCATCATCAAAATCCGTCTGTTCGTTTTATTATGCAAATTTTTATGTAACTATTTCACAGATAAAATCCAGATGTGAATTAATATTTTGTTTGTCTTAAATTTTATATCGAATTATTCAGCCAAGTTCACGGATGTGGGAATTTTGGATGATTTTCGTTGGCTTTAAAAATGTGTTTTATATCTTTTTTATTATACCAAATGAGATTGCATTTGACAGATAATGACAAGCATTTAATATCTCTTATATGTTCACTTATTTTATTTTTTAATGACTCTCATAATTAAACGTGGGGACAAATAACATTTCAGTAACGCTAAGGCCCTGTTCTTTAATCCGTAGTCAAGTCTTATTCCATAGTCAAATATACAGCCAGCGAATTGATTTTTAACCGACTTCAAAAAAGGAGGAGGTTAACAATTCGTCGGAATCTTTTTTTTATGTATGTTACCCTATTACTCGAAGACGCCTGGACCGATTCGAGAAATTCTTTTTTTGTTTCAAAGGGTATACTTCCCAGGTGGTCCCATTGGCACCAAGTCAGGATCTGATGATGGGATCTCATAAAAATCGAGAGCAACCCTCAAATTTTAAAGGGACGCATGATTTGTTTTTTATTGAAGTCGGTGTACTTTTTATGAATAAAAAACTTTTAGAATAGTCAGACTTGATTGTTCTCTATTTTTACATATATACACATACACTCACGCCTGTAATCTCCGGAGGGGTAGGTAGAGGTGTAATTAGTACACCCACTTTCCGCCGAATTATTACGGTTCCATAATTATTTAGGTGGCGAGCCTATCGCCATACCGGGCATAATTCTAGACTCCACCTGATACTGAGTATTTCTAAATAGAAAAACCTAATATCACTTTACCCGACCCGGGGAACCCGAGACCTCAGCACAGCAGTCGTAACGCATGCGCAATTACAACTGCGCCACCGAGGCAGATTTTATAACAAATAATTACAATAATTTTGATCTACCATCGCTTTGCTTACTTGATTCCGTAACAGTTTAAAGCAGCCTAGTGTTTCTAAAAACTGACTAAGCTTCCTAAAAGCTGACATCCTTGGTGTAATTAACATGTCCCTCTCAATCTTGACAACTAATTCCTGTAGATGATAGTTTGGAGCGGGTATGTGGTTTTATTTCGTAATATTTGCATTCGTAAATTTCGAGAACTAACTTCAATTAAAGCTTCAACCTTTATTCTGTGCTCTTGAACAATAACTTCGGTCACATTATTTATTGAAGTCCAGATGACAAAAAGAGACTAGTGGTCGATGAAGTAGTCCTTGGTATGATTGTCATATATGTACACATATACACTCACACAATTGATGAATATCTATTAGATAATATAGATGTTTAACGTGGACTTGGCACAAAATAATGTAATACTGTATTGACCATTAAGATATTTGTTTTGTGACATTATGTATTGTTGATTATATTATTAATAGGTCGAGGGGTTAATTTGAATTTAATTATAATATTTTGACATTGTATTATAATAAAAATTACATTGGAAACATTATTCCGTAAATATTTGCATGTCACTTCGTATGGCAAAGTGTGTGAGCCTATTTAAACATTATATTTAACATCTTTATGTAAAACACATACTTGCAAATAAATATTTCTTTCTTTCTGTCTTTCTCACGCCCGTATGCCATTCCCCATGCGATCAGCAAGGGTGACTCCACACATACTCCGTAGGGAATTGTAATAATTAAATATAATATAATACCAGCCCTGTATTAAATTTCGTCCTACTGGCCTCCTCTACTAATGGGAGTTTAGGCCCTTGTTCACTCCGCCGGCCTAATGCAGGTTTGTAGAATTCACACACGTTTAAAATTCTTATGAAAATTCTTTGGTATGTAGGTTTCCTCACGATAAGTTTCTTGACCGTTAGAGCAAGAGATACTTAACTTGAGATTATGGTTTTGACAAAGACCTTTTAAGAAAATAAAAACCAGATGGAAACTGCTTACTGTAGAACCTATGAAGGCCTTCCAAGGCCACGATCTATAACGATGAAGTTAATAACCAAATAGGATATAGATGCTCAGCTATTTTGTATATATAAACTTCACAAGCGCAGAGAAAATAACAAAATACTTACGATAGAAGGTTCTAGCTGTGGTTTTTACGTTCTTTATCAACCAGATAATCAAGACCTTAAGATATTTCATAAACTTGTTGTTCATCGAAATATTTGGCGCGGTGTCTGCGTTGGCGCCACTCTACTGTATAAAATTATAACGTGTTATTTCAATCCAATGCGAATATTGACCTAATAGCTCAAAGGTATTTATTCTAGTCTATTCTTGATGAACTATCGGTCTACATTTGCTGGTGGTAGGATATTCATATCCGCCCGGATAGCGACCACGAAACCCAGTGTGTAAAACTCGCCATAGTGGCACACGCAAGTGTGTCACGTTCCGCGATTAGCCAGTGTACATCCGGTTTTTGTCGGGGGTCTAGAGTTGGGTACGATATTTGGCCGTTTTGTGGCCTTCTGAGTACTCTAAAAATTGATCTTCGGCCGCTTCTTTACCTTCTTGCCCATGGCGTAGTGTGAAGAAGCAGGCAGGCATCATTGTGTTGTTTTTTTGGGTGAAGTAAAAGTCGAATTTCGTTACTTATACAGTGCTATATGATCAAATAACTCGAATCACGTGAATTCGACTCGCAGTTGACTATTTTTGTTTTATTACAAAATTAAAAACAAAATACTTATATCCTTCAAAACAGAAATCGTAAAGGACTTTCCAAAAGCAGCATTCTTAATTTTCACTATACCTACACTCGAGGATTCAAAGACTAAAGTTAATTAATAGAAAAAACGAAAATGTCACTTTAAAAGGTTTATAAAGTTGATTGACATGACGGGTCGTAAAACTGATGTTTCTTTTTTATCTTAGAGTAGGCAACCAAATACTCTAAGTTTTTTATAGACCAATAAAATGCTGTAAAACAAATAAAAAATGTAATAAAGGATCTGACTAATCTGATTAGTTCGTGATGTTTAAAAGCGTCGGCTATCACTTATTTAGGTAATAAAGTAGGCGATATTCACTCACACCAATGACCTTGATGATCAAATCTGAAAACCCCATACAAACACCGTTTAAAGCTGAGATTTCAGGGGCTCGGGATGCAGCGTTTTTGTGGCTTTTCTTAATTTTTTTCTTAGGAAAATCAACAATGTGGCTATAACCCGTCAGTGTCTCATAACACTTCTTTAGGATAAACGTTTCTTTCTTCCTTTCAGACAATTTGGTTTCAATATCGTCACCATCTACTTTTGATATTTTTTGTTCATTATTTGAGAAATTTACACGATTTACGCGACGAATGATTTTGACTACAACAAGCTAATATTTTGTTTTGTTTTTTTACAAGACCTTTGATTCACATTGTTTTTTTTTCACTTAATTGACTAATTTCCGTACGTATGTCAATTTTATTATCTTCGAATAAAAGTCGAAGGGCCGTATCCTTACTTTTCTAAATTACTACAATAACTTTAGCCACAACGATGTTAATAATTTAAATTTGAATACCTGTAAAAGTCTTCAAATAAACAAAAATAAATTATTCGTTCGGAAAACAAATTGAATCACATTAATCATTATTAGATAATATTAAGTTTTCTATCCAACTTTTTACAAACACGACCTTCAAAATCACGTGGTGACGTTATTTGTAAAGAAATACCAATATTAATCAAATGTGACAAAAAAAACATACCTGCTTATTTATGAGGTATTATAAATTCTTTGAAACATCCGCCTCCAAAATATTCAAAGAATGCATCTTCAAAACATATCTGTATGACGGTATGAATATTTATAACTCTATACTTTGCCTCAGTCTTGATGAATTAGACAATGGAGCATGAGATCAGATGACAATCATGATGTGTTAGGTACTTCAGGCTTATTATTTCTAATTTATTATCAGGCCTATTTCTGCCGCAAAGCAGTAGTCTATAACTGTTGTCAACAGTTTGAAAGAAGTTGAACCTAGTAATATACTGGGTTTTATAAAATTTAAACAACTGATACTTTTATACGGACATGCACTCACGTCTGTAATCCCGTAAAGAGTAGGCAAAGATGTATCCAGTCCATCCAAAATGCACCAAGCATATTACCGTTCCATGATGTGACAGAGGCATATCTTCATACCGAGTACATATTCCATACTCCGAGCTGATATTAAGTATTTCGTGATAGAAAAAACCAATCACACTTACCAGACTCATGGATCGAACCCGATAGCATGGCAGTCGTACTTCGTACAATTTTACATACATATACACTCACGCCCGTATCCCAAGGGGGTAGGCAGAGACTATTGACTGCCACAAGCTACGATCCTGACACACTTCTTTCGCCTCTTCCACATTCATACATCTATCTTCTCATACATTTTCGACGGTTGGAGGTACTCCTGATTTGCCCTTATAGGAGAAGATCGTTAATGTATTTTATGTATTTTTTATGTAAGTATTTTAAAAATACTTTTAGGACATTTCATAACTTTTTTTATACTGCTAGTGTCTATGTGCCTAACGATATTTTGTGACAAACGACCCCATGCCAAATAAGGTGGTTAAATCAACTTTCATAAATAATATTTATAGTTTTTAAGAATTTATGAGTGTGTTTATAGCTTTCTTAATGGCTCTGCTCAACTTGATAGTCCATGTAACTCAATTTAAAAAAAACAATAATAATACTAGCCCAGCAAATGAATGAAGAATGTGTTATGGAATTGATTTCAGTAATTTGATATAGGTTGTTTTTTTATGGTTCATCAAAGTGACCACACTGCACCTGGTGATAAGCGCAGTGCCGTCCAAATAGAGTATCAAGTAGCGAGAGATAAATTATCCCTCGCTACTCAACACAATCATGCCAGCCTGCTGTTTAGCTTCTTCACACAACGCAATGGGGCAAGGAGGTGAAGAAACGGTCGAGGGTCTAGTGTCAGAGTACTCACAACCCTTGTATCTTACGAAAGCTGATTCTGCCGGTTGATACAACGCTATATAACAATAAATATGAAATATTATACAAAATAAAATGTACAGTGTTTTAAGAAACTCATGACTATCATTGACTAGGGATCGAAACGGCAAGCACGTACTTTCACTTGACGTACCGATTCCAATTATTCGAAAGATATTCGTGCTAAGTAGTCTGTACCCCTTAAAACAAGTTGAAGAAATATTCGAATTGAGAAAGTCGACACTTTAAAAAATGTTGGTCTTCCTTTTTTAAATATTTCTTCGTAAGTAATCCTCGATACCTAGACCTATTTCCGAGTGACTTACAGATTTCTTGTTTTGAAATTACGCGGATTCCATGTCGTACAGATTATGATTTGAAAGATCGAATTAGAATCTTTATAATATAAAAATTTTACCTTCCAATAAAAAATTTATTATGTTTCCTAAGACGTCTGAAGTCCATTATGAGAGAGTACATCGCTTGACTCTGTCGTTTCCGGCTAGGTGTCGCTGCTTTCCGTACGTTTCCTGTTACCATAAGCGCCTTATCTGTCAACAGAACTACACGAGACAAGCCGCCATGTTCTTTTGTCATTGTTGGGATCATAATGCATTGATGGATTTAATATTCACCAGGAAGACATCATTCGGACTTCAGACGTCTTAGGAAACATAATACAAATTTGATTTAAGGTAAAATTTCTACATTATGTGTTCCGTTTGACGTCTGAAGTTCATTATGAGAGATCTTTGTTATCTTCTGGTGGCTTGTATATGAAGACGCAATAATGTGATTCACTGTAGTCAAAATGAAATGATTAAGGAATTAATTCAGGTATTTAATATTAACACCTCACATAAATGTAACGAATTCAACATAAAAAAAGTTATTAATTATTACGCAAAACAATATACTGTTACAGAAAAATATTGAGATAGCGATTTCTCAGAATTACTTGAAACATTAGAATCACGTATATGCCTATGGTAATATTTCCGAAACGTTGTTTCGTGTCTCCAATAAGCTTTAGCCAATATTTCATTTATAGGATAGTTTTCAATCCAATTCAAAGAAGATACCGCTGCTCGAAAGCTGCCCGCCGATGCTTCTATTCCTGCCTCCGATAAAAGTCGTTTCACCCAACCTCCGATAATACTGGGCGAAGCAGGTTTGTAAGGTGCTTTGGTTGTAAGAAATAAATTTAAGATAGTGCCTCGTATGTCTCGAGTTAAGTTCAAAAGTATTTTTAGCCAATAGACAGGATCAATATTCCGATCTGGTGCAGAGGCTAGTATCCAACTCGATTGTTGGTGAAACATGGAATCTGTCTTAGAACCATATTCTGGATGCAAAATTATAGAATCTAAATTTTCAATAAAATGTTCTGAATCGCATCATAACAACGTAATATCATGACCCCTGCTTCCAGATGTTAACAATAAAATAGCCGCGGTTCGACGTGAAACATCATATAAGCTATTAGGATTCGGAGTAGTTTCTCTTAGATATTTAATGAGTATTCTTGCATCCCATATTGGAGCTTTCGATTGCAAAGGCCTAGCTAAAGATATTGCTTTCAGCAAATGTTTCACAATAGAAGAAATTTTCTTTTCTGAAATGGTCTCACAAATAGATGCTATAACTGATTTGTGCACTAAAATTGTCCTATAAGCTAATCTGTCTGTCAAATGTAAATGAGCTAAATATCTAGCCACATCTGATGAAAATGGTTTCTGATTACCGACATTATGAGATTGACACCACTTGCTCCATATGGGTGTATAAGTTTTTAGAGTAGACTCTCTCCAGCATGATAATAACAATTTTCTCTCCTGATAACTCTAATGATCAGTTAAAGAATCCCACCCAAAATGAGCCAAGCTTCCAGCTCCATCGTTTTGACCTGTGGTGGAGGAACACCACCGTCAGACACCACCAGACAGACCGTCATTGTGTTGATCGACGTGAATTCTAAGTTGTGAATCTTTCTGGGACGTGCTACCATACAACTCTTGATGTCTGGACGCCAGAACGGCTTCTTCCACCTGGGAGTTATTATTATGAACCATCCTGACGCAGTGTTGAGGTGGCGCAGAATTTGTGGCAAGAGGCTGGGTGGTAAAAATATCCAGGCTAGACCGTAATGCTAATCCCTGCTGAACGCGTCGTGAAAGTAAGCGTTCGATTCTGACAAGTCTCGAGAAACATAATTGGGAACAACATGAGCTTTCTGCGAGGCAAACAGATCTATACCGGGTGTTCCCCAGTGTCTGAAGATCTCTTCGGTTGCCTCGCTTACCAAGTGCCATTCTGCAACGCTTAGATCTCTCGACAAGTGATCCGCCTCTGTATTGTACACTCCCGGTAGGTAGTGAGGGTGTAGTACAATGTTGTGATTGTCCACCAATGTCAGTAGCTCCTTGGTTAAGTCCAGTAACTTCTGTGACCTGGTCCCCCCTTCCTTCGTTATATAGGCTACCACAGTCTTGTTGTCGCTCTGTAATAATACTTCTGAGTCTTTGAGAGTTGCGATTTTGGAAGATAGAGCGGCAACCACGGCGAACATCTCCTTTAAATTGCAATGCCAGTTTATTTGATGGTCTTTCCAGGCACCCTGAATTGTCTGGATGTTTAGCACAGCGCCCCAACGTATGTCCGACGCATCCGTGATCAGATAGTTTATTGGTCTTGGAGTTGGATGAATCTCTGTTCTCAGTGAGATATTTTCCATCAAGAGGCGTTGCGCCTGCTTGAGGGTCCAACTGCCGGCTGTGAGACGACTCTGTAAACACTGGCGGACCTTGTTTACCTTGTCCAAAGGCAGGGACTTTGTATTTGATTTTGTGTCCCATTGAATGCCTTGAAATTCGACCGTCCTCGTTGGAGTGATGACGGATTTTTATTGATTGACGCACTAACCCAGACTTTATAGTAGATGAAAAGCCGAGGTTATTTAGGTGACGAGAGTGCACCGTGATTGGTGAGCAATCAAAAAATCGTCCAGGTATACTACTAAACGTATACCTTTTGACCGTAATATCTCTGCTATCCAGTTGGTTACCGTAGCGAACATCTTGGGAGCTGCTGCTAAACCAAAAGGTAGGCACGTCATCTGCACCAACTGGCCCATATAACTGACACGAAGATAGCATCTGTGTTCCGGTTTTATGGGCTTGGAAAATATCGATCTTTACCATCCAGTCCTAAGGTTGTAAAAACTTTGGCAACTGATGATGATTGTGAAAATTGTGATAGGCGAAAATGTTTTGTGGTCATGTACTGATTTAACGCCCTGAGGTTGAAAATTGTACGATATTTCCCATTGCTTTTCAATATTGTAAATAACGGGGATATAAAGCTTGGTGTCAGGGGGGCAACTTCTAATACTAGATTGTTGACGAGACTCGGTATCTCTTTCGACATTACCGTAGAAACTGGTGTTTGATATTTTATCATTGAATCTACGGTTGGAATAATCAAAGGTGGAGACTGATCGAATGGAATTCGAGCTCCTGAAATCAGTTTTAAAATTGTCTTTGGCGGATTTAAAATTTTCCAATTGTGTTGAAAGAGCCTCAAACAGTCCCCTGAAAACCTTGTCGAGTCATTTATCTCTACGATTAGTTCTCCTACCCGACTTTTCTTTTCGCGCCCCATTTCTTTTTGTTGTTGTATTATCGAAAGGTCTCCGCGCTTTAGACTCTTTTTGGTCGTTTTGGTTTTATTTCAGTTTGTTGAAAGAGTTGCGAAAATTTTTAGATGTAGATTGCTCCGGAGTCTTAGCTTTAGGTCGTCCAAGATTGGTTTGATTTACCATTTTTTCAATACCCCCAATCTTTTGAATATACGAGGCTAGACTATCAGGGTTGAACATATATTCTGAGTAACGGCATGACCGTCAACCGGCGCGCACGTGTTCATGTTATTGTGTTGCATGTTAGAAACTTTGTATCGATATATTGTTTTAGTGTGCGTGTATCTGTGTTTGGTTATAAGTTTTAAGTTCGCAGGCCCGTTCTGGGCCTGCTTTCTTGTATCAGAATGGCTAGACGTAATAGTTTGAACAATGTGGAACAATTGACATCTGGCGGAGACACGACAGAAAACCGAGATATGAATCACAGAGAGGACAGATCTCAATCAGAGAGAGTAGAAAATATGGAGACGGAGACTTCTAATGAAATTAGGAAAAGAGCTAGGGAGGATAATTCTTCAGAAGAAGGATGGACGGAAGTTTAATGGGTAAAAAAAGTGGGAAGAAGGGAAGAAGAATATGTAGAATACGAGAAGACCCAAGTATGTGTAACAAGCCAAGAAGTATTACCCAAACAGTTTGCACTAGCACGTTTACTTAAAGAACAAAATATAAGTGATATTTCGAGAGTGAAATTTGTAAATACTAATAAAATATTCATCACTTTTGAGAAATTGTCGAGTGCAGAGAGTTTCATTGCTTCTAAGGCTTTCGCTGATCTGGGATGGCGATGTCAAAAAACATCAGAAGTTGGCTTGTCTTACGGGGTGATCAAAAATATTGAAATGGATTTATCGGAAAAAGAGATGCTACAATATATTTCTTGTGAAATAGACGTTATATCTGCAAGGCGTTTAAAAAAACGTAATGATGGCGATGGCGAGCCTTGGATTCCAAGTGAGGCAGTTCGTCTTGAGTTTAAGGGATCACAACTTCCACCTTATGTATTTATTCACAAAATGAGAATAAAAGTGGAGCCTTTTGTTTTTCCAGTGACGCAGTGTTCCAAATGCTGGAAATATGGGCATACTGTAAAATTCTGTTCCAGTAAGAAAGTTATTTGTCCGAAGTGCAGTGGTACTCATGAAAACTGTGAGACAAATAACTTTCAATGTATTAACTGCTCGGGTGCTCATATGGCTTTGAATAAAATATGTCCAGTGTATAAGAAAGAACGGAGAATTCGTGAACTGATGGCTGAATTTAATGTGACATACCGAAAGGCCCTTACAATGTATGTCCCTTGCTCTCCAGTGGCAGAACGACTAGTTAATCGCTCCAATTTTCCAGCAGATATTAATAACGATTTGCGGTCTACTGTTGAAGACTTTCCTCAGGTAGTAGACTTGGATAAAGATGATCCAAGACACAGACAGACAGATGGAGGAATGACTTATAGTGACATCGTTAAATCTCAACCACAGTGTCCTCTCAGCAACTCCAGACACACGAATAGAAGAGCAAAGCCACAAAACGCAATAGAAGAAGAAAGAGGACATGTTTATTTAAATTCAAGAACTCAAGGTCGCAAGAAACAGAAAAGGAGAGGGGAAAATGATCCAACTCATTCTATCACTCTTGATGACGATAAAGACGTCTCTGACGGTTCAAGTGATGATACACAAAAAGATACCGGCCCCAAAGTGACGCAACATGAAAAGAACGATTTTACATTTAATCTGTTATTAAGAAAACTTAGGAATATTATTTTTAGTAGTCAAACTACTGACAAAAAAATTGAAATATGTATTAAGACTTGCTTCGACTGGCTTATAACTATACTAGTTAACAATATATCTATAAATTCTCTGTTTAACTCTCAGGATAAGTATGGATAAAAGTCATCAAAATGCTAATGTAAATGTACTACAGTGGAATTGTCAGAGTTTAAAACCTAAATTATTGTCATTTGAATTATTACTTTCACAGGAAAAAATTCATATTGCTGTGTTAAGTGAGACCTGGCTTGAGTCTGAGAGCAATTTAGTTATTAAAAACTATAATGTTTACCGACGTGACAGACATGATTCCTATGGAGGTGTAGCTATTGTGATACACAATTCATTAAAAACTCTTCTCTGTTCTACACAAACTATAAATTCAGGAATAGAGTTAATTCACATTCAGATACTTAACTGTAAAAAAATAGAAAATGTTATTTCAGTTTACTGTGCCCCGTCAATTCATACCACTCAAAGCGACTGGGATCATATTTTTTCATTGACTAATAGAAGAACCCTTATTTTAGGCGATTTTAATGGTCATCACATCAATTGGTCATCTAAAACTAACAACAGAGGTAATCAAATATTTGATGCTATGTTAAATTACAACTTTACTTATTTAAACAATGGTGAGTTTACTAGAGTTAAGTTGGTCGACGGCATAATACAACAGTCTTCACCTGATATATCTTTTGTTTCCTGTGATTTGGCTTTGGACTTAAAATGGAAGGTAACAAATGAGTCCCTTGGCAGTGATCATCTTGTAATAAAATTATCATATTGTTTCCAAATAAAACGGGAGCTCAATATTCGACGAAATTTTAAAAAATGTAACTGGGACTCATATGTTTCATATATAGAAAATACATTTGTAGATTTTGTAATTCCGGAAGATCCTCAACTTTTTTATGATCATTTTTATAACACTATACAAGAAGCCGCCGATAGGTACATACCACTTCTGAAAATACCCCAAAATATATGTTCCACATTTACGCCCAAACCTTACTGGAACGCTCAATTATCACGAGCAGTAGCTGAACGCCGTTTAGCATTAGCAAAATTTAGACGCTGTCCTACACCAAATAATTTCGATATACTTAAAATAAAAATAGCTGATGCTCAGAGAAAAATACGAAAAGCAAAGTGTATTTCTTTTCAAACATTTTGTTCATCTGTAGATGAAAATTCTTCCGCTTCCGAAATGTGGCGCAAGATGAACTGGGTGAAAGGTCGTGGTGGCTGTCGTCCATATATTGAAAAAGAAAAAATAGAGGGTTTACTTAATGATTTAACTCCAGATTTTGTATGTGGAGCACGGCCTCAATTTGGCATAACGAGTTCTGTTTTAGACTCGGAGATATCTATACAAGAATTACAAAATAGCATAAAGAAAAAAGATACCGCACCAGGCAGTGACGACATATCCTTTTCTATGATTGGACACCTTCCTCTGAACGCTAAAATAATTTTACTTAAATTTTATAATTATTGTTACAAATTTGGCTTCGTGCCGTCGCAGTGGCGAGAGGTTAAAATAATTCCTATTCCGAAAAATAGCTCAGGTTCTAGTTTACGCCCCATATCATTATTATCTTGTATCTGCAAAATTTTTCATTCCATTCTCAACAAAAGGCTTGAATGGTATTTTGAGAAACTATCTTTATTTCCAGTGAGTATGGTCGGATTTCGTAAGACTCAATCCTGCTTGGACAACCTTACACGATTAATCACACAGATACAGATAGGGTTTTGCAATGATTTAAGTACAATAGGCTGTTTTATCGATGTTACAAATGCATATAATAATGTGGATGTATCTTGTTTATTAAATATCTTAGACCAGTGTTTCCCAATTAGTGGTACGCGTACCCCCAGGGGTACGTGAAGTTGCATCAAGGGGTACGGCTGTCAGTAAAAGCAAGAACAATTTCCAAAATATAATTTTATTATGATCATCAACGTAAAAGTCAAGTGGTAAAAGACCGACCGTGCGCTATCCCGCGCCTCCCGCATCTCGCGTCATTCGGCCGCCCCCGCCACCCGTCACCCGTTCCCGCTTCCCGCCAGTTCGACTTTTGTCGTGAGCCGTGTGACAGTGTTTTGTTTTGATTGTGAATTAAGTACTAAGCGTCGCGTTACCTTGGCCTAATATACTTTGGAAAAAGGTAAGATAATGTTTTAAAACTACTTTTAAACTTACACTTTCATTATAAATTGCAATAGAACGTAACGATGTTTAGTTTGTTTTTCTTATAATTTAAAAAACTTCGAATAATTATAATAATAATATATGAGTTGCGTTTGTTCAGTTTTAAACATGTTCGCGGTTACTGTTTTGAAAGCTTTGTAATTAAAAAATATATAAGCCGGCTTATTAAGTCCAGTTGTATTTCAGATGGAAAAGTGGCTGATAAGTCGCCAAAAGGTTGCCGAGGCGTCAGGCAATACTGAACAGTCACCTGATAATGATGTGTCATCCTCTACCAATACTCTGACACAAGAAAAAAGAAAACTTGATCACAAGGAATCGTCTCTCAAAAAAAGGAAATATGATGATAGTTATATTCAGTTTGGTTTTACAAGTTTTGGAGACCCTGATTCTCCGTTGCCACAGTGTGTCGTTTGTGCAGAAACGCTGTCAAATCATTCGCTAAAGCCGTCTTTACTACGCCGACATTTAGAAACTAAACATGCTAATTTGAAAGACCAGTCTGTATCCTTCTTTCAACATAAATTAAAAGATCTGAAACAAAGACAAAAATCTATTGAGGCGCTTTCCCAAAACACGAATGACAACGCTCTGCAAGCCTCTTTTAGAGTGAGTTATTTAATAGCTAAGCAAGCGAAACCTCACACTATTGGGGAGAACCTTATATTGCCTGCAGCAAAAGAGATAGTGAAATGTATGTTTGGAGAAAAAATGGCACGAGAACTTGATGTTATTCCTATGTCAAATAACACTGTCTCTCGTCGTATTGCAAACATGTCAGAGAATCTGAAAACCCACCAAATTAAACGGATTTTAGAAAGCGATTACTTTGCCATACAACTTGATGAATCCACAGACATAACAAACTTGGCTCAACTTTTAACGTACGTTCGTTATGTTCATTCCAAAAAGTTTCATGAAGAATTCCTGTTTTGTCGTACCCTTTCGATTCGCACCACCGGGGAGGATATATTTCATATGGTCGACAGTTTTGTAAAAGAAAACCAATTGGATTGGTCAAAATGTGTGGGGATATGTACTGATGGTGCCAGAGCAATGACTGGTCGTTTTTCAGGACTTGTAAAGCGGATACAAGATATAGCCCCAGAAGCAAAATGGACGCATTGTGGAATTCATCGAGAGGCACTGGCTTGTAAAAAAATTTCAGCCAGCTTAGATATTACTCTCAAAAATGCTGTAAAAATTGTTAACTTAATCAAGGCCCGTGCCACAAACTCTAGAATTTTTGCAGCTATTTGCAAAGAGCTTGGCAGTGAACACGAGACCCTGTTGTTACATACTGAAGTGCGTTGGCTGTCCAGAGGAAGAGTTGTTTCGAGAATATTTGAGTTAAGACATGAAATTGAGTTATTTTTGGTCGAGCAGGGACACGATCAGTACAAACAGATGCTGACTGACTCTTCGTGGGTGCAAAAATTGGCTTACTTGTCAGATATCTTCACAAAATTAAATGAGTTGAATTTGGGACTACAAGGCCGTGATACAACCATATTCACTATGCAGGAGAAAGTTGAGTCCACTATAAAAAAATTATCCCTCTGGACATCTTTGATTGACAAGTGTAAATATGACCAGTTTCCGAATCTTAAACTTTTTTTGGATACAACTTCATCGACAGTAAATGATGATTTAAAATCGGACATAAAATGCCACTTGCAAAATCTGTCGGCGGCTTTACGCAGTTACTTCCCAGAAATATCGCCGCAATGGAACTGGGTAAACAATCCATTCGCGAACCATTCCGTCGACCACCTACCCATCTCTGATCAAGAAGAATTAATAGACATTTCATGCAACAGCAGACTCAAGAGTTGTTTTGCAGAGCAATCACTGGGTGACTTTTGGGCTAATTTAAAAGATATTTATCATATCAGCGAATCAGCAATAAAATATTTACTGCCATTTTGCACGACCTACCTTTGCGAAAGCGGATTTTCGGCCATGACGAACTTAAAAACTAAACATCGTCACAGACTTCAACTTGAAGACGATTTAAGACTGAAGCTGACTGAAGGACAACCAGATTTTCAAGAGCTGTGCAAAGAAAAACGAGCACATTTGTCACATTAGCGTCTTCGCCAATACATCATATAATTTTGATTTTCACTATTGTACTGTAATTTGAAGAAAATAAATGTTATTTAAACTGACTTATTTTTTTGTTACCCGCTGTTTATGTAGCCTATCTGTTAATCCAGGGTATAAACTGCCTGTATAACAAATTTCATCAAAATTGATGACCAGGCGTTTGAGCGTGAAGAAGTAAAAAAATATACACACACACTCACAACGTTTCGCATTTATGATATTAGTGATTGCTACAATAAGGGGTACGCAGGTTTGAGGTCTTTTTTGAAGTGGTACGCAGCAAAAACTAATTGGGAACCACTGTCTTAGACCAATTTCAGGTTGGGTCGAAAATGTGTGAATATCTTTGGTCATTTCTAAGTTTAAGAAAATTAAAAATTTCGTACAACAATGATACTGTTATGAGATACACTGGGCGTGGCCTGGCCCAAGGCGATCCGTTATCCCCGCTTCTGTTCAATATCGCAACCATAAATGTGTGCAAAAGTATATCCAATGTGTACATATCTCAATATGCTGACGATTTCGTTGTCTATTCAACAAAAAAACATGTTACAGAGGCAGTCATCCAATTAAAGTCGGCTGTAAACACTATTAGTCAAATATTAAATACATTAGGTTTAGAAATTTCCCCATCCAAAAGTAAATTATGTGTTTTTAGAAAAGGTGGATTTAAACATAACATTGAATTTCAGGTAGATAATCATTCTATTGAAACATGTAGTAATGTTAAATATTTAGGATTATGGTTAGACAGTTCATTAAGATGGGGCAAACATATACAAGAGACAGTAAATAAAACGTCGAAGTTAATTAATATTTTAAAAATCTTGTCCGGGACTAGTTGGGGTTTGCATCAAAAACATTTACGACGGCTATATATTGCTATTATCCGTAGTAGAATTGATTACGCTAGCTTTTTATATGACAATAGTTGTCCAACTAACTTATTAAAATTAGAAAGGGTTCAGAATCAAGCATTACGGGTCATTGGGGGTTTTATACGCTCCACGCCCATACACGTCATGGAAAACGAGCTATGTTTGCCGCCACTATTAGTTCGTAGAAGATATTTGGCGGGAAAATTTTATTTGAAGTGCAAGTCGATCAGTAATAATATGTCCATTCATTTAATTAATCAATTGGATAGCCTAAAGGGTTGTCGGTACTGGACTTACCGACGGTTACCAATTCTTACCTACCTACATTCGTCGTTAAGTTTATTACCTATTCATTCTGCTAACGTACTTGAAATGTTTTCTTTGAACACTTGGGTAAGTAACATTAACTTGGGTGATGTAATAAAAGAAACTATACCTACAATAAATCAAGCAAAGAGTCTTTATGCCTGTAACGCCCTTAATAGTATTTGTAATCATTTTATTGAAGAAAAGTATGTGAATTATTATAAAATCTATACTGACGGTTCGAAACACGATAAAATAGGCGGAGCAGCCTTTTATGATCCCTTAACCGAAAGTTACATAAAACTCAAAATCGATTCCAATATATCAATTATGCACATTGAACTGGTTGCCATTGCTGAGGCTTTATCCTATACAAAGACAATCAACCATAACAAATTCGCTATCTTGAGTGACTCCAAGAGCGCCCTGCAACATTTGGCTCGGTGTACTTCGCCCGTGCGAGGTTGCCCGATAGCCTACAATATATTGGAATCAATTTTGGAATTACAAACAAATAAAAAACAGATAATATTACAGTGGATTCCATCCCACATCAATATAAAAGAAAATGACAAAGTTGACATTTTAGCGAAACAGGCTATTGATGACGGTGTTCCTTTACCAATTACCCCATTATACTCAAATTATTTAGGTTTCATTAAAAATCAATGCATAGATATTTGGCAAGAATACTTTGACAGAAGATCAAAAGAGAAGGGTATCTGGTATAACACTATACAACCACGAATAACGACATATCCATGGATTGACCAGAATATCTTAAAACGCAATATATTAGTAATTGCTCTCAGACTACGTTCTGGACATATTCCATCGAATAAGTTTGCATTTCTAATGAAAAAGTCATTGTCTCCCAACTGCGACTTATGCGGAGTCGTAGAAGATGTTCAACATGTTTTGATGGAATGTGTCCGGAACGAACCTGACAGGAGGAATATTGTTGGTTTGAAAAGGAATTTTAATGTTGGCATTAGCAACAGTATTCTTTCTGACCCATTATCGGATGCTGCTGTAAAATTGTACCATTTAGCTAGTAAGTGCTTTATTAGATAATAATTATTGTATTATTTAATACCTTTCCTGATTGGGCGATATGGTCGCTTAGCGACAAAGCCCTTTTTGTCAATAAATAAAAAAAAAAAAAAAAAAAACATATATTCTCCGAAGAGGGAATTCTAGCCATATCTTTTTGTATAAACTTATCTTTTATAGACTTTAACACGGACCGACGACGTTGTTCTAAAATCTCTGCACGCTTGCCACATGTAATTTGAAATATGTCCTGAGATATTGATTTATACTTTGAAGCATCTCCAAATAATTCTTTAAGTTTATAATAAATTGACGATGAGTTTAGGTCGATATCCGACTTTGCTGACCAATCAATAAAAGTTTGCAACGCAATATTAACAGATTCGTTTTGAGCTAAAAAGGCATTTGAAAGAGCTGCAAAACTACGTTCCATTTGACTCTCACGCAAAAGAGCGTAAGAATCTTCAAACCGTCTCAATTGCCCATTAACTCGTAAATCAATTAATGCTGGAGTTGCCACACACTTTTTCTGCACGTCCGAGTACCGTACGGCATTCCATTCCGAGGAGTCAAATCGTTGCATGGAAGAAATTTGAGTTACACGATCAGGATTAGCGGTAGGAATAATTGGCTCCTTAACCGTAACATCTAAATTCGCAATATTTTCCAAAATATTTACACCAGCGGGTGGACGTAAAAATGCCTCATTTTGAATTTGAGTTGAAATTGATGGCTCTATATTCATACTACTAGTTTGAATCTGAGTAGCAACCGGTCGAACATTCGTATTGACTGAATTTGACAATAAATTTGCACATAATATTTAATTTACGTGACTCACCAGCTGTTGAGAAAGACTTTCAAACCTCTTTTCCAAGTTACTCTCCCGTCTGCGATGCTTACGAGCCGGTGGGCCATCACTGCTGGAGGATGATGAATCGTTGTTTCTTTCAGACGATCCATCTAAATCCGAGGGTAGTGGTGAAGCTTGGCGTTTTCTCGAAGAATCCGAAAACGCGGTAATTTCTTCACCCTTATCACTGTTTTTGTCCATATTATTATAATATATAACGTACGGAAACAAATATTTTCAAAAACTTGTATCGAAATTTCTACTTTAATCTTGAAAAATGGAAATTCAAATTTTATATCACTTTAAGACTACCTAACGTCACGAACTGAAAACCGACGCCACAGTGACAAAAGAACATGGCGGCTTGTCTCGTGTAGTTCTGTTGACAGATAAGGCTGGCAGAGGGCGCTTATGGTAACAGGAAACGTACGGAAAGCAGCGGCACCTAGCCGGAAACGACAGAATCAAGCGATGTACTCTCTCATAATGGACTTCAGACGTCAAACGGAACACATAATAGGTTTTTCACACAATAAATCTATTAATAATCTAGTATACTACATTTTAGACGACAGATGGTTAACGCACGTTAACGTGAAGGGTAAGGTTCGGTGATCAGACTGAGACAAGGCTCATCAGGTAAAGCCTATTTAAAGTCATATAATTAAATCAGATGTTACTGAACATAACACCAAATGAGAAGTACTTGTTTTTCTTAAGACATATATACACTCACGCCTGTAATCCATATAGGGATAGGCAGAGGTGTAACCACACTGTACACTCACTTTTCGCCGAATTTATTACGGTCGCATAATGGGCATAGGGGCGAGCCTTTCGCCATACCGGGCACAATTCCAGACTCCGAAAAAACCCAATATCACTTTACCCAACCCGGGGATCGAACCCGAGACCTTAGCTCAGCAGCAACACAGTATGCGCAATAACAACTGCGCCACCGACAGTTTTTCTTAAGGAATGCAATAATTGTTTATACTAAAGCTTAGATTTCTTATTTATGATGGCCAGTTTACATTCTAAACGATTTAAATCGTCTTTCTCTATTGTAAATGTTTAGTCAAAATGATAAATCTCTGAGAAATCCACCTCCCACGCGAGTTAACCCTTTGGAGTGCGGTATTTTTTTCTAAGCCGGATATTGTTTTTCGGATTGGGTTAGGTTATACGAAATAAATAACGCATTTTTAAATCGATAAGGTATATTTTTCGAAATTTAATTAATTCGCACGTTTTAACCAGCCATTAATTTTTATAATCATCGATACTTCATAAACAATAATTTTATACTCACCAAATATTCAGGTTTTTTTAATATCAATTTATTATTAATTACAGTCATTTGTACGTTCCTAATTAATGTATTCCAATACCAGGATCCAAATTAATTATTTTTAGCCAATTTGTTCGGATTTTAAAATCTACAAGAATTTACTTTTAGGCAAAAAGACCAATAAAATGTCAACATATTAAGAGACGGTCTTATTTTACGTTGTTATAATTTTATGTGCATTCGATAAAATACGACACAGTGATAAATTTGGGTATTCCCCTAAAATATAAACAACAAACAACTTTGTGTGCGTTCGCTTTAAAACATTTCCTGATGGGCATTTCATGAGAAGAAGTAATCATGAGATTTTTACTGAAAGAAAGAAATATTTTATTTGTTACAAGCATTTACATAGGTAAAAACTAAAAGAAATTATAATAAAACGAACATGTAAAAACACAGAGGAAAAAATACCCATAGCACACACAGGGTAGCTAGCACACAGCACACACCTAGCTTTAGTATATAAAATAAGAAAAATTATGTGCTCATAACAAATACGGCCGCAGTCTCAGCGTGTACTGGTTTAAATACCAGTGCTGGTCTTCCGCTGGGCCGTTCGGTGACATCACAGGCACAGACCACCATAAACAATCAAGCAAGCAAACAAGCAACGTTTGCATACTGTTGTCGCTATTCAGGTAACCACAAGTTACATACCATCATAATGATCATCACTTGATCCTATATCACATTGAACCTTTGCAAAATCTGAATTTGAACCATAATCTTTGTCTGATGGTCAATAAAAAAAATATTTTTTTTTACCTAGTCGTAAAATTGATTTTGTTTATCCGTTGACCCCAATAGGGTTAACTTTAGTGCCATAATTGCAGTTTTATTAGCTCAATAAAATTTAGAGTGTCGGCTAAATACTAAAACTTGCAATAAAATTCATTCCACAATAAAATTTTATGCCAAAAATGCATAATATAATGTTGTGTTTACAATCATTTTTAAGAATTCGCATTAATTCACATGTTACTGCGTAGTTTTGTAAAATAATTTTTTAAAGCTCTAGACACTGAAAATAATGATATAATAAGTAAAAGTTTCTTAATTCAAAAAAAGTACACCGACTTCAATAAAAAACAAATTATGCGTCACTATAAAATTTTAGGGTTTCCATTGATTTTTCTGAGATCCCATCATCAGATCCTGACTTGGTGCCAATGGGACAACCTGGGAAGCATACCCTTTTAAACAAAAAATGAATTTCTGGAATCGGTCCAGGCGTCTTCGAGTAATCGGGTAACATACATAAACAAATATATTCTGACGAATTGTTAACCTCCTCCTTTTTTGAAGTCGGTTAAAAAAGAAAATAGCTAAAAAAAATAAGTGTAGTTGCGTTCTAGTTCGATTCAGCCAGTAATATTTTAATAGATTATTTTCTAATATAACTGATTAATGTATACAAACGCTTGAAACACCTGCTGAAAAACATATCTAAAAGAAAACTTTTAACATTTTATCGGGCTATTAATAACCTGAGTTATAATGTTAAAATGTATTTTAATCTGTTAAAATAATACATACATATACACTCACGCCTGTAATCCCCGAAGGGGTAGGCAGAGGTGTAACCAGTACACCCACTTTTCGCCGAATTTTGGTCCCATAATGTGATAGGGGGCGAGCCTATCGCCACACCGGGCACCATTCCAGACTCCGGGTTAATACTGAGTATTTCTAGGTAGAAAAACACAATATCACTTTACCCGACCCGGGGATCGAACCCGAGACTTCAGCACAGCAATCGTAACGCATGCGCAATTACAACTGCGCCACCGAGGCAGTCCTGTTAAAATAATATGTTTTTACATATGAATGCCTCTGTTGTATAAGAAAGATGTCTTCAGTTCTTAATTTTAGAACCTTGTCCTAGTTATCACACTTTTTCTACATGCTATTGTCGATTTTTAAGAAGCTCAACTACATAAATTAAGTATCGCCCCTGCTAGGCTGGAGAAGGTAAGCTACGCAAAAAAATATAGGATTATGACGAAACTCACTTTACACAAATACAAATAATAAAGAAAAAAACTTTTTTTACAATCTATACAAATAATTGAAATTTAAGCGTATTAAGGTGATCCGATTTTAATGACGTTTTCAAAAAGTAACCTCGGATACTTTTCATACATATATATACACTCACGCCTGTAATCCCCGAAGGGGGTAGGCAGATGTGTCGATCTGTTTTTTTGCGCATATGAAAATGGATGGAGAAAGAACTTACTACCTGTACTTAATACGAAAAATACTTTATATTAATTTAATTAAATTTAAACAAACAATTGTAACACAAAAATAAATTTACTACATAAATAAGCTAAGTGCATAACATTAAAACATTTTTTCATAGAAATAAAGAGGACATGCTGCCTAAAAGTAAAAAGTTTAATCGCTAGAGCTGCAAAAAATTTGTATATAATATGCGGCTTAAATTATTAACGACCGATAATGCTCTGTCTTCGTCAATGTCGAGACGTTATAGAGGACCTTGCTTTTTACAGCGTTTATTTTTGTTTGCCTTTTATTTGATAAGTTATTGACACTGCACTTCGAATCCAAAATACTTTTGATAGTGGTAGAGCCACGCTGTAGACATATTTGTCTACAGCATGAATGGGCCGGCTCGACCGGGGTAGTACCACAGTCTCGCGTTTCGTATGGTAAGTAAGATATCCGGAGGCCCAGATTCCGCCTTCGCTTCTCTAATCCCTATTCCTGTCCTTCAAGGCCGACAGCACATACATTATACTTTCGGTATTGTGGATGTTCATGGGCGGTGGACATCACTTAACATCAGGTGAACCACTGGCTCGTTTGTCGGACTATGCTATAAAAAAATACTTTTATGGGTCATAAAGAAGAATAAATGATAGCTTCACATTAGCTTTAGGTGTATATTCTAAACAGAAGAACAGACGAGGTCGCGGGTTGGTCTTAATCCTCAGGGCACCACACATTTCTGTCTTCGAAATAATTTCGAAGTTGTGTAAATACAACTAACCCGTGTTAGGCTAGTATGATAGACTATGACCTAATTTCTGTCATTAGTAGCAGACAGTACACGTCCATGATCTTGCAAGTCAAAATATATTTTAAGGCAGAAGTTTTTTTTTATTCTCGCACGGCAAAGTGACCACACTGCACCTGATGGTGAGCGCAGTGCTGTCCAGTTAGAGTATCAAATAGCGAAGACAAGGCCTGCTGTGTAGCTTATAAACAAGTCAATCAAAGTAACCACGGTATATGGATTTCTCTTAAAACAATTTGCTGTAGACAAGCTTGTCGACAGTGTAGCTCTATCATTTTCTAATAAATATATAAGTATATATTTTATAAGTACACCCAACAGTCACACACATAGCTCTGACGCCACACTAGGTCAAAACTGTATCGTAGGTATCAAGATACTAAGGGACTAACGTCCCACAACACCCAGACCCGAACAAATATCTGTCTGTCACACAAACATTTGTCTCGGTGCGGGAATCGAACCAACGGCCTCTCGTTTCACTAGCCCGCTGCGCCACGGAGGCTGTCAATAACAGTCTACTATTAGTTAACTACAAGGTATGTAGTAGGAAACTCAGTAGGGATTAGATCGGAATATAGGAAACTTGTCAACCCCTAAACATTTGGGAAGGAGAAGAACAATCTGCTGATGTTAATCAAACTTGAATTTTCTACAAAAAACAAATTGTTTAGATAGTCTGCATTTATGATTTGCGAAGCTTTTCATTATCTGCACCAAATCTAGTGTTTTCCATATGTCTTTTTTGTATTTTGACAAAAATTTAAAGTCGTTGAAAAAAAATTCATAATTCGTGGTTTCCATTTATGATAATCTTCAAGGTTTTTTTACTTTTTTTGTGACGTTAAATGTGTAAAGGCAATTAGTTATGACCTAAGCAATATCGTTATTCTTTTTATAATTTGCTCCCAAGCATAACCTCCACGCGGACGGAGTAACAGCTATTTAGCTATAAACACAAGTACGATGTATCTCCAAATGTGTATATTCCAAAGACTAATTAAACATATTGATAAATAATGTCAAGCTACATATTTTAAATTTGACCCTACAATCAACGGGTGTGTAACCTAAAGACTCGATAAACAACTGGAGACACGTCAAGAGATTTATAGTACAGTAAGACGGACATCAGAGGTTACCCGGTAATCTTATTCAAAACAGTTGCAATGAACGCATATAACGACAGCACCATATTGATTAATCTCGGTAAGAATAAATCCAATTGACGAATTGACGTTACCATTTTGTGATTCATTTTTAAATTTAGAATAGGACTCAGGAATTGAGTATTACGTAACCAGAATTAATGTCATTTTTAACCCCCTCCTTACCCTGTCAGCGAAAGTAAGCAAAGTTCTTTCCCCTCTTATGCTTATGTAAACATAGGAGAGATATTATGTAAGTATTGGTATAATTTTTACAAAGTGTATGACATAATCATCCATCAATTTTAGTGTAGACAAGTAGGATAGTCATATATGTTCAAATCAATGAATAAATATTGCTGACATAATTGCCATTCAGTCATGCCGGGCTAATACTGAGAATTTCTACATAGAAAAACCCAATATCACTTTACCCGACCCGGAGATCGAACCCAAGACCTCAGAACGGCAGTCGTAACGCATGCGCGCAATTACAACTGCGCCACCAAGGCAGTCCTTTGAAGATCCCGAATTTCAACAACTAGGATTTGAAATTGGACAACCCAGGACAATTCAGTTTAAAAACAGAACGCGTCTTTGTTTTAAAACAGCGCGGGCAGCGCAAACACTTGCTAGCAAAATATAGATCTCGTAACTCGCTTGCAAAAGTGGCGTGAAAATGTATTTTACAGGACTTTATCAGGACGTTTTAAAACCCAGGAAGCTGCTTAAAAAGTATCCAGGATACCCCAGGACAATCTAAAAACCAGTTCATGTCTTGGGAAATCAGGACGGTCAGCACTCTACCTATATATTAGAAGGACGATTTGAGGTACCACCGCTTTAACCATTCCAGTGCAGTTGCCGATTTGGCTGTGAAACGAGAGCTCGCCGGTTCGATCCCCACGCAACAAAAATGCTTGATCCACAAATGTCTGTTTCGGGTCTGTTTGTTGTGGGATCCTAAATCTTGTAGTTCCTATTACATCAGATACAGATCCTGGTGTATTTTCTTGTAATAATACACCCAACTGTCACATAGTCCTGATCCCAAACTTCTATCGTGGGAAGTACTATGTGGGACTACGGTCTCATAACAAATACTTGGTAACACTATTTGTATTT
Organism: Laothoe populi; assembly: GCA_905220505.1. Classification (NCBI taxonomy): domain Eukaryota; kingdom Metazoa; phylum Arthropoda; class Insecta; order Lepidoptera; family Sphingidae; genus Laothoe; species Laothoe populi. The sequence continues at coordinate 4,550,737 of HG992161.1, read as the reverse complement.
TTAGGAGGTTAAATTTGGGGCTTCCCGTTTCACAGCAAGTTACTCGCCCGCTGCGAGTTGCTGTTAAATTTATTCATGTTAGTATGTCTCGGAGTGACGTGCAGTCCAATGCAGTACTTTATGATGCAATGCTAAATTTGGAAATGCCCCTGTTAATAGGCCTACCATTAGGCATCAATGGTCTTGTTATTCAGGCTATCAAACAATTCTTTTTTTATCCTGGCACGGCACAGTGACCACACTGCACCTGATGGTAAGCGCAGTGCCGTCTAATTAGAGTAGCGAGCGACAATTTATCCCCCGCTGCTCAACACAATCATGCCGGCCTGCTTCTTCACACTACGCCATGGCCAAGAAGATAAAGAAGCGGTCGCGTATCTTGTATCAGAGTACCCAGAAGGCTGCAAAACGGCCAAACATCGTACCCCAACTCTAGACCCCCGACGAAAAGTTAGTATGTCTCGGAGTGACGAGCGTCGTGCAGTGCAATGCACTTCATGATTCAATGCTAAAATTAAAAGTGCCCCTGTTTCTAGACCTAACGTCAAGCGTTTTGTTATTCAGGCAATCAAACTATTCCTGGTATTGTGACTGTTTGTGGGCGGCGATGACGAAATAAGAGCCACCAGTTCTGACGTAACTAATTTATGCCGTGGCAATAGAAGATAGTGATTGTATCGCAATTGTAATTGTATTTAAGACTATATTCTACGTCAATGACCTTGATGGTTTGAATGCTGATAACCCCATACGAACACCGGTTGAAACTGAGTTTCGGCGCCGGAGATGTAGCATTTTTTGTTTTATTTTTTTACTAATGTTGGCAACATGGCATCATTGGAAACCCGGGTCGACATTTGAAGCTTCCCGACCGATAAGGAGCGGGATAAAAGGAAGAGAGCGGGCAACGCGGGCATTGTGTCTTTGTGATTCTTTACCAATAAACATCTTTATGCAGAACATAGTATTCATTAATTAATATAGAGAAGTACACCTCAGTACACAAAATTTCATTGAAATCGGTTGAGTGGTTTCAAAGTCTATAATGGACATAGGTAGAAACAATTTTTGTGTTTTATTTATATAATTTAGGAAAGTTGTAAATGTGGCTACCGTTTTGTAAGGATCCCTTAACCTTTCTTTTAGGATACACGTGAATAGTCTTTGTAGATTTGCAATTTACGTTAAAGGTCGGTACAATTCTGTTTTTATGATTATTTGTTCATTATTTGAATGCACATATAGAAATTCATAATAAAGACATAAAATTTCATAAGCATATATTTTTATAAAGCTATTAAGTCACTAGACTACTTAGGAATTTCTTGGAACTCTGCGTAATTTTAACGATCTGTGCGACGATTTAAAATGCAGATACGAAGGATGACGTGATAGTAGTGATTAATATATATTAATCTGTTGGTGTCTGCCTCATACTGCTGCAACTTTCTCCTTATGCAACATGTTGGGTTTTTGCCCAAATATGCATGTTTTTATCGAATGTAACGGGGACATTATGGAAAATTCCCTCACTTAATACTTTCAGATTTTAATCACAAAATTGACCTGGTATGGTAGTATAGTAACATGTTCCCAAAAACAAAAGCACTCAAAAAATCACCAAATATCCTTAACTCCATAGTAAGATATAATTGTGATGTCGTATTGGGAGCTACCTAAATCATTAGACGAGACAAATGTTTGTAGATCACATAAACATTTGTCTTGGTAGGGATCGAACCCTAATTCATTTCACAGTCGGTTATTCGCCCACAGCCGCAGGGAGGCTGTCAAAGATGCTAAAATTTCTATCAATAAAATTGTATCTCAAATGATGTATAATATTGTTATGGAGACACCGTAAGGACGTTCTCCAAACGTGTTCTTTCTCGGAATGTTGAATATATTTACAAAAATTAATTCTAAATATATCTGATTTAGCGATAATTTAGATATCAGCCTTAGGTGCAGAAGTCGTCGCATTACTAAAGGAGATTAGTCAATCAAGCTTCCATTTTGATAATATTTACATACATACGCCTGTAATCCCTGAAGAGGTAGGCAGAGGTGTAACCAGTACACCCACATTTCACCAAGCTTATTACCGTCCTGTGATGTGATAGGGGGCGAGCCTAACGCCATACCGGGACTTTCAGACTCCAGGCTGATACCGAGTACTTCGTGATAGAAAAACTCAATATCACTTGTATCTGACCCGGGGATGGAAGCCGAGACCTCAGTTCAGCAGTTGTATGGCATATGCAATTACAACTGCGCCACCGAGGTAGTCATCAGTCAATCAGAAAATATTTATGCATTAAAAGAAATAAATAAATACCATCCAACAGTCACACCCATAGCCCCGACCCCACACTAAGATACGAGTCTTGTGTTGTGGGTATCAGGGACTACGAGAGACTTTCAGTCTCACAACACCCAGACCCCGGACACAAATATCTGTCTGTCACACAAACATTTTTCACGGTGTGGGAATCGTTTCACAGCCGGCTATTTGCCAACTGCGCCACGGAGGCTGTCAATGGGATGTATTTAATTGTTATTATGTTTGTCACACCATAATCTCGGGACTATAGAGTCCCGGATATTTGGAAGGCGTGCGTGGGGCCGAAGCCAACAGAGGCTCGTTAGACAATTTTAATTTAATTTTGTGATGTGACACCAGCCGACGGTTATCCCTGTATACACTATACAAGTGCACCCAAGGACAACTCCCGGTTGGTGTAGGGTTATTGTATGGATGGATAAAAGTTATGTTGGTTTATTGAGATGAGGTGTTAGTGGATTGGGTAATTGGGTCTATGGGAAGGGCTATGGCACCTACCTGACCAATGTTAAGAACACGGATAAAATATGCAGGCGGATAAATTATACTATTATTATCGGTAATATCATAGAATAGCGGGATCTTTTTAGGGTATCTGCACTCCAAATTTTGAAGACGTATATTGTCCATAGAAGATTATTCTGTCTAGAAATTCTCAGTATAAGCCCAGAGTCTGGAATTTGTCCCCGGTATGGCGTTAGGCTCGCCCCCTATCACATTATGGGACTGTAATAAATACGGCGTAAAGTGGGTGTCAATCAATTTCAAATTATCAATAAACTTCTGTCGCCTGTACTCTGTACTAAAGATGTAAAATAAACTTTGAAATCCGTAGAAATAGTTTTATTTCAATGTATAGTATTCGCGTAAACATAAGAAACCATTTATATAATTATATTCTAATGTATGTTGCTTTAAGTTGCAGCACTAGAGTTTAAGGTTATCGTAGTGCATTTGCGTAATCGCAAGTACTTTATCATCTGAACCGGCGATTAGTTTAATCATATCGTTATTCAAATTGTCAACGTGTAAAATGAATATACAAAAATAATGTTTAGCTTTTTCATGCGTGATTTCTGAACAAACAGAAAAATAGACTTCAATTATAACATTCAATCTTTCACGCAAAACTTGTAAACGCAGACAATTTTTTTTCCATTATTTTAAAGGGACTTTTACGCATAGTGTATGCCAGTCCCATCGTACCCTTAATATTACATATAATTCACAACTGACCCATGAATTGGAACAAAATTTTTGCCTCATCACCATTTGTTTGAGAAAGAATTTTATGAAACATACCTACGTCAATTTTGTTCAAATTCAGTTCTGCTGTTACATTATTTCAGTTAATCTCATATCGCACACAATACATAAATAAAATTTTGTATGTCCTCGACAACTCCACATTCTTCACAGTTGGGTGAAATTGCTTTTCTCATCATAAAAGCAAATCTTTTACAAGGAAAGTGTCCAGATCGGAGTCTGTGAGTGATAATAACCAACTTTCTACTTATATTGCTATTAATGAACCAGGGCACACGAAAAGGCTGACACTGTATGGTTCTGTACCATATATATCCCTTTTTCTAATGAGCGCTTGTTAAAGTGTTCCTTCCAAAGGTCATAGCATATATTTTTAAATATAGGCAAATATTCTGTACAATCAAGAGTAACATTAGTTTGCTTACCATTCTTAGCTGAAAACGCAGACAATGTCAGTAGAGAATATTTTGCAACCTTATCTAATGTTATAAGTTCGAGATGTTATCAATAGGCAATATAGGACGATAAATCAGGCCAAGTACAAATTCCATGGAAATTTAAATTAAATATAATAATATTATCTAGCAGCGATAGCCTAGTTGGTTGCGGTACGGACTGTCAAGACGAAAGTCGTAGGTTCGAAACCCATGTGGCATACACCTCTGACTTTTCTAAAGTTATGTGTGTATTAAAATGTTAATTATCGCTTGCTTTAACGGTGAAGGAAAACATCGTGAGGAAACCTGCATTTCTGAGAGTTTTTCGAAGGTATGAGAAGTCTGCCAACCCGCATTAGGCCAGCGTGGTGGACTAAGGCCTAACCCCTCTCATTAGTAGAGGAGGCCCGTGCCCAGCAGTGGGACAATGTTTAATACAGGGCTAGTATTATAATATTATTTATGTCGCAGTCATTCAATAGGCTATCAAATATGAAAAAGTAATGGTAAATTAAGAAGTTTACATGTAAGGTCATACTCTTATGAGCCTGTCATGTCCCACGACTGGGCAAAGGCCTTCCTTCCTTCCGTTGATCCTTATCGAGTGGTTTAGTGATCTGGTCTTTATTATATGAGTATATTCGTAGTATAGTATATTTATTCATAGTAAGTATCAAATAGCGAGAGATAACTACCTATACCTCGCTACTCGACACAATCTGCCGGCCTGCTGAGCAGTTTCGTTACACTACATCTAAAGGACCCAGAATCATAGAAAGGAGGGAACACGATAGCTGACAAACTGTTTTATTTCAAATTTGCGAAACTTCTGGTTCGGGCCTGGTTAGAAAACATCAGGAAGCTGTGGTTCCGTAAGCCAGTACGCATGGTAATGACGATATAACATCATTTAAAAGTCAAACATAAGCCATTTATCATTTTACCTCCATTACAGAACGAGTATTGTATAGTCGTAGTATCTTGTGCCATGAAACCACGTGCTGATAAATTATTGTAAAATTAATCAGTGAAGGCCATCAGAGGGCTACCAAAACTAGTTTAACAAATTATTACTATTTGTATTAGTAACTGTTAAGCTGTAGTTATACGGTTACTTAAGAGTAATATCGCTTCTCAATTTCAGTGCTTACCGACCCATAGAAATAGCTGGTAAAGTGGTGGTTTCGGGTGCCCGGTATGCACCGTTTTGGATGGTATTTATTTTTATAATTTTATGTTTGGTACGTTGATAATCTAGAACCGTTTAATGACGTCACAACACTTCTTTTAGCATAGGACACACGTGAATAGAATAAATAGATTTTAAGATAATTTGCATTAAAATCCGCTTTCAGCTTTAATCTGCATTATTTAAGAACACTTTTAGAAATTCGATTTCGACAAAAAGATTTATAATGACGCCATATTTAATATATATATTTTACAACACCTAGTACAGTAGATTTGTCAGGTTTTTTTGACACACAACTTTAGTTAGCTTAAATAATATGTCCAGAGCTTTTTTATGCTTTCGAACTTCATCACTTGGTGATGGTATTCTGACAAAGGAATAAGACTTTTTTTATCCTGGCGGCGCAAAGTGACCACACTGCACCTGATTCTAACGGTGACAGTGACGTCCAATTAGAGTTTAGAGTAGAGACAATCCATCCCCCGCTACTTAACACACACACTTCACACTACGCCATCGGACAAAGAGGTGAAGAAGCGGTCGAGGGTTCGAGGGAAGAAGCGAAAAAACATTGATAATAGGAAATAAAATTTGTGATTTGTTGATCTAAATTTGGTTGTATCATAAAGATAAATGCATTAAATTAATTAAATGTATCCTTATCGTTGACGATGGAAACGTTATGTTATTTTTTTATAACATAGTCGGACAAACGAGCCAGTGGGTCACCTGATGTTAAGTGATCTCCACCGCCCATGACAATCCACAATACCGAAAGTATCATGTATGCGCTGTCGGCCTTAAAGGACAGGAATAGGGATTAGGGAAAGGAAGGGGGAATTTGGGCCTCCGGATATCTCACTTACCATACGAAACGCGACAGTAAACTGTCACTTTACGTTGGTTTTCTGTGAGACAGTGGTACCACCCCGGTCGAGCCGGCCCATTTATGCTGTAAACAAATAGGTCTACAGCGTGGCTCTACCACTTCATTGAATTCACTTCACTCAATTGAATTATGTAAATTTATAAATTATGTATTAATTTAAATATTTTTTATTATTTATACCAGAGTTAATGGAAATCACGAAGATCATGTTTTGAGCGGAATTCATTAATTACCTATTTTAAATAGAATAATAAGGTCACTAGCGTAGCGATGAATTACATTTTATTTATCCTGACACGGCAAACATACTGCACATGATGGTAAGCGCTGTGCCTTCCAGTTAGAGTATTAAGTAGCGAGAGACCAGCCCTAGTTATTAGGCACAATAATGCCGGCCTGCTGAGTAGCTTCTTGACAATACGAAACCACCCACGTCCCAATGGAACATCGGTGCTCCACAACACTGGCAACACACTCGCCGTTTTTACATACTATTTTTAACTTTAATGTTATGTAAATAAATTTCGGCTTCTATTTACTCCGTACTACTTTACTTTTTTAATATCCTTCGGGACTCCAGGGGTTAAAATACCCAGGTTTATAGGAAGGTTCTCGGATCCAAGCATTAGACTAACTTTTGTGTAACATAGATGACACAAACGTTGGTCTCGGTCCGGGGATCGAACACATGTCCTCTCGGTTCAAAGCCGCTGTAGACCGAGGCTGTGTAATCAAAAACTTGCGAAGTGTCGATGCACTCGAGGATTTAACAACCTCGTCTATTTTTATTAGATTTAAAGCTTTATATATAGCACATTTAACACAGCAACAAAAAATCACACATTAACTTAATTATCACTATTACCATCTTGTCATATTCGTAGCGAGAATAAAATGAAAGTCATCAAATATAAGGCGGATCTAGCGCTTTACGTTTAAGGCAATAAAAAAAGGTTTGTTTACATGCAAGATGATGAATCAATTGTAAATCCCGTGTCACATTCCTCAGACCATAATAAGGCCGCCTACACTCCGACGACTGTGCCCATAATTTAAATGGCGCCAAAACGTTTTGAATTTCGAACGCTGCGACCTTTTGTGGGTATGTGCGTTATGATGCGGCATAAAGGTGCGAACTGAGAATAATAATTACTTACATACATATATAGACTGACGCCTGTAATCCCCGAAGGGGTAGGCAGTGGTGTAATTAGTACACCAACTTTTCGCCAAATTTATTTCGGTCCCATAATGTGATAGGGTCGAGCCTATTGCCATACTGGGCACAATTCCAGACTCCGGGCTGATACTGAGTATTTCTAAATAGAAAAATCCAATATCGCTTTACCCGACCCGGGGATCGAACCTGAGTGGTCAGCACAGCAGTGGTAACGCATGCGTAATTACAACTGCGCCACAGAGGCAGAAGTAATATATATTTAAATACGCTATAATATTATATCGGTTATGAAATGACGTCTTTAATACTTTGCTACGAGTTGCAATCTAAGAACCAAGGTTATATTTTATATTGCATTGAATATTATTATAACTAACACATGTATTCAATAAAACTATACATAAGATGTATGTTATCCATAACGTTACTTGTAACAATAGCATAATAAAATACTAAATCATTCACCGTGACGGAATAAAAATAGTATTAAGTTATGTTACCATACAACACGGTTATAAACCAGAAAGACTTGAAGCGGAATTTGATACATGATAACAATATGAATCGATATTAATAAATACAGTTATTGCAGATTGTTGTCGGGGGTCTAGAGTTGGGATACGATGATTGGCCGTTTTGCCGCATTTTGATTACTCTGACTCTAGACCCTCGACCGCTTCTTCACCTTCTTGCCCATGGCGTAGTGTGAAGACGCAGGCCGACATGATTGTGTTGAGTAGCGGGGGATAGATTTTCTCTCGGTACTCTAATTGGACGGCACTGCGCTTACCATCCAGGTGCAGTGTGGTCACATTGCCGTGCCGGGATAAAAAAAAAACAGGTTTCCTTATTCCGAGAATTCTATTGTTTTTTAAAGCAGAGAACAGTAAATTACTACTGCCCACAATTATTCACAAGAGAGTAGTTCTCTGTTTATTTTTGTTGTATTTTGTTTTCGCAAAAGGGTTCTTTTTGGTATTATTTTCGATTGCATATTAAATAATGTACAAAAATAAACACAGGAAACTAGCCTATTAAAATTTTCAAAAGGAGTGACGAAATATGTATAAAATAGGTGCTTTATGTATGTCACAGGAATAAAGCGCACCCACACCTCAATTGAAACATAAAGTTACAATCTTAATTACATTGAAATTATACTGTGATGTACTTAAGCATTACTTACGTATTTAAATAATATAAATACACCCAACAGTCACACACATAGTTCTGACTATTTTTTCATTTATCAAAGGTATTAATAACTACGAGAGATTACGGTCATACAGATACCCAGACCTGAACAAATATCTGTCTGTCACACAAACATTTGTCTTGATGCCGGAATCGAACCCACGCTTCTCGTTTTACAGCCGACTACTCGCCCACTGCTCCATAGACGCTGTCAAAAACTATTATTTGTAAAAACCTTTATTTTCTCCTTGTTTAAGTTTATTTTATTTGCTAAGGGTTACGTTTAATGTTGCGTTTAAAAAGCCTTCTTACCTGGATTTGTGTTTTATTTTCATTTGTTTTGACTGTAAAACAGTAGAACAGAAGGGTATGGTTATTTACTTAGTTTTTTTTATAGTATAGTCCAACAAACGAGCCAGTGGGTCACCTGATGTTAAGTGATCTCCACCGCCCATGAACATCCACAACACCGAAAGTGTCATGTATGCGCTGTCGGCCTTAAAGGACCAGGAATAGGGATTAGGGTAGGGAAGGGGGAATCTGGGCCTCCGGATATCTCACTTACCATACGAAACGCGTCAGTAAACTGTCACTTTACGTTGGTTTTCTGTGAGACAGTGGTACTACCCCGGTCGAGCCGGCCCATTCATGCTGTAGACAAATATGTCTACAGCGTGGCTCTACCACTTTCAGTTCTAAATATTTGCCTATTTTGGACATGACTGAAATCGATTTAATTTTTAGTAAACTACTTTCAGGATGTGAAATATTGTAAATCACATATTAATGTCTTGGACGCAGCCTAATACATAACATCAAATGTCTTATCTAATACCAATGTCAAGTGCAGTAAAAACCCAATTAGCATACAATCAGAAGTATTTTATGCATATGCGTATTAAATGATATAACAAAGCGAAAGTCGTAAGTGTGCGCGACGCTGCGACTTAATAAAAACAGGGGGTCGACCGGCTTGTGGTCAGTCGAGATTTGGCACTCGGTGTTAGTTGATTAACGTGTTTTAAGATGGTGTCGAGGATCTTAGTTGTTGCTTTGGTTTTTTGCACAGCGAACGCTGCGACATGGATTGGCTACCCGTCTGCGAAACCTAAGGAGTTCGGTATGTATCTTATTTACATATGGTTCTTTATATATAGTTCATAAAGTGGAATGATTTAAACTCTGTAGTTGTGTGATTTCTTCCTTTGTTATGAATGTAGCCTTTGTTTTTTAAATATTATATTTGAAAGCCTAAATGTACAGAATGTCTCTTATATTCTGCGATAACACAATTCTATTTTAAAATTGATTTTCATACATATGTAGGTTAAAATTGTTCTCATTTAATATCAAATGCTAAAACATTTAATTTATTTGCATATCCTACTAATATATTACTATGGATGGATGGAACTGGTTGAAATTTGGCACAGAGATAGATTATAGTCTGGAATAGCACATAGGCTACTTTTTATCTCAGAAAAATGAGCAGTTCCCGTGGAATACTATACTTTTTCACAAAGCAAGGGAACGACATGATTTATTGCATAGTGGTAGTTTAGGGATCAGAAAATGACATGGGCTACTTTTTATCCCGCAAAAATGGACGCTTCCCATGGGATAGCAAAATATAGAAACGTGTAATAGCTAAAGATGCCTCCATGGATTGTATACCTTTTCTTCCAAAAATAACCTCCAAGCGGGTGGAGCCGCGGGCAACATCTAGTTTTGGAATAAATTTAAAAGTGATGGAATTTATTTACTCTGAATAATTTTAAACAACATCCAATCTAATCAACAAAGATTATTCTTTTACATGGAATGAAATATTAACATATTTTATAAATTCATATATCGTAATAAATTGTGGATATCGAGTTAAGCTTATATAACTTCGATAATTAACAAAAGAAACATTATAGGTTATCTAGAGTCATTGTTTACTTCATCATAATCGATCTTTCACCCTCGTGAGTAAGTTTAAAGAGAGATAAAATACATGACATCACTTCTAGTTGGTTATCAATTAAACTGATGTCTTATTCTATCATATCATACCCCTCTCATTAGTATAGGAGGCGCGTGCCCAGCAGTGGGACAATGTTTAATACAGGGCTAGTAATCTTATTTGTTATTCTATACTGGTTTCTTTAAAATTTGCATTTATTTCTTCCAAAGTTGATTTTTGAAAGGACAAATCTTTAAACTATTCATTATAAGCATTAACTAGTTAAAATTGTCAATAAACTGAAGATCAATTGAGGCTTAATATAGGTAAAGATTACCTGAAGGCTTCATCCAAGGTTCGCAAACAGTTCGATCCGTATTCATAATGGCATGAGATTATAACGACCTCTATATCAAGGCGCAAAGTGTAAGAAATTTTACATCACTTGATTGGATCAGTGTGATTTTATCTCATTTACTACTTAACATATGAAGTATTTAGAGGAGGCCTTGAAAGACAAGCTGTTGTAGACGGATAACCGCTTACCGATGCCAACTTTTTATCTATAGATATAGTAAATTAAAATGTATGAGAAGATGTATGAATGTGGAGAAGTGTGTCAGGATTGTAGCTTGTAGCACTCAATAGTCTCTGCCTACCCCCATGGGATACGGCCACACCTTTGCTTACTCCTTCAGCGATTACAGACTAGAGTGTTTATGTATACAAATATGTATTTCTGGGTTTGTGGGACCGTAGTTCCTAGTTCTTGATACCCATGACACAGGTTTGACCTAGTGTAGGGTCAAGGCTGTGTGAGTGTATATTTATTTAATTGTGCATTTTCCTCGGCCTTATGTAATTAGTTAGTCGTCACTAAATCCTTTCAATACGGTCATCACTCCAATACATTTGCGGTCTTATTCATAATGAGTTATCGGACCTTTAGAAGGCCGTTAATAGGAGCTTGTCAAAAAATGTTGAGCGTTTTATCTCTATTGAGCCATTATGAATAACATTTTTTAACAAGCTCCTATTAACGGCCTTATAAAGTTCCGATAACTTATTATGAATAAGACCGTTGATCTTTATCTTCAGCTATATCACATTTACTGTATAGTCCGTCGAACTCATCAAGTTGTATCCATAACTAGTTACGTATTCAAAGAATCTGATAAACAAGATTATTACTGTGTAATTTTTAACTAACGGAGGATTAGTTCCCTCTAAATGTTTTATTATTTATATTTTTTTATCTTGCCACGGCTAAGTGACCACACTGCACCTGATTGTAAGCGCAGTGCAGTCCAATTAGAGTATCGAGTACCGAGAGACAATCTATCCCCCGCTACTGAACACAATCATAACGGCCTGCTTCTTCATAAGCCAAGGGGCAAGAAGGTGAAGAAGCGGTCGAGGGTCTAGTGTCAGAGTACTCAGGAGGCCGAAAAACGGCCAAACATCGTACCCCAACTCCAGACCCCGACAAAAACCGGAGTACACTGGCTGATCCCGGAACGCGACACACTTGCGTGTGCCACTATGACGGGTTTTATACCCTGTGTACGGTGGTCGCTATCCGGGCGGAATAATATGAATATCCTACCACCAGCAAAATAATATTTTATAATAATCGTGAAATTCATTGTTCAGACAACGTTGAAGTTAATAAGTGTATACAAAATGTCACAAATAAAAGAAAACACCGTGAAGATTGAATAAAGTCAGTCTGTTTATCTTATTTTGTTGTTCCATGTTTGTTTATAACAATGTTTGCAACTCGCTAATTGTCTGACAACGGTTCCCCTATTTAACATTCCCGCCACGAACTTCCAGACATTTCGGTGTGTGTATTAATTTTCTCCCACACATAAAGTTAGTAGCTTATTTCGGTAGAGTTATTGAATCAAAACGAACGTACTTTGGTATTCATAAAGTATATTAAGTAATTTGATTTGGCATTTTGCTTATGCTTAACTAAATGATAATAAAATTTTGTGCAATTATGCTTTAACAAACAACAAAATAATTCTAATCCAACATTTAATTTAAATGTAACTGACTGTCGTCTAAGATACAGGCTCGGCCTAGTTAAGACGACAGAGCTTATATCTAATCATGTTTTAAACCACATGTGATTGTAGCCTATATTAATGTAATTATTTGGTGGCAATAAACGTTATTATTATTATTAAAATTTAAATGTAACAGGCATCGATGATTCTCTATTCGATTATCGTTTGTCTATGATGTAGTTGGTCGGTTTAAATTTGGAATGAAATTGGCGTATTATAGGAAAACTAGCAACTAATACATTTCTGAGTATGTATATCTTATTATTGATCATCATAAAGTTTATATTACAAAAAATATTCGCGAACATCAACAGCACCTACGTTGCAATTATTTTTAAATTAAAGAAGCCTCTGGGTCAAGGTGTTCGTTCGTAAACACAATTCAAGGATATGTTATTCATTTTAATGAAGTGACTTGTGTAAAATACATGAGTTGGGTTTCATTTTTATCTATTCATCTCGTAAATAATTATTATTATGAATTTAAATGGATCTGAAATTCGTTGGTGTTATTTGTTTGTTGGTGTATTACATAAGTTTGTTAAAATTTAAATTAAATGTAATTATATTTATAAATCGTTGACCGTGCAGAAATCACAGAAATGTTTGAAACTATAGACTGAGTTTTATTATCGGTTTCACTAATTAACATCACTTCCCTCTTAATAGGATTAAATTCCGGTAAAATAATTCCCAAATTATAATAAAGTCACTAATACAACTTACTTGCAAATAAAATCCAGGAGACCATGGTTCCGTTCACAATGCACACATACTTAAACAAATAATCCGTTAAGTCACATTATTTAAAATTCCTTTTTCAAATATTTGTATCGGTTATTGGGTTGCAAATGTTAGTAGCTAAAAGGTTTTAATACAATTATCTGGAACAATTAGAATATATTTTATTTCCAGCCATTTTTTTTACTTCGAAATTCAATTTGCGGTTGACAGTATTTGATTACAGATTAGCGAATATCGATAAATACTTTTATCGATCATTTTTTACTTTAGTTATTTATTGTTCTCTCGTAAATCAGATTATTTTAGACTCGAAAAGAAGAGCATTTTCTATGTATAGGCATCGTTAGAGTATAAATCCACGAATAAAAGATATCGTTTAACATAACATTTTAGAAGAAATCAAATAAACTTCATAACGTACATATTTTCAGGACTGAAAGGAAATGCATATTGTTAACATGATCATAGAGTTATGGATAGAACATAGAGTTTTACATAATATTGTATAAGTAAAGGTTTTTTAATTCATAAAAGTACACCGACTTCAGTAAAAAAAAATGATGCGTCTCTATAAAATTTGAGGGTTTCCCTTGATCTTTCTGAGATCCCATTATCAGATCCTGACTTGGTGCCAATGGGTGGTCCCTGGAAAGTATACCCTTTTAAACAAAAAAAAGAATTTCTTGAATCGATCCAGGCGTCTTCGAGTAATCGAGTAACATACATAAAAAAAAAGAATCCGACGAATTGTTAACCTCCTCCTTTTTTGAAGTCGGTTAAAAATAATTTAAAAGAACCTTCAAAACATCACACTTTTGAGACCTATAACATCTTATAAATCCCATAAACATAACTTTTCATATAATAATTAATACCACGACGAATTTTCTTATAAGACTCCTTTCTGCGCACTTAGCCCGTTCAACATCCGGCTATTATGCGTATATATACCAGCTAGTAGTCTAGCCAGCCTAGGTCCAACCAGAAGAGCAGGACCCTCCTGGTGTCTCCACAGGCTTCTCCGTGTGTTGAGGATTTCAGCTTGTTTCTTATAAGACTTATTAGCACTCCTTTTAAGACTACCGATTTCGATATCAATTCAGAGTGAAAATTAAACTTTAGCACTAGTTATAACAACATTTTCTATTGTTACAGCGCATAAAGAAGGCTGTTACATCGAAGAGATAAAGGATGTCATACCATTTGGAGCTGAAATCACGCCCATCGGGAACTGTGTCAGAATAAACTGTGGAAGCATGGTTGACTATGCATCGTAAGTATAATCTTAGTACACTATATGTGTAATTATGTTTAACGAAAAAACTAAGATGCACTTTTAAAAAGTATTTACCTAGATAATGTGCTTTGTTGGCTCTAAGAAACCCTTATCATTGATGAAAAAAAAAATTAATCAACCAATTTAAGTAAACCTTTTGTCGTTGTGTCTTTCTCTCCTAGGCTTTGTTTATACCCATACACTGATACTGTATTTTTTTCTTACAATTTGATAATCATAAAAATCTTCAGTGATTTTCTGAGGAACATCAAAATCGCGGCAATTAACTTATTAAATGACAATTATTACTACGGATACAGTTGATATTGCTGTTGTGAATGAAGTATACTTACAAAATATTTTCTGTTTTCCCAGATGTGGTGTAGTCGGTACAAGCGATGACAAATGCCATGTAACAAAAGGAGATCTCACCAAACCATACCCAGATTGTTGTCCAGATGTAAAATGTGATTTTGAAAACGATGTATAGTTTCTAGATGTTAAAGTAAATTGCACATCTGATTATTATTATGCTGGCATTTCAAAAGAAAAGGACATTGCTAATGTCTTTGAAATAACAGAAACAAAATTGGTGACGAACGTTTGGGGAGCACGTGGCGCACGTGGTGTTCTTTAAGGCAGACTATCGAGAAGAAGATAGTTAGAAGAAAAGAATATAGATTTTATAGAATAAAAGGTGAATTTATATCCTGAAGAATTTTGTTTGAAACAAAGAGAGATAAGCAATTAAAGTAAAAAAAAACAAAATATATATATCGAATATACTGGTATTCAGAAATATATCGAAAAAGACTAACTTTGATTTGCAAACTACGGCAAATGAACAAAAAGAAGTATTGATGAATAATACAATTGAACGTCATAAATAGAACTAAATGTGTAAAATTGATCAAGAACGATCAATGGCAAGAATGTTGTTGAGAAGAGATATGAGAAGTAGAAAATGTGAATGGATTTCGTGTGTGAAAGACTTGTGAGAAAGATTAAGAGACGGACTTGAAAATGATGCCATCATTCTAATTTCGGATGTCTTATTAAGACTTATTAGATAGAGTTCCTTTAAAAAGAGTTGGAGTGGTTAGTGACTCCGGTTCAAGAAGCTATCTTGCCACCAAATTGTTGAGTTTATTTATTTGATTAGAATTAGACATTATTTTGCTATTTTGTGCCTTTTATTTATCTCTTATGGTTTGATGCTTGTTTTGAGGCAATCAACTAGTATTTTTATACACCTTCACATCCCCTCTTGTACATTTAAGAGTGCAGAAGATCATCGTGAGAAAACCGATATTCCTGAGATTTCTACAAATTGGAATTTCAACGGTAAACTCTACCAACCCGCATTAGGCTAGTCTGGTGGATTTATGTTTAACCTCTTATTATTGGGTTTTTTGCGCGCAGTAGTGACACAGTGAATACAGGGCTAGTAATATTATTATATTGATCCTCTTGACATAATATTAATACAGTAATTGAATCCTATGGGCTGATTGCGACATACGAACATATTTTTTTATTTATGCAAACAAAAAAAAGATCCACAATATATATTATACAGATAATCCGATCAATATTGAACAAACGAACAATATAACTCATTGTAATAAGTATAGATTTGAACTCTGATACCCAAGGCAAGATTAAACTTGTGTTGTGGGTATCATCAATCTCATTATAGGTGAATGCCATAGGTACATCGGCTGCAGGGCAATGTCCCTATTTGAAGCTGTCTTGTATGTATACATATATACTAACATAGGCTGATGGATGAATAAATGTACTATCATTATTTATGTATGTGTTAAAGTCATTGTTGAGGAAATCGTCCTGTTGATCGTAACCGCTTTTGATTTTATGAGTTTAAGTGGACTGTATAGTTTGTCTGCTACTCACCTGATACAGCAGAACTGCCGGTCTTCTGGGGTACCCCGTTGGTGACGATATAAGTTGCTGGTTGCCGTCGAGCTATCTTCACGTTTGCACCCGACATGAATACTAATCTCGTACTTCCAAAGAAAGTCAAATTTCTAGATTTTTTACAGCGAGCGTACTTGCTCCGAAGCGTACGTTACCAGGATTCGAATAGAAGAGAGTCAGATAAGTTGTAGGTGGCAGCACCTTTCTGTATTGTATACGTTCCGGTGAATTATGTGGCAGACAAATTGATTTTAAACATTATAAAAGATATGGAATGAAAGTTTTAGGCTTGTGCTAACATAATATACGGAACAGTCATTCAAGACTATACAAGAGACTGTTGAGTGCTATACATATACACTCACGCCTGAGAGAGAGGTGTAATCAGTACACCCACTTTTCGCTGAATTTATTACGGTATCATAATCTTGATAGTGGGCGAGCCTATCGCCATACCGGGCACAAATCCAGATTCCGGGCTGATACTGAATTTTTCTAAATAGATAGAATAGGGATCAAACGCGAGACCTCGGCACAGCAGTCGTAACGCATGCGCAATTACAACTGCGCCACTGAGGCAGTTGTTAAGTGCTATATATTTGCATATACTGTTAATATTTAAGAATAATAAAAAATAATAAATTTTGTCGTTGGTCTAGAGTTGGAGTACGATGTTTGGCCGTTTTGCAGCCTTCTGAGTACTCTGACATCTGACTACCTCGACCGCTTCTTCACCTTCTTGCGCATGGCGTAGTGTGAAGAAGCAGGCCGGCATGAGTGTGTTGGGTAGCGAGGGATAGATCGTCTCCCGCTACTCGATACTCTAATTGGACGGTACTGCGCTTACCATCAGGTGCAGAGCGGTCACGTTGCCGTTAAAAAAACATATCATCTATTCCGTGCCAGAATAAAAAAAAAATAACTACACTATTTAACACATACATCTATTAACACATATAGACCAAACTTTAAATGACAACTTACACGACACACACAAGACTATCCCCAAAGGGATAGGCAGGAATGCATTTAGTCCACGGTATATTCTATGGTATGATAAAGTTATAGACAAAAAAAGTAATGGTACCCTCTTATATAAAACCATTTCAACGTAATGTAATGGCATTTTCTTATAGCCTCCATAGCGCAGTTAGCGAACAGCCGACTCTGAAACGAGAAGACGCATGTTTGATCCCTACACCGAGATAAATTTGTTTGAGTGATCCATAAGTATTTGGGTCAAGTCTGGGTGCTCAAAGACAATAGTTCTTCATAGTTCTTGATATCCCCGATACATTTACAGGCATATTCTTCCAGTGTCAAATAGGTCAAGCTGAAAATCAGCGCTGTAGTAAATGCTGCAGCATTTAGCTGAGCTTGATCCTTTTTGGTTTTTCACTGTGATTTTTTTTGTTTTGTTTTTATTGAAAAGCCAAATAAACTCTTCTTTCTTTCTTTCAGTGTCGATTGCACGATTAGATTCATCAGTACTTAAGGGAACTAAGTTTATACAATAAGTAGTGTTTGTTCCACAAACTCAATTTCCACGGCGCGGGAATTGATCTGCATTCTCAATTGTCCATTGCAATCTGAGATTGCAATGGACTCAACTCTGAACATCATCACTTTTCTAAGATATTTATTGCCAACTAGCTGTTACCCGCAGCTCCGCTTGCGTACAAGTATTTTTGGCAGAAAATGTATACAATCCATAGAGGCACACACATACACTCACGCCTTGAGCCCCCGAAGGGGTAGGCAGAGGTGTAGCCAGTACACCCACTTTTCGCCAAATTTCGGTCCCATAATGTGATAGGGGGCGAGCCTATCGACATTCCGGGCACAGTTTCCAGACTCCGGGCTAATACTGAGAATTTAAGATAGAAAAACCCAATATCACTTTACCCGACCCGGGTATCGAACCCAAACCTCAGCACAGCAGCAGTCGTAACGCATGCGTAATTACAACTGCGCCACCGAGGCAATCCATGGAGGCATCTTAAGCTATTAATTACATATTTCTATATCTGCCTAGTAGCCGGTTCCCGGATACTATGAAGAGACGCGTGGATCTTGTCATTGAGCTCAATCAGACCCTAGATCTAACATATCATGGGATATCCGGAATGGGGTTCTATTCAATGCCAAGATAACCTAGGTGTGCGCGTTCTCATGCAAAAATCCCCGCTTTCTCCATCCTCCACTCACCCAAAAAGTTCTACTCTCTTTGTGGAATACCCTTAGTGTCTTATGTATGGGTATCTGATGTGATCTCAATCCAAGGAGTCATATAGAGGGCGTAATATCGGCCACTTCCCACAGACTCAGAATCCTGACCAGGGTCGGCAGTTCTAACGCCGGGATCCGATCTGCTGCTTGTATATAGCGCAGGTACAGCCGGGAATGGAATACTACTCGCACCTCTGGGGCGGATCCGCAAAATACTTACTGATGCCTTGCAGCGGCAGGCCATCCGCATTGTGAATGATGCGGACGTGACTAATACCTTAGAACCGCTCCAGCTGCACAGGGAAATTTCTTTGCTTAGCATGTTCTACCGTCTGTATGACGGCGAATGCTCAGAATAATTGTTTGATCTTATCCAGTTCTCTCCGTTCTATACCAAAACTATACCTACTGGTCTGCGGAGCAACAAATCCGTGGTGTCTATTACCCCGCCCCGAACCAAGAGGTTCGTCCATTTTAAATCTTTGCCGCCCAATCAGGCTGTGGATAGAACAAAAAAAGTAAGCAAGAAATGTGTGCCAGCGATAATCTTGAGTTTTTTTAAACGTACTGCTGTGAAGAAGCTACTCAGCAGGCTGGCATGATTGTGTCGAATGGCGAAGGGTAGTTGCCTCTCGCTACTTATATTTAAAAAAAACATTTCATACAATCTTGTTGAGCCCAGACCTTACTGTAACTGTTTTTAACAGCCAATTGTACGTTGGCATTGCAGTCATAAAGTGAAAAATCTTTTGTAAATTTTTAATGCGGTCGGAACAAGATTCAATAACCTAAGTAATAATTGACAAACAAGCTACATAAAAGCATATGTCAACGTTAATAATAAATATTGACGAAATTATCCAATGACGAAAGAAACCCATACATTTTTTCGTCATTGAAATTATCACTATTACCACCTCGTCATATTCATGACACGAACAAAATGAAAGTCATCAAACATGACGCGGATCTAGCGCTTTACGTTTAATGCCATAAAAAGGTTTGTTTACATGCAAATGATGAATCAATTGTAAATCCCGTGTCACATTCCTCAGAGCATAATAAGGCCACCTACACTCCGACGACTGCTCATAGTTTACGAGGCGACAAAAAACTTTATGATTTTCAATTGCTCGACATTTTGTAGGTATGTGTGTTGTGTATAAAGGTGTTAACTAAGAATTATGTTCACTTAGAAGATTGTAGAGATTATCGGACCCACACAGTCGCCATTGTAACTCCTGTTTAGCCAGGATTAACATTGGCACGCAATTTTTGATACAGTGTTATAAACCTGGTCGAATCTTTAGGGATGTTTAACTTTCATTCGACGAAATTAATCATATAGAAATATAGAGGAGTTGGAACTATCAATTGTCCACTTCCCTCCATAACAAAGCGGGAGACAAATAATGAACTAAAGAGATATTAACCTCTAAGCAGTCAGCGGCTTTGCTGTGCCCTGGCATTGCAGAAGTCTATGGGCGTTGGTGACTACTTACCAGCAAGTGGCCCGTCTGCTCGTCTGCCTATCCCGGCAGCAAAAAGAACTACTTAGAAGACTAATTAAGCAATGTTAGTATTTATATAGGTTTTATATTTTCCTGAGACGGGTGGCGGCGCGAAACATCCTGCTGCTGCTGTAGAATGTGGAGGGCATCTAGCCATCGGGCAGCAATCCAGAGTACACTCAGGATCCCCCGGGATCGTCCCACATGTAATGCAGAAGGCTACCGCGGGGTTTTGTCGGTACACTGGCGTAGGAAAAATTTGGTTAGAGTCCCGATCTAGTAGTCCTTCGGGTGAACTGGGTCGGCATAAAAAACTCTCCTCCCCCGAGGACCATAAGGTAGGATGGATTTCCTCGCGGAAAAAAAGGTTGTTATAATTGTTTAATTATAGCTTAGAGACGTTAACGTTGCTGGGTATAAAATCTGAGAGCCAAGGCTTGGGGTGTTATATTGAGCTAAGAATTATTATGAGTATGATTAAATTAAATACCTTCGATATGTATTTTGTTACATACGAGTATATACAGCAATAAATGCGTCACAACGGTCTTAAAATAATAATATCGAAAGTTAGAGGGCTATTTGATATAAGTGAAATTTTGTGCTATTTTGAATTATATACATATTCGGAATCAGCAAATTATTCTGCATCTTTGAGCTTAGTTTCAATATTTTGTGCACTTTTTGGCGCTCAAATGAATTGGTAAAACAGGGCTAATTTATTTTAGATAATAATGTACATAAATTCATGAAAGTAATAAAGATGCAGTACGTGCTTACACAAGGAATATGTTCATTCTACTAAAATCCACGCATTAGTGATAATTTTTTTGAAAAAACAAAAAACCTTAAACCTCCCTCCTGTAACTTTTTAAAAACGTCGCTTAAATCAAATAGCCATCCAACCATCAATATGTAATTTAACTCAAATTGGTATTCTTTTTTATCAATTTAAGTTTTATCAATCACTAGATGTTGCTCGCGGCTCCGCCCGCGTGGAGGTTATTTTTGTAAGAAAAGGTGTACAATCCAGAAACCTGTAAATTCATCAGTGTTTCTCTACAATATTATGCATATATCATACATATAAACCTTCCTCTTGAATCACTCTATCTATTAAAAAAAAGCACTTCAAAATCCGTTTCGTAGTTTTGAAGATTTAAACCATTTAAGCATACATAGGGACGTCCGTCCAACAACAACAACGACTTTGTTTTATACTATGTTATATTAGTAGAAGATAGGCTTGCGTTTGACCACTATCTCGCCTGATGGTAAGTGATGATGTGGTCTACGGTGGAGCACACTTGCCTAGAAGATACCTATTCACTCTTGACTTAAAGATAAGGTCATCTGTTAAAGCGAATAATAAAATGATATCAATAAATATAACACATTTTCCTCAATTACTCCGAGAAGCGTCTATGTAATAAATCTATAATATAACTATTAAATTACTTCCAAGAAGTGGCGCTAGGCAGACGTTTGTAGGATCACGAACCTAAATATTGTGTAACAAGTAAAAAAATGTTCTTTCCTACCTTTAATCTTTTTTTAATAATAGTCAACACCCAAGAGTCACACAAATAGTCTTGACCCCACACTAAGATACGAGTCTTGTGTCGTGGGAATCACGACGAAGGGAGTACGGATCCACATCACCCAGACGCGAAACAAATATCTGTCTGTCACACAAACATTTGTCTCGGTGTGGGAATCGAACCGACGGCCTCTCGTTACACAGCCGGCTAAACGCCCGCTGCGCCACGGAGGCTGTCCAGTTTATCGAGTTAATGTAATATTTTTTGAAGTGAAAACTTTAGGCACGTTATGCACTTTTGAGATGGGGAAAAAGCACTGATCTCGCATGACCGTCACGCTCAGATTATTTTAATTTTGACATAAGCCCGCCTATGAAGTTCTATAATTATTGTCAAGCAATCATCTTAGAGTATCTAAGGCAATCATAAACAAAAAAAGTAACTACTTAATGGACGTTTCAAAAAAGAACACAGTAATTCCAAAGTTTTAAGTTTTCATTTCTGTTAGTAGTCTCTATAACTGCCTATGGTTTTTTAAGTTATCCCGTTGTATTCTTGTCGACAGCACGTGTGGGTACAGCAGTAAAACCCCAGTTCATACAATCAGAACTATACTATGCGTTTTACAAGTGCTAATGAAGCGTAAGTCGTAAGTGTGCGGGACGCTGTGAAATGATAAAAACAAGAGGACGACTGGGTTTTGGTCAGTCGAGTTTTTGCCCTCAGTGATAGTTTACTGTTTGTTAATTTTAAAATGGTGTCGAGATTCTTGGTTGTTGCTCTGATTGTTTGCACTGCGAATGCCGCGACATGGAGGGGCTACCCGCCCCCCAAACCTGAGGAGTTCGGTATGTATTTTTTTTTAGTGCCTCGATAGGCAGACGAGCAGACGGGCCACCTGATGGTAAGTAGTCACCGCCCATAGACTTCTGCAATACCAGGGCACAGCAAAGCCGCTGCCTACCGCAAAGCCGCTGCCTACCAGCAAAGCCGCTGCCTACCTAGCAAAGCTGCTGCCTACCAGCAAAGCCGCTGCCTACACATGTATCTTGTTTTGTTAGATAGAATTGATCAAAATTGTAGTTTTTGCATCTATAATAAGCAACCGCGTTTAGTTACTTATCTTTTTATTTTTCTTAACTGTAGTAATATAGTTTTTCTTTCGTTTAATATTTTATGCTTCTAATTTGAAATATTCAAAAGATTTTACCCCTGTATTAACGTTGTCCCACTGCTGGCTTGGGTCTCCTCTACTAATGAGAGGGGTTAGACCTTAGTCCACCACGCTGCAGCTGGCATAATGCAGGTTGGTAGACTTCACATACCTTCGGAATTCTTATGAGAATTCTTTTGTATGCAAGTTTCCTCATGATGTTTTCTTTCACCGTTAATGCAAGCGATAACTAACAATGAATATACATGCAACTTTAGAAAAGTCAGAGGTGCATGAATTTGTTGTGTAAGAATGGATTGATCTTATACCATCCTCTCTTTTCCACACCAGAGCCATGCGTACTGGCTGGCGGAGCCACAACTTCGTGGGGTCTACTACCCCGTCCCGAACCAAGAGGTTCGCAAATTCGTATTTTTGCCGCACCATCAAGCTGTGGAACAGTTTGCAAACTTCACTGTTCCCTCCTTCCTATGATCCTGGGTCCTTTAGGCGTAGTGTGAAGAATCTACACAGCAGGCCGGCATGATTGTATTGTATCGAGTAGCGGTGGACAGGTTGTCTCTCGCTACTTGATACTCTAACTGGACAGCACCGCGCTTACCATCAGATGCCGTGTGGTCACTTTGCCGCGTGAGAATAAAAAAAAGTTAGAGGTGTATGCCATTTGGTTTTCGAGTATACGACTTTCGTCTTGACAGTCCGTACCAATATCAACTAGGCTATCGCTGCTATTAAAAGATTTATTCCATCTAATTGCAAATATCTAATTATACTTTTTTGTTATCACTCATGATATTTATGCAGAACCCGCATTGCTATTTAGACATTGACTTATTACATTATACGTCTGACTTGAAAATCGATAAACTTAACCTTATTAAATATGTCAAGAACTATTTGCATATTATCTACATTTGAGGAAGCGATAGAATTAATTCATAACAAATTAATTTGTAAAATTTTTCCATTATTATTAATAACTGGATATTTGAGTTCTTTTTTTACATATAGGGGCTTGGGTTTGACCACTATCTTGCCTGATGGTAAGTGATGATGTGGTCTACGGTGGAGCACGCTTGCCTAGATACCTATTCACTCTTGACTTAAAGATATCGAGGTTAAGGCTTAGGGCATTTCAAAAAGGGGTGCCCCTTTTCCCTGCAATTGTAACAAAATAAACTACCGTTTTGGGTATGACTTAATTTGTTACCTAATTTATTCGCGTTATTATAACCCGCGGAGTTTGTATCGATTCCTGATCTGAACTTATAGTTATTTCGATCTGAAGGCTGAAATGATTCTTTACTACTCATCAAAAATTGTAACAGCTGTTCTGGATTTGAACAACGTAATGTTGTAGCGCTTGATTTCATCGTTTTATCAGACAAGCCGTCTATGATGCATTCGACTGCACGCTTTCCCTCAATGTTGCATTGGTTCAACAGAGCAAGTTTTTCGTAATAATATAATTCAATGGGTTCATTAAATCTACTTTTACGCTTGAGCGTGTCCTCCAATGCGCTAACTAATTTATTTTGCCACTCAGTCCAATCAAAAAGAATTGAAGGTAAGCTCTCATATCAGATCTTGGCCAAACCCTGCAGTTTCTGCATAGCAAAATGAATTGTTGTTTTATCGTCCCAGCCGTAGACGGTTGCGCACTCATTCACCTTTTTCAACCAGACATCAATCCTCTGATTTTTTGAGGATGGGTCAATGTAGTGTGTAAGTACATATGTAAGTTATAAGTGTTTGTATTTGATATAATAAAGAGTCTTAATCGAACCACAGTCGTATCAACACGTCTCCACCTATCTATCGCCTTTACATGGCGACCCTGCCAGTCGGCGCAGCCCTGCGCCAGCGCGCTACGCGCATAGTAATTAATTAAAATAATGTAGTTACATACTAAGTAAGGAAAACTTATAAGAAACAGAAATAATGAAGACAACCAATAAAATTAAACGAAGTAAGAAGACTAATTATAAGAATATGATGAAGAATATTATTAATAAATGAAGATTTACAAGAAGAAAATATAATTATGTATTAAATAAATAAGAATAATGAAACAAGAAGATTTAAGAATGTCAAGAAATGAAGATGAAGACCATGAATAAAGAATAAAATGAAATAAAGAAAATGCTATACAAATGAAGAATTCTAAGAAATGGTTTGTGAAGAATTAAGTTAAGAATAAAGAAGAAAGAATATAAGAAGATGTTCGAGTGGAGTCCAGGGAAATCCCGGCCCAAGGAGTCCAGGGTATAGCCCGGCCCACCCAGCAGACAGCAGCTACGACAGCAGCACTGCATCATGGAGCCTCGCGAAAGTCTCATCGCATCTCATCATGAGGAAGACACGTATATTTTAATATAATACATTTAGTTAAGTATTTTTCATGATATTATTATTTTAATTTTAAAATTGAAAATGAATAATTTTAGAGAAATTTATAGTAACAGAATTATAATATTACATTGTAGTTAATTTTATTAAGTTTAGCTAGATTTTTTAAATTTTTATTTGATATGTTCATATTTTGATTAGCTAATTCATATTTTAATTTTGACGAGAGAAAAATAATACAATTTATCTTTACAATTAATAATTAAAATGGCTGATAACTTTGATTTAGAAACAGCTATAGAATTATTACCGGTTATGACAGGAGAAGAAAATGTAACAAGACAATTAATTGATAGTATAGATTTTTATAACAGTATCATAAATGACAGTTCAAAACAATTACTGATAGATTTTGTATTAAAAACTAGACTGACGAAAAATGCTAAATTTATGTTGAAAGAAAATTATGACGACGTAAGTACATTATTAGAAGACATGAAAAGTAATTTATTACCAAAAAAGTCATTTGTTGCGTTACAAAAACAACTATTTCATTGCAGACAAGGAAACAGATCAGTTAAAGCTTTTGGCTCACACATAGAATATCTATTTACTGAATTGACTTTAGCACAATCTGATGGTGATTCAGTGAAACGTAATATACTTAGGCCTATTAATGAAAAATTTGCAATAGACTGTTTTAGGAAAGGCTTAAACAACACAAGTATTAGTATTATTTTAGTTGTTAGGCAATATGAATCGTTATCTCAAGCTATTCAAACTGCAATAGATGAGGAAGTTATGGTTAAAAGTAGAGGAATTTCTTATGATCGTAGACAGGATAAATATATTGAACGATCTCAAAGTTTATTTTACAAACATAATTATAGTATCAATAATGTGTCACCAAGCAAATATTGTAAAATTGATCAGTCTGATACCATATTTGCGCAACAGATTCAGGTATCCAGTAGCGAGTGCATTCCGCAAGCTCAGCAATCATCGTCGAGTGACTCGTCCGAGTGCATTAATATAAACAACTTGGACAATCATGTAATGAAATTTGATTCTAATGTTAGCCTCGAGTATTCCAGTAGTTTGAATAATGATTTTACCAATACAAACATAAATTTTACAGAACAAGAATTAAGTAATACGCGAATAGAGCTACTACAATCACACAATAGTGATAAATTAAAGAAAAAGAGACAAATAAATAAAGATATAGAGCTTATTATAGGAAATAATATTGATAATCATATTAAAAGTAAAAAGATAGTTATGTCAAATGAAGGGTTTTGTTTTTATATGATTTTGAAAAAAAAATTATATTTAGACTTTAAGTTTTTAGCGTTAGGAGAAAAATTAGTGAAAGATGTAGAAGATTTGTGTAGAAATAAAAATATTAAGGAGTTGAAGATTAATAAAAGTAAGAATAGTAGGAAATATATTAAGAAGTTTATACGATTAATGAGAAAATATAATATTGATTGTCCAAAAGTAAGAATAAATAGTGAAGTTATAGATATGAGAGTTAAGATGAATAAAGTAAAATGTAGAGAAAATAATGGGAATAAATGTAATTTGCCGACAAACGAGCAAAAAATAAATAATGAAAATAAGGAGTTAAAGATAGATGATAAACGGTCAAATATGAACCTTAGTGATAATAAGAAATATGAAACTTCATTAAACTGTAAGGTAGACAGAACAAGTAGTAATGGAAAAGAAAACAAAGAGTTCAGTAAGACGAAGAACTTTGTTGATATGTGTACAATGTATAAAAACTATGACGAGCGTTCCGTAGGTATAACTTAGATTAATATTATGTAATAAGACAATTTCTATATTTTATTTTTGTACACAGTTAAAATTTTATATGATTTTTTTGTGTTTCCCATAATTGTGTATTAAGTTTTATAATTTTTATTTTTGTATACTTTATTCTAAAAAAAAAAAATAAGAATGTAATAACATTTTATTTTTTTTCTCAAAGGGGGAAGGTGTAGTGTGTAAGTACATATGTAAGTTATAAGTGTTTGTATTTGATATAATAAAGAGTCTTAATCGAACCACAGTCGTATACACTCGTCTACACCTATCTCCCGCCTTTACATCAAAATCAGGCAAAATGTTTTTATGGTTACTATGAAGTGCGACTGACGTCGATGGCTGAGGCATTTTAATAACATCCTTAGATGAGAATGATGGGCCAATAGATTTTTTGGACTGCTCGTCAATACGACGTTTTTGTCTCTTAGGGCCTTCATCAATTGCATCTAAGCTCCTCTCCCGCCTTAGGGAACGTACTTCACCTTCGATCGTGCAACCATGTGCAGAATTATAGCGATGATGATGCTCATGCATGCGACTACGCTCCCTGTCCAGGTCATCCTGGAGGTCTCGCAGTCGACTCCGCTCTCGTTCCATTTCTTGTTCTATAGCGCGCAGCCTGACGGACGCGCGAGGACTGCTGTGCTCGTTCAGGCGGCTGCGACGATGCTCGGAACCGCTGTCACGGCGGGTGCGGCTACGGCTACGCCGCGCTCGACTGCTCGGCCGACGTGGGCGCGACTCCGCACGGTCTGGAGTCACCAGGCGTCGAGACTACGACTTTTTCTTATTGTCCATTTTATCTGTAACTTTGAACGAGGCGAACTATGTAAACGTTCATAGCTTCAGAGAGTATAAAATTGAAAAATACCTTTTTAAATAAATTTGAAATTAATGATCCTAAGCGAGAAGTAACAAAATTCTATATCCTTTTGTACACATAGGTACTGTTGATATACGTAAATTTCACTGATGACAATAGCAGGTCCCAGGTAATAGGGGCAAACCTATTCAGATATACCAAGCACAAACAAAGCTCAAAGCTACTAAACTACTTCATAATTTTTTTTTAAACCTGGGAATCAAACCCAAGACCTTCCGCTCAGAGTCACTAGATCAAAGAAGCAGTGAATAATATTTAGATAAGTACGTATATAGAAATGCAAGGCAGTACTAAACACGTTTTAACAAGAGAGGAATAAGAATACCCACTTAGTGCATATAAAATAAAAATTTACAGCTTGCTATTAACTCGAGAGTTAATATTACATATATATACACTCACGCCAGTAATCCCCGTAGGGGTAGGTAGAGGTGTATTGTTACGTTGTAACAAGATAATACATAAAAATAAAAAATGTTAAAATAATTACAAACATAAAGACAAAATAATTAAGTTGTTACTACGGAGCGAAACCACGCGAAATGATCTAGCAATAGCGTATAGAACCAATCAGGGTAATCCTTCTGTCTGAAACACGAATCCCCACTAAAAAATATCAATTATCACGCACACAAGGAAAAAACCCTTCCTTTAAATACAAGGCGCGGGACACAAAACGAGAGTTGATTCCAATACGCACAGGAAACAGGTCGGCTTACAAGTAAATACCACCAGTTAAAATAAAGTAGTAAAATCAGTGCTTAATCATCATCCCCCTTGGAATCTGGGGGACCACCGTACGGGTTGCAGCTGGGAGGTACCAACTCCCGTACCGTCCAACACTGACTCGACTACGGCTCCGAGCCGGGAAGGAGTGCGACCGCGGCAGAACATAGTCGCCGACCTCTGCTGACCTCTGCGCCCGGCACGCCGCTGCATCGCGAGCCACGCGGCGCCCCCGGTCCCTACCGCACCGGCAGACATTGGAGCGTAGTTAAGTCCCCAGCGCACATTGCCCGTCGACCATCACCAAACGGAACTTTCTCTGTGCCGAGAGCTCACGCCCTGAGTGGTTCTCCTCTACCTCAGTAATTGTTTTTTTTAATAAAGGTATTTTTTTTCTTCGGTAACTTGTTTTTTTTGTGCCCCGCCGTCAGGCGGACCGTAACAAAATGGCGCCCAACGTTTAAAAACAAGCACAGAGAAGTTTTCGTTTGGTACTATTGTGGTGTCGGTATTTTTTTTTTTTTTTCTCAACCAGGTGGTAAGCCTATGCGGACGAGGCTGAACTGGGAGGCACCACCGACCCGTTTTCTCTTTATAGAGGAACGGGTAGCCGAAATTTTGTCTTCTGGTTCCGCAGGGTAATCAAATACCATCTATGGTTACCCACACACATACGCGTGAACTGCAAGTGGCATAACATCATAATTTTATTTTCTCATAACATTGCATTCTGATTTTTGTGCATTTACATGTTTCTTGTTTAGCAATCGTTTTTGCATTTATGTATGTGCGTAGTTAAACATTTCCTTTCAGAGATTTTTTTGTTTAGTGCATTTCTGCATTGATATTTTTTTGTTGCAATCATTATTGTGTTGCAAATTTTATTTTATACTCTGAAAAGATAATGATAGTAACGTACATTATTTTACATCGTACTTAATATTTTATTAACATTGCCACTTTCGTGTCACATTTCGTCGCGTATTGTAAAATTTTTTTAACTTCGAATATTTTCTTTTCGATATATTTTTTTTTTGACTCTGACTTAAATTTTTTTAACTTCGAATAAAAATTTTTTTTTTTTTTTCGGATTTTTTTTTTTAACATCGGTTAAAATTCCTTTTTATCTTCGACTTAGCTGACCAATAAAATTAGATTGATCATTTCGGTTCGGTTCGTTCTTTTCGGTTCGTGGGTTCGATTCTTTCGGTTCGGTTTGTTTCTTTTCGGTACATTTCATTTCGGTTCCTTTCGGTTCTTTGCAGTTCGTGGGTTCGATTCCTTCGGTTCGGTTCATATGAAGTAATTTTTTTTATATATTTAAAAATGGACCGTACTATTGAACATCTACATCTAGCTAAGCCGAAGCTTACGTATGAAGTAGCCATGCGCAGTTTAGAACCTATGAATAGGGTTGACGATTTTAGGATCCAAATAGATAGTCACACCGGCATTTCTAGCGTACGGTGGGAAAACTTATACCATGCGGGTCGCATCATATTATAGATGTAGACCCAAGTGATCCGAGTGCTCTCACCGCGCGATGAATGTACGGATTTTATCGGAATTTTACCGGGATTTTATCCCGGTAAAATTTCCCGGATATATTTTGTTACGGTCCGCCTGACGGCGGGGCACAAAAAAAACAAGTTACCGAAGAAAAAAAATACCTTTATTAAAAAAAACAATTACTGAGGTAGAGGAGAACCACTCAGGGCGTGAGCTCTCGGCACAGAGAAAGTTCCGTTTGGTGATGGTCGACGGGCAATGTGCGCTGGGGACTTAACTACGCTCCAATGTCTGCCGGTGCGGTAGGGACCGGGGGCGCCGCGTGGCTCGCGATGCAGCGGCGTGCCGGGCGCAGAGGTCAGCAGAGGTCGGCGACTATGTTCTGCCGCGGTCGCACTCCTTCCCGGCTCGGAGCCGTAGTCGAGTCAGTGTTGGACGGTACGGGAGTTGGTACCTCCCAGCTGCAACCCGTACGGTGGTCCCCCAGATTCCAAGGGGGATGATGATTAAGCACTGATTTTACTACTTTATTTTAACTGGTGGTATTTACTTGTAAGCCGACCTGTTTCCTGTGCGTATTGGAATCAACTCTCGTTTTGTGTCCCGCGCCTTGTATTTAAAGGAAGGGTTTTTTCCTTGTGTGCGTGATAATTGATATTTTTTAGTGGGGATTCGTGTTTCAGACAGAAGGATTACCCTGATTGGTTCTATACGCTATTGCTAGATCATTTCGCGTGGTTTCGCTCCGTAGTAACAACTTAATTATTTTGTCTTTATGTTTGTAATTATTTTAACATTTTTTATTTTTATGTATTATCTTGTTACAACGTAACAGTATCTAATACACCGATATTCCGCGGAGCTTATTACCGTCCCATGATGTGAATAGAAGTCGAGCCTTTCACCATAGGTACCCGGCACTATTTCAGACTCCGTGCTAATACTGTTCATTACTGAAGATATTCTGATCTGAACTGAACTGAATCTGACTGAACTGATCATTCTGGGATAAGAAAATAAAATAAAAAAAACCCAACATCAATTTGCCCAACCCAGGGGTCGAACCAGAGACCTCAGCACAGCCGTCGTACCACGTACGCAATTTCAATTACGCCATCGAGGCAGTCCAGTCACTCAATATTACCTACACTATTTTATTGAATATGCGTGCACGAGGTAGGTACTATATTTTTCACAATACCAACTGCATTTAATACCGATGGTTATCGTTTTTAGAACAGTAACATTGATACTCGATCGACCGGTCGTAAATTTCCTCGTTACAATATTTAAGAAAAATACCGCAAGTTATCACCATGAAATCCTACGTATAGCGCATATTGCTGGTGGTAGGATATTCGTATCCGCCCGGATAGCGACCACCGTACACACGGCGAAAAACCCGCCATAGTGGCACACGCAAGTGTGTCGCGTTCCGGGATCAGCCAGTGTATTTCCGGTTATCGTCGGGGGGCTAGAGTTGGGGTACGATGTTTGGCCGTGCCGGTATTAGCCGGTTCACAGTCGGTTGGAGGCGTGTTGACCCGTCGGCCAGGGAGACCTGTAGAAACGGTTGTACCGCTGGCCGCCCGCGGTACAGTACAGGGGCCCAATCGTGGCTAACCACCACGAGAGGCTGCCCCACCATGCCGCGCATAATCTTGGGTGGGTCCGTCGTGCCGGTTGGTGACCGGATGTGGGGTCCCGGCGGCCTATCCCGGGAGGGTACGGGGGCCCTTCCGTCCGGCGGATCAGCTCACCTCCTCTCGGCTCTTTTAGTGGAACGGCGCTTGTTGCGGCCTTCTGATTACTCTGATACTAGACCCTCGACCGCTTCTTCACCTCCTCCCCCCATAACTCCATGACAGAGCCTATAAAGAGAACAGGACCTACAGCGTTGCGTAACCCCACCACCGCTTTCACAATGGAGTTCGCTAACATCCGCGGACTCCATTCGAACCTTAATGCCGTCCACCACCATCTTGAGACGGCCCGGCCTGCTCTTCTCTTCCTGACGGAGACGCAGGTTTGTAGTCCGACCGATACCACATACTTGCTTTACCCCGGCTACTCACTTGAAGAAAGCTTCAGGCCGAGGGCCGGGGTATGTCTGTATGTTCGTTCGGACGTCTGCTGTCACCGTCTGCGCTGCATGGAGGACCCTCCTTCTCCACCCTGTGGGTACACGTCGACCTCGGCTCTCAAAGTCGGGTTTACATGTGCCTTTACAGGTCACACGACGGGGACGTGGAGACAACTCGGCTATTTGATTACATTAGCCAGGCGACAGACGACGCGCAGGAGCAGTTCCCAACAGCGGAATTGGTTGTTCTGGGGGACTTCAACGCACACCATGAGTTGTGGTTGGGCTCCTCCAGAACTGACCATGCTGGCAGAACTGCTCATGCATTCGCCTTGACTCATGGCTTGACACAGCTGGTGAACCAGCCTACCAGGATCCCAGATGTGGTGAGTCATGCGCCCTCTCTGCTGGACCTTCTGTTGACGAGTCACCCGACCGGGTATACGGTGTCGGTTGGTGCTCCTCTGGGGACCTCCGATCACTGTCTGGTTGGGACGTCAGTACCTCGCGCTTTGCCTCCACGTCCCGTGAAGGTCAAGCGCAGGGTCTGGCACTACTCGTCGGCAGATTGGGATGGTATGCGGGATTATTTCGCATCCATCCCTTGGCAGCAGCGCTGGTTTGAGGGAAAGGATCCTTCTGCGAGTGCCGACGCCGTTGCCTGCGAGATCAGACTAGGAATGGAATATTACATTCCTTCCTCTGAGATCGCGGGCAACGGCCGAGGACGCTCCTGGTTCAATCGTGCATGCGCCGATGCTGTTGGTAAAAAACAGACGGCGTATCGCGCTTGGATCAGGGGTCGCGCTAAGAAGGATCCCAATCTCAAGTCCCTCAAAGCAGCCTACAACCGTGCTGCCAAGGCTTGCAAGAGGGAGTATGTTAGAGCGGATGCCCAGCGCGTCTCCAAGATTGGATGTGATTTGTCCGATCACCCGACAAGCAGTCGTGCTTATTGGAGCTTGGCTAAGGCGGTCCAATCTAATTTCTGTCGCCCTTCGCTGCCACCGCTGAGATGTCGTAATGGAACACTGGCCCATAGCTCGCAAGAGAAGGCCGATTTACTGGCAAACCTCTTCGCGGCTAATTCGAGACTCGAGGACTGCAATGCTCATTTACCACCTACGCTGCCCGGTTGCGGTCACACAATGCCTGATATCCGTATCAGGCACGTTGTGTGGTCAGATGGCAGAGGTCATGACGTCATCATAAGCCATGTCTATGAGGGTTATTCATCCCTCTTTGATCTTCACATAACCAGGATACACAGCGTACGATAGTTCAGTAGAAATAACACACGTTATTAACATTTCATGAGTTTAATAAACTACCACCGGTTCGGAATGCAGTTATCTACTAGGAAAGAAGCCGGCAATAAAACCTAGAGTTGCTCTTTTAAACATATCACTTTTACATCAGTTGATAATTTCACTTTTTACTCAATCAGTCCAATAATTCAAAAAAACGACAACCGGCCTTCAATAATAATTTTTACATTGTGTTGTCTAAAAATGGCGGGCTGTCCATGTCAATTGATATTTATTTTCAATAGATGGCGTTACTGGACTATTTAATTCAATTTATTTTCATCATACTCCGATATATATAACACAGGTACTTACCACTTCTGAATTGTAGTAAACAAACACCCGACGTACTGCTTAATACTTTTATTTTCTTATGTATCAATTACAATTTTACTCTTATAATGATAATCCTAGGACGACCGTCTTCGTTCCTTGGTTCTCACCCGAATGCCTGTGCAACTGCCCGAATCTTGGTTACCACCGTCTATCTTTTGTGTTACGCATTAAAAATGTAAACTTACCGAAAATTTGTGTTGCCAATATAATAATGGTTTTAATATTATTAAATCGTAAACCTAACACAAGGTTTACATATCAGCAACAGTTAAAGTGTACATAAGTAATGACCTCAAGATCAAGGCGCAGTTGTGATTTGACGCTATCGTACTCGGGTCAATGTGTCACGTTGTGTTAATAACAGATTATATAATAAACTAGGATTTGCCCGGTTAGCTATTTTTGAAAGAAAAGGTATAAAATCCATGGAGTCATCTTAAGCTATTATAATGGTTTCTTATGTTAACGTGAATGTTATACATTGAAATAAAACTATTTTTTACGGATTCTACCGCGGTTTATTTAACTTTTTATATTTTTATAAAAAGTTAAATAAACCGCGATAGAATCCGTAAAAATAGTTTTATTTCAAGCTATTATAAGTTCCTTTATTTGGGAACTATCAAACGCGCTAAGGTTACATTAGAAAAGTTTCTATAGTCGTTAAGTTTTATTAAATTTTCTAATTTTCCGCGCTATATTCTTATTTTTTTCTTCCATAAGGGAAGGTCCTTATGGAAGAAAATAAGAATAATGACAATAAGAAACACAACAAAAAAAAATTTGCTTAATCGATCCATATGTCCAATGGAAATAGGGATAACCAAGGGAAATTGGGATTACTTGTTATATATGTCGGGTGCAGGCATGACCGCAGGCCGGTCAGGTCATCAGGCCGAGGTTGTAAGAAGGCTTACACGTCCCTCTCTGATCTCCAGATATGGTCAGGATGCATAGCGTATCATAGTTCGGAAGTAAAACACAAGATTAACACTTCAGAGTCTATTTAAGCTACCACCAGTTCGGAATGCAGTCATCCATGGCAAGAAACCCTCATGGTTGCTCTTTTAAACACATCACAGTTTACATTACAATATGCAGTACACAATAACACTTTCACATTACGTTAACTTACTATTTAAACAATATTTCGGCATTACGACCTCTAAGTTACTAACTATTTCAAGATTGAATATGGAACTCTTTTTCAAATGACAAAGTGCACGCTTTTATTATAATATTTTCTATTGTGCCCCACTCTGTGAGCGAGATCACGCGGTAAAACTACTCGAATCCACCCGCAAAATAGCAAAACAAGTGGCGGTATACACATTCTACAATAAAACGAGTTATTTAAAAGTCCAATTGAGTATCCATTTTCATGTTGCTCCGTCACGGCCTTCCTGACAGCTCACACGTCCCAGTGTGATGTACCTGAAAAGAAAATACCACACAGTATAATTCATGCTCGGCCATATCTGACCTAGTCTGATTACCCACACAGATTGGTCCCACATAGGCTTTTGCCACACAGAATCCCGTTACACAGAACCCCGTCACATATATATTTATATTTTCATGTTGCTCCGTCATATATAAATAGATAAAATAAGATTATTATTTACTGTGAATTTAGTTAGGTCAAACGAGAAAACTATTAACACGAAATTAAATAATAATAATATAATATAATATTCATTTACTTCTCCATTTTGTTCGGCATACAGATGCAATTAATTTTTAGGTGCCTAAATTAATATAGCCTATTTTATTTGCCAATTTAGTTAAGTGTTTGTTTATGGAAATAAAAAAAACTGATCAATTTGATTGCTTAGCAGGAGGCTTGTTTTTTGTCGGGGGTCTGGAGTTGGGGTACAATGGCCATTTTGCGGCCTTCTTAGTACTCTGACACTAGACTCTCGACCCCTTCTTCACCTTCTTGCTCATGGCGTAGTGTGAAGAAGCAGGCCGGCATGAGTATGTTAAGTAGTGGGGGATAGATCGTCTCTCGCTACTCAGTACTCTATTTGGACCGCACTGTGCTTACCATCAGGTACAGTGCGGTCACTTTGCCGTGCCAGGATAAATAAAAAAAAAAGTCACATTTTGTCTGACAAAGTATTCTTTGAAATCTCTGCATCATACAAGATGCTATCACTCTGCCGGAGTTTGGCACCTTTCTTATGTCACTTTTCAACCGACTTCAAAAAAAAGGAGGAGGTTCTCAATTCCGATTGATGTAACGTAACCAATTATTATTTGGTTTTTAGTTGTGTCTGGGTTTTTTGGAGACGGTTTTATTTTTATTTAAAAAGTTATAATTTTTACAGAACCAAACTGATATTTGACCTCTTTTTATATTTATACTGTTGATAGGATTAAATAACCCCTGGGCGTTCTAAAAGTTGGTGTCAAGGCTGTAGTTTGTAAACAATTTTTTTTAAATATTATATTGATCCTTAAATTTATATTGAAAAATCAGTAGAATCCCACGTGGAACCAACTTGTTTCAAATACACGTGTTTAAATTTTCATTGTAAGTTATTCATATTTTTATCTGTATAAATAAAATTTTAATTAGTTTGTTGCTAAGCTCATCACTTGATACCAGCTGGACCGATTTGGCAATTTTATGTTCAAGATTTAGAAGATTTTGCGGGTGGTAGGATATTCATTTCCGTCCCGATAGCGACCACCATACACAGGATGTTAAACCCGCCATAGTGGCACACGCAAGTGTGTCGCGTTCCGGGTTCCGCCAGTGTACATCCGGTTTTTGTTGGGGGTCTAGAGTTAGGGTCGAAGTTTGGCCGTTTTGCGGCCTTCTGAGTACTCTGACACTAGACCCTCGACCGCTTCTTCACCTTCTTGCCAATGGCATAGTGTCAAGAAGCAGGCCAGCATAAGTGTGTTGAGTAGCGGGAGATAGATTGCCTCTCTACTTTATTTGGAAGGCACCGCGCTTACCATCAGGTGCAGTGTGGTCACTTTGCCGTGCCAGGAAAAATAAAAAGGTAAACAATATTGAATAAATTGCCTGCCTCGGTGGCGCAGTTGTAATTGCGCATGCATTAAAACTGCTGTGCTGCTGAGGTCTCGGGTTCGATCCCGGGTCGGATAAAGTGATATTAGGTTTTTCTATCCAGAAGTTCTCACTAGTAGCCCGAAGTCTGGAATCTGTGCCCGGTATGGCGATAGGCTCGCCCACTATCACATTATAGGACTGAAATACGGCGAAATGTGGGTGTAGGTACTGGTTATACCTCTGCCTACCCCTTCGGGGATTACAGCCGTGAGTGTATGTGTGTGTAAAAATCGACCAAAAAATTGGGAAATTCGGGATAAACTGAAAGTGTTATATTTAATGCGGTTGAAATGTCCTACGGTACAGCTAAATTTAATCATGCATACGAAATACAACCTGCCATAACTAGCCGTTAGTAAAATATGATACAAATTATTATGGGAAAGGGTAATAGGGTAAAGGGTTCATAATAATGAATCATGCGAGTTTTGCAGAGTAAGCTTACAATTAAACTGTTAATGATCGAACTAAATATATTTAATTCGCTTAAAATCAGTCATCAGATGAACTATGTTAGGAGCCTTAAAATA
Source organism: Laothoe populi (assembly GCA_905220505.1). Lineage (NCBI taxonomy): Eukaryota > Metazoa > Arthropoda > Insecta > Lepidoptera > Sphingidae > Laothoe > Laothoe populi. Next base: position 4,513,158 of record HG992161.1, on the reverse strand, counting down.
ATTTGCATCACGTGTCTCTCAATAATAAATTTCCCAAGGTGGGGTCATAAACTCTTCGGCCTTCAAATTCTTGTCTAGCTCATCGTTTATCTTATTACTGACATGATACGAAAAACTGGTTATTCTTTGTATCAAAGTGGTCAGTGAAAGAGATAAAATGTTGTACACCGTCGTAGCGCTTCAAATGTAAGATCTTACGTGTGGTTAGTCTTGTTTAGTCTCTCACCTCTTACTAGGTGTACGCCGCAAAAGGCATATTATACATAAAATCAAATCCCAATCCTGTTTTATTCTAAATTAACTTACATAAACATTAACTGACTTTGACTGCCTCGGTGGCGCAGTGGTAATTTCGCATGCGTTACGACTGCTGTGCTGAGGTCTCGGGTTCGATCCCCGGGTCGGGTAAAGTGATATTGGGTTTTTCTATCTAGAAATTCCTCAGTATTAGTCCGGAGTCTGGAATTTGTGCCCGGTATGGCGATAGGCTCGCCCCCTATCACATTATGGGACCGAAATTCGGCGAAAAGTGGGTGTACTCGTTACACCTCTGCCTACCCCTTCGGGGATTACAGGCGTGAGTGTATGTATGTATAAACATTAATAATATAGTATATTAGTCCTATACTTTAATCCTACTGCTGTTCACGGACCTTCTATACCAATGGGGGGTAAGGCCTTAGTCCACCACGCTGCCTTAGTGCGGATTGGTAGACTTTACATACCTTCGAGTTTCTTAGTGTGAATTCTCAGCTAAGCAGGTTTTCTCACGATTTTCCTTTACTGGTTAAGCAAGCGATAAAATGAAAGCACATGTAAATTCAAAACATCAAAGATGCCAAGTGTGCTGCTTTCGACTACGACTTTATTTCGGCATTTCATACCACTATCAATGAGGCTTTCATAATCGTTGACCGTTTTTGGTAGTCATACCTATATACATTGCAACCAGACCAATCATAAATAGCGAATAACATTTAAATTCAAGCAAATCTGCACTATAAAATAATAATACTAGCCCTGTATTAAACATTGTCCCACTACTGGGCCTCCTCTACTAATGAGAGGGGTTAGGCCATAGTCCACCACGCTTGCCTAATGCGGGTTGGTAGACTTCACATACATTGAAAATTCTTACGGGACTTCTCAGGTTTCCTCACTATGTTTACCTTCACCGATAAAGCAAGTGATAATTAACAATTAATATTAGAAAAGTTAGAGGTTTTTTTTTTTTATCTTAGCACGGCAAAGTGACCGCACTTCACCTGATGGTAAGCGCAGTACGGTCCAATTAGAGTATCGAGTAGCGAGAGACGATCTATCCCCCGCTACTCAACACAATCATGCCGGCCTGCTCCTTCACACTACGCCATGGGCAAGAAGGTGAAGAAGCGGTCGAGGGTCTATTGTCAGAGTACTCAGAAGGCCGCAAAATGGCCAAACATCGTACCCCAACTCTAGACCCCCAAAAAACCGGATGTACACTGGCTGATCCCGGAACGCGACACACTTGCGTGTGCCACTATGGCGGGTTTTTCACCTTGTGTACGGTGGTTGCTATAAGGGCGGATATGAATATCCTACCACCAGCATTGTATATTGCCGCCCAGCCCAAATGGCAATACACTGTGCTGTACACAGTATATTGCCATTTGGGCTGGTTTCGAATATATGACTTTCATCGTGACATTCCGCACCGCAACCAACTAGGCTATCGCTGCTTGGCTACCAATAAAAATAAAACATTTCGATAGATTCCTCTGAAGCAATTTACCTACAATTTATTCAGCCTATGTTTTTGCCTCGAAATTCAATTTGCGATCGGTTGACAGTATTTGATTACAGCTTTGTTAAAGCCGATAGGGAAATATATTTGAAACTAGCTTTTGCACGCAGCTCCGCCCGCGTGGAAGTTGTTTTTGAGAGAAAAGGCATACTATCCATGGAGACATATTACGCTATTGAAATCACTCTAGCATCTGCCTAGTAGCCGGATGCCGGGCGGACACTATGCGGAGACGCGAGGATCTTGTATTTGAGCATAACATTTAAATCAATCGACTGGTACGATTTTTTTGGCTTTCTATATTTATTGTTCCAACACAATGAAAATGTACGGACTCCGTGGGATAGTATAGTTTTTGTTTTAAACAGAGCAAGGGATCGAAATGTTTTTCGCATCGTGTTAGTTGAGGGGTCTGAGAATCACATAGGCTACTTTTTATTCCTGCCTATGGGATAGCATAATATAAAAAGATAACTTAAGATGTCTCCATTTATTTTATACCTTTTCTTTCAAAAATAACAACCACGCGGGCGAAGGTGCGAGCAAAAGCTAGTATGTAATATTTTCAACGATTACATGTTGTTAAAGGAACTATAGGATCTTCTCGGAAATATTTCAATCTTCTAAACAACACGGACACTTCCTTGAATGCCGAATATTTCGTGAATTACTCATTGAGATTACGTCATGATACGATAATTATAATTCTAAACTTATAGTAACCGGAAGCCAATACCGCTGGTGTTTGACGTCACCAATTCTCATGTTAATTCGAATCACAACTGGATAATGATTATGTATGTGTACATATAAATGGTTAATGATTATGTATAGAATAAATACATGTATAATTCTAGTCATCTGGTTTTGTACTTGCAGCTCTGGGTTTATTATTTCTTGGTAGAATTGCTTGTTAATACTAATTTATTCGATAGCTTCCGTGGCGAAGTTGGCGAGTAGCCGGCAGACGAGAGGCCGTGGGCTCGATTCCCACACCGGGACAAATGTTTGTGTGACGGACAGATATTTGTGTCCGGGGTCTGGGTGTTGTAAGACCGAAAGTCTCTCGTAGTCCCTGATACCTACAACACAAGACTCATATCTCAGTGTGGGGTCGGGGCTATGTGTGTGACTGTTGGGTGTTACTTATTTATTCTTTATTATGGTGTTGTAAATGACTGTTATGCAGGTACGCAGGTTTTCTCACGATATTTTCCATCACCGTTAAAGCAAGCGATAATTAACAATGAATACACACGTAACTTTAGAAAAGTCAGAGGTGTATGCCATTTGGGTTTCGAACTAACGACTTTTGTCTTGACAGTCCGTACCGAAACCAACTAGGAACCAACTTATCCCACTCCAATACCCCATCAGCCATCATCATTATGCAGTTTTCTTATAACCTGTAAACAACTGTAATTTTTATTGTTACAGCGCATAAAGAAGGCTGTTACATCAAGGAGATCAACGACGTCGTACCGTTCGGGACAGAAGTCAAGCCTATCGGCTACTGTTACAGAATAAACTGCGGCAAAACCTTGATACACTATGCGTCGTAAGTTTTTTTTAGTGCCTGAATAGGCAGACGAGCAGATGGGCCACCTGATGGTAAGTAGTCACCGCCGCCCATAGACTTCTGCAATGCTAGAGCACAGCAAAGCCGCTGCCTACCGTGAAACTACGAGTACTAAAATAAATCTTAGTAGACTTCAGCCTGGCATCCCTGTAATGCTATATTATAGGCACTAGTTGAGGACGTTTGCCTTTAACCTTTATGGAATTAAAAAAGTAGATCCAAATTGTAAAAGTAAAAGCGCTGTAGGCTATGGAGTCTTGCAACACCAAGAGCATCACATGCGCGTTGTCGACCCTTCATAAATTTCATACTCGATCCATGACGTGAATGTATGAGATTAACAAAAGTAGATGAAGATAAAGTGGTGTGTTAGAATCGCTAAAGTGGAAATCTATAGTCTCTGCCTACCCCTATGGGAAAGACGTGACAATATGTATATATTTCCTACTCATACGCTTCCTATATTGGAGAACGAACTAAATAAACAGCACAAGCATTTTTATAAACTCCTAAAAAGCCAGCCAGTTTTTAGTATATTTACCTACTTCAACAATTACAGTTCCTTAACATTGACCAGACTTGCCAGTTTCTAGATGAATAAATAAAACTAATATAACCAGAACTTTGGAAATGACCTAGCCCATGCCCCTATTCGATTTGATCCATACTTCCAGGGACACCCTGTATAACAAAAACATGTACCTACTCTTGATATTTTAAAAAATGTTAAGATATATAATATTTCCAATCCCTTCCTTCCAACATTACTATTTATAAATAGAAAGATAAAAGACATCTAGCATTCCCAGAGACTCGCCTACTTTCATTGCTTGATGTCGAAAAAATATGTAGCATTGTTGTTCCTGAACAAAGAGTTAATCGAGGTTGTGTGGGTGGAGTTCATGATAAAACAGAAAAAAAAATGTTAACAAAATATTTCTCCGCTTCCCCAGATGCGGTTCAGTTGGCACAAACGACCCCAAATGCTACGTTACTAAAGGAGACCTCAGCAAACCCTACCCAGAATGTTGTCCAGGCCTTGATTGTGAATTTGAAAACGATGTGTAAATTTTAGTTGTTATGTTAGTTACAAATCTAATTGTTATTATGCTGGCACTCAGAAATAAAGCGGTATTACTAAAGTCCTATAAAATAATAAAAATAATAGAAATGAAATGTATGAAGACAACATGGTATTCTTGATGACCTTTAAAAATAATTATAATCAAAAATAAGAGAATTGACTTAATGAAAGCAGAGTATAGGTTACATCCAAAGTGAAAAAAAATCCATAATAAGACATCCATAAAATGTTAATACGTTAGTGAAAAAGTCTGTAATTTTTTATTTATTCAAGATCAATACGGGTGAATAACCAGAATATTCATAATGGATTTTAAAATTAGTAGACATCGATTAAAAGCAATGAAATCATCAAGAACGAACGTATATCATTCTGGCTGCAAAAGAGAAAAGAGACTTTCGAGAATTAGAAAAACTAATAACTGAAAATGCTCCTAAGGACTGAAAATATTCAACATAATGCCAACATTCTAATTTAGATAACTTAAGATTTATTATATAGAGTTCCTTAATAAAGAGTTGGAGAGGTTAGTTACTCCAGTTCTAGAAGCTATCTTGCCACCAAATTGTAGTGTTTATTTATTTATAATAAATTAGAAGTTATTTGCTACTTCTGACGTTTTATTGACTTAATGAACAGTTTTTTGCACATTAAGTATAAGTAATTAGAGGATCATTATCTATTTTTAATCCTACTACTTTTAAAATATAATCGTGACTATATGCGTATCTTTTTTCTGTTCTGTTCAAACTGTCTTTTAATTAATATAATGCTTTAATTTGGTATTATGGTATTCTTTGACGCGATTAAGGTATGTCATGCTCGCTTAAGGGTCTGTGCTTGCGGCGGCGTTATGTGCCGGGTCGGTCACTTCCCTATGTCATGGTTGAGGTGGCCGATGGCTGGCACATGCGTCATACTCGTGAACGGGTGCTGCTTGTGTGGACTGGTCTACCTGGATTGCTCATTGATTGTTAGTTAGAGAAAATAAATAACAGGTTGTATAGCCTTGTTTACGACTCTGCCTTGTATTAACATGTATAGGTACCGTATTTCTTTTGTTTCATGTGAATGTGACTTGTTTAAGGATGTATGTATTTTATATGTCAATTATTTTATAATGTAAATTGTAGTGACAAATTACAAAAGACCTACGGCTGAGTTTCATGGTGCTTCTTCTCAGACCAGTGGGCATTTCAAGCACCAGTAGACCTTAGAACATTATTATGACATGTAAAAAGTGCCCATAGTGGCCTAATTACAAAATAATTGATTTGATTTGATTTGACTTGATTATGAATTTTTATAAAATTACCATAAATAAAATCGTAGTATGAATACATGAATTATATTTTTGAATCTTTTCAATATGTCTTCTATGAATTTAACACAAATTCTCCAAATAGTAAGATTTAAAAGCTGTTTACAAAAAATCACTTCATTATAAAGTCAACACTGACTATAGCTTGGTTTTATCAGTTCCAAATATTTTTGATACATTTGTTTAGAATCACGGAGTTCATAGTCGACTATTCTATATAACAAACTAGATGATGCCCGCGGCTCCGCCCGTGTGGAGGTTATTTTTGGAAGAAATGGTATACAATACATGCAGGCATCTTAAGCTAGTACACTACACCTTTCTATATTTTGCCATCCCATAGAAAGCGTGCATTTTTTCGGGATAAGCCTAATGTGTCTAGAAGCCTATGTACTATTCCAGACTATAATCTATCTCTGTGCCAAATTTCAACCAGATCCGTCCAGCCGTTGTAGCGTGATTGAGTAACAAACATCCATCCAAACATTCGGATTTATAATATGAGTAGGAAGTAGGATTATAATGTAGATCAAACATTTTAAAACAAAGAATAAGACAATATCTTTAATAAAATGTAAGTAACAAATATATTACATAACATTTTAAATCGACTCTTGAAGATTATTAATGCACGACAGAACTGGCTAGACTGCATAAATCAATTTTAAATCAGAATCATTTAAAATGAATAGAATTTAAAAAATGTGTTACGGTACGTGTACCGCTAATACGAGCATCAAGCTGGGAAACCCCAAATCGAATCAATTACGACTACATGATGCGACTAGATTTGTACCAATATACAATGGGTTGCAAAAAGGTGGTACTACTGAAAATTCCACGTATAGAGCGATTAGTGACTTAATAGTAGAATTTAAAAATAGAAATTTGAATTTGAATTTTTTTGGGTTATTTTGTAGCGCGACCTCATATTTGTATTGTTACTTTTAAACCTCTAATAAAGTTTTGAGGGATTTTCAACTTTATGAATATGTTACCAACCACCCTCGCTTACATCATATTATGTTAGGGTTACCAACCCCGGAATTCAAATACTACGAATTGGAGTTAAAAAAAACAGCACAATTCAGTTTAAAAACAGGACGCATCTTTGTTTTAAAATAGCGTGAACACTTGCGAGCCTAGAGGCCGCCCCTAAAGTATGAATTGCATAGTGGTGTGTGAATCTTAACATACAGGACCTTATCAGGGGCCTTTAAAAACCCAGGACACTGCTTAAAGACTATCCAGGATACCCCAGGACACTCTAAAAACCAGGACCTGGAAAAACAGGACGGTTTGCAACTCTATATTATGTATACAACATTTCTCCCACACCCTGTATAATCGATAATGTTTATATTTTGTGAAAAAACCTGGAAATAATCATTACATCAGGATTCTATTTTAACAAATAAAAGACGTAAATGATATTAATCTAAATCTATTTTATATTAAATCTCACAAGGTGATCTGTGATATAATAAATGGCACCAATTGCAGCAGAATATTTATTTTTTAAACATAGGGCTTATAATTCAAATGAAAAAGAAAACAAAAATACCAGAAAGGGGTAGTATGGCAGACTAAATTATTGAAGTTCAATGATTTTTTCATTCAAATTTATGTTCAAAACGTTCAACGTACAAACAAGCTCTTTGAAAACCGTCACACGTGGAAAAAATCGCATGTCATTTCTTTTGTATGTCGAATTGAAACCAGAGCTGTATACGGACAACCGGCTGGATAGAATGTCTGTTCACCTTTTCGTTTCCAACGCGATATCGGTTGAAAAACAAATTACGACCTTGTTTGACCATCCTTTGCCTAACGGCTCATGTTTCCAATTTACAAGAAAATACCGTTTAATACATTTTTTAGTCTGCGTACTACCATTTGATGTACTGTTCTGTAGGTCTATATTAGAGGCAAAATCTTCAACTATAAAAAATGGATGTTGGTTTGTAATTGATAATATTTTTTTACAAACCAACTTACCATTTGAAACTGATAAACTTCAGCTCAGTTTAACCTTAGATTGTGTTAAATACTCTAATCACTCACGTATCAAGTGGTATGCCGGCGCGCCGGAATTCGCCGTTCTTACATGCTATTTTCAACTTTAATGTTATGGAAATAAAATTGATTTTGGCTTCTATTTACTCTGTACTACCTTTTTTAATATATTTTGATACGCGAGGGGTAGAGTTTAACCGGTCAGCATGAAAATTGGCATGTGTATGAATTTTTCATAAAGAAGGTTTTTATGCTATCCATTTTTTTTTACTCTCAACTAGATGGCGCTTTTCTACAGTTTAGCTGATCGGCATGAAAATATTGGTATGCATAGATATTTTAATGCGGAAAATTCTTACGCGCTATATGTTTTGCCATAACTCGCCACTGGACGGTGTTGCAACACATCATTGACGCATCAGTGGCGCAGCGGGCGAGTAGCCGGCTGTAAGGTCGTGGGTTCTATTCCCGCACAGAGACAAATAATAATAATAATAAATAACGCCCAACAGTCACACACATAGCCCCAATTCCACACTAAGATACCTCTTCTTAGGTATCAGGGACTACGAGAGACTTTCGGTCTCACAACACCCAGACCGCGGACACAAATGTCTGTCTGTCACACAAACATTTGTTCCGATGTGGGAAACGAAATGTTTGTGTAACAGACAGATATTTGTATCGGGTCTAACCAGACCCGATTGTTGTGGGAGCGTAGTCCCTCGTAGATCTTGATACCCACGATACAAGTGGTAGGATATTCATTTCCACCCAGAAAGCGACCACAGTATACAGGGACTAAAACACGCCATAGTGGCACACGCAAGTGTGTCGCGTTCCGGGTCAGCCAGTGTACATCTGGTTTTTGTCAAGGGTCTAGACCCTTGACAATAACCGAAACAAAAAGGGTTTGGACCGTCGACCGCTTCTTATTTGCCCATGGTGTAGTGTGAAGAAGCAGGCCGGTGTTTAGTAGCAAGGGATAGATTGTCTCTTGCTACTCCATACTTTAAGTGAACGGCACTGCGCTTACCGTCAGGTGCAGTATGGTCACTTAGCCGTGCCAGAATCAAAAAAAGGTTTTACCTAGTGTGGGGTCAGAACTATGTGTGTGACTGTTAGTTGTATTTATAATTATTGTTTTTTATTATTATAAAAGAAGAAAAATAGGTACTTCTGTAAAATGTCTCCCACGCATAGGTACTGTGTGATATAATTGAAACAACAATTAACGTAATTTATTTATTGACTCAATAAACAAATCATTGATATAATTTATGAATCTTCTGGAACGAAATAGCTCAGTTCGCACATTACACCACCTCGCTTGTGTTGTAAATCAACGACATTGTTCCACGTTTTGTACAGTTCCGACAACTTCGGCACCTGCTTAACGAATAAATATACAGATACAGTTTTTTTTTCGTCAGATTTCACAGCGATGTCGTATAGGACAAAGTTGTACGCGTCAATTTTCCTTAAAACAGCAAGATTTTCGGACGTTACATCACTTCTATTGCAGGAACACTCTGTATTTAGAATAGGGAACGCTTCTTCGGTCTCATTGACGAGTATAACTGGAACCGCTGTACTGTCTTTATTCTCTAGATTCTTGAATAGTAGCATTTGAATATCAGTCCTATCGCCACATGTACAATTTACGTTAACTTCAACTGTGACGTTATACCACGGACAAATTGGCATCAGTATAATTTCTAGTGGATAAGTGATAGCCATTAGCCATTTTCCTTCTATTTCATTTAAATTATATTCAGCCTGTGTTACGGTAAGTACAACTGAAATTACTAGGAACGTCAACATTTTAAGGAACGTAAAGCGAAACTAATTCAAAATAACAGATCTCAGATGCATGTCTTTAATGATCCCGGATGACCTTTTATCAGTTTGTTTTCATATTTGTCAGGCACAACATGCATGGCATAGTTATTCTAGATTTTACTGCACTCTGTTTATTATATAGTTATGAGAAATATAGATAATATCAATTAAAATTAAAATAACATTTTGTTAATTGTAAAGCTATTGAGACCGGCTAGATAAAGGCTATTAATTTTTATTTTCGTAATAGTAAGAAAAAAAATATTAGTAAAAAAAAATTAGAAGCTCGTCTGGGAAATTCAGTAAATACACACACACACACACACACATACACTCACGCCTGTAATCCCCGAAGGGGTAGGCAGAGGTGTAACTAGTACACCCACTTTTCGCCGAATTTCGGTCCCATAATGTGATAGGGGGCGAGCCTATCGCCATACCGGGCACATTTTCCAGACTCCGGGCTAATACTGAGGAATTTCTAGATTGAAAAACCCAATATCACTTTACCCGACCCGGGGATCGAACCCGAGACCTCAGCAGTCAGTAAATACTAAAAGTAAAAATAAAGGTCCATATAAAGAATTTTAATCGCAAGAGGTGAGGCGGTGCGGGTCGGATGCTGGGTAGCTCTAATGAGCTGTGACCTTATCACTGTATGTTACTTATTTTACTGTCTTTAAAATTTTACTGCGCCTGATGGACGATGAAAGGCATTTTTCTTATAAGTCGGAACGGTGCAAAACACTATGGGTGGTTTTTGCTATTATATTTCGTCTTCAACGTGTTTTGCGTATGCACAGTTGATATCACTACCGCCTTTACCTTAAGGGTACATAGGGCCCATGCCCATGGTCCCATCCTCGCGGGGGTTCCGAAAGGCTATATTCACTTTCATTACACTTTCTCAATATAGGCAGATATAGACCGATAAAAACAAATTACCACATAGGTAAATCATTCACTTCCTTTATTTTACACCAAAGTCTTGTGTGCCCAGGGAGCACGGCATGGCCTAAGACGGCCCTGAATAATATGGGTGGAACGTACGTGAACTCTACGTGGTTGGCTTCGGCTTCGGGATTCACATCATACGATAGTTCGGTAGAAAAACACAAGAATAAACTACTTCCAGTTCGGAAGGCGGTTATCCATGGGGAAGAACCTGGCAAGAAACCTCATGGTTGCTCTTTTAGACACATCACAGTTTACGTTACAATATTCGATACTCAACACTTCTACATCACGTTAACTTATTAATTTAACAGTATTTCGGCATTACGACCTACAAGTTACTAACTGTTTCAACGATTATTACTGAATACCTCGCCAAAGACGAGGTGCTCGTTTATATTGTGATTTTCGTTGTGCCCCACTCCGTAAGTGAGATAAACAATTCGAAACTACCTTCAAAATAGCAAAGTAAGTGACGAAACCCACAGTTTACAATAATTAAAGTTATTTGCAACTTCAATTCAATATCGGTATTCATGACTATCCGAAATACATATATAGGACGAGTTTGAAAATTTCCACGCTGTACAAAATAGACGCTAAAGTATTTTTTAGTGTCGTTAATAATTCTTTTCTATCGAGAAAAATAATATTATTAAATTAGCTTTTGCCTGCGGCTTAATATAAAATTCATGGAGTAATCTATCGTATTTTATTACGATATATTTCTATATAGGAAAAGTGCATTTTCCGGGATAAAAGTTGCCTATTTAATTCTCAGATCCCTTAACTAAATATGCAAAAATCATGTTGATCCTATATTCTGTGTAAAATTAAAATAGACCATGGAAACCGTACATTTTTCCGGGATAAAAAGTAGCCTTTTCCAGACTATAATCTACCTCTGTCCCAAATATCGAAGAGATCCGTCCAGCCGATGTAGAGTTATTGAGTAATAAACATCCATCTATCCAAACATTTGCATTTATAATATTAGTAGGCGTTAAGCACAAAGACTTATTTAGCAACTAAAAAGCTAATTTATAAATTGAAACACAATGAAACAAGAACTATGATAATTATTATATTAGTTTTTTCAATTTGTGTAGAGAGCTGTCTAACGATAAAATTAATAATTCCATTGTTATTAAACTTTTCGACACATTTAGAAACAGAGTGAAAGTTAATGTAAGTGTATCTTTATGTTATAATTGTTAAATCGCCTTACTAGTTTCGAACCTACTACGAAACTAGCCGGATGTGGCATATACCTTTGACTCAATTCGTCGGAATCTTTTTTTTAAAGTATGTTCCCCAATTACTCGAAGACGCCTGGACCGATTAAAGAAATTCTTTTTTGTTTAAAAGGGTATACTTCCCAGATGGATCCATTGGCTCTCATGGGATCTCAGAAAAATCGAGGGCAACCCTCCAATTTTATAGGGACGCATAATTTGTTTGTTATCATTGTTAATTATAGCTTGCTTTAAAGGTGAAGGAAACCATCCCGATCCTAAAATTCACAATACAAATTCTAAAGGTATGTGAGGTCTACCAGCTCTGATTAGGCCAGTGTGGTGGAGAAAGGCTTAGGTAAAGACCTATACCTTAGTAAAGAGTAATGGCAGAGGTTAGCCCCTCCCATTAGTAAAGGAGGTCCGTGACCAGCATTGGAACAATGCCAATACGGGGCTAGTATTATTATTATATTTCTTAAAGCGAATACTAAGACGAGAATAAATTCAGCAACCGTAGTAGATCGTAGGTCGTGTAACCATTAAATTTTTTTATTTGCTGTGTTATGCTTTATTTAAAGTTTTCTGAACGTCTCAAAAATAAACGAAACGCGCTTTGATACTCAACATTTTTGTCTTGTATATTAAAGAAAATTTTCTGCAAAAAGTATTTTACAAAATGAAATTTCCAGTATGATGGCGTAAAAATATATTTTCATTCCATATAATATAAATTATATATATTTTTTATCATTTTTAACCTTACTATTCTACGAATCTTCAGGAGCGAAGAAGCTCTTGTCACATAGTAACACACTCTTCTTATCACGCAAGTCATCAACGCTGTTCCAGATTTCCTGTAATTCTGTCAATTTCGGCACCCCTTTCACGAGTACGTTTATATACAAAGTCCCATTATCTCCAGACTCCTTATCCTTGTAGTAAGCAATGAGAATATTCTCATTAATCTCCCTCAAAATTAAATGCTGTGCGGCTTGTCCATTGCAGAAACAATTAGCTTTGAACAGCGGCGTTGCATTTTCGGTTTTATTGATGAATATAGCAGGAAACGATACTTCTCCATTGTCATATATTGGAATATCTCCTCTCGTACCGCAAGAACACCTTAGAGGATCTAAAGTTTTGATATTATGCCAATGACATTGTACGTCCAGTATTTTTTCCTCTGGGTATATCATAGGCACCAGCCATTGGCCCCTGGAGTTGTTCTCTTCGTTTCCAGCATTTGCTATGGCTAGCAAAACTGAGATGATCAGAAATTGCAACATGTTATGGAATAGCTGTGCTGTCTCCAAATGAACTGATCCAACATAGAATGCATCTCTTTTTATATGTCTCGAGTATACTTTATCAGTGTATTTTTATGTAAACATGAACTGTTAGGAAATACCAGCGATAATACACACCCCACGTTTTTAACTTATGACTTCAGATTGTCGTGGGATTTTCCATTTAGCGATGTCTGTGTTATAATCAGGTGGAGATAATATTTTCCATTTAATTAAGATAAACCGAAAGTAAACTATTTTTTTGTTATGTAGCTGCATTATTATCCTTATTGTTTCCAGTAGTATGTTTTATTTTAATTTCTTTTTATACTACGATGGTTTTTTTTTTTTTTTTTATCCTGGCACGGCAAAGTGACCGCACTGTACCTGATGGTAAGCGCAGTGCGGTCCAAATAGAGTACTGAGTAGCGAGAGACAATCTATCCCCGCTACTCAACACACTCATGCCGGCCTGCTTCTTCACACTACGCCATGGGCAAGAAGGTGAAGAAGGGGTCGAGGGTCTAGTGTCAGAGTACTAAGAAGGCCGCAAAATGGCCATTGAACCCCAACTCCAGACCCCCGACAAAAACCGGATGTACACTGGGTGATCCCGGAACGCGACACACTTGCGTGTGCCACTATGGCGGGTTTTTCGCCCTGTGTACGGTGGTCGCTATCCGGGCGGATATGAATATCCTACCACCAGCAAATGGTGGCAAAGAAGCTTACGACCCGCCTGATGGTAAGCGGTTACCGTAGCCTATGGACGCATGCAACACCAAGAGCATCACATGCGTGTTGCCGACCCTCCAAAAACCTATTTACTCCCTTCTTGACGAACCCCATACTGCAATCCCCTTGGAAAATCTCGGCTGGGATCTCATTCCACAATCGGAGCATTCGCAGGTGGAAATTCCTGTGATACCATGCTGTGCGCGACCATTTAGGTTCCAATATGTGAGGATGAACTCCCTGTCGATGTCGAGCGGTGCAATGGTAGAAATTGGCCGTGGGCATCATGTCAATCAATTCCTCGGAAAACAACCCATTATACAAACGGTAGAACCCACACAAGAAGGCTATTTATTCTTCCAATAATGAAATTAATTCATCGCTACCATTGTCCAAATATTTAAGTTTAAAATAATTCTGATTACTATAGATAGAGTGAATGGATTTTATTAAAACAAGGTCTGAATGTTAATAAAATATTTATTGGAAATAATGCCTTAGTATTAGTAAATTTGGTGCTTTACAAGTTCTTGATGCACAACTAAACAAACAAATATAGAAATATTAATAATATTATATAAATTTATTAAATAATTCTTAGTCCTCCTCAACATTTTTTTCTCAATTATTTACAATTTACAAAACTCGTTACCAAATATAAATATTACTGAAGACTAAGTTTTATTTATTTTTCATAATTTTTTTATTGTTTTAAGTCCTACGAATCTTCGGGAACAAAGTAGCTGCTTTCACACCATAACGAACCTTGTTTGTCACGAAGGTCAGCGACACTATTCCATAACTTATACACTTCTGACAATTTGGGTACGTCCTTCACAATCAGACTTACAAATAAAGGAGCATATCCACCAAGCAATTTCTGCTTATAATAGACAACATTAGAATTTGAATCTATCTTCCTGATAATTACTTGTTGAGCATGAACACCGCCGCAAAAACAATTAGCTCGAAAGTATGGCTCTGCATCTTCAGACTCGTTTATAAATAGTGCAGGAAATATTAGCTTTCCATCATTGTATAATGGAATATTCGCTCTATTGTTGCATGAACATCTTGTAGGTTCTAGTATTGTAACGTTATACCAAGGGCAGATTGAATTCACTGTTACCCGTTTTCCACCTGGATACGTTAAAGGTACTTCCCATTTTGCTAAGAAATTGGCCTCCTCTACTTCATCAGCCTTTTCTACGGCTAGCAAAACTGAAACTATCAGAAATTGCAACATGTTAAATCAAGTCGAGCTGTGGAGGGACGTGACTGAATTGAAATGCAATGCATCTCTTTTTATAGTGTCCACTGAGTTTCTATCAGTTTTTTGATATTCAGTATGACGTATATGGAATTAACTGTAATATTATTCAATTAAAAATGCCTTGTTTATGTTTTTAACATCATTGGGTTTCTGTAAGGGTTTCTGTTCTGTTTAGATCACGCGAATGACATTGACGTTTTGAACGCTAACAGCCCCATACAAACACGGGTGCAAGCTGAAGTTTCTAGCGCCCGAAATGCAGCGTTTCATTGGTTTTTCATTGTTTATGTTTAGTTAAGAATATCGAAAATGTGGCTAGACTCGTTTCATCAGGGTGATACTAACATTTATTCTAGTATAAGATACACGCGAATGGGCAAAGTAGATTTCCATACAGTTTGTATTAAAGACTAGCTGTTGCTCGCGGCTCCGCCCGCGTGGAGGTCATGTTTGAGACAAAAAGTATACACTACAAAATAATTAATTATTAATACCAATAAAATAAATACCAATTTTCATGAATTTAACTTCAAAAATGAAGGATTTTCATACAAACTTTCTTACCCTATTTAACCCCCTTCAGGGTGGAATTTCCAAAAATCCTGAAATATATATTTTTTATTTTTGACTAAAAGGCCAAATACGTATTTTCATAAACTTAACTTCAAAAATGACGGATTTACATACAAACTATCATCCCCATATTTTACCCCCTTAGGGGTGGTATTTCCAAAAACCCTTCCTTAGTGGATCCCTACGTCATAAAACGTACCTGCTGTCAAAATTTCAAGTCTCTAACCCCAGCCGTTTTGGCTGTGCGTTGATCGATCAGTCAGTCAGTCAGTTTCTTCTTTTACAAGGTGTCCCAAAAGAAAGTTTATATTTGTTTGTCTTTCTGCGTGAACGCAACGCATCCAAGGGGCGCGGGGGGTATGTCAATGGGTAGCTCGGCTCTTGGGAATTTAGTGTCTATGGAACGTTTCTCGGGAGCGGCTCGTGCGTTATGCCTGCGAGAGTTTTACAAATAACTTTGTAAATTGAGCGCTTTTCGACGTTCCCTAACGTCTTGTTTTCAGATGAAGCTCATTATCATCTTAACGGGCACGTTTATGAGCAGAACTCTTCCTACTGGAGTGCAAAGAATCCAAAACACAAGCATCAGAGACCCCTACATTCGCCTAAAGTGACCTTATGGGTTGCAATGTTAGCGCGAGGAATTATCGGGCCTTACTTTTTTGAAGATGAAACAGGACGTGCCGTTACAATTAATTCGGAGCGTTATGTGGAGATGTTAGATATTTTTTTGGTGCCTAAATTGCAAGACATTACTCTCTATAACCAGAGAACATGGTTCCAGCCGAATGAAGTAAAATCACACACGTCTAACAGGTCTCTGCCATGAACTCGTCAAAGTTTCCCTGGCAAATTAATCTCCAGGAGAGGTGACATAAATTGGCCTCCACGCAGTCCTGATTTAACACCTATGGACTTTTTCCTGTGGGGTTATCTCAAATCTAAAGTTTACATCAATAACCCAAGTACTCTGGTGTATTTAAAAGAAAATATCCGACGCGAAAAAGCAGCCATCACGGAATCTACTTGCCGAGCCGTCATAAGGAATTTCAGCGTTCGAATAAATGAGTGTCGTGTCCGCGAGGGTTTACATTTGGACGATGGTATTTTTAAGGCATACATTCCCAAATTGTATATTTTAATAAATAAAATATATATTTCCGATAGATGGAAAACTTATTTTTTTATTGCTCCACAATATATAAACTTTCTTTTGGGACACCTTGTATATATACAGATAGGTAACAAACACTTTTAAAGATGTTTGTATGTTATGTGATAAAACTTATAGAAATTCTATTGAGACAGAAATGATCGTAATGGAACCGTCTTTAACATATATTTTTATTTTATATATTTATTTTTGCTCTTAAGTACTAAGCCCACAGATGTAATATAAACATTTGACAGAGCTCTAATGACGCCTAGAAAATCTGCTTGGGTTGTTACAATGTAAAACTTACTGTGTAGACAGTAAGTAGTGTAGTAAGTACTGTGTAGGGTAGAAACATCGCACTATACTTGTCTGACAACATTAGTTTTATTTCAATGTGTAATATTCACTAACTCTCAATATATTCTTTGGACTGTATGTACACCCATATTGTCTTGTCTCTGCATCACCCGTAGGTAGACTGGCAGAGAATGCCTCTGGCATTAAGTCCGTCTTCATACATTTTGTGTATATAAAGTTTTAAATAAATAAATAATATTTACGTCAACATTAGAAGCATAATAGATATAAACATAATAGCAGCGATAGCCTAGTTGGTTGCGGTACGGACTGCCAAGACGAAAGTCGTATGTTCGAAACCCAAGTGGCATACACCTCTGACTTTTCTAAAGTTTTGTATGTATTAAATGTTAATTATCGCTTGCTTTAACGGTGAAGGAAAACATTGTGAGGAAACCTGCATACCTGAGAATTCTCATAAGAATTTCCTATAAGAATAAGGTATGTGAAGTCTACCAACCCACATTAGGCCAGCGTGGTGGACTAAGGCCTAAACCCTCTCATTAGTAGAGGAGGCACGTGCCCAGCAGTGGGACAATGTTTAATACAGGGCTAGTATTATTAAACATAAGAAACCATTACGTCATCGATTTCTGTTTTGCAAAGAATAAGTTTGCTAACAAATCTCGGATGCAACCTCTGACGAGCCGTCTGATCCACATGTGAGGATGGGAAGAATATACATTATGAGGTATCTTAGAAATGTACGATTGACCATTGATATTTTTTTTAAACAACGATGATGGCAAACAAGCTTACGGTGCGCCAGATGGCAAGCGGTTACCGTCGCCTATGGACACTTGCAACATCAGGAGCATCACATGCGCGTTGCCGACCCTTCAATAACCTATTTACTCCCTTCTTGAAGAAGTCAGATATTTCACTAGCAACTACCTATAATCTTTTACACACTAACCCAATAACTAAGATCTCCACTAAATAAAAATGGACACATCTCGAAAAAACTCTTCGAAACAAAAAAGTAGTGATATGCACATGACTCTAATAATGCAATTAATTCATCGCCACCATTGTACTAATATATTTAACTTTAAAATAATTCTGATAACATTAGATGGAGTAAATGGATTTTATTAAACAAATACTGAATGTTAATGAAATATTTATTTTAATCAATATCTTACTATTAATTATTATTAATCAGACAAACAAATATAGAGATTATACAAATCTATTAAATTATTCTTAGTCCTCCTCAATTATTTTTCTCAATTATTTGCAATTTACAAAAACGTGTTTACAATTATAAATATTACTGAAGACAAAGTTTTATTTATTTTTCATAAATATTTTATGTCCTACGAATCTTCGGGAACAAAGTAGCTGCTTTCACACCGTAACCTACCTTGTTTGTCACGAAGGTCAGCGACACTATTCCATAGTTTATACACTTCTGACAATTTGGGTACTTCTTTCACAATGAGACTTACAAATAAAGGAGCATATCCACCAAGCACTTTTTTCTTATAATAGAGCACGTTAGATTTTGAATCTATCTTCCTGATAATTGCTTGTTGAGCATGAACACCGCTGCAAGAACAATTAGCTTGAAAGAATGGCTCTGCATCTTCAGTCTCGTTGATAAATAGTGCAGGAAATATTGCCTTTCCATTATAGTATAATGGAATGTTCTCTCTATCGTTGCATGAACATCTTAGAGGTTCTAGTATTGTAACATTATACCTAGGGCAGATTGAATTCACTGTTACGGATATCACTGGATACGATAAAGGTACTTCCCATTTTCCTAAGAAATTGGCCTCTTCTACTTCATCAGCCTTTGCTATGGCTATCAAAACTGAAACAATCAGAAATTGCAACATTTTAAATCAAGTCGAGCTGTGGAGGGACGTGACTGAATTGAAATGAAATGCATCTCTTTTTATAGTGTCCACTGAGTTTCTATCAGTGTTTTGATATTCAGTATGACGTATATGGAATTAACTGTAATATTATTCAAGTAAAAATGCCTTGTTTATGTTTTTAACATCATTGGGTTTCTGTAAGGGTTTCTGTTGTGTTCAGATATGAGGTAATTATAAAACTTTTACAAGTATTTTGTAGAACTACTTGTTACTTAAGATTTATATAAGAAAGCTCTCTAATTGTGGTAGTTAGCAAAAAAAACCTTTTAGAAATCAGAATCAAGATATCTTGTAAATGGAGGTAGCAATATTTATTTTAAATATTGGTATGAACAAAAATGGTTGCATAGTGGGAACATATCACTATCTCCTTCGCATGCCGGCACAGTAATGGCCATTCTGAGAACCGTGACGTCACGGGACATATCAAGCATCCCTTTACTGACATTTGATAATTACACCTTCCAGCAGATTTGAATGGCGTCTAATTTACTTATTTTATTTACTTTTCTTTATCGTCTAATGCTGATCTGTTCGCTATCACTGAATCCGGATGCAACGAATCCATACAGGATGCAGAGATTGTGCCGCAGGGATATAAAATATTACGCTGCGATCGAACCGACGGCCGGAAGCAAGGCGGCGCACTTCTCGTGGCCACACACCGGTGGGAACTCCGACAAGTGTACCTCTCGGGCGCATCCATAGACACCTGCGTGTTCGAAATGATTTGCGCGACGGTGCATTTGAACAATAGATTTGTATTATTATGTTGTGTTATTTATATTCCGCCAGGTAGTTGTGAGAATGATTATATGACTTTATTTAGATTAATAGAACAATTGTGTGATAAATATAGTGAGGTTATTGTAATTGGAGATTTTAACTTATATTCTTGTCATGTAAATATTAGTAATTATTATGAATGTTTTGTGTCGTATTGCGGGCTCACTCAAAATAACACAGTACCCAACTGTTTAGGCCGGCAATTGGATTTAGTTCTGAGCAAGGGATTGAGGGGCGAGGTGTGCGTGCGCGCGGCGGACGAGGCGCTGGTGCCGGTGGACGCGCACCACCCGCCGCTCGCGGTGAGCGCGCGCGTCGCCGCACAGCCGTCCCGCACCCCGCCGCGCCGCGCACCCAGCGCACACGCCGCCGGTGACTCAGGGGTCGGCGCGCAACGCATGGGACACAAGTGGAATTTTTATAAAGCAAATTTTCAGCTTTTATATTCCATGTTGCTTTCCACTGATTGGAGTACAATGTTTGAAACGCAAGATTTGACCGAGATATTGAGCATTTTTTATGATAAGCTAAACCATACGATAGATAAATGTGTACCTAGGAAAAGGGTTGTTTGTAATGATTCGCGGTACATTTATCCTATATGGTACACTGCAAATATAATTAAGGTTATACAGACTAAAGCTCGTCTTCATAAAATTTCAAAAACACGCAGTGATTACGATGAATTTGCTAAATATAGAACCCAGATAAAAAAATTAATAGAAGTAGCTCACAAAGAACATATAGATAATATTCAGAGTCAGTTTGCCAAAGACCCAAAATCATTTTGGCATTACGTTAAATCAAACAGAAATAGTTTAAATAGGCAGCGTATCATAAAAGATGGTCAATATTTATCGGATGATGAGTGTGCTAGCGAATTTGCGCATTTCTTTGAGTCCGTGTACTCTAAGGTGCCACCAAGGCTGGATGTCAGCGAGGCGATGGCTGGCGAGGCTGATACATCCAGCGCACACGTCCATCTGGGGGCTCTGAGCCTCCACGACGTTAAGAAAGCGCTTGAAAATTTGAAGCCGAAACGATCAGCCGGCCCTGATGGCATACCGGCATTTTTATTTAGCGACTGTGCAAGGGTTCTGCTAGAACCACTCCACTACATCTTTAACACCTGCTTAAGGCAAGCGAAATTCCCTGCCGAGTGGAAGATCACTCGTGTCATTCCGGTTCCCAAGGGTTTGTCGGGAGTAGAGGTCAGTGACTATAGACCAGTGGCTGTGCTGTCTACACCGGCTAAGGTGTTCGAATCTGCCATTCAGCGCTGCGTGCAGGAGCAGGTGCGCGCGCAGCTGTCTGACGCGCAGCACGGGTTCCGGCCAGGGCGCAGCACCGCCACCAATCTACTCAATTTTATGGCGCAAGTTGTACCAGCAGTCGATGCTGGATTACAGGTAGACGCTGCGTATTTTGACTTTAAAAAAGCTTTTGATACCGTCGACAGTGATGTATTATTAAAAAAACTGGCAAAAATAGGATGTACACCACATCTACTAAACTTTTTTGCTAGTTACATGAAAGACAGGCAACAATATGTCGATTATAATGGGTACGAGTCCGAACCATACTACACCAGGTCTGGCGTGAGCCAAGGCAGCAATCTGGGACCTCTGGAATTCATTATAATGATTAATGATTTACCGGGAGTCGTCAGGCATGGCTCATGTTTGTTGTTCGCAGATGATCTCAAATTGCTGCTTGAAGTCAAGGAAAAAACCGACAGTGCTCTCCTACAAGCGGACATAAATAGAGTGGTGGAGTGGAGCTATGAGAACCACCTACACTTCAATGCTGCCAAGTGCTCGGTATTAACCTTTACTCGTAGCCGAACACCGGTGTGCTACGAGTACAAGGTAGATTCGACTCCGATGCAACGGGTATCACAGGTGCGTGATTTGGGGGTGGTTCTCACTCCAGACTTGTCATTCCGTGGTCATATTACCAATATATGCAAGAAAGCATATCGGAATCTCGGTTTTGTGTTACGACAATCCAAACACTTCACCAATATCACTACCGTCAGGGTGCTATATGACGCTCTGGTCCGGAGCCAACTAGAGCATAGCGGAGTCATATGGTCCCCTCACGAGGCAAAGTATGCGATCATGTTAGAACGGGTCCAGAACAAGTTCACGAGGCACCTGTACTTGAAACTTTATGGGGTATATCCACTATATCCGCTGATGTACCCCACATTGTTCGTACTGGGCATGGTCGGGTACAACGAGCTGAGGGTGCGGCGCGAGTTTGCCCTCGCGTCGTACCTGGTGAAGCTGTTGCTTGGTGTCGAGCATAACCCGGGGGTTCTGAGCCGCCTGTGCCTGAGCGTGCCGGACCGGTACGTATGGAGGCGGCGCCGCCCGCCGCTGCTGGCGGTGCCGAAGGCCAGGACTAACCTCTTGGCCAAGACGCCTCTCACCCGAGCTATTCAAGCTATAAATGTGGTGCATGTCAAAACGGATGTTTTGTCATGTAACTGGAGTGAGCTCGCAAAAATGTTGTTATATGTTATTTGTTATACTTAGTTTAATTTATGTTGTGCGTAATAGTTGTAGGTTTTGTTGTTTCTTTTTTTTTCTAGATTTGTTTTATAGTCCCGCCAGTTGAATTGGGTTTATCCTGTAATAACTGTGTGTGTTGAATTAAGAATAAATAAATAAATAAAAATAAATTTTTGTTCGAATTCGTAAAACTCTTTCGATAATAGGTTTTAGGTACTGTAACATGTTGAATAAATGAAATCCTGTCAACTACCCTATTGCATACACAGTGGACGTATCGTTGTCTAGACCTGATTAGTCTATGCTGTTTGGGTCCCTGTAAATATAGAATTGTATAACTGAGACAGGATATGGCGGTCTGTGATCATAGATTTAGCGAATGGACCACTTTCCAGCTATTAAGTGAATACGGGCAGAAAAATGTGAGAGAGATAAAGCGAGCGTACGGCCACAGTTGTCTTTTTCTAGAATTTTGAATGGTCTAAGTCACCGACTTGCAGGAGCGAAAAGAAATAGGTATTGGCCGCACAGTCGCTTCGTCTCTTTCTACAAAGTGGTCAATTTTGTGAGGTTATTGCTCAGTCCAGTTCTTTATGTCTATGCCCGTGACAGACTAAAACAACACATTAGTTTTGTATCCAATTGTATTAGTTTTCTTTGCGATGTCATGTTGCAGATTGCCGCCTAGGTCGCGTAATCCAAGTACTAATGCTGGTGGCAGGATATTCATATCCATCCGGATAGTGACCACCGTACATAGGGTATAAAACTCGCCATAGTGGCACACGAAAGTGTGTCGCGTTCCGAGATCAGCCAGTGTACACCCGATTTTTGTCTGGGGTCTAGAGTTGGGGTACGATGTTTGGCCGTTTTGCGGCCTTCTGAGTACTCTAACACAAGACCCTCGACCACTTCTTCATCTTCTTGGCAATGGCGTAGTGTGAAGAAGGAGGCCGTTTGTGTTGATAAGCGAGGGATAGATTGTCTCTCGCTACTTGATACACCAATTGGACGGCACTGCGCTTACCAGCAGGTGCAGTGTGGTCACTGCCGTGCCGGGATAAAAAATAGGCAGTCACGGGGATTACCGATGGTAGTGTAAACTTTGGAATTACGATGTTCGTTTTTCAAATAGCGCACATGAAGTAGTAACTTTTTTGCTTGTCAATACTTATAGACCTTCGTAGGTCGTTAAAATAATCTGAGTCACTCGGGTTCAGTCATTTTTTCATCCCATAAGAGCTATATTTATAGCCTTTTTGTATATAGCTCTTATATATATGCATCGGTACACACGTATCTGAGCGTGACGGTCACGCGAGTTCAGTGCTTTTCCCCCATCCCAAAAGTGCCCAACATGCCTAAAGAAGTTATCACTTCTTAAGGCATTTTAGTTTCTAAAATAAAATAATTTAATCTTAGTAATTTTCGATCAGCGCTATTGTAGTTTCATAAGGCAATTAATTTTATATATTTCAATAGGTTATATATATTCTTTTCTTTTAGCAGCGATAGCCTAGTTGGTTGCGGTACAGACGACGAAAGTTGTATGTTCGAAAACCAAATGGCATACATCTCTGACTTTTGTAGAGTTACGTAATTAGGTGTTAATTATCGCTTGCTTTAACGGTGAAGAAAAATCGTGAGGAAACCTGCATATATAAGAATTTCGAAGGTATGTGAAGTCTACCAACCCGTATTAGGCCAGCGTGGTGGACTAAGGTCTAACCTCTCTCATAAGTAAAGGAGACCAGTGTCATAATGTATACAAGACTAGAATTATTTACAATTTTTTTTAATAATTATATTAAATAGCTATATTAAAAAGCTTTTATTTTACTTCGCTTAGTGAGATTATAGAGTTACATGTCTCGTTGCAAAATAGACACTTGATGTAAGTGTCATTGAGTTTGTAACGTGTAAACAAAACTGACACTCAAAACTACAAAACAGATACGACAGAAAAACTATTTGAAATGAAACTAATTTACGCGTATTATCGCTGTTTATTTTTACTTTTCTAATCCCGACTATTCGAAAGCTTTACCGCCTTCATGGTCACGGGGCGGACTGAGTTGTTGTTGTATGTCGTCTCAAATGTTGTATATACTACACAGTCAGGTCATAAGTATTGTCACACAGTAAAAACTTTTATTTTAGAATGCTGGCCACAAAAAAGTTTATTGAATTCGAATTTCAAATTGTTCATGAAAATAAAAATGTATACTTTTTAGAATTTTACTCATTTTTAAATATGGAGTGGACGCTTAAAGAAGACCGTGTTGCAGTAATTGCGTTGCATCGTTGCGGTTACGCGCCAATTCAATTTTTTGACATACTGAAAAATTTGAATATAACCAAAAGATTCGTTTATCGTACCATCAAACAATACAATGAAGACTCTAGTGTAGATGACAGGTCAAGAAGTGGTCGCCCTCGGTCTGTTAGGACTCCAGCAGTGATAAAAGCTGTGAAGGCGCGAATTCAAAGAAATCCCAAACGTAAGCAGAAACTGTTGGCCCTTCAGATGGGGTTAAGCAGAACCACGGTGAAAAGAGTGTTAAATGAAGACTTAGGGCTTCGGGCATATCGAAGAAAAACAAGACATCGTTTGAATGCTCGTCTAATGGACCTGAGACTGAAGAGATGCCGCGCTTTTTTGAAGCGGTACGCGGGAAAAAATATCGGGAAATTCTTTTTTCAGATGAAAAATTTTTTATCGTAGAAGAGAGCTACAACAAACAAAATGATAAGGTGTACGCACACAGTAGTGAAGAAGCGAGCAACCGTATTCCGCGTGTCCAACGAGGTCATTTTCCATCCTCGCTCATGGTATGGTTGGGAGTTTCTTATTGGGGCTTAACAGAGGTACATTTTTGTGAGAAAGGTGTAAAAACGAATGCAGTTGTGTATCAAAATACAGTCCTGACGAACCTTGTGGAACCTGTTTCTCATACCATGTTCAATAACAGGCACTGGGTATTCCAACAAGATTCGGCGCCAGCTCATAGAGCGAAGAGCACACAAGACTGGCTGGCGGCGCGTGAAATCGACTTCATCCGGCACGAAGACTGGCCCTCCTCCAGTCCAGATTTGAATCCGTTAGATTACAAGATATGGCAACACTTGGAGGAAAAGGCGTGCTCAAAGCCTCATCCCAATTTGGAGTCACTCAAGACATCCTTGATTAAGGCAGCCGCCGATATTGACATGGACCTCGTTCGTGCTGCGATAGACAACTGGCCGCGCAGATTGAAGGCCTGTATTCAAAATCACGGAGGTCATTTTGAATAAACTTTAGTGTCATAAGAATCTATGTTTTGTTACGTTCATTTTGGTATATAAATGGTTACATAATGAATAAACTTGTTTCAATTATTTTATATTAAACATGTGACAGAATTTATGACCTGACTAGGTATATCTTATGTCTCAAATCGATAGTGTAATATTTCTGCATTACACTATCCACTTGTGACAACATAAAAATAACAAAGGGTTGAAACTCTCGAGGTTTCAATTTTGATTCTTTTTTATTGCTGTCCGAATAACATTAGTTTTATTTCAATGTTTAAATATTCACACAAAACTTATGATTTGACAACACCAACAAAACTATGCAAGATGGATATTTAAAAAGCCACAAATACAATGTTTATCATTTTATTGATTGATTTACATAACACTGTTACACATCTCAGTGCTTAATATTAACACAAACGCATGAGAGGATTTACTTAAGGCTTCTGTTTATAATTAAACTACCAGCATTACCCTTTAAAATTAACTACGCGACCATTGAACTGATTACCATTAACACTTACTGCACCGAACTACGAATATACTGGCTATCGATTCGTCTTCTACTCAACTGAACACCGGAGCGCGGAAGGCACTCCGTTTTATGCTAAACATTAACTACTCCCGCCTTAGATTGTCATTATTGATGTACCCGCAACTACTCTCCTAAATACCTTCGATATACCTTCGGTATTTCTAATAATAAGAAATACCCTAATATGATACTATTAGGAAAAACTCATTTCTAAAGACCTATTGTAATGTTCTGCTCGTTGGAGTATTTTACGGCTCACCAACACCACAACACGCATACAATCGCACTACACGACCGCCCCGCTTAACACCGGAACGCGACTGACACGTGACGCAGGCGCATGCGACAACCAGCCCATACACTACATCCCTTTTTTGTTTTATATTTATTTTTTATTGATTATATCTATTTATTAATAGATCTAAATTATAAGACAGTTTTATGTATCTAATGAAGTTTCTACAAGGTGTGATTAATTTTATTGTTTTCTAAACGAATCAAATAATCAATTATATTCGATAAGTAAATCAAAACTTAACATTATTTCGCTGAAGTAGGATTAAGTTTCAGCATTAATTTCTTCGTCGTGGATTTCATTTTGATCTTGGCACACGCTCCATTCGCCTTGAATCTTTTTCAAGTGCACTACGTTCCTTCTACGAATTTGACCAGTCTTATCATTTCGAACCGTGACATCGCTTCCTTTCTTATTTTCCACCGTATGAGTTTCTGGATTATAGTCCAAGCTTGATTTATTTTCTCTATTCATGTTTCTAATATAAACTTTATCTCCTGGTGTTAAATCACATTCTTCAGCCTTCCGTTTCCTATCTCAATTTTCCTTTCCCTTTTCTTTTCTTTCTTGATCCCTATCCTTAACCTCAGTATCCTGTGGTAACCCCTCCATTTTATTACTTACCATAGGTAATTTATCTCTAAATCTCCTATTGAAGAAGAGTTCTGATGGGGTTCTCCCAGTAATAGAATGTGGTGTGCTATTGTACATAGTTAAATAATCTAGCAAACTCTCCTTCCAGTCTTTATTTTCAGCTATGCTTATTTTTAGTCGTTTTAGAATATCACGATTTTGTCGTTCAACCTCTCCGTTTTGTTGAGGCCAATATGGCACTGTATTGAAAAGAGTGATGTTTCTTTCTGTAAGAAATGATTTAAATTCTTCACTGACGAATTGTCTCCCGTTATCTGTAGTTATTGTAATTGGGTTTCCTAATCGACTGAATATTTCTTTAAGTTTTGCTACAATTTCTGTAGAGGTGATTTTCCGACAAATCTTCACTTCCTTATATCTGCTGTAATAGTCTACTACAACAAATAAGTGTTCACCACTTGGGAGAGGGCCCATCAAATCGATCGCAGTATCGATCCAAGGCCCGTCTGGCAGCTCACGTCGTTTCATAGGATTTGGTGCATATGGTGCGGATACAAGAGTGCATCCTTTACAGGCTTTCACGATATTTTCGGCATCCTTGTCACATTTAGGCCACCAAACTTTTGTTCGAAGCCTTGCCTTCATTGACACAATGCCGGGATGTCCCTCGTGGGCTGCATCTAAAATTCTTTTACGGAGTGCCGAGGGAATCACAATTCTTGTTCCTCTCAATAATATACCCTCATGGAAACATAGTTCATTTTGAAAGATTTTGTATAGTTTCACATCGTCGTTCCATATGTTGTGATGCAAACCTTCTTTCACTTTTAAAATTTCTTGATCGTTCATTGAGTTATCTATTATTTCTTTGAGGGAAACTGCCCGAGGTCGGGCATAATCCACAATTTGGCAAATATGATAGTCTTTCAATTGTATTGCGGATTTTTCTGCATTTTTACTCAGTCTAGACAACGAGTCTGCGATATTGGTTTTCTTCGATTGATAAACTACTTTATAGTTGTACGATTGTAGGCGCATAATCCATCTCTCTATCCTAGCACATGGTTTGGATTTAATACCAAATATAACCTCCAACGGTTTGTGATCTGTGATAAGTTCAAATTTTTTACCATAGAGGAATATGTGGAAATGTTTCACTGCCCAAACAAGGGCTAACGCCTCTCTTTCTGTCTGGCAGTAGCGGCGTTCACAGTCAGTCAGAGTTTTGTGACCATAAGCAATAATCCTAGGGTTATCTTCGGAATTAATTTGGACTAATACTCCACCCAGACCCACTGGGCTTGCGTCTGCTATGACCATTGTACAATCGTTTACATCGTAATACCCTAAGCTAGATATATTTGTCATGATTTCCTTCAGTGATTCAAAACATCGCTGTTGTTCTGGTCCCCAGTGTTCTGTAATATCAGTTCGACCTCCTTTTTTATTTCGTAGTAGTATTTTAAGGGGTTCTGTGACTGTCGCATAGTTAGGGATCCATTTGCTCACGAAATTAATGAGACCTAAGAAACTTTGTAGCTCTCCGGTAGTTTTAGGCGCTCTAAATTCTTTAATTGTGGAAATGTACTTTTTCAGTGGCCTTACCCCTTTTGCTGACAACTCATGTCCTAAGAAACTTACTTTGCTCATCCCGAAAGAACATTTGTCATTTCTTATTAATACATTATTGTCTTTCAGGACAGACATTACTTCCTTTACTCGCGAATCATGTTCATGCATGTCCTTTCCGTATACCAAAATGTCATCAATATAATTTACCACTCCTTCACAGCCTAAAAGCATGTGCTCTAATGTTTTCTGAAAGATTTCTGGAGCACACGATATGCCAAACATAAGTCTCTTGTACCTAAATAAGCCTTTATTGGTTATGAAGGTGGTTATATGTCTTGAACCCGGACGTATTTCAATTTGGTGAAATGCGTCTTTTATATCCAATTTTGTAAAAACTTTTGCATTTTTCATTTTTGGTAACAACTTATTCATTGTCGGCAATGGGTGGTTTTCACGTATAATGGCTTCATTAGCTCGGCGCATATCTATACAAAGACGTACTTCTCCATTTTCTTTCAACACCGGCACCATAGGGGATACCCATCTAGAAGAACCTACGACTGGTTCTATAATATCCCTTTGTTTAAGCTCTTCAATTTTGTTCTCAATTTTAGCTTCTAAGGGTATAGGGATCCTTCTGTAAGGTTGTGACACGGGTGGAATTGAATTATCAATTGGTAATTGGATTAATACATCTTTGAATTTGGGAAATTTTTCTGTATATACTTGATGAACTTGCGCCTTCGATCCAATTTTCAGTACTCCTAATGACATTGCAGTAGTTTTTCCCAAGAGATTTCTTGTGCCATTAATAACGACATAGAAAGTTGAGTTTTCGGATCTCCATCCTATTTGTATCCGAGCTTCAAATGATCCTTTTAACTTTAGTGGTGTAGTACTACCATAGGCCGTAAATGTTACATTAGGATTTGGATGTTGATTATGCAAATTAACTTTATTTTCTTTCAATGTTACCCAAGTTGCTTCCGTAATCAAATTTTGCTTGCAGCCCGAGTCAATCAACATCTTCGTGTCTACTCCTCCAATGGTGCAGTTAATTTCGACATCGTCATCAATATGGAAAACGTACTCGGTTTCTTCCTCTTTTTGTGCTATCTTGTTTGAGAAATCACGCACTTGATTTACTTCCCTCTTCTCTTTATCGATTCGACCTTTCTTTCGTTCATGACTATATTCTTCTTCTCTTTTTCGCTTTGAGGTTTGTCTAGTCCTACAATATTGTCTAAAATGTCCCTCGAGACCACACTTTAGACATTTTTTATCTCTTGCTGGGCATTTGGCATCTTGTGCAGCATGTCTGGGATTACCACATCTCCCACATCCGTGCTGTATATTCTTTGGTTTATAATGATTAATTCTTTTATCTTTACTATCCACTTTATTTACTTCCTCATTTCCATTTGATTTTGTAGGGTTTTTAAATTCTTCTAACTGTTTATTTACAACTTCTAATGTGTTTGCTTCTGTGATTACTCGGTCTAGTGTAATTTCATCCCCAATCTGTAGTATCTTTTTCCTCAGATCGGGTAGGTAACATTTATCCGTTACTTGGTCGATAATATTTTCATCTCGATCAGCAAACTGACATTTATCAGCTTGTTTCCTCAGTCTTACTAGGAACTTCTCAAACTTTTCGTCAGGTTCTTGTTTGAGTAGCCTGAATATATGTCGCTCGTAAACTTTGCTTTGTTTCGGCGCAAAGTAGCAATCTAGTTTAGATATTGCTACTTCAAACACGTTCACGCCATCACTTGGTTCGATATTAGCTCCAGGAATGTTATAAAACACTTCTTGCAAATCTAAACCACCGAAATGTAGAAGAGAGGCCCTTTTCTTTACGTCTTTATCAATGTTAAACGCTTCCAAGTATATAAACAATGCTCGTTTCCATCGTTCCCATCGTACACCCACCGAGGTTGATTCACCGCTACAGTCGAACGTTTCCAATAAAAGGAGTGACATCTTTGGGGCGACCTGGAATAATCAATTTAATGATTCAGATAAATATTATCTGTTGTTGTGTTTTTATTAAACACCTTTTCTGACTCATATAAATTTAATGATCGGATTATTTTTATCCGTTGTAATATCAATTTAATGATCGGATTATTTTTATCCGTTGTAATATCAATTTAATGATCGGATTATTTTTATCCGTTGTAATATCAATTTAATGATCGGATTATTTTTATCCGTTGTAATATCAATTTAATGATCGGATTACTTTTATCCGCTGTAATATCAATTTAATGATGGTATTACTTTTATCCGCTGTAATATCAATTTAATGATCGGATTACTTTTATCTGCTGTAATATCAATTTAATGATCGGATTACTTTTATCCGCTGTAATATCAATTTAATGATCGGATTACTTTTATCCGCTGTAATATCAATTTAATGATCGGATTACTTTTATCTGCTGTAATATCAATTTAATGATCGGATTACTTTTATCCGCTGTAATATCAATTTAATGATCGGATTACTTTTATCCGCTGTAATATCAATTTAATGATCGGATTATTTTTATCCGTTGTAATATCAATTTAATGATCGGATTACTTTTATCCGCTGTAATATCAATTTAATGATCGGATTACTTTTATCTGCTGTAATATCAATTTAATGATCGGATTACTTTTATCCGCTGTAATATCAATTTAATGATCGGATTACTTTTATCCGCTGTAATATCAATTTAATGATCGGATTATTTTTATCCGTTGTAATATCAATTTAATGATCGGATTACTTTTATCCGCTGTAATATCAATTTAATGATCGGATTACTTTTATCTGCTGTAATATCAATTTAATGATCGGATTACTTTTATCCGCTGTAATATCAATTTAATGATCGGATTACTTTTATCCGCTGTAATATCAATTTAATGATCGGATTACTTTTATCCGCTGTAATATCAATTTAATGATCAGATTTTAATTTGCTTCGTGTATATACCTGATAACTTATAAAGTATTATTTTCATCCAATTAATATTAGCGTATTTACTATTATTAGGAATACCGAAGGTATAACTGAGGTATTTAGGAGACTAGTTGGGGGTAGTTAATAATGACAACCAAAGTGGGAGTAGTAAATGTTTAATATAAAACAGAGTGCCTTCCGCGCTCCGGAGTTCAGTTGGTTCAGTTCAGTTTAGTTGAGTGGAAGACAAGACGATAGCCAGTATATTCGTGGTTCGGTGTAGTAAGTCTAAATGGTAATTATAATGGTAATCAGTTCAATGGCGTTGTTCAGTTTAAAAGGGTAATGCTGGTAGATTAATTATAAAGAGAAGCCTTAAGTGAATCCTGACATGCGTGAGTATTGATAATAAGCACTGAGATGTGTAACAGTGTCGTGTAAATCAATTAATAAATTATAAATATTGTATTTATGCCTTTTAAATATCCATCTTTCATAGATTTGTTGATGTTGCTAACATCAGAAGTGGTATTGGCTCCACAGTCTTATCATTGGCTTCTTGATTTGTAATTAAAAAAAAAATACCCACAGTGTGAATATTAGTAAACGCGATAAAATTGAATTGGTTACAAATGTGTTGTAAACGTTGTTATACTAAAGCAACGTGTTGTCATAAAAAGAACGCGAAATTAGAGTCGTGAAATGTAGTGAAAGTGCATTAGACCTTACGACGGAAAATATAAAACCGTGGAGTAAAATTGACGGTTGAGGTAACGAATAATTTGGTAAGAATTGTGCTTGATGACCTGTTCTCTGGTAAGTTAACATTGTGATATTATTAAAGTGAGTAGTAATATAACAGCTCATTGTGTTTGACAAAAATATGTGATTATTAAAATCATTTGAGTTCGTTTCGATAAAATGTGGTGATAACGTAATGTTCTGATATTATAAAAAAGAGTAATGTATAAATAGCTTATTGTGTTTAACAAAAAAATATCTGTGATTATTAAAATCATTTGAGTTCGTTTCGATAAAATGTGGTGATAAAGTAATGTTCTGATATTATAAAAAGAGTAATATAATAAAGTAACGTTGTGATAGTATAAAAATGAGCAATATAAAGCTCATTGATTTTGACAAAGTATATTTGATTTTTTTAAAATCGTGTGAGTTGTTTTTGATAACGTGTGTTGATAAAGTAATGTGATATTTATATTGGAAATGAGGTATATTAAATAGCTCATTAAGTTGGACAAAATAATCTTTGATTTTTAAAAATCATTCGAGAGTTCTGTTTCATAACCTGTGTTGATAAAGGCAACAAGGTGGTCGTATATTAAAAACTAGTGTAATATTTAAATAGCCCGTTGAGTTTTAGACAAATAAAGGTTTGTTAAAATCATTTGAGATTTATGTTTGAGAACCTGTGTTGGTAAGGCAACAAGGTGATATATTAAAAAAGGCCCAGTGTAACATTTAATAGCTTGTGAGTTTTGGGAAAATATCTTTGATTTTTAAAATCATTGAGAGTTACGTTTAATAACCTGTGTTGATAAAGCAACAAGGTGATAGTATAATAGAAACGAGTGTTATATTAAATAGCTCGTTAATTGTGGGAAAATATTTTTGATTTTTAGAATCATTGAGTGTTGAGTTTGATAACATGTGTTTATAAGGCAACAAGGTGGTATTATATTGAAGACGAGTGTAATATTTAATAGCTCATTGACATTGTGAAATATACTTTAGATTTTTAAAATCACTTGAGATGCAGGAAACTAAACTTTTGAGTTGTATTTTTGCTAACTGGATGGTCAAGTATTAAAACTAGATGAAAAATGTTCTACCCAGATTTAAGCAAGTGAGCTGACACAGGGTCATCCTAAGTCTAAAGGAGTGACTGTAACAGGCACTAGGGCAAAAAATTGGGAATGAACGGACTATTGTGCGAGTTTTTGTGAGTTTACTCCTGGATTGTGACCATCTAGTTCAAAAAGGAAGTCCATTTATGGTTCTCTAGGATTTCCTAGGATCAAAGGAAAGTCTAAAAGGTTTCTATAAATTGACAATAGTTACAAATGCAGGATAGGCCGAGTGTTGTGTAAAAAACCGGTGTGACTAATGAATAATCTGTTCCCAGATATAGATGAATAAAAAAAAAAAACAGAGAGGAGAATGCTCAATGGAGAATGGTGAATATCCATAAGAAGCTCGAGTGAGCTGTTGAACGTGTTTTGGGTGCTGTCTGTTAAAAGAAAGTGTGCTCGGGACGATCACATGTCAGGAGAGGCCGTATTAGCGTATTTACTATTATTAGGAATACCGAAGGTATAACTGAGGTATTTAGGAGACTAGTTGGGGGTAGTTAATAATGACAACCAAAGTGGGAGTAGTAAATGTTAAATATAAAACAGAGTGCCTTCCGCGCTCCGGAGTTCAGTTGGTTCAGTTCAGTTTAGTTGAGTGGAAGACAAGACGATAGCCAGTATATTCGTGGTTCGGTGTAGTAAGTCTAAATGGTAATTATAATGGTAATCAGTTCAATGGCGTTGTTCAGTTTAAAAGGGTAATGCTGGTAGATTAATTATAAAGAGAAGCCTTAAGTGAATCCTGACATGCGTGAGTATTGATAATAAGCACTGAGATGTGTAACAGTGTCGTGTAAATCAATTAATAAATTATAAATATTGTATTTATGCCTTTTAAATATCCATTTGGTGAGTGTAGTTGATAACGGATTATTTATGTATTTTATAATATCAACAGTTTTACTTAGAACGTAAAATCAGCGCAGCGACGGGAACTCAAGGAACAGCCAGCCATTATTTTGGCACTACATTTTATACATAACATTTTTTGGTCCTAATCGAGCGCGGATATTGTTTATTGCGTTCCTGTCGCGGTCTTGGTTTTCGTTCTATAACAGAAAACACACGGGCGGTTCTTTGTCGAAGTATTCTGGCGGTATATGAATGCCTTCGTCAAGGAAATTTAACGTTATATACTCCACATAAAAACTCAAAACTATATTATATTGCGGTAGGGCTACACATATTTATTGTTAGTTTCCCTTTCATGATATTTATTTCGGACATTACACATACATTACATCCATAAAATAACACGGTGAAATTTATTTTATTTGGTGTAACTAGTAAACGCTTCCTTTCATGGATTTGTGTGTAGCTTTGGATAATTATCATAACATGGAATAATAAAATTATAATAATTTTCCTCATAATTTCAATATGTCAATCATCATAGTGTGATAGATAATTTTTTCTTCTGTGTATTTGACACAGAATTTGAAAGCGGTTTTATTCTACGATTGACATAAGGCGTTTGGTGGCCTAGCGGTTTGAGCGTCACATGCAGTATTATTTTTTGAGCGCAGGTTCAAGTCTATGCTGAAAATTAAACTTTTTATTTTTTGTAATTTAAAAGATTTTATTTTAATTTAATTTCTAGTAATTATATTTTAGGTTTTAATTATATTGTTGAGTTTAGTTGTTTACTATTGTTGGCTAATATTGGACAATGCCTCCTAAAACCCAACCAAGGCTTTTGAAGCTGAAGTATGATATAGCTTTATTAAATTTAGACAAACTTAACGATCTCGCACAGTCTGAACTTACTTCTGAGGCGGAAAGAAATGAATTTAAGTTAAGATATGCTAATTTAGAACAAATATATAACGAGTTTACAGTTAATCATTTGGAACTCCAGGCCAACCTAGATGATGAAGTTGAGTTGGAAGGGTTTTTCAAAAAATATGCGGCATACAACCAGAAATATTATGATGTGAAACGGAAATATTTAGAGTTGTTTCCTGAAAGTAGTTGTCAGTCATCGGAATATAGCACTGCTTCTTCTACAGACGAGGCAAAGGGCAAGCGGGCGCTTTTGCCAAAAGTTCAGCTTTCAACTTTTTCTGGTAAAATAGAGGATTTTGCCTCTTTTATGGATTTGTTTGAGTCACTAGTCGGGAAAGATCCAGCATTGTGCAATACTCAGAAATTATATTATTTACTTGGGTCTCTATCGGATGAGCCAAAAAGGCTCACCAAGCATTTGTCTATTACTGGGGATAATTATTCTATAGCTTTAGATCTATTAAAAAGTCAATATGGTAGCAAAAGATTATTAGCGGATAAACTATTACATAATTTGTTGGGAACTACTAAGGTGACTAATAGCCATTCCTCCTTAAAATCTTTTCTTAATACCCTGCTGGAGAATACTAAAGGGTTAGAAAAAATGAAATTTCCAGTATCGTCATGGTCTTACCTTTTGTTTTTTATTAATTTTCAGAAACTTGATATGGGTTTAAGAAAACGTTTTGAAGCTAAGGTACCAGACACAGAATTACCTAGTTTTTCAGATCTTATCAAGTTTTTGCAAAATGAGGTTAGAATTTTAGAGTCTAGCGGGGAAAGTCTCAGCGGAAAAGGTAATTCTTTGAGCCAACAGATACACCATGTTACCACTATAGGTGAATCAATAGGGTGTAAACTGTGTAAGCGGGGAAACCATAATTTATCAAAATGCGATATATTCTTAGCTTTGACTCCACGTCAGCGAAAAGAGCATGTGAAGGAATTCCGTCTCTGGTTTAGATGTTTAGGAATGCATAGCATCAATCAATGTCCATGAGCTTGGTCATGTTTCAAGTGTAAATCCACTAAACACCACTACCTCATTCATTTTGATTTGCCGGCGGCGGCTAAGACTAAGTGGGTATAGGGAGGTCCACCAGCGGACGGGGGACCTCGTTCACCAAATGCGGACCTGAGTCGATCAGGTAATTCGGGAGTGGATACATGTAGGTCAAGAGTGCCTACTTATACCTCGGATAGGTTAAATGGGCAATCTAATGACCATAATGGAGTAACTGCGTCAGTAGTGGACGGTGGTGCGGCTCTAACTGCTTGTAACAGAAAGCAAACTCTAGGTTTTTATCGGCGGACAGTGCTACTCGCGACAGCTGTAGTGCGTGTTATGGATAGATGCGGTGAATATCACGAAGTGCGTGCGCTATTAGACGGGGGTAGTCAAAGTATCTTCATCACTGAACACTGTGCTAGCAGGCTTGGCTTAAAACGGTTTAAGTCAAATATAATTTCAGTTACGGGGCTAGGGGGAGTTCCGGTGAGTGATTGTAGGGGGGAGGTGAATTTAGTGATGTGTCCTAAATTTTCAGAACATCCTACATTAGTAACAACGGCAACAATATTGAATAAAATCACTCACAACCTACCGGCAGAAACACATTCCCAAAATTTGGCGGAATGGTATAGGGGCATTTATTTAGCAGATGATCAATTTTATGTCAGACGGTCGATAGATATACTTATAGGTGCGGACCTCATAGGTGAAATAATGATTGGAGGCTGTGTAAAGGTCAATGATTACTTACCTTCCGCAATGAATACGATTTTTGGATATGTACTTATAGGTCCGGTAACACATGCGGCTCCACAAAATTATAATTATCCGTCTCAAACATTGTTTGCGGGGCATGTCAACACTGACCAACTTTTGGAAAGGTTTTGGGAAGTGGAAGACATTCCGGAAACTATTTTGGTAGACCCTAAACATGTCGAATGTGAAAAGAGGTTTCGGGAAACTCACCAGAAACATGAGCGGACTGGGAGATATACGGTACGGTTACCTTTTTTAGATGATCATCTCAAGTTGGGTGATTCAATCTTAATAGCTAAAAAGCGTTTTATGGCAATGGAACGGCGGTTAATTTTAAACGCTGCGTTGCGTGAAAAGTATATTGAATTTATGCGGGATTATGAACGATTGGGGCACATGTCGGTCTGTGACCGGGAACCAGACGATTATGCAGGAGGGAAAGGTTACGTAATACCTCACCATGGTATTTTTAAAGCGGGCTCGGAAAAAATTCGTGTGGTATTCGATGCTAGTTGCAAAACAACGTCGGGCACATCCTTAAATGACATGTTACATGCTGGACCGAAGTTACAGCTGGATATAATGGAGATTATTTGTCGGTTTCGAATGTTTAAATTTGTCTTCACCACTGATATAAAGATGATGTTTCGGCAAATTGTGATCAATGAAGCGGATCGGAAATATCAACTGATATTTTGGAGAGAGTCACCTGATCAGCCTTTGCTTTTATATACCTTGAATACTGTTACTTATGGAATGAAGTCTAGTCCATATCTTGCGATTAGAACTTTGCGTCAACTGGCTGATGATGGTGAGGCCATATATCCAGCGGCGGCTAATCTTTTAAGACGTTCAGTCTACATGGATGATATAATGGGCGGGGCAGATACAGAAGAGAAAGCCAATAAGCTGAAAACTGATTTGTCAAATTTGCTTCTCTCTGGCGGTTTTGAGTTAAGCAAATGGGTATCAAATAATGAGCGACTCTTGGAAAACATTGCAACTGAGGATTTGGAGAAACCAAGGGTTTTTGATAAGGTAGATGGATCGGAGTTTTACAAAATCTTAGGGATAGAATGGAACCCGAACAAAGATACTTTCTCATATCATTATAAATCGACGGATTCTGCTGTATGCACGAAACGGTCAATTTTGTCGACTTTGGCAAGGACTTTTGACCCACTTGGATGGATAGCACCAGTTCTATTTCAGGGCAAAATTCTTATGCAGCGGCTTTGGCGGTTAAATTTGTCGTGGGATGAGACTCCACCACCGGATGTGGTAGCGGAATGGAGTAATATTGTGGCAGATTTACCTAAAATTGAAAATATTAACATAGAGCGTTTTGCACTAATAGAAGATAAGACTTGTTCATTGCACGGGTTCTCAGATGCGTCTGATAGCGGATACAGCGCAGTTGTATACCTGAGAGCCGTAGACAGAAACGGAGTAGTGAAGGTTTCTATAATGATGGGCAAATCCCGCGTTGCACCATCAAAGACTAAGATGACAATTCCGAAACTGGAGTTACTGGGCGCTGCTTTATTGACACGCCTCATAAAGTATATATTCGAATCAATTAAAGATATCGTGGAGATAAAAGAAACTTATTGCTGGTCGGATAGTACTATTGTGCTCTCATGGCTGAGAATGCCTCCTCACACTTTGCAAACATTTGAAGGGAACCGGGTATCCCAAATAGTGAATTGTGGTTTAGACTTGAAATGGAGACATGTGCCATCAGATTTGAACCCTGCAGACGTCGCGAGTCGAGGATGTCGGGCGTCAGATCTACTTACCTGTGCCATGTGGTGGTCACCCCTGTGGCTCAAAAGCCATGAAACGACATGGCCTGTAGATAAGGCTAGACAGGAGAAAGAGTTACCGGGAATGCGTAAACCTACGATAAAGGTTCATGTAGGTACTATAGATTCGGACTCCGTATTCAATAGATACAGCTCGCTAGTAATGCTTCAATCGGTCATAGCTTACTGTCTTAGATTTGTAGGAATAATGCTAGGAATCCTTCTGATAAAATCACTGGTGTTCTGACGGCTTCGGAATGCAGATCAGTCATGGATCGCCTGGTTAAACTAGTTCAGCAAACGGAATTTGCTGCGGACATTGACTGTTTGACACGAAACAAACAGTGCTCCACACGGTTAAGACGATTGCATCCTTTTATCGATAATACTAAGTTACTGCGCGTGGGGGGGTCGTTTAGATTATTCAAACCTTCCATTTCAGTCAAAACATCCACTTATTTTGCCTAAAGACCATACTTCAACCAATTTAATTATTGACTATACACATCGTGTTCATTGTCACGTTGGAGCAACAGCTCTTCAGGCTATTTTACAAAAGGATTATTGGATTCTATCGGCTCGGCAAGCCATTCGTAGTCGTATTTTTAAATGTATTTCATGTTTTAGAACTAAGGCGAAGCCGGTGGAACCTATTATGTCTGCATTACCAAGTGACAGAGTGAATGCCACTGGTATATTTCATACGGTGCAAACGGATTTTGCAGGACCATTTTCGATTAAGTCATCGCGGCTTAGGAATGCTAAGGTTTTGAAGGCATATTTATGCGTATTTATTTGTTCTGCAACCAAAGCGGTACATCTAGAGGTTGTAGGAGATTTAACGACAGAGGCGTTCATTGCTGCGTTGACACGTTTCACAGCTCGGCGCGGTCTTCCGAGTGTGATACGATCCGATAATGGTACTAATTATGTAGGGACAAATAAACACCTTAATGAGGTTAATAAGTACCTACGGAATAGGGAAGTTGAGGATAACCTCACGAGGGTTGCAGCCAAGAGCGGTATCACTTGGCTATTCAACGTTCCTGGGGCGCCCCACTTCGGGGGTTTATTCGAAGCGGCAGTCAAATCTGCAAAAACTCTATTAAAACGGATGATCGGGGAGCAGGTTTTGACGTTTGAAGAATTGACCACAGTGTTTACCAGAGTTGAAGCGGTACTTAACTCTCGACCACTGTGTCCACTATCTAGTGATCCTAGTGATCTCGAAGTGCTGACACCAGCACATTTTTTGGTTGGTAAACCAT
The DNA here is from genome assembly GCA_905220505.1 of Laothoe populi. Classification (NCBI taxonomy): domain Eukaryota; kingdom Metazoa; phylum Arthropoda; class Insecta; order Lepidoptera; family Sphingidae; genus Laothoe; species Laothoe populi. The sequence goes on along the minus strand of HG992161.1, from coordinate 4,473,023 downwards.
TGCTTTCTGTACCTGAATATAATCTGGAAGATGTGACTACTACACGTCTTGGTCGGTTTAGGTTAGTTCAGGCTATAGCTCAAAAGTTCTGGAGACAATGGAGTGACCGGTACCTACATTGTCTACAAAATCGCAATAAATGGACAACACCGACGGTGCCACCTAAGGTGGGGGACCTCGTGTTGATTAAAGAGGAGAATATTCCTGTTCTTAAATGGAAACGTGGGAAAGTTATAGAACTTTTACCTGGGAAGGACGGGGTTATCAGATCTGTGAGACTGAAAACACTCTCAGGATTATTTTTGAGGCCTGTCGTTAAAATAGCTAGGCTGCCAATGGACTAGGTTCCAGAATTAATGTTTTATTTATAAATTCATTTTATATTTAATAATTTTATTATTTTATGTTAATTTGATAAAGGCTTCAGCCTTTCTCGGGCGGCGGGATGTTTAATATCTATGACCAATAGGAAAGCGGATACAGTCCATCGAATAAATAAATACACATAAACACACACATTGCCTAGCGGTACTACAAATTATTATTATTTAATTAGTTTATTTTTAAAATATATCTCATAATTTTGTGGGGTTTGGGGACTCTGCCACAATGTAAGATGTAGCGGAAGTGCGAGTGATTTGTGGACTATTATGAAGAATACTACGCATGCGCTCTAGCGTATTGTGTAAGACATGTCGAAAAAATATGGCGGTCGGTTTGAAAAAACTAGCGGAGAGTTAACACAAAGAAAACCGGTAATCGGATTGTAAGCGGCATCATCTTGAAGTTGGCGGAGTCGGGGTGAGTGTAGTTGATAACGGATTATTTATGTATTTTATAATATCAACAGTTTTACTTAGAACGTAAAATCAGCGCAGCGACGGGAACTCAAGGAACAGCCAGCCATTATTTTGACACTACATTTTATACATAACATTTTTTGAAAAATGAAATGAAATTTTTTTTCATTTTTAACTCAAAACCGCCAGAGAGAAGCAAATTTGACAAATCAGTTTTCAGCTTATTGGATTTGTCTTCTGTATTTGCCCCGCCCATTATATCATCCATGTAGACTGAACGTCTTAAAAGATCAGCCGCCGCTGGATATATGGCCTCACCATCATCAGCCAGTTGACGCAAAGTTCTAATCGCAAGATATGGACTAGACTTCATTCCATAAGTAACAGTATTCAAGGTATACAAAAGCAAAGGCTGATCAGGTGACTCTCTCCAAAATATCAGTTGATATTTCCGATCCGCTTCATTGATCACAATTTGCCGAAACATCATCTTTATATCAGTGGTGAAGACAAATTTAAACATTCGAAACCGACAAATAATCTCCATTATATCCAGCTGTAACTTCGGTCCAGCATGTAACAAGTCATTTAAGGATGTGCCAGACGTTGTTTTGCATGAATATAATATAATAATATAATATAACATTTTGTTTTATTAATATCAATTTAATGATCAGTTCAATTGTAACTTCTTCAGGTAAATAAACACTCATATGTCATTAATAACACAGGGTCTTGTATCAATTTAATGGAGCAGATTAATTTTAATCTGCGTAGTTAGGTAGGTATTCAATTTAAATATAGGTACATAAATGTTTTCCAAATAATATATATCAGCGCAAACAATATGCGACGAGCTACGTCATCGCTGCAGGTGTTCGTTTGTCTACCCGCGGACAGCAAGCATCCAATTTATTGTGAAATTAAAAGTGAATTTCAATTGAAGTTGTTTTTGTTTTAAATTATTTCTCAAAGTGGAATCCTCCAATAATAATGATGTCACTGTTATTCTTAACAATACTGGGCTTCAAAAATATCCCCCTCGTCATATATGACGGTTTATTGTTATCTTAAGACAAAACCATGATTAGGTATAAGCCCGAAACAAGCAAGCGAGTAGGTACTATTGCTATTATTCATATAATATCCGCTAAATGTAAGACAATATTCCACAATCGTTAGGTAAACCTAAATACAACTGTATTGGTACCGATATCTAACGTTTAAAACTAATGGGCTAAACATAATACAGGTAACTTGCGAATAACATTACTTGTTTACTTCATTTTAACCTCTAACTATCTTTCCATCCTTTTTCTTTTAATGATTATTATTATTGTGTACTCACTTTTGTCCTCGTCGCCACATGTAATGTTCTGCTCGTTGGAGTATTTTACGGCTCACCAACACCACAACACGCATACAATCGCACTACACGACCGCCCCGCTTAACACCGGAACGCGACTTCCAGCCCATACACTACACCTATGTACTAATACTGCACAGAAATAAGGAACTAAGTATGTACTGTCTAATTTATGGTTGAGGCAGAATCGAAGACCTAGCTCAGGATTCCTAATGTATTAATTTGGGCAGAGCCCGCAGAATAACAAATCTCTAACAAATCTCGAGTGCAAACCTCTGACGTGCCCACGAAGATGATGTCTGATCCACATGTGAGGATGGGAAGAATACACATGAGATTGACCACTGTTAGATATTTCACTAGCGACTACCTATCATCTTCCACACATTATCTCAATAACAGTAGGTATATGTTCCATTCCTCATTGACAAGTTATATTTGTGTATCAACGGAGATCATTATCAGATCTCCACTAAATGAAAATTAAAACATCTTAACAAGCTCTTCGATATAGGAAAGGATTGATATGCATATTATTATTCTTCCAATAATGCAATTAATTAATCGTAGCGATTAATTAATTGTACAACTATTTTATTCAATGAATTTTATTAAAACAAGGTCTGAATGTTAATAAAATATTTATTGGAAACAATGCCTTACTATTAGTAAATTTGGTGCTTTACAAGTTCTTGATGCACAACTAAACAAACAAATATAGAAATATTAATAATATTTTATAAATTTATTAAATAATTCTTAGTCCTCCTCAACAATTTTTTCTCAACTATTTGCAATTTACAAAACTCGTTACCAAATATAAATATTACTGAAGACTAAGTTTTATTTATTTTTCATATTTTTTTTATTGCTTTAAGCCCTACGAATCTTCGGGAACAAAGTAGCTGCTTTCACACCATAACGAACCTTGTTTGTCACGGAGGTCAGCGACACTATTCCATAGTTTATACACTTCTGACAATTTGGGTACTTCCTTCACAATCAGAGTTACAAATAAAGGAGCATATCCACCAATCATTTTCTGCTTATAATAGAACACATTAGAATTTGAATCAATCTTCCTGATAATTGCTTGTTGAGCATGAACACCGCCGCAAAAACAATTAGCTTGAAAGTATGGCTCTGCATCTTCAGTCTCGTTGATAAATAGTGCAGGAAATATTAGCTGTCCATTATTGTATAATGGAATATTCGCTCTATTGTTGCATGAACATATTGTAGGTTCTAGTATTGTAAAATTATACCATGGGCAGATTGAATTCACTGTTACCGGTTTTCCACCTGGATACGTTAAAGTTACTTCCCATTTTCCTAAGAAATTGGCCTCCTCTACTTTATTAGCCTTTGCTACGACTAGCAAAACTGAAATTATCAGAAATTGCAACATTTTCAATGAGGTCCAGGTGTGGCGAGACGACACTGAACTGAAATGAAATTCATCTCTTTTTATAAGTGTTCATTGAGTTTTTATCAATGTTTTATATTTAGTATGACGTATATGGAATTACCTGTTATATTATTCAAGTACAAATGCTTTGTTTATATTTTTAAGATCATTGAGTTCATTGGTTTTTCTGTTATGTTCAGATACGAGGTAATTATAAAACTTTGATCGCAAAATTAATCAATAAATAATATAATACAAGTGTTGGTTTATTTTATTCGATTTTATGATGAAATGAGCCGGTTGGTTTGATTCGGAATTCGGTCGGAATTTTAAATTAAACTAGTGGGCTCGGCAGACGTCGTCCTGCCCAGAAAAGCACCTACCGAGTCCAATGGTATTTTCAAACCATCCAGGAACCCACTGAAATATACATACAAAATTTCATCCAAATCGTTCCAGCCGTGTAGGAGGAGTTAGGTGACAAATACACGTACAGAAGAATTATATAAAGATAAATTAAATACACCCAACAGTCATAATCACACATAGTCCTGACCCCAAACTAGGTCAAGTTGTATCGTGGTTATTCGGAACTACGAGGGACTATGGTCCGCTAACACTCAGACCCGAAAAAAATATCTGTCTGTCACAGAAACATTTGTCTTGATGCCGGAATAGAACCCAAGGCCTGTAGTTTCAGAACCGGCTACTCGCTCATTGCGCCACGGTTATTCATCAAATCAAATCAAATGATTTATTTTGTAAATTAGGCCACTATGGGCACTTTTTACATGTCATAATAATGTTAAGGTCTACTGGTGCTTCGGAAATGCCCACTGGTCTGAGAAGAAGCACCAAGAAACTCAGCCGTAGGTCTTTTGTAACTTGTCATTACAATTTACATTAGAAAATAATTTACATTATAAAAACATACATCCTTAAACAAGTCACATTCACATGAAACAAAAAAAAAACGGTACGGTACATGTTAATACAAGGCAGAGTCGTAAATAAGGCTATACAACCTGTTATTTATTTTCTCTAACTAACAATCAATGAGCAATCCAGGTAGACCAGTCCACACAAGCAGCACCCGTTCACGAGTATGACGCATGTGCCAGCCGTTGGCCTCCTTGACACAGGGAAGTGACCGACCCGGCACATAACGCCGCCGCAAGCACAGACCCTTAAGCGAGCATGACATACCTTAATCGCGTCAAAGAATGATAGAGATACAAATTCACAAGAAAATAGCTTTAAAAAAACAAGAAGCCAAGACTATTACGACTCCGGCGTCCTGTGAAAACAATATACATCAAACCGAAATACATTATATAAAATAAGTACCTATCAGTGTGTTGCTGTGTTTAACTGAGCGGCCATGGTTGTTTATCATTTAAATATTCCGTTATATTGTAATAAGCCCTTTTCATCAAACCTCAAGATATATGTTTTTGAACTGTCTTCAATATTTTTACCGTATATTTGGCATGGAACAGCAGCGACTCACATACATCTATACAAATAGTCGGATTAGCAACTTCGTTTCGTCAGTATTTATTTATTTAACTCCACAGTTCTATACATCAGATGTTACATCATATACACACACACAAATATTTGTAATTTTAAACTTGTTTTTTCCTACTTTCATTTTATATTAGTAGCTGAAATGATTGTTCACATGAGTGGCTTCTTCACATTACGCTTAAAGAACCCACGATAATAGAAAGAACGGAACACGTGTGCTGGCAAACTGTTACACAGTAATATTACTCACAGTTCGTAAAATAAAATAATTTAATCTTAGTAATTTTCGATCAGCGCTATTGTAGGATTTTTTGTGCCTCGATAGGCAGACGAGCAGACGGGCCACGGGATGGTAAGTAGTCACCGCCGTCCATAGACTTCTGCAATGCCAGGGCACAGCCAAGACGCTGCCTGACTGTTTGTAGTTTCATAAGGCAATAAATTTTATATATTTCAATCGGTTATACTCTTTTTTTAGCAGCGATAGAAACCCAAAAGGCATGCACCTCTAACTTTTCTAGAGTTACGTGTGGATTAGATGTTTATTATTGCTTGCTTTAACGGTGAAGGAAAACATCGTGAGGAAACCTGCATACCTAAGAATTCTCATAAGAATTTCGAAGGTATGTGAAGTCTACCAATTATGTTTTTGTCGCAGGGAAAGCGTTATATTACTGCCGCCAGCTCTGGAGGGAAGCGGATTAAGAATAAAACGGGTATGCTGGACTAGCCGGTCTTACGACCCAGCATCCTCCTCGCACGGACGATGGCTATCCGTGCTGCCGCTGGGCCGAGTCCCTAACCCTATGTACACCCCACCGACACTACCAGCTAAAACCCCGCGGTGGCCTTCTTCGGCGCCTGCGGAGCGATCCCGGCAGCGAGAGGTCTCCTCCAACGACTGCTCTGAGAGCGCTGCACTCTTCGTCCTAGGCTGGGCACTCCTCCAACGTATGTTGGGCCGTGTCCTCGCGGCAGTTGCCACAGTGGTGGCACACGGCGGACACCTCCTTCCCGATCCGACACAGCAACGAACCGAAACACCCATTCCACCCACTTCAGCGTGGCGGACTAAGGTCTAACCCCTCTCATTAGTAGAGGAGACCCAAGCCAGCAGTGTCCCAATGTATAATGTAAACTGCTACCGGGCTAGAATTATTTATTACTATTTTTATACTCTTTTTAAATAGGTTTTATTTTACTTCGCTTAGTGAGATTATAGAGTTTGATGTCTCGTCGTATGATAAACTTTTGATGTAAGTGTTAGTTTATTGAGTTTGTAATATATAAACAAAACTGACACTCAAAACTACAAAACAGATAGACGGAAAAATAATTTGAAATTAAACTAATTTACGGATTTTATCGCTGTTTATTTTTACTTTTTTAATCCCGACTATTCGAAAGCTTTACCGCCTTCATGGTCACGGGGCGGACTGAGTTGTTATTGTTAGTCGTCACAAATGGATTGTGTAATGTTTCTTCGTTACACTATCCACTTGTGACAAAATAAAAATAACAAAGGGTAGAAACTCTCGAGGTTTCAATTTTTATTCTTTTTTATGATAATATTAGTAAAAATAACTTTCTAAAGGCGTATGTACTAATGCTGCACAGAAATAAAGAACTAAGTTAGACTGCCTCGGTGGCGCAGTTGTAATTGCGCATGCGTTACGACTGCTGTGCTGAGGTCTCGGGTTCGATCCCCGGGTCGGGTAAAGTGATATTGGGTTTTTCTATCTAGAAATTCCTCAGTATTAGCCCGGAGTCTGGAATTTGTACCCGGTATGGCGATAGGCTCGCCCCCTATCACATTATGGGACCGAAATTCAGCGAAAAGTGGGTGTACTCGTTACACCTCTGTCTACCCCTTCGGGGATTACAGGCGTGAGTGTATGTGTGTGTGTAAGTTAGTTCTGTCTTATCTATGGTTAAGGAAGAATCGAAGACCTAGCTCAGGATGCCTTATGTAATTATTAGGGCAGAGCCCGCAGAATAACAAATCTCTAACAAATCTCGAGTGCAAACCTCTGACGTGCCGACGATGATGTCTGATCCACATGTGAGGATGGGAAGAATACACATGAAATTGACCACTGTTAGATATTTCACTAGCGACTACCTATCATCTTCCACACATTATCTCAATAACAGTAGGTATATGTTCCATTCCTCATTGACAAGTTATATTTGTGTATCAACGGAGATAGTTATCAGATCTCCACTAAATGAAAATTAAAACATCTTAACAAGCTCTTCGATATAGGAAATTGATATGCATATTATTATTCTTCCAATAATGCAATTAATTAATCGCTACCATTGTACAAATATTTTATTTAATGAATTTTATTAAAACAAAGGCTGAATGTTAATAAAATATTTATTTTAAACAATGTCTTACTATTAATATATTTGGTGCTTTACAAGTTCTGGACGCACAAATATGGCAATTATACAAATTTTATTGCAATTTACAAAATCGTAAAACGTAATCGTAACGCCCGAAAAGCGACCACCGTACACAGGGTGAGAAACCCGCCATAGTGGCACACGCCAGTGTGTCGCGTTCCGGGATCAGCCAGTGTACATCCGGTTTTTTTGGGGTCTAGAGTTGGGGTAAAATGTTGGCCATTTTGCGGCCTTCTAAGTACTCTGATAATAGACCCTCGACCGCTTCTTCACCTTCTTGTCCATGGCGTAGTGTGAAGGAGCAGGCCGGCATGATTGTGTTGAGTAGCGGGGGATAGATCGTCTCTCGCTACTCGATACTCTAATTGGACCGTCCTGCGCTTACCATCAGGTGAAGTGCGGTCACTTTGCCGTGCTAGAATAAAATAAAACGTGTTTACAAATATAAATATTACTGAAGACAAAATTTTATTAATTTTTCATACAGATTTTATATTTTTATGTCCTACGAAGCTTCCGGAACAAAGTAGCTGCTTTCACACCATAACCAACCTTGTTTGTCACGGAGGTCGGCGACACTATTCCATAGTTTATACACTTCTGACAATTTGGGTACTTCCTTCACAATGAGACTTATATATAAAGGAGCATATCCACCAATCAATTTCTGCTTATAATAGGCCACGTTAGATTTTGAATCAATCTTCCTGATAATTATTTGTTGAGCATGAACACCGCCGCAAAAACAATTAGCTTGAAAGTATGGCTCTGCATCTTCAATCTCGTTGATAAATAGTGCAGGAAATATTAGCTGTCCATTATTGTATAATGGAATATTCGCTCTAATGTTGCATGAACATCTTGTAGGTTCGAGTATTGTAACGTTATACGAAGGGCAGATTGAATTCACTGTTACCCATTCTCCACCTGGATATGTTAAAGGTACTTCCCATTTTCCTAAGAAATTGGCCTCCTCTACTTCATCAGCCTTTGCTACGGCTAGCAAAACTGAAATTATCAGAAATTGCAACATTTTAAGTCAAGTCGAGCTCTGGCGAGACGTGACTGAATTGAAATGAAATACATCTCTTTTTATAAGTGTTCACTGAGTTTTTATCAGTGTTTTGATGTTTTGTATGACATATTTGGAATTACCTATAATATTATCCAAGTACAAATGCTTTGTTTATATTTTTAAGAGCATTGAGTTCATTTTTTTTTGTGTAATGTTCAGATACGAGGCGATTATAAAGCTTTTAATATAAAATTAATCAATATGTTTATTTTATTGGATTTTATGATGAAATGAGCCGGTTGGTCTGATTCTGAGCCCGTCGAGCTTTTTAAATTAAACTAGTGGTCTCGGCAGACGTCGCCCTGCCATCCACCTATCATTCCTCAAGTTAGGGATCGGAAAATTCATATTTAGGCTTTTGGTAGGAAATAAAGAAATACGTGTTTCTCATTTATTCAAATCGTCCCTAAGGGGCTAAAATAGGGGATGAAAGCTTGTATGAAAATCCTTATTTTTTTAAGTTAAACGCATGAAAATTCGTATTGTATATAATATACTTTTTATCCCAAACATGACCTACACGCGGGCGGAGCCGCGAGCAACAGCTAGTACTATAAATGCGAGAGTAACTCTGTTTGTATGTATTTTGTTACATTTTCAAGACTAAGCGGCTGACCGTATTGTGGTGAAATTGAGATAGATTATATCCTGAAGAAGGACATAGGCTATCTATTTTCTCAAAAAACAACATTGAATCGGATCAAATAGGAGTTCAAAGTTTGTATGGGAAATCCATAATTCATCGACTTAGGAATCTGGAAATTCATATTAAGGCTTTTGGTAGGAAATAAAGAAATACGTATTTCACATTTTTAACAAAATCATCCCTAAAGTTGTAGCCACACTAATCCATACTAATACTATAAATGCGAAAATAACTCTCTTTGTTTTTATTTTGTTTGTTTGTTACCCTTTCACGACTAAATCATCGGATTGTGATAATAATTTGCAAGGTTGTAGATTATATCCTGGAGAAGAGCATAGGCTATCTTTTTCTCAAAAGCAATCTTTAAAAGGGGTCAAATAGGAGTTCAAAATTTGTATGGGAAATCAATAATCTGGAAATTCATATTAAGGCTTTTGGTAGGAAATAAAGAAGTACGTGTTTCACATTTTTTGCAAAATCACCCCTAAAGTTATAGCCATTCTTATTTATACTAATACTAAAAGTGTGAAAGTAACTCTGTTTGTAAGTAAGTGTTAGTTGAGGGGTCTGAGAATAACATAGACTTTTTTATTCGAGAAAATGCACGGTTCCAATGGGATAGCAAAATATAGAAAGATGTTATTACTAAAGATGTCTCCATTGATTTTATACCTCTTATTACAAAAATAACTAAGACGCGGGCGAAGCCGCGGACAAAAGCTAGTATGAAGATAAATTAAATACACCCAACAGCCATAATCACACATAGTCCTGAACCTAAACAAAGGTCAAAGTTGTCTCGTGGTTATTCAGAACTACGAGGGACTACGGTCCCACAACACTCAGACCCGAAACAAATATCTGTCTGTCACAGAAACATTTATGGTGGCGGAATCGAACCCACGGCCTATAGTTTCAGATCCGGCTACTCGCCTACTGCGCCCCGGAGGCGGTCATGATGTTACATAATGTGATGTTATCTAAGGTACATAGTTGTGGTCCCTTTCGGGCACAGGAAATTAGTATAGAGGAAAAAAAATCGTTTGATGAGAGTTAGATTTACCATTTTTTATTTATACACATTATATACATACATTGTATATAGGCGGACTTAATTCCAGAAGGTATTCTCGACCAGTCAACCTTAAGGTGGTGCAGATATGAACAAGGTAGGTGCATAAATATATAGGAGAAGAGGACACAAAAAAATAACTAAATTATAAATATAGATGTACATATATATACATATAGGCATACATACTGACTGCATATTACTATTATATATAATCTATACCAATACTATAAATGCGAAAGTAACTCTAGTTTATTACCTTTTCACGACTAAACAGCTGACCGGATTGTGATGAAATTTGGCAAAGAGATAGATTATATCCCGGAGAAGGACAAAGGCTATCTTTTTTCTCAAAAAACAACCTTGAAAGGGGTCAAATAGGAGCTCAAAATGTGTATGGGAAATCCATAATTCTTCGACTTAGGGATCTGGAAATTCATATTTAGTCTTTTGCTAAGAAATAAAGAAATACGTGTTTCACATTTTTTTCTAAATAATCCCTAAGGGGGTAAAATAGGGTATGAAATGTTGTATGAAAATCCTTCATTTTTTAAGTGAAAATTCGTATTTTGTATAATATACCAACATATATTTTTCTCCCAAACATGACCTCGATGCCATATAAATACATAAGATATATGTATAAAATATAAATATAGTAAAATCATATTATATACAAATTATAATTCATATTTCACTGAAGTGATTCTGCTACTCCATTCAGCAGTAGTTGACGGACTCTAAACTTGAAAGCCGACCGGTTGGTGCACGACCTGATTTCGAGAGGGAGTGAATTCCAGAGAAGTATGGATTGGATAGCGAAAGAAGAGTGAATGAAATCAGAGTTGTGAGCAGGACACTTAAGGAGGAGATTGTTTGTTGAGCGGAGGTTTCTATCTATGACTATCACAAAGGAATTGAAAGTGTGAAGTTAAGTAAGTAGGAGGTGTAGAAAATGTAAGTAACGAAAAGAGAGTAGTGAGTGCTCGCATAGATCGGCGCTGGCGAATAGGCAACCATTTCAATTGCGAACGATAGCAAGAAACATCATATTTACAAAGATTAAAAATGAATCGAATGCATTGTTAAGAAGACGGTCAAGTTTATTGAGTAGATCTGCATTCAGATCTCATCGTTGAGCTTGGAGCCAACCAGACTTTGGATCTCATCTCATCATGAGGTAACAGGAATCGAGTTGAGTTCAATGCCAAGAAAACCCAGGTGAGCGCGTTCTCATGCAAGAAGTCAGCGTTTTCTCCCATCCCCGTTCTTCAGGGTGTTCCACTCGCATTGCGGAATGTCCTTAGTGTCCTAGGTATGAATATCCGCTGCGATCTTAATCCAAGAAGGCACATCGAGGGCGTAATATCCGCCACTTCACGCAGGGTCGGAATCCTGAACAGGGTGCGGCGGTTTTTCACGCCTGGTTAGCTCTACCGCTTATACAAAGCGCAGGTGCGGCCGGGAATGGAATACTGCTCGCACTTCTGGGACGGTTCCGCAAGGTACCTTCTCAATGCATTGGATGGGTTGCAGCGGCGGGCCATCCGCATTGTGAATGATGCAGACGTGAGTAACAGCCTGGAGCCGCTACAGCAGCGTAGGGATATTTCCTCGCTTAGCGTGTTTTACCGTCTGTATCATGCTCTGAAGAATTGTTTGATTTTTACCCATCCTCTCCCTTCCATACCAGAACCACGCGGACATCATCATCAGGTGCAGTGTGGTCACTTTGCCGCGCCAGAATAAAAAAATAATAATAATAGCACACATCACCATAGTCGATTACTGGAAGGATTAAAGTTTGCACAAGCATAGTTTTGGTTTTAATGGGAAGAAAATTTTTTAGGCGATAAAGTACCGGTGACTCTCTGACATACAGAATTCACCTGGGACCGCCAGCTCAAAGTAGAGTCGATATGCAGACCAAGATCCCTAACACTCGGACACCAAGGAATAATGGAGCCATCAAATACCACAGTGGGAATGCATATGGGACTCAGTCTGCTTATGATCCTTGAACTGCCTAATATTATGGCTTGATATTTTGAGGGGTTCCCAGATAAACCAAAACTGGAAGACCAACTCTTAATATGTGCGAAGTCCCTATTTACCCTGTCTACAGCTATTGTTAGATGATCGACGCCAGCCTGAGTATATATTTGCTAGTCATCGGCATACAAATGATACGCACATTGAAGATGTTTAGTTATGAGATTAATAAAGATAGAAAATAGGAATGGGGAAAGGATTCCGTCTTGAAAGACTTCAGAGTCAATATCGCACCAGTTCGACGATGAATCGTCGAGACGCACCGACTGCTGGCGCCCGTGAAGATAAGAGAGATCGAAAGATGGGAGAGGATAGATAAAAGGATGTCGTGACTGACGGTATTGAAAGCATTAGAGAAATCCACCAGAGCCAACACAGTGACTTTGGTGTCCTCCATGCCCGCTCTAATATCGCTAGTTTGCTACTGTTATTATATTTGTCTCGCCGTAATCACGGGACTATAGAGTCCCGTACATTTAGAAGGCGTGCGTGGGGCCGAAGCCAACACATAGAAGCCCGTTAGACCATTTTATTTTAATTGTGTAGTTGGTGTAGGGCTATTATGGTTTTTTTTTATTACTGGATATACAGACGAGCAGACCTGATGGTAAGTAGACACCAGCGCCCATAGACTTCTGCAATGCCAGCAAAGCCGCTGCCTACCGTCCGAATGTAAGTTATGCTGGTTTATTAAGGTGAGTGTTAGTGGATAAGGTAATTAGGTATATGGCACTTGTCTGACCTATGTGAACAATACGGATAAAATAGGCAGGTGGTGACACGCCAACTCAGGTAAAAATGGGCTTCTGTACGGATGTCCCGTATGGCCGAGTCCCTGAAAGCCCGCTGCGTCGCCTTGCTGCGCTTTAAACTACGGTCATTTGCTCCCTTAGGATCCCATCACGTTGAGCACTCACCAAATACGTTTGACATCGACCCTTCGAGCTTAACGCTCTCCTGACTCCACTCTGACCAGCCGGTTAAGGCAAGCCAGAGGTGGAGAATCTGTTCCTCGTCATTGTTCACTCCAACCAGTCGGTAAGAGCCAGCTAGATATGAAGAACAGGGCTTTCCCCACGGGAGAACTCGGGTACGTGGAGTCGCTAATTACCAATAGCTTGCTACAAGCTGTCCGGAAAGCTGTTTTCTGGTGGTAGGATATTCATATCCGCGACGTGCTATAGCAACCACCGTACACAGGGTGTAAATCCCGCCATAGCGGCACACGCAAGTGTGTCGCGTTCCGGGATCAGCCAGTGTGCATCTGGTTTCTGTCGGGGATCGAGAGTTGGGGTACGATGTTTGGCCGTGTTGCGGCCTTCTGCGTACTCTGACACTAGACCCTCGACCGCTTCTTCAGATAGATTGTTTCTCGCTACTTGATACTTTAATTGGACGGCGCTGCGCTTACCATTCCATCAGGTACACAGTGTAGTTTGCCGTTCCAGAAAAAAAATGAGTGTCTAGTATTTTTATTGTTGTATTCAAATACATACAAAGAGAGTAACTGTCGCATTTACATTATTAGTATGGATATGGATTAAAGATAATTTGTTTAAAACATGTTATTTCTTGCTTATTTCATAACGAAATAAACATTGTTATATCTTTAATGTCACATGTTTTTTTCAAAAGTGCAAATACCTGTCGAACATAAAGTTACTACAATCAGAAATTTTCAAGCTATTTTTCATGAATATTGAAACATGAGAAATTACAAATAAAAGTATTATGTTCAAGGTTCTCAACGATATATAACATGTATAATATATATTTAATGCCATAATAATTAAGGTCGAAAGTTTAATTGGAGAATTTGTTTTTGCTCTCGTAAAGAAACATGTTTGTCGAGTCATTAGCCTAATTCATCGGAGGTGCGATCTTATAAAAGAAGAGAACAAACCGGCCACCTAATTAATGATGTGACAGTATGGTTTATAATAAGTTTAACAGACTCAGATTCTGGAAAAGATTATTCAGAAATGAATAGAGATTAAAAAAGTTCGGTTTTACATTTATTTATATATCATACTGATTGTTCCAACTTCGATAGAAATAATCGCAAACACACAGATAAAAATCAGAGTAGGTAAAAAAAATGGTAAGAGACATACAAAAGGAACAAATAAATATTCATTATTAAGATACATAATTTATTTTTTAATTTTGAATATATTATAAATTAAGAGCTACAAGTTTCATTGAGCAAAGTAGCTTTTTTCACATTGTAAACGGCCTTGTTTACCGCGTAGATCAGGAACGCTGTTCCATATTTCGTAAATTTCTGACAATTTCGGCACCTCCTTCACAAGAAGACTTACGTACAAAGGAGCTTTTTCACCCAAAAACTTTGGCTTGTAGTAGATAACGTAGACCTTTGGATTTATAGTCCTCAAAACCAGGTGCTGAGCGGGTTTACCGTTGCAAAAACAATTAGCTTGATATAACGGTTCGACATCTTCGGTCTCATCAATGAATATCACAGGGAACGCTGCCTGTTCATTATTGTATACGGGAATGTTTCCTCTGTCATCACATGAACACCTTAGCGGGTCCAAAGTAGTAATGTTGTACCAAGAGCAGCTTATGTTGTCTATAGGATCTGTTTGATATGTTATAGGCACGAGCCATTTCCCTCTGGAATTGTCCAAATCTTCAGCCTTCACAAAGGCCAACAAAACCGAAATAATTACAATTTGCAACATCGTAAGAGAGGTAGCGAAGCTGTGTCAGAATGCGACTGAATTGAACATCGAGCGTATCTCTTTTTATATGTCTCAACGAAGTATTTATCAGTGCATTTATTATTAATGAGTCTTGTAAGGAAATACCCATGATACGCATTACATGTTTTGTTTATACTTTTACATTGGTTCTATCTAGTTGTTGTGAATTACCGCCGTAATCAGAGTCAATAACAGAGCCAATTTTTTTTAGTGCCTCGATATGCAGACGAGCTGTAATTGCTGTGCAAGACAAAACTATTAAATTAAATTAAATTAAATTTACTACTTACTATTAAATTTTGATTACGCTGAATAAAGAGTATCCTGGGCACTTATGATGGCAACATCTACAATTGAATGGGGTTGCTGCGTGGTTGGTGGCGTGGATGAAAATTATATAAAGTGCTCAACTTGCAAGAAAGCCTTTCACCACGAATGTTTAGGAGTGGACTTATCAGGTGAGCCTTCCTCGTGGACATGCAGTATGTGTTCAGGAAAAACCTCTAAAGGCAAGAGAAATGATAACACCCCAGTTCGCACTGATGGTCCTGTTAACGCAAATCGTCGATGCAAAAGACCTGCGCTCCAATCGCCGACAGAAACCGTAAGGACCTCGCCACTTACAGAGGCAGGCGTACGTCAAATAGTAAGAGAGGTAATGCACGACGAATTCGACTCTCTTCTAGCCAAATTTTCATCTTCTATGAGTGCTCTTCTGAATAAAGAATTAAAATCCGTTAAAAATGAGATTAAGGAGATCAGAGACTCAGTTAACTTTATGAGCAATCAATATGAAGAGATAATTCAAGAAAATAGAGAAAATAAAGAGAAGATCAAAGCTCTTGAAGATCAAACAAGCACTATGGCAGGCACCATTACCTTCTTGTCATCACGCTTGAACGCCTTGGAGCAACAATCACGGTCGAGTAATTTGGAAATACAATGTGTCCCTCAGAAGAAAAATGAAAACTTATTGAACATAGTATCCCAAATAGGGCAAGTTATAAATTTTGAGATTAAGCAAGATAATATATCAAATTGCACTCGTGTACCCAAATCAAACTTCAATAGCACTAGGCCAAAGTCCATTATTGTACAATTTACCAAGCCTATTCTACGGGACTCGTTCCTTGCAGCATCCATAAACTTTAACAAATCTAAGCCCATAAGTGACAAACTTAACACTTCGCATCTAGGACTAGGCGGCGTAAAATCATCTATCTATATAGTAGAACACCTGAGTGCAACAAATAGGTCCTTACATGCTGCTGCTCGGTCCGTAGCAAAAGAAAGAGGCTATAAATACGTTTGGGTAAGAAGAGGCCGTATTTATATGAGGAAGTCTGATGACTCCGAGTATAAACTGATTAAAGACATGGACGCTCTTAATAGAATAATTTAATTTTTTTTTTTTTTATTTTGACCTGTTATAAATTGTGTCAACTTTTACAAAATTCAATCTTAGTATTTATTATCAAAATACGCGCGGCTTGCGAACTAAAACAGATATTTTTCATAAAAATGTACGTACTTCTAGTTATGATATAATAATATTAACAGAAACTTGGCTCAATGATAACATTCTGAGCAGCGAGCTTTTTGATTCAAGATATAATGTTTTCAGGCGAGATAGAGTAAAATCCAGTTTTTGCAATAAGAAAGACGGAGGTGGAATTGTCATTGCTGTCTCGAAAAAGCTTGTTGCGTCCAGAATGACTTCATGGGAATGTGAGTGTGAGGATATGTGGCTTACAGTGGATGTGAATCATGGGAAAAAAATAGTTTTATGTGGTATTTACCTACCACCGTATTTATATCAGGCACAGTTAGACCATTTCGTAGACAACTTTAATTTAGTAACAGAAAATCATAATTACGACACAATTCTGATTGGAGACTTTAATCTAAGTAAAATCGATTGGAACACGGTTCACGAGGTCATATGTCGCCATACTTATACTAAATTATATAAAGATTTCATTGATTTCATCTGCGCAAATAATTTCAAACAATTCAACAATATATTAAATGCAAAAGGCAATATTCTGGACTTGGTATTAACAAATTTCTCTAATTGTGAAGTTTGTGAAGCTAAAAATATTTTAAGCTACGTAGACCCCTACCATCCACCTTTAGAAATCGTATTGCAGATCAATCCTAGACTAAAATTGACGCCTCAACTATATAAAAGACCAAATTTTTATAAAGCCGATTACAATGCTATTAATTCAGAGCTAGGTAAAGTGGCGTGGTCTAAATTATATTCTGACATTTCTGACGTCGATAAAATGCTTAATATATTTTATGGCGTAATAAATCAGATTATCGCTAAATATGTGCCGTTGAAAGGACCATATACAAGCTCTAAACCCCCTTGGTTTAACAAAAGTCTAGAAAGGTCACTTCGAGAAAAAAATACACTTCAAAGGAGATACGGCATCTATAAAAACCCACTGGACAAAATTGAGCTGCGGTTATGCACGAAGAGATCGGAGAAGCTAGCATCCAAATTATACAACTCTTATATTGAGCATATCGAGAAAAATATTTCTAATAACCCGAAATCTTTTTG
Organism: Laothoe populi; assembly: GCA_905220505.1. Lineage (NCBI taxonomy): Eukaryota > Metazoa > Arthropoda > Insecta > Lepidoptera > Sphingidae > Laothoe > Laothoe populi. Next base: position 4,455,363 of record HG992161.1, on the reverse strand, counting down.
GACTTTCATCAAATCCAAGCGTGGTTCCTCTACTGGTACCTATCCAGCCTATATGTCAAATTCTAGCGATACTGCTAACACTGGCCCAAGCATTTGTAATATGTTCGCTTCTTATTTTTCCTCAGTCTATACTACAGACTCCCTGGTGACAGATGTTATTCGCAAATCCCCAAGCCTTAATAAATTAGCGTCTGGATCAGATTGTTTATCTAGCATTTACATTGATGATAATTCAATATTGAAACATCTTAAAGCATTGGACATAACCAAGGGGCCTGGGTCAGATAATATTCCATCAGTATTTCTCAAACACTGCGCGGAACACCTAGCATCTCCTCTGGGTTATATCTTTAATATGTCCTTAGCTCGGGGGCTATTTCCTTCAGAATGGAAACAAGCCAAAGTTGTCCCCATCCATAAAAACGAATCAATGTATCAAGTGATCAATTACCGCCCAATTTCAATACTGCCGGCAATTGCTAAAGTTTTTGAGTCCTTGGTTTGCCCAATTATTCGAAGTTATTTTAAAAAATATCTTTCAGACCATCAACATGGATTTATACAGGCTAGATCTACTTGTAGTAACTTGGTAGGCTTTGCTGAGATGGTGGCAAGTGCGGTAGATTCTAATAAACAAGTCGATGCTTTATACACCGACTTTAGTAAAGCTTTCGATAGGGTTTCTCATGCGATTCTAATACAAAAGCTCTCAGCATACGGTTTTTCTGATCCCTTGTTAAAATGGCTCAAATCTTATTTACATGACAGATCTTTTTACGTAGTGGCAGATGGATATAAATCTTCAGTCTTCCAAATAACTTCAGGCGTACCCCAAGGCTCGCATCTTGGTCCTGTATTATTTAATGTCTACATAAATGACCTCCCCAGTATTTTTAAGAACTCTCTACCTTTTATGTTCGCAGATGATCTTAAAATAGCCAGAGTGATTGAGTACTACAAAGATGCAGTGCTATTTCAAAATGACATTGATGATCTCTGTAAATGGTGTTCAATTAACAACATGGAACTTAACGTAAAAAAATGTTTTAGCATTACCTTTACTCGTAAGCGGGCTCCAATTAATTTTAAATACAGCATGTTTGGAACAGACATTAAGAAAACTGATGTTGTTCGGGACCTGGGGTTATTAATCGATCAAAAGCTGACTTTTGTGCCACATATTGACAACTTATCTAAAAGAGCCTCAAAAACACTTGGCTTTGTCATCAGGAATTCCAAAAACTTCAAACATACTAAAACCAAAATTTTGCTTTATAACAGCCTGGTTCGTAGCCTACTGGAGTACTGCAGTGTTGTGTGGCGTCCACACTTTGCTACTCATACCCTTAGATTGGAGCGAGTTCAAAGAAGATTTGTAAATCACCTTGCATACACTACAAATATAACAAATAAAATAAAGAGTTATGACGCCCGTCTGAAACACTTCAAAATGTTATCTCTAGAAAAAAGATTTATTGCTCTGGACTTAGTTTTCCTTTATAAGGTACTGCAAAGTACCATTGACAGTCCTTTACTTCTGAGTAAATTTAATTTTACATTTCCACGTCGGTACCCGAGGCATCACATAAGCCTTCTTCGTTCTCCATTTCGAAAAACCGTTTCTGGCTCAAATTCGCCGATTGCTAGACTATGTAAGCTTCACGACGCACACAAATTACATTTAGATATTTTTGGCGCCACCCTCAGAAATTTTAAGACGCAAATTAAGTTACTGAATTTATGAAATCTATTTACAACAATCACTTTTAATGTTAATGTTTACTCTTAACTGACCGGTATTTTCTATTGTTTTGTTTACGATATATGTTTTCCATAAACTTAATTTTAAGCATGCAGTGTTTACCGTGCAAAATTGTGCACTTAGTTCTAGAATAGTTTTACAATTTTAACCTCTTTTATAGTGTAACAATTGTGGTAGACCAATAAAGAGAAAAAAAAAAAAAAAAAAAAAAAAAAAAACGAGCAAACGGGCCACCTGATGGTAATTAGTCACCGCCGCCCATAGACTTCTACAATGCCAGGTCACAGCAAAGCCGCTGTCTACCGCTACCTACCGTAATTTCAACATCACAGTGCATTAGTCCCCCATTAGTGTCAGTAAACGATACATCAAATTTTACAGTAATAATAAAAATCATCTGATTTTCTGATGCAACATACAACTAGTTACGGATTTGAGGAGTTTGCATTATGCATCATAAAATATGTTATAGGAAAATAATCAAATTTATTCTCTAAGACTGTTACTTCAAAGACTTAATTACAATCAAAAGCCATCAGAAGCCCTCTAATAGCGGCAGTTAGCTCATCGTTTCATTGAGAACTGGTGAAGATAGATTTTTTTTAAATAATTTGGAATACAAGGTTAATTAAAATATACTCGATAATGCGCTCTTCCTCTTAGATATAAAGGTATAAGATAAGATATTCCTAAGATTACCGCTAAGAGGTAAGTGATAATAATTGATAGGAGTTCGAAATGCGTGATGAATGCCTAATTGCATATATAGTGGACGTATCGCGATTAGTGTATTCTGTTTAGATTCCTTTAGTGGTGGTAGGATAGTCATATCCGCCTGGATAACGACCACCGTACACAGGGTTTTACAATCCACCATAGTGGGACACGCAAGTGTGTCGCGTTCCGGGATCAGCCATTGTACATCCGAGAGATCCAAGATGTCTCCATGGATTTTATATCTTTTCTTTGAAAAATAACTACCGCGCGGGCGAAGCCGCGAGCAAAAGCTAGTAGCAATATAAAATCGATGATAACTAATAAAAATATATTTGAACCTGCCAATATTTCTGTCTTTTCTGGCTGTATGTTTTATTTTACGTTCAGTTTAGGTGGAAAAATACCTTTTTACAACCGAATTCTCATTTTCATATAAGTAACATCTCGTAAAGGAAACAATAAAGGTGTTGTCTAACGAACGCCCAATAAACTGAGCGTGTAGAGGTGGCATTTTATGATTATTACATGCTACCAGTCGGCGTTCGGTTGAAATTATCCTATTCACTTTAAGGCACCTTTTTTTTTAGTTCCAGAGATTAGCAGACGGGCCACCTGATGGTAAGTAGTCACCGCCGCCCATAGACTTCTTCAATGCCAGAGCACAGCAGCCGCTGCCTACCGTAAGAACCTACCGCTGCGTACCTCCTGTCAGTATTTGCAGAAACTTTAAATGTTTTATCTGACAGCTATGCTGCCGTCCGTTTACAGGTCGTTAAGTGACAAATTTCAGTTTTGTATGCAGAGTAATAAAGCATCATTTTCTCTATATCTAGTGTCATATTCTGCTATTCTACTAATATTAGAAATGTGGTATATTGGGAGTTTGTTGCTGAATCACGCAAAATTGACTGAACGGGTTTGGATTAAAGGCACATAGATTTTTTATTTATTTATTTATCAAATAAGTACAAACAGTAATATTAGTATTGCGAGGTTGGAGCCTTCTATCAAGTAATAAAATACATGTGCCAGAAGACTCCGCTTCTCCATATAAAAAAAAAATTATGCACACAGTAGGTAGAACTAAAACTTAAACAAAGTAACGAAATAAAATAAAACATCAGGAAAACTAAACAGAAAAAAGGAAATAGGTGTGTGCGCGCGCGCGCGTGTTTGTGTGTGTATGTGTTTTGTATGATAATCTCTATTCTATAATTTTCAGAAGTGACTAGGTTTCATCGTAGTCCATGTTATTTTTTATTTATGAGTTCTGCTTCATGGCAATCTCAACCATAAGCCATAAACCATAAAACAATCTGTCACAAAACAATAGGCCACGTATTAGGGTATTTCCTATTATTAGAAATACCGAAGGTGTAACGGAGGTATTTAGGAAACTGCTTGGTTTAATATAAAATGGAGTGCCTTCCGCGCTCCGGTGTTCAGTTGGTTCAGTTGTTTTGTGAAGTAGACGAGACGTTAGCCAGTATACTCGTGGTTCGTTCACGGGGCAGTAAGTAATCGTAATCAGTTCAACGGCCGCATAGTTCAGCTTAGAGGGTAATGCTGGTAGATAAATTATAAAGAGAAGCCTCAAGTGAATCCTGACATGCGTGTATGTTAATATTAAACTCTGAGATGTGCAACAGTGTCGTGTAAATCAATTAAAAAATTATAAACATTGTATTTGTGCCTTTTAAATATCCATCTTGCATAGTTTTGTTGATGTTCCTAACACACGTCGTTGACTGACATTTCATATCTAGGTCAAATATGGTAGCAGCCTGGGTGGACACCTTGCAGTCGGGTGCCTCATTCCATACTGATGAATCTCTCCATGAGAGTGGGGAATGTTATTAACCATTTAATTATTGGAACGAAGTTCCTTACGGAGAGATAGGGATTTTGCGGCGCGACCGAACTGAAAAATATGTGATAGTAAAAAGCGTGGAAAAAGTGCGTGGAATAAAAGCGTTAAATGAGACAATCGCATACACAATTAGTTCCTGGGATTTTGCTGCGCGACAATAGTGACGTCCAGTTAGAGTAGCAAGTAATGATATCCAGTTAGAGTAGCAAGTAGTGACGTCCAGTTAGAGTGGCAAGTAGTGACGTCCAGTTAGAGTGGCAAGTAGTGACGTCCAGTTAGAGTAGCAAGTGATGACGTCCAGTAAGAGTAGCAAGTAGTGACGTCCAGTTAGAGTAGCAAGTAGTGACGTCCAGTTAGAGTGGCAAGTAGTGACGTCCAGTTAGAGTGGCAAGTAGTGACGTCCAGTTAGAGTGGAAAGTAGTGACGTCCAGTTAGAGTGGCAAGTAGTGACGTCCAGTTAGAGTGGAAGTAGTGACGTCCAGTTAGAGTAGCAAGTAGTGACGTCCAGTTAGAATGGCAAGTAGTGACGTCCAGTTAGAGTGGCAAGTAGTGACGTCCAGTTAGAGTGGCAAGTAGTGACGTCCAGTTAGAGTGGCAAGTAGTGACGTCCAGTTAGAGTGGCAAGTAGTGACGTCCAATTAGAGTAGCAAGTGATGACGTCCAGTTAGAGTGGCAAGTAGTGACGTCCATTTAGAGTGCCAAGTAGTGACATCCAGTTAGAGTAGCAAGTAGTGACGTCCAGTTAGAGTGGCAAGTAGTGATGTCCAAATAGAGCACGATTTTTTTTTTGCAATTTGTGTCGATACTACATTAACCGAAGGAACTTCGTTCCTACCTGGTGTCCCACGACACCATTTAGTTTTTTGAAGTTATACTTCTTTAGGCGCGTTATATTATGAAAAAAATATCAGAGTGAAATTTTAAAATACACGTGAAACAAAAGTAACACCACTGAAGTTGTCCTAAGTACCAGGCTAGCAGAAATGTAAGGAGAAGAGCTACAAGCTTCGGTATGAATTATAAAATTTAAATTAATTATTTAAATGTGTCCAGTACGTTGTAGTATTATGAAAGACCGAATTAGTACTATACAGTAATATTATTTAGGTCTTTCATGATACTATAAAGTACTGGCCATTAAAAATATTTTGTTGTTATTCTTTTTTATTATTTCAGTCATTCATAATACTTATATTTCTAGTGACTTCTAGATGCTTCTAGGTAATAAAAATGCAAGGTTTGTTTGTTCCTACATACTTCTTGAGTACGTCATCATGACGTCACTGTCATTATTCACTTTAAGGCTGTGTTCCGAAAAACACTGCAACCACTGTACAGTGCTCTTCAGTGTTGCCAACAACTAAACTAGTTCTCCCCAGATGCAACTACGTAACCACCAGAAAACTACTAACAAAAATTGTTATATAATACAATACCATATAAACATAACCACCAAAATATCCAGCAAAAAAATTTTTTTTTTTACCAAAGAAAATATACAATACATACGCCTGTAATCCCCGAACTGTAGGGACACGATATCGAATAGAAAGTATCGACACATTTCCTAGGGCCTAAGCAACTAGAAAGGAGGAGTCTGCCATGACAAAATCTATCAATGGAGACATTTCTCGTGGTAGTAGCTGGCGTGGTGGTAGCTGCTATGGTCTATGGGGTCGGGAACAAACCGATTCCGCTCGCCACCAATCGAGGGGGCGCCGAGTTTGATGACTGGCTGGCGCCTCCCGCCCTTTTTACCCGACTGCCAAGGAAGGGTTATGTTTTTGCGAGCATCTTGTATGTTTGTAAATTTCTTTATTACCTCGTATCTTCTAAACGCCTGGATGCATTTCGACAATTAAGATATCATTATATTCTAGGGCTTTGAACCGTAGATTTTATTTACCGGTAAAAAAATACCGTATTAATTTATTTTACCGGTAATAGGTGCATTTTTCAATTTTCTTTAAAATTGGAGAAGATAATATTATTTAGTCGCCTTAAAGTAAATAGGAAGCAAAAGTATATAAAATAAACCTTAACTCATAAATTAAACAAAATCATACATTTGTTTCACTAAGACAGTAAAGGCCAGCCAACAATTATGTTTGCTGGTGTTAGGATATTCATATCCGCCCGGATAGCAACCACCGTACACACCCTGTAAAACCCGCCATAGTGGCACACGCAAGTGTGTCGCGTTCCGGGATCAGCCAGTGTACATCCGGTTTTTTTGTCGATGGTCTATAGTTAGGGTACGATGGTTGGCCGTTTTGCGGCCTTTTGAGTACTCTTACACTAGACCCTCGACCACTTCTTTATTTATTTTGCAGAAAGTTTGGGGAGAACTAATTCTGTGTCTAATTAATAAAAGAAATCTAAGATTTGTTCTTCGTGTCGTAATTGAAACGGCAGGCGTAAAACAATACAATGCTGCCAACAGTATTCTTTCGATAACATGCCCGCTGCAGCGCGTCGCGGTCGTGCCGCTGCCACACGCCAATGGCGAGTCAAATATCTCATCTCGTGTACCAATCAGAGGGAAGTGTTAGATAGTGAAATGTATGTAATTTTGGATAAAGTAAATAGATGAAAACTGTGTTTTATTTTTAGTAGATGTCAAATCAATACAAATAAATAATGTTGAAGCGTCTGTTTGTAATATCAAAATGACCACTTATTTAGAAATTTATACGAGAGCATAACTAATACCTATAGCAAAATATTTTTTGTCTGTCTGTTCCAAATAATCTCCCAAACGGCTGGATCGATTTTGATGGAACTTTCACTAGTATGAAATGAATGTGGAATGAGCTCCCTGCCGAGATGTCCAAGGGGACTACAGTCCTTCAAGAAGGGAGTAAATAGGTTTTTGAAGGGTCGGCAACGCGCATGACGCATGTGATGCTCCTAGTGTTGCAAGCGTCCATAGGCTACGGTAACCACTTACCATCAGGCGGGCCGCAAGCTCGTTTCGTTATATCATCGTCATCATCGTGATATAAAACAAAAAAGTGGGTTACTGGAAGTAAAATAGGCTTCTTTTTATTCCGATATTCCTCTGGTAACATTGAGATAAAAAGGAAAAATATTGTGGGGAAAAAATTCGGAAATGTATCTTTTAAGGGAAAATTTTAACCTGAAATGGGGAAATTTCTATACATAACCTGGAGACACTGTTTCTGAACGCTGTTGATCACGTGACCAAAGCACTGAGAGCGCCTTACCTCGAAAACGCCAGTGCTCCCAGTGGCTTTCAGTACAAAAATGGCGCCGATTTATAACGTCATTTCATACAGCGGCAGTATGAGAGCACTGAACAGTGGCGCAGTGTATACCGGAACACGGCCTAAGTACCAGGCTGGCATAAATATAAGGAGATTTGTTTTAGTATTTCGGTCTTGCATAATACTATAACATATGCACTGGCCAAAATTATTTTGTTTTTCTTTTCAGAAATTCGGTCTTGCATAATACTTTCAGATACTGGCCACAATTATTTTTTGAAGTTATACTTTATAAAATTATGAGAGTGAAATTTTAAGATGCGCGCGTACTATGAACTATCCGTATGTATTATTTATTGATATAAATTAAAATATTATTATTAATAATTATTAATATTTGCATGCAATTAAAATTATTTTTTAATGATGGCAAAGAAGTATAACTTCTCACGCGCGTACATAAGTACACGTACCCATTTTTATTATCAGTTTTATCTCTATATAATAAATAAATAACACCCAACAGTCACACACATAGCCACGACCCCACACTAAGATACGAGTCTTATGTTTTTGGTGTCAGAGACTAAGAGAGACTTTCGGTCTCAAAACACACATATGCCGGAACAAATATCTGTCTGTCACACAAACATTTGTCCCGGTGTGGGAATCGAACCCACGGCCTCTCGTTTCACAGCCGGCTACTCGCCAACTGCGCCACGGTGGCTGTCGTAATCTTAATTATAAAACGTTTAAAGCGATACCTTGTTATGATCATCATATAATTTAAGAAAGACGCTCACTAACTAATAAGAAAAAGAAAAAACTCCCGTTGGCTATTGTAAAAAAGGGAGTTTTTGTATTTTGTTATTTGGATCGTGTATAAGTGTTTTGTGTATTTTTAGAACAATTCGTGAAATGTATAATTTTCTTACTCAATACTTGGCTGGTTGAATAGAGAATGTTGAACTGGGATAAAACCACCTGAGTGGGAGTGGACGTTGAACCAACGAACCGTTTTTTAAACTGTTTTTCTACTGTTAACGAGTTAACCGTTTTCTATTTACCCCAAAACTAGTTGAATTAATCAACCTGTTTCGTTCAACGTCGTTGAATCAACAACAGACGCTAACAAAACGGGAAATTAACGTATATGTCGGGGCATCATGAATACGGACACTGAATTGAACTTGCAAATAGCTTTAATTATTGTAAAATGAGGGCACCGTCACTTGCTTTGCTATTTTGAAGGTGGTTTCGAATTGTTTATCGTATGATCTCACTCACGGAGTGGGGCACAACGAAAATCACAATATAAAAGAGCACCTCGCCATTTGACAAGCAATTGTAAAGTAGTCGTTGAACAGTTAGTAGCTTTAGAGGTCGTAATGCCGGATTACAATTTGGAAGACGGTGTCTACCTAGTTTAAAGTAACTCTTAGTGTTAAAAGAAGTTGCGTGGGCTGTATAGTGTGCTCAATCCTGGATAAGCTGGCAATGTGGTTTAGTGCGTAGAGAGATAGTCAAAAGGAAGTTCTTAACCGGGCTATTAATTGGCGTAGGCCAGGGAGTGAGTCGAAGGGATACAGTTGTCCGGGCTACGACCAGAGGGTACGCTCTGGGTTGTAGATTGAAGGGGCGCTGTGATCCGGGCTGCACTGCCTTGGTTGCGTCGTAGTTTCGAGTAGTTATGGGTATTGCCAGGATTGGGAACATCATCAGTGGTTTGAGAAAGTGATCGATGTACCAACATTAATTGTAATTCAAAGTGCTGTGTTTAAAAGAGCAACCATGAGGGTTTCTTGCCAGCTCTTCCCCATGGATGACTGCATTCCGAACTGGTGGTAGCTTTATTAAACTCTGAAGTGTTAATCACGTGTTTTACTTCCGAACTATCATACGGTGAGCATCCTGACAATATCTGGAGATCGGAGAGGGATGTGTAAGCCCTCTCACGACCCCGGCCCGTGGACATTGCCGCTGACATATAGATCTGTGGACGATTCTGCAAACCAGTTAAAAACGTCAACTGGTTTTTCAACTAGTTGACCGTGTATAGGAAACGGTTTTATTTCGTTAAGGCAAAAACCATCAACGACCCACCTCTACTCGTTGCGCCTTTTTTAAGTCTAAAAACCCTTTTTTGCAGCTCCACCCCAAATAGGTATGCAATACCCGAATATGGACTGTGCTAGTGCTATATGTTCTTTAATAACTTGTGTGTGGCTACGGTCTAAAGGTCTTACATATCCATAAGAGCTTTCTTATTCTATTACTAACTGCTTCTGTTTGTGAATACCATGATAACCTTTGGTCCAACCAGAAACCCAAGAACTTAATACAGCGAATAACAGTAGGCAGCGGTTTTGCTGTGCCCTGGCATTGCAGAAGTCTATGGGCGGCGGTGACTACTTACCATCAGGTGGCCCGTCTGCTCGTCTGCCTATCGAGGAATTAAAAAAAAACGTACTTTGCGTATACTGGGGCAGATACATTTGTCATCATGAGTTTCTAAATAATTATGGATACGAAGACAATAATCCTTATCGGGCTATGTATGTGTATATAAAGAATAACACATAAAATTTGTTTTGTGTGAATTTAAAGTAAGTAAGTTTGTTTTAAGCCATTGAGCAACTAGAAATATATAGTTTATTAGCTGGATTAACACATAGCATGTGTGTTATCTCAGAAAAAAATTAGGTTCTTTATAAATTGATTAATAGGCAGATATAGAAGTTTGTAATATATAAACATATGGAGACATATGATGCCTCCATGGATTTTACTTTTGTATTTTTTTTAATTCTGGCACGGCATAGTAACCACACTGCACTGGTAAGCATAGTGCGTTCAGTTAGAGTATCAAATAGCGAGAGTCAACAATACCCCGCAACTTGACACAATCCTACCAGCCTTCTAGCTTCTTTAAATTACGCCAAAAAGACCCAGGATTGTAGGAAGGTGTATGTTTTTTCGATTGTTTCGAACCTGCGACTTTCGTCTGCGCAGTGTGTAATACTTCCAACTAAGCTATTTTAATATAATGTGTTGAGTGGAATTATGTTGGCGTTAATGCATTTGCTAGTTTTGAAAGAGTAACGTCAGGAATTTCGAATGTGTGTGAAGTCTACCAACCCGCAGTAGGCTAGCGTGGTGGACTAAGGACTAACCCCTCTCATTAGTAGAGGAGGCCCGTGCCCAGCAGTGGGACAGTGTTTAATACAGGGCTAGTATCATCATCATCAACGTCCGGGTTCCTTGCCTGCTCTTCTCTGGTGAACTTGAATTCCAACTCGGTAGTAAAAATAAAAATTACAATAAAATAATATATATCTGCTCGGTGCCGCAGTTGTAATTGCGCATGTGTTATGACTACTGTGCTGTGATTTCGGATTCGTTCCCCGGGTCGGGTAAAGTGATATTGTGCTTTTCTATTTAGAAATAATCAGTATCAGCCCGGAGTCTGGAATTATGCCCGGAATGGCGTTGGGCTCGCCTTCTATCATATTATGGGACCGTATTAAATTCGGCGAAAAGTGGGTGTACTGGTTACACCTCTGCCTACTCCTTCGGGGATTTTAGGTGTGAGCGTATCTGTATGTAATAATATATAATTGTATGGATTCAACTAATAAAGTGAAATTTTTAAAGTAATCCTTTTTTTTATTAAACATACATCGATCGGCGGTGTTTATTTGACCTCAGTTACTGGAATGCTTGATAAGGCAACATTAAACAGTTATCAATGTTCTCAGAATTATTATGCACTGTTTCCAAATTAAGATAAAAATGCGGTATTTCTTGACTTTAAGTTATAATGAAGTTTATCGTACAAATATACATCTATCTATACACATAATATATTTGTAACTGATCGATGTCTGTACATGGAAGATATATGAGAAAAACTATGGTTGGGGGTCTTTATTAACGCAATAGAACTCGAATCAATGATTTTTAGAATTTTTGTCTGTTTGTCTGTTTGTCGGTGCTTGTTGTTCGGTCGTTGTTCACACTAATCTCAGAAATGGCTGAACTGATTTGGTTGTGGTTTTCACTATTGTATTGTGGTAAGCTTCACTTAACATTTAGGGTATTTTTTTTCGAATCGGTTCATAAATAAAAAACGTTAATATATCTCATATGTTTTGATATGCAGAATGTTAATTAATGTATTTGACAGCCTCCGTGGCGCAACGGGTGAGAAGCCGGCTATAAAGCGAGCGGTCGCGAGATCAGTCCCTGTATCGAGTTATCTACGTCTGACCTAAAAATATTTAAAATAAATAACACCCATATGTAAGGCAACAGTCACACACACAGCCCCGACCCCACACTAAGATACTAGTTTTGTGTTTTGGGTATCAGGGACTACGAGAGACTTTCGGTCTCACAAAACCCAGACTCCGGACACAAATGTCGGTCTGTGACACAACCATTTGTCCCGGTGTGGGAATCGAATCCACGGCATCTCGTTTCACAGCTGGCAACTCGCCAGGTTATAAGTTATTAAGATGGCTAATCTATAAGGCAGACGCTTGTTGTTCAGCCCGCCGACGGTGTGCTCGCTCTTGACTGCCGTACCCGATTTTTGTCAAAAATGTATTTAACGGTAGGCAGCGGCTCTGCTGTGCTCTCGCTTTGCAGAAGTCTATGGGTGGCGGTGACTACTTACCATCAGGTGGCCCGTCTGCTCGTCTGCCTATACAGGCACTAAAAAAAAAAAATGTTCTGTCTCCAATCGGGCAAGTCAATACACCGCCAACATAATTATAAGAAACTAGATGTTGCTCGCGGCTCCGCCCGCGTGGAGGTTATTTTTGTAAGAAAAGGTATACAATCAATCAATAATAAGCATGTATCATACATATAAAACTTCCTCTTGAATCACTCTATGTATTAAAAAAAAGCGCTTCAAAATCCGTTGCGTAGTTTTCAAGATTTAAGAATACGTAGGGACGGACAGACAGCGACTGCGACTTTGTTTTATACTATGAAGTGATGATCTTAGGTGATACAAATGTATTAATATAATGTATGTTGGATGTATCTATACTATAATAAAGCTGGAAAGGCACTTTGTACATAAACATTTTTTGCAAAATTTTGATTGTCACGTGATATAGTATCGATATAGAACCCAAAACGATTGTTTTGGAATTATTGACTGTCTGTCTGTCTGTCTGTCAAGGTATCACGTCCAAAGTGCTGTATTATAGCGTAGGGCATAGTGCAGCAATACTGCAGCACTATGCTATACGCTTGCAACATTAAAAAAAGAGAGGGTTTTTTTTATCGTGGCTCGGCAAAGTGACCACACTGCACCTGATGGTAAGTGCAGTGCCGTCCAGTTATAGTATCAAGTAGCGAGTGATAATCTATCCCTCGCTACTCAATACAATCATGCCGGCCTGCTGTGTAGCTTCTTCACACTACGCCTAAAGGACCCATGATCATAGGAAGGAGGGAACACGGTAGCTGGCAAACTGTTCCACAGCTTGATGGTGCGGCAAAAGTACGAGTTTGCGAACCTCTTGGTTCGGGCTGGGGTAGTAGACACCACAAAGCTGTGGCTCCGCAAGCCAGTACGCGTGGTTCTGGTATGGAAGGGAGAGGATGGGATAATATCAAACAATTCTTCAGAGCATTCGCCATGATACAGTCGGTAGAACACGCTAAGCGAGGAAATATCCCTACGCAGCTGTAGTGGCTCCAGGCTGTTAAAGGGTTGATCGCAGCTGTCATTTTAGTCTACCTAATTAAAAATCAGAGTATAGTTGGTTGTGGTACGGACTGTCAAGACGCAAGTCGTATGTTCGAAACCAGCCCATATGGCATACACCTGTGACTTGTCTAAAGTTAAATGCACATCAGGCCAGCGTGGTGGACTAAGGCCTAACCTCGCGAGACCAAAATCTCATTAGTGGAGGAGGTCCGTGCCCAGCAATGGGACAGTGTTTAATACAGTATTATTTATATCAAGATAGTCATTTGAAATAAATAAGCTAATTAAGAAAATGCCTGAACTCATAAACATTTCCCGAGACATTTATTCGAAGGTAATGTGTAAGTAATTAGTGTACATACGCACGGGTACATTACAGTCGGCTTCTGGTGCAGTTGACTAATGCACGTTATTTCCTTGGTCAGGAATTAACTATGCCTCTGTTTTGCTCGTCTGTCTACGGAAAGGGGGCGTGAGGTGTAAGCGATGGAGTTGAAAAATTTAATACTAATAATCGCCTAGTTGTCGAAATTCTACCGTATAATTTAATTACTAGATATTGCCCGCGGCTCCACTCGCATTGGCGCTATTTTTGGAAGAATATGTATACAACCAAGACCGGGATGGTTGGCGTTCACTTGGGGAGGCTTACGTCCAACAGTGGACGGCAACAGGCTGAATATATATGTATACAATCCATGGAGGCATCTTAGACTATCATGATATATTTTGCTCTCCCATAGCGTGCATTTTTCCGGGATAAAAAGTAGCCTGTGTAATTTTCTGATCACTAAACTATGCAAAAAATCATATCCATCCCTTGCTCTGTGAAAAACTAAACTATCCCACGGGAACTGTACATTTTTCGAGATAAAAAGTAGCCTATGTTCTATTCCAGACTATAATCTATTTCTGTGCCAAATGTCAACCAGATCCGTCCAGCCGTTGCAGTTGTAGCGTGATTGAGTAACAAACATCCATCCATTCATCCATCCAAACATTCGCATTAATAATATTAGTAGCATTAAGTTTGAAAGTTAATGGGGATCTTTTGTTGACGAGTATATCTGTTTAATCAGTGAAGTATTTTTTTTCAATTTTGTTTTATTTCATCAGCTGTAGGTTCCACGAAACATAAAAACAAACTTCCTCCGACCATGTTTGAATTCAATGAGAGATTATATTTGCATATATTTATCACATTGATCTAAGTGTGTAAAGCGACTCAAGGAATGCCTTAAGACCATATATCATCGGCTTACTTTACCGACTAAAACAACCCGTATTATACCACCAAGCTGTGGAACAATATTTTCTAAAGACTATACCGCCCACACTGTAACACCCGCTATTGTAACTCCTGTTTAGTCAGGATCGACAATGGCACACATTTTTTCGACACCGAGTAATGAAACTCGGCGAGTGACTGGGAATGGTTAACTTAATAAATAAATAACACCCAAAAGTCACACACATAGCCCCGATCCCACACTAAGATACGAGTATTGTGTTGTGGGTGTCAGGGGCTACGAGAGACTTTCAGTCCACAACTCGGACACAAATGTCTGTCTGTCACACAAACATTTGTCCCGGTGTGGGAATCGAACCCACAGCCTCACGTTTCACAGCCGGCAACTCGCCTACTGCGCCACGGAGGCTGTCAAATCTGAACTGTCTTTTATCCCGCAACGAAATTAATCAAATAGAAATATAGGGAGGAGTTGGAAAGTGGAAAGAGGAGTGGAACAGTTAGCCAGCTCCGTGTTCCTTCCTCCTTCCTGGGTTCTTTAGGCGTAGTGTGAAGAAGCTACTCAACAGGAAAGTTTTACAACTGCAAATTCTTACAGAGGCTACAAAAACGCTATCGCTTATAACACACAACACTTCCTATTTCCGTCGCTCTATCTAACCACCGCAATTTAAACCCATTGTCTTAATGAAACAGGCCGTTTCTACACATTGCGCCCCCGCTTTGAGTCATTTGTAACGCAAACATTGAATTACGACCTCGACGACTGAATGTAATTATCTATTAAAAATTCACTTATACTCGTATTACGCGAATGCTTCGTGCATTTAGGGCCAGCACATACGATGTATCTAGTAGTCGCTAATTTAAATTCATTTTCACCGACATTTACTTAAATTTAGCTGGCCCCTAATGATCATAAAGGAAGTATGATATTGACTTATTCTACGTTATGTCATTCCAATTTGTTGTTTGTTCAGGTTAAGTGTTCAATTAAGTTAACAATAGTTCGGTGAAAATGAGCATATTTTGGGAAGCCAGCTACAGCGTCGGACCATTTGGATATTATATATTAGCGACAGTCATTTGATAGACTCTCTCTTTCTTGTCGTGCCTCTCCATTACTGAAGGTTGGCGGACAGTTTTTTTAATTTTTCTCGGTCTAATGTAAGTCTGAATAGCTCTTCAACAGACTTAAAGCCAGTCCACTCTCTGATGTTACGGAGCCAAGGCATTTTTCTTCTACCGACTTTCCTTTTGCCTGCAATCTTGCCCATCATAATTTAATAGCCGCCTTTTACTAAAATCCAATCTTCTTTATTAATCGTAATATAATTACGAAAAAGTAATCCATTCGAGTTAGATTAATCTGAAGATATATTTCACGTCAAGTAGTAAACATTCAGACGTTTTATTAAAAACATAATACTTGTTAGTAAAACTTTATAAAACCCTCGTGATGCCGCGAAATTACCAACGAACGCATATTAGACGAGATCTCCCCTTAAGTACGCCGTCTGACGGCTCCTTAAGAAATTAATAAAATAATAATTGCTCGCTTACGAAACGACCCTTAACCTTTGATCATCTCGATACAGTGCTGGCAAAGCACAAGGTATACAGAAATATTTTTATATTATAGATTGCTTTGATTTTTGGGTTTATTTCCGATAGACAGCTCCCGTGGCGCAGTAGGCGAGTAGCTGGCTGTGGAACGAGGGGCCGTGAGTTCGATTCCCACACCGGGACTAATGTTTGTGTGAAAGACAGACATTTGTGTCCGGGGTCTGGGTGCTGTGAGACCGAAAGTCTCTCGTAGTCCCTGACATCCACAACACAAGACTCGTATCTTAGTGTGGGATCGGGGCTGTGTGTGTGACTGTTGGATGATAATTATTTATTATTTACGTTAGGCAGCGGCTTTGCTGTGCCCTGGCATTGTAGAAGTCTATGGGCGCCGGTGACTACTTACCATCAGGTGGCCCGTCTGCTCGTCTTCCTATCGAGGCAATAAAAAAAACGTATAGAAATACGTTTTTTATGGTAGGTCTACACGTTTGTAAAATTAGTCCAACAAACGCACGACACGAATTCAAAGAGTCCTAACTCGATCTGCGTGAAATTGAGATGACTTCCAGAGACCACCTTACTGCTCCATCAACAGACCCTGATCACCCAACAGCCAAATGGTTAAAACCACTTATATGAGCCTAAACGCGATATGTAACTGCAAAGCGATATAAATGCTCTTAGTTATTAAAGACCCTTTTAACCCTCTGGTGACTTGGTGTACAGCATCAGGTAAATATTACGTAGCAAAGAAGGGACTGGGTTAAATTTTAATAAAAAAACTGCCTCTAAATAGTTCTATTTGTTAAGGCGCTTAATACGAAAACACAAGCACGCACCCATGCTGACACGCACACACGCACATACGCACACATGCTGACGCGCACGAACGCACGTACCTACGCATACACGCACGCACGGACGTACGTACATACGCAAGCATACACGCACGCACACACAAAGACAAAGTGGCTAAACTTATAAAAAACCTCTTTTTGTCGGGGGCTGAAAACATATTAACCACCTTTTTTGGTCATTAAACATAAGTAATTAAGTAAATAATATTAAAAAACATAATAACATTTTAAAACACAACCCACCTTTTTGGGGCAGTCGGGTTGAAGTGGAATGATTTCTTGGTCAAAATTATACGTGAGGTTAAGCATGTACTTTAGGTAAACCCCAGTTTGTAATATCTGCTCCCGGAGCAGTTTAATTTTGTTTACATGCCCACTCATGAAACCGCACTTAGTGATTGATGTTCGACATATTACTGGGATATGATGACACAAAATCTAAATTAACCACTAAAATTTTAATTAAAATATATTAACTATCTACTTAAATAATAAGACTGCCTCGGTTGCTCAGTTGTAATTGCGCTTACTGCTGTGCTAAGGTCTCGGGTTCGATCCCCGGGTCGGGTAAATTGATAATGAGTTTTTTTGTCTAGAAATTCTCAGTATTAGCCCGGAATCTGGAATATGTGTCCCAATCACATCATGGGACCGAAATTCGGCAAAAAGTGGGTGTACTAGTTACAACTCTGCTTACCCCTTCCGAGATTACAGGCGTGAGTGTATATGTATGTATGTTTAAGAATAATATCCATAAAAATGTCCATTTTGACTTAGTGTACTTATTATGGAGCCTCAGTACGGGCAGTCTATATTATTATAAACACACATTATACACACACACACGCAAGCACAAACACACACATTTTGATATGGCGAAAAGTTCGCTCTTTTGTGGCAAAAACCTGGAAAACCATTGCATTGGTTGTAGCTCGCACTACCTTTTTAGGACATACTGTAAGCACAAGATATAAATTAAGTATATTTAATCAGTAATTAAGGTTGTCGGAATTTTTCGTTTCAACACAGAGCCCCTTTTCAGGCTTATCATAGGCTACCCAGAAAAATCTGTTTACGCAAGAAAAACTAAAGGGAAGTTAGTAATAATAATTTATAATATGTGAGAAAAGGACAACGATAACACCAGGTGTCGACGAGCACCTAAACGTGGGTAGCAAAATTTTATTACTCGTCAAGATTTACGATCTATTTGGTACGAATCACCCTCTTGGTGAGTTGTGGATTGTCCTTGAAAAATGTTTTCCCATACTTTTTCTAATTTAAGTATTAAACTCATTTAATATTGGAGCATTTTTGTTGAATTTTAAACACCCTCGAGAAGAAAGGAAGGAGCTGAATTCACAAGATCAATAATTTGGAGGCAAATTAAATTTTTTTTTTTTAGTGCCTGGATAGGCAGACGAGCAGACGGGCCACCTGATGGTAAGTAGTCACCGCCGCCCATAGACTTCTGCAATGCCAGAGCACAGCAGAGCCGCTGCCTACCGTTGCCTAAATTAACGTAAACGTAAATTGTTATTGTTAACTTAGTTTTTATTAGGCTACTGATCTCTTCTATTAGAATCATTTGATTTAAATGAATATAACTAATAGTAACACAAATAGTCCTGACCTACACTAAGATACAAGCCTTAATAAAAAAATACATTTAAAAATATAAAATATGCACCCGCCGCGGTGCCGATGGCGAGGCCTAGGACCCAAGCCTCCCCAGCCCTGTATTATTATTATTTGTTTAACAAATTTGTTTCTCCTCTCATAGAAGGGTAAATGATGCACGGGCCAAAGTCATGTGCGTAAATTAGTAGTTATCTATGAATCCTCACTGTTCAAAAATTTGCGTGTTAAGCGACAGGTATTAAGTATTACTGCCTTTTGCAGCAGCAAGTATGTTGATGGACGGATGTGCAGTATGTTAAGACTAGTATGAAGCGACTTCGGGATGACACCCGTGCTAGACACTATTATTGGGACTGTTCGGACGTGGTTGACTTGCCATTGGGTCTTGATTTCAATCGAGAGTTCGGTATACTTGGCAATTTTTTCGGCATGTGCTGTAGCTAGATTGTGTGTATTACATATAGCTATGTCTATGAGAAAAACTGTTTTATTCTGTTTGTCTAGCAAGGTGATGTCAGGTCGGTTGTTATATATGGTTTTATCTGTTATGATGGTTCTATCCCAGTATAGTTTAAAGTTAGTGTTTTTATTATTATAAGGATTATTACTATTTTTTATATTTTTAAACATATTCAATTTCTGAGGTACTACACCATAAATGCGGGATTTTGGCCAAACATTTTCACCGGTTGAATCTTTGTTGTTATTGTTACGAAATTTTTATTAATCTTTTGGCCATTATTATTAATTATTAACCCACTACTAGGCACAGGCCTCCTCTTCTTTTGAGGCCTTAGTCCAGTAATGTTTCCTTAGTACAAATAACATTTTCTACATTTAATATATGTATTAGATATTATGCAAGTTTGTGGAAGCCTGAAACTTAATTAAGCATTTACTTATTACGCTTCTTATGGTTCCAAACATCGATGTATATCAAAAACGGACTAAAAATCTCAAAAGTACTTCCAAACATCGACAATAATAAATCCAAATCAACACAGAGACTAAGAAACAAATTCACAACTCAAAAGAGGCTAAATCAAAATGCAGGTGTATCTTGTAATCCGTTGAAGAGCCGTCAAGTACATAGAATTATGTGGGGCATGTTACAATAATCCTTCACAATCCAGTTTCGCCTTCATCCCTGTAAAGCTTGTTGGCAAATCCACTGTACGAAATAAGAACGCGTAAGCTGCTTACGTTAAAGTAAGATATAACATGTAAGCAGAATACATGCCATATTATATCATATTTTTGGAAGTTGTAAACGCTAGGCATTCAGCTCAGGGAGTGCGAAGTCAGGAAACCTCCACGTGGTGCACCCTGGGCAACGGCGGTCACGTTGACCGACGGCCGATATCCTGACAAAAGGTGGTTGACGGTTGTCGCTTGTTGCGGCGGTCTTCAATCAGAAGTCCGTGCTCATTTATTGAGCTACTCCCGAGTTCTGTCTCGGGAGTGTCGGCGGGCTCGGTGTGCGCTTACCCCGCCGCCGAGCGGGCAGTAGGGGGGACGCTCTTTCCTGCTGTCACCGTCGTAAATCGTAATCTGGTCTGGAGGTCTGTGGTCATGTCTCGCGCTCCGACTGGACCGAGGGTCTTGGCTTAACCGCCCGGGCCGCGAGGTAGAAACCCTCTATAAAAAGTCACCCCGAATCCCAAGCGGCGGCGCACCGTGAGGGGATGCATGGCCGATGGGTAGTTCGGTCTCTAGTGCGAACCCCGGCGGGGAACGTGCTGAACCCCGTGCAGAATTTGCTTACCCAGGTACAGGGGGCACTGCCTGGGCGGACCGTTTATATCCCCCATAATCGTGGGACTTAAAATGAAAAATTTAAAAACCAAAACCAAAAAAACAAGATGAAGTGGGGAAGGTGTCTATCCCGGGGGACGATAGTGACTCTGGGAAGACGGACGACGATGGGCTTCAGCCCAAGGAGAAGATTGTCGGGGCTGCTTTAGTGGTCTCGGCTCCCGAGACCAAGGCCGGGACGAGCGGCATGATGACGCGCTCAAAGAGGGCGCTAAGAGCTCGACAGCTGGACGCATCTGCAAGCGACAGCGACTTCGAACCGGCGCAAAAAGTTCTTGCTGTCTCAGTGAGTCCAGCTGTGGTGTCTGACGAAGACACCACGCCGATGGACGTATCTGGTGACCGTGACTGGCGCTTGCAGATGTCAGCCATCATCCGGGATGTGGCACACAAGTCCCGCAATATTAATGGGACAGAGCAGCGGAGGCTTAACCTCGCAGCCAAAGAGCTGTCGGAGAGGGCCGAGGAGTCAGCCTCCGCAGAAGTGGCCAGGTTGGAGGCCGAAAAGGTGGCAATGGCCCAGGAAATTGCCGCCCTCAAGGCCTCCCTTGCGGCCCAGCAGAGGTCCTTGGAGGAGTTGATGGCGACTGTCCAAGAGTTAAAAGGACAGTCGCAGCCGGCAGTCCAAATTGGAGGTGTTTCTGGGGGGGGAGGACAGCTTCAAGCGTTTTGAGCGCCGATTTTTAAACATTTTGGACACGCGCTTGAGTGATATATCCTCGAGGCTGCCCCCAGAACCCATCATGCGGCCCCCATTGGCTGCTGATAGGAGTCGAGTTCAGGCACCGCCTGCCGTCGCTGGGCCATCAAAGGCCCCACCAGTTGCTGCCGGTCCACCGGTTACTGCGAAGGGAAAGGGGCTGGGCAAGGGAAAGAGTAATGCCCAGCCCGCCCCTGTTGATGCTTCCCGTCCCCGACATGCGCCTCTCGTAGTCACTGTGCCAGCGGCACCGTCGACATCTGAGGTCTCCCAAAATCCCCCTCCGCGTAATTCCCGAAGGGGGGGCAAGAGGGGAAATAAAGTTAAAAATAGGAGCAGCACTCCCGCCGCTCAACCGCCCAGAGAGCCGCGGCCACTACCCCCCGCTCCTGCATCCATGGAGGAGGGGTGGAACATGGTAGCCAAGAAGGGAAAAAAAAATCCCCAGCCCGTGTCGAGTGCTGCGGCGGCCTCACCGCCGCAGCAGCGCCGGCCTGAGCCGCGAATACATTAACCCCGCAAAGCAGCCGTTACTTTAACGGTTATGCCGGAGGGGTTAGCGCGGGGCGTTACATACGCCTACGTATTGCGGCAGGTCCAGCAATCCGTGGATCTGGCCGGCCTCGGCATTGCTGAGACTGGGGCGCGCCTAATGGCGACGGGCGGGTACCTGTACGAGGTACCCGGCCCAGAATCTGAAGAGAGGGCCGACTCCCTTGCCGATAAAGTCAGGGAGGTATTCCGCGGGACGGAACTGGCGGACGACGTACGCGTTTCCCGCCCGTTCAAAGCCGCGGAATTGCGAATATCCGGGTTGGACGCCTCAGCCGACCCGGAAATAATAGCAACGGCCCTCGCAAGAGCTGGAGATAGCCCCAAAGAAAGTTTTAAGGTCGGGGAGATCCGCCCCGACCGGTCGGGCCTTGGTGCGGCGTGGGTGCGGTGCCCCGCCAAGGTTGCTGACAAGATACTAAAATCGGGCCGAGTGCTGATCGGCTGGGTAGCTGCACGCGTCCAGCTCCTTGAGCCGAGGCCCATGCGGTGCTACCGCTGCCTGCACAAGGGACATGTGCGGGTACGGTGCACTGAAGCGTGTGACCGCAGCGGTATTTGCTACCGCTGCGGTAAACTGGGCCACAAGGCCAAGGAGTGCTCCGCGGAGCCGCATTGCGCAGTCTGCGCAGATGCTGGTAAACCCGCGGGGCACCAGGTGGGCGCCAAGGCATGCGTCACCTCCTCCCGCCCTCGCCGCGTAAATCGTGGCCGAGGGACGGGGGTTGTGACCCAGCCAACAGCGCTCCCCGTAGAGGAGCAAATGGAGATCGCCCATTAATATGGCGCAACGTTTCCTCCAGGCGAACATTAATCACTGCGCCAGAGCCCAGGACCTGCTAGTCCAGAGCATGGCGCAGTGGTCGATACAAGTGGCTGTGGTCGCCGAGCCTTATTTTGTTCCCCCCAGGGAAGACTGGGCAGGGGACCTTAACGGTTTGGTGGCCGTCATCACTCGGGGCGCCGCCGGCTCCCCACCCTTCGAAAAAGTAGCGAAGGGATGTGTGGCGGTTCTGTTGGGGGGGGGTCTGGATTGTGGGTGTGTATTTCTCCCCCAATAGATCCCTGGCCGAGTTCGAGCACTTTCTCACTCGGCTGGGGGCCCTGGTGGTGCAAGGCAGTCAGCCTCGCCCCATTCTCGTTGCCGGCGACTTCAACGCCAAGTCTCTGGCTTGGGGTTCGTCGGTCACAAGCAGGCGTGGCGAGGCCCTGGAGGAATGGGCGATCTCGGCCAACCTGGCCGTCGTGAATCGCGGGTCGGTTAACACGTGCGTGCGGCATAATGGCGGATCGGTGGTGGACCTCACGTTCGCCACCCCAGCTATTGCCCGCCGTGTCTGTGACTGGAGAGTTCTGGTGGACGAGGAGACGTTGTCGGATCACCGATACATTCGGTTCGACGTCGCCTTGTCCCCTAACACCCAGTCCAGTGAAGGACCGACCGGCCCGCGGTCGGACGGCCCGCGTTGGTCAGCAAAACGCCTCGACGTGGAGGCCCTGAAGGAGGCCGCTCTGGCCCAGGCGTGGCTCCCTGCACCGGAAGCACCGATGCAGGTCGAGCAGGAGGCGGCGTGGTTCGGGGCAGCGATGTCGCGCGTCTGTGACGCGGCCATGCCCCGAGTTCGACGTCTTCCCGAGAAGCGCCAGGTGTTCTGGTAGTCGGCGGAACTCACGCTGTTACGTATCTCCTGCGTGGCCGCCCTCCGTCGTCTCGCCAGGCACCGTCGTCGCCGAATCCGTCTTCCCGGCGACGAGGACCAGGAGCGGTTGCTTCACGGCCTCCACAGGGAGGCTAAGAGAGCGCTGCGCGTGGCAATGGCTAGGGCAAAGTCTGCAGCTCAGGAGGAGTTCCGGGGAACTCTCGATAACGACCCTTGGGGGCGTCCATATCGCGTGGCGATGAGGAGATATCGCCCGTGGGCGCCCCCACTGACGCAGAGTCTCCGGGGCGACCTTGTCGAAGAGGTCGTCGCAGCTTTGTTCCCTGCCACTGAAGATGTCACTCCACCACCGATGGCGTCACATCCATCGACGCCATCGTCGTTGAGTTCGGCAAGGGTTATTCCGGAGGTTTCGCCCGAGGAATTTCGGGCGGTGGTGCTTCGGCTGCGGGGCAAGAAAACAGCCCCGGGTCTCGACGGTATCCCTGGACGTGCGTGGGTGTTAGCCGTCGAGCATCTGGGGACTAGGCTCCGTGGCCTGTTCTCCGCGTGCCTGGAGCAGGGCCGTTTTCCGTCTCAGTGGAAAACTGGGAAGTTGGTCCTGCTCAAGAAGGAGGGGCGGCCCGCAGAGTCGCCATCGGCCTACCGGCCCATCGTGTTGCTCGACGAGGTCTGTAAGCTCTTCGAGCGTATCATTCACGCTCGCCTCGTCGAGCATCTTGAAGGGGTCGGGCCGGACCTGGCACAGTGCCAGTACGGGTTCCGGCAAGGCCGATCGACAGTACACGCGATTTTGCGGGTCAAGGCACAAGCGGAGGATGCAGTGGCTCGGGGTGAAGTGGTGGTGGCGGTGTCTCTAGACATCGCCAACGCGTTTAACACCCTGCCCTGGGCCTGCATACTGGAAGCACTGCGGTACCACGTGGTGCCACCGTATCTCCGGCGTCTGGTGCGCTCGTATCTCTCAGACAGGTACATAGTGTATCCAGGCGCCGACAGGTGGCACCGAAGAGCAATGGCCTGCGGTGTTCCACAGGGTTCAGTCTTGGGCCCTCTCCTGTGGAACATCGGCTACGATTGGGTGCTCCGTGGTACCAATCCCGGAGGCGTCGCTGTCGTCTGTTATGCAGACGACACGCTAGTAACAGCGACAGCCAGGTCTTTCCAGGAGGCCACCCTGCTCGCCTCGTTCGCAACCGAACAGGTGGTGGGCAGGATTCGGCGACTGGGCCTTAAGGTGGCCCTGAACAAAACCGAGGCCCTTTACTTTCACGGTCCTCGGATTCGGCCACCTTTAATGCCCCACATCAATGTGGAGGGGGTGCGGATTCCCATCGGCTGTACAATGAAGTACTTGGGGTTGATTCTGGACAGCCGGTGGGATTTCCGTGCCCATTTCAAGGAGTTGTCGCCGAAATTGGTGCGGGCGGCGGGCGCGCTCGGACGCCTGCTGCCGAACCTGGAGGGACCTAATAGCCCTTGCCGAAGTTTATACGCTGGAGTCGTGCGGTCAATGGCCCTGTACGGATGTCCCGTATGGGCCGAGTCCCTGAAAGCCCGCTGCGTCGCCTTGCTGCGCAAACCGCAGCGTTTGTTGGCGCAGCGAATAGTAAGGGGCTACCGCACGGTCTCCCACGAGGCGGCCTGCGTATTGGCCGGCACCCTCCCTTGGGAGTTGGACGCAAAACTCCTCTCGTCCGCGTTCTTCTGGCGGGAGGAGGCGTCCAGTCGCCGTCAGGTGAGACTGGCCCCGAGGGAGATTGCAGCCCGGTTTCGCAGAACCGCTGTGGAGGAGTGGCATACCAGGCTGGAAAGCCCAAGTGCGGGCTTGAGGACAGTCGCGGCAGTGCGTCCTGTCCTAAAGAGATGGCTAGACAGGCGCTACGGTGCGCCAACTTTCCGGCTGACGCAGGTACTGACGGACCACGGGTGTTTCGGTTCGTTCCTGTGTCGGATCGGAAAGGAGGTGTCTGCCGTGTGCCACCATTGTGGCAACTGCCGCGAGGACACGGCCCAACACACGTTGGAGGAGTGCCCAGCCTGGGACGAAGAGCGCAGAGCTCTCAGAGCAGTCGTCGGAGGAGACCTCTCTCTGCCGGCCGTGGTGTCGTCCATGGTCGCCAGCCGGAGGTCCTGGCGTGCGGTGGCCCACTTCTGCGAGAGCGTCATCTCGCAGAAGGAGAGTGCCGAGAGGGATCGGGAACGAAATGATCCCTCCCGCCGCCAGAGAAGACGTAGGAGGCGCCGGGTGGACGACTGACCGGCGTCTCCCGCCCTGTGGAACGGGGGCGTTTGAATTCCACCACGGTAACCCCTGCCTGTCGTACGAGGCGACTAATTGGGGCCATCGGGGGTCGCGGGCTCGCAGCGGGGGGCTGTCAGCCCGAATCGATGCACTCCCAGTTTCGGAGCATCGTGCGACCCCGAGATGGACGGCAGCGCGTGTGGTAAGGCCTCGTTCGCTGTCGTTGTTCGGTGCGCGGGGGCTCCTAAGCCCTCCCATGGAGATGGGCTGCTACGCAGCACCGCGCAGGGGCGGTTCCGGCAGCAATTCTAGCACTCCTTAGAATACCCCGGGATTGCTCCGTAAGCGCCGATGAAGGCCACCGCGGGGTTTTAGCTGGTAGTGTCGGGTGGGGTGTACATAGGGGGTAGGGACTCGGCCCAGCGGCTGCCCGGATAGCCATCATCCGGGCGAGGGGGATGCTGGGTCGTAAGACCGGCTAGTCCAGCATCACCGTTTTATTCTTATTCCGCTTCCCCCCGAAGCGGGCGGTAGTAATAAAACGCTTTCCCCGCGACAACAAAAAAAAAAAGGCATTCAGCTCAGAGGCTCCCGAACTTTTTCGATATACATCTCCTGCTTACCTGATACATAATTTCTGCAAAGTCATGAATTTCAAATCTGTTTTTGACAATTGGTTTATTGAGTACCTTTAAAAGGTAAACTCATACTAATTTGTCGGGGGTCTAGAGTTGGGGTACGATGTTTGGCCGTTTTTCGGCCTTCTGAGTACTCTGACACTAGACCCTCGACCGCTTCTTCACCTTCTTGTCCATGGCGTAATGTGAAGAAGCAGGCCGGCATGATTGTGTTGAGTAGCGGAGGATAGATTGTCTCTCGCTACTTGATACTCTAATTGGCCGTCACTGCGCTTACCATCAGGTGCAGTGTGGTCACTTTGCCGTGCCAGGAATACATATAGTAAGATGGAAAGACAATATTATTGTTACGACCTGATCAAATGAGACACATTATCGTAAACCCCATTTACATCTCATGGGTCCCAATTATTTTTTCGCTGACATGGACCCATTGCAGGTCGCGGTTGTACCCCAGAGGTCGATATACACCATTTTGTGTATCATCACTATCTACAACAAAGGTTTAATACTTTTTTGGGGCCTACCAAAAAAAAGATACTCTAGTTTGTCTGTCTAGTTAGTAACTTTGTCGAGAATACCTTCATAATGCGAGTCAGTTGCCAAAGCATAAAAACTATTGGATACACTTTAGACAAGTCTGAAAATTAAAAATGTTATGCAAAATAATACAATTTTGTTGAAATTTTTTTTTTTTTTTTTTTTTTATTTATTGAGAAAACCAACAGCTGTCTTAACAATATATAAAGTACAGTTCATTTTTAACAATACATAAGCCATTTATAGGTTTACCTAGATTAACAATATATTTTACAATAAAATAAGCTAGTCGGAAGGACACACTAGATTTGATAGGCGAGTACAACAAAACATGTGCGTGTACGAGTGTGTGTGTGTGTGTGTGGTGTGTGTGTGTGTGTGTGTGTGCGTGCGCGTTTGTGCGATTGGGTGTGCGCAGAACTTATTTGCCTGTTAGCCGATTATAACGAATTTATAAATTATTGTGTTCGAGGTTATTAAATAATTTTTCCATTATTCGTTTTCTAAAAGTTGGTTTACTGTTGTAAAATAAATCTGCGTCTAAATCTGAGAAGATACGATTATATGCTGAACATGTTCTATTTAAGGGCGAATTATATGCATATTTGGTATGACTTGACTCCATGGAAAATAATTTAGTTTGCCTAGTACGATATGAAGGGGTTGAAAAGTTTATTTGTGCAAGTATGAATGAGTTATCGATAGGACCGTTGAGGATATCGTAGAGTATCATTTGATCCAACAGTATTCTGCGATCTTTCAATGGCAGATATTTATAGTGTACACACCTATCTTTATATGTTTCGTGCCGCGTTTTAGTTTTGAAGTCTAAGAATTTAAGGTATTTCTTCTGTAGTCTTTCTATTTTATCTATATATACTTGATGCTGTGGAGACCACAAAAAACTGCCATATTCTAAAATGATCCGTACATAAGAATTATACAGGAGATTTATACATTCTATATTATTAAATGGTTGGCACGTCCGCAATAAAAAACCTAGGTTTTTATACGCTTTATTTACAATGTGGTCAATATGAGTACTAAAGCTAAGTTTTGGATCCAGTAAAATGCCTAAGTCCCTTATAACTTCTACTCTTTCAATATTAATACCATTTATGTTATATGTAAAAATAATTGGTTTAGTTTTACGTGTGAAAGTTATAGTCTGACATTTTTTTACATTTACCGTGATACGATTCAGTTTATAATATGATGATAATCTATTTAGATCACTTTGTAGACTATAACAGTCGTGTATATCATTAATCTTGAGAAACACTTTTTTGTCATCTGCATACAGCACGTGTGACGAGTGTTTAAAACATGTGTAAATATCGTAAAGGTAGGCATTATAAAATAGAGGCCCTAAATGGGATCCCTGGGGAACTCCCGATGTGATATGTATAAAATTCGAACGATATCCGCCCAAAACCACAGCCTGACAACGATTTCTCAGATAAGACTCAATCCATCTCAAAAGATCTCCATGGATACCAAGCATTTCAAGTTTTCGAAGTAGGATGACATGGTCCACACGATCAAAAGCCTTTTCAAAATCAGTGTAGACCACATCCACCTGGCCGCCACCATCCATATTGTGGATAGTTTCCGTGATAAACTGTGTCAAGTTACTGACCGTTGACCTCCTCTTAAAAAACCCATGCTGTGTCTCAGGAATACCATGATTTATAATTGGATAAATACAATTGTATATAATTTTTTCAAAAACTTTAGGGAATACATTTAGTATAGAGACTGGTCTGTAATTCTCCACTTTGACCCGTGAGCCTTTTTTAAAGATAGGAACTATGTACGCCTCTTTCCATTTGTTTGGAAAATAGCCTTCACTAAGTGAACGATTAAATATAATAAATAACGGATCAGCCAAAGAGTCAGCACACTTCATGATTAAAAGAGGAGGTATTTTGTCACTACCTGGTCCCTTCATGGCATCTAACTGTTTTAAGGCCTTTAAGATCTCTTCCTTGGATAGTTGGTGGCGATAAATATCCAGGTTATTACTCCCTGTTGGTGCTGGTAAATTGACATCAAAATATGACGGTGCGGGTAAAGAGAAAACACTTTTAAAAAAGACATTGAAGGCCTCTGCTATTGCAGGGCCATCGTGGTACATGTTGTTTTCATATAATATTTTAGTAGGGTAAGTAGATTTATTATTACGTTTTGATTTAATATACGTCCAAAAGTATTTTAGATTATGTATAATAGTGCGTTGAGTTGTGTCTATATATCTATTGTAACAATCGTCATGATAAGCAGATGCCCGCGCTCGCAATAAGGAGAATGTCCTATAGTCTGCTTGATTACGAAACTTTTTCCAAATTTTGTGTGCCTTGTTCTTCTCGTTTATCATTCTAATCAGTGCTCTGTTATACCAAGGAGGTCTATTTTTTGCATGTGTAGCCACCAGTGGTGTATTTTTAGATATAATGAGGTTTAACTGTGTATAAAAAAAGTCCAAGGCTTCATCGATATTTCCAGAATATAGCTGAGATCTCCAGTCAATACTTTTGAGATCGTTATTTATTGTGTCGAAATTAGCACGATTGAAGTTATATTTTATTACAGGTATAAACTTGAGTGGAGAAATGTTTGTAGTAATATCGAATGTAAGAGGAGGATGGAAAATATCAACAGTCGTCAAGGGAGCATCAGATTGATTCACTCCTATGTCAATATTAGAAAATATTAAGTCTAATGTGTTGTTACAGCTATTTCTGATGTAAGAATATTGGTGTAGCCCATGTAAGGCTAACTCATTTATCAGACTTTCCCCAGCATTTTGAAGTGCTAAAGAGCCTTGTTTAAGATGAATAGGCCCTAGTGGACTCCAATTAATATTAAATAAGTTAAAATCACCAGCAATTATATAATACTCATCCGGAATAATAACATTAGACACCGAGTTTACGAAACAGTTAATATCACGAGCATGCGTATCGTCTGTGCGATTATATTTTGTTGATTTACCTGGTATATAGGCCGCCACGACATGAAGACAGGGATCGGCTCGGTGCATAGTGTGCATACGCATACTACTTACGTGTGTGGGTATCTGTCCGACGTGGGGGCTACTCACTCGACCCGATACCGTTATGCATAGTGTCTCGATCGCAGCGCTGGGCATAAGCCATGCGTCATTTATGAATGAGCACAATGTGCGACGAATTATTATTGCCACGCCTCCGCCCGAACACTTGCCTGTCTCCTGTAATATACGATCCCGACGGTAAACTATATATCGATTATCGCAAAATTCGCCGTCAAAAATACTTTCGTGAAACCAAGTTTCCGTTAGGATGATAATATCATAGTCGTTATTAAGAATTTCTAAGTACAAGTTACCAAGTTTCGTGCGTAATCCCCGTGCATTTTGGCAAATAAAACTAATTTCCGTATTTTATTTTAACATCGGGTTAAAAAAGTAAAATAAACAGCGATAAAACTAGTTTTATTTCAATGTGTAATATTCGCGTAAAAATAATAAACGAATAAAATTAGGAATGAAATTTATACTTAATTACATGTTAATTAAGTATAAATTTCATTCCTAATTGTGATAAATTTTCGTTTTCTCTATATAAGTCTTATTAGAATCTGCATATTCTTAATTCAACTTATTGAAAAGCACAATGATCGAATTTTCATTTCCATTTTTTTACTGCGCCCAATTCTTTTGTAAATAATAAAGAAGTTCTAAATTAGAGATCACCAGGCATCCTCGTTGCCTTTGTAAATAGGGCCTGCTCCAATATTCCTTAGTTCATTCACTTAGTGCAGAGGATTTTTACAACGCAATACACTTACGGAACCAATTTGAGAAAATCAATGTCCGAGCTTTAAGAACGGGTAGTTTTGGCGAACATGAAGCTATAATAATAAACAAAAACTGACGCAGAAAAACTAAAGCAATAATTAAATTTATTTCGAATATAATTACACCATTATGAGTAATTACTATTGCAGTTGTATAGTCATATTTTCTTCGCAGTTCGAACATCTGTTCTTTATCCTCTTTCTAGTATAAAAAGCTTATTTCCTTAGAGGTTGATGTAAAGTATACAGCTTTCATTCGATACCTGTCCTCATGTAGACTATACAAACTTTGCAAACCTGTTTCTACTCTTATTATTATTAGTCTGGTGTGTACCACTGCAGGGTAAAGGCCTCCCTACTCGCTTTTCATTTGCCAGAGATCTCCAGTCCTTTAAATAGTTATCAAGGTCATCCCGCTGGGTCTGCCGTGACGCCGTGTCATAGCCCAGCAACTATCTTATTTGTGTAGGTTAAATATAGAATTACAGTGTAACTAAATTTAATGAGAGTTCCGTATTCTATCATATTAAGATATTATTGTGTTTCAATATTTCAAAAGTATGTTATACTGCTATTTATTCTATGCGAGAATAATCTTAAAGACCAAAAGCTGATTACATCGTTGAAAGTATTTCATTACATAAATTTGGAATCAAATCTAGTTCTATCCAAAAGCATCAAGGGAAAGGTTATTTTTATTGCTATGTTTATTATTTTGCATTGTAAGTACTCCCTTAGTTAACGTTGCCATTTTTAACATCGGAATTGTTTTTTTTTGTGTAATTACATATGATGTATAATCTATCTTAAATAGTAAAACTACCGCATCCGTATTTTCTTCGATCGCAGCCCCTTTCTTTCTCCGAAGCGACGTAACCTGCTAAGGTACTAGATTCCCGAGCATCTGTTCAATTTTCTCCGCTTTACTAGATTCTGTTTTCGCCTGCAACATGTTTCGGCCTACAGATATTGCCTGGCCTATTTTTCATTATGCTAAAAGGAAAGAATTTTTTAAAGAACACGTTTTGGTATTGGAAAGATTTTGGTTGTTGTTATGGTTTTTTTTATTTCTTCAAATATAGTGAAGTCATTGTTTACAATCCTTATGGTGAATAATAAAGTAACTGGAAAATCTATGTTCCATTTCTAGTACTGAATTAGAGTGTTTTTGCATCGTATGTATTGAAATATCTGGTAACTATTATAGAAATATCACCAAGTTTAGCAGAATTTTAGCTAGAGTTTATGAGATCAGCTGGAGAAAATAGAAAACGCTTAAAAACGTTTGAGAGTTAAATAAATCAATATCATGATTTGAGATTAATAATGCAGTGGCAAATAATGTTGGTCTAAACCAGAAAATAATTTACTAGCAATACACATTTTTAAAATGGTGGATCTACTTCAGTATGAAAGAGCTGATCAAGCTAGGGTTTACTTTCTCACAGAAAATCAACGTGAAAAGCACTTTATGTCTCGTACGTTGAGTGAAATTTCAAGACTTATATTTGCTCCTTCTTTTTCAGTCCTCATTTCTTTCCTATAAAGTCGGTGAAACATCCTTGATTCTTCTGGTATTATGGATCTTCATGGTCAGTGGTCAACTATTAGGTTACAATATTATTAATTTACCAGACTGCTACCAATGTTATCTACCACTTCAACACAAAATGTTTCGATAATTTAAACCAATATAATGTTTTTGATGATATAAAAAATGGCTAAAGCAGCACAAAAGGACAGCTGAATGTACTGAAAGCATATTTCAGTACACAAGCGTTTATGACGATTTTAAACGAAATATTCACACGGGAGAAAACGAAGGCGTTTTAAAAATTCCCGCATCGCCACCGGGGTGTTAGTCAATAAATAATTTGCGTCAATACAGTTGCGCCCGAGCGGTTTTGACTGCTGTAGACGGGACACTCTGATGCGACTAAAAGTCGTTCTGTTAAAATTGGACAAAAATCAATATGACCCATTAATACGTTGCTTTTTTACAAGCAGCAGCACAACATAAAAAATTAAAATCTATATGATATTTTCGAAAAAAAAATCTAAGATATTACTATTATTACACGCAGAAAGGATTAAGTTTAGTTTACGACTAAATAACTACCTCAAGAACTGTATTTCAGATCCTCCCCAGTAGGTACACGACTCGTAAATAGGTATACTATTAGATCGAAATCTATCAAGTTGGAAGTGGTAGAGCCACGCTGTAGACATATTTGTCTATAGCATGAATGGGCCGGCTCGA
Source organism: Laothoe populi (assembly GCA_905220505.1). Classification (NCBI taxonomy): domain Eukaryota; kingdom Metazoa; phylum Arthropoda; class Insecta; order Lepidoptera; family Sphingidae; genus Laothoe; species Laothoe populi. The sequence continues at coordinate 4,422,492 of HG992161.1, read as the reverse complement.
CCGGGGTAGTTCCACTGTCTCACAGAAAACCAACGTAAAGTGACAGTTTACTGTCGCGTTTCGTATGGCAAGTGAGATATCCGGAGACCCAGATTCCCCTTTCCCGTCCCTAATCCCTATTCCTGTCCTTTAGGCCGACAGCGCATACATGATACTTTCGGTATTGTGGATGTTCATGGGCGGTAGAGATCACTTAACATCAGGTGACCCACTGGCTAGTTTGTCGGACTATACTATAAAAAAAAATAAAAAAAAAATATCAAGGTATAAAATATTCACCTAGCAATTGTTTTTAACTTCTTGAGTAATATAAATATATTTTATACTTGTCTTTGAAGGCATTCGTTGCTGGCTATTTGATGCGATGTAGCTATCGTCGCCGGTGGACCTCAGAAATTCTGCATATACCAAACCAAACCCTACCCTGAAATATTTATCATCAAGTATCGTGTCTGCAAACTGTTACAAGTTAGGAGCCTCTAAAAAGTTTGCTTACACTTTTATTTATTTTTCACCATTTCCAAACATCAATTTTACGGGTGCCTCAAAACTTTTTTGTTTGTTAGTTTGTACTGGGTATGTCTATGTAAAAACAATGAAGAACCGAAATTCGTCTTCCCTTGGGACCTTACACGTGTGTTGAGGTAAAAGTTTATTCTTTTAGAAGAGACTTCTTTATAAAATTCCTACGCATGTGGTGAGTAACGAAAGGAAGTATGTTATAAGTTTATGGCATTGTTCTTTTTAATGTCTAAATCAATATAAACGCAGTTTTTATCAGAAAGAGAAAGAAAGAAAAGAAATTTGTCCCCCGCTACTGAATGCAATTATGTCAGCCTGCTTGTTCACACTACGCCATGGGCAAGAAGGTGAAGAAGCGGTCGAGGGTCCTATGTCAGAGTACTCAGGTAAAAAAACGCACAACGGTTAAACATCGTACCTCAACTCTAGATCCACGACAAACACCCGATGTACACTGGCTGACCCGACCTGGATGAATACGACACACTTGCGTATCTCAAATCTATACTATTATATAAAGCTGAAGAGTTTGTTTGTTTGTTTGTTTATTTGAACGGGCTAATCTCAGGAACTACTGGTTCGAATTGAACCAATCTTTTAGTGTTGGATAGCCCATTTATCGAGGAGCGCTATAGGCTATATAACATCACGCTATGACCAATAGGAGCAGAGCAGCAATGAAAAATGTTGCAAAAACGGGGAAAATTGATTCCTTTTGAGAGCTTCCGTTGCGTACGCTGCGTTAACGGTTAAAGTTACATAACAATCATGTACGACGAAATTGTTCCTCTTAAAAAGTCCGTGATATCATATGTCTATCTATTTCGGTTGGCTCACTATAACCTTTTTAATGGTTATCGAATTTGTTCTGAAACAATGCATTATTTGGAAAGGGGGTTTTATAAACATGGTATTAATCCTTATCCAAATAAATACTTTATTCATCACAAGTATTTAATTTTGAACAAAGTTGCCCTTTACGTCATTTGATTTCAATGAATATCTTAGGAGATATAACAGTTTTAAAATATCTCCGCAGCAAAATTAATATTGTTGTTTGTATGTCTGTTTCTTACCTTTTCATGACTAAACAGGTGAACGAATCCTAATGAAATTCAGTAGAGGGATAGATTATATCATATGGAAGGACATATGGTATCTTTTGTCTCAAAAAAATATCTTGAAAGGGGTGAAATAGAGGTTAAAAGTTTGTATGGGCAATCCGTAATACTTCAACTTAGGGATCTGAAAATTCATATTTAGGCTTTTGGTAAAAAATAAAGAAATACGTGTTTCAACGTTTTTACCAAATCATCCCTTAAAGGGCGAAGTGAGGAGTTAACTTATGAGGTATTCTTTAAATGTAATCTCAAGCTTCAGGCACAACACTTTTTTTTTGTCGCGGGGAAAGCATTTTATTACTGCCGTCCGCTTCGGGGGGACGCGGAATGAGAATAAAACGGTTATACTGGACTAGCCGGTCTTACGACCCAGCACCCCCTCGCCCGGATGATGGCTATCCGGGCTGCCACTGGGCCGAGTCCCTACTACTTATGTACACCCAACCGGACACTACCAGCTAAAACCCCGCGGTGGCCTTCTTCGACACTTACGGAGTGATCCCGGGGTATTATAAGGAGTGCTAGAAGTTTAAATTAGGAGTTGTGCCAGTCTAGCCATCTAGACAGTCACAACACCTGAGATTCAGGACGATCGCTATAGGTGTCTCAGTGCAGAAGATAACTCCTTGCATTGATACTTCTGCTCCCGAAAATAACCTAAACGGGGGCGGAGCCGCGAGCAACAGCTAGTACAATATATACATACAAATATATATGTTTAAATGAAAATATATACGTTATAAATGATTTAATTATTATCTGTTACAGTTAAATGGGTTTTACGTTGATATGAAACTGTACAATAATATCTTAACGTTTCTGTGTATATCACTAGATGTCGCCCACGGCTCCGACCGCGTGAAGGTATTTTTTTGAAGAAAATGTACACAATCCATGGAGGCATCTTAAATTATTACACCTTTCTATATTTTGCTATCCCATAGGAAGCGTGCATTTTCCGGGATATAAAATAGCCTATGTCATTTTCTGATCGCAAAACTGCCACTATGCAAAAAAACATGTCGATCCCTTGCTCTGTGAACTGAACTTTCCTACGGGAACTGTTCATTTTTCCGGGATAAAAAGTAGCCTATGTGCTATTCCAGACCATAATCTATCTCTGTGGCAAATTTCCAACCATCCAAACATTCGAATTTATAATATTAGTAGGATTGCATAATCATTTTGTAGATACGCATGACCTAAGTTATCAAGGTAATTCCAGTAATTGACATCAATGAACTCCGTTAAAATAGAATAAATGTCAATAGTGAAAACCCCAGTCAGATGGTACTAAATAATAAATTGGAATTTTATATCATTTGTTTGCAGGTTTGTTATCATAATTAATAAACAGGTTTTTTCCATAATAGCAATTAAGCTGAACTCTTAGTATGTAACAAATGTACTGCTGCTATTTTGTAAAAAAAATTACTCAATTGGCAAGTGAATATCTTTAGAAGCAGTCTTATGTACGTTCTATTGGGAAGCTTTAGTTCTCTGTCTTAATAAGTATATTGACGTCAACGTAATGTCTACAAATTAGTAGTAATGGCTCACAATTGACAGATTGCGTGGTGCAGCGGGCGATTAGCCGGCTTTAAAACGAGCCGGGTTCGATTCCCACACCGAGACAAATGTTTGTGTGACACAGATATCTGTTTCGGGTCTGGGAGTAGTGGAAATGTACAAATGTGTAAAAAAAACTGTACAATCACGACCGTAATTCCCAAAGGGGTAGGCAGAGGTGTAATCAGTATACCCACTTGTCGCCGATTTTATTACGCTCCCACAATGTGATAGGGGGCGAGCCTATCGCCACACCGGGTACAATTCTAGGGTCCAGGATGATATTGAGTATTTCTAAATAGTAAAGCCCAATATCACTTCACCCGACCCGGGGATCGAACCCAAGACATCAGCACAGCAGTCGTACCGCATACACAATTTCATCTACGCCACTGAGGCAGTCGACTTAACTACACTTGAATAGACCTGGTTTCAACTTCAACACCTTTCAGCCCCAATAGCAGGTAACTTACTACTAATCTAGTAGTAATCTAGACTAGTAATGTAATACATACTAATACTATAAATGCGAAACTTGGTTTTTATGTTACCTTTTCATGACTAAACGGCTGAACGAATTGTGATGAAATTTGGCACGAAGATAAATTATATCCTGGAGAAGGACATTTTCTTTCTCAAAAAACAATCTTGAAAGAGGTCAAATAGGAGTTCAAAATTTGTATGGGAAATCCATAATTCCTCAAGTTAAGTATCGGAAAATTCATAATTAGGCTCTTGGTAAGAAATACGATTTTCTAATTTTTTGAAAAAAAAATTTATACTAACACTAATACTATAAAATTTAACTCTGTTTGTAAGTAAGTGTTAGTCGAGGGATCTGAGAATAACATAGGCTTCTTCTTATCCCGGAAAATGCACGGTTTATATGGGATAGCAAAATATAGAAAGATGTTATAACTTAAGATGTCTCCATGGATTTTATACCTCTTCTTTCAAAGATAACTGCCACGCGGGCGAAGCTGTGGGCAAAAGTTTGTTGGTAAATAATCCAAAATAATTCTAAGTCGCTATATTTAATACTAGCTGTTGCTCGCGGCTCCGCCTGCGTGGAGGTTATATTCGGGAGCAGAAGTATACAATCCAAGGAGTTGTCTTCTGCACTGAGGCACCTGTAGCGATTATCCAGCCTCTCAGGTGTTGTGCCTGAATCTTGAGATTGCATCTAAAGAATACCCCATAAGTTTAACCTCACTTTGCCTCTTTTAGGGATGATTTTTCAAAAACGTTGAAACACGTATTTCTTTATTTCCTACCAAAAGCCTAAATATGAATTTACAGATCCCTAAGTCGAGGAATTATGGATTTCCCATACAAATTTTGAACTCCAATTTGACCCCTTTCAAGGTTGTTTTTTGAGAAAAAAGATAGCCTATGTCCTTTTCCTGGATATAATCTATTCCCTTACCAAATTTCATTACAATCCGTTCAGCCGTTTAGTCGTGAAGAGGTAACAAACAAACAAACATAGTTACTTTCGCATTTATAGTATTAGTATGGATATTATAGAAGAACATCGTAACATTTGAAGGATCATTCACATTGTCACGAGAACAATCATGTCAGAATAAAACAGTATCTTTGATTTATTGAAGTTATAAGAAAAGCAGACAATATTTTACGACACAATAGAAATGTTTTCGTTATAAAAATCTTAAGTGAGCTATCGTAAAGAATTTGAGAATTTTATGTGTTATGTGTACTAAATTGTGTTTATGTTTCGTACATACATATACACTCACGTCTGTAATCCCTAAAGGGGTAGGCAGAGGTGTGACCACCCACTTTTCGCCAAATTTCCGACCCATAATGTGATGGGGGCGAGCCTATCGCCATACCGGGCACAAATTCCAGACTCCGGGCTAATACTGAGAATTTCTAGATAGAAAAACCCAATATCACTTTACCCGACCCGGGGATCGAACCCGAGACCTCAGCACAGCAGTCGTACCGCATGCGCAATTACAACTGCGCCACCGGGGCAGTCGGTGTTTCGTGTATTATTTATGTTTCGTGTAGGGATGAATATGGATTATGTTTGGATAAAAATTTATATATATTATATTTATCACTCATATCTGGTACTTTGGTATACCTTTTTATGAGCCAGCAGCTTACCATGTGCAAGTGGTCTTAACTGCATATGAACACTTATAATACTAGGATAATTATAAATGATTAACCAAGGACCGTAAGATGATGGCGGATGAGAAAGTTAGCATCATGGTGTCGAATCTGCTCATCAAACTTGAGCTGATTAATTATTTAATTTTATTCAGCCTACGTAGCTAACCGAAGGGGTGGCCAGGCTGTGAATTATGGGGATGTGGGTTCGATTCCCGTACCAAGACAAATGTTTGTGTGATCCCCAAATATTTGCTTCCGGTCTGGGTGCTGTGGGACATTAGTCCCTTGTAGTTCTTAATGCCCACGACACGAGATTCTTAGAGTGGGGTCAGGATTATGTGTGACTGTTAGATGTATTTATTTTGATTTAATTAGTTTGGCATTTAGGAGGGTTCATGGATAAACCGAAATCTTTAAACCGATTCTTATTATACCTGATCACCTTGTGCCTATCAATATCAAGCTATACAATAATTTAATTTGAAAATAAAACAAATTTTACGGTTTTTATCACGGTAGGCAGCGGCTTTGCTGTGCCCTGGTATTGCAGAAGTCTATGGGCGGCGGTGACTACTTACCATCAGGTGGCCCGTCTGCTCGTCTGCCTATCGAGGCACTAAAAAAAAAAGGTTTATTTAACTTTTTAACCCGACGTTTCGAAGACTTTACAGCCTTCATGCTCACGGGGCAGACTGAGTTATATGTCGTCGAAGTATAGTGCAATGATTATATTTTATGTGATTATTTAAATTTCCTTGAATACGGTTAAAATAAAAATTTAAAACATACTATACATTACGTGACTTTATTTTTTATACAGTAAATTAATTTCCTTCCACTGTATATGTCATTATTACAAGAAAACTCACAGGTGTATTTCTTCTCTTCAAGAAAATTTATATTATTATAAAAAATAGAGCCGCTGGAAATTATAGCCTTATAAAAACCTGTCTGCAACTTATCTCTATTACCTAAAAAAATCTGCAACCTATGTCTAAAGTTCTGCTCAAAATTCTGCATACGCCCTGTGAAATAAATAGTAAATGGTTTTAAAATGCTAAAATTATTTCACGTCTTAAAGCTATATTTCTTTTCAAATTTCACGTCATAAAACGATATGGTCTCATAACGTCTATGATTGTGAACATAGTGTTACACTCTGTTGCAATCAAATTTATAAGTTTGTCTCTTTACGACTCTGCAAAGAGTAGTGTACTTGAAGTTTAGTACACGTATTGCTAAATACATTATTTTGTAAACCACTTCGTCAATCTTAGTTTTCAGGAATTATTAAACAATTTTTGAGGGTCAAAGGAGAATTAGGCTGGGTGTTCTTCTCGTTTGGTAATCAGCTACTCGTCCGCTGCACGACGGTGGCTATCAATATAAATAACATCCAACAGTCACACACATAGCCCCGACCCCACACTAAGATAAGAGTCTTATGTTGTGGGTATCAGGAACTACGAGAGGCTTTCGGTCTCACAACACCCAGACCCTGGATACAAATATCTGTCTGCCACACAAACATTTGTCCCGGTGTGGGAATCGAACCCACGGCCTCTCGTTTCACAGTCGGCTACTCGCCAACTGCGCCACGGAGGTTGTCAAAAATGTAGTACATAAATCGAAGGAACGAAATACATTTTGTAATTATGATGATCAAGAGACAATACTGTGTTAATATAAATTTAACAGCTTTTATAAACATACTTCCAAATGTTGAGTAATTTAATTTCATTACATATATTTTCTATGTTCGCCCTCATAACAGTAAATTTCAGACTAAAAACTCAATTTTATCACGATTAAATATAGTCTATATACACTTAGTCATAATGTAGCCTTTTATTCTCATTCTCAGAATCGGATAAAGTTGTTCCATGTATAACAAACAAATACAATATTCTTCTTTACATTTTTCTTCACTCTGTTTTTTTTAGGTTTACCTTAGATAAAAAAAATATGTTAAAAACGTTTTTCGAATTCTTTTAGCATAATTTCTTTAATTACGTAATCAAAAGAAGCTGTAGATATTAAATAAACACAACTAACATTCGTAGAGGAGACGTCTAATAATTTGAATTCATGTTTACATTTAATTCCAGTTTTAATTTAACGGACATAATACAATTTCTTACCAAAAACATCACATTTCAGTCTATTCACCGTCCACTTCACGAAATCAGTGCATTTTTCAGCAATAACACAGCTGTTTTTATCACCGCACCATCCACAGCCGTATTCTGGTGGTAGCATTCTGCAACCCTCACAATCCGTAGCCAGAGTTTCACAGCGGTAGACTATCACAGGAATCTCGTTGGAAAACGGTTCAGCACCACTCCAAATTAAATTTAATATACCTGTTTCAGTATCTGGATGTTCTTCAACACTCAAAGTAAATGGATAGCAATAAACAAGCTCATTTAACAACATACCTTTCAAGTGTGTGAGTTTCTTGTTAAATTTCAACTGGCATATTATTTCTGCGTTGTAAAATGCAGGATCAGGAGTAGATATCTCTACTTTTATATGCCTTCTAAAGCCAGATGGTATTAGGATAGGTCCTTTATGGCTAATGTATGGGCAGCTATTTATAGTATTTAAATCTCTTTTGATGTACGGGCATAGTTGTTCAGAGTTACTGGTACATCCAAAATTATAGCACCAACCGCATTCATACCAAAGGCTTTTGACGCACTCATGACAAGTTTGGAAGCTGCGGCAGTAGAAAGGGTTTTTGCTGCGAGTTCCTTCACGATCTACTGATTTTATAAAGTCGCTAACTTTGGCAATATCATCTTCGTTGTATTTAGAAGAAAAATCTTCAGCGTGAGTATTTGTTTTAATATCTTCTAGGAACCTTTCAAAATCATCTTTTTGTGATTTCAGTTCTTCTAATGCTATTAATATTAATAGAATTAATAGAATAATAAAGTCGCTGTGAGGCATTGCGACCTTTCGGAAAGTTTCTTTGGAAATGACAAGATCATCTGTTATTTTTGCATTTATATCGTGTTTTATTTCATAAATATTTCAGTTTGTTCAACTTAACAGGAAATTATGTAAATAGTTCGTCAAACCGTGGGAGGAATAATTGTAACACAATTATTGTTTTCGTTCTACGTTTTCTATTCCCACGGTTTCTTTGATCAATTATTTTATAGTCTATTTCGAATATAATAGGGTAGTTGACACGATCTTTTTTAATATTTGTATCAACAGAGATTTTACTTAAAATCTAGTATTGAAACAATTTTATACAACATGTAACATGATTAATGCACACTCTGAAAGTAGTTTGTTCAGAATAAGCAACTGAATCGATCTCAAAAGTTTTTCAATAGACGGTTTTTTTTTTCAAAAAGAATTTACACTAAAGTAAATAATAGTAACCCTTTAATTTAGCGTTCAAGACAAACGAAACCAAAACATAAACATAACTCGATGCGATAAAGATAAAACGAACACTTTAAAAATTAAAAAAACAATATTTATATTCATCGCAGTCTAATTTCAATACATGAATTATGATTGTAATAATATTTTTAAGGGATGACGCCAGTCTGAGGATGTGCGTTATTCCCGTTACACGTAGTATATTTTCCCTAAAATAAGCAAGTTAGAAGTTATTTAAATCTTGTCGAAGGGTAACTATCAAATGAAGAAAAAGGATGCACGATATGATTTATGACGTCACCGCTCCGAATGGACCTACTGATTAAAATAATTTTTGCGGCTTAATATTGATTCTGTTTTAACAAAATTATTTTATTCAGTATTATTTTTGGTGACAGATCTATAATATAAAAAGACTAGACCATTTATTATTATAATAAACATAGCGTCTTATCATTTTCAATTTCATTTCAGCATTGCCCAGAAAGAAAATCTAATCAAATGATGTAATTTAAAAACTTTTGTTAAATAAAACAGAGCCATTTTATTTTCTAGGTAACATTGCAAGAGTAACTTATAGTTGACTGAGGACCTCGCAAACACAGAAGCGGATTTGGTGCCATCTTGTACAGTTGTAACGAAAAAGTTTCCATCGCATTGTTCAACTTGGAGCTCTGTTAATCTGTTACATTTATGTTTACTTCTGAGACAATCTAGAGTGGATTTGTTAAAGTACCGTCTCGGAACGGCTGATAACTGTGACAGTTCTTTTTTATTTAGAAATATGTTTTGAAACAAACGTGTTTCTTCGTTATTGTTATCGCTGTTCTTGTATGGAGAATATAAAACAAAATATTTTCTTACATATAAAGTATGCAAGGTAGATAAGGTATTGTGCATTAGTTATTATATTATTTGTTTTATTTATATTAGTTACTATATCGTTTAATAGTAATGTATAAATCTAGAACAACAAGTTACGGTATACGACATTTTATTTTATTGAGTCAACTGTTTCACTTCACAGTATTACTAAAATCTTACTATCTAGTCGAATTAGTTGCTGTCCTATTTGCTATAGTTGCATTTCCAGCGTCTCCTATTGTTGTTGCTTCAACACCACCTAACGTTGTTTTTTTGTCACCATCTTTCTTCGTTGTAGTTTCATCAACTCGTCCACCTTCGCGACTAGCATTGTCTTCGGTGATGGGCTGTTCTTCGGAAGATGTTAACGGCCGTTTTGTAGTAGTTATCTTCACTGAACTACAGCCTACGTATATATTAACTGATATGGGAAAGTTGTATGAGGATGTGATTTGTAGTGTAAGATATTTTTTACCAAGACCGCCTCGTGTGATTTGTACTCTAGGACCGTTGCCCACTCCTAAGCGATCAACTACTCGGAAAAATGCAATCTGAAAAGTAATGCAAATGCAAGTACATTAGTCTGAAGCAAGTTTAGCCAGAAGAACTTTTAATTAAAAATGTTTAATATCTTTTCGATCTAGGTTTCAGCGTCAAAACATCACAATTAGCATACAAAGTCGCCATATTCTTTTGATATGAATTTGGAAACAGATTAAAATTTGATCAAAGATAACGCAATTTTAAGTGACCCATGAATACCAATTTTTAGTTAATTCATATCTTAGTCTCAGTTTCTTTCACTAATACTGAATGTTGACCACATTTAGTATCAGTGTCAATTAAATAAGAAAATTGGACCTCAGCATTTTGTAACATTATCTCTTTAACAACATATTTTACTGATTTGTGGATACTTGATACAAATTTTAGTGTTTAGAAGATAATGAGGTGTCCTACTTTTGCCTATATCAATATAAAAAAAAATTGACCTAATTTTTAAACCAATTTTGATTGCATTTTCGCAAAAAAGTTTAATTTTAATATTATTTTTGCTTGCATATCGTGTAATGTACAAAATTAAACACAGAAAACTAGTCTAATATGGTGACCAGTTAGAGATGCGACGTCCCTTTCCAGGAACTTTAAGTGATATGTAGCCAGTTTTATGTGTCAAGCAAAATTGGTCTATAGGAGATCAATTATAACATGTCGTTATTATAAGAACACTTACGGGACACGTAAACAGTCTTCCATACTTTGCAACAGCATACCTAAACGGTCGTCTTTCCTTGTACAGACGATCTTGGGCCACCAAGAAATCATTTTTCTTGAACATACCCACATAAAAATCGCGGCATATCGAAAAATTAACCAAAAACAATAAAACTATGAAATAAGTGTTCATATTCAATGTGATAAACACATTATGTGAAATGGCGACACAATGAGATTTTAATTTGGTGATTAATTCACACTTATTAAAGTTGTAATCTTTTATTTTATTACATTATTAAAAGTGCGGCTTTTATTGCGAGATAATGTTTGTTTTACTATCGATGTGAAATTAAAAACCTAGATTGTCGTTTTTCGAATATTGAAGTAATTGTATATCGCTGTACAAAATAAGGTAATTTGTTGTGTTTAATTCTGTACATTATTTGATATGCAACCGAATATAATACGCAAAAGAAACCATTTTGTAAAATCAAAATTGCTTAAAAATTAATAATAATAATTTTACTAGCCCTGTATTAAACATTGTCCCACTGCTGGGCACGGGCCTCCTCTCCTAATGAGAGGGGTTAGGCCGTAGTCCACCACGCTGGCCCAATGCGGGTTGGCAGACTTCTCATACCTTCGAAAAATTCTCAGATATGCAGGTTTCCTCACGATGTTTTCCTTCACCGTTAAAGCAAGCAATAATTAACATTTTAATACACACATAACTTTAGAAAAGTCAGAGGTGTATGCCATTTGGGTTTCGAACCTACGACTTTCGTCTTGGCAGTCCGTACCGCAACCAACTAGGCTATCGCTGCTATTAAAAAAATTCACACAATATTTTAAATATTGGTATGAGCAAAAATGGGCGCGTAGTAGGAACATCTTACTGTCTCCCTCGCACAACGGCAAATAATAATAATAATGGCCATTCTGAGAGGTGACGTCACGGCTCATATCATACATTGGTTTACTGTCATTTGTCAATTACCCCGTCCAGCAGATTCAGATTGAATATATTGAAACTTATCATAGCATTTTTAAATTTAATATTAATTAGCTTGCTCGTTAAACAACTATGCCGCTCCTTTCATAGCATTGGTAGCTTTTATCCAGCAGGGGAAGTGTAATTCGGGGCTGATATTGATCTAAATGATTTTTTATACATACATGCGCACTAGGTACAGGTAGGCAGAGATGTAACCAGTACACCCACATTTCGTCAAGCTCATTACCATCCCATGATGTGACAGAGGGCGAGCCTATCACCGTACTGGACACAATTCCATACTCTGATAATGAATATTTGGTGAAAGAAAAAAACAATATCACTTTTACCCGAACCCCAGATCTTAGCACAGCAATCGTACCGCGTACGTAATTACAGCTGTCTGTCTGAGGTAGTTAATTTAAAAAAGAAATTATCATACCGTCTCAACGGGAAACTACTCATCATATTGATTAAGTGAAGAGAATGTCATGTCACATATTTTTTCAGTCGACAAAGGCATCTCGGTCAAAGAGAAGCCAATTTGTTAAATGCGGTATTTTGGTATTATCTCATTGATGAATGATGAGCTATCGGAGTGGATCCATCAGCTTAATCTAATGAGATTTATATGGGATTTGATCTTCTTTCAAAGCAAATGTCGAGTAGATGTTATAAGTTTATTCATTTGCTTTTGATAAATGATGTTAGTTATCTAGAAACTTAAATATTTCCTTATCGTAGCTACATAATGATATCTTAATATGAAGTTCACAGCTTATCTTAAATAAAGAAAGGCTAAATGATCTAATTGTTTTTTTTTAATCGTTTTTACAAGGAGTTAAAAAATGTGCTACATCAGTGCAACAATTGAACGTAATGGCTATAACTTAGAAAGCCCTAAAAATTCACAATGGACAATTGTAATTAGAAGAAATATATTAAAATTCACATAACATACCATAGTAATTAAATAACTACTTTCCATAGCTATTACAAACTAAACTAGAAAGACCATCTCAAAACTTCTCACAGCAAAATTGACAGAACCATTATTCGCTGCACGTTTAAACACCTGTGACCTGACCCAATGCAATGTGCAATAAATAAAAATTTCCACGGCAAATGGAAAATATTCCCCCAGACGGGCGTTAGTTGTCCTGAATGTTGAGCAAATATATTAGAAAATTTTATTAAGCTCGCACATGTGTGTGAAGTGCCTCGGAATATGATAAACAGAAAATATTGCGCTTCACACAGGTATTTCGATATTACAGATTCTGTAAATGCAGAATTGCATTGCTTGTAGGGCTTTCAAATTCTATTTCTGTACCAGTTTGCTCTGCTGATTACTGAATCAGCAAAGCATATGTAGATATGGTTAGTTCACAATCATAGAATAATAATTGGTAGTTTGTTTTATAACAAAAGACCAGCAATTGAGCAAATGCGTCACATTATAGCAAATTATCTTCACCTCCCAAAAACACAAATCTAAAAATATATTAACGCGACAACTTTCTTACGCTCATCAGCGATTTCTATGGCATTGTGATTATGGGTTTACTTCTTACCATAAACCATTCCATTAGCTTTCGCCTATAAAATATCCCAAACCTGTCATGTTTCTGGGTCTACTGCTTTCATATAACCCTAGTCTAGTAATAGATATAATCCAATAAAGCGAACAAATACTCTTGAGTATCTAGAGTACTTGAAAAATTGCTTACTTAAAATATTGATATAAACAGAAGCAAAAATCAAACGAATATATGAATCTGACGCGTGATCAGGCGATCACTTAAGTCAGCAATATGTGATTGATGGACTAGTTGTACTCTTCAATCAATCATGTTACGATACTGTCCGAACGATTTAGTGTTGAAATATTCGAAAATATTTGTATCTGTTCGAACATTTCTATTGTTGATGCACCAATCAACTTGGAGTTACCCATTTGCTCGTTTAAAACATGTGATATATTACAAAAAAAAATGAGTAATGATAGTTTATAAGTTGTAACATTATGCCCGTGTTGTGTAACTTTTAAACACAATACCATAGCTTTGTCTATTTTACGTGACAGCTTATGTGTCACAGTCACAGTTGTATTTTCTCTTATGGCAATGGTCACCGTGTTCTGTGTAATGTACTAATTTATCATAATAACCTAGAGCCGTCAGCCCGTAAGAAAGAAATCCTTTAAAAGTGGTAGAGCCACGCTGAAGACATATTTGTCTACATCATGAATGGGCCGGCTCGACCGGGGTAGTACCACTGTCTCACAGAAAACCAACGTAAAGTGACAGTTTACTGTCGCGTTTCGTATGGTAAGTGAGATATCCGGAGGCCCAGATTCCCCCTTCCCTTCCCTAATCCCTATACCTTTCCTTTAAGGCCGACAGCGCATACGTGATACTTTCGGTATTGTGGATGTTCATGGGCGGTGGAGATCACTTAACATCAGGTGACCCACTGGCTCGTTTGTCGGACTATACTATAACAAAAAAAAAGTCTTTTACAATTATGAGTTCTGTGGTCGGACTACGCCTATGACTATTACTAACTAAAACATTTCTGGAGTGTAACAAGTTGCAAAACCTATACTGTGGTAGCCTATTGAGATTTTGACTTCTTAAGTCTTAACAATCATCACCTGAATAATAATAAAAAAAAATTAAGATCCAAAGTTCTTAAGTTCAATGAGAGTAACAGTACATACTTATACCCTAATGTAACAGGTAATCCAGTTCCAAATTCCTTTAATATTCCTATATTGTCTTCCTAAGCGATATTAGAAATACTTTCAGCATAACATTACGACTTACACTTCCATATAAAGGCGATACTCAGACATGATTGTGTTGTTAGAACCGTCAAATCCGGCTTTCACACTAATGTGTTTATTTATAAACCATTTCCCTTCACTCATCGAAGTGGAATGTACGATTTGATATTTCGACTTTTACCGCAGCGATAAAGTGGTTTTTACCTGAAACAACTGATCTCCGTCGATATTTTGATTAGTGGAGATAAGTATTAGGAAAGGGTTGTTGCTGAGCTTCGAATTATTCGTACCATCAAGAAATAAAAAAGAAATTTGTGCTAGTTTTCAAATTGCATATTCTGTGGTTTCGTATATTGACGTAGGAATTCAAATAATGAAAATATGATTTTCTGGTTTTTGTTGTTGCTTTTGGACTTCTTCAATACTATTAAATATGACGTTGCTTCAACCATAGTTTACTGAGATTATGTGACTGTAGTAGTATTTATTCATCATTAAATTTAACGTTAACGCATAGTTTCAACTATGGTCACATTTTACTATTTGTTGTTATAAATATAGAGAACAATCAAATTTCACTATTGTTGAACAACTATAAATGACTATGGTAAAATACTTTAACGATAGTCAAAACTTTACTACGGTTGATACAGTAAGGCCTAAGGACCATATTATTTCATCAAGTTAATAGAAGCGCATATATTCAAGCATACATACATATACACTCACGCCTGTAATCCCCGAAGGGGTAGGCAGAGATGTAACTACAGTACACCCACTTTTCGCCGAATTTCGGTCCCATAATGTGATAGGGGGCGAGCCTATCGTCATACCGGGCACAGATTACAACGTATGCGCAATTACAACTGCGCCACCGAGGCAGTCCAAACATGTTTAAACATGTTAATATTGAAACATGTTATCAATAATTAATATGTCTAGGAAAAAATATTTCAAATTAAAATTCTTAATTTTTATTCATGACTAATAAAAACTGTTTTAATTTAATAAAACCGCTGCTTCTTCTAGCGTTTTAATATCCCTTATGTTTCCAAAGGGGTTGTGCTGCGAATGTTAATGGAGTGATAGGACTCCCTAATGCTACGGAGGGTGCATTTTTGTATGCACTTGTATTGCCGGATTACAACTAAATGGTCTTTTTCATATCATATTACAAGTCACGATTTCCACATTAGTTGTTGTTAGAATTTTTTCTTTTGTTACGTATAAATTAAGGAGAAGGTGATATCGTAGTTAATAACCATAGAATTGTTTGATGATTGTGCTAAATTATATATATTTTAATTCCAGTTTAGATAATCTTCCATGTTATGATTATTGGAAATAAGCATGATGAAAGTCTATCCACTAATCTTTATCTATATATTTGTACCATGAACAAATCACAATAAATAAAATCAAAATCAAATAATTACTGAATCTGTGAAATACATTATTTAGATTCAGTCAATCTTTTTTACTCTACCGCCAGTTCGGAACCCAGTTTCACTGAAGAACAGGCAAGAAACTCTAGCGTTACTCTTTTCGAACACCGGGTAACAATATTTGGTTATACAATTAATATACGATTTAAGTTTAGGTACATTAGATTAGAGATGATATAGATGAGAGCTCAATGTATGTTGATTAAGATAATGAAAACCAAATTATAAAATTAGGAACGGGTCTTAATCGCGCAATACTTTAATGACCACGGCCGATGCAACTCGGTCGAAACGTCGGGAAATAATTGTGGTATTTATACCATTAAAGTATTGCGCGATTAAGACCCGTTCCTAATTTATAATATGTATTCAAATCGCGAGTCTAAAAACATTTAATGAAATCCAAGATCTGTGTATACAGTTTATTAAGTAACATAAATGTTTCGGAGAAGTACTTCTTAATCTGCAATTAGCAACAAGAAGATTGACAACGTTGACTACCATCCTAACAACCACGACAACTCTGTCAAGATTTCCCGACATAGAAGATAAATATTTCCTCAGAAAAAACCTTATCAAAATACTGTCGTCAAGGCAATCGTGACTACTGAGTTACTAATGAACTAATTCATTTTTTTTTAGTGTCTGGATAGGCAGACGAGCAGACGGGCCACCTGATGGTAAGTAGTCACCGCCGCCCATAGACTTCTGGAATGCCAGACCACAGAGCCGCTGCGTACCGTTAAATGCCATTTCGAAATTAGTGTGTACTATACATCGCATCTGATTGAGAAATACAAATATTATTTGGTATACAAACTGTTGTTGGGAAGCAGAAAATGGTGGTTAAAACCTTAGTTGATCCTAGTAGCAGAAATCAGTAGCAGTAGGTGAGCCGGCTTTGGACGCAAAACTCCTCTCGTCCGCGTTCTTCTGGCGGGAGGAGGCGTCCAGTCGCCGTCAGGTGAGACTGGCCCCGAGGGAGATTGCGGCCCGATTTCGCAGAACCGCTGTGGAGGAGTGGCATACCAGGCTGGAAAGCCCAAGTGCGGGCTTGAGGACCGTCGCGGCAGTGCGTCCTGTCCTAAAGAGATGGCTAGACAGGCGCCACGGTGCGCCAACTTTCCGGCTGACGCAGGTACTGACGGACCACGGATGTTTCGGTTCGTTCCTGTGTCGGATCGGAGGGGAGGTGTCTGCCGTGTGCCACCATTGTGGCAACTGCCACGAGGACACGGCCCAACATACGTTGGAGGAGTGCCCAGCCTGGGACGAAGAGCGCAGCGCTCTCAGAGCAGTCGTCGGAGGAGACCTCGCGCTGCCGGCCGTGGTGTCGTCCATGGTCGCCAGCCGGAGGTCCTGGCGTGCGGTGGCCCACTTCTGCGAGAGCGTCATCTCGCAGAAGGAGAGTGCCGAGAGGGATCGGGAACGAAATGATCCCTCCCGCCGCCAGAGAAGACGTAGGAGGCGCCGGGTGGACGACTGACCGGCGTCTCCCGCCCTGTGGAACGGGGGCGTTTGAATTCCACCACGGTAACCCCTGCCTGTCGTACGAGGCGACTAATAGGGGCCATAGGGGGTCGCGGGCTCGCAGCGGGGGGCTGTCAGCCCGAATCGATGCACTCCCAGTTTCGGAGCATCGTGCGACCCCGAGATGGACGGCAGCGCGTGTGGTAAGGCCTCGTTCGCTGTCGTTGTTCGGTGCGCGGGGGCTCCTAAGCCCTCCCATGGAGATGGGCTGCTACGCAGCACCGCGCAGGGGCGGTTCCGGCAGCAATTCTAGCACTCCTTAGAATACCCCGGGATCGCTCCGTAAGCGCCGAAGAAGGCCACCGCGGGGTTTTAGCTGGTAGTGTCGGGTGGGGTGTACATAGGGGGTAGGGACTCGGCCCAGTGGCTGCCCGGATAGCCATCATCCGGGCGAGGGGGATGCTGGGTCGTAAGACCGGCTAGTCCAGCATAACCGTTTTATTCTTATTCTGCTTCCCCCCGGAGCGGGCGGTAGTAATAAAACGCTTTCCCCGCGAAAAAAAAAAAAAAAAAAAAGTAGGTGAGCCGGCTGTGAAACCAGAGAACGGGTTTGATGCCGCACCGATACAAATGCACAAATATTAGTTTCGGGTCTGGGGATTGTGACATGGAAATTCTCTCATAGTTTCTCATACCCAAAAAACAAATAACAAGTCATATTTTCGTGTGGGTTCAGCTCTATGTGTGTGACTGTTGGTTGTTAGTATGACTCCAATAATAATATTTCTATTCACAACTCAAAAATATTACCTAACCATTTTTTACTAAATAATTATTTAAATATAAAGATATTTTAATTTCTTTGTCCTACATAAAAAATACCACAAACCCTCTCATCAAAACGTATTAGAAGTAATGGAATAACCGCTGCTCTTCATTATTAACTGATATTGCGTTGCAACCACTAAGTCGGAAAGCCAATACAGTTAGAAGACGTCCGGGCTGGATCCGACTGTGTGCAAACATTGGCGGATGTGATCAAATGTTTGCACAGGCCGATCTCAGCCAAATGCAAATAGAACGTATGGGTAAACGTTTGAGATTTGTAATAGAATACACAAAGGGACTTGTGAAATGGCTGGTCTTTCAATACACGAAGCAACAGAAGAGCTGTGAATTACATTTTTAAGAAACTTTAAACTGTCATGTTTTCATTTGATAGTGCTGTTTAACTTTTTAGGGAATAAAATACTGGAATTTAATAATAAACTCTTTATTTGGCTTTTCAATAAAACAAAACAGTGGAAAAAAGAAAATAGGAAAATACACTTTAATTCAAAAAACCAAAAAGGATCAAACTCAGTGGTGCAGCATATACCCATTTATTTTCAGCTTGACCTATTTTCAAGTCCATCACATACAATACAAAAAAAAATTATAGCTGTTACAGAAGAAACACAAAACATATTATTAATCCATTGAAAGCCTATTACTAAAATTACTTACTTACTCTTGACAAACTACTACACTACGCTAAACTAAAACTACGACTACACTAAAACATGGCTACTAACCCTTCCACTGCATGATGTTGGTGTGTGTGTAGGTGAGTGGCAGAGTGTCTCCTGTTGTGTCCTAGATTAAATTTTTACTTTTGATAGTATGGTATGAGGTTGGAATCCCATAGACAAAGCATATTCAGATTTTCCGGAATTTACCAACCGGGCAACTTATCCAAATTCTCTTATTTTAAAAAATATATTAAGACAATTATAACCATTCAAAAACAATAACTATATCGGTTTAAACGGTCTGAAATGATGCGCTTACCAACTACTAGAATTTAATTTTGATATAAATAGAATTTAGATATATAAGATTCTGATTAAATACTATAAGCTTATACTGTGTTAGCATAATGTACATGCATACAAGTTTATCTTCAAGTTGCGTCTTCCAAAGACGTATGGTCTGTCACATCAATGCGCGGTTGCTGCACTAGCTGTGAGCTCTTGTACGATCCGTACTTTTGACACATGAATTCTAGCATATAATAGTAAAATAGTATGGTTAGAGCTATAGACTGCAAAAAAAAAGGAAATTAGCGAAAATTTTCTAAAGATAATACTGAACTCATTAACCATTTTTGAAATGATACTTGGATCCATTTGAGACAAAATTAGCAAAAAATTTATTTAAACAAGCAGTCTTTTTGTTCATAATTAAGCAAATAAAAAATAGTATTCACCAGAATAAAAAACTACAAAATAAGATAAGCAGAAATTCCAATTTGGACGGTTACGAAACACCTGTGACGCTTGATAGTCATGGCGGGTCCTTCGCAGACGCCGCGCCGGCAAAATGAATATTTGCCGAGGATTCCCACGGAGTAATAGACGAAGGAAGTGCCAATAAGTTTTTAACAAATGTAAGCTTAGATCCTTAAAGACATTGTCCTAGTGGTAGCTATCCAGTTGTTCTATGATGTGATAGAATATGTACTAGCGCCTGTCGAATTTAGCTAATCGTACAAATGATTATTTTCCAACCTGAGAGTTGAATTCAGCATACTATTGGAGTAGCACACTTTATTACCTTACTATTTAAACCAGTACCATCAAAGAGGCAAATGCTAAAACAGCATATATTCAAATAAAGAAGAACAAAGAGAAGAAAATATTTATTTGAATCAAATGAATAAAAACAAGCAACCGAAACAGACAGAAAGCCTTATTTAGTACGGAAAAATCATCCGGAATTTCGAACACAAAATTAATACATAAAATGTTATTATGGTGCCCATTCATTCACTAGCTTTAAAGCCTTATATAGGTTCGTAACCAAGTTGCTTGGCGACAGACATAAATAAATTATTGGTATCCACCCGGACTCTTGTCTATGAGATCAACCACATTGTTGTAATATAATAATAATAATGATAATAGCCCTGTATTAAACATTGTCCCACTTCTGGGCACGGGACCCTTCTACTAATGAGGGATTAGGCCTTAGTCCACCACGCTGTCCTAATGCGGGTTGGTAGACTTCACATACCTTCGAAAGTTCTTATGGGTATTCTCAGGTATGCAGGTTTCCTCACGATGTTTTCCTTCACCGTTAAAGCAAGCGATAATTAACATTTTAATATACACGTACCTTTAGAAAAGTCAGAGGTGTATGCCATTTGGGTTTCGAACATACGACTTTCGTCTTGACAGTCCGTACCGCAACCTCACACATTGTTGTGTCTATCTATATTTTCTATATCCGTAAATATTTCTATGCACCTGTCGACTACCTCGTGAATTCTCGTCAAAAATTTAATTTACCTATTTAGACATTTTGTTGTGGCACATGTTTTGGACGTGAAAGTCTTTACCACAGAACACTATGACTCTATACAGTTTCAGTTGGAGATCCAATACTTGCAACCTTATTCATGAAGCATCGTTTTAAAGATTTCACTTTACCTCCACTGAAGTGAAGCGTTGGTCTTCCATTTTTTTCATATTTGATAAACATCAAATTTGAAAATGGAATATGGCATCTTATCCACAGCAATTCTATAATAGTCTAGTGGCGTTTGGATTCTAAAGTTAGCAATTCAAGTAAAGTAATTGCCGTTTAACAACCAATATTTGACAAGGTATTAATAATAAACAAAATATGATTTAATCTGATGATGATATATTTACAAAAAATTAAGAGAATCGACATTTAAACTGTAATAGCGATTCATTTGTTGTTATTAGTTGAGGACTTTTGTTAACGAGGAACACCCTCTAAATAGACCCTATCGAATACAAAAATAACCACCATAATGGGTCATTTGGCGGAGATAACGTGTTACATACTTAAAAAATGCAAATAAATTGAAAACTCAATATTTATGTCGGTTGTAAATAAACATGATTTAAGCATGGTTATTGAACGTTCATGAATAGTTAGTTGTTCGTAAATGTGTTATTTTACTTATTCTTTTAGATTACGTATAGAGTGTCGAGGTTGTCAGTAGTTAAGGCAATAAAATGTATAAATCCATTTACTTAATGTGATTACGGTTGCCATTTAAAATGTCAACGTCTGATAAAAAAAAAACCTGGATATCAGGTATTTATAAATAGTGTTATCATCCTTTTGGAATAGTTAACCAGTCATCGAGAGAATTCTTGTTTATAGATAAAACCCGTATGCATTATATTTGTGATGTGCGGCGTGAGCTGCAGTCTCTCGACGTCCGGAAGGCTAGTGGTCCTGATGGTATCCCAGCGCTTGTACTTAAAAAATGTGCAGCGGAGTTGTCTCCTGTACTGACGCGCCTATACCGATCGTCCTACCTCTCAGGTATTGTGCCTGAATCTTGGAGGGAGGCTAATGTGCAGCCTATCCCCAAAAAGGGTGATAGGTCAGACCCTAACAATTATCGCCCAATCGCCATAACCTCAGTGATGTGTAAAGTCATGGAGCGACTGATAAACAGCCAATTGGTTCGCTACCTAGAGGATCACTCGTTGATCAATGACCGCCAATACGGTTTCCGTCATAACCGATCAACGGGTGATCTTCTAGCGTTCGTATTACATCACTGGGGGGAAGCGATTGACAAGCATGGCGAGGCTCTGGCTGTGAGTCTCGACATAGCCAAGGCATTTGATAGGGTCTGGCATCGTGGCCTTCTCTCCAAGCTCCCGGCATACGGTCTGCCCGACAACCTGTGCAAGTGGATTTCCGGCTTTCTGCATGAGCGTAGAATGCGTGTCCTCGTTGATGGACACGCTTCGCAGCTCATGTCAGTAAATGCCGGAGTACCACAAGGTTCTGTGATTTCGCCCACCTTGTTTCTTCTGCATATCAATGATATGTTGTCGCTTGGCAACATTCATTGCTATGCAGACGACAGTACGGTTCATGGGCGTTATAGCAGCAAGCCTCCTGGTTGCCGGGCGGATACTGAGAGGAGACGAGAGGATCTTGTCGTTGAGCTCAACCAGACCTTGGATCTCATCTCATCATGGGGTACCAGGAATCGGGTTGAGTTTAATGCCAAGAAAACCCAGGTGTGCGCGTTCTCGTGCAAGAAGTCTCAGTTTTCTCCAATCCCCGTTCTTCAGGGTGTTTCACTCGCAATGCGGAATGACCTTAGTGTCCTAGGTATGGATATCCACTGCGATCTTAATCCAAGGAATCACATCGAGGGCGTAATATCCGCCACTTCACGCAGGGTCGGAATCCTGAACAGGGTGCGGCGGTTTTTCAAGCCTGGTCAGCTCTACCGCTTATATAAAGCGCAGGTGCGGCCGGGAATGGAATACTGCTCGCACCTCTGGGACGGTTCCGCAAGGTACCTTCTCAATGCCTTGGATGGGTTGCAGCGGCGGGCCATCCGCATTGTGAATGATGCAGACGTGAGTAACAGCCTGGAGCCGCTACAGCTGCGTAGGGATATTTCCTCGCTTAGCGTGTTTTACCGTCTGTATCATGCTCTGAAGAATTGTTTGATTTTTACCCATCCTCTCCCTTCCATACCAGAACCACGCGGACATCATCATCAGGTGCAGTGTGGTAACTTTGCCGCGCCAGAATAAAAAAAAAATAATAATAGCACACATCACCATAGTCGATTACTGGAAGGATTAAAGTTTGCACAAGCATAGTTTTGGTTTTAATGGGAAGAAAATTCTTTAGGCGATAAAGTACCGGTGACTCTCTGACATACAGAATTCACCTGGGACCGCCAGCTCAAAGTAGTAGTCTGAAGAATTGTTTGATCTTATCCCATCCTCTCCCTTCCATACCAGAACCACGCGTACTGGCTTGCGGAGCCACAGCTTCGTGGTGTCTACTACCCCGGCCCGAACCAAGAGGTTCGCAAATTCGTATTTTTGCCGCACCATCAAGCTGTGGAACAGTTTGCCAGCTACCGTGTTCCCTCCCTCATATGATC
Organism: Laothoe populi; assembly: GCA_905220505.1. Taxonomy (NCBI): domain Eukaryota; kingdom Metazoa; phylum Arthropoda; class Insecta; order Lepidoptera; family Sphingidae; genus Laothoe; species Laothoe populi. The sequence goes on along the minus strand of HG992161.1, from coordinate 4,399,013 downwards.
CTGGGTCCTTTAGGCGTAATGTGAAGAAGCTAAACAGCAGGCCGGCATGATTGTGTTGAGTAGCGGGGGATAGACTGTCTCTCGCTACTTGATACTCTATCTGGACGGCACTGCGCTTACCATCAGGTGCAGTGTGGTCACTTTGTCGCGCAAGAATAAAAAAAAAATCATGAGAATCTGTTAAAAGTTTATAGTTTTTATTCATAAGGAAAAATCAACTCTGAAGTTAGTATCAGTGACGATAGTGAGGGCATATACCCTAGATCATTTTTCATACAAACACTCACACTAGCATACTACCATTCATACATATGTATATACAAACAGCTTTCCTGGCGCAGTGGGCGAGTAGCCGACTGTGATCCTCATTTTCAGCCAGTTCACAGCCTGTGGTAATTTATCACCTACTTACTTGCTAGACTTCAGCTATAAAAAAAATAATGAAATCACAAATTCCTAATTTCAATAATGAATCCCAGAAACTATTTCTCCAGACATTAAAGTCAGCTTTACTTAAGCACATATTCTCATTTCAACGCTCAAGAACTTGGAAATTCCCAACGGTAATAATTAGGCATTATTTGACAGTTGAAAGAATGGTACTTCTTCGTGGAATTTGTAGTAGTTTCAAAGATGTTTTCGCTTCTCTAATGAATTTAATAAATTGGCTTATAAAGACTGTACCCTACGTCGATGAACTTGGCGATTTTGCACTAACAACTCCATAAACAAACTTTCGCACACACACACACCTATTCCCATTTTTCTGTTTAGTTTTCCTGATGTTTTGTTTTATTTTATTTTGTTAGTTTGTTTAAGTTTTAGTTCTCTCCACACTAGGCTCTAACTCTCGTGGAGGGTTTTTTTTACAGAAGTAACTTTTGTTAGGAACGTCAACAAAACTATACAAGATGGATATTTAAAAGGCACAAATACAATATTTATAATTTATTAATTGATTTACACGACACTGTTACACATCTCAGTGATTAATATCAACACACACGCATGTCAGGATTCACTTTAAGGCTTCTCTTTATAATTAATCTACCAGCATTACCCTTTTAAACTGAACAACGTCATTGAACCATTTACAATTACTTACTGCCCTGCGAACGAACCACGAATGTTCTCACTACAAACTCACTGCTACACCACTAGTCTTCTGAACTGAACCCCGGAGCGCGGAAGGCACTCTGTTTTATATTAAACATTTACTACTCCCACTTTGGTTGTCATTATTAACTACCCCCAACTAGTCTCCTAAATACCTCAGTTATACCTTCAGTATTTCTAATAATAGTAAATACCCTAATACTTTGAAGAGAGTACGGTGTATCATGTAGCAAACACAATAACAATAATTAGCTTATAAAATATATATTAGTAATATTAACAAGGAAGGTAACTAAGCCTCAGTCATAATATAGCTACTATGATTATGATGTATTATAAGTATGATGTTTAAATACTGTGATTATGCTATTATAGTCACTTGTATATTTTAAAAAACTTATCCGTGAAGTGATAGGACCAAGTCAGCAAGAATGCGTTATAAATTGTGTAAACAATTTTTCAAATCTGATTGGTAGTTCCAGTAGCGCATTCTTCAACTTCATAATACTTTTTAACTTCCGTTAATTTTTAAATAATTGTTTTGTCTAACTCATTTTCATTGTTAGGCTAGGCTAATTATAATTTTGCTTATTTCTGCTCTTTTGCCTTAGCTTTTGTTGAGCTTATGTTACACAAAATTTAGTATACCGACATCAAAAAGTGTTTACTAGACACATTTTACGCACACTTCATGTTTTTAATGGCGTCGGCGTAGAGAGGGGTGAAGTGTCAGTGATGTCAATTTGCATCCCCTTATTGTTAGGGGAGGCTCGCTCGTGGAACGTATAAGGTAATGCAAAGTTATTTGCATCGTAATTGTATGCCCTAACATCTATACTATTTTCAGTAAAGCAAAATTGTTAAAGCATAAGAGTACAGTGAAGAATATTTAAAAACCATTTTATTCGAAGTAGAACGGACTACTGAAATGGATACTACGGGTCATATTTTTTTAATATATTATAGCTTTTGCCCGCGGCTACGCCCGCGTGGTAGTTATTTTTGAAAGAAAATTTATAAATTTGATGAAGATATCTTAAGTTATTACATCTTTCATTTATAATATCTATAGAAACATTCGCATTTATAATATCAGTAAGATTGATAAACCCGCGATAAAAAGGTTCACAACTTTTAAACGGCTGAACTGATTTTGATGTATCTTAGTTTTATAATGTACACGTGATTGCCTTTTATTTGATATCCATTTTGGCCAGCATTCTAAAATAAAAGTTTTTACTGTGTGACAATACTTATGACCTGACTGTTTATAAATTATTTTTTAAAACCATGATATTTTATTAGGACAAATTCGGAAATTAACCTAGAATCATTTAAAATACCACACGCCAAAGATTAATTCAAAATATTGTTTCAGTCTATTTACAATTTAGTAAGCGTATAGTTTAAAACATTCTTAAAAATGAGCAGTTCCATAAGGCTAACCGACTAAGTTTCAAGAGCGATGTTGTTCTGCAGCTAGCAACATATTGAAATGTCAAGTTTACTTTATATAATTTAAAAACAAATCAGTGCAGTTACGAAATGAGTTTCACTAAAGATTGTGAAAGTTTAAAATAAAAATAATTCGTATTCATAAAGGCTTTGAAGATAAGATAATATCATTTGAGGAATTTAATGTTCTGGATTGTTCCATCTTACATATATAAACTTACGCTAATATCCCTGAAGGGGTGTTCAAAGGGAAAATACGTTGGTTTCTGTATTTATTTTATACATTATTTAGTATATAACCAAAAATAATACAAACACGCAGCTAAAATTGATTTAAAAATGGGTTCGCTATTATTTAAAAAAAATCATGCAAAAGCGTTGTGTAAGTATCAAATTAATTATTCTTTCGGAAACGCACAGTTTAATTTAATATTATAACAAAATATTAGAAGCCCACGCAAAATATTTTTAATACACACCCACACCAGATTTTACGGTTATTACCCTTCCTTTATACTAAAGCCCAAACAATTGTATCCCAACATTTTAGTCTGTCCATAATCCTCCAAATTGACACTCGTTAAATCCACAATCATAATGCTGACGTCACATTCCGCCTCATTTGCCGCCGAAAGGATCTCATATAAATCCCTTTTTGACATTCCCTTTTATACTTACGTCTACGTAATAATTTTCGACGTTAAAAATGTGTATTTATCGAACTCAAAGGCAGTTATGAACATCCGGCACTTGATAAGTGCCTAAAGAAGTAATTTTAATGTTTGACACGTATAGCCATAATTTATTGATGGAATTCTTACTTGGTAATATTTTTGTTCTGGAATATAAAGACAGGGAATAAAAACACATGTTAAATGTGTAGTTAAGGTAATTGTGTACATTGTTTGATATGCAAACTGTAATGATATGAAATATCGTTTCGAAAATTTTATCAGAAATAATTTAAAAAAATGTAATTGATGTTTTGAATATTGGTATAAACCAGCGAAAGCCTAGTTGGTTGCGGTACGGATTGTCAAGACAGAAGTTGTATGTTCGAGAATGTTTTCCTTCGCCGTTAAAGCAAGCTATAATTTACAATGAATAACTAATGGAATACAAACTTTTACAATGAAATACACACGTAACTTTAAAAAAGTCAGAGGTGTATGGCATTTGGGCTGGATTCGAACATACGACTTTCATCTCGACAGTCCGTACCACTAACAATTAGGCTATCGCTGCTCAATAGATATGGCAGTAAAGTTTCTGTGATTTATACGAAAAACTTAACTGATTGGGATTAGAGTTGTCCAAAACAGCGCTACATTCGTGTCAGCATAAGACGCTAAATATGTATTATTATATTTATGCACATCTGCTAATCTTTCGGAGATTTATGAACGAGTATATATAAACACTATCTATGTATATATTTTTTATCCTGGCACGGCAAAGTGACCAGTGCACCTGATGGTAAGCGCAGTGCCGTCCAATTAGAGTATCAAGTAGCGTGAAACAATATATCTCTCGCTACTCAACACAACCATGCCGGATTGCTGTGCAGCTTCTTCACACAACGCCATGGGGCAAGATGTGAAGAAGCGGTTCTACTGTCAGACAGATTCAGAAGGCTGACACCGGAACGCGACACACTTGCGTGTACCACTATGGCGAGTTTTATACCCTGCGTACGGTGGTCACTATCCAGTCGGATATGAATATCCTTCCACCAGCAGATATATCACATGGAGTTCTGACTGAGTATATGTCACCAGCTCTTATTGTGAACCGGAGTTTCACACACACATTTTCCAATTAACTATCACAGATCCATAGCGAAACTCAGCTCAGAAATCCGTTTTTTCAGCGGATTCAGAGCGTTAACAGAGGCCTATGTCAACGCACTATCGGCCGGCGTAAAGCCTTGCTAACTGACAAGAAAATTAAACTGTCGATCATTCTGTACGATACTAGAATATTTCGCCTATTCAAATTCAACCGTGGAGTAAAAGCCTTTGGATGAAAAACTATTCAGCCTTTGTAATGGAGATATTTATCTAAGACCTCACAAAAGGAGGTAGAGCAAGTCTAGATTGGTATTTTTTTTGTGTAGAAAGTTGTTATCCGCGACTTCGACCGCGTGGAAGTTATTTTTGGAACAAATGGTATATAATTTTACTATGTTTTGCTATCCCATAGGAACAGTGCATTTTCCCGGGATCGATCCCCTGCTCTGTGAGAAACATAACCTTTCCCAAGGGAACCGTAATTTTTTTCAGGATAAAGAGTAGCCTATGTGATATTCCACACTATCTATCTCTGTGTCAAATTTCAACCTGATCCGTTCCAACATGTAACAATCATCCATCCATCCAAACATTCGCTTTTATAATAGTAGTAAGATTTCTGAGCACCTGATTAATGTTATCTCAGAAATGCCTTGTATTTTTAAACCAGCAAGTGGATAATTTGATAATCGTCACTCTTAAATACTTACAGTGGTATTGTAGGTACGTCGCTAAATAAGGTTTAAGGTTTTAGGTTACCGGCGTCGGGACGTGACGACCCCATCGCCCGCTGGTGGAATAATCTTGTGACAGAGATTATTCCACCAGTGCAATCAGTCAACCCAACTAGTGGTAGTGCCATGCTGCGCACCTTCGAGTAGCAGCCGAATGGGCCGGCACGCCCGGGGAAGAACCACTCTCTCACAGAAAACCGGCGTCAAGTGGCACCTATGCTGTCGCGTTTCGTTTGGTCTGTGAGAGTCCCGGAGGCCTCTCCACTCTCCCTATCCTTCCCCCACACCACTATGACAGTGCGAAATCTGGTTCGACTACCCCAGGAGGGTACCACCGGCGTACATCTCGGTGGAGAATCCCTCTCTGGGCGTCCACGCTCAGGTCGTACATCACCTGTGCGTGGATGTCCAGGCTGCCCTCCGTATTCTGGGGGGGGGGGGGGCAATTTTGCGCTCTACACACCTGTTCGGGGCAAACGGAGCAGGCAACATAAGGCGACCCCTTCCACTCTTGCTGTGGACTTTTGCAACATAAGGGGGCTGAATTCCAACTTGAACGCCGTCCACTTCCATCTTGAGACGGCGAAACCGGCCTTGCTCTTCCTGACCGAGACGCAGATTTCTTCTCCGGCTGACACGTCTTTCCTCTCCTACCCGGGGTACAAACTGGAACATTCCTTTGTACCGCGGGCTGGGGTGTGCGTGTACATTAGAGAGGATATCTGCTCTCGTCGCCTCGGCAGCCTTGAAGGGCGGGACCTATCCAATCTCTGGCTACGCATAGACTGCGACGACCATCCGCGAATCTACGCGTGCCTGTATAGGTCCCATAGCGGTAATGCTGAAACTGACCGACTCGTTGAGCACATGCAAATGGCTACAGATTCTGTGCTGCAGCAGATCCCATCCGCAGAGATCGTGATTCTCGGCGACTTTAACGCCCACCACGCCGAATGGCTAAGATCACGCACCACCGATCATGCGGGGAGATATGTCCATGATTTCGCATTAGCATATGATCTGACACAACTGGTCACCTCGCCAACGCGAATCCCAGATGTGGAGGATCATACACCTTCCCTGTTGGACCTTCTGCTGACCTCTCATCCGGATGGCTACCTGGTTTCCGTCGAACCTCCTCTTGGTTCATCGGACCACTGTCTTATCCGGAGCACAGAGCCAGTTACGCGTTCGACACGGCCTCGCTTTGCGGGCTGCCGCCGCGTATGGCACTATAGGTCAGCGGATTGGGACGGGATGCGGTCATTCTTTGCGTCCTACCCATGGGGGCAGATTTGCTTCTCGCCGGATGATCCTGACGTCGTTGCTGACTCTGTCACCGATGTGGTGCTTCAGGGTATGGAACTTTTTATTCCGTTCTCTGCAGTGCCCATCGGGGGCAAGTCCCAGCCTTGGTTTGGTCGTTCCTGCAAGACGGCTTCACGCCGAAAGCGGGAATGCTACCAAGCCTGGGCTGTCGCATCGGCGTCTAGTGATGTAAATACCAGCGCATTTAAAAAGGAGTATAACTCTGCCTCTAGCTCCTTCAAAAGTGTTATTGCTAAAGCGAAGTCGGAGCACATTGGCAGAATTGGCGAGAGACTGGCGCGTCTCCCGTCAGGAACACGTGCGTTTTGGTCACTCGCCAAGGCTGCCTTAGGGAATTTCTGTAAGCCGTCTTTTCCACCCCTGCACACGGAGGATGACTCGTTGGCCCATACCGCGATGGTGAAAGCCGATCTTCTGGGCTCTCTCTTCGCGTCCAATTCGACTCTGGATGACCAAGGAAATTCACCACCGACAATCCCGCGGTGCGACAGTACGATGCTTGAAGTTAAGTTCAGGCAAAGTGCAGTTCGCAAAGCACTTATTTCCTTGGACATTCATAAGTCGAATGGGCCCGATGGCATCCCTCCGATCGTGTTGCAGGCATGTGCTCCGGAGTTGGCACCGGTTCTAACGCGTCTTTTCCGGCACTCCTATGCATTAGGCGTAGTCCCGAATTCCTGGAAGGCTGCTTTAGTTTACCCAATCCCTAAAAAAGGGAACCGCTCGGATCCGTCCAATTACAGGCCTATAGCCATCACCTCCTTGTTCTCCAAGATAATGGAGTCCATTATCAACTGCCAGCTCCTGCGGTACCTAGAGGAGCATCGGCTGATTAGCGACCGCCAGTACGGCTTTCGTCGGGGTCGCTCAGCCGGTGATCTTCTAGTTTACCTGACACATAGATGGGCAGCAGCAGTTGAGACCAAGGGGGAGGCGCTTGCAGCCAGTCTGGACATAGCGAAGGCCTTTGATCGGGTATGGCACAAAGCGCTTCTTTCGAAGCTACCTTCTTATGGGCTTCCCGAGAAATTATGCAATTGGATCACCAGCTTTTTGGCAGATCGGAGCATCAAGGTCATCGTCGACGGTGCATGCTCTGATCCTAAATTTGTCAATGCTGGTGTTCCACAAGGCTGTGTACTGTCTCCTACTCTTTTTCTTCTGCATATCAATGACATGTTGCAAATCAGCAACATTCATTGCTATGCGGATGATAGCACTGTAGATGTAATGTACACTGGCCGTGCTAATATTTCTCGGGAATACGTCGACGAGAGCCGGAACAAACTTGTGTCTGAAGTCGAGTTTTTGCTAGCCAAAATCTCGGACTGGGGTCGACTAAACTTAGTCCAATTCAACCCCAAAAAGACACAAGTCTGCGCGTTAACCGCTAAAAAGTCACCATTTGTCGTAACACCTCATTTTGAGAACACTCCCTTGTCTGCCACAGCCAGTATCGGAATACTTGGCGTCGACATTTCGAGCAACGTCCAGTTCCGCGGTCAATTGGAAGGTAAGGCCAAATTGGCCTCAAAGAAGCTTGGTGTGCTCAGCAAGGCGAGACGGTACTTCACGTCGGGTCAACGCCTAAATCTCTATAAGGCGCAAATTCGGCCCCACATGGAGTACTGTTCTCATCTCTGGGCGGGAGCACCCCAATACCAGCTACTTCCATTTGACCGCATTCAACGTAGGGCGGCTCGGGTTATCGACGATCAAACTCTTTCCGATCGGCTTGATCCATTGGCTCTGCGTAGAGATGTTGGATCACTCTGCATCTTCTACCGCATTTATCACGGGGAGTGTTCCGAGGAGTTGTTTGGATTGATCCCCGCGGCTAGATTTCACCATCGGACATCGCGCACAAACCAGAAATTCCATCCACACTACCTCGATGTCCAACGTTCCACAACAGCGCGATTTTTAAGGCATTTTCTGCCTCGCACAACCACTCTGTGGAACCAGTTATCGCCGGGGGTCTTTCCGAACCGTTACGACTTGGGAACCTTCAAGAAGAGAGCATATTCTTTCCTGAAAGGCCGGCAACGCATTTGCAAGCCCTCTGGTGTTGCAGATGTTCATGGGCGGCGGTGATCACTTTCCATCAGGTGAGCCTCCTGCCCGTTTGCCTCCTTTTAACATAAAAAAAAGGTAAAGAATGTTTTATTTATTTATTTATATAATACGAAAACATTGCAATTAAATTAACAATATAGCATTGGGCTGCGCTCTAAGTCTTACACTTGTGTCCCGCAACCTTACAAGTTATACATTTAACAATTGAATTTTAGAACAGACACCAGTTCGGAAAATAACATATATATATATAACAAAATCTTCAAATAACCAAATAAAATTAACAATGTAGAGACCAATCATGAAACTAAGTAAAAAATGAGATCAGTGCTTAACCAGTTTGCACTTTTTTTTTTTCAGCATAAATATATTAATAAAATATTGTGAAGTGTGCATGTGCGCGCGTTTGGGTGTGTGTGTGATGTTAATTGGAAAGAAGGTCTGGATTAGGTAATTCATATTGCAAGTCAATTTGCTTATAGTAATGCCTTAGTAGGCACAATCAATTTATGCTGAGGACAGAACTTATCCCTTGGCCTGGCCTTTACACTTGTTAGAACCAGCTAAGGTAGTTTACAGACAGTTCTACAGTCTCCGTGGCACAGCGGGCGAGTAGCCGGCTGTAAAAATAGTGGCCGTGGGATCGATATCCACACGAGACAAATGTTTGAGTGATAGAAAGTTTGTTTCAGGTCTGGGTCTTGTGAGACCGTAGTCTTTCATAGTTTTTGATACCCATGATACAGGTTTGACCTAGTTTAGATCAAAACTATGTGAGTGACTGTTGGGTGTATTATTATTATGTTCTCAATGTTTTAGTTGTATAGCATACAACTAAAACATCTTACTTGTCTACAGTAAATCACTGTTTTAAAGCTTACTCCGAGGCTTGACCTTTGAAAAGATAATAGTAATTTGATGTTTTATATCTTGACCCAACATTAAACTGTATTCCTGGAATATCTCTGTGGGATTTTGGAGGACAATTAAATAATGACTTATACCTCGAATTCATCTAAAATTTTATATACATTATCAGAATATTTTAAGAATACTCAGAATAAATATAATTGAAGGATGTGTTATTTAGAATTTGTGACGACCACGTGTCGCGCAACGATCTTGGCAACACTGTTGTCAATACATGAGGTTACCAATTAGTCCAATTGGATTTAATATTGATTTTTAGTTTTAAGAACAGCGAATGATGAAATGGGTTACATGATGATCTTCAACCGACTCCCATAATATCAGAAGTATCATGGGTTGAAAGGTAAGGAATGAAGTTTGGAAAGTGAACGGGGATTTCTTCCGCAAATCGCACTCACCATACAAAGGTACGAAGCTGTTACTTTACCTTAGTTTTCTGTGAGACAGTGGTAATAGCTCGGTCAAACTGGCTCATTCATGTTGTAGACAAAACAGTCTTAAGTTCTACCACTTTTTATTTGTATTAATTTTCCTCAATCGCATTCATTTTCAAATTAAGTTTCCTCTGGTGCATGCCCAGCATTTCCATTATGTAAGTATTTCCATTTGTGTAAGTGTCCTTTACGGCATGGTTTTGACATATCATTGAGTTCTTAATACTGAATCATAGACTAAGAGACGCGACAGCCTCCTTGGCGCAGAAGTCTGTGAAATGAGGCCTCGCGTCGGACCGAAATGTTTGTGTGATCCACGAATATATTTTTATCAGAGTTTGGATGTTGTGGGACCCTCGTAGTTCTTGACAACCACGATACATATTTGACCTAGTATGAGGCCTATGTGTCCCGTTAGATGTAATTGTTTATTTATTTCACACGATTATGGAATTGAAAGACGAATATGCTCGCTGATAAGAAATGATTTTCGCTTCCCCTTGAAAACATGCGTCTTTTATTATATTAACATTATTGTATTTTTTATATTGCGCGGTAATTTGTAGAATCTGGGACTAATTTGTCAAAGATGTTCCGTTAACATTGCGGAATAAACTAAATAAATTTCTGCCAACTCACATTCCTTCTTCAAACGTAATTAGTTAAAGTGGGGCCATAGAGGCGGTAGGTTTCTTAGAAAGGCAACTACCAGATATCATTAGTTTGGACCATTAACAGTTGTTACTATTCATGAGTATTTAGTTCAACTACTTAATTAATATTCATGTAAATGTACTAAGATGGAGTAAAGATATCATCTTTGGAAGGTAAATTAACTTCTATATTATTAAACTTTCTCATTCTGTTTTGGTTTTTGTATCCATGTTTATCTGAAATAGCCGTTAATTTGCCCAAATCAAATTCTAAACCAAATATTTTTGGATAACACCAAGTGAGAACTTGCTAAACGTCATATGGACAAGGCGATTTTTTGTAGATCATGAAATTGAGCAGCGACTTTTCTCAAGACATCTAGACCAATAGTGGTAAATGGTTTCATATGGACCCAAACCGTTGGTGAGTATTTGTGGTTTTATGTTAATCGAAATTGTGGTACTAAACGTTGAAAGTATTTTTACCCAAACATTTGGACCAACTAGCTGTGCCAATAAAGATTATTGTTCGAATATCGACGGACTATTTTGTTAAACTATCTGACGTTCGCAGAAAACCGTAAAAAATATACGCACGTGAAACTTTAGTTTTTTTATGTCCGTTTCCAACCGGTATTTGCTTAGCGTCGACGTTGGAAATTTTCATTTCAATTTGCCAATGTTCCATATCTGTATGTATGTTGGAGCAACAGTTTTCAATTGAAAAACCCATAGGGATTGCTTGTTACGCATTAAAAAGATAAATTTAGGTAATTTGTTTAAACGTATTCGTAGCAAAAAGTTTGTATTAATTTGACCTTCGTATTTTCACACTGAAATAAGACTTTTTGGATTCTATCGCGGTTTATTTTGCCTATTAGTCCTGTGTATAAACCAAGATAAAATCTGTAAAATCAATTTTATTTCAATAAGTAATATTCGCGAAAATATAACAAACCCTAAGTATTTTCATTACAATTTAAAAAAAAAACTGTATTATTATTTTATAATAATAATAAATACGGACTGCCTCGGTGGCGTAGTTGTAATTGCGCACGCGCTACGACTGCTGTGTTGAGTGAGGAGTCTGGAATTGTGCCCGGTATGGTGATAAGCTTGCCCTCTATCAGATTATGGGTCCATAATAAATTGGGCGAAAAGAGGGTGTACTGGTTACACCTCTACCTACCCCTTCGAGGATAACAGGCGGAGTGTATATGCATGTATGTTGTACGAGTAATTTCAGCAAAAACCGTAGTTCTCTTGAACAAAACTTAGGTATTCTGTGTAGTTACATACTAAAACTTCTGAATCAAACTTAGGCAATATCATGAATACTAAATTTAACTCTCATGTTATAAATTTAATCTGTTATATAATGGTATCATTAAATATTATTTATTCACAGGTCTCTTTCGAACTCGCTGAAGATCGCGATACGTAAGAAGTCTTACTTGTAAATGTATCTATGGTGCCAATTTATAAGCGTATGGAGTATGTGATATATTGTGTGAAATGTTGGAATTTATTTGTTATAAATACTACTACACAGTCAGGTCATAAGTATTGTCACACAGTAAAAACTTTTATTTTAGAATGCTGGCCACAAAAAAGTTTATTGAATTCGAATTTCAAATAGTTCATGAAAATAAAAATGTATACTTTTTAGAATTTTACTCATTTTTAAATATGGAGTGGACGCTTAAAGAAGACCGTGTTGCAGTAATTGCGTTGCATCGTTGCGGTTACGCGCCAATTCAAATTTTTGACATACTGAAAAATTTGAATATAACCAAAAGATTCGTTTATCGTACCATCAAACGATAAAATGAAGACTCTAGTGTAGATGACAGGCCACGAAGTGGTCGCCCTCGGTCTGTTAGGACTCCAGCAGTGATAAAAGCTGTGAAGGCGCGAATTCAAAGAAATCCCAAACGTAAGCAGAAACTGTTGGCCCTTCAGATGGGGTTAAGCAGAACCACGGTGAAAAGGGTGTTAAATGAAGACTTAGGGCTTCGGGCATATCGAAGAAAAACAGGACATCGTTTGAATGCTCGTCTAATGGACCTGAGACTGAAGAGATGCCGCGCTTTGTTGAAGCGGTACGCGGGAAAAAAATATCGGGAAATTCTTTTTTCAGATGAAAAAATTTTTACCGTAGAAGAGAGCTACAACAAACAAAATGATAAGGTGTACGCACACAGTAGTGAAGAAGCGAGCAACCGTATTCCGCGTGTCCAACGAGGTCATTTTCCATCCTCGCTCATGGTATGGTTGGGAGTTTCTTATTGGGGCTTAACAGAGGTACATTTTTGTGAGAAAGGTGTAAAAACGAATGCAGTTGTGTATCAAAATACAGTCCTGACGAACCTTGTGGAACCTGTTTCTCATACCATGTTCAATAACAGGCACTGGGTATTCCAACAAGATTCGGCGCCAGCTCATAGAGCGAAGAGCACACAAGACTGGCTGGCGGCGCGTGAAATCGACTTCATCCGGCACGAAGACTGGCCCTCCTCCAGTCCAGATTTGAATCCGTTAGATTACGAGATATGGCAACACTTGGAGGAAAAGGCGTGCTCAAAGCCTCATCCCAATTTGGAGTCACTCAAGACATCCTTGATTAAGACAGCCGCCGATATTGACATGGACCTCGTTCGTGCTGCGATAGACAACTGGCCGCGCAGATTGAAGGCCTGTATTCAAAATCACGGAGGTCATTTTGAATAAACTTTAGTGTCATAAGAATCTATGTTTTGTTAAGTTCATTTTGGTATATAAATGGTTACATAATGAATAAACTTGTTTCAATTATTTTATATTAAACATGTGACAGAATTTATGACCTGACTAGGTATATCACCGTGTAGCAAATAAATTAAGATAAAAACTTGTTGACACCAGTCATCCTGCAACATATGATTACAAATGTAAAATATTTAACAAAACTAAAATACAAGATTATAATGACAATGAGATGCCTAGCACAATACTGTGTAAGCAACCGCAGAATAAAATGCATTTAATAGCTACATACAAAATCTATCACCGTACATTGTAAATTACACTGTAAATTTTCATATTTTTAAGCCCATACTTTAATTTGATTTAAATATTTGTCTATTTCTCATTAATAGCGGCAAACATAAACTTTAAAATGGTGTTTGAATCATTCAATTTAAAGAAGAATTATGAAAGTTCCGCCAAAAAAACTTATCTTTATATACAACATTATTTTTAGTATACTACAAAGCCGAAAGTAGTTTGTTGAGAATCAGTAGCACAATCTACTGCACTCATTTTTAACGTGTTATATTGGTATCCTAAAAACATATAAAAAATTTCGTCAACCTGGTTACCTTGTTTATTACTTAATAAAAATGCGGTGCGTGTCGGTCGTTCACCTACATAATACTTTGGCGGGAAACAAACAGCCGCGCGACGCGCGTATTCCCACGCATCGTTCAAGAAACGGGATGAATTATTTCTGCATGCCACCGCGTGAGTTTTCCTTCTTATTATTATGTCATATATTTATGTGATCTTTTATACGAAAATCTAATTTGGGTGTTTCGGCTTTATGGTATACAAAATCTAATCTTGTATATATAATTCTACTGTATGTACGCGTGTATGTCACAGAACTCCTCCTAAACGGCTGGACCGATGTGGCGCCCTGGATGGTTTAGATTCACAAATCAGCCCGGCAGATTGCGCTGCAGTCGGTGTGGCGTTGCTTTTCCGGGCAGGACGACGTCTGCCGGGCCCGCTAGTTTAATATAATAATATATTAAGATCATCAGACAATTATAAGATTTAAATATAAATTGCATTAAAAATATCAACTGCTTTTTGGATTTTCCACATTATTTGAAAATACTTGAAACAGGGTTTGGTAACGGTAACCAGATTTAGCATCATTTTATATAGCGGTTTAATTAGCAGACTTAATCTCGCTACCTCTTGTCCTTTGCGTTTCATTACAACTGACAGAAACTTTAGCGGACTAAAGCTAATTCAAGCTGACATTGACTAATATAACTTTCGGTGATGCCACGTCTTTTCCACTTCGTTTCTTTGCGTTTTTCAGGTCTCACCTTGCATTATGTATTGAAGTGTTGAGTAATCTTAGACATATCTCTTATTTTATTACTGAAACACAATATGTGTGTTTTCAACATGAGTTTTATATTAGATCGTAGATCGTACCCAAATTTTCTATGTGAACAGTTGAGACATCACTGACTTTGACTCCTTTATTAATCATAAGCTCATCTGCATCCTTGAATGGGTAGGCAGAGGGACTAGAACTCACGTTCAGTGAGTATATTTCTGTCGCATGATGTGATTGGTAGCTAGGCTAACACCAAATCGGGCCTACAACCACAAATAACATCATCAGACGACTCAAGTATCTTTTTGAATCGAAAACTTAGTCACATATTGTTTTGCAGGACCTTGGATTTGAACCAAGAACCATCCCAGTCGGCTCATTTATGCTACATCACGACATTATTATAAAAATTGATCATCATTCTGTTTTTTTGTAAGTCAACAAATCTGCCTATAACGCGCCTACATCTAAGAACCAAACTGAAATATATTTCTTATCAAGTTAGGATTTAGAATGTCGAAAATTACGTCATTTCGATTTCTATTTCACAACATGTCTTGGTGTACAGATTGTGCTGTGTGTATTTTATTTACATTTACAGATATTCACACTTACTTCGAGTACAACTCCCAGGACACATGTTACATAAACGAACAAATGCGACTAACATCCTTTGTATCGCAAATCGGGTCACCAGATAACCTTCGCAATAAGCACTAAAGAGGTCGGGAAAATGAAGGCTTACTTAACTTTCCCGTTGTTAACGAGCTATTTCTCATAACAGAAATAGACTTTATGATTGTAAAAGAAATTGCAGCTGAGAGTGTTTCAAGATTGTGTTTAAATTGTTTTTTTCTACAAGTGGCCAGTGCAGTTTAAGATATATATAATAGTTATGAGGTTGCTTTTTCATCTATTACGGATAGTTGTAGTTTGGGCATAATAGCTACTGATGGTTTAATATCATCTGTGCTATTTAGCGTTTGAAGACTCAATTCAGTTAAAATTCACTACTTTTACTGGTGGTAGGATATTCATATCCACCCAGATAGCGACCACCGTACACAGGGTGTAAAACCTGCCATAGTGGCACACGCAGGTGTGTCGCGTTTCGGGATCAGCCAGTGTACATCCGGTTTTTGTCGAGGGTCTAGAGTTAAGGAACGATGTTTGGCCGTTTTGCTCCCTTCTGAGTACTCTGACACTAGACCGTCGACCGCTTCTTCACCTTCTTGCCCATGGCGTAGTGTGAACAAGCAGGCCGGCATGATTGTGTTGACTAGCGGGGGATATATTGTCTCTCGCTAGTCACTCTAATTGGACGGCACTGCGCTTACCATCAGGTGCAGTGTGGTCACTATGCCTTGCCAGAACCAAAAAAAACTTAAAAAAAAATATCTTCATCCACCCATCATCCTCTATCTACCTATCGTAAAACATAGCTTTTTACACGACCTTGTACCTTTAGCCATTTATATACGGCATTTACCAAAGAAAGGAATACAAAAGAAAATGTACTCGTAGGGGAGATACTAAGCCTCTTGTCATTTCACTCATTACAACAAAGGCGTTATTTCAAGTCTATTTGAGATAGTTATAGTATTCTCCTCAAGATGGACTATTTATACTACAGACATTTGAATTTGTAGTTCAGTTTTATCATTTGAATAATAAAATTAGTGTCTAATTAGATGCATTAATACATTTAATACATTACGTCTATTTTAGTTTTTCTAATTATTAGATAAACTAAAATTATGCGTCACTATACAATTTTAGGGTTTCCCTTGATTTTTATGAGATCCCATCATCAGATCCTGACTTAGTGCCAATGGGACTTAAACAAAAAAGAATTTCTCGAATCGGTCCAGGCGTCTTCGAGTAATCGGGTAACATACATAAAAAAAAGATTCCGACGAATTGTTAACCTCCTCCTTTTTTGAAGTCGGTTAAAATAGAAGTAAAAAATGACATATATTTTTACTGCTACCAACAAACTGAGTTTTAAATTGCTCTCTCTCGATTCTTACCTGGTTAGTATTTATGTCAGATTCTTACCTGGTTAGTATTTATGTCATATACAGCAATGATTCGGAGTCATATGGTCTCCGCACGAGGGAAAGTATGCGATCATGTTAGAACGGGTCCAGAACAAGTTCACGAGGCACCTGTACTTGAAACTTTATGGGGTATATCCACTATATCCGCTGATGTACCCCACATTGTTCGTACTGGGCATGGTCGGGTACAACGAGCTGAGGGTGCGGCGCGAGTTTGCCCTCGCGTTGTACCTGGTGAAGCTGTTGCGTGGTGACGAGCATAACCCGGGGGTTCTGCGCCGCCTGTGCCTGAGCGTGCCGGACCGGTACGTGTGGAGGCGGCGCCGCCCGCCGCTGCTGGCGGTGCCGACGGCCAGGACTAACCTCTTGACCAAGACGCCTCTCACCCGAGCTATTCAAACTATAAATGTGGTGCATGTCAAAACGGATGTTTTGACATGTAACTGGGATGAGCTCGCAATAATGTTGTTATATGTTATTTGTTATACTTAGTTTAATTTATGTAATATAATTTGTTTTTATAAATAGTTAGAGTATATAGTTGTAAGTTTTGTTATTTTTTTTTCTAGATTTGTTTTATAGTCCCGCCAGTTAGAATTGGGTATATCCTGTAATGACTGTGTGTGTTGAATAAAGAATAAATAAATAAATAGATTTACATGTTATTAACAAAACGAGATCCTCAATTTTAAATGAATTAAACCTCTGATGTTTAGTGTTTTAATTAAATACACGTAATGCGTATGCCAAATATATCTGAAGATTGCTTTTGAGATTGCATGATGCCCTTTGATGTAGTTGGAAGAGCTATTTGGTAATTAATATATATAGCTAAAATATGAACGATTTGTGATCAAACAACATTCGGAACTACGAAACTGTATATCTTTATGGCCAGTGATGATTTTCCACAATCAAATACCTCAGTTTATTTTCAATAAAAATATATTATGGGACTGAAATTCGGCGAAAAGTGGGTGTACTGTTTTGCATTGCTGCCTACCCTTTCGGGGATTATAGGCGTCAGTGTGTGTGTGTGTAAAATACATTATTATCTTTTGATTGTCTAGAATTATGTTAAGAAATTACCAAGATAAACTGTGACTGAATCACTACAATAATTAGGTGACCTAAAACTGGCCTAACAATTAGTAATATGGTTGCCAAGCCAAACCACAGAAACAGTACAATAAAAACCTGAATCCAAGCGAACAACATTGATATCATCATGTACACTTAAACCCATGGAATAGTTTCTAATGTACAGTAACATTTTGTAAGCTCCTTTATATGACACACTGTGCCGCATTAAATGCTGGCGGAACGTTGTTCCGCGTTTACGTGTTATGACTGTAAGGAGCTAAGTTTATTGGAGATGGCAGAATGTGTTAGGATTATTTTATTTTCTTCAAAGCAAAATAGTATGCTTCCTATTATTAATTGGCCTCGTCACAATAATTAATTTTAATGTGAGATTAAAATTAATTATTGTTATGTGCTCTTAAGAGAACTTATGAATGACAGGTGCCTCTGTATTGAAGCCATAAAGGTAGATAGCCGATGTTAATAACAAGAATCAGACGTAAGCGTCATCTATCAACGCCATACTGAAGGCAAATGAGACAACATGCGTTAGTGACACTACAGCCAAATAGTTACACGGTGTACTCGCGACTGACGCTTCATGCAACCATCTGAATCTTGAGAGCTAACGGTTGAGATAGGGGCTGTTGATATTTTTATATAACTTTTAGTGGTCTATGCTATTATATTTAGAGAATGACGCGCCAGTGACCCAAGAATTATCTCTGAGGTCTCTCACACAGAAGAACGACTAGTGTTACTCCAAGCTGGTGTTTAGTATACCAACGGCTGCAGAGTCTCCATTGTTGATTTTAGGAATTTGGATTTCTGCGAAGTGTCGCATGCCTCGGTGGCGCAGTTGTAATTGCGCATGCGTTACGACTGCTGTGCTGAGGTCTCGGGTTCGATCCCCGGGTCGGGTAAAGTGATATTGGGTTTTTCTATCTAGAAATGCCTTAGTATTAGCCCGGAGTCTGGAAAATGTGCCCGGTATGGCGATAGGCTCGCCCCCTATCACATTATGGGACCGAAATTCGGCGAAAAGTGGGTGTACTAGTTACACCTCTGCTTACCCCTTCGGGAATTACAGGCTTGAGTGTATGTGTGTGAGTAAGGAGTGTGGAGTCTTTTGGGAAGGTGCTGGAAAGAGACTCGAACGCCCGGCGAACCATTTCAGTGGCACGTTTGCTGAGTTGTGATCCAATGTCCTCTGGAGTATACCCAATTACTTCAAGCTTCTATTATTTTACAGAACTTTAAGAGACGAAACATCTCTTTATGATTGATATTTATGGTTAGTTTGATATTATATTTGGCCTGTATGCCTTACAGGCCTCAGATGTAGTGTAGTAAAAAATAAACATAACATTTACGTAATGCATCAATAAAATATAGATGCTGCAATCTTCAAGATTTGCAACTGGACGACCTAAAACCCTTCATCCGTACATGAAACTAACCACTTACACGACTATTTAGTAAGGGCACTTAATTATTTAAACGCGATGTTGACCCCTGAACACCGTCGAGTACAAATGTGGTGAACTTTAAGTAGTATAGGGATTCGTCGGTTCCTGAGCACAAATCTAGGTCCGAGCTAGGGAGCTAGGGTCCCTAGACTTGCTCCAGAATCCAGGTACCCTACTACCCGCGAATAGGTTTCCGAACAGGACTCGGCAGCCGCGAATTAAATTTATATCAGCCGCGAATTAAATTTATATCAACCGCGAATTAAATTTATATCAACCGCGAATTAAATTTATATCAACCGCGAATTTAATTCATATCAACCGCGAATTTAATTAATATCAGCCGCGAATAAAATTGATATCACACGCGAATTTGATTTATATCAAAGGAGATTTTATACCTGACTCGAATTTAATTTATATTTAAACATTTTACGTTTATTTTGCACGTTTGTCAGCCAGCTTGAGGAATGGTCTCATTTTTGTTTGTATGCAGGTATGAATCCCTTTTTCTATGAAGTTACGCTTGTCTTCGTACGGTAATAGTCATGTCTCAACGTGTCTGTATAATTTCTTAGTAGTAGTCTTAATATTACCTGCGTTTCAAAGCTTCATTGTTCATAAGGGAAAGCTATTAAAATTAGTGATGGTATGTATTCTTTGAATATAGGTAACAACAGACCACACGGTTCTTTATAAGTTTTAGGTAGCCATTGTCAATAAGAGAAATCGGGTAATTTATTAGGTACATCAATCAAATGTTCAAAGCTTCATTGTTCATATGGGCAAGCGGTGTTAAAATTAATTACGGTACACGTATTGTTTGAATATACCAACGGACCACATGGGGTTGTTATTATCACCCTTAAGCAATGAGTTTTGGGAACCTATTGTCCATAAGAGAAATCGAATACCGGTCTATCGTATCAGTTTTTGCTTTTGCTACAGCAAAATGACCCTTAGCTGCCGTATAAAAGCGATGACAAAAATTATACTACACCGTATTCCACAGTGTGCTCTACACCACAAACGAACTCCGGTTGTTTGTATAGTGAATTTTTAAATAGTGACTCTGCTGCAAAATGAATGTAAGTACCTATGTATAATTCGATGTAATATAATATTAATTATGTTTTATTTACTGTTAATATTGTGTTTTGACCTCAGATTGTTTTAATCAATTGTTGATGATGTATATATTTTTATGTATCCCATATTCCTACACTCCTCTCTATGCCAATACTTATAATAGTTTACTTTTTGTTTCAGTTCGCTGATAATGCTTTCAAAAACTATTATTATGCAGATAACGACGATGATGATCAGCCCAGCGACGAGGAAGGCACCCTGGCATACAAAGTTAAAAAAGCAATAGCAAAGAGATCAAATTGCATCGACGACTTCTTCGAAAAACCTAAGAAGAAAAAGAAGGTGGCAAAAAAGTCGTCAAGTGTTGGTCGCTCTTCCAGTGGTGGAGTTTCATACATCACGTCAAATAAGGACGACATCGCCGATGCATCTCATCTTATAAAGATTGAGATATATGATGTCAACAAGATAAAAAATATCGCTCCGATGGAACACTGGAAACATGCTGAGGTGCGTGTTAAATATTACGCAGAAGCCGACGCAGACAAAAACTTGCAGTCAGTGAGAGATACAATATTTAATATCACCAAGCACTTGGCTACGAAAGAGGACTGTGTGAAATATTTTATAGACACCGATAAATAAGATAGTGCGTAAGCTTATGTGTAAAGTGTTGTAATTGAGTGTTTAAGGTCGTTATTGTAGTATAAGTTATTATAAGTCATTGTGCATGTTAATACTAATTTAGAATATTAATATTTGGTCATGATCATAATTTGAATTGTAAATTAATTGTAAACATTTAGTTCTGTAAGTGAGTGTTTAAGGTCATTGTGTTATTGTAGTATAAGTTATTAAAAGTCTTTGTGCATGTTAATACTAATATAGAATATTAATATTTGGTCATGATCATAATTTGGATTGTAAATTAATTGTGAACATTTAAGAATTGTTTGTAAGAATTTGTATTTATAATTAAATAAGGTTATTAGTAATCAATAAAAAATATAAGAAACTCTTTATTCGTATTTTATTTATTTATTTTAAAACATGACTTAAACAATCCAGATAATAATACATCATTACACATTGTATTGGCATCATATAGTTTTTGAAAATCGTTTAAACTCATACCATGGTATTTGTAATATAGATACATTATACAATACTCTCCACAAACGATAGTAAAGTCGTTTTGGATTCGATTAGTATTATAATTCCACATCCTAGAATTCCTTGCTAAAAACATTCGATGATAGCCTTGGGGTGGTCGACCATATGAATCAAAGTACTGACCAATCCCGTTTTTATCTATATGTATAGCAATCCAGTGAGAACCCGGTTTATTATCTGGATCTAGGTTGCTGATTATGTATGTAGGAGTTACTACATATATTGGCAATCGATTGGCTGCATACACATTATGTTGGATGGATGAATCTATTTTCATCAAGTAATTCATTATCTCTGTTGTGTTCATTTTATTAAATAAAGGAAACGTTATCCGGTCGAATGTTTAAGAAGTAATGTTATGGAATAATAGTGAAATAGGTAATTATGGTAGTTTATAATTAAAGTAACCAGTTGAAGAGGGTTGCAAGGATAGTCATAATAAAAAACTGAAATAATTTATATTTATTTTATTGAACAGTCTACAATAAATAAATACACCTTAATTAAAATATACCATACTTAATTTACAAACATTTTTCTTCTTAGCTACTATAATCTACCGAAATATTGCGATTTTTGTCTATTTCTATAACATTATCAAACTCTGCATATACAATACAGTTAATAGTTTGTGTTAGAGCTGATTCAAAACGAACTTCTAATCTCACACTCCCATGCTTTATAAGATTCCAATGACCAGAAGAGTTTGCTGATAAATCAGGCGTTAAATCAAACGCTAACATACAGTATCCATTAGCATATTTCTCACGGGATATTCCATTACCTTCGTTAAGAAAATGTATACCAGTCCCGGAAAACAAGGTATGATAGACTGTAGTATAAACATTGCTATCAAACGAAGGTTGTAGAGCTTTTGAGGGTATTTGATGACCATCTATATACAAACAAAATGTATTAATATTGTAGTTTTCAAAGTTGAATGGGTTTTTAGTAAGGTTCCCATTAAATGCGGCATTATTCACAAATCCAACTATACATCTTTTAGGTACTTGACCAAGGAAAATGTTATCAAGAGTTTTTCCTTGAACTCCTGATGGTATAGTTAAAACTTTAACTTCTGCACGTGTAATTGGGTATTTGGCAGTTGTAGATGCTAAGACTTTTTGATGGGCAAGTAAAACAGAAGGATTGATGCGAGCTCTACGAATAATCAAAGTTGCATCCGTAATACAAACTTTTAATTTAAGATCAACTGTAGAAGCCATTAAATTGAAATTTTCTCGAGAACGAACTAATTTAACACACATATCAACACCATTTATCAAAAACTTTTCTTGGTTGAACAAATCACCGTGTAGGTGTCCAATCATTTCAATTTCTTTACTTTCGTTAGCCAACTCTTGTCTTTTAACAAATCCTTTATTAGTTTCATCGATAGAATTCATTTTTCCAGCTGTATCTTCATACCATAGGGCACAAGTAAGATGAGATTCCTTAGCTGCCGGAGCATAGTTCAACAAATTTTCTATGTAAGCACGGTAGGCATATGTGTTATTGGGTGGTGATACAAGTTTTTGATTTAAGTAAACATCAAGTTGATTAAAGAGTGAATGTAACCAATTATTAACTGGAGCTACAACTGTAGATGACATTAGTTTAGTGTTATCTTGATTCAATATTTTAGCTTTTATGTGAATTAATGTATGCGATAGGTCTATGTAGTCGTCACCTGCTCCAGGTACTTGAAATTCAATAGGACCATCATCAGCAAGTGATGAAATTGGTTTATAGTGGATCCATATTCCACTTTCAATGCTAGTCTGAGTAGATGGTAATGCAAATAAATCCAATTCCGACTTAATGCATTCACAGGAATGACTATGTAAAAAAGACATTTTGATTAATTACAAAATATGTCTTTAATTTGTTTGGATCTAGTTTTCAATTTTTTTATAGCTTTCCCTTTCGCAGTCAGCGATGGACTGAATGCAGATGCTCGTTTTCGTTTTGTTATATATCCCGATCCAGACATATTAATTCTATCTATTTTTTCATCTGCTTTTCGTTTTAAATTTGAACCAACTTCTTTAAGACGTGCTTTTATTGAATCTTCCATAGGTCGGGCACTAACCATATCCGTTAAAAGACCTACACCAGCACTCAATGCCTCCTTACCAACAGCGCGGACACCACTAGATAGTAATGGTAAAACTGATCTAAATAAACCCCCAAGAAAACTACCAATTCCATGACCCTTTTGATACTGTGCTCCTTTATAAATCACTCCTATACCCGACCCAGCTTGATGAGAATAATAGCGTTCGTAAGGGCATGTGTTGTTATTGTGTTGAGAATACATTATAGTTTCTTGAAATGCAGTTTAACACACACTGTTCCAAATTGGAATGGTATCTTTTGCCCAGTGCTTGACCTTATATCTATTTCAATGGTATCGAATTCTCTACGCATTACAGATAAATAATGAGGTGGTGAAAAAACATGCATTTTATTGGCTCCGTAGATGTATTTTGAAGGGTCCAATGGTATGATTCTTAGAAGAGGAGTCATTACGTCACCAACAATTTGAGGTTCAACTATATCACAATAAACAAATAACTGAGATGGTAATCCTAAATGCAAATTAGCTGGACATTTTGCAATATTTTTATCAACAAGGTTTCTACCTGGTTCATATCCCAATTGTAAACTAAATTTGGGTGATAATGTTACAGATTTTATAGATTCATCTAACACAGAAACGTATACAAACTTGGATATATTATCATAGGTAAATTTAATTTTTTCTCGTATACTATTCAATGCTGATAAAATATGGTTGATATTATCATAGTTTGTCGCAGGTATATAATGCTTATAGTACACTTTAGAAGGATTTGCTTCATTAGGCATCTTCATCAATTTCGTTATGTATATAATATTCTCATGCTCTTGAACAGTACACATAGTGCATGGATATTGAAATTCAACAATTCCCACACACCACTCCCCCTCGAGTATGATGGATTTCGGTAATTTAGTTGAAAAAATTGATGATTTGTTATCAGGAAAATATTCCATTGAACTATTGCTAAGTAAAGTTAAATAAAAGTCTTTATTCATATTTGTTTTAAACTAGAAACTAAAATCCAACTATTAAATTTATTCGGATAACCTTTCCACTTAACTAACAGTTCTTGTCTGTCGCCCGTGTAGCGAGAGCGAATTATTTTATCTATCTTATGTTCTATGGTGGGGTCATAAATCACCTTCTGTAACTCTCGTGCATAAAATGTTCCTACTACCTCTTCCCCTTCTAAATCTTTGATAGTGTATACAGACCACGGAGATCGGTGTATTATAGAGGATATCACAAATATTTCATCACTCCAGTTAGATTCGTAACCTTTTTGAAAGATATGTTTATACTTAGTTATTCTTACATGATCACCAATATGAAACTTAGGTAACGTAGTTTTAAATGATTTTTTTGTATTTCCTTTATCATACAAATTTGTCCACACAGTCATTATATTATTGGAATTCACATCACAAGGACACATCTTAATACTAGAGTGAAAACTGTGATTGTAAGAGTAAATCAAATCATGTAAAATATCAATATATTTATGTGTATTCTTATGTGTGAAATAACGCCACATTTTCATTTTTAGCGTTCTTTGAAATCTTTCTACAATGCTTGCCTTAATATCTGGATTATTTGTTGTATAGTAATTTATATTTTTAGATTTCAAGTATCTTTGTACATCTTTTGAAACGAATTCAGTACCTTTATCAGATTGTATGTGTGTAGGAGTTATGTTAGCTTCCTTAAATATACTTTCGAAACATATTTTTATTGTTTCAGAATTTTTCTTTTTCAATGATCTAGCATATGCATATTTGCTAAAGACATCAATAACACAAAGAATATAATTAAAACCTTTATTATCTTTAGAATAAGTTCTCATATCACTTAAATCAACTTGCCATAGTTCATTTATATTAGATAAGATATATTTGTTTCG
Organism: Laothoe populi; assembly: GCA_905220505.1. Lineage (NCBI taxonomy): Eukaryota > Metazoa > Arthropoda > Insecta > Lepidoptera > Sphingidae > Laothoe > Laothoe populi. The sequence goes on along the minus strand of HG992161.1, from coordinate 4,373,522 downwards.
TGGGAACTTTCTATGTACTGGTTTGTGAAGTGTGTACGTTTCTTGGGCTTGCAACCATTTTTTAACATCTTCTTTATTCATTTTACCTTTCATAGCTTGTGATAATTTATCAATACTGCTATATCCAGCTGGGTGTGACACATCATAATATAGTCGATTTATTTCTAATAAGGAGTCCATTTTTCCCAATCTATCTTTGTTTTTATTTTTCTTATATGCTTATCGTCGCTTTTTGGAGTATAATATAGCTCTTTGTTCTTTGGTGTCGAATCTTCGATATCTTTTTGAAGTTGAACTATGTACTCACGTCTTTTGGGATTTCCGATATAGGTCAATGGTATTTTTAAATCCTTCAATGCTTTAGCAAATTTTTCCCAACCAATTGGATCATTTCTTTTTAATGGTCGCAGTGTATCATTTACTAAATCTATAATATTACTTTCAGGAATAACTTCGTTGTCTATAATCACCGTACCATCATCGTTCCAAAAAAATTTGTTTTTACTCAATGATAGCGAATCCAATAACAACTCACCTCTTTTTACGTATGATTTAGGTATCAAGCTTAGAATTTGATTTCTTGTGTAGAAAGGATTTTTTTCATCCGCACAATTATCTTGCTTTTTCTCTTGGTTACGTGATGTCTGACTGGCAACTAGATCTTTAATTTTGATGTCGTTATTTATATTTAGATTTTCACTTTTATCCATTGGTTCAGTAAAATCATTATTTTGAGTTATTATAGGGAGCTCAAACGGTTTTCGATCTTCTTCCGTGAAATGGAGATACCTTTGTAAAATTTGTAAGTACAATTTACATTTTTTTCGGTCTTCCATATTACTATTCAAAATGTTTTGCATTTCAGCATCCAACCGAGTGGTAGGATTTTCATTTCTACTTTGATTTAATTTATCTATTAAACCTGGTTCAACTAATAACATTTTTTTTGCATGATCCATTTTAAACAAGACCACTTATTAATCCACTTAAAATAGATCCCAATATAATCGGTAAAAAAGCACCACCTTTTTGAACTATTATATTCTTTCTTATTTTTTTTGTGCTTTTACGCACTAATTTACGAAGTATATTTTTAAATTTTTGTAGCTTATTCTTAGATTTTTCTTCAAGCTTTATATTTCCTTGTAGAACGTTATGAATGCACTCACAAATAAAATTAATTTCTTTTTCGTTACAGGCTTTTAAAAGAGCTTGTTGATGTTTCGGCTTAAGTTTATACAGCGCATTTAATAAATCTTTATGCGTCTTGAGGTGTCGATCCATCATTTGTAAATGACGGGTATTTGTTGATTCTTGATATATTTAAACTCTTTTTTAGGGATGTATACCGTGCAATAACCATCGGATGGAAATATTTTCGATTTTATTCGACATATATCGCTGGTATCTTGTTTTAGATCTATCATCAGATATCCATGTGCTTCCTTAGTAGAATCTCTGTAGGCATCTTCGATGAATTTGTTATTTTCGGGTGAAACTTGTCGTGCCAAATAACGAATTTGAGTTTTATCGCGAGGGTTTTTGAAATAAATTATATAACTTGAATTCAAAGAAATGTCTCTTTGACCTTTACCTTGATGAAATAAATTTTGAGTTATGTAAAACACACTTAAGTTTCTATGATGACTACCTTTGGTAAATATATCAACAACACGACCATCAGATTCCCTCATAAGGTCATCAATAATAATGAGGTTTGGTTCATTTCCATCAAACATATTCAAATCTGGTATGCCTTGATAATAATTCACGTTTGGTAGATTATACAAAGGCTGCATTTCATCAAAACACCAAGTTATTTGACTGAAGTTTCTATTACATATTTCTTTAATATATTTAATGAAATTTGTAACAAAATTAGATTTTCCACATCCAGTTGGACCTGCGACTATGGCAGTAAAAGGATGAATAAAATGAATCATTTTGAATGTACGTGTAAACTCTGAAGAGGTATTGGAATGAATAAAACATTTCATTAAAATTAAATGTCTTATATGTATTGACTTTATAATATACACGCCCGTTACCAATCTACTGGTGCTTCACAAATACCCAGTGATCTAGAAAGCAACACTAACTTCTTCAGTCATAGGTCTAATTAAGCACATAATAATTAGATTACAGCTATAATTACAGTGCTTTAATTTAATAATACACAAAAATATAAATAAATAATTCTTATTATTGTACAGAAAATATGAAAAAATTAAATGTCCTTTATCTTATAATGACCCCAAGCAAGAGTATCAGTGGAATTTTGTAATAAGTACCGTTTTGTATCATTATGTGATAGAGATATTTTGTTTATTTTTTGAGTATATATTATGTGTTTAATGGATTTAAATCTTAACATTTCACTATACTGAGTTTTGTTTTCATATAAACATGATTTATAATCATTAAGACAAAACTTTTTAGTGATGCATTTATTAACACCTTTTGCTTTACATATACATTTATTTTGGACATCTATTGCATACATTTTTGATCGCAGGCCTACAAACTCTTTTAAAATTTTACCGTTAGTTTCATCTTTGAAAAACCCTAACCGTTTTTTATTTATTAAAGGTAAACCATATTCATTATTAGATGGATAGTCAGAGGTGTCAAAATAGTTTTCTAAATCAGTTTTTATATCAGCATAGAAATTTTCTGTAAATATTTGATAGATTAGACTATCAGTGTCTGTATAAAGTAATTTAATATTATCTCGATATTTCTCTTTCATGTAATCGTAATGAAATGTGTACATTAATGTTTTTGAAAGATCCAATATACAAAATCCCAGATAAATTGGTTTATTGTATAAAACACTAGTTTTCTTTAATTGCACTGCAACTAAATTTTCAGAAAAAATTGATAGACTGTGAAACTCAGGTTTTGCAATCAAAGATTGAGCTCCCTGGGTTTTCCCACGATTCAACCAATGGTTCACTAATTTAACGTTTACGCGTTTTATAACATTTTCCATTGTTTTCCCAAAAACTGAATTATTCATAAGTTTGTAAAAATCTTTTTCAAAATCTGAGGTTGCCAAAGAACGCATATGTGTATTTAAATCTATGTAACATTTTAACCATGCAGATTGTTCAAATTTAAGAATTCTATGTATTTTAAGCAGTTTCAAACCATTTTTTAAACATTGTTTAAGATTTCTGTAATGGATAACATACTTCTTTTTATCTTTTAGATTTGGAATCAGTTTTGTATTCTTGGTATTCCCTAGGCATATATTTTCAGCACAAAAGGGAAAATCTGAATGACAATTGTGTAAGATTTTTGGATATTCTAAATCTACTTCTAAAATATAACCATATTCGGCATCGTCGGATATGTTAAAATCTGTATTTACATCTACCCATTCAAATTTACCTGTTGGAAGACATTGAGACATAGCCCAACCGTAAAGGTTATTTGCGTCTAAATACATGAGAAAGGAAGATGGTTTATCAGAATCATAATCAGGCATAAATAGGTTATTTGCTATAGCATGTCTATTACTACACTGCGATATACCTCCCCTAATATTGTTCGCAATAAAAGTAATTTTGTCAATATCTGTTAGGAGCTCTAAATTAATTTTAGTATAAATTAACATAGCATCCCAACTCAATCCAGGCGCTGTATAATAATGAGCAGGATCCAATTCATAAGTTTTAAGACAAACGTTTCTAAAATTTTCAAATATATCTGTTAATAATAAAACATCGGTTTTTAAATAAAGATCAGAATAATCACCCATGTTTTTACAATTAAAGTGATTCCATACATCTTGAGCATGATGGTAATCATTTTCTGAAATATGATTATCATTTAAAGAACTGTAGAATTCATCGCGTGCAGGAAGGGAAGTTATTTTTAAAGAATCAAATGAAGTCATGTATTCATACGGATAAACACCTTTCCTTATTAAACGTTTAAAGTCATCTTCGCGTGGATAGTTTAATTTGAGTTCGCGGAATTGATTAGGTAGTAAGTTTTGAGCTAATTTATCAAGACTGCTAGACATAAATTTTAAAGAATCAAGAAATCTAAGTTTCACAGCACGGTTATTAATATGCAGAACCTTCGAAAAAGATATATATTTCTCTTTATTCTCAGGAATAAGTTCTATATCACCTTCATCAAAATTAAGACCATGGACTATAAAATGAGCATCATAATTACTTAAATTGTGAAAAAATACTGGTACAAAATTAGTTGTTCTGTATTTCTCAGAACAAAGTGAATGAGCGACTCCTTCATAAACACCAGTATGCCAATTGTATATTATTGTGACATCTTCATTTAAGTTACTTTTACAGATATAACACAACTTACTTTGAGAAATATTTATTTTATTTTCATTCGTTAATGGTAATGGAGATTTGACAAAAGTGTTTTTTTTACATATGTTTTCTAAATCTGTTTTGATAAATTTCATAAATTGTTTTGCACAATCTTTTCCATTATACGATCGATATATCGAAAAGTTGTCATCGTATGAACACTTAACATAATATCCAAAACTATAAATCTCATGTTTTTGAATGTTAGTTGTTGATGATATATTTGGATTGTTAGAACAACTTTCTATTGGATTTAAAAATGCTTCAAAATCAGCATATACAACGAAAGGGACCTTTAGTTTACGTTCATAATTATTGAATGAGATTTGATTTGATGGAATTAATTCATTAAACCAATTCCTTTTGTTATCATGTTCCGATGGTAAATTAATGCAAACGTTAAAACAGTCATTTGCTTGATGACGCTGTAAATTATCCCTTGATGTGAAACTTAATAAACAACCATCGCAAATATGAACTGCATGTTCGGATGTTGATAACTGTTTAGATACTAACCTCGAAAGATTTTTAATATAACAATAATGACCGTTGGCACCGCGAGATATATACAATAAGTTTAAGTGAGTAGTTTTTCTATGTTTTGTTAAGTGTAATGGACCTATAATTTTATTTGACTTTTTTATTGAATCATAATGTAAACCAAAAACATTAATACTTATATTGTTTAGTTTTTCAAATTTATGAATATCATTTATTTTGAAAGGAAAAGATAATTTATCAAATTTTAATCTATTTTTATGTTTTATATAAGATGACACTCTATTAGAACTTTGAGAAGCCGGATACAATCCTGACAATACAGCCCAACGAAAGCATTCGTGATCATTATTTTGAACGTTAATTACAGCTTTCTTATATTTTATATCTAACGGTAAGTCTATATATGATGATCCTCGTAATGGGTTAAATTTGTTTATATTCATATCTAAGTGATTTATTTTAACTAAAGTCCACCCACTACCTTTTTTTTCAAAATTCGTCATTTTGTTCGTTATTTCAGTTGTTATAGATGGAAAAATTATATCCTTATCATCACCTTGACAAATAAGATAATTGGAGATTTGAAAGTCAAAAGTGTTAAATAAATTTTTGGTTTCCTGTGTAAAATCTGCATTAAGAATAAAATTAACTTTCAGAACAGAGTGTTCTCGAATGGAACGTGTAAGTAATTTATATATTACGTCTTTAGTTTTTTGTAAAAATAATTCAGGCGTTTCAAATTGATGGTTCGATGTTTTATTAGACATGATTCTAAATGTAAGAATTCTATTACCAAAAGCACTATCAATTATTTGAACATTCGTTAATTCATTATCATTCCGTAGTAAATTGTTTTTATGAGTATTACTCTTTAAATGGTTAGTCATATATTTTTTCGATACAAGTACGTGACAGTCAGGACATTGAATTTTATCATTGTTTTCTGTACTCACATTTGAAATAGGTGTTGACAACGATGTTGATGATGAAGGAGCTTCAAGTATGCTTGCTTGTAAGCTTGATGAAGATGTGTTTATCCTCTTTTTCGCTGGTTCCACTTCGGTTAACTTCATCGAAGCTGATCTCTTTTGTCCACCACTCCCATTCTGATTAAGTCTGATCGAAAAAAAAAAAATATATATATATATCGTACCTATCAACAATAAAAATAATAATGTACTTTTTTTTTCCTTAATTACTAACATTTTTACATTGCAAACAATATGCTTGCATTGATAAAACACCATCAATTTCATCTTCATCGGAATGAGACAAATTCAACATTTTATGTCCTGAACATGGTGTATAATACGGAATAAAATCAGGATCTTTCATCATTGACTCGGGTAATAAATTTTGTATGAACCAAAGTCGTATAAAACGATGAAACTTGTGTAAAATAAGATTTTTATTTAAACTTGCAATCTCACTTTGTGACAAACATAAACTCTGTAACTCAAGAGCGTGATACATTTCTAATGTTTGGTTAAAAAATACAATGAGAACAAGCGTACAGAATGAGTTCGAAAAGATGACTTTAACGTTTTAAATACTTAAAAATGTATCCCCTCTACATGGATCACAGAAACGTGTATAAACATGTTATTAATACTTACATTTCAAAATGGTTTTGGTCTATTTCCTCACAAAGCTCGTAGAGTCCTTCATCGAATTGTGACGACATCAATGGGTCAATGTTATTAAGAAGCATGACGAGCTCTGAGTCGTAAACATCACAGCGTAATGTATCCATGGTAATAGCTTGCTTAACAATTAATATATTCGATAAAAAATCAAAAGTTTATATAGTGCTAAGTAAATACATTTCACCGATATGTTACATTTAAGTAAGTTATTACTATTAAATAATATACAAATTCTTACAAACAATTCTTAAATGTTCACAATTAATTTACAATCCAAATTATGATCATGACCAAATATTAATATTCTATATTAGTATTAACATGCACAAAGACTTTTAATAACTTATACTACAATAACACAATGACCTTAAACACTCACTTACAGAACTAAATGTTTACAATTAATTTACAATTCAAATTATGATCATGACCAAATATTAATATTCTAAATTAGTATTAACATGCACAATGACTTATAATAACTTATACTACAATAACGACCTTAAACACTCAATTACAACACTTTACACATAAGCTTACGCACTATCTTATTTATCGGTGTCTATAAAATATTTCACACAGTCCTCTTTCGTAGCCAAGTGCTTGGTGATATTAAATATTGTATCTCTCACTGACTGCAAGTTTTTGTCTGCGTCGGCTTCTGCGTAATATTTAACACGCACCTCAGCATGTTTCCAGTGTTCCATCGGAGCGATATTTTTTATCTTGTTGACATCATATATCTCAATCTTTATAAGATGAGATGCATCGGCGATGTCGTCCTTATTTGACGTGATGTATGAAACTCCACCACTGGAAGAGCGACCAACACTTGACGACTTTTTTGCCACCTTCTTTTTCTTCTTAGGTTTTTCGAAGAAGTCGTCGATGCAATTTGATCTCTTTGCTATTGCTTTTTTAACTTTGTATGCCAGGGTGCCTTCCTCGTCGCTGGGCTGATCATCATCGTCGTTATCTGCATAATAATAGTTTTTGAAAGCATTATCAGCGAACTGAAACAAAAAGTAAACTATTATAAGTATTGGCATAGAGAGGAGTGTAGGAATATGGGATACATAAAAATATATACATCATCAACAATTGATTAAAACAATCTGAGGTCAAAACACAATATTAACAGTAAATAAAACATAATTAATATTATATTACATCGAATTATACATAGGTACTTACATTCATTTTGCAGCAGAGTCACTATTTAAAAATTCACTATACAAACAACCGGAGTTCGTTTGTGGTGTAGAGCACACTGTGGAATACGGTGTAGTATAATTTTTGTCATCGCTTTTATACGGCAGCTAAGGGTCATTTTGCTGTAGCAAAAGCAAAAACTGATACGATAGACCGGTATTCGATTTCTCTTATGGACAATAGGTTCCCAAAACTCATTGCTTAAGGGTGATAATAACAACCCCATGTGGTCCGTTGGTATATTCAAACAATACGTGTACCGTAATTAATTTTAACACCGCTTGCCCATATGAACAATGAAGCTTTGAACATTTGATTGATGTACCTAATAAATTACCCGATTTCTCTTATTGACAATGGCTACCTAAAACTTATAAAGAACCGTGTGGTCTGTTGTTACCTATATTCAAAGAATACATACCATCACTAATTTTAATAGCTTTCCCTTATGAACAATGAAGCTTTGAAACGCAGGTAATATTAAGACTACTACTAAGAAATTATACAGACACGTTGAGACATGACTATTACCGTACGAAGACAAGCGTAACTTCATAGAAAAAGGGATTCATACCTGCATACAAACAAAAATGAGACCATTCCTCAAGCTGGCTGACAAACGTGCAAAATAAACGTAAAATGTTTAAATATAAATTAAATTCGAGTCAGGTATAAAATCTCCTTTGATATAAATCAAATTCGCGTGTGATATCAATTTTATTCGCGGCTGATATTAATTAAATTCGCGGTTGATATGAATTAAATTCGCGGTTGATATAAATTTAATTCGCGGTTGATATAAATTTAATTCGCGGTTGATATAAATTTAATTCGCGGCTGATATAAATGTAATTCGCGGCTGCCGAGTCCTGTTCGGAAACCTATTCGCGGGTAGTAGGGTACCTGGATTCTGGAGCAAGTCTAGGGACCCTAGCTCCCTAGCTCGGACCTAGATTTGTGCTCAGGAACCGACGAATCCCTATACTACTACTTTAATTATCCCAATTTCGAGAGCTCCGTTTTAACGATTCCCTAGCGCGTAGTTGCTTACGTAGCTAGTATGGATGTGGAAAGTTACTGAAAATGGCATTTCCTTTTAATGTTGCAGACTTTGGCTTTATCCGAGCAATCTTTCTGGGTAATTTTGGTGATGTTTGGGGACTATTTTCGTAAGATTTAAAGTTCAGTTACAGGTTACATAACATGGAATTAGAATTATCATAAAATATTCATTCCATGATATGACGACATGAATATGATAAAATGCATGGAAATTACCTACATTCAATCGATTTAGATTAACAAAGTTATATCATTTATGACTCATATTTGCCCTCCGTATAAACTCTATCAAAAATGGCAAACATTCTCTATACATTTGTACTTTAGATAGAGTAGCTGACACATTATTGTTTGTTTTGTAAATCCGCACAATAAGGAACTTACAAGACATTCAAATCCATTGTTCAAATCTAGTGTTGACATGGTTGTCAAATAACAGAGAAAGGACGCGCGAAACGAGTCATAACGTCACCTCCCAGAATGTAGATAGTGAGATGTTCCCGTTGCGCCCACACTTTTGCTCATACCAATATTTGAAGTAATAATATTAATAATAAAATAAATATGATTAATATTTGCGACCCCATTTTGAAACAATTTTGATTTAAAATTTGATTTCAAAGCGGCTTCTTTTTAACCGACTTCAAAAAAAGGAGGAGGTTCTCACTTGACATGTATTTTTATGTTTGTTACCTCAGAACTCCGTCATTTATTGACCGATTCAGAAAATTCTTCTTTTATCACATAGAATATGCTTCCAGATTGGCTTTTATCAAAATCGGTTGAGTAGTTTGCTTTAAAAACCATAAATATGTTGTCCGAATATACGAAAACGCGAATTTTGCTTTTCTGTGACTTTTTCAGTGGTGTTTCCTTTTGGTACTCTATCCAACGTACCTATTTTATATGTGTACCCCTAAAAAGCAAAAAATAAATTACTAGATGTTGCTCGCGGCTCCGCCCGCGTGGAGGTTATTTTTGGAAGGAAAGGTATACAATCCATGGAGGCATCTTAAGCTATTACACCTTTCTATATTTTGCTATCCCATAGGATGCATGCATTTTTCCGAGATAAAAGGCCTATGTCATTTTCTGATCCCTAAACTACCACTATGCAAAAATCATGTCGATCCCTTGCTATGTGAAAAAGTAAACTATACCACGGGAACTGTACATTTTTCCGGGATAAAAAGTGTGTTTAGTGTGCTTATGTGCTATTCCAGACTATAGTCTATCTCTGTGCCAAATTTCAACCAGATCCGTCTAGCCGTTATAGCGTGATTGAGTAACAAACATCCATCCATCGAAACTTTCGCATTTATAATATTAATAGGATAGTAGGATTACTTTTAAAATAAAATAAAAACGTCTTCAAAAATCCCAGACACAAGTAAAAAGCAAAAAATAATTGGTTACATTTACATTAATTAATTACATACAATTTAAATTAATTATTTGGAGTCAGTGCCAGCCAAAACATGGAAAAAAAACAGAATAATCAGGCATACAAAAAAATATCAAATAGATCCATACTTGGTTTTTATGAATCTAAAAGTAAATAAAACAATACCGGCACCGACTCCAAAAAGAATTGATTTAAATTGTACCAATAATGTACCAATTGTTTTTTGCTTTTTAGTTGTCTCTGGGTTATTTTGAAGGCGGTTTTATTTTTATTTAAAGAGTAATATACTCAGCCTGTTGCCGTCCACTGTTGGACGTAGGCCTCCCCAAGTGAACGCCAACCATCCCGGTCTTGGGTAGCCCGCATCCACCCGCTACCCGCCACCTTCTTCAAGTCGTCGGTCCATCGTGCAGCAGGGCGTCCCACACTACGTTTGCCTAAACGCGGTCTCCACTCCAACACATGTCTGCCCCATCGGCCATCTGTCCGTCTGCAGACGTGACCAGCCCACTTCCACTTTAGCGTGCTAATTTTGCGAGCAATATCTATGACTTTGGTTCTCTGGCGGATGACTTCATTTCGAACTCTATCCACCAGAGAAACCCCAAGCATTGCCCGCTCCATAGCACGCTGAGCGACTTTAAATTTATGGACCAGTCCATTTGTGAGTGTCCACGTTTCAGCCCCGTAGGTCATTACGGGTAGGACGCACTGGTTAAAAACTCTTGTTTTTAAGCATTGAGGGATCGACGACTCAAACAGGTTACGTAGTTTACCGAATGCCGCCCAGCCCAAACGAATTCTTCTATCTGCCTCTTTCTCGAAGTTGTGCTTGCCTAGTTGGATTATTTGGCCCAAGTATACGTACTCTTGCACAACCTCGAGAATGGCATCACCCACGGCGACGAGTCTCGGGAGGACGTGAACGTTAAACATGACTTTCGTCTTGTCAAGGTTCATCCCGAGACCTATCCGTTTTGAAGAACAGTTAAGGCTGTTCAGCATGTCTTCCAAATCCTGCAGAGTTTCAGCCATGATGAATATATCATCCGCAAATCGCAAGTGAGAGATGTACTGGCCGTTGATATTGATGCCCCGTCCTTTCCAATCAAGCGTCTTAAATGCGTCTTCCAACGCGTTGGTAAACAGTTTCGGAGAGATTACGTCTCCCTGTCTTACCCCACGTCGCAGTTGGATTGGCTTTGTGCTTTGTTTTTGTACTTGGACGGTCATCGATGCGGCTTCATACAGGCATCTCATCACTTGGACATAGCGGTCGTCAATGCGGCATCTCTGCATAGCCTCCAGAACAGCCCAGGTCTCGATGGTGTCGAAGGCTTTCTCGTAGTCCACAAACGCTAGGCAAAGAGGTTCATTGTACTCCTCGGTCTTCTGAATTATTTGCCTTAGTGTGTGTATGTGGTCTACGGTACTAAAGCCTCTCCGAAACCCAGCCTGCTCCGGCGGTTGGAAGTCATCGAACCTTTGGGCAAGACGATTTGAAATAACCCTCGAAAACAGCTTATAAACATGGCTCAAGAGTGATATAGGGCGGTAGTTCTTCAATAGGGTGTTATCTCCCTTCTTGAAGAACAAAACAACCACACTCCTGCTCCATGCCGCCGGTGTTGTACCAGTGTAGATGACGGAGTTGAACAGCTTTACAAGCTCAGTTAATACTGGCATACCGCCTGCCTTGAGCAGCTCTGTAGTTACTCCGTCATCACCTGCAGCTTTGTTATTGTGAAGCTGTTCAAGGGCTCTTCTAATCTCGCCGAAGTCGATGTCGGGAAACTCGTCTGTATGGTGGCGAGTTAGTCTGGCACGCGGATCATCCGCGCTCGGGGCCTCAGGTGGACTTGTTTTTGGAGTATACAAGTCCCCATAATACCTTTCGACCTCTGCGAGTATCTCTGGCATGGAAGTGACGGTGGTGGTCTGTGATGTTCTGAGCTTTGTCAGGTGACAACTAGAGGTAAGTGGCTTGGCGAAAACTCTGGTACCCTTGTTCTGCGTAATAGCATTTTCAATGTCCAGAGTATTCGAGCGTCTTATATCGCGCCGTATTAGCTTCTTTACCTCTTTGTTAAGTACCTGACGCTCAGATTGTGTGACCTTTACGAGCTCTCGTCGTTTCCTTAAAAGGTCCAGAGTCTCGCTTGAGAGCTTCGACTTACGTCTATTGTTCTGAGGTCGAAAGTATTTATTACCCACCTCACGCAGAGTCCGCACCAGGCTGTCAGTGGCGTCATCAATATCCGCCGTAGTTTCCAATACGGCAAATCGGTTCTGTAGCTCTAGCTGGAAAGCTTCACAGCCGACCTCGACTTGGGGCAAAGTTGGTCGGAGAGTCGACTTCATTAAGCGCGCTCGGTCAATTTTAACTTTTATATTCAGAGTGCCTCTTACAAGTCAGTGATCACTACCGGTGTTAAACCTACTGATCACAGAGACATCTCTGAATATTTGGCGCTTATCAGTCATAATGAAGTCGATCTCATTCCTGGTGACATTATTGGGGCTTCGCCAAGTCCACTTCCTTTGGGGTTTCTTCTGGAAAAAGGAATTCATCAGAAAGAGCCCCCGGGTCTCGAGAAAGTTGACTAGCATTTGCCCCCTGTGATTCCTGCACCCATAGCCGAATGATCCTACCCTCGATTCGCCGTGTCCTTGTACTCCCACTTTGGCATTGAAGTCACCCATTACAACGCTGTAGGAAGCCTTGGTACGAGACATAGCTTTCCCTATGTCTTCGTACATGGCCTCTACTTCGTCATCAGGATGAGCTGACGTTGGGGCGTACACTTGTATAACCTTCAGAGTATATCTCTCAGTTATTTTTAAGACAAGGTACGCCACTCGCGCTGATACGCTGCCAACTTCCACAACGTTGCTTTTTAGTGACTTGTGGATAATAAATCCGACGCCACCTTGGGATGGTTGGTGTCCTTCTCGGAAGTAGAGTAAGTGACCAGAATCTAGGGCTATCTTCTCCTCCCCCTGTCTTCGGATCTCGGATAGCCCTACGATATGCCAGTTAATGTGACTTAGCTCTACTTCCAACTCAGCGATGTGCTCGTCCAACCGCAGAGAGCGTCCGTTGTACGTCGCCAAAAATAGCCGTTTGTGGTACCCTACCGTAGCCCGGGGATTCTTAGCACCCCCCAGAGTAATAATTCGTATTAATTTCTTTTGCATATCAAATAATTAACAAAATTAAACAGAAGAAACTAACCAATGATAATTGCACGTGATTTTGTATAGTGAACTCCAATTAATTCTACGTAAGCCCCCATTCCAATATCGATATTTCTATTGAAGACAGGAACAGAGACAAGGCTATGCTACATAGCCTGAGAAGGCTTAGCCCAACGTTCAATGAGGCAATTTGGAATTGGCTTACGGCGATGCAAAATTGGAGCACGGATGACTGATTGAGCAGGCCCGCCTGATACAATGGAACATGGACAATACGTCTCTGTACAGCTTTAGACGATGATCTGAGAGTCAACTGGTCAAGATTATACTGTTGGTATCCAAAACCTATTCATTGGAAAAGGTATTGCAGTGAAATGATCTGAAGAGTTGGTTGGGTTAGTAGATTTTATTGCAGAAATTTCTTTTATTATCCTGTAGCATTTGTTGGTTTGAAGAAATTATTTTTTATAGTGTACGAACTATTCTAAGCCTACTTTTTACCAAAAAATCTATGAACAAACTGTTTTTTACCGTTTTTACCTAATTCTTATTCTTCCAGTATTTTTACATCTAGTGTAGACCAATTCTACATGACTAATGTTAATGAGGTATTTGGACGCTGATCGACTAGTTCCATTAACGACAACAATGCCGCACATAGGTTATTTTGAGCAGAATTCATTACTTAGGCAGACTTATAGCTTATGGGGAATACTGAATTGAGTATGGAATAGGAAGCTTTAATGCATTTGTTACTTATAGCCCTGCCGTAAATGATCTGAGGGACATTATATTCTGACGTCGTCTTTCATAACAATAAAACAACAAAGGTCTTAATAAACAGAAAATATAACAATATTTTGTTAATATAAAACGTTCATAAATTAACAATGAATTTATTATACATTAAAAGAAAAAAATATATTCTAGATAATAAATTAAATGGCTAAGTGTAAAATTGATTTACCCAAAATTAATAAATAAATGAATGTTTCTACCAATTTATCACATTTCTAAGTAATACAAGAAAATATAATTATGTTGAATCCCAACGTATTTCATAAAGCAATATTTTTCTCCACATATAGTCGTACATAAAGAAGAATGTATTGCTTGTAATAGACATATAAATAGCACATTTAATGAGCATCGAGTATACACGTAAGCCGCCTACTGAAGGGAAATTGTGAGCATATCGTCACAAGGTGAAAACATTATTTTGTCGGTGGCGTCTGCATACGTTTAGATGTGAGTTGACACAGAACTCGAATGTAGCAGCGGACGCAATAGAATGAAATCCATTTAACCACATTTAAGCAATGAAGGGAACAATTTTGCAGAACTACTTTCGAGAATAGTGAATGCTGTTTAATCTTTCTTTATGCTCACATTGTTAAGATTGGACTTAAATAGAACTCGATAGAATGGTTTGGAAATAACTAGACTGAGCAATACTGCATGGGAAAAATCTTGAGCAAAATTCTTGTATTATTTTGGTGCACTACACTAGAATAACCTTCAATATTATTTTTTTCTATTAAAGAAGTATAAAATCTCAAAATGCTATTGTGTTAGAGCAGAATAACCACAGTCTGTAAGAACAGCTCAAAAACTCCGTTGCTGATATGCTTCAGTTGCCAATTCACCACGGATGCCTAAATGACAAAAACCAAGTAAATAGTCTTATCATTTTAAGATTTCAATCGAAATTCTAATTCACCGAATTCAAGTATTAAGCTACGTGATCTGATACTGACTCACCTCCCAAATATTGATTATGTAAAAAGTCATTAATATTCAAAAACAACGTTCCAATTTGCAGAATGATTGACACGTTGAAACTTTGCGAGGAGTTTCCGTATCCCAATAAATCGGGATCGGATCGCAATAAATTTGTTACATTTAGAACAAAATATAAAGAAACCGAATTGAAAAGTATCGAGTAATTAATATAAGCAAAATTCTATACACGAAACTATTGCCAACATAATCTTGAAGATTTTTTGTGTAAGAAAGTTAAATAACAACAATCGGTGGTATAGTGGTATCAAAATAAAATAAAGAGAAGCGAGAGGCGTGAACATCCCAACGATCGCCATAATTATGCCGGCCTGCTAAAGCCTATGTCCGCAAATTAATTTCAAGGATTAGATTCACCAGTATTTTGAAAGGGCGTCGACAGTCGTTTGTCGGCTAATTTCTATTGTGTTGTAAGAATTATTGCCTTAGCTGGCGTAGCAGTGCGTTAGGTAATCTTCTCTTTGTTTCGTAATAGATGTTGGAGGAGAATTTATTTGCTAATTATAAAGGATATATTAGAGCGGACAGTGAACGAAACGACCTTTTCAAGTGGCTCAGTCAATATCTTTATTGCGTTTAGTCGGAGTCGAAAGCAAGTATTTTTCTTTATGTTCCCGGAATGTAAACGTAATTATGTTTTTAGATATGAGTTTTCGTGATAGATTCTAGAAATTATAAACTAGAACAAAGGAATATTTTTACCTGTTCTAGGAAGTGAATACAATCAAATTCAGAATTGTTTATTCAAAACCAGTCTCATAAATTAAATAGATCAGTAGTTATTTCTTACAGCTACAATAGCTGTCAGACAAATCCAAGATCAACTAGAACTAAATCAAAATTGTCAAAAATAAGCACTTACGCAACCACAGTCTCCTCTTCAACTATTTCGATACCCGGTTCCATAATATCAATAACCAAATGTAATAGCCATAATTTTGCATACAACCAAAATCCAATTCGAATTACATTTGTACCGAACCTATGTACGGCTATGCACAATTTCAGCTGCAAATACACCAGGGGCCACCGTGGAGAATATACCGACATTTTATACGTGACGTCACTGCGATTCGTAGCCAGGCCAAATCGCCTCCTCGATATCAGTTGCTTATTCAATCGGGCACCGATTTGAGCCAGCGAGCGAAAATACACTTTGGCGTACGGAACCATTTACAATTCACTCTCAGTTCCACTGTAGGGCTGGTCACAATGGGTATGTGTGATTTGGGGTTTGATTTTCTACCAGCGCTGGCGTTCTCTTTAACACTATTGTATTTGATTTCACAATTTTTGGTTGCTTTATGGGCTTTTGATTCCGCTTCGTTGATTCAGGTCTTGGTGGTTGAAGATAAGTTGAATACGTTTCGCAGACTTTCATTTTGGAATTTTTCCATCAAATATTTTTTCAAAAGGTATAGGCGAGAAAAAATGATAACGGGCATAACACTGTCATTTTCGTAGTCTTCCAGACGAAATAAAAGAACATAAGTTTCATCACACTCAAACTAAAGAAGATTTAATCTCGATACATTTTAAACCAGCTTTAAGAAAACTAGATAGAAAACAGATATAACGCTAATATATGCACATCCCATCAGCTCGGTGACGCGTCTACGTATAAACAATCCCTACCCGTAAAGTCTGTTTTGCATGAGCGGTACTGAATATGCAGATATAGCGGGTACATCGCTCCAGCGGAGACGTTTACTATGTTAACTGTGTACTAAATGAGGTGCATTCTGAATTCGTTACTGGGTTACCGGCAGTACTGAAACACTGACCCAGTTCGACATAGTGTCTCACAAATAAAACATTTCGATTTAATCGAAAGTTGTCCGGATATTTCCGTTAGACTTGAGGGTGGTTTTGTAGATTCAACTGTGAATACAGTTGATGTTTGTTCGAATTTTATGTATTTTGATGTTCATGGAGTGTTTAAAACAATAGTAATAGATAGACGCAATGGGTTTTAGGCGTAGTGTGAAGAAGCTTCACAGCAGGCCGGCATGATTGTGTTGAGTAGCGGGGGATAGGTTGTCTCTCGCTACTTGATACTCCGACTGGACGGCATTGCGCTTACCATCAGGTACAGTGTGTTCACTTTGCAGTGTCAGAATAAAATAATAATAATACAAAAAAAAAATTCAATTGTATAAGTGTAGTAGTGCTTTTTTATATAATAAGTTGGTAAATGAGCAAGTGAGTAATCTTGATGGTAAATGGTCTTACCCCCATGAACATGTACAATATCAAAAGAATCATGGGAATATTGTAAGCCTTAAAGGTAGATTTGGACCTCTGGAAATGATCTAGCCAGATAGATAGATAGCCTCAATGATTTGATTTATGTCCGTTTTTGGTGAATTAGTGGTACTATCTCAGTTGAGTTGGCTTATTAATATTGTTTAAAGTGTGGCTCTTTCACTGTAAGACACAGCATTTATAACAGTATTCCATAATGGTTTCTTATGTTTACCGGAATATTATACATTGAAATAAAAAGAATTTTACGGATTCAACTATATGAATCCGTAAAATCAACTATATGGTAGGTAGAAACATTGCACTACACTTTCGAGATGACATACAACTCAGTCTGCCCCGTGACCATGAAGGCTGTAAAGCCTTCGAAACGTCGGGTTAAAAAGTCAAATAAACCGCGATAGAATCCGTAAACATCGTTTTATTTCACAATATTCCATATTAAGTTTAAGGTTCTTATTGCAATAAATCACTTGGAATCGTTGTTGCAGATCCAATTTACGTCTATTCTTTATTTCGTACGTTGTCTTCAATATGATTCAACTGTGATATTTTTAGTACAATTGCATGCTGGCACTTATCTTCTATTGTACCGCTGATACAAAAGTAGGTCAAATAGATTTGGTAGACAATCTTTTGCTTTTGTTGTCTTTGGAACTTAGGTGTTAAACAACATAAATGGAATCAGAATACGTTTTTTGTCAAGATGTTTATAAATTATTATATTGTTAATTTTTGCAACAAGTATACATTAATCATTATCCAATTGCTGGACAAAAAATAAAAAAAATTACAATCACTTTAAAATTCAATTGTTAATACAAGTAATACTAATTGCCAATTAAGTTTATAACAAGTCTAATTAACCAACCAAAACACGAAGTTATCCCAAACAAAAGCTGCTTCCTAATAACTTAAGTTTTGTTCATCGCTATTAAAAACCTGTTACGGAGTATCGAGTGACGTACTAGAGAAATTGTATTGGGGGTCATTTTAGCTAATCGAGTGCACTTTGTGCTCTCTAACAATTATTTCAATGCATGCATGGCTATCTTGAAAATCTGAAATTGAGTATGATACTTGAATAAGTTATCGGTCGGATGCGGAGCTATTATTAACTCTTGGGGTATTATCAAATTTGGAAATTTTAATTGCGTACTATTTATTGGTATAAAATATCCATTCATTTCTCGACGTCTCAACGAATTGCTTTGGCCGTGGTCAAGGGTTGATTTTGTCTTTTACTTTCTGTCTGCTATTATTTTGGCTTGGTACATCTGCTTATCTCTTACAATTCACCCTCTTTTCAGAATTTTCCCTTAGAAGTAAGACACTCGTGTCTCTCTGGCTACAATAAATGTTTTATTCACGTATTTATATCACTAAAGTTTTGGCTTGGTAATTCTATTTTAAATTAAAAGAGGAGTAAGACGCGTTTTTATATTTATTTATAATTTTTCGCACCTGACAATCAACTATAACTATATACTAACTACTATCTAAGTTTTGTATCTTGAGGAGACAAAAACCTTGCGACGGCCCTGAGTGCACTGACCAATTACTGTCACTCATAGCAGCTCGCCTGTTAAAAATAAGATATTTAATATAACCCGATATAGCTTTGTACTGTGAAAACGTGCTGTGGCATAAATAGAGGTGCTCAGATAAGTGATTGTGTACAATATTACGAGAAATAGCTTTTAAAACTTTTTATTTTTATAATAATACCAGCCCTGTATAAAACACTGTCCTACTTCTGGGCACGGGCCTCCTCTACTAATAAGAGGACTTAGGTCTTGGTCTACCACGCTCTGACGTAGGTTGGTAGACTTTACGTACCATTAAAATTCTTATGAGAATTATTCTTCCTTTTTATATATTTAATTATTATGATCATCAGCATTCCGGGAGGAATCAAGGCTTCAGGAGGTATATAAGGTATGATGAATTTTGGTCTTATCTGATTACAATCTTCTTGTACTTTTTATAGTATTGAAGGAATACAGTAATAGTTAGATTGAGTATTCGATCTAAAGAGATCTTGGTCTGAAAGAATATATACTAATGTACTCTATTAGTGCGCGGAATCGTTCAATCTCGGATAGTGCATGGAATAAATTCCTATTAGTTAGTACAAATACTACACAAGTCTAGTCCAATTAGAAGGTCACTAAAATAGTTTTTTTTTATAGTATATATATATATATACAAACGAGCCAGTGGGTCACCTGATGTTAAGTGGTCTCCACCGCCCATGAACATCCACAATACCGAAAGTATTATGTATGCGTTGTCGGCCTTAAAGGACAGGAATAGGGATCAGGGAAGTGAAGGGGGAATCTGGGCCTCCGGTTATCTCACTTACCATACGAAACGCGACGGTAAACTGTCACTTTACGTTGGTTTTCTGTGAGACAGTGGTACTACCCCGGTCGAGCCGGCCCATTCATGCTGTAGACAAATATGTCTACAGTGTGGCTCTACCACTTCCATAGTTGCTCTTATGATATGCAGGTATACAAATACTTACGCATGATTGTCATATATATTGAAGTACTCAGTACTTGTATAATACAGACATGTATTTTCAGGGTGGCGTAATTCTGTTCCGTCCGGCATAACTATGCTACGCCGGCATAATTGTGTCGAGTAGCGTAGAGTACAGTAGATTTTTTTGTTGCTACTCAATAGCTCTACCTGTAGCTCAACGATAAATTTTCGCTAGCGACAACGTAAAATATATACTACGTGTAACGGGAATGACGCACAACCTCAGACACCCCAATTTAAAAATATTATTACAATCATAATTCATGTATTGAAATTAGACTGCGATGAATATAAATATTGGTTTTTATGAAATTAGTTGTACTAATTTTCGACATAAAGTTCGTAATTTTAATTATTTGATTTTTTAAAGTGTTCGTTTATTATTACATTTAAGAAAATACTTTATCGCATCGATTTATGTCTCAGGTTCGTTTGTCTTGAACGTTAAATTAAAGGTGATTATTATTTACCTGAGTGTTAATTATTTTAGGAAAAAAAAATCTTCTATTTAAAAATTGTTGATATCGATTCAGTCGCTTATTCTGAACAAATAACTTTCAGAGTGTGCATTAATCATGTTACATGTTGTATATTACAAAACATACAGCGCCCTTAGCAGTTATGTGAGAAACTAAATTTAGTACTTAAGAACGAAACATTCGATACATAAAAAAGAACTCTACAACGCTAGCGAGTTGGTTTACCTATCGTAACTTTTGACATAAACTCATGGTTAAACTCCTGGATGTAAGCCCGCTGAGTTATGTTTCGCCGGGACTTCTCAGGCGAGATCGCGTTTGGATCCGGTGGTAGGTAGCTTTAAAAACATGCGACGTCTCGGAAATACCCATGGTCCATATCAAAATATTTATATTTGACTGGTATTTCCTTGAATAATATTAAAAATAATAATTATAAACACCTTAAGAATAAGTAATTGCTAGTGTATTGATGATGCTATGTATACATAAGCTGATATGCTTTTCATAAAATTTCTTTATTTTGATGGTTTCTTATGTTTACGCGAATATTGTACATTGAAATAAAAAAATACGGATTCTATGGCGGTTTATTTTACTCTTTTACCCGACGTTCTTATTTACTTTTTTTAATGTACTGACTTGTCATAAGAGCTATTTATTTGCCTACATGATCAATAAACGATTTCATTTCGATGGCATTTCGCTTACCAGCACGTGCAGGGTGGCCACTGCTGTGCCCGAATAGAAAAAATACTAGAAATACCGCCCTTGTTATTTTTTTTATTTATTGAATTGCTTGTTTGTTACATTTTATGACTATACCACTGAATTAATTGGACGTAAGACAAAGACGTAATGTAGGGCCGCGATGAAAAACTAAATAATAAATGATTCTATTTTTACAAGGGTGGCTGTAGCTCGCTAAGATTCCAGAATGATAGACATAAAACTAAAATTTATAAATAATAAATCAGACTATAATTGGTTATAAGTCAGTGTTAAGATTAAGATAGAAATCAAAACAATAGAATATACCTACTATAAATAAATAAATATACCTAACAGTCACTCACTAGGTAAAACCTGTATCGTGGGTATCAAGAACTATGAGGGACTACGGTCCCACAACACCCAGACCCGAAACAAATATATATCTGTCACACAAATATTTGTCTCGGTGCGAGAATCGAACCCACGGTCTCTCGTTTTACAGCCGGCTACTCGCCCGCTGCGCCACGGAGGCTGTCAATAAGAAAAAAAGGTTTTTTTTCGCTTTTCCCTAACAATGGAAAGGCAAAGTGTTCATGCCCATACAGCCAAAAAAGAACTGAATAATGTTGTATCATACGCTTACTTTTTGTTACTTGCTTACGCTTTGTTTTCACATCGTGGGAATAGGTAAAGGAAACGAAGATCTTAAAGCCACACTCTTTTAATAATACTATATACAATTTATGTCTACGGGTTATCGGTTTAGGATGATGGTTATTCCATTTCAAGTTCTTTATTTGTCAATATATGAAAATAAAAAAAATATACCAATAAAATTACGTGAGAGCTCAGTGTAAACAGTTGTAAATAAAACGCATTGATTCAATAGATGGCTACAATAAAACTGTTCAGACCAGCCGTGCGTTCATTTTTACGCTCGTTATTTTAATTGAATATTAATTAACAATTTTACACAGCTGCTGGGTTGGGTTTCAATAAAGTTTTCATATAATACATATATTTTAAAATCTATCTATATATATACATCGATGT
Source organism: Laothoe populi (assembly GCA_905220505.1). Lineage (NCBI taxonomy): Eukaryota > Metazoa > Arthropoda > Insecta > Lepidoptera > Sphingidae > Laothoe > Laothoe populi. The sequence continues at coordinate 4,351,288 of HG992161.1, read as the reverse complement.
ATGTGTTCCCTATGGATTTCAAAACGGCTGCAGCGGTTTTGATTAAATTTTCAGGCAATCTGCAGATTAGCCCAGCGAGTATTACTGTAAACCTTGGTAGTTATTTTGCTTTTCATTAATTATCGTTTCGGTTCCACGGGATAGCGATAAACTCCTTCAATGGTGCAAGTCGCGGGCAAAAGCTACTACTACTCTTAGAAAACTACTAACTAGTTCAAGATATTTAAATCGGCAAAAAATTAGTGGATTACCGAAAAATAGATTTTATATTTCGTTTACAAATCCTACTTATGAAGTTACTAGGCGAATTTAGCATATTCCTGAACGTCATATACAAAATGCGACTGAAGTAGAGGTTTCGATTTCTTGAGATGCAGCGTGGCAGCAGAGATTTTTATTAATTGTACGTGTTATTTTAATATTTGGTTAGAAAAGTTGAATGTACATTTAGATTAACTTTCTTGAGATATCGCAATATTTATTTTATATAGAACTCACGTAAAGTGTGTACGAAGAGTTTTAAAAAAAAGAAGGCTAATTGAATTAAAACCGTTTTTAAGCCTTTTTCCTACATTATTTGATAACACTTATAAAAATTAAATCGATACCGAAAATTTCATAATAAAATCATATTTCACATTATCATTCCTACGGCAATCACTAAATTATAAATCAATCACTTTGACAAATTCTTGCGATCAACATTACTTCAAATGATTCTTATTAATCTCTTGTATTAGATACGTGGCTTTAACAACTTGGGATATCGTTTGCAGTGTCCTTTAGAATATATATATTTTTTTGTCATAAATATGACGCAATTACCGAATTTTTCACATATTATAATGTCGGGCATTATAGGTCCATGGCCTGTCTATTAACATTATTATCACCATGCTTTATTCACTCATCTGTTCTCAGGTACTCCTCAAACGATGTGCGCTCCTCATCCACAAATATCCCACTTGCCTTACAATGTCGCGTGGTCTAGCAACAGACCAGTCCCAGCTATTCCACAAACGCATTAATTACACCATCGTTCATCCTCTCGTCTTGCTAAGTCTCGCCAATCTCCACTACAATTCCACACTAGAACCACGCGTACTGGCTTGCGGAGCCACAGCCTTCGTGGTGTCTACTGCCCAAGAGGTTCGCAAATTCGTATTTTTGCCGCACCATCAAGCTGTGGAACAGTTTGGCAGCTACCGTGTTCCCTCCTACTACGATGGATCCTTTCGGCGTATTGTGAAGAAGCTAAACAGCAGGCCGGCATGATGTGTTGAGTAGCGAGGGATAGATTGTCTCTCGCTACTTGATATTCTAACTGGACGGCACTGCGCTTAGCATCAGGTACAGTGTGGCCACTTTGTCGTGCCAAAATTAAAATTAAAAAAATCCAAAAAAAAAAAAAAAACTTATACTGATGTGAGTAATGTTAGTTGAACGACGTTGAGCATGATATCTACTCTTTGTTATTTTTTCAGAGCTTTCAAACTTTTAAAACTATTCATGAATTAAAAATACCCGAACTGAATTAGTTAGCCCGATCGAATTTCCAAATGAATCCGAAAGTCGACCGCTCTTCCCATTATTCATTATGCAAGTTTAAAACTGAACTATTTTCAGCGTGTATTGAAATCTGCTCGAAAAACGCCATTCAATACTGTTTGTAAAAGTTACTGATGAAGGCTTATTGTTTCGTGAACCTCGTTAAAAACTATCCGTGGCCGATGAGCCGGGAGAGCATTTTGCCCTTTTTTTAATCCGATATTTGAGGTTGCGATCGCATAAAATGAATGCGTAAAACTTATTCATGGAAGAAAGATATTTCCAGGTTCGACTTTCTGGTGACAGGAAATGTTGTTGTTATAACAGTGCACATAAAAGCGTCATACATAATCTTGACATTTTCTATTTTTAACTTTAAATTTTTATCAAAGGATTTTTTGTGTGTTATGTTGTATTTCTGTGTGCGATGTCCTATAGAGTTTATCTGGTTGGTTTATCTCCCTTGCTCAGGGTTATGGGTGAAGACCTTAACGGCTTGACTGGCGGAAATGGAGACCATTAGTACGGCAGTTGAGGCGGAAGAGGCAGGTCTGATCAGAGGCGGAGGAAGATACTTCTAGTACGGCTCAGAAAAGACATATTTATGACTTCATCGGCACAGTAGGCGAGCAATGTCGATAGGCAAGCGCATCCGGCTATTGGTGGCGGTGGAGCAAGGCACAGGGAGGGCTGCCTCAAAGGGCGCACGTCAATCACTTATATTGAAATGCGGCCAGCCTCCTGCATCCTCAATTTCTTGCTGGTCGTATCGGTCAACCGATCCATCGGCACCAGGACTTTGAGGACGAGTGAGTGGATCTACACCTGCGCAACTGTTTATCCACTATAATATATTCCCGCGCGGATGACCCAGGATACGTTTCATGGATTACGAGCTTTGCAAGCCCTGCGGCGATTGGAAACTGGTGGTGGGGTCGAGGTCTTGGTGGATCATCGGCCTTAGTCAGGTCTCAGCACGTAGGCGGTCAGTAGAGAGTTTTTTTTTTTTTTTTTTAATCGAAATAGGCTTGCGTTTGACCACTATCTCGCCTGATGGAAAGTGATGATGTGGTCTACGGTGGAGCACGCTTGCCTAGAAGATACCTATTCACTCTTGACTTGAAGATACCCAAGTTATAATTTTCGGGAAATATAGACTCCGGCAAAGAGTTCCACTCTCTAGCGGTGCGCATGATAAATGTACTAGCAAAACGCTTCGTGCGCACTGGTGGAATATCAACCATGTATCGATGACGCTTCGCCGAGTCTCTTGTCGTCCGATGATGGAAAGGGGTTGGGGGAATTAAATTATGTAATTCCAAGGCACACTAGCCGAAATGTATCCGGTAAAATACCGATAAACTAGCAACTTTACGTCTGTGTTCAAGGCTTTGCAGCCTTGCCTCGACTATGGAATCGTTGCCTACGAGTCTCTTGGCGCGTCTCTCGATTGCCTCCAATGCCTCAAGCTGGTACTTGGCTGATCCATCCCAAAGATGAGAGCAGTACTCCATGCACGACCGGACTTGCGCTTGATACAGATCAAGGAGCTGTCCCGGCGTGAAGTACCGTCTCACCTTCGCAAGGATAGCCAGCTTTTTGGCAGCCAATTGAGCTTTATGCTCAATGTAGGAGCCAAAACTGAGAGTTGGAGACAAAGTTACACCAAGAATCTCTAGGTGGTCAGTTATCGGTACGGACACATCTCTGAAAGTAGGAGTCAGTTCGAAGGGACTCCGTTTAGCAGAGAATAGACAAGCCTGGGTCTTAGTGGCATTAAACTTGACCAGGTTGGCATCGCCCCAATCGGAGACTGCCTTTAAGGACAAGTTCAAGCGTTCTACCAAGGCCTCCCTGAGGGCCTGGACTTGCACTCCACTGGTTCGTGCATTAGATATGTAACTTTCTACCACTGTGCTGTCATCAGCGTACCCAAAAGTACCGGGCTTAAGCAGATCATTGATGTGCAGCAGGAATAGAGTCGCAGAAAGTACGGACCCCTGAGGTACCCCGGCATTGATAGCCAATAGATCGGAGGAGCAGCCATCAATGACCACTCGAATCAATCGTTTCCTCAAGAAGTCCGATATCCAAGCACATAACCCAGTGGGCAAGCCATATGATGGAAGCTTGCTTAAGAGGCTATCATGCCACACTCTGTCGAAGGCCTTCGAGATATCAAGTGAAACGGCAAGCGCTTCCCCATGCTTCTCGACGGCCTCGCTCCAGATGTGAGTGGCATACGCTAGAAGGTCTCCAGTTGACCGGTTTCGGCGAAATCCGTATTGTCGGTCACTTAGGAGGTCATTCGCTTCTAGGTATGCCATGAGCCTGCCATTCAGTACACGTTCCATACTTTTGCAAAGTATGGACGTAACCGAGATGGGCCTATAGTTGGCAGGCTCAGCACGACTACCTTTTTTGGGCACAGGTTGCACGTTAGCTTGCTTCCAGGCTTGAGGCACTTGTCCAGTAGGAGAGAGCTGAGTGTGGTCTGAGAGAGTGGTCGCTCCTGGACTCGACTGAGGCGGGAGGACAGGTTCGGCAGCATGACTGACGACAAAGCAGCCCTGTTTAGGGTCGCTCTGCTTTCCCCAATCCGGGGAGGGGCCTAGAAAAGGTGGCCTAAAAATAGTCCGTCTCCTCATCAAATCGGATGGCAAACCGCAGTCATTCGACCACCTACCCTTCGCGGTCGAAAGAAACATAAAAATCAAAGATTAAAGAAGATCTTAGTAGTAGGAGCATGGAATGTGCGAACTAGAGAGAGAAAAACTGCAATTGTGGCAAGAGAGCTGGCTCGATACAAAGTCGATATTGCTGCCATAAGTGAGACACATCTTAGCGGCTGCGGTGAACTTTGTGAACAGTTAGGGGGTTACACATACTATTGGTCTGGAAAACCGGCAGAGGAGCGTGCAGCTAGTGGTGTTGGCTTTGCAGTACGTAACACACTTACAACACGTATTTCAGAACTCACACAGTGTATAAATGACCGTCTGATGACTTTACGTCTGCCTATTAATGATACTAAATATGTCCATCTGATTAGTATCTACGCGCCCACATTAACAGCTAATGATGAAGCAAAGGCTAAATTCTATCGTGATCTACGCCACATTATTGCGAGAATTCCATCACAAGATAAGATCATTTTACTAGGAGACTTTAATGCTCGCGTTGGTACTGATCACGAGGCATGGCGTGGTGTCATCGGTCGGCATGGAGTTGGGAGCTGTAATTCCAATGGCCTGGAGCTTCTAACTCTGTGCGCGGAGTTTGATTTATGCCTGACTAACACCTTCTTTCGCTTACCAGAGAAGTATAAGACATCGTGGATGCATCCTAGATCCAAGCATTGGCATCTCTTGGATTACGTAATTGTGCGTAAAAAAGACCTGGGCGATGTATTAATAACTAGAGCCATGCGAGGTGCAGACTGCTGGTCAGACCATCACTTGATTCGGTCAAAATGCGTTTGCAATGGAAGCTGCAGCGACGTGCTGCTCATAAGAACACTGTGAAAGCAAATGTCACCTCACTCGTTCACTCTGGGGAACTCAGACAGTGTTTACACAATCACTTTGCATCTAAGGTACTGGACACTGCTAAAGACACTAATGAAGCGTGGCTAATATACGCGGAACACCTTCGTGATAGCGTTTTGCACTCAATACCAAAGCCAAAACGGAAAAATCAAGACTGGTTTGATAGCTCAGATGAGGAAATCCGGACGCGTCTTGAGAATTATAGACGTGAGCTAAGATCTCCAAAAAGTCCTTCCATTCGGAAACACATTCAGCAGGAGCTAAAACTCAAGCTGCGTCAGCTTAAAAATAAATGGTGGCTGGATATGGCAAATGACCTCCAACATTTTGCTGATACTAACCAAACAGGAAAATTCTTTGAGGGCCTTCAGGCAATTTTTGGCCCAAGGACGAGAAAAACAGCGCCGTTGTACTCTCGAGACAGGATGTGCAAACTGACACACCATCAGCAAGTACTAGATAGGTGGGCTGAGCACTTCAATGAGGTCTTGAATCCCGACTCGCAGTCGACTGATATAATATATGTGCAAAATCTTGAGTGCCGGCCTGTCGAAGAAGATCTTGCTGATCCACCAACCTTTGACGAGTTTATATCTGCCGTCAAAAGACTTAAGAATGCCAAAACACCAGGCGCTGACTGTATACCATCGGAGGTTTACAAATATGGTGGCTCATGTGTACAAAAAAGTCTATTCGACCTTATTCTCAGAGTATGGGAGACAGAACTGGTACCTCAAGACTGGAGAGATGCCACCATTTGCAAGCTATACAAAGGCAAAGGTGAACTCTCGGACTGTAGTTCCTACAGAGGCATTTCCCTCCTCTCTTCAGCTGGGAAGGTACTGGCGCACATTATAAATCAGCGCTTAACAAGACTTGCTGAGCAGATACTTCCAGAGTCGCAGTGCGGTTTTAGATCACGCAGAGGAACGGTTGACGGCATTTTCGTAGTCAAGCAGATCCAGGAGAAAAGCCTTGAACAAAACCGTCCTTTGTATTTGTGCTTTGTCGATCTGGAAAAGTCCTTTGACCGCGTACCACGCACCTAAAATCGTATTGTACTCAGAACTCGCCCATGGCAAACGTCAGCAAGGAGGACAATACTTGCGATACAAAGATGTCCTTGAACGTCACTTTACATCTTGTGACATACAAGTTGAGCGATGGGAAGATTTGGCTCTTCATAGACAAGGCTGGCGCAATAAAATCAATAAAGCAGTCGAAAATTTTGAAGAGAAACGTCTCAAAGATCTGGACCAAAAGCGCTGCCTACGTAAGAGTCGCCCAAAGCCTGCTTATAGCTACACTTTTAATGATGCTGGTCAGCTTTTCTGCGTACAATGTGACCGGATTTTCAAAACCAAATTTGGATTCGCTAGTCATCTAAGAGCTCACGCAAGAAGAGAAAACTAGTCTTGGGTCGCTGTCACCGGATATGGTGAAGAGGACTATATATCTGGTTGGTACATTCCTCCATACAGTCGTTTCCTTAATACTGATAGTGGCATCTTAACAGCAGAAGCTGTAAAGACCATACGCTCACCATACGTATTGGTTTAGGACTCACAAGTTCGTGGGGTCTACTACCCATGCGCGAACCAAGAGGTTTGCAAATTCGAATCTTTACCGCACCATCAAGTTGTGGAAAATTTTGCCAGCCCACGTGAAAGATAAGATATAAATTTTACATACTATAATAATTAAAATAATTTTATTTATTATATATATTATTTCATACATAATAATTAAAATAATTTTGTTAAATCCACATTAAAATAATATAAATAAATGATATTTATAACATAAATATAAAGCAATAAAATTCAAACAAAAGGAACTGAATTCAGTAAGAACCTATATGATGATAAAGTATGTAGGAGATATTTCCAAAGCCTGGCGCAAAGAATAAATGGTGCGAGACTAAAATTGGCGATTTGAAATTCAAATATGGTGGCACGTTTCCGAAAACGGGTCCCGTACTTTTCCAATTCACTATTGCAACTAATTAAAACTTTAGTTAAATCCGAGATTCCCATTATACTTTCAGACATGGCGACGGGTTAACCTAGAATTGCGGAAGGGGAGATCTTTCAGTCTCTTTTATACCGTTGCGTAATTCAAATCTCCAATGGAAACTGTCTGAGGCCAATTTTGTACGTATGGTTTTTATGAAGTTTTAAATAGACAGCTTCGTGGTGTCTACTACCCCGTCCGCAACCAAGAGGTTTGCAAATTCGTATTTTGTCGCACTATCAGGCTGTGGAACAGTTTGCCAGCTACCGTGTCCTTGTCTTCCTATGATCCTAGGTCCTTTAGGCGTAGTGTGAAGAAGCTACACAGCACACCGGCATGATTGTGTTGAGTAGCGGGGGATAGGTTGTCTCTCACTACTTAATACACTAATTGGACGGCACTGCGCTTACCATCAGGCGCAGTATGGTAAGTGGTAAGGGGCGTTAGCCTGACAGAAAGGGAAATGTACTGCCTAAATATATTTCGCAGGTTCGGTAACAATTTTGAAAGTTTAGCGACCTTCACTAGGCCATTCTGGTACAGTCGCTTGAACACACACACACACACATACACTCACGCCTGTAATCCCCGAAGGGGTAGGCAGAGGTGTAACTAGTACACCCACTTTTCGCCGAATTTCGGTCCCATAATGTGATAGGGGGCGAGCCTATCGCCATACCGGGTACATTTTCCAGACTCCGGGCTAATACTGAAGAATTTCTAGATAGAAAAACCCAATATCACTTAACCTGACCCGGGGATCAAACCCGAGACCTCAGCACAGCAGTCGTAACGCATGCGCAATTACAACTGCGCCACAGAGGCAGTCGCTTGAACCTTCTTTAAATTTTAGTAAATGGGCCCTGGGCAGTCAGACAGTGTCTACAGGTCAAATAAAAACAATACTTATATGCAAACCTAAGTCCGTTTGAATTCTTTCTGGCCTTCGCGGTGCAAAATTGCACCTTTTGCAGTTTGCTCAACCATAGTCTCTTTTACATGAAGGATATGTGATAAATTTGTTTTTTGCAGTCCTTTCTCAACTATTTCTACTATAATACTATAGAAAACTAGAAGCCTCGGGTTCGATTCTTACAATAAGTCATAATGGTCAAATTCGAAATTTGTTTCAATTATGGGTGTTGTTAGGTTATAATAGTTCCTGACAGCTACCAATCATAAGTTGTACATCAGTGGATACGCAGAACTATGAATGTTTCTTGCTCCAGGTATACTAATATTATTCATACTTATCACTCAGTCCCATCTGGCAGAGGAGAGTCTACAATAATACATCTAGTATTGTGATTTTTATTTAAAAGTTTTAAAAACTACAATATGTGCCAAATATCTTTTAAAACTTTATTGGGACGAGTCCAAAAGAAGTCTTACTGCATTCATGATGACACTTAGTTTTGCGATATTCTTGTTACACTTTTGGTATCAGATATTTTAAGTTCAGGATAATGAGGGAGTATTTCGAATTTTTGGAAATTATGGCAACGGTCAATCCATATATTTTATTACGATGATAAATAAACAAAATACTTTAGTGTAACCTTTACAATACTAGTAATAAAAATAAGAACTAATCCTAAAAAGCAATTGTCAGTAACAATATAATTATAATAATTATTAAATTGCATTTATGATTTATGTCTTAGGATGGTATATCTATCACAGGTTTATGCATTTAGATGATTGTAATAAATCGTGTCATTTCTTCTTGGGTGTTTGTAATGGTATGGTAACCATTTGTCTCAAAAGTTGGTTCATTTACCGGTTTTACATACATATACAGTCAAGCCTGTAATCCCCGAAAGGGTAGGCAGAGGTGTAACCAGTATACCCACTTTTCGCCGAATTTATTACAGTCCCATAATATGATAGGAGGCGAGCCTATCGCCATACTGGGTACAAATCCAGACTCCAGGCTGATATTGAGTATTTCTAAATAGAAATTAGAACTGCGCCACCGAGGCAGTCTGCCTTTACGGACTTTCTGCTATAATAATACTTTGTTAGCATCTACATACATAAAAAATAATTCAAATATTCTGGTTCGCAACGGTGTCACAATCTGTCCGGAGCTTCAGTGCTAAAACGGTAAGACTTAAATGGCTTTCTCTTAACACTCACAGTTTACTAACGTTCTGATTTTCTGTTGACATTTGATAGTGAATTCCACCGGCCTCTCGACACTTGTTATTACTTGTTAACGCCTGAATGGGCTTTGGCGGTAGGTTTGGCAGCTGTTTCCAGTTGAAGCTCAAATTTAATTTCGGTTTCAATGAACGGAAGATATTTTTGGATTATATCAAGATTTAATTTATTATTTCGATTAAATAATGATGTACTAAACGAGTGACTAGGGATTTGTTAATAAACGATGTATACATTTATCACAGTTATACAGTGTTTCTGCGGACGGTAAATGTTACTCAATAAAGTAAAACAAAACACTGACAGATATTGACAACAATTAATATCAGTAAGTGTTTAATGAAAGAATAAATTAAGGAGTTGATTACAAGAAAAATAAATAATTATATTTTCTCGGAGTATTATCAGACAAAGTTTGCTCATAGCAATTATTTTTTGAGATCCATCTAGTAGCCACTCATAGTGTTGCTATTGTAATGAACGTTGGCTGAAATATATAGGATACTAAGTAATAATAATCGGTATATAAATTAAAGATTGTACATGAATTTTGTCTGACGAATATTTAGTCAGCTGCTTGCAGATGTAAGGTGGAAAATCAGACGAGGTTCTGACATTTTTATGTAGATTAAAAATGTGAGTATTATAAACTTACAAACCAGAAGGACAATCCTTGTAATCAAAAATGTTAAAAGTATTGAACACTAGCTGTTGCTCGCGGCTCCGCCTGAGTGGAGGTTATATTCGGTAGCAGAAGTATACAATCCAAGGAGTTGTTTTCTCCACTGTGACACCTGTAGCGATTGTCCAGCCTCTCAGGTGTTGTGCCTGAATCTTGAGATTGCATCTAAAGAATACCCCATGAGTTTAACCTCACTTTGCCCCTTTTAGGGATGATTTTTCAAAAACGTTGAAATACGTAGGTATTTCTTTATTTCCTAACAAAACCCTAAATATGAATTTACAGATCCCTAAGTTGAGGAATTATGGATTTCCCTAAAAAAAATTGAACTCCTATTTGACCCCCTTCAAGGTTGTTTTTTGAGAAAAAAGATAGCCTATGTCCTTCTCCAGGATATAATCTATCCCCTTACCAAATTTCATTACGATCCGTTCAGCCGTTTAGTCGTGAAAAGGTAACAAACAAACAAACAGAGTTACTTTCGCATTTATAGTATTAGTATTATTAGTATAGATTTCCAACCTATTGTCAGTATCAAAAAGGTCACAGTATTAGTTATTGTATTGAAATGATGTTGAAAATACATAGAAAATAGATTGCTAGAAAATAATTCGCTTTTATAAATATCAATTTTTAATTATTTTATAACCTTATTTCAGTTCGGTCAACATTCAGTCGTAAAATCATTTAAATACGAGAATTGCTTCCAGTATCAAGTTGCGCTAGTGGCGGCGTCGCGTTGAATGACAGGAGAAACGATTAAAAATTTAATTTAAACTCTTGTTTCTGTGCACGTGTCTTTATCCTTCAGCTGCGTTTACTTTCAAATTGGCCTTAATATTTCAAATAATAGCATCTAATCATCAACTAAACTACGAGCTTCATAATATACAAAGAGAAAATACGCACAAAAACCCAGACCCAATGTAAAACTATTAGAAGCAACAATCAGTTTTTAGGTATTTACACCCACATCACGTATAAGCCGTTGGATGGATTTTATATGGGTTCTAAACTATTGTTTATGGCTTAGTGTTGTAGGGTACAGGGTGCTTAATGTCAGTTCCAGTTTAGAGCTGATCGATACTTTCGTTCAGTAGGTACCTCCTATGCGAGAGTTCATGTGTACTGATATGTACCATCACATTATCTATTTCTGCCTTAAAGTAATTTGCAAGTACTGTTCTGAAGGATATCCAAAATTACCTAGTATTATGAGATTTAATATCTTTGTCGTGGAGGTATGACTTACAAATGCTTGTTTCGGACTACAAATAATGAGAACGAAGTTGCTTGTAGTATTGATACCGAAGGTACAGGGTCCACTTGGTGTGGAGAAAATATAATTTGTATCTGTTGGGTGTATTATGTTTCTTACCATTATCTCGGGACCACAGAGTCCCGGACTTTTGGAAGGCGTGCGGCCGAAGACAACACGTAGAGGCCCGTTAGATAATTTTAAATTAATATTGTGATGTGACACCAGCCGACGGTTATCCCTGTATACAATATACAAGTGCACCCAAGGACAACCCCCAGTTGGTGTAAGACTATTTTATGGATGGATAAAATGTATACTGGTCTATTAAGGTTAGGTGTTAGAGGATTAGGTAATTGGGTCTCTGGGGAGAACTATGGCGCCTGCCTGACCAATGTTAAAAAACACGAATCAAATAGGCAGGTGGTACCCGCCAACTTAGGTAAATGGGCTCCCCAGTCGTTAGAAAAAGCGACAAGGATCATTATTATTATGAAGCATTATAAGTATGTTCTGTTATCAGAATACAGAAATTACTATCTACTACTCAATTGTTTGTTTGCTAGCCTGTATAAAACAAAAATAATTTCACTTCATATTTTATGATGTCCAAATCAATTTTATAGTAGCACGTCATAAATCCGCCTAATATACCACTCATTGTTTAATGCAATCAACAGAAGCATGAAAAGTTTAATAGACACATAATTAAGTAAAAATAATATGGTTCGTTAATTAATCATAAGCGATGAATGAGGTTTCCTTGAGCTGAAACTTTTTGATTAATTTAATTTCTTTTGTTTTTTGTTAATATTAATTTGTGAACGAAGCTATAAAGCTACAATATTGATAATAGCAGTAATGTGAAAATTAGCAAATTATCTATGTTTGATAGGCTTCAGTAAATTCATTGACATTAAATTAGGAATCGTGGTGTAAATAAAAGGGAAACAAGTATTTTCATTAATTGGGAAACAGTATTTATTAGTAGTTGTAACAAAATTCCTTACACTCTATTTGTATATTAATATACATTAATATTGATGTAAATAATAGGTTGATAAAAATCGATATATTAACGTGAGCAACAGCAATTAAAACGTAAAAAAAATACTACCTCGGTGGCGAAGTTTTTATTGTCTCAGGTTTGATCCCGGGCCGGGTAGGTGATATTGGGTTTTTCTAGCACGAAATAATCAGTATCGCCCCGGAGTCGGGAATTGTGCCCGGTATGGCGAAGGGCTCGTCCTTATCATATGATGGGACGGTGATAGGCATGGTGAAATGTGGGTGTACTGTAAACAGCTTTGCCTACGCCTTCGCGGATTGCAGGCCTAAGAGCATATGAACGAGTCTAGTGCATTAATAAAAATAAAAATCAGTTCATTAGTATTATCACATGACCATATAATCGTTATCTCATGTTCATATTTCCGAAATAGGCGAAGATTGCTGAAGCGTTTGATCTTAATCGTAGCACTGTATGTAGGTAGTTATTTTACAGAAAGAAACAGTTTGGCGATTATTCTTGCTTTAGGCTACACAAAAGCTTTGTCAGTATAGTTTAAACTTTTTATATAGTATCTATTAGCACAATTTGGTGTAACCTGGAAGAGCGGGGTCTAATACTACAAGAATGATCATACTTACTAGGAGACCTTAATCTCGTTTGTATTATAGTAACGGTACAAATAAATTTAATGCGTATATGTTTCATATTATATTAATTCAGTCCCCGTCTCGTCTGTTGTATTGTGTATTTCATGAAATATGTTACAATTACTGTCAATTCATTTCTTAGGAGTATAAGCTCAGAGTCTACAGCCGTTGGAAGAATATACCCACTTGTAGCCGATACTAATGTGCAAAATTTGATGAACCTGCGTCACTACCACCAATTTCTTAGACGACAATAGCCGATGCCAACGGACGTGCGTCCATTATTGTATTATCGTTCACTGAGACCGCCATAATAGTTTTGTGATGTTCTCGAAACATTTTCGCTTGCTCGACACCGAACTTAGAGGATACCTATGCAGGGCTCATATATTTTACTCCTTCGACGGTAGTCAGTGGCTTCACTGTGGCCTGGCATTGCAGAAGTCTATGGGCCGCGGTAACTACTTACCATCAGGTGGATCGTCTGCTTATCCAGGCAGTAAAAAAAACATTTCTAACGACATGTGCTATGATCATTTCAGTCTGTATTTTTAACTGACTTCAAAAAAGGAGGAGGTTAACAATTCGTCTGAATCTTTTTTTATGTATGTTCCCGATTACTCGAAGACGCCTGGACCGATTCGAGAAATTCTTTTTTTGTTTAAAAGTGTATACTTCCCAGGTGGTCCCATTGGCACCAAGTCTGATGATGGGATCTTAGAAAAATTAAGGGCAACCCTCAAATTTTATAGTGACGCATAATTTGTTTTTTATTGAAGTCGGTGTACTTTTTATATTATTCACTTTATTTTTATATATGCGTATTGTCGTTTTTATTAGTGGCTCCTTTTATCGTGTTATGTTTCGAGATCAGCCAATGTATATTCAGTTACTTCAGATATGCATATAGAAGCTATTGGGAAACATTATATTTCAACTTCACTGTACTTATCAGAGTAATGACTGCCATACTAAGGTTAAAATATTTTTTATACAATTAAATACGATGGTGTTTGTGCGCATACTGCACAATAATATTTAAATTCTATGAATACCTTTTATGTCTCCATAAAATCATGAATTACAATTTTCTATACCAACATACTCCACGTTATTTGATACAAAAATATGGTAAATACACAATATTGATTCCTATCAACAATATTTCTCTTTCAAAACTCTTCTGAGTAATTTCCCCGAAGGATTCTTGGGTAATACATCTAGGAACATGACTTCTTTTATTCTTTTGAATTCTGCTACTCTCTCTGCTACGAAATCAGTGAGGTCATTTGGTTCCACTTTACTACCATCTTTAAGTACTATGAACGCTTTAGGCACTTCCCCTGCTTTTTTGTCAGGCATACCAACAACAGCCGCATCTAATACAGCTGGATGTTCTTTAAGAACGTTTTCCAGTTCAGCTGGAGGTACCTGATAGCCTTTAACCTGCAAATTATAGAAATAAATAATATGATAATTATCTACCTAAAGACAACCCTTATGCTAAGGTATCCAGAATTTAAATATATTACGACGAGTGTATTGATTGAAAAGCCTGGGATATTTTTATATGTCAGTGAGTTTTTTTTGTGAAGGCTATTAAATTTGAAAGCGGGCCTATTGAGTAGTAATCATCACAGCTTATGATCAATCAGTGAAAGGAGTCAAGATTGGACAGTACAAAAATATATTATTAAACTCTGGAAATCTTTCGCTGTTATTTCACAAATGAGTTTAATTAAACAACGCACCTTAATTAACTCCTTTAGTCGATCAGATATTATCACTGCCCCATCTTCACCAAGACTAGCCAAATCACCAGACCTAAACCAACCATCTTCAGTGATGGCCGCTCTAGTTGCTTCTGGATTATTTCTGTAACCTTTCATGACTTGAGGACCTCGTATTAGGAGTTCACCAACCTGATGATTAATAGATTTTATAATAATATAAAGTAATGGTAAGTAGGGCTATAGATAAAATATGAAGAATCACTTATATAATTAAAATAATGTAATAAAAATCCAAAGAGGTGGCAAAACCATGTAACAAAATAAAATCTAGAAAATACAAATAAATTCAGCGGCACATTTTCTATTTCATATTTAGTAATAATGCTGTCTTAAATAAGGAAGCCAAGTCACGGATTTTCAAATCATAACTTAACTTGATTTTAGCTATAATGCAAAAAGTTCTGTACACTATGTCTAGGCCTGTTTAGCAAAAATCTAACTTTGTAAGCGTTTCGGTGACAATGCAAATTTTACTGCCATCAAATAATCACTGATATTTTTTTATCCTGAAACTCAATGTGTCATTCATTAAGTTCATCGTAGACTAATCCACTTTCTTGTCGAAATCCTAAGGGCATAATATAATTACATTTACCTCTCAAACGACTTATACAACATATTGTTCTATCTGGTACCCTAACATTGTAGTAGTTTAGTGCTGATTAACAAAGAATACTGATAAGGTTATTATTATGCACTTTAGTATATATCTCTGTCTGGTTGTACAGACATACATCAGATATTGTAAATACCATGAAGTTAGTTTGTAAAATAATATGACAATGACAACCACTGCGGACGTCTTATAAATCCACCAGCGACTGTGTGGAGCTCACTCTCGCTCGAGTAGCCGTCAATGTGTCAGTACCGCTTTAGTCAGTACACTGTGTGTATATGAAGTTTAATAATATAATGAGGTAGTTGCGTGTATAAAACATGTGAGGATTGGGCTGGCTGTCAGTGGGGTTTGGAGCCCATACACACTACATCCACTTCAATCAAAATCCTTCTAACTGCATAAATATTTCTCTTTCTAAATAAATAACTCTCGACATTTTTATACGAAGCCCTGACTTCCATACCGCAATAAATACGATGTCAAGTACCACGAAAGACTTATAGCATTGCAACATCCAGATCGACAGGGAATTTATTTAATTATCACACGAATTATCTGTTTGCAGTGGGCATGTCATGAAGGTGTTCTTTCCTAACATTAAAAGTTTTAATCAACTCACTTGGTTCGGTCCTAGACTTCGTAAATCCGAGTCGACTATCCTGAGCTGGGTATTTGCTACGGCGAATCCGGCTGTAGAGTAATTCTTAGAGCCACGTAACGTTATAGTCGCAAGTGGAGATGTTTCTGTCAGCCCGTAGAGCTGCATGAAGTTTATATCGGGCTGAATGAAAGAAACAATAAATTTACATTTAATTAGCCAAGACGATTAGACATCGGATAATAAAACAGTCAGATCTCTTGTGTCCTATTGTTAAAGAAAACTCCGTGTGTTCCAAACCTGAGAATCTTCCATAAGAATTTGAAAAGTATTTTAAAGTTTACAAACCTACATTAAGGCAGTGTGGCGGAATAAGGGCTAACTCCTTTCAGTTGTAGAAGGTTTCCGGGTCTAGCTATGGGACAGTATATAATACCAGCTTGATATAATTACTTGTTAAAACCTAGGTAGGTATAGGTAATTTAATACGTATGTTCTATAACTATTACTTATCCATATAAAGTGACTAGATTTTGATATTAATTGAAGTTTACTGACATTTGGGCTGGTTTCGAACATACGACTTTCGTTTTGACAGTCAGTACCGCAACCAACTAGACTATCACTGCTAATTGTATCTTTCGTCTTTTCTGTATTCAGAATTTGCCGATTTTTTTAGTGCGTAGTTTAATCTCTTTAAAACGAAACAGTAATCTCTTTAATATGTGTGTCCTTAATATGCTGGCACAAGTTACATAACAATAAATATACCAAATAGACATATAGTCCTAACCCCATGCTAATATTTAAGACTTTTTGTTTCACAATCCCCAAAACTGACACAA
Organism: Laothoe populi; assembly: GCA_905220505.1. Lineage (NCBI taxonomy): Eukaryota > Metazoa > Arthropoda > Insecta > Lepidoptera > Sphingidae > Laothoe > Laothoe populi. The sequence continues at coordinate 4,334,562 of HG992161.1, read as the reverse complement.
ATATTCGCTTTTGTGCTTACTTTATTTTTTAAACACTCCAAAAATAATAGACTCATAGCAAAAATTTATGTTTCGACACAAAAAAAACGAATTTATAAAATATTAGCTGTTGACCCTCCGTGGAAGTTATCTTTTGCAGAAAAGGTATACATTCTACGGAAGCATCTTAAGCTATTACATCTTTATATAGTAAAGAGCCTAGTAGTGAATTTATAAATAACCTAATATTTTTCTGAACGGAAACATATCCTATGTGTAAATCCAGTTAATAAAAAAATTTACAGCCTCCGTGGCGAGCGATTAGCCGGCTGTGAAACGAGACTTCGTGGGTCAGAACTATAAGTGTGAGTGTTAAAAAAAGTTATCTGTGTGCCAAAATGTGTTCATTCAAATCAGTTCAAGAGTAAAAACATCTAAATTTATATTAGAAGGATTAATTTAAGCATTATTTATATTGAATTGGTGTACCTGTGTTTTCTCTAAGATTCTTTCAAGATCGTTCCTCGGTAGTGGTGCGGCGCCACATGTAATTGTCTTGATTGATTCTAAATGTTCTTTTTTGACGTCGGGATGCGATCCCAGGAACAGAACTGGAACGATAGTCGATTTAGAAACGGTGTAAGTTACTCCTGAAACTATTTATTAGCACTTGGTTTCGCTTTTGTATTTGTAATTTCGGCACTTATGCCATTTAACAGTTTAAGGTCTCGCAGAGTGTTTACACTATAATATAGCCTTAAGGTTCTACCGACTTCTTCCATCAATGTCAAGTTCATTGGGTAAAATAACCTTAAAAATCTAGAGGGTGTTTCTATGACGTATGTACTTCCATATTTCTATGTGTAGCAGATAAGAAGTAGCGAGTTGAAGAAGAATTAATGTGTTTGAAAATGTAATGGAAGTAGAATATAGTAGTTGATTAGTTAATAGTGGTGAAGAGTACTACAGCGTGGCTTTACCGCTTCAAAATTTACTTGGAAACTATAAATATCGTTTTATGCACGAATAGCTTTGTGATAAATAGACGTTAGATAATTCTAGAATGTTGTTAGACTCATAAGATACTGAAATATGTTGATCCTTCTTTAAGTCTTCAGACACTGAAACAAACATTCCATTTTTTTTATCCTAGCACGGTAAAGTGACCGCACTGCACCTGATGGTAAGCGTAGTGCAGTAAAATTAGAGTATCGAGTAGCAAGAGACGATCTATCCCCCTCTACTCAACACAATCATGCCGGCCTGCTCCTTCACACTACGCCATGGGCAAGAAGGCGAAGAAGCGGTCGAGGGTCTATTGTCAGAGTACTCAGAAGGCCGCAAAATGGCCAAATATTGTACCCCAACTCTAGACCCCGAGAAAAATTGGATGTACACTGGCTGATCCCGGAACGCGACACAATTGCGTGTGCCACTATGGCGGGTTTTACACCCTGTGTACGGTGGTCGCTATCCGGGCGGATATGAATATCCTACCACCAGCAACCAACCAAATGGTATAAAGAGGTAAATATGCATTTCGAAGTCACGTGCAATATTAATTGTTAGGTATCGTTTGATCGTTTATTCTTTACCAGTGCTGAAGAGTGAGAGGAAACCGAGGCTAGATCAATTTCACATATAGAAAACAAAATAAATATAAACGTTAAATTAGCTTAGCAATAAACGTTTCCAGTTACAAACTATTATGTATGGTGATTAGTGGGGTATGTATCAAATGAAGAAACAACTTATACATCAAAAAGCCCGAATAAGAGCCTAGCTATAGATATTATATCTTATACATTACCCATAGGAGGTACTGTGCAAAGCACATCTATTCTATGGTCCTTTAGTGCTGATAAAAATGTCTCCGGATGAAATTTTGGCACTGTCACTACTTTGAGACCGACGGACAGTTTCTGCAGCAGAATTATAGCTAATCCGTAGATGTGATAAAAAGGCAGAACAGCCAGAGTGGAGTCTTGGTTTGTGCCTGGAAATTAAGCGGAACTAATGTCAATAAAGTAACGTCGCCTTATTATTAATTTACATCACACACTTAATCACTAAGTCGATTTTAATAAATAAATATTACCTATTATATCAAAAAAGAAATCTTATAGGGATGAAAGTTTTTATCGGGAGATCATTTCTTAATATAAAAATACATATATGGGACGTTGATAAAGTACAGAATTAGGTGTTTCTGAATTAAGCCTAAATACCAATCGAATACTGAGATTCGACCATGGAGGCAATTTCTAATACAAGTCTAGAAAGATTGTATGAGACACGCCCGAACTAACTATGCCTAATATAAAGGATTTCTTCAAACGTAATTTCATATCTACTTTCATACAATTATTAAAAAGAAATAACTGTGCCTCTAAATATGCAATAATAATATCTTCAACTACCTGATTATCTTCAGGAAATGAGTTTAGAAATACGTTATTACTTTCTCCAACAAATCTTTGTTTCATATTTTCTGATCAAACTTAACAACGGCGCCTTCGATAATAAAGCAATATAAAGTCATGTCAAATGCTAAGGATCTACTTTTATTAAGAATACGCTCCCTGTGGATTCAACTCTGATAGGTTAGAAATATAAATTTTATAATAAGAAACAAATTGCTATCAATAAGCAAGCTCATAAGTTATTCATTTTGAATTTCAATACAATCAATTAAGTTCTCGAGACTGAAATATATTTAAATATGTTAGTTATCACCATATTGAGTCTGTCTGCATATTATTTACCATAACATAACATTTGAAAATGACAAAAATTTATAAAGGTGTTAAACATTCAAATCATAGTCTCTAACCTAATTTATTTTCTTGATGTTATTGCATTCCAGTGTATTCCGACTGACCAAGCTTTATACAAGGACGAAATGTAAATTATTGCATTTTCAAACATTGCGATGTAAAATAAAACATTCATGGAATTCATTTATATGATAGAAATAAACAAACACCTACTCGTTGTGTCGCTATAAAGTTTGGTAGATTCCGTCGCTTGCTGAATACAATTCACAACTATATTTCTATGTGTCAGTTCTACTCCTTTAGGTAAACCCGTTGTGCCGCTTGAGTATGGAAGAAACGCGATGTCCTCAGGTTTTCTGTTAACTTCTTTTAAAACACTAAGGTCTGGGTTAGAATCAATTACAAATTCTTGAAAAGATATAACTCCAGATGGTAAACTTGATCCGTCATTAATACCTATTATTGGTATATTTCTCTTAAGTAATTGCAGTGCCTCTCTTAGTATATTTATAGTACTTGGTGTGCCTACTATGACGCTGGGATCTGCTAGTGCCATTTGTCTTTGGACTTCATCTGTAACAGATAATATTTGTTTTAGCTTTATTTTAATATTTGAAGCAGTTACGTTATGAATCATCTTGATTTCATCACTTTGACAGTGTATTTCTTTCGTTTAAATATTCAATATTAATTTTATTATAAGTGTTTGTTTGGAAATCAAAACATTCTTCATGTGTGTATATTAATCAAAACATTCTTCATGTGTGTATATTAATCAAAACATTCTTTTTTTGTTTTTAATATATATAAATGACCTTCCTTATATGGTAGAGCAGGTTTCAAACATTGTTTTTTTCGCTGGCGACACATCTTTATTATTTAAAGTAAATCGTAAGGATAAAGACCTAGTTACGCCAAATAATGTTCTAAAATTAATTTCAAATTGGTTTTCTGCTAATAATCTTTTATTCAATCCGGGAAAAAGGAAATGCATTCGATTTGCATTACCTAATGTACCAAATATAAATTCGTGCCTGGAACTAAACGGAGAAACATTAGACTTAGTCTCTTCAACAGTTTTTTTAGGAATAACTATAGATAGTAAATTTCAATGGGGTTCTCAAATAGAAAGGTTATCCGTTAAATTAAGTGCTGCGGCTTTTGCAGTCCGGAAAATAAAACGTTTAACAGATGTTTCAACGGCTAGGTTGGTATATTTCGCATACTTCCACAGTATTATGTCTTATGGCATTCTATTGTGGGGATCAGCTGCTGATATAAACACCATATTTATATTACAAAAAAGAGCAGTCCGAGCTATTTACGACCTGGGTAGTCGGGATTCCTTACGATCTGTATTCAAGGAGAGTAATATATTAACTGTGCCGTCTGAATACATCTATCAAAACATTATGTACGTTCGCAAAAACATAAGTAAATTCCATAAAAATAGTGAAATTCATAACATTAACACCAGAAATAAAGACAAACTTACCGTACCCACCTTTAGAGTGGTGAGATCTAAAAAATCTTTTATGGGTAACTGTGTTAAATTCTATAACAAAATCCCCAAAAACGTGGTTGATATGCCCGATAAAATGTTTAAGGCTCACATTAAACGTGTTCTAATGGACAGGGGCTATTATAATGTTCAACAATATCTAGAGAATAGGGATGTCTGGCATTCGGTTCCTTTCTGCACATTGCGACCTGGCGCCCTGTAGCTTACACAATGTTAGTTGTAGAAATAAAATAAATTATTAACTAAATTTATAAAATATTAATAAATTACATGTCGTAATATTGAATACACTTAAAATATAACAAACTAGTTGTTGCTCGCGGCTCCGCCCGCGTGGAGGTCATGTTTGGGAGAAAAGTATACAATACAAAATACCAATTTTCATACAAACTTTCATTCCCTATTTTACACCCTTAGGGGCGGAATTTCCAAAAATCCTGAAACATATATTTTTTATTTTTAACTAAAATGCCAAATACTAATTTTCATGAATTTAACTTCAAAAATGACGGATTTTCATACAAACTTTCATCCCCTATTTTACCCCCTTAGGGGTGGTATTTCCAAAAACCCTTCCTTAGTGGATGCCTACGTGATAAAAAGTACCTACTGTCAAAATTTCAAGTCTCTAACCCCAGCCGTTTAGGCTGTGCGTTGATCGATCAGTCAGTCAGTCAGTCAGTCAGTCAGTCAGTCAGTCAGTTTCTTCTTTTATATATACAGATAATAAACTATGACGACTGATCGCGTATAAAATATAAAACAATAAATTGGCAATTAATATGTGACAGGTCATCTACTAGAAATAATGAACCGGACCAAAAACAAGCCCGCTGAGTTTGATTCGCTGGATTCTCTCAGGACTGGGTCGCGCCGCGTAGTATCCAGCGGTAATATAAGCCCGCTGAGTTTGTTTCGCCGGGTCTTCTCAGGCGGGTTCGCGTTTGGATCCGGTGGTAGATTTTAAAACGTGCGACGTCTCGGAAATACCCATGGTCCTTATCAGACCCATTTAAAAATATTTATATTTGACTGGTATTTCTTTGAATAACATTAAAAATAAAAATTATAAACACCTTATAAATTAATAAATTGATTGCTAGTGTATTGATGATGCTATGTATACATAAGCTGATATCCTTTTCTTAAATTTCTTTACTTTTTTTTAATGTACTGACTTGTCATAAGAGCTATGTAATTGCCTACATGATCAATAAACGATTTCATTTCATTTCATATATTTTAAATAGAATTAAAATTTACCAGCTCTGTAAATACGCAAAGGTACGGCGTTTTACTTTTTATTTTTCAGGTTTTTACTAAATATACAAATAATAATAAAATATAATTATAACATATAGCTGTTGAATTACAATTTTTACTCACGTGCTGTATAAATTGGATTAATAGTCGTGACTTCAGCACCTGCTTCTAAAATTCCTAGTATTAGTATTGCGTACTCCGGGGAATTAGGCATCATTATACAAACCACATCCCCATCTTTAATTTTTAGTTGGGTGCGTAGTTGTGCTCCAAAATTTCGAGAATATTTGTATAGCTGTTGATAACTGAATGAGCGATTCGTTATGCTACATACCTAAAATATGTTTAATTTAATCCATTATTGGTTTCATTAATAAATGTTTAGTGGCAATACTATTAGTTCAAAGTAATAACGGAAGAACTTTGATTGTTCATTTCACTCGCATACACCCATATAACTTTCACAGCAACCACTAAATGGAACTTTTTGATTTAGTGTTTTAATAAAACTTATTTTTTCGCTTCTAAAAATTCCACAGGATTAAATATTTTATGGTTATAACGCTTAATTCTTAAGATATACTTCGAGAAATCTGAATCTCATTTTCTATTAATCACCAGAGCATCAATAAAGTCATATCATTATTCTTCTAAATTTCTTAGTATTTATAGGTGGTAATGATCAATCTGGTAAGCCCTTCTCGTTCATTTAAACTCTTAGTATTAAAAATGATATTTTAGATTATAAAACTTCACAGTCTATTTGTCTCATAGTCACTATGTTTAAGACTTTATTTGATCTTGCATCTTCGGATACAGATACATACCATAGCAGTTTTATCTGCCCATTTTACTATGTTTTCCCAAACGTGCTCCACAGTCGTTCTATTTGGAATCACAACATCTTTGTGAGGTGATTTCACAATATTATCCGCCGTCCATAGACTGTTAAATCTTGATGGAAGTAATATTCCATTTCCAACAATCCTTTGCGCTGATCTTGTAATAGAGTTTAGGGACATGTTCTCTGAAAATTAAATGAAAATAAAAATGAATATCTTGATATCAAAGTCCCATATACAATACTAGCAGTTAAGGGGGTAAAGTTTCATCCCCTAATTTACCTCTTTAGGGGTTATATTTCTAAAAACCCTTCCTTAGTGGATGCCTACGTCATAAAAGGTACCTACTGTCAAAATTTCAAGTCTCTTACCCCAGTCCCCAGCCGTTTAGGTTGTGCGTTAATATGTCAGTCAGTCAGTCAGTTTCTTCGTTTATATATACAGATGTAACACATAAACAGATACCCTTAAAGTGTTTTTAAGGAAGATCAATATCTACCTACATGTAAGCAATACTTAATTTCGGTGTATGTATTACGATTGTAACTTCTGTTTTGTTTTTTCTACTGTTATTGTTTCAATTGGGCTTTCTGAAGGTGTACGTTATTCTTGAACATTGTTATTGTCGTTGTGGGTACTGGATAGTATAGGTTTTGACGTACCAATTATATCCCATACCATTCAATATTTTTGAATCGGTTACCTCATACACTGGTACATTGATAGATACATAAATTTTATTCTCATTAATCAATGTAAAAATATTAATTTCAATGTTGTTAGTTGGGGATAAGTTTCTTTAAATATACAAAATATGTAATTTATTTACTAATTCATCATCTTATACACACTAGTAATTTATCATCATGATTAAAGCACACTAGTAAAAATCATGATCATCTTAAAATACTACGAAATTAGTAGATCAGAGGCATGAGACTGAAACGCCCCAGCTTTCATGCATTCAAGCTCCGAAGGTGTCGAATATCTTTGCCTGGTAGTAAATGTTTTTCATGATGACTTTTATAAAGATACAATAAATTTATAAACCGGGACAACGTGCTTATCAAAACATATGTATATATTATAAGCTATTTATTATATACACATATAGATAAGATATATTATGCTAATCATAATAAAGATAATTAATTATATTATGAGTGAAGAGTTGAATTTCAAGGAAAGTCAAGCTAGTAAAATTGAAGTTGTTACATAATTTGCAAGTCATATTACTAGATGCTCTACCATATTATTACGGATACCTTCTCGACCTCAGAGGACTAGTGCCGACTCACCGAGCTTCCGTACCCACTTCAACCGAGCGACTACTCGGTTAAACCGGGGCTCTAACCAATTTCCCTACGCCGGTATACCGACTAAAAACCCCGGGGTGGCCTTCTGCGGCGCATGTGTGACGGTCCCACGGAATTCTAAGTAAACTCTGGATTGTTATGGAACTATCCCTTCGCGCTACCTTTACGGCTCGTCTCTTCTAGGGCTAGATGCCCTTCATACTCTGCGGCAGCACGAGACTCAATAGAAACAGCCAAAAGTAAATCAAGTATGGCCAATAATTTACTGAGAGCCTCTTCTTATTTAATTTCTACTTTTATAATAACAAATATTGACTAATAAAAATAACGCAACCCTCGATTTCAAATAATAACAATGTCTCCTCACCTGAAAAACAATCCTTTATATTGCAATCAAAAACACAACTATAATATCATGCTTTATACTACCAAATGCCGTTATCATGAGACTCATTATCAAATTGATTTATAATATGGTTTACTATTTACAACGTGTGTAGTTCGGAATGATCACCAAGATCACTGACTTGCGTGGCAGCGTAACGCGTTTAGGGTTCAGTAATCTGTGATATGTAATCTTAATGTATATTGAGAGTTATTAATAGATAATGTAATTATCTACATGGGATTTGCATTTAGATTACTTACCGTGTTCCTCTACTATGTCCATCTAGTGGCCATAATACACTGATACCATCGACGACAATTTACAGCGAAAAAACAAGTCTGGGGTTATTTTTTTACTTTTTTTCTTGGGTTCGTCATTGGTTAGGTATTTAGTGATCCTACTAGGTTAGCTAGACTAGAGATTACTCTCTTTCTTTTCAAATGTTATTAGTTTCGTTTCGATTTTTCCCCTTTTCATTCCCTGTCTCTTCTCCAGATTATTATCTGACTTCTCTTCGTTTACTGAAGATCACAATTCCTTTTCTTTTGTTTTCTGGTCTTCTCATATCTCGGACCTGTCCTCGTCATTGTATTATTGCCTACCAGCACTTTACTGTTGTTTGTAAGTTCTAATGCAGTGGCATTAGAACTTACAACATTATAGTGATATTAATTCATACTTTATGGTGAATTCCTTCGTGTATACACGGTAAAGATTTGTATTCCTATCGTCAAGAAACAGTATGCTGTGTGCTGGTTCGAAACATTGAATCTAAGAAATTACTGGTTGTTGTGAGAGTTTGACTTATTTCTCAAGATATGTACCATCTCGTTCAAGAAGTTGAGTGGTATTGCGACAGTTTATGGGTGACGTGAAATATCAGTTGTATAACTTGCTGGTCTGGTTATTTATGTAAATATTTTTATGGTCAATGTATATTAATATGGTCTTTAGTTTTTGAGAGTAAGGGAAAGGCGTATAAAATGAAATAAGAAGAGAGAAGAAGAGAGCATATTCTTTCCTGAAAGGCCGGCAACGCATTTGCAAGCCCTCTGGTGTTGCAGATGTTCATGGGCGGTGGTGATCACTTTCCATCAGGTGAGCCTACTGCCCGTTTGCCCCCTTTTTCAATAAAAAAAATAAAATAAAATGAAATAGCTGGATAGGAGGTAATTATGAATATTATTCTTGCATTTTTTGCAATTAACTCTACTCAGGGTCCAAGCCAAAAGTAGTTTGGATAAAGTGCTCGAGCTGTAAAAATGGGCTCATGAATCATTTCATGTTCCGCAAGAAAAATGAACGGTTTAAATTCATTTTTTTAGAATTGATAAATAATTCTAATATTTTTGCTTTAAGTTGATTAATATCTAAACAAAGAATATGGAGCTTTACTAAGTGTTCAAAATAATGAATAAATAAAAAAATGTCTGATTATAAAATCAGGCATTTTTTTTTCAAGTATGTGATTTTGTACGCCTCTCCTCTATTATAAGAACACTATTTTCTTTATTTCCAACTGACACATAATAAAACCCAGTAAGAGGAGCTCATTCCTGTGGTTTTCGCTCTAGAGTCTATTAAAAAACATATCCATAAAAAATAGTACAGAACTCACGGGTCATGCTTGACATAAACCAATACGACGATAGATAACATTAACTAAAACATTGAACCAGCTATTTATAAACCGAAACCTTGTGAATAGAAAAAAAAATGTACTCCTGAGTATTTGAATACAGCGATACTCTTTGTTTTGTACCTTGTTAATATACATGGAAAGATTGTACGATCATTGTCAATGGACCACATTATATTCATGGCCAGTGGCATTATTGTGCACTGATGGTCATGAAGATTTGAGTAAATAGTCTTAGAAAATACGTATTTATACAATTGAAACAGTATGGAAAAATCCAAAGCCACAAAAGATACATAGAAAAATTCAGAAACCATTACACTTTTTTTATAAATAATTTTACATAATCAATATTTTAGCTAGACTGTGGCGCAGTCGTGATCGCGTATGCGTTACGACTGCTGTGCTGAGGTCTCGGGTTCGATCCCGGGGTGGGGTAAAGTGATATAGGAATACTCAATAAATGCCTGGGGTCTGGAATTGTGCCCGGTATGGCGATAGGCTCGCCCCATATTACATTATGGGGTCGTAATAAATTCGGTGAAAATGAGTGTACTGGTTACACCTCTGCCTACCCCTTCGGGGATTACAGGCTTGAGTGAATATAAATGTATGCCAATATTTTAGTTAGGTGTGTGTTGTCCTTGAACATGGATGGATAAACAACGCTTCATTTTATGCTTGACGCGACCACTGGAAATATACCTTTAGACGGTCGCTTTAGTTATTAGCTACATTATTATCTTTATCTGATAGATAGGTAGATGATTAACATATTATCTAGACCACAATATAGTGTAATGCAGATATTGCATGCATAATATAACAATAAGATTAGATTTGATGGATGGAATGTATGTAACCTCTTCATTATTTTAATGCATAATTAAGCCATGCTAGAGTATTACATCATGAGACACGTGGAAAACCTTATGTGCAGTGTAACCCCATCGCGAAAAAAGATGTTAGATTCTGTTGAATGTGTTTATAAAATGGACTTGGTATATAATAATATTATATACACCCACATAGCTCTGACCTCAAACTATGTCAAAGTTGCATCGTGGGTATCAAGAACTACGAGGGACTACGGTCTTACAACACCCCGACCCTAAATAAATGTTAACAGTTCTGTTCAGAAGAACAGGCAGAAGCCTGTTCTGTTGTCTTTCAAACAAACATTTGGCTCGGTACGAGAATCGAACCAACGGCCTCTCGTTTCACAGCCAGCGACTCACCCGCTGCCACGGAGGCCGTCAATTAATTATTGACCAATATTTTGTCTATACTTCGGTCGATCGGACGGGATGCAAAACATCTTAGTATGTTTTGTGTTATTCAACTCGGACCAATATCATCCCATTATTGCTAATTCCATAAATAATAATCGTAAATATCACCTGAAGGAATTCATTTCTATTTATTCTTGTATTTATTAACCGTCTTTAATAATAATACCAGCCATGCTACTATCCCAGTGCTGGGTACGGGCCTACTGTACTAATGAGAAAGGTTAGGTTATGACTTAATCTTACTCATTTTTAGAGATAAGGTTCAGAGACTTGACTAAAGTCAACCAAGGTTTAGTAGACTTCACAAACCTTCGAAAAGATTTCCTCCCTCGTTTTTTTCTTCTTCGTTTAACCAAGTGATAAGTAACAATGAATACACACGTAACTTCGAAAAGTCAGAGGTCTATGCCCCTTAGGCTGGTTTCGAACCAGCGACTTTGCTCTTGGCAGTCAGCGCCACTTTCAACTAAGCTACTGGTGGGTGTGTTTATTTATTCATTTGCGACTTACCAATTACGCATAATAATCTATACATGGTCGCTATTCCTCATAAATTGTCAGCAAGGCCATAGCTAAATAGATTACGACCATCGATTTTAAATAATGAACATTGTAGAGAAAAAATAACAGTAGAAGAGGCTATAACATTCCTTTGCTGACTTCCGTGAGGCCAACAACACTGACATAACATCGCGGATACTTTGAACCGTATTAATGTAATCTGCAATTATTTACACATAATAACTTCACTGATGGCCTCGGTGGCGCAGTTGTAATAGCGCGTGCGTTACGACTGCTATGCTGAGGTCTCGGGTTCGATCCCCGGGTCGGGTAAAGTGATATTGGGTTTTTCTATCTAGAAAATTTTCTATCTAGAAAAAAAAATAGAAATTCCTCAGTATTAGCCCGGAGTCTGGAACCTGTGCCCGGTATGGCGATAGGCTCGCCACCTATGACATTATGGGACCGAAATTCGTCGAAAAGTGGGTGTACTAGTTACACCTCTGCCTACCCCTTCGGGGATTACAGGCGTGAGTGTATGTGTGTGGATTATATTAAAAAAGAATAGCTCTATGTATGTTAATTGTGTATTATTGTAACATAGACAAAAATAATTATTATTATCTACGTTAAACGGACACATACAACGACGACTATATTCGCGAAGGTTATCGGTCTGCCTTGACGTCTGCTGGCTATCAAAGCTCATTTAAGATAAGAGATGGTTAGCGAAAACAAAATTGATCTTATACCTTTTATCATAAATAACATCATAATATTTGTAACATAAGGTATAAAAGATACACAGAGGATGTATAATGCTTTTTATATATATTTTTTTTATCCTGGCACGGCAAAGTGACCACACTGCATCTGATGGTAACCGCAGTGCCGTCCAATTTGAGTATCAAATAGCGAGAGACAGTCTATGATCCACTACTCAACACAATCATGCTGGCCTATTTCTTCACACTACGCCATGGGCAAGAAGGTGAAGAAGCAGTCGAGGGTCAGAGTCAGAAGTCAGAGTACTCAGAAGGCCGCAAAATGGCCAAAAATCGTCATCAAAAGAACATCAAACAATAGAAGTTAGATTCCGTGGCGCAGCTATGGAATGAGAGGGTTTGATTCCAATACAAAGACAAATGTTATTATCAGCATATTGCCGTCCACTGTTGCACGTAGGCCTCCACAAGTGAACGCCAACAATCCCGGTCATGGGTAGCTCCCATCCAGTTGCTGCCGTTATTTTGCACGTCGTCGGTCCATCGTGCAGCAGGGCGTCCCACACTACGCCCATACTATTGCCCACTATTGCCCATATGCGGTCTCCAGTCTAGCTCAGATGTTTGTATGATCGAAAAATATTTGTTTCGGGTTTGAGTAATTTGGAACCGTAGTCCCCCGTTATTTCTGGTACCTACGATACAGATTTAGTGTGAGGTCAGGACCATGTGTGTAAGTGATTGGCGTATTATATTATAGTTCAATATCGTAAATTATAACCACAAGAATGATAAAGACAATAAGTACATTATAATTGAATTGTATACATTTATTCAATTTAAATTTAATGTTCAAGTTATCTCGTTGTATAGCAGATAATACAGGATTGATTGATTACTAGCTTTTTTACTTTTGCAGATACAGGCAATAATGTTAGTGTTATTTATTTATAAGCTGTATTAGTTATTCTGAGTAGATTAAGACTAACGGAAGATAAATAAGCGTTTTTTTTATATATCATAGTCCGACAAACGAGCCAGTGGGTCACCTGATGTTAAGTGATATCCACCGCCCATGAACATCCACAATACCGAAAGTATCATGTATGCGCTGTCGGCCTTAAAGGACAGGAATAGGGATTAGGGAAGGGAAGGGGGAATCTGGGCCTCCGGATATCTCACTTACCATACGAAACGCGACAGTGAACTGTCACTTTACGTTGGTTTTCTGTGAGACAGTGGTACTACCCCGGTCGAGCCGGCCCATTCATGCTGTAGACAAATATGTCTGCAACGTGGCTCTACCACTTTTTTGAGCGTACCCGTTCGTAGGTAATTGAGAAAGAAGTACAGTTGGTGAAACTTCTAGAATTGTTGCACAGTTTCATATGTAACGCTTGTTAATTTTCGCTTATAAAAGTGTCTTTAGCCTGTAAGACCACTTACTGCCACGAGAATTTAAACATAAATGTTTTTAGACTCTCGCGATTTGAATACATATTATAAAATTAGGAACGGGTCTATAATTATATATATAATTGTGGTATTTATACTATTAAAGTATTGCGCGATTAAGACCCGTTCCTAATTTTATAATTTAAACATAAATTCAATGCCTCAGGTGGAATGTTGCTTAAGTTGTTTTTTCGCTTCATTCAATAATAACCTGATATATTGCCTGAGAATTCAATTTACAGGTTCCGTTGATCAATTTGATTAAATGACCAACGTAATGATAGATTTTTTTTGTGCTTTGATAGGCAGACGAGCAGACGGGTGGTGATACCACCTGATGGTAAGTAGTCACCGCCGCCCATAGACTTCTGCAATGCCAGAGCACAGCAGAGCAGCTGGCTACCGTTTAAGGACTACTCTTCTTAAGCCTCGTTTAAAGAAGGACATGTCATAGCGCTCAGGAAACACCGCAGCAGGGAGTTCATTCCAGAGCTTGCACGTACGTACGTGAATTTAACAAAAACAAGGGAAACATTATTAATTGAATAATAATAATTCTACATTATATCATCGCACTTCTGGTCACTGTTCTTCTTTATTATGAAAGAGGTAGACAGTCCCACGCTGCCCTGATGCGAGTTGGTAAACATTATATGTATTTGACGTTCTTCCGTCGTTGTAGTATCGTTCACTGAACCCGCCTTACTAATTTGGCGATGTTTTCGAAAAAAATTCGCTTACTAGACACCGAACTTAGAGGGTACCCATGCATAGCCCATAAATGTTAGTTCCTAACAACATGTGCTGTTTTCATTATTGTTGGTATTTTATTATTTACTTTATTCATACACACATATGTGTATATACGTATTATCTATAATACTGTTTTTGTTAGACTCCCATTGTCGTGTTATGTTCCGAGATCAGCACATGTATGTCCAGTTACTTCATACTTGCACGTAGAATGTTATACGGTCAATTTTACGTTTCGAGTCCACTATAACGGAGTAGGTACTGTCTTATTATTATTATTACTGTCTTGGTAACAATTTATGTACAATAAAATACTACGGTATTTTCGCAGATACTACGAAATATTACTTAAATTTTAAACCCTTTATGACTCCACAAAACCATGAACCAGAATTTCCTAATACCAACATACTTCACGTTTTATGATGTTAAAAGAGTATATATATAATATGATGCTAGTTTTATGAACAATATTTCTCCTTTAAAACCCTTCTGAGCAATTTTCCAGAAGCATTCTTAGGTAATACATCTAGGAACATGACTTCTTTTATTCTCTTGAATTCTGCTACTCTTTCTGCTACAAAAGCAGTGAGATCTTTTGGTTCCACTTTACTGCCATCTTTTAGTACTACGAACGCTTTGGGAACTTCCCCTGCCCTTTTGTCAGGTATGCCAACAACAGCCGCATCTAATACAGCTGGATGTTCTTTAAGAACGTTTTCTAGTTCAGCTGGAGGTACTTGATATCCCTTTACCTGTAAAGTATACATACATATACCTTTAAACTCACGCCTGTAATACCTGAAGGGGTAGGCTAAGGTTGTAACCAGTACACCCACTTTTCGCCGTATTTCGGTCCCATAATGTGATAGAGGGCGAGGCTATTGCCATACCGGGCAACCCAATATCAGTTTATCCGACCCGGGGATCGAACCCGAGACCTCAGCACAGCAGTCGTAACGCATGCGCAATTACAACTGCGCCACCAAGGCTGTTGTAAAGTATATAAATAAATAATACGCCTCTCACAATTATTGTCTTGTGCAATAGTATCCAGAATTTGAATATATATTCAATGTATTTATTGAAAATCCTGGTAATGAGGTGTTTTTATTGTTAAGGTCAGCAAACTACCAAGCAGGCTTTCTGATTGTTAGTAATCATTACCGCTCTTGGACCGTCAATTAAAGAAATGAGCATTGGAAAGGACAAAAAGAGTATTTAAACGCTGGAAATCTCACACTATTACATAACAAATGAATTCAATTGAACAATAAACCTTGATTAACTCCTTAAGACGATCAGAAATTGTCACAGCCCCATCTTCACCAAGACTAGCTAAATCACCAGACCTAAACCAACCATCTTCAGTGATGGCCGCTCTAGTTGCTTCTGGATTATTTCTGTAACCTTTCATGACTTGAGGACCTCGTATTAGGAGCTCACCAACCTGGTGAATATAATAGATTATTTTTAAATAATGTGACCTATGCCGCAGTGTAATAGATAAAATATGTAGATAAAATAAATATAAGTAATGAAAATCCAAAAAGGTGGCAAACCATGTAAAAAACAGAAGAAAAATTTAAGAAATTCAACGAAAGACTTTCTATATTATACACAGTAAAATTAATTTTGAACGCTGTCTTAAATAACGATAAGCCAGTTCGGATTATCACATCATAATTTGACTAGATTTTAGCTAAATTGCATAAAATTCTGTGCAGTCTAGTCTAGACATGCTAAGCTAAAATCTAGCTTTGTAAGCCTTTCGGCGACAATAGAAATTTAATACCATCTTCACTGTTAATGAATATAGTGTAACATTCATTGAGTTCATCGTAGACTAATCCGTCTTGTCTACGATATTCTAAAGGCTTAACTGAATTATGTTTATCTCTTTAACCACTCAGAAGATTGCCGTATCTGGAATTCTAACATAGTATCTAGTTAACAGTTGATTAGACAATGAATTCTAAAACGGTGTTTTATCTAATAAGATCGACTATCCACGACAAAAAAATCGGTTTGTCATACATATTTCTCGAAGCTCTGATGCCCCACACCGTGACTGATGCTTCACGACCACCAATTTTTTTTAGATATTCTTTATTACATTAAAGGAACTTTTACCAACTCACCTGGTCTGGTCCAAGACTACGTAAATCCGAGTCCACTATCCTGAGCTGGGTATTTGGTATTGCGAATCCAGCTGTAGAGTAAGCCTTAGAGCCGGGTGACATCATTGTTGCAAGCGGAGATGTCTCGGTAAGCCCATAAAGCTGTAAGAAGTTAATGCCGGGCTGAAACAAATCAATAGAGAGCTAATACAAATATCGAGATAGGACTTCACTTAACATAAAAAGTACTAAGTACATAATTTAGAGAAATATGTTATTTTACATAGAATCCCAAACATAGTTCCGAATTTTAGTACAAAAAGTTCGTTACTGAAGTGTGTTCTGAAAATGAGTGTATTCTGAAATCACAATATTGTTTTCAATCTAGATTGAAACCACGCTAGCCTTGTATCGTGAGTTCTTCCATTAACATAAACTCATTTGCAAAAAAAACGGGCACCTAAGCAATGAACCATTTCAAATGTTACTATTGGTTTGTTTGATAATTATAGGTAGTTTTACTTTCACAATTTTGTAAATTAATAAGCAAATAATCGTTTTCGTCAGTATTATGATAAAATTTTGATAAAATTTATGGGTTTTAATGCTAAAGTTCACTAGTAGTGTATGCTCGCTAGTAGTGCATATGCTCGTGAAGTAAAAGTTAACAAAGATTTTTGTTTGTTTTTTCTTTAATAAAGTAAAAGCAGATAAATGTTTAGTATCGAGTGTGACCCCCTCTAGCTGAAATCACAGCTTGAATTCGTCTGGGTATGCTAGCGAGGATATCCCGGATACTTGCTTGCGGAATACGTTCCCACTCCGCGGTAATCACATTCTTCAGCTCTCTGATGGTCTAAAGTCACATGTCCGATTGTTGACAGACTGCCTCGATGGCGCAGTTGTAATTGCGCATGCGTTAAAGATGCTGTGCTGAGGTCTCGGGTTCGATCCCCGGGTCGGGTAATGTGATATTGGGTTTTCCTATTTAGAAATACTCAGTATCAACCCGGACTTTGGAATTGAGCTCGGTATGTCGATAGGCTTGCCCCCTATGGGACCGTAATAAATTTGGCGAAAAGTGGGTGTACTAGTTACACCTCTGCCTACCCCTTCGGGGATTACAGGCGTGTGTGTATATATATATGTCCGATTGTTATCAAATTAAATGAGATCGGCAACTACGCGACTTTTTAGATTTACCTCTATATTTAAAACCTTACTTATTGCGATACTATTTCAGTACTTACTATAATCTCTTAAAAACTAAATGGAATCAATGGGACATAAATATGCTGGTTCAAGTAATT
This sequence comes from Laothoe populi, assembly GCA_905220505.1. NCBI lineage: Eukaryota > Metazoa > Arthropoda > Insecta > Lepidoptera > Sphingidae > Laothoe > Laothoe populi. The sequence continues at coordinate 4,316,680 of HG992161.1, read as the reverse complement.
TCCAGAATAATAAATACATCAAGCAGATATAGCAATAGTCCTAATTGCCTCACACTATAAGATTCAAGACTTATGATCACACAAACCCCAAACCCTAAATAAATATTGGTTTTAGTGAGCTCTCGTTAAGCAGCCAGCTATATACGCGTAGCAATATTCTGGTTTTACTTTTTTTTTATTTTTTATTCTGGCACTGCAAAGTGCTCACACTGCACCTGATAGTAAGCACAGTGCCGTCCAATTAGAATATCGAGTAGCAAGAGACAATATATCCCCCGCTACTCAACACCATCATGCCGGCCTGCTTCTTCACACTACGTCTTGGGCAAGAATTTGGCAGTAAAAATGAGATTGATAGAGACTATTTAGGTTATTTATATAATAAAAAGGTTTATGAAATATTGAGTCTTTTTGAGCACCATTTTTTTCGTTCAGAAAATAGCATACTTACAACATTTTATTTAAGCACAACCTATGTTTAGTTAGTCTACCTGTGTTCTCTCTAAAAGTCTTTCAGCATCGTTCCTCGGTAGTGGTGCGGCGGCACAAGTTATTGTTTTGATTGATTCTAAATGTTCCCTCTTGACGTCGGGATGAGAGGCTAGGAACAGAACTGAAATGATAGTAGATTGATAGATGATTGAGAAATATGGTCAGTTATGAAACATACATATACACTCACACCTATAATCCCGAAGGGGTAGGCAGAGGTGTAACCAAGTACACCTACTTTTCGCTGAATTTCGGTCCCAGAATGTGATAGGGGGCGAGCCTATCGCCGGTATAGCACAGATTCCAGACTCCGAGCTGATACTGAGAATTTCTACGAACCGGGGATCGAACCCGAGACCCCAGCACAGCAGTCGTAACGTATGCGCTTTTACAAATACGCTACCAAGGTAGTCATGAGTAGAGGTAAGTTATGATTAAATGGATATCCGTTTTCATATAAATAACTAGCTTTTTCTCGCGGCTCCACCCGCGTGGAGGTTTTTTTTACACCTTGGATAACATTATTGTAGTTTTAATAGGGATCCTCATTTTTTTTTATTGCAATTAAAATAGCCTATATTAATCAGTGATAATGTAGCATTCAAACGATGAAAGAATTTATAATATCAGTCCAGTACTTTTTGGGCCAATTCGTTACAAATATACTTACATACAAATCTTTCCTCTTTATAATATTAGTAGGTATAGATTTCAGGTCTTATGTTATAAGACGGTTAAATTACTAGCGGAGTGTTCACATTTTAAGGTTTGAAGCTATAGACTTTTTCCAACAATGCCAAGTTAGTTGGATCAAATAGCACCAATGACAAATAAATCATGAAAAAATGGAAATATTGCTGTATATATAATACTAAATACGGAGTGTTCCTACCACGCATATACTATAAATTATTAGTTATTAAAGAATGAATATGTGTTTGAAGATAAAACGGAAGTAGAAAATAGTGGTTAGATTGTTATCAATGGTGAAGGGCGAGGGGATGCCAATGCTGGATCTATTTTAAAAACAAAATCAAAATAAATATTCATAATAGTTATCAATAATAATAAAACTTTTCTCTTAAATACTTCAAACGCATTAAATAATGCTATAAAGATATTGTGCAATACAAATATTAGCGTCTCGTCGGCTTTCGTTTCCCCTCCGCACTGCCATCCAGATGAGACTAATCTTTGAAAGGCTAAAATGCAATTCTATTATCAATGCTTAGGTGTATTGTATTTCAAGGTTTACATAGCAATTTAAAAAAAAACAATTGTAAAAATCAACAAATCTGACGTTAATTTATTGATTACTAGGCAATGAAATAGAATTTATGACTTGTCAGTGCGATAGTCCGCTATTATGATTTTCAGGACTAATGTGAAACATGGTATGATGATTTATGAGATACGTGTGAAAGGAAGAAACAGGTTGTAGGTCAAAAAGAGGAAGTATGAGCATATCTATAGATAGTATTACTTAAACATTACCTATAGGAGGAGCAGTACAAAGCAAATCTATTCTGTGATCTTTTAGTGCTGTCAAAAATGTCTCTGGGTGAAATTTTGGCACTGTCACCACTTTGAGACCAACGGATAGTTTCTGCAGCAGTACTATAACCAATCCGTAAATGTGATAAAACGGCAGAACTGCCAGGGTCGAGTCTTGGTTTGCGCCTGGAAGTAAAATGGAATTATTACCAATAAAGCAACGTCGCATTCGTCCGAATTCTCAGAAGCAACCCAAGCTTTTAAGATCGTGTTAAACATTTAAGACTCTCTTATTTGTCATAATTGTATGGTGTGTAACAAGATAAGTAGTCGTTAGACGGTCGGCCAGTTGACTAGCGTATGTATTACGATTTCAACTTTATATTTCAATTGAAGTCTCTAAGGAGCTCTATTTATTTAGCGACCCAAATCATGAAACTAGGCCTCTGAATACATGCTGCACGCGTCCAGCTCCTTGAGCCGAGGCCAATGCGGTGCTACCGCTGCCTGTACAAGGGACATATGCGGGTGCGGTGCACCGAAGAGTGTGACCGCCGTGGCGTATGCTACCGCTGCGGTAAACTGGGCCACAAGGTCAAGGAGTGCTCCGCGGAGCCGCATTGCGCAGTTTGCGCAGATGCTGGTAAACCCGCGGGGCACCAGGTGGGCGCCAAGGCATGTGTCGCCTCCTCCCGCCCTCGCCACGCAAATCGTGGTCGGGGGACGGGGGTTGTGACCCAGCCGACAGCACCCCCCGTAGAAGAGCAGATGGAGATCGCCCATTAATATGGCGCAACGTTTCCTCCAGGCGAACATTAATCACTGCGCCAGAGCCCAGGACCTGCTAGTCCAGAGCATGGCGCAGTGGTCGATACAAGTGGCTGTGGTCGCCGAGCCTTATTTTGTTCCCCCCAGGGAAGACTGGGCAGGGGACCTTAACGGTTTGGTGGCCGTTATCACTCGGGGTGCCGCCGGCTCCCCACCCTTCGAAAAAGTAGCGAAGGGGTCGGGATGTGTGGCGGTTCTGTTGGGGGGGATCTGGATTGTGGGGGTGTATTTCTCCCCCAATAGAACCTTGGCCGAGTTCGAGCACTTTCTCGCTCGGCTAGGGGCCTTGGTGGTGCAAGGCAGCCAGCCTCGCCCCGTTCTCGTTGCCGGCGATTTCAACGCCAAGTCTCTGGCTTGGGGTTCGTCGGTCACTAGCAGGCGCGGCGAGGCCCTGGAGGAATGGGCGATCTCGGCCAACCTGGCCGTCGTGAATCGCGGGTCGGTTAACACGTGCGTGCGGCATAATGGTGGATCGGTGGTGGACCTCACGTTCGCCACCCCAGCTATTGCCCGCCGTGTCCGTGACTGGAGAGTTTTGGTGGACGAGGAGACGTTGTCGGATCACCGATACATTCGGTTCGACGTCGCCTTGTCCCCTAACATCCAGTCTAGTGGAGAATCGACCGGCCCGCGGTCGGACGGCCCGCGTTGGTCAGTAAAACGCCTTAACGTTGAGGCCCTGAAGGAGGCCGCTCTGGCCCAGGCGTGGCTCCCTGCACCGGAGGGCCCGATGCAGGTCGAGCAGTAGGCGGCGTGGTTCGGGGCAGCGATGTCGCGCGTCTGCGACGCGGCCATGCCCCGAGTCCGACGCCTTCCCGAGAAACGCCAGGTGTTCTGGTGGTCGGCGGAACTCACGCGGTTACGTGTCTTCTGCGTGGCCGCCCTTCGTCGTCTCGCCAGACACCGTCGTCGTCGGATCCGTCTTCCCGGCGACGAGGACCAGGAGCGGCTGCTTCACGGTATCCACAGAGAGGCTAAGAGAGCGCTGCGCGTGGCAATAGCAAGGGCAAAGTCTGCGGCTCAGGAGGAGTTCCGAAGAACTCTAGATAACGACCCGTGGGGGCGTCCATACCGCGTGGCGATGAGGAGGTATCGCCCATGGGCGCCCCCGCTGACGCAGAGTCTTCGGAATGACATAGTCGGAGAGGTCGTCGCAGCTTTGTTCCCTGCCACGGGAGATGTCACTCCTCCACCGATGGCGTCATTACCATCGACGTCATCGTCGTTGAGTTCGGTAAGGGTTATTTCGGAGGTTTCGCCCGAGGAATTTCGGGCGGTGGTGCTTCGGCTGCGGGGCAAGAAAACAGCCCCGGGTCTCGACGGTATCCCCGGACGTGCGTGGGTGTTAGCCGTCGAGCATCTGGGGACTAGGCTCCGCGGCCTGTTCTCCGCGTGCCTGGAGCAGGGCCGTTTTCCGTCTCAGTGGAAAACTGGGAAGCTGGTCCTGCTCAAGAAGGAGGGGCGGCCCGCAGAGTCGCCATCGGCCTACCGGCCCATCGTGTTGCTCGACGAGGTCTGCAAGCTCTTCGAGCGTATCATTCACGCTCGCCTCGTTGAGCATCTTGAAGGGGTCGGGCCGGACTTGGCACAGTGCCAGTATGGGTTCCGGCAAGGCCGATCGACAGTTCACGCGATTCTGCGGGTCAAGGCACAAGCGGAGGAAGCAGTGGCTCGGGGTGAAGTGGTGGTGGCGGTGTCTCTAGACATCGCCAACGCGTTCAACACATTGCCCTGGGCCTGTATACTGGAAGCACTGCGGTACCATGTGGTGCCACCGTATCTCCGGCGTCTGGTGCGCTCGTATCTCTCAGATAGGTACATAGTGTATCCAGGCGCCGACAGGTGGCACCGAAGAGCGATGGCCTGCGGTGTTCCACAGGGCTCAGCCTTGGGCCCTCTCTTGTGGAACATCGGCTACGATTGGGTGCTCCGTGGTACCTACCCCCGAGGTGTCGCTGTCGTCTGTTACGCGGACGACACACTAGTGACAGCGTCGGCCAGGTCTTTCCAGGAGGCCACCCTGCTCGCCTCGTTCGCAACCGAACAGGTGGTGGGCAGGATTCGGCGACTGGGCCTTAAGGTGGCCCTCAACAAAACCGAGGCCCTTTGTTTTCACAGGCCTCGGATTCGGCCACCTTTTGAGCCCCACATAAGTGTGGAGGGGGTGCGGATTCCCATCGGCTGTAAAATGAAGTACTTGGGATTGATTCTGGACAGCCGGTGGGATTTCCGTGCCCATTTCAAGGAGTTGTCGCCGAAATTGGTGCGGGCGGCGGGCGCGCTCGGACGCCTGCTGCCGAACCTGGAGGGACCTAATAGCCCTTGCCGAAGTTTATACGCTGGAGTCGTGCGGTCAATGGCCCTGTACGGATGTCCCGTATGGGCCGAGTCCCTGAACGCCCGCTGCGTCGCCCTGCTGCGCAAACCGCAGCGTTTGGTGGCGCAGCGAATAGTAAGGGGCTACCGCACGGTCTCCCACGAGGCGGCCTGCGTATTGGCCGGCACACTCCCTTGGGAGTTGGACGCCAAACTCCTCTCGTCAGCGTTCCTCTGGCGGGAGGAGGAGTCCAGCCGCCGTCAGGAGAGACTGGCCCCGAGGGAGATTGCGGCCCGGTTTCGCAGAACCGCCGTGGAGGAGTGGCATACCAGGCTGGAGAGCCCGACTGCGGGCTTGAGGACTGTCGCGGCAGTGCGTCCTGTCCTAAAGAGATGGCTAGACAGGCGCCACGGGGCGCCTACGTTCCGACTGACACAGGTATTAACGGACCATGGGTGTTTCGGTTCGTTCCTGTGTCGGATCGGAAAGGAGGTGTCCGCCGTGTGCCACCACTGTGGCAACTGCCGCGAAGACACGGCCCAACATACGTTGGAGGAGTGCCCAGCCTGGGACGAAGAGCGCAGCGCTCTCAGAGCAGTCGTCGGAGGAGACCTCTCGCTGCCGGCCGTGGTGTCGTCCATGGTCGCCAGCCGGAGGTCCTGGCGTGCGGTGGCCCACTTCTGCGAGAACGTCATCTCGCAGAAGGAGAGTGCTGAGAGGGATCGGGAACGACATGATCCCTCCCGCCGCCAGAGAAGACGTAGGAGGCGCCAGGTGGACGACTGACCGGCGTCTCCCGCCCTGTGGAATTGGGGCGTTTGAATTCCACTACGGTAACCCCTGCCTGTCGTACGAGGCGACTAATAGGGGCCATCGGGGGTCGCGGGCGCGCAGCGGAGGGCTGTCAGCCCGTATCGATGCAAATTCGGAGCATCGTGCGACCCCGAGATGGACGGCAGCGCGTGTGGTAAGGCCTCGTTCGCTGTCGTTGTTCGGTGCGCGGGGGCTCCTTAGCCCTCCATGGAGATGGGCTGCTACGCAGCACCGCGCAGGGGCGATTCCGGCTGCAATTCCGTAAGCGCCGAAGAAGGCCACCGCGGGGTTTTAGCTGGTAGTGTCGGGTGGGTTGTATATAGGGGTTAGGGACTCGGCCCAGCGGCAGCACGGATAGCCATCATCCGTGCGAGGGGGATGCTGGGTCGTAAGACCGGCTAGTCCAGCATACCCGTTTTATTCTTAATCCGCTTCCCTCCGGAGCGGGCGGCAGTAATAAAACGCTTTCCCCGCGACAAAAAAAAAAAAAAAAAAGGCCTCTGAATACATGGGTCGAATGGCCACAATAGATCAGTTATTTTGAGTAATTGGTGAATACTTCTACAATAACTAAAATTAATTTAAAGTTCAAAGATCATCCAAAAAATGATATCGGCTCAAATGAATCCTAGAGAACTAATCTAAAGTTATTTCCTTGGTCACGAAATGGTCACAATTGGTCAATTAATTTCGATTATCAGGGCAAAATTCGCTATTTGGGCCGCTAAATAGATGGAGCTTGACTGTGGATGTGCGTTATTCCTGTGAGATACTTATAGTGCAAAATACAAACAACAATACAAACCGACAAACGAGCCAGTGGGTCACCTGATGTTAAGTGATCTCCACCGCCCATGAACATCCACAATACCGAAAGTATCATGTATGCGCTGTCGGCCTTAAAGGACAGGAATAGGGATTAGGGAAGGGAAGGGAATCTGGGTCTCCGGATATCTCACTTACCATACGAAACGCGACAGTAAACTGTCACTTTACGTTAGTTTTCTGTGAGACAGTGGTACTACCCCGGTCGAGCCGGCCCATTCATGCTGTAGACAAATATGTCTACAGCGTGGCTCTACCACTATCAAACTACTTCTAAAATCTTGCATAATATATTAAAATGAACGACGGCGCCTTCGATAATAAAGCAATACGAAGTCACGTCAAATCGTAAGATATACCTTTACTAAGAATACGCTCTCTGTGGATTCAACTCTTATAAGTTAGTAATATAAATGTTATTCTAAGAAACAAATCACTATCAATAAGCAAGCTAATAATTTAGTCATTGTTAATTTTAATATTAACAATTAAGACCCCAGTAGTGAAATTTGCTTTTATTTGTTTGTTGTCAAGATATTACTCTGACTGTATATAAACATTAAAAAGGAGACAAATTTAAAAAAGTGATAAAAATACAGACAATAGTCTCTAACCTCCTTTATTTTCTTTACGTAATTGCATACCAGTGTATTCCGACTGACCAAGCTTGATACAACGATGAAATGTAATGTATTGCATTTTCAAACATTGCGACGTAAAATGAAACATTTTAAACTTCCATGGAATTATTTTTTATGATACAAAGTTACAAGGCAACGGATACTTACTCGTGGTGTCGCTATACATTTTAGTAGATTCCGTATCTTGCTGAACGCAATTCACAACAATATTTCTGTGTGTCAGTTCTACTCCTTTAGGTAAACCCGTTGTGCCGCTTGAGTATGGTAGAAATGCGACGTCCTCAGGTTTTCCATTAACTTCTTTTAAAACGCTAAGGTCTGGGTTAGAATCAATTACAAATTCTTGAAAAGATATAACTCCAGATGGTAAACTTGATCCGTCATTAATACCTATTATAGGTATATTTCTCTTAAGCAATTGCAGTGCCTCTCTTAGTACATTTATAGTACTTGGTGTGCCTACTATGACGCTGGGATTTGCTAGTGCCATTTGTCTTTGAACTTCATCTGTAACATATAAGATTTGTTTGAGCTCTTTTTGAATATTATAAATAGTTACGTTATTAATAATTTGAAATAATTCAGAACTTAATTCCTTACGTAAAATAATATTCAATAATTATGTTATAAGAAATGTATTTTTGGAAATCAAACCATTCTTCTTAAGTGTATATTTTAAATAGCATAAACAAATGTACGACGTTTTACTTCCTCTTTTAAATGTTTTTTCTAAACATATACATTATGAAATAACCAACTGAATAACAATTTTTACTCACGTGCTGTATAAATTGGATTAATAGTCGTGACTTCTGCGCCTGATTCTAAAATGCCTAGTATTACTATTGCGTACTCAGGGGAATTAGGCATCATTACACAAACTACGTCCCCATCTCTAATTTTGAGTTGGGTACGTAGTTGTGCTCCAAAATTTCGTGAATATTTGTATAGATCTTGATAACTGAATGAGCGATTTGTTACGCCACAAACCTGAAATATGTTTTGTTTAATCTGTTATTTGTTTTATTAATCAATGATTACAGGTAAAGCAGTATTACTTCGAAGTAATATGAGCAAAATAGGATTCTTCATTTACAATCCCATGCACTAACTATATTCACAGCAAACACTATATGGAATTTATATTTGTGTTAGTTTTTTATATTGCTTCTGAATATTACCATAAAAACAAAAATGGCGGCTGTACGATTTGAATTAATTGGATTTTTAGAGATATAGCAAATGTTTAAGACTTAAGAAATCCTTCGACGCATCTTCTTATTTTATACTAAGGACTAAGTAATATGTCAAAGACCCAAAAAATATATATATATTTTCTTTGTGTAACCTTTAAGTATTCAAATTTATATTTTAGATTATAACACTTATTAGTTTCTTTATTCATACTAACTGTCAAGGTACTCATAGACTTTATTGGATTTTGTATCTTCAGTATAGCTACATACATACCATAGCAGTTTTGTCTGCCCATTTCCCAATGTTTTCCCAAACATGCTCCACAGTTGTTTTATTGGGAATTACAACATCTTTGTGTGGTGATTTCACAATATTATCCGCTGTCCACAAACTGTTAAATCTAGATGTAACTAATATTCTACCGTTTCCAATTATTCGTTGCACTGATCTTGTAATAGAGTTTAAACTCATTTTCTCTGAAAATGAATATCTAGATGTTAAAGTGGTTTAATTCATTTCAACTTCAAAACTTCACTGCGTGTTCCGACACGCACTTCGCGAATAAATGTACACTATTTTAGGACGAATTTAATCCAAAAAAAAAACAATGATTCTAGTGTAATAAAATGACTCTTGCTTAAACAACAAAATAATTTGTGTTAATTTTAGAAGCAAAGTCATTAGAGGGATATCTAATATTGGCGTAATAATATAATAGTGCCAAACAATATTCGTCTACGTGTTATCTGATTTTTTACCGATTACGATATAATCTCCACCATACATTTTAAATAGACTCTAATTGTTATATATATCAAGCACGAAATAGAAGAAAACAATCAAAATAAATCTCTATCAATAGAAACACAGTCAGAAGCAAACCATAATAATTTACTGAGATAATACTATTCAACTTCAAATTCCACACAAGTCCCAAAATAATAGAATAATCATGACCTCCATACCTTTAAAACAATCCTTTTTATTACAATTAAAACACAACTATAATAACATACTATATTACTATCAAATGCCACAAAATGCTGTTATCATTAAACTCGTTATCAAAGTGATTTGTGATATGGTTTATTATTTACAACGTGTGTAGTTCAGAATGATCACTAACATTGACTGACTTGTGTGGCGACGTAACACGTTTAGGGTTCAGTGATCTGTGAAATGCAATCTTAATATATCTTGATAGTTATTAATAGGTTATGTAGTTGACTACCTGGGATTTAGATTCAAATAGATTTGAAATTTGTTTGTTGTGGGTGTATACTTTGTCCATTTGGTTAGGTACCAACTATTTGTCTATTGTCGTGTAAGTAAATATACTGTGTTTAAAATAGAATAAAATTAATGACAAAACTTCAAGCTCGGAGTTTCTTTTACATTTCTTCTTCGGGCCGTCATTGCTTAGGTATTTAGTAGAAGGCTGGGAAGATAGCTAGAATAGGGATTACACTTTTCACTTTTAAACTCGATTAGCTTCCTTTCGATTTTTCCTCTCCCTCCTTGCCCTTTCTCCTGATTATCTACTGCCGTCTTTCCCAATACCAAATTCCATTACCCTCCTTTCGTCTTCCAGTCTTCCACGATTCCCCTCCCCTAGCCTTGTCCTCTTCGTTATACAGTTACCAGATCTTGATTGTCATTTTTAAGTTTACATATAGTTAACTGATCATTCATCCCTTTTGGTGAATTTCCACCTGTATTGTGCCTTTTTATATGCTTAAACATGATCAAGATTTTTATTTCTGCCGTCATGGCGTTAACATTTTTTTTTCATTATTTCCAACTTTTACATGATAAAACTCCAGCCATAGTGGCTCGTTCCGGTGGCCGAGCTCTAGGGTCTCCTACATGCAAAAATAAATCAACGCGGAACTCACTGATTAAACTTGTCATGCTAGAATATTATAGTAATCAAAATCTCGAAATTAGACGACAAATTATTGTACTTTGTGTATATTTGTATAGAGAAATATTTTGTTGTACATTCTCGTTTTGCACAGAACCTTGTACACCGAACGATTGCACGATCATTTGGCAATGGACCTAATTATATTCATGGCCACTGATGTGGTTGTTAAAACTTGGTTAAATAGTCTTTATTTATAACATAGCACATTATGTTCGTTTGCGTCTTACGCTTCACGCGACCATCGGAAATTTACATTTTGATGGTCTCTTTAGTCATATGTTACATTTTTTTATACCACGATGGTGGCAAACAACCTTACGGCCCGCCTGATGGTATGGTAATTAGCTATATAACCAACGTTATCTGACAGATATGCAGATAATAAAATTTTATTTAAGCCGCAATGTAGTGTAATACAGATATCAAACCGCCTTCGTGACGCAACAGGTGTTTGTGTGATCCACAAATATTTATTTCGGGTCTGGGTGTTGTGGGACCGTGGTCCCTCGTATTTCTTTATACGACAAAGGTTTGGTGGTCAAGGGTGTGACTTTTGCAGTTATTCCATATCCAAAAATACAATAATATGGGTCGAGATTATCTGCAAATGATACGATACATATTTGATGTACAGTAGTACTCTTTACTTAAAAAGGATTTTTAACATGAATTTTGATACATTAAAAATCTGGCTTTGGACCTAACGACCAATTCACAGTATCTGAAGATGTTGGTCTAGGCTCTCTGATATCAGCCCATTTGCAGAAACAACTATCGGGACACTATTATTGTCCCGATCAACAATCAACATTCCACGTGTCAACAACCTCGTGAGCCAGATCTAATTATTTGGTAATTTTGTCTTTTACAGCTTTAACGAGGTTATCGTCATGCGGAATGGTGACGTCATCAAGTAATGTCCGGCGCGTTAATCGATCTTTTAACACAATGTCAGGCTTATTGGCTACAATAGTCCTGTCTATGATAATAGATCGACACCAACACAGTGCTGCAAGGTCATTTTCGAGAACCGGTTGGGGCACATATTGGAAATATGGCACCTCAGATATAACAAGGTGGTATCGAAGAGCAAGTAGACCACATCATCACTTTCCATCAGGCGAGATAGTGGTCAAAAGCAAGCCTATTTCGCTTTAAAAAAAAGTTGCTAATGTATGATCTTGGCCACTAGGCCACGGTTAGGTTAGAATTCTTTGGAAATTAAAAATCTTTTCAATCTGATTTAAAAAACTATCATATATATATCAACTTTTGAGTCGTTTATAAATGCGTATTTTTTTTATTATCGTATTTTAGGACTATGGCCTAACCCCTATCATTAGTAGAGGAGGCCCGTGCCCAGCAGTGGGACAATGTCTAATACAGTGCTAGTATTATTATTTTATAATTTTTTATTTATGGTATTGTAGCGCACCTATTATTTTGTAATTTCAAAAGGCTGTTTTTTTACATTACACTTAAATTAGATTTATGTATAATTCCCCATAATTTTATGACAAGCTGAGAAGGTAATAACATGATGAATAAAATGACAAGATAAAAACTTGTAGAACCACTTTAACTACCGCATTTAGAGGCCGTGTGGATCATTAACTCAGCCCATTAGTGAAATATTAATTAAATAAAAAGAATTATTCAATAAATTCGCATTTACTTGTTTCTTGCAGCACATCATTTGTTATCATTACAATTAGACAAATACATTATTAATTTTTAAATCTATCATTAATGAAGTAAGGATTAAATGAATCTGAGAGTAATACTTAATTAGGCCGTGTCATTACAATCATATCGACGATTGGCGAATCATATTGCCCTATTTGATTTAAGCGACATTTTTGAAAAGCTACAGGAGAGGTTTTTTTTAGCAATCTTTTGATTTTCTGAAAAATTACTATAATAAAACTATGGCGTGGATTTTAGTAAAATTAATATATTTTTTAGGTAAGCACGTACCGCATCTCTATGACTTTTTTAATGCACTTATGAACATCATTTTATAAAGTAAAAGTATTCTGAAAAAAAAAAAAACCCTGTTTTTAACCGACTTCAAAAAAGAAGGAGGTTCTCAATTCGTCAGAATCTTTTTTTTAAGTATGTTCCCCGATTACTCGAAGGCGCCTGGGCCGATTCGAGAAATTCTTTTTTTGTTTAAAAGGGTTCCCAAGTGGTCCCATTGGCACCAAGTCGGGATCTGATGTTAGGATCTCAGAAAAAGCGAGGGCAACTCTCAAACTTTATAGGGCAGCATGATTTGTTTTTAAAGTCGGTGTACTTTTATGAATTAAAAAACTTTCTTTTATAAAAACTAAGAACTATCACGTCTGATGATTACTGAAACAATACCATGTTCTTATATTTCACTAAGAAAACTTGTGGAAAAAATGCCCTTTTTTTATTCGAAATAGGCTTGCGTTTGACCACTATCTCGCCTGATGGAAAGTGATGATGTGGTCTACGGTGGAGCACGCTTGCCTAGAAGATACCTATTCACTCTTGACTTGAAGATACCCAGGTCATAATTTTCGGGAAATATAGACTCCGGCAAAGAGTTCCACTCTCTAGCGGTGGGCATGATAAATGTACTAGCAAAACGCTTCGTGCGCACTGGTGGTCAACCATGTATCGATGACGCTTCGCCGAGTCTCTTGTCGTCCGATGATGGAAAGGGGTTGGGGGAATTAAATTATGTAATTCCAAGGCACACTCGCCGAAATGTATCCGGTAAAATACCGATAAACTAGCAACTTTTTTTCTGTCTTCAAGGCTTAGAGCCTCTAATTGACTCTGAGTAACTCTGACACTGACTCTAAGTAAGTGGAAACTGTCTCTGTGATTGAGAGGTCGCGGGTTTGATCCCCGCACCAAATATTTATAAATATAATCAAATATCATCAAAAAATATTTGTTTTGGGACTTATTTCCTACTTCTTGAAACTTATACAATAGATTTCAAACGTTTAGTGTGGGACAGGGCCATGTGTGTCACTTTTGGGTGTATTAATGTATTATCATAGTTGTAAAATATCGTGAATACGGTAGTTTCCTGTGTTTAATTTTGTACATTATTCTCTATGCAATCGAATATAATACTCAAAAGAAACTCTTTTGCGAAAACAGAATCCAAATTGCTTGAAAAATGAGGTCACAATATTTATTTTAAATATTGGTATGAGCAAATACTCACAGGCATAAGCAAAAACGGTGGCGTATTGGGAACATATTGCTTCGCACAACGGTACAGTACAGGTGATTCATAGTACCGTGACGTCACGGTATCAGATATGCATCCTTGTACTGTTATTTGACAACTACCCCTTCCAGCAGATTTGAGTGGTGTCTAATTTACTTATTTTTGTTCGGATTCATAAGATTCTTTCGATAATGGATTTGAGGTAATGTAACTTGTTGATTAAATTAATAAAATAAAATCAAGTCAACTACCCTATTGTAACCACAAGAATGATAATGACAATAAATGCATTTGAATTGTATACATTTATTCAATTTAAATTAACTTGTTGTTAAAGTTATAGAAGTAGTATAAAATATAGGATGTGAGCTTCAAGGTTTGAAGTTGGATTAATATGTTTTTATTTTTATCGCAGATACAGCCAATAATATTTTTTTTTATTCTTCTGGCGCGGCAAAGTGACCACAGTGTGAATATTATTTAGTTATTTAAAAACTGTGTTACTTATAAAGTTAAAAACGGGAGAAAATTAAGACTATTGCACTTATCATCTATTTGGAAAGAAGTAGGTCAGACTACTGATATTGTTCCGTAATTTCATATATGTAACGCCTATTAATCTTCGCTTAGCAATCGAAGTGTCTTTAACCCTCTTTAACGTATGGTAGACTACAGGCAACATAGCGTTTCACCCTCCTAAATTCCCCTAGTAACTATTAGTTCGTCTTGTCAAGCATTGTAGAACGTCATCTACACTCCGTTCTATCAATCAAGTACAAGAAAATGAAACTAGATATTGCTATTTGTTTTAAAAGACGAGTTGCCGGTAGTGAAGTGAATAATTTCAAATAGTCGGTGCGTGATAAAAGATAAAAAACAATAAAAAATAGTTATTACGTTTGTTGGTGCTTGTTTTTGTGAAAATATATAAGGTAAGTGTTCAAAGTTTTCTATATCACTGTATTTTTTTAAATATTTTATCGTTATTTATGTATTAGGTGACATTTAATGTTTGTGTCTTGTAGGCTACATTATCCGGAAAGGGTAACTACCTTGTACGAATACTGCGAATATTTATATGAGACATTATTTTGTTTTAGGATGGCTGACCGACTTTGCCTTCATGAAAACGATATCACCTGCGCACTCCAAGGTGATTCTTCAAGTGAAGACGGTCTCGACTTAGTAGTGGGATAGTGTGGTGTATCCTGATTTTGGAGAGTTGATTGAAGAGTCTTTGGGGGCTGAATTTGATATGGATGCGTTAGTAGACGACTTGAATGATGAGGACCGTAACTCCAATGCTGGGGTAGAAGTAGAACCCATCCCGTCTAGTTCAGACATTCCAGGTACCTTGGGCCCCCCGTAAAACGACGAAACCTGAAAAGCTAACATAACGGTGGAAAAAGAAACATCTAGAGATGAATGCATAGCAGCTGGTTTTTACTGGCAACGAGTCATTGATATTTATGATATCTTGGATCTTGAAACTCCTATACAGTTATTTCTTTACTAATTTCCACCAGAACTTATAAAAAAAACATCGGAAGTGACAAACCTCTATTTAGTACAGAAGATCCGAACAACAGTTTTCGTTTATCGGAGACAGAAATCCGTAAATTTATAGGTGTGGTATATATCATGTCACAGAATCAGCTACCCAGAGTGACCAAACATTGGAGTTCCCTTCTAGGCACAGCTCCAATTCAACATACCATGTCTTCTAATAAATTTGATAAGATTAGACAATATCTGCATTTTAATGAAAACCCTAAATGTCTTCCTAGGAGCCACCCTGATGCTGATAGGACCTTCAAAATTCGTCCAGTCACTGATGCCTTGAACGAAGCATACGCCAAAGTTCCATTACAAAAACAACTTTGCGTAGATGAGTAAATGTCCACTACAAAAGCGCGGTATATGCTGAAAAGATACAACCCCAAGAAACATCATAATTGGGGTTACAAATATGTATATGTTTTGAGTGGTGTTTCCAGTTTCCCCTATACGACAGAGATTGAAACTGGCAAAGAGTATGTAGTTCGAGCTGACGAGCCCGATTTAGGAGCCTCTTCGAACATAGTAGTAGTCACTGGCCCCCATGGACAGAAAAAAAATACATTGTAATACCCAAAGTGGATTCACTCATACGGTGTGTGAGAAGTGCGGCGTAGCATTATGCTATACCAAAAACAAAAATTGGTTCAGGAACTTCCATCTGCTGTAACCGATTTTAATTCTTCTCAATTTTGTCTTATTTTCTTTAACAATGTAACTCATTGTTGCCTGTGAGCTACACTCCCTTTTTTTGTAATATTATGTTTAATTATTATACAATTATAACATTTAAAAGATACGTATTTTTTTTAATTAATTAACTTATCCGATTCCATGAAAAATATGTAGTTTGAAGGTTTTGAGTTATAGAGGGTTAACCTGTAAGACAAGTACGACGAGAATTTAAACAGGCATCGAACTAATGCTCCAGATCAAATACTGCCTAAGTCTTTATTTAGTAAATTTAATTTTTTATGTTAATTTGGGTCCGCTAAGTACGACTTTAATGGTAGGCAGCAACTTTGCTGCAGCATTGCAGAAGTCTATGGGCGGCGGTTCTACATACCATCAGGTGGCCATAAAAAACATTTGATACGTTTTATACTTGAAAATTCATCTTAAAATTTTGAACGTATTTGATGTATAACTTACAAACATATACACTCACGCCTGTTATCCCCGAAGGGGTAGGCAGAGGTGTAACAAGTACATCCACTATTCGCAAAATTTATTTCGGTCCCATAATGTGATAGGGAGCGAGCCTTTCTAAATACTGGGCACGAATTCCAGACTCCGATGTAGTACTGAGAATATATAGATAGAAAAACCCGAGACCTAAAGTGTACAATTTTATTATTGAATTTAACTTTAATTTAAACAACGATTAAAACAACAAACAATTAAAATTAAATTAGTCGGCCAAAGATTATCGTTGGCCATCACTATGATGGTTTTTGAACTAGTAATTATTACTACAAAGAAACTTTTTTAAACTAAATAATAATATACTGTATTATCGTCGCACTGCTGTGCACGGATCTTTTCTATCAATAAAACCAAGCTGGCCTAATGCGAGTTGGTAAACATTATTATATATTTGAAATTCCGTTTTAGGAATACTCTCAGTATACAGATTTTGCTTCGGTATCAAAAAGAGTTGACAATGTTTAGGCCAGCGATCTATATGTACTACGTACTAGATGCGGCGACCAGAACATACGTTATGTTCCACCGAGTTGAGGTGTATACTCCACACCGACGTCAGTATGCTTCATGCCCCAACGAATGCACACCAGTTTAATTTTAGTTATTTGTAGCGACATTCCCGAACAAATCTGCCTTAAATTTATTTACATTGAAACTGTTAATAGTATATAAGATAAATAACATAATTTCATAACGTTTAGAACGTAATATCAATAAATATTAATTAATTTCAATTCTGAATGCGGGATATTTCTTAGTAAAATGAATAGATGGCATTTTTACAATAAATACGTTATATAGTTTGTCCCGTATTAGCGCGCGGAAAGTCCCGTTCGAGAGACAGTGACGGGAGTTTTACTTCCAAATAGTTCTTAGTAAACTGGTTTAGGCACATAACTTCGAAAGTCAATCTGGGATATAGATTCGAACTAGCGTTATCCGTCTGACTTCTAGGCATATCTTCTATCATAAAAAGTATTTTTTTATTCAATAAGCTGAAGATTACCAAATACCTATCGTTATCACCCAAACAATTCCCGGTCTAAAAAAATCTAAATTTGACTTACACACTTTGTAGTTATACTCCACTGGGTTTCGAAACAGTTATAAATCCGCTATTAGTTGAAGATCGATATTTAAACTTGTGGAGTAACAACACTTGCGATAAATTCACGGTAGTTAGCTTAGTTTTCTAACTTCAGTATGTACAACGTATACTATATGCGCCAATGCTGTTGGAGTTTTATAGTTCTATTTTATTAGTTTTACCCGGTTCTCTAGTAGTTTTTATATTATCTCTGAGAGTGAAAAGTCACGACTGCCGGATAATCGGTCGTAAAGTATTATACTTAAACATGTTTTTATCAAACGTGTTAGTTTTGATACGGTTGGGAAAGTCGTTAAAAATTATATTACTAGTTAATATACAGTGCTGCTTTATTATTAAATCGCTATATTTTAGTACTAGCTGTTGCTCGCGGCGTAGGTCTGTACAACCATTTGCTCTGCCCCTGTGGGTCATAATATAATGTTAGATAGCCTATAACCTTCCTTAATAAATAGGCTTTATAATACAAAAAGTATTTACAAATCTGACTGGTAGTGTCCTAGATTATCGTGTTCAAACAAAGTCTTTAGTTTTTGAATATTTTATTTTCTTGTGACTTGGTGGCGCAGCTGTAATTGCGCATGCGTTACTACTGTGCTAAGGTCTCGGGCAGCGGGCGAAAAGGTTGTGAAACGAGAGGCCGTGGGTTCAATTCGCGCGCCAAGACAAATATTTGTGTGACATAGATATTTGTTCCAGGTTTGGATGTTGTAGGACCGTAGTCCCTAGTAGTTCTTGATACCCACGATACAAGATTACCTAGTGTGGAGTCAGATCTATGTGAGTGACTGTTGGGTGTGTTTATTTATTTTTAATTGTACTTATGACTACATTTTCGGAGTAACGTGAGCTACTAAAATTATGCAGCCACACCCCACAGCCACTCCTACATCTCTGTAAGCACATTAAAGTTTGATAGCGCGAATATATTTAGCGCACAGCCGACTGGTTCGATTATGACAACGACTAAAGTATGCACGGTACATTTAACAATCGCCGCTACCGAATCCGTTCCGAAGCTCGCGAAATTCACTTAAAATTGTTCTTAAAATTTCTCCGTTTACAGATGACGCTGTTGTGAAATTAAATACCGCCTTATTTAATTTAGTTAGACAATGTTCTGTTATGTTGAGTGTCATTGAACACAGAAAAAAAACATAATTTATTACAGACATAGGTTTTGCCCGCGGCTTCGCCTGCGTGGTAATAATTTTTGAAAGAAAGGTAAAATAAAAAGTAGTCTATAGCTAGCAGGGATAATTTACCTTTTCAACAGTGAAAGAATTTAGATAATCTAAGATTACCCTGAACATCCAAACTCATAAAGTCTATCTTTTATATATTAGTAAAGATAAATAATAGATATATATATAGATGTGTGTATACAGTATTTATGAGGTTTCAGATGTTAGCGTCAAGAATAAATAAAGCTATTACATTAATATCTGAAGAAAAATCTTTGTACGTCTTTGAGAAAGTGTGAGATTTGGCATAGGTAAAGTTTATTTAAAGGACTACAGAAAGCTAAACATTATTTATTTAGAAATATGGACATCCAGTTGTTGTTTAGGACTAAAATATAATAAGGTCATAATAATTACTATTAAAGCACATATCACAGCATGCGTTGAGATACAATAGCACCAGTAATAAGTAAAAATATGAAGGTTAATTAGATCTACAAAAATAAGAATGAGAGTGACCTAATGAGAATGTTATTAATAAATGAATAATAAAATATATATAATATGTTTTACAACTATGTGAAATTAATTTTATTTTAGTGTGAAATATCAAAGTCTCTGTACCGCAACTAAGTGGCAAGGGCTGCTTTTCATGTTCATATCGTCGTATGTTCGAAACCCAAATGGCACACACCTCTTACTTTTCTAAAGACGTAGTAGAACAAAACTCTAAAATATTATAGTAAGAAATGATTGATTGAGAATAATTCGTGGAAAACAGAACAGTAAGAGGAAATGAGATAGATTCGATATTGTGACAAATACAGGTAATGCACGGCACAGTGACCACACTGCACCTGATGGTATGTGCAGTGCCGTCCAATTAGAGTATGGGGTACCGAGAGATAATCGATACCCCGCTATTCAACACAATCATGCCGGCCTACTCCTTCACACTACGCCATGGGCAAGAAGGTGAAGATGCGGTCGAGGCTCTTGTGACCCTCAACCGCTTCTGAGTCTCTCTGGACACAAGTCCAGAGTACTCAGAAGACCGCAAAAAGGCTAAACATCGCCCCCCAACCCCCGACAAAAACCGGATGTACACTGGCTGATCTCAAAACGCCACACTTGCGTGTGCCACTATGGCGGTTTTACACACTGTGTACGGTGATCGCTATCCGGGCGGATATAAATATCTTATCACCAGCAAAAGACGATAAGATAAGACGTTTGAGACGAAAAGAATGCGAGTTCTTGAAGTTAAAAGAATTAGTTTAACTTCATTAAGACTTAGGTTTAAGCAATAACTTTTCCAACAATAATACATTAGTGCCACACTTTGAAATAAAGCTCTTAGAAGGAAGAAAAATAAAAACATAATAAATAAACAAGTAGCATACCTGTCAAAGCGCGGTATCGAAATAATATTACGGTATCGCTGGATAAATTATATTTTTCGTGGAACGGATAACAACCGAAGTTACCCAACTAAATGTACTTCAAGTAACTTCTTAATAAGTTTATTGAAAGTTCGACGTCTCAGAGACTGACGGATCACCGCCGGAGTATATTTCGTTTATTAAGTAATGAATTTTGGCAACTTGGCAGATAGTGAAGTGGGTGAAAATTGGAAAATATTGCTGAATATTTGAACTATATTTTAGAATGCAATGAATAGCAGCGATAGCCTAGTTGGTAGTGGTACGGACTTCGAAACGATAGTAGTATGTTCGAAACTAGCCCAGATGGCAAACGGTGAAAAATAATATCGTGAGAAAACCTGCATATCTGGGAATTCTCATACGAATTTCAAAGGTGTGTGAAGTATACCAACCCACATTAGACCAGCGTGGTGGACTAAGGGCTAACCCCTCTCATTAGTAGAGGAGGCCTGTATTAAAATTGTCCCGCTACTTGGCTAGTATTATTATTACATATTTTTGAAGTACGACAGTAGTA
This sequence comes from Laothoe populi, assembly GCA_905220505.1. Taxonomy (NCBI): domain Eukaryota; kingdom Metazoa; phylum Arthropoda; class Insecta; order Lepidoptera; family Sphingidae; genus Laothoe; species Laothoe populi. The sequence goes on along the minus strand of HG992161.1, from coordinate 4,295,915 downwards.
GTTTGCTGGTGGTAGGATATTCATATCCGCCCGGATAGCAACAACCGTACACAGGGTGAAAAACCCGCCATAGTGGCACACGCAAGTGTGTCGCGTTCCGGGATCAGCCAGTGTACATCCGGTTTTTGGGGGTCTAGAGTTGGGGTACAATGTTTGGCCATTTTGCGGCCTTCTGAGTACTCTGACAATAGACCCAGGCCGGCATGATTGTGTTGAGTAGCGGGGAATAGATCGTCTCTCGCTACTCGATACTCTAATTGGACCGTACTGCACTTACCATCAGGTGAAGTGCGGTCTTTGCCGTGCTAGGATAAAAAAAAAGTATGAGCTATAAGTACAGTAAGAGATTCTAGGTTCGATTTCAAATCGGCCAAAATGTTGTTCTTTTATAATTAGTTTGAAATTAGATACAAATTAATAGCTAGCTTCAGAGGCTTGCATATGGTAGGAAACCTGCGCCAAATCTATACTATAATATTATAAAGAGGAAATATTTGTATGTATGTTTGTGACGAATTGGCTCAAAAAGTACTGGACCGATTTTAAAAATTCTTTCACCATTTGAATGCTACATTATCACTGATAAATAAAGGTTATTTTAATTGCAAGAACAAAATAAGGACCCTACTGAAACTACAATAATGTTACCCAAGGTGTAAAAAAACCTTGTGAAAATAACCTCCACGCGGGTGGAGCCGCGAGCAACAGTTAGTCCTTTATACAATATGAGTAAAACGTATATATAAAAAGTAATAAAAAATCAATCTGACAACGGAATGGTATAAGGGCAGAACGATGGATGATTTGATGAATGACTGATTCTAGATCTTTCTATCTCGTTTAGTAATAAAATTATCTCATTCATCTTTTGTCAATCTCAGAACCATCAATAATGAATTTGTTGTGCACAACTTATCTTTTCAGAATTCGTTCCTAAAGTTTTAGTTGTTTTGTTTGGTACATTCTTTTCTATATACGTGTGATGTAAATTATTTGAAACCCTGTCGTACTGATAATGATGCCAGAACTCTAAGCTGTTCTAGTAAGGGCTTAGAAATGACAATAAATTAAATGTTTCAGTGGTTAATAAAAAAATATTAAAATATATACACTGAAAGAAATTTGTATCTTCTTAACATAGTATAAAACAAAGTCGCTGTCGCTGTCCGTCCCTATGTATACTTAAATCTTCAAAACTACGCAACGGATTTTGAAGCGCTTTTTTTAATAGATAGAGTGATTCAAGAGGAAGGTTTATATGTATGATACATGCATAATATTGTAGAGAAACACTGATGAATTTACAGGTTTCTGGATTGTACACCTTTTCTTACAAAAATAACTTCCACGCGGGCGGAGCCGCGAGCAACATCTAGTTATTTATAAAGTAACATGTTACTAAACAGTGGAACTCAACTAAGCAAGCGCTTGTAGTGCCTAAGTCAGCACAATTCTGGTAAATATATAATGCGTGGCTTTGGCAAACGGAATAAATAATACTCCTTCAAGATTCTGTATTGAAAAAAAAAGAAAATATGTTGGCAAGTATTACGAAGTTACCGATTTTCGTAATTTCAAACTTCTTAAATTTGAAACACTATAAACTTCGTAAGGCGTTTTGTATTAAAACTCTGATAGCATGCAAAGATCTATGTAATTAGGCCAAAACGTTTCGTGATACAAGCACTAAAATTCTTTTAGCAAAAAGTATGGTTTAAGTTTACGGTTAAGTTCCTCAAGACAAAGTTTTAAGCTTCAAATAAAACAAAACTTAAATGTTAAATTTGGAAGCACTAAGTGTTTAGAAAACCTCTATGTTGATGTGTTTAACCAATCACGTATCAAATGGTATGCCGGCGCGCCAACAAATACTGGCACACTCGCCGTTCATACATTCTATTTTCAACTTTAATATTATGGAATAAAAATTGAATTCGGCTTCTATTTCCTCTGTACTACCTTACCTTTTCGATATCCTTTTGATATACGAGTGGTAGGTATTAGAAAATTTTAAAGAATTGTAAATATTAGGATATTTCCTATTATTAGAAATACCGAAGGTATAACGGAGATATTTAGTTGGGGGTAGTTAATAATGACAACCAAAGTGGGAGTAGTAAATGTCTAATATAAACGGTGTGCCTTCCGCGCTCCGGTGTTCAGTTCAGTTGTTTTGTGAAGTAGACTAGGTGATAGCCAGGATATTCGTGGTTTGTTCGCGGGGCAGTAAGTAATTGTAAATAGTTCAATGGCCGCGTAGTTCAAATTAGAGGGTAATGCTGGTAGATTAATTATAAAGAGAAACCTTTAGTGAATCCTGACATGCGTGTGTGTTAATATTAAGCACTGAGATGTGTAACAGTGTCGTGTAAATCAATCAATAAATTATAAACATTGTATTTGTGCCTTTTAAATATCCATCTTGCATAGTTTTGTTAATGTTCCTAACATAAGTAACAGTGAAGATGAAAAACTCATGCCTGTGAATGGGTACTACTGCACTTCATCGAGATAACTTCAGCTAAATACGCAGCTGTTAGACAAATGTGATAAGATATTATTTGTTTTACTAACAATTAATAATACAAGAGCAAGAGTAGGATATCACTGACGACCAATTTCAATAAATGATCTTAATCCGAAATTACAGATCGTTCTCAAAAAAGTACCAGTAAGAATAAAGTTTGAATGCCACCATGCCAATAGTTTGATTGGTGTAATTTCGGGTTCGAACTGAAAATGTAGATTGAGGTTGCGTATTGAAATTGGCCATGAATAAGTCAAGATGAGGATTACAATGCTCAATGATGAGGATGCCAAATCCGGGCCAATCAACACAGTGTGCTCTGCGCTTATGGGTTTTGTGCTGTAGATAGATAGATAACTCTTTATTGCACACCTACAAAATAATATTACACAAGATGGATATTTAAAAAGTTTTTTTATACATAAAAGTACCCCGAATTCAATAAAAAACAGATTACGATATACGTGACTTTAAAATTTGAGGGTTGCCCTCGATTTTTCTGAGATCCCATCATCAGATCCAGACTTGGTGCCAATGGGACCACCTGGGAAGTATACCCTTTTAAACAAAAAAATAATTTCTAGATTCGGTCCAGGCGTCTTCGAGTAATCGGGTAACATACATAAAAAAAGATTCCGACGAATTGTTAACCGCCTCCTTTTTTGAAGTCGGTTAAAAAATAAACCTTAAAGCTAAAGTAAGTTACAACAGGCGATCTTATCGCTAAAAGCGATCTCTGCCGTAGTCCGTTCTTTCATCGTTCCTTCGATTATGTTAAAACGTTATACGTTCTATTGGTACTTGGGTTAAAGTTTCGGACATTATAATTATTTTGTCTTCTGTCCGTTTGTACATCGTTCATTATTTATGTGTACCTACTTTCAATACTTTGCTGGTAGTAGGATATTTATATCCGCTCGGTACCACCGTACACAAGGTGTAATGCCCGCCATAGAGACACACGCAAGTGTGTCGCATTCGGAGGTCAACCAGTGCAATGTAAACACTTTGCCGTGCCCGGATAAAAATACAGTTACAGTTTATTAGTTCGTTTATATTAAATAACACCTAACAGTCACATACATGGCCCTAACTCAGTATAATTATTTTATGTCGTATGCATCGCATACTAGTAGAAAATTTCTGTCACTACACGCAGAATTATACACCTCACAGTAACACATATAGGGTAAAATCGGTATAGATGCCACACTGGGATAGACGCCTCGTTTCCAAAAACCCAACTACCAAAAATCAAAACGGCAAATGCGTTATTTAAATACGTGTCTTAAGTGCCCCCCATCTCGGTGACAAGCAAACTGTTCTGCAGTGCGACCGTTTTTTGCTTGTGTGTTAAAAAATATTTGCGGTGGGCACGACGAACGGTTCAACGATTCAAAAGTAAGTATTCACTGCTCCATATCTTTATAAGTAGTAATAGATTACAATTTATTTTAATTGTGTTAATACATTTGTATATCAAGAACTGCGAGGGTCTACGAACCCAATTGACATAAATATTTGTCTGTCGCACAGACATTTGTCCCATTACGAAAATCGAACCCATGGCCACTCCATTACAGTAGACTCGTCCCCACTGAGACTGTTAATAAATGTTATTGGTTCAGATATAAGAATCTTCATGATAGCATCTAGCGCATGGTTCGTCCGTGATATGCTATTTCAAAATTAAGTGAATGCTCCTTGGTCAGAAAGTTGATCTAGTCGTTGTGTTCAATGGACGCGCCATTAAGTTCCGTAATCCTACTTATATTGTAAATGCGAATGTTTGGATGGATGGATTTTTGTTAAGCACGCTACAACGGCTGGACATATCTGGTTGAAATTTGGCAGAGAGATAGATTATAGCCTGGAATAGCACATAGCCTACTTTTTATCACGGAAAAATGCACACTTCCTATGGAATAGCAAAATATAGAAAGGTGTAATAACTTAAGATGCCTCCATGGATTGTTTTTTTTTTTTTTTTTTTTTTTTTTTTATTCTGGCACGGCAAAGTGACCACACTGCACCTGATGGTAAGTGCAGTGCCGTCCAGATAGAGTATCAAGTAGCAAGAGACAGTCTATCCCTCGCTACTCAACACAATCATGCCGGCCTGCTGTTTGTATTTTTTTATTGTATACATTTTCTTCCATACACAACCACCACGCGAGTGAAGCCACGGGAAACATCTAGTATTAGACACATTACACATGAATGCTCCCGATGAGTACCCTTAAACGTGCCAAATACCTGCGTCGTCATAAATGACAGTGCGTACCAGCGCATGTCAGCGAATAACTCACACACTAATTAAAACCATTTGATTGCTGTTTCACGAACCACAACCGCATAATTAAAATTTCGTGATCATAATTATAACAACAATGAATTCCGGAGTACCACAAGGCTCTGTGCTTTCGCCCACCTTGTTTATTCTGCATATTAAAGATATGTTGTCGCTTGGCAACATTCATTGCTATGCAGATGACAGCCCGGTTCATGGGCGTTATTGCAGCAAACCTCCTGGTTGGCGGGCAGATACTGAGAGGAGACGCGAGGATCTTGTCATGGAGCTCAACCAGGCCTTGGATCTCATATCATCATGGGGTACCAGGAATCGGATTGAGTTTAATGCCAAGAAAACCCAGGTGAGCGCGTTTTCGTGCAAGTAATCCCCATTTTCTCCCATCCCAGTTCTTCAGGGTGTTCCACTAGCAATGCGGAATGACCTTAGTGTCCTAGGTATGGATATCCGCTGCGATCTTAATCCAAGGATTCACATCGAGGGCGTAATATCCGCCACTGCCCGCAGGGTCGGAGTCCTGAACAGGGTGCGGCGGTTTTCACGCCCGGTCAGCTCTACCGCTTATATAAAGCGCAGGTGCGGCCGGGAATGGAATAATGCTCGCACCTCTGGGACGGATCCACAAAAAACCTCCTCGATGCCTTGGATGGGTTGCAGCGGCGACCATCCGCATTGTGGATGATGCAGACGTGAGTAACAGCCTGAAGCCGCTACAGCTGCGTAGGGATATTTCCTCGCTTAGCGTGTTCTACCGTCTGTATCATGGCGAATTCTTTGAAGAATTGTTTGATCTTATACCATCCTCTCCCTTCCATACCAGAACCACGCGTACTGGATTGCGGAGCCACAGCTTTGTGTGTCTACTACCCCGGCCCGAACCAAGAGATTCGCAAACTCGTACTTTTGCCGCACCAACAAGCTGTGGAACAGTTTGCCAGCTACCGTATTCCCTCCTTCCTATGATCCTAAGTCCTTTAGGCGTAGTGTGAAGAAGCTACACAGCAGGCCGGCATGATTATGTTGAGTAGCGAGGGATAGATTATCTCTCGCTACTTGATACTATAACTGGGCGGCACTGCACTTACCATCAGGTGCAGTGTGGTCACTTTGGCGTGCCAGAATAAAAAAAAACTGTGTGTTTAATAGCAGACAAACCTGATGGTGAATGATTGGGTCCTCCTATGACTCCCCACACTATCAGAATAATGATGGATGCATTGCATTAAAGGAAACGAATGGGAATTCAGATTTGGGCCTCCGGAAATCTTACGCATCATATGACAACCATGATCAACCATTTTTTACATGCTTTCTTGTCCATCCATTAAAACGTGGTGAGAACCGAGTCGATCTTGTCTAGCACACTCTAGACAAGATGGACTGGGTTCTCACCAAGTTTACTTTTTAATTAAAGTTCTTTGGGAAAGGAGCGAGATTTGGGCTCGAAGAGTAACCCCTCACATACAGTTGATAAGACAGTTGTAATAACCTAGATCGAGCTGGCCTACAGCATTTACCTTTATTAACCCAGCATTTAAATGAAAGTTCGTATCAGATTTAAGATTTCCAGCTCCTTGGTTTTCAGTAAACAGTACCCTTAAATTGGTCTTACTTAGTAAATCACGACCAATTTTCAAATAACTATTCGAATCTAGAACGCCAATGTTTGTTTGATATTTGATGCTAATGAGAATCCCACCACAGCAACACTATTAGACAAGATCCATAGATGCTCACATTGAAAATTGATGTTGAAGTGCTGTGTCTTGGAAAGCAATGATATATTAAACTTAAGTATTAATTCAATAGCACTAGTGGTAAATCTTACATAAATTTAATAAAGATTATTCTAGAAATTATATAGCTCACTTACAATAGCTTTTGCCTTAGTCTCGTTGCCTAATATGAATATTCTTGGAACTTTGCAAATGAAATATAAATAATAACTGGGCTGTATATACAATATGAACATTACGTAACATTCTATTCACATTATCATAATGCTTTTTGAGTTCGGAGAAAATATAGGGTAAATTTTAGTGTCTTGACATAAAATGGAAATTTGAATCAGTAATAATAATACCAGCTCTGTATTTATTGTCTCACTGCAGATCTCTACTAATGAGAGGGCTTAGGCCATAGTTCAGGGGGCCACGCTGGCCTAATGCGGGTTGGTAGACTTCACATACTCTTTGAAATTCGTATAAGAATTCTCAGGTATACAGGTTTCCTCAAAATGTTTTCCTTCGCCGTCAAAACAAACATAACCGATTATTAACAATGAATATACACGTATCTAGAAAAGTCAGAGGTGTATGTCATTTGTACTGGTTTCTAACATATGACTTTCGTCTTGACAGTCCGTACCACTAGCAACTAGGCTATCGGAGCTATATCATTTTATATTTCATGTGATTTTCTCAAATATTTAAGTTACGTTCTCATTAGACAATATAATTAATAATATTTAATAAACGCTATACGTGCCGAATCTACGTCGAAATTTCGATAAAAATGTCTAAGAAAAATCCTCTTAAACGGTTTAATTTGTTGCCTCCTTAATTTTGGAATTTTATCCAGGAGCTTGCTGTGGCACGGTAGAAAATTAACCACGTACTAAGAATTATTATTCTAATAAGGTACGGGCTTTCTTAATTTTTGACGGTCCAGGTAAAAGAATGTCCTTCGGTTTTTCCAACGTTGTAGATTTAAAACAGCATTCTTTATAAATAATCAAAAAATAAAATATATTATAGGTAAATATATTTTTAATGTTAAAATCCCTCAGATTAAGAAACTTGTTTTGATTAATTCTATCCACAGTATCACTTTCAAATGTTTAACTTTGTAACATTTAAACACAGTGTAAAAAGCTTTGTATTCTACTGTATGAAGTGTTCACTTCAAGAAGGTCGTGCACTTTATTGTTTATTATGAATACTGTCTTACTTCATTTAAAGCTTGTATTTAGTGTATCGACTAGTTTAGTGAACCTAATAAAAAAAATGCCAACATAACACTTCGAAAACAACATGATTAGTTTTTAGGAACCTGAAATTTGGCTTTTATTGCACCTGATGTGATGATACAGTCTTGAAGTCTATCCTCTAATTCTTTATTATATTATTATTATATAATATCTCTATCTATTATATTATATCTTTAAGTCTATCCTATCATCATGTTAGTTTTTGTTTAGTGCCTCGATAGGCAGACGAGCAGACGGGCCACCTGATGGTAAGTAGTTACCGCTGCCCATAGACTTCTGCAATGCCAGGGCACAGCAAAGCCGCTGCCTACCGTTACCGTTGTCTATCCGGCAATGCATTGATGATTCCTTTAGTTATCATGGGTTCTCATGGCCAGAGGTGATAACTTATAAAAAACTTATTCAACAACGAGTTAAATTGAGGATTTGGTTTCAATATAAATTTTAGAATTCGTTGTTCAATAATTTTTGACAAGTCTGTTGAAAATCTTAATTTATTTATTACAAGATCATGATTTATATAACTTATAATTTCTGTTCATATTTTTATTTTATTTTACTTATTTAGTACTATTTGGAGTCAACAAACAAACCGCTTAGCGCTCTCATTAGTAGAGAAGGTTCATGCAAAGGGACGAGTTAATACAGGGCTGATATTATTATACTTATATTCTTAAGCAAACAATATCCTAGTTGGTTGCGGTACGGACTGTCAAGAAGAAAGTCGTATGTTCGAAACCCAAATGGCATACACCTCTGACTTTTTTAAAGTTACGTGTGTATTAATTGTTAATTATCGCTTGCTTTAACGGTGAAGGAAAACATCATGAGGAAACCTGCATATCTGAGAATTCTCATAAGACTTTCGAAGGTATGTGTAGTCTACCAACCCGCATTAGGCCAGCATGGTGGAATCAGGCCTATCCCCTCTCATTAGTAGAGGAGGCCCGTGCCCAGCAGTCGGGCAATGTTTAATGGGCTAGTATTATTACTATAATTATTTTATATTCTAGAAGGCAGAACCACTAGAAGATTCTCACTTTAATTCTTCGGTCACTTCTACCAATCCTTTCATAAAATAAACCTTTAACATTCATAACACGTTCATACTCAAGACGCCACATCTCTAAAATCAATAGCATTGAAATCAGATTCTATAGCCCAGAGGAATAAAGTTCTTGTACAGTAAATATAACAAGTGATACATGTTTCTGCCTCCTTGGGCCGTTGTAATAATCCGATGAGCAAAAAAAGGTCTCCATGTCGTAACGATACTAGTAAGATACACACGGATGTGGCGATTGAAGTAATGACGTAGCAGTGGATGGACCCATTGAATAAAGTGATGTGACCCAGTGACGATTTATAAGGCAGAACTTAAAGAGGTAACAAGATACAGTTTTGAAATAATAATAATACACCTAATAGTCGCACGCATATTTCTGACACTACACTAGGTCAAGTCTATATCGTGGGTATCAATAACTACGAGGGACTACGGTCCAACAACACAAAACCAGAACCATCCTTTTTTGGATCAAATTTTTGGTGCGGGAATGGAACGTGAGATCTCTTCACAGTCAGCTGAACACCCGCAGCGCCACGGCGACTGGTGATGTATCTACCGGTACTCTGAATTTACCATCAGTTGACCCATTTGCTATCACCAGCTTTTTAAAATGTCTATATGTAGAAACTAAACATAGTAATTGGATTGATAGTCCACAATTACTCATAGTGAATTGTTCACTAAAATATCTAATGTGGAACTATATGAATAATTTTCAAATACAAAATCGCTGTTGGACGTAAACGGAACATATCCAATGGTCAAAAAACGTATTCAGCTACAAAATCCTCCGGGGAAGTTTAAATGTTTATTTTATTTAGCAATTTAGCTAATCGATCTTCGTAATTTAATTCATAACCTGATTAAATATTAAAACCACATTAAACAATTGAATATCTAATAAAAGTATTCCATTCGAAAAATAATTTATTGCCATCTCATTCCGTTCTTAAATTGATAGTAAAGATAAAAATGAAATGAGATTTGCGAAGTAATATCAATACGCAGGAGAAATAATGGGATCGTTCGTATGAAAAGACGTTTGCAAACGTTTGCGTATTCTGGAAAAAGTTACCAAAAATGTTCATCAATCAAACATTATAAAAACACAATAATGTGAAAAATCACATCTGTCAGCTTTCTTTGATATAATTGAATTTGTTATAATGGAATGCGCCTTTTCTAATCGTTTTTATATGGAGTTGCAGAAACTGTATTCTGAATCAATTGATTTATTTTAAACTAGCTGTTGCTCGCGGCTCCGCCCGCGTGGAGGTCATGTTTGGGAGAAAAAATATACAATACAAAATACCAATATTCATGCGTTTAACTTAAAAATGGATTTTCATACAAACTTTCATTCCCTATTTTACCCCTTTAGGGGTGGTATTTCCAAAAACCCTTCCTTAGTGGATGCCTACGTGATAAAAGGTACCTACTGTCAAACAAAATTTCAAGTCTCTAACCCCAGCCGTTTAGGCTGTGCGTTGATCGATCAGTCGGTCAGTCAGTCAGTCAGTCAGTTTCTTCTTTTATATATACAGACAAACTGAACGCTTAGACCATTAGCAAAAATGGAAATTCATATTATTGCATCGATGCGTTGATCAGGGATTAAATCAGGGATCAGGGCATTTGCAAGCCCTCTGGTGTTACAGATGTTCATGGGCGGCGGTGATCACTTTCCATAAGGTGAGCCTCCTGCCCGTTTGCCTCCTTTTAACATAAAAAAAAACGTTCTCTATCGCATTTTGGAAATAAATTTTGCGATTTAAGAATCTCTTGCCTCTGTATTTTTTACAATAGTTAACAATGTTACAAATGTCACTACAACTACATTAATATTTCACTTAAATTAGAGCAGCTCAATGAGCCATCAATTAGGAATTAATAAATTACAGCAATTTATTACTGAGCATGATTTTAATAAGCTTGATGATTTAATTAATACATAAAAAATTTACACCATCTTTCATTAGAGAATATTCACGTATAATACAAAATATTCAACTGTTATAAGTGCACACACAAGGACATAAGCTATGCTCATATGAAATAAATGTTATCACGTTATGATGATGTCCCTTTAATAATCAAATCTTGCACCGAAAGCCTGATGGTTTGTGGTATTCACTACCAGTAAAAACCAAACTCAAGTATGACTCTGACTAGCTTGGTACCAAGCATCGACGATTCTCTATTAATCAATCAATTAAATATCTTGAACAACAATACTCATATTACCTTTACCTATTTCTTTGTGAATCCAACCAAGAGTAGGTATGCACCTAAAAGCAAGACAAGCGAACTTTGTAATATAATGTCTGTCTAATTTAGTATTTCGGCCAGTTTTGCCTTTTGTATTGTCTATCAAATTCATTGTTGCTTTACATTTACGATGCCCTCAGGAGTAATTATTATGGTAAACTAATCCTAAATTTCATTTGGATTATTGTGGTCTTGTAAGACGCTTATGATATGTTTTATACTCTTAGGCTAAATTTACACAATGTTGTTTGGGAAATAACTAAAGGCAAACATTTTCTTTGTTATAACAATTTACGAACTTAGATTTAAGTTATTTAATTTGGACTTATAAGGGAATGGTGAATTAAAACTTAAGTAGTATCATTTAAATAATATATCAAATTACCTTAGTTCTGTGTTTTTTACTTGAAACTAAATGGTCTTAATAGGGTGTGACAACGTATTATTTCGGGTCTCTCATTGTTAGTCTTTTAACTTTTACTTCTCATGATGCCATTCAGCTCTTTTTGGCCAGTTTCAAATGTGTGTATAATGGCTTCGTTCTGCTTTCGTCATGTTTTTGGTCACCCGCCTTTTTGTGACCATATTTTAGGATCCCATATTTATTTGGCTTCACCCAAAGTTTCTGAAAAATTAATTAATACGACTAATTTATGTATTTAATTGTATTTTTCCAGCTCAAGTAAATGTAAATCTTGTGAAGAAAAAATAATTATTGAACCATAAAGTTCAGAAGCAATTCTTCCTTAAGTTTACCGTTATTTCCAATAATTATCAATGAGTGAAATCACATTTCTCATAATACACGTCCACGTTTTTCCAAGCACTGTGTCACTCATAATAAGCGTGCTTCCTTCAAGTAATTTTCCACTTGATCAGTCTTCCGACTTTTTCTTCCCTTTTTTTGTTTTCCCATCGCAAGTCAAGTGCGAGCTTATTGGGCTGCTAAGAATTCTAATAAAAGTTAGGTACACCGAGTTAGTGAGCCTAGTGGCCCCTTAGATGGGGAATCTTCGGCACTCGATTTAAATGGGGTCTTATTGACTTATCTATGTAGTTTGTATATATCTTTGTTTATTTGTTTTACAAAAATGACACTTTTATTTCGACTGCCTCGGCGGCGCCGTTGTAATTGTGCATGCGTTACGACTGCTGTGCTGAGGTCTCGGGTTCGATCCCGGTCAGGTGAAGTGATATTGGGTTTTCTATCGAGAAATTTTCAGTATATCCCGGAGTCTGGAAATTGTGCCCGGTATGACGATAGGCTCGCCCCCTATCACATTATGGGACCGAAATAAATTCGGCGGAAAGTTGGTGTACTTTTATTAAGGATCTAGTTAATTTTTGCTGATATATGCAATTGATTTATTCGGTTGTGTCTTAAATTAATTACTTAAACAAGGACGTTTTATCCGTATATTCTTTCATTTTAAACCTACCAAGATGTCTATCAAATTGTAACCTTATTTTGTAAAAGTAAAACTTTTTATGCGTTAGTCATATACCGCACAATAAATTGGTAATTAACAAATTTATTGGTATAGTTATGTTTCAAATAAAAATAACTAATTATTCCGTTGTTGTTTAGTCTATTAATTTGTAAATCACGTATTTTGAGTTCTAAAAGAATAATGCTAATAGAATTTAAATTTCTGTGCTCCTTGGTATAATATTTATGTTTCTTCTTAAATCATGTAAGCTTTTTAAACTTGAGAAAAAGTTAATATTTGCTTAAAGAATTGAATCCATTCAGATAGTAATCGTCCTAACAGTAACGGTAGGCAGTGGTTTTGTTGTGCCCTGGCATTGCAGAAGTCTATGGGCGGCGGTGACTACTTACCATCAGGTGGCCCGTTTGCTCGTCTGCCTATCGAGGCACTAAAAAAAAACAATTTTTACTTATTAAAAAACCAAAGCAACTTATCTTTAAAATAAATACAATAGAAAATGCCGGTTACATAGTATATAATTTATAAGTAATAGTTTGTTATTTCTGTAAAAAGGCAAAATAGCCTCGAGTGATATTTCTTGTTAAGTCAAAGGCTCATTTTCAAACATAATTTCTCGAAATTTCACCTGAGTAAACATAAAGACAAGTAAACAGAAATGTCTCTCGCAGCTGTCGGTTATCTTTCAGAATATCCAATTGGCATACTTTGAGAAGTTGAATTATCAGCAGTCCAGTTACAATAGCTTGACACTTCTTTTAGTCTTAGGTTGCGGATTGTTTGGTGATTTCAACCCACAGGGTCATCACAGGGATGTCAGTATTATTGAAAACTAGTTTGAGCCCTTAGCTCCAGTTGCATAATGAGTTTTATCTATTTTCAACATTATTATACCTTAATAAATTCGGCGGAAAGTGAGTGTACTGGTTACACCTCTGCCTTCACCTTCGGGGATTATAAGCGTGAGGGTGTACGTATGTTTGTAAAAATAATACTTGAAAACTAACAAATGATCAATAGACGAACTTATTCAATTATAACACAAATTCAAGTCATAAGTGTTCGATTAAGAATAATTAGAATAAAATAATGAATTAAACGAATACTAACTGGCTGTGGAACAAGGGACCACGGGTTCGATTCTAGCACTAAGAAAAGGGTTTGTCTGACCCACAAATATTTGTTCTTGATACCTACGACACATGATAATTGTGTGTTACAGTGTCGAGTGTGTGTGACTATTGTATTAGTTCTGTTCCCGGGTCGTTTAAAAGAGATATTGGGTTTTTCTAGATATACTCGGTATCAGCTCGAAGTTTGGAATTGTATGTCGATAGGGTCGCCCCCTATCACATCATGGGATGGTAATAAGCTCGGCCATATGTAGATATACTGGTTACACTCCATCTTTTCGAGAATTACGGGTGTGAATGCATACGTATGTAATATTGGTTTACTTACATGCATGCATGAAAATGAGGAAGCGTATATCAATACCACTACTAAGATATTTTGTAAAATAATTTTCCGAGATGTAAAGATCGTTCTCCAAACTCTAGGGGGTTTCCTTCGCAAACTTATTGGATTTAACTTATTTGATAAAGCGCGCTGAGTGTTCCATGTTTATAAAAATGTTGTTTTTTCAACGTTCGTTTTCACAAGTATTTTTGGTTATAGAATGTTTTTGAGAATCGACTTCTCAAGTTAATGTTATAGGTAGAATATAATAGAATAGGCACAATAGAATAAGTTCGTAATATATATCGCATTTAGTTATTTTACATCACATTAGTATTTTCGTTTGTTGATTTCTTAAGCGCAAGCGCCACGGCACATTGTTGACTTTCCGAAGTTACGTGTTATATGTATTCATTCATAATTATTGCTATAACGGCGAAGGAAAATTGCACTTTTTCCTGGCACGGCAAAGTCACTACACTGCACCTGATAGTAAGCGCAGTGCCATCCAGTTAGAGTATCAAGCAGCGACAAACAATTTATCCTCAACATAATCATGGCGGTCTTCTGTATAGCTGATGCTGCCTCACAATATGCCCCAGGGTAAGGAAGTGAAGAAACGGTCAAGGGTTAGTGTCAAAGTACTCAGAAGACGGCAACACGGTCAAACATCATACCCCAACTCTAGACGACAAAAACCAGATGTACACTGGCTGGGGTCAGCCAGTGTACATCTGAAACGCGACACACTTGCGTGTGCCACTATGGCGGGTTTTACACACTGTGTATAATGTTCGCTATCCGGTCAACAGCCAAATGAGGAAAATTCGTGATTGAGAACTCTCCGTAATAATTCCAAAGGTGTTTAAAGTCCACTAAGTGGTGGACTGACGCGTGATTCCTCTCAGTAGAAGAGACCCGCGCCAACTGTTGGCAGTTTGTACAAGGATAATATTAATTAAGCGGAAACTTCTTTCGGCGCATTGGAGGATTTTTTATGGGTAAAATAAATAATAATTATACTAAATAATACCCAAGAGTCACACACTTAGCCCCGATCCCACAGAAAAATACAAAGTTTGTATCGTGGGTATGAGGGACTCCGAGAAACTTTCGGTCTCACAACACCCAGACCCGAAACAAATGTCTGTTTGTCACACAAACATTTCTACCAGTGTGGAAAATAATGAAAATAAGTCCAACAAAAAGCCAGTTATTTCATAGCTTTAAGTTGCTGTCGACAGTCCCTAAAGACTGCCAATATTCTTTGTTTGTTATTAAGCCCTAATATATATTTTTTTGTATTTGAAAATCAATTTCGATTTAAAAGTATACTTTTAACTTCAAAATTATTGTTTAAAAATATATATATAATATAGCTTGTTATAGAGATAAAGTTAATAAAGACTTAACATCTAGAACTAGAAGTACTTCTAACAATCAGAAACAATAACAAGAACTGAAAAATACAAGTGCAGTAAAAATACACAGCATCAGATGTAGCTGAAGCAATTTCTCAGAATTTATATAACGACCGGGAATGTAATTAGCCGATCTCTAGCATCTTTGTTGCTTCATGAATGGGGTCTCGCTCCGTGAAACCGTCGATGCTCATTTAGCAGAATTAGGTTATATTTATATTATTTACTTTGTTATATATATGAACTATCTATAAGGAATATCTATTCTAGATCTTTTTAGTCTTTTCAGTCATCGCGCGTGCGCCATTCCGAGCGGTCGTTGCGAAATAAAGTTAATACAATGTCCGAGAATAGTGTGAATACGCTTAAGTGCGTAAACTGTAACGTTGTTATATGCGAGGTGTTAGCGTTTATTCGCAATAAATTAGATGTTATGGATAATGAAAGCTTAATAAGAATTTGTGTATCGGCATTCTCTGAAGAGGATATAGACAGTGAAAAAAAGTTACTGTTTTCGTCCGTGAAAACTAAACATAAGCTTGTTTCGAGACGTAAACAGAAAAAAGAAAAGGACCTAGACGATATGCTGACGGTGTTAAAAACTGCTGAGCCTGATCAATTACCAGTTTTTGTGGCCTACAACTTAGAGAAACTACCGCCCGTCTGTTTTGACCATATCGACGTAACTAAATTATTAAAAGATTTAGTAATATTGCGTGAAGAAATAAAGCAGATAAAAATTAATTATGTGACGAAACAGGAGTTAGAAAGCAAACAAAAAAGGGATAGAATTTCCGAAAACAGCCCTATGTCATATATTAATTCCAATATTAATATGCGTAGAGGAGGGTATTTGCTAGACAGCGGGCCGTTCGGACTGTCGCATTTTTCTGAGTCATCAGCGCCCGCGCCGTGTGACAAAAACCCCGAGCCGCTGCCGTCGGTGCCGCCATTATGCCCAGGCACCGCCACTGTGGAAACAAGCGCCGGCATTGATAACAGCTTGCCGGACATTAACGACTCATTGCAATATCGTTCTCTCTGTCATCCGAACACGGCTGCGGATGGCTCTGTCCTACTCGCACCCGTAAACTCAACTTTATTAGGAGTTAATAATACGAACGATACCGCTGTTTCGAGTAAGCAGCTGACTATGGCTGAAGTAGTAAGCAAAGGTGAATGGAAAGAAAAAGAAAAGGAATATAAGGAACAATGGACAGTTGTTCAAAATAAAAATAAATATTATAAAAACCGATTCACTGGTAGGACAGGCAAGGCTCAGTCTGCTCCAACGGGGAACTTTAGAGCAGCGGAATCGTTTATCCCGCTTTTTGTTTCGAATGTTGATAAACACACAACAGAAGCCGATATCTGTGATTATATTAAGACTAAGACTCAGATTATCGTAAAGCTAGAGAAAATTAATATGAAGACAGAAAGAACGTATAACGCATTTAAGGTATTTGTCTCCGCAAATAAATTAGACACTTTTTTAGACGACAGCCTTTGGCCTGAAGGAATACGCTTCAGAAAATTTGTGTTCTTTAAAAATAATAAGGATTCTGTAAAGACTCAGCTCCCATCTATAAACAAGTCACATCTATAATGGCGCAGATTGTCAAAAATAAAATAACATTATCTACTTTTAATTGTAAAGGGGTGAACAGGTCGGTGGAATGTGTGAGAAACTTATGCAAGAGTGCTGATATTATTGCACTCCAAGAGACCTGGATTTGGCCACACGACATAGGATTCCTAGGAAACCTAGACGACAACTTCGCGTACAACGGCAAGTCAGCCATTGACACGTCCGTCAAAGTGATCACAGGAAGACCATACGGCGGGGTGGCACTACTGTGGAGGAAGTCAGTGTTTCCGTCTGTATCAACAGTGAAGTGTTTAAGCGATCGATTAGTTGCGATTAAAGTGGAAATCGAAAATCGTCCCATGTTGATATTCTCAGTGTATATGCCCTACGATAACGGTAAGAGTGACAATTTGACTTTATATACACAAACTCTCGGTGAGATTATAGCTATAATTGAAGCTAGCAGTATTGAGTGTGTAGTTATAATGGGGGATTTTAATGCCAACCCTGGTTCGCGATTTTTTAGTGAACTTGTCTCTGTATGTAACGAGCAGACATGGTCCTGCGCCGACTATGATCTGCTGCCCAGAGATACACATACTTTTGTATGTCAGGCTAGTGGCTCTCGACGGTGGCTAGATCATTGTTTGACAACAAGCGCAGCCAAAAACTTAATTACTAAGGCTTCAGTCGCATATGGGGTTTACCAGTCTGATCATTATCCAGTTACATTTGAATGTAATTTAAATAAAATTAATGAAAAGTTATCAGCCCGCAATGCTCTTAGTAATAAAGTATGCTGGGGTGAAAGAAATAGTGAACAAATTAATAATTATTATGGGTACTGCTATGATAAATTAAAATTAATAGATTTTCCACATCAATGTGTTACATGTTCTCACAAAATGTCTAATAATGTAGATCATTTGTTACTAATTAATAATTTGTATTTGAATATAATATCAACTCTGCAAGAGGGTGCCCAGTACACGTATGTCGGCAGTGATCGCATCAAGCGACAAAAATATGTCACAGGCTGGAACAAATATGTCAGCAGCGCTCATAGGGAGGCTCGTGCATATTATCAATCGTGGCTATTGCATGGTGCACCCACTCAGGGCACTATATACGAGAAAATGCGCGAAACACGAAGGATATTTAAAGGTAAATTAAAATTTGTTCAAAATAATCAACAGCAAATTAAAATGGATATTTTGGCAAAAACTCATTCTAAAAAAGATTTTGCCAAGTTTTGGAAGTCTACTAACAAATTAAATGCCAAGCCGAGTCTCCCTGCGAGTGTGGCGGGTCTAAGTGAACCGAAAGATATTGCCAACGTTTTCCTAAGACATTTTAAATGTCAGCCTCTCTTGCAAACAGGGCGGCGGGTGTTCGATGAAGGGGAACTGTCGGGTTCTGGTGAGCTTACCGTAATGTTCACAGCCAAACAGGTTGCTGCTGTTATAAAGAAAATGACAAGAGGTAAGTCACCAGGCCACGATGGCCTTAGCGTCGAGCACCTGAAGCACGCGGGGCCACATCTGTATAGGGTTCTTGCTTTACTTTTTAATTTATGTCTCAGTCACAGTTACTTGCCGCAGGACCTTATGCGTACAGTGGTAGTACCGATTGTTAAGGACAAGACGGGGGACGCCTCTGATGTGTCCAATTACAGGCCTATTTCGTTGGCCACCATAGTGGCCAAGGTCTTGGACAGTTTGCTCGATCAACAGTTGGCTAAACACATTGAACTCCATGACGCTCAATTTGGCTTCAAACCTGGTCTATCTACGGAGAGTGCCATCCTGTGCCTCAAGCAAACTGTTCAATATTATACCTCACGAAAAACGCCTGTTTTTGCTTGTTTTTTGGACCTGTCAAAGGCGTTCGACCTGGTGTCCTATGAGGTACTATGGGATAAACTGCAGAGTGATACAACGCTACCCAATGAAATTACAACTTTATTTCGTTACTGGTACTACAACCAGAGGAATAGTGTCAGATGGGCGGAGGCTCAATCGGAGGTGTATGAGTTGGAGTGCGGGGTGAGGCAGGGAGGGCTAAGTTCGCCTCGCCTCTTCAATTTGTACATAAACCGGCTGATCGGTGAGCTCAGCGGCACCAAAGTTGGGTGTCATATTGACGGCGTCTGTATGAACAATATTAGTTATGCGGATGATATGGTGCTGCTGAGTCCATCGATTGGCGCCTTGAGGACACTTGTGTCAATTTGTGAGTCCTATGCGATGACCCATGGGCTCAGGTACAATGTTAAGAAAAGTGAACTTGTTATGTTTAAAGCGAGTGCCACATACTATACCGATATCCCCGGTGTCTCACTCTATGGCACTCCTTTAGCTTGGGTTACAAAGTTTAAGTACCTGGGTCATTGGGTCACTGATGACCTCAAGGACAATATAGACATAGAGAGGGAACGCAGGTCGCTGGCTGTTCGATGTAACATGCTGGTTCGAAGATTTGCACGTTGTACAAATCAAGTTAAAGTCACTCTCTTTAAAGCGTACTGCCAGTCTTTTTACACGTGCAGTCTTTGGACTAGTTTTACGCAGAGAGCATACAGCGATCTGCGTGTCCAATATAATAACGCGTTTAGGATACTGTTGGGGCTGCCGTGGTGTTGTAGTGCATCCAATATGTTTGCGGAGGCGCATACGGACGATTTTTATGCCATAATAAGAAAAAGAGCCGCTTCCATGATTGGCCGGCTGCGTACCGCCTCCAACGGTCTCCTGAGCGTGTTTGTAGACCGGTGGGACTCCCCTCTGCTGCGTCACTGGATAAGGATCCACATAAATTGATAATATTATATTATGTAATAAAATAATGTATTAATGTAATAATGTATAAATGTTTATTTGCTACTAACACTAGGCATTAAGTTACTTTGTTACTAACACTATGGGTTCATGCCCGAAATAAAGAATTTGAATTTGAATTTGAATTTAGCGTCTTAGAACCATTGGCTCTTTATGATTTGGACTGTATTTCATAACTATGATTTTTTATTGGAAGAGGGGCCATACGAGCAGGTACCTTTGCTGGTGGTAGGATATTCATATCCGGCCGGATAGCCAACACCGTACACAGGGTGTAAAACCCGCCATACTGGCACACGCAAGTTGTCGCATTTCGGGATCAACCAGTAAACATCCGGTTTTTGTCGGGGTCTAGAGTTGGGGTACGATGTTTGGCCGTTTTGCAGCCTTCCGAGTACTCTGACACTAGACCCTTGACCACTTTCACCTTCTTGCCTATGCCGTAGTGTGAGGAAGCAGGCCGGCATGAGTAATTAAATTAAAATTAGTTAGATATTTTTTTCTCCTATTTTTATTTATTGAATATTGTTAGTTTAACTACTATTTTTATTTTTTAAAGGACCTGCTGTTATTAGAAGGAGCATAAGAAATAGCAATACAACAACATATATTTTGATAACATTTTGATTTAACTGAGTACTACATATGAAAAACAGTTTTACATTAAGGCATCCGATGATTTCAATCTGCTGTGAGTAACGTCCAAATTCCAAGGATTTCAATATTTGACCCGCAAGTTGAGCGGTTTTGAAATATTTGCCAAGAAAATCCAAACAGCAAACCCAAAGTTGCTGTTGGTCGATTTATGAAAATATCCTAAAAGTTTATCTGGTCCGTAGTTGGTAAGAGACGGCGATGTTACTTATGATATTAATTTTACACATGCGAAAATTGTTAAAGATATTAGAAAACTCTTGGGACAGTTTAGCGCATTGCGGTGTAGAAGATACGCTAAAGTTATGAATATTGGAAATACAGAAGTAATTGAATCTAGTATTGATATAGCGAAATAGGTTTTGGTGAAATTATTATCACAAACAGAATATCCTAGTAATGAAAATATATAAAATTGTTTTTAAAAGAATCAAATAACAATCGATTTATTTATGGTTTACAAACTGTGCATCTGCTTTCAACAGAAATTATTTAATTCACAAACGCGGATATGACTATAAAATATTATATAATAATATATAAAATATTATGAATATAAAATATTAACTTTGGAACAAGAATTAATGAATGTTTTATAGTAGAGGATATCAAAGGAGGCCACCTGATAATCAATGATACAATGTCAAAAGAGCCTCCAGGGGGTCTTAAAGACGAAGAATAAAAAAGGGAAGGAAGATTCGAGCCTTTAGAATGTGAATGTGTGAAGAAGAAATAAATTAACAAGAACACAAACTACACGACGCTATTTATTAACACATTTGTAGATTGATTGCTGGTATAATAAAATAATCAATGCCATTTTACAATACCTCTTACTAATTATTGGGTAGTAGATCTCTGGTATGCGAGAGTCCATCCAGGTAGACTGCTGTTGATACGACCAAGCAACCTTGTGTAAGCAATGTTATATTCCAGTTTGAAGGATATTAAAGTACTGGGTATAACCATGTAGTATTTTTAATTTCAATATCTTGGTGGGCTTGCACTAGTTTATAGAAAGATTTTTCCATAAGGCCAGTGACTTTATTAGATGACTGGTAATTAAATACACAGCATACATAAAAGTAGGATTTTATAAAAATCTCGAATCTTTGCTAAAGTTCATATATCTGAATACCGGAGACATGTTAGTAAAACTAAATAATAGTCAAGAGTACTGAACACAAGTTAGTCGCAAGTGAAAGTAGAATACTCATCTCTTGAAGTTTCCGGTGAAACCAGATGAACCTTTTCCCCGGGCCTCTTAATTTGTTTCAAGCAAAATGCTTTTGGCGCACTTTGTCGTAGAACCGTTGTGTTAGAAGGATGCAGAACGGAACTGGATACGCCAAATTTATTTATCCTTTTGAACTCTTGGTGGTGATACTCAACCAATATAAATTAGTGGAATTCATTAAAAAAGTATTATGGAGAATGGTGTAATATGAAAAAACTTTCATACATGGACTATCGAGCAAAACATGAAAGCCTGTAAAGCATCTTCCTAATTTGAGGTTTGGAAGCCCATTTATCATAGAAGTGTAACCACTATTTCATCACCTAGATTTAATCTGCATACAATTTTCATCATGTCACTCCATGTATCAGTACAAAATAAATTAAACATAATGCATTTCTTTTATATTATATCAACAACTTTAAAGCAAAAGCTTCTGAAGTCTAAGTGTATTTAATTCGAAAATCCGGCCATTGTTCCTTTTGACCAACATTTTGACGATTCCTTTTGTGGTAGATCCATTTCATATTTATGTAAAGATCTGATCTAATTACGAGGTAGAAATGGAAACTTCTTCATGTCTTAAGAAATGGGCTCACGATTTCAATTTAATGTTGGAGATTACGAGCCATATAACATGAATAGGAATTTATAACACATTTAAATAGATTCAATTTTGAATAAATAAATACACCCTACCGTCCCCCTAATCCTGACCCTACACTAGATCAAAACTGTATATTGGGAACCAAGAATTACAAGGGATTACAGTCCCACAACACCTTCCTCGAAACAAATATCTGCCTGGCACACAAACATTTGTCTCGGTGCATTAATCGAATCCACGGCCTCTCGTTTCATAGTCACGGTGGCTGTTAAAAGTAAATAAGTTATTATTATTTCACTGCCACATCCAGATTCTACATATCGAAGCCAACTTTATTTCTCCTCTATACATTCTACCATGTGGTTTACGTAACGTGGCAGGACCAAAGTTTTGGTGTACAACGACGGCTACATTTTAGCTTAATTAGATTTTCACAATGTGCTCGTGAACGTACAGAAAAATACACGAGATATATTTTATCTGACGACAACGTATCACGATATTTTTTATTAAATAGAATCTCTTTTTCGTCGAACTTTGTTAAAGTGGAAGAACCATGCTTTAGAACATGAAGGACCTGTCTACATTGGGTTATTGCCGCTATATCAGTAAACTAACATGAATTAACAGATTGCTGTTAGCTATCTGTACAGTCAGCGCAATAGTGAAATCTGATGCACTCAATTCAATGAAAGTTCATTCACAAAAAATATCACTTTTTAAGAAAGTTCACCGTTTTTTGTATTACGTGCGTGTTCAGCAAATTTTGTTTTTATGACGTTCACTGACATTTGGTACTTAAAGATTATGCTAAACGGCTTATGTTACTGTTGATCAGCGACTTCAATGTGTTATTTTTGGAATCTGGTTCGTGTTACGAAACTATTGTCACTGTCTGAACAGTGAATAAAATTTCCGGAGGCCCAAATCACTCTCCCTTTGCCAATACCTTTCCTTAAAAGCTGGCTAGGTACCCTAGACTCTGCTGGTGTTGTGGATGTTCATGGTCGGACACACTTACCATCAGGTTATCCACTAGTGGTTTGCCGGCCTCTGCTACATCAAATAAGAAACAGCTAGATAACGAGTATTATAAATAACCATTGTGGTCCATGAACCCAACGGTTAAAAAGGTCGAAGGTCTTCGATTTAAAAATAAAGGGATAGGGTTTGTGTATATTATATGAGTGTATTTGTGGATTACTTAAAAATAAAATCTCCATTTTTGGAATATATTATTAATAGAATCGGTTTCAGACTTTGACGATCTAACTGAACGTACTAATCTAGACTGCAAAGTTGCCAGTTTTCTATCGTACCACTTCGAATGCAATCATTACGAATGCCGGTTCAAGGCGTCGTCAAAACTTTAGGTATATCATTTTCTCTCCATTCTGTCGAGTGATTAGCAACAGACTGTGTGCAAACTGCTAGTGGGCTATCTGCCGACCGCTAAGCAAAGCAGCTTAGTGGTTTGGCACATCTTGGCCCCGTTCCATATCTAAGATATTTAAAACATAATTTATCGTTGTGATTTTTTTATAACAGTGGCTGGAGACACATGGCAAGTGAACTGATCGTGAATACTTACAATACCTAAAATATATGTGATTGGGTACGTTGCGTCGTTTGTGCCAGTGAATCAGTATTGACAAAAATTCTCAACGGGAGCTGTGATTATAACTTTTTTTTCTATTCATTAGGAAAATAAATTGTTTAATTATCACCTTGAACATGTTTCTATTTGTTGATATTAGAAAATTTACGGTACTATTTTTTAAGAAAAAAATGAATGTATTTTTACCCGACTACGGCGAAGTAAAAGGGAGGGTTATGTTTTTGACCGGTATCTGAGTATGTATGTATGAATGTTCATCTGTTCCCTCATAACTTCTAAACTACTTATCATAATTTGACAAATGAGGTGTCGTTCGAAGCGTATTGTTTGTCCGCTGGTTATAGGCTATGTGACTTCACATTAAATTGAATATATCCCCTTCTAAAGGGCACGAAGTCAAGAAAAAAAAAATTTTTTTTGCATCACCTCATCAGGTGTGGATCATTAAACAGGGATTTTAAAATGAAAGTAAGGTTTGGTACATCATATTTTTGTCAAGCGAACCGTTTGCGAGATATATCACGTCAAAGTCATAGAAACTATTTTTTTACCTGATTACGGCGGCGCAAAGTGTTTGTTCATGTATGTATGTACAGTCGCAACCAATAATGATGTACACACCGGCCGCTCCATAACAATCGTTCCAAAGTGATGTATACAACTTATTGCCCAAAATTAAGTATACACATGGCCAACTACATACACATGGCTACTTTGTAGAATGTATTCTATTGTTACGGTAGGTGGCATACGACCACGGCTGTCCTCCGAACACCACTATGAATATGTTACATACAATAAATATTCATCTTATTCTTGTTTTATACTTTTTAGGGCATGATTTTTCGGTAGTCGGGTTTTAGTTTTTGAACTTATTACGGAAATATCAATGAATTATGACAGAAGGCAAATAGTACAAGTTAATCTTAAGACAAAGTATGTTTTTACATAAAAATACTATGTAACATCTAATACAATTTAGGCTTAAATTATCCTGCAAAGTACATCGTAATATATTTCTGGGAAATCCGCTGAAACATTCTCGCGTCTAACATTTGCCCCAATAAATGTTAATTGGCCACTGTAAACTACACCACCGCATCATCCATAACTAAATTACATCTAAACCAGGGGCTGTAAATCATTGGCACGTTTCAAATTAATTCGCCGCCGCGGCTCGCTCCAACCCGTTGCGCAATCAGTACGCTTTTGTGACCGAACTTGATTTTAGTGCGGCGATGCTATCAGCAAATTTGATTTTATTGCGTTCCAATAAATAGTTACTATGCTGTTTTGGTTGGTTATCTCTGACATATATACTGAATAATCTATAGAAATAGATTATTCAATTTTGATTCTCTCAAAAAGAAATCCTGGTAATTTTGGATTTATCAAATACACCCAATAATCTTACACATAGTCGTGACTTCACATTTATACCGTCTTTAAATTTACATTACATAGAAAAGAAAGAAAGAAAAAGATTTTATTACCAGAGCAAATACAAGGAAAAATACAAAATAAAACTTAAAACAAAACTGTTTGCTCCGACCACATTTGCATTTACATATTTAATTGACAGCCTCCCTGGCGCAGTAGGCGAGTAGCTGGCTGTGAAACGAGGGACCGCGGGTTCAATTCCCACACTGGCACAAATGTTTGTGTGACAGATAGATATTTGTATCCGGGCTCTGGGTTATCTGAGACCGTGCATCCCTTGTAGTCCCTTATACCTACGACACAAGACTCGTATCTTAGTGTGGGATCAGGGCTATGTGTGTGACTGTTGGGTGTAAGGTATTTTTTTATTTAAATTAAAGTGGCCTTTTTGCTGGCTGGAGGATGCTTTCTTATAAAATGTGACCTGACTTGCGAATCATATCCAAGGCCTCCCAGTCCTTAGATCATTGTTTCGTATGCTTCCACAAGACCACTCGAGAGAAGTCTATTAAGGAGGAAAATAAAACTATATTAATAAATGTTAATATTTTCTTATTATCATTGTATAGCTTCGAAGCGAAGACTTTCACTCTTTCTTCGTGAAAGATGTATAAAAATTAAGGCAAGCAATATTTCCAAGTTTGGATAGAACTGTGACCTTAAACAAGAACTCTCCGTAGAAAAATGAATTTCCAAAGAAATCGTGTGCTACTTGTGTGAAATTTACGTAAATGCTGTAGAAACCCTGCAACAATAAACTGAATTAGAAGGGATTATAGAAGTGAATGGTTTGAAGTTTAGACAGTAAGTGCCTACGCTTATAATTTCTGCAGCCAAGCCTACTTAAAGTTTTTCTTTATAGAATCTCTGCCCGTAGCTGTCTGGTTAAGAAAGGTATCCATGCCCCTGTAGTACCCCGACAAATGATTTACTAGATGATAGGTCTCTTGTATGTGAGAGTACGCCTGGGTGGGCACCAGGCAAGTCTTTGGAATTAAAGTTCTGAGTAGTATTTCTGATTTTATTAACAGGCGTAATGTTTATTATAATACGAGCGACATGCTGGGATCAGCATCTAGTTAAACAAGGAAGAGTTTATATTTTGAAATATTAACAGCGTGGTGGACTAAGGTCTAACCCCTCTCATCAGTAGAGGAGGCCAGTATTCAGCAGTGGACAATGTTTAATACAAGGCTAGTATTATTATTATATTTTGGAAACAAATTCGGACGGCGACTCTTTGGCTGAAGTACTCCAGATGCCTCATGCACTTAGACAAGTCTGAAGTTATAGTAAAGAATTAAGAATCGTAATTATTTGCTGCGTGTTTTTTACCATTTGTATGGAAGTTATATGCCGTTGGGTATAGATAGGGACATACAACCAATAGTGATTCACAGCCTTAATTTTGCACGCTACCTTATTTCTTGGGCTAGATAAGAGCTTCAGGTTGAAGATCATCAATTGATGCCATTTATTGGAAAGTCATCACGGTGGACACCTACCTTCTTAATAACGCATCGTTTGGCTTTAAACCTTGTTTCCACCAAGGCTCCCATCACCAGGTGCTGACAAGGATTGTCCATTTTGTATCCCCATAACTGAGCTTGTTTGTTCCCTTCTTTGATAGTATACACCATAATTTTTATCTGCAATATAATTTTATTTATCAGCCTATTATCACGATGAGGTGGCAGTTTCAATTAGAGTGTGAAGGTTAATTGGTAAACATTTCGCGATTCTGAGCGATTTTTTCGGAATTTTGAAAAATCTGAATAGCGATGGGCGGTCCATTATCTGAATTTTTAACTGCCTGTTTTTAATTATAGGATGGATTAGTCACCGATACTAAACTCTAAATGTGTTCCATATTAAGGATGATAGTCTTGTTAGACAGAGTGCATATTATCCTTACAATGAACATCACTTGAAAGTATGCAATACAAATTTTATACTGACGCTCGCTTTGCGAAAAAGGATAGAACATCCCTTTGTAATTCGACTTAATATCAGATAATTTCTTCAGCACGAAGTACGAAGGTAGCTGAATGTCCTGAATATTTTAATACCGTCAAACACCAAATGGGAGGGACTTGGTTGTTTTATATATTGTCCAAATAATTCTAATAATAATAAACTCGTAAGGAACATAGCTAGGTGAAATTCGTGATCAGTATTCATATAATGAGGACTTCACCTCAGACCGTGGAGCTCCAGCTCAAGACTGCGAGAAAACAACAAAGAAAAGCCCAATGGCATAAAGAAATTAGGACAGCCCCATTCCTTGACTTTAAATCCTACAACGTACCCACGATTCCTGTGATGTTTTAGGTATCATGGGCAGTATAGCTAAAACATCTGAATCTAAAGGTAAGTTTGATCATGTAAATAACAGTAAAGATTGGATAAATGATACCTCATCAAACCGAGCTGTGGTATGAAACGTGAAGTTAAAAACAGCTCCATACGATTCACCGTCAGTCGTAAGCGCCGATCGAAACAATGTGACGTTCTTCATCTTCGGACCACGGCAGACCTCGTATTGGTACCATTTTGCAACAAACGGTCCCTGGTATGTAATAAATGTATAGTTTTACATACAGAATTAAAGATGTCGAAAAAGAAGAAAAAGAAAATTTATGTATCTCCATCCTAATTTGACTTCAATGTTTTGTTACTATTATATTTATGCATCTACCCTGTTCATCTCTGCACCAACTTAAGGTTGACTGGGAAAGAATGCCTTTGGCATAAAGTTCGCCTCTATACGATGTATATAGAGTGTATAAATAAATAAATAAAAAGTTTACTCTTGAAGAATAATTGATCTGCTGTACTGCGACAGCCCTACTGATTATAAAAACGATGTTAAATCGCTATTCTATTGCTTTTCACATTTTCAGTAAGATTTTTACATTTAAAATCAATACCAGCCAGTAGGGCCTTTCCCCAATCCTTTTATTAAAAATATAGTATCCACTTGTTATCTGAAATTGTGGATCATACTTACTGAGTTATATTAATAAACTAGATGTTGCCCGCGGCTCCACCCGCCTGGAGGTGATTTTTGTAAGAAAAGGTATGCAATCCATGGAGGCATCTTAAGCTATTACACCTTTCTATATTTTGCTATCCCATAGGAAGCAAGCATTTTTTTCGGGATAAAATGTAGCCTCTGTCATTCAGATCCCTAAACTGCCACTATGCAAAAATCATGTCGACCTCTTGCTCTGTGGAAACTAAACTATTTTTCCGGGACAAAAGTAGCCTATGTGCAATTCCAGACTATAATCTATCTCTGAGCCAAATTTCAACCAGATTCGTCCAGCAGTTGTTGCGTGATTGAGTAACAAACATCCATCCATCCATGCAAACATTCGCATTTATAATAGTAGTAAGAAGTAAGATTATAAGTATAATAAATAATACACTTACATAATTATCCCGATTTGCAGCCGAGAAATCCAGTAAAGTTACATTTCTAAACATAGTGAATAACACGCAGAGGGTCAAAATTATCATGATTGCCCCGAACCGCATGATGCCTAAATGTTTCAACGATTAATGTCTGCATAAGGTTATGATGTGAACACTAATGACTTTTTGATACAGACTTTTAAATGCTATGTATTTATGTTCCCATAGATTAGTAATCAGATTGTAGATAAAGGTAATTATAATATTTTTAGTTGTAATATTGATGAGAAACATTTAGTGCGGCGGGTCAGACCGTCATACGTATATGATACTTTACATGATTATATGAAACATCTAATATGGCGTTGTGACGACAGAAATCACTGATTAAAAGAATTGAGTGCAGTGGGAGTGGATCATCTTTCATGAAACAATCTGAATATTATATTTTTAATTGTTGTACATTTATTTCCTTTCATAAGCTATCCTTTTTGCTTATTATTTCTACAAAATAATTTCGATATTGCATCTGCCAGACATCTCACGATGGCTCATTTTTTTATTTTGTTTAGTTTTTCGTGTTATACTTTTTCTTTTAGGTACGTCTCCTTTATATTTGTTAAAGGAATTAACTTCTATTAAGATATATAGATATTTTATATTTAAATAATTTATGTTTATAATATCGAAATAAATTAATAGATTCGATATGGTACTCAAAGGAATTTTACATAGATTCTTAATCTATTAGTAGATCTAAAGCTGAATATAGAAATCGTTATTGTAGGTAATGGAATGCATTATGAAAGCTCAATTTTTTGCAATAGTTTAATCAAAATGATAAATAGAATTAAACCTAGATTGTTTAATGCGATACATTGATTAGCAGTGTACAGAACAATTAAAAACCATTAAAGTTTCTTCGAGAAGTTGATATAAAACACGAGGCAACCAATGTTGCCAGTTTTAGATACTACTATTGCCTTAAATAAGAAATCTCCGTAAAAAAAAGAATTTCCAAAAAACTCGTGTGCTAGGGAAGTGTAATTGATATATCCGTGGTAAAGGCCCTGAAACAAAAGTTTTAATACAAATATTATTATAGATCGACATGATATTGAGGGGCACAGCTCTTTTCGATCAGAGGAACTTCTCTAATCTTCTAGTTTCTTTTCAACGTAGTATTGAAGATTGCCAAAATCCTAACAAATTAAAAAAATATATATCTCATATATTCACACGTATGATATTCCGATTACTATGACGATGCTGGAAATATTAAAAAATCTTGAGCGGGTCCTAAATTTTTTTCATTGCGCTGATCTTTTGACGGATCTCATGATAAACTCGTGCTGAGCCTGCCAACTATAGGCCCATCTCGGTTACGTCCATACTTTACTAGCGTATGCCACTCACATCTGGAGCGAGGCCGCCGAGAAGCATGGGGAAGCGCTTGCCGTTTCACTTGATATCTCGAAGGCCTTTGACAGAGTGTGGCATGATAGCCTCTTAAGCAGGCTTCCATCATATGGCTTACCCACTGGGTTATGTGCTTGGATATTGGACTTCTTGAGGGAACGATTGATTCGAGTGGTCATTGATGGCTGCTCCTCCGATCTATTGGCTATCAATGCCGGGGTACCTCAGGGGTCCGTACTTTCTGCGACTCTATTCCTGCTGCACATCAATGATCTGCTTAAGCCCGGTACTTTTGGGTACGCTGATAACAGCACAGTGGTAGAAAGTTACATATCTAATGCACGAACCAGTGGAGTGCAAGTCCACGCCCTCAGGGGGGCCTTGGTAGAACGCTTGAACTTGTCCTTAAAGGCAGTCTCCGATTGGGGCGATGCCAACCTGGTCAAGTTTAATGCCACTAAGACCCAGGCTTGTCTATTCTCTGCTAAACGGAGTCCCTTCCAACTGACTCCTACTTTCAGAAATGTGTCCGTACCAATAACTGATAACCTAGAGATTCTGGGCGTAACTTTGTCTCCAACTCTCAGTTTTGGCTCCTACATTGAGCATAAAGCTCAATTGGCTGCCAAGAAGCTGGCTATCCTTGCGAAGGTGAGACGGTACTTCACGCCGGGACAGCTGCTCGATCTGTATCAAACCCAAGTCCGGTCGTGCATGGAGTACTGCTCTCATCTTTGGGATGGATCGGCCAAGTACCAGCTTGAGGCGTTGGAGGCCATCGAAAGACGCGCCAAGAGGCTCATAGGCAACGAATCCATAGTCGAGGCAAGGCTGCAAAGCCTTGAACATCGACGTAAAGTTGCTAGTTTATCGGTATTTTACCGGATACATTTCGGCGAGTGTGCCTTGGAATTACATAATTTAATTCCCCCAACCCCTTTCCATTATCGGTCGACAAGAGACTCGGCGAAGCGTCATCGATACATGGTTGATATTCCACCAGTGCGCACGAAGCGTTTTGCTAGTACATTTATCATGCGCACCGCTAGAGAGTGGAACTCTTTGCCGGAGTCTATATTTCCCGAAAATTATAATCTGGGTATCTTTAAGTCAAGAGTGAATAGGTATCTTCTAGGCAAGCGTGCTCCACCGTAGACCACATCATCACTTTCCATCAGGCGAGATAGTGGTCAAACGCAAGCCTATTTCGCTTTAAAAAATACTAACATTTTCTCATAAGAGACTCGAAAAACAAAAATACTCGATTTTTGGCCACCCTAATTCACACTCAAAACTCTGATCTCACACTTGTATCAAGAACTACGAGGGATTTACGATCCACCCACATTTAAACAAATATTCATGGATCAAACATGACAGCCTCCGTGGCGCACTGGGCAAATAGCTGGCTTGGACATGAAAGCTAGCGGTTTCGATGCACCAAGACAAATTTTTGTTAGATCGACAAATATTTGTTTCAGGTCTTTGAGTTGGGACCGTAGTATCATAGTCCATCTCGTAGTCCATGATTACAGGACTGACATAGTGTGGGATCAGACTGTGTTAGATACTGTTATATGTATAATGGCTCCATTAGGGAATTGAACCCAAAGTCATTAGTTTCATAGCAAACTTATCGCTAACTGCGCCACGGAAGCTGTTCTTGGTAAACTGGATAATATCTTAATACTCGTTGATGTTTTTATTAGGCCACCTATCTCTTATCTCGCTACCCGAGATCGACACCAAATCTGTTGTATGCGAAATCTAAAATAGCAATGAAAAGATAACAAGTCTTTCCAAGTTCAAACAAAGTGCTGTAATGTTATCATATATCGTAGCGTTCAAGATAATAATGACTAACCTTCTTGAAAATGCAGTTCTTGGCTCCAAACTTTGATTCCAGTAAGGCACCAACTACCAAATGCTGACAAGGACTCTCCAACTTATAGTTCCATAATTGAGATTGTTTGATGCCCGCTTTGACATTATATACGGTAATTTTCATCTATGACATAAAGTAATGTACTAAAAGACACAGAAAACTTCCCCTTTAACAGTAAATACTCTAGCGCTGAGTTTGGCTTCAGGATTTCTATCAAAAGTAGCTTTATTAAAACGTCTTACATTATCAAATCGGGTCGTAGAGTAAACCGTGATGTTATAGGTTGCTCCATATACTTTGCCGTCGGTCACGAGTTCCGTCTGCATCATAGTGTCATTCTTCGACTTTGGCCCGCGACATATATTGTAATGGTGCCATCTTGCAGTGAACGGGCCCTGGTGAAAGGCAATATTCTGTAGATTTGTTTTATAGTAAACCTAATGCCATTAGACAGGAATTACATACTGTTCCTCTTTTACTCACATCACTAGGCTTAGTAATACCAATCCTATTATGTACATTGTCTCACTGTTGGGCCTCCTCTACTAATGAAAAAGGTTAGGCCTTACTCCACCACACTGGCCTAATGCAGGTTGGTAAAGTTCATATACCTTTGAACTCTTACTCAGGTATGCATTCGTCACGATGTTTTCCTTCATCATAAACAAGTGATAATTAACAATGAATATACACGTAGCTTCAGAAAGCCAGAGGTGTATCAGATTTGATCTGGTTTCGACCTTGTGACTTTCGTTTCAGTAGAGTGTACTACTCCGTACTAGACTATGACACCCAAATAGGCTATCGCTACTTACATTAGGACTTAATAAAAATACACTTACAAAATTATCCACATCAGCAACAGGAAAGTCCATTGAAACTACGTTTAGAAACATAGTGAATAACACACAAAAAATACCAAATATCATGATGGCCGTACACTGGATGATGCCTAAGTAAATGATTTTATTATTATTGGATATAATGTCTACATTAGTTTATAATGCGAATACTAATGATATTTTAATACAGATTCTTATCAGTAGAACTAATTTAATATCATCCCGCAGTACGCGGATTACTAGGCCCAATTTCGAGCACCAAGCAAACACTGAAAATATATTGACGGTCAGAACATGTGCTTGATATCTCTAAGAAAATGTGCATCACTTATTTATGGTAGGAAATTAATTACTTGTTATAATTTGAAAAAATATTAAATATGAAAAATTTTAACCGTTTATTTTTCCACACACATAAATATAGAAACAAAAATAATGCTATCTAATTTACAATATTTTATGATTTGCTTCAATATGTGCGGTGGTACCAAATGCTATTTTATTATTTATAGCTGTTGCTCGCGGCTCCGCCCCCGTGGAGGTTATTTTCGGTAGCAGAAGTATCAATGCAAGGAGTTGTCTTCTGCACTGAGAGACCTATAGCGATCGTCCTGAATCTCAGGTGTTGTGACTGTCTAGATGGCTAGACAGGCACAACTCCTAACTTAAACTTCTAACACTCCTTATAATACCCCGGGATCACTCCGTAAGTGTCGAAGAAGGCCACCGCGGGGTTTTAGCTGGTAGTGTCTGTTTTTTTTTTTTTTTTGGGGTGGGAACACCCCCCTCTGCTCCCTCTGATATTTAGTCAGAGATTTGTAAACACCTATTTGAATTACATACTTTTATTAAAAGATAATGCTAGATAAAAAACGACTAAGGTGTTCACCAAAAATATTTACAACAAAATTTACTGATTCTAAAAATCTCTAAATATTACAACATTTTTCCGACAACTACACGACACTGTAAAATCGCCTATGTGTATAAAGCAGTCCACAGTCATACGACGCTTTACATGTATACACATAGGTTCGTTAAATATAATACATTTCAAAATAAAATCCTAATATAGCACGTCATTCTCACTTTAAAAACACAGTAAAACACACTCCTTGGCGACTAAGTTCATATTATAACATATAATATTGCATAGTCGCCCTTTTCTATTTATTTCTTTCAATACATTTACGTGCTATATCCCTACAATATCTTAAAAACTTATATCTTATATCACCGGTCTCCAGTATATCGCAAAAGTTATCTTTACAAATTTTGACTTTACATTCCGTTTCAAATTTCATGCGCTGATACAGATATACCGGGCATTCGGTCAACACGTGTACTACGTCCTCCTTTACCTCCGGGTCACAGATGCACGAGGGGCTCTCCTTGCACTTGAAGCGATTCAAGTACTCAGAGAATCCCCCGTGCCCCGTGAACACTTGCGTGAGGACCGGGTCCACAGACATCTTCCTAATTACGCTGTAAGCTCTACTTGCGTCTGGGAAAAACAGCTTCGTAACCGACGCTGTTTCTCCAGCCCTGTAGCGCTCATTCCATTCGCCAATCGACTCCTGACTGATGTATCGCTTGACGAATGAGATGGGGCATCGGTCATAATCGGGCTTCCGCTTCAGCGTAGTGGCTGCAGCCTTTGCGAGTTCGTCTGCGCGCTCATTTCCCACACACCCCACGTGCGCCTTCACCCAAAAGAGGTTAACGGTTTTTCCGCACGTAACGGTCTCACTTAATAAGTTATTAATGCCAAATGCAATGGGATGGAGGGAAACTCCGCTCGCGACCGACTCAAGCGCAGCTCGCGAGTCACAGAAAATGCTGTATTGGCGTTTTTCGTGTCTCAGGGCCATTAGCACCGCCTTTTGCAGAGCCAACAATTCCGCCTGGTAAACGGTACAGAACGATTCCAGCTTTAGTTTGGT
Organism: Laothoe populi; assembly: GCA_905220505.1. Classification (NCBI taxonomy): domain Eukaryota; kingdom Metazoa; phylum Arthropoda; class Insecta; order Lepidoptera; family Sphingidae; genus Laothoe; species Laothoe populi. The sequence continues at coordinate 4,260,937 of HG992161.1, read as the reverse complement.
GGCTTTCGTTTCGGCATCGCCGTCCCATAAGGACACCGATGCACCGACTTGACCACCAATCTTGCTGCCGTCCGTGAACACCTTGACGGTGTTTGCGGCCTGTAGGTTCAGTTCTGCATCGTTCACCACGCATTCGAATTTCAATACTCTGCGTCCAGCTGGATGTTGCAAGTTGGCGAAAGGCACAGGACTTTCCACATCCCGGTCCCCCACCACTCGCCGAGTGTGTCCTTTTTTCACTTCATAAAGAAGCGCCGCTTCTCGGACACGAATGTCTAGCGGAAGGATCCCAGCAAGCAGTAGGGCCGAGTTTAGCGAAACTGTCCTGTAGCCCTTTACCATCTTTTGTGCAAAACCTCGTTGAACCGCTGCAAGCTTCTTTGTGATGCCTATCTTTTTGCTCGCAGGCGCCCATGTACTGACCGCATATAATATCGTAGGTTCAACGACTGCCGTGTACAACGTTTTCACTACCTCAGGTCCCAGCCCCCACTGCACCTTTGCAGCGGTGGCCAACCGTCTGTAGAAGCCTATGGCTTTCCTACAGACTTCCGAAACGTGCGTGTTGAAAGTTAGTTTGTCATCCACAGTCAAGCCCAGTATTTTAATTTCTTTCGACAGGCCTATGTCCGTGCCGCCCATGCGCAGGATTGGTGAGTCGTACTTAAGTCGTCGCGTTACGACCATAGCCTTCGTCTTCTGGGGAGCGAATTTGAGCTTGTTTCTGACTCCCCAATCCTGCACATACGCTAATGCATCGTTGGCCTGTCTCTGTATCTTCAACGTTTCGTCGCCATGAAATACTAAAACAACGTCATCGGCAAAGGCTTGACAATAGTCACCCCGTTTCGCAAGCTCCTTTAGCAATGGGTCGAGGAGCAGGTTCAACATGATGGGCCCACCAATGGATCCTTGAACGCATCCCTTGGTGGTCCCTCTCTCGTGTTCTACCCCGGCGTAGCGAACCCTAACTTTTCGGCTCTCAAAGTAGCTATCCACTATCCGTCGTAGATTTTTCGGACAACCTTCCTCAAACAGTCTGACTCTAATAGCTGGCCACCAGGCACTGTCGAAGGCTCCCTCTATATCCAGTGAGATTACGGTCACAATCCTCTTCTCACTTATACGGTCGCGGATGTAGTTGACCAGGGTATAGAGGGAGTCTTCCGTGCCTCTTTGGGGCATAAAGCCAAACTGTCGAGTACTCATCCTAGGTAGTAGATGCCACTTTACTCTTCCCACCACCATCTTCTCCAGAATCTTTCCCATCACTGGCAACAAGCCTATCGGTCTGTACGACTTAACGTGTGTGTAATCCTCCTTCCCGGGTTTCCGGAGGACTACGACCGTGGCCTCCTTCCAGATGGTCGGGAAGTGGCCCAATTCGAGGCATTTGTTGGCCAGTGATAGGAACAACTCCGGATCCTTAAGGATAGCCTGTTTGCAGATGTCGGACGTTAGACCATCTGCACCGGGGGCTTTTTTGGGGTTAAAGCTGTTCGCCGCCACTAGAAGTTCATCCAGGGTAAATGCCGGGTCCCGATATCCATTATCCATACCGACATTTACGCTATCGGCTTTAACCCTTATCCGCTGATGTTCTGCGTTGTCGTCTTCTACCCGATCCTCAGGGTAGAAGACCTCCGCCAACACCTTTGCTTGGTTTTTCCGTCTTTCTTAAGGGGTAGATCCTCAGCTCTCCGCGTCACTCTTCCGATGGCACGATAGATACCGTCCCAAACGGTCTCCTTGTCTTGTTTTTCGCAGAAAGCCTTCCAGCTGTTATTTTGGGTCTTTTTAACTAGTGTAGTAGTGTCTGGTTGGGTGTACATAAGTAGTAAGAACTAGGTTTGCTGGTGGTAGGATATTAATATCCGCCCGGATAGCGACCACCGTACACAGGGTGAAAAACCCGCCATAGTGGCACACGCAAGTGTGTCGCGTTTCGGGATCAGCCAGTGTACATCCGGTTTTTTGGGGGTCTAGAGTTGGGGTACAATGTTTCGCCATTTTGCGGCCTTCTGAATACTTTGACAATAGACCCTCGACCGCTTCTTCACCTACTTGCCCATGGCGTAGTGTGAAGAAGCAGGCCGGCATGATTGTGTTGAGTAGCGGGGGATAGATCGTCTCTCGCTACTCGATACTCTAATTGTACCGTATTGCACTTACCATCAGGTGAAGTGCGGTGACTTTGCCGTGCTAGGATAAAAAAAAAAACTCCGCCCAGCCGCAGCCCGGATAGCCATCATCCGGGCGAGGTGCTGGGTCGTAAGACCGGCTAGTCCAGCATAACCGTTTCATTCTCATTCCGCTTCACTTGATTACATTTAAAGAATACCTCATAAGTTAACTCCTCACTTCGCCTTTTAAGGGATGATTTGATAAAAACGTTGAAACACGTATTTATATGAAGTAAGAAACAGACATACAAACAACAATATTAGTTTTGCTGCGGAGATATTTTAAAACTGTTATATCTCCTAAGATATTCATTGAAATCAAATGACGTACAGGGCAACTTTGTTCAAAATTAAATACTTGTGATGAATAAAATATTTATTTGGATAAGGATTAATACCATGTTTATAAAAACCCCTTCCCAAATAATGCATTGTTTCAGAACAAATTCGATAATCATTAAAAAGGTTATAGTGAGCCAACCGAAATATATAGACATATGCTATCGCATATTTTTTTTTAGAACTTTTTAAGAGGAATAATTTCGTTGTACATGATTGTTATGTAACTTTAACCGTTAACGCAGCGTACGCAACGGAAGCTCTCAAAAGGAATCAATTTTCCCCGTTTTTGCAACATTTTTCATTGCTGCTCCGCTCCTATTGGTCATAGCGTGATTTTATATAGCCTATGGCGCTCCTCGATAAATGGGCTATCCAACACTAAAAGATTTTTTCAATTCGAACCAGTAGTTCCTGAGATTAGCCCGTTCAAATAAACAAACTCTTCAGCTTTATATAATAGTATATAGATATTAACGGTATCATACTTGATTTTGTGATCAGTAATAATAGTAAATAGTGATGTCTGTATTTAAGTCAGCTATTAAACACACGATAAAATCGTGCGATACCGCTCGGACCTCCTTGGTGTAATAAAATATGAACGTAATGTGCTTCCTGTACTTATGTTCAGATGAAACATTTATTCTATACTAGATTTTGACGACTATAGTAGTTATTTGATCCAAGTCCGATCTACTTTTTGCTTGTTATAAATATTTAGGTTTAAATATACCCAAATAAATTGAAGCAAAGACTAGGTATGCTACTGAAAGTTATTTAACATATTTATAGGTTCTTAGTTCGTTAGTAGATTAGAGCTTAAAATAGAAAGCATTATTGTTAAACATGAGATGTATAAAGAAGGGTCAAAATTTTTCTTAAAATGTGTAATAAAATTGTAATAAAACGAAATTTACGGATTCTATCGCGGTTTATTTTACGTCTGCAGTTGCTGAACATTCAGAGGAAGGCTCCAAGCATTATCTTCGATTTGACAAACCACAAATCCTTGCCAAAGAACACCGATTCCTGCCTAGGATGATTCGCGAGGCTATTGAAATTAAAAAACATCCAAATTTCAATAGAGAAGATGGTTGGAAGCTAGCACCAGCCTGGGATCCAATTATACATTTAATTAAATCGGAACCCAAAAGACCAACTGCCAGACCTCAAGACATTGTGAGCTCTTTCTGCGTAGATCGGACTACAACAAAATAAAAATTAAATATCAACTATATGGAGGGTAGAAACATTGCACTATACTTTCGTGACGACATACAGCTCAGTCTCCCCCGTGACCATGAAGGCTGTAAAGCCTTCGAAACGTCGGGTTAAAAAAGTAAAATAAACCGCGATAGAATCCGTAAATTTCGTTTTATTACAATGTATAATATTCGCGTAAACATAAGAAACCATTATGTGTAATAAAATTTAACATAGATTGTTTATTAGGATTTATTGATTGCCAATGCAAGGAACGATGCAATACCCATTAAACTTCCTTTGAGAAGTTGATGTAAAACATTACACAAAAAATGTTACCAGTTTTAGACAACGTGACTGCCTTAAATAAGAATTCTCCGTAAAAAAACGAATTGCCGAAAAACTCATGTGCCAGGGAAGTGTAATTGATATACCCGTAGTAAAGGCCCTGAAACAAAAGTTTTTAAAACTTACTATTCTACAAGTTTTTTTCTAAAATACCTTCGGTATTTCTAATAAATAGGAACTACCCTAACAATACCATATAGACAAAACTATAGCTCGGACCCCACACGAGTATCAAGAACTTTTCGATCTGAAAAACCCACATTGAAAACAAATATCATGGATCAAACATGACAGCCTCCGTGGCGCACTGGGTAAGCAGCTGGCTGGGTAATGAGAGCCCGTGAACTCAATACATCAACAGTGTTTTTTTGATTGAAAAATATCTGTTTTACTACTCGGAGTTGAGTGACAGTATACCCTCAAAGTTCCCACGTCACAGCTTTGACCTACTGTGGGGTCAGACTGCTAGGTGCAAAGAATGAACTCTTAGTTGCTCGTTTCATAGCAATTAATTAATTGCGCCATGAAAGCTGTTCTTGGTAAAATGGACAATCTATTAATACTCGTATATGTTATTATCAAGGTTGCCATCTGCAACTAAACCTACTATCTGGGATCGACACATGCCCACGTCTGTTCCATGAGAAGGACCAAATCCTTCATGTCTCTTGTACAGTGTTCAAGTTAATATTATCTAACCTTATTCAAGATACAGTTCTTGATCCCGATCTTTGACTCCAGCAAGGTGCCTATCACCAAATGCTGACAAGGGTTCTCGAACTTATAGGTCCATAATTGAGATTGTTTGACGCCCGCTTTAACAGTGTACACGGAAATTTTGATCTGCAATATAAATTCATGCCTGTATTTTTGAAGGAGTCGGAACTGATGCATTAGTATTTTACGATCTCTCATTTTATTTCACTCATTACGCTGCCGGCCAGTCTACTCCCAATTTTAGACAAGTTCCAATCCCGGGCAACTGATAAACTGTATTACTCGAACTAGGAGTTGAATCCTAAATGTCACGGCTCTACTACCCTAATAGAACAGTAAGGCGATACCTGAAAAGTTCAAGATGCCTTCTCAATTCATACGTTTAAACAGAGAAGCCATCTTTGATCATTTTTGAAACATAACACTATAAGTCCCAGGATTAGCTCAGGTGGAACGAAATCGGTGAAGCTACTAAACTAAAATACATATACACTCACGCCTGTAATCCCCGAAGGGGTAGGCAAAGGCGTAACCGAATGTCGGCGAAAAGTGGGTGTACTACCCACTTTTCGCCGAATTTCGGTCTCATGATGTGATAGGGGGCGAGCCTATCGCCATACTGGGCACAGGTTCCTGACTCAGGGCTAATACTGAGAATTTCTAAATAGAAAAATAACCTCAAGTCACTCAAAGCAGCCTACAACCGTGCTGCCAGGGTCTGCAAGAGGGCGTATGTTAAAGCGGATGCCCAGTGCGTCTCCAAGATTGGATGTGCTTTGGCCGATAACCCAACAAGCAGTCGTGCTTATTGGAGCTTGGGTAAGGCCGTCCAATCTAATTTCTGTCGCCCTTCGCTGCCACCGCTGAGATATTGAAATGGAACACTAGCCCATAGCTCGCAGGAGAAGGCCGATTTATTGGCAGACCTCTTCGCGGCTAATTCGAGACTCGAGGACTGCGATGCTCATTTACCACCTACGCTGCCCGGTTGCGGTCACACAATGCCTGATATCCGTATCAGGCATTGCGATGTGCGGCTTGAGCTGCAGTCTCTCGACGTCCGGAAGGCTGGTGGTCCTGATGGTATCCCAGCGCTTGTACTTAAAAAGTGTGCAGCGGAGTTGTCTCCTGTACTGAGGCGCCTATACCGATCGTCCTACCTCTCAGGTATTGTGCCTGAATCTTGGAGGGAGGCTAATGCGCAGCCGATCCCCAAAAAGGGTGATCGGTCAGACCCTAACAATTATCGCCCAATCGCCATAACCTCAGTGATGTGTAAATTCATGGACCGACTGATAAACAGCCAATTAGTTCGCTACCTAGAGGATCACTCGTTAATCAATGAACGCCAATACGGGTTCCGTCATAACTGATCAACGGGTGATCTTCTAGCATTCATATTACATCACTGGGGGGAGGCGATTGACAAGCATGGCGAGGCTCTGGCTGTGAGTCTCGACATAGCCAAGGCATTTATTAGGGTCTGGCATCGTGGCCTTCTCTCCAAGCTCCCGGCATACGGTCTGCCCGACAACCTGTGCAAGTGGATTTCCGGCTTTCTGCATGATCGTAGAATGCGTGTCCTCGTTGATGAACACGCTTCGCAGCTCATTTCAGTAAATGCCGGAGTACCACAGGGTTCTGTGATTTCGCCCACCTTGTTTCTTCTGCAAATCAATGATATGTTGTCGCTTGGCAACATTCATTGCTATGCAGACGACGGTTCATGGGCGTTATAGCAGCAAGCCTCCTGGTTGCCGGGCGGATACTGAGAGGAGACGCGAGGATCTTGTCATTGAGCTCAACCAGACATTGGATCTCATCTCATCATGGGGTACCAGGAATCGGGTTGAGTTTAATGCCAAGAAAACCCAGGTGTGTGCGTTCTCGTGCAAGAAGTCTCCGTTTTCTCCCATCCCCGTTCTTCAGGGTGTTCCACTCGCAATGCGGAATGACCTTAGTGTCCTAGGTATGGATATCCGCTGCGATAATCCAAGAAGTTACATCGACGGCGTGATATCCGCCACTTCACGCAGGGTCGGAATCCTGAACAGGGTGCGGCGGTTTTTCACACCCGGTCAGCTCTACCGCTTATATAATACGCAGGTGCGGCCGGAAATGGGATACTGCTCGCACCTCTGGGACGGTTCTGCAAGGTACCTTCTCGATGCCTTGGATGGGTTGCAGCGGCGGGCCATCCGCATTGTGTATGATGCAGACGTGAGTAACAGCCTGAAGCCGCTACAGCTGCGTAGGGATATTTTCTCGCTTAGCGTGTTCTACCGTCTGTATCATGGCGAATGCTCTGAAGAATTGTTTGATCTTATCCCATCCTCTCCCTTCCATACCAGAACCACGCGTACTGGCTTGCGGAGTCACAGCTTCGTGGTGTCTACTACCCCGGCCCGAACCAAGAGGTTCGCAAATTTGTATTTTTGCCGCACCATCAAGCTGTGGAACAGTTTGCCAGTTACCGTGTTCCCTCCGTCCTATGATCCTGGGTCCTTTAGGCGTAATGTGAAGAAGCTCAACAGCAGTCCGGCATGATTATGTTTAGTAGCGGGGGACTGTCTCTCGCTACTTGATACTCTATCTGGACGGCACTGCGCTTACCATCAGGTGCAGTGTGGTCACATTGCTGCGCCAGAATAAAAAAAAACACAATATCACTTTACACGACCCGGGGATCGAACCCGAGACCTCAGCACAGCAATCGTTACGCATGCGCAATTACAACTGCGCCACCGAGGCAGTCAGTAAACTAAAATATTATCCGAATATCAAGTCGAATATGAAGTCGGTTAAAAATTACCTACCTACCTGCAACCTCTGTCAAAAATGATGCACGATAGGAGTCATGACGTCACCACTCAGAATTACCGTTGCGCTGTAGTCTAGCATGGGAGACAGTGATATGTTCCTGATGAGTTGGCACGGCAAAGTGACCACACTGCACCTGATGGTAAGCTCAGTACCGTCAAATTAGAGTAGCGAGAGACAATTTATGCCACGCTACTTAACACAATCGTGCTTCTTCACATGGGCAAGAAACGGTCAAGGGTCTAATATGATAGTACCCAAAAGGCTGCAAAACGGCCAAACATCGTTCACCAACTTTAGACCCCCGACAAAAACTGGATGTACACTGGCTGGAACGTGACACAATTGCGTGTGCCTCTATGGTGGGTTTTACATCCTGTGTACGGTGGTCGCTGTTCAGGCGGATATGAATATCCTATCACAATTCTTGGATGCATATCAAATATAATATAAAATTAAACACAATAAACTACTCTATTTATGAGAAATGCTCTACCTACTGAGTTCAATACTGGTATCGAATCTCGGGAAATCCTGGGATTTCTCTACCGAAAGTCGATAAAAAGAAATTTCTTACAGTATCAATTTGGACAGTTGTATAAGCAGTGACGTTAAAAGTGGCTCCGTATGATTCGCCATCGGTCATGAGTTCCGTCTGAAACAATGTGTCATTCTTCGATTTCGGTCCGCGGCATATTTTGTGGTGGTGCCATCTTGCAGAAAATGGTCCCTGATGAAAATGACTTGGTTATATGTGTAGGATGCTATTATGCAAAGAAGAACTCTTGATATATGGAATAGTAGTATAAAGGCTATTTATTCATGACAACAATGGTCTTGGCAATTTGGATCCTTATAAAATTAAGCTTTGTAAATGTTAAACCTTGCGATAGATATATATATATATATATCGTAGCGGTGATTCTATTTTATTTTTAAATAAGGTTTTTTTATTTAGGTATTGCTATATTTATTTTATTGCAAAAATGATTTGTTGATATAACCATTCCTAGTAATTTAATTTTTTTTTATGTAGCGGTTCTATAGAGTTTTTGATAGAAATGTCAATTTCTTTTATAGGTAAAGGATCAGTAGGTGGCTTCGTTTTGCGGTATGACCCTTAAGCGAGTAAAAAGCTCCCTGTAGATTTTTTTATCGTCAACCCCAATCCCATCCCATTTTAATTTCATACTGTTTCTATTTTACCCACACAACTAAAAGTCAGAGGTGTATGCCATATAGGATGATTTTGAACCTGCAACTTTCGCTCCGACAGTCCATGTAACACCCAACTAGGCTATCGCTATTTACACTAGGACTTAATAAAAATACACTTACAAAGTTATCCCCACCAGCAACAGGGAAGTCAGGTGAAACTATATTTAGAAAAAGAATGAATAACGCACAAAGAGTACCGAATATCATGATAGCAGTACACTGGATGATGCCTAAGTAAATGATTTTATTAATAGTGGATATAATATCTACATTTGAATACTAATGATATTTTAATGTAGATTCTTATCAGAAGTAAGTACATACATAAATATACACTCACGCCTGTAATCCCCGAAGGGTTAGGCAGAGGTGTAACCAGTACAACGACTTTTCGCCGAATTTCGGTCCCATAATATGATAGGGGGCGCGCCCATCGCTATACCAGGCATAGGCTCCAGACTTAGGGCTAAAGGTCACAGCTTATTAGGGCCACCCGGCATCCGACCCGCACCGCCTGTTCGATTCCCACACCGAGACAAATGTTTGTGTGACAGACAGATATTCATTTCGGTCTGGGTGTTGTGAAAACGTTTCCAGGACTACGGAGTCCTTGGTAGTTTTCAATACCCATACAAGTTTTACTTAGTGTGGGGTCAGAACTATGTGTGTGACTTTTGGGTGTATTATTTAATAACTCATATTTATGGAAGGAAAATAAACGGCAATGTAACCTAACAGCTCCCATTATTATAAAGAAGCTTTTGCCCGCGGCTTCGCTTGCGTGGTAGTTATTTTTGTAAGAAGAGGTATAAAATCCATGGACACATTTTAAGTTGTAACATCTTTATATATTTTGTTATCCCGTGCATTTTCCGGGATAAGAAGAAGCCTATGTTATTCTCAGACCCCTTAACTAAAACTTAGAAACAAAAAAAACAAAATACATACAAACAGAGTTACATCGCATTTATAGTATTATTATGGATGGAAGTATAAAATTTAATAAGTAAAAAAACTGAGGAATAAATATATAAATTATAACTTTTTTAATACCTAAAAACAAAACTGCCTTCAAAAAACCCAGGCACAACTAATATATATAATCTATCTCTGTCAAATTTCAAACAGATCCGTCCAGCCGTTCTGGCGTGATTGAGTAACAAACATCCGTCCATACATCCAAACATTCGCATTTACAATAGTAGTAAGATGTCCAGACAAAACGTGTGATTTATTCTAGATTTTAGTTTTGCCGCTAAGAATTTTCTCCTATAGTATTTGTCAGGAGTGTGATATTTTTCTGCATTTTTCATACATGTAAATATTTATTTTAATAGGCTCACTGTCTATCACATTATGGGGCCGTAATAAAATCTGCGAAAAGTGTACTGGTTACACCTCTGCCTACCCCATCGGGGGTTACAGGCGTGTATGTATATATGTATTATTTTGATAAATCATGTACCCACATGTAGCTATTTAATTTTGCGCATGTGATGCTCCTGGTGTTGCAAGCGTCCATAGGCTACGGTAACCGCCTACCATCATTCGCGGTCCACCGCCGTAAGCTTGTTGCTACCATCTTGGTATAAAAAAGGTAAGTTTAAATTACCCAAATAACTTGACTCAAAGAAATTAATTAGATATAGACTTTTAGTTCTTTAATAGACCTGAATATATAAAGTGTTATTGTTGGATATGAAGTAAATGATGTGTCACATTTGTTCAAATTATAATAAATTTAAAACAGGATTGTTTATTAGAATTTATTCATTAACAAAGCATAGGATGGTGCAAAAACCATTAAACTTCCTTCGAGAAGTTGGTATAAATCATGATACAAGCAATGTTACCAGTTTTAGACAATACTACTGCTTTAAATAAGAATTCTCCGTAAAAAAATGACTTGCCGAAAAACTCGTGTGCCAGGGCAATGTAATTGATATACCCGTAGTAAAGGCCCTGAAACAAAAGTAAAACAAAACAAATAAAATATCCATACTAATACTATAAATGCGAAAGTAACTCTGTTTGTTACCTTTTCACGACTAAACGGCCAACCAGATTGTGATGAAATTGGCAAGGAGCTAGAATATATCGTTGAGAAGTATATATTCTAGCTCCTTGCCAAGGACATAGGCTATCTTTTTTCTCAAAAAACAACCTTGAAAGGGGTCAAATAGGAGTTCAAAATTTGTATGGGAAGTCCATAATTCCTTGACCTAGGGATCTGGAAATTCATATTTAGTCTTTTGGTAGGAAATAAAGAAATACATGTTTCACATTTTTTTTTCAAAATCATCCCTAGGGTGTAAAATAGGGGATGAAAGTTTGTATGAAATCCTTCATCTTTTAAGTTAAACGCATGAAAATTAGTATTTTGTATAATATACTTTTTCTCCCAAACATGACCTCCACGCGGGCGGAGCCGCGAGCAATAGCTAGTAATAAATAAATCGTCTTATATAAGATAACACTCAAAATAGTTTTTAGCGATATGGTATTCAAAATGGGCACAGTGCGTTCTATTAGATCAGGGAAACTCAGCTACTCTTCTAGTCTCTTTAACCTAACACCAATGGTTCTCAAGGTTCGAACAAATTATATAGATTATCGCCGTCACACACAAAACTCCGACTCTACACTTACTAGTGTGGGGTCAAGAATTACGAAGGATTAACGATCTACAACACCCACATTTGAAAAACATATTCACGGATCATAAATTACAATCTCCGCGGCTCACTGGGCAAGTAGCTGGCTGGGCACTGAAAGCCGCCGGGTTCCATTCACTAAGATAAATATTTGTGTTAGGTCTGGGGGTTTTGGGACTGTAGTCCTTAGAAATTCTTGATACCCACGACACATGTGTTAAAACGTGTCGTTGCTTGATCCTTGACTCCTAGATTGGCTAGATTGACATGACCTACTAGATCTTGGTATAATGGACAATATTCTCCTATTCGTTGTTGTTATTACCAGTGTTACGTTCCACTAAAACTACTATCTTATATCGACACAGTATGCCCAATTCTCTTCCATAAGAAGGCCAAAATAGCAATGGAATTATAACCAAATCCTTGTTATCTCTTGTAGTGTGTAGTGTTAATGATAATATTGTCTAACCTTCTTAAAGACACAGTTCTTGATCCCAAACTTTGACTCCAGTAAGGCACCTATCACCAAATGCTGACAAGGGTTCTCCAACTTATAAGTCCATAATTGAGATTGTTTGTTGCCCGCTTTAACAGTGTACACGTAAATTTTGACCTGAAATATAAAAACATGCCTGTATTCCTGAAGGAGTGGGAAGTGATGTGTGAACTAGTTCATCTACGGTCCTAATTTTTTCACTATTTATGATAGCGAGTCTACTTGCAAGTTCAGACAAGTTCCAATCCCGGACAACTGATGCATTGAATTGCTCGAACTATATATTGAACCTTTTTTTTAATGCCTCGATAGGCAGACGAGCAGACGGGCCACCTGATGGTAAGTAGTCACCGCCGCCCATAGACTTCTGCAATGCCAGGGCACAGCAAAGCCGCTGCCTACCGTTACCTACCGAACCTCACATGTTTCCGCGCCTACCCTGCTATAACAATAAGGCGGTACCAGCAAAGTTCTAGATGGTTCGTCAATTCAAAGGTTTGAATTATGGATGGAAGAGTCACGACGTCACCACTCAGAATGACTATTAGTTACGCCATAGTGAGATAATGAACTGATAACAGGAGTTATCATATCATATCGATATCATAAAGTTTCTTACATAGTCAATTTGGACTGTGTTATACACCGTGATGTTAAAAGTGCCTCCGTATAATTCGCCGTCAGTGACCAGTTCTGATAGAAACAATGTGTCATTTTTCGACTTCGGTCCGCGACATGTTTTCTGATGGTGCCATCTTGCAGAAAATGGTCCCTGAAAATGACTTGGTAATTTAGGTAGGATGGTATTATGCAAAGAAGAACAAGAAAGCGATATGCTTTCGAATCTCGGTGATATTTTCCTAATTTCCTTAAATAATAAAATAGTTATCACTTTATTAGTCATTAAGTTGAGCAAGATCTTGGAAAAGCTTAACTGTAAGTTATATTCTACAAACCATAGTAAAACGATTTGAATTATTTGAAATTTTTCACATTTTAGTCTAGTAATACCATCTGGATTGTGTTTTGCTACGATCTTACGAACTACGACTTTCGAACCTGCGACTCTCGCCTCGACAGTCCATATAAAAACTAAGCTATCGCTCCTTACACTAGGACTTAATAAAAATACACTTACAAAGTTATCCACACCAGCAACAGGGAAGTCCAGTGAAACTACATTTCGAAATAGAATGAATAACACACAAAGAGTACCGAATATCATGATTGCAGTACACTGGATGATGCCTAAGTAAATGGTTTTATTAATGTACATAATATCTACATTTGATTATGATGCGAATATTAATGATATTTTAATATAGATATCAAAAGTAGATATGTAGGGTAGTTTCATACAGTCGCGAAGTACTTCGCGGAGTACTATATTAACCTCTCATGCATTACAAGGACACCGGTGTTTGGAAAAAGGTAATAAGTAGTGAGTAAAAATAAAATCCAAAATCAAATTTATTTCCATAATGATAGCGTTACAACATTTTTGTCCGTTAGCCGGCTACCGAATGATTCATGACTGGTTTTTAATATATTTACGATCGGATTAGTATATATTTTTGGCATTAATAATTATCTCCATCCAATAAATTATAAAATCTGCCACGATAACCACTAATGAGGATAACATCAAAATCTTTATTGATCATGTAGACAGTATAAAAGGTGGTATAAGTAAAATGCACTTATAACAGGTGAAAACATATAAGGAAATTCATCATACGGAATAAATAATTATGGTTAAAGGCGTGGGGACTTGGAAACCTCCATCAAAGGCTGGTAGGCAACGACGAGGACAGGACTGGAAAAGGAGAAAAGAGGACGACGAGAAAATGAAACGAATCGTGGTCTTCGGTAAAGGAATCGACGGATGATCAGGAGAAGGGGCATGAATGGGAGGGAGAAATCGAAAGGAAACTGGACGTATTTGGAAGGAAAGGGTGACCTTAGGTTAGCTAACCTTTTTTTTTGTTGTCGCGGGGAACGCGTTTTATTACTGCCGCCCGCTCCGGGGGGAAGCGGAATAAGAATAAAACGGGTATGCTGGACTAGCCGGTCTTACGACCCAGCATCCCCCTCGCCCGGATGATGGCTATCCGTGCTGCGGCTGGGTAGTCCGTACCCCCTATGTACACCTCACCCGACACTACCAGCTAAAACCCTGCGGCCTTCTTCGGCGCTTACGGTGCGATCCCGAGGTATTCTAAGGAGTTAGATTAGCTAACCTACCATATTTATACCATACCATACCATCTTTGAGTATTTAACTATACTCTAAGCATACCATGTATCATATTTGCTAGTAATGTTTACTGCTTATTATTAATAACCACTTCGATACAACAGGTCATGTTCGGTTGTCCTATGATAACGCCATAATCAAATATACATATACACTCACGCCTGTATCCCGTGGGGGTAGGTAGAGACTATTTTGTGCCACAAGCCATGCTGACACACTTCTTCCTCATTCATCTTCTCATACATATCCGACGGATGGAAGTAGTCCTGATTTGACAATCAAATGTATAAAAATTATAATATATAAACAAGAAAAAGTAATAAAAAAAATTACAAATTATTTTTTCGTATAAGTCAGATTTCATAAAGAGGAAATAGCGCGATAACGATCGGTACCTCTTAGGTAATACAATATGTAAACAGCCGTATTCAGATAAAACGTTTAATTTATGCTAGTTTTTTTTTTGTTTTGCTATCATGATTTTGACTAATATCGTGGTTATTTGGCCGGTGTCAGAATTTCTATCTGCATATTGGGATGCGAGAATACGATTTATCGGATCGGATTACCCATAAAGCTTTTAAAATCGGACCGTGAAACACCTTATCATTATTATTATTGGATGGTTGCCTCGGTGGCGTAGTTGTTATTGCGTACACTGTACAACCGTTGTGCTGAGATATTATTTTTTTTTATCATGAAACACTCATTATCAGCCGCGAGTACCCAAGATTGCAAGCGTGAGTCCGTAAGTATGTATTATAAGAACTTAAACTTTTTTTTATCTTAGTAAACAGGTGTGGTCTAACATTATTTTTGAGCGTAGTTAGATACGGTAGTAAGCGGATACAAGAGGCGTTTCAAGCTGTGGTCAGGGCATTTTTTTGCCAATCAAAGCTTCTGAGGTCTATATAGACACATTTAATTTTATGACTTGTTTACAGATCCCATATGATTTACACATCCTATAAATTATATTGAACCATATCGCATGTCTTTGTTAGTTACTTGTCTATCAATTCATAAATAATAACAAAACAATATTTACTGTTTTTGCAATTGAATCAAGACACATTAAATAATACAAAGAGAGAAAAAAAATATTATATAAATACAATACATAAATAAATAATTAATTCAATATGACAATAAAAAGTAACTAAATCAAATAAAGTAAAATAGTTTATTTCTCAGCACTTAAAAACTATTACAAAAAACAGAGGTGTAATTATACATTTGTGGTGATTATTACTATTCGGTGTACTAGATAAAATCATAGAAAAATAAAAATTTACCACAGAAAAAAAACAGACCACACACAATATTTCTATTACAAAGAACATGCGTCATGTCACTATAATAAATTAATTCTTAGTCATTAACTTTTCTCGAAAATACAGGGTTGTAAAAGAGACAAGCAATGTTCCCTTTCTTGGATGAAACAAGCAATTTAAAAACAAATTCACCGTAGAAGAACGAGTTTCCCAAATACTTGTATGTACAGTCTGTGAAGTTGATCACCCAGAAGTAGTTTCCCTGCGAAAAGATAAGGGTTGTTATGTATAATGAAAGTATGAATGTATTAATAACAGCGATAGCCTAGTTGGTTGCGCTACGGACTGTCAAGACGAAAGTCATATGCTCGAAACCCAAATGGCATACACCTCTGGCTTTTCCAAAGTTACGTGTGTATTCATTGTTAATTATCGCTTGCTTTCACGGTGAAGGAAAACATCGTGAGGAAACCTGCATACCTGAGAATTCTCATAAGAATTTCAAAAGTATATGAGGTTTACCAACAAGATTAGGCCAGCGTGGTAGACTAAGGCCTAACCCCTCTCACTAGTAGAGGAAGCCCGTGACCAGCAGTGGGACAATGTTTAATACAGGGCTAGTATTATTATTATAAATGTAATTAAGTCTTCGGTCCAAAAACAATGTCCAAATAATCTGTCTCATCAATGACATTAACTCCTTAACAAGGGATAGCAAAGAGCTTCTAGTCTTTTTGTTATTTTTACACAAAATAGAATATGGATGTTGATAAGTTGGTACAATTCCGAAGAATCAACAAGATCTAATAGGAAATGTGGTCGTACAGTACCCAGACCTGACACAAATAGTTATGGATCACACAAACTGACACACATTTGTCTCGGTGCAGGGATTGAACCCGGAGCCTTTCGTTGCTGAGTTTACTCGATCGCTGCGCCACGGAGGCTGTTCGTGACGTGTGTTATGGGTTACGGCTTTATATCAACAGCTATAGAGCAGCTCTGTTCGAATACTATAACTAGAAAAAGCCCTTTAACAAATGTATCCGACTTCGTTGCACAAAAATTACATCTACAATTGATATTACACTTTACACCTTAAATTTGACCGTTTCGAATAAATAAAAGCCGTCCCGAGCCTATCGCTGGAACGTAATTAAGCTGATCGTGTATAATATGTATTTAATATATTATTTTCAGCACATTAATTACCTTAATTACCCACTGCTATTCGGGTAATTACTTAGATTTATAATTACATGAATTTGTTCAGGATTTTGCTTATTTATCCTTTATAGCATTTGATATTCGTTTTGGTTCTTGTTAAACACCTATTTTCGGATGTAGTCTATCTTCATTTCCAATTTAAATTAAAACGATTGAATCTAACTGTATTAATGTATACAAACAAACGAGCCTGCGTCCTAATATATTAGTATTGCCATTGCATGATTAATTAGCTTTGATTACATTTGGAGCGCACGTACCATAACATTTTGCTGAGAATTCACTGTATTAATTATGAGTAGGTAACTAACATCCGTCATATCATTAAACTGACTGAGTATGACAGTTCAAATATTATTTATTTGATATTTGGATCCTATATCCGACATGCTTTCATGTTTGAAGTGTTTTATTAATCAGACCTGGAGTCCAACAACTAGACTGACAACCTGAAATATATTTTTGTCGGGGGTATTTAGTTGGGGTACGATTTTTGGCCTTTCTGCGGCCTTCTGAATACTCTGGCACGAGACTCTCGACTCCTTCTTCACCTTCTTACCCATACCGTAGTGTGAGGAAGCAGGCTGGCATGATTGTGTTGAGTAGCGGGGAATATATCGTCTCTCTACTCGATACTTTAATTGGACCGCACTGCGCTTACCATTAGGTGCAGTGTGGTCAATTTGCCGTGCCAGGATAAAAAAAAAACACATACAAAAATTTCCATGCGAACGAAGTCGCGGGCAACAGTTATTATGAAATATTTCAAAAAAAAATATGTGTAACTGGCTTTCTGATTTGATTATTTTTCCATAAATGACCAACATGAATGAATCGAATGCTAATATAATGCAAAAAACAAACCTTTTTAAACACACAACCACTGACTCCGAGGTCTTCTTCCAAAATCTCAGCTATCGCGTAATGTTGACACGGTTTATCCACTCTATAGTTCCAAAGAAGTTTTTTATGGCCTTCTCTAACACTGTAAACAGACATTTTTACCTGGAAATAAAATGAAATCCTTATCAAAACATAACTTATATTTGTAAATGTGAAGTAAAAAGATTTTTTTTTAATAATAAATAAATTTAAATTTAGAAACCCACTTCAAAAACGACTATGTATCAGTAATTTTGACAGCCTCCGTGGCGCAGTTGGCGAGTAGCCGGCTGTGAAACGAGAGGCCGTGGGTTCGATTTCCACACCTGGACAAATGTTTGTGAGACAGACAGACATTTGTGTCCGGGGCTGGGTATTGTGAGACTGAAAGTATCTCGTGGTCCTTGATACCCACAACACAAGACTGGTATTTTAATGTGGGATCCGAGCTATGTGTGTGAATGTTGGGTGTTAGTATTATTTTTCATTTACATGAAAGGTAGCAGGGTTATTTTTGGAATCAGTGGAATTTCAGTACAACAGCATAAGTCCCGTTCACCATTCACGATGAATGGTGGTGATTAACTGGTGAGTCGAACTGAAGGAGCTTGTACGATAGTCGACGAGCAACAATCCAGGCAATTTGTTTTATATATTTATGTTGTCTAAATAGAACGCCAGTACTCGAAGCAGTTATAACGTTCAGGATATATCAGAGCATACTGATCACTAATATAAAAAAGTCTTAACGGTCGGCAGGATTTTACTGGCCTGAAGTGCATGGATAGACACTATAGCTCATCCTAGAACACTATGATTTTTCACCATGTCTACGTTCGTTATCTGCATTCAAATATATACCAGGAACCATCCCACTAGCAAAGGCTTTGATATTTACAGCTACGTGTATCAATGATACATCATTTAAACTTACGCCTATATGCCGGGTAGGCATAGGTGCAACGACTGCAGTGCGGTTCTTATAACTTTCCCTCAATATCAAGCACCAATTCCAACATCAAAGCAAGTGTGATTTATCGACACTCAAATAGAGTCCAAGACCTCATCGGTTCCTTACCCTTTGTTCGCTAATAGATCAAAGAGGTGATATATAGTGTTACTCGACTGTTTCTCACAGATAAGACCTTAATACTATTTTTACTAGTCTGTACTGACCTGATCGATGCTAGCCAAACTAAAAAAGCTGAAATTCATTACACCCTTATAAGTGTTGTTTTCTACGAGCAGATACGTGGAATAATTGGCCAGGTTTACGGCTTTTGGCGCCTCACATGCCCCGTAATCGTTCCATTTCGCTACAAACGGTCCCTGAAATTGAATAATCTAACATGGTTGTTCTTGATTTGTTCCTGTGTATGTAGTGTTTTTTGGTATCTTTATCAATATATAATATTTTTAATAATGAGATCAGTTAAATAACAAATTACACTCAACAGTCACCCACATATAGTCCTCAACCCACACTAAATTTCCTTAATGCTTTTTTTATAGCCTAGTCCGACATACGAGCCAGTGGGTCACCTGATGTTAAGTGATCTCCACTGCCCATGAACATCCACAATACCGAAAGTGTAATGTATGCGCTGTCGGCCTTAAACGACAGGAATAGGGATTAGGGAAGGGAAGGAGGAATCTGGGCCTCCGGATATCTCACTTACCATACGAAACGCGACAGTAAACTGTCACTTTACGTTGGTTTTCTGTGAGACAGTGGTACTACCCTGGTCGAGCCGGCCAATTCATGCTGTAGATTAATATGTCTACAGCGTGGCTCTACCACCAAATTAGTTATCAAAAGCTGTTAATATCGGTTATGTATTAAAGTTTGATGATGAATATCTTTTAAACGCTGAACTAGGCATAACAGGCTATTTTTGAAGAGCATTTAATTGTAATCCTTGTTTGTTAACGAGTTATAAAATTCATAAACAAAAAAATAATTTGTCTTAAAACAATCAAACTTCAATATTTTTTAAAAGGTGATATTTACGATAAAAATGTAGGTACCCTTTTTGTAGAACGTTCTATTTCCTACAAAATGGTATATAAAATTTTGCTCTACGATCAATAAATGAGTGATATTTTTTTCTGTTGGACTCAAGAAAAAATCGAAAACTGCGAAGGACCTTCGTGTTAATATTAAAAGCTAATTTTTGGTGAGAATTTTCTAGAGGTGTCTAGCAACCATTTTTCAATATCACAAATATTTTTTTTTTAGTGTATGTTCTATTTGTTGTATTAGTCTAGATAAAACTGCATTGCGTTTCGTTTTCCATAGTCGAACATGGTCAGTATCCCAATGAGCCATCTCACCAGGGTTGTATCACTGCTCCATAAAAAAAATTATGAATGATAGCCCTGTATAAATTACCTGCCCGATAGCTGTTACAAAGTGAAAGATACTGTCACGTTAACGTGAACTATTAATTTAATTAAAAATTTAAATAAAGAACGCTGAGCAGTTAGTGCGCTGCGTCGATACGACGGCAAGACTACCGAGAGGCTGTGAGTAAGCTTTCTAGGTGCTAATGTAAATAAGCAGTCTCAATGGTTTCTTATATTTACGCGAATATTACACAATTTTTTTTTTAATTCATAAAAAGTATGTACGAATTCGAGTACGAATCGGTCCAACAGTCTTCGAGTAATCGGGGAGCATACATAAAAAAAGATTCCGACGAATTGAGAACCTCCTCCTTTTTTGAAGTCGGTTAATAAATAACCACTCAGAAAAAAAACCCCGACCTAGAGAATTTAACTTATCCCAAAAAGGTATGTTATTATTCTGCTTTTAGTTGTAAAAAAAATATTAATAGTTATATATACATAAATTGTAACATGTTTTACTACTATTCGAAATTTTATTTCTTATGCTCAACGTAACAACACTTACATAATTATCCGAGGTTTTTGCGAATATATTGTCTCCTGTTACTAATCGATAGCAACACATAAAAATTAAAATACTAAAATAAGACGACATATTGGTCACAAAATTTGGGAAGAGTGAATCTATTAACCTTCGCAGTAATGCATTTTTAATGTCATTACATCCGCCATTATAAATAGTATATTGTTAGTATTTTTTAACTGGTGCCTGAAATGAGTGCTTATCGTTTAATTGGCTAGTTGTTTTTAGCTTATTATATCTATGTGAAAACAATATTAATAAATGAATAAAATAAATATCACTCAACAGTCACACACATAGCCCCGACACTAAGATACGAGTCTAGATTATATGTGCACTGTTCATACAACCCCCAATGTGATTACCAATGTTTTTCTAATACTAGGAATTCAATATCTCTGGTTATCCCACCTTGGATTTGAACCTACAATCTCAATTGTTTGAGAGTTTAATACTTTAGATCGAGAGAACCTCTAGATCGTAGAGGTCGTCAATAGAATAAAGCTTAGATACCATTTTAAAGAACAGTCCTTACAAATGAGATCATTAAGCTGTACAGCAAATAAATGGCCACGCCATAAATTACGCTTGACCATAACTGATTTAGATTAGGTAATTGCATCTCAATGATGTACTGCGGCGATATCAGCTATTATGTGGTGCCTACCACTGGATTCTATCAACTTAATACAATTACCATTTTTTTGTATCTTAATCAACGTTGGTTGCTCTATATGTTTATTTGATTACCGCTTAATGTTAAAATTACTAAAGAAAATATAAAAAAACTATATTTTATTAAAAGTCTGTATTAATGGCTATTTTCAGCAGTAGAGTATTTTCACAGGAGAGAATGATCATATGACGAGATCCATGAGATGTGAAATTACTTTTTAAATAAAAATAAAACCGCCTTCAAAAAAACCCGGACACAACTAAAAAGAAAAAAATAATTGGTTACATTTACATCAATTAATAACATACAATATAAATCAATTATTTGGAGTCGGTGCCAGCCAAAACATGAAAAAAACAGAATAATCAGGCATACAAAAAAATATAAAATATAACCCTACATGGCGACCCTGCCAGGGTCGCCATGTAGGGTTGATAGAGGAGATGAATAAAACGATACCAATGCTGAATACAAACTGCGATGTTTTATTATACATCAAATGGTTAAATAGACAATATTGGTTACAAAGATTATTATATGTAGAGGGGACATCACAAAACAACAACACTTTAGATGACATACAAATTAAAAACACAAGGAGTAATACAACAAAAAAAAATATTATAGACCCTAAGTACACCGGCGTCTCCTCAATTTGGAACATGTGTGTCTAAAGTATGACCAAAAAGGTCATAGGCTCAGCATTTGCCAGATAGTAAAGTACTGCCTGGCGCTAGTATTCTGCCTAGGACTAATGCCTAAAACATTTACTAGAACACCCCTTTGGCCGTTATCCGAATTGTTTCAGTAGCATATAAATTGATATAAACTATGCCATATTTTTTTTCATCTGGTTAATATGAAACAATGAAATATCGCCACTAGCGGAATTCAAGTTGGAAAATAAAATCACCATGTCACGTCAAATATTAAAAAAATCATTTGAAACTGCAATTTCCGGTGAAATTGTTCATGTTACTTAGCCGTGTTTTCGGAATCAATGAAAATATTGATAAAATTGATTTCATTTTTGTTTACCGAACGTATTCAACATAAAATAGTTGTAGTAGGATATTCATTTCCGCCCAGATAGCGACCACCGTATACAAGTGTTAAAACCCGCTATAGTGGCATACGTAAGTGTGTCACGTTCCGGGGTCAGTCAGTGTACATGCGGTTTTTGTCGGTCATCTAGAGTTGGGATACGATGTTTAGCCGTGTTGCAGCCTTCTGAGTACTTTGACAATAGAGCCTCGACCGCTTTTTCACCTCCGTGCCCCAAGGCGTAGTGTGAAGAAGCTGCACAGCAGACATGATTATGTTAAGTAGCGAGGAATTGTTGTACACACACTCATACATACACTCACGCCTGTAATCCCCGAAGTAACCAGTACACCCACATTTTGGTCCCATAATATGATAAGGGGCGAGCCTATCGCCATACTGGGCACAGATTCCAGACTCCGGGCTAATACTGAGAATTTCTATCTAGAAAATCCAATATCACTTTACCCGACCCGGGAATCGAACTAGAGACCTCAGCACAGCAGTCGTAACGCATGCGCATTTACAACTGTTCACCAATGCGTTAAATTAATACTTTTTAATTTTCCGTATAATGAGTTTTATGACGTGTAAAATTTTATTGATAGATATGAAACAAGCCCTTGGTAGTGGTAATGTATAACTGGAAATTAATTTAGCCGCATTAATTAATTGATCATCACCTTACTGCTTATTACTGAATTATTCAGTAAATCCCCGCTAATGTAATAAATCCAGCGTCGGTGTGTCGTTGGCGATAAATTAATTGAATATTGAGCAATTGTTTCATACATTTTGAGATACAATTTGTGGGAATACCATGAATTGTCATAAATATGGTGAATGTAGCTGTCCAGTCTTACTGTTACGAGTTTATAAAATTGTTTTCGTACATATAAATTCTCTGTCTGTCTCATAATGTACAGAAGGTCATGTGGAGCCACCAGTCAATGGATCTCTGAAGATGGGTCTGCTTGCAGGCTGATTCTTTCTATGAACGCAAACGTTTCTACAAGTTTTTTTAAAACAGTCGAAATCTATACAACGCCTCTAGCGGATGGTATTGAAACCCTATTAACTTGATACCTATACAAGTGACGTGACGGGTATCCAAAAAAGTTAGTAAGCCCACATAGCGTTGCTACACTAGACGGCTACATCACCATTCAAAAGCTAGTTCAGAAATATTATCTTTTATTGCTATTTTGGTAAGTTGTCGACTGCCCACGAGAGCAAAGTAGAGCACACGAATGAAGTGGGTGCGCTCATTCGTTCGAGTGGCAGTAATGTTCAATTACAGCAGTAATTGAACATTACAGCATATAAATGAATAATCAGCTATTTACCGAACTTAAAAACTTGAGCTAACATAGTTTTTATCTGGCATGAGTAATAAAAAATAATACATTTTAATAAAACACGACAGATGCAGCGGAGTGTACATAGATAGATACTCTTGTGTAAATATCCTTTTACGGGCAATTGATCAATTTAATTTCATAAATATTCAATGCCGCATTCGTCCAAAGGCTTTGCTATTTGCACATAGATTCTGAATGTTTTTATACAGCTGAGCAATTATTATTGTAGATATTTCACAGGTTTTATTTTATTTATTTTAATAAAGTGTAAAGTATTTTACACTTGAGTTGGGGTACGTTGTTTGGCCGTTACGCGGCTTTCTAAGAACTCTGACACTAGACCCTCGACCGCTTCTTCACCTTCTTGCCCATGGCGTAGTGTGAATAAGCAGGCCGGCATGATTGTGTTGAGTAGTAGGATTTCCCATGAGAAAAAATATAACCTATGTCCTTCTCCAGGATATAATCTACTTAGGGGGCGGTTGTCTAAGTAGGGGATAGATCGTCCCTCACTACTCGATACTCTAATTGGACTGTACTGCGCTTACCATCAGGTGCAGTGCGGTCACTTTACCGTGCCAGGATAAAAAAAAATTATAAAACATCCGTCCGACATGTGACCATGATGACTGTAAAGCTTTCGAAACGTCGCGTCGGGACTAAGAAAGTAAAATGAACCGCCATTAAATCCGTTAAATAAGTTTTATTTCAATAAAGTAAAATGTTGAGTAATTTTAAATTTCGATAAGAAACACCATGTAAAATTGTACGTTCAAATATAAATATTTCCTAGATAATATCCCATTTATACATGTAAAGAAGTCTTAAAATAAGGCGAAGTACACCATCCAACCGCATACTATTAAAACTTCCTCAAAACTCACCGTTTCGCGTTAAAATTACTTTAACCCTTTAAAACTTTATAAACGAGTTAAGGGGTAGTGCTAATCGTTAATAAAATTCTAAGTGTACTCAATGTTCGCTGACGACACTAATTTTCTTCGGAGCGGCCCTTTCCCGGCACTCGGCTGCTTGTTGTTATACCTCTTTACACTTTCGCGTTGTGCCTTGTTTGAAATGTGGAGAATTAAAAAAATATGGTTCTCTAATTGAATACTAGTGGTCACCCAGTGGTCGAAGTTTGACTGTGAATAAAGTTCTAAGTGTAAACGTTTTTATGGTTTTTTTTTCAAACTATAACCAATTTAAATATTTTTTTAAATTCGTTCTATTACTCCAGCTGCTAGGATGTACTAATACGGCGTCAGCGTGGTATGCTTTACATCGGCAGTATGAACGTGGACAATAAATGTTTATTACTTTAATATATTTATAATATATGCCATGCATACATTTTAGATTTCTGTACTGTTTCTGTATATAAACTTTAATTATGCCAAATCTCAAAGTCAAACTCAAATGAAGTATGGATGAAGGATATAAGTAATAAGTAACACAATAATATTATAATATAATATATATAAGGATGGCTCGTCAGTATAACGAATTGGTGAAAAGTCATTGGGAATTGGATATATTCACCCATAATCTTGCTTCGTTTATTAAAATACTAAAGGATATCCTCTTTCCCACACCTGACAACCTAGATCCAGCTTAGATATTTTGTTTGGACGTGATCAACATTTTTACTTTGTATATGGTAATTGTAGTTTAATTTCTCCTAAAAAAAAAACACTATCAGTCTTATTAATAAAAAATGCTTATTCCAATTCCAAATCTGGAGTTACTCTTAGACTAGTTATTCCGAGAGTAACGTCGTATTAACTTCGTTATTGCATTGTTATTAATAAACTTGGAGTAACCTCGGAATAGCAATACATTCGCTACACCAGGATTAAGGTGTGCATTATGGCAACCCACATCAATTAAAAGTAAAAAGAGTGAAAAAGAGTGAGTCAATGAATGAACTCAATCCCCGATTATGACATTAATGACGGTGACACAATATTTTGGCCGGCGATTTATCAACAAAACTATGTTTATCAAATTGGATGTTCTGTGTTTCGATCTCTAGTTTGTGTAAATGCGTGTTGTTATCAGCAGAAAAATACAATAAATTTCGGCGGAAATCAACTCAAAAAAGTATTCGTTCCTTTAACTGGGATGAAGACGAAAAGGTAAATAATGTTTTTAACATTGTATTGCATGGTTGTTACAAGTTCATTTAACAGAGAATGATATCCTTGGTATTTATTGACCTGTATACCTTATGTTTCAGCAATTATTCCGTCCAGTTCTTATTAAATATGCTTCAATAATCGAATATAAATTCCTGGATTTACAACATAAATAAGAATAAAGTTGAACAAGTGACTACTAGCGAGACATATATGGTTGTTAAAGAACAGGTCAGTTGATTTAGCCAGATCGCATAATGATAGTTATTTAGTGTCTGCCATACATAATACTATCTTCTTTTTCAGGATTCCAAACCATTGATTATCACTAGTCTTAATGTAGTAGATTAGCAGGATGTAGCTGTAAGTATCAATCAGTATTATTAAAGCAGAAAGCATTATAATTATCTCTGGAATAATTATTAAATATACATTTTATTTTTTTCTAGAATATATTCGTTTAAACTATTGAAAATGTTGATGAACAAGTAGACATTAAAAAATTGACTCCAGTAGTGGTGAACAGATAGGAATATAATTATTGAGTATACATTCATTTATTATGCACATACATACTAAGTGGTTTACCTAAATGTTAATGTCTTACAGGTCTCTCAAGATGATCCATCATGGCCACACAAAAAAAACATATGGACACACAATATAAACTTTGTTATAGACTTAATTTATAACTTTTGTAGATACCCAGAAGAAAAATTAAGATAAAGAATATAATGAGAACTGAGAACTGTTTGAAGTCCAGAAAGGTAATATAACTACTACTTTTGCTAGATTAATGGGTCATATAGGAAAACCCATGTGTTTGTGATATATGCGGGCATGGTAGGATTGACACCTATGTGTGTCTGATGTGACATCATAAGGAAGACCTGTTGGTATCAACCAAATCACTGCAGATAGGTACTATTATAATGCTGTTATTTGAGATGGGGCCGATGAGTCCTGCACTGATGTCCTGCTTAGGGTGTATTTTGCATTCCCCTTACCAGCTCCCTCTAGTCAACCTAACTCCCTAATGATTTTTTTTGCACATGTTAACAAAGTAAGTTAAACTTTGTTAACATGTTTTATTAGCCAACTGTGATGTAACTGGTTGTTATTTTTACAGGACCGTGGTGACTATGTCAATAATATGATAAGTCATGGTAAAATGTTGAAGGAGGAAGAGCAATTACGGACAATTACCGATTACGGCTGAAGAAGAACATTTAATAAAAATTCACAAAGAAATATTTAAAAGCGCAATTATCAGAAGAGCAATTTTTGAGTTAAAAAAAGGGTGTGAAGAGCGCACTTAGTTAGGTACCATGTAGAATTTATTTACCTTCTGTAATATGAATTTCTAATAAAAAAAATCATGTCTTAAATTTTTTATTTACACTCAAAACACTAGTAAGAAAGAAAAAGATTACTTTTTAAATAAAAATAAAACCACCTTAAAAAACCCAGACACAACTAAAAAGCAATAAATAATTGGTTACATTTACAACAATTAATTACATAAAATCTAAATCAATTATTTTTGGAGTCAGTTCTGGTGTTGTTTTCTTTACTTTTAGATTCATAAAAACCAAGTATGGATCTATTTTATATTTTTTTGTATGCCTGATTATTCTGGTTTTTCCATGTTTTGGCTGGCACTGACTCCAAATAATTGATTTAAATTGTATGTAATTAATTGATGAAAATGTAACCAATATTTATTGCTTTTTAGTTGTTTGAAGGCGGTTTTATTTTTATTTAAAAAGTCATAATTTTTTTTTGCTTTTTAGTGGTACAAATATAAAATAGGTTCGTTGGAAAGAGTACCAAAAGAAAACATCACTAAGTCACAGAAAAGCAAAATTCTCAGTTTCGTATATTCGGACAACAAATTTTTGAAAGTTATTTTGGTTTTAAAACCAAAATAACTACTCCTCAACCTGTTTTGATAAAAATAATCTGGAAGCATATTCTCTGTAATAAAAGAAGAATTTTCCAAATTGGCAAATAAATAACGGAGTTCTGAGGTAACAAACATAAAAATAAATACGCGTCGAAATTGAACATCCTCCTTTTTTTTGAAGTCGGTTAATAAAAACACAAAATACTTGTTTATTGCACGACAATATATCTAAAATTGTGGCTATGTCGGATGTACATTGATATAAAAACGTTATGTCGATGTGATACAGATTACAGTATTGCTAAACCATCCTTAAACCTACATATTTGTTGGAGTAAATTTAATCCTTGGTGTAGTCTCGGCGTAAGCTAATTCTTGCTTACTTCGAGTTTATTAATACAAGTTTTGACTAATACTAGTTTAATCCTCGGCGTAACTTTAATCTCACGTTACTCCATGTTTATTAATAACACCGTATAATTGTAACGTCTAACTCATTTTAGTTTTCTGTGTACACATATTTTTGGAATACAATCTAGATTTAAACTGTATAATTTTAAGTTTATTTTTGTAACAATTGTAATCTGTTTTGTGTATAATAAAATAAAATAAAATCAAACCTTCGCGCAATATCCTTTTTCAACGTCTCTTCACGTCATACAATTTATTTCAAGTGAAGACAAGTAATTATAAGTGTGAGAGCCTCGCGTAGTAGTGAATAATACACCCAACAGTCACACACATAGATCTGACCGCACACTAGGTAAAATCAACAATTACGATGGACTACGGAGTACGGTACCACGACACCTAGACCCGAAACAAATATCTGTCACACAAACATTTGTCTCGTTGCGGGAATCGTACCCACGGCCTCTCGTTTCACAGCCGGCTACACCCGCTACGCCACGGAGTCCAGACTATTAATTCACGAATAGAGTATCTAATAAGATACTGGTTTCTTACTTTAGTTAGCTTGGTCCAATTAAAAAGATAATCGTTTTTTTTACTGATTGGGTAGTTAGACGAGCAGACGGACCACCTGATGGTAAGTAGACACCGCCACCCATAGACTTCTGCAATGCTTGGGCACAGCGATGCCGCTGCCTACCATGTATATAAAGTATCCGTAATTATTTATAACAATATTAATATTTGTTTACTTAAATTATAAAGGAAATAGGAGATTCACCAAATCAGCTTCACTAGCTGTGAACTTTTAAGAATGTTATTTAGTACTTCTACTGAAGAAATTGAAGATTTGTATTCATCCTTATGAGAAAAAGGAACTGCAATTCCATCAAAAACATATCTGTAAAAGGGAGACAAAGTTCAGTTTAGAACATTCGAGGCAAAAAGAAGTGAGGTTAAAATATGCCAAAGATATGCTCATCTTTAGCATCGTGTGCAAAGATTTTTTTTAGATGAACTCTTTGATGAACTCTTATAATATAAATTGTAAAGAAACTATAATATGTCTCACTGCGCCATCAAATTTAACAAGGTTTCGCATTAAATTTAAATTAATATTCTGTGACAGACCCGTTCTCTTTTTATTTTACGCCATTTCTTACAACGTAATGAAAGTGTAAATTTTAACGCTTTTATAGTTCTTTTATCAAAGAACATAGCTCAATAACCAATACAAATATGCATGTGTTACGACTGCTGTGCTGAGGTCTCGGGTTCCCCGGGTCGGGTAAAGTAATATTGGGTTTTTCTATTTAGAAATACTCAGTATCAGCCTAGAGTCTGGAATTGTGTTCGGTATGACGATGGGCTCGCCCGCTATCACATTATGGGATTAATAAATTCGTGAAAAGAGGATGTACTGGTTACACCTCTGTCTGTGAGTGTATATGTATGTTAATAATTTGTTTTAAAATCAATCTTAAATGAATTCTAAAGCTATCTTAAGTGTAGTCATTTAATATGGCTCGCACAAAACGAAGTTCAATAAATTACTATTTGATCTTTTCATGCGATACATAAGCGTATCAAGCCTCGGTAAATGGCGTGGAAATTATAGTATCATTCAATTACTTCTTTTCATCCATTGAAGCAACTCGACCTAGTTACTCGCTCTTACAAACGGTCCTTTGAACACGAGATCTTAATCTTGTACCAGCGTACTTGTTCTTGAAACTTTAATATCTATGTTTATTCAAAATATGAATAATATTTTAGCTTAAAAATACAAAGACACAACTCGTTTAGCGCATACATTGCGTTTTCTGTTACTTAGTTGCCTTTGTACTTTTTATATTGCAGTATTTTAGTTGAGCGAAATTGAAGGACACCGTAATACATAATTTAAAGTGAAATGCGAGATAGATTTTTTTTTCTTCTGACACGGTAAAGTGACAGCACACTGCACCTGATGGTAAGCGCAGTGCCGTCCAGTTAGAGTATCAAGTAGCGAGAAACAATCTATGTATGCCTTGCTACTCAAAATCATCATGCCGGCCTTCTGTGTAACTTCTTCACACTACGCCATGGGGCAAGGAGGTGTGGAAGCGGTCAAGAGTCTAGTGTCAGAGTAGTGGGAAGGCCGCAAAACGGCCAAATATCGTACCCCAACTCTAGATCCCCGACAAAAACCGGATGTACACTGGCTGGCCCAGTATATTTTAAGGGATTATTTAATGGTTCATTACTTTGTGTGCGGTGGTTATATTGGTAATGTATATAAATTTAGTATTCGTTCTTCTTATTTCTTCATCCTACTATTATATTATAAATGCGAAAATATAGATGGATGAATGGATGGATGTTTGTAACTCAATCACGCTACAACGGCTGGACGGATCTGGTTGAAATTTGGCACAGAGATAGATTATAGTCTGGAATAGCACATAGGCTACTTTTTATCCTGGAAAAATGTACAGTTCCCGTGGGATAGTTTAGTTTTTTACAGAGCAAGGGATTTTTTGCATAGTGGTAGTTTAGGGATCAGAAAATGACATATGCTACTTTTTATCCCGGAAAATGTACGCATCCTATGGGATAGCAAAATATAGAAAGGTGTAATAGCTTAAGATGCCTCCATGGATTGTATACCTTTCCTTCCAAAAATAACCTCTAACATCTAGTTATATTATATGTGCTTTATTTGTACTACAAATTCATATGTCTTACTATGTAAATGTTTCTGTTTTTGTATACAAGTTTTCCTTCTACTCCGTTTATATTAATGTCTTATTTACACATCTGCTGTCTTTGATATCTACACCAACCTTGGGTTTACTAGTAGAGAACGCCTTCGTCAGTAAGTGTGCCTTTACATCGCATTTAAAAAGTTTAATAAATAATACACGTAAAATAAGATAGATAAAACAATCTTCCGCCTGTATCTCCAAAAGAGTAGGTTGAGATCGAAATACAGTACCACGGTTAACTGAGCTTAAGTGATAGGTGGCGTCATCATCATCGACATCGTCACCACGGCCTATAGGGTCCCGAGGGTCTATAGACGTCTTCATATTATTCTATTCACCACGATCGTTAGCCAGTCGCAACCCAATTCGACCTGCAATCATAACAAGATCTTCGACCCATTTTACTGCCAGACGCTCAATGCTGCGCTTAGTGTCTTGGCTACCAATCAGTCAGCACCTTATTCTATCTATCAACAACTCGCCTTGTTGAATATAATCCAATTCAGAGAATCCATTGGTGATTTTTTCAATCGATAAGTCAAACATGAGTTTTGATCTGGGATTTGCAGGACCTCAACGGTTTCCCAGCCTATGTACGCTGAATAACATATCATGTGCAATAATAACTAAAGAACGAGCTTAATATTAATATTGAGCAGTGGAAATACGGGTAAGACAATGACACATATTCACCCGATAGTTTGTTTTTTGCAATAAAGAGCTATTGTTCGCGAGTAACTTGTTGACGGGATGTCGCCATGTTTCTTATTCGAACTGAATCCTAATTAATCAGGTCGTTTATTCATTTATTTCGTGGGGTGAGGTACTACTTACGAGCGAAGTTTGTTTTGTTCAGCATAGATTGCTAGTTTGATCCTGTAGACTCATAAAAAATCACACCTGCTAGCAGTATTTGTACATCCGGTTGTTGTCGGGGGTCTAGAGTTGAGGTACGATGTTTGTCGGTTTTGCGGCCTTCTGAGTACTCTAACACTAGACCCTTGAACGCTTCTTCACCTTCTGGCCCATGGCGTAGTGTGAAGAAGCAGGCCGGCATGATTGTGTTGAGTAGCGGGGGATAAATTTTTTTCTGCTGGCGCGGCAAAGTGGTCACTGCACCTGATGGTAAGCGC
Organism: Laothoe populi; assembly: GCA_905220505.1. Classification (NCBI taxonomy): domain Eukaryota; kingdom Metazoa; phylum Arthropoda; class Insecta; order Lepidoptera; family Sphingidae; genus Laothoe; species Laothoe populi. Next base: position 4,228,965 of record HG992161.1, on the reverse strand, counting down.
AGTGCCGTCCAGTTAGAGTATCAAGTAACGAGAGGAAATCTACCCCTTGCTACTCAACACAATCATGCCATCCTGCTGTGTAGCTTCTTCACACTACACCTCAAGGACCCAGTATCATAGAAAGCAGGGAACACGGTAGACTGTTCCACAGCTTGGTTCAGGCTGGGGTAGCACGTAGACACCACGTAGCTCCGTAAACCAGTACGCGTGGTTCTGGTGTGGAAGGCAGAGGAAGGCATAAGACTACAATATAATAATAACACAGCCTCCGTGGCGCAGCGGGCGAGCAGCCGGCTGTGAAACGAGACGCCGTTCGTTCGATTTCTTCACCCAGAGAAATATTTGTGTGGCAGCCAGATATTTGTTTCGGGTGTAGGTGTTGTGGGACCGTAGTCCCTCGTAGTTCTTGATACCCACGATACAGGTATTACCTAGTGTGGGGTCAGAACTATGTTTTGTTTACGAAATAGGCGTATTGCGTTTGACCACTATCTTTCCTGAAGGTAAGTGATGATGTGGTCTACGATAGAGCACGCTTGCCTAGAAGATACCTATTCACTCTTGACTTAAAGATACCCAGGTTATAATTTTCGGGTGTATTTATTTAAACTCACACATATATGTATTGTATTTTACAATATATTGTATACGGATTTATTTATTTATATAGAGCATAATAATATTAATTTTTTTTACCTTCTTCCTGTATATTTTTATGCACCTACCTTGTTCATCTCTGCATCACCCTAAGGTTGACTGGGAGAGAATGCCTTTGGCATTAAGTCCGCCTATATACATTGTATATGAAGTGTATAAATAAATAAATAAATATTGCAAAGTAATCATAAAACGAGTCAAAAGATCTTAATTCCGCCATCCGTATACAAACAAGACAGACAACACAAGTAGTGTGGAAGCAGTCGCAATAAAAAGCGCCCATGTAGGATGTATTTACGCGCTCCCGAGACGCGGCGCTCCTCTGTTTATTATTTACGCCGTGCAGTGTCGACACTGGCTAAGCTGTCTTTCCATGGGTGACGCAATCGCAATCGCAACCGCAAATTTATTAAATTTTATAGTTATGTTTTCTTGTTTTGTTAGTTTATTGTGTTCTCCTCGTAGGATATATCAAGGAAAACAATATAACTGAAAACTGAACTGAACAATAAAACTGAAATAAAATCAAAGAATAGATGATTGTTTTTGATTGATATCATAAAAAGTTTGCCGCGATGCTATCTCCGAAAGGGTAATGTTATAATATCCAAAGATTGCCATGTTTATATTATTCCTCTGATGTGGGTAGTAAGCCTTATTACCATATCAGGTATGTCATATTTGTAAACAAATTCAATAAAGTAAGATCTGATCAACTTATATTAATACTATCACCCGTATACTTATTTATGTATTCAATTTAAGTATCTTTTTATACTAGTTCTGAACCAATTCATTTATTTATCACTAGATGTTGCCCGTGGCTCCGCGCGTGTTGCGTTTATTTTTGGAAGAAAAGGTTTACAATCCATGGAGGCATCTTAAGCCTTTCTATATTGCTCTATCCCATACGAAGGGTTAAAAAGTAGCCTTTGTGCTATTCCAGACTATAATTTATTTCTATGCCAAATTTCAACCAGATCCGTACAGCCGTTGTAGCGTGATTGAGTTACAAACATCCATCCATCCAAACATTCGCATTTATAATATAAGTAGTATTACAAAAACATTTACTCCACATTGATGCTTCCAATCTAATTATGTCACTACGTTTTTTTTTTTGCATTCATACTGTTATTACTAATATCATAATTTTCAGTGCTTTAAATTCCTCGATTTATAGAAAAAAGGTTGACATCAATTAAGGGAACTTTAGATTCAACGCAAATACACTATTTAATAGCACCGGCGAAAAAGCACCTTAAACTTCAAAATATGAAAGGTGCCCGATGAAGTAGGGATATATAAGGCGTGGAATATAACCGCAGTCTTGTATGCACACGAGCCACGTTTTACGGAGATTGCATCCACACTGAGCACGTTTTAAACTACTTAATCGTGAACAGTTTGATACAAGTACGTTTTTCTTTGCAACTATGAATATTAAACTTAGTGTCTAGATTGATAATTCTGTTTATTTTTCAGCAATAGTAACTAGTTAAAACTTCAAAACAATAAATCTCTGATAAAAAAAATCTATCTAATCCTGATTAATCCAAGTCATATATGCAAAATGATTAATAATGGGGTCAATTCAAATGACAAGCTCAAAATAACCTAATATTTTTTTTGTATTGGGTATACTTATTTCAGGTATATTTTAACCACATCTTCTAAGTATTGGTTTAATTATTGTCATAATTATACAAAATTTAAAGATTTAAATATAAGACCCTAACTAATTCCTTTATTAATAAAATAATATCATTAGGTTTGATTTACCGAGTTCAAAATTAAAATATTACAAAATTAGTTTGTAATTATTAATTTCAGAAGTATTTTTTTCAGCAGTAATATAACGTTTCGTCGCATTTACCTTATGTATTACATCATCAAGACCCGACACTGTTTTAATATGCTAGGTAATCTAGGCTATTCGGATGAGACGCAATTTGGCCTAGACCCGAGGGGAACCACTTAAGACGGGTCGGCCATTTAATTAGTCGCATTAGATAGATCTATTTATCTTGTCTTGCTTGTGTCACGATGGAATTTGGCATAACATAGTCTAGTATACATTGTTAACTATGATTAAAGCATTTGGAAAATATATTTCTAAACTACTTTCTTGGAGTTAACTAAGGTACTTTCTTAAGGTTATTAAAATATTTACTAAGTAGAGTTTTAGGTAATTAAATAAATGAATACACCCAACAATCACAGAGCCACGCTCTACCACGCAAAAGTGGTAGAGCCACGCTGTAGACATATTTGTCTACAGCATGAATGGGCCGGCTCGGGGTCGGGGTGGTACCACTGTCTCACAGAAAACCAACGTAAAGTGACAGTTCACTGTCGCGTTTCGTATGGTAAGTAAGATATCCGGAGGCCTAGATTCCCCCTTCCCTTCCCTAATCCCTATTCCTGCCCTTTAAGGCCGACAGCGCATACGTGATACTTTCGGTATTGTGGATGTTTATGGGCGGTGGAGATCACTTAACATCAGGTGACCCACAGGCTCGTTTGTCGGACTATGATATAAAAAAAAATCACAGAAATAGTCCTGACCACATGATCAAACAAACAGATCAAACCTGCATGGTGGGTATCAAGAACTACGAGGGAGTACGGTCCCACAACACCCAGACCCGAAACAAAGTATGAATAATACATTGTTTCCCATTGGTCATGTTTCTCAACTGGTTCTTTGTAGGTGATTGTTACTTAGTGATATTTGCCGTCGAAAGCTTCCGTTGCGCAGCGGGCTAGTAGCCGGCTGTGAAATGAGATATAGATTTTTTTTTATTCTGCCGCGGCACCACACTGCACCTGATGGTAAGTGCAGTGCCGTCCAGATAGAGTATCAAGTAGCGAGAGACAGTCTATCCCCCGCTACTCAACACAATCATGCCGGCCTGCTGTTTAGCTAGGTGCTAAACAGCTGGTGGTAGGATATTCATATCCGCCCGGATAGCGACCACCGTACACAGGGCGAAAAACCCGCCATAGTGGCACACGCAAGTGTGTCGCGTTCCGGGATCAGCCAGTGTACATCCGGTTTTTGTCGGGGGTCTGGAGTTGGGGTACAATGGCCATTTTGCGGCCTTCTTAGTACTCTGACACTAGACCCTCGACCCCTTCTTCACCTTCTTGCCCATGGCGTAGTGTGAAGAAGCAGGCCGGCATGAGTGTGTTGAGTAGCGGGGATAGATCGTCTCTCGCTACTCAGTACTCTATTTGGACCGCACTGCGCTTACCATCAGGTACAGTGCGGTCACTTTGCCGTGCCAGGATAAAAAAAAAAAAAAAAAAAAAAAAAAAAGCTTCTTCACGTTACGCCTAAAGGACCCAGGGTCATAGGAGGGAGGGAACACGATAGCTGGCAAACTGTTCCACAGCTTGATGGTGCGGCAAAAATACGAATTTGCGAACCTCTTGGTTCGGGCCGGGGTAGTAGATACCACGAAGCTGTGGCTCCGCAAGCCAGTACACGTGGTTCTGGTATGGAAGGGAGAGGATGGGATAAGATCAAACAATTCTTCAGAGCATTCGCCATGTTACAGACGGTAGAACACGCTAAGCGAGGAAATATCCCTACGCAGCTGTAGCGGCTCCAGGCTGTTACTCACGTCTGCATCATTCACAATGCGGATGGCCCGCCGCTGCAACCCATTTGTTTCGGGTCTGGGTGTTGTGACTTAAGAAATTAAAATTCCTTAAACTTAAACTTAAGAAATCCTTATGTGATCTATGAGTCAAAAATGTTTAGGGACGTCTAATTTATTTTAATTCACCAATCTCACGTTTAATCAACCATCACCCGACATCTACCATCAAAGCCACTATACTTTCAGCAAGAATGTTAAAGACAAAGTATTTGCTGCTTACAAAGTTCTTAAAACTTTCTTATTAACCACTTGCCGGGTCTTGGCACTCAAATAGTGCGGACCGATTCAACAACAGAAAATAAACTTCGCTACGAAAGTGAACCTACACTTTAAATAACAAAGTGTTGATGCTTCAAACTTTGTTCCCGTTAATATTTTTAAGTTTAGTAGAGTGGAAGTCGTAGTAGTTTAGTTTAGTTTTTATAGTATAGTCGGACTATACTATAAAAAAAAAAAAAAGTTTATTCATTTATGTATATTTGTATATCGTTATTTTGTTAAATATATTGAATTCTTTGTAATTATGTCATCTTTAATTAAAGTTTTAATATTGTACTTACATATGATAAGCAGCGATAGCCTAGCTGGTTGCGGTACGGACAGTCAAGACGAAAGTCGCCGGTTCGAAACAAAACTAAATGGCATACACCTCTGACTTTTCGAAATTTCGTGTGTATTCATTTTTAATTATGGTTTGCTTAAACGGTGAAGGAAAACATCGTGAGGATATCTGCGTGCCTGAGAATTCTAAATAAGTTTGAAGGCATTTGACGTCTGCTAACCTGCATTAGGCCAGCGTGGTGGAATAAGGCCTTTTTTTTTTTTGTTGTCGCGGGGAAAGCGTTTTATTACTACCGCCCGCTCCGGGGGGAAGCGGAATAAGAATAAAACGGTTATGCTGGACTAGCCGGTCTTACGACCCAGCATCCCCCTCGCCCGGATGATGGCTATCCGGGCAGCCGCTGGGCCGAGTCCCTACCCCCTATGTACACCCCACCCGGCACTACCAGCTAAAACCCCGCGGTGGCCTTCTTCGGCGCTTACGGAGCGATCCCGGGGTATTCTAAGGAGTGCTAGAATTGCTGCCGGAACCGCCCCTGCGCGGTGCTGCGTAGCAGCCCATCTCCATGGGAGGGCTTAGGAGCCCCCGCGCACCGAACAACGACAGCGAACGAGGCCTTACCACACGCGCTGCCGTCCATCTCGGGGTTGCACGATGCTCCGAAACTGGGAGTGCATCGATTCGGGCTGACAGCCCCCCGCTGCGAGCCCGCGACCCCCGATGGCCCCTATTAGTCGCCTCGTACGACAGGCAGGGGTTACCGTGGTGGAATTCAAACGCCCCCGTTCCACAGGGCGGGAGACGCCGGTCAGTCGTCCACCCGGCGCCTCCTACGTCTTCTCTGGCGGCGGGAGGGATCATTTCGTTCCCGATCCCTCTCGGCACTCTCCTTCTGCGAGATGACGCTTTCGCAGAAGTGGGCCACCGCACGCCAGGACCTCCGGCTGGCGACCATGGACGACACCACGGCCGGCAGCGAGAGGTCTCCTCCGACGACTGCTCTGAGAGCGCTGCGCTCTTCGTCCCAGGCTGGGCACTCCTCCAACGTATGTTGGGCCGTGTCCTCGTGGCAGTTGCCACAATGGTGGCACACGGCAGACACCTCCTTTCCGATCCGACACAGGAACGAACCGAAACATCCGTGGTCCGTCAGTACCTGCGTCAGCCGGAAAGTTGGCGCACCGTGGCGCCTGTCTAGCCATCTCTTTAGGACAGGACGCACTGCCGCGACGGTCCTCAAGCCCGCACTTGGGCTTTCCAGCCTGGTATGCCACTCCTCCACAGCGGTTCTGCGAAATCGGGCCGCAATCTCCCTCGGGGCCAGTCTCACCTGACGGCGACTGGACGCCTCCTCCCGCCAGAAGAACGCGGACGAGAGGAGTTTTGCGTCCAACTCCCAAGGGAGGGTGCCGGCCAATACGCAGGCCGCCTCGTGGGAGACCGTGCGGTAGCCCCTTACTATTCGCTGCGCCAACAAACGCTGCGGTTTGCGCAGCAAGGCGACGCAGCGGGGTTTCAGGGACTGGGCCCATACGGGACATCCGTACAGGGCCATTGACTGCACGACTCCAGCGTATAAACTTCGGCAAGGGCTATTAGGTCCCTCCAGGTTCGGCAGCAGGCGTCCGAGCGCGCCCGCCGCCCGCACCAATTTCGGCGACAACTCCTTGAAATGGGCACGGAAATCCCACCGGCTGTCCAGAATCAATCCCAAGTACTTCATTGTACAGCCGATGGGAATCCGTACCCCCTCCACATTGATGTGGGGCATTAAAGGTGGCCGAATCCGAGGACCGTGAAAGTAAAGGGCCTCGGATTTGTTCAGGGCCACCTTAAGGCCCAGTCGCCGAATCCTGCCCACCACCTGTTCGGTTGCGAACGAGGCGAGCAGGGTGGCCTCCTGGAAAGACCTGGCTGTCGCTGTTACTAGCGTGTCGTCTGCATAACAGACGACAGCGACGCCTCGGGGATTGGTACCACGGAGCACCCAATCGTAGCCGATGTTCCACAGGAGAGGGCCCAGGACTGAGCCCTGTGGAACACCGCAGGCCATCGCTCTTCGGTGCCACCTGTCGGCGCCTGGATACACTATGTACCTGTCTGAGAGATACGAGCGCACCAGACGCCGGAGATACGGTGGCACCACGTGGTACCGCAGTGCTTCCAGTATGCAGGCCCAGGGCAGGGTGTTAAACGCGTTGGCGATGTCTAGAGACACCGCCACCACCACTTCACCCCGAGCCACTGCATCCTCCGCTTGTGCCTTGACCCACAGAATCGCGTGTACTGTCGATCGGCCTTGCCGGAACCCGTACTGGCACTGTACCAGGTCCGGCCCGACCCCTTCAAGATGCTCGACGAGGCGAGCGTGAATGATACGCTCGAAGAGCTTACAGACCTCGTCGAGCAACACGATGGGCCGGTAGGCCGATGGCGACTCTGCGGGCCGCCCCTCCTTCTTGAGCAGGACCAACTTCCCAGTTTTCCACTGAGACGGAAAACGGCCCTGCTCCAGGCACGCGGAGAACAGGCCACGAAGCCTAGTCCCCAGATGCTCGACGGCTAACACCCACGCACGTCCGGGGATACCGTCGAGACCCGGGGCTGTTTTCTTGCCCCGCAGCCGAAGCACCACCGCCCGAAATTCCTCGGGCGAAACCTCCGAAATAACCCTTGCCGAACTCAACGACGATGGCGTCGATGGATGTGACGCCATCGGTGGGGGAGTGACATCTTCAGTGGCAGGGAACAAAGCTGCGACGACCTCTTCGACTAGGTCGCCCCGGAGACTCTGCGTCAGTGGGGGCGTCCACGGGCGATATCTCCTCATCGCCACGCGATATGGACGCCCCCAAGGATCGTTATCGAGAGTTCCCCGGAACTCCTCCTGAGCTGCAGACTTTGCCCTAGCTATTGCCACGCGCAGCGCTCTCTTAGCCTCCCTGTGGAGGCCGTGAAGCAGCCGCTCCTGGTCCTCGTCGCCGGGAAGACGGATCCGACGACGACGGTGTCTGGCGAGACGACGAAGGGCGGCCACGCAGGAGACACGTAACCGCGTGAGTTCCGCCGACCACCAGAACACCTGGCGCTTCTCGGGAAGACGTCGGACTCGGGGCATGGCCGCGTCACAGACGCGCGACATCGCTGCCCCGAACCACGACGCCTCCTGCTCGACCTGCATCGGTGCCTCCGGTGCAGGGAGCCACGCCTGGGCCAGTGCGGCCTCCTTCAGGGCCTCAACATCGAGGCGTTTTACAGACCAACGCGGGCCGTCCGACCGCGGGCCAGTCGGTCCTCCACTGGACTGGGGGTTAGGGGATAAGGCGACGTCGAACCGAATGTATCGGTGATCCGACAACGTCTCCTCGTCCACCAGAACTCTCCAGTCACGGACACGGCGGGCAATAGCTGGGGTGGCGAACGTGAGGTCCACCACCGATCCGCCATTATGCCGCACGCACGTGTTAACTGACCCGCGATTCACGACGGCCAGGTTGGCCGAGATCGCCCATTCCTCCAGGGCCTCGCCACGCCTGCTGGTGACCGACGAACCCCAAGCCTGAGACTTGGCGTTGAAGTCGCCGGCAACGAGAACGGGGCGAGGCTGACTGCCTTGCACCACCAGGGCCCCTAGCCGAGCGAGAAAGTGCTCGAACTCGGCCAGGGATCTATTGGGGGAGAAATACACACCCACAATCCAGATCCCCCCCAACAGAACCGCCACACATCCCGACCCCTTCGCTACTTTTTCGAAGGGCGGGGAGCCGGCGGCGCCCCGAGTGATGACAGCCACCAAACCGTTAAGGTCCCCAGCCCAGTCTTCCCTGGGGGGAACAAAATAAGGCTCGGCGACCACAGCCACTTGTATCGACCACTGCGCCATGCTCTGGACTAACAGGTCCTGGGCCCTGGCGCAGTGATTAATGTTCGCCTGGAGGAAACGTTGCGCCATATTAATGGGCGATCTCCATCTGCTCTCTACTGGTGCCCGCTGTCGGCTGGGTCACAACCTCCGACCCCCGACCACGATTAACGCGGCGAGGGCGGGAGGAGGCGACGCATGCCTTGGCGCCCACCTGGTGCCCAGCGGGTTTACCGACACCTGCGCAAACTACGCAGTGCGGCTCCGCAGAGCACCCCTTGGCCTTGTGGCCCACAATGCCGCAGCGATAGCATAGTTCGCTGCGGTCACACTCATCGGTGCACCGCATCCGCACATGTCCTCTGTGCAGACAACGGTAGCACCGCATGGGCCTCGGCTCAAGAAGCTGGACACGCGCCGCCACCCAGCCGATCAGAACTCGGCCCGATTTTAATATTTTGTCGGCGACCCTGGCAGGACACCGCGCCCATGCCGTACCAAGGCCCGACCGGTCGGGGCGGATCTCCCCGACCTTAAAATCTACGACATTGGAGTCCCCAGCCTTTGCGAGGGCCGAAGCAACCATCTCTGGATCAGCCGATGCGTCCAATCCAGAGACGCGCAGTTCCGCAGTCTTGACAGGACGAGAGATCTTGACGTCTTCCTCGAGCTCCGTCCCCCGAAACACATCCCTCATTTTTACTGCAAGGGAGTCAGCCCTCGCCTCCGATTCCGGGCCGGGTACCTCGTATAGGTACCCGCCCGTCGCCATAAGGCGTGCCCTCGTCTCGGCAATGCCGAGGCCACCCAGGTCCACCTTGCTCTGGACCGTCCGTAAGATTTGCGCATAAGTTACGCTTCTTGCTAACCCCGCAGGCGACACCGTCAATGTGACGGCCGCCTTTCGGGGCACGCGTATACGTGGCTCTGGCCGGCGCTGTTGCGGCTTGGGCCGCTGCGTCGAAGCAGCAGCCGCATCACTCAGCAAGGGCTGGAGATCCCGCCTACCCTTCTTCACCACCACATTCCACCCTTCTTCCATGGTCGCAGGGGCGGGTGGTAGTGGGCGTGGCTCTGTGGGCGGCTGGGCCACAGAAGCGCCGCGTCCTCTTTTGTTCTTCTTGCCCCCTCTGCGGGATTTATGCTGGGGGGGAAGTTGAGACGCGGTGGATGTTGACGCTACTGTCGACCCATCCATAAAAACAGGTACGGGTCGGGGAGCGTCACGAGGGGCGGGCTGGGTGTTGCTTTTACCCTTGCCCTTGCCTTTGCCCTTCAGAGTGGCCGGCGGACCGACGACAACAGGCTGGGCATTTGAAGGCCCAGCGACAGCTACCAGCACCTGTGCAACTTTGGTCTTCTCAGCAGCCAGGGAGGGCCGCAAGATGGGCTCCGGGGGTAGCCTCGAGCAGATTGCCTCCAACCGCGTGTCAAAAATATTTAATACACGGCGCTCGAGTTGTTCGAAGCGGTCGCCTTCACATGAGGTGGCCCCCGATTGGGTCGCCGGCTGTGACTGTCCAAGTGACTGGACAGTCGCTAGCATCTCTGCCATCACCTTTTCTTGGGTAGCCAGGGAAGCCTTGAGAAGTGCGATCTGCTGCGCCATTGTCGCCTTCTCGGCCTCTAACCTAGCTACTTCTACGGAGGCAGACTCCTCGGCCCTCTCGAGCAACTCCTTGGCAACGAGGTCTAGCCTTCGTTGCTCGGTACTCTTGAGGCCCCGGGACCTATGACTGACATCCCGGATTATTGCCGATATCCGCAGGCGCCAGTCCAGATCGTCAGCCGATAGTGCTGACGTCTCCATCGGTGCAGTGTCTGCATCAGACACCGCAGTCGGGCTATCCGACACGGCCAATACTTTGGATGCCGGTTCGACATCACTATCGCTTGTAAGCTCGTCCTGTTGACGAGCTATTAGCGCCCTCTTCGACCGTGTCACCACTCCACTGGTCCCGGCCTCGGAAGCCGAAACCAATGAAGTGGCCCCAACAGCAGTTTTTTTGAGCTTAGGCTCAGCTTTATTCGTCTTCCCAGGGTCGCCAGCGTCCCCAGAGAGAGAATCGTTCTCCACAGCATCGTTGTTTTTAGTTTTTTTTGAGTACATCATTGTTGTTCCCACGAGTATGGGGGAAATATTCGGTCCGCCCAGCCAGAGCCCCCTGTAGCTGGGTAAGCATAGGCCTGCACGGAGTTCAGCACGTTCCCCGCCGGGGTTCGCACTAGAGACCGAACTACCCATCGGCCATGCATCCCCTCGCAGTGCGCCGCCGCTTGGGATTCGGGGTAACTTTTTATAGAGGTTTTCTCCCTCGCGGCCCGGGCGGTTAAGCCAAGACCCTCGGTCCGATCGGAGCGCGAGACATGACCACAGACCTCCTTTTGACCGGATTACGATATACGACGGCGGCAGCAAGAGAGAACGTTCCCCCCACTGCGCGCTCGGCGGCGGGGTGAGCGCATACCGAGCCCGCCGACACCCCCGAGACAGATATCGGGAGTAGCCCGAGGAAACGAGCCCTAATACCAAACGACAGTCGCCACAACAGGCGACGACTGTCAACCATCTTTTGTCAGAATATCAGCCGTCGGTCAATATGACCGCCGTTGCCCAGGGTGCACCACGTGGAGGTTTCCTGACTTCGCACCCCTGTGGAATAAGGCCTAACCCCTCTCATTAGTAGAGGAGGCCCGTGCCCAGCAGTAGGATAATTTTGAATACAGGGCTAGTATTATTATTCATAAATGTAAACTCCACACATGTATAACAAGTAATAGCTACATCCAGGAAGATAACATAACAACATTCAAATAATAAATAACAACCCACAGATATACACAGAGCCCCGACCCCACAGTAAGATATACTTTCTGAGTCTTCGATATCATCATCATATAACAAGTATTAGTCTGTCACACAAATATTCGAACCCAAATCCTCTCGCTTTGCAGTCGGCTACTCACCCACTAATCTATGCCTGTCAAATAATGTAACACACCTGTATGTTCACGCCTGTAATCCCTGAAGACCCGAGATGTATCCAGTACACACATTTCGCCGAGTTTATTAGTGTCCCAAGATGTGATAGGCGGCGAGCCGATCCAATTCGAGACTTCAGGTTGATACTGAGTAGTTCGTGGTAGAAGAATATTTGAACAAACAGAATAGAAATATATTGAAGAATCATGAGGATTATAGACAGTCATGGGGCTAGCGAAAGTAGTTAAAACTTAAAACTTTGGAATTACTGTGTTTTCTTTTTTGAAACAGCGTCCATGAAGACTTGTGAAGACTGCCGCGGTGGCGCAGTTGTAATTGCTCATGCATTACGACTGACGTGCTGAGGTCTCGAGTTCGATCCCCGGTTCAGGTAGTGATATTGGGTTTTTCTATTTAGAAATACTCAGTATCAGCCCGGAGTCTGGAATTGTGCCCGGTACGGCGATAAGCTCGACCCTATCACATTATGGGATCGTTATAAATTCAGCGAAAAGTGTGTGTACTGTTTACACTTCTGCCTACTCTCCGGGGATTACAGGCGTGAGTGTGTATGTAATCATCCATGTAGCAAGTTTTTGTGTTTATGATTGCTTGTCAATAATTATAGAACTAATAATAATTATAATCTGAGGGTGATTGTCACGCTAGTTCAGAGCTTTTCCCCATCCCAAAAGTGCCCAACATGCCTAAAGAAGAAATGCAAAACATTCTTCACAATATTACATCAGCCTGTATAGTTTGATAGATGTACCGTAGGCAAGGACCGTATCAACGAGTTAAGTCATCAGTCATGCTAATACACAAGGGGTGGGATTCGTCACGCCAATGAAAAGCCCTGAGGATGGCACGAAACCGTTAAGTATTATTTACACGAACTATGCGTAATGTCTCTATTAACGATGGACGAGTCATGTTAATGGTTTAGTTACAGATCGTTTATGAAGAGAATGAATACGTTAGAAAGATCTGTAGGCCTACTCTTGAAATCAATTCCAATCTCGAAGTCGATACAGTTTCAATTCCATTCTAGAAGTTTTTTTTTTTTATCCTGGCACGGCAAAGTGACCGCACTGTACCTGATGGTAAGCGCAGTACGGTCCAAATAGAGTACTGAGTAGCGAGAGACGATCTATCCCCGCTACTCAACACACTCATGCCGGCCTGCTTCTTCACACTACGCCATGGGCAAGAAGGTGAAGAAGCGGTCGAGGGTCTATTGTCAGAGTACTCAGAAGGCCGCAAAATGGCCAAACATTGTACCCCAACTCTAGACCCCCAAAAACCGGATGTACACTGGCTGATCCCGGAACGCGACACACTTGCGTGTGCCACTATGGCGGGTTTTTCGCCCTGTGTATGGTGGTCGCTATCCGGGCGGATATGAATATCCTACCACCAGCTAAGATATTGGAACTCTAATAAACTCTAAAAAATAGTATATTTACGAACTAGCGATCGTAAATACTCTATTTCATTTAGTTACTAAAAATCCGTCGTTTTCAGTTAAATCGTGCGCTGGTATTGCGTTCAAGAATGCCAATTGTACAGTTTTCGAAACCAATTTTAAATTGGAATCGAGTGTCAAGAGTAACCGTCCAGGAGGTTGCCATTTACAGGAGACCCATGTGGTGGTTGCTTGACTATTGGGTTTTGTACGACCAGGGCAAAGTGAGGTGCACTTTACTTCTTTAATTCTACTTTTTAATCAAGTATATTTGATTTTTACATTCAATAAATTATATTTTTGTTATATATAATTTTCAGACCGCCTATCAAACCTTGAAATATATTGTTTTCTATACAAAATATCTGCGCTTCAAACTCATTAATTTTATAAACTACAAAGTTGGCACTACAAAGAGTTACATCATGCAGATAAATGGTTTGGAATATAAAATCCTTTTCTCGTCAATCATCTTTTCTTTATATATTACTAACATTATTAACATCACTTTTTATACCACGATGGTGGCAAACAAGCTTACGACCCGCCGGGTGGTAAGCGGTTACCGTAGCCTATAGACGCATGCAACACCAGGAGCATCACATGCGCGTTGTTGACCAATTTCTAAAGTTCTATCATCAGATAATCCATTTGCTTAACTTCTAGAAATGTATTCTATTTCTACGTCCTTAAAGTTCTCTTTGGTCTGAATGTACAAGCACGATATTATAAAATTGCCATTTGATTTTGAGTAATAGCTCTTTTTACACTGAATAGTGATTTCATAATGTTTTAATTAATTATCCAATGTAAAAAAACATATTTATGATGTATAGTTAAGTTTAATTGGTATTTACTAACTTCGTAAAGAAATTATCTATTGTTTCTTGTAAACGTGACAATTTTCGTGAAAATAAATCGCGACATTTCGAATACAACCCGACAGCAGATAGACACATTATACTGCCCCTGTACATTTTCAGTATTTTAAAATACTGAAAATTCAACGTCGAAAATATAATTATTTTGATGGCAGTTATTTTTTTTTATCGTTATTCATTAATTTTATCCATTTTACAAAGATAATTTTTAGGTCACTACAATGGCCTAAGATGGTTGGTAGACTTCTCAGTATTTTCCTTGACCTTAAAGCAAATGACGTAGAATGCACACGTGATTTCTCAAAATCAGAGATGTGGGCCAGTGATGTCGATTTAGGAGATTCTTTTTTTTATGAATAAGGGGGCAAACGGGCTCCTGGCTCACCTGGTGGAAAGTGATCACCACCGCCCGTGTACATTTGCAACAATATAGGGCTTGCAAATACGTTACCGGCCTTTCAGGAAAGAATATGCTCTCTTCTTGAAGGTTCCCAGTTCCTAACTATTACATATGAGCGAATAAAATATATTATATACTCTTAACACACGGTATTGCCAGTAATACGATAAACATAAATCTCAGATTTTTTCTAATTATTGACCACAATAACCGACACCCGAGCAAAATAAATCAGATATGTCAATACCAGACGTAATAATTCGCTCCCTAAATCGGGCCATTGTGCGCTCCCTTCTAACAGCTCGACATAATGTGAACAATAAATAAATGGTCACAAACACTATCAAAACGCTGTCGAGAGGAGTCGTATTACTTCTATTGACGGCAACAAATCAAGTGTTTAAATGAGGGGTTGTATAAAAGATGTTTGCTTTCACATCGTAAATAATGTGTAATTGTGTTTTTTGAGTTTTGTTTGGGGTAATGCATTAAAAACAGGCATACGCTCAATCTCTATATTTTATGTTATTCAAAGTATCGTTATAAAATTATCAAAATCGCTTGCCAGTTTTTTTGTTAAACAAAAAACCCCTTATAAAGTTACAATATTTGAAATTATTATGAGTGCTGATGAAATAACTTCTCTTATTTCTCGATGTTTTTTATCTTGGCACGGCAAATTGACCACACAGCACCTAATGTAAGCGCAGTGCCGTCGAACACAATCATGCCGGCCTGCTTCTTCAGACTACGCCATGGGCAAGAAGGTGAAGAAGAGGTCGAGGGTCTAGTGTCAGAGTACTCAGAAGGCGAAACATCGTACCCCAACTAGACCCCCGAAAAAAACCGGATGTAAACTGACTGATCCCGGAACGTGACACACTTGCGTGTGCCACTCTGGCGGTTTTAGCACCCTGTGTGAGGTGGTCGCTATCCGGGCGGTAATGAATCATTATAGGAATTAGATGATGATTTGATATGACGATAGATGAAAATCACTTCATCTCTCACCACGCCTTATGGCCTTATTGCCATATATACAGCTATTGTGATCTATTAATACTCTTAAATTTTAATTTAATACACCGTTTTTGATGAAATAAAATCTAAATGCTACCTCGATATAATTATGTTCATTAGTTTTACTGACGAATCTTTTGTAAAAACACACTACTTTAAACGTCATGCCTTAGCAGACAGACAATAATTCAAAAAAAATATGTTTTCGGTTCTACATCAATAACATAACAACCTCCAATCAAAATTTAGCAAAAGCTATTAATTTAACGTGTTTCTTTACCTGTTATAGTATAGATATTTAACGCATTTAGGCTTTCTTAACAAACTTTAACTGTGCCAAATCTCACTCCTCCGTACGCGAATATTTAAAAAGGGTCGGGGTAAAAACTTTTCTCTTCAAGTGTTAATATGTATATACACTGCCATTTAACAATTTTTAGATGTAATTTAATCAGGGCGTTCATGAATCAGTCCAGACATCTAGTAAAATATTACTACGGTGGATTTATATTACAATTTATTCTCTGTATCTATTATAAATTGTAATATGAAATCCACAGTAGTCTGCTATGAATGGCTTCTGTAATAATTTATCATTCACTGTGAGGTGTCCGGCAGAAGTTAATTTAATTTATTTCATATAATTAAATTACACTCTACTCTTCCCACACCACATTATCACAGTAAAAGCGGTAAAAGTCTATTAATAAATCATTTTTGAATAGTTGTTTAATTTTTACTTTTTGAGTAATCAATTCAAATGAACCTGTATGTTCAAACTTAAGTTTGTTTGCTGTAAGTCTGTTAATTTTACGCGCATGTAAAAATGACTACGACGGTGAGGGGCTTTACCATAATATATTTTTTTTATTACAATATTTGAAATTATTATGAGTGCTGATGAAATAACTTACTTATCTTATTTCTCGCAGGTTTTTTCTCCTGGCACCCCAAATTAACCACACAGCGCAATGTAAGCGCAGTGCCGTCGAACACAATCATGCCGGCCTGCTTCTTCACACTACGCCATGGGCAAGAAGGTGAAGAAGAGGTCGAGGGTCTAGTGTCAAAGTACTCAGAAGGCGAAACATCATACCCCAACTATACCCCCGAAAAAAACCGGATGTAAACTGACTGATCCCGGAACGTGACACACTTGCGTGTGCCACTCTGGCGGTTTTAGCACCCTGTGTGAGGTGGTCGCTATCCGGGCGGTAATGAATCATTATAGGAATTAGATGATGATTTGATATGACGATAGATGAAAATCACTTCATCTCTCACTACGCCTTATGGCCTTATTGCCATATATGCAGCTATTGTGATCTATTAATACTCTTAAATTTTAATTTAATACACCGTTTTTGATGAAATAAAATCTAAATGCTACCTCGATATAATTATGTTCATTAGTTTTACTGACGAATCTTTTGTAAAAACACACTACGTTAAACGTCATGCCTTAGCAGACAGACAATAATTCAAAAAAATATGTTTTCGGTTCTACATCAATAACATAACAACCTCCAATCAAAATTTAGCAAAAGCTATTAATTTAACGTGTTTCTTTACCTGTTATAGTATAGATATTTAACGCATTTAGGCTTTCTTAACAAACTTTAACTGTGCCAAATCTCACTCCTCCGAACGCGAATATTTAAAAAGGGTCGGGGTAAAAACTTTTCTCTTCAAGTGTTAATATGTATATACACTGCCATTTAACAATTTTTAGATGTAATTTAATCAGGGCGTTCATGAATCAGTCTAGACATCTAGTAAAATATTACTACGGTGGATTTATATTACAATTTATTCTCTGTGTCTATTATAAATTGTAATATGAAATCCACAGTAGTCTGCTATGAATGGCTTTAGTAATAATTTATCATTCACTGTGAGGTGTCCGGCAGAAGTTAATTTAATTTATTTCATATAATTAAATTACACTCTACTCTTCCCACACCACATTATCACAGTAAAAGCGGTAAAAGTCTATTAATAAATCATTTTTGAATAATGGTTTAATTTTTACCTTTTGAGTAATCAATTCAAATGAACCTGTATGTTCAAACTTAAGTTCGTTTGCTGTAAGTCTGTTAATTTTACGCGCATGTAAAAATGACGACGACGGTGAGGGGCTTTATCATAATATTATTTTACCATAATCTCTTAATATTATTTATAATAAAAACAGATTTGACAGATGATGTTTTATTAGAGGTGATAAAAACCATATACGTTACTAGTTGTTGCTCGCGGCTCCGACCGCGTGGAGGTCATGTTTGGGGGAAAAAGTATACAGTATAAAATACCAATATTCATGCGTTTAACTTAAAAATGACGGATTTTCATACAAACTTTCATTCCCTATTTTACCCCCTTAGGGACGGAATTTCCAAAAATCCTGAAACACATATTTTTTATTTTTAACTAAAATGCCAAATACTAATTTTCATGAATTTAACTTCAAAAATGACGGATTTTCATACAAGCTTTCATCCCCTATTTTACCCCCTTAGGGGTGGTATTTCCAAAAACCCTTCCTTAGTGGATTCCTACGTGATAAAAGGTACCTAGTGTCAAAATTTCAAGTCTCTAACCCCAGCCGTTTAGGCTGTGCGTTGATCGATCAGTCAGTCAGTTTCTTCTTTTATATATACCGATTTATTTATGATTTAATTATATTTGATTTGATTTGTGTAATATATTTTATTTTAAATGTAAACGGTCTATTTTCGTTTCTATAACAAATTCAATAGAAATTGTGTTAGAACTAATTTTACACAATGTCTCAGTTGTTAATGGCCGGCAATTACACAAATAACCGTTGTAAAATAATTGTAGCCAATTTGCGTTATGTGCAGACGATCGCCGTTGACAATTTGCTTCTTGTTCTATTCAACAATTTATTAGTTTTGCTTGACATGCGCTGGCCGAAGTTATAAGCTGATGAATTAAAATTAAACAAAACTAAGTAGAAGAGGTATCCACTAAATAGTTTAGGTTTATAATAACTTTATTTTCATGAGAATAAAGTTCTTGATGGCGCAGTTGTGTTTGTGTGTACGACTGTTGGGTTGAGGTCTCGGGTTCGATCCCTGGGTCAGGTAAAGTGATATTGGGTTTTTCTACCACGAAATACTCAGTATCAACCCGGAGTCTGGAATTGTGCCCGGTATGGCGATAGGCTCGCCTCCTATCACATTATGGGACGGTAAAAAGCTAGACGTAAAGTGGGTGCACTGGTTACACCTCTGCCTACCCTTTCGGGGATTTACAGGCGTAAGTGCGTATGTGTGTACTCTTATAAGAAATGAATATCAATCAATCAATTAGGCTCTGTTACTTGTTATGACTTTGACGCTGCGTGGAGAGTCCAAACTATTTGTCCCGACCACACTAAGTGTGGCATAAGGGCAGGTAGAGGATGACCCGTTATGAGCTTAGTTTATATTATTTAGCACATTATTCCATAGTTTATTATATAGGTAGTAATACTGCCTAATTTAGAACTGTCTTCTTTCCACAATTAGTCCTTGGCTTAATTACTTGGATACTCTAACTTGACGGCACTGCGCTTAGCATCAGGTGTAGTGTGGTCACTTTGCCGTACCAGAATAAAAAAAAGTCAGTTAGACTAACATGATCACCATATCTCCTGTTAGCCAAGATCGACAATGGCCTTTATACACCCAGCAGTGAATCTCGGTCAGTTTCTGGGTATACTTATGTAACTCTTTTGATTACTCAACGAAATACACTACAACTATAGAGAGTTGGAGATATTCACACTGGTATCGTCTAAAAAATATTCCACCATTTCTTATCACTTACACTACACGTCTAGGTTGCCAGCCTGATACTCAACCGAAGTAAGTTGCGACTAAAAGGTCTTCAAAATAGCCTCGTGCAATGCAGTTCAATTATTATTAATTGCATTCCTCAGTTCAGCGCAGTTACCATTAAATATATGTTTAATTGGTTCACTATTCAGCTGTTTTTAGCCGATTAATTTCTGTTAAAACTGTGTTGGTATTGTATTAATTTTGTATCTAGTTGATAATGTTGCTCTGTTCATATAATTAAATAATAACACACAACCGTGACACACATAGTTCTGACCACTAGAATACGATTCTTATGTCGAAATCAGGAAATTCGAAAGACTTATGACAGCCACCATGGCGCAGCTGGCGAGTAGCTGGCTGTGAAACGAGAGGCCGGGACAAATGTTTGTGTGACAGACATATATTTGTGTCCGGGGTCTGGGTGTTGTGAGACCGAAAGTCTCTCGTAGTACCTGATGCCCACAACACAAGACTCGTATCTGAGTGTGGGGTCGGGGCTATGTGTGTGACTGTTGGGTGTTATTTATTTATTTACTTAGGACCTCGCAACGAGATCGAACCCTCGGCCTCACCTGACTCTCCCACGCGCCACGAGGGCGGACCACTTACCAAGAAATATAAGTAAAAGTTTTTTTTAATTCATAAAAAGTACACCGACTTCAATAATAAACAAATTATGCGTCACTATAAAATTTGAGGGTTGCCCTTGATTTTTCTAAGATCCCATCATCAGATCCTGACTTGGTGCCAATGGGACCACCTGGGAAGTATACCCTTTTAAACAAAAAAAGAATTTCTCGAATCGGTCCAGGCGTCTTCGAGTAATCGGGTAACATACATAAAAAAAAAAATCCGACGAATTGTTAACCTCATCCTTTTTTGAAGTCGGTTAATGAAGTCGGTTAAAAAATATGTGAGAAGGGAAATATATCGTTATTCTGTATTTGTATGGTGTTGCATTGAGATGATGTAAAGTTAGCTACTACGTATGGAATTACCCCATATAGCAACAGTTACTGTTCAGTTCCCAGACATTGTTAAGTTTGCTAGTAAGTAGAATAAACGTCAAATAGTTTTACATAGTGTAGAGTAGTGTTACATGGCTATTCGTTATTGGGTTATTTTACCTCAGCACCACAGGTGGACTGGCAGAGAATACTTCCAGCATTAAGTCCGCCTATACTTAAATGAATAAAGTGTTAATAAACAAATAAATAATATTATTAAGGACTGAGGTAAGAAACTTGAATGTTACACCCTGAGAACAAAATCAGAAATGAAAATGAAAAATATAATTGGTGAATATATTTAATTCAATAATATTATAGAAATCGTCAAGTATACAATGTTAATGTACATGTTTTATCTTAGGTTCTTAGTAAATCCAAGTCTTGCTTGCCCAAGTGTAAACAGACAGTTCGACGTAACCACCGGATGGTTTGACTATTATTCCTACATCGAAAAATGTTGAGTTTGGCTCCAACCCAAAACATTTATAGGTTCTAGAACATTTACGATATTTGAATATCAAAATTGGCTGTTTTTATAGAGCAATTTTTAAAAAAGGAACGTTCTATTTCATAAAATGTTGTTAGTGGGTTATATTTTCAAACAAATATTTATTATTTATTTGTTTTTATGGCTTGATTAACGAATTTTATGGCTTGCATGATGAACGATGGACTGGTAGGATATTCATATCCGCTCGGATAGTGACCACTGTAAACAGGGTGTTTAACCCGCCATAGAGGCACACGCAAGTGTCTCGCGTTCCGGGGTCAGCCAGTGTACATCCCGCTTTTGTCGGGGGTCGAGAGTTAGGGTACGATGTTAGGCCGTGTTACGGCCTTCTGTGTACTCTGACACCCTCGACCGCTTCTTAATCTCATTGCCCCATGGCGTAGTGTGAAGAAGCTACACAGCAGGTCGGCATGATTGTGTTGAGTAGCGAGAGATGGATTGTTTCTCATTATTTGATAATTTAACTGGACGGCACTGCGCTTACCATCAGGTGCAGTGTGGTCACTTTGCCGTGCCAGGATAAAAAAATGTAACCAATCCATTACGGTCATTGTTTTGGTATAAACCATCCATATGGTCTTGTAGTTTATATATCACGAGATATTTTAGTAGGCATCCCGAAAGTCATACACCTCTGACTTTTCTAAAGTTACGTCCATATCCAGTGTTAATTATCCCTGGAAACTTGACACAGATACACTCACGCCTGTAATCCCCGAAGGGATAGGCAGAGGTGCCAGCCAGTACACCCACTTTTCGCCGAATTTCGGTCCCTTAATATGACAGGGGGCGAGCCTATCGCCATACCGGGCACAGTTTCCAGACTCCGGGCTAATACTCAGAATTTCAAGATAGAAAAACCCAATATCAAAACAAACTTGAAGACCTGAGAATTCTCATAAGAATTTCAAAGGTATGTGAAGTATACCAATTCTCATTAGGCCAGCGTGGTGAACTAAGACCTAATAAGTAGAGAAGACCCATACCCAGCAGTCGTACAATGTTTTATACAGTGCTGGTATTATTATTATATATGAAAACAGCTTAGCAAAGTTAACTCACAAATTCACTCAGCAAAAATGAAATTATATTCTCCAAACGGGTCGCTCAAACACGATACCGAAAGCGCGTGTGTGACAAAATAAGTTATTTAGAAAGTCATTTTTCTGCTGTGATAGAGATATTTCGCCGAAAGGAGGTGTAATAACGGTAAATGGCGCCCATCAAGGAACGTGGCATTAACATCCGTCGCTATGGGAATCGCACTGTAGCTTCTACCAGGGGTTCTCGATCGTTAACCGTTCTTGTTAGTGTTAACGAGATTGTATCGATGTGTGTGATCTGTTACGCACGTAGTAGGGTTGAATTATTAACTTCATGATTACTGGCTGTGAATAATTGAAAAAAAATATTAAAGTAATTTCAAAGACTTTTAAGTTTACGCAGAAGCCTAGTTGGGAAAGGTAAGTGGTAGGTATAGGTTAGCCGGAGAGATGATCTCCGGCCTCCATAAACTGGCCTGCAGGGGACGGTTGCATGGACCGGCCTACCGCCATGCAAATTGAGGCCTGAGAGGGTAGCGTGCTTCAGACGCATTCCCTGTGTTCCGTCTGAGGGGTGTATTCCCGTGATTGGCTCTGCACAAGGGCCGACTCCCGCGGTGGCTGCGGTTGCATGCAATTGCGTATACCGTAGCTATCTTCATAAGGGAGAGAGCGGAAGAACGCGGGGTTTAGTCGGTAGGACGGCCTAGGCCGATGAGTCCGACATACTTCCTACCTTGGAAGATCTGCAAAACAAAAGGTGGTATACACCGCGATAGAATCCGTAAATTTCGTTTTATTTCAAGGTGGTATAAGGTTATAGTCAGCCACAAGGTAAGCCGTAGGTTCGAAACCAACCCAAACATCATTCACCTCGGACTTTTTCAAAGCCACGTTTGTATTCATTGTTAATTATCGCTTACCTTTTTTTGTCGCACCATCAAGCTGTGGAATATTTTGCCAAATACCGTGTTCCCTCCTTCCTATGATCCTGGGCCTATAGTGTGCGTAGTGTGCAGAAGCTACACAGCAGGCCGGAAAGATTGTGTTGAGTAGCGAGGGATAGATTGTCTCTCGCTATTTGATACTCTAACTGGACGGCACTGCACATACCATCAGGTGTAGTGTGGTCACTTTGCGTGCCAGGATAAGAAAAAAATACGGTGAAAGAAAACATCGTGAGGAAACCTACATACCTAAAATTCTCTAAGAACTTCGAAACTATGTAAAATCTACCAAGCCGCGTTAGACCAGCGTGGTAGACTAGGGCCTAACCCCTCTCATTAGTAGAGAAGACCCATGCCCAATATGAGACAGGGTATACGGGGCTGGCATTTTAACTTAAATGGACCCTTACTAAGATGTAATACTAAAGTGACGTATTTAATCACGCATGACTGGTTTCTATTATGCTTCATGCAACTATAAAGTGTTCAAGGGTTAAAACCAGTTATATTTATTTACATATTACAATTGCTTTAGATATCTTTTCAAGATAAGTCGTTATAGCATGTCGATTGAGAAGCAACTATTGTTGTGACTCCTGGAATACGTTATGTATGAACTCTGTCACTTAAGCACGGCAAACGCCAAGGGCGATGTTTAAATACTTGAATATACACGACATTGCACGGGTCAAGAAGTGTTAGGTGTCTTACAAATATAATGTCCCTCCACCTTTACAAAAATCAGCCACGCGCGCACTTATTGACATATATTTTTTCTTTTTTTCCGCAAGGCAAAGCACAGCCATACAGCCTAGTCTAGTTTTAGCATTCTATTTTTAAATCATTAAAAATAAAATATTCATGCCAAAAACTATGTAAATAATAATCAGCCTCAGTGATGCAGTAGGCGAGTAGCCGGCTATAAAATGAGAGGCCGTGGTTTCGATTCTCACACCGGGATAAATGTTTGTGACAGACAGATATTGAGTGCAAAAAAAAAGACAGATATTGTCATGATTATTAAAAAAATAAAGACATTACTTTGACTTTATTTTTTTAATAATCATGTGGTAGTGGTACTTGACTGTGATGCGATGCAGGTTAAAATACTTGTACTTATTACGCTGCAAAGATTTTTAAGGAACAAAGCTTTGTCTACATTTTTGCACTTTTACTTAGCGTTTTGTTACTTAAATAATCTCGAATCCCTATGCTTATTGCCTTCTGTTTTTGTTCTGTTGTCTCCGAGGATTGCGTTGATGTCGCCAAGGATTTTAGTTTTTTTTTCATTTCCATGTAAATTGCTCCCGGGGGTTTATCTAAATTAAAGAGGAAAATTTTCACGACGTCATTTCGTAATTTTAATTTTACTTTTTTTTTGTTTTGGTATTATTTTCGCAATTACTGCTATTATTAGCTTAGGAATATCATGGAATATAATTAGCTAGCTCAAGCCTGCGGGATTTTCCAGCCAGGATCCACTGAGCTCATTTTATACACCTGTAGGCATTATTTGTTTTTCTTTTCTACCTTTGGTGGTATGAAATTTTTTGGTGAAATATTTCGGATTAAGACTGTTTCGTTGCAAATTGATCCAGTGGAATAATTAGGCATTTTGATTTAAAGACTTAAAATCTCAAGTGTCAGGATGCTGTGAATTATATAAACATTAATAAGCAGTCATCTTAGCGTAATACAACTACAACAGAGTACGGTCGTGCAACATCCAGACCAAGGACAAATATTTATGGATCCCACAAACATTTGTCGTAGTGTTATTATTTATTATTACTGTGGGGATCGATCCAGCGTTTCACAAATGTTTCACATTAATATAAGTTACTTAATAATAATAAAAAGGAATATAGACTGAAACGAAGGCACAGGTTCGAAACAAAATGGCATACGCCTCTGACTTCACTAGCTACGTCTGTATTCATTGGTTATCATCGCTTGCTTTATGAAAGAAAATATCGTGAGAAAACTTGTTAGCCTAAGGATTCTCATAAGAATTTACAAAGAATGTGATATGCCATGTGCATTAGGCCAGTATTGACTAAGCCCTTACCCGTTTCGTTAGTAGAGCAAGCCCCTGCTCAGCAGTGGGTTTTTTTTAATAAAGGGCTGATATTAATATTTACAAAATTCTTAGTCTAGCCGTGACAGTATCAACCGGGCCAATGTCTGTAAAACATACTTCATTACAAGATGTACATCTCTCGGATGATTCTCACGTAATTTCTAACAAGACGGATGGTGTAATGTACTTGGCATTATGCTGTTTATTCTTTGTAGGATATTATTTTTGCCAGCTCCGAGACTTCTATCTCTTTGTTCTTGGTTTTTTTTTAAAAGAACTTTGTTATAGTGTTTGGTAATGCCTGGTATACGTTGCTTTTTTATTTAAAGAAGATACTTATATTCGAACAGAACGTGCAAATTATATAGCACTAACGACTCCGGGTACCCTTTAATGAGCCAACAATATTAGATGACACATGGTAAGAACTTTTTTAAATCTTTAACGCCCAAACACTCAAATGCTACTCAAATGGCCACCCTTCTAACTGCTATGGAACGTGTCAGGACGAGGGTTGTGAGAGCGACTTTGGTAAACGAATTTAGAGTAAATTTTGATGGAATTTGCCGAAGCATTTTATCGGAATCTCTATGTGAAGACGCTTTTGCCATATATAAATGAATAACTAATATATAAGTAGGATAGTGTTTAAGGTAGACAGCGGCTCTGCTGTGCTCTGGCATTCCAAAAGTCTATGGGCGGCGGTGACTACTTAGTACTTACCATCAGGTGGCCCGTCTGCTCGTCTGCCTATCCAGCCACTAAAAAAAAAGGTACGATGGGGCTGGCATGGTGAAAATAACACCAAAATACACATATAAAAAACGGCTACTTATGTTGTAACACGACATACACTTATGACAACCATGAGGGTCTTGAATATTTAACACGATCTTAAATGCTTCAGTTGAGTCTAAGTACTCGGGCGTAAGTAATTCTGTAGAGTTTTATTTTTATGCATCTCTTAAGGTTTAGCCAGCTTCAGCAATGCCTGAAAATGTACTTTGAAGAAACGATTAATAACATCGACTCTACATTATGCAAATGGATTTATCTACATGATAGTGTAAACAGTATCAAAATCTGTTTCGTGGTTTAAAAAGACTAAGCTTACACACAGACACATAAAAACAGTGACTATTTTATACTATTTAGTCAAATTTCATTAAAATTCAAGAATATTTGACATACACCCATTACTAAATATTTTTGAGATATAGCTGTCTATTTAAAATCATATAGGATAATGACAATTCCAGGGTAAATGACATCACGGGAGACGTGTTTAATCTATAACGCTAATGACGTTGGTTCCCTTCTGAGATCAGCGATATGTGTTCGTTCTTCAAATTGCTTGAGGTCTTCATAAGCGACAAATTTCGAGGATTAAATACTCAATGTCGTAATAAATACCATTCTAAAATTAAAAAAATAATAACATACAAAATGCACGACATGGCACACATAAAAAAGGAAAAATAAAACGAAAGAGATTAAAATAGAACGCATTGTTGTCACAAAAAAATGAAAGGCGGCTGGCTTTGCTGCGGCCAGTACGCGACCACACCGCAACATCAATGTTCAACAGAAGCTATTCCAGTTTTGAATGTTTTAAATAATTCAACTTCGTTAACTTTTGTTTGTTTAAGTTGTTCCCTTTTTAAATTATTTATGTTTTCGAATATCTCTAGTTTTTTCTTTTTCTGTAGTAATAATATGTTTATATTATTGTGTGCATTAAACAACTGCTTCTTTCTATTTAATTTTAAATTGATTCGCAGTGTTCTTAACGAAATTACAAATATAGATTATAATAGAGGCAATAGTCGAATGACATTCCTTAAGCATTCCTTATTTAAATAAATGTATGGTTATAATAATAATAGAGAACCACGCTATGATCGATATCAATGCCCCTGGGGTTTGATTCGATTAATCCTAAAAATCCGATACGCCAAGGGCTCGAGATTTTTTTCGTATTTGACACGGAAATCGATTTAAGATAAGCCAAATGTGAGAAATGGATCCATCGTGCGTCTCTAGGGACATTGTATTTTTCGATTGGTCCTATAGTTAATGTACAGTTTACAGAAAACTAAACACCCACCCATTTATTTGGTTTGAATTTAAAATTGTGAAAGTAAGTTTTTAATAGAAGCATGTCGCTGTTAAATATATTTCTCACATAAACTCTATATTTAGATATAAAATATTAATAGCAATGGTGCTGAAACAGTAGTGAGTAGCAGTTTCTGAAACGGGAAGCTGTGGGTACGATTCCCGCACTGAGACAAATGTTTATTTAAGGTCTGGATGTTGTGGGACCGTAGTCCCTCGTAGTTCTTGATGCCCACTATACAGGTTTGACCTAGTCTTTGTCAGAAGTATGTGTGTGACAGGTGGGTGTATTTATTTATTTATCTTGAATATAATACCAGTTAATTGCTTTAACGGTGAAGGAAAACATCGTGAGGAAACCTGCATACCTGAGAATTCTTATACGAATTTCGAAGGTATGTGAAGTCTACCAACCCGCATTAGGCCAGCGTGGTGGACTAAGGCCTAACCCCTCTCATTAGTAGAGGAGGCCCGTGCCCAGCAGTGGGACAATGTTAATACAGGGCTAGTATTATTATTATTTATAATACCAGTCCTAAGATCGTTAAAAGTAGGAAAAACCTGTATCGTGGATATTAAGTCTAAATATCTGTCTGTCACACAAACATTTGTATCGGTGCGGGAATCGAACCCACAGCCTGTCGTTTCACAGCCAGCAAGCAGCAGATCATCCGTTGTGCCGCGGAGCCTGTCAGATTTCCATGCCCGTTTAAATACACCTTAACAATTCAATGAACATCCCATATTCCAATACCAACCAGGATATGCAAGTAACACCTCAGTTCGGAACAACTCCACTCAGCCTCCCAGAGGTAAGAAAACTCCATTATAATTCTGTGTCATTAGTCGAACTTGTGAATCTAGTATCCAATAGTTATCCTTCGAGAACGTTCTAGAAGTTTATAAGTAGGTGAGCATTTGAGTATCATTTTAAAGTCTAAATTAATATTGCCTTTGCATTATGGAGGGGAATTGAAATTGAGCAAAGTTTTGAAGTATTTAAAGTATTTTTCCAAGTATCTTTTATTATATTAGAATGAAACAATACTGGAGAGGGTTGTTAATTTTAATTGTTTTACTCTGATAAACAAGTGCAATGAATTCAATTACAATTATTATTAAAATTTAGGTTTAGCAATATTAGTTGAACCATTTGAAATTATATCCATACTAATACTATAAATGCGAAAGTAACTCTGTTTGTTTGTTTGTTACCTCTTCACGACTAAACTGCTGAACGGATTGTAATGAAATTTGGTAAGGAAATAGATTATATCCTGGAGAAGGACATAGGCTATCTTTTTCTCAAAAAACAACCTTGAAAGGGGTCAAATAGGAGTTCAAAATTTGTATGGGAAATCCATAATTCCTTGACTTAGGGTTCTGTAAATTCATATTTAAGCTTTTGGTAGGAAATAAAGAAATACGTGTTTCAAAGTTTTTGAAAAATCATCCCTAAAAAGGGCAAAATGAGGTTAAACTTATGGGGTATTCTTTAGATGCAATTTCAAGATTCAGGCACAACACCTGAGAGGCTGGACACTCGCTACAGGTGCCTCAGTGCAGAAGACAACTCCTTGGATTGTATACTTCTGCTCCCGAATATAACCTGCACGCAGGCGGAGCCGCGAGCAACAGCTAGTTGATTATAAAAGGTTAAATACACCCAACAGTCACACACATACTTCTGACCCCAAACTAGGTCAAACCTGTATCGTGGATATCAAGAACTACGAGGAACTACGGTCCTACAATACCCAAACCCAAAACAAATATCCATCGGCCACAAAGTATTTGTCTCGATGCGGGAATCGAACCCACGCCTCTCGTTTCACAGCCGACTACTCGACAGCTGCGCCAGAGATGCTGTCATGCATATAATTATAATATCGTAGATATCTCTACATAGTATAAAACAAAGTCGCTGTCGCTGTCCGTCCCTATGTATGCTTAAATCCTCAAAACTACGCAACGGATTTTGAAGCGCTTTTTTTAATAGATAGAGTGATTCAAGAGGAATGTTTATATGTATGATACATGCATAATATTGATTGGTTGTATACCTTTTCTTACAAAAATAACCTCCACGCGGGCGGAGCCGCGAGCAACATCTAGTATTTTATATTTGACATCTATTGCTTTCAGAGTGATCTCTTGGAGGAATTAATTATGAAAAGAAACAAAGTAAATGTTCATCACATTTTTTTATTGATAGCCAAACTTTTATAACTAACGTTATTATTTACAACTTGTCTTAATTATTTACTATGGTACAATCAATCTCACAAACATTTTCAGCAAGCTAAATAAAAACATTAGTAAGAGTATCATTCATTACATAATGTCTATTATGAATAAGTTTAAAACATTATATTTAACACCATCTGCATCAAACATCTGTAATTTCTGCATACGAGATATGAATTTGCATTACTTAAAAGCAAAACTTTACACTACAAATGAAACATTAATATTTATACAAGTATATGAACGAGTTTTGGTAAATAATTACCCTTGAAACCTAAATTCCGCTGCAATATTTCACATCCAAATACGTGTTTGAAACAACTTGAAATTTTCAACAAGTTGGAACCGATCCAAATGGTCACTACAATGTATGGTGCTATTGGCATTTTGCTGCTCCCAATGTCCCCGCGATCATTTCAATAGTTATAAATACTGTGAAATTACATTAAATACTATCACTGCTATAATTTAGTTTAATATCTAAACCAGTCTTCATTTTTAAAATCTAGATTAAATAAAGCAGTAGACTGCTACGTGATGTCTATTTGGTACTAAAATTAACTTTGCCATTTCTATCACGTCCATCAGATTTATCTGTATTTCAAACATTAATACGTTCAAAATTATAACCATCTAGATTACAACCAAGTCAATGAACGTATTCTCCTTGAACGAGCCAAAACAGTTATCTATTGTTAACTGATGAATATTGAAAATATTACTATTTATTTCACAATGACATATATTGTGCTATTAAGATTTATTTAAACTTTCCCTGACATCACGTACCAGTGCCTCTATTAGCTTCCAAAGTAAAAACAACACAAATTCCCCAATATTGTCCAGTTCACACAGCAATCCATATAACTAACGTTACTGTTAGACATAAACTCGATAGCAAATTGAGACTCGCGTTAGAGCGCCAGTAGCTCTCATGCTTCGATGACAGCATTAATGAATCTTCCTGCTTTTGGACCAGCTCTCCTGGACACGGCATTGATTCAGGAGTCAAGCTTACTGCAGCCACTTGGTTATTAATAATTGGCTGCACCGTTGGTTCATATTTATATTGACTTATGTAATCGTAATCTTCATTACCATCTTGTTGTAAAACTCCGCTGTTAGTTTCAATTTCATACAACTGTTCGGTTTTTGTTTCTTCAATGGCTTCTGTGTTTAATGCATTAATAGCTTCGATTTTATTATTTGAATTTGGTAAGCATGTTATGTCGTCGAGTGCTGATTTGAGCGGATCGCTTTTTGTTTCATTTCGCAAGACTTGAATCCAGGTTAGACGGCAGTCGCAGACTAGTTTGTTACCTAAGAAAAATAAATGAAATTAATAATAATGTAAAATCTATCTAAGTTATAAGGAGATATCCATTAAATTATGTATAAATTTTAATATATCAGTTGATTATGAAGTTTTGCAAATGCTAATATACGCTTTACAAATATTTTTTTACTTTTTCAGATCAAACTAGCACTAAACTCCCAACTACTTTTAATAAGTTTGATTAAAATTGAACGCAATACTATCTCACACGAAACGGATTTTGAAATTAAATTTTAACGAGACGGGGAATCATTCTTAATTTAATGTAAATGAAGTATCATTTACACCAAAAATTAAATATTTGCAGTAATTAAATTTCAAATATTACATTAATTTGATTTTATATAGGCACGTGTCTATTCATAATAATTTAATAAAAATTCTCATAAAAACGGTGCCGTTTGTTGGCTTTCATTAAATAGAGAATATTTCATTGTATCAAAATCGAGTTATTGTACTATTGTTGATTCGATAAAGGGAGTTCGTACACTCATTAATTGTCCTTAATACGAGGGGTTCTCGAATAGGGGATTACCGTACTAAAGGGTGTGCGCCATTGTTTGAAGTAAACATAGTTATTTTATCTTCACATGTCTGAACCTATGTATTTATTTTGTCCATTACACATTAGTTTAGTTATAATGTAATGACTCTACGATTGGATTATAATTTAGGATTTATATTACAATATTTACTATTGTTAAGAGATAATTACTTCATGCTATGATAATATTAAATAAAAACGTTTTTTAATTCATAGAAAGTACACCGACTTCTATAAAATTTGAGGGTTGCCCTTGATTTTTCTGAGATCCCATGATCAGATCCTGACTTCGTGCCAATGGGACTACCTGGGAAGTATACCCTTTTAAAAAAAAAAGAATTTCTCGAATCGGTCCAGGCGTCTTCGATTAACCGGGGAACATACATAAAAAAAAGATTCCGACGAATTGTTAACCTCCTCCTCTTTTGAAGTCGGTTAAAAATACGTGTATAAGCAAGATCGTATGGACAAACGGGAGCATGATTATTATTTTATTATACTATTCCGAAATGTTTTAATAAAATATATTTTAAAAGGAAAGATAAATTATTTGAAACCTTAGTTAATTTCAAGTTTCTCATAGACTTTTTTTCTTTCGGCCTACAAGTAATAGTACTAAAGTTGCGTTGAAAGTGACCACTGACTATATTGAGACATCCATAAGTAATACACAGACGTGGAATAATATCTTGATAAATTACGCCCAAAGTTCATAATTTTATAACAATAATAAGAACAGCCAACAAAACTCACCACTTAAATACAAAACCGATGTCTTCATCTTCAAATTCTCTAGAATGGGCTTGACAGTTTCGTAAGTAAAATATTCCAGCTCATTGTTCCGCAAATCCAATAATTCAAGACCACGGACGCCTTCTAAAAGCCCCTCGTTGATTGACTTCAATTTATTACCGGTCATAGACAGTTTCTGGAGCAGAGCGAGACCGTCGAACGCCCTCTCATCAAGATATTTCAATTCATTATTATCCAAAAGTAGCTCGTTTAAATTCCACAATTCGGTAAACGTTAAATCACCAATCATATTTAACTTGTTCGATCTCAGATCCAATCTCGTCAAATTAGCTAAGCCTCTGAAAGTGTCTTTAGTCAGCACTGTAATCAAATTGCCCTCCAATATCAGATCGTTGAGCACCGTTAAATGTTCAAAACAACCATCGTGCGCCAGATTAATGCTGTTCGATGACAAATCGAGATATTTCAAAGAGGGCAAATCGACGAAAACGTCTCGCTGTATCTCCGTCACTTTATTCTCTTTTATAGTCAAGTTTACGAGCGATGGGAGATTTGTGAACGATGAAAAGTCCAGTTCTGATATTTTGTCGTTCATTAACGTTATCTCTTTCACTGTTGACATGTTTGTGAATGTTTTCTTGTCGATTTTTTCGAGCGTCGCGTAATGAATGAATAATTTTTGCAGCCCCTTTAGTCTGCGGATGACTTGTAACGGAATGAACTTGAGAGCTCCGTCCGATCTGACATTGAATGTGAGTCTTTCTAAATATGGCTGGGAGCTGAAACTGGTCCAAATGGGGTCGGTTTCTTCGATGCCGCCGTTAAATACCCAGCAATCAGCTCGAGTGGCTGTTTTGAATTCAGTTTTCTCACAATAGCAATGTACTTTCGAGTCCCTGTTAGTAATTTCACATATGTTGTCCTTTACTTGAAGTCCATGGTGCCGCCTCTCAGTTTTGTCTCGCCGTTTTTCATTTAGACGGCTTTCAGTGTAGGATATTTGCACTGAAGTCAACGCCAAAGCCAGAAGTAAATATTGGACGACGGTCTCCATGTCCCTCTTGCCTTTTCAGAAATCTGAAACAAACAAAAAAGATATTAAAGAGGACTCGCTTTCAGAGTGTATTGTAAATTATAGAGGTGTGTTTAAATTACATATTAATAATATTGGTCCTATATTAAATACTGTCTCACTATATGGCACAAAAAGATACCCATCAGTTAGTGATGACAGATATTAGGAGGTTTATTGTGTAATATGTGCTATCAAATATAATAGATGCAACTTGTTATCTTTTTATAGCATAATGAAGCATAATAAAGATAATATTCTTATCATTTACATTTTAAATTCATCGCAGAATAGATTTATTTGTGTCGTAAGTGACTGAACCTACACTACAAATAAACTAACTTTTTTATTACTTATTTTATCCAGAAATATTGGCGGGCACGCGAACAATATCTCATCAAAGTTTCATCGAAATGGATGGATGGTGGGTGACTGGACGAACAAATAAAAAGATTTTAATAGTTTTATAAGTAAAAATACAGGCTAAGAGAATACCCCGCCTACCTGCCACTAAAACTTTTGTTGAGCCAAGATCAACAATAGCACGCATTTTTGAAACCAGCCTATGAACCTCGAGGAGTTTATGCGTAACTGTCTTTAATCCCGCAACAAAGTTAATCAAATAGAAAAATATAGGAATAGGAAATATTTTAGATTGTAACTAGTATCAAAGTGTTTAAATAGGTAGGTATTTCTTATACATTGTATCAAATTGTAAAATTCTATTCAAATTAACTGTCCTCCGTTCCAATTAACTTCCTATCTTTGCAGAGTCAACGCAAAAAGGGATTATGGCCGTGCCCTTATCGCATTAAAGGAATACTGTATGTAATATCTTAGTTGAAATGTCGCTTTAATAACAACGTAAGAGTTTTTTTTTTATCCTGCCACGGTAAAGTGACCACACTGCACCTGATGGTAAGTGTAGTGCCGTCCAATTAGAATATCAAGTAGCGAGAGACAATCTATTCCCCTCAATACAATCATGCCGGCCTGGTTCTTCACTCTACGCCATGGGAACAAGGTGAAGAAGCGGTCGAGGGTCTAGTGTCAGAGTACTCAGAAGGTCGCAAAACGGCCAAACATCGTACCCAAACTCTAGACCCCCGACAAAAACTGGACGTACACTGGCTGAGCCCTGAACGCGACACACTTGCGTGTGCTACAATGGAGACTTATACACCCTGTGTATGGTGGTCGCTATCCAGCTGGATATGAATATCCT
This sequence comes from Laothoe populi, assembly GCA_905220505.1. Classification (NCBI taxonomy): domain Eukaryota; kingdom Metazoa; phylum Arthropoda; class Insecta; order Lepidoptera; family Sphingidae; genus Laothoe; species Laothoe populi. The sequence goes on along the minus strand of HG992161.1, from coordinate 4,194,733 downwards.
ACTACCAGCGGACCACCACCAGTTATATAAAATTACAATGCAAACCTGCCTTTTAAAATAAATAATGTAAGAGCTACGCAAAATTACAATACTCCTTTTAAAATTAATAACTAAAATGTATCATATTATGACTGCCTCGGTGGCGCAGTTGTAATTGCGCATGCATTACGACCGCTGCTGTGCTGAGGTCTCGGGTTCGATCCCCGGGTCGGGTAAAGTGATATTGGGTTTTTCTATCTAGAAATTCTCAGTATTAGCCCGGAGTCTGGAATCTGTGCCCGGTATGGCGATAGGCTCGCCCCCTATCACATTATGGGACTGAAATTCGGCGAAAAGTGGGTGTACTGGTTACACCTCTGCCTACCCCTTCGGGGATTACAGGCGTGAGTGTATGTATATGTATCATATTATGCATTTCGAGCGATCTATCACAGGTGACGTATGCTATGCACTTAAACTAATTCGTGGGGTTGGGGTAACGAACTCACCGTTAGATCACGTGACTATGACTCATAATACCCCCTCTTTTATAAGTATTTTTATCGTAATTACTTTGATAATGTCGGTAAGTGATTCGGTGGGTGATAGATAAAGTTAATGCATTACCGAGTAGGGTTCTACTAGTTTCCGAACGCACTTTCTAGGTACATTTCGGGCTGATGAAAATGTGATTTGTATGAAATGTAATTGAGAATGATAAGCGGGAAATACGAAGTGTGTGTATGGAATGTGGTATGGAACATCCTTAGGAACATATAAAATATATGTTTGATAAAATACAATATCTGTTAGAAAAGGAAAAGCTGATTTATTTGCTTTATTTATAATTTATTATTCAAGACTGCCTCGGTGGCGCAGTTGTAATTGCGCATACTTTACGACTGCTACTGTGCTCTGGTCTAGGGTTTGATCCCCGGGTCCGGTAAAGTGATATAAGGTTTTTTCTGTTTAGAAATTCTCAGTAGTAGCACGGAGTCTGGAAACTGTGCCCGGTATGTCGATAGGCTCGCCCCCTATCACATTATGAGTGGGTGTACTTGTAACACCTCTGCCTACCCCTTTGTGGATTGTAGGCGTGAGTGTATGTGTGTATATGAGTGTGTGTTATTATTCATCTATATATAAAACACAACAATTGTTTCTACCATGTCCGTTATACACGTTGAAACCAACTCAACCGATATCAATGAAATTTTGTGTCTGTGTGGTTGGGTTGGGGTTCTAACTTAAAAGATCGCAAAGTTTTAGATCCGAAACATGGCACTGTTGTCGAGATCTGAATTTCTTATATTTTATTTTCAAATTATTTTTTTCAATGAGAATTCGGTCCACAGAGAAGTCGGTTTATGACAGGACCACGTCTGCCCATGACCACTAGTATTCATATAAAATATGAATTAAATTTGCTATGTTAGATGGTCCTAACAGAACAATAATATAATGAAATTTTTTACGTCAAAAGACGAAATCCTTTGATATACACATAGGCCTTGAGATGTATAAATACTTATGGTCTATAAAAAAGACAATGAAATACACATTAGCTTTACAACGGACGTCAAAACGTTCCTTTAAAAGCCCATTACACATAGCAATGTCCTCTGATCAGAGTTAATTAAAAACGTCCGTTTCTTTTTTGCGAATGCAGCTTTTGATTGGTGTGAGCGGGACAAAGAGAAACGACAACCTTTTGTTTTCTAAATGGTTATTGGGGATTGAAAATTTCAGGGGTGCCCCAAGACGGCCTTTCGCCTGTTTTAATTAGACGTATTGTTGCTTTTATAGAGAGACATTTCAGTGACATCGGGTCGTCGAAAAATGTTGTGTCGAAAATGTTGTTTTGCTTTTTAACCGACTTTAAAAAAGGAGAAGGTTCTCAATTCGTCGGAATCTTTTTTTTATGTATGTTCCCCGATTACACGAAGACGCCTGTACCGATTTGGGAAATTCTTTTTTTGTTTAAAAGGATATACTTCCCAGGTGGTCCCATTGGCACCAAGTCAGGATCTGATGATGGGATCTCAGAAAAATCGAGGTCAACCCTCAAATTTTATAGGGACGCATAATTTGGTTTTTTATTGAAGTCGGTGTACTTTTTATGAATTAAAAAACTTTTACTTATAAGTTTTAATTATCTTCTATGAATTTGAAGCGAAGCTCAGAATACATGTTTTTTGAAAATCGTATGTTTAATTTTGATAGTTTGAATGCTTCAACTGATACATACATGCGTACGTGTAATCCCCGAAGGGGTAGGCAGAGGTACACCTCTGCACTCATAATGGTTACAACCAGTACGCCCACATTTCGCCGAGCTTAGTACCGTGCCATGATGTGATAGAAGGCGAGCATATGCCATACCGGGCTCGCAACGCTTGCGCAATCACAGCTGCACCACCGAGGCAGCCAAAAATAAATATAAAAAAAACTAAATGGTGTCGTGGGACAAAAATCGTGCTCAATTTGGACATCACTACTTGCCACTCTAACTGGACGTCACTACTTGCTACTCTAACTGGACGTCATCACTTGCTACTCTAACTGGACGTCACTACTTGCCACTCTAACTGGACGTCACTACTTGCTACTCTAAATGGATGTCATCACTTGCTACTCTAACTGGACGTCATCACTTGCTACTCTAACTGGACGTCACTACTTGCCACTCTAACTGGACGTCACTACTTGCTACTCTAAATGGATGTCATCACTTGCTACTCTAACTGGACGTCACTACTTGCCACTCTAACTGGACGTCACTACTTGCCACTCTAATTGGACGTCACTACTTGCTACTCTAACTGGACGTCACTACTTGCCACTCTAACTGGACGTCATCACTTGCTACTCTAACTGGACGTCACTACTTGCCACTCTAACTGGACGTCATCACTTGCTACTCTAAATGGATGTCATCACTTGCTACTCTAACTGGACGTCACTACTTGCTACTCTAACTGGACGTCACTACTTGCCACTCTAACTGGACGTCATCACTTGCTACTCTAACTGGACGTCACTACTTGCCACTCTAACTGGACGTCATCACTTGCTACTCTAACTGGACGTCACTACTTGCCACTCTAACTGGACGTCACTACTTGCCACTCTAACTGGACGTCACTACTTGCCACTCTAACTGGACGTCACTACTTGCCACTCTAACTGGACGTCACTACTTTCCATTCTAACTGGACGTCACTACTTGCTACTCTAACTGGACGTCACTACTTGGCACTCTAACTGGACGTCACTACTTGCCACTCTAACTGGACGTCACTACTTGCCACTCTAACTGGACGTCACTACTTGCCACTCTAACTGGACGTCACTACTTGCTACTCTAACTGGACGTCACTACTTGCCACTCTAACTGGACGTCACTACTTGCCACTCTAACTGGACGTCACTACTTGCTACTCTAACTGGACGTCACTATTGTCGCGCAGCAAAATCCCAGGAACTAATTATGTATGTAGTATGCGATTGTCTGATTTAACGCTTTTATTCCACGCACTTTTTTCCACGCTTTTTACTATCACATATTTTTCAGTTCGGTCGCGCCGCAAAATCCCTATCTCTCCAAGCCTGCCGTAAGGAACTTCGTTCCAAAAATGCAATTTGACTTCGATTGTTTTTAATGAAAAAAATTGGGAACTTATAACGAGCTAACTTAATTACGAAAGGTTCCACAGTTCAAGACATTAATTTAATAGTTAAGTAAACGAAACTAAAACAAATTAACAACCCTGTTAATATCAAAGATGCGTCGTATTCTTAGTTAAATTCCACTACACGATAACACATTTCTTTATCATTATTAGGTTATAGTACGTGTTACTAAAGTTTCTTCGTCCTGAATATTTCAACTTTCTAATTATAATACGCAGGATTCTCATTCACAAAGCCGAGACCCACTTAAGCTGATTTTTTATTTCATTACATCCCGATCTCTGCACATCTACACACTTGTAAACAGTTCTGGAGGACACTTATTCCACATTTATTTTTGTTTCTGTGCCCTCGTTTATTTATCAGTTCCCAAACAAAATGTGAACGTGTATATTTTCCTTTAAATATTTGTTTCCTTTGTGCGTATTTGGAGGATATTGTTTCTGTCAAAGGGCGTGGAATAATAATATTTTGCTGCTTTATTTGTAAAATTAATAATAGGTTAAACCGAAGATCAAAGTATTGGTGTTTTTGTTTAAGTTTCTGTTTTTTTAATGCCTGATAAGGCAGACGAGCACAGGGGCCACCTGATGGTAAGAAGTCACCGCCGCCCATAGACTTCTGCAATGCCAGGGCACAGCAGAGCCGCTGCCTACCGTTCGATTATTTTATCTAGTCAATACCTTTTGGAATTAATGCGTTTCTGTGCAAATTATATTGGGCAAATAGTTTTGCTGGCGTTTTTATTGAGTATAAAACAGTTTAATGTGTGGTTAACGCATAGTAACAGAGAGTATATATATATTTTACATCTAATGTCTTATATCTTATACTTTATTGCATGATTTACCTTTTTTTTATTTTTTAACCACAAAAATGTAATTATAAAAATTTCAAGTTTCTATCTCCTGGTATCAGAGTATTTTGACAAATATTCATCATTGATATTATCAGCCTAGATTTTTATATTGATCTATGTTAATCATCTAATCATATAACAGCTCCTTCCGGAACAATATAGTAGAGTTTAAACAAACTTATTGTGTGATCGATCTTTTGAGCTAAAGGTCATTTAGCCTCCGTGGCGCATCGGGCGAGTAGCTGGCTGTGAAACGATAGGTCGAAGGTTCGATTCCTACACCGAGCAAATGTTTGTGTGACTGACAGATATTTGTATCGGGTCTGGATGTTGTGAGTCCTTCGCCGTTGTTGAAACCTACGATACAGGTTTTACCTAGTGTGGGGTTTGGACTATATGTGTGACTGTTGGGTGTATTTATTTATAACTTAAATAAAAACACCCAATACAATTTCCGAGATAATAAAAATGTACTGTATATAGAAATATAAGAAAACTCGAGCTAATAATACGAATTTTTATAAGAATATATGTAGTATGAAATAATTTAAATACCAAAATAGTGGTTTGTAACTCTTCTTATCAACTTTATCAATAAACTTTGGCCTTGTTTAAATCAAAAACGTTAACATTTTTAAGTTAATGAATAATTTGTTTTAAGGTTTTACTCTAGCAACATGCTCTCGCAAAAATCAGATGTTTATGTATTTTAACCACATATAACGGTTAATATGAAATAATATACCAACGAGCTTCATCCTGAAATCATAATAAGACGAAGAATGAGAGCAACTATATTTCGCAGACACCATCCTGGTTGTAATGTACGTCGTTATGATTATAATTATCGTCGGGAAGAAACTCAATCTCAACAAGCGAAGTACCTAAGTACCTAAGTGTTCTGCGAATCAGAAACTCATATAGTTTTACATATTTCAACTGCGTCCGGTAATAATAGACCTTTCTGTAGTTTTGGCAAAATTGAGTTTTATATACAAAGTAATACAGCATTTTTTTCATATCAGTTTCAGTATTAATTATAGGATCGGAAGTCTTCACTCATGTTAACAGCATTTCCAAGAACACAACTTTTTTAAGAACATCTCTAAATTGATTGTATGCCTACAAAGGTAGGCAGCGGCTTTGCTATGCCCTGGCATTGCATAAGTCTATGGGCGACGGTGACTACTTACCATCAGATGGCCCGCCTGCTCGTCTGCCTATTCGGGCACTAAAAAAATTTTGTTCACTTGCGGCTTTTTATTAAACGGAGCATGGCCTTCAGCATTTGAAAGACAACTAAAAGCATAGATTAGTTTTAGAGTTCCAATTTTAAATATTTGAATAAGAAAAATAACCGTTGGCCCTATTTTTTTTATATTTTATTTCATAGTCCGACAAACGAGCCAGTGGGTCACCTGATGTTAAGTGATCTCCACCGCCCATGTACATCGACACTACCGAAAGTGTCATGTATGCGCTGCCGCCTTAAAGGACAGGAATAGGGATAAGGGAAGGGAAGGGGGAATCTGGGCCTCCGGATATCTCACTTACCATACGAAACGAGACAGTAAACTGTAACTTTACGTTGGTTTTCTGTGAGACAGTGGTACTACCCCGGTCGAGCCGGCCAATTCATGCTGTAGACAAATATGTCTACAGCGTGGCTCTACCATTTCTAATATTTGAATTTGGAACTTCGTAAACATTATCTAGATCGCCAAACTGTAGCCGCCGTGACCCTTAAATGAATTATAAAATGTAATGTTTTTTAATTTATTTTATCAAATTTTATCTCACAGTCCTCACGAACCAAAATGAGTGAAGAGAATTATTGTACATTTGTTTTTTATCGCCGCTCTAAATCTACATGTACCCTTAAAAATAATGTTTTTGGGCATTTTAAAACAATCAAGTTTTTAAATTAAAAAGACGGGTGGCAGACTTTTTAATGAAAAACATAAAATAAATGTTCGTCTTCTATTCGTTCTTATACCATTGATTCTAAAGAAAACAATTTTACTAAAAAAAATAAATTACTTAAATTACTTATCTGTTACTGACTGTTCACTTTAATATATTGATAGGGTAGTTATTACTCCTATTTATTAGAGATATCCGAAGGTACGCTATAGATAACTGTGGTAGATTGATGATTACCAATGGAGTGGGGGTAAAGGTTGGCTTTAAAAGGAGCGCTCGGGCGCTCTAGAACACAGTCCGTTCTGGGACTGTCTACTGTAAGGACGTATGGTGATCATCAGCTCATATCGACTACTTGGTACATCCTGACACGGGGTTGTCGGTCGACCTTAATAATTGAATTGTATGACGGAGATCATTAAGTTGATCTCTGCAGTGGTAACCGTCAGTTATGTGGATATTATGCTTGGCCCTTTCTTTTGCTTTCTTACAATATTATAAAATACATAAACCTCCTTTTCCTAATTGGATATTATAAATAAATATACCAACTTCAATATTACAAACTATATTCCTTTTTTTCTGATAATTTCCAACTAGTCTCACTTTTTACAAACAACTAGAAATTACATCACACCAACAATAGCTCATTTATGGGCACCATTTTCACAGTTCCGCACAGAATATTGGCATTTGCGTAAATATCCCCAAATGCGAATATCGATTGGCAAGTATACTACGCAATATTCATCCACTCACGGTAATGGATGTGGGAGGCGGAACTCAAATTAATTGAGAGTAAACGGACATGTTGACCCTACATTTATTTACAATTGCATTTGCATAGTTTGTGAAACTTTGTACACTATTCTATCCAGCTTAATATTTTTTTTTTATCCACAGCAAAGTGACCCACTGCACCTGATGGTAAGCGTAGTGCCGTCCAATTAGAGTATCGAGTAGCGAGAGACAATCTATGCCCCGCTACTCAACACAATCATGTCGGCCTGCTTCTTCACACTACGCCATGGGCAAGAAGGCGAAGAAGCGGTCGAGGGTCTAGTGTCAGAATACTCAGAAGGTCGCAAAACGGCCAAACATCACCCACCTCTAGACCCCCCGACAAAAACCGGATGTACACTGGCTGCCCCCGGAACGCGACACACTTGCGTGCGCCTCTATATATCTTTTTCTAGTAAGTAATATTTACGGTCCAGCTTTTTTATTTTAAAAATATATCTATACATATAATATAATTGTAACTGATCGCTTTCTGTACATGGTAGATATGTGAGAAAAACAATTATTTGGGACTTTTATAAAAACCAATGATTTTTAGAATTTTTGTCTAAAAGTGGAGACACGAGAAAACGGGGATTTTTTTTTGCATGAAAACGCCCACACCTATGTTTTCTTGGCATTGAATTCAACTCCATTCCTGATATCTAGGGTCTGATTGAGCTCAATTACAAGATCCTCGCGTCTCCGCATAGTATCCGCCCGGCATCCGGCTACTAGGCAGATAGAGAGCGATGTATAAGCGTAAGATAACTCTATGGATTGTATGCCTTTTCTCTCAAAAATAACTTCCACGCGGCGGAGCTGCGCGCAAAAGCTATATTCAATATATTGCAATAAATTCAATATGGGTAAATTGCGGTCAGCATGACAGCGGAGTTGTGTGATCACACTAAAAGCTATTAATTTATGCGTGATACGATATTAATTATACCATTAGATCGGGTTGGATTATACAGAAACAGATCATGTGTGTAGATATTAAATTGAAATAGTTATTATTTTGATCCATTGTTTATCGGATAAGTATAAAATTTTAATTCTGTTTTAACTTTATGTGTATTTTATCGATTTGCCTCGGTGTGGCGAGTTGGTGTTGGAGGTCTCGAGTTCGATCCCCGGTCGGGTAAAGTGATATTGGGTTTTCTATTTAGGAATACTCAGTAACCAGGAGTCTCGAATTGAGTACGGTATGGCGATAAGCTCGCCCCTATAACATTATGGCACCGTAATTAATTCGGAAAAAAGTACTGGGTACACCTATGCCTCTTCGGGATTACAGACGAGAGTATATAGGTACCCCAGTATTCTTTCCTTTTCCATCTTTCATAATCCTGGTTAATTAATGAAAACATACGTAATTACCGTCGAAGCCACACTGAAGCCGCGCGCGCCGCCTGACGAGAGTTATGAGAACTACAATTGAGTTATACCGACTGTGTACATTATTCATTGTTTGTATGATTTGACTGCGGTACGCTGAGCAAACCGCATAACAGTGTTATGTTCTCGGTTGCCAGTTACTTGGTTTGTTTTATGAGAAAAATGAGAATAAAGTTACTTGAAAAGGTTGAGAGAATTATTAATAGCCTCCGTGCCGCAGCGGGCAAGCTGGTTGTGCAATGAAAGGCACTGGGTTCAATTCCCGCACGGAGGCAAATGTTTGTGTGACAGACAGATGTATGTTTTGGGTTTGGGTGTTGTGGGATCGTAGTCCCTCGTAGTTCTTGATACCCACGATACAGGTGGTATCTAGTGTGGGGTCCAAACTGAGTGTGTGATTGTTTGATGTATTTAATAAATTGTATGTATTTGATAAATAAGGCCACTAGAGGAACTTTTACATGTCAAGATGATAAATATAATCTACCGGTGCTTCGGAAGTGCATCGTCTGAGAAGAAGCACTAAGAAACTCAGCCGTATGTCTAGTTAGTAGTAAGAAGATTAAATTCAAAGTGATATAATAACTGATACACTGATGAAAGTGATTTTACTTGACACATTTGATTTGTGAGAAATTAAATTAAGCATCCTCTCCCTTCCATACCAGAACCACGCGTACTGGATTGCGGAGCCACAGCTTCGTGGTATCTACTACCCTGGCCCGAACCAAGAGGTTCGCAAACTCGTATTTTTGCCGCACCATCAAGCTGTGGGACAGTTTGCCAGCTACCGTGTTCCCTCCTTCCTATGATCCTGGGTCCTTTAGGCGTAGTGTGAACAAGCTACACAGCAGGCCGGCATGATTGTGTTGAGTAGCGAGGGATAGATAGTCTCTCGCTTCTTGATACTAAAACTGGACGGCACTGTACTTACTATCAGATGCAGTGTGGTCACTTTGCCGTGCTAGGATAAAAAAAAATCTCACGTTTGTATCCCCGATGTAACTGTGGTTCGGTAAGATTTTTCCCATGATGTGAAAGATGGCAAGCAAGCATAGTTGCAGTACGGACTGTTAAGACAAAGGTCGTATGTTCGAATCCCAAATGGCATACACCTCTAACTTTTCTAAAGTTACGTGTGCATTAAATGTTAATCATCGCTTGCTTTAACGGTGAAGGAAAACATCGTGATGAAACCTGCATACCTGAGAATCCTCATAAGAATTTCGAAGGTACGTGAAGTCTACCAACCCACATTACCCAGCGTGGTGGACTAAAACTAAGCAGTGGGACAATGGACAACGGGCATAATTTCCTATCCCGGGCAACACCAGATGATTGATTTTTGGATTTGAAAAAATTTATTACAATTGTAATTGCTCGACTTGACATTCGAACTCAAACCCTCAGAGAATTCTTCAATTTTCAAAAGCTATGAAATGATCAAGCAATTAGCGACGTATTTGTCACCATAAATAAGATTTGCCATTATAACTAATTTCTAGCTTAATTCGAACTCACTAACAGCAGTAATAGAGTTCGAGAGCTTAATTAGACTGAGTAGTAACTCAGTCGTCTTAATTTGGAAAAAGATTACTAAGTATTTACGCGTACACATTATAAATTACACAAAATCATCAAAGTGACGACAGCTAAAGGAGTAGAATATAGCGAATATTATATGTGCTAAGTGAGCAGTATAGTGAGCAGCCCTATCATATTTCATCGATTTCATATGCCATTTTCGATATGTGGCTTTACTCGGTGCAGTTTTACCTTTCTGAGGGTTAATACTCTTACTAAATTAATATTATAATAATGAGGTGATACTTCTAGAGTTATTGATGAATTTCACTATACTTTGTAACTTGTTACCATTATTCAATTTAACTACAGTTTGTATCATTATTTGGATGTTGAGAAATATTTTTACTTGAGCAAAGCTCTATTTCTATTTATAAGCTGGTATTAGGATATTCTATTTAGAAATACTCAGTATCAGCCCGGAGTCTGGAATTGAGGCTCGCCCTCTACCACATTATGGGACCATAATAATTTCGGCAAAAAGTGGGTGTACAGGCGTGAGTGTATACGTATTGTGCAACGCTGGATATTATTCGCTCTCCGCTGCTGACTCCGCTCCCAAAGCTGACTATATCTAAACAGTTTATTTTTGCCGAAATCAATACCAGTGATGACCGCTCCCATTGGCGCGTCCCATTATCTGCCAGTCTGAGCCTTTTAAAAATATTGTGTGCGTTTCATAGTTTATCGATGTTTATGCAGTATTTTTCAATAAAATTAACTGTCTCGGTGGCGATGTTGTAATTGCGCATGCGCTACGCCTGCTGTGCCGAGGTCTCGGGTTCGATCCTCGGGTCAGGTAAAGTGATATTGGGTTTTTCTATTTCATAAGTAAAAGTTTTTTTATTCATAAAAAGTACACTGACTTCAATAGCAAAACAAATTATGCGTCACTTCAAAATTTGAGGGTTGCCCTTGATTTGTCTGAGATCCCATCATCAGATCCTGACTTGGTTCCAATGGGACCACCTGGGAAGTATACCCTTTTAAACAAAAAAAGAATTTCTCGAATCGGTCCAGGCGTCTTCGAGTTATCAGGTAACATACATAAAAAAAAAGATTCCGACGAATTGTTAACCTCCTCCTTTTTTGAAGTCGGTTAAAAAGTGAATGTATATGTATTTTCAATAGAACTTTTCGAGTGGTTTTTAAATATACATCTAGTTTCAATTTAGCCTAAAAGCAGCGGACTGCCACAGATATTGCCTAACAATAGTCTTGAAGTAAGAGGCCGTAGATTCAATCTACTAATAAATCTTGCACTACTCGTTAAAATAACTTAAGCCTTGTTTCATCCTCAACCTAACAAACCCTATTAATTTTATTACAAGAATAACGAACTAATTCTGAATTCATAACCCATCCGTAACTGCTGAAAATTTGATGTCAAAATGGCTTCTCAATATAATATTTCAGTCTAACATTCAAAAGTTACGTGTTATATGATATTTAAGTTATTCTCAGTATTAAACACTGTCCCACTGTTGGGCACGGATCGGATGAAATGATTCGTCTAATGAGCGGGATTAGACCTTAGTCCACCACGCTGGCCTAATGCGGATTCCTGTTTTTATTATATTGACCCGGTTTAACTAAAATAATTAGACAAGCCCAGTATTAAACACTGTCCCACTGTTGGGGTACGATGTTAGGTCCGTTTCGCGGGCTTCTGAGTACTCTGAAAAAAGACCCTCGACCGCTTCTTCACCTTCTTACCCATGGCGTAGTGTGAAGAAGCAGGCCGGCATGATTATGTTGAGTAGAGGGGGATAAATCGTCTCTCGCTACTCGATACTCTAATTGGACTGCACTGCCCTTGTCATCAGGTGCAATGTGGTCACTTTGCCGTGCCAGGATAAAAAAAACAGTTTTTTTTATCCTAATACAATTATGCCGATCTAATGTGTAGCTTCTTACTATGCCTGAAGGACCCAGGATCATATTAATACTTACCTCCGTAGCGAGAGAGTGGCCTGTAGTCAAATGAATATTGGAATGATTGTTGGAACAGTTACTATACCAAGTTCTTAGATATTGTAACCATAATAATCAACATTAGCGTCTACTTCTAATTTTTTTTATGGATTTTGGGAAGTACCTAATCCGAAAACCTCTCAAATAAAAAAGAAAATTCATTATACGTTTATCAACTTACAAGGATTTTATCGTACCATATAATATAATCCTCATGAACTTCGCTTCTTAGATGGAAATCTTCTTACCGACCGCGTTAATCCCCAAAAACATTGCCTTTATGCCCTTTTAGCCACAGGATTACTCCGAAATTGATAAATGTCTCGATAATGGATTTTTCTAGATTTGTATTGATATTGGTATTACATAGGATATCTGTTTACTAAATCGATCTAATGACAACGTAGACTCAATCTTTCTGAAATTCTATTTTTAAAGAATCGTATGTGGATTGTTTCTTTTAATTCTCTTGATTCGGTAAATATGTGTGTTGGATGAATAAATGGTTTTATTTATTCTTTCTTCTACCAGGTTTGCTCGATGATTCCACATAGCGGGTTGATCATCCATCATCTTTGATTATATTAATATAAACAAGGCACTGGTGGAAAGACCTCTTCCTGATCTGTTAGACCTGATCCACGATCCTGTGCTTTACACGGAAGGGAATAATCTCGACGAACCTAGAATGTTCAAATTGTACCTCTACACACTTATGAGAGTTTAATATTTCTATTTATTTGCTCGGAATGGTATTTAAATACCTAAGTATGATGACTGGATCGACTCCTTTTACATCACAATTTTTACCTATCCAAGGCCTTCACTGAACTACTTTGGTGCGTATGACCATAAATAATATAGCGATATAATTAGATTCATAGGTAGATGATAGTTCACTATCCAGACTTTTTAAATTAAAGAACACTCCCTACAGATATTGAATTTAAAAAATCTACTTCACTGACTCTTCGAAGAGTATGCCGAGACAATAATTAATCACTTTAAATAAATACTATAATTGCTCCAAAATGAGTGAAAATTATCCAATTTTAAAATAAATTCAACTTCTCTTGCATTAAACCATTGTGGAGGAGTTACGCGCAATTAAACCGAGGAAAGTGTCTGATAATTCTACTACCTCTCGCAGATTATTTCTGTTTGGAGTCGTCATATTACTGTTAATTTTTATTTTAAATTGGGTGTTTTAATAATAACTATTTTTAATAAATACACCCAACACACATAATTCTGATCCCACACTAGGTAAAACCTGTATCGTGGATATCAACAACTACGAGGAACTACGGTCCCACAACAAATATTTGTCTGTCACACAAACATTTTATCTCGGTGTGGGAATCGAACCCACGGCCTCTCGTTTCACAGCCGGCTACTCGCCCGCTGTGCCATGGAGGCTGTCGCCATTTTATAAGTTCAATTTTATAAATGAAAATAGCTTCCACTTACGGCTTTTCCCCGATCGAGTAGACAGAGGATTTACTGCAGCTGATATTCATCCAACTTGTTATCAGACTGAATAAACCAGATATGTTTAATTATTCCTAATAATATGATAACATCGCTTCGAAGCATTTTTATAAAGTGTTATTTTTGGAATGGTAAAATTAATCTGTATATATAAAAGAAGAAGCTGACTGACTGACTGACTGACTGACTGACTGACTGACTGACTGATCGATCAACGCACAGCCTAAACGGCTGGGGTAAGAGACTTGAAATTTTGACAGTAGGTCCCTTTTATCACGTAGGCATCCACTAAGGAAGGGTTTTTGGAAATACCACCCCTAAGGGGGTAAAATAGGGGATGAAAGTTTGTATGAAAATCCGTCATGTTTAAGTCAAACGCATGAATATTGGTATTTTGTATTGTATACTTTTTCTCCCAAACATGACCTCCACGCGGGCGGAGCCGCGAGCAACAGCTAGTACAAAATATTTCCGATCATGCGTTCAGACACGTGATCTCACTTTCTTTTGTATAGCCGAGTCCACTGCTATTGCCAACATAACTAATCTTGGAATCCCAAAATTTCTATAAAAAAGCGGACAAAGGTATACTAAATCTATTGTAAATCTATTCCTTTCTCGTAGTTTTTGTATTCTGTACGTGCCAAAACGTATTACATCCAACTACCTGTGTTTTTGTTGACACACTACCTGGATCCAAATTCTTTTACGAGTTTATTGAATAACAATCAAGTGGTTGTCTTCCAAATATTGTTTCTTGGTATTTTTGAAAATATTCCGAGACCATTATTAAGATTTTGTTGTAACTTTAAATAAATCTGCTTTTCTTTGAATCTCTTGGAGTATGGTTAGAGTTACTTTTATTTATGAAAAATATGAAGTGGTTATGGTAAGACGTACAATATTTATACCTGCCACTCCAGAATTTAGAAAAGCAATTTTTTTTCGTACTCTCAGTATATTTAGGGTTGCGTTTGGAATAACCTTTTAAGTGTTACCTTTATTTGCTGTTAGTTTTAGTATAACTGAAATGCTGCTGAGTGCTTATTGAATATGCAGCTCTTAAAATTTTACCTCTATCTATCTAGTCACGGAGTAAAATGTATTTCTGAATACTTAAACTCTTATAATAGCATCAAAGGGTGCAAAATAGAAATGTGCAGCCACACGAGAATGGAGAATTTTACCTTAAACCTTATGCAAAGAAGAAGTACAATTACAGAAGAAACTTTGTACGTTTAGATTATTGACAAGCTCTTAAATATTCTGCTGACTAATGAAATTACACTCAACAGTTATATGTGCTAATTATTAAAAGTGCCAATATCTATCTAAGATAAGAGTCTTATGTCGTTGACATCAGATACTTCGGGAGACTTTTGGTCTCACAATATTATACTTTCATATATTTGACATCACACCAAACTTTGTCTCCATGTGGGCATCGAATCCGTGGCCTCTCGTTTACTCACTGTCCGAGGGACACTGTCTGGTCTGAATAAGTGATAACTTGCGCCAAACCGATCCCAATCTCATTCATACCTTAGCGGTGGGTCGTAAATCTGAGCAAGGCGGGTTCCCATTATACCACGTTAGCCGCCATTCCAGAATGTCACTGACAGCGACACCGGCAGGCGAGGCTTCGCCTTTGTACCACCGTCGCAATATAACATTTATATATTTTTAAATTGCCTTATTTATGCTACCTCGGTGGCGCAGTTGTAATTGCGCATGCGTACGACTGCTGTGCTGAGGTCTCGGGTTGGAACCCCGGGTCGGGTAAAGTGATATTGGGTTTTTCTATTTAGAAATTCTCAGTATTAGCCTGGAGTCTGGAATCTGTGCAGGATATGGCGATAGGCTCGCCCCCTATCACATCATGAGACCGAAATTCAACGAAAAGTGGGTGTACTGGTTACACCTCTGCCTACCCCTTTGGGGAATATAGGCGTGAGTGTATATGTGTGTGTGCTTATTTATACTACTTGATGAATTGCATACCTTCTGAAGGACAAAGTTGGAGTAATGAGATTGCGGCTTGTAGTAGCATAATCAGGGGTTTATAAACCACCATCTACAGAGCTCTGTGTTTTTTATAACAGCTGTCTGTATGTGGGGTTACCATCTATGACTACTCGCAACACCAAAAAGGGTCGAAAATCTCACTCATAGTACAAAACAATAGCTACCTGCTCCTTCACGTTTGATTGTGTCGAGTAGCGAGGGATAGAACTATGTGTGTAACTATGTGTGTATGTGTGTGACAGCCTCCGTGGCGCAATAGGCTAGTAGCCGACTGTGAAACGAGAGGTCGTGGGTTCGATTCCCACACCGGGACAAATGTTTGTTTGACAGACAGATATTTGTGTCCGGGGTCTGGGTGTTGTGAGATCGAGTCTCTCTTAGTCCCTGATACCCACAACACAAGACTCGTATCTTAGTGTGGGGTCGGGGCTATGTGTGTGACTGTTGGGTGTTATTTATTTATTATTATTATTAAACTATTAGGTGTTGAAAGAAAAGGTATTTTTATGTTCACGCCAATATTTATTTATTTTTAATTTGATTAACACGCAAATGGTAAAATTTGTCAGAGATTTATTTATTTTACAGCAAATTTTCTATAGCCAACTTGAATGGCACTAAAAACTTTATTCACTCTGACAGTCCCTTTGGATACGTAAGCTTTTTATCACTCAAAATGAACAATAAAATACGAAATTTTAAACGTAAAGCATTGCAGATTTGCAAAGTTACGACTCAGTTAAATGCTGCTTTTCAAGTTTGGGGTTAAGACAATTATCTATTTAATTATGATACTTAAGAATTTTGTTTGATGAGCTCGAAATGTGCTGAAATTTATTTAATCTTTGCAATTATTTTTTATGTTTATTTACTTTGCTGGAGTTTTTTCTTTTATGTTCTTATCAAATGTGTTAACTTAAGACTCATAATCTTCATTATTGACTACATTTACTATAATCACCAATTCGGTCTGTTTTTTTTTTTCATATATTCCATTTTTATTATCAATCAAGCAACAGAATATTACGTATTCACTTTGATATGTAGCGTGGTTTTTGTTCGCATTATTACGGTAATTAATAAATAATAATAAATAAATAACACCCAACAGTCACACACATAGCCCCGACCCCACACTAAGATACGAGTCTTGTGTTGTGGGTATCATTGACTACGAGAGACTTTCGGTCTCACAACACCCAGACCCCGGACACAAATATCTGTCTGTCACACAAACATTTGTCGCGGTGTGGGAATCGAACCCACGGCCTCTCGTTTCACAGCCGGCTACGCGCCAACTGCGCCACGGAGGCTGTCAATTGATTTAATTTAACGATCACTGAAGACTTATCGGGTTTCATTTGTGTCAGACCATTACAGAATATAAAAACAAATATGTAAGTTTATCTTAACATAGTATAAAACAAAGTAGCTGTCGCTGTCCGTCCCTATAAGGTCCCTATGTATGCTTTAATCTTCAAAACTACGCAACGGATTTTGAAGCGCTTTTTTTAATAGATAGAGTAATTCAAGAGGAAGGTTTATATGTATGATACATGCATAATATTGTAGAGAAACACTGATGAATTTATAGGTTTCTCGATTGTACACATTTTATTACAAAAATAACCTCCACGCGGGCGGAGCCACGAGCAATATCTAGTTATATATAAAAAAGACTGAACGAATCAATCAGTAACTGAGATAATACTGAGCGTACATAATATTGTATAAACACCCAACAGTCACACATAATTCAGATCCCACACTAGGTAAAACTCGTATCGTGGGTATCAAGAACTACAAGAGACTACGGTCCCACAACACCCAGACCTGAAACAAATATTTCTCTATGACACAACCATATGTCTCGGTGTGGGAATCGAACCCACGGCCTCTCGTTTTACAGCGGGCTACTCGCCTGCTGCGCCACGGAGGCTGTCTTGATAGACTGCGGTTTGGAGACTGAATTTAAAATGGCCGAGGCTTTGAAACGAGAAATCCTTAAAGTAAGTAAATCAGCATAGCATAAATAAAAATGCAGCTGCAATATTTATTATAATGGTAAATTATCTAGAGTTAATTTAAGTATCTAGTAGTAAAAAAAGCAATTTCAACTTTCCTCTCGACCGTTTAAGCAGCTTGTTTTGCATTTCCCCGGAGATTTAACTATGCAGTGGACGTTTTATTGCTTTTTAATGGGCGTCCAATAAAAATATATGGAATATACTCTTATATCGTTTCGTTTTTAATTAATTTTCTGCCCGGGGGCAGTTGGATAGAACAAGGGTATGATCTTAAGAAGTGAGCCCAACACAATTTGGAGAAGTGTCCAGCCTGGGATGAAAAGAGCACAGCGCTCTCAAAGCTGTCGTCTGAGGAGACCTCTCGCTGCCGGCCGTGGTTTCGTCCATGGTTAGCCTCAAGCCGGAGGTCCTGGCGCACGGTGGCCCACTTCTGCGAGAGCGTCATATCAGAGAAGGAGAATGCAGAGCGGGATTGAGGAGCCCCATAAAATCCCCCCATGGAAATGGGCCGCTACGAGGCACCGCGCAGGGATGGTTCCCGCAGCAGTTTTAGTATACCTTAGGATACCCTGGGATCGTAAGCGCCGTAGTACCACGGGGCTTAAACCAGTAAATTAAACCATTTTTTTTCTTTTAGATTCAAAGTAAAATGAACATTCAAATAATCGTTATGAAAGTTTTTAAGAACGTTTCCAGAGCTCAAGTGATCATAACTCGCCAACAACTCCAGTTCTCTAAATCATTTTATTTTATTTCAATATTTTTATGGAACCCTTGTTATAAGACTTTAACAACCAAACTTTTACCAAAAATAAATCTCTATTTTACATACTCGTAAGTATATTGTCATTTAAATTTGAATATAGTAATGTAGAGCTTAGCTTTTAACACATATTTTATTATAGAATTATTATAAATAAATAACACCCAACAGTCACACACATAGCCCCGACCCCACACTAAGATACAGGTTTTGTGTTGTGGGTATCAGGGACTACGAGAGACTTTCGGTCTCACAACACCCAGACCCGGACTCAAATATCTGTCTGTCACACAAACATTTGTCCCGGTGTGGGAATCGAACCCACGGCCTCTCGTTTCAGAGCCCGCTTGCCAACTATCCAACGGAGGATGTCAAAATATTATAATTATAGTTTCAGAACCTGAATAAGTTAATTAAATAAGTTCAATATTCAAAGTAAACAAGCCTAATTTCCCACTTCTTTGTTAATTATCACTTTCTCTAACGCTGAAGGAAAACATCGTAAGGAAAATGCAAGCTTGAGAATTCTTCATAAGAATTTCCAAACTCCCTTCATTAATAGAAGCCTGTGCCCAGCAGTGGGAAACTATATAATGCAGAACTAATAGTAGCTGTAGTTATTATAGCTACAAAATTCTCTACCTTCAATAAACACAAACTATTATTTGTTATATAAAATATTTTGTAATGAAAATTTAACGGTACCCAGGGGACATGAAGGAAATGTTTTATGCGTGCAATTGAAAGTATTATTGGCTTTTGTTAATTAGCGGCATAAAATATTAATATGTAGTGGAGCTTGGCACCCCTACGAAATACTCAATCAACGTATAATTTGTCAAATTAAATTATTAAATTGTCAATTTAAAGTGGAAACGCTGCCACGCCACGCTGTAGAGATATTTGTCTACAGCATGAATGGGCCGGCTCGCCCGGGGAGATACCACTGTCTCACAGAACACCAACGTAAAGTGACAGATTACTGTCGCGTTTCGTATGGTAAGTGAGATATCCGGAGGCCCAGATTCCCCCTTTCCTTCCCTAATCCCTATTCTTGGTCCTTTAAGGCCGACAGCGCATACATGACACTTTCAGTGTTGTGGATGTTTATGGGCGGTGGAGTTCACTTAACATCAGGTGACCCACTGGCTCGTTTGTTGGACTATACTATAAAAAAAAACAATTGTGCATGTACATGCACATGCACTTTTTTATCCTGGCATGGCAAAGTAACCACACTACCCCTGATAGTAAGCACAGTGCCGTCCAATAAGATTATCATGCTGGCCTGCTTCTTCACACTACGCCATGGGCAAGAAGGTGAAGGAAGCGGTCAAGGGTCTAGTCCCAGAGTACTCAGAAGGCCGTGTAGAGGAACGGGTGATAGTGTTCCTCTAGCGAAGGGGGGTATCTCCAGTCAGGAGGTTGTTATGCCCGACCGGCCGCGGCCCCTCCAACCGTTGATACTTGGAGGTTGTATTTATACAATGTGCTGCGCAATTTTAACTGCCGCGATCGAGCCTGGCGTCTTTGCTATCTCGTCGGTGTGAGGCGCTTGTGTGCCGCCACATCACTCCCCCCGGAGACCGGAGGTCGATAATCTTCATTCTTCAGCTGTCGTTGCTTGGTATAGTTTTCCCAGTGCCAATGCCGATGCTCCAATGTCCCAGTGAGTCGGGAATGTGCGCAAGTAGTTCTAGTGAGTCAGAACTATGCGGTAGTCAGCTCCAGTGAGTCGGAACTGCGTAATTCGAAATCCAGTGAGTCGGATTCGAAGCTTGAGTAGCTGCGATGAATGTGGCTATCACGTGGCTATACTGCGAGAACCGGCGAATGCTGCCCGTAGTTGACCCGGCTGTTAGCGCAGTTGTGCCGTGATTTGACGCCGATGTCGCGCTGTTGAAGTGCCGAGGGTAGGTACCAGGCCTGCGTCTTGTAGCGTGCTTATGGTTACCCTGTTGGCTTGCGAGTGATGGCTGGCTGGGTGAAGTGCAGAATGGCTGGAATGGAGGGAGGAAGTGACGAATGGCGGTGGCGATGACGATGCGATGCGAAGCGATGATGATGCGATGGCGATGCGGTGCGGATGGCGATGCGGATGGTTGGTTGGAGTTCCGGTGTAGGTGCGGATGTTGTTCAGCGTCTGGGGTCACCACTGTAGAGGAACGGGTGATAGTGTTCCTCTAGCGAAGGGGGGTATCTCCAGTCAGGCAGGTGTTATGCCCGACCGGCCGCGGCCCCTCCAACCGTTGATACTTGGAGGTTGTATTTATACAATGTGCTGCGCAATTTTAACTGCCGCGATCGAGCCTGGCGTCTTTGCTATCTCGTCGGTGTGAGGCGCTTGTGTGCCGCCACAGCCGCAAAACGACCAAACATCGTACCCCAACTTTAGACCCCCAACAAAAACCGGATGTACACTGGCTGATCCCGGAACGCGACACCAGTGTGCCACTGTGGTGGGTTTTACACCCTGTGTACGGTGGTAGCTATCCGGGCAGATATGAATATCCTACCACCAGCACTCGAAACCAATGTTTGTCGATCATACAAACATCAGTCTCGGTCCGAAACCTAAACTGGCAGCCTCTCATTTCCCAGTCTGCTTCTCGCCCACTGCGCTACGGACACTGTTAAACTTAGTGCTTTGTTGGAAACTGAAATTGGACGATGAATCGCTAGAGTGTTTAACAAAGTTCCATAATGGAATACTCTTCTCTCAATATTTCTCTAAAATGCAGGAAGAAGAAGAAACTTTTCTTGAATAATTGTGTAATCGTTCACATATATTTTGAAATAGATCGAAATTTTGGAGCCTACGGAAGGACATACGGACAAATAGTGAAACATGATTGAATTGAAACATTGATTAAGAATCAAAAAACACATATTGTTATGTTAAATAATAAAGACCATATTTATAAGTCTCTTTTACAAAATAACCGCAATTTATTAGCTTTGTTACGTAGCTGCTAGTATCTATTAAGTAGCAACTTGCGCTAAGCCACGTTAAAACTACCCAAGCGGCTTAAAACTTCGGACATTACACTAGCCTTTTGCTCTAGTATCTACGCGAAGCCGTACAGTACCACAGTAGTCTAACTAAAATTGTAGTGAGATTTGTGACAGCACAATAAAGATATTTAGCCTGGCTTTATTCCCTGGACAATGTATACTATTGTATATTCTGGCCTTAATTGCTTCAATAACTCTAATGTATAGTATCTTAATAGTTAGAAGTTTGGGTCGTCTGAACTCGGCTCGAAAAAAGATTTTTAATTCATAATACGTACACCGACTTCAATAAAAAACAAATTATGTGTCAATATAAAATTTGAGGGTTGCCCTTGATTTTTCTGAGATCCCATCATCAGATCCTGACTTGGTGCCAATGGGACCATCTGGGAAGTATACCCTTTTAAACAAAAAAGAATTTCTCGAATCGGTTCAGGCGTCTTCGAGTAATCGAGGAACATACATAAAAAAATATATTCCGACGAATTGTTAACCTCCTCCTTTTTTGAAGTCGGTTAATAATGCAAGGCTCAAGCAAAAATTATGAAACAGTGTCAAGTTGAAATTACATACATATATAGACAACTTCTGTGGTGTAGCGGGCGAGTAGCCGACTTTGAAACGCGAGGTTGCGGGTTCGATCCCCTCTGCGAGACAAATGTTTGTGTAATTCACGAATATTTGTTTTGGGTCTGGGTATTATGGGACTGTAGCCTCTCGTAATTCACAGGTTTAGTGTGAGGTCGGAACTATATGTATGTGCCTATTGGGTACATTTATTATTATTATTTAAAGATGTTATATTTACTTTCGCATAAGCACTTTGAACTTATCAAATTTTATACAGCCATTTAAAAAACAATTCAAAACAATTACCGACCCATCTTAATCTATCACTAAAACAATTACGGCATTCCATTTGACGATTGAACTTATGAAATTTAAATAACTTATGGTTAATTCAACAACAAAACAAAGCCACCTAAAGAGCGCGGCGCACCAAAGCGACGTCGAATGAAAAATTCAAAGGCGCGGTGTGTCATTTAGTATTACAAGGTGTTTTAAGGTTATGTATGACATGGAATGAAGCTTAGCTTTATACCTGATTGAAGTAAAGAACTGAATGATAGTGGATGCTGAATGAATAGTGTTTATAGATTTTTTGATAACTAAAATAGGTTTAAAGATTCGTATCATTAGTTAGATACAGGGTTTTGGTTTCTGTGGCTTACCTATTGCTAATATAATTAGATATCTCAATGTGACCGAAAAGTGAATCTAAATAATTTCTTCTTTAATATTTTTTCATTTAAAGATTTTAGAATTCAGGTATTTGGAAAATGACAGTGACTATATGGTAGCGTTACAAACCTCGAATTTAAAAAGCTAGGATTTGAAGTTGGACAAACCGGGACAATTCAGTTTAAAAACAGGATGCGTCTTTGTTTTACAACAGGCGCGGGCAACGCGAACACTCGGAAGCCGTGAGGCGTCCGTGACGTAAGGATTGCAAAAGTGAGGTGCGATTTTTAAAATCCTGTATTTACCTTATCAGACCGCTTTAAAACCCAGGACCTCGCTTGGAAGCTATTCAGGACACCCTAAATACCAGGTCATGTCCTGGGAAAGGGGACGGTTGGCAACTCTACTATATGGAAGTTAGTTGACAAAGAAACCCTCAAACAACTTTATAAAACCTATTAAGACTGGCAGGCAATAAACATGACGCAAAACATTATTTAACGTACAAACACAAAATATTCATTGCAAAAGATATTCCAAGTGAAAATCTCAATCAGAAAAATAAAAGGACATTTATTAATAGAATGAATTATTGCGAAACTTATACCAAGTTCGACAGAGTGAGCTGTTCATTCTTAACTAGAAACTTCATTGAACCATTATGGCTAAGAAATATCGATGAATACCGATGGAATTTTTATAGCCTTTAATGTATGTATTTGAAATCGATAGCAAGGATATATGTAGCTATAATATATAGCTTCATAAATTGTTGTAGTGGAGGGTACAATAAAATAGACGGCCATACGTAAAACCAATAAGTTAGTTGATATAATTTTGTGAAAAATCGGTGATACTCATCAATCCTGAATATTGCCTCAGTAGGCAGCATTGCCTCACCCAGTGGTGAAATGATTGAATGAAGACGACAGCTTTCAACTAAACAAAATTTATTATTTACAACTGAACAATTACAAAAATTATTACTTAATAATTACTTATTAAACGAATAGACGTCTTCATTGTTATAACAACTGCTACTTTTGTACTTCAAGCCTGAGGATGAAGTTCCAATGTTTTTTGTATTTTAAAAACTCTTTGTTAGAAGGAGTTAAGTCCATACTATTAAGTTTAACAATATGATGTATCTTCCAACAAATTATTAATTATAACTCTATTATTTATTGAATTTAGATTCAATCTCCTCATGCTGATACAATAAGATACGTAAAGTATAATTATTTCGTCGTTATATTTGAAATTGAGCACATGCAAGTTACTGATGTAGTAGAAATTCAATAGGACAGATAGATGTTGCGATAAATTCATCACTCAACCCACGATAGTAATAAATTGAAGCGCAGATGTTACTACAAATAGCTATGAAGGTCTGAACTACTCTAGTCAGATACCATTTGATCGTGATCTAAAGCTTGTTGGACTGGCAGATGTAAAATTTTAAGTGATTTCGATTTTGAAGTAAGTAATTTTGATTTTGAAGTAAAATTTTGGTTTGCTTGTTTTTATAATATAGATATGCCCGTATTATCCCCCAAACGGCTTGGCTTGTCTAGTGTTGCTAAGAGTTTACAGACAATGGCCTAAAATTAAAGATTGTTGATACTGTTCATATGATCAATGAGAATGCTGAAGGCCCAAAACAATACCCACGACATTTCTGGTACATCGGGCTCCTGCTGATATAGTTGTTCATGGTCTCTTCTTATCGTTAAGATCATATTTGCTTGATTATGAGTTCGAAAAAAATCTTATTGCACAACTTATCCTTGACTATAGACTGACAAGATATATCTTGATGTCGTAACAAGATTAAAAAGTAGCGATGTTTACATTCACTAGAAATTTAGCTTAAATATTACCAACTACGCCAACATCATTCGCGTCTTTAATCAAGTAGATATTTCAAAAGACCAGGACCGCGCCTCGTAATCACCCAGGGCTGTACCAAGCTTACAAGCTTATAATATGAAAGATAATTTTCGCAAACATTATGACGAAGCGCGCTGGCGTCGCGCGAGCGTGCACTTAACTAAGTAATGTCGCTGAAACGAGTTTTCATACATTAGAGATAATACTGCAACGGGCAGGGTTGCTGCCTAATCCATTAATCCTCACCAGTGTCGGGGAAGTGGATCGTAAAGGGTGCTCTGATACGGCGCTTTAAGTCGTGGTTTTGGATAAACTGAGGAGACCCCGTTTTTGCGTGAATACGTTGATTTAACATCTTGCTTTTGGGTTGTTTTCTTTTAGTGTTCTTGTTGTGTGTTTTTGGTTTTTCTCTTATTCCCTCTGTTCCAGTTTATTCTTGTAACTTGAAATTTTGTTTACAACCTTTTATCTCATTCATATGTTACGTGCTCTTGTCTTGATCTTTGTCTTGAAGCTTTAGGTTTCAATCTTAAATATATAAGTTTATCAAGATTATTTTCACACCATGTTACCAAAATACAATTCCGTGTTTTTTTTTATATTATTTTAAGACCGGCACCAAGCAAATAACCTGATGGGTACACAATATCTACCCCCATATATATCCAAAGTCAGAAGATTTATGAGTGCGCTTTCGCCCTTAAGGTGTGGAAAGTAGGGGTTTTGAAGGGTGTTCTGTTTGAAGTCCAAAAGCAGAGTTACTGTCCTGACCCATCGGGTCTTCCATGTTACAGGCAAAATTATCTACATTGTTTTACTAAAAAAAACAATTTCTAAGAGCCCTAAGTGATTCAAAATCTCATCGATTTAATTTGCCGAATGTCTCCACTATATTAATGACATTGTATGAGTTAATTGAATAGTAGATTGAATAATTGAATTAACACTATTCACAATAGAAACACGACTTTCACATTAAGATTAGTGATTACATTCCTTACAATTATTCTGGATCGAAGTGGTATTTGAAAAATGCACCCTATTAGTCAATGTCTCACTAAATAGCCAAAGTCGAATTCTTGTGTCAACTAGCTCCAGATTGCGAAATGGCTAATGTACCCAATCAGGCTGTGATTTAAGTGAAAACCTTGTAGCGTTTTAGAACATTATAACGATTCCAGTGAAAGGGGTATGTTTTAGAACATTGTATATCATCTGTGCTTGGGTAACCCAGGATGTAATATTAAAATGTTAGAGTATCATCCTTTTTAAAATAATATATGTGACAGCTTCGGTGGCGCAGTTGTAATTGCGCATGCGTTATGACTACTATGCTAAGGTCTTGGGTTCGATCCCCGTGTCGGGTAAAGGCATATTGGGTTTTTCAATTTAGAAATAAGCAGTATCAGCCCGGAGTCTGGAATTGAGCCCGGTATGACGATAGGCTCGCCCCCTATCACATTATGGAACCGTCATAAATTCGACTAAAAGTGGGTGTACTGGTTACACCTCTGGGATTACAAGCGTGAGTGTTTGTATGTATGTAAATGCCAAGATCGATAAAAATTACGCCAAATTATTCTCTCAAAATCCCTAAATAAATTTAGGCTGAATTGATTAACGATCCCTAATTGAATTAGCTAATAAACATGTTTACAGAAGGATCGTTCTGCAAGTTGGTCTGAGTTGAGAAATTTTAACGTAAATTGCGGAAGCACACTGGAGATTAACTAGAAATAATTACTCACACGACGAAGTTTCCACGTGAACACGAGTGGGTCGTGAATCTATTAGAATAAATATTAAATTTTGTTGGTTGGTAAGTGCGTGACAAAAAAATGCAATAACAGTTAGACTTTCTTTTTTTAAAATGTTTGTAATAGTCTGAACAAGGTTTTTACGGAAAACATAACTAGAATATTCCATAAAAAACTAATAAAATCGATAAAACGGAAAGTTCTTTTCCGTACTAGTAAACGTAATCCCGCATGCGCAGTTGCGAGCAAATGCTACATTATAAAATGTGAGATTTCTTCCAATTTGAACAACTATTGATAAATACACCCAATAGTCACGCACATAGTTCCACAAAAAACATGTTTCGTAGGTATCAAGCACTACGAGGGACTACGGTCCCACAATATTCAGACCCGAAACAAATATCTATAGGTATATGTTGGTGCAGGAATCGAACCCACTGCCTCTCTTATCAAAGCCGCTCGCTGCACCAATTAAAAATTTATTCCCAAAATTTTAAAATGTCTCTCCCCATTTTATATTTAATGTCAAGTCACAGGCCGTGTTTTTTCTCTCACAATTCCATATAAATTACCTTGCTGTCTATTTTAAAACGATACCCGCAACATGCCAGTCCTTCGAATCAAGAAGGTTCAATCAGCCGAGTGCCCGGCCATTCATCCTCCTTAATCCACAATTACCTATATTTTATGCCCATTGTAATAAATAATAATACTAGCCCTGTATTAAACATCGTCCAACTGCTGGGAACGGGCCTTCTCTTCTAATGAGGGGGGTTAGGTTATTCCACCACGCTGACCTAATTTTGGTAGACTTCGCACACCTTTGAAATTCTTCTTAATTTGAAATTCTTGAAATCTTTGAAAATTCTTAATTCTGAATATTCTCAATTATGCAGGTATCCTCACGATGTTTTCCTTTACCGGTAAAGCAAGCGATAATTAACAATGAATATAAACCTAACTTTACAAAAGTCAGAGGTGTATGCCATTTGGGCTGATTTCGATTACGACTTTCGGCTTAACAGTCCGTATTGCAACCAACTAGGCTATTGGTTATATACATTGCTTATAAACATTAAATAATTCAATGTAAAATAAAAATGCAAAAAAGTATACCCCACAGGAATAACCCAGATTTAAAACAGTCTGGGTCTTATGCTTCACGCCACTCTCGAGGGTGACCTCTCTCAGATGCCTGGAGAACTAATAAACGAGTGACACTAATTGGCGCTCAGCCGCCCCATCTCCGTCGTTCACAATACTCGCAAAAACTCGCCAAATATCACCAGCGCCATTTTCCAGTCGTTTATGAACGGAACATAAAAGTATCAAATTTGAAAGGAATATTTTCTTGGAAAATCTTTAATATTTTCAGGGTTTATTGAGGTTTTTTTGTAACAACCTACATATTTTAATCCTTACAAAGTAAAGGTTTATATTACAGAATCGATATTGTCGAAGCTGATTTGATCGTAGGTGTATGATACAAATTTAACTACCTATTCTATAATATTATTATACCTAGTCAGGTCATAAATTCTGTCACATGTGTAATATAAAATAATTGAAACAAGTTTATTCATTATGTAACCATTTATATACCAAAATGAACTTAACAAAACATAGATTCTTATGACACTAAAGTTTATTCAAAATGACCTCCGTGATTTTGAATACAGGCCTTCAATCTGCGCGGCCAGTTGTCTATCGCAGCACGAACGAGGTCCATGTCAATATCGGCGGCTGCCTTAATCAAGGATGTCTTGAGTGACTCCAAATTAGGATGAGGCTTTGAGCACGCCTTTTCCTCCAAGTGTTGCCATATCTTGTAATCTAACGGATTCAAATCTGGACTGGAGGAGGGCCAGTCTTCGTGCCGGATGATGTCTATTTCACGCGCCGCAAGCCAGTCTTGTGTGCTCTACCTCTGTTAAGCCCCAATAAGAAACTCCCAACCATACCATGAGCAAGGATGGAAAATGACCTCGTTGGACACGCGGAATACGGTTGCTCGCTTCTTCACTACTGTGTGCGTACACCTTATCATTTTGTTTGTTGTAGCTCTCTTCTACGGTAAAATTTATTTCATCTGAAAAAAGAATTTCCAGATATTTTTTTCCCGCGTACCGCTTCAACAAAGCGCGGCATCTCTTCAGTCTCAGGTCCATTAGACGAGCATTCAAACGATGTCCTGTTTTTCTTCGATATACCCGAAGCCATAAGTCTTCATTTAACACCCTTTTCACCGTGGTTCTGCTTAACCCCATCTGAAGGGCCAACAGTTTCTGCTTACGTTTGGGATTTCTTTGAATTCGCGCCTGCACAGCTTTATCACTGCTGGAGTCCTAACAGACCGAGGGCGACCACTTCTTGACCTGTCATCTACACTAGAGTCTTCATTGTATCGTTTGATGGTACGATAAACGAATCTTTTGGTTATATTCAAATTTTTCAGTATGTCAAAAATTTGAATTGGCGCGTAACCGCAACGATGCAACGCAATTACTGCAACACGGTCTTCTTTAAGCGTCCACTCCATATTTAAAAATGAGTAAAATTCTAAAAAGTATACATTTTTATTTTCATGAACAATTTGAAATTCGAATTCAATAAACTTTTTTGTGGCCAGCATTCTAAAATAAAAGTTTTTACTGTGTGACAATACTTATGACCTGACTGTGTATATAGCCTTACTAGATGTTGCCCGCGTGGAGTTTATTTTTGGAAGAAAATGTATACGATCCAGGAAGGCATCTTAAGCTATTATACCTTTTTATATTTTGCTATCCCATAGGCAGCGTGCATTTTTCCAGGATACAAAAAAGCATCTGTCATTTTCTGATCTCTAAACTGCCAGTATGCAAAAAATTATGTCGATCCCTTGCTTTGTGAAAAACTAAACTATCCCACGGAGACTGTACATTTTCCCGGGATAAAAAGTAGCCTATGTACTATCCCAGACTATATCTATATCTTTGTCAAATTTCAACCAGATCCGTCCAGCTGTTGTAGCGTGATTGAGTATCAAACATCCATCCAAACATTCGCATTTATAATATTAGTAGGAAGTAGGATAAGTCTAGTTAGTCTTGCCCTAGAACAACGCACTTGTTATTTTTAAATCACAAAAATTTTATATTTATTTATTTAACACACTTTATACATTTAAGTATAGGCGGACTTAATGCCGGAGGCATTCTCTGCCAGTCAGTAATATTGCATTTTAATAGTGAGTACAACTATAATGTGGATCATATAAATATATTGTATTAAACACCGGTCTGCAGAATAATGACTGAAATAGCTGAACATACTCACAGTGACAGAAGAAAAATATTTAAAATGTATTTTTTGTGACCCACGGTTTTGCGCGTTTTTCTTTTTTATTCTGACTCGTCAAAGTGACTACACTACATCTGATGGTAAGCGCAGTGCAGTCCGGTTAGAGTATCAAGTAGTGAGACAACTATAACTCGCTACTCGACACAATCATCCCGGCCTGCTTAGTAAGTAGCTTCTTAACACTATGCTTATTATATGTCATGTGCGTATAGGCAAATTATATCGCTTTACAAAGGGCTTTTTTGGTATAATTGAATTCAAACAAAATACTACTTCCTATTTCTCTATGAGTCATCATTTTTTTTCACACTAAATCTCAAAGACACAGTTTCTTTACAAGATGCAGCAAATCAATGTCTTTGTCATTATTTAAAATCTACAATGAGAGAATCAAGTTCAAAATTTAAATTCGCAATATCTCTATACTTCTGAAATTGAATTTTATAGTGATAAATAACTGAGTCGATCTAGAAGTATATCTGAGCGAGTGACGAATGTGAAAAGGTCAACGCCTCTATTCCCAATTGTTGAATCACAGTAAAGTGGCTACGTGGGCTTGCATCGGGACTTTAACGTTGGTGAAAAGGAAACGTTTTGTTCTGTGAAGATTCTTGTGACCATCTTGTATGCATGTAAATAAAAATTAATTTGTTTGTTGCTAAACGCATCATTCGGAATGACTGGACTAATTTTTGAAGTGTTTTAAATTATCGAAATTGTCTGAATTTGAAACGAGAGGCCGTGGGTTCAATTTCCACACCGGGACAAATGTTTGTGTGCCAGACAGATATTTGTGTTCGGGGTATGGGTGCTGTGAGATTGAAAATCTCTCGCAGTCCCTGATACCTACGACACAAGACTCGTATATTAGTGTGGGATCGGGGCTATTTGTGTGACAGTTGGGTGTAATTTATTTAAAAAAAAAACAATGAAATCTATAAAAACATTATAAATTAAACTTTAAATAAAAATCAAAAATATTATGTTGAGTTTTTTTTAATTAAAATTAATAAATACACATAGCGTTGATTGTATTAATACAAATAACTCAACAACATATTTTGATCAAACATTTGACAATCACACAAACCAGACACGAGACAAATGGAGTTACAAACACTCAATACAAACTTCATCGTAATGAAATCTACATGCTAATTCAATATCTATTAGGATACTGGTTAGTAACTCGGTTGAGAAGACAAAGGATATAATTTGCTTAAAGTCCCAGACGGTGCGGCAACATTGACACCCTAATCGTTTGTAATCGAGTCTGCATTCGAATTGGATCAATTTATACAATAGCGATACAGTCGGCTACTTTGCATAACTGTGGGTCAAGGAGTCCGTGAGATCGGCGATAGCGTGGGTTCGAATTCTTGATGAGACGAGTCGTAACATAATACTCAATAGCCAATAAATAGTGACGTGAAAATTCCTGTCTTGTAGTTTGATTGGTGAAATGGTATAAAATAGTGAGTTATTGAAACATATACGAAGTGTTTTACATACATACACTCACGCCTGTAATCCCCGAAGGGATAGGCAGAGGCGTAACTAGTACACTCACTTTTCGCCGCATTTATTACGGTCCAATAATGTGATAGGTGGCGAGCCTATCGCCAATTAATCGCAATTCACTTTACCCGACCCGGGGATCGAACCCGAGACCTCAGCACAGCAGTCGTAATGCGTCACCAATGCAGTCCGAAGTTTTTTATCGGGAGTTTAGACTTGGGGTACGATGTCTGGCCGTGTTGCGGCCTTCGGAGTACTCTGACACTGGACCCTGATTTAGGGAGCCTGACAAATATATGTATTTATGATTCAGATCTGAAAAAATATTTGTAAATAAATACATCCAATAGTCACAAACATAGTTCTGACCCCACACTAGGTAAAATCTGTATCGTGGGTATTAAGAACTACGAGGGACTACGGTCCCACAACACCCAAACCCGAAACAAATATCTGTCTGTCACACAAACAATTGTCTCGGTGCAGGAACGAACCCATGGCCTCTCGTTTCATAGCCGGCTACTCGCCCGCTGCACCACGTAGGCTATCATAGCACTTATATTCAAACTAGCTGTTGCCCGCGGCTCCGCCCCCCTGGAAGTTGTTTTTGGGAGAAAAAGTATACAATCCAAAGAGTTCTCCTTAATATAGCCGTAGCTTTCCTGAATAAATAGGCTATCAAACACTAAATTTTTCAATTCGAATCAGTAGTTCCTGAGTTTAGCCTGAACAATCAAACTCACAAACTTTACCTATTTTTTATATGTATATGGTGGATTGAGGAGTGTTTTTACAATGATCGTTTTAAGGGGTCTTAATCTCCCGCCAATTACTCAAGCTCCCGTCTTTTAAGCAACATACGTGAAAAAAACAGGACCCAAAACAAAACAAATCTTCTTCAACCTTATATCCGGCGATGTAAAACGATTAATTACACAGAGTAGCGATCCATTTGGATCGTGTTTTTGCATGTGTCTTCCGGACGTTTGGAAAGGAAAATGTTTTTCGAACGGAAACTGAAGAAAGCTCTCACTTGTATTAGTTGAATTTGGACTGAGACGTAAAAGGGATGGTATTGATATCACTGACTGTAGTCTAATGTTTTGAAATGACATTTATAGAAAATATAACATCATCTCGGTGGCGCAGTTGTAATTGCGCATGCGTTACGACTGCTGTGCTGAGTTCTCGGGTCCGATCCTCGTATCAGGTAAAGTGATATTGAGTTTTTCTATCTAGAAACTCTCAGTACCAGCCTGGAGTCTGGAATCTGTCTCTGGCGAAAAGTGGGTGTACCATTGTGCAGGGCCACTGTACAGAATCATTTCCTGGTAGTGAGTTCAATTCTCGCGGTGTAAATATATAAACTAAAACGTTGGAAGTATTGATAAATTTTGTAGAGCTGCTGGCAAAAACTAGGATATATCAAAATCATAAAGAGATTACTTTATGCACACTTATCGTTACGACGGCTGAATGATTTTCGATTTCGTTTTGGTCATGCTTCGGATACGGATGGCTGGAGTCCATATGTTTAAGTATCACTATGTTTATCTTTTCTCAATGTTATGTTGTATGTGCTCCTACCACCTGGTCCAGAGATAATGGCCAAATAAAGTGGTGGTAGGATATTCATATCCGCCCGGATAGCGACCACCGTACACAGGGTGAAAAACCCGCCATAGTGACACACGCAAGTATGTTGCGTTCCGGGACCGTGTAGTGTAATAGTAGGGACAGTGTAGTGCGGTCACTTTGCCGTGCCAGGATAAAAAAAAAGTATTTTTTTTCTTTCATTATAAATAGATACTATAATTCATAGTTATTTCGTATAAATTGACTTTTACCTCAAAACACATTCGAGGGCATAGAGCGAAAGAAATGTAATCGCCAATATAAATATTCAGTTTAACAAAGGGAAATAAATTTAAATTTCAGCAAACAGGTTAAGTGTCACGAGAGGCTTTGTAGCAATTCGAGGTTCTAGAATATTACGAATTTGCTGAATATTAATATTTGTTGTGGATTAATTTTAATTAACAAGATTTATAAGAGACATTTAAGGTATTTAATTAAAACCAATAATATCAAACAATAACAGACAAGCCGCGATCCCTCTGAAAGATAAAAATATTTTGGTGCATGTTATGACTGCCTTAAACAGGTGTTACAAATGTTTTGTTCCTTTTTAACCGACTTCAAAAAAGGAGGAGGTTAACAATTCGTCGGAATCTTTTTTTTATGTATGTTACCCGATTACTCGAAGACGCCTGGACCGATTGGAGAAATTCTTTTTTTATTTAAAAGGGTATACTTCCCAGGGGCTCCCATTGGCACCAAATCAGGATCTGATGTTGGGATCTCAGAAAAATCAAGGGAAACCCTCAAATTTTATAGTGACGCATAATTTGTTTTTTATTGAAGTCGGTGTACTTTTTATGAATTAAAAAACTTTTTTATGTTATAGTTTAAGTTTATTTGTAACAACTATCGGCTGTCCGAAATAAAAAAATAAAATTATATATTGGGTATCAACTACCCGAGAGGTTCGCTATCAACACCCAGACCTGATACAAATTGTGGATCACTGTCTCTGTGTGGGAATTGAGCGCGAGACCTCTCATAGCCGAATACTCGCCGCGCCATGGAGGCTGTCAAATAAATTATCTAAAAAATCCACATTTAACAAAAATCAACAAAGAGGAGTCATAATACAAATTAGAACTCAAATTATTAATTATCTATTATAATAAACATAAAATATTTACAACCAAAAAAACATATTAAAGATAACATTCATCCCTAAATACCCTTTGTAGTGCCTTAAAAATATATTCGTAAAAATAATTGTTCAAATTATTAGTAGCAGTTTGAATTCAAGAAATAAGTGAAACACAATCGTTAAGGTAACAAGCTAAATCAGAAATCTGTTTCACAATTGCCTACTAGATTCCCCTAATTTTTTTAATATTTTCCTTGTGGGCCGTTGGAGGTTAATTAAATTTTATAATTTATCCTCTTCAAACGGCTGCTCGAGAATTAATATTATATAATATGACGTAAGTTTCATTTTTCCACCATAATATTACGGATGCCTGGACGAATTTTGATGAGTCAGTGTATACAATCTCCGGTGAGAAAGGCTATAAGTGTTTTAGGATAGTATTTTATGATAACAAACTGGTTATAGAACTACCACTGTGCTAAAAGTCATGTCGATCCCTTGCTCTGTGAAAAACAAAAACTGTCCCGCGGGTACCGTACATTTTCCGGGATAGAGTAGATTAAGCCTAGGTGCTATTCTAGACTATAATTTATCTCTGTGCCAAATTTCAACCAGGTCCGTTCAGCGGTGATTAAGTAACAAACATTCATCCATCCATCCGAACATTCGCATTTATGATATTAGTAAGGGTAAGATATCAATAGTAACCCTGTAATACAAACTCTTCTACTGGTAAGCATGGACCTCTTAATGAGAGAGGTTAAGCCCTAGTCAATAAGCTGGACCAATGTAGGTTGGTAGACTTGACCTTCACTGACACCTTCGAATGTTATAGTTATTTCTCAAATATGTAAGCTTTCCTTCGACGTTTAAACGAGCAAGAATCAATAAAGAATACACGTACATTTAAAATCAGATCGAAGCCATCAAAGCCTTTCGTCTCGGCCCTTACATTACCCTTCTGGTATTATCACATTAAATTTATTTACAAATCATTAAATTGGTACTAAGTTCATCGCATTAAAATTATTACTTTATATATTTTTTGAATTTGTGTCTAGACAAACGTTTTTTTTTAAATGCAGATAGCTTATCAAAAAACAAAACATCAATAATTCATTTAAAGTAGACAAAAGAGTTTCTTTACTGTCACGATTACCGCCCGTTATTTTTGGTATAAATGAATGAAAAGGTTGTCTGGAAGGCATTCTCAATAGCGATAATTCTATGCCTCTTTGATCTATTGATAAGTTATTGTAGAAATATAAATCTTTTTTAATATTATAAATACTTTTTCAAATAAAAATAAATTAAATAAAATATACCAAATTAATGTGTCGTTAAATAATAAAAGTAAATGTAACGCTGTTGTCATTCTTTTTGTAGATTATCTAGAGATTGAACGTTTTAACTTACGACATAATTTATTAATTAAATAATAATATAATCTAGTTTCTAATATACAATTTTGCTTCATAAATTGATGATAGAATTTTAAAAATAATTATTGTTTCGCGGTAAAATGAATGAAGATTTATGCCCTATAATACAAAAAAATAATTTAATATTGCGAAACCAGTAATTTAACGTCATGATATTATTAAAAAATAATAGTGCCGAATATAATCTTAATGTTGATATGTATACAACACTATTGACAGGACTAAAATAAAAATTGTGTATTTTTAAAAATAGATCAAACAGAATCAAAAGAAATAATTACTTACCAACAAAGTTCGATCACAAACGCACAAATCACACCACTAGCACTAGCATCAGTTTTGCAACTTATCGAATCGGAATCGGAAGTGGAAAGCTGCCGAAAGCTCGACGCATTGCCAGGACCCGCGCGGTTTGTCAACTGAGAGCTTCTCGCGGGGCGCGTATTAACGCGGGTGGGGCGTGGACGCCGCGGACAGGGGCTCAGTTATAAACAAAGACGGTTTATGATCTTTGATGGAGTTTGTTGAACAGTTTTTGAGGAGATTAAAAATAAACTACAGGATACTTACCATTTATATTAAAGGACTTTAAAAAATTGTGAATTTAAAACACGTCTTAAAATTAATACTAGTATAATAAATAATAATAATACTAGCCCTGAATTGAACAATGTCCCACTGCTGGGCACGATGAGAGGGGTTAGGCCTTAGTCCACCACGCTGGCCTAATGCGGGTTGGTAGACTTCACATACCTTCGAAATTCTCAGGTATGTTGTTTTCCTCATGATGTTTACCTTCACCGTTAAAGCAAGCGTTAACATTCAATACACACGTTACTTTAGAAAAGTCAAAGGTGTATGCCGTTTGAGTTTCGAACATACGACTTTCGTCTTGACAGTCCGTACCACAACCAACTAGGCTATCGCTACTATTTACTACTACTAGTATTATTTTTTATTTGGGTCATATGACTTCATTATACTTAATGGTACGGTATAATATAATGCCCTTTTTCACAATATCTTATTCAATTTTTTCCGCCACATAACCTATTAGGCGGCAAGAAGTATCAATTTAATACGCATTTCTTTGTGTGTATTGAGAACATCATAATATGTATCGATGTCTTATATTATACCTGATAAAAAGATAAGAAACATAGTAAATTTTATATTTTTCCTTTCATAATCCTGTTTCCCAGTAACAATGATTTAATAAGATTATACATGTTAAAAGACGCTAAGCTATTACAAGAATACAGTTAAATCCTCCGAAAATTGTCTGACGAACTTACCAAATTGTTAGAAGTAAGGTCAATGTTATCTTATTCTGACATAAATAAATAATTTCTGAAGAGGATTACTCGGAAAAATCTTATTATGTACATAGTAAATTGAGTGATCTAGTAATTTGAGGGCAGGAAAGTTAAGCCATTTTAGTAGAAAATTACGAAATAAGTTAATATTTAGAAACGTTAAAATAATGATCTTGTTTTGTTTGTATTTTACTCCCTATTTGTAAAATTAGAGATTATATAAATAAATTAACTTTTTTCGTCAAAATTCTAACATTCTCAATTCGAATATTTTCTCAAAATTTGTGTGTACTCGATACCTTGTTTGTACTCAAATTTGACCCTCGATATCAAATTGATCAGCTTCAGGAAAAACCTAAAGACAAACTTTAATTTCAGCGAATAAACATGGAATCCCCGACTACCAACATTCTAACATAAATCCCGTATCAACACGAAAGCAAACTTCGAAACCAAATTCAAAACACACAGCCTGCCAGTATCAACTCCAAAACCAGTGTTTATAAAAGTTGGGATCAAAATAATCAAGATACCTAATAAAGGTCCTAAACTAACACAACTGATTGGCCCGATATCTGCCCCGCAGGCCAGCCTGGTCGTCGATCCATCAAAACAAACGTGTTGACCAGTGGCGGGATTTTATTTACTCTTCCTTATTGAATAAAAATCATTCGGAGCCTTCTAGGTTCATCGGCACGTAAATTGTTTCTGTTATATCTGAAACTAGAACCAATATGAGATGTTGATTCTGGAATGCCTTGGGCTAATAAAATTGGTATATTTTTATTATGATCTTATATCGTTATACATATATACAAATCATTGTATGTATGTATATAAGGATAGACAATTGAGGATTGAGGATTGACAAGAGGATGCAAATTTTGATGAATTTATCAGGACCTCCAGCCCAACGTTTAATTCTGTGAAGTTTGGTAGCGATAGGATTATTAGTGCTACGCGTGCGAAGCCGGAGCGGGTCGTTAGTGAGTAATAAGTATCTGGCAATTAAGACATAGTGAATATAATAAATTACCTCGTAAAGGTCGCAGAATCTCGCTGGGTGCAGGCCGCTTCTGACAGGTTGGTCTGGAAATCTTTAGGGGGGCCAGTGTTCAGCAGTGGACGTCCAAAGGCTGAAGAAGAAGAATATAATAATCTAGCTCGATCCAGTCGATGCCACTACCTCACTGGCAACGACGTGAAGCCTGGTCATTACTACTCATAAAAAACCGACGTGAAGTAACATCATGATGTTGAGTTCCTAACTTAAGATTTCCGGAAGCCCAAAATTCTCTTCCCTTCCAAATCCCAATTTTTACTTTAAGGCTGGTAACGCATCCAGGATTCCCACAGTATTGTGTATGTTCATGGGCAGTGCAGATGATTTACCAGTAGGTGACCCACTTCCTCGTTTGCCAGCTATACTATAATAAGGAATTAATTATAACCCCAGTCCAACTTGCCGGCCTTTGAGGTATGCTTGTTGTAATGCCAGGCTAAACACTCTTCGTAGTCGTACACTCTTGACAGAGTGGTCGTGATCATGTTGAGGCCAATTGTTTAGCTGCCGTTTTCGCGATGCGTCGCCACGTGTCTCGATGTTCGGGAGCATTCGTTGATAGAGGAGTGCGTCGTCAATTTGATCAGATCCGTCCAACGTGTAGGAGGGCGTCCTCGAGCTTTTTTGCCGGCTTCTTCTCCTTGCACAACTAATCGTTCTATGGAGTCTTCGTTACGACTTATGAGCCCAAAGAACTTGAGGATTCGTAATTGCACAATCCACGATAATCTCTCTTTAATGTCTAGTTCTTTTGGTATTGAAACGTTGGTACGGTACGCAGTCCACGGGATCTTGAGAAGGCTTCTCCAACACCACATTTCCAATGCGTCGATTTTGCGTCTGTCTTGTATCCTCAGCGTCCATGTCTCAGCTTCATAAAGAAAGATTTGAAAGACCAGGCATCTCATTAGTCGAACCTTAGTGTTTCTGGTTATTCGCCGATCTTTCCAGATCTTTGTGAGTTTTTCCACTGAAGATCTAGTCATGGCGCAGCGTCGTCGGATCTCATCTTCGCATCCCCCAATGTTGGTGATAGTGGAACCTAGGTATAAGTAACTTCCCACTACTTCACTTCCCGCTATATTTTTGACGTCAGGTCGGTTGTTTTCCATTCGATCTACGATCATAATCTTGGTTTTATCCCGATTAATTAGGAGTCCAAAGTCCAGCGATGTGGTTTCCAACCGTTGAAACTAACTAAAGGCTAAA
This sequence comes from Laothoe populi, assembly GCA_905220505.1. Classification (NCBI taxonomy): domain Eukaryota; kingdom Metazoa; phylum Arthropoda; class Insecta; order Lepidoptera; family Sphingidae; genus Laothoe; species Laothoe populi. The sequence goes on along the minus strand of HG992161.1, from coordinate 4,155,712 downwards.
CATTATAAGTAAATAATAACAAAAAAATCCAGTATTGTGATTTCTCAGGTGGCAAAAATAAAGATTGATTCATCTTTAACAACATTTCGAATGGCACTGCAAAATGACATTTATTGCTATACTCTTTTACAGACAGCCTAAGGCTTAACAAGTCAAGGCTCCCATCTCCTGAAGTTGTCCATAAGTTAGTTGCTTTTAGTTTAATTCATGCTAGAGCGGTTTGAACATTTGGCTGACTTCCAAATGAAACTGCTCGTACACAACCGTCCTTAGGAGGCCTGAAATAAAATTTTAATATTTTTAGAAACTATACATTTCCTCCATACCTGAACTTTTTCTTATGAATGAAACTTTTTCAAAATTACTCGAATTTTAACAAATTCACAAGAAATTAAAATTAGCTAGTGAAGCTTAAAACCCCTCTGGTATATTAGACTTTATTATACATAACTTAAGAGTACTGGTACATGGAGGTTAAACTTTTGAATAACTTTATTAATAGTTTTTGCCCGCGGCTTCACCCGCATGGTAGCCTAAATATGAATTTTCAGATCCCTAACTTGAGGAATTATGGATTACCCATACAAATTTTGAAGTCTTGTTTTCAAGATTGTTTTTTGGAGAAAAAGCCTATGTCCATCTCCAGGATATAATCTATCTCGTTGCCAAATTTCATCACAGTCCGATCAGCCGTTTAGTCGTAAAGTCGTTAGTCGTAAAACACTCAAATATGTAATTTTCTCGCGCTGTTTTTATCTCGACTACCTTGGTGGCGCAGTTGTAATTGCGCATGCTTTCCGACTGCCGTGCTGAGGTATCGGGTTCGATCTCCGGGTCGGGTAATATTGTTTTTTTTTATTTGAAAATACTCAGTATCAGCCCGGAGTGTGGAATTGAGCCCGGTATAGCGATGGGCTCGCCTCTTATCACATTATGGGTCCGTAATAAATTCTGCGAAAAGTGGGTGTACACCTTGGCCTACCCCTTCGGGGATTACAGGCATGAGTGTATTGTATTTTTAAAGCAAATGAAAATAAATACTATTCATAATTTTTAAGTCACTGTTTTATAAAATGTTTTATTTCTTGTCAACTGGAATCGAACTTATAATCTTCATCTCGACAGTTAACGACAGCTGCCGCTAAGCTATCTATATAAAATATTATTATGTTTATTTCGAAGTTCAGTGAACTCGTCTACCTCATAACACGTAATAAGTATTGCTTCAAAAGCAGCAACGCCTCTGCATTACCTTTATGTAGATGTTCGTATGAATTATATTACACCGTATTTTTAAATATATGATTTTTATTATTCCATGCAAGACGTTGGTGAAAATAATAATTTACCTTCGAAATTCTTATTAAATTTTTCACACGATGTTTTTCTTCACATTTAAGCAGTTTAGACAAATACACTCGTATCTTTGGAAAGACAGAGGTGAACGCCTTTTCCATTGAACCCGCGATTTTCTTCTTACCAGTATGTATCACCTTCACAAAGCCTATAGTTTTAATCCGAATTTTTATCCTGGTATTATCCTATAAAGGTAGGTAATTATACAATGAAGTGACCACACTGCACCTGATGGTGCGCAGTGTCGTCCAGTTAGAGTATCAAGCAGCGAGAGACAAATATTCCTTGCTACTCGACACAATTATCCTGACTGCTTGTATGCCTTTATTAGATCTTATTAAAGGTTTTCACTGATGAAATTAATAATTGAAGGAGTTGAATAACAGATAATAATCATTAAACAAGTCATAATAAGCGAAGATCATCCTGTCAGTTGTCAAAGGCCAATAGTTTTAATTTATGGATGCACACACCTGGTTTTACAACAGTCAGTAGGACTCAGGACACCACTATTTTTATAGTTTTCGCATCAATTCTGTCGCAGTGCGGTTTTTCTTATTCGGAAAAAGTTTTCCGTGAGGATAAGTGGGAACTGGGGAGGATGTTTGCTGTTTTATGTTTCCCCGGACGTGCGCGGATATGAACTGGGGAAATTTTAAATATACACGCTTTGGAACGTCGGAATTTCCGGAATATTGTTTAAGCGCAAAACGTGTGAAAAGCAACACCGGATATGTTATGCAATATTATAATACATACATACGCCTGTACATCTCGAAAGGGTAGATAGAGGTGTAACCAGTACACCCACTTTTCGCCGAGCTTATTACCCTCCCATAAAGTAGAAAGACACTAGGCACAAATCCAGACTAGGGCCTGTTACAGAGTATTACGTGATATGTTAATCAAATATCACTTTTGCCCGACATGCGGATTGAGCCCGAATCCTCAGCACAGCAGATGTGCTGGTGGTAGGATATTCATATCCACCCAGATAGCGACCACCGTACACAGGGTGTAAAACCCGCCATAGTGGCACAGGATAGTGTGTCGCGTTCCGGGATCAGCCAGTGTACATTCGGTTTTTGTCGGGGTCTAGAGTTGGGGTACGATGTTTGGGCGTTTTGCTGCCTTCTGAGTACTCTGACAATAGACCCTCAACCGCTTCTTCACCTTCTTGCCCATGGCGTAGTGTGAAGAAGCAGGCCGGCATGATTGTGTTGAGTAGCAGGAGATAGATTGTCTCTCGCTACTCGTTACTCTAATTAAACCGCACTGCGCTTACCATCAGGTGCAGTGTGGTCACTTAGCCGCGCCAGTAAAAAAAAGTACTGCATACGCTTTTACAACTGCGCCGCTTAGGCAGTCAACATTTTAATAATAGATAATAAATACACTCAAAAGTCTTGTACATAGTCCTGACTCCACACTCGGTCAAACCTTTATCAGAAGTATGAAAAACTACGAGGGTCTATGGTTCTTCAACAACCAGACCCGAAACAAGTATCTGTGACACAAACATTTGTCTTGGTGCGAGAATCGAATCCACGGCCTCTCGATTCACAGCCACCTACTCGCCCGCTGCGCCACGGAAGCCAAAATTATGACATATTATAGTTTTACGCCTATATATTTCCTTCTTCAATTTACTTTAAGCTTTATAGCAGCGATAGCCTAGTTGGTTGCGGTACGGACTGCCAAGACGAAAGTCGTAGGTTTGAAACCCAAGTGGCATACACCTCTGACTTTTCTAAAGTTATGTGTGTATTAAAATGTTAATTATCGCTTGCTTTAACGGTGAAGGAAAACATCGTGAGGAAACCTGCATACCTGAGAACTTTTCAAAGGTATGAGAAGTCTGCCAACCCGTATTAGGCCAGCGTGGTGGACTAAGGCCTAACCCCTCTCATTAGTAGAGAAGGCCCGTGCCCAGCAATGGGACAATGTTTAATACAGGGCTAGTATTATTATTATTATTGAGTAAATTGTATCGACGAGTCGTATGCATTGTGATTATTTTATCAAAATCTATTTGACGATAATTTTGTTTCATTACTGTCCAGAATATTATAGCTGTTTTGTATAGCATGTGGTCAATTTAAATTAAATTCTTAATCTTTAATTACTCATTAGCTTAATTAAATTTAATACCTCAAGTAAATAATCAATTAAATTTAGTGATAAAACTTCGTAATATATAACCTTACCCCAAAAACTGTACGCAACAGCCAAAAAATATTCGTAACTTAATTTTCTATATCACCCTAATCCGTGATAAACTTAATGTACCATCATTCCGATAATTCAAAGATAAGACAAATAAAATCAAGACCATCTGCCATTGTTCGCGCGCCATTGATTTTGCCCCAATGCAGGCCCGTATTCTCCGTAAATGGAGGGGAAAGGGGTTGATGGAGGCAATTTTTCGGCCAAAGGTAAATTGTCTATAATTTTTTATACGTTAACTAGACATCGAGAGTCAGTATCTTTTGATAGATGTTTTATAAGTATTCTGATGAATGTGGTCATTTTGTCTCTGATTTTGAATTTATTTTCAGCCTATTCCACACATGCCCCAGCCACCGCAAGCGCCTCTGTTTTAGCAGAGCCGTGAGACTGGGTAGCTGCGTGATTTCAAGAACCTTCTAATTGGTGATCCTGTCCATCCACGAGACCTCCAAGATATCCCGGAGACATCGCATATGGAAAGTGATGATTCGATGTTCTTGTTTTGCATACGAGGTCCATGTTTCGGCACCGTACAAGAGTATAGACAAGATGCAGGCTTGGTATACGACCATTTTGGTTTTCAATGTTACGCCAAACTCTTGTATTTAATCGCCGGAACATGGTAGCCGCCTTGCCGATACGGACGTCGATCTCCGCATCCAACGAAAGATTATTCGTCAAGGTTGACCCCAAGTAGCAAAACTTGTCAACCACTTTTAGAGGATCGCCATCTACTAAAATAGGCAGAATTTCAGCACAACCTTGCGCTAACACTATCATCTTCTTTGCGTTTATGCTCATGGAGAACAAAGAGCACGCATAGGAAAACTTGTCCATGATAACCTGGAGCTCGTGGGTGGAGGTGGCCATAGAGGCTGCATCGTCGGCAAAAAGAAGACTATCTGTATGTACGTCCTCACGGCAACGGTTGGATTTGAGAACCGATATTATATTGAACAGCCTTCCATCAGCCCTCGTGTAAAGTTGGATGCCCTGCTGGATGTTGCCGAAAGCCACTTTTAGAATCCACTTTTAGCAATGAAAAAAAAATGTGTATCGAATGGACCCCTCTCGTCTTCCAAGCCGTGTCTTGCTTGGTGTCATGGCCCACGGAAAGACATACCCAGTATATGTTTCGTTAAAATTTACATACATACATACCTACATAGGTTATGTAAGTATGCATGTAATCCCTGAAAGTGTGGGCGGAGGGCATATCTGCACGCCTATATTTCGCCGAGCTTATTACCGTCCCATTATGTGATAGGATACCAGGCATAATTCTAAACTCCGGGCTGATCACATTTACCCGGCTTGGGGATCGAACCCGAGACCTCAGCGCAACAGCTGTACCGCGTACGCTATTACAACTGCACCACCGAGACAGTATTTAAATTTAATTTGTAGTAACATAGTTGTTAATAATATAACTTATGTTTTCCGATAATTCTGCAAACGAATAACTAATTCTTTCTTCTTCCAACGTACTCTTGCTGTTTTAATTAATACTAGCTGTTGCTCGTGGCTCCGCCCGCGTGCAGGTTATCTTATACTCTTTATAAAATCATTTTTTTCTTGCAATTAAAATAGCCTATATTAATCAGTGAGAATGTAGCATTCAAATGGTGAAAGAATTTTTAAATCGCGCCAGTACTTTTTGAGCCAATTCGTTACAAACATACTTACATACAAATCTTTCCTCTTTATAATATTAGTATAGATTTCGATTTATTGTTACTATACTCAACCATTCTATACTATTCCTGTTAATTTTGCAACTATACGACTGTATTTACAGGTACTTATTTCCGTGTATAGTTTTTTGTTTGGAGTATTTAAGTACCTACCTGTATCGACCCATCGATGCGTCATCGTACCTGCGTTTGGGACGTTTTATTGCCTATCTAATCCATTATGAGTCACCCCTGGGCGGCAGTAATAGTGTATTTGTATACATAGTAAAATATTGTGTGGCAAAGAATAATAATTTACAAATAGAAGAGTATTTAGTGTATAAATCGGAATAGACACTCGGTTAAAGCTAGTTAAATTTACTAGTTAATTTGTAAATCACCCAATAGGTACTAATTACGTTAGTCGCCTTCGGAAGGAGGTTTTTAAAAACGCAAGTAAATTTGACAAATGTATATTTAGTATAACTTAACTAGGTACAATGAATCGGCACTTATAAATCTGATTGTCGCGTCTTCCCTCGTCGACGATCGAAGAGTGAAAGCGTTGCTGCCAAGCAGTGGCGGTCCCACGTTGCGGGTGGTCATCAAGGTGCACCATTAGCTGGTGGTAGGATATTCATATCCGCCCGGATAGCAACCACCGTACACAGGGTGAAAAACCCGCCATAGTGGCACACGCAAGTGTGTCGCGTTCCGGGATCAGCCAGTGTACATCCGGTTTTTTGGGGGTCTAGAGTTGGGGTACAATGTTTGGCCATTTTGCGGCCTTCTGAGTACCCTGACAATAGACCCTCGACCGCATCTTCACCTTCTTGCCCATGGCGTAGTGTGAAGGAGCAGGCCGGCATGATTGTGTTGAGTAGCGGGGGATAGATCGTCTCTCGCTACTCGATACTCTAATTGGACCGTACTGCGCTTACCATCAGGTGAAGTGCGGTCACTTTGCCGTGCTAGGATAAAAAAAAAAAAAAAAAAAAAGGTGGGTCATAATTCAGGATTCTGCTGATGGTGCAGATCCGTGGGAATTTTTAGGTTTTTCACCAGTGGCTACTCGTAACATACTTAATAATAAATACACCGAACAGTCACACACATAGTCCTGACCCCACACTAGGTGAATCTTGTATAATGAGTATCAAAAACTACTAGGGACTACGATCCCATAACACCCAGACCCGAAACAAATATCTGTCTCAATTTTTTTTTGTCTCGGTGTTTTTGGAATCGAACCCACGGCCTCTCGTTTCACAATCAGGTCTTGAAGAATGTGTAAAGCTGTCGGGACAGTATAAATAATAATCAAAAAATATAAACTTCGATAGCCTGAGCGGCGCAGTGGGTAAGTAGCCGGCTCGGAAACTAGAGGCCGAGGGTTAGATCCCCACATTGAGACAAATGCTTGTGCGATCCACAAAATTGTGCCTACATCACCATTTTATCATCACACCACCCGACACCGCAATAGAGTTCATCCATACCACCTGGAAACGATTCCATCTAGCACGGTTCGTTTCCAGCGTTAATTTTTACCACGTACGTGCAAGCTCTGGAATGAACTCCCTGCTGCGGTGTTCCCTGAGCGCTATGACATGTCCTTCTTTAAACGAGGCTTAAGAAGAGTAGTCCTTAAACGGTAGGCAGCGGCTCTGCTGTGCTCTGGCATTGCAGAAGTCTATGGGCGGCGGTGACTACTTACCATCAGGTGGCCCGTCTGCTCGTCTGCCTATCCAGGCCATAAAAAAATTGTTTCAGGTCTGGGTGTGAGACTGAATGCCTCTCAGCTAATAGCCACGACACGAGTCGTATCATCATCATATATCATTTTTTTTATTCTGTCACGGCAAAGTGACACAGTCCATCTTAATGCAGGGTTGGGACTATACGTGTGATTGTTCGATGTTATTTATTTATGTAGAAGTGTTATGAAATCTTAAAGTTCGGTAGCTCTGATAGTAAGTATTATTAAAAGCTATAATAACATGTTAAATAAGATCGTGGTATGAATAAGATATAAATAAGTACACCATAGAATTAATATCATTACTACATTAACAGCAGCGATGGCCTAGTTGGTTGCGGTACGGACTATCAAGACGAAAGTTGTATGTATAAACCCAAATTACACCTCTGACTTTTCTAAATTATGTGTGTATTCATTGTTAATTATCGCTTGCTTTAACGGTGAAGGAAAAAATCGTGAGGAAACCTGCATACCTGAGAATTTTTATAAGAATTTCGAAGGTATATGCCAGCGTGGTGGACTGAGGCCTAACCCCTCTCATTAGTAGAGGAGGCCCGTGCCCAGCTGTCGGACAATGTTTAATACTGGGCTAGTATTTTTATAAAAATACACCATCTTATAATTTATAGCTCTTGCGTGAGCATTACATAAAAGTACAGCTTCTACCGGGTCTCTGCTATTGTTATTACTCAACAAAAACGTCAACTAAGCGAGACGAGATACGGAATAGACTCTCATTTTTTGTTACCGTGCCTGCCCACCCAAGAAATGACCACAACAAACGTTCCACGAGCAAGCTTTAGTCATGCTTTAGTTGTTTCGATATTGTACTAAATTGTAAGTATTTTTTTTAGTACCTGGATAGGCAGACGGGCCACCTGATGTTAAGTAGTCACCGCCGCCCATAGACTTCTGCAATGCAAGGGCACAGCAAAGCCGCTGCCTACCGTAAGCTAATATTATTAATGCAAGCTCTGTCTTATATCTAGCCTAGATCGAATGTTTGGATGGATGTTTGTCACTCAATCACGCCAGAACGGCTGAACAGATTTGGTTGAAATTTAGCACAGATATAGATTATAGCCTGGAATAGTCCATATGATACTTATATCCCGGAAAATGCACGGTACCTGTGGGATAGCATTGTATAGAAATATGTAATAGACGTATGACTTTATATAAAAGCTAGTATGTTATAAAACTTCTAATAATTCGATTTTAGGATGATATCTTCACTGAATATTACTATACTGAATATTACACTATTGCATACATCTCTTCTTAACACTCCCGCCAAAAAGTTACCAAGATGTCTAAATAAAAGACTTCAAGGATCCCTTCCGTCTTATTAAAACAAGATACCGGGTTGTTGTTATTGTAGTGTAATAAGCTTTTGTAATGGTTAATGGTTCACTTTGTGTATTTGACCTGATGGGCTTTGGTTATGCGTAAAGCTGAAGCGTTTTAGATTCAGCTTGTTAATATTTTATATAAAATCACGGTATGAAAGGACTATCTGAAAATCTTATGGTTAATCAAGTATTGAAGAGTAATTTCCGATTTCAACTCTTCTATTCCTACTTATATAGGAAGAGTGAATAGGTATCTTCTAGGCAAGCGTGCTCCACCGTAGACCACATCATCACTTTCCATCAGGCGAGATAGTGGTCAAACGCAAGCCTATTACGATTAAAAAAAAAAATACTTATACTATAAATGCAAATGTTTGGATGGATGTTTGTTACTCAATCACGCTACAACGGCTGGACAGATCAGTAGGCCTACTCTTGAAATCAATTCCAATCTCGAACTCGATACAGTTTCAATTTCAATTTAGAAGATATTGAAATTCGTAACTCAGTCAAATAAATTAAATAGAATATTTACGAACTACACACACACACACAGCGATAGCCTAGTTGGTTGCGGTACGGACTGTCAAGACGAAAGTCGTAGGTTCGAAACCCAAGTGGCATACACCTCTGACTTTTCTTAAGTTATGTGTGTATTAAAATGTTAATTATCGCTTGCTTTAACGGTGAAGGAAAACATCGTGAGGAAACCTGCATATCTGAGAGTTTTTCGAAGGTATGAGAAGTCTGCCAACCCGCATTAGGCCAGCGTGGTGGACTAAGGCCTAACCCCTCTCATTAGTAGAGGAGGCCCGTGCCCAGCAGTGGGACAATGTTTACAGGGCTAGTATTATTATTATTTACGAACTAGCGATCGTAAATACTCTATTTCATTTAGTTACTATAAATTCCGCCATATTCAGTAGAATCGTGCGCTGGAGTTGCGTTCAAGAGTGCCAATTTTTACGAAGTTTACGAACCTAATCCTAATTTTAAATTGGAATCGAGTGTCAAGAGAAACCCCTCTGGTTGAAATTGGCACAGAGATAGATTATAGTCTGGAATACCACATTGGCAAATTTTTATTCCGGAAAAATGTACAGTTCTCGTGGGATAGATTAGTTTTACAGAGCAAGGGATCGACATGTTTTTGTGCATAGTGGCAGTTTAGGGATCAGAAAATGACAAGGGCCACTTTTTACCCCGAAAAATAGCACGCTTCCCATGGGATAGCAAAATATAGAAAGGTGTAATAGCTTAAGATGCCTCCATGGATTGTATAGCTTTTCTTCCAAACTACCTACACACGGACGGAGCCGCGGGCAACATCTAGTGTGGCATAAATTATTTTAACATCGAAAATTAAACCTTGCTGAGTCTATGAAAACGATGTCTTAGTTCATATTGAAAATATATGTGTAGTGTTACTTTTGCATGATAGTAAAATGCAAAAATGAAGCGTAAAGAAGCAATTAAACAAATATAATTGTGTCAAATGGCGAGCGATAAATAATCAATCATGTCTGGTCATTCGGTACTTTATCTTGCGTATTAGGTGTAGTGAAGTCACTTTATAGAGCCAGAATTAAAGAAAATCCAACTGAAAATTTGGGTGTAACTTTTAATATGTAATGTATCTAGTGAATTATTTCTTTTAAAATATGTTGATAAATACAGCAGATAGTCCAAAAAGAAACTATTCTATAGCGGCACTGAGTTCGCTTTTTAAAATTCTAATAAAATATTGTGGCCAGTTGAGTACTATGAACTACCGATTTTTTTCTTTTCAGTGTAAATTTTTTTAGCGTAAGTGGTAGCTCACAGTATTCTAAAAATAAACCCCTGTTGAGTAATTTTAATTTACAATAACATGGGTTAAGCAAACTATTCTTGCAAACATTTGAACAACTATAGCCTTTTAGTATAAAGTTTCGTAACTGGTACACTAGCAAAGATAATATAATCATAGCTTGACCAGTCCATGTCATTTTATAACCCGTGTTATTTTTCAATATGTGACCACGGCTGATGCAACTTCATTTGGGAACTAAATTGGTATTTATACCAAAGCATAGGATGCTTGGTGTTCACTTGGCGAGATCTGCGTCCAACAGTGCACGGCAATAGACAATTATTATACCATTCAATATAACGCGATAAGACCCGTTTCCTAATTTGATAATATTTATTGTAGTCGCTGTAAGTCTCACCGCATCTCAACTCGCAAAACTGTTCATAAAAAGATGTTACAGTCTCAACTACAAGTTTTGCACGCAGCTGCATTGTCATTTGAGTTTTCAAGTATTTTTATGACCGCATACAAAACGAATTCTATTGTTTGGTACTGAGATGAGTGATTGTATTGTTTTCAGGAGGTCCAAGTGGGTCCTTACGGGGCTTTCATTGTCTTTATTTGAGTTTGTTTTATGACTTCTTGACTTTGCTTTTAACTTGTTTAAGTTAAATGAGATGCTTGATGTATAGAGAAGTGATTTTCGAATATGTATTAGTTTTTAAGTAATATTTTATTACTTCCGTGAAAAGCGGTAAATAGTTGGTTTGCTGATAATACCCAGCAGCTTAAAAGGATATTAATATGATTTCTAAGAATGTTTGTTGTTATATTTTATAGCTGTTGCCCGCCCGCGTGGTAGTTATTTTTGGGAGAAAAAGTATATATAATAATAATACTAGCCCTGTATTAAACATTGTCCCACTGCTGGGCACGGGCCTCCTCTACTAATGAGAGGGGTTAGGCCTTTGTCCACCACGCTGGCCTAATGCGGGTTGGCAGACTTCTCATACCTTCGAAAAAATCTCAGATATGCAGGTTTCCTCACGATGTTTTTCCTTCACCGTTAAAGCAAGCGATAATTAACATTTTAATACACACATAACTTTAGAAAAGTTAGAAGTGTATGCTACTTGGGTTTCGAACCTACGACTTTCGTCTTTGCAGTCCGTACCGCAACCAACTAGGCTATCGCTGCTTCTATCATACTAATATATGTATTATTAAATATATATAATATAATATATATCGGAGTATGAAGAAGATAAATTGAATTAAATAGTCCAGTAACGCCATCTATTGAAAATAAATATCAATTGACATCTGACAGCGCGCCCTTTTTGACAACACAATGTAAAAATTATTATTAAAGGCTCGTTGTCGTTTTTGTGAATTATTGGACTGAATGAGTAAAAAGTGAAATTATAAACTGATGTAAATCGTGATATGTTTAAAAAGAGCAACCAAAGGTTTTATTGCCAGGATCTTTCCTATTGGATAACTGTATTCCGAACTGGTGGTAGCTTCAAATCTTTCAAATAGACTCTGAAGTGTTAATCTTGTGTTTTATTACCGAACTATTACACGCTATGCATCCTGGCTGTATCTGGCGATCTGAGAGGGGCGTGTAAGCCCTCTCACAACCTCGGCCTGATGACCTGACATGCCTTCACCTGGATATCAGAAGCAGGATTGAACTCGACATCCACTATTGTAAATCAGGTGATGTAATTCCTACAGTCTCGTACCATGTTATTTTTGTTGTTTGAGAGTTTGGAAAACATTAATCATTAGTTTTATGCACTTTGTGGGGATGTGCAAAAAGTTATAAATTATTGAAATTCTATCATCTGAAATAAAATAATTATGGTAAAGTGTAATATGCTACTGCTTTACACCTGGTAAAAAGTGCTCAATGGTACTGTACATTTGCTAGTCTCCAGTAAATTTCAAGGTTGCGAATGTTGAGAATCATTTGGATGTGCTATGTTTATAAATTATAGTAAGTCCCTTAAGTTGGTAAATCATTTTGATTTATTTTATGTTCCAAACTAAATTATTTAAACAATAGTCAAAATTAAGTGTCAATGTTTACTGTGTTAATGATTTTGGTGTTAAATTCCATATGCTGTGGATGGTGTCCCCTGGCGCTGTGGAGTTGTTGAGGCGGTTCTCTGACAGTGCAAGTACTGAGATAGCTGGTTGTTTGCCTGCCTACCTACATATGCCATTTCTCATGGATGTATTTGAAATTTGGTGAGCCGCTTCTGGTTTTAAAATTAACAGGACAAGTTTTAATTTTGTTCATTCTGATAAACTAAACAATTCATTAAGTTAAAAATACCAGGTTCTATTTCCTACCTTATTGATTTTTGTTTTAATTTCTGGTGTTAAAATCTGATGGTAATTCTTCTTTTAGTTTTATTAAAACTGATGGTACTTTAATTAATATTTGAAGTTTTTGTTTAACTGCTAATTAGGCAGTGATATTATGGTTACAGATTTAGTGTTACTGTAACCACAACAAATATTAAAATTTTCTCAAATTTACAATATAAAACAAATCTTAATAACTACTCTTAGTCAATACAGAAAGTTAATCAAGTTGTAACACTTTGTAAATTGTATTGCAGTTTAAATAATAGTTTATTTCAATAACATTGTGATTGTTAGTACTTATGTGTTCCTAGATCATAAACTGACAATCAATAACTAAACTGAAAATAATTGTGAATTTTAAATCAGTTATTGGCCTGTCTTTGTTCACTGGTTGATACCATCATAAACTACAAAATAGTAAGACTACAATTCATATTCGCCGCTTTCTTCCTAACTCTTTTCAGAGCCTCTGGGGACCACGGTCATAAATATAAGGCCTAGGCCCCAGCATCGCCCTAGTTCCCATTTCCTTTAGAGCCTCTGTGGACCACGGCGTTCAGGACCGCTCAGCACCACAGCAACATCCTTGTCTACGAGAAATCAAATCAGGCATTAACGCGTGGAGTGTTTGCACTGATATAACAAAAAAAAAAATCCTTGTCTACGAGAAATCAAATCAGGCATTAATGCGTGGAGCATTTGCACTGATAAAACAAAAATAATAAAAAAAAAAAACATCACTCACTTTCCTATGGACAGCAAATCTTACTTATTTACTAGTAATTTTTAAATATTTATCTGTGGTCACATTGAGTGAACAGATTACTAAGAATAATAATTTGAATGCTACAATGCATTCTAATAATTGTGCTTAAGTGTTCTGTGGAAATACTTAAGCTCGGTTTTGATTATTAATCTGTTTCAGAATCTGTTTGAGAAAGGGCCTGCCAAGCGACACAGAGCACGCATCGCATTTCAGAATGGCCGTGTTGCCGCAGCACCTTTCATGGGCAATGATTATTCGAATAATCTCAAAAAACAAAACGAAAAAAAAAAAAGAGAAAAGAAAAAAAAAAAACCTATTACGCTATTGTCACGTAGAGTGGACAGTAACATATTTTCTCACAAATTATGCTATTGTGTGTACTCTCATGATATTTTAAGTTTCAGAAAGGATCTAGCAAGTGATGCTGAGCATCCATCGCACTACAGAATAGCCGAGTCGGAGCGCCACAAAGTATTTTGAAAACCTTGCTGTCACTAGTGGTAAGGACCTGATATCTAACCAACATGCTGATTCAACGAGACAGTAAAACTTGGTGAGCAACTTTCATATTGTTATCTTATTTGTGTACAACATAAGCTACAAACTGCAAGCTTAAAAACAATTTCATATTGTTCTCTTTTGTGTAACACACACATACAAAACGCTAAAGCTAAAGATCTTAAAGCCGAATGTTGCAAAGAAAAATATAAAAACTAAAAAGTCTAAAAGCTAAAAAGCTCAATGTTTTAGGCTTAAGGTTCAAAGCTAAAAAGCTGCAAGCTATAAAGCTGTAATCTAAAAAGCAGTAAGTTAAAAATAAAGCTACAAGCTACAAAGGTACAAGCTAAAACGCTGCAAGCTAAAAGCTAAAAACTGAAAGCTATAAACAACAATTATGACTGTTGACGTGTAGCGGCGTTCAATATGTCATTCCTATCCTAGTCCCCTGTGTACCACGGTGTGATGAGCCACCCAGAGCACAGCATCGACCTTTCCTATAATTCCTTAGGACCTCTATTGAAAAACAGCTACGACCTCTCACCGGCCTATCCTTCCTTTAACACTGAACATTACACATTAAACTAATGCCACGAATAGTGAGCATACATATTGAACTGTTGTCACATGTCGTGAACAGTAACATATTTTCTAACAAGTTAAGCTAGTATCACATAGTAACCAGAAATGAACTTTTTAACAAATTATATCACGTACCACTAACAAATTTTGCTGTTGGCATCATGAGCCGACAGTTAAATTTTATTAACGTTTACTCTGATCATTTTAAAGAACAGTGGGTACTAGCTAGCATCTTTACTATGTCTGGTGGACCATAACTGTAATACATTTTAACAATGTTGGCATAGGGGCACTATGAGTGTACCCTAGCCTGTGTATACTGATGATATTTTAAGTTCCAGTAGGGCTCTAGCAAGCAGTGCAGAGTACTCGTCCCACTGCGGTATCGCCGTATCAGGACGGCATTACAGAAGGGATTGAGCAAGCAATGCAGAGCGCGCATCGCACTGCAGAATGGCCGTATCGGAGTATGAAGAAGATAAATTGAATTAAATAGTCCAGTAACGCCATCTATTGAAAATAAATATCAATTGACATCTGACAGCGCGCCCTTTTTGACAACACAATGTAAAAATTATTATTAAAGGCTCGTTGTCGTTTTTGTGAATTATTGGACTGAATGAGTAAAAAGTGAAATTATAAACTGATGTAAATCGTGATATGTTTAAAAAGAGCAACCAAAGGTTTTATTGCCAGGATCTTTCCTATTGGATGACTGCATTCCGAACTGGTGGTAGCTTCAAATCTTTCAAATAGACTCTGAAGTGTTAATCTTGTGTTTTATTACCGAACTATTACACGCTATGCATCCTGGCTGTATCTGGCGATCTGAGAGGGGCGTGTAAGCCCTCTCACAACCTCGGCCTGATGACCTGACATGCCTTCACCTGGATATATATATTTAATAATATATATATTAGTATGATAGAAAGTATTCTAACACTCAAGGATAGTAGATATACCTTTTTAACAGTGAAACAATTTTCATAATCAGATCAGTAGTTCCTGAGATTACCCCAAACATCCAAACTTACAAATTTTACCCCTCTATATCTTGTGTAGATAATTTGTTGGTTACTATATTTCTTGGACTTTCACATGATAAAATTGTTTATAATATGAGCCCAGAGCTATTATGTTTAGTATGGTTGGCCCTTGGTAAAGGCGCAACGTTAGTTATGCCATTTTTAAGACAACTATTATAGAGGCCAGTATACGACTCAGAAATTCCATTAATTGCTCAGGCTAGCAACACCGTACTAATTATGAACATCAAAGCGCTTTTTTTAATAAAGTCATATAAATAATTTGGAAGTGGTTGAGCCACGCTGTAGACATATTTATCTACAGCATGAATGGGCCGGTTTGACCGGGGTAGTACCACTGTCTCACAGAGATCCAACGTAAAGTGACAGTTTACTGTCGCGTTTCGTATGATAAGTGAGATATCCGGAGGCCCAGATCCCCCCTTCCTTTCCCTAATCCCTATTCCTGTCCTTTAAGGCCGACAGCGCATACATGACACTTTCAGTATTATGAATGTTCATGGGCGGTGGAGATCACTTAACATCAGGTGATCCACTGGCTCGTTTGTCGGACTATACCTTAAAAAAAATATATCCCCTTTGAAGAAAATAAGCTTTAGCATACTTAACAATAGATTAAAATATTTTCATTTGATACAGTTTTTTTATTAATCGGGATTTAAATTCACCATATATCTTAGATGTCATTCGTCTATTGTACCAGGGGCCATATAAAATAATATCATCATCCAATATTTTAGTCAAACCTTACTATAAAGTCCTTAATAATGTGTATTTTTATTAAACTTTGCCCCTAATATCAAGCTTTAATATCCCGTCCGAATAACCGTCAATGAGATGCTATGGGAGATTTTTTTCATAATAATCTCTTTATGAATAGAATCATCGCACCATGACCCTTTGTATTTAAATTTACATCAAAAATACATCTTATAGCACCAGACATAAAAGTGAAATTCGAACGTATCAAGCATAAAAACAATCTATAACCCTCATTACCATAATTTTATAAGTAAGAGCTAAAAGATTTGATAATATTAAAGAAATATTTTAATATTTTATAGTGCTCTTTTCAAACGCGAAGAGGCGTTTAATATTTTTATTTTATTTCATCTATTGTGAGACGCTTTTGTATGCGTTTGGGACACGGTGAGTTGAATTTATTACGTGAAGCGAGGTGAGAATTTAGAGGATAATTATTAAATTTCTGTGGATTTTATTTTATTTCAATAATTCTTTCTTGATATATTAAGACTGCCTCGGTGACGCAGTTGTAATTGCGCATGCGTTACGATTGCTGTGCTGAGGTCTCGGGTTCGATCCCCGGGTCGGGTAAAGTGATATTGGGTTTTTCTATCAAGAAATTCTCAGTATTAGCCCGGAGTCTGGAACATGTGCCCGGTATGGCGATAGGCTCGCCCCCTATCACATTATGGGACCGAAATTCGGCGAAAAGTGGGTGTACTGGTTACACCTCTGCTTACCCCTTCGGGGATTACAGGCGTGAGTGTATATGTATGTATGTATATGTATATAAAATATAATTGATTTGATATTATTCTAGTCTTATATTATTATCTTCATAATAATATGAGACTAGAATAATATTATCTAATAAAATTAATTAGGAAAATTATAAGTGTGTGCAAGGCACGTGGTCCAAATTGTAAGACTGAATTAGATTATTTTCTCTAGATTTTATTTGAATGCAATTAGGGCGTATGTTATTGAATTTGCTACATATTTTATCTAGACAAATTGTATTTTATTTATTCTTATATATATGAAATGTACATATTATAATTATATATGCAATAAAAGCTTACAAGTCAGTGAAGGCCTAGACAGAATACCAACGCCAAGCAGTACTTTACTACATGGCAAATGCTGAGCCTGTAGCCTTGTTGGTCATACTTTAGACACAGGTGTTCCAAATTGAGGAGTAACGGGTAAGTACACCCGCTACTTCTAAGTTTATAATTGCTTTTATTGTATTACTCCTTTATGTATTTTTTATTAGTATCATCTAAAATGTGACTAAATAAGAAATATTTTATTTCTTTCTTTTGATGATCAACATAAAATTCAGTTTCGCCAGATTACGTATCATCTGCATTATGTAACTCTATAGATCCCGAAAAGTATTCACCACCCACTAACACAGAGGAGTTGTTAATAATACTCATTACCATCTTATGGCGAGTCCCCAAAGCAAATTATAAGGTTTTTTTATTCTGGCACGGCAAAGTGACCACACTGCACCTGATGGTAAGTGCAGTGGCGTCCAATTAAAGTATCAAGTAGCGAGAGACAATCTATCCCTTGCTACTCTTAAGCTTGTAGCTTCTTCTTAAGGTTGCGTTTTCATTGAAACGAAGCGGGTTAAAAATTGTCACCTTCACTTTACTCTATTAGAGTCGAAATAGCGTTAGCGACTGACGGGTACAACCAAGATTCGCAATGGACCCTTTATAATTTATTTATAGTCTTTATTGTTCGACAAAAACATCTACAGCCAACACTTATTGACAGCCAAATTAAATAAGTACATTTGGCGATGTTATCAAGACAATCTACAGAAAACAATAATCAAAATTTTCATTCTGATCCGTTATAGTAAAAACACCCATGGCCACACTGGTCCATACTTCTCCGCACCGTATAGGGAATTCGATCCCAGGATCCCGATCGTTTTCCCAGTTGATACCCATCTATAATCCCGGGTCTGTGGGTAACTTAAACTAATCTCGAAATACCATCATCATCATAGGCCTTACAGCCCAGGGTGGGCCTTAGCCTGGTCTAGTATCTTTTTCCAGACAGATCTGTCCATGGCTTTCTCTTTCCAGCTTCTGACACCAATTACTTTGAGGTCCTGTTCAACGCCATCTAACCATCTGAGTTTGGGCCTGCCATGACTTCTGCGGCCATCCGGTTTGCCGTATAGCAATTGTCTCGGCATTCTGGTTTCGCCCATCCTAACGATATGTCCTGCCCATCTCAATCCCTATTCATCAATCTCGAAATATCGGAATTAGAAAAAAGGGCCGGGATCGAATTCTCTAGCATCATCCCGGCTCACTTGGACCCTAAAGCCCCATAAATACCGGTGTAGTGTTGTGTGACATAAATAATCCCATGCATGCGGTCGGTTATATAAATCGATATCATGGATCCCCAACTACTGTACTGAGTGATAAAACCTCATGACGTATATTTGTTGAATGGTGATCAGAGAATTGCATGGATGTATGGAATTTTATTTAGTTAGACTGACACTTCTATGTATTATGAAATGTTGGAAGTGTCGGGATAGTGGCGTTTTTTCTATTCAAAACAAATTTTATGGTCTCTAAGAATATACAGTATGTTGCTAAAAGGTGGCACTAATGAAAGTTCAACATATAGAGGCAGCGTTTAAAAATTTGTCGTAAAGTAAAAAAAAATGCAATTAGAATTTTTTCTTGGGATTTTTGTAGAGCCATCTTAAAATTGTAATACCAGTAAAACCCAAAACCCATTTTGCCGTTCCTGTACAATTTGTGTTTTGGCGTTGGCATATAACCTCTAAGGTACATAATTCGGGTTCTCATAGCAAGCAATTGATATAAACCCGGTTTAAGATCAGTCTTAGGTTTTGTTATGTGGCCCATAAACTTTACCTCTTTTGAAAAATAGTTACATTGCGAAATATCTATATGTAAAGCCGGTGAATGTCATATATATACTTACCGATTGACTGCCTCGGTAGCGCAGTTGTAATTGCGCATGCGTGCTGAGTTCTCGGGTTCGATCCCAGGTCGGGTAAAGTGATACTGGGGTTTTCTATTTACTAATATTCAATATCAGCCTGGAGTCTGGAATTGTGCCCGGTATGGCGATAGGCTCGCCCCCATCACTTTATTGGACCGTAATAAATTTGGAGAAAAGTGGACGTACTGGTTACACATCTGCCTACCCCTTCGAGGGTTACAGCCGTGAGTGTTTATGTATACTTACCAATCTAGAGTAACGAATATACTTGACAGCCTCCATGGCGCAGTTGGCGAGTAGCCGGCTCTGAAACAAGAGGCCGTGAGTTCGATTCCCACACCGGGACAAATGTTTGTGTGACAGACAGATATTTGTGTCTGGGGCCTGGGTGTTGTGAGACCGAAAATTCCTCGTAGTCCCTGATACCCACAACCCAAGACTCGTATCTTAGCGTGGGGTCGGGGATATGTGTGTGGCTGTTGGGTGTTATTTATTTATTATTTATACTTAGAAAACTGCTGCTGTAGATATGTACTTTAATAAATGGAGTAGCGTATTGAACGAGCGATTCCGCGTGTATGCGACCCTGCATTACAAATATTTGGTTTCATAAAGTTGTGGGAAATATTGATTGAAAATTTTGGCGAACGGATGAAAAGTACTGTGTATCTTTGATGTAAAATCGCTTTATAAACATTTGCTTCGAACAAAATTATTGATGTATTTATTTTGAATTTACGCGGTGATGGTTTGTTTTTTGAAGACGGGACTAGTGTAAATATTTCATCACATACCATTTATATTTAGACGAAAATTGTAATTTTGAAATAAAACTAACTTTATGGATTTTATCGTGGTTTATTTTACTTTTTTAGTCCCAAGTTTTGAAAACTTTACAGCATTCTTGGTCACGTGGCGATTAATTGTAGGATTAATTGTAACTTCTCTAATAATTAAAAATATAAGTAAAAGCTTTTTGAATTATAAAAAGTACACCGTCTTCAATAAAAAACAAATTATGCGTCACTATTAAATTTGAGGGTTTCCCTTGGTTTTTTGAGATCCCATCATCAGATCCTGACTTGGTGCCAATGGGACCACTTGGGAAGTATACCCTTTTAAACAAAAGAAGAATTTCTCGAATCGGACCAGGCGTCTTCGAGTAATCGGGTAACATACATAAAAAAAGATTCCGACGAATTTTAACCTCCTCCTTTTTTAAGTCGGTTAAAAATGAATAATTTATGTAAGTGCGCCGTAGTGGCACAGTCATAGAATGATTTTTAATAAAGAGATTATGTTACATACACATAATATACAGTATGTGACGATTAATTACTGGCATATGCGTGTTGGTCTTCTTGTTTCTAATAGGGTATTTGACAGTTTTTGAAAATTGATGGACATCGATAGAGGACTCTTCACTTATAGCCCCCGTAATATTTTTATTATTGAAATATACTCAATTTATATAAATTCCGTGATGAATTTTTTTTATATATAATTTCGCGCTAAAACGCGTTGTCACGTGACATTATCTCTATGTGACGTCATCGCACATATACAAACATTCGTGACACCTAACAACATAACAAATTATTTGCTTTTATCTGTTAGTTTTTCCATAAAAATGAATGAGCCAGCATATAAAGATAGTTCAATGCCTTTGTGTAAAAACTCAACACTAAATCCCGATAAATTGTTCATCCATGTGCCAAAATCAAAAGTTTTAAGAAAAAAGTGGCAGATTTCGACTATCAGCCCTTGTAATGCCTTCTTCCATTCTTATAGAAGACTTGAAGACGAAATTAACACGTTTCCACACGTTTACACATCGAAAAATATGTTCTTCCTTACAATTTTATTTGTCGTTGGATGCAATGTTTATGTGCGATGTCGTCACGAGTAATGGCGGCCGGTATTGCTACGTTTTTGGCACCGAGTGATACAGATTAAAAATTCTAAACTTTAAGGACGAAAATAAAATGTTTATAATACATTTAAAATAAAAAAACGTATTTAATAAATATGTTTGCCCACTATCCTTTCTCCTAGAGCAGTTTTATATTTTTTGGTTACACCAGTCAAACACCCTATTGTTTAATTCAAGACCAAAAATCTCTTACAGCTCCCGAAACCTACGACAAAAGATATTTATGTCTTACTGCGGGGTCAGAGCCATTGTGACTGTAGGTATTATTTATCCATAGAAGCATCCCTTTATTTAACTGTGTTTATACGCAGACTAAATACTATGATAAAACTGAAGAGGGCTTTTTCTGTACATTAAATATTTTTACAAAGTTTTGATTGTGTTATAATATCGATATAGAAACAATTTTTTTTTAATTATTGTCTGTCTGTCTAAACAGAAGTTACAATGGCGGGTGTGTGGGCGGGATAGTCTCTGTCTGTCGAAAGGCGTCACGTCTAAAGTACTGTATTTTAACAAAATAATTGGCAATAAAACTAAAGAGCATATATCAAGATAACTAACTAATTAAGATTAAATGACTTTATTTCATTAAAATCGGTTCATTAAATCGTAAGTGATGAGTGTTTATAGATCCCAATAGCTGTATTACGGGGATAAGGCGTGGTGAGATATGAAGAGATTAGTGTATGTATTCAGTTATTGTTCCTAATAAATGTGTATGTACGTGTAAATGTGTGTATGTTTATGTATGTATTTGTATGTGTGTGTATATATAACAACATTATACTACTTATTCCTATATCTATACATATATATATATATATATATATATATATATATATATATATATATATATATATATATATATATTTTTTTTTCAATTTTTGTCATATAATAAAAAACACGCGGGCGGAGCCGCGGTCAACATCTAGTACTAAATATAACGTAGTCTGAATACAGACGGTCCCACTCCACACAACACAATCGTATCTGTAATCTGAATCCAGCGAGATTAATCTGCACTAGGCATTGTGTACGCAACGCAGATGTTTAGAGTGAGGAATAAGTGCGATCTGTGGATAAGTGTATTCGAACCTTGGGTTTCGGGTTTCGTTGATCTTTACTTCACTGGGCAGTGTGGTATTTGTATGGAGTTCCTAAGATATTACTAAGACTTTTTTTTCTCTTTAATACTTAAATATATCCTATCCTATTATTTGTGTTACATGAAGTTTTTAGTTTTGTATTTTTTATTATTTGCACTATTTTTTTGCGTTTTTGGTGTTGTTTCTTTATTTTTCCATTGTTTTATTTTTGTATTTTTACGGTTAAGTTTTAATTAATGTTATGTTTCCTGACTCAGACTGGTATGTGGTGCCTACCTTTAAGTGGTTGCTACACTTACACACAGATTTATGTATGTTGTTATTGTGTGTTCTAGTGTAAGCAATTGTTGGTGACCAAATAAATAAATAAAAAAAAAATAAGAAATGCGTAGTCTTTTCTAAATTTCATGTTTTCATATCGACGGTGCTATTTGATTTAAGCGACATTTTTTGCGTTTTTTTATATATACATAATCGGAATTAGTAAATTTTTCCGCGTCTTTTGAGCCTAGATTCATTTTTTGTAAACTTTTTGAGCACTCAAATCAACTGGGGTACAGGGCATTTTTTTTTCAGGACACATTGAATTTAGAAAATACATACATATACACTCACGTCTGTAATCCCCGAAGGGGTAGGCAGAGGTGTAACCAGTACACCCACTTTTCGCCGAATTTCGGTCCCATAATGTGATAGGGGGCGAGCCTATCGCCACACCGGGCACCATTCCAGACTCCGGGTTAATACTGAGTATTTCTAGGTAGAAAAACCCAATATCACTTTACCCGAACCGGGGAACGAACCCGAGACCTCAGCACAGCAATCGTAACGCATGCGCAATTACAACTACGCCACCGAGGCAGTCAATTTAGAAAATAATGCTCATAAATACATGAATATAAGTCATTAAGATGCAGTACGTGCTAGCTAGCATTATATTTATTCTACTGAAATCCACTTATTAGTTTTTTTATAGCGATTTAGTATAGTACCACAATCTCGCACAGCAATACCTAATAATTTTTAATTAGGAAAAAGAATCAGAGGAATCGCACTTTGCACTCTGCGTCCATTGTAATTCAATCATCATTTATTTTGTTGATCTCTGCGAATTTCAAAAGTGCATCTAAAAGGCAATCACATTATACGGTCCTGTATTAACACATCACAAAATAGCCAGATAAAATGTATCTGTAATATACAAATAATAGGTACAAAGGATAGTAAGGCTAATTCGAAGTGAATACAGTTCATTTCAATGGACATTGGCCAAAATGTAAACAAACATTAATGACATTATATCAATCGAGTTATGTTCCAATTTTGAAATTAGTTACTACAGAAATGGAATAGGTAATTGTGAAGTGTGAATTTCTATTTTATGCTATTCAGTAGCCCATCGAATAGCCTAAATGTAATGTCAAAATATAGAGAAAAGTTGTAACGTAAAAATAGATTCAATTTATTACAACATATATTTCGTGGTATATTATTCGAAAACCACAACATTTTTAAATAAACCTTTCATATATTTTGGAACATATTTTGCCGAATCAAATGATAGTGAAGTAATAGCTGACTTCAACATTAAGTGGCAAATAGGTAGAGTAACATGTGCCGTGCTGTGATCAAATACTAATGACAATTTTGAATCTACTGAATGTGACTATTGTGAATCTGATAAAATCTCAGCAAATAGAATACTAATTTAAATAATGTTTACGCGAATATTATTAATTGAAATAAAGCTATTTTACGCACTTTATTCCGTATTTACTTTTTAGTCTCGACGTTTCTAAAGCTTTACAGCCTTTCATAATCACAGAGCGGACTGAGTCATCACGAAAGGATTGTGTAACTTTAGATAAAATTAGTTTTATTACAAAGTATACCAGTTGCATCTCTGTCTACGCCTTCGGATACAGGCGTTATCTTATGCTGTGCGTACCGAATATTTCCAAGCATCCTAGTTAAAATTGATCAATAAAACAAAAATTTGCTACCACATACACAAAAAATTATATGTTCAACTTATTTGTTTACATTTCAACCACAGTTCGTTGGTTGGAACTATAAAAGGTATCTAATACACGAATAATGGATACGCAGGAAACTTAACGCTCATTCAAAGCGTATAAATCATTTTGATCGATGCGTCGGACGTATTCACGTGCGAAACTGCGTTGCATTGTAACACGACCTTAAGTTGTAGTACAAGTTGTAAGATCCAGCGAAGAAAAACATAAGCCTTAAATACTACGTGTAACGGGAATAAAGCACATCGTCAGACACCCCAATTTAAAAATATTATTACAATTCATGTATTGAAATTAGACTGCGATGAATATAAATTTTGTTTTTTATGAAATTAGTTGTACTAATTTTCGACATAAAGTTCGTAATTTTAATTATTTGTTTTTTTTAAGTTTTCGTTTATTTTTGCATTTAGAAAAGACTTCATCGCATCGAGTTGTATATATACGCACACCCACCTGTAATCTCCGAAGGCAGAGGTAATCAATACTTCCATACTTCATAGCCTCCGTGGCGCAGCGGGTGAGTAGCCGGCTGTGAAACGAGACGCCGTGGATTCGATTCCCGCACCAAGACAAATATTTGTGTGACAGACAGGTATTTGTTTCGAGTCCGAGGGTTGTGGGACCGTAGTCCTTCGTAGTTCTTGATACCCACGATACAGGTTTTACCTAGTGTGGGGTCAGAACTATGTGTGTGACTATAGGGTGTATTTATTTATATTTCGCCAAGCCTATTAACGTCCTTTAATATGATAGGGGGCAAGTTTATCGACATACCAGGCACAATTCCAGACTCCGGGCTGATACTGAGTATTCCGTAATAGATAAACTTAATATATATTTACTTGACCCGGGGATTGAACCCGATACCTCAGTCCAGCAGTCGTACCGCATATGCAACTACAAGTTCATATATGTGTGGTATTCAACAGAAATTCAGATAACATACATTAGGAATCAAGAGCCGATCGCTCAATTTTCGTGAACTGATGTTCGTTTTCTGATTTATTCTTATCTTTAGTTAATTCCTAACGCCTAAATACTAATGCGGTACATTAGCTGATGTGTATGTTGCTTGGTCGCGATGCGCCAATTCGATTTGCGTTAGAGGTCATTTAAATTTAAACATAGATCGGTGAAAAAGGGGCATCAGATACAAATCGCTTATAGCTTGCACCTATTTTTATATCCAAAAATCAGTCAGTCGGAAGAGCAGATTCCTTTGTGTAGCCCATATCCCCGTTCCATTTTAAACTTATAATAATAGCTAACATTCCCCGTGGATTAATTGTGTTATTTTTGTTAGAGCCGCCTTTTTGTGATCGGTGGAACGTTAATAACGCGTTGTTACATCAATATTTTTACAATGATATCGTTGTTTTGTGTCGGTGAGAGAGGTTCCAAATGCAATGAACATTGTAATTATTTAACCGGTTTTTACTTTTATTATAATTAAACGACTGCCTCGGTGGCGCAGTTGTAATTACGTACGCGGTGCAATGTGCTAAGGTCTTGGGTTCGATTCGCGAATCGGGTAAAAGTGATATAAGATTTTTCTATCACAAAATACTCAGCATTAGCTCGGATTCTTAAATTGTGCCCGGTATGATGATATCTCGCTACTTATCACATAATAGCACGATAATAAGCGCGACGAAATATGGACACCTCTGCCTAGCCTTCGGAGATTACTAGCGTGAGTGCCTATCTATGTATGTAATTAAACGTTTGAGCTGAATTCTTCATTCAAAACATAACGCGTGAAAATATACATCGCACTCTTTTTTCCGTCTTCTACCATTAAAAGAGTATACAAGATTTAACCTATTTTATTGAGGGATAACGGACAAACGAGTCACCTTATGGCAAGTGATCACCGCCGCCCATACCAGACGAACCGTCAGTGCAACGGCGTTTAAAGAATAAATTCTTTCTAAGATGGTAGTAGGATATTCGTATCTGCCCGGATAGCGACCACCATACACAGGGTGTAAAACCCACAATAGTGCCACACGCAATTGTGTCGCGTTTCAGCATCAGCCAGTGTACATCCGGTTTTGGTCGGGGTCTAGAGTTGGGGTACGATGTTTGGCCGTTTTGCGACCTTCTGAGTGCTCTGACACTAGACCCTCGACAGCTTCTTCACATTCTTGCCCATGGCGTAGTGTAAAAAGCAGGCCGGCATGATTGTATTGAGTAGCGGCGGATAGATTGTGTCTCGCTACTCGATACTCTAATTGGACGGCACTGCGCTTACAATCAGGTGTTGAGTATTCACTTTCCGCGCCAAGATAAAAAAAGTCATATTGGTCTGGGAATTCCTAAGCGAAATATCTTGTTTCATCACTTGTCGAAGGTGCGGGCTAAACATACTGCATAGTAAAAGGCACGTAATGTACACGACATCGTGTCGGCCCAGAGGTAACGCGCAACGATCTGAATATCTATGAGCAAATACTGGTGGTATATTTGAATTTAGATGTGTAAGCGATATAACTTTACCAGCCTTCATGGCACAGGAGGGGAGAAACGAGAGGTCGCGGGTTCGATCATTGCGGTAAGAGAAATTTTTGATCCATAATTTTTTTTTGGTGTTGGATTTTAGTTGTTGATACCCGAGTTTGACTTGATGTGGGGTCAGGACTATATGTGTAACTGTTTGGTGTCAGACATAAAAATATTATTATAACAATAACACATTTTTGAATGATGCTACTGGACTGATCATTTCTTTTTGTCTCAAAAACAACGGACATTAAATTCAAACAAAACAAAAGTAAAATGTATTTAAAGGTTTTCACCATATTACTGTCTTGTAGATAGAGAGCGCTATAGTTAAAAATGATGTCACTTGTAAGTAAGCAATATAAATTGTCAGTAAATAAGCAATATACATTACCTCAGCAAGTTGCCTGAAAATGATTCACTAATCACCCCGCCATTCTTCATTAAAAACTATCCTTATAAGAACTGTCTCCCTATAAATGGGATAGAAATTAGTAATAGTAATATATAGGTATATTATTGGAACTCTAACAGTTGATTCAAATAAATAATACTAGCCCTGTATTAAACATTGTCCCACTGCTGGGCACGGGCCTCCTCTACTAATGAGAGTGGTTAGGCCTTAGTCCACCACGCTGGCCTAATGCGGGTTGGCAGACTTCTCATACCTTCGAAAAATTCACAGATATGCAGGTTTCTTCACGATGTTTTCCTTCACCGTTAAAGCAAGTGATAATTAACATTTTAATACACACATAACTTTAGAAAAGTCAGAGGTGTATGCCACTTGGGTTTCGAACCTACGACTTTCGTCTTGACAGTCCGTACCGCAATCAACTAGACTATCGCTGATTCAAATAATAATTTTATATACGTACTTCGTTGAAATATCTGTCCCTTAAACTGTTATTTTTAACAAATCTGCCTAGCCATTTGAGTGGTAGGCGAGTATTTTCAAATCACTTAATAAAATAATTTAAAAACAAATCCTTCATATTCCAATGTAATTTACATTTCCAAGAATTTTATGAAGTTTGGAAAATATTTTGCAAAACACGCCATTTATGCAACTGAAAAAATTACTTGCGTTTACAAATTGACAGTATAAAATATAAGTCGTATAAATTCACTTTGTTATTGCAATCGCATGTATAAAGTAATAATGTTGTAGGTCAAAGAGATAATTAATCGCAGAGGAGAAAGTTTTGTTTATGCCTATATTGTTTTGTTAGATAAGAATAAAAGTGGTGAAATAATTTAAAAGTGGTAGAGCCACGCTGTAGACATATTTTTCTACAGCATCAATGGGCCGGCTCGACCGGGGTAGTCCACTGTCTCACAGAAAACCAACGTAAAGTGACAGTTCACTGTCGCGTTTCGTATGGTAAGTGAGATATCCGGAGGCCCAGATTCCCCCTTCCCTTCCCTAATCCCTATTCCTGTCCTTTAAGACCGACAGCGCATACGTGATACTTTCGGTATTGTGGATGTTCATGGGCGGTGGAGATCACTTAACATCAGGTGACCCACTGGCTCGTTTGTTGGACTATGATATATAAAAAAAATAATATTAAGGTCATAATATTATTATCCATGGTTGCACCACTGCAGGGCAAAGGCCTCCCTACCCACTTTCCACTCGTCTCGATTTTGAGCTACAACATAAAGGTCATAATATTGGGAAAAATAAACAATGCATAATAAATTGCAAGATAAAACTACTGTATATATATATATTTTATCTTATTTTCTTTATTTAGGACCATCAATAGAGACTACAATTAACATAAGTTGGTACGATTTTACATTCAAATATAGGTAGGTACATTTTCATTGCGTCTCTCATGACAGATGGACACAACATGAGTTCTATAACAGCAATAAGGCAAAGCATGAAAACAGACAAAGAAATTAAAACTAGATATTAGACAAAATTTAAAATTATTAAGGAAATCTAGAAATAATTATTAGCAAGTAATAACTAGTTGAAGACGTGCAAAATGTTATGATGACTATGTTTGCCGAGGCTCGGGGTGCAGATTTTATGCAATCGGTAGAGCTCGCATCGCGTTATTTTGAGCACGTCGCGGCTGAGACAAAGTAGTATTACGATTTCGGCTATCATTGCGGATGATCTAAACTGCCGGTCACGACTACGACTACTGTGCCGAGGTCACAGGTTTGATCCCCGGGTCGGGTAAAGTGATATTGGGTTTTTCTATTTGGAAATTCTCAGTATTAGCTCGGAGTCTGGAATCTGTGCCTGGTATGGCGATGGGCTCGCCCCCTATCACATCATGGGACCGAAAGTGGGTGTAGGTACTGGTTACACCTCAGATGCAGTGTGGTAACTGATCCTATATAATACTACATAATTTTTAGTATTAAGTAGTATATTCTTAAACAGTTACTTTAGTTAATAGTGACAACATTATATTAGGTTTAAGTACATGTAAAGATAATGTAAAAGAAAAATAAATAAAATAATAACTTTATAAATGAATGATTAAAAAATAATATCCTACTTCACGACCACTCTGCTTTCGCAAACTTTTTCAAACATTCATCCTTAAAACTTTTTTTTTTGTATATAATAGTCCGACAAACGAGCCAGTGGGTCACCTGATGTTAAGTGATCTCCACCGCCCACGAACATCCCCATTCCCCAAAGTATTATGTATGCGCTGTCGGCCTTAAAGGACAGGAATAGGGATTAGGGAAGGGAAGGGGGAATCTGGGCCTCCGGATATCTCACTTACCATACGAAACGCGACAGTGAACTGTCACTTTACGTTGGTTTTCTGTGAGACAGTGGTCCTACCCCGGTCGATCCGGCCCATTCATGCTTTAGACAAATATGTCTACAGCGTGGCTCTACCACTATTAACAATATGATTATAAGCGACTCTTACTTAAAACATAGTATCAGTTCTGCATTATCTTTAATCCATCTTTCATATGTGCGTGTGTAAGCGTTATAAAGAACAAGCGCGAACATTTAGCCTGCATTACATGATAATAATTCACCGGCTGAATTTACTGGATAGATGCGTGGAACGTGATAAATTCGTTCAAACACACTACGGTCGCGCTGGAAAATTTCAACCGGTTGAAACAATTTTTGGTCGGTAGCTCCCGTGGCGTAACCGATGTGTGTTCGTGTTTAATTTGTTTTATCACACCAAAGGCTATATCCTAATAGAAGATTATAAAATCGTGTCTGCCTTGACTATGCCTGCTATCACATTATGGGAACGAAATAAATTCGGCGATAAGTGGGTGTACTGGTTACACCTCTGCCTACCCCTTCGGGGATTACAGGCGTGAGTGTATATGTATATGTGTGTCTGCCTCGGTGGCGCAGTTGTAATTACGCATGCGTTACGACTAATACAAATATATATGTTTCGGGTCTGGGTGCTGTCGGACCGTAGTCTCTCATAGTTTTCGATACCCACAATATAGGTTTTACCTAGTGTGGGGTCAGAAATGAGTATGTGACTGTTGGATGTATTAATTATTAAACGAATAGCGATGTAACTATCCAGTGTAATTTAACCAAGCTTCAATAAAAATTAACCATCTTATAACCATTACCAGTAATATTTACTCTTGTAAAGACTAAATGATACGGCTCAGTAGCCAGGATTATTTATTCATTATGGAGTCGTCTGCGCCACATTTCCAGCCTGTTAATGGGCTTTATTCCATTTATTTTATACTTGAATGCAATAGAAGACACCGTATTTGCGGGGCCTGTGTCGTAACTTATTGTTGTTTTATATAAACGCTGGAGCTGTGAACTTGGTTCTTTTATGATTCAAGTTGACAGCATTCGTGGCACAGCAGGCGAGTAGTCGGCTGCGAAACGAGAGGTCATGCGTTCAATTCCCGCACCGAGACAAAAAAAAAAATAAGCAGATATTTGTTTCGGATCTGGGTGTTTTGGGACCGTAGGACCTCGTAGTTCTTAATACCTATGATACTACAGGTTTTATCTAGTTTGGGGTCAGAAGTATGTGTGTGACTGTTGGGTGTATTTATTTATTTAAGTTGAATTGATTGCGAAAGTTATAATACCACAAACTAAAATATAAAAATCGACTACAAAACTAGGATTCCCAGTGTGTTTGCTGTTATCCGTTGAGTAACTCCCATTTACCATCATATTTCTTCATCATACCATCATTAACAAATGTTATGGAATCTACAGATGTAATACATAACAAATTAACAACCTTTTTTTATTTCAATTCGGTTATAAACTAATAAACAATTGATATTAGGTGCATATTAATAGCACCAATAAAAAAAAAAAAAGTTTACTGTATAACTAATAATACTAGCCCTGTATTAAACATTGTCCCACTGCTGGGCACGGGCCTCCTCTACTAATGAGAGGGGTTAGGCCTTAGTCCACCACGCTGGCTTAATGCGGGTTGGTAGACTTCACATACCTTCGAAATTCGTATAAGAATTCTCAGATATGCAGGTTTCCTCACGATGTTTTCCTACACCTTTAAGCAAGCGATAATTAACATTTAATACACACATAACTTTAGAAAAGTCAGAGGTGTATGCCATTTGGGTTTTGAACTTACGACTTCCGTCTTCGCAGTCCGTACGGCAACCAACTAGGCTATCGCTGCTATATACGCTATATATGCTACTCTATAACTAATTAATATATATCTGTATGGGCAAGTAAATAGCCCAATCCAAGTGGGTGAGCTACGGGGCTCGGATGGGCAAAACCAACTAGGTGTTCTCCTAAAACGAATGACTACGACAAATTATATAATAAATAAGGCCCAACAGTCACACACACAGCCACGATCTCACACTAAGATACAAGTCTTGTGTTGTGGGTATCAGGGACCTAGAGAGACTTTTCGGTCTCACAACACCCAGACCCCACACAAAAATATCTGTCTGTCACACAACATGTGTTCCGGTGTGGGAATCGAATCCATGGCATCTCGTTTCACAGCCGGTTACTCGCCTACTGCGTCACGGAGGCTGTTAAAGAGTTATAGGTCGGCGTAGAAAAGAAAGAATCCCACCTTCCTGCAGCCCAGAGCACACCCCTGAAGAGGTCTGGTAGCTCGAAGGTCGACACTCCGGAGCTTTTCAACGAGCGATGCGTCGGTCGAAACGTGTAGGTCGGCGAGGAGGATAAATAAAATAACGTAGGGAAGAAAGTTGCAGGGGCGATGTACTTATGACGACAAGTGTCAGTGCTTAGTCGCAAATACTGCACGGTGGGATTCGTCGTACACAAATACATACGAGTAAAACACCTCCCGCCGCTGTGTTATTCATCCATTCAATACAACGCAAACAAATTTATCTCCATCCAATACCACACACACGCACATACACACACGCACACACACGCACATACACACACACACACACACACACACACACACACGCACAGACTAAAGCACATACCTACTTTTATAATGTAATTTCTATTATTTTCTAAGTTTTATAGCATAAACTAACAAAAATGGGAGAAGACACTGACTCCTCTAACACAGGTTTTTACCTAGCTCAGGAGCCAGAGCTTCAATTATTCTTTGTAAAAACTTTCTTATGCCAATAAAATATTATTATTATTATTATAGGGATGTGCGGATGAAGTAATGGCATGTGGATGCGAAACGATTCTAATTTGGAATGTCAGCGATATGCGATAATAAATAGCAATTTACATACCACTATTTTTGTATCATCAGCAACTGTAGTATACATCGTCCTACTGCTGGGCACGGACCTCCTCTGCTGATGCCTCTGGCCTTACTCCAGCGAGAGACAATCTATTCTTCACTTCACAACACAATCATGCCGGCCTGCTTCTTCACACTACGCCATGGGCAAGAAGGTGAAAAATCAGCACTTTGTACTCATTAATTTTATTAATTGCAAAGTTGGAAGTGAAGAAAGACTTAAATCAAACAGACCCGATGTATCCACCACCAATATATTTTGGATCATGAATAACAAAGCATCTACGCTATATGTTCCCAAGTCCGCAGCGTTGGCAGTGCACTGGTAGTTAAATACGTTTCCTTCGGGGTTCGGTTTACTGCATCAGACGAGCATCGTAAACTCAAATAAACTTATAGCCTAACATTTTGATATTATCTACTAAACACAAGGTATGTATGACATCAATAGTTTTGTTCTAAAATACTAACATTTAATAATAAACTATTTGAGAATAATCGTATGATTGTATAACGCGCACACACCCGCCATTGCAACTCTTGTTTAGCCAGGATCGACAATGGCACGCATTTTTTCGACACCGAGTAATGAAACTCTGCGAGTCTCTGGGAATTCTGAACTGACTTTAATCCCGTAACGAAATTAATCAAATAGGAATATAGGCCGGTGTTGTAAATATTGAAAGAAAGAAATACTTTATTTATTATAAGCAGTACAGTAAACGGAGTGAAATTAAAAAACTAAACAACAAACTTAAAAAAAAAACTACATGTTTATAATAAATACGGACCCAACTCAGCGTGTGCTGGTATAAATTACCAGCGCTGGTCTTACGTTGGGCCGTTTGGTAATTTCACGGGCACAAAACCGCTTCTCACTTACAATAGCGTTCGCCATGATTAACGTTAAAACTATAGTATAATTGTATTGTATTGAGAATTATTGTATGTGAAATTTCCGATCTGAATATTGCGGCGAGTAAAAATATAAGTATAATGAATCATCTAATCACCAGACAAAAACAATCCCCTATCTCTTATTCTATACAACCAAGATTAGTTAAAAGTATCCAATAGTTGGATCTAGTGCACCATCAAAGTATTTTAGTGATGCGGATAAAACTGGCTTATTATAATTAATAATAATAATACCATTCCTCTATTAAACACTGTCCCACGTCTGTGCACGGTATCATCGGATCGGATCACGGATCATCTAGGTATGACATAAGTAAGCTCATTCCACAGCGCTGGCCTAACGCGAGTTATACTTCACACATCTTCGTAATTCTTATTTAGAACCCTTAGGCTCGTAGGTTTCCTTCTGATGTTTTCCATTACCATTAAACCAAACGATAATTAACAATGAATACTTTTATTACTTCGAATAGTCAGAGATGTCATTTGTGCTAGTTTTGAACCAGCGAATTTCGTCTCAGTCTGTAACAATTCTAACTAGTCTAACGCTACTATTATTATAATTATTTGCCCTAAAGATTTATCACATCCTAGTACAGTCGCATCTACGACCAGACTCGAGTGAAAGTGGCAGAGTCCTTTGTCAACGTTACATTGACGCTTTTTTTTGTCCTGGACTAGTGGTGCACCTGATGGTAAGCGCAGTGCCGTCAAACTAGAGTATCGAGTAGCGTGACACAATCTATACCCGGTACTCAACACAATCATGCCGGCCTGCTTCGTCACACGCCATGGGCAACAAGGTGAAGACGCGGTCGAGTGTTAAGTGTTTAAACTGTTTTTCACCAATGCAGCCATATTACATACACGGTGATGCTGCACTGACGTTGCGTTACTGGCGTCTTAACGTCGCGCTTATAAGTCTGTTTACAAACTCAGAATAGCACACGGGGTTTGACAAGCGCAATATCTTGTAGAATTGTCCGCAACGTCACATCTTTTGCTTTGTATTGCACTGCCGCTTTGTGGTCGAATTGTCGTGCACATACTTTGTACATATCGTCTTCCCGGACAAGTCAGTGTTTTAAAATTTATATTGAAATTCTTCGACAATGCTTCTGTATTTAAGATCAAGATTTCGAAATTGTATGAATGTTTGTTATTGTATTAAATCTATGCCAATATTATAAAGCTGAAGCGATTGTCTGTTTGTTTATAGAAACGTACATACCTACACCTTAATCTCTGAAATTACTAGTGAGATTTAATAAATGATTTATACACGTTATTGAATATTTATTGAGGAAGGATAGATATTCTACATACACAAAGGATAGATATAGTACATACAATGATAGAATTATTTTTTTTATCCTGGCACGGCAAAGTGACCACACTGCACCTGATGGTAAGCGCATTGCCGTACAGTTAGAGTATCAAGTAGGGAGAGACAATATATCCCTCGCTACTCAATAAAATCATGCCGGCCTACTTCTTCACACTACGCCATGGGCAATAAGCTGAAGAAGCGTTCGAGGGTCTAGAGTCAGAGTACTCAGAAGGCCGCAAAACGGCCAAACGTCGTACCTCAACTCTAGACCCCCGACAAAAACCGGATATACACTGGCTGATCCCGGAACGTAACACACTTGCATGTGCCACTATGGCGGGTTTACACCCTGTGTACGGTGGTCGCTATCCGGGCGGATATGAATATCCTACCACCCGCAAAAGAGAGGTTATGGTCTAGTATATTGTTATTTACATTACATCTTACAAACTGGTACGGACTACTTAGACGAAAGTCACAGACTCGAAACCAGCTCAAATGAACCAAATTTTGGGAATTATGTAAGTATTCTTTACTAATATTCGCTTGATTTACAGAGCAAAAAAATATCATGAGGAGACTTGCACAACTGAGGGTTTTGAATTAAATATTCAAAGGTGTGAAGTCAACTAGCATTAAGCCAGCGTGGTGGACTATGTCCTGACTATACTATCACTTGTAGAGGTCCGTGCCCAGTAATGGGATAGTGTGGAATACAGAGCTAGCGAGAATACACTTCTATTAATTAGAGCTTTTGCTATTATTATAATAATAATACACCCAACAGTCGCCACATAGTTCTGACCCCACACTAGGTCAAATATGTATCGGGTGAATCAACAACAACGAGGAACTACGGTCCCACAACACCCAGACCCGAAACATCTGCCTGTAACTCAAACATTTATCTCGGCACGGGAATCAAACCCACAGTCTCTCGTTTCACAGATGATTATCATAACATAACTAAGATCTTCTACACTCCATCATTCTCGATCAAATTATGACATTGGAATTCGCTGATATAAAGCCGACATCTGGTGGCCCTCCTCACAAAGCTCGTTAAGCCGTCGGCCTTGGTTATTGTCAAGCGCCAGTTTAAGGTATTAAGCCAGTATAAAATTCGACACTAAGCCAGTTCACTAATCCCGATCATTTTGCATTGATCCACTGGCCTCGAAGACAGTATGAATGTTTGCATTTAGTATTTAAATTCGTTCTCTTTTGAAAATAGATCATGTGTGACTTTTCAATCACGGCTGCATTGTACACAATTTACAATATCCGCTAATATCTGGAGCGCTTGATAAGGTGTCGGTGTTTTGGTAATCACTGACATGAGCAAGCCTATAAGTAGCATCCGTAGTGCTTGACATCTGGTTTCTCCAGATGTAAACGTCCCTGTGCTTAATACCTCTTTATTTCATCATTTTAACTCCCACTCTGCTATAGAGGGAAGTGTACAAAGATTCTAATATATTGCCAGTTATTTTTTATCTTTATATCGTTATCATATTATTATCATTCTAAGACGTGACGCCATGACTAATATCGTGCATCCTTTTCCTGCCATTTGCCAACTACCTCTTCGACCCCTTTTTAATTACTTCTAATTTACTTATTTTTGTAGATTTATAATTTTTTTTCGCATCAAGTTTCAGGCATTGAAACATATTGACTTAAATAATAAAAAAAGGTTCAATTACGCCGTCACAAAGTAATTTAAAATTTTAAGTGCTCAATTATATACGCACGGGTAACAATTACTCTGCTAACACCCATTACTTGAAGTCAAACAATGTATATAAACGTATTCATTTCCGCTTCGTACGCCGCTCGATTACCCTCGCCGAAATAAGCCGATCACTCAGCGAGCATCTTCACGCCAAGTAAACAGAGGGGAGGCAGAATACATGGCGTTACGTAACTGGATGTGGCTGTAATGACCTAATTAATATCAAGAGCCTTATTTGTCTAAAGTTAATTACACAAAAAATGTCAGCCCTGTAAACTGTCCCACCACGGGGAACAGCCGTTACTAAATAAGAATAATAAATAAATAACACCCAACATTCACACACATATCCCCTATCCCACATTAAGATACGAATATTGTGTCGTAAGTATCAGGAACTATGAGAGACTTTCGGTTTTACAACACCCAGACCCCCGACACAAATGTCTGTCTGTCACACAAACATTTGTCCCGATGTAGGAATCGAACCCTTGGCCTCTCGTTTCACAGCCGGCTACTCGCCTACTGCATCTCGGAGGCTCTCAGTGTAACTAGTGACAGGGGTTAGACCTTAGTCCATCATGCTGGTACTAGATCAGCGTGCTGGTTATGGAAAATACTCAAATAATACTATGAAGTTTTCTCGTGATGTTCTTAGAGGCAGGTAACGTAGCAATTGATAATATTGCTACGTTACCATTGCTACGTTACGTAGCTAAAATAGTTCAGCCTTTTTTGAAGGTTTTCGAAATTGGTTTGCCTGGAATTAGATTTCTCAGAGAGGCGACTCTTTGTAAAATGGTTTGAAACCAGACTGAATTATTAAAAACTATACCCATAATCTTATACTTCGACAAAATTTTCTTTAAATCATAACGGTGGACTTTCAGCTAGCTTCGTCAGATATTAGGGTCACCTCTATCATGGGAATAAGAAGCGGTGCTATGCGATTGAGATGCGATGAAGCATCGAGTCTAGTTTGGCTTTATCGGACTGGCTTCCCTAACCCTATAAGAAGAGATAATAGTTCATTTGATTTACAAGAAATTACTTCCAGGATCTCAATTGACCTACGCTCATACACAAACGCTTTTAATCCAATTTCCCAGTTGCTTCCATAGAAAGCTACATCGGTTCACACATATGAAGGCGGTTGTTTAATTTAGCCATTGATTGCTCATTGTTCAAGGGTCGAGATCCAGTGCAGGGGTGCATTGCAGTCTGTTTGGTTTTGTTGTTTGATTTTGGGGTGCATAATAAAGAAATTAAATTTTGCGATGGGAAAGGATGACATGCTTGTAAGAATATTTGTGTGGTTTTAGAGGGCCTTTTGACAATAAATTGGACTATCACGCCAATGCAGCTTGAGTTAATAGCGCCCAAACTATTCAGATATCGCTACACACTATAAAAATTAAACCACCTTTTTCCCTATCACATTATGGGACGGTGAAAAGCTATGCGAAAAGTGGGTGTAGTGGTTACACCTCTGCTTACCTCTTCGGGGCTTTATATTTATGTCATTTCAAAACTATGTGGAGTTTTTTTATCCTGCCATGGTAAAGGGAACATTCTGCAGCTGATGGTATGCGCAGTGTCGTCCAGTTAGAGTATCAAGTAGCGAGAGACAACTATATCTCGCTTCACACTACGCCTAAACGGCCCAGGATCATATGCAAGAGGGGTTGGCAGTTGGCGCATTCCCCCACAGCCTGTTGGCGCGGCAAAAATACGAATTTGCGAACCTCTTAGTTCGGGATGGGGTAGAAGACACCACGAATCCGTGGCTCCGCAAGCCAGTACCGTGGTTCTGGTGTAAGGGAGTGGATGGAATAAGATTAAAAAAATCTTCGGATTATTCGCCATGATAAAGACGGTAGAACACGCGACGCAAAAGATGTTTACGAAATATTGTCTAGAGCCAGTATTTTCTTTAAATAAAATACTTTTATTCCACAAACATCAATTCTCACTACTTTGTCAGGAATTTTACGTGACTCGCTGAGACTATGTAGCATTGGTGATAAAATATATCCAAGACTAAACTAGGATTTATTCTGTGGGTACGATTTATTTTATTGAGTTTTATTCTTTCTTACGTGTTGAATGCGAGTAGAGAATTATGTTTAAAACTAGTTCTGTGGCATAAAATCAAAAACAATTATTTATTGAATCCATTAAATGTTATACATCACTTAGATTCAGTAATTTTTTTAACTCTACCGCCAGTTGGGAATGCAGTTTCGCTCGAGAAGAACGGGCAAGAAACTCTAGCGTTGCTCTTTTCACATCGGTTATCAGTATTTAATCAT
The DNA here is from genome assembly GCA_905220505.1 of Laothoe populi. Classification (NCBI taxonomy): domain Eukaryota; kingdom Metazoa; phylum Arthropoda; class Insecta; order Lepidoptera; family Sphingidae; genus Laothoe; species Laothoe populi. The sequence continues at coordinate 4,116,914 of HG992161.1, read as the reverse complement.
ACAATTTAAGTTTAATTACATGAGATTAGAGCAGCTCAATGTTAAGTTGCCTTATTGCAATATTGTGAGATAAAACTCATTACAAGACCTAGTGGCGCACATAGTTTGAAATACATAGAGATACAGGAATAGTGACTTTTAATTCAAACTTCTGGTGTATTGCCACAAAGAGATTCTAGCTGTTGTAATTTAAATTACACTCGTATATTAAAAACATGTTTCCAAAACAAATAAAACATAAAGTCATATTCTTAATTAAACCTTTTTATATGGAGGGTTTTCAACGCGTTTTGAGCGTCGCGTTCATTTGAAATGTATTTAGTTTCTCGGAAAGTATAAAGTTAGTTGCATGTTGGTAGTCATAGTTAGATTTTTCAAAATGTTAATATTTATTTTAGTGCCTTGATAGGCAGACGAGCTGACGGGCCATCTGATGGTAAGTAGTCACCGCCGCCCATAGACTTCTGCAATACCAGGGCACGGCAAAGCCGCTGCCTACCGTTAAAATCTTAGCGGTCAGTTATACACTCATTCGTGTGTTTAATCATAGGCCGGAAAATCACAAGCGGTGTTTACGTTTTAGATTAAAAAAAATACACGTAAACTATTCGGAATTGGAATTTAGGCCACATATAAGCCTAACGAGGCACATCACCTGCCACATTATGACGTAATACGGTGGACAAATACGGCGAACCGTAAAGTTACACTTCTACCTACCCCTTGGGGATAGAGAGGCGGTGTGTTCACGTTTATTTCATACAAGCGATATTAAAACTAAGTTTTCGTAAGATATACTAACAAGCATCGCATGTTACTGTGTGTCAAATTTAGAAGACGATATGATATTGCAGATTTTTGTAGGATATTTAAAATAATTATATAAATCCAGAGCACATTATTTTAACGTAGCTCTTAAGGTTTAACCAGTGTTTCCATATACTAAACATATAATATTGACAGCCTCCATAGCGCAGCGGGCAAGAGGCTGTGAAACGAAAGGCCGTGGGTTCGATTCCCGCAACCGAGACAAATGTTTGTGTGACAAATATTTGTTCCGGGTCTGGATGTTGTCGGACCGTATTCCCTCGTAGTTGTTGATACCCACGATACAATTACCTGTTGTGGGGTCAGAACTATGTGTGTGACTGTTGGATGTATTTATTATTTATTTATTACAATATAAATTTTTATACATATAAACATTCTGGAAGAAATCAATTTTAAATGATAGTGAAAACCGTATAAAGTCCGTAGTTTAGAACTAAGCGTACTATACGGACAGACATAACCAACTTTTTGTACTATTTAGTGATAATACATTCCTTGGAACGCGAATAATTCATGCATTACCCTCCAGAACGCTCAAGTAGGTATGTCAACACACAAGTCACGAAGGGCACTCGCTTTGGACATATTTTAGTGTCGCACTACGTTAGCTAGGTTTTATTTTAACATTCTTCGTATTTGTCATATTTGGAGCATATTTAATGTTCTCTTTGACACGTTTTTTATTATTTACATATGATCCTATGTAAATGTTACTACTTTATTTAGGTTTCTAGACCTCTCGCAAAAGAAAAGGATGATAAAACAGCATTTGAATTTACGAGTATTTTGAATATTAAATTAATAACTTAATTGCTAGTGGTCACATTAATTAATATTAGCGCTTAATCATAAACTCTTCCACTGCTTGGTAACGGGCTCCCTTAACTATTATGATAGGTTAGTCTTTAGTTTTATACTGGCACAATGCACCTGATGATAAGCGAAGCCCCGCCCAATTAGAGTATCGAGTAGCGAGAGACAATCTATACCTCGCTACTCTGATCATGCCGGCCTGTTGTGTAGCTTCTTCACACTACGCTATGAGCAAGCAGATGAAGGTTCTAATGTGGATTGATGGAGTTCGAAATTTGTATGTGTGCAGGATTCTACAATATGATTTTCTTCAGCATTATGAACCAAGCGGAATTGCCAAGGCATACACATAAATTCGGAAGTCAGAGGAGTATGCCGTTTGGCTGGTATATACATTGTCAATATTATCGCTCATTTAAACGGTGAAGGGAAACACCGTAAGGAATCCTACATGCCTAAGAATTTTGATGGTGTATCTAGTATAACAAACTGCATTAGGCCAGCGTGGTGGACTGAAGCGTCATCTCTCATTAGTAGAGTGTCAAGCAGTGAGACACTTTTTATTAAAACAGGGCTGATATTATAATAGATGTGTCGATTAAATATGATTTAAACGAAATAAATAAATATTTTTATCATCAAACATAAATCCTCGAAACATCATTCAGTCCTGTATTGTGTTTTATTTCTTCACAGCTCAACGACTTATTATACGCGAAAATCTCTTGAGAGTTTCTCAAGTTAATGTAGAAACCTTCATCAAAATCCAATCAGTCGATTGAGAGCTACTAATAAAATGAACAGACAGTAGTATCTTTTTATCGATATTGTAGTAGTATAATGTTTTAACGGAGCTCTGTTTAACGTTAGTGATGTTTGGAAGAAAACTAATTAAGATCAACATTAGTTCGTCTTTGGGAACAAGAAGAAAAAGTTTCGGAACAAGATTTATTATGATCTGTTTATTTTTAATTTATATCAGAAGAAGCTGGGGTAACAGGTTAAACTGGAGTAAGGAAGCTCGTTGCGTAAATGATAGGAAATTATTAATATTATATTATAATAATAATAATACTAGCCCTGTATTAAACATTGTCCCACTGCTGGGCATGGGCCTCCTCTACTATGAGAGGGGTTAGGCCGTAGTCCACCACGCTGGCCTAATGCGGGTTGGCAAACTTCTCATACCTTCGAAAAAATCTCAGATATGCAGGTTTCCTCACGATGTTTTCCTTCACCGTTAAAGCAAGCGATAATTAACATTTTAATACACACATAACTTTTAGAAAAGTCAGAGGTGTATGCCACTTGGGTTTCGAACCTACGACTTTCGTCTTGGCAGTCCGTACCGCAACCAACTAGGCTATCGTTGCTTATATATATTATATTATAAGGAAATAATGCTCATAAATGCATGAAGTAAAATATTAATTCTACTAAAATCCTCGCAATTGTTTTTTATTTCAGAAAATAAAAAACTTTAAACCTCGATACAGGTTCAGCCTCGTGTGGGGTCAGAACTATGTGTGAGACTGTTGGGTATAAATTAAAAGAAATCATAAAACACATGATACAATAAATACTTATCCAGACATTTCGCAATAAAAAACAGTACCATCTAAAAAAATGTACATTATTCGAGAACACATAAAAGTTCTTTTGAAACAGAAAGTTTCTTAATGAAGCCATATTTAACATATATTTTTATAGCGATTGGTTCAGTGGACTTTCTGCGAACTTCTTGGAACTTGACGCAATTTTTATGACTTGCATGACAAACGGGTTTGAGTCCCGCACTGGATTCAATGTCCTTCAAGCATGACCACAATAGTGCTTCTAGGCGGTAGAAATAGATAGTCGATATATACCCAGATGGACTCCCGGATAAGAGAATTTTAGACAATTAATGGATTTTTGTTGTTTTCACTAATATATTCACAATACAGCTAACACATTCTTGGGTATATCTTTTTATACATAGAGGAGTTATATGTCTCATACACAAACAGTTAGTAATACTTTAGTATTTTTATGGTGATATTTAATAGAAAAAATATATATGACGAACTTTTACTAAAGATCCATGCTTTATTAAAATCTTTTACCCTTTTTATTTAAGTACTCGTATTAATTTAGTTTGAAATTTTTATAGACTGCCTCGGTGGCGTAGTTGTAATTGCGCATGCGTTACGATTGCTGTGCTGAAGTCTCGGGTTAGATCCCCGGGTCGGGTAAAGTGATATTGGGTTTTTCTACCTAGAAATACTCAGTATTAACCCGGAGTCTGGAATGGTGCCCGGTGTGGCGATAGGCTTGCCTCCTATCACATTATGGGACCGAAATTAGCCGAAAAGTGTGTGTACTAGTTACACCTCTGCCTACCCCTTCGTATTACAGGCGTGAGTGTATATGTATATGTATGTATGAAATTTTTATAAATTAAAATCAATCAAATCAAGTTTTTAATTTGTTTGTTTATCTACAGAGGTAAATCTCGCGACAAGTTTTTATACCTATCATATCAATTAGGTAATGACGTTATAAGTTGACAGTAAAAGTTTTGAAGCAAAAGTTATTTTTATTCTCTTTAGCGCATTAAAAGCTTTTTTTTTAGTTTTTTATTTTGATTTTTTACTTAAATCAGGGTACTCTAAACTACTTTTTTCCATTCCTATTTTATTCTTTGATGTACCTATTGGAAATTTTGTAAGGTTATGGATGTTTATAGGTGGTGAAGATCACTTGATGAACCTTTGCTCAATACCAGCTTCTGTTATAAAAATCCATATTCCATATAGTTTGCATTTTCACATTACCATAAAACGTGTAAATTCTTTTGTTAATGAAAAAATACCGGTCTCCCTCATTAACGACTCCTGGTCAGTGTCAAAAATTCCCCATTAAAATTCTATCTTTGTCGCCCCCGCGTCAACTAAACACCAGGTATTACGTTCCCTATAGTCACAATTCCCTATGGCATTGACGATTTGGTCCAAGATACGAGCAAAACACGATGATCATTATTTAAATCATAAAATGGCTTACTATCCTGCCCACACACCAGCCATTGTAACTCCTGTTTAGCCAGGATCAACAATGGCACGCATTTTTGAGTGCTTAATTGTCTTTTATCCCGCAACGAAATTAATCAAATATAAATATAGGGAGGAGTTCGAAATATAATTTTTCCACTTCCCTCCATAGCAAAGCGGGAGACAAATAATGAACTAAAGAGGTATGAACGACCAATAAATAATGATAAAATGGCTTCTTGGCGAAGGGAATGGACTGTCAACAGTTATTACCGGTTTGTTCTCAACCATTGTCACTGCTGTTGGCTCTGAGAGTGTCCTTTGGTGCTCTTCCCCATACAGACGAGCTTCAAGGTAATTATCAGGGACAGTTCTCGATCGATCACATAAAAGCTAAAAACAGCTTCCATGAGGTTTAGCTAGTAGTTTCGGGTGAGATGTACATAAGCAGGCCGGCATGATTGTGTTGAGTAGCGAGGTACAGATTGTCTCTCGCTACTTGATACTCTAACTGGACGCCACTGCACTTAACATCAAGTGCAGTGTGGTCACTTTGCCATGCCAGGATAAAAAAAAAGCTCAGCGGCTAGCAGGATTGTTATCTTCCGGGTGGCAGGATACTAGATCGTAAGACCGGCTAGTCCAACATAGCCGTTCCGCACCCTCTAGGGTGAGGACGTAGTAATATAATGCAACTACCGCGTCAAAAAACAGTTCATTCCCCACCCCCGTACTTACCCCGCGTATAAAGCGTATATTTGCTTGTTTGTCTATTTATTTCAAATCTTGCAAGCTATATTCTGACAATTTCCTTTCGAACAAGAGAGCTGAAATTTCACATACTTGTTCAGCTTTGATGAAAATACATTAAATACAGTTAATTATTTGCTTAGTTTACATAATTCTAATGGTTTTATCACGAAATGATTATGGAACCAAGAGCATCTCCTTTGGGAAATTTTGCAACAAGCTTCTTGAATCGAGGAATCAAAAACTTTGATTTTTTGCATTTCATTTATCAAATTTGATAATGAAAGAAAACATCGTAAGTGAATCTACATATCTATAAATTTTTAATAAGAATTTAGAAGGCATATAAAGTCTATCATATATTATGCTAGCGGGTCTTATTCGTTTAATTTATAGAAAACTATACTTATTGTCAGGCACCTTTTAGGGTACTCAAGAGCCGAGATGCCGGAAAATGATTACACAAAAATAACGAAGAGTCTTATCAATATTTTATACATGCATTTTTTAAAAAAATTTTCTTTGTATCAGAATACTTTAACATGATCCTTATATATCCTTATATTATTCTAATCGCCCGCCGCTCATACCTTAGTCACAAGAACAATAAGGGGTGCAACACACAATGCCGCCGGTGGCATAATTTCACGGACCGATGCCGCCGCCTGCTCGATAATAACCACGGTGTTTACCAAGCTTTATCTGGATGTTCGTGCAACGCCACCAGATTACATGGTGCACGTTATGTAATAACCTATCGAAATAGAGCGAGTCTTGTTAAGCCAGTATAGTCATTTGAAAATACATTTGAAAGGCGTAGTCATATTTTTGATGTTTCGAAGTTGTCTGTATTATTTTTCGCTCTTTAATCGTGATGGAAAAACCAGAAATTGTCTTATTTGAACTGCCGAGACGATAGACTTTGGTTTGGAACCAGCTCAAATGGCATAGCGGGACCTACACGGGATTGCAACATATCGTGAGGAGAAATGCATACCTGAGAATTCTCCATAAGAATTGTAAAAGTATATGAAGTCTTCCAACTAGGCTAGCATGGTGGACAAAGGTATGACCCCTTTCATTAGTAGGGAGCCCAGCAATGGGACATGTTTCATATTACTGGTATTATGATAGCTTCTCAAAAACCACCAAGAAGTAAGACTGGTCAACTTTTTTATACTCAATTACATCGCTAATTATTAATTCTTGCTAGAATAATCCATAATATGGTAAAGCAACTTTATTGACAGTTCTTTTTTAACCGACCTAAAAGAAGGAGGAGGTTCTCAATTCGTCGGAATCTTTTTCATAAGAAGAAGAATACACCTGGATCGATTCGTTTTTTTTTTAAATTGAAAGTACCCTTTTGAACAAAAAAAGAATTACTCGAATTATTTACTTCCCAATTACTTCCCAGGTGGTCCCATTGGCACCAAGTCAAGATCTGATGATGGGATCTCAGAAAAACTAGTATAATTAGGATAGCTCGACTGGGTTAAGACAACTATCTCACAGAAAATGTGTGAGGATGTCTGAACAGCCAAATGTCTGTTCTGAGTAGCTGAACTCACTTACAATTATATAACCTACTAGCTGTTGCCCGCGGCTAAAAGAAAAAGGAGTCTATAGCACTCAAGGATAATATACCTTTCTGACAGTGAAAGAATTTTCAAAATCGGATCTGTAGTACCGGACATCCGAACATCTTAACTTACAAACTTTACCTCTTTAGAATTTTAGTATGGATAGAGACTTACGGTCTTATTCATAATGAGTTATCGGAGCTTTATAAGGCCGTGAATAGGAGCTTGTTAAAAAACGTTGAGCGTTTTATCTCTATTGAGCCATTTTAAATAACATTTTTTAACAAGCTCCTATTAACAGCCTTATAAAGCTTCGATAACTCATCTATACTATAATATTATAAAGAGGAAATATTTGTATGTATGTTTGTAACGAATGGGCTCAAAAAGTACTGGACCGATTTTAAAAATTCTTTCACCATTTGAATGCTACATTATCACTGATTAATATAAAATATTTTAATTGCAAGAAAAAAATAAGGATAGAAAGGTGTAATAGCTTAAGATGCCTCCATGGATTGTATACCTTTTCTTCCAAAAAATAGCCGCCAGCAACATCTAGTTATGAATAAGACCGTAACTATTTTACCAGTCTTTGTTAAAAAAATACTGACATCCATCCAATCTCTTACTCAAAGTCTCGAAGGCATGGTTAATCGGAAAAATCCACTGAATAACAATGCAGTTTATACAAAAACACGGGTACTTCACACGCTATCTCAAAGCCGAGATGCTGTCGCATTGTGGGAGTGATTGATGTGAGGGCTTATACGGTTTAAGTGATTTTTTTTATTAAGTCTCGATGTATTTGTTTGATTAGATTTTATTATGCTTCCTCATAGTGATAGAAATGAAATGCACACGTTTGTGGTGGATATGGTTGTTTGAAACCAAAAGTACCCCTACTTTCTTCCACTTCATAAATGAGGTGCAAGGTTAAGTTAAATATTTTAAACTAATAGCAACTGCTTTTAATAACAACTTTCTAGTTTGAGGATTTATCCTGGTCACTATAGTGGAACTCTTTGCCGGAGTCTATATTTCCCGAAAATTATAATCTGGGTATCTTTAAGTCAAGAGTGAATAGGTATCTTCTAGGCAAGCGTGCTCCACCGTAGACCACATCATCTTACCATCAGGCGAGATAGTGGTCAAACGCAAGCCTATTTAGGTAAAAAAAACTATAGAGGCAGATGCTAAAACACATCAAGATGAGAAGTTTATGATAGGAATGTCTCTAACACCCAAATCGTAAACAGTACATTAAAATAATCACCCAATTAGGCTCTGCTAGTTCTAGTAGCTACTCCAAGTTTAAATTGGTATTAAAAATCCGGCAAGATAACCTACATGACCTGGGAGCATAAATAAAATAAATAACTATCACGCTGCAAGCATGCAAAATATTTTGAAACTGATAAAAGGTGGGTCATTTAGAGGTATCTACTTTTGGTCTAGAATCAGTCACGCCTGGACTGAGCATCACCGCGCTACAAATGTTGAAAGTGTTATTGATTTTTGTTTTGATAGCCTTAACAAAGGCTGAATTCGACGAGGATCTCTCAGGAAAATGGCTTCTGTCTTTAAGTTATCCAGCAGAACTAGTAAAGGAGCCAATCTGCTTTTGGTATAATGTTACAATATTGAAGGACGATAAGAATTGCACATGTGACGACAGAGGGAATATTCCAGTGCTGTTATTTGAAAACTTACACCATCCTGAGAAGATTCCGATCCCTGTCATCGTCATCAATGAGACAGCAGAGTCAATGCCTCTTTTTGAAACGAACTGTACGTGTAATAGAATTGATGGAACTTACGCAAATCGGTGTGTTTTGAGGAAGATTAATCCGAATTCTTTCGTACTGTACGATTGGACATTGAATTTAAGCGGAAATAAATCTTTATCTATAAACCTATTTGTAAAAAAGTACCCACGCTTTCAAAACTTTACAAAATGTGGAACAATATCGTCGAATTGCAACCTAATCAAGGCGTATTATTATGTGAAGCAAGTTATTTTGATCGAGAAGGTTCCTAAATGTTTAATAAAATTATATTGTCTTATCAGGCATTGTAAAATATTTAAAAAAACGTTTGCGTCTTTTATTTTAGCAATGCAATTAGTATATTCATTTTTTGTCTGAATTATTCTGAAGCATATACTTAAACCAGTGGTTGAAATTTGTTGAAAATTTCGAGCAAATATATATAATTTTTTTTACTACTCTTATATTTGTTCATGGTACATCTGAGAATATAAACTTTTATAAAAAACCTATTGTTTTTTTAAAGTTTCCAATATTTTTTTAAGCTCATGAATAGCTACTAAACAAAAAAAAACATAATCGTTTGAAAAACAGAAGAGGAAAAATATAGATCAATAAACTAAAATAAAACGCTTACATATCTATCATGAAGTACGATTAAAATAAAGCAAACAAAATGTTCATTAGTAGCTGTTTATAAAAGTAGAGTTATTATCAGGGTCAAGTAAAAATGTCCTCACGCTTTAGAAATCGAATTATTTTCTACTTTTTAGTGCAGCTATCTAATAAAGAGTGTTTTTTTTATTGTTTAAACCTTTAATTTATTTTCTTTTAAGTCTTAAAACTGCATCAAACTACTTAATATTAAAAGAATCGATTTCCAATCAAGACCATACAATAAAAAATATATGATCTAAAATTATGATAACTTTTATTGTATTGGTGGTTCTGGTATCACTGAACCACAAAGACAAAGATATACAAAGGTTAAAGTTATGAAATTATCCTTGATGCTTGTAAAAAATTTCAAATAAATCGTACGTCTTGAAGTTTGTTAAAATGACGATGAAATATTCCGTTACATTCATACATAGATACAGGTGAAGCTAATATAAAGCGTGTAAGGATGTATATTCATCAATCAATATAGGAAACTCATTATGATATGCATTTAATAGGTCGCATGCAGAAGGACTCGTCAGCAGAGGGAATAAACGAATGACAAATGACAGCTATCGTTTATCTTCCTAACTGTCAACCGAGCCAATCAACACACGTGTAGAACCCTCTTTAACAACTGACTAATAATATAAACAAGCAGAAAGCAACCCTATTGCTCTAGATTTAAAGCTCAACCTACCTTCAACTATGCCTTTGCCGCTACACTTACAAAGTCCAGTCGCAAATGACCCTTTAAAGTAATTTGGTATAGTAATTGTCGCTCCAAAAGCAGAGGTCTATATAAAATTGTGTTTTGCTTTAAAAGGAGCCGTTGCTATGACAACCGGACCGGTGGTCAAGCGATAACTAATCGCAGCAATCAATCAAGCATTTCAAAATGTAAGAAGCGACAGATGCGAATTAAGTGTAGGGGTGAAATGATTTTATCGAAATTACGGTAGCAGATAAATAGCCAAGTAGATTGGACCGCAAATATGCTGATCTGGACCGTTAAAATTAATAGTCAAAATCGACTAAAGGCAAAAATGATTGTTCGATCGAATTCAATTTGAATTAAGAATTACATCTGTGTTCATGTTATTAGACACTAGAGAGTTTTATGTTGAATTTCACAAGATTACCAGGATCGGAGAGTTTTGTTTTTTTTTATCCTGGCACGGCAAAGTGACCGCACTGAACCTGATGGTAAGCGCAGTGCGGTCCAATTAGAGTATCGAGAGACGATCTATCCCCCGCTACTCAACACAATCATACCGGCCTGCTTCTTCACACTACGCCATGGGCAAGAAGGTAAAGAAGCGGTCGAGGGTCTATTGTCAGAGTACTCAGAAGGCCGCAAAATGGCCAAACATCGTACCCCAACTCTAGACCCCCGACAAAATAGTTAATAGTATATTAATATTTTAGTAGATATAGATACCTAAATACATAATAATATAATCGCAAGCATTTTTAATGACACTTAAAACTGTTTAATACCGGTCTTAGAGTAGATCATTTATTAGAAAATCGGTTTAACAGACCTCAGCTTAAAAAACGAAACGAACGAAACGAAAAATTGTCGTAAATTTTGCAAATGCTCTCATGATGAGATGGAAAATATTTAAGAGACCTTGACATCCGCATAAATCGATTGGAGATAAACTGACGAACAAAATTGGCATATTCGAATTGATATGCAGAAAATCTGATTTTTTCATCTTTACAGAAGATTTGATTCGAAAATACGTGTGAAAAAGCATTCGTTTCTTGCGGATTATTATTGAATGATGATTTTTATCGATAAAAAAACATTACGTATCGAATTGAAAACTTTCTCTTGCTATTAGATAATGGATGTGGTCGAGAAAATTGACTTACGTTTCTAAAAATAATAAAAAATATACCCAACAGCCACACACATAGTTCTCTCCCCAGACTAGGCAAAGCCTGTATCGTGCGTATCAAGAACTACGAGCGTCTACAGTTCCACAACACCCAGACCCAAAACAAATACTTATCTGTCACACAAGTATTTGTCTCGGTGCGGGAATCGAATCCTGGGCTTCCCGTTTTACAGCCGGCACTCGCCCGCTGCACCACAGAGGCTGTCAAATATGGATAAAATATTTAGTCTTGAAGTAAAATATTGGTTAAATCTGTTGCTTATAGTCTGCGGTTCACTAGGTTTTAATATCGAGAAACGAAGTGAGATTTAATAAAATACTTCAAAAATAATTTTGATAGCGATGCAGCGTGCTAGTAGCTGTTGTGATCAGTCCCCACATTGATACAAAGGTTAGTATGATCCAGAAACATTTGAGCTAGTGAGTGTACCAATATTATCAGTGTCATTACTATTTTACAAAGATACTTTTATTATCTCATTGATAAAGTTTGTCTTTATTTGTAGTAAAACTAAATGTCAATAAATAAAAATACTCAACTCAGTAGGGTAAAAGAAATAAATTTATTTTTCTTTACCAATATCTCACATTTTAGTTATATAACATAGATTAACCACTATTTCTATATAACGGGTTTATAGAGAGTTTTCTGTGCCGCCATCAATATTTCCAAGTATCTTAGGTCTTAGTTCGTTTAATATTGTACCTGGTGTATTAATTTTACTTAGTGCAGATTAAAGAAGGCTGATTATACTTTCTTTACAATTTGTAACTTACCTATTTCCTCAAAAATACTCATTTAATAAGAAGTCTTGGAAGCTTGTTTATCCAGTTTCACTTTTAGCTTATCTAGAAATTTTTAAGAAGTTATCAACTGAAAGCTGTCTGAAACCTAAAAATAACGTTATTTATTTATTATTTACAAATAAACATCGTAGGAAGATTAATATTTTAATAAGTAATGAACAATTTTATTTTACTGGTCCAAGAGTTAGTTATATGTACCTATAATTATTAATATACTTAATACTGTTTATTTCTTGTACTAAGATATGTATGGGTACGATGTTTGGCCGTTCCGCGGCCTTCTGAGTACTCTGACAAAAGACCCTCGACCGCTTCATCACCTTCTTGCCCATGGCGTAGTGTAAAGAAGCTGGCCGGCATGATTGTGTTAAGTAGCGGGGGATAGATCGTCTCTCGCTACTCGATACTCTAATTGGACCGCACTGCACTTACCATCAGTGTGGTCACTTTGCCGTGACAGGATAAAAAAAATCAGGTCTGGTAAAAGTTATATTGAGTTTTCCTATCACAAACCCTCAGCATCAGCCCGGAGTCTGGAATTGCGTCCAGTATGGCTATAGGCTCTCTCCCTGTCATATCTTGGGATAGTAATAAGCGCGGCGAAATGTGGGTATACTGATTACACCTCTGCCTATCCCTTCGGGGATTGTAGGCGTAAGTGTATATGTATGTATATATAATTATTATTTAAAACAGATTTCTAATAAAGAACTCCTAACCAACTCTAATTTATTTTCTCCTTTATTCCAACAATTACTTAATTCTTGATCTGAAGTGACTTGAACATTATTTTTAATTACGAAAGCACTCAAAACAGACAATTACGACTTAATAAAACAACGAACGGGATGAAACAAGAACCGTTTAAGTGGGAATTATATTATGTTTTTTATTCTTTAAAATATAATTTGAGCGAAACCGAAAGAAATCAAGAAGAGTGGCGATGAATGGGTGCGCCTTAAATATATTCTTGAAACATAACCTAAGGGGTGTGTGGCCACGAAGTCCGTGGGGATGTGGAAATAACATATTAGAAAAAAGGTCATAGTAAACTTACTGGATTTATTAGGCTAGTGGCCGTGTAAATGCGATAGCTTAGTGGAGAGTAAAACGGACGTTAAAACGGTGACCTGTCTCAGCCTCTAAGGCATCTATCTGACTTTATAAAGGATTTGTAATTGTTAATTATCGCTTGCTTTTACGATGAACGAAATAATTTTTATGAACTTACACCATTAATATTTAAAGATGGTTTATTAAAAGGCTATTAATTTTCAGACAAGTAGTCTCCTGCCCTGGCCCGAACCAAGAGGTTCGAAAATGGTTTTTTTTCCTTCACCATCAAACTGTGAAACAGTTTGCCAGCTACGGTGTTCCCACCTTCCTGTGATCCTAGTTCCTTTTGTAGTGTGAAGAAGCTACATAGCATGCCGAAACATGATTGTATTGAGTAGCGACGTATAGATTATCACTCGCTCTATGATACTCTAATTGGACGGCACTGCACTTACCATCAGGCGCAGTGTGGTCACATTTCAGTGCCAGAAAAAGAAATATTTTTTTTTTTATTTATTTATTGTTTAACAGTGGTAATAATTACATTACATCAATTAAATCCTATAAATAACTAACAATATTTTAAATGCATTACCTTTATTTGCCACGGCATGCATTTAAATGTTGGAAAAACAATGATTAAATTGTGAAATTTACTTAATTAACAATCTTAAAGCTGTTATATACAAATAATAAAAAAAAATCATATAATTAAGGGACAATATTTTAACTGTACAACTTAATATTAAATGCTTATGCTAAACAGGAATAAAATGGACTTTATTTAACTTATATTATGTAAATTATAATTTATTTAAATGGCCTAATTTATCGAATCAAAGTCATATAGTTTTTATCCTGTAATAATTGTTAGACTAAATAATCGTTCTTACGTCTTGTTTATATGCGAATATAACTAATCAGTTATATGGTATTCCTGGTATAGGGCTAATCTAGCCCTATACCAGGAATACCAGGGATTAATATATTTCGATATCATATACATACATATACACTCAGGCCTGTAATCAGAGGCAGAGGTTTAACTAGTACACTCAATTTTTGCCGAATTCATTACGGTCCCATAATGTGATAGAGGGCGAGCCTATCGCCATACCGTGCACTATTACAGACTCCGGGCTGATACAGTACATATTTCTAAATAGAAAAACCCAATATACCCGACCTGGGGATTGAACTCGAGACCCCAGCACAGCAGTCGTAACGCATGCGCAATTGCAACTGCGCCACCGAGGCAGTATTTCGATATCATATTATATGAGTTATTGAATTTCTCAAAACCATATAATTATTTAAAACAATGTGTTAATTCTATCAGCCGATTTCATAGCCATCTTCTTTTGAGTTACAGTTAACGGTGTTTTTATAAGGACATTAACAGATATTTCGTTCTCATTCCGAACGGAGAGTGTAAAGGGGAGTTTTTAAACATGTTTAGATATTTTATGTATAAAACTGGTTCATGCGGGCGTTTTGGCGGGTCGTGTATTGAGCGTATTTGTGTTATTTTATAGATGTGACGAGGCGAGGAACTATAAAACTGTTTAAAAATATTATTTAGGGCCGCTCGTTGAGTTCTAAGAGATACCTTTTTTTTGTCGCGGGGAAAGCGTTTTATAACTGCCGCCGCCCGCTCCGGGGAGAAGCGGAACGAGAATATAACGGTTATGCTGGACTAGCCAGTCTTACGATCCAGCACCCCCTCGCCCGGATGATGGCTGTCCGGGCAACCGCTGTGCCGAGTCCCTAACCCCTATGTACACCCCACCCGATACTACCAGCTAAAACCCCGCGGTGACCTTCTTCGGCGCTTGCGGAGCGATCCCGGGGTATTCTAAGTGCTAGAATTGCTGCCGGAACCACCCATGCGCGGTGCCTTGTAGCGGAAATCTGTGGGCCTAATCGGTACATAAAATATACGCTAAATATAACTTCATTACAAATTATTCTCGACAGAATTTCTATAAGTGCTCTCGAATAATATGTGCAAATCATAAAATAGTATAGTTTTACCGATATTTTAAGCAAAACTACTAAGCTCTATCACGTGTATCCTATACTAAAAAACAGATCTAGATTTTTATGTTTTCTAACAAGGAAATAAATTATTATAAAAGCTTTAAAAATACGTTGCATCTCGAGCATTCGATAATACGGCATGACTGTGTCAAGTAATGAAATGAAATAGTTTATTGATCATGTAGGCAATTACATAGCTCTTATGACAAGTCAGTACATAAAAAAAAGTAAAGAAATTTAAGAAAAGGATATCATCTTATGTATACATAGCATCATCAATACACTAGCAATTACTTTATTCATTTATAAGGTGTTTATAATTTTTATTTTTAATGTTATTCAAAGAAATACCAGTCAAATATACATATTTTTAAATGGGTTTGATATGGACCATGGATATTTCCGAGACGTCGCACGTTTTAAAGCTACCACTGCATCCAAACGCGACCTAGCCTGAGAAGACCCGGCGAAACAAACTCAGCGGGCTTATATTACTGCTGGATACTACGCGGCGCGACCCAGTCCTGAGACAATCCAGCGAATCAAACTCAGCGGGCTTGTTTTTGGTCCGGTTCATTAATTCTAGTAGATGACCTGTCACATATTAATTGCCAATTTATTGTTTTATATTTTATACGCGATCGGTCGTCATAGTTTATTATTTGTTATATTTTAAGTGTATTCAATATTACGACATGTAATTTATTAATATTTTATAAATTTAGTTAATATTTTATTTTATTTCTACAACTAACATTGTGTAAGTGCCTTCCAGCTATTATGAAGTAGCGAGGTCTAGTTGTCTCTTGCTACTTGATAATAGCTGGACGGCACTGCGTTTACCATCAGATGCAGTGTGGTCACTCTACAGTGCCAGTATACAAAAACAAAACTCGAAACCTCTGCTTCAGCCGGTGTTTGTATAGTTTCAGACAGATTTTTGTTTCGGATCTGGGTGTAAAGGGTGGAAATTCTCTCGTAGTTCCTGATATCCACGTTTGATCTAGTATGGGGTTAGGAGTACTATTGGGTGTACATACATATACGCTCACGCCTGTCATCCCCGAAGAGGTAGGCAGAGGTGTAGCCAGTACACACACTTTTCGCCGAATTTTCGTGCCATAATGTGATAGCGGGCGAGCCTATCGCCATACCGGGTACAGGTTCCAGACTCCGGGCTAATACTGAGAATTACCAGATATTAAAACCCAATATCACTTTACCCGACCCGGGGATCGAACCTGAGACCTCAGCAGCAGTCGTACCGTCGTATTACAACTGCGCCACCGAGGCAGTCATTGTTTTGAAATTCAAACTAAATAAATGATACTGTTGGTATGTCTTTATATAATTACAGCATTACCTCCATATTTTTTTAGGGTTCGTCTAACTACAAAAATAGTTATAATTTAGTTTACTTTGTTTAATATGTTTCTCATATAAGTGAATGTTTTTTTATTGGAAATAAATATCTTCAACCACAGTTAGATGTACATCCTGGTTTAACTTCTCTTATTATATAAGATCATTTTTATCATTTACTGGCAGTCTCGTTGTCGTTGTTTTTCCGTATTGTATAAACTACCTCCTCTATGGATGGAATTCTAAAAAATAATAAATTCTGATCTCGACAACAGCGCCACCTATCGGATCTAAAACTACTGTATCTTTTAAGTTGGACCCAACCACACACATATAGTTGAGTGGGTTCAAAGTCTATAACAGACAGAGATAGAAACAATTTTGTATTTTATATATGTCGGTGCGGGTGGTAATCAGTTGACGCTGTGAGAGGGCTTACACGTCCCTCTCAGACCTCTAGGTATGGTCAGGATGCATAGCGTATGACAGTTCGGTAGAAAAACACGAGATTAACACTTCAGAGTTTATTAAACTACCACCAGTTCGGAATGCAGTTATCCATGGGGAAGAGCTGGCAAGAAACCCCATGGTTGCTCTTTTAAATACATGACAGTTTACGTTACAATATGCGGTACACAATAACACTTTCACATCACGTTAACTTACTAGTTTTAATAGAATTTCGGTATTACGACCGACAAGTTACTAACTGTTTCAATGATTATTCACGAATGCTTCGCCAAAGACGAGGTGCTCTTTCATATTTTGATTTTCATTGTGCCCCACTCCTCTGTGAGTGAGATCACCCGATAAACAACTCTAAACTACCTTTAAAATAGCAAAACAAGTGACGGTATCCACAGTTTACAATAAATAAAGTTATTTGCAAGTTCAATCCAGTGTCCGTATTCATCACGATCCGGCATATATATAGATGGCTGTATTCTGTTTTGTATATCTTAACTAAATAATAAAAATTAAGCATAAACTAAATTCATTCCAAAACAAAGGACAATGGGCGAATTTGTATCAGCCCTGTCCCCACCCACCAACAGACACCATACATATACATTATTATTAAGTGTACTATAAAAACTCTTACCACATCATTTAAATTTAATAAATCAATGGAGATTCCTTACAAAATAAAAAAAAAACATAAATTATAAATGTTCCTAGTAAACTCCTATTTTATTGCATTTTTATACTATTTTGACATACATACATATACACTCACGCCTGTAATCCCCGAAGGGGTAGGCAGAGGTGTAATCAGTACACCCACTTTTCGCCGAATTTCGGTCCCATAATGTGATAGGGGGCGAGCCTATCGCCACACCGGGCACCATTCCAGACTCCGGGTTAATCTCCTGAGTATTTCTAGGTAGAAAAACCCAATATCACTTTACCCGACCCGGGGATCGAACCCGAGACCTCAGCACAGCAATCGTAACGCATGCGCAATTACAACTACGCCACAAAGGCAGTATTTTGACATACTTTTAATAAATATATAAAGAAATATGGTCGCGTAACATTTTGTTACATTTGATAGGCAATTTCACCAGGAACTGTTCGCCAACTAACTAAACCTTAGGAACTACCAATAGCTAAAACAGCATGTTTGGATATTTGAGCTTAGAACCTTTGGCATATTTATAGTACAAAATCTGATGCTGATCTGATGATGGTAGGGAAAGGAAAGATAAACTGGATCTTGGAAAATGTAATAGTTGGAGACGTCTTGTTTAATCGTATATGTTTAGTACTCTGTGTAATTGCAGAAGTTAAAATCTTTTCACAACAGATTATAGCAATAGTAAAAATATTATCGGAGCTCGTGAACTACATGAGTTAAAAACGTCCCGTTTGGACATAAACGTTTAAAAACCTAGGCAATTACAGAAACACCCTACACACGTGGTGCAACACGACTGCCACTCATAGCATGGATGGCATGAATACTTTTTAGTATTTTGTTTTTACAAATATCAAAAGAGTTTTAAAATAAAGATTGTCTTATGAAAAACTATTCATTTATGGTTGTTCTTATTTTTTGCATATACCTATATTTTTAAAATAATGATATCAGACGAATATCTAATATATAATATGTTTTTAAAATAATACTATTTTATTATAATATTTACTAACGACCCCCCGGGTTTGCACGATTGTTGACAATCTTTGGAGACAGGTACATGTCAATGTGAACTCTTTCTAGATCATTTTAAAATCATAGTGCATTATTTTGATTAACCCTTATGGTTTAGCCGGAGTAAGTTTTTTTTTGGCGCGGCAATGTGACCACACTGCACCTGGTGGTAAGCGCAGTGCCGTCCAGATAGAGTATCAAGTAGCGAGAGACAGTAATGTAATCACCCGAAAATATAATTAGACGATACGATTATCAAACGTTGACTTTACTGTACATTCTACAAATATAATATGTAAGTATTAGGTATACATTTAAACCTTCGGGAAAATATACAAATGATAATTATCATGTCGAGGCTGTCGAGAGGGCTTATACATCCCTCTCCGATCTTCAGATATAGTATCACAATGCAATCGTGTGATAGTTCAGTAGAAATAACGCAAGTTATTTAACAGAGTTAAATAACTTGTAATAACTTCAGAGTTTATTAAACTACTGCCAGTTCCGAATTCAGTTATCCTATGGAGAAGAACTGGCCAGAAACTCCATGGTCGCGTTTTCGTGCAAGAAATCCCAGTTTTCTCCCATCCCCGTTCTTCAGGGTGTTCCACTCGCAATGCGGAATGACCTTAGTGTCCTAGGTATGGATATCCGCTGCGGTCTTAATCCAAGGAGTCACATCGAGGGCGTGATATCCGCCACCTCCCGCAGGGTCGGAACCCTGAACAGGGTGCGGCGGTTTTTCACGCCCGGTCAGCTCTACCGCTTATATAAAGCGCAGGTGCGGCCGGGAATGGAATACTGCTCGCACCTCTAGGACGATTCCGCAAAATACCTTCTTGATGCCTTGGGTGGGTTGCAGCGGCGGGCCATCCGCATTGTGAATGATGCAGACGTGAGTAACAGTCTGGAGCCGCTACAGCTGCGTAGGGATATTTCTTCGCTTAGCGTGTTCTACCGTATGTATCATGGCGAATGCTCTGAAGAATTGTTTGATCTTATCCCATCCTCTCCCTTCCATACCAGAACCACGCGTACTGGATTGAAAGAAAGAAAATATTTTTTATTGTCGGAACGTTAAAACACATTAAAAAAAATGCAAAAATTACAATAATAATAATTGATCCGACAATGGGGGTCCATATTCAGCTGCATGCTGTAGTACAGGCTAACCCATACTGCAGCGCTGGTTTTCGATAGAACTCAACCAGTGACGTACACTTGTTATACAAAATAAAAACTCTTAAAAACTAGCCAGTATTAAATATAACCTAGTAACAAAAATAAACCTGAATTAAGCGTAATACTGCGGAGCCACAGCTTCGTGGTATCAACTACCCCGGCCCGAACCAAGAGGTTCGCAAACTCGTATTTTTGCCACACTATCAAGCTGTGGAACAGTTTGCCAGCTACCGTGTTCCCTCCTTCCTATGATCCTGGATCCTTTAGGCGTAGTGTGAAGAAGATAAACAGCAGGCTGGCATGATTATGTTGAGTAGCGATGGATAGACTGTCTCTTGCTACTCTATCTGGAGGTGAAGTGTGGTCACTTTGCCGCGCCAGCATAAAAAAAAAAGTTGACGAAGCCTTCGTTAGGTCCCCCGTAGTCTCATTGAGAACGCGAGTCGCTACCGCAAAACTGCAACCTTGTCGGTTTTATGTAAGACAGCGGTAACATACCATTGAGGTAGGCCATTCAAGCTGTAGAAAAAAATGATTATAATGTAGCTCTACCACCTATATACTATGTTATAGCACGGCGTAATATAATAAAATCAGCAAAAATTAAATTTTCTATATAAACCAAAAATGTGATTTTAAAAAAAAACTCAATACTTTTCGTGGTTGTCGTCATACCAAAAAATCATCACCTTGCTAAGATTAATCGATTGAGACCAATTTCAAACCTGTTGACGGGTGGGGACACTTGACCCATTGTCCTTTAGAATAAAACCACTAAATTGTTATGCAAATAAATCTAACGTGGTTTTCATAAAGTGTTTTTCACACCACTTTAACAAAAAACCATTTTCCAAACAAAAATAAACGTTGTTTTAAAATGCTAATTACACAAAGCTAGACGTGTAAAGACCCTGTCAAATGCATTTTAAACTGTAAGCAAAACGTGCAAATTAAATTAATTCTTGCAAATTGATATAGTGTAAAGTGTTGCGAGATTTTGAAACGCTTATTTATATGTAAACTAGCTGTTGCTCGCGGCTCCGCCCACGTGGAGGTCATGTTTGGGAGAAAAAGAATATTATACAAACTTTCATCCCCTATTTTACCCTCTTAGGGATGATTTTGAAAAAAAATGTGAAAAACGTATTTCCTACTAAAAGCCTAAATATGAATTTCCAGATCCCTAGGTCAAGAAATTATGGATTTCCCATACAAATTTAGAAATCCTATTTGACCCCTTTCAAGGTTGTTTTTTTGAGAAAAAATATAGCCTATGTCCTTCTCAAGGATATATTCTAGCTCCTTGCCAAATTTCATCACTCCGGTTTGGAATCTGGTCAGCCGTTTAGCCGTTTAGCCGTTTAGTCAAAAGGCAACAAACAAACAGAGTAACTTTCGCATTTATAGTATTAGTGTGGAATGTTTTAGGAATTAACAACGCTTGCACAAGGAGTATCTTAGTGGGTAAAATGTAATAGGAAGTCCGAATCAAGCACAATTCCAAACGCCAATGCTGAGTATTTTGGAATAGAAAAACCCAATATCACTGTTACCCGACCCGGGGAGCGAACCCAAGACCTCAGCACAGCAGTCGTAACGCATGCGCAATTACAACTGCGCCGCCAAGGCAGTCAGTCACCTAAAATAATGTCCAAATAGGTGAAATTGTCTGATAATGCTCAAAATATGTATCTAACCCTTAATTATTCAATGATTGTAGAAATTAAGTTAAAAGCACAATACCATTCGTTTACTTACTGTGAAATATCTGAAGCTACTGTTGAACCAAAATTTCTAATTTGAATTCTAGTTCGGTGGTATAATTCTAAACTCTAAAATCATCGAAGACGTAAACATCTACTAAAAAAATAACTTTACCAATATTTTTTTGCAATCACAACAAATACTGTTTTTTATTTTGAATTAAACTTTAACTGAGCATTTTCTTTCGAATGCTCAGTCATAGTCGCCTTTACACCGTTTTAATGTGACGTCTATTACTTCGAGCTCGTTATCACCGAATAGCCTATTTGCTGTGACCATAACGCCAGCGTCAGCAAATTTATTTTCATAATATAAAAGTTATACAGCCTCTCCTCGAATTATTGGAAAAGTGGTTCACATACAACGCAATTTGAGGATGAAAGAGAAATATCTTTCAGGTGTCTAATTCTGCTTGTGGTAGGATATTCATATCTGTCCGGATAGCGGCCACCATACACAGCTCCAATAAGCAAATACAATGCTCAAAATATGTAACCAGACATTATGTATTCAGTGATTGTAGAAGTTAAGTTAAAAGCACAATACCATTCGTTTACTTAACGTCGTATTCGTATAATTATAAGATCTAAAATCTTAGAAGAAGGGAAGCAACCACTAAAAAAATACCTTTAAAACTATATATATACTTTTTTTAGAACGTAGTTTCCTTATTTTATTCTGGCACGGCTAAATTACCACACTGCACCTGATGGTAAGCGCGGCCCGTCCAGTTAGAGTATCAAGTAACGATAGAGACAATCTATCCCTCGCTACTCAACACAATCATGCCGGCCTGCTGTGTAGCTTCTTCACACTACGCTTAAAGGACCTATGATTATACGAAGGAGTTTATTTACCCCAACAACACTCTATTTTAGTTAAGGATAATATTAACTTCAATATTAGTGCTTCATTGTTTCTATAAGCTGATAATTATCGTTTGATTAGCTACGTAATTTGATTAGACCTACTTCAATTAATTACTAATACCGCCAGATGAAACCTATATCGGTCGATCGCTATCAGTTAATCAATTGTACGATGAAGTAAACCTTAGAAGAGCAGAGTTATTAATCTAATAGCTAGTTATCTAATAGTCATTTTTTTATCCAGACACGGCAAAGTGCCCACACTGCACCAATTAGAATATCGAGTAGCGAGAGGCAATCTATCCTCCGCTACTCAACACGATCAAGCCGGCCTGCTTCTTCATACTACGCCACGGGCAAGAAGGTGAAGCGGTCGAGGGTCTAGTGTCAGAGGTATATGTGTAGGTATAGTGAATAAAGGTCTTGGTGCAGACTCATTTTTCGCAAGCTT
Source organism: Laothoe populi (assembly GCA_905220505.1). Classification (NCBI taxonomy): domain Eukaryota; kingdom Metazoa; phylum Arthropoda; class Insecta; order Lepidoptera; family Sphingidae; genus Laothoe; species Laothoe populi. The sequence goes on along the minus strand of HG992161.1, from coordinate 4,093,880 downwards.
GTCATAAATGGGGATTATGTTCCAATAAAATATAAATAAAACATTTATAAACATATACATATGGATTGCGACTTGAACACAGTGCCTTGCATCACTCAGCCATCTTGATGATGACATATCTGGGCATTGTCGGGGCCGTATATCGTTCTAATATCTGGTTCCTTATACAGGTTAGGCCAGAGCGACGTCAGGAGTATGCATGAGTATGTTAGGTGTATTTTTTATTTTAATAGTAATTGGTTCCAAACAAACGGTAGGCAGCGTCTTTAATGTGCCCTGGCATTGCAGAAGTCTATGGCCCGTCTACTCGTCTGCCCATCGAGGCACTAAACAAAAATATTACCATTCAAGTTTACACTGCAATTCGAAAATATTTACAACAAACGTTACAGTGTCATGCGAAACGTCCTTTAAATTATGATCTGGATTCAACGGCACTGCAGTAAAGCTCATGAGTAATATACTTTTATGCTTATTTAGAACATAATAGGCACGGTTACGGCTTATAGCTCGTACCAGCTTGTTTGCATCATGCCAAATGGGGTGGCGATGTACGCAATGCGATGTTGTGCCAGTGTAAAATTTCAATGCCTTTACGAGGTTTTGTCAATCTTCTATTAGGTTTATGGTAAACTTTACTTCCAACTAGCTTTTTCTGCAGCTGCTTGCTCATGCACATGATAACGTTTACGCGTTTCTTACTTAGAAGACAGAAATCCTGTAGGCAAAATAATTGCTTATCCCACCACGCGTCCGTGAAAGATATTTTCTTGTTAACAATAAGTTAGAAGTATTTTTTTATCCTAGCACGGCAAAGTGACCACACTGAACCTGATGGTAAGCGCAGTGCCGTCCAATTAGAGTTTCGAGTAGCGAGAGACATTCCATCCCCCGCTACTCAACACAATCATCAGCCGGCCTGCTTCTTCACACTGCCATGGGCAGGAAGGTGAAGAAGCGGTCGAGGGTCTAGTGTCAGAGTACTCAGAAGGCCGCAAAACGGCCAAACATCGTACCCCAACTCTAGACCCCCGACAGAACGTGACACGCTTGCGTGTGCCACTATAGCGGGTTTTACACCCTGTGCATGGTGGTCGCTATCCGGACGGATATGAATATCCTACCACCAGCAAATCCCCACAAGACACACTGTATACAGTAATAAGAGGCAAACATCTTATACTATTTTACGTGACAAGCATTACCAAGAAGATTTTAAGTTTTATAATTTTTATTATTCAGCAAATTAACTAACACCAGTATCACGGCCGAAACTTGGAACATTTTGAGACCAAACTTCGACATCCCAAGTGTTTCTAACTATCTAGAATAATTAGTCGTCTTAGACTCACCCTCATTACGCAGACCTTGAGCTAGATACGTGTTAAACTTAACTACTTGGTGTCCAGGTTGCCACAGACGCTTCAGGAATAAAATTAAAAAACAAAAATCGTGAGCACCAAAAGTACACCGAGTACAATAAAAAACACATTATGCGTCCCTATAAAATTTGAGGGTTGGCCCATGATTTTTCTGAGATCCAATCATCAGAACCTAACTTTTTGCCAATGGGACTATCTGGGAAGTATACCCTTTTAAACAAAAAAGTTTTTCTCGAATCGGTCCAAGCGTTTTCGAGTAATTGGGGAACATACATAAAAAAATATTCCGACGAATTGAGAACCTCCGCTTTTTTTAAGTCAGTTAAAAAATACACCTAACTCTCATACACACAGTCCAGAACTCACATTAGGATAAGTGTAATACAAATCAGAAAAAACAAAGGCTTACGGTCCAACCACAGCCAAACCCGAAACCAAAAATTGTGGATCACACAATCATTTTGTCTTGATACGGGGATCGAACCTGCGGCTTCTGCTTTCAAGAAACTGTCAAATTAATGAAGAATAAAGTTTTAAAAAGTCTAATCACGGCGTCATTGACAATATACTCGAGCTGTTTGAAGTTTTGGTTTAGATACCTAGATCAAGCTAAGAAAATTTGTATTAATTTTTCGAATCGATGCACACACGCAGTTCTGACCCCACACTAGGTAAAAACTGTTTCGTGGGATAAAGAACTACGAGGGACTACCGTCCTACACACACCACCAATACCAAGACCCGAAACAAATGTCTATCACATAAACATTTGTCAGTATAAGCAAAATAAGTAAAAAAAAATAAGTCAGTTTCGCATAATGGTCATCCTTTTTATATAATTAACAAAACGCATCATCAATATCAATTCAAATGGCCTTGTTCAAAATATTAATTCCATTCCAATAAATGACTTTTATTTTTATCTCGAGACTAATTGGCTTTTTGATAAGAATTCTTTAATTATTGAACGAGGCAATATTGTCGGATGTCAACTAATTACTCCCGGCGTTTCCTTGGTGAAAATAAAAAAATGTATTCTTTGTAATGGAAATGTTCTGTATTGTCAGACAAAATCAAGGCTTTTGTCTTCGAGGTCTTTATGTCTTTAGTCGATATTGTTGTTAATGAAGAAGTAATGAGACAATGGAACATTTTGTGACAAAAATTTCAGAAGTTAGTCTTGATTAGATTGTTATTAAGCATAGATTTTGGATGTTATTGTTCTTTTGGTGAGTTTCGGTAAAAATGATGACGACTGAATTTCTGCGATGCGTGCGCACAGCGACATGAAATGAACACCATGAAGTTAGTTGATATATCCCCCTTTAGTATGGTGTGATATCTATATTGAGAATATTTATTCCGGTATTTCTATATAGAAATGTGTATATACGTGTAATATGTGTATATTCACAACATATATTTATGTGTTTTTAATTATTATGGTGGTGACTGGTATCAAATAACTATGAAAACATTGATTGTTAAAATATAAGTAATAAAAGTTGATTCGTATTTTTTTTATAACTTATCAAAGTAAATTTTTGTATCATTAAGTGATTTATCAATTGTATTTAATATTTTCATTTTATCTGTATTCTGTATGTATCGTCATTTCTACAAATGTATGTATGGGCACGTGGGATAAGATTATTGGATTATTTTTGTTTTGTTAAGCCATAAGTGTTTGCACACACTTTTTATTTATTTTATTTATTTATTTATTTATTCTTAATTCAACACACACAGTTATTACAGGATAAACCCAATTCAACTGGCGGGACTATAAAACAAATCTTTATATATTCTAATATAAAAAAGTGTGTGCGGACAAACGAGCAACTGCGTCAACTATTTTTATCTGACCATCATTATCTGTGGAGTTTACATATTCAGAGTAATCGTCGACTTTGTTGGATAGGTATGTTGGGTCGCGTCGTTACTTGGTATCCCGTAAACAGTAGTATTATCCGATACACCCAACCAATGTAAATGATATAACTATAACGAGGCTCGCTCACTTAAAAACAAACGCGCCATAGTGGCACACACAAGTGTGTCGCGTTCCGGGATCAGCCAGTGTACATCCGGTTTTTTGGGGGTCTAGAGTTGGGGTACAATGTTGGCCATTTTGCGGCCTTCTAAGTACTCTGACAATAGACCCTCGACCGCTTCTTCACCTTCTTGCCCATGGCGTAGTGTGAAGGAGCAGGCCGGCATGATTGTGTTGAGTAGCGGGGGATAGATCGTCCCTCGCTACTCGATACTCTAATTGGACCGTACTGCGCTTACCATCAGGTGAAGTGCGGTCACTTTGCCGTGCTAGGATAAAAAAAAAACACAAAATGAAAGGCTCACAACGGGCACCCTTGTCTGTTGCATATATTTTTGTAATCCCGGAGATTTTAACTTACAAGTCTTCACAGCGCTAGTGACAAATTCTGCGATAACATGTATCAGCAGAGGAAGTTCTGCCCTGGAGTCCTATTCTCATGGCACAATGCCTAAAACTATCTTTACATAATATATGCATTTGTAAATTTTCTTGTTAAATTTTTTTTGCCTAGAGGACTGATTCTTGATATTAGCGACCCACGTTTGAACGTTAGTGCGAGTCAACTTTTGGAGATAGATGTCGGTGGAGACTATTCTGAAGGTCAGTTTGAGATAGAGAATAAAATAACTCAGATACTCATTAAAGGCAATGCACTGTGTAACCGATTGTATTCAGTCTCTGTTTCGATTGAACAAGCAAATTTTGACTTTGTGGCAAACAGGGTTTTCAAGGCGGGTTTCCATCAAGCCCAATACGCCAGGACCTAAAGCAGTTTGCCGACGTACAGGCAACATCCTGCGAATTATTGGATGCCGGTGAAACCCGCCCGCCAATATTCGACACCACGCCCATTCCAATTTCCTGCCAGTTTTCATAACCGTACGTACAACGGAACGCTGTTTTGAAATTTGATTCTTGCTATATTTTTTTTATTTTAGACGCTACTGCAATTTGCGGAGGGAAGTTAGTCTAAGAGTTGAATGAGAGACGGTCGTAGATCCCATGTAATATCTTTTAAATTATTTATATACTCTAAATTTACAAGGTATATAGGCGGACTTATCCCATCCCATCCCATCCTCTCCATTCCACACCAGAACCACGCGTACTGGTTTGCGGAGCCACAGCTTCGTGATGTCTACTACCCCGGTTCGAACCAATAGGTTTGCAAATTCGTATCTTTGCCGCACCATCAAGCTGTGGAACACTTTGTCAGCTACCGTGTTCCCTTCTTCCTATAATCCTGGGTCCTTAAGGCGTAGTGTGAAGAAGCTACTCAGCAGGCTGGCATGATTGCCACTACCGCTGCTCGATACTCTAACTGGATGGCACTGCGTTTACCATCAGGTGCAATGTGGTCACATTGCCGCGCTAGAAAAAAAAAAAAAAAAACTTGACCTCAAAGGCATTCTTTCCGTCAACTTTAGGAGTCGTGAGATGAACAAGGTAGGTAATAAATAATGTTGATTCTGAAGTTGTTTTTGTAGTAGTAGAGATTCCGTAGTCTACGTGGTGCGGACTACTAAGTCGAGAGTCGCTAGTTCGATTTCAACTTCAGCCGCTGCTTTGCATGGTTACTGTAAACATAGGGAAATGAATATTTGTCATTGTGACCTTTTTCAGTAGACTATATATACATCACAGTATTTGCCTAAATCTCATGATGTTTAGCCAGTGTAAAATATGTTTTTTTATCAGCCTTTCAATAGGTGATAATAGATAGTTTTGGATCACTAAAAGATCCTGAAAAGCATGAAACACACAAGGGATTATCATTATTATTGTATCACTAGCTGTTGCCCGCGATTTCGCGTGGAAATTATGATACATATGTACACAGTCAGGTCATAAGTATTATCACACAGTAAAAACTTTTATTTTAGAATGCTGGCCACAAAAAAGTTTATTGAATTCGAATTTCAAATTGTTCATGAAAATAAAAATGTATAATTTTTAGAATTTTACTCATTTTTAAATATGGAGTGGACGCTTAACCCCTCCAGTCAGGAAGGATATTAAAATAAAGTCGGGAGTAAAGCAACAAGCTTTTATTTTCATAGCATTAAAGTTAAAAATTGCATGCAAGAACGGCGAGTGTTGCTAGTGTTAGCGCCGCCGGCGTGCCTATCCGTCATGACAGTTTAAAGAAGACCGTGTTGCAGTCATTGCGTTGCATCGTTGCGGTTACGCGCCAATTCAAATCTTTGACATACTGAAAAATTTGAATATAACCAAAACATTCGTTTAGCGTACCATCAAAGGATACAATGAAGACTCTAGTGTAGATGACAGGTCAAGAAGTGGTCGCCCTCGGTCTGTTAGGACTCCAGCAGTGATAAAAGCTGTGAAGGCGCGAATTCAAAGAAATCCCAAACGTAAGCAGAAACTGTTGGCCCTTCAGATGGGGTTAAGCAGAACCACGGTGAAAAGGGTGTTAAATGAAGACTTAGGGCTTCGGGCATATCGAAGAAAAACAGGACATCGTTTGAATGCTCGTCTAATGGACCTGAGACTGAAGAGATGCCGCGCTTTGTTGAAGCGGTATGCGGGAAAAAAATATCGGGAAATTCTTATTTCAGATGAAAAAAATTTTATCGTAGAAGAGAGCTACAACAAACAAAATGATAAGGTGTACGCACACAGTAGTGAAGAAGCGAGCAACCGTATTCCGCGTGTCCAACGAGGTCATTTTCCATCCTCGCTCATGGTATGGTTGGGAGTTTCTTATTGGGGCTTAACAGAGGTACATTTTTGTGAGAAAGGTGTAAAAACGAATGCAGTTGTGTATCAAAATACAGTCCTGATGAACATTGTGGAACCTGTTTCTCATACCATGTTCAATAACAGGCGCTGGGTATTCCAACAAGATTCGGCGCCAGCTCATAGAGCGAAGAGCACACAAGACTGGCTGGCGGCGCGTGAAATCGACTTCATCCGGCACGATGACTGGCCCTCCTCCAGTCCAGATTTAAATCCGTTAGATTACAAGATATGGCAACACTTGGAGGAAAAGGCGTGCTCAAAGCCTCATCCCAATTTGGAATCACTCAAGACATCCTTGATTAAGGCAGCCGCCGATATTGACATGGACCTCGTTCGTGCTGCGATAGACAACTGGCCGCGCAGATTGAAGGCCTGTATTCAAAATCACGGAGGTCATTTTGAATAAACTTTAGTGTCATAAGAATCTATGTTTTGTTAAGTTCATTTTGGTATATAAATTGTTACATAATGAATAAACTTGTTTCAATTATTTTATATTAAACATGTGACAGAATTTATGACCTGACTAGGTATATGTGAGAACTAACGATGAACAACATCGTAGGTTTACCAAAATTTTAAATGTTGTTTTTATTATACATTTTTTGAGAATATTTTTCGCTACTGTGTAAATTGGTCCAGACTTATTGAGAAAAATGCGTGAAAACTCTATTTCATTAACTTAAATTAAACTCCTTACAAATCCACGGTTCGTTTCGGATCCAATTGCTACGCTATCCCATGGAAACCGTACATTTGTCCAGTATATAAAATAGCCTATGTCATTCTCTGACCCCTAAACTACCGCTATGCAAAAAATCATGTCGATTCGAAAAACGCAAGCAAACCTATCTGACGTGAACCGAAATTTTTCCGGGATAATTAATAAATAAGTCTATGTGCTAATACTATAATCTATCTGCCAAATTTCAACCAGATCCATTAATTTTAGTTATTATTTTATTATTATTATTATTATTAATTAATTTATCCATTTATAAGAATTTCAGTTGAGTAAACGTCCATCCAAACATCCGCATTTATAATATTAGTGGGATTATTCTGTTTTTTTCTGCACACAAAATTAATTATTATAGTTCTATGAACTACGTTACTCCAGATTAGACAAAATATGTAAGACGTGCCACTTTCATCAAAAGTCATTGTCAGAAGTGGGATTCGAACCCACGCCCACAGAAGTGGACTGCGACCTGAACGCAGCGCCTTAGACCGCTCGGCCATCCTGACTATGCATCAAATAGCAAAATTATAGAAAGCTTTTGTTTATATGTGTGTAGAACAATGTGATATTATTTTATGAAATAAATAACACCCAACCGTCACATACACCGATACATCCCCGACCCCACAGTAAGAAACGAGTCTTGTGTTGTGGGTATCAGGGTCTACGAGAGACTTTCGGTCTCACACACCCAGACCCCGTACACAAATATCTGTCTGTCACAAAACCATTTGTTCCGGTGTGGGAATCGAACGCACGGCCTCTCATTTCACAGCCGGCTACCCGCCAACTGCGCCACGGAATCTGTCAAGATATAAATATGAAATAATAGGCTATTGACCGCAGTACATGGCCCGCGTGGGTGTTATTTTTGGGAGCTAGCTTGTTAGCTTTTACTAGTTAAGTATGTGACTTCATATCCTTACCACCGTAATACAGATATTGTGAAATATAATTACTCATAACTTTTGATTGAATGAACCGATTTTAATGAAATAAACACTAAATGTTGCCTATATTCTCCAATATTTGATTCGATATTCTATACTAGCTGTTGCTTGCGGCTCCGCCCGCGTGGAGGTCATGTTTGGGAAAAAGTATACCTTACAAAATACCAATTTTCATGCGTTTAACTTCAAAAATGACAGATTTTCATACAAAATCTGTCTTTCTTCCCCTATTTTACCCCCTTAGGGGTGCAATTTCCAAAAATCCTGAAAGATGTATTTTTTATTTTTAACTAAAAGACCAAATACTAATTTTCATGCCTTTAACTTCAGAAATGACGGATTTTCATACAAAATATCGTCCCTTATTTTACCCCCTTAGGGGTGGTATTTCCAAAAATCCTTCCTTAGTGGATGCCTACGTGATAAAAGGTACCTACTGTCAAGTAGGTACTAATCTAATTTCAAGTCTCTAACCCCAGCCGTTTAGGCTGTGCGTTGATCGATCAGTCAGTCAGTTTCTTCTTTTATATATACATATTCGATATTTTAACGTAACATAACGTAAAGTGACAGTTTACTGTCGCGTTTCATATGGTAAGTGAGATATCCGGAAGCCCAAATTCCCCCTTGCCTTCCCTAATCCCTATTCCTGTCCTTTAAGGCCGATGGCGCATACATGATACTTTCGGTATTGTGGATGTTCATGGGCGGTGGAGATCACTTAACATCAGGTGACCCACAGGCTCGTTTGTCGGACTATGCAATAAAAAAAACATAATTAAAATTATGCAAATATATTTAATGTATAAACACGCCACAAGAACCATACACAGTGTTGGGGTCTACGTTTACTCTAGGTGAGTGTATATGTATGTATGCTATAAATTCTGTCACAGATATTACGAGTAGAAATGTGGTATGGCTACAAATCATAAATTCATATTGTATTGTTATCAATAGATCGCTCTAAATCAAATACAGTTTGATAGGAACTGTATTGCATTGCTCAATGCATATTGCATGAGATAAATTTGATTTGATATATTGTTTATTTAGTAACATATTATATAATACAGCTATAATTACGCGGTCCAAAAACACTTGCTCGAGGTATTAGGGGATGAGGGCGAATGGTTTCACTATGGAGGATGTTCTAGACAAGAGGTCACCAAGCTTTTTTGTCTCCTCACTCCTTGCCATGTTTTTCGGTTTTGGGTAAACCCCCACTACTAACTAAGCTAATATTGCATTTTTGTAAATCCATCTACTTTGGGCGTATGCACTCAAATGAGTTTGACTGATTTCTAACTGTAGTGAGATGTAGAAGAAACCTAAATTAAAACATACCAAAATAAAATTTAGTACATATGTATCACATAAAATCAATGTGTAAAAATAAACGCTTTCCTCCCACTAGGAGGGATGAACCTGATGTTTTGATAATAACATTTAAATATTTGGCATTAATATAGTTTAGGTAGGTGTGGACCCCCGTTTACTTTCCATTGCCCCTAGTTATTTTTTTCATTCATATTGACCCCTCATAGGTCGTAGTCGACCCCTGGGGGTTGATATAGACCGCTTTGGGTACCATTGTTCTAGACCGAGTGAAGTGGCGGGGTCTGTGTGGGAAGTAGACCTTGGTATTTGACCAAGATAATAAAATCTACTTAATGAACTTCACTTGAAAGTTATTGTGCAAAATATTAGGATATTTCCTATTATTAGAAATAGGTATAACGGAGGTATTTAGGAGACTAGTTGGGGGTAGTTAATAATGACAACCAAAGTGGGAGTAGTAAATGTTTAATATAAAACAGAGTGCCTTCCGCGCTCCAGGGTTCAGTTCAGTTAGTTCAGTTCAGAATATTAGTGGTGTAGCAGTGAGTTGGTAGTGAGAACATTCGTAGTTCGTTCGCGGGGCAGTAAGTAATTGTATACGGTTCAATGGCGTTGTTCAGTTTAAAAAGGTAATGCTGGTAGGTTAATTTTAAAGAGAATCCTTAAGTGAATTCTGACATGCGTGTGTGTTAATATTAATCACTGAGATGTGTAACAGTGTCGTGTAAATCAATCAATAAATTATAAACATTGTATTTGTGCCTTTTAAATATCCATCTTGCATAGTTTTGTTGATGTTTCTAACATTAATAATAGTAATTATATTTAATATTAATAATGAATCTCTGAAGTTATACCTATGTTATTTTTAAATCAAACATGGCTGTGAAAAGTCATACTTTAAAAGGCCAGCCCACAATCTCTCCCATTTAATGGAGTCCCGCCTCCAAATTGGTTCGTTACGTAGGTTGTTGGGAAATTCAAAAATAATTTGAAAAATAATTTATTTTCGACTCAACCCTCTTTCAGACAGAAATGTGACAAGTTTTCTAAATTCCATGAAATATAGTGTCATATACAGAAATATTATTGAACAGAATGAGTTTATTACTAAGATGTTATAAAATAGGAACCACGTTCGTCTTCTTCTTTGTTCAGGCTTCACAAAAACATTAGCAGATGGATTTAAATAAACCTATTTATTTTATTTTTAAGGGACTAAAGTTGCACTTAAAAATAATTAATTAATTAATGTCAATAAGGTGAATAGAACCGACGATATAAAAGTAAACCTTATTACAAATTCTAAGGCATGGGCAAAGCTTGCATGAACAATTGTTAAAATTTATCTCAATTCGGGTATTAATATCGTTTTGTAGATTTATGAAGATTGTAGGTTCAGTTAAATAATCAATTCGACAGCCTCCGTGGCGCAGCGGGCAAGAAGCCGTGGGTTCAATTCCCGCACCGAGACAAATGTTTGAGCAACAAACAGATATTTGTTTCGGGTCATTATTTATATCGGATATTTCTTGATAACGACGATATAGGTTACACCTAGTGTGGGGTCAGAACTATGTGTGTGCTTCTTAGGTTTAATTATTAATGTTTATTTAATGGCGGTGCAAACTTGCAATCATTATTAACAATAATACAGACTCCGTGGCGCAGTTGGCGAGTAGCCGGCTGTGAAACGAGAGGCCCTTTTTTTTTTTTTGTTGTCGCGGGTAAAGCCTTTTATTACTACCGCCCGCTTCGGGGGGAAGCGGAATAAGAATAAAACGGTTATGCTGGACCTGCCGGTCTTACGACCCAGCATCCCCCTCGCCCGGATGATGGCTATCCGGGCAGCCGCTGGGCAGAGTCCCTACCCCCTATGTACACCCCACCCGACACTACCAGCTAAAACCCCGCGGTGGCCTTCATCGGCGCTTACGGAGCGATCCCGGGGTATTCTAAGGAGTGCTAGAATTGCTGCCGGAACCGCCCCTGCGCGGTGCTGCGTAGCAGCCCATCTCCATGGGAGGGCTTAGGAGCCCCCGCGCACCGAACAACGACAGCGAACGAGGCCTTACCACACGCGCTGTCGTCCATCTCGGGGTCGCACGATGCTCCGAAACTGGGAGTGCATCGATTCGGGCTGACAGCCCCCCGCTGCGAGCCCGCGACCCCCGATGGCCCCAATTAGTCGCCTCGTACGACAGGCAGGGGTTACCGTGGTGGAATTCAAACGCCCCCGTTCCACAGGGCGGGAGACGCCGGTTAGTCGTCCACCCGGCGCCTCCTACGTCTTCTCTGGCGGCGGGAGGGATCATTTCGTTCCCGATCCCTCTCGGCACTCTCCTTCTGCGAGATGACGCTCTCGCAGAAGTGGGCCACCGCAAGCCAGGACCTCCGGCTGTCGACCATGGACGACACCACGGCCGGCAGCGAGAGGTCTCCTCCGACGACTGCTCTGAGAGCGCTGCGCTCTTCGTCCCAGGCTGGGCACTCCTCCAACGTGTGGTGGGCCGTGTCCTCGCGGCAGTTGCCACAATGGTGGCACACGGCAGACACCTCCTTTCCGATCCGACACAGGAACGAACCGAAACACCCGTGGTCCGTCAGTACCTGCGTCAGACGGAAAGTTGGCGCACCGTGGCGCCTGTCTAGCCATCTCTTTAGGACAGGACGCACTGCCGCGACGGTCCTCAAACCCGCACTTGGGCTTTCCAGCCTGGTATGCCACTCCTCCACAGCGGTTCTGCGAAACCGGGCCGCAATCTCCCTTGGGGCTAGTCTCTCCTGACGGCGACTGGACGCCTCCTCCCGCCAAAAGAACGCTGACGAGAGAAGTTTTGCGTCCAACTCCCAAGGGAGTGTGCCGGCCAATACGCAGGCCGCCTCGTGGGAAACCGTTGAATAAACTTTAGTGTCATAAGAATCTATGTTTTGTTAAGTTCATTTTGGTATATAAATTGTTACATAATGAATAAACTTGTTTCAATTATTTTATATTAAACATGTGACAGAATTTATGACCTGACTAGGTATATGTGAGAACTAACGATGAACAACATCGTAGGTTTACCAAAATTTTAAATGTTGTTTTTATTATACATTTTTTGAGAATATTTTTCGCTACTGTGTAAATTGGTCCAGACTTATTGAGAAAAATGCGTGAAAACTCTATTTCATTAACTTAAATTAAACTCCTTACAAATCCACGGTTCGTTTCGGATCCAATTGCTACGCTATCCCATGGAAACCGTACATTTGTCCAGTATATAAAATAGCCTATGTCATTCTCTGACCCCTAAACTACCGCTATGCAAAAAATCATGTCGATTCGAAAAACGCAAGCAAACCTATCTGACGTGAACCGAAATTTTTCCGGGATAATTAATAAATAAGTCTATGTGCTAATACTATAATCTATCTGCCAAATTTCAACCAGATCCATTAATTTTAGTTATTATTTTATTATTATTATTATTATTAATTAATTTATCCATTTATAAGAATTTCAGTTGAGTAAACGTCCATCCAAACATCCGCATTTATAATATTAGTGGGATTATTCTGTTTTTTTCTGCACACAAAATTAATTATTATAGTTCTATGAACTACGTTACTCCAGATTAGACAAAATATGTAAGACGTGCCACTTTCATCAAAAGTCATTGTCAGAAGTGGGATTCGAACCCACGCCCACAGAAGTGGACTGCGACCTGAACGCAGCGCCTTAGACCGCTCGGCCATCCTGACTATGCATCAAATAGCAAAATTATAGAAAGCTTTTGTTTATATGTGTGTAGAACAATGTGATATTATTTTATGAAATAAATAACACCCAACCGTCACATACACCGATACATCCCCGACCCCACAGTAAGAAACGAGTCTTGTGTTGTGGGTATCAGGGACTACGAGAGACTTTCGGTCTCACAACACCCAGACCCCGTACACAAATATCTGTCTGTCACAAAAGCATTTGTTCCGGTGTGGGCATCGAACCCACGGCCTCTCATTTCACAGCCGGCTACTCGCCAACTGCGCCACGGAATCTGTCAATATATAAATATGAAATACTAGCTATTGACCGCGGTAGACGGCCCGTGTGGGTGTTAATTTTGGGAGCTAGCTTGTTAGCTTTTACTAGTTATATCACTTCATATCCTTATCGCCGTAATACAGCTATTGTGAATTATAATTGCTCATAACTTTTGATTAAATGAACCGATTTTAATAAAATAAACACTAAATGTTACCTCTATTCTGTAATATTTGATTCGATATTTTAACGTAACATAACGTAAAGTGACAGTTTACTGTCGCGTTTCGTATGGTAAGTGAGATATCCGGAGGCCCTGATTCCCCCTTGCCTTCCCTCATCCCTATTCCTGTCCTTTAAGGCCGATGGCGCATATATGATACTTTCGGTTTTGTGGATGTTCATGGGCGGTGGAGATCACTTAACATCAGGTGACCCACAGGCTCGTTTGTCGGACTATGCAATAAAAAAACATAATTAAAATTATACAAATATATTTAATGTATAAACGCGCCACAAGAACCGTACACTGTGTTTGGGTCTACGTTTACTCTAGGTGAGTGTATATGTATGTATGCTATAAATCCTGTCACAGATATTACGAATAGAAATGTGGTATGGCTACAAATCATAAATTCATATGGTATTGTTATCAATAGATCGCTCTAAATCAAATGCAGTTTGATAGAAACTGTATTGAATTGCTCAATGCATATTATATGAGATAAATTTGATTTGATATATTGTTTATTTAGTAACATATTATATAATACAGCTATAATTACGCGGTCCAAAAACACTTGCTCGAGGTATTAGGGGATGAGGGCGAATGGTTTCACTATGGAGGATGCTCTAGACCAGAGGTCCCCAATTTTTTTTGTCTCCTCGACCCTTGCCATGTTTTTCGGTTTTGGGTAAACCCCCACTACTAACTAAGCTAATATTGCATTTTTGAAAATACATCTACTTTGTGTGCATGCACTCAAATGAGTTTGACTGATTTCTAACTGTGGTGAGATGTAGAAGAAACCTAAATTAAAACATACCAAAATAAAATTTAGTACATATGTATCACATAAAATCAATGTGTAAAAATAAACGCTTTCCTCCCACTAGGAGGGATGAACCTGATGTTTTGATAATAACATTTAAATATTTGGCATTAATATAGTTTAGGTAGGTGTGGACCCCCGTTTACTTTCCATTGCCCCTAGTTATTTTTTTCATTCATATTGACCCCTCATAGGTCGTAGTCGACCCCTGGGGGTTGATATAGACCGCTTTGGGTACCATTGTTCTAGACCGAGTGAAGTGGCGGGGTCTGTGTGGGAAGTAGACCTTGGTATTTGACCAAGATGATATAATCTACTTAATGGACTTCACTTGAAAGTTACTGTGCAAAATATTAGGATATTTCCTATTATTAGAAATAGGTATAACGGAGGTATTTAGGAGACTAGTTGGGGGTAGTTAATAATGACAACCAAAGTGGGAGTAGTAAATGTTTAATATAAAACAGAGTGCCTTCCGCGCTCCGGTGTTCAGTTCAGAAGATTAGTGGTGTAGCAGTGAGTTGGTAGTGAGAACATTCGTAGTTCGTTCGCGGGGCAGTAAGTAATTGTATACGGTTCAATGGCGTTGTTCAGTTTAAAAAGGTAATGCTGGTAGGTTAATTTTAAAGAGAAGCCTTAAGTGAATTCTGACATGCGTGTGTGTTAATATTAATCACTGAGATGTGTAACAGTGTCGTGTAAATCAATCAATAAATTATAAACATTGTATTTGTGCCTTTTAAATATCCATCTTGCATAGTTTTGTTGATGTTTCTAACATTAATAATAGTAATTATATTTAATATTAATAATGAATCTCTGAAGTTATACCTATGTTATTTTTAAATCAAACATGGCTGTGAAAAGTCATACTTTAAAAGGCCAGCCCACAATCTCTCCCATTTAATGGAGTCCCGCCTCCAAATTGGTTCGTTACGTAGGTTGTTGGGAAATTCAAAAATAATTTGAAAAATAATTTATTTTCGACTCAACCCTCTTTCAGACAGAAATGTGACAAGTTTTCTAAATTCCATGAAATATAGTGTCATATACAGAAATATTATTGAACAGAATGAGTTTATTACTAAGATGTTATAAAATAGGAACCACGTTCGTCTTCTTCTTTGTTCAGGCTTCACAAAAACATTAGCAGATGGATTTAAATAAACCTATTTATTTTATTTTTAAGGGACTAAAGTTGCACTTAAAAATAATTAATTAATTAATGTCAATAAGGTGAATAGAACCGACGATATAAAAGTAAACCTTATTACAAATTCTAAGGCATGGGCAAAGCTTGCATGAACAATTGTTAAAATTTATCTCAATTCGGGTATTAATATCGTTTTGTAGATTTATGAAGATTGTAGGTTCAGTTAAATAATCAATTCGACAGCCTCCGTGGCGCAGCGGGCAAGAAGCCGTGGGTTCAATTCCCGCACCGAGACAAATGTTTGAGCAACAAACAGATATTTGTTTCGGGTCATTATTTATATCGGATATTTCTTGATAACGACGATATAGGTTACACCTAGTGTGGGGTCAGAACTATGTGTGTGCTTCTTAGGTTTAATTATTAATGTTTATTTAATGGCGGTGCAAACTTGCAATCATTATTAACAATAATACAGACTCCGTGGCGCAGTTGGCGAGTAGCCGGCTGTGAAACGAGAGGCCCTTTTTTTTTTTTTGTTGTCGCGGGTAAAGCCTTTTATTACTACCGCCCGCTTCGGGGGGAAGCGGAATAAGAATAAAACGGTTATGCTGGACCTGCCGGTCTTACGACCCAGCATCCCCCTCGCCCGGATGATGGCTATCCGGGCAGCCGCTGGGCAGAGTCCCTACCCCCTATGTACACCCCACCCGACACTACCAGCTAAAACCCCGCGGTGGCCTTCATCGGCGCTTACGGAGCGATCCCGGGGTATTCTAAGGAGTGCTAGAATTGCTGCCGGAACCGCCCCTGCGCGGTGCTGCGTAGCAGCCCATCTCCATGGGAGGGCTTAGGAGCCCCCGCGCACCGAACAACGACAGCGAACGAGGCCTTACCACACGCGCTGTCGTCCATCTCGGGGTCGCACGATGCTCCGAAACTGGGAGTGCATCGATTCGGGCTGACAGCCCCCCGCTGCGAGCCCGCGACTCCCGATGGCCCCAATTAGTCGCCTCGTACGACAGGCAGGGGTTACCGTGGTGGAATTCAAACGCCCCCGTTCCACAGGGCGGGAGACGCCGGTCAGTCGTCCACCCGGCGCCTCCAACGTCTTCTCTGGCGGCGGGAGGGATCATTTCGTTCCCGATCCCTCTCGGCACTCTCCTTCTGCGAGATGACGCTCTCGCAGAAGTGGGCCACCGCAAGCCAGGACCTCCGGCTGTCGACCATGGACGACACCACGGCCGGCAGCGAGAGGTCTCCTCCGACGACTGCTCTGAGAGCGCTGCGCTCTTCGTCCCAGGCTGGGCACTCCTCCAACGTGTGGTGGGCCGTGTCCTCGCGGCAGTTGCCACAATGGTGGCACACGGCAGGCACCTCCTTTCCGATCCGACACAGGAACGAACCGAAACACCCGTGGTCCGTCAGTACCTGCGTCAGACGGAAAGTTGGCGCACCGTGGCGCCTGTCTAGCCATCTCTTTAGGACAGGACGCACTGCCGCGACGGTCCTCAAACCCGCACTTGGGCTTTCCAGCCTGGTATGCCACTCCTCCACAGCGGTTCTGCGAAACCGGGCCGCAATCTCCCTTGGGGCTAGTCTCTCCTGACGGCGACTGGACGCCTCCTCCCGCCAAAAGAACGCTGACGAGAGAAGTTTTGCGTCCAACTCCCAAGGGAGTGTGCCGGCCAATACGCAGGCCGCCTCGTGGGAAACCGTGCGGTGGCCCCTTACTATTCGCTGCGCCACCAAGCGCTGCGGTTTACGCAGCAGGGCGACGCAGCGGGCTTTCAGGGACACAGCCCATACGGGACATCCGTACAGGGCCAT
Source organism: Laothoe populi (assembly GCA_905220505.1). NCBI lineage: Eukaryota > Metazoa > Arthropoda > Insecta > Lepidoptera > Sphingidae > Laothoe > Laothoe populi. The sequence goes on along the minus strand of HG992161.1, from coordinate 4,076,578 downwards.
TGACCCACTAGGTCCCTCCAGGTTCGGCAGCAGGCGTCCGAGCGCGCCCGCCGCCCGGACCAATTTCGGCGACAACTCCTCGAAATGGGCTCGGAAATCCCACCGGCTGTCCAGAATCAATCCCAAGTATTTCATTTTACAGCCGATGGGAATCCGCACCCCCTCCACATCGATATGGGGCCCTAAAGGTGGCCGGATCCGAGGCCCGTGAAAGCAAAGGGCCTCGGTTTTGGTCAGGGCCACGGGAAATTCCTCGGGCGAAACCTCCGAAATAACCCTTGCCGAACTCAACGACGATGGCGTCGATGGACGTGACGCCATCGGTGGGGGAGTGACATCTTCAGTGGAAACGAGAGGCCCTGGGTTCGATTCCTACACCGGGACAAATGTTTGTCTGACAGACATATATTTGTGTCTATAATTCTTTTCATGTCCAACTTGCAAATGGACGTAAAAATATAAATCAATATAGTATATATTGACAAGGAAACGACTACGTTAGTGACAAATACTGCCTAAGTACGGCACTAGGCCGATCGATTTCCATTAAATTATTTGCCTCCGTATTTAAAGTCCAGATCAGAAAAGTCAACATAAATCCCAACGCCGAACCGAGGGCCATTAAGGTCGTCCACCTAATAGCCGAAACGGATTAAATTTCGTCCGACACCGGCATCGAAAAACTTGTCCGAGGGCGGGCCGGTGGTGGAAGAATTAATTGGGATGGACCCTTGTACGGACGAAATTCGGATCCACCGTTGTGCGCTTAATTTCATCGTACATTTTCTTGAAAAGCCAGAATGGTTTACGGAAAATACATCAGAGGTAGAGGTTGGGATGTATTCAGAATTTTAAGTTGGTGTTACTAATTATTACCTTGGTGTTAATTCAGATTTGCTTCTTATATTTTTGTATCGATTAAACCATCAAGATAATTAAAAAGAACGAGACATATAGTTCAAAAAAGTATTTGCCTATTTTTATATATGGAGTTAGTATATAACATATCTCACGAATTATTATATCTGTAGTAAATTTAAAAGTAGAAAAACCGAGCGATATGCGAGCTATTATATTTTCAAAAGTCCCGCCGTATTCATAAAGTCATTCAAAAGATAAACCAAACCCCAACACAATACTGCAACCAAATAGTGTTCCATGAAGATGGTAGAATTGCAATCACTATTTGTCATAAAAATATAAAGAGCCATTCACACAGCGAGGTCTCGGCAAACAATGGTCCTCGTTCACATGCGTCGCGGTTGTCGAATTTACATGCACAGTTGTCGGCGAGGCAAAAGAGCCCCGTTTTGGCACGTCCGTGCCACCATTTGAGCGTTCTGACCAAGTCCAGTGTGAATGCTTCTTTGTTTTTCTTTGTAAATGGATAAAGAAACATTTGTGGGTATAACATTTAAATGGAAAAGGTGGATGGAATTGAATGTGTCATTTTCAGTGCTTTAAAGCGCATTTAAAGTTGCCAAGTGTATTGGAAATAAATTGACTGTCTACGTAGTTGAATGTTTCAATAACTTGAAAGTAAACACTTGTGATAATAAAAGATATTTATTTGTTACAAATAAATATTTACACGGAATGACCATGATTTTTTTTCTGGCTCGGCCACACTGCACCTGATGGTAAGCGCAGTGCCCTCCAGTTAGAGTATCAAGTAGCGAGCGATTATGCAGACCTGCTGTTTAGCTTCTTCACACTACGGCTAAAGGACCCAGAATCGTATCAAAAAAAAAATACATTCATATACCTACATACAAAAACCTAAGCATACCAAAACGATTTTTTATAGTTTATTTTTTTTATTTATTTAAAAGTTAAGTGTTATTATTAAAGAGTATTTAATTGCTAGAGATTACATTATCTATTTCACTTAACGGTACAATATGATATTCCGAAGGTTTATGTAATGAGCCTGCTATAGGCATGATGAGAAATTCCGGAACGACACAGTGATGTCTGAAGGGGAACCCTTATCCCTTGTAGTGGATTAACTAAATGTTTCCCTTGTTTTACAAAATCCTGCTATACACGCAGATTTAGAACATAAATGTACTGAAATAACGTAATTTTTGGTGCCAAACAAAAACAGACCAATCACGTATACAGGGTGAATTTTTCAGGTGGGCCTCTATGGCCAAATCCGAAACTATGAGAGATAGCGAAAAGTACTTAAAGGAGTCTCGAGCCCGATTTTGATGAAAACTAAAACTGCATCATTATAATTTTTAAAAATCAATATTTCTAGCCAGGAATCGAAATCGTTGATTTTGAAAAAAAAAACACACTCACACACTGTATTATTACACCATTCGATAGTGTACTAAAAAGGAAAGAATTCTGGGAAGTAATGACAAACGGCTAACTTTAGAAAAGAGCAAATTTTTAACAAAATACTTTTTTTATAATGGTTTCTTATGCTAACGCGAATATTGACTTGACTTATTTCTTAAACTGGCCGTGTCGAGGCAACGACAATTTGCCACTGTCAAAGTGTAGAAAGCAAACGTACGGTTACGCGAATATTACAATATAGAAATAAAACGGCAATAGATGGCAATTCCTAGCTCACTTCCAACATCAGAAATTACATACATACATACATATACACTCACGCCTATAATCCCCGAAGGGGTAGGCAGAGGTGTAACTAGTACACCCACTTTTTGCCGAATTTCGGTCCCATAATGTGATAGGGGGCGAGCCTATCGTCATACCGGGCACAGGTTCCAGACTCCGGGCTAATACTGAGAATTTCTAGATAGAAAAACCCAATATCACTTTACCCGACCCGGGGATCGAACCCGAGACCTCAGCACAGCGGTTGTAACGCCTGCGCAATTACAACTGCACCACCAAGGCAGTCAGAAATCAGAAATTATTTTTATAGTAGAACATTTCTAAAACATCCTCATGGGCAGCAGGAGTCTATGAAACGAGACGCTGCTGCTTCGATCCCTTCACCGAGACAAACATTTGTGTGATGCACAAATATTTATTTCGGATCTAGGTGTTGTGGGATCGTAGTCCCACGTAGTTCTCGATAATCACGATACAGGTTTGTCCTGGTGTGGTGTCAAGACTGTGTATGTATTTTTATTGTTAAATAGGCAAGTTGATCTGCAGATGATGAGTTACCTCCATCGCCATCGCTTAACCATTCAGAATAGAAGAAGAATCGTGGGTCCGTTGCCAATATTAAAGGAAAGAAATAGAGAGGATGAAAGACGACGAATTAAAATTTTACAGGATACATGAGATTTGTTTGAAGAATCCCATATCTTCACAATGCTCATTTGGTTTTCTTTGGGGGTTGAAGTCTTTATAATTATTATAGTATGAACCTATATAATCTCAATGTTATGAAATACTGAACGTTCGAAAAAAATTGCAGACGTAAGGATAAAGGTCGTCACACTAATGTGGAATTGAGAAGGGCATAGTATGCTTCCTATGCATCCAGACAATAGGGCAAAAATCGTTACGAAATTAATTCCGGCGAATGGTCATAGGAAACGCAGAGGACTAAAAAAGAGATGGAGAGATGAGCTGGATGCGCTCGAGAGACAATAGCAAGATCGTTTTTTTTATCCTGGCAAAGTACCAAATACCAAACATCCCCCACTCTATACCCCGACAAAAAATCGGATGTACACTGGCTGATCCCAGAACGCGACACACTTACGTGTGCCACTATGGTGGGTTTTACATCCTGTGTACGGTGGTCGCTATCCGGGCGGATATGAATCCTACCACCAGCAAAATCTGCGGGAGACCGAATGAAGTGAAAGAATAAAACTTAGGATTTTTCCAGCAGTGACTCAGGAAGAAGGCGAGCTAAAAAACTATTTTGAATGAAATCACTTATTTATTCCAGTGGGCCATCTTTTTGATCATTTACCAGGCTTCACTAAAAAAGATTCTGTATTTCGTTAAAAATTCCCTTGTCTCCTAACACAGTTATGTCTAGAACTCTATTTAGATGCGTAGACACGAATAGAAAATCTAGGGTTATTCTGAGTTTTCTTGAAAGTGACTATAATGAATATAAAGAAGTCTGCATGTAGGCCTTGAGTTTTTATCCTTTAGTCGTTTTAGCCTTAAATAGAAGTAGGTGTTTGGGTCCTGTCATTAATTCCATAAGACAACATTCTGGTATTCAACATTTAAAACCATATGGTATCGCCCCATAAATCTAGTGGTTATATTTAATTTGTAGGACCGGATAGGTCCTAGATTTGATCCCTAGATCAGAGAGGAACATTTGTGTGTTATTCAGTTGGTTTTTAGAGTTGAAACACATATGCCTTTTTTTTTTTTTGTTGTCGCGGGGAAAGAGTTTTATTACTGCCGCCTGCTCCGGAGGGAAGCGGATTAAGAATAAAACGGGTATGCTGGACTAGCCGGTCTTACGACTCAGCATCCCCCTCGCACGGATGATGGCTATCCGTGCTGCCGCTGGGCCGAGTCCCTAACCCCTATGTACACCCCACCCGACACTACCAGCTAAAACCCCGCGGTGGCCTTCTTCGGCGCTTGCGGAGCGATCCCGGGGTATTCTAAGGAGTGCTAGAATTGCAGCCGGAATCGCCCCTGCGCGGTGCCCTGTACGGGCCCATCTCCGTGGGAGGCTAAGGAGCCCCCGCGCACCGAGCAACGACAGCGAACGAGGCCTTACCACCCGCGCTGCCGTCTATCTCGAGGTCGCACGATGCCCCGAATTAGGGAGTGCATCGATACGGGCTGACAGCCCTCCGCTGCGCGCCCGCGACCCCCGATGGCCCCAATTAGTCGCCTCGTACGACAGGCAGGGGTTACCGTGGTGAAATTCTCAACACGCCCCCATTCCACAGGGCGGGAGACGCCGGTCAGTCGTCCACCCGGCGCCTCCTACGTCTTCTCTGGCGGCGGGAGGGATCATATCGTTCCCGATCCCTCTCAGCACTCTCCTTCTGCGAGATGACGTTCTCGCAGAACTGGGCCACCGCACGCCAGGACCTCCGGCGACCATGGACGACACGGCTGGCAGCGAGAGGTCTCCTCCGACGACTGCTCTGAGAGCGCTGCGCTCTTCGTCCCAGGCTGGGCACTCCTCCAACGTATGTTGGGCCGTGTCTTCGCGGCAGTTGCCACAGTGGTGGCACACGGCGACACCTCCTTTCCGATCCGACACAGGAACGAACCGAAACACCCATGGTCCGTTAATACCTGTGTCAGTCGGAACACATATGCCTAGCATTGGAAATAATCCGATATGCATCTGTCTCTTCTGCCTCAGACACAATTTTGACCTCATTATTTCTGACTTAGCATTTCATTTGAATTTCAAACAAAATTTTAATGAGCAAGTTCTTTGCCATTATTTTTGTATACAAAATTGGTTAGTTTGAATAAAATAAATAAATACACCCAACAGTCACACATAGTTCTGAACCCACACTAAGTTTAACCTGTATCGTGGGTATCAATAACTACGAGGGACTACGGTCCCACAACACCCAGACCCGAAACAAATATCTGTCTGTCACACAAACATTTGCTTCGTTGCGGGAATCGAACCCACGGCCTCTCGTTTCACAGCCGGCTACTCGCCCGCTGCGCCACGGAGGTTGTCAAAACACATACATACACACACATGTGTATACATACATACGCACTCACGCCCCAATCCACAATTTGCATAGCTTATTAGCATCCCATGACCTAATAGGGGCGAACATATCACCATACCACATAACTCCAGACTTCGGACTGATACTGCGTATTTCGTCAGAGATAAAAACAATATGACTTTTACCCGACCTGGAGATCGAACCCGAGACCTTAGCACATCAGCCGTAGTGCGTATGCTATCACAACTTCGCCACTAAGGCAGTCTGTTTACCGGCTAGTTCGGCATTTGGCGCCAAAAATGAACTAATGACATATACAGAAATCTATAGCAAAGACCTCATCTATATCTTGTTTTTCAATATAATAGTTTATATATTGACAGCCTCTATGGCACAGCGGGCGAGTAGCCGGTTATGAAACGAGAGGCCGTGGGTTCGATTCCCGCACCGAGACAAATATTTGTGTGACAGAGAAATTTTTGTTTCTGGTTTGGGTGTTGTGGGACCCTGGTCCCTCGTAGTTCTTGATACCTACGATACTGGTTTGACCCAGTGTGCGATCAGAACTTATCAGAACTATGTGTGTGACTGTTGCATTTATTATTTATATACGCACACTCAACTTTTATCTACTTAAACTACATCACACACGTTTGTTATCATCTAAAACAACTTCCATAATGTAACAAAAAAAAACTCACACATTCAACAACATAACAAAACAAAAACCTTTTATCTGCCATTATGTGATGTTTTTTCAACGGCCCGTCAAACAATGAGCTTGTATCACGTAACTGCTACGTGCTTGCGGTTTTTGCTTATATACGCCTTTTAAAATATTTATCACTAGGTTTCAGTAGCTCGAGGAATCCCGCTTAAAAATGAACTTTTTTCCATCCTGGCACGGCAATGTGACGACACTGCACCTGGTAAGCGCAGTGCGGTCCAATTAGAATATCGAGTAGCGAGAGACGATCTATCTCCCCGTAACTCAATACAATCATGCCGGCCTGCTTCTTCACACTACGCCATGGGCAATAAGGTGAAGAAGCGGTCGAGGTTCTATTGTCAGAGTACCTACTCAGAAGGCCGCAAACCGGGCAAACATCGTATCCCAACTCTAGACCCCCGACAAAAACCGTATTTACACTGGCTGATAACGAAACGCAACACACTTGCGTGTTTTACACGCCACTATGGCGTACAGCCCTGTGTACGGTGGTCGCTATCCGGGCGGATATGAATATTCTACCGCAAGTCTATTTTTGGCACGTTTTAATGACTACACGTGATAGTAAATACATGTAATGCTCTATTTCACAATATCTTAATAAGCACTATACACCAGATAGCTGTCTCCGCGAACTTCGCCTTAAAAATATATTTGTCCCGGCCCGCCTATCCCTTCCATAGTACTCGTGTTTTCACCGACTAATTTGAACATTAAATAAAAATAAAACCGTCTTCAAAAATCCCAGAGACAACTAAAACCCAAATAATAATTGATTACATTTACATCAATTAATTACATACAATTTAAATCAATTATTTTTGGAGTCGGTGCCGGTGTTGTTTTCTTTACTTTTAGATTCATAAAAACCAAGTAAATTTTTTTGTATTATTCTGTTTTTTCCTTGTTTTGGCTGGCACCGACTCCAAATAATTGATTTCATTTGTATGTAATTAATTGATGTAAATGTAACCAATTATTATTTGGTTTTTAGTTGTGTCTGTGTTTTTTGAAGACGGTTTTATTTTTATTTAAAAAGTAATAATTTATTTTTTGCTTTTTAGTGGTACAAATATAAAATAGGTACGTTGGATAGAGTACCATAAGAAAACACCACTGAAAAAGTCACACAAAAGCAAAATTCTCAGTTTCGTATATTCGAACAACATATTTTTTCAAGTTAATTCGGTTTAAAACATAACTACTCAACCGATTTTGATAAAAATTCTATGGGACCAATCTGAAAGTATATTCTCTGTAATAAAAGAAGAATTTTTCAAATCGGTCAATAAATGACGAAGTTCTGAGGTAACAAACATAAAAAAATACACGTCGAATTGAGAACCTCCTCCTTTTTTTTGAAGTCGGTTGAAAAAGGGGTTATTGTTACTCAACTATAATAGTTAGACATATAACCTTGTGGAATTTTTGTAGGTAATAATGAGTATTCCCAATATGTACTACAATATTTTATGTATCTGTATGGCGATTTATTGTAATTTCTATCAAAATAGTTGAGGTACATTGGATCTTGTTCATAAATTCGTGAGGTACATTGAACAAACAAAGCATTGCCACTAGTTTTTCGGTCTAGCTCCAATGGCCCCGGTAGATCGATACACATTAGATAACATATTAGACAAAATAATACAAAATTATATTTTCAAAAAACACAGATATGTGCGTGTCAAACTGATTTTTCGCAAATTAGCCGTAAATAATAAGTTATCTGGCGAATAAAATAAACCGACTTGGTGAAAGGCCTTAAATATAGTCGCGGAGAGTACGTCGTGTGACGAAGCAGGCGTAAGCCATAGTCACTATGCAATACAAATTTGTATCGAGTTCCCTCTCACGAGTGATTTAAAGTCGGAAGAGACAAGTATCAATCTATCATTAACACACAACAGTCAAGGAAACCTGGAAATATTAGCGGCTGTTAAGGAAATGAAATTTCAGTTCTCTGGCAATTTCAGGGACCATACGAAACATTCAGAAGCTTGGGATTATATGCAATAGGCAAAAGAAATAAGTAAGTTACATCTAAAGGCAAAATCTCTAAAAATGTTAGCAGTTACGTGTAATGATGATGGGTGAAACATTGATTGAAATCATCACATAGCACCAGTCCACAAAATCCAAAAGCTCATTGCTACACAAAAACTAACAGCTCTTAAATCTCTAAAATTCACTCGTTAAATTACGCACGAAAATAGAGTATTTTTTCGTTTTAATAAAAAGTTTGTTGAATTATAAACCACCACTTGTTTGAGCGGGCCGGTGACCTCGGATTATTCTAGGATTTAAGGCACATTCAACTTGTCTGGATAAAAAGTTTTGTTATGTACCTTTGTGGGGTTCTTTCGCATAACAAAAATATTATGTACTGGCTTTTGCTTCCTTGTGATTATGAATTTTTTTCTGAAGTTTTTTTATAATAACGTAAAAGAGTCTGTAATACAGTGATAATGTAGCTTTCTAGTGGTGAAAAAATATTAAGAAAGAAAGAATATATTTATTTGGCCATTGTCTTTGGACCAGATGGCAATAAGTAGAATGTACATACAGATGCAGAGAAAAAATTTAAAATAATACAAATAACGGATACATGCTATCTAATACAGAAAGAAAAACTTATAGACTATACATGAAAAGGGTCTCCCGGCATATTAAACCCCAGCCATCCGTGTCCGAAGCATGACCAAAAAGGCCACAGGCTCAGCGTCCGCCAGGTGGGAGTGTCCACTTGACACTGATTTTGGTGTTTCTTACTACTAACAGCTACGGAACCCCACAATAAGCAAGGACCGATATGTATTCTAATGAATATATATATTCTATAGGTTATATATATATATATTAGAAACTAATCAGCATTTTTTGAAATTACAAATAAACTTACTAACATTACCCCTGGTAATATAAATGTAGAGTTGAGATTTTGATTTGGCTATGATAATGGTTTTTTATGTTTACGCGAATATTTATTCTTTATTTATTCCCTCGAGTCTAGAAGGATATAAAAAAAGTAGGGAGTACAATACAAGCTTTTATTTCCATAGCATTAAAGTTAATTATTACTTTTTAAATAAAAATAAAACCGCCTTCAAAAACATTGTGTCTGGCACAACTAAAAATAATAAGTTACATTTACATCAATTAATTACATACAATTTAAATCAATTATTTTTGGAGTCGTAATAAACAACGATGTTTGGCCGTGTTGCAGCCTTCTGTATACTTTGACACTATACCCTCGACCACTTCTTAAACTTCTTTCCCCATGGTGTAGTGTGAAGAAGAAGTTCCTGGATAAATAGATTTTATATTCCACTTGCTTAATTCTTTTGTATGTAACGTATCATCAGCCTGCTGTTGGGTTTTTTATTTTAAGTGACCCGGTAGGTTAAATTCTACCACCCTCTTGCGCCATCCTTATTTTCCTTTAAGCAAGGCAAATCTACCACGATTCTTCTGGTATTGTGGGTTTTGAGTCTGTGTTAAGGAAGGAGTTTAGGAAGTGACAAACACATGTACAAAATAATCATTTTATATACATATAAATAAGGTTAATAAAGATGATGAAACATCGTAGCTGAAGCATAGCTATTTACTTCTATTTTGCAGTACATTTTCATACAATCTACAAACTTTGCTATGTTTGCTCCCTTCTCGTCGCTCAGAAAGTTATAATTAAAACAACAAATAAAAGCAAACTTTGATTAAATATAAAGTTAAAAATATAAACAAAGGAACTTTCTTGATAAACTTCTCAATCAAGTGCAGTTATTGAGGTTTTATTGTGTCTTGAAATTACAACGAAACTTGTTTGTACTTGCTAAGGTATATTAGCAGCGATAGCCCAGATAAGAGTGGTATGGACTGCCGAGACGTAAGTTTGCAACCAGTCCAAATGGTGTGCACCTCTAACTTTTGAACACAAAGAAGTGTATTAATTATTAGTTACTTCTGCTTTAAGAACCGTGCATACTAGAGAATTCTTCACACCTTTATAACGGTAGGCAGCGGCTTTGCCGTGCCCTGGTATTGCAGAAGTCTATGGGCGGCGGTGACTACTTACCATCAGGTGGCCCTTCTGCTCGTCTGCCTATCGAGGCACTAAAAGAAACTAGAATTTTGAAGGTAAAGGCTGACAAGCCACATTACAGTGTGATGCACCAATGGGTATTAGCCGACGAGCATCTAACAACCAGGTTCCTGTTTTCAATCTCAATGAAAAACTGGGATGTTGGTCAAGAAAGAGGGGCGGCCCTCATAGTCACCATCGGCCTACCGGCCCATCGTGTTGGTCGACGAGGTCTTCAAGCTCTTTGAGCCTATCATTCACGCTCGCCTCGTCGAGCATCTTGAAGGGGTCGGGCTGGACTTGGCACAGTGTCAGTGCAGGTTCCGGAAACGCTGATCGACAATACACGTGGGTCAAGGCACTAACGGAGAATGCAGTGGCTGGGGGTGAAGTGGCGGTGGCGGTGTCTCTAGACATCGCCAACGCGTTTAACACCCTGCCCTGGGCCTGCATACTAGAAACACTGCGGTACCACGTGGTGCCACCATATCTCCGGCGCCTGGTGCACTCGTATCTCTCAGATAGGTACATAGTGTATCCATACGGTAGGCATGGCCTTTGCTATGCCCTGGCATTGCAGAAGTCTATCGGGGGCGATGTCTACTTGCCATCAGGTTGCCCGTCTGTTCTTCTGTCTAAGGAGTTAAAAAAACGGCTAGCACCGAAGAGCGATGGCCTGTGGTGTTCTACAAGCCTCTGTCTTGGGCCATCTTCTGTGGAACATCGGCTACGATTGGGTGCCCCGTGGTACACGTGCACCAAGGCATAGCCTTCCTTAGTTATGCCTGTGTATTAGACAGCGTTTAATACAGGTCTGACAACAAAAACAAACAGAAAATGAAAGCAAAGCAATGTACAATCTCAAAGAATTCCATTCCCTAATTCCTCGCATTCCGGGTGTCGTCGACATTTTTTCGTTTGCGTCACCTTTAAAAATTCTTTTGTCAACCCGCAAAGGCATACGGAATAATTAAAATTTAAACAGGAAAAATTGTGACGAGAAACCGCGGGCCGCCCTCCGGCATCGTGATATTTTAATTCTAGCTCTAAATTGCCGGGCCGTTTCGACCTAATTGCCCGGTGTAATTTCGCGGCTTTATAAGGGTTAATTTAATTTCTCCGACAATACACGCGGTGTCGGCGGTATGATTGCTCTGAAAAATTTATATTACACTTTGTTATGTGAATTAAAAATGTTTACCACTCCATTGTGTGGTCAAGTGTGGTGGAGTAGGAATATAAGTCCGATATTATAACAACTTTTTACACTATATCATTTGTTTATCATTTGAAGTGTGGCATATGTGATCAGCTCGTCACTTATCATTATAGGACGGAAATAAACAAGTTTAAACTAGTTACATTTCTGTCTACCTGATTGGAATTACATATTATTAATATAAAAAAAAAAAAACCAACAGTCACACAAGTCTTAACCTCACACCTGATCAAACCCGTGTCGGTGGATATCAAGAACTACGAGGTACTACGGTACCACAACACCCAGACCCTGTCATGACAAAATATCTGTCTGTCACAAAAACATTTGTCTTGGTGCGGGAATTGAATCTGCGGCCTCGCGTTTCACAGTCCGCTACTCGCCCGCTGGGACAGGGAAGCTGTCTATACATATATTACCACAGTATATGAGATAATTCTCATATACTGTAGTGTACTGATATAATTATCACCTATAGTCTGATTAGTTCTGCCACCAAGCCGTTAAAAATCATGTTCCAAATATATAGGACATGGAAATAAGTGCCAAATACTTGGGTATTAATGTGACTTACCAATTATGCAAGAACAACACTTATGGTCTTTGCTACGCGTCTATTTCTGTTTACGATTGGTCAATTCTCCATTGGAGCCAAAAGGAACCAATGACGTATGACGAGCGCCAGGGCTGTGCTACTCAGGACTTCGAAATTCAAAATTCTGGGTGATGTTTAGAATATTCATGGCCTGGCCCTTGCAAATAGATCTTTTTGCTATAGTCATCAAAGTGAATAAAAACATTTATAAAAGAAAACCCAACAGTCAACAGAAAAATTGAATCATATATCATTGATAAAATATTTTTCTTTGTCAAACTTGGACGTGTATTTTGTGTTTATCAGTACAAAAGAAATAATCAGATGGCCGGGCAGTATTCATCAATCAAACGAAATGAATGTTGGATTCGTTTAATGACTTTTTGGACAATATTTTACAGAGTTGTTGATGTTGGAGAAATTTGGTTTTGATCAGACAATATGTTTAGTAGGGTTTTTTTATATAAATCAATATAGTACATATTAACGAATTACTGCCGAACTACGAACGACTTTCCGTCTCACAACACCCAGACTCGAAACAAATATCTGTCTGTGACACAAACATTTGTCTCGGTGCGGGAATCGAACCCACAGCATCTCATTTCACAACCGGCCACGCTTTATAAATTAAATTAATTAAGAAAAAAAAATTACCAACTAGCTAATTCAGAAGTCTATAATAAAAGTGCGTCGGTAGTGCAGTTGTAAGTGCGCATGCGTTACGACAGCTGAACTGAGGTTCGACCCCGGGTCTGATAAAGTGATACTGAGAGAAACCCAATATCAGCCCGGAATCTGGAATTGTGCCCGGTATGGCGATAGTCTCGCACCCTATCACATTATGTGATCGTCATAAATTCTGCAAAAAGTGGATGTACTGGTTACACCTCTGCCTACCCCTTCAGGGATTACAGCCGTGTGTATATGAATATAATATTACTTCTAACAAAATTATCATCTTAATTTATACTAGGGTTTATATAAGGTGTTCGTAATACTTTAAAAGTAACATTTTTAAACTGCCAAGTGTCAGATGTTTAATTCCACTCGGCTCCTAATTGGGCACAGCTGAGGCCCCAACAAACCTACTTGTCTAATCTTTTAATAGGATTCATATAAAATTGAAGCGTAAAGTTTTTCTGTGCAATTTGTTTAAGTGGTTTTCCTTGTTTCCGAAATATTTACTTGGAGTTGTTGTTTTTACTATAGAAAACGATAAATGAACATCGGTACCTGAAAGCCCATCTTGAACACCACAATACCAGAAGAAAAGTTTGCATTACTTACCTTAAAGGAAAGGAATGTGTATTGAGAGCACGAATAGAATTCGATCTAACGAAACCTCACCGTGCGAAACGCAACTTTACATTGGTCTTCTGAGAAACCTTGGTTTACCAAGATCCTCCTCAAGCGAGCCAACTTTCAATACAAAATTATCTGAAGCGTGGATCTACCGATTTAAAAATGCTGTACCTAATTTCATCTGTCACGATTACCGGCAACTTAAATATCATCATGGACTTTCGTGGAAAGATTGTGGCGGTTTTGGTTGGACCAACGTGTTGGATTGCGACCTCTTTCTCTTTTGCCCTCCACTTTGCTGGTGACGATGAGTTTTTCCAGATTTTTATTAGTTTTCCTGGCAATGTGGCCGAAGAACTCAAGGACTCTACGTAGACAGGTTGTGGAAAGTCTTGTAGAGATGTTGAGTACCTTGAGTATCGACACGTTAGTCCGGTGTGCTGTCCAGGGTATTCCAAGCACTTTTCGCCAGCACCCCATTTCAAAAGCGTCAATTGTTTTGCGGTTCACCACCTTCAAGGTCCACGTTTAAAGTTCGTTTTACAAGAAGATGGAGAACACGAGGGTGCGAACGAGCTACTCGAGTTGACGGAGGTCACGCCCTCAGCAATGTGGAAAGCGATGCAATGTGGAGGAGGTACCTATTTTGGATTTCTTGTTTGGAACTGAGAATATTTCTTCTAATATAAATACGAAAGTTCATGTGCATGTTACTTCACATGAACGTTGAATAACATTCGGAACAGAGATTGCTTATTGGAGACAGCCTCCGTGGCGTAGTAGCCGAGAAGCCGACTGTGAACCGAAATGCCGTGGGTTCGATTCCCACACCGGAACAAATGTATGTGTGACAGACATATATTTGTGTCGGGTCTAGGTTTTGTGAGACGGAAAGTCCCTCGTAGTCCCTGATACCTATGACACAAGACTCGTATCTTAGTGTGGGGTCGGGGCTATGTGTGTGACTGTTGGGTGTTATTTATTGAATTAACTTGTAAGCTACTCGTTATCTCGTTTTCGGGTTTTGTTTTCGCCCGGGAACTATGGACGGAAATATCGGATGTAATTGTGGAGAAGACCCTACGGTATCAATCAACATAATCACGTTTGCAAAGATAATTATACTAGCTGTTGTTAATGTCTGCTCTACCAACATACCTTTTTAGGATAAATCTTTTATGGCTGGTACTTGTTTCTTAACATTTAAAGTGAACCTGGATAGAAATTTGTTCAACCGTCAAAAACAGCAGAGACTTATATCATATTTATAACTATATCAAGTATGGAATGTAAGTTCTCGTTTCCAGTACAATGTGTTTTGAATATTTTATATTCATATGAAACAAAGCGTCCTTTTATGTTTTATTATCAACATAAGTATCATAGTTTTGCACACGCCTATGTATGTTTTCATATAGGTGGTCACTTTATGAATTAATTTTTCGCATGCTTATAGCTTTATTATATTTAATATAAGTTAGTATTGTGGATAGTGTTCTTTCATGCATATCTCATTTTATTGACGAGGTGGGAGCCGTCTGATGATAGGCGGATGCCGCTACTCATTTAGTACTAGAAAACTAGTAGAAAATGCAAACATGCGTAGAAAATGCCAAGGCACAGCCAACGGCTGCCTACCATTTGTGGAGGAATACTCTTTTTAAGCCTTCTTTTAAGACGTAGTTTATAAACCATATAATTTATATATGTTTTAATATTTTGAAATGATAATATAGGATCTAAACTAAATAAAACATTAACAAAATTAGTATATTACGTATGTACCCTTACTCTTTCAATAGAACATGGGCGAAGCTCTGGTGGGGGTTGGGGGTTGAAGCTTACAAATTCGCTTCCAATCTAGTAGACATTATACCACCGGTAATTAATTTTCCTTCTAATTCTAAATTTCTTATTATTTGTTCTCCTTCTAATTCACTGTCACTAGAATTTTCTAAATTCATTTTTAATTTAATTTACCGTTTTTCAATAAATGATTAAAAATTTAACATTCGTTTCGTGTTTCAAATTGTCATCGACACTTGGATAAACAAATCATTGCTAGGTTATCGGGACGAAAAGTGAGTTAGGCGCATGGGCGCTAGTGGAATCTAACCGGGAGAGAACGAGGCACTTTTCTCCCGCATACAGGGGACGAATAGCGAACTTTACATCCCGCAGTGAGAAAAATACCTTTAATTCTTGAACCGTGACCATGAAGGCTGTAAAGTCTTCGAAACGTCGGGTTAAAAAGTAAAATAAGCCGCGATATAATCCGTAAAATTCGTTTTTAGTTCAATAAATACATTTTTAATTTTGACAAGCAATTCCATAAAACTCTCATAGTATAAGGGATAAAGTAAATTATTCAGCAACAGGTGCCCTCCTATTTATTAGCAACAACTCACGACTTCTGTTTGTTGCTTCCTACCCGTTTTAATTGGGATAAAATCGAATTTATATTCTTTCCTCGAGCATTTTGTGTATGTACGAATTTGTTCGAGATGATGATTTTCCTTGTAAGTTACATTTTGGAACGAAGTTCCTTACGGCAGGCTTGGAGGGGATAGGGATTTTGCTGCGCGACCGAACTGAAAAAAATGTGATAGTAAAACCGTAAGAAAAAATCCGTGGAAAAAGTGCGTGGAATAAAACCGTTAAATGAGACGAGTATAGTAATGTGAGTATGTAACTTTCAAACTTGTGTAGATTCTACATTAGCCGAAGGAACTTCGTTCCTACCTGGTGTCCCACGACACCACATCATTATTTTTTATCAAATTATACGTTGTTTTTCATTCATTGTTATTATTCAAGATTTTTTTACGTTTAACTTTCAATTATCTGGATATTTTGCCAAATTATATAAGAATAACGATTTTTTGGAAGTGTGTGGGTATACGGTCAAGTATGGGGGGTAGAAGTAAGGAGAACCGTCTCTGTGTATGAAAAAGTGTCCGTCAAAATGTGTTAAATTAGGGGGCGCTACAGTAGCAGCAAAGTTAATTTCAAAGAAAGCGTCGTGGTGGAGTGGCCTATCAGGCTGGAGAGCCCGAGTGCCGGCTTGAGGACCGTCACGGCAGTGCGTCCTGTCCTAAAGAGATGGCTAGACAGGCGCCACGGTCCGCCAACGTTCCGGCTGACGCAGGTACTGACGGACCACAGGTGTTTCGGTTCGTTCCTGTGTCGGATCGCAAAGGAGGTGTTCACCGTGTGCCATATTGAGGTGCCGCGAGGATACTGCCCAACACACGTTGGAGGAGTGCCTAGGACGAAGGGCGCAGCTCTCAGAACAGTCGTCAAGAAGACTTTTAATATTGTAAAAGTATATTAATAATTAATATTTACAAGTTAGCGACCAGTCTAGTGTTTAATAAAGAAATTGAAAGCTAAAATTAGTTCTTGAATAATTCAATACCGCAATAGCTCCCGGGATGAAATAAAAATTAAGACTTTAGGAAAGTTGTTTATCTTAAAATAGGAATTGTAATAGAATTGTCTGACTTGGGATTAACTGAGCAATTTTTGGCAAATGGCTTTTTGTTTTAACGTTCTGAAAAGTGATAATATAAGTCGACGTTAATTATTTTTTTAAATTTTAAGATTTGGTATTACACTGACAAGATAATTCTCTAAGGTGTAACGAAATTTGGAAAACAATGCAGACTTTCGTAAATAAATATGATCGGTCATTTTTAAACGAACAAACAAAAAATATTAACATTCTATTGAGATCCTGTTTATTTTTTCACTTGGTTAAATCCTATCCTTCGATCCTTGATACTCTAACTGGACTCTATCAGGTGCACTGTGGTCACTTTGACGTGCCAGGATAAAAAAAGCAAGCACAAGCGCTATAGTCTATTGTATCATTATCTTAAAGAAAGTGAACGTTATTCGGCAAATATGTTTTTGAGTTTCAAAATTCGAAGTTCTAAATTCCACATTCGAAATTCAAAAATGATCTCGTCCCAATCTACACTTTTAAATTCATCTGAAATTGTCTTAAAGAATAGTAGCTTACCATCAGGTGACCCGATTGACCGATGCAGAGCAACTGTCAAAATAAGTTAACATGAAGCAAAATGCTTTGGTAGCAGAATAAATGGTCGTGTTATTAATATAATTGAATTAACGACCAAACTTTCTCGTAAGTTATTCATTACTTTTAATGAGAACGAACAAAGTGGAGCGAATAAATTAACTCAAATCAACTGAATTTCGGTTAATTTAGTAACTAAGGCCTTTATAGTTTCACAAAGGCGACGGTTGTAGGACCATAAAAGTTTTTCATGAAACAAACTAAAGATTTATAAACAAGTGTGCGTGATTCGGGCCATAACGTTGTGTGCTCGCGACTTGAAACATAGATATAAATATCAGTTGTGTGCTTGTAAGGTGTGGTTCTGTAGAGCAGAGGTTAGAAATATTTAGGCAAGGAGCTGTTAGATATAAGTGAGATTTAGTTTTCCGAAGTTTGGATTTAAGAAGAAATTTTTTGCTGACTTAAATAAAATAGAATATGCCTTTATTGCCGTTTAACATACACAATAGGGGGTGAGTTACGTATCAAATAGCGGAACCTCACTCCCCTCCGACACCAATACACTTGAAACAGCACTGACCCCTGTAATAGATGTAAGCCTTATAGTGAATCATTTAAATAAAGATAAAAAAAACATACACAATCTTATAATACTGTGTTTCATTTACTATATCTAAGTTATTATATCTATAGATAGAAAGTTTGCATCGGTAAGCGGTTATTCGTCTCCTACAGCTTGTCTTTTGACAAAGGCCTCCTCTAAATACTTCCATTTTGTCCTATCCGTAGCTATTCGTGTCCACACGGGACCAGCTATATTCTTGATGAAAATTACCAAGACTTAAATAAAATAACGAGGTTAAAACCTAGGTTAACTGTTTTATGTATGTTAAATATTTCCGCTACAGAAACGTTATTGATTCTTTTTGGGTTGACAGGAGTAATATCGGAGGTAACTATAATGACTGTATTAATACAGATTATGAAGGCATTACTCCTAAAAGGAAGTATCCAAAACCACTGTAAGCTTAATATTATAAAGTTAAATACATTGTTCATTTGAACGCGCTTAACTCTAGTAAGATTTAATAGAATACTAGAACTACTTATAATTATTTTTCATGTTATAGTCTTTTCATTAATGAAGGTACATAAGCTATCGAATTAATGTTACGACCTGTGGAAACAGGGCAAATATACACACATACTGTAAGTCAAAGCTCGAGTAGTGATAATAAATAAATACAAATACACCCAACAGTCACACATCTGACCCCACAAAACCTCCTCGCTTAGCGTGTTCTACCGTCTGTATCATGGCGAATGCTCTGAAGAATTGTTTGATCTTATCCCATCCTCTCCCTTCCATACCAGAATCACGCGTACTGGATTGCGGAGCCACAGCTTTGTGGTGTCTACTACCCCAGCCCGAGCTAAAAGGTTCGCAAACTCGTACTTTTGCCGCACCATGAAGCTGTGGAACAGTTTGCCAGCTACCGTGTTCCCTCCTTCCTATGATCCTGGGTCCTTTAGGCGTAAATAAAATAAAATAAAGCTACACAGCAGGCCGGCATGATTGTATTGAGTAGCGAGGGATAGATTATCACTCACTACTTGATACTATAACTGGACGGCACTGCACTTACCATCAGGTGCAGTGTGGTCACTTTTTCGAGCCACGATAAAAAAAACCTGTATCGTGGGTATATCTAGAACTACGAGGGACTACGGTCCCACAACATCCAGACCCGAAACAACAATCTATTTGTCACACAATCATTTGTCTCGGTCGGGAATCGAACCCACGGCCTCTCGTTTAACTGGCTAGGCTGCTCGCCCGCTGCGCCACGGAGGCTGTTTACTAACTACTAAGGATATTTACTGGTTATCAGATAATCCACTTGTGCGACTGCTATAGAGAACAAATCATCTGCGCATGTGCTAGAATATGCTATTTAAGATATTCCTTGTAGATAAAGTAATGTGGGATATAAATAAAGTTGGCAAATTACGACTTCAAACTTGCTACTTCGCTTATCTCTTCAAGAGTTCAGGAATCTAAGTATTCTTTTAAATTGAAAATAACTTTTTTTTACAAACATATTTTAAAGTTTCACATGCTAGGATATTTTCTTTTGTTTAATTTTGTGTAATATTTCACATGTAACTGAGAGTAATAAAAAATAAACTCTTTTGCGAAAACTGAACCAAAATTAATAAAATAAAATAATGCAGCAATTATTAAGTATTGATATGAGGAAAAGTCGTTGCGCGATGGGAACATATCACTATCTCCCTCACACGACGGCACAGTAATGACCACTCTGAGCAATGACGTCATGATTTATATCCTGTATCCTTTTCTGTCATTTGACAACAAATTTCTCCTTCCAGCTTTTGGTGGTTTCTAACTTGATTATCTATCAGCGCAGTTATGCAATGTTTTTAATAGTAGGGTTTAGGAAGCGTAACTTAATAAAAATAATGAAAAATACTATGTTTTTACCCTATTCTTGTGGAACTCCAAAACAAAGGGAAACAGGTCGGTAATAAATACAAGCGTACATAATGTCCACATTTGTTTTTATTTCAAGGTTTCGTCGCGGCTAGTTTCGTAATAGTTAGTTTTTTCTTTCTGTTTACATTTTTACTGTACATTTCCAGACAAAACATTTTTTAGTTACAAAATTCTATAAGAACATGCGTCAAACATGGTTGATTTTCTAAAATTCATTAGTTTATTTATTACTAGCTGTTGCCGCCCGCGTCGATTTTATCTTATACTATTTATAAAATCATTTCATCTCAATCACTCTTTGCATAATACAGATATTCGTTCAAACAGGTATAACTAAACGACTGCCTCGGTGGCGCAGTTGTAATTGCGCATGCGTTACGATTGCTGTGCTTAGGTCTCGGGTTCGATCCCCGGGTCGGGTAAAGTGATATTGGGTTTTTCTATCTAGAAATTATCAATATTAGCCCGGAGTCTGGAATCTGTGCCCGGTATAGCGATAGGCTCGCCCCCTATCACATTATGGGACCGAAATTCGGCGAAAAGTGGGTGTACTAGTTACACCTCTGCCTACCCCTTCGGGGATTACAGGCGTGAGTGTATGTACATGTGTACATAACTTTTGATTAAATGCACTGATTTAAATGAAATAAAGACTAAATGTTACCTCGACATACACTATGATTTTCACGAAACCACGAGTTCAATCCCCACACCAAGACATACCTTTATGTGATCTACAAGTACTCCTTCCTATGATCATGGTTCATTTAGGCGTAGTGTGAAAAAGCTAAACAGCAGGCCGGCATGATTGTGTAGAGTAGCGAGGGAGAGATTTTCTCTCGCTACTTAATACTCTAACTGGACGTTACTGCGCTTAACATTAGGTGCAGTGTGGTCACTTTGACGTGCCAGAATAATAACAAATAACTTGTTTCGAATCTGGGTGTTGTGGGATCGTAGTCCCTTGTAGTACTTGATACCAACGTTACATGTTGGACCGAGTGGGGGATTAGCAGCATGTGTGTGATTTTGAGTGTACTATTATTATCATGGCATAATAAAGTCAGGCGTACTCTAAGGGGTAGACAGAGGCACGACCAATTCAAAACTCTGCCAACTTTATTGGTCATAGACAGTTAATTTGTCATATTAGAACTTAAATAAAGGTAATCCAATTAAAAAAAAAATCTCAAATTTTTCAATGTGTGATCGAACCAATTTAATTGATGTCACAAACTAATAACACCACAAGACCATTGAAGCGTTTAAAACATTTTAATTTCACAACACATTTTGCGTGCAATACACACAATTTCTCGTCCGTCGTGTTTCACATATCGTGCCAGTATAAAATAAGTATTAATGGGGAGAAATGTTTTAATTAACCAACGTCACGGAATAAATAAGGTTTCCCGGGTTTAATGCCGCATAAAAATGCAATTTAAACATGTCACGGGACAGAAAGAAGTTTTAAATTTTGCAATTTCCGCCAGTGGGCACCGTAGCACTGCGTATTAGAATAACCATTTTATTAGAAATGGAAGTAAGCTACTTAGAGTCGTGTTTTGTGGAGTTTTTTTTAAGTAGAGTTAAAGAAAATATTACGGCATTTGTCCAGTCGAAGGAAGGACGGTGGATCTCCAGTTCACCAGGACATTGGTGGACATTGTTCACGAGTTACAAAGCATTCTTTTAAATTGAAAATAACTTTTTTGTACAAACATATTTAAAAGTGTCACATAATAGGATATTTTCTTGTGTTTAATTTTGTATGTATGATATGTAACCGAGAATAATTGACACCGTCCGTAGCGCAGCGGGCGAAAAGCCGACTATGATAATGACAACCAAAGTGGGAGTAGTAAATGTTTAATATATAAGTAAAAGTTTTTTTAATTCATAAAAAGGACACCGACTTCAATGAAAAACAAATTATGCGTCTCTATAACATTTGGGGGTTTCCCTCGATTTTTCTGAGATCCCATCATCAGATCCTGACTTGGTGCCAATGGGACCACCTGGGAAGTATACCCTTTTAAACAAAAAAAGAATTTTTCGAATCGGTCCAGCCGTCTTCGAGTAATCGGGTAACATACATAAAAAAAAAGATTCCGACGAATTGTTAACCTCCTCCTTTTTTTGAAGTCGGTTAAAAAGAGGCCGAGACCTCGCGTGGGTTCGATTCACGCACTGAGAAAAATGTTGGCGCGACAGACATATTTGTTGCGGATCTGGGTTATACGATCTGCTGATACCCGTGTCATAAAAATAAAATCATCACATTTTATTGAATCCGTATAATGTGTGTGACTATTACGTATTCTTTATTTATTTCATTATCTACCACAGCCACGAAAAACAATATACAGTATACGATGTCAATTATTATGTGAAATAAACTGTATTTTTTTCTTCGATTCCTACTGTCGCCATCTCTAATTATTGTACTGTAAAGTCATTACTACATATTAAATTCCCTGATAGAAACATTCAGCACATAATTTTTACCTAAGCGTCTGTTTTTAACCGACTTCTAAAAAGGAGGAGGTTAACAATTCGTCGGAATCCCCTTTTTTTATGTATGTTACCCGATTACTCGAAGACGCCTGGACTGATTCGAGAAATTCTTTTTTTGTTTCAAAGGGTATACTTCCCAGGTGGTCCCATTGGCACCAAGTCAGGATCTGATGATGGGATCTCAGAAAAATCGAGAGAAACCCTCAAATTTTATAGAGACGCATGATTTTATCAACCGGAGTCAAGGTATGACTATTGTCAGTAAATATTAAATAATTTGTTAGCAATAGACAGTTTAAATATTGTCACTGGTTTTTATAAAAATATAAACATGTATGTCTACTGAACAACGCAATGATCTTATGAGCGCTGAAGTCTGAAATACAGATTCTGAATCTAGATACAGATGCACATACTGTACATTTGACAGTATTTTATATTGCAAATAAAAAAATTAAATATGACTATGAAAAATCTTTTGACAATATTTAAAATTGATTACAGTTGGAACAAGACGGTCTTAGTAAACAGTGCAGGGTAGTATGAAAAACGAGCACCTGCTGCGACCGTAGTCACTGATACCACTTTACGATGGCCTTTGTGCAACATTGTTATTAGTTGGAGAACTGAAACACCTGCAAGACCTTAAGTGATTGTCCGGTACATTTACACCGAACAAAGGTAGAATCTGGTGTTTGCACCTGCAGGCCGGCATGATTGTACAAGTAGCGAGGTAGGTCTTTGATACTCTAACTGGACGGCATTGCTCTTACCAGCAGGTGCAGTGTGGACACTTTCCGTTCCAGGAAAAAAAATGAGTGAAGAGCAACGGCTGTATGGTGGAAAAACAGTTGTAATTTTCTTTTAAGAATACAACTAATTTTACATTTATATTTTATCGCGGGTTATTTTACTTTTAATTCCCGACGTTGTGATAACGTTACAGTCCGAACTGAAAAGTAAAATAAAACGCTATAAAATTTGTATATTTTTTTTAGTTTGTAACAGTGGTGTAAACATAATAATAAGATTCATACATTCTAAGAAATACACAGAGAAGACACCCAATCGCTGTTTTTTTGACATTTTGTCTCAATAGAATTTGTACAAGTATTCTCAATTGACGTGGAAAAATTCTTTAAAATGCAAATTACATCGGTTTTATATTGTGTTTGAACCGCACAAAAACGCATAAGACATCATAATACTTTATTTCCCCATATCGTAAAATATTTGGTCTATAAATAAATAGCACAAAACACTTAATTCACGCCCAAAAACTCCTCTTCAACCGCTGATTATTTAGCGGTCAGACCTCAAATTGTCACACTTAAGGGTTTAGAGTTCAATCTTAAATAAACCGAGTTCTTAAATGACAACAATTCGCGTCGGTGCAAACGAAACATTCCTTAACGCACTAAAACTTTATCAATAAATCGAATGGTCTGTTAGTCAAATTTACTAATACGCTAGAAGCAGCTACGGCGTCACACAAGTCCAAGTAAGTCGGACTTTATGCGCATAGCAATTCTAAGACGACGGGGTTTCGAGTCGGCTTTTACATACTGGTTTCTTATATTTACGCGAAATACATTGACGGCTTTTACAGAAAAAAATTGGCAAAAAATTACAGTTGATAGAACGTTAGAATTTTAGGTATAGAATTATTTCATACATACGAGCGTCAATAGAATTTGTTTATTTCTCGAATATTCGATTACAATAGGTAATCTATGCTATGGTTTCTATTTAAAGAACATACATATATATACACTCACGCCTGTAATCCCCGAAGGGGTAGGCAGAGGTGTAACCAGTACACCCACTTTTCGCCGAATTTCGGTCCCATAATGTGATAGGGGCGAGCCTATCGCCACACCGGGCACCATTCCAGACTCCGGGTTAATATTGAGTATTTCTAGGTAGAAAAACCCAATATCACTTTACCCGACCCGGGGATCGAACCCGGGACCTCAGCACAGCAATCGTAACGCATGCGCAATTACAACTGTGCCACCGAGGCAGTCCTATTTTTATTTGTAGAATAAAATGAAAATATCTACATTATCTATGAGTTGTAAAGCGAATAAATACGCTGTAGAATCTTGAATGTTTTCATTAATGATTTGTGGTTAGAAATGTCTGTCGAATTATTTTAACCGTAGTTAATCTATGACTATTGTTAAAGGTTTTTTATAGGTAAATAAAACTTCATCGCATTAATTTCAGCAATAATCTCAACTAGATATTATATAGAAAAAAACAACAATTGAAAAAGATTTTGACAATATTCGTAATCTCCTCTACACTAACTTCAATAACGCATACACAAAATTCAGTTGGCACTTACCAGTTTCATCATCAATAGAACACTAAATATAACTGTCTAAATATAATAACATAGGTTCATGCTCCAGTGCTCCTTCACTCAAAAACAACCTAGTTACCACAAAGTGATTTCCCTCTGAACTATTTTGACACAAAACGCGTGTGTTTTCTTTTAATTATACGTTTGTATTCACATTTGCATAACACAAAGGCGATGTAAATGTTGGAAGCTTTAACGAATAAAACCTAAAGTAACAAAGGCGGTGTGTCAATGTGTGTTATATTATTGTTAATTATCTCAATCTGCGGTGGTTTTTGAAGATGGTTTTACTGGGTTACTTAATTAACTTGTTTAAGTTCGAAATTTTGAGGTTCAAAGATTTAATAGTAGTTTGCCAGTTGCAGTTTGCCAGCTTCCGTGTTCCTTCCTATGATCCTAGGTCCTTTAGGCGCAGTGTGAAGAACTATGAAGGCCGGCATGATTGTGTTGAGTAGCGGGGGATAGGTTGTCTCTCTCTACTTGATTCTCTAACTAGACAGCACTGCGCTTACCATCAGGTACAATGTGGTCACTTTTCCGTGCCAAAATAAAAAAAAGTAAGGCTGTTGCGAGTCAACTCGACTAGATTATTACAATTGTTTTATAAAAAACTTATATGAAATAATAACGTCTTGTTGCATATGATGAGTAAGATTTCTGGAAACCCAAATTTATCTGTTTTTGGTGTTTACAGTTTCTTTTCTTTAAATGAATTAACAATATTTTTGGTATTATGGCTGTTCATGAGCGGTTCAGATCAACTGATATAACGTAATCTTCTTGCTTGCTAGCCTTTTAAAAAGTGTTTTTCATAAATCATAACTTGTAGTTTAGAAACATTCCATTTTTAACTAGTGTTATTTGTACACCATTCTCATTAATATACTTGAAATATCTTAAACCTTTGTACATAAAAACATCAACAATCGTTTAACTCGTAACTTACACACAAGACTCAAAACGACGTCAGTACAATTTTTCAGCTTTAAAATTGAAATGGCTTTGAGTTGCGCAGTTTTCATCAACAGCAATTCGCTTCAGTATTGAATTGAGTCACGGTTGCCGACCCGCTGGCGTTTCTTCACCTCTACTATTTGTATCAATCACTTCAGTTTATATTTCGAGATTCTTGATCGAGTTTGAGTTTGCAGTTTCTTTAGAAGATGAATTAAAATGTTATTAATTATTTGTTTTATTGGTAGTTCTAAGTTTTGTATGGAGTAGGTTTACTAATGTTTTGTTGAAATAAGCTCTATATTAAACTCCATTACCGAAGTCAGATCTGGTCTACTATTGAGAGGTGAGGGGCTTTGTTCAATGTAGGTTGTTATACTATACTTTACTTACCTTCAAACTTTTCGTGGAGAACTCTTTCTTCACGAAGTTTGCTTTTATTGCTAATGCGACCAGTTTCAATAATGAATACATTGTTTTCTTTTGCTATTCTATTTATTTAATGTATCGTATGTATCAAATCTTTATATACATTTAGGTTTGTTTCAATATCAATTTTATTTGCATCAATAATTATAGCAATCTATATTTATTATTTATATCGTATATGTGGCTAAATGTATGCCTATTCTGGAATGCTCCACTCTGAAACTTAGCTAGGTACGTTATGGTCAACCGTCCTTCGCACTTCGCCGATCAATTTGACCGGAGACGGTCTGCTCTATATTTACCTAGACGCGGTGCACTTTGGAACTAATTTAGTGCTATGTGAATATTCACGAGTATACATATTTCATTCTATACTTAAATATATCAATGACTTGGCGTTTATAGATAGTGAACGTTTTATCTTTAAATATCATTGAAGTTCATGCGGGACTTTTACCAAAAAAAATTATTACGAATGTATTAAAGATACAATGATTATCTATAGATCAAAAACTCTAGTTTCACAACTGACTACTCTTGCGCCACGAAGACTTCCGATTTAAATTGCAATGTTTTAATTCACAGTACCAAAGTCACTCTAGCACGACATTTATCACAGAAATTGAAGTTGTTCTGCACTTCTGTGGCATTGCGTACAGCCAACGAGATATTCACTTAGTTCACATATTTAAAGACAGACAACGTACATCTAATAATAGGGTAGTTTAATTTTATACATTATTCTATATGCAACCGAAAATAATAGGCAAAAGAAACTCTTTTGCGAAAACAGAATCAAAATTGCTTGAAAAATGAAGTCACAATATTTAGGCATGAGCGAAAATGATGGCGTATTGGGAAAATATTGCTACCTCCCTAGCACAACGGCACAATAATGGGGATCCTGAGAACTGTGTCGTCACGGTACATATCATGCATCCTTTTACTGTCATTTGAGAATTACCCCGTCCAGCAGATTTGAATGGCGTCTAATTTACTTATTATTGTTCGGATTCAAAAAACTCTTTCGATAATAGGTTTTAGGTAATGGAAATATTTGATTATATAAAAAAGAAATAATAATACT
The DNA here is from genome assembly GCA_905220505.1 of Laothoe populi. Taxonomy (NCBI): domain Eukaryota; kingdom Metazoa; phylum Arthropoda; class Insecta; order Lepidoptera; family Sphingidae; genus Laothoe; species Laothoe populi. The sequence goes on along the minus strand of HG992161.1, from coordinate 4,049,097 downwards.
AGCCCTGTATTAAACATTGTCCCACTACTGGGCACGGGCCTCCTCTACTAATGAGAGGGGTTAGGCCTTAGTCCACCACTGGCCTAATGCGGGTTGGCAGATTTGATTATAAGTTGATAAAAAAAAATAGAGTCAACTACCCTATTCATAATTGTAGGTTACCCACCTTCTCTCCGGCCAGTATCCTATTCCAAAAAAATAATTAGTCTTTTTTGCAAAAATATTACATACAGTCTATGTGTACTCTACCTAGTCAACGTAATTAAATGAAGTAAACGTTAATTATCTTTTCTTTTTATTTCTACTTGTGTTTATCTGAGTTGAATAGAAAGAACAGACGTTTATTTTTAAAATTAAATAATGTTGTATTTAAAATCGTGAATCATTAGTAAGTACACTATTTTATTGTTATAAACGTACACAGAGGTTTGAAGCGACGAGTTCACATATCAACGTACCACAAACATTGTAAACTCTCGTTTACCTCGCTGCATGAAACGAGCAACGCCGGGCTCTTTCAATAACTTCATGCTGCAGTAATCAGCGTAAGTATCGTTCTTGGAAACATTACTAAAAGAAACATGAAAAGTTTTAATAAACGAGTTTTTAACCTATCTAAATAGTCAACTCCAGACCGCCATGATTGTTTTAAATTTGTTTTAAGTATTGTTAATTGTTATTTATATCAATCAGAGACCACTCAACAGTAAATCTAAGTGGTCAAACTACATTGCATTAAATGTTAATTTTCACAACGCCCATAACAAAGTCAGGAAATTTATCTGTCTATAGAACAAATTGAATAATGTTGTAGTTTCAAACAAAAGAGACTATTAGGATACGTTAGAAACAATGTTCGCCATGAAGGAAATCTTATAGTGACTTGGTTCCGAAATATCTTTATTATTTATACATACGAAATTTTAATTATGATGTACTATATCTATATATAAACCATACGGGATAAATTGTCTACATGATGGCGAAAACCGTCTCAAAATCCGATGCGAGGTTTAGGAGTTAGCGGATATACAGTCAGATGCGGAGGGCGACTTCATTTTATACTATGTATAAATTAAAAGTTGTTTAATTTATAAAAAATACACCGACTTTAATAAAAAACAAATGATGCGTCCCTTTAAAATTTGAGAGTTGCTCTCGTCTTTTCTGAGATTTCATAATCAGATCCTGACTTAATGCCAAGGGGACCACCTGGGAAGTATACCCTTCTAAACAAAAAAAGAATTTCTTTAATCCGTCCAGGCGACTTCGAATAATCCGGGAACATACAAAAAAAGATTCCGACGAATTGAGAACCTCCTCCTTTTGTTTGAAGTCGCTTAAAAAGTTTTAAGTTAAATAGACCGATCAACAATCGATAGAACGTGTCCAATAAAACTGAACGAAATGTCCTTGTCACAGAATATTTATTAGACGAGACGGTATCGCTATAGATGCAGTCGCCGTTGACCATGCAAGCCTGCATTAGGCGTCGTAAATATGAATTTATGGCGGGAAATAAACTGGCAAATAAATTGGCACTGAGCGAGGAGCGAGCGCGAGCCGGGTTCCGTAGGGTGCCGTGAACTGCCACATTTTTGTTTCTCAGTTTTGTTTGAAACTTACATTGAATTCTATTGTTCTCTAGGCATTTGCTTGTACGTGAAATAATTCTGAAAAGTTGGAGTTTGTGTACGTTTGCTGTTTTTCGTGTGTTAAATAGAGAATATTATTATATAAAGTGTTATACTTATGTGAGTTTATGTTATAATTTACTGAGTATAAGTTCCATGCACACAAGTGCATAATAATAATACAAATTATTAAATACTTCAAGAGGTTGACATATTAAGCGTCTTTTTCTTTGGTTTCGAACCAAACCTTTCGATGTAAGTTGAAGAAACTATAATAACTCAATGATAATATATTTCTTAGTGTGACGCAGGAACTATCTATTGTGTGTGTGCTGTATGTATTTAATAGCATTTAATCATATAGCATTTCACATTCCAATTCTATTTCGTATAACGATGCTTGATCAACACCTTGCAAACAAGTGTTAAACAAATATTGGTCTTAACCCAACATCCACTCGTTATCGAGGGAAATAAGAGCGACTGAAAACCTAAAACCAAACGAAACCTTTAACAATGGTATCAATTTTTTTTAAGAATCATATTTTATAATGGTACACAATTCTCGTTGAAACTTGTAAATATTTCAATATAACCCAATGTTCTTACCAAAATTATTCGACACTTTAAACACATATTGACAAGTGAATTTACATCCTAAAAGACTGTCAGCCCAGTATTATGCTGAATTACGCGCCGGCTTCCGCTAGTAATGTAAGTCTTAGTTCAAGCTGGCCTAGTGTTGGCCTAATGCGAGTTGATGCCACATGTTGGAGAACTCATTTCATTGAGCGTTTTTATTTTCATATGAACTCAACATTGAGAAATGTTTAAAACCAGTCTTTTATGCAAAAAAAAATATATAATACAATTGGTATATGCGGAACCCAAAAAGAGGAATTAGTTTGTGAAACTAACACATTTACTTGTTTTTCACCGTTTTATATAATCATATAGCATTGTGTATATACTAAATCTATGTATATCATCGTTTTACTACAATGCGTTCTGTCATAATTGTTGGGGTGTCTAAAAATTCGATTGTCAATAACATTGTCTATGTTACAATATAAATAAATACACCCAACAGTCACACCCATAGTCCTGACCCCACACTAGGTAAAGCCTGTATCGTGGGTATCAACAACTACCAGTGACTACGGTCCCTCAAACTCTCCCAGACCCGAAACAAGTATCTGTTTGTCACACAAACATTTGTCTCGGTGTGGGAATCGAACCCACGATCTCTCGTTTCACAGTCGGTTACTCACCCACTGCGCCGCGGAGGCTATTCTGAAACTATTGAGAAATAACTTTGGTGGTTACGGGAGTATGATTTTCTGGTTGTTGCTAATATGTTTAATAATTTTCTTCAATTTCATTGCAAAATATGGTTATAGGTAGGTTACGAATATAAATCTTTACTTATAAAGTTGTATGTCATATTGCCTATTTATTCTTTAACGTACTTTACTGCATAAATATTGATCTTGATTATTTTAATTACTTATATTATCGCAGTATATTAAAGCTCATGCTTAGACTGATTCAACAACGCCAGACCATCAAACATATGGTCTTTAAAAGCTGAAAATTTTATATTTGATATTCCATTCCTAAAAACTCGTCGCACAATTTGTATGAAGTTATATTTAAAGATGAAGTTTATTTAAAATTATTCCCGCTCTGCATCTTAATTACATTTTTAAATTCAATCCCTAAAAAGAAGAGTAGGAATGTTTATACAGAATTAATAATTTTCAAATACGTGCACAATTCACGAGCAAAAGTTATTCTATTAAAAATGTAATAAAGATTATTGAGTTTTTATATTTCATGTCATCATCTTTATCCCAAAAATAGGAATTTGATACCTGAACTCATAGCTATAGTACTCTAATCGCATTATACATAGACCGAGGAAAAACGGTAGGCAGCGGCTTTGCTGTGCCCTGGCATTGCAGAAGTATATGGGCGGCGGTGACTACTTACCATCAGGTGGCCCGTCTGCTCGTATGCCTATCGAGGCACTAAAAAAAAGAATAGGTGAGGTACAAAAGTTTAATATCCCAGAACGACAATAATTTGCATTAGTTTGGATTAGAAAAATCTATTATGTTCAGCATTGGAATTGACGGCTAATTACGATAGGCTTACAGCCTATTTTATGGAAATAAGTTTAAACCGTAGGTGTACTAGTAACACCTCTGCCTACGCCTTTGGGGATAATCGTGAGCTTACGTTATGTGCATGTTTATTTATACACTTAATATACATTGTATATAGGCAGACTTAATGCCAAATGCATACCTGAACATCGGACAAATCCCTGCTTCTACATAATCTTAGAAGACCCATTCATTACTTAAATTGAATTTCTTTTTAACATGGCTTAAAATAGTTTGAAGCAGGGCTCAAACATTTCGCTCCAGCTATCCAATGTTTCTTCGGAACACAGTGGAACGCCATTTGTTCCAAGAATAGGAAGTAAACTTGTTTCGCTCCTCTTTTGGCTCTGGTTTGAAGAACTTTTCTGTTACTTTTAGTGCAATGCATCAAGAACTTTGCCTGTTCGTGGCGTGGTAACAGCCTAAATAGTGTTGGGAATCTTTTACTCCACCATTGTTGTACTGTCAAGTGTCAAGAATAAATCTAAAAGTACTTTTATAGCTTGTAGGGGTAACATTGTGAAATTATTTCACATATAAAACTGGAGCGTAAGTTTTAGTGGTGGGTTACATTTGGAATTTTATAGCACACAGTGGACAGAGCAGCAAATGGGTCAACTGGGCCGTGACATCTAGTAAATATACCTATATTACCTACTAGCTGTTGCTCGCGGCTCCGCCCGCGTGGATGTCATGTTTGGTAAAGAAAAGTATACAGTACAAAGTACCAATTTTCATACCTTTAACTTAAAAAATTACGGATTTTCATACAAATTTTCATCCCCTATTTTACCCCCTTAGAAGTGGACTTTCCAAAAACCACGAAAGATGTATTTTTTATTTTTAACTAAAAAGTCAAATACTAATGTTCATGAATTTAACTTCGATATTTACGGATTTTCATACAAACTTTCATCCCCTATTTTACCCCCTTAGGGAAGGCATTTCCAAAAATATATAACCTATGCTACTCAGGGTGAATGTAGCTTTCCAATGGTGAAAGAATTTTTGAAATCGGCACAGTAGTTTTTGAGTTTATTCATTCCAAACATACAAAAATACAAATCTTTCCTCTTTATAATAGTAGTATAGAGTATAGATATTGATTTACTCCCTACTTCAAGACCTAACCCGCTTTCATCAGGCGGGCCGTAAGCTTGTTTGCCACCATCGTGGTATATAAAAAAGCACCCATGAGTACAAACAATACAAGAGGATTCATAGGTGGGTTGCCAACTTTAAAGGAAATTAATTGGAATTTCGCAAACTCGTACTTTTGCCGCACCATCAAGCTATGGAACAATTTGCCAGCTACCGTGTTCCCTCCTTCCTATGATCCTGGGTCCTTTAGGCGTAGTGTGAAAAAGCTACTCAGCAGGCCGGCATGATTGTATTGAGTAGCGAGGGATAGATTATCACTCGCTACTTGATACTATAACTGGACGGCACTGCACTTACCTAGGTGCAGTGTGGTCACAATGCCGTGCCACGATAAAAAAAAATATAGCTTCGATAGCCTAGTTAGTAGTGGTACAGAGTATCGAGATGCAAGTCGTATGTTCAAAACCAGCCCAAATGGCATACACCATTGGCTTTTCGAAAGCAATGTATATTCTCATTGTCAATCATCGCTTACTTGAATGAGAATGACCTGAGGATTCTTAAACGAATTTCAAAGGTATGTGAAGTCTACCAACCCGCATTAGGCCAGCGTGGTGGACTAAGGCCTAACACCTGTCATTAGTAGAGGAGGCTCGTGTCCAGCAGTGGGACAATGTTTTAATTTATTTATATTTTAGATATTCAAACATATATAGAATATAAACGATATACAACTCTCGCTCCTCCTTTTTTTGAAGGTTAGTAAAATCGCAGTAGGGGTGTGCTTTTGTGTTATTTCTTATTCTGTACAAGAATTTCGTACCGTGAATTCTGATAAGAGATTTTAATTCCAAAGCTCCAAGACCCGGGACAAATATTTGCGGATAGGACAAACAATGTGTGTAAACAACCCGTGTTAGAGTGCTCTTTGTCAAAGGTTTCTAGTGTTCGCAATCATTGTCTATGTTTTTGACCTATTTATTCTTACGGTGCAGAGGGCTGTCAGTTATTTTTTTTATCCTGGCACGGCAAAGTGACCACACTGCACCTGATGATAAGTGCAATGTCCAGTTAGAGTATCAAGTAGCGAGAAACAATCTATCCCTCGCCACTTAACACGATCATGCCGGCCTTTTTTTTTTTGTTGTCGCGGGGAAAGCGTTTTATTACTGCCGCCCGCTCCGGAGGGAAGCGGATTAAGAATAAAACGGGTATGCTGGACTAGCCGGTCTTACGACCCAGCATCCCCCTCGCACGGATGATGGCTATCCGTGCTGCCGCTGGGCCGAGCCCCTAACCCCTGTATACAACCCACCCGACACTACCAGCTAAAACCCCGCGGTGGCCTTCTTCGGCGCTTACGGAGCGATCCCGGGGTATTCTAAGGAGTGCTAGAATTGCAGCCGGAATCGCCCCTGCGCGGTGCTGCGTAGCAGCCCATCTCCATGGAGGGCTAAGGAGCCCCCGCGCACCGAACAACGACAGCACACGAGGCCTTACCACACGCGCTGCCGTCCATCTCGGGGTCGCACGATGCTCCGAATTTGGGAGTGCATCGATACGGGCTGACAGCCCTCCGCTGCGCGCCCGCGACCCCCGATGGCCCCTATTAGTCGCCTCGTACGACAGGCAGGGGTTACCGTGGTGGAATTCAAACGCCCCCATTCCACAGGGCGGGAGACGCCGGTCAGTCGTCCACCTGGCGCCTCCTACGTCTTCTCTGGCGGCGGGAGGGATCATATCGTTCCCGATCCCTCTCAGCACTCTCCTTCTGCGAGATGACGTTCTCGCAGAAGTGGGCCACCGCACGCCAGGACCTCCGGCTGGCGACTATGGACGACACCACGGCCGGCAGCGAGAGGTCTCCTCCGACGACTGCTTTGAGAGCGCTGCGCTCTTCGTCCCAGGCTGGGCACTCCTCCAACGTATGTTGGGCCGTGTCTTCGCGGCAGTTGCCACAGTGGTGGCACACGGCGGACACCTCCTTTCCGATCCGACACAGGAACGAACCGAAACACCCATGGTCCGTTAATACCTGTGTCAGTCGGAACGTAGGCGCCCCGTGGCGCCTGTCTAGCCATCTCACGATCATGCCGGCCTGCTGTGTAGCTTTTTGCACTGTTAAGAAGCGGTCGAGGGTCTAGTGTCAGAGTACGCAGAAGGCTGCAACACAGCCAAACATCGTACCCCAACTCTAGAACCTCAACAAAACCGGATGTACACTGGCTGATCTCGGAACGCGGCACACTTGCGTATGTCGGCGGTAAGTCTGTGGCGGGTTTTACACCCTGTATACAGTGGTCGTTATCCAGGTGGATATGAAAATCCTACCACCAGCCAGTTCAATCCCCGTACCAAGACATTTTTTTTAGTGCCTCGATAGGCAGACGAGCAGACGGGCCACCTAATGGTAAGTAGTAACCGCCGCTCATAGACTTCTGCAATGCCAGGGAAGTGAAAAGCCGCTACCTACCGCTTGCTTGTTACATATATTTGTGCGATCCGTATGTTTTTGATCTGGGTGTTGTGAGGTCGAAAGAGTCTCGTAGTTCCCGATACTCTCGAGCCAAGATATTCGTATCTTACTGTCAGAAGCAGCGAATGCCTAGTTGGTAGTGGAGTTTGAGTTAAAAGTCTCAGGTTCGAAACCAGCCCAAATAGTTAATAATAATAGTTACACCTCTGACTTCTCTAAAGTAATGTGTATTCAGTCATAGACATTCTTGGACAGCGATCACTTACCTTGACCTAGATACTAACTGGTTTGCCGATCTCTATTGTAATTAATAAAACACGATATCCCCTGAAATGGTCAAAATACATTTGCCACTCTTCCCTATTTTTCAGATATGAGATAAACACATTTGCGCATACCAAGTGTCCTTAAACGGCTCTGCTGTGCCCTGGCATTGCAGCAGTCTATGGGCGGCGGTGCCTACTTACCATCAGGTGACCCGTGTGCTCGTCTGCCTATTCAGGCAATAAAAAAAAACCAAGAGACTCGCCAAGCTTTACTGCTAGGTGTCGAAAAATACATGTCATTGTCGATCCAAGGAGTTAAAGTAGTGGGGCTGTGTTCTTGAATTATCATCTTCTGCCTGTTGTAAAAGGACACAAACTCTATACAATGTAATAGTCACACACATCGTACTGTCCACACACTAGGTCAAACCTCTATTGTAGGTATCAAGACCTATGAGGATACGATCCCACAACACCCAGGATTTAAATATTTGTAGACCACACAAACATTTGTCTCGGTACGGGGATCACACCTCTCGTTTCACAGCCAGCTACTCATTCACTACACCACAATGGTTGTCAATATAACTTGATCTACCACTACCCTTCAAAATTTAGGCCCGGGGAATAAATAAATACGCCCTGACACCATACTAGGTTAAACCTTTATCTTAGTTGTCAAGGACTACCAGGAACTACGGTCTCACAACACCCAGACCTGTCTGTCACACAAACAGGTCGCTTGTCTCGGTGCGGAAATCGAACCCACAGCCTCTCGTTTCACCGTTTAATCGCCCGCTTGGCTTTGAAACTGAAAAAAGTAATAAACCGATTCTGCACAGCTTAGAATACATTCTCAAACGACTGTTTAATAACGCTAAGTAAATATACAAGTTGGGGTAAGTCCCCGTCAGTATCATGTGGTTACTCCGCAGGCCTATAGAGCTGATGTGGGACTAATGTATTCAGACGTGTTACTTGGTGCATACGGACAAGACTGTCGTCAAGTAAAATTCGTGTTAAGACGTGTAGAGTAAGGGCGTTCAGTTTTGAAACCTGCAGTTTGAATCCTTGATGCCTAAAGATTGACGAGTATGGCCGGATCGGCAAAGCCTTATTTGAATATCAGCAGTTGCTGCTACCGGCCCTGTTTTTCTTTAAATAGGGTTAGATTAAGGCTAATATTTTGATAAAGCTAATACTAATAAAATTATCTAGCCTATTATATCATTAAATCAAAAAATTATATAATAAATATTCCCATAATATTTTGTTTCCAAATTGTAATACTAATGATTTTTATTGCCGTACATTAAGAAAATGTATAAAATAATTCTGTTAAATGTTGTTCAATTATTAACATGTTTAATCAATACAGTAATCAACTTAAAAATGCGAAGCTCTTAAGCAAAAGGTATAAACTGGCCCTAACAAACATTTTATTCAGATAGTCGGACACAAATGGCACACCTCTGAATTTTCTAAAGTTACGTGTGTATTAAATGTTAATTATCGCTTGCTTTAATGGTGAAGGAAAACATCGTGAGGAAACCTGCATACCTGAGAATTCTCATTAGAATTTCAAGGGTATGTGTAGTCTATCGACCCGCGTTAGGCCAGCGTGGTGGACTAAGACCTAGCCCCTCTCGTTAGTAGATGAGGCCCATGCCCAGCAGTGGGCTAGAATTATTATTAGTCGGACCATGAGTAGTTACAACTCAAATTTCAAACGTCATTTTTTCGAACTTGCTCTAATTATTCCTTTTAATTTTTTAATATACTATACAGGGTGCTGCAGAAAGGTGGTATACATATCGATACGATGCAATAAGATGCATATTAATGAAGTTGAAGATGCCCTAAACCTTATCTTATCCGAACAATTTGAATTTGAAATTTGTATGGAATCATTCGTGCAATGATCTCTGAAACCACTAATAAATGCTATTGAACTATTTCCGTGTCTCAGTATATTTAATGCTTAATCGGTTAATACTTCATTAGATGTTTTAAAATTACCATTTCAATTGCAAGATCAACGAAATTCAAGACGAAAGTCGTATGCTCGAAACCCAAGTGGCATACACCTCTGACTTTTCTCAAGTTATGTGTGTATTAAATGTTAATTATCGCTTGCTTTAACGGTGAAGGAAAACATCGAGAGGAAACCTGCAATCTAAGAATTCTTATACGAATTTCGAAGATATGTGAAGTCTACCAACCCGCATTAGGCCAGCGTGGTGGACTTAGACCTAGCCCCTCTCGTTAGTGGATGAGGCCCGTGCCCAGCAGGGGGACAATTTTTAATACAGGGCTAGTATTATTATTATAATTGCAAGATCGGGTCATAAAAAGGCATTTTTTTGGCCTAGTAATAACCCTACTTTATTTATCTCCGTATAATTAAGGTTGGCAGAGATCGCTTTTAGCGATAAAACCGCCTATTGTAACTTTCTCAAGTTTTAAGGATTATTGTTGTACTCTTAGGATGGTGTGCATTAAAGAGTTACCTATCTATCAATAATCATCGACTCTATACATTGAACTTTAAAAATCATATTCAAAATTAGTACTACCTTTCTGCAGCAATATAATAAACTTTCAAATCCCACGTTCGACGCAATAAACTCGCGTATGTGTAACATTTGAACATAAACATTCCAAGGATTAAGGAAGTGTACCTTCCATTTGTCACTCAAGGAGTCCGTTCAAAGGGCCCATTGTTCTGAAGACGCCGAAATCAGCGGATAATAACTGGAAACTACATCCGGACCACATTAATAGGGGAATTAAATAATCCCCATCCATTGTTACATTGTTTTCGGGCGGGATTTGCGGCTTTGTCTGAAGTGTGAGTAGGAGATAGTGGGATTCAGACAGTCGTATAATGCGTGAATATTTATAGCAGGGCTTTGTTAATTTTTGCTATTGTTTTGTGTATAAGATATTAATTCCAATTGAAGTTATTTAGGTGTTTGACATTAACCTACATGTATCACAGGGACACCAGTGTTCGTAAAAAGGTAAAAAGTAGTAAGTAAAACACAAGCCAAAATCAACTTTATTTCCATAATATTAACGTTACAAATACGCTTAATACGCACGTCAATAAGGGCGAGTATTGCCAGTTTTTGTCCGATAGCCAGCTACCGAATGATATATGACTGGTTAATAAACTTATTGATGGACAGATTAAGCAATAGTGTTACTAGGTCCAGGGGCGCGGCTGGTGAGTCGACTGCGAATCGAAAGGCCAATGGTTCAATTCCCGCAGCGGTACAAATGATGACAAATATTTATTTCGGCTATAAGTATTGTGAAACCGCAAGACTCGTCGTGATAGAGGTTAAGATCTTGTGGAGTCAGGATTACGTAAGTCAGTGTTATTTTACAAAGTGATTCATGAGTAATACGAGAAACTATGGTCCCACAATACTCAGACCCAAAACAAACACATTTTTTTTTGTTGTCGCGGGGAAAGCTTTTTATTACTACCGCCCGCTTCGGGAGGAAGCGGAATAAGAATAAAACTGTTATGCTGAACTAGCCGGTCTTACGACCCAGCATCCCCCTCGCACGGATGATGGCTATCCGCGCTGCCACTGGGCCGAGTCCCTAACCCCTATGTACACCCCACCCGACACTACCAGCTAAAACCCCGCGGTGGCCTTCTTCGGCGCTTGCGGAGCGATTCCGGGGTATTCTAAGGAGTGCTAGAATTGCAGCCGGAATCGCCCCTGCGCGGTGCTGCGTAGCAGCCCATCTCCATGGAGGGCTAAGGAGCCCCCGCGCACCGAAAAACGACAGCGAACGAGGCCTTACCACATGCGCTGCCGTCCATCTCGGGGTCGCACGATGCTCCGAAACTGGGAGTGCATCGATTCGGACTGACAGCCGCCCGCTGCGAGCCCGCGACCCCCGATGGCCCCAATTAGTCGCTTCGTACGACAGGCAGGGGTTACCGTGGTGGAATTCAAACGCCCCCGTTCCACAGGGCGGGAGAAGCCGGTCAGTCGTCCACCCGGCGCCTCCTACGTCTTCTCTGGCGGCGGGAGGGATCATTTCGTTCCCGATCCCTCTCGGCACTCTCCTTCTGCGAGATGACGCTCTCGCAGAAGTGGGCCACCGCACGCCAGGACCTCCGGCTGGCGACCATGGACGACACCACGGCCGGCAGCGAGAGGTCTCCTCCGACGACTGCTCTGAGAGCGCTGCGCTCTTCGTCCCAGGCTGGGCACTCCTCCAACGTGTGTTGGGCCGTGTCCTCGCGGCAGTTGCCACAATGGTGGCACACGGCAGACACCTCCCTTCCGATCCGACACAGGAACGAACCGAAACACCCGTGGTCCGTCAGTACCTGCGTCAGCCGGAAAGTTGGCGCACCGTGGCGCCTGTCTAGCCATCTCTTTAGGACAGGACGCACTGCCGCGACTGTCCTCAAGCCCGCACTTGGGCTTTCCAGCCTGGTATGCCACTCCTCCACAGCGGTTCTGCGAAACCGGGCTGCAATCTCCCTCGGGGCCAGTCTCACCTGACGGCGACTGGACGCCTCCTCCCGCCAGAAGAACGCAGACGAGAGGAGTTTTGCGTCCAACTCCCAAGGGAGGGTGCCGGCCAATACGCAGGCCGCCTCGTGGGAGACCGTGCGGTAGCCCCTTACTATTCGCTGCGCCAACAAACGCTGCGGTTTGCGCAGCAAGGCGACGCAGCGGGCTTTCAGGGACTCGGCCCATACGGGACATCCGTACAGGGCCATTGACCGTACGACTCCAGCGTATAAACTTCGGCAAGGGCTATTAGGTCCCTCCAGGTTCGGCAGCAGGCGTCCGAGCGCGCCCGCCGCCCGCACCAATTTCGGCGACAACTCCTTGAAATGGGCACGGAAATCCCACCGGCTGTCCAGAATCAACCCCAAGTACTTCATTGTACAGCCGATGGGAATCCGCACCCCCTCCACATTGATGTGGGGCATTAAAGGTGGCCGAATCCGAGGCCCGTGAAAGTAAAGGGCCTCGGTTTTGTTCAGGGCCACCTTAAGGCCCAGTCGCCGAATCCTGCCCACCACCTGTTCGGTTGCAAACGAGGCGAGCAGGGTGGCCTCCTGGAAAGACCTGGCTGTCGCTGTTACTAGCGTGTCGTCTGCATAACAGACGACAGCGACGCCTCGGGGATTGGTACCACGGAGCACCCAAGACCCGAAACAAACACCTGCCACACAAACCTTTATCTCGATGTGCGAATCGAACCCACGGCCTCTGGTTTCACAGTTGGCTACTCGCCGGCTGTGCCATGGAGGCGGCTAACTTTGTTTTAGTGGCGGCACTCATAATAATAATAATTATTATTATTTTATTTCAGATAAAAAGTCCATATGTTAGTAACAATTTGCTTAGAAACTTGTATAAGTAAGCAAGATTTATAAACTTTGTGAAGCTGCATCCATCTCCGATAATTTCTTATAGACAAACGTGGCGTTTAATGTCAGGCAAATGACCTGCTCATCATATATAACTCAGGTAAATAATATATAATTTGATAATATATCATTTATTATTTCTTCAAACTTCAAAATGTAAATGAACCTTCTATGAATATATCGGTTTAATATTTCAATGTATCTTCAAATGTCGTTATGATAATGTAATTTAACTAAACTTGAACTATTATTACTTATTTACGAAGAACAATAGTCAAGGCGTATATATTTTAATAACACAATAGAGTGTATCGGTGTTCTGCAGACTCGCCAATCACAAAGCATAAAATACTATTTGTTTGAGACGCTAATCTCTGAAAGCATATATAAAGTATTCTTCTATTTTATAGTCTACTCGCAGGTCCGGCAGACGCCTGCCTGGAAAAACAGCGCCACATTAAATATGATATTTTAAAGATCACAATCTTTGGAGTATCTTCCACAAATCCCAGCATATCAAAATTAGTGAAATGCAACGGCACCTACAGAGTCCAATTGTGTTTTCAAACCATCCAGGAACATATTCAAATCGGTCCAGTCGTTTAGGAGGAGTTAGGTGACGAAGACACGTACAGAAGAATTATATATATGTATTAAGATTTATTGAATAAAGTTATAGAATTAGCATCACGGTACGGTCCAGGACAGGTAAGGAAAATGGCTGTAACGGGGCTGATGCCGCTATAAACAATTTGTATGCTATAAAATGCATACATATACACTCACGCTCGTATCACATGAGGGTAGGCAGAGACTATTGAGTGCCACAAGCTACGATCCTGACACACTTCTTTCGCCTATTCCACATTCATACAATTACGATGCTTGGAGGTACTCCTGATTTGCCCTTTTAGGAGAAGAGGAGAATAAAATTCAATACATTTAATATATCTCTGTAAACGTCGTTTATAATAATCACACCAGTAATACAAACTATGTAAGAGATTTTAAAAGATCAGTCAAAACTTTTAAAATACCAGATGTGAATCTTGAAGCGTTGCGGTAATGCGAATGAGAGAAAGTACAATTTATTTGGCAATGCAAAGCGGGCCGGTGTCGTAAGCGAACTCAGGAGAGATTCTCTTGATGCATGTTCGGACTTTGTTATCTTTGAACGATTCTTTTAGATGGAACTAGTGAAATGCATGCTAATATATTGTTTTTTTTGTTATACCACGATGGTGACAAACAAGCTTACGACCCGCCTGATGGTAAGCGGTTACCGTAGCCTATACATGACAGCCTCCGTGGCGCAGTTGGCGAGTAGCCGGCTGTGAAATGAGAGGCTGTGGGTTCGAGTCCCCCACCGGGACAAATGTTTGCGTGACAGACAGATATTTGTGTCCAGGCTCTGGATGTCGTGAGACCGAAAGTCTCTCGTAGTCCCTGATACCCACAACACAAGACTCGTATCTTAGTGTGGAGTCGGGGCTATGTGTGTGACTGTTGAGCGTTATTATTATTATAGACGCTTGCAACACCAGGATCATCACATGCGCGTTGCCGGCACTTCAAAAACATATTTACTCCCTTCTTGAAGAACCTCATACCGATTTACTAGGTAAATAGAGTTTACAGTTAATATTTGAGGCTACAATTAAATTAGGCCAAAATTTTGGATCACTTTGACCCTCGAGCACCACACCAAGAAATTGTTTGCGTAATCCATAAATACTTGATTCTGGGTGTTGTGAGACCCAATGTCTCTAGTTTATTACCCACGACACATAACTCGTATCTAATTTAGGTTCTGGACTAGCTGTGTGACTGTTGAGTGTATTCATTATTAAGTATCATTGTCTCGACCTATCTCTCAATGGCATACAAAGTATATCTTCAGACGCATACTAATGTTCATGCTTGAATTACACGCAACTTGCCTAAGAGCATTATCTATACTAATATATAAATCTGTAGCGTATGTCTGTACATTTGAGTGATTTACTCGATTTTGGGTAAAATATTTATTTTATGATAAACAGATCGAGAGTCAGCAATTTTTTTAATTTTTGTCTGTCTGTCTGTCCGGTTTTAAATAAAACACGGCTTAATCAATCATCCTGCCGGCCTTTCACCACCTCTTATAGCAGTCTTGTAATATAATAACAATATGAAATTTTTAAATGGAAACTAAAATTTTGAATACAGTTAGAGCATTCGATCGTGCAAATTATAGGCTACTTTGTATCCTGCAAAAATGCACGGTTCCTTTGGTATAGCAAAATATAGGAATATGACTCCATGGATTATATAATCAAAACCTTTTAAAAAAAAGAACCCATGCGGATGGAACCGCGGGCAACAGCTAGTGTATTATATTTCTTGTATGTAAATAATATAATTAGTCTGCATTCGTGTAAGTCTATTCAAAGCAGTTAAGTTTTCAAGTATTATAATAAACATAACTTTGTAAAATAATGAACTTTGGTAACTCATACAAAGCATTCAGTTTTGAGGTGACAGTGATTGGTTTATTATTTTAATTTCGTATTTTAAGAGATATTTTTCTTCGTAGCTTTTATACCACGAATATGTAAATCAAATGGATGTGCTTATTTATTGAACTATCATGAGTGTAATATCATGGAAAGCTGTGAGGTTTTTTTTACAATCTATACTACTGTACTTTAGATGTTTATGGAAATATTGGGGGTCACTTACGAAATATTTGTGGGTAGATTGGATACTCGGTGGCGAAGATTTGTTATAAAAAGGAAAGCATCAACGCTCGCGGGGGCAGTCGATACGAAACTAGCGGAAGTGAAGCTCGGTTTTAATCAGTGTGCGTACATTCATTTTCAGTGTAGTTTGTGTTTAATCGATGATGGCTATTACTATAATATTATAAAGAGGAAAGATTTGTATGTATGTTTGTAACGAATTAGCTCAAAAAATACTGGACCGATTGCAAAAATTCTTTCACCATTTGAATGCTACATTATCACTGATTAATATAGGTTATTTTAATTGCAAAAACATCGTGAGGAAACCTGCATACCTGAGAATTCTTAGAAGAATTTCGAAGGTATGTGAAGTCTGCCAACCCGCATTAGGCCAGCGTGGTAGACCAAGGCCTAACCCCTCTCATTAGTAGAGGAGGCCCGTGCCCAGCAGTGGGACAATGTTTAGTACAGGGCTAGTATTATTATTATTTTAATTGCCAGAAAAAAATAAGTATCCTACTAAAACTACAATAATGTTACCCCAGGTGTAAAAAACCTCCACGCGGGTGGAGCCGGGAGCAACAGCTAGTTAGTTTATACTGCAGTGTTGTACCTACTACGTATACCTACTAAGTATATACTACTGTGCCTACATGTAAAAGGTTATAAACATACAGTGTACGGATAAGCACATTATTATTTTATATACATAATTTCTTGTGATTCATGCGTCAGCATTGCACGACCTACTTTTAAGTATGCTATTCCGCACATCTTGTATCGTATGATTTAAAACAAGTTAGTCGCAATAAAGCACTCATTTAACAAATATAACATTAATATAAGTATTGGGGAAACAATAAAACATATTTAACAAACAACCCAAGCTTTAACCATTCCCACAGGCCACAACATACTTGTAGGGATTACGACTTGCTCATGACCCCTACATACAGCAATCATGTCATCTAATTAGTAATATTATATTATGCATGGTAAATTGTTTGTATCCGTATCAGTTAACGGTAGGCAGCGGCTCTGCTGTGCCCTGCCATTGCAGAAGTCTATGGGCGGCGGTGACTACTTACCATCATGTGGCCCGTCTGCTCGTCTGCTCGTCTGCCTATCAAGGCACAAAAAAAAGTTATGTAGACCAAATAAAAAAATAAAAAAATGCATGTTATAGAAGTCTATATACGCACGCACGCTTATAATCCCTCGAGGGTAGGCGGAAGTGTTACTAGTACACCCACATTTCGTCGACTTTATTGCCGTCCCGACGTGTGTAATTTGTTGATTAAAATAATAAAAAAATCAACTACCGTATTATATGGAAGACTGCGAAACTTTGCTTTATAAAAAGTACACCGACTTCAATAAAAAACAAATTATGCCTCACTATAAAATTTGTTTTTCCTTGATGTTTCTGAAATCCCATCATCAGATCCTGACTTGGTGCCAATGGGACCACCTCGGAAGAATGGGTATTCTTCTTCTTCTTTTAAACAAGAAAAGAATTTCTCGAATCGGTCCAGGCGTCTTCGAGTAATAGGGTAACATACATAAAAAGATTCCGACGAATTTTTAACCTCCTCATTTTTTTGAAGTCGGTTAAAAATTCGCCAAAACACTTATGATTCTTCTGGTATTCTGAGAATTCATATTCCATAAAGCCTTACGATCAGATGACACATTTGCTCAATTCTAAGCTTGTGCTAAAACAACACTGTTTATTATTATTTCTATTAAAATTAAATTCATTTGAGAATTTAAATTAACGTTGTGCCAACCCTAATCTGTACAACAGGAAGCTTCGAAGTTTAAATCATAATTTCACAAGTAAGTTTATTACCACGGGCAAGTTATGGCACTATCTTAAGATATACTGAATACTACGAGTTATATAGAAATTAATTATTAAAATAATGGGAGATTAAAATATTACTTTTTAAAAATATTTTTCTCGCAAGGATATTTCGTTAATGTTCGTAAAAAGTAATGCCGTTCGTTGGTCAACGCTTCATTTAAGAATATATAGTTGGACCGATTTGGTTTAACCTAAACTAAAGAGATTCTGTTCTTTAAAACTCACTTATATTTTTTATTATTTTTAATCAATTTGTGTAAAATGATACAACTATTTATATTAGCACACGCTGTACAATATATTTTTTTTTATATCATAGTCCGACAAACGAGCCAGTGGGTCACCTGATGTTAAGTGATCTCCACCGCCCATGAACATCCACAATGCCGAAAGTATCACGTATGCGCTGTCGGCCTTAAAGGTTGATCGGTTTGATAAGAAATCGCATCCAGATTCGTTCTGCCACTATGGAGATTTTCGTGCAAAAACTAATAGATAAACACATAAAAAAGTATATACATATTAATATTTATATACCTAGTCAGGTCATAAATTCTGTCACATGTTTAATATAAAATAATTGAAACAAGTTCATTCATTATGTAACCATTTATATACCAAAATGAACTTAATAAAACATAGATTCTTATGACACTAAAGTTTATTCAATATGACCTCCGTGATTTTGAATACAGGCCTTCAATCTGCGCGGCCAGTTGCCTATCGCAGCACGAACGAGGTCCATGTCAATATCGGCGGCTGCCTTAATCAAGGATGTCTTGAGTGACTCCAAATTGGGATGAGGCTTTGAGCACGCCTTTTCCTCCAAGTGTTGCCATATCTTGTAATCTAACTGATTCAAATCTGGACTGGAGGAGGGCCAGTCTTCGTGCCGGATGAAGTCGATTTCACGCGCCGCCAGCCAGTCTTGTGTGCTCTTCGCTCTATGAGCTGGCGCCGAATCTTGTTGGAATACCCAGTGCCTGTTATTGAACATGGTATGAGAAACAGGTTCCACAAGGTTCGTCAGGACTGTATTTTGATACACAACTGCATTCGTTTTTACACCTTTCTCACAAAAATGTACCTCTGTTAAGCCCCAATAAGAAACTCCCAACCATACCATGAGCGAGGATGGAAAATGACCTCGTTGGACACGCGGAATACGGTTGCTCGCTTCTTCACCACTGAGTGCGTACACCTTATCATTTTGTTTGTTGTAGCTCTCTTCTACGGTAAAATTTTTTTCATCTGAAAATAGAATTTCCCGATATTTTTTTCCCGCGTACCGCTTCAACAAAGCGCGGCATCTCTTCAGTCTCAGGTCCATTAGACGAGCATTCAAACGATGTCCTGTTTTTCTCCGATATGCCCGAAGCCCTAAGTCTTCATTTAACACCCTTTTCACCGTGGTTCTACTTAACCCCATCTGAAGGGCCAACAGTTTCTGCTTACGTTTGGGATTTCTTTGAATTCGCGCCTTCACAGCTTTTATCACTGCTGGAGTCCTAACAGACCGAGGGCGACCACTTCTTGACCTGTCATCTACACTAGAGTCTTCATTGTATCGTTTGATGGTACGATAAACGAATCTTTTGGTTATATTCAAATTTTTCAGTATGTCAAAAATTTGAATTGGCGCGTAACCGCAACGATGCAACGCAATTACTGCAACACGGTCTTCTTTAAGCGTCCACTCCATATTTAAAAATGAGTAAAATTCTAAAAAGTATACATTTTTATTTTCATGAACAATTTGAAATTCGAATTTAATAAACTTTTTTGTGGCCAGCATTCTAAAATAAAAGTTTTTACTGTGTGACAATACTTATGACCTGACTGTGTATATATATACGTATAAAAACAGAGACATGTTTTACAAAATATTCAAAATGAATCTAAATATATACTTCATATATTTTATGAGGTATATTAAATTCATTTTGTTTAAGTGAAGTTAAACAAAATGAACCTCATAAAATATATTAAGTGTAAACATGTTCTTTGAATGGTTAAATTGAATTATTTTTAACTTCACTTAAGAAAACTAAGTTGTGTTCACATTACCGGGCAAAGAATATTAATATAATTAATTTACATACAACACAGTTTGCCGCCCTTCAATGTTGATACAATACCGTCTCTACTAGTGATTTCCTTTGCATGGAAAATTAATATGAAATGTGTTTTTTTTTAGTGCCTCAATAGGCAGACGAGCAGTCGGGCCACCTGATGGTAAGTAGTCACCGCCGCCCATAGACTTCTGCAATACCGTTAACGATTGCAACTACGAGTGCAAATTTCTTCTTTGAGCAACAGCTACGTTTATGTAGTGCATACATGAGTTTCTTTTTCAAGTTTTCTTTTCGTAAATATAACAAGATTTATATAATATTTTTTCTTACATATTCAGAGAGTATATAAAACTGGAAAAATATTAATAAACATAAATTTATAAATTTTTAAATATATAAAAATGTTGAGACACAGAAATAAAATACCACACACACATACACTCACGCCTGTAATCCCCGAAGGGGTAGGTAGAGGTGTAACTAGTACACCCCCTTTTCGCCGAATTTCGGTCCCATAATGTGATAGGGGGCGAGCTTATCGCCATACCGGGCACAGATTCCAGACTCCGGGCTAATACTGAAGAATTTCTAGATAGAAAAACCCAATATCACTTTACCCGACCCGGGGATCGAACCCGAGACCTCAGCACAGCGGTTGTAACGCCTGCGCAATTGCAACTGCACCACCAAGGCAGTCCAGTCCAATAAAACACCAGTTCTGGAATATACACTGACTGCCTCGGTGGCGCATACGTTACGACTGCTGTGCTGAGGTCTCGGGTTTGATCCCGGGTCAGGTAAAGTGATATTGGGAAATACCCAGTATCAGGCTCGCCCCCATCACATTATGGGAACGTAATAAATTCGTCGAAAAGTGGGTGTACTGGTTACACATGTGCCCACCCCTTCGGGGATTACAGGCGTGAGTGTATATGTACTCTGTCTCACTGCCGGGTACGTGCCTTCTCTTCTAATGAGAGGGGTTAGGCCTTAGTCCACCACGCTGGCTTATTGCGACTTAGCAGTTTTTACATACCCTTGAATTTATTATCTTGAAATTCTCAAGTGTTTAGGTTTCCTAATAATATTTTCTTTTACCGCCACGGTAAGCAATACACACGTAACTTTTTTTATCCTTGCACGGTAAAGTGACCACACTGCATAGTTGTCACTTTGCCGTGCAAGGGATAGATTATCCCCGCTATTTGATACTCTAACTGGACGCCACTGTGCCAACCATCAAGAACACATGTGGTCACATTGCCGTGGAAGGGTGAAAAAAAAACAGAAGATATTAGACAGGTGCTACTCGTAAAAAACTAGATCAAATCTTTTTACGTCATAGAAGCTGTACACTTTATTCGCTAATACATATGTAGAAAAAAATACGGCAGAAAATTTAATATACGAAGGATATTATTAACTTTGATTTCAACAAATCATTTTCACAGCTTCCAATGGCTGCAAAAGTCTTTCATAAAACAGCGTTGACAGCATCATATTGAAATTAAATTTTCTATTAAATCATTCAGGAATTTGCATGAGCCGTCCGGACGTCATTGAGTTAATTGACGTGACACTTTGACGCGTTACGCGGTCAAATTATAACACTTCCGGCTTGTTTGAATTTACAGTTTATTGACCAATAACTACTGATTGGTTTCAGCCTTAAACATATTTTGGAAGAGGTAGGAGTGAATGATTTTTGTAGCTGAAAGGTTATCTGCTGGGATGTGACACGCAGTTGACAGCGTCCGTGGCGCACTAAGTGAGTAGCTGTGAAACGAAAAACTGCAGGTTTGATCGCAATGGAATGTTTGATTAAACCGAAATCTTGTAGTTCCGTACACCCACGTCTGACAGCCGGCTACTCGCCCACTGCGTCACGGGCCTCCGTGCCTTGTCAGTATTGTAAGTTTGTATATAATATAAATGGATCGCTACGACCGGTTAGTGGCTCAGAAATGTATACAGGCTGTCCCAAAAGTATTTTTATTTTTAACGGTAGGCAGCGGCTCTGCTGTGCCCTGGTATTGTAGAATACTATGGACGGCGGTGACTACTTACTATCAGGTGGCCCGTCTGCTCGCCTGCCTATCAAGGAACTAAGAAAAAAAAATTAACGTTAAGCAAATCAAATTATAGACAGGATTAATCAATAATTTTTCGTTTTATCTTATAGCACAGCCTTTGGGAATTTATTTCTTAGAAATTATGTCATCCAAATGTGTTCTATTATTTCGCTGACATTCTTCTAAATGTGAAGGGAAATTTCGGAGAATTGTCCGGCACATATTCTTTGTATACGTATTCGTAATGTTTGTATACGTATTCTTTGTGATATTCTACTTTAATTGATTCAATAAACGAGTGTTACTGTATAACTTTTTATAGTCGCAACTTTGTTCTTACATCAACTGAGGTAAATAAAATTACGACGAGACCTAAAAATCCCCCTGAATACCAACTTTTTCGTTTAACCTCACACATCAGTTATTGTGAATATTCGTGAATGGTGGTGTAAACTTAACGTCAACCAATTGTCAATATGTGGCCTAATACTACTAAATATACAGCTAATAGCTCAGATGGTAAAAAGCAAATGTAGCCTTACATCGATGGCAACTTGCCTATTATCTTAAAATTTCATATCTTTTATTATTCCATTATAGGATTTTTTACGCCAGACCTACATTTCATACCGCCTAACGATAGAGATGCAGGCAGAGGTGAAATAAAAGCATTCCCATTTACTACGTAAACTCTCTTGGTTTCCCATAAAACATTTATAAAAACGTTTTCATGAGGAAATGAAAATTAAATTAATTCGGTACATACATTTAATGACGTCGTAAATTACCTGTTAACATAGAATAGAAAAAAAATATATACAAATATATGCAATGGTAAGCAGCGATAGCCTAGTTGGTTGTGGTACAGACTGTCAAGACGAAAGTCGTATGTTCGAAACCCAAGTGGCGTACACCTCTGACTTTTCTAAAGTTATGTGTGTATTTAATGTTAATTATCGCATGCTTTAAAGGTGAAGGAAAACATCGTGAGGAAACCTGTGTAACTAACGTAATAAAACACCATACAGCCATTTATGATGTACTGAGTAACTATATATAGTTAGCTAGCTAACTATATATGCATTCAATATTAATTGGCTCTTTGGCTAATGGCTGCACAGTGCGTAAGTGCTATTACTGGGAAATTGAGAAAGGAGACAACCTGACAAAATTGAGAAGAGAATAGACGAGTTTGTAGACAGAAAAACGATCGATAAAAAAACTAAACAAATTCTTCGAGGGAGACTAGAGTTGAATGGAATTTTGATGTGTATTTAAAAAATAATGATGATGAAAGTGTAGTTGTATTTGTATATGCGTTAGGACTGCGGTGCTGATGGCTCGGGTTCGACCCCGGATCGGGTAAAATTGATATTAGGTTTTCTATTACAAAATACTCAGTATCAGACCGGAGTCTAGAATTGTGCCCAGTAAGGCGATAGGCTCGTTCCATAGCACATTATAGATGGTAATAAGCTCGGCAAAATGGGAGTACTGTTTACACCTCTGTCTACCTCTTCGGGGATGTCAGACGTAAGTAAGTCAGGCTACAGAAAATAAAATTCAATATGTCCAAATCGTAAAAAAATGGATTGCCATATACATCCATAGTAGTATCATTTAAAGTTTGCAAGTTTATGCCATCGAGAATTTATACATGATTCGGAGCGAACTTACTGTTGCCAAATATCGATTGAGGATTGTATAATGTTGCTTACATATTCCTAGCTTACTTAATACTGTACTACGAGTAATGGCTTCGTAATATTATAAGCCTCTCGCGTTCAGAGTGTGTGATAGAGGTTCAATATTGTAACAAACGATTTTTCTTAGAAGGGATTGAAGCATCCTGTCCTAAGATTTTCCATTACTTACAATAAATAACACCCAACAGTCATACATAGTCCTGACTCCCACTAAGATATGATCTTGTGTCGTGGTAGTCAGAAACTACGAAGGACTTTCGATCTCACAACACCTAGACTTGAAAGAAATATTTGTGTCTCCCACAAAAAGCCACAGTCTATATATTAATACTCTGTCTCTCTTCCTGTCTATACGTCCCACATGGTGGTAGAGTCAG
Organism: Laothoe populi; assembly: GCA_905220505.1. NCBI lineage: Eukaryota > Metazoa > Arthropoda > Insecta > Lepidoptera > Sphingidae > Laothoe > Laothoe populi. The sequence goes on along the minus strand of HG992161.1, from coordinate 4,025,216 downwards.
CCATCCTACCATTTCTCATCCATTTCACTCTGTCTTTGACATCGTTTGAGCATCATCTTATATCTCCCTGCACTACATCCTACTATTAGTGTGTGAAAGGAAAACTTCGTACCCCTGTTAAGCATATTGCTAGGACAGAAGAGTCTGACATGACATGGTTAAAACTTATATGGGGAAGGGAAGGAGTGCACAAAGCTAAAATTGATCTGTATATATAAAGGAAGAAACTGACTGACATATCAACGCCTAAACGGCTGGGGTTAGAGACTTGAAATTTTGACAGTAGGTACCTTTTATGACGTAGGCATCCACTAAGGAAGGATTTTTGGAAATACCACCCATAAGGGGGTAAAATAGGGGATGAAAGTTTTTATGAAAATCCGTCACTTTTTAAGTTAAACCCATGAAAATAGGTATTTTGTATTGTATACTTTATGTCCCAAACATGACCTCCACGCGGGCGGAGCCGCGAGCAACAGCTATTATATAATATGGGTGACAAATAAATTAAATATAATAAATAAAACAACAAATTATTTTTTTACATTCAGACTGTCAATGTCAAACGCATAACACTGACATAACATATGTGTAGACGATCTCAGCCGTAGACAGACTCTCAGATGAGGTAATAGAAAAAAATTATGCAATGATTATAAAAGAAAAAGAAAGCACAGATAACACATTCAGTAAAGATAAATATATGTATACATGCTAGCTAATACATAAAAGAAAAACTTAAAGACTATACACAAAAGGGGTCCCCCGGCATACCGATACACCCCACCCATCCGTGTCCGAAGCATGACCAAAAAGGCCACAGTTGGAAGGTCCACCTGACATTAATTTTCAGCAAGGGCCACAGGAGTGTCACACGGATGCCAGCAAAAGACAAAGACAGTAGTATTATAGAAAAATAATATTAATTATAGAAGGACATTTTTTTAAAAAGAACTTCAATCACTTTTTAATTGAAATTTTTATTAGTTAAGGTCGAATTTTTACCAGTGGGCGATAGTACATTCAAATATATACGAGCATGTGAGTCATCAGACGATGATCATGGACTAAGAACATTATTGCCAGACGAATTAAGCATTTGTTGCCGATTTATAAAGGAAAGAATGGGAATTAAATAGGCAGTGGTTGGGACTGAAACAATAGTAGTAACCCAGCGCAAACTGACCCATTCATTTTGTCGAAACTCTCTTTAACATGACTTTGCACTTACAATTTATAATGGCTCTGAAATTACTATTATTTATTGTCACATTAAATATCTACTGAAATTCAGTATTACTATGATTGTTTTCTACAGCTAAATCAATTTACATCCTCCGTGTCGCAGTGGGTGAGTAGCCGGCTGTGAAACGAAAGGCCGTGGGTTCGATTCCCGCACCGGGACAAATATTTGTGGGACAGATAAATATTTGTTTCGGGTCTGGGAGTTGTGGGACCGTAGTCCCTCGTTGTTCTTGACACCTACGATACAGGTTTTACCTAGTGTGGGGTCAGAACTATGTGTATGACTGTTGGGTAGATAAAAAAAATATCACTCGCAGAAGTATTTTTAAGGATGGGCCACTGAACCTATTTCAATAATTTTTGAAATGGGTATTTTTTTCGCATAAACAATCAGAACGAAGAAATAACAGCCATCATTGTAACAAAATCAAAACAAACGAAATTGAAACATAACGCTAGGTGATAAGGTATTTTTTAAATGCAATTGTAACAAAATCGTTTTTCAAATAAAATTAAATTAATGTAATATAATAGTATTCTTGCAAATACAGTTTAGAATTACATAAGCAATACTTACTTTCATCACAGCATAATTTAAGTGTATTATTAAGTTGAAATAAAACTAATTCTACGGATTCTATCGCGGTTTATTTTACTTTTTAGTCCCGATGTTTCGAAAGCTTTACAGCCTTCATGGTTACAGGGTGGACTGAAACCGTAAAATTAATTTGATCTATCTATTCAACTGCCTCGGTGGCGCATTTGTAATTGTGCATGCATTACGACTGCTGTGTTGAGGTCTCGAGTTCGATCCCCGGGTCGGGTAAAGTGATATTGGGTTTTTCTATCTAGAAATTCTCAGTATTAGCCCGGAGTCTGGAATTTGTGCCCGGTATGGGGATAGGCTCGCCCCCTATGGGACCGAAAATTCGGCGAACGTGGGTTTACTGGTTACACCGCTGCCTACCCCTTTGGGGATTATAGGCGTGAGTGTATATGTATGTATTTTAATGTATAATATTCGCGTATACCTAAGAAAGTGTTATGTATTATTATGATTGTAACTTTACCGTGGTAAGATAAAAAAAGATGCTTTTTTTACATGATGATGTATCATTAATTTTATGTCTAATTTAATAAATTACGTTTGCATTATATGTCTCATATAGAGAAGGTAATACTAAAATGTAGAGTAGTCTCGCAAGGAGACAATTTCAAGAACAGCTTTAGCGCGCCACTCCAAGCTTCTTATGAATTTCTAAACACTATTCAATGTATTGCTACAGCATGAGAGCTTCAGAAATAATATTTACAATGTATATATGTGATGTTAGTTTGTAGAAGATGCATAATTTTGTCTAAATTCGATATTTAAATGACTGCCTCGGTCGCGCAGTTGTATTTGCGTAATAGATACTACGGCTTTGCAGAGATCTTGAGTTCGATGCCCGAGTTGGGTAATTGGGATTTTCTATCACTAAATATATTATCAGTCCGGAGTCTGGAATTCTACCCGGTATGGCGATAGGCTCGCCCTCTATGACGTCATGCGACGGTAACAAGCTCGGCGAAATGTGGATGTACTATTACACATCTGCCTACCTCTTTGGGGCTTACAGTGCGTATGCATTTATATTTAGCTTTATAGCAGGAGCTGGTAAACGAACAAGTGGCTCACCATGCAGCTGTGGAACAAATTGCCAGTCTTCCCGTTCCTAGTTCCCTTTTCCTATGATCCTGGGTCCTTTAGGCATAGTGTGAAGCAGCTACTCTCTTCAATCTACCCTTTCAAGCCAGCCTTTTTATCCTGCAGACAAAACTATCAACAGCATTGCTCTGTCCCTTTCTATCTGTGTGCTAGATTAAAAAACATATTTTGATAAACAAATTTGCAAAGTATTTTTTGGATACCACTACATAAACGATTTTTAATTCCTGCTATATATGAAACTAGATGTTGCTCGCGGCTCCGCCCGCGTGGAGGTTATGTTTGGGAGGAAAAGTATACAATACAAAATACCAATATTCATGCGTTTAACTTAAAAATGACGGATTTTCATACAAACTTTCATCCCCTATTTTCCCCCTTAGGGGTGGTATTTCCAAAACCCTTCCTTAGTGGATGCCTACGTGATAAAATGTACCTACTGTCAAAATTTCAAGTCTCTAACCCCAGCCGTTTGGGCTGTGCGTTGATCGATCAGTCAGTCAGTCAGTCAGTCAGTCAGTCAGTCAGTCAGTCAGTTTCTTCTTTTATATATTTATACAGATTACTTACATTTTTAAACAAATAAGACTAACAGTCACATATAATCCTGACGAAGATACGAGTCTTATGTAGTAGGTTTCAGGAATTATGAGAGGCATTCCTTCTCTTCATACCCGAAACGAATATCTATGGATCACACAAACTTTTGTCTTAGTGTGGGGATCGAACACACGGCCTATCGTTTCACAGCTGCTGAGTCACACAAGCTGTTAAATATGAGTGTGATTAAATATCAACTTTATTCCTTCATGAGAGATCTCAACAAGATAATCTCATTATCTCTCTAAGCAAACTAATCACCAACCGTGTTATTTAGAATCATAAACAAAATTGCATATATAATTTATTTTTAAAAATACATGCAAAAGAATGCATAAACCAATACCAAACCGGTCGTAAACTTCATAGAACAAAATCCATAGTTATAAAATTCATCAAACTACAAGTTGCCGCTTATTTTATGCGCAACATTATTCTGTATACATTCATAAAGTATCTCAACTTTCGAAGTGTTCGCACAACGAAATTTTCGTCGGAATTTTCACGGACGTTTTCAATATAAAATCAATCTTATTCTACAGATAATACAGTGCTTTTTAGATTGATCGTGATTGCCTCCCTTGATCGATGCAACGTTGCATTTACCCGTAGCGTACCCAATTTGGTTGATTTTGTTCAAGGCAGTTTTAGACGGGAGCGTGGACTCTACTTCCCTCAACCGTTATAATTGCCTGTCTAGTGTTACAAGCTAAATATATTGCAAAGTAGTTTTTCACCATAGAGTTCCTATGCTTGGGCGATACGATTATCTTGGAAGTTTCTAGATTGGATACTATATCACGGTAATTCTCTGGATTTTCTAAATTTACATAAATCTTTATAGAATTGCTTCGGTGGCAGAGTTTTAATTGCGTATTTTGTAAGACTGTTACTGACTGGTATTGGGTAAAAAGTCGATTCCCGGATTGGGTAAAAATTTAATTTATATTCCATCACAAAGTACTCATAATTGTGGTTAGGGGTACCCATATTATAACAGAACTAAGCTTAACCAGTCACCAATATCCCAATTTCATTTTTATTTGATTTGCAACCAGTACATTGACTTTATTCGCTTCAATTTTCAATCTTCTTTTGGGTTAACCGAAGAGGTGCCCACAAAAATCTTAATATGATATTATGATAGTTTTTTTTTATCGTGGCACGGTAACGTGACCACACTGCACCTGATGGTAAGTGCAGTGCCGTCCAGTTATAGTATCAAGTAGCGAATGATAATCTATCCCGTGTGCCCCACATGCTGTTAAAGACACTTTGGCAATTGGTCTTGGGTCCTTGCGATACAAGCTTTGCTTAGTGCAAGGGCCAACGGCTACCAGTGTTTATTTTGCTACAACAGCTCTTGTAATTGTTATCATAAAAATGTTATTAGTTCGTAAGCAGACAGTTTTGTACTTAAATAAATAAATAAAAAAAAAATTACAATCATGCCGGCCTGCTGTGTAGCTTCTTCACACAACGCCTAAAGGACCCAGGATCATAGGAAGGAGGGAACACGGTAGCTGGCAAACTGTTCCACAGCTTGATGGTGCGGCAAAAGTACGAGTTTGCGAACCTCTTAGTTCGGGCCGGGGTAGTAGACACACAAAGCTGTGGCTCCGCAATCCAGTACGCGTGGTTCTGGTATGGAAGGGAGAGGATGGGATAAGATCAAACAATTCTTCAGAGCATTCGCCATGATACAGACGGTAGAACACGCTAAGCGAGGAAATATCTCTACGCAGCGGTAGCGGCTCCAGGCTGTTACTCACGTCTGCATCATTCACAATGCGGATGGCCGCCGCTGCAACCCATCCAAGGCATCGAGGAGGTATTATGATTGTATTTTTATTATGCGTAAATTTGTAATGCATAGTATATAGATTAAAACAATGCATAGTCCATCGTAGTATGAAGTGGCCAGTATAAAGTGACTACATTAAAATTCCCCAACACAAATACAGCCGAATGTTACACACGTCAGTGACTTTATTCAAACTAAGCTTTTTGTTATACTTTTTCAAAGCCCAGTTCGGTACGGACAAAATGAAATAAAATTCTGCAACTCACATTGTGGAATGGCCATTATTATTCTTTGTTCAAATTCGTGCGTTTTGTTTCTATTGTTGGTCTCGTCGTCAAACTTTACCAGATTGCGGTGAGATAATTTTGTAAATAGCTCTGATGTTTTTAAAATAAAATGTTCTATGGAGTTAGTTTTTTTTAATTTGGCACGGCAAAGAGACCACAGTCCTAGAGAGGTATCAAATAGCGAGAAACAATCTATCCCGCGCTAGTTAAAACCATCATGCCGCCCTGTTGTGTATCTTCTTCACACTGCTGGGGCAAGGAGGTGAAGACATGGTCGAGGGTCTAGTGTCAGAGTACTCAGAAGGCCGTAACACGGCCAAACATCGTATCCCTACTCTAGACCCCCGACAAAAACCGGGTATACAGTCAATTCTGTCAGTCAGACAGCCTCCGTGGCGCAGTTGGCGAATAGCCGGCTGTGAAACCAGAGGCCGTGGATTCGATTCCCACACCGGGACAAATGTGTGACAAACAGACAGAATTGTTTACCATTATTAAAATTATTTTCCTGTTTATCTCTCTTCAGTTTCTTTGATATTATCAAGTAACAACGTCGTTAGGTTATTAATATTACTCTATCGCAGTGATAAAGCCATGCAAACGGCAGTGGTCAGGAGTTCAATATTGACAATAAAGCGGTCCTACCGCCGGGTCTGTTGATAGCAGTCTGACCGCAACCGCACTGTTACCTACATATTGTGGGGATACATTTATTTGTGTGTATCATAAACATTTAGGGTACATTTCAAGTGGTAGACTATCCCGCCCTCAAACTCGCCATTGTAATTCCTGTTAACGACAGCCTCCGTAGCGCAGTAGGCGAGTAGCCGGCTGTGTAACGCGAGGCCGTGTGTTCGATTCCCACACTGGGACAAATGTTTGTGATAGACATATATTTGTGTCCGGGGTTGGGAGACCGAAAGTTTCTCGTAGTCCCTGATACCAACTTAATTGGGATTTATACCCAGGGATTGGGGCTATGTGTGTGACTGTGTATGGGATCGACAATGTACGAAATTTTCGACGGAAAGTCATGAAACTCGTCCAGAAGACAGACGAGACAGAAGTTATTACATTCTGGTCACCCTCATTAGTACTCGGAGTTGCAAGGATTGAAATGTCGTGCTTAAAAGAAAATAACTCTACGTTATTAATATAGAAAACACAATATTGCTGATGTCCGGTTTTCGTGGGTTTTTAATTATATCCAAACTCTTGTAGTAATAATTGAAAGGTGGATTACCACCGGCTTAATCTTAGAAAGGCTTCGGTGAGAAACTCTTAAAGGAAAAGCTTTTATTTTTCCCTTTGAGGACTTTTTAGAAATAAATTAATGTTAAAACGTTACAACGACCTTTTTTTGTTAAATATGACCATTTTTATTAATCACCCTTATCTAAGGCACAGTGAATGGTTGAACAGTTATTTGTTCATTAATTTGAACATTTTATCTGATATTTATCGTTTGAAACTTTTAATAACCATCTATCATAAAGTGTCTAGTAGATTTTATATATAATTATCTATTATTTATTTATTATTTAGCAGCGATAGTCTGGTTGATTGCAGTACGGACTGTCAAGACGAAAAGTCGTATGTTCAAAACCCAAATGGCATACACCTCTGACGGTTCTAAAGTTACGAGTGTATTCATTGTTAATTATCGCTTGCTTTAACGGTGAAGGACAACATCGTGAGGAAACCTACATACCTGAAAATTCTCATTAGAATTTCGAAGGTATGTGATGTCTACCAAATCGCATTAGGCCAGCGTGGTGCACCCCTCTCATTAGTAGAGACGACCCGTGCCCAGCAGTGGGACAATGTTTAACAGAGCTAGTATTATGATTATCTATTATTTATGATAATTGTGATTTATGGTTCTGTATACGAGAAACAGTATTCCATATAATCGGTCTTATTGACGTCGTTTGTTTACAAGTTCCCTTACCGCATATCGCTTTCCTTTAACTATCATTGTAATCTTAAACACGTTATGTGTCTAACAACTGGACAAATGAAACTGAAAGTAAAAATTGTTTCAAAAGGAAATACACTCTTGCTTTAAACCTACGGCCTCCCGTTTCACAAATAGGTACTCGGGCGCTGCGCCAAGGTGGCTGTCAAATCACCAGAAAAGGTACAACTTCCTGAAAATCTGTTCCATGTCACAATGATGATCAAATTATCTAGCTAATTTACTCGTACTTTCAAATGTACAGTCTAATTATTATTAAACAACTAGCGGGCCCGGCCGACGCCATCCTGACGGAAAAGCAGCGCCACACCGACTGCAGCGCCATCTGCCGGGCTGATTTGTGAATCTAAACCATCCAGGGCGCCACCCAAACGCATACAAAAAAAACCATTAAAATCGGTCCAGCCGTTTAGGAGGAGTTCAGTGACATACACACGTACAGTAGAATTATATATATAAAGATAAAGAAGAAGAAGGTCTTAAATTTTTTTTGCTGAAATGTATTTTTATTTTTTATTTTTTTATTGCATAGTCCGACAAACGAGCATGTGGGTCACCTGATGTTAAGTGATCTCCACCGCCCATGAACATCCACAATACCGAAAGTATCATGTATGCGCTGTCGGCCTTAAAGGACAGGAATAGGGATTAGGGAAGGGAAGGGGGAATCTGGGCCTCCAGATATCTCACTTACCATACGAAACGCGACAGTAAACTGTCACTTTACGTTGGTTTTCTATGAGACAGTGGTACTATGCCGGTCGAGCCGGCCCATTCATACTGCAGACAAATATGTCTACAGCGTGGCTCTACCACTATTAAAACTACACACTTACACTTATTCATATTTTATTATATGTATGTATGCATTCACGAAATAATAAAATATATAGGTACAAATGATAACGTTTATTCGTGTGCTGAGATGATTTACATACAGGCGAATTAACAGTATATAATGGTTAATTCATGATTATTATTTTACAAAAACGGTACACAGTATTATCAATGACAGGTTTATACCTGCAACTCAAATAGAAAACTAAATTTATTGTCTCTGTCATAACGAACTGTAATAGTTAGAAGTAAAGCTATTAAAGCCTGATAAGCGATTATCAAAATTAGATCTCTAAACGTAATGTTGTTTGTCCATATTTTAAGGTATTTTTTATGTAAATTAATAATTACATAAATCAATTTTATATACCATAAACAAAGTGGAAAGCTAACTTAACCGTCGTTACGTGTCAAATAAAAAAATAAATTTTCACTTGATATTTTTCATTAACGCGGCATCCATTCTACAGTTTTTATAGGGGTCATAAAGTTCATCATAAATTATGCTTTGGAGGGAAATACCCTGTTACCTCTCATCTTCGAATTTCGTATTCCGGGAGTCGTTTCCCGCATAACCATACTTTTAATGACACTTAATTCTGAGCGAAGTAAACTGGTGGGACAAGTTTGAAAAATAACCTGGAAAATGAGTGTTTTATTTCTCTGGTAAAACTAACTGAAGTATTATAAAATGTTCGTTTGAAATATCTTAAGTTTTAGGTTTGTGCACCTTTTAATCATCAGGACGAGTAAGTGTTTTTTAATTGTTTTTAATTTGGAAAACCCACTTAAATTACGGATCGCAACCGCAAACTTAATATTTTACATCAATTTTCTGGAAAATAGTGGTAATAACCCAACTATGTCAAAACTACTTCTAGCGAGCGATAGTTGACTTTTACTACTTGATACTCTAACTGGACAACACTGCGCTTACCATCGGGCGCGGTGTGGTCTCTTTTCCGAGCTGCAATAAAATGTCTACAGTTTAGTCCTATCACTTTATAAAGTAAATTTTTAAATACCGAAGCAAAATTTATTCATAATCACGCTTTGCAACATTCAAAGAAATAACATATAATTAATTTCGTGTAGTGGACTGTATATAAATATGTACTGTGGGTGTTTAATACTGATGACTCGCAGTACTTCTTCTACTTCGATATATTTTGATAACGTAATGAAACACAGGAGAACTCCGAACAACTACAATTTATTCAACAAATCTATTTACATATATACAATATTTCAGTCTCGCAACTGGCACATGGTGCGAGAACGTTCACTAGGCCGTTGGCCAATCACAGGCCGACTGTGCGTCTTCTCTCTCCCTCGCACATGGCCCGACGCGTTGACCAATCCCGTGGCGGTCCGTCGGTGCGAGGAACGATCCTCCGTCTCGCTCGCACACCGCCCGAGGCTCGCAACTCCACACGGGTGCCAGTCTATGCGACAGTCTCCTCGGCGTCCTCAACATCCTCCCCCCGGCGTAGCTTGCGCAGCCTTCTCTACTCGGAGGAGGACGATCTTGGTTGTCGGCCGCTTGAAGACTCCATTTTTCGTTCTGACGTCCACCACTCGAATGCCGCCGTCAGGACCTTTGTAGATGCGCTCGACGACTCCCCTGGGCCAAACGTTGCGGGGAAGGGTGCCATCCACGATGATCACCAGGTCGCCGACTTGCAGCGGTCGATCTTCGTGATGAGACTTGCCTCGAGGTACCAGGCTCGGAAGGTACTCACGAAGCCACCGCCGCCAGAAGTGATCTGCCAATGCCTGGCTCACTCGCCATGTCTTCTTGTCGGCTTCAGTGCATGGTCCCGTTGATGGCAAGCCGGTCGATGAACCTAACAGGAAGTGGTTAGGTGTTAGCGCCTCGGGGTCCTCGGGGCTCACGCTAACATGGGTTAGCGGGCGGGCGTTAATTGCGAATTCCGCCTCCGCCAACAGCGTGAGCAACACTTCTTCTGCCGGAACTCTTTCCCGCAGCGTCGCTTCGAGGGCAGCCTTCACCGATCGCACCAGCCTTTCCCAGGCACCCCCTTGGTTGGGTGCACCGGGTGGTATGTAGCGCCACTCCATCCGATGAAGGTGTCCTTCTTCCTTGAGGATTGGTGCCCACTCGACGTACGCCGCTCGCAGCTCCTGATCGGCGCCTCGGAAATTGGTCGCGTTGTCCGAGTACATGAGACGCGGCCATCCTCTTCTTGCTGCCATTATCGCCGAATCGCTGGTTAGCGACGTGACGAGCTCTAGGTGCACTGCGCGCGTAGTGAGGCACGTAAAGAGTGCGCCCCATCGCTTCTCTCGACGACGTCCCACCTTGACGAGCATGGGGCCAAAGTAATCTACTCCACAGTTGGTAAACGGACGGTGGAACGGGTCCAGACGAGCTCTTGGTAGGTCGCCTGGGACGGGTACTCGTGGCCTTGCCCTTCTTAATTGGCAGAGAGTGCAGTTTCTTTCTACCGTCCTCACTGTAGGTCTGAGGTGTATGATCCAATATCTTTGACGTAGGTCATTCGTCACGCGTTCTCTGCTTGCATGACCTGCCGCGCAGTGTTCTCGTAAGACCAAGAGTCGAGTCAGGCGATGTCGTCCATCCAAAATGATTGGCCTCTTCGTGTCTTCGTGTGCTGCGGCTACATTGATCCGACCGCGCACGCGCAATATTCCGTCTTCCATTACTGGATCCAACCTAAAGAGCTTGCTTCCTTTTGACACTGGACGGGAGCCCTTGACCTGTTCTGTCTCCTTGGCGAAGCTTTCCTTTTGTGCTCGCTTGATGAGCTCCTTCTCTGCTCGTTCTATGTGCCGATATTCCATTCGTTCGGCTTTGTGTCGACACATGTCTGTGAAGGCCAAGACCCTCGCTGCCGCTCGTACCAATGTCTCGTACTTGGAGAACCTTTCTGGATCCGGCAGCCATGTGTGCGAGTCGTTCGCCTCTTCGTTGGCGAGATGTAAGACCTCGACTTCAACGGCTGGGCCAATTGTCTTCTGGTTCGTACAAGAACCGCGGTCCCTGGAACCAGCGGTCGCTGTCGCTGATTGCGCAGGTACTTAGTCGGGTGGCGTCGTCCGCCACGTTTTCAGCTGTGGGTAACCATCGCCACTCTTCGCGATGTGTGAGCTCAGCCAATTCGCCAAGCCGATGTGCCACGAATGGTGTATATCGGCGGGCGTCGTGTCGAATCCAGTGGATCACTGTGGATGAATCCGACCAATACACAGTCCTCTTGACTTCGATCGAGTGTTCCCTTTTTACCTGCTCGGCGAGTCTTGCCCCGATGATCGCCGCCTGTAGTTCCAACCGTGGGATTGTTTGAGTGCGCCGTGGCGCCACCTTAGCTTTGGCTGCCACCAATGCCACTTTTATTCTACCGTCGGAGTTCACGGCTCGCCAGTACGCCACAGTCGCGTATGCCTGTTCACTGGCGTCACAGAGCACGTGAAGCTCCGTGTGTTCGTATCCCACTAAGGCGTAACACCGTGGTATCTTCAATCTTTCTATTTCCTCCAATTGAGAAATCCATGTGGAGAAGAGCGCCTGTTCTTCTGCCGGTATTGGTTCATCCCACGTCATCTTCAATCGCCATAAGCTCTGCAGGATGATTTTAGCCCTTATCGTGTATAGGCTGAGCACTCCCAGCGGGTCGTATATGGACATGACCGCACTGAGTGCTTCCCTCTTTGTGGGTGCACGTTGTTGAGCACGCACCGCTGCTGGGACACGATTCATACATGTATTGAATCTGAGTTCATCGTTTTCAGGGTTCCACATGAGACCGAGGATCTTGCTCTCTATTTGGTCTCCCCCCAGTCGCATGGACGAGACGGCGTGCAGCTCCATGGGCACGTCGCGCAATACGTCCGTGTGACTGGCGCTCCATTGACGCAGGGTCAACCCTGCCCGTGCGTGTACCTCCCTGGTATCCCTGATGACCTGCCGCGCTTCTTCGATGCTGCTGTAGCTCGCCACAAAGTCATCCATGTAGTGGCTTCCCGTAATTGCTTCCAGGGCTTTCGGGTATTCCTGGGCGTGTTCTTCAGCGTTGAAGTTCCGCACGTAGTGTGCCATGAATGGGGAACTTGCGGCCCCGAAGATCATGCTCTTCATTTTGTAATGCCTAGGCGGACTCGTTCTGTCCGCCCCACGCCACAAAAATTGTTGCGCTGGCTGATCTTCCCGACGTATCCCTATTCGCAAAAACATCTCCTGGATGTCAGCTGTCACGGCGATCGCTTTCTCCCGGAATCGGAATAATATCCCGGGTAGCGACAACAACAGATCCGGGCCTTCCAGCAGCTGACTGTTGAGGCTCATTCCGCCACTTACTGCCGCGGCGTCGAACACCAATCGCTGTTTGCCGGGCTTGTTTATATTCTGTACAGCGAAGTGAGGCAGGAACCAACAAACTGCGCTGCTCATTTCAGAGCCGTTGCATAATTCGGCGTAGCCTTTCTGGAGCAGATTTTCTATCTGAGAGGTATACTCTTCGGCGAACTTCGGATCAGCGTCCATCTTCCGCTCCATGCTCTTCAAACGCCTGAACGCCATGTCATAGCTTGACGGCATCTTAATATTATCTTGCCGCCAAGGTAAACCGACTTCGTAACCATTTTCGGTTTTCCTTATAGTGTTCTTCACTATATCCATTGCTCTGCGATCAGCATGGCTAACGCGGGGCTCTCGTGCCACGCCTAAAGCTTCTATCTTGAAGTGGAACTTTACGGTGTTGTTAAGCTCCTCATCCTGTGAGACGTGTTGTTCGTTGCTGTAAACGTGCAGCACACTTTCTCGGGTCTTCAGCAACATCTTTCGGGGTAACGTCCCATGTATTACCCACCCGAGATGAGTTCTTGAGGCCGCAGGCTGGTTTGGCTTGCCGACGCGTAACTCTCGGGACACTATGATTTCCCAATGATCGGCGCCCAAAAGGATTCCTGGTTGCGCGCTCTCGTAGCATATATCTCCATGTTTGAGATCTCTGAGATGCTGGAATCTTGTTAGCTCCATCGGGACCATCTGCCGATGTAGCTTTAAGTCCTTCATCGTTCTTGCCCTTATTTTGTGCGATGTTCCTTCGCTTTTGCCGCGGACTTGCACCGTGACCACCTTGCTGTCCCCTTCGTTCTGGGACATGTTCACCCCATTAATTTTCAGCGGTCGTGTTGGACCTTCTGCGCCAATCTTCTCCGCTATTTCTTCGTCAATCAGGGTGACGGTTGCTCCTTCGTCCAGGAGCGCGTAGGTGTTAACCTCCCCCCGTGGTCCAGCGATTACCACGGGGCACATCTTCAACAATACTGCGTGATAACACGACGACCTCTGGGTCTGCAGCATCTTCATTCTCACTGGCGTAGTCGCACCATCTTGACCTTATGTGAGGGCTTAACTTTTCCAATATCTCCCGAGTCAACAAAGGGTTGTAGAGATATCCCCGTCGATCAATGGTTCTTAGAACACAAACCACGTTTTGCAGACGAACAGCGAACTGGTTTAATTCCGTAGCCGACGAACCGAGCTTCGGTAGCCTTTTCAAGTCTTCAATGGCCTTGTCAATAATTATTTCCGGCCTCCCGAAGCATTGTTCCAACGTTTTCATTATGTCATCCGGATTCGTTGCAGTATGTAGTAGCGCAGCCACCGCGTCTCTAGCTTCCCCTTTCAAACAGCTTCTCAGTCGCTGTATGTTTTCCGCTGCGGACACGTTGTACAGGCTTGTACTGTCTCTCATGGCTGCTTTGAAAGGTAGCCATTCATTTATGGCTCCGGAGAATGTTGGTAGGTCGGTGTGACGTAACCTTGGTCGAGCCATCTTCTCCAAGGCTTCTGTGAGCTGCTCTACGCCTCCCTTTATAGGTGTTGGCGATCTTCCCCTCGCCGCCTCGAACCGTATTTGTCTAGGTTCCTCCCTGGGATCGGTCTGCAGCCACTCCTTAACGCGCTGATGTCCCTCCTGCGGACCCAGCGGTTCTTCATGGACGCTATCGTTATCGTCCTGGATAATAGATACTTCTGCCGCTAGCCTTTTCTTAACTAGCTCGGCTTCAAGCTCTAACTGCTTCCTTTGCAGTACTGCCAATTTCTCGGCCGCCTCCAATTCTGCCATGCGCAGCCTAGTATTTACGCTCGCCGTCGATCTATGCGAGCGTACGGAATGCGTAGGCGATCTCGGCCGATCTTCATGTCGCGTCGTACCCGACGTACCTGCCATCATTGTAGATACTCCGGTAGTGGCGCGATGTTCCACCGTTGTGGAAGTGAGCTTCGAAGTGGGTGACGCCGGCGGATTTACCGACAAGCGCCTAATTCGCTCGATTTGAATCCGACGTCTCTCTTCTAGGCTCGTGGTAAGTTGTTCTTGTCCCGGTTCTTCCAACTCTGCCTTATCACCTTGGCTCCTTGTGACAACCATTGTGAACGATGATATTCACGAAAAACGACGATCGTTACGGCTTCCTTACTCCGAGCAGCCTCTTGATCCGAATCCCTACTTGATTCGGTACGGCCTCCTCACTCGGTGAAGCTTCCCGACTCACGTCCTGAACGTGTCTTACGTTTTTCGCGATCCGTCTTCAGCAATCCGGTTCACACACTATCCTAGCCGCGGTTCACACTATATCGATTCGGTGCACGCACTATCGATCCGGTTCGCACACACTATCCTTGATCCGGTGCACGCACTATCTTCCGGTTCGCACACTAACTTCGATCCAGTTCCAAGGGCCAAAAACACTGTATCCTCTATCCGGCTCGAAGGACCATAAACACTGTAGTGGACTGTATATAAATATGTACTGTGGGTGTTTAATACTGATGACTCGCAGTACTTCTTCTACTTCGATATATTTTGATAACGTAATGAAACACAGGAGAACTCCGAACAACTACAATTTATTCAACAAATCTATTTACATATATACAATATTTCAGTCTCGCAACTGGCACATGGTGCGAGAACGTTCACTAGGCCGTTGGCCAATCACAGGCCGACTGTGCGTCTTCTCTCTCCCTCGCACATGGCCCGACGCGTTGACCAATCCCGTGGCGGTCCTTCGGTGCGAGGAACGATCCTCCGTCTCGCTCGCACACCGCCCGAGGCTCGCAACTCCACACGGGTGCCAGTCTATGCGACAGTCTCCTCGGCGTCCTCAACATTTCGCATTCTTTTATTCCTTGACCACGTTTCCATATCATGCAATAACTAACCAGTCATTCAAAGTAATAGCGAGAAAAACGCTTTTGTGCCACTTAATTATAACAATTTGTATTAACAACGACAAATTAAATGCATGCAGGCGAGTATAATGTGACCTAGAAATAGGAGAATCGTGGTAAGGTAAAGATTCGTTTACACTTGAATGCAATAAAAATACGAAAGCTCTATAAAATCACGTAATGTTTTTATGCTTTACATGAGTTTTGATTATTTCTTGGTTACAGATCATGTATAGAATATATTTAGAAATCAACGTTTAAATAAAAATTTAAAAAAATTGTTTATTACAGCAAAACACATAAAACATGACATATAAATAAAATTAAACTTAACTTAAAACAGTAGAACAATGTTTTTTGCTGATCACAATGTACCTGCGAACTATTTCCTTCGATTTCCTCACTAGGCAAGCCTGTATCGAGGTCAATTGAGTTTTTAGTAGTTTTAATTGAAAAATGTTAATGTAGATAAGATAGAAGATAAGATTTAATTAGTTTCGTTGCGGGTTATGTGTGTGTGTATGTGTGGGTAGGATAGCCTCGTGCAGTTGATGGAAAATACACGGCAGTTCAAATATAATATCCACTATCAAGAGAAATAGCGTCTTTCTACAGCAGGGCTGCCAGATTGTATAATTCGATACAAAGGATACAAAAATAAAAATTAAAGTGTCAAATTAACTTTCCACATGGCTTGGGCCTTTTGAAAACAGAACGATAAACAAAGATGATGACCACTTTAGGAGTTATAGTAACGGTGGTTGTATAATATAATAATAATATAATAATACTAGCCCTGTATTAAACATTGTCCCACTGCTGGGCACGGGCCTCCTCTACTAATGAGAGGGGTTAAGCCTTAGTCCACCACGCTGGCCTAATGCGGGTTGGCAGACTTCTCATACCATCGAAAAAATCTCAGATATGCAGGTTTCCTCACGATGTTTTCCTTCACCGTTAAAGCAAGCGATAATTAACATTATAATACACGGTTGTATAATAAGTTTCCATTTTGTATAATGTTAGAGAGATGGCGGTATAAAATCGGTTGTTGCTTCTGGCAGCCCTGTTCTACAGTCTGAGAAATTTTAGTGGTCTGAGGTAATACATGAAAATAATACTGACACCATACTGATTCAAACCTACATCCTGGGTAGCAACAAGGGTATGCCGTCCGACAACACTCAGACCCGAAACAATTTTTTATAGATCGCTATACAGCCGGCTACTCACGCGGAGTGCTACGCTCTAATGGCCAATTTCAATAGGCAATCTCAATCCGCATTTCCAGATCGAACCTGGAAATATACCAATCAAACTCTGTCATTCGTATGCGTCATGGAGATGGGCCGCTACAAGGCACCACGCAGGGGCGATTCCGGCTGCAATTCTAGCACTCCTTAGAATATCCCGGGATCGCTCCATAAGCGCCGAAGAAGGCCACCGCGGGGTTTTAGCTGGTAGAGTCGGGTGGAGGGGGTGCTGGCTAGACCGGCTAGTCCAGCATGACCGTTTTACTCTCATTCCGCTTTTTTTTTATCCTGGCATGGCAAAGTGACCGCACTGTACCTGATGGTAAGCGCAGTGAGGTCCAAATAGAGTACTGAGTAGCGAGAGACGATCTATCCCCGCTACTCAACACACTCATGCCGGCCTGCTTCTTCACACTACGCCATGGGCAAGAAGGTGAAGAAGGGGTCGAGGGTCTAGTGTCAGGGTACTAAGAAGGCCGTAAAATGGCCATTGTACCCCAACTCCAGACCCCCGACAAAAACCGGATGTACACTGGCTGATCCCGGAACGCGACACACTTGCGTGTGCCACTATGGCGGGTATTTTCGCCCTGTGTACGCTTCCCCCCGGAGCGGTAATAAAATGCTTTCCCCGCGACAAATAATGATTATGCTGGTATTGTGGGTGTTCATGAGCACTGGAGATTACCTACTAGATTACCGATTTTCTTATGCTGGCATCTATTTTCTTTTTTTATCCTGGCACGGCAAAGTGACCACACTGCACCGTAGCGTCTGCTAAAACACTTGTACCTAAAATTCTCCAAGGCTTGATAAACTAGAAAAAAGTGATATTTTCCGACCTCCCGCTGGGCGTCGAGCTTTAAGAACACAAGCGACATAGTTCGACGTAATGAATTGTTTCCGGCGTTGACATGCGATGTGAAAGCTGCTGAGTCATAGTCGGGAATCACTAAGTGACCCCTAGTTAATAGAGATATTTGCACAGATTTTTCTGTTCTTTGTACTTTCTTTGTTCTTTAACGGTAGGCAGCGGCTTTGCTGTGCCCTGGTATTGCAGAAGTCTATGGGCGGCGGTGACTACTTACCATCAGGTGGCCCGTCTGCTCGTCTGCCTATCGAGGCACTAAAAAAAAATATGTTTAAAGGATCTAACTAAGTAGTGAGCTAACACTGTTATTTATCGATGAATAGATAAATGGAAATATGTCGGAGCCATAGAATACACTCGAAATATAAAGCAATTCACCACTGCTTCTGCGACACTTCAGTACCGGCGCGTGATTGGTGGAGCAATCGGCATGCGATTGACACGATTTTTTTCATTGTTTTAATCAACAAGTTACATTACCTAAAACCTATTATCGAAAGAATTTTATGAATCCGAATAAAAATAAGTAAATCAGACGCCGTTCAAATCTGCTGGAAGGGGTGATTGTCAACTGACAGTAAAAGAATGCATGATATGAGCTGTGACTTCACCTCTCAGAATGGCCATTACTGTACCGTTGTGCGAGGGAGATAGTAAGATGTTCCCACTACGCACCCATTTTTGCGCATACTAAAATTTAAAATAAATATTCTGAACTTATTTTTCAAGCAATTTTGATTCTGTTTTCACAAAAGGGTTTCTTTTGCATATTATATCGGTTGCATATCAAATAATGTACAAAATGAAACACAGGAATCTTCCCTATTATAGAACGAGTCACTAACGTACTTTTTATATATAAAAATACTGTCGATTTCGATTCAAATATGTGTGTGGTAGTATTTAATTATAAACACTTATTAAAATACTTATACTCACAGATTCACTACTATTACGTGTTAGTGACAAAACTCATAAGATTTTAACCATCCAAGAAGCGTCCTACGTGCATGTCATACGCGCAACATGTCAAACTTATAGCAACTTATAGCAACATATGCACATACTGTTAAGATTAGCATGTTGGTGACGAAAATTTCTAAGCTTTTAGCCAAAGCTTTGTTCAAGCTTTTTTCCATCCAAAAGTCGCTGAACGCACCTAAAGATGTCCTCACTTCAAAAAAACAATAAATTCACCAACTGCAATAAAAGATGGTACATCACAAAAACAGTAAAGCAATGAAAGACAATTTTTATCACCAACCGATTCAAGTTTTTAAATCTGTCCACGAGAATCAATCGGGGTTGGTAATAAATAAACCCTTGTTGGACCTTCCCGCGTAATCTCACACGCGGTAAGGCGGCTATAAAAAAGTCAAACTTACAGCTTGTATTACAATTTATCTCTATAACTTTGTACGGGCTATCGGTGTTTTAAAACATTCGCAAACACTGTCGAGGTTTTATTTTAGTTGCACGTGTTGCTTAGTTATTTATTGTTAGTTAAAAGTTATATAAATATTCTATATACTACGTAGGTATCATCATCATGTCAGCCAAAGGACGTCCACTGCTGGACATAGGCCTCCCCCAAAGAGTGCCACAATGACCGGTCCGGTCTCTCTGCGTGATCGCATCAGAAATGAGGCCATCCGCAGAAGAACTAAAGTAACCGATATAGCCCTCCGAATCGCTAAACTTAAGTGGCAGTGGGCGGGGCACATTGCGCGTAGAACCGATGGCCGTTGGGGCGGAAAGGTTCTCGAATGGCGACCACGTACCGGAAGGCGCAGCGTGGGTAGACCCCCCACAAGGTGGACTGATGACCTGGTAAAGGTCGCGGGAGTCCGCTGGATGCTGGTGGCGCAGGACCGGTCATTGTGGCACGTAGGTATACTTTGTGCATTTTCTATTGTTAAGGTATAACAACGTAACCAGTTTCGTCTACAAAATGAATGGGCTGGATTGACCGAAGCAGCATCACTGACTTACAGAATACCAATTTCAACTGACGCTTACTGCTGCCATCGCTGCTTGTTTTTTTATCTTAGTATTCTTTATTCATTCAATAGCAGCGATAGCCTAGTTGGTTGCGGTACGGACTACCAAGACGAAAGTCGTATGTTTGAAACCCAAGTGGCATACACCTCTGACTTTTCTAAAGTTATGTGTGTATTAAATGTTAATTATCGCTTGCTTTAATGGTGAAGGAAAACATCGTGAGGAAACCTGCATACCTGAGAATTCTCATATGAATTTCGAAGGTATGTGAAGTCTACCAACCCGCATTAGGCCAGCGTGGTGGACTAAGGCCAACCCCTCTCATTAGTAGAGGAGGCCCGTGCCCAGCAGTGGGACAGTGTTTAATACAAGGCTAGTATTATTATTATTCTTTATTCCATTTATAAAAAAAGCTAGTTAAAGAAAATAAACAAAACATAGGCAATCATGGGGACTACTGACAGAAGCGAAAACTTAAAACTTTTGAATTAGTGTTCTTTTTTTGAACACCGTCCATTAGGTAGTATTTTATGATTGCTTGTCAATAATTATAGAACTTCGTAGGCGTGCTTAAGTCAAAAGTAAAATAATGCCTAAAGAAGTTTTGATTTCAATAAAACCTAGTGGTCACACGTATAGCCTCAACCACAAAATGAGATCATAAATATCTTGTATCATAGGTACCAGTAAGTAGGAGAGACTTTCAGTCTCAACACCTAGACTCGTAACAAATATTTTGTCACATGAATACTTGTCTCGGTGCAGGAATCGAACCCACGGCCTCTCGTTTCACAGCCGACTACTCGCACACTGCGCGACGGAGTTATAAACATCTAAAAATTGTATAATATTAGATGGTTTAAAGTAATGCCAGTACGCGTGGAAGAAATCTTTTCAATCTATTGTAAAGTAAATATCACGTAATTATTTTAATTAAAAATGGAAAACACCGAGTAACAAACTAGAAAATAAATGATTTAAAAGATATTTTCTATCTCTTGAATTACTCACTCGTCTTTGTTCTAGATGAGCTTTATAAAGCGTGGTGACATTGAAGCCATTTAGTCAATTAAAAAGAAGCCACAAGATGCCCTGTTCATTACCTTTTCAAGAAACTTCACTTAAGAAAAGATTTATTAAGTAGACTAGTAATTATTTTCTTATAAATAAATTGTAAGATCAAAAGGAAATTTAATTAAATCAAAGTTTTATTCTGCAATGCTTTTATTTACGTGTTATTTTATTTCGAATTTAGTGTGATAATTCAATATACCATCCCCATAAGAAGTACTAAGTACACAAAAAACTTATACACAGTCAGGTCATAAGAATTGTCACACAGTAAAAACTTTTATTTTAGAATGCTGGCCACAAAATAGTTTATTGAATTCGAATTTCAAATTGTTCATGAAAATAAAAATGTATACTTTTTAGAATTTTACTCATTTTTAAATATGGAGTGGACGCTTAAAGAAGACCGTGTTGCAGTAATTGCGTTGCATCATTGCGGTTACGCGCCAATTAAAATTTTTGACATACTGAAAAATTTGAATATAACCAAAAGATTCGTTTATCGTACCATCAAACGATACAATGAAGACTCTAGTGTAGATGACAGTTCAAGAAGTGTTCGCCCTCGGTCTGTTAGGACTCCAGCAGTGATAAAAGCTGTGAAGGCGCGAATTCAAAGAAATCCCAAACGTAAGCAGAAACTGTTGGCCCTTCAGATGGGGTTAAGCAGAACCACGGTGAAAAGGGTGTTAAATGAAGACTTAGGGCTTCGGGCATATCGAAGAAAAACAGGACATCGTTTGAATGCTCGTCTAATGGACCTGAGACTGAAGAGATGCCGCGCTTTGTTGAAGCGGTACGCGGAAAAAAATATCGGGAAATTCTTTTTTCAGATGAAAAATTTTTACCGTAGAAGAGAGCTACAACAAACAAAATGATAAGGTGTACGCACACAGTAGTGAAGAAGCGAGCAACCGTATTCCGCGTGTCCAACGAGGTCATTTTCCATCCTCGCTCATGGTATGGTTGGGAGTTTCTTATTGGGGCTTAACAGAGGTACATTTTTGTGAGAAAGGTGTAAAAACGAATGCAGTTGTGTATCAAAATACAGTCCTGACGAACCTTGTAGAACCTGTTTCTCATACCATGTTCAATAACAGGCACTGGGTATTCCAACAAGATTCGGCGCCAGCTCATAGAGCGAAGAGCACACAAGACTGGCTGGCGGTGCGTGAAATCGACTTCATCCGGCACGAAGACTGGCCCTCCTCCAGTCCAGATTTGAATCCGTTAGATTACAAGATATGGCAACACTTGGAGGAAAAGGCGTGCTCAAAGCCTCATCCCAATTTGGAGTCACTCAAGACATCCTTGATTAAGGCAGCCGCCGATATTGGCATGGACCTCGTTCGTGCTGCGATAGACAACTGGCCGCGCAGATTGAATGCCTGTATTCAAAATCACGGAGGTCATTTTGAATAAACTTTAGTGTTATAAGAATCTATGTTTTGTTAAGTTCATTTTGGTATATAAATGGTTACATAATGAATAAACTTGTTTCAATTATTTTATATTAAACATGTGACAGAATTTAGGACCTGACTAGGTATGAAACTAGATATTGCCCGAGGTAATATTGGGAGCTAGCTAGCTTTTACTAACTATATCTTTTCATCTCTCACCATGCCTTATTGCCTATACAGCAATTGTGAACTATACCCATAACATTTGATTTAATGACCGATTTTAATGAAATAAAGACTACTTAAAGTTACTTCGATATATGCTATATAATTGTATTGCTGATTCTTTTGTAAAAACACAGTACTGCGTGCTGGTAGGATATTCGTATCCGCCCAGATAGTGACCACCGTACACAGGGTGTAAAACCCGCCATAGTGGCACACGCAAGTGTGTCGCGTTCCGGGATCAGCCAGTGTACATCCGGTTTTTGTCGGGGGTCTAGAGTCGGGGTGCGATGTTTGGCCGTTTTGCCATTATAACCAGCATCAACATCCTTAATAAAATTTTGCTTTCAAGATGTCATCTTTTCTAATTCAATGCATTTAAAATTAGTTAAAATATTTACTAATCCAATTCGCAATCACGAAACAAATAGAGTTTTCCGATTATAATGCGATGACTATAATGGCGATTCGTGGAATTAGGGTGCAAGATTTTGTTTTCCAGTTTAATATTAAAGGATCAATACCAATATAGTAAAAAATACGTTTTATTTTAAATAGTTTTCTCATAAAACAGCTTTAATTTTTTTATTGATTATGAAATTCATCATCAAAATCCAGTTTAGTAGCAACAGCCTAGTTGGAAGTAGTACGAACTGCCGAGACAGTTGCAGAAACTAAAAAACTAAAAACTAGTCTATATATTCCACACCTCTGACTTAAAAGTTAAGTATGTATTTTGTTAATTAATAATGAATTACAGCTTTAATTTTAAACATCGTAAGGAAAACTGCATAAGAGAATTCATTATAAGAATATCAAACGTATGTGAAGTCTACCAAACTGCATTAAGCCAGCGTGGTGGGCTAAAGGCTTATCCTCTCATTAATAAAGAGCCGCGTAGCAATTGGTTAGTGTGTATTACAGGGCTGGAGTTATTATTATTTACTGTTATAAAATAATGCTGCCTCGGTGGCCCAGTTTTAATTGTGTACGCGGTACGAGTCCTGCACTAAGGTCTCGAGTTCGATCCCGGGGTCGGTTAAAAGCGATATTGGGTTTTTCTATCACAAAATACGCAGTATCAGCCCGGAGTCTGGACTTGCACCCAGTATGGCGACGGATTTGCCCTCTATCGAGATGGTAATAAGCTCGAAGCAGTAATCTGGGTGGACTGGTTACCTCTCTGCCTACCCCTTATGTATGTATTATAAATAACATTAGAGCTTGAGCAAGAACAATAAATTCACGCATACATGGAACGTCCTAAGTCTTGAATACTAGAAACTATGAATAGTTTCAGAACTACTACATTCAGAGCCAAGATGAAAGTTTGCGGTACATGAAAGCATCTACCATGTTATACGAATGTCAAGTTGAATTCTTAATGAAGTCATTTTGTTTACGATCTAAACTGGATTAATTTAATTATAAGCTAACCAAGTAAACTAACGCAAAAATATTATTTATATTTTGCATCACAAAATGTAGAGTTTAGTAAAAAGGTTTTTTATTTTTAATTCATCAAAATAAATCGACTTCAATAAAAAAACAAATTATGCGTCCCTATAACATTTGAGCGTTACCCTCGATTTTTCCGAGATCCCGTCATCAGATCCTGACTTGGGGCCAATGGGATCCTGACCTGTATACCCTTTTAAACAAAAAAATAATTTCTCGAATCTGTCCAGGCGTCTTCGAGTAATCGGGGAACATACATAAAAAAAGATTCCGACGAATTGAGAACCTCCTTTTTTTAAAGTTGGTTAAAAAGAGCACACAATTTGTGATCTTTCAGTTTGAGCACTGACGCAAATTGATAGCTTGTTTCACAATAGTGGCTCTCCGCCAACTCTTTGTCGTAAAGTAGCTTTTTTCTACGAGTTTAAAGAGCCGTTTGGAATGTTATCAAAATCGGTGCTTAACCTCAAACAATATTCATCTCTGGGTTAATAAGATAATATGTTTTATCATTTTGGATAAATTTGCTTACATAATTTGTAAATTGGTTTGCGTGGAATGATGCTTCGATTGAAGCATAATTAGTATGAATCTGTAGCGGGGAATAACCTCGGACGAATTCTAAAAACGTTTAATTTAAACAAACTATAAGCTGTGAGATATTGAAATGCTATTTTTATTGGAATTAAGGTATAATATTGAAATGTTACAAATTTTACGGATTCTATAGCGGTTTATTTATTTCATTGAAATCAAAATAGGTCAGACATATATTTATTTGTATATTTTCATTTAATATTCGTGAATATATTGACATCACGATACCATATAAGTATTATAAATGAATATCACACATCACAATAAATACAGATAATCAAAATATTGAGATTTTTTCGAATTCATAGGTAAGTAACACACCATACTTTCATCTCTGGTTTAAATTTAGAATTTTGAGTTCGCATTTTAAAAATCGCAAGTAAATCACCCGTACGACTTAAATGTGAATAGTGAGTGAACGGAACAAGTTTACTCGCGTTAACAAGCTGCGTTAGATCGGACGTGATTCCGCGCACGCTACCTGATTTATTTGCTTTCGAGTTCGACTTCGTTCCGTTGGTACCGACCTCTTTTTCAGTTTGTATTGTTGCTTACCTTTACTGTTTTTATTTGACATTGATACTAATTGTTCTTGAATAAATAGAAATTAACGCAAAACGATAAAATTGTGACTTTCTTTTACATATGCATATACTGGGTGATTTTATAGCGCTAGGAAAACTACGTAAAGTATTTTTTTTATATTCTGGCACGGCATACTGACCACACTGCACCTGATGGTAAACGCAGTGAGACTAGAGAGACTATCTATCCCTCGCTATTCAACACAATCATGCCGGCCTGTAGCTTCTTCCTACTACGCCTTGGGGCAAGAAGGTGAAGAAGCGGTCCAAGGTCTAGTGTCAGAGTTCTCAAAGGGCCGCAACACGGCCAAAGATCGTACCCCAACTCTAGACCCACTACAAATAAACTTAGGTTCTGTATTTGACCTAAGTTTATCTTCACCTGGACATTATTCTATCACCAACCTATTATACCTAACACTAATTCCCTAGTTATAGAGACCCTGATCAGTAACAGTATGTATAATGTTAATAAACCATGAGCAATGATAGGGTCTGGCAGACCACGTAATGGAGCAATTAAGACCATCCCCCGCATCGTGAATATTGATGGGGTAGGGGAGACTAAACCCAATGAATTATGATACGCAATGGCATTGATTTTTTGTGGGTTTCATAAAAAGCTTCGGTGGTCTGAGGGGATTCATATAATAAACCCACAGGGCAGCCTGAAGCTAGCTGTTGGGAGGAGCAATAGCTCGAACCCGAGTGCTCACGAGTGAAGGTCGTGTTCTTCATATTCTACCTTCACCTGCTGGTTGAAGTGAACAATGACGGAGAACAGTTCCCCACTTCAGAAGAGGGCAAAAGCTTTAAGCTTGAAGAGTGGATGTGAAACGTAAGTGGCGAGATGTGATAGGACGCTAAAGGAGCAATGTATAATATCTAGTGAGTGCCATCGTTCTTCTCACAGAACTAACCCCTAGCACCTCACCTCAAAAAAATAATATTCATTATTATTATTGTAATATATAGATGTGAGACGTGCAGCGTGGGTAGACCCCCACAAGGTGGACTGATGACCTGGTAAAGGTCGCGGGAGTCCGCTGGATGCGGGAGGCGCAGAACCGGTCATTGTGGCACTCTTTGGGGGAGGCCTATGTCCAGCAGTGGACGTCCTTCGGCTGACATGATGATGATGATGAATATAATATAATATAGATATGTAGTTTATAATAATTGACCCAAACATCACACTCATAGCCCTTACCCCACTACGTTAAATCTTTATAAAGGGCATCAAGGACCACGAAAGATTAAACTCCTACAATATCTCTACCCGAAACAAATACTTGGAAATCACACAAACATTTGTCTCGATACGGGAATCGAACCCCTGGAATCTCGTTTTATAGCTAGACCCCGCAGCGATACATCAGGGTAGACAGACACACATTTTCTGACAGGGACCAGTAAACCTCAACGAGTTTCCAGGTAAGCCCAATGCATACATGCGTGAGTGTATATGTGTGTATGTATGATGAAGTTGTCGATTTGTTTAGACCTCATTAGTAACTGTTTGGAAGAAAGTTATTCTAATAAAATAATACTATTATTGGACTTTTTGATATTCCAACTCATAAGAGTTTGTTTTAATTAGTTTAAGTAATATATATTGTAATTACAAGATCTTTGGTTTTAGTTTATAATTGACTTTGTAAAAGATTTTAGTTTTACCTTTAAGTTCTTTTGTAAGTACAATTTATTTTATATTTTTATATAGAGATAGCATAAATATAATGTTATACGCCATTGCAAATTGTTTTATAATCGGCAGTATTGTGCATTCGTTAGATTTTGCAATGAGTAAGATTAGATTACACATGAGGAAAAAAAACGCTTATATCAATAGGTTTATATATAATCAAATTGTTTAAAAATTTTATAAGCACACACAGTAACAACTGAATCTAATCTATGTAATTCAAGACTATTAACAAGAAAGAAAGACATATGTATCCCCATAAATATCTAAATTCTATTTATTCCTTTAATCAGCTACCCACATGTGAATCTTCGAGCATCGTGATCGTCATGTGTGAGACACTAAAGACGGTGGCAGAAATTACCAATAGCCATTACGTTTTTTTTTTACTTTAGACAAAAAGGTGGGCATTACGAGATTGCTCCTTTTTCTGTCTTTGTTTGTGTCTACGGCACCGTAGCACTTAAACAAATAAAGCGGTTTGACTGAAGTTTTTCTATTTACATTATTATTCGAAATATATTCAAAATTCAAACGTTCCATTTCATTGAAGCTGTAATAACAAAAAGGTCCTAATATTATTTATCAAAACCAAATAAAGAAATCTGCTCACGACACATTTTTTATTGGCATTAATGGGCGGGTCGATTGGACTTTTTAAACTGTCATTAATCAAGCAGACAAAGAGGATGGTGTGGGTCCATTGTCTAAAGGATTGCAATACATTTATCATAAGCGATCCTGTACAATGGTTCAGCGATTTATGACGCTCACGTCCTCCCTGATGGGTTCGTTTTTACGACTGGCTAAACCGGGGCTGGGATTAATGGAAATGCCCGGTTTGAAAACGATAGTCTCCCGTTTGATTTGTTTATTTATACATGTTTCGTTTTGTACGAAATTTCCCTGGTGATATATAGCGAGACGGTGACAGTAGAGCTGATGTGTGACTACAGCGACTGCCTAGTATGCAATTGGACCTGGTTATACCAAAATGTACCAACACACAAATTATCAAAAAAATATTTATTGATACCAAATTGATCAGAATTTGATATATTACTACTCAGCTAAAACAGCTCAACCTTTATTTACACCTGACATAGTAAAGTATGATTTTTATAGATATAATTAAAATGTAACTTTTTTATCAGACAACACTGACTGTTTTATCATAGTTTTTGGTCTATTATCTATGTTTTTATTGTTTTTATAATTGCGTAACTAGTGTTCTTGCTATATTTAAGTGTTCGAATAAAAGTATGATTATAATCAGAAGATTGTTTTCTCTGAAGAAACCTTAAAAACCAATATGTATGAACCAAGCCACACATTAACAATATGTATTAAATAATTCTGCTATAATGATGCACAAACCTTTTACAAATAAAAAAACTTAATATAGAAACAATTTAAGCATGTATAAAAGCTCCGAAGTAAAACGCACAAACTGGTATTAACAAACATTTTATTCAGGTTGTTGGAGCATGACAACTTAAAGTTTGAGTAGATAACTACATACATACATACCTATACAAATTCGTATTTTTGCCGCACCATCAAGCTCTGGAAAAGTTTGCCAGCTGCCGTGTTCCCTCCCTCCTATGATCCTGGGTCCTTTAGGCGTAACGTGAAGAAGCTAAACAGCAGGCCGGCATGATTGTGTTGAGTAGCGGGGGATAGACTGTCTCTCGCTACTTGATACTCTGTCTGGACGGCACTGCGCTTACCATCAGGTGCAGTGTGGTCACTTTGCTGCGCCAGAATAAAAAATACATACATATACACTCACGCCTGTAATCCCCGAAGGGGTGGGCAGAGGTGTAACTAATATACCCACTTTTCGCCAAATTTCGGTCCCATGATGTGATAGGGGGCGAGCCTATCGCCATACCGGGCACAGATTCCAAACTCCGGGCTAATACTGGGAATTTCTGGATAGAAAAACCCAACATCAACTACTCAACCTCTAAATGAATCCAACTGTATGCAGTTGTTATATTTTGGCATAACTTGGTCAAATTGTATGCGCACATTTTGTGGTACGGAACCAAGGAGTAGTCGTTGTCTTCAGTCTTAGTTACGACAAATAACTTCTTGTTAGAAGACCGAATCATATTTAATATTACGTATAGGTATATTATTGATTCTTTCTATTCCTTATGACACCAACTAGACAACACAATATAATATGATATTCCACTACCATTTCAATTGTATATACACAGTCAGGTCATAAGTATTGTCACACAGTAAAAACTTTTATTTTAGAATGCTGGCCACAAAAAAGTTTATTGAATTCGAATTTCAAATTGTTCATGAAAATAAAAATGTATAATTTTTAGAATTTTACTCATTTTTAAATATGGAGGGGACGCTTAAAGAAGACCGTGTTGCAGTAATTGCGTTGCATCGTTGCGGTTACGCGCCAATTCAAATTTTTGACGTACTGAAAAATTTGAATATAACCAAAAGATTCGTTTATCGTACCATCAAACGATACAATGAAGACTCTAGTGTAGATGACAGGTCAAGAAGTGGTCGCCCTCGGTCTGTTAGGACTCCAGCAGTGATAAAAGCTGTGAAGGCGCGAATTCAAAGAAATTCCAAACGTACGCAGAAACTGTTGGCCCTTCAGATGGGGTTAAGCAGAACCACGGTGAAAAGGGTGTTAAATGACGACTTAGGGCTTCGGGCATATCGAAGAAAAACAGGACATCGTTTGAATGCTCGTCTAATGGACCTGAGACTGAAGAGATGCCACGCTTTGTTGAAGCGGTACGCGGGAAAAAAATATCGGGAAATTCTTTTTTCAGATGAAAAAATTTTTACCGTAGAAGAGAGCTACAACAAACAAAATGATAAGGTACGCACACAGTAGTGAAGAAGCGAGCAACCGTATTCTGCGTGTCCAACGAGGTCATTTTCCATCCTCGCTCATGGTATGGTTGGGAGTTTCTTATTGGGGCTTAACAGAGGTACATTTTTGTTAGAAAGGTGTAAAAACGAATGCAGTTGTGTATCAAAATACAGTCCTGACGAACCTTGTGGAACCTGTTTCTCATACCATGTTCAATAACAGGCACTGGGTATTCCAACAAGATTCGGCGCCAGCTCATAGAGCGAAGAACACACAAGACTGGCTGGCGGCGCGTGAAATCGACTTCATCCGGCACGAAGACTGGCCCTCCTCCAGTCCAGATTTGAATCCGTTAGATTACAAGATATGGCAACACTTGGAGGAAAAGGCGTGCTCAAAGCCTCATCCCAATTTGGAGTCACTCAAGACATCCTTGATTAAGGCAGCCGCCGATATTGACATGGACCTCGTTCGTGCAGCGATAGACAACTGGCCGCGCAGATTGAAGGCCTGTATTCAAAATCACGGAGGTCATTTTGAATAAACTTTAGTGTCATAAGAATCTATGTTTTGTTAAGTTCATTTTGGTATATAAATGGTTACATAATGAATAAACTTGTTTCAATTATTTTATATTAAACATGTGACAGAATTTATGACCTGACTAGGTATATATATATTTTTTTTTATAGTATAGTCCGACAAACGAGCCAATGGGTCACCTGATGTTAAGTGATCTCCACCGCCCATGAACATCCACAATACCGAAAGTATCATATATGCGTTGTCGGCCTTAAAGGACAAGAATAGGGATTAGGGAAGGGAAGGGGGAATCTGGGTCTCCGGTTATCTCACTTACCATACGAAACGCGACAGTAAACTGTCACTTTACGGTGGTTTTCTGTGAGACAGTGGTACTACCCCGGTCGAGCCGACCCATTCATGCTGTAGGCAAATATGTCTACAGCGTGGCCCTACCACTTCCAACTTTCACTGTATAATTACATCATAGTTAAGTTTTGAAACAGAGGCTACTGTAAATCTAAGCAAACTTTGTAAAGAGGCGCCAAATACTGAGATACGTGATTATACCTAGTTCCGCATATGAATGCTAATTATTGATTCTTATATAGTCTATTTTCTTTGTCAATTATTTAAATGTTAATGTTGTTAGCAATAAAGTTAATATTGGTATAACTGACATAAGGCTAAACAATTTCAATGCACAGAAAATACTAATGGCCTATAATGATCTGGTGTGGGAAAATATTCCCATCAGCCGTATGCGGGCTCCCATAATGGATCACATCTGTCGCCCGTCATAGAGGGTCTAGCCGAATATCTAATAAAACGCTCTGCGACGTGAGGTGCTTGCCAAAATGGTACATGCTAATTTAATTAAGTTTAGAGGTAAAGTATCAAGATTTTTATTGCTTGTGTTTTAGTTTTGGTGGTTGAAATAATAAATGAAGTCTGATTTAAGTCTGATATCAATGGTCATCAGTATGATTTTTAACGCAAACTGTGATTGCCCGACCTGGTTTTGAACTAAAGACCTAAATTACTTCTCTTAGTACGCAACCACGAGATCAATTCTCTATGGAAACAAGAAAACCAAGTCAGAAAAGTGATCAGTTTAGTACCAAGTCTTTACATCAAGGCTGCATTTTACATATTTCATCAAAAACGTAATCTTTAGAGAAAAATGTGTTTCCTAAAAGAGCAATAACGAACCTAATGATATCTAAGTAGTGGAACTTTATCTCATCCTATCTTGTGAGTAAAGCAGCGAAACAACATAGCAGTGGCGATAATAAACTTGTTTACAAGGGAAGCCAACACTAGTTAACTATTTTTTTTATATTAATTATATCATAATATACACGTAGTCCGTCTAAGTAGGCTTTTGTATAAATAAGACTGATGATGGAGCAACTTGGTCATCCGGGAGTAAGAGATCTCTACCACTTATAAATATCCACAATATCAAAAAATTCCAAGCTGATTATTAATGAAAACTAACAAAGAAAAACGTTTCATTGAAAATCGTTATTACAATATATTGCACAGTGGCTTACGTAGCGCTTTCGTAGCGTGTAAAATTCGTAGTGTTACGTAGTCAACAAAACTCGTAGCATTCGTAGCGGAATGCGTAGCCAACATGTACAGCGTAGCTGATAATTTATCACTGTGGATTGCAGAAAACAATTATTTCCCAAACGAGATAACATGTACCTATTTGAGAATAGTGTATTTGGTGTAAATAGACAGTGCAGTGTACATTTCCAATGCAATTTTAGCAGCTTATACTACGCATAGCACTCACGGAGACATGCCTACTACGTAGCTGCCAATTTACCAGTACAAGTTTTAAATAAGTAACGAATCTGGCAACCAGTCCTTCAAACTCAGATGGAAACAATGTTATTTTATTTAAATTCAAATTAATAGGCTATTATATTCATATTTATTATATTTATTATATTAATAGGCTATATAAATTAAAAAGTCAAACTTTCTAAATTTAATATTAAAAAAAATATTCCCAAGAGTCACACACATAGTTCTTATCCCACACTAGGACTACGGTGCCATAACACCCAGACCCGAAACAAATATCTATCTATCACACAAACCTTTGTCTAGGTACGGGAATAGAACCTACAGCCTATCGTTTCACACCCGGCAACTCGCCCACTGCGCCACGGAGGCTGTCAAATCGCTTTTTGTTTTTATGATTTGTAGCATATAAAACTTAAATATTCGACTTAGAATCCGCAGTGAATGAGTTCTTTTTGACTTTGATATGTTTTAGTTACAGCGCCTACTTACTAGGAATCATTTCTAAAAAAAAGGGGTTTACTAAATTTATACTAGCGTAAACGCGAATTCGTAATTTCAGCAATAAAAAAATTTAAGCCGCTTCGAAAATCCAGCTTTGCGTTTATCCCGCCGACGGAACCCATAAAAAGAGGGTTCCGTACAATTATTTTTACATCACCGGAACACTCCCGGACACGATAAAGAATCTACCGGAAAAAGATATTTATACGACCACCGTAAATATCACTAAAGACGAAAAAATATTTTCTTTGAACCTTATTACAAAGAATTAAGATTCAGTTCCGCGGATCGATTTTTATAGTGTTGGAGGTAAAACGGTTGTTTAATGTTAGGAAGTTTCGGGTGTGGATGCAATAAAATACTAAGGCGCGAAATCACATACTAATTGTTAGTCTTGTTTCAATAAAATGTTTTTATTCATAAAAAGTACACCAACTTCAATAAAAAACAAATTATGCGTCACTATAAAATTTGAGGGTTGCCCTCGATTTTTCTGAGATCAGATCCTGACATGGTGCCAATGGGACCACCTGGGAAGTATACCCTTCTAAACAATGCATGCATTTTTCCGGGATAAAAAGTGGCCTATGTCATTTTCTGATCCCTAAACTAAAACTAAAACTACTATACAAATCATGTCGATCCCTTGCTATGTGAAAACTAAACTATCCCACGGGAACTGTACATTTTTCCAGCATAAAAAGTAACCTATGTGCTATTCCAGACTATAATCTATCTCTGTCATATTATCCCAATCATATTCAAGAACTAAATGAAAGATGTTTTAAAGCTACTATTAAGCGAAAACTAAGTAATAAAGCCTATTACAAAATTTCGGAATATTTAGATGACCTAAAGGCTTGGGAATAAGTTATCCTATTACTTAGAAGCGTAGCCATTAAATTATTATTGGGAATTTTAGGTACGTATATATAGTAATGCCAATATATTTATTTCTTTAACATTGCGAACTTATATGCCTTACATGACTTTACTTGATATTTTGTGTTTAGTATTTCAATTGTTGTATTTAGTCAGGGTATGTCATGCTCGCTAAAGTGTATGTGCTTGCTGCGGCGCCATGTGCCAGGTCGGTCTCTTCCCTGTAACATGGTTGAGGACGCCGATGGCTGACACATGCGTCACTACTCGTGATAGGGTGCGGCTCGTGTGGACTGGTCTGCTCAGACTGTTTCAGTAAGGACCGACTGCTTTAAGAAATCGAGATTTTATCACTCTCACGACGGTCATGTGTGGCACTAGGTCTTGTAATGAGTTCTATTTCACAATATTTCAATAAGGCAACTTAACATACATTGAGCTGCTCTAATCTAAGGTAATTACTCTTAAATCGTAAATATTATATGACCTATGATTATAACTATATGACCAAATATTGTTAATCGGTGTGAAAAGAGCAACGCTATAGTTTCTTGCCCGTTCTTCTCTAGCGAGACTGCATTCCGAACTGGCGGTAGAGTGAAAAATTTGACTCAATCTAAATGATGTATAACATTTTATGGATTCAATAAATATTTGATTGATTGATTGTGCCAAATTTCAACCAGATCCGTCCGGCCGTTATAGCGTGATTGAGTAACAAACATCCATCCATCCATCCAAACTTTCGCATTTATAATAGAAGTAGGATTACTCGACACAATCATGCCGACCTGCTGAGTAACTTCTTCATACTTCGCCTTAAGTACCTAGGATTGTAGAAAGGGGGGAACACGGTAGCTGGTAAACAGTTCCACAGCTTGATTGTACGGCAAAGATTTGGGTCGGGTACTTGGACCTTCAGCAAACTCACCACGTATTATAACTAAGCTTCGCGTCACTATGTAACTGCTATTATTATTTAGCCACTGCATAGACTGCGTACCTCGATGGAAATGAAACCAATACAAGTATGAAGTAAATAAGAAATGTGGCAAACGATAACCGTTTATAAACTCTCACAATACTAAATCAATTGTGGACGGATCGATGACTTGAGGAAAGAATCATGAAGAGGGATTTCGGGGCCATAAAACGTTTATAGCAAAGTTTGATAAATGATCTCAATCCACCATCAGCACTCATAATACCAGAAGAATTATGGGTTTGTGGTAGGCTTTAATAAAAAAGAATAAGGTATGTGTATACTTAAATTATTATGCTCGTCATACGACACTCAAAAGCAGATCGTGCCTAATAATGTCAAACTGTCTACAAAGTATCTCTATCAGTATTAACTGAATATTATTCACATTGATCGCCGTTTCGATTCATATACATAGACAAATGTTTGTCGGCGATAAATATTTATATCGGGTCTGGGTATTGTAAAATAGATAGTGTCTCGTAGTCCCTGATACTTTTTTTTTAGTGCCTTGATAGGCAGACGAGCAGACGATGGTAAGTAGTCACCGCCGCCCATAGACTTCTGCAATGCCAGGGCACAGCAAAGCCGCTGCCTACCGTTATATACTGTGGAAATATTGTTTTTTTTTCTATTTAGAAATACTAAGTATCAGCCCGGAGTCTGAAATTGTGCCCGGTATAGCGATACTCTTGCCCCCTATCACATTATGGGACCGTAATAAATTCGTCGAAAAGTGGGTGTACTGGTTACACCTCTGATTACATGAGTGGGTGTATATGTATGCATGTATAATAGCACCGAATTGTACCTCTGTGTACCCTGCTCTGTATTTCGTAACTCGACGTCGGATGTAGCGGTTATCGTCGGGTGTCTAAACGTCCGCGTAGTCGGGTTGATTGGAGCTGGAGTTTGAAGGGTTCTTTGAAGGAAACAGTTCGTTAAAAAACACACACGTAAGGGATTCTGAACGCTGACGTTTTGTGGATCAGTAACGATACTACCCTTAGTTATTGTATTTACCTTTTTTCAAGAGATTATCCAGTGTGTAATAAAAGTGTCACGCATTTGAAATGGAAATGTGTAAATTCGACTAATGTTGTACTTTTCGTACTGTAGAATATGTATTCTTCTAGTAATATTTTGGAACCAAATTATGTAATTAGGTTCCAAAGTACTCCGGAAATACACACAGACGGCATATTTAAATTCGATGTAAATTATTCTGCTGAGGGATAGGTCGAATCATCAGCTAATGCTGAAGATTTGACTTGACATTACCTCTTTATAGAAAACCACATCCTACATTCCCAACTGCAAAGGGTTACAGTGGTCTTCTTTTTTTAAGATGACAACACCCTTGCTTGGGCAAATGGGCGACGGAGATCATTAACCATCAGATAAGCCATTTACATTCTAAGACAGATAGTGTAGTTCTAGAATTTTTTTTTGGTTGAAGATATAAAAGGAATAAATTAAGTATTGACTAATTTTTTATAGACATAATCGAATCACAGATAAATAATAAAACTTTGAAACCATGACAAATATAAAAACAGAATATGTTTTACGCAAATTATGCAACGCCATTCATACCCACAACATACTGATTGATATTATTCTGGACTTCCAAATAATGTCGAACATTCAGCAGCTAAAAGCGCTTTCAGCGACGGCTGGTTGTCGTTGATTTATGAATTTGCGGCGCTCGGCCATCTCTACAATTATGTGCGGCAACGTTGACCACACATCAATCTTATGGACACGGGGACAAACACAAGCCTTCCTCAATGATATTGTATGCTTTATGCACTTCCTGGTACGATTACTCAGAATTTTGGTAAGTAAATTTTGACTTGTAAGAGTAGTAGTAATGTAATTAAACTTAAATTTTATATTAATTGTATGACGAAATATTGTTAACCGGTGTTCGAAAAGCTAGTGTTTCTTGCCTGTTCTTCGCTAGCGAAACTGCATTCCGAACTGGCGGTAGAGTAAAAAAGATTGACTGAATCTAATTAATGAATAACATTTCATGGATTCAATAAAGATTTGATTTGAATAAAGCCATGGTGTACGAAGTTATGTCTACAGCAAAAATGAGGCACGGCTACCCAGTTATTACCACTAGAAAACAAACCTGAGGTAAGAACTTAGTGATTCGTCTTGTATTATTGAAATTTAAGAATTATATGACAAGAGACACTGTTAATTATATATGGAAAAATAGAACAATCAGTATTAGTGTATTTCCTATTATTAGAAATACCGAAGGTATTTAGGAAAGTAGCTGCGGGTACATTAATAATTACAACCTTAGTGGGGAATAGTAAATGTTTAGCATAAAACGGTATGCATTCCGCGCTCCGGGTTCAATGGTGTAGCAGCGAGTTGGTAGTGAGTGCATTCGTGGTTCGTCCGCGGTGCAGTAAGTGTAATCAGTTCAGTTGGGCGCGCAGTTCAGCTTAGAGAGTAATGCTGTCCGTACGCTTAAGAGGTTAATTATAAAGAGAAGCCTGTAGTAAATCCTGACGTGCGGTTATGTTAATATTAAGCACAGATATGTGTAGCTGGTAATGAAACCAATCAATAAAGTGTTAATGATTGTATTAGCATGCTGCAGTATGGGTTAGCCTGTACTGTAGCATGTAGCTGAATAGGAACTCCCATTGTTGGTTCGATTATTATAATTTCTATTTAAATTACTAGCTGTTGCTCGCGGCTCCGACCGCGTGGACGTTATTTTTGGGAGAAAAAGTATACAACCTTGTTCACTTTCTTAGAGGTTCAAATTTGAATGTCATTAAAAAAACGCCGATATATATGCACATATATTGATAACCAGAAGCAGTTATATCAAATTTCGTGCTTCTTACTTTAAAAATTACGTTCCATACATTCGTTCATTCCATTGCATGTCGTGGTTTCCTGTATTCTGAGTTGCAATTAGTTCTATTTTGTGATTGTTATTATTATGTATGTTATATTGTAAACTTTGTTGGCAATCCTCAAATAATAAAGTAAAATAGCAATTTTTTTTCTATTTTAATTTCCAGCAGTAAAAAATCTTTTTTTTTCTTTCTTTCTATTTGTGCCTGTTAAAATAGCCATCTTGCATAGTTTTGTTGATGTTGCTAACATCAGGACGAACCATTCGTTGAACATAGAGCCGGCCTAGGCTTTCGGTCATTTCTTTTTAGTTTACTTAACAGTTTCAAATGAAGATTACCCGTCTTACCTTTCTGAATCTAATAAATAAAATGAAGGACGTAAAGACGATCACCACTCATCTACCTGTTATCATCTGTATTGATTTTCTCTCAAAGAACGGTGGGTCTTGCGATTAAGTTGACCCTGTTTCAGAAGACAAAATCGGTTCTTTATTTCTTCACGAAACTTTCTATAAGTATTCTTATAAGAATCGATACACTTGTATCCTGTAATGATAAAAATACGTTTAAGAGTACAATTATAGCAATGCAATATAAATATAGTAATAAATAACACCCTACAGTCAAACACATAGCCCCCACTAAGATACGAGTCTTGTGTCGTGGGTATCAGGGACTACGAGATACTTTCGGTCTCACAAAACCCAGACCCCGGACACAAATATCTGTCTGTCACACAAATATCGAATAATCGAACCCACGGCCTCTCGTTTCACAGACGTTTTCGCCAACTGCGCCACGGAGGCTGTCAAAATATAAAGAAGCGAAATACCACTGTATATCAGATTGACTTGAAATGTATCATAGTTATTCATTTTGGGATGTAGATGCTTACTAAGAACGGATTTTCAGAAATTTCATCACTAATGGAGTAAAATGAGGAATTAGCGGATGTTAGGATGTACATCATTTTTAAAGT
Source organism: Laothoe populi (assembly GCA_905220505.1). Classification (NCBI taxonomy): domain Eukaryota; kingdom Metazoa; phylum Arthropoda; class Insecta; order Lepidoptera; family Sphingidae; genus Laothoe; species Laothoe populi. The sequence goes on along the minus strand of HG992161.1, from coordinate 3,986,926 downwards.
AAGAAGCACGAAATTTTATATAACTGCTTCTGATTAGAAATATATGTAAATATCGGCGTTATTTTAATGACATTCAAATTTGAACCTCTAAGAAAGTGAATTAGGTTGTATACTTTTTCTCCCAAAAATAACGCCCACGCGGTCGGAACCGCGGGCAACAGCTAGTTATTCAAATAGAAATGTACCTAGTCAGGTCATAAATTCTGTCACATGTTTAATATAAAATAATTGAAACAAGTTTATTCATTATGTAACCATTTATATACCAAAATGAACTTAACAAAACATAGATTCTTATGACACTAAAGTTTATTCAAAATGACCTCCGTGATTTTGAATACAGGCCTTCAATCTGCGCGGCCAGTTGTCTATCGCAGCACGAACGAGGTCCATGTCAATATCGGCGGCTGCCTTAATCAAGGATGACTTGAGTGACTCCAAATTGGGATGAGGCTTTGAGCACTCCTTTTCCTCCAAGTGTTGCCATATCTTGTAATCTAACGGATTCAAATCTGGACTGGAGGAGGGCCAGTCTTCGTGCCGGATGAAGTCGATTTCACGCGCCGCCAGCCAGTCTTGTGTGCTCTTCGCTCTATGAGCTGTCGCCGAATCTTGTTGGAATACCCAGTGCCTGTTATTGAACATGGTATGAGAAACAGGTTCCACAAGGTTCGTCAGGACTGTATTTTGATACACAACTGCATTCGTTTTTACACCTTTCTCACAAAAATGTACCTCAGTTAAGCCCCAATAAGAAACTCCCAACCATACCATGAGCGAGGATGGAAAATGACCTCGTTGGACACGCGGAATACGGTTGCTCGCTTCTTCACTACTGTGTGCGTACACCTTATCATTTTGTTTGTAGTAGCTCTCTTCTACGGTAAAAATTTTTTCATCTGAAAAAAGAATTTCCCGATATTTTTTTCCCGCGTACCGCTTCAACAAAGCGCGGTATCTCTTCAGTCTCAAAACCATTAGATGAGCATTCAAACGATGTCCTGTTTTTCTTCGATATGCCCGAAGCCCTAAGTCTTCATTTAACACCCTTTTCACCGTGGTTCTGCTTAACCCCATCTGAAGGGCCAACAGTTTCTGCTTACGTTTGGGATTTCTTTGAATTCGCGCCTTCACAGCTTTTATCACTGCTGGAGTCCTAACAGACCGAGGGCGACCACTTCTTGACCTGTCATCTACACTAGAGTCTTCATTGAATCGTTTGATGGTACGATAAACGAATCTTTTGGTTATATTCAAATTTTTCAGTATGTCATAAATTTGAATTGGCGCGTAACCGCAACGATGCAACGCAACTACTGCAACACGGTCTTCTTTAAGCGTCCACTCCATATTTAAAAATGAGTAAAATTCTGAAAAGTATACATTTTTATTTTCATGAACAATTTGAAATTCGAATTCAATAAACTTTTTTGTGGCCAGCATTCTAAAATAAAAGTTTTTACTGTGTGACAATACTTATGACCTGACTGTGTAAATCTATTTATTTCACCTTAAATACACATAGATAGCAGCGATAGCAGCGATATCAGCGATAGCAGCGATAGCAGCGATAGCAGCGATAGCAGCGATAGCAGCGATAGCAGCGATAGCAGCGATAGCAGCGATAGCAGCGATAGCAGCGATAGCAGCGATAGCAGCGATAGCAGCAATAGCAGCGATAGCAGCGATAGCAGCGATAGCAGCGACAGCAGCGATAGCAGCGATAGCAGCGACAGCAGCGATAGCAGCGATAGCAGCGATAGCAGCGACAGCAGCGATAGCAGCGATAGCAGCGATAGCAGCGATAGCAGCGATAGCAGCGATAGCAGCGATAGCAGCGATAGCAGCGATAGCAGCGATAGCAGCGATAGCAGCGATAGCAGCGATAGCAGCGATAGCAGCGATAGCAGCGATAGCAGCGATAGCAGCGATAGCAGCGATAGCAGCGATAGCAGCGATAGCAGCGATAGCAGCGATAGCAGTGATAGCAGCGATAGCAGCGATAGCAGCGATAGCAGCGATAGCAGCGATAGCAGCGATAGCAGCGATAGCAGCGATAGCAGCGATAGCAGCGATAGCAGCGATAGCAGCGATAGCAGCGATAGCAGCGATAGCAGCGAAGAATTTCGAAGATATGGGAAGTCCACCAACCGGCATTAGGCCAGCGTTTTTAGGGTATAATATAAATTATAATAGTATGCCAGATGTTTTTATTAGTTTTTAATAGAACAATATTCTTGCTTGGCCTGTTTTAGTTCGTAGTGAATTTTATTTAACTAATTTAACTAAAATGAGTACCCACTGATGAACGACTTAAATGACGAGGCTCTCAAAACTAGGATATTTAAGGAAGATTTTGATAATTTGATAATGGGGTTTGAAGAAAAATTGGGACTTCTTAACTAATAACAGGAAAAGCATGAGTTTTTAATTATTTTCAATTGGGAATGAATGAGTTGCATGTCAAGTGTCTTCTCTACGCCGATGACCAGGTATTGCTTGCGTCATCGGTGGGAAGCTACAAGACATGTTAAATGTAGTGAATGAGTCGTTTAAGGAGAAGGGAATGAAAATTAATGGAAGTAAGACGAAAGTTATAGTCTCTGCCTACCCCCATGGGATACGGGCGTGAATGTATATTCTATATATATGTGTATATATAGAATTTTTGATAATTATGGTTTCAGTTTCGCATAGCAGTATAAAACAAAAATTATGAATCACAATATTAAATTAAATATCCCTGTAAAAACCTTTTTATTAAAAGTTTATTAACAACAATTATGCTCAATAAATGTATTTTATTCAAATTAAAACACAAAACCCATGTCTCCATTTAAACTAAATTATACGTCAATTTAAAAATGTCATGTGAGTAAATTTCATAACAAATTCTAATTACAATGCAGGTTATATTTTCAAAGGTTGGAATCAGATCGCGGGAACCAAAGAAGACTAAGTAAAATTTTCAAAAATATCTATTATTTGTTATTATACCTAATTTTTTCGTCTATAGCTTTTTTATATATTAAAAATTATAATTCATTCATTATGCTGCTGTTTTTTATAGATCATGAGAATCACCCCTTTTGTAATATTCCATGTTAGGCCACAACGATATTTTAATAAAAAGGTTTTAGGCCACTTTGGTTCTCGCGGCGTCAATTACATGCAGAGTTCGTAAAGTGTTATATTACCAACTGTGGGCGGTAGCTACGATTACTGATTCAGAGCACGCGCTGCGGAACACACGCAAACATGAACTGTGCAATTTTGTTGCTAAAAATTTTGTATATTATATATAATATAGTAAATAATAATACTAGCCCTGTATTAAACATTGTTCCACTGCTGGGCACGGGCCTCCTCTACTAATGAGAGGGGTTAGGCCTTAGTCCACCACGCTGGCCTAATGCGGGTTGATACTTGATAGACTTCACATACCTTCGAAATTCTTATGAGAATTCTCAGGTATGCAGGTTTTCTCAGGATGTTTCACCTTACTTCACCGTTAAAGCAAGCGATAATTAACAATTAATACACACGTAACTCTAGAAAAGTCAGAGGTGTGGCATACATTTGGGTTTCGAACATACGACTTTCGTCTTGACAGTCCGTACCACAACCAACTAGGCTATCGCTGCTATTCTAAGAGTAGACATCTTATAATTTTAATGAAATATAGGTATATGTAATCGCAATTCGTTAATATTGACGTTAACTATTAACAAAATAGACAAAAAAATTTAAAAAGTACAGTCAAAAAAAAACAATTTAGTATCTGAAAATCCTATCCTTCCTACTATCGTCATCATCATCATCATGTCAGCCGAAGGACGTCCACTGCTGGACATATGCCTCCCCCAAAGAGTGCCACAATGACCGGTCCTGCGCCACCCGCATCCAGCGGACTCCTGCGACCTTTACCAGGTCATCAGCCCACCTTGTGGGGGGTCTACCCACGCTGCGCCTTCCTTCCTTCCTACTATATAATATTATAAATGCGAATGTTTGGACGGATGGATGGATGATTGTCACTTAATCACGCTACAACGGCTTGATGGATCTGGTTGAAAATTGGCACAGAGATAGATTATAGTCTGGAATAGCACATATACTACTTTTTATCCAGGAAAAATGTACAGTTCCCGTGGGATAGTTATTTTCTCACAGAGCAAGGGATCGACATGATTTTTTGCTTAGTGGCAGTTTATTAATCAGAAAATTACATAGGCTACTTTTCATACCGGAAAAATGCACGCTTCCTATGGGATAGCCAAATACAGAAAGGGGGTAATAGCTTAAGATGCCTCCATGGATTGTATACATTAAACAACAGCCTTACCTTTAGCAACATCTAGTAATCTATAGTTCCAGAAAACAATATTACATTTTAGGTTATAAGATTTGCTCAATATGTATTCTTTACCTAGCCGAAACAAATATTTTTCTGCACTGAAATATAAAGCTTTTTATAGATAAAAATAAAGTCACGTGCACGCCGCGGCTTTTAATAAATCCCATTATACTATCGACAGGCCCTTAAGGAAATTCCTAACCAAATGTTTTCCGGTTTCGCCAAAATTATGGATAAGTCCTGTGCTCATACAAAATTACCGGAAAGACGGTTCAATATAGACCCGTTATCAAATTCTTATTGGAATCCTACATTAAACGCAATAAAATACTCTTATCACTCAATTATAATGCAACTTCTTATCAGTAAAGCAGGCCGGCATGATTGTGTTGAGTAGCGGGGGACAGACAGTCTCTCGCTACTTGATACTCTATCTGAACGGCACTGCGCTTACCATCAGGTGCAGTGTGGTCACTTTGCCGCGCCAGAATAAAAAAAAAAAAACAAAAAAAAAAGTAAATGATTTCAAAACGAATAAGTAATTCCAGATTACATCTTCACAAAACCAATTCATAATGTCTATTTAGGGTTACTTGTAAATGAGTTCTGATACTCCTCCCATTATGACCTCAGGTGGCGTCGGTAATAAAGTTAATAACCACTTTGTATTGACCCTATAGGAGCGGTCACCTGAGCCCCGGGAAGTATATTATGACCCGGTCATGCTATATCATCTGAATACTAATTAGTAAGGCTTCGTTTATATCGAATCTATTTTTGGTTGCAAGATATTTTTTTAGATTTTCTAGCAAAACAATTACACTACGTTTTTCATTTCAAGTTTTTTTATTTTATTTATTTTAAAGTACCATTTCGCATATCGTTTTTTTTTATTAATTCTTGGGTAATCTACATATTGTACAGCGTATAGCCATATTTTTGCCAGATTATAAATCAATAAAGTGGTCAATCTTAACAAACATCTGACATTTGCATCGGGTAATCAGTCTCCAGAAAAAACTATTGTGGCTTCGCAATAGTTTGTTTTGATGTAAACCAAAAGTTCATTATAATATATGGAAAATCAATGCGCCGCTTACATTCGACTGCTGCTTAAAACATGTTAGGTGTCAGCGTTGCCTAAGACTAATTACTTCTATGATCCCTTACAGTTTTGAAATCCATTTTAACCCTTTGTACATGCTAATGAGTCAAATTTAATAATACTCTTTGTGCCATATTTTTAACGTGAAAGTGTAAATTGGTTCACTAAATATCTTACTTTTAGGAGTTCCCAAAAAATTAACACTATTTACACGCCTTATTGAAACCACTTCGACTGACATTTAATTACTATTTAGTGGATATAAATAAAATGATCTGGATAATATATAACTGAAAAATAACATTTAATTATGTACTAGTATATAATATTATAAATAAATAAGTAACACCCAACCGTCACACATTGTCTTGGCCACACACTAAGATACGAGTGTTGTGTTTTGGGAATCTTGAGACTACGGGGACTACATCACCCAGAGTCGAAACAAATATCTGTATGTCACACAAACATTTGTCTCGGTGCCGGAATCGAACCGTGGCCGTGCCTTTCGTTTCACAAGCCGGCTACTCGCCCGCTGCGCCATGGACGCTTTCGGATGATTAAGTTTTTTTTATACCACGATGGTGGCAAACAAGTTTACGGCCCGCCTGATGGTAAGCGGTTACCGTAGCCTATGGACGCTTGCAACACCAGGAGCATCAGATGCGCGTTGCCAAAATGAGCATGTGATAAATTAGCACATTATTCATGAGCACATAATCGAGCAAATTAACTTCAAGTACAATAAATTATATATAAATCTGTCTTGGCTTCTCTTAAAAAAATCTTCTTTTTATATAAATAATAATACTAGCCCTGTATTACACATTGTCCCACTGCTACTAATGAGAAGGATTAGGCCTTAGTCCACCACGCTGGCCTAATGCGGGTTGGTAGACTTCACATATCTTCGAAATTCTTATAAGAATTCTCAGTATGCAGTAGTATGCAGGTTTCCTCACGATGTTTTCCTTCTCCGTTTAAGTAAGCAATTATTAACATGAATACACATATAACTTTAGAAAAGTCACAGGTGTATGTCATTTGTACTGGTTTCGAACATACGACTTTCGTCTTGACAGTCCGTACCACAACCAACTAGGCTATCGCTGCTTTTCTTCTTCTTATAATTTTATTTAAAATTACGAATATTTGGTGTCGTTAATAAATGTACTGTGATCAGAAATAAAACTATTTCCAACTAACAAGTACACGTGCACTAAATAACAAAGCAAACAAGGGTGTGATTTTTACAAACGCGCGTGTAATCTGTATCGAGGGAAGGTGTGCATAAATTATCCTAAACAAACATGCAGGTGCTGTACCGTTAGCAAAAACAACTGCTTAATTGGACAATGGGCATATTTGTTTAGAGATGTTTGTTTAATAATGTTTGGAGTCGGTATTTGAAATATTGATAGTAAAAAAAAGTATTTCGATATTTAATATAACAATATCTAATGTATTTATTTATACTTTATTAATATAATATTGTAATTCTTTGACGCGATTAGGGTATGTCATGCTCGCTTAAGAGTCTGTGCTTGCGGCGGCGTTATGTGCCGGGTTGGTCACTTTCCTGTGTCATGGTTGAGGAGGACGATGGCTGGCACATGCGTCATACTCGTGAACGGGTGCTGCTTGTGTGGACTGGTCTACCTGGATTGCTCATTGATTGCTAGTTGCATAAAATTAAATGACAGGTTGTATAGACTCGTTAAGGACTTTGCCTTGTATTGACATGTATATCGTAATTTTTTGTCTCGTGTCAATGTGACTTGTTTAAAAATGTATTTTATGTGTGATTTTTTTTATAATGTAATGACAAACCAGAAAAGACCTACGGCTGAGTTTCTTGGTGCTTCTTCTCAGACCAGTGGGCATTTCCAAAGCACCGGTAGACTTAGACCTTAACATGACTATGACATGTAAAAAGTGCCCCTAATGGCCTAATTTACGAAATAAATGATTTGATTTGAATAGTAACATGTAATCAGTATGTATTCCTTTATATTTATATATGTACGTATATGTGTATATATGTCTTTTTTGTGTCTTCTTCTTCTATATATTTATGCACCTACTTTGTTCATCTCTGCACCGCCTTAAGGTTGACTGGGAGAGAATGCCTTTGTAATTTTTTTTGCCGGGGGTCAAGAGTTGGGGTACGATGTTTTGCTGTATTGCGGCCTTCTGAGTACTCTGACACTAGACCCTCGACCGCTTCTTCACCTTCTGGCCCATGGCGTAGTGTGAAAAAGCAGGCTGGCATGATTGTGTTGATTAGCTGGGGATAGATCGTCTTTCGCTACTAGATACTCTAATTGGACGACACTGCGCTTACCATCAGATATAGTGAAGTCACTTTGCCATAATAAAAAAATGTATATCTAGTCACCAATGTACAATGTATGTATGTAAAGTGTATAAATAAATATTCTGTACCCGAAAAAATGTAGTGCTCAAAGGGATGCTTTATCTGTCCTCAAGGTGACACCGTGCAGGGGTGGTTCCGGCTGAGGTCAAGGCGCTTCTCGTCTCGGGAACTCGGAGCCGTCCCTAATGCCTGAAGAGGGCCACCGCGGGGTTTTTAGTTGGTATTGCCGGTGTAGGGTGTATATAGTAGGGACTCAACGCTGGGTCGTAAGCCCGGTGAGCCCAACATAACCATCCCGTCTCCCGGTAGTGATAAATGTATTTTTCCTGTAAAAAGAAAATGCTTTATCTGTGCCATAATAAGAGAGTTGTGGGTGCGCTGGTTAGACCTCTGCCTTCCCCTTCAGGGATTATAGGCGAGACTGTATATGTATATACACTATTTTAATAAAACCCTCAAATTTTCTTTAAATATCTCCTCTACGGAAAATAAACTAATATTAATTATAACCCTCCAAAATCCAATCTCCGCCGAATATTCCATAATATTATGCTAGAATTATTTCATAAATAACATAACAAGGCGTCAAGTTCCGAAACTTCGGAGCCCGAAGCTAAAAAGTACGGTATCAAAGCCGACTCCGATCTTGTAAATAATTGTAAAGGAAACATTTAATTAAATACGACATTGCCAAGTTTGTACATACAGTTATTAAATCAAAAGGTCAGAGTAAGAACAAGAGATCAGCCCGTGCACATGTTAACGATCTACAGCCGGCCGGGTCTTGTAGGGTAACCATCGTTTCTGTGTCTATTTCCTGGATTTTGTGGACATCATAAATATTTTATGATAATGATAAAATACTACTTCGGTGGAGCAGTTGTAATTGCTCATACGTTACGACTACTGCACTGAGGTCTCGGGTTCGATCCCCGAATCTAGTAAAGTGATATTGGGTTTTGTATCTAGAAATTCTCAGTATCAGCTCGGAGTCTGGAATATGTCCCGGTATAGCGATAGGCTCGCCCCCTATCATATTATGGGATGGGCGAAAAGTGGGTGTACTGGTTACAGCTCTGCCTTCCCCTTGGGAAGACGTGAATTTATATGTATGTATGATAAAATACCAGCCCTGAATTAGACACAGTACGACTGCTGGGCATGTATCACTTCTATTAATGTTATGGTCTGGCTTAATGCGTATTGATAGACTTCGACATCCTCAAAATTCGTATCAAGAATTCTCAGGAATGCAGTTTTCCTCACGATGTTTTTCTTCGCCGTTGCAACAAACGGTAATTAACAATATACAGAAAAAATAATATGTCGCATAACATGTAGTGTAGCTAGGAACTGATAAGACACTATATTAAAACACATTTATATTGTTTAAAAGCTTGCAGACCACAAGCTTAACTTGACAAAGATGGCGCTTTTGTTGAAAAATAAATTACATTTTGACATATCCTTTTCTATATTTCTAAGCCAGATTTAATCAAACGTTTGCACAAGATTTTACGCATCATCTCATAGTTTGTGCTATCTATTTAATCTTTATCTATGTAATTATGTCAAATAAACAAACAGGTCGCGTTAGAGTTATGATTAATAATTATTTAATTTATCCACGAAATGAATTGTCCAATTCACTGATCCATATAAAATGTGTTTGCAAATATTTAAATTTTCAATTGAACGTTCCATTATGAACATATCTGACGTGGTAACCCTAACAAAACACCAAGTCACATATGACGGGTCTACATTGAGGCGTATTAAATTCAGCTAATTCCCGGGTGGAAGCGACCAAGTTCGCAAGTGGGGTCCAAGAGGCCGCCAGCGATATGTACGCAAATTGTTATTGCTCGCGATAGTGGAAGGGTTAACAGCTGTCGTTCGCGTTTTGATTCGGATCATTTATGAGTCGGTCGTGGAGTAATTGTTCGGGCCTCGGCGACCGTGTTTATGTTATATTTAACGTAATCTTGTTTAGGGTTGATGGGTTATTAAGTAGTTTTATTATATTATTCATAGTTAATTTCTTAAATTAGCTTATTAGCTTAAAAGCAGCGATTCCCTAGTTGGTTGCAGTGCTGACTGTCGAGACGAAAGACGTATGTTCGAAACCCAAATGGCATACACCTCTGACTTTTCTAAAAGTTACGTTTGTATTTATTGTTAATAATCGCTTGCTTAAGCAACGCTAAAGGAAATCTGCATACCAGAGAATTCTCATAAGTATTTCGAAGGTATGTGAAGTTTACCAACCCGCATTAGACCAGCGTGGTGGACTAAGGCCTAACCCCTCTCATTAGTAGAGGAGGCCCGTGCCCAGCAGTGGGACAATGTTTAATACAGGGCTAGTATTATTATTATTTAGGCATTTTTTATTTTAAAACAGTCGCAAGTATTTTTATATAAATCATTTGAACCGTGTTACAGTATCTGTACTGCAAACTGTTCAATGTTTCAACAGTCAATGTTTGTCTTAGCAGAAGTAATTAAGGCAATTAAAAATGTTAAGTAACCCTCGACATAAAGATACTCTTCTTCTTCTTCAAGGTTTCTCTTCTTCTTGAAGCTTTTTTTTCCTGGCTCGGCAGAGTGACCACACTGCACCTGATGGTAAGTGCAGTGCCGTCTAGTTAAAGTATCAAGTAGCGTGAGACATCAGTCCCCGCTACTCAACACAATCATGCTGGCCTGCTGTGTAGCTTCTTCACACTACGCCTAAAGGACCCAGGATCATAGGAAATGCTAAAAAGCAAAAAAATATTTTTTTCTTTCGGTCTTTTAAGTAAATACCCATTATGCGTCAAAGATCCCTACCGCAGGTAACACAAAGACCTGATGACCTTGAAACGCCTGAACAGATCCTCATAAATTGTAGCTAACAACCATCTCCATAAAGTCAGCTTTCAAATACAAAAAAACGCATCATAATCGGTCCATTCGTTTAGGATCTACGATTTCACAGACAGACAGACACACAGACACGTCAAATTTATAACACCCCTCTCTTGCGTCGGGGATTAAAAAAGTAATCAAATGTATTTGACTTTCAATTGAATGAGCACTTGCAGAAAAGAAGAATATTCAATGATAGAGCAAAGGATTTCCAATTCTAAAACGGATACTGCGACACAGATTTAATCGCCAACCAATTTAAAAGGTGAATTATTGAAACTAAACCCCGTAACTAAGTATAATATTTCCATATAATTCACGACAATCTCTTACGTATTCCCAGGCGGCGGTAAATTTTAAACCACCATTCGATAAGGTAAAGTGCACGATGTCATTACGGTGTAATGCACGAAGATTGCCCAGTGGAAAACTATTAGCCACCATGCAAATTATAAGCTGTGGACTCAGTTTTACACTAAACTTGATCGAAAGCACGAACAAACTTTTTTTCATAAGAGGGTAATTAGACCTGATATAGATATATCTCGAACTAATCGACAACATTTTCCTGTACGCTTTATGGTATGCTGAAATATCTCTATAAATTATTTCTCAAAAAGATTTTTTTGTCAGAACGCCATAACTTCTATAATTCTTCATCAAATTTAATGTTTCAAACACTATTTTAAAGCTTATATTTGCCACTATTGACGAAAAAAAGACAAATGTTTGCAAATTTATATTTTGCCAAAAAAGCTGAAAAATTTACAGTACCATCTGTTGACAGTATAATCAACTAATTTGTTGTTTTGTTAATTACTATCGGAGCGAAGTATTCGCATGGGTTACTTAGTCTATATATATTCCAATTGACCCCGAAAGGCGACTCGCTAGGGGAAGCCACCATAATGGGTCTATACCATACCTACGTTAAACATAATCCAGGCGGGTTGCACTAGTCACAAGTGATCAGGAATATTCTTGATCACCTGTATAATATCATCATATGATTATACTAGAAGAAACATAAATATTATTCCTATGGAATAAATTCAAATACTACCAAAATTCCAATATTCATTTTGAATAATAAAAAAATGACAATATATATTTTTAACCGACTTTAAAAAAGGAGGAGGTTAACAATTCGTCGGTTTTTTTTAATGTATGTTACCCGATTACTCGAAGACGCCTGGACCGATTCGAGAAATTCTTTTTTTGTTTAAAAGGGTATACTTCCCAGGTGGTCCCATTGACACCAATTCAGGATCTGATGATGGGATCTCAGAAAAATCAAGGGAAACCCTCAAATTTTATAGTGACACATAATTTGTTTGTTATTGAAGTCGGTGTACTTTTTATGAATTAAAAAAACTTTTACTTATATAAGAAAAATGATAGATTTTTTTTAATCCATAGTAATAACCATAAGCAGTAATAGCACGGGCGGCATTTTATCCCTCTGACAATCTTACTGATCTCATAACACGCAACAGCAATTATACATTTCACGTTGATTTTTTTAAGCAATCGTGCTTTATCAACCCGACATGATTGTGTCAAGTAGTAGTCTCTCCTTACATGATAATCTAAATGGCACTGCGCTCACCATCAGGTGCAGTGGGGTCAGTCTGCCGTGCCAGGATAGAAAATCTGTGTCTATCTGGTCTATTTATGCTGTAAAAGCTACATCACAGCAAGCTACATCGTGACAAAACGAGCTACATCGTGGCTTTTTTTTAAATCATAGTCCGACAAACGAGTCAGTGGGTCACCTGATGTTAAGCGATATCCACCGCCCATGAACATCCACAATACCGAAAGTATCATGTATGTCGGCCTTAAAGGACAGGAATAGGGATTAGGGAAGGAAAGGGGGAATCGGGGCCTCCGGATATCTCACTTACCATACGAAACGCGACAGTGAACTGTCACTTTACGTTGGTTTTCTGTGAGACAGTGGTACCACCCCGGTCGAGCCGGCCCATTCATGCTGTAGACAAATATGTCTACAGCGTGGCTCTACCACTTTTGAAAAAATAGGCTTAGAAAAATAATCGTCGTTATATTTTTCAGTCAACATTTTCAAATACCTGAAAAGGATTTACGTTTTCCTTCCTTATTTACAAATCGGGCTTACTTGTCTAAGCCGATGTCAACAGTTTTTTTATCTATAACATATTCCTAAGCCACAATATTTCAAACCGACACATTTTAGCTACTGACTTTATGCATTTTTATTATATTCTATACTCTCTAGATACCGCGTGAATATATTTGTCTAAAATGTCGAGATCTGTATGTCTGTTGGCAATGATAAGCTGAGAAATAAATAACACCCAAAAGTCACACACATTGACCTGGACTGTATTTTAAACTGCAAGAGACTTTCGTGCTCTTAATACTCTGACCCAAAACAAAAATGAAAAAATAAATAAAAAGATATATGAAATAAATAATAATATCTGAGATTTTTACGAAGGTATGAGAAGTCTGCCAACCCGCATTAGGCCAGCGTGGTGGACTAAGGCCTAACCCCTCTCATTAGTAGAGGAGGTCCGTGCCCAGCAGTGGGACAATGTTTAATACAGGGCTAGTATTATTATTATTATGAAATAAAAAATATTAGAACACTAGTATTAATTCAATTGCTAGTCTGCACAAACAAGGAATTCACCGTTGACTTAAGCTGTACTGGCAGTGTTAAATCTTCTGCTTCTAATATACATACATACATATACACTCTCGCCTGTAATTCCCGAAGGGGGTAGGCAGAGGTGAAACCAGTACACCCACTTATCGCCGAAATTATTACGGTCCCATAATGTGATAAAGGGCGAGCCTATCGCCATACCGAGCATCATTCCAGACTCCGGGCTGATACTTAGTATTTCTAAATAGAAAATCCCAATATCACTTTACCCGACCCGGGGATCAAACCCGAAACCTCAGCACAGCATTCGTAAGGCATGCGTAATTATAACTGCGCCACTGACGCAGGCCTGTGTTTCTAATAAAGTAATATACATTCTTTAAACTCATATAACATAGAAAATGATTGGCAGATAGATATAATAATAATAATAATACTAGCCCTGTATTAAACATTGTCCCACTGCTGGGCACGGGCCTCCTCTACTAATGAGAGGGGTTAGGCCTTAGTCCAGATAGATATAAACATATAATATTTTTTTATGATTAGCCAGATCACTCGCCAATACCACCCAGAAATTTACAAAGTGCCTGACACTGTACTGTGCTTATCGCTCAAAGATGTTAATGGGCCTCAAGAGTGATTACTAGCTCCAATACAATTCGGAACGGAACAAAGAATACTTACAAAGTACCTGGCCGCAAAAATACACAAAAGAAGGGACCCACAAGATCGCATGTGAAAGATCTAAGCCTGACAAAACTACATTTCAGCTGAACACTGAACGATGCGAAGTTACTGGCCACTAAGTGCAGGCGGCCATATTTTGTTCTCGCACTTTCTACTATCGTCCTTCTAGACGGACAATTTGTATGAATCAGAAAAATGTGGTGAATAAAAATATTCATTCATTTCTATGAATGTTTTAGTTAGATACTCGTGGTTTAATAAACCAAGTGTAGTTTATTTCTCATCATTATGGAAATGCGGTCAGAACGTGGATTAAATAGTCCAATAGCAAAAACTGTTTTATTTTAATCAGTGTTATTTATTTGCTTATTATTAACCAACTTCAAAAAAGGAGGAGGTTCTGAATTCGTCGGAATCTTTTTTTTATGTATGTTCCCCGATTACTCGAAGACGCCTGGACCGATTCGAAAAACTATTTCTTAGTTTAAAAGGGAAGTATCCCAAGTGGTCCCATTGGCACCAAGTCAGGATCTGATGATGGGATAATAAAAAACAAATTATGCGTCACTATAAAATTTGAGGGTTGCCCTTGATTTGTCTGAGATCCCATCATCAGATCCTGACTTGGTGCCAATGGGACCACCTGGGAAGTATACCCTTTTAAACAAAAAAAGAATTTCTCGAATCGGTCCAGGCGTCTTCGAGTTATCAGGTAACATACATAAAAAAAAAGATTCCGACGAATTTTTAACCTCCTCCTTTTTTGAAGTCGGTTAAAAATATAGCAATGTAGTAAAGACTCTAATAAACAACATATACAAAAACAGAAGGGACACAATGACAAGCAATTGGTACAAAAAATAAACTGAGGTATATATTTTTTATACTAAGATAAATTAGAAAATTATAACAATATTACATTCATAAGGTCCCTTTGTATCTCGAAGGGGTAGGCAGAGGTGCAACTAGTACACCCACGCCGCTTTTCGCTTGTTTTCGTCCCGTTCTTCGTTGTTTTTTTCATTCATCCATTACTACATAATATGATAAAATTTTCAGACACGCCATTATTAATCGGTCATTGACTCCATTAAGGTCTTCAAAATAATTATTCTGAAAGAAAGGCTTATTTATACAACATGTAACATGATTAATGCACACTCTGAAAGTAGTTTGCTCAGAATAAACGACTGAATCGATATCAAAAAAAAATTAATAGACGATGTTTTTTTTTCAAAAAATAATTATCGCTCAGGTAAATAATAGTCACCCTTTAATTTAACGTTCAAGACTAACGAAACTGAAACATAACTCGATGCGATAATAAACGAACACTTTAAAAAATTAAAATTACGAACTTTTTGTCGAAAATTAGTACAACTAATTTCATAAAAACAATATTTATATTCATCGCAGTCTAATTTTAATACATGAATTATGATTGTAATAATATTTTTAAATTGGGGTTTCTGAGGATGTGCGTTATTCCCGTTACACGTAGTATATGCCTAATTACAAATGAAATCGAATTCCCAATCAAACATAAAAACTCATGTCACGTTTGGAGTAAAACGCAAGTACTTATTGTAATAAGCTCATGTCACGTTTCGAGTAATAATGGTTATAATTATTAATACACAAATTACGTAATTAATGTGGTACATACGTTACATATTAGATTACATGTATTCATATACTTTTAAGATGGTATGTGGGCTTATTACGGTTTCCTACGACATTTTTCGGGTTCATTGGTCGAGTTCATCGGTCGAGTAACAGTAAGTAAGCTCAAACACTGGTAAGATCCTGGGTTGACAGCTCTACTTAGCCAATTAGCATTTGTCTTGTGTTTTCGATTCGAAATCACTTAAATTGCAGGGATTTGTGTCCGATGTGGCGATAGATTTGCCACCAAGAAAAAATTAAGGATCATAACAAAGTGAAAGCCATCTAAATAGTTATTATTTTCATTTCATTCGCTATCGTGCCTTCTCGTAATCCCTTTCGCCGAGTTTATTACCGTCCCATGATGTGATAGGAGGCATATCGCTATACCAGGTGCGATTCTAGACTCCGAGTCTTTTTGTGATAGAAAAACTCAATGTCACTTACCCGACCCGTGGGTCGGACCCGAGACATCAGCACAGCAGCCAATTGCGCCATCGAGGCATTGCGTCATTTTAATCACATTACATAAAAATATAATTTTTTATCTGCTCTGATCATAACCTAAATAGACACCGTGTATGCACCTAGTTCATGTGCATATTTTAGGCAAGTTTTTTTCAGAGGCTCTATAATTTATCACTTGACGTTATAACACGTCAGCTGAACAAACTTACTTACTTGTTTTTAATACAGATTGAATTACTTAAGTGGTTTACTTAGACTTACATCTATAATTTGAGCTTACTATTTTACAGCTGATCATCTGTGTACACATACAGCAAGACCGCCGCTTTTATAACATCGCCTATAATAAAAGCATGAACCACAAATTATGGAATATTAATATATATTTTACTTTATTATACAAACAGCTGATTAACGTAAGAAGAAATACACCCAAC
Organism: Laothoe populi; assembly: GCA_905220505.1. Classification (NCBI taxonomy): domain Eukaryota; kingdom Metazoa; phylum Arthropoda; class Insecta; order Lepidoptera; family Sphingidae; genus Laothoe; species Laothoe populi. Next base: position 3,970,267 of record HG992161.1, on the reverse strand, counting down.
AGTCACACAAATAGTCTTAATCCCACACTGGGTGGAACCTGTGTCATTGATATCAAGGACTACGAGGGACTACTGTCTAACAACACCCAGACCCGAAACAAATATCTGTCTGTCAAACAAAATTTGTCTCAGTGCGGGAATTGAACCCACGGCCTCTCGTTTCACAGCCACCAGCAGCGTAATAGAGGTTGTCAGGTGCTATAACATATAATAACATTAATATATTTTAAAGAACCTCACACGTGGCACGGAATTTACAATGTGGTGCGACATTAAACGAAGACATTAAATTCGAATGTCGATCGATACGAGAATATGTCGCTAAGGCGGGCTTGCTCAGAAATAATTTATCAAGAGGCAATAAATTATGTAAGGGAAGAACATAAGTAGCTCATTACCGCGGTTCGAGTGACGGATATTATCTATGTGTAATTTTATAATTGCTGGAGATGTAATAAGAAGGCCACTTATATTCTGTTCAATTTATTACCGAAATAAACTACAAAATTCTAAAAGGCCCGCCTTGGTGTCGCTGTTGTAATTGCGCATGTGTTATTATTGCTGTGCTGAGGTCTCGGGTTCGATCCCTCGGTCGGGTACAGTGATATTTGGTTTTTCTACTTCGAAATACTTAGGATCAGCCTGGAGTCTGGAACTTTGCCCGGTATGGCGATAGGCCCGCCCCCTATATCACATTATGCTACACCGCTGCCTACCCCTTCGGGGATTACAGGCGTGAGTGTATATTTATGTATGTATGTTCAAATACAATTTTGAGTTCAACAACCGATTAAAATTAATAATACTACTGATGAATTTTCTTACGCCACCATGTTACACACTTTTTACATTTAACTAGCTACAAGCTATTTACAAGTTTTACTTAAGCTTTCATAATTTTAATTTTCCTCAAAGTTGAAATAGGAAATTTTCCAAAGACGCTCACGGGGGCTAGTTTTAATTTCAAACTGATGGCTATAAAAGCGTACGTCGCTTTTATAGCGACGTACGCTTATACGTGAGGCCTTCCGCCGTCGCGAGTGGATCAAAGTTTGTGTAATTTCAAACTATAGTTAAAACCACGCTTAAACGGTTGATTAACGAGGTGATTCAGCGAAAACTTTTACCGACTATCTCAAAGCACTAGAGGATTTGTTTTTATTAGTAACTCTTTCCTGTAAGAATATCCGTTTAGGTCGCTCACGTCTGAGGCTTTACGCTACTTTTTTTTTAGAAATCCTCGACAGACTGCGGTCACTCTGAGAAGCCACGGTAGGCAGCAGCTTTGCTGTGCCCTGGCATTGCAGAAGTCTAAGGATAGCGGAGACTACTTACCATCAAACGTATTAAACGTATTTTTTTTTGTTAATATCTGTGTGTGTGTATGCGTGTGTGTGCGTAAATAGCGGCGTCTGTTAATTTACGTGATATTGTAATCTGTGGAAACTGCTATGGAATGTGTATTATTGTTTGTTCATTTTTAATTATTGTGTGTATTATTGTTTGTTCATTTTTAATTATTGTGTGTATTATTGTTTCTGTTGTTTTCCAAATAAATAAATAAATCAGGTGGCCCGTCTGCTCGTCTGCCTATGCAGGCACTAAATAAACAAAGCCAGTGGAGACAACAGGAGGATCCTGATCTTCTGGTCGGAGTTATGCACGTGCACATGCACAATGGCCTGATGTTCAACGGGCTAAGTGCGGAGAAAGGAGCCCACAACCAATAGCAATGACGCTACTTTTAAGACTTCAAACAGTGATGGTTGCTGACGGGAAGATGCATAGTCTCCGTGGCGTAGTGGGCTATGAAACAAGACGTCTTGAGTTCATCCCCGATGAACCCAACTAAGGTAAGGTGGCCTTTGGTACAGTACTCCTGCCAAAATTAACCTTTTTTTATTGTCATTGACATCATGAGACATAGGATTGTTGACTTGACAGACTCATCTTTTTTTATGTTTTTTTTTCCTGGATAGACAGACGAGCGCACGGGCCACCTGATGGTAAGGAGAAACCACCGCCCATAGACTTCTGCAATGCCAGGGCACAGCAAAGCCGCTGCCTACCATAGAATTACCTTCTGATTGGTTGATAGTGATTGCCCAACTATCTACTTTGCTGACTTTTGTTCTATATGTCTCATATGTGTGTGTGTGAGCAATTTAAAAAAAAATTGTACCCCTGGTTTTTGCCTTGTCCCTCGAGTTTGCTCATTTCTTTTTTTGTAATGAATGACTCCTAGCAGAATATATTAATTTAAGTGAAAAAAACATATTTGTATAAATATATACCTATAAATTGACGTTTTGTTGTTACTTTACTCAATATAAAATTTACGAAGATTTTAAAATATTGAAGACCATCGAATTTACCTGTCCCCTTCCTGTCTTGTAAGACAATCTTTGATAAATAAAATATCTTAATGATGCGAGTGGTTTAGTAAATATAATTTGAATTATTTAAAGTCGAGTTTATCATTTAAAAGTATCTGTATTAGATTCTTTTACATATTTTTAATTAAAAATTAAACTAAATTAAAATCGAAAATTTGAACCAACCGGAACATTCCGTTTTGTGACCGCAATATTTTGCAAAAAATCGTCTAAATAAGGAAATATTCGGCTCCTAATGGGAACACAACATATAGTTCTTCATCAAGAGAAGTCATTTTGCTTTCATTGTCAAAATAATTTGTGGCCAGCGCCGACGCATTGTTGAGGTGTTCTGTGTTTCAATTTCTTTGCTCAGGTATGTGACCAAGTTTTACTACTATAAATTATTTTTCTTTGATTATTTTTATTGTTAACACATTACAAAGTTTGTATAGTATTTGATATCAAATACTTAATGGTGCTAAGTACGATGGGCAATTTTTAAATAATTTAAAACTACAAGAGGGTAGCATTATGTGACCTCCGTTTTGTGACTTATTCTACGGTCACATATAACGGACCGGCAAGTCACTACAGGTTGGAATGCATAAAGCTTAGATCATATTGCAAATCCTTACTGACCAAATTAATCACAGTTACATAAAACATAAGTTAAACAATAATTTTCTGTTAATCCTTAAAACTAAGTCCATTTTCTTAGATTATTAAATGAATAGCGTGTATTATTATTTTAATTAATTTGAAAAAAGGCTCATAAATATCATACTTTTCTTTAAAAAAAATTTTTAATCGTGTCACACATCGTAACCAGTCTCGCCACAAAGTCTGTTTTGTTTCGATATTATCGGGAAAATGCCTCGAAATCTCTCATAAAAAATTTAATCGAATTTTACAGCAGGGTACACTTTATTTTGAAATTGCTCGTGTGTGTGTGTGTCGTTTTTGTAAGCATTTCAGTGGCCATATTTATCTTTTTTTTATCCTGGCACGGCAAAGTGACCACACTGCACCTGATTGTAAGCGCAGTGCCGTCCAATTAGAGTATTGATTAGTGAGAGACAATATATATCCGCTACTCAACACAATCATCCCGGCCTACGTCTTCACACTACTCCATGGGCAAGAAGGTGAAGAAGCGGTCGAGGTTCTAGTGTCAGAGTACTCAGAAGTCCGCAAAACGTCCAAACATCGTACGCCAACTCTTTACACTGGCTGATCCCGGAACTCGACACACTTGGGTGTGCCATTATGGCGGGTTTTACACCCTGTGTACGGTGGTATCTCAGGTATCTTTTTCCGCGAACTCTTTATTTCTACATGTCATTAATATTATCGCTTGCTAAATCGTTTTAACGAGCACATGATTAATTTAACAGTGCTTTGTCAACACGTAGACCGTACCCACAATACTTGCTATCGATTTGTTAACTGTCACTATGTTTTTCGGTGTGTAGTTAAATGCGCCGCGCGGTGATTGGGTGAAAAATGCTTTCTACGCGCCCTGTTTGATACGAAGTAGGGTCCAGTATGAAATCTATTGTAAAGGTTTCTTATATTTCAGCGAATATTACACATAGAAAAAAAATATATATCGCGGCTTATTTTTTTTAACTTTGCATGGCAAAATGACCACATTATACCTGATGGTAACTACTCAACACAATCACCGGCCTGCTTTTTCACACTACGCCACGGGGCATGAAGGTGGTAAGGTATTTTTTCTAGTCCACATGTTTCGAAAACTTAACAGCCTTCGTGTTAGTTACCGTGAAGGGACCATGAAGGCTGTAAAGTTGATTTAAAACTAATTTTACGGATTTTATCTCGGTTTATTTCACATTTATAGCTTGACATTTCAAAATATGTCTGTCTTTGAAATATTTATGTTTTATTGTTAATATTTTGTACTTAGCTTTAATATTCAGTGACAATGATAGACAAGTATATACAGGATTAAATGCGTTTCATAATTAAATTCCAATTATTTGTGCTGAGTAAGGCCTTGTTGTTTTAACTGTAGTCAGCTCTACTTTTTCCATGATTCAGACGTGATATTGAATTTTAATAAGAATAAAAATATGAAATTCTGGTTAATAATCCTTTCTTATGTTTATGCGGATATTATACATGGAAAGAAAAATAATTTTACGGATTCTAGCGCGGTTTACTCAACCTTTTTAACCGGCTTCAAAAAAAGGAGGAGGTTCTCAATTCGTTGCAATCTTTTTTTTATGTATGTTCCCTGATTACTCGGAAACGCCTGGACTGATTCGAGAAATTCTTTTTTTGATGATGGGATCACAGAAAAATCGAGGGCAGCCCTCAAATTTTATAAGGACACAAAATTTGTTTTTTATTGAAGTCTATGTACTTTTTATAAATTAAATAACTTCTTATTAGTTTTTTTTATCCTGGCGCGGCAATGTGACCGCACTGTACCTGATGGTAAGCGTAGTGCGGTCCAAATAGAGTACTGAGTAGCGAGAGACGATCTATCCCCGCTACTCAACACACTCATGCCGGCCTGCTTCTTCACACTACGCCATGGGCAAGAAGGTGAAGAAGGGGTCGAGGGTCTAGTGTCAGAGTACTAAGAAGGCCGTAACATGGCCATTGTACCCCAACTCCAGACCCCCGACAAAAACCGGATGTACACTGGCTGATCCCGGAACGCGACACACTTGTGTGTGCCAGTAGACCTTAACATTATTATGACATGTAAAAAGTGCCCATAGTGGCCTAATTTACAAAATAAATGATTTGATTTGATTTATGCCACTATGGCGGGTTTTTCGCCCTGTGTACGGTGGTCGCTATCTGGCCGGATATGAATATCCTACCACCAGCAAAGCACCAGCAGTCCATACGTTTCGAAAGCTTTACAGCCTTCATGGATACGGAAGTATAGTGCAATGATTGGCGACATACAACTCAGTCCGCCCCGTGACCATGAAGGCTGTAAAATTAAGTTAACCATGATAGAATCCGTAAAAATAATTTTACTCTGGTTAATGTTACAATATTTGTACGGAACCCAAGCAACATGCGCCTATTTTGCTATTCCGATATTGACGTTAGATATCCTATAAAATACAATAGGCAGCCGAGTATTTGCGGAAAACAAATTTACCCAGGTAATTGCTTCATGTGAACATCGTGCGCCGCTTTTTAATAAGCAGGAGTAGTAAACAATAGAAAACGAGCTTTGTTTACAGGTGTTGTATCATGATTCACTCTGTTTCCTTATGAAAAGAAAAATATGATAATATTTTGTGAAGCCAGTACGGCATATTCGTATAAGGACAATGTTAGGTAAAATATTATCTGCTTGACAACGGATTAGACGGCGAAGTTAGGAAGTATCGATTCGCTATGTACCTGTCAACCATATAAAAAACGTTATAATTTAAGTAAATAAATACACCAAACTGTCACACATAACCGTGACCCTGTGGGTATCAAGAACTACGGTCTTACAACATCCAGAGCAGAAACTAATATCTATCTGCCACACAATTATTTGTCTTGGTGCGGGAATCGAGCCCACGGCCTCTCGTTTCAGGGCTACTCGCCCGTTGCGCCACGAAGGTTGTCATTGTCATTTATTGCCTTTTTATTATTGACCAGGCCATTAGTATAACATATAACTGAAAATTAGACTAGTATTCACTATACAATTGACACATTATTTAAGAATTAAAATTATTTATATAACCAGTTTTTGTCGGGGTAGAGTTGGGGTACGATGTTTAGCCGTGTCGCGGCCTTCTGAGTACTCTGACACTAGACCCACGACCGCTTCTACACCTTCTTGCCCATGGCGTAGTGTGAAGAAGCATTCCGGCGTGATTGTGTTGAGTAGCTAGGTACAGTTGTCTCTCGCTACCCGATAATCTAATTGGACGGCATTGGGCTTACTTTTTTTAGTAATTATAATTTTGATTTATTTCCATAAACAAACACTTAAATAAATTGACAAATAAAATAGGCTATATTAATTAAGTCACCTAAAAATTTATAGCATCCGTTTGCCGAACTAGGTTAAAAACCTGTATCTCAGCATTTGGCGCCCCTTCACAAACTATACTTAAATTTAAAGTAGCCTGTCTCAAAAATCTTACCTAAAATGAAATTATAAAATATCGGTCAATAAATAACGGAGTTCTAAGGTAACAAACATAAAAAATACACGTCCAATCGAGAACATCCTCCTTTTATTTGAAGTCGGTTAAAAATGAAATAAAGTGGATATGGTAGACAATATTATATTGTATTGTGCCTCTCTGTGAAATTCATGAATGTGTAGGTGTGTGTGACGGTGTGTGATTATGTTTTTAAACTTATGAATAACAAAACCCAAAAATAATGCATACAGAATAATAATATTAAAAGTCACTTTAAAACTTTTAAGAAGTCTTTAGTCTCTTGATATTCCGATGTCAACAACCATGCTGTTGTTTTTATTTTACATGGTATCTTATTTAACGAATAAACAGATATTATTTTATTCAGTTTATTATAGACATAAGGTTCCAGAGAACAGTAAAATCTTCTAGCAAAAGAGGTTTGACAAGATTTAGTTACTTCCCAGTTTACATCAGCTTTTACACAAAAAATTATATTGCTGAATGTGGGACGCCCTGCTGCACGATGGACCGACGACTTGAAGAAGGTAGCTGATGAATACGGTCTACCACCAACAGTGGACGGTAATAGGCTGAAATATAGATATAGATATACTGCTCAATTGTTGTTCAGTCGGCAGCCTCCGTGGCGCAGTAGGCGAGTAGCCGGCTGTAAAACGAGAGGCCGTGGGTTCGATTCCCACACCGGAACAAATGTTTGTGTGACAGACATATATTTGTTTCCGAGGTCTGGGTGTTGTGAGACCGTGCGTCTCTCTAGGTCCCTGATACCCACAACACAAGACTCGTATCTTAGTGTGGGGTCGGGGCTATGTATGTGACTGTTGGGTGTTATTTATTATTACTATTATAATGTGTAGCTTTCACACAGCCGAGTATGAGCAACAACGTCAAATATTACTTTAACAAAATAACTCATGTCATGTCATCCACTTCGTGAAAGATGTCTAACGTAAACATTTTAAGCGACATTTGGTTACATACATACGCACTAACGCCTCTAATCTCCGAAGGGGTAGGCAGAAGTGTAACCATATTTCAAGAACACTCATATTTTGCTGAGCTTATTACCGTCCAATGATGTGATAGTCAGGGTTTACCATCAGGTGTAGTGTCTTTGCCGTACCATGATAAAAAAAACCGCACTGTAAAAATAATAAAGATCCATTTCCATAATATCATATTATTATTTACCAGAGCTTGCGGGAAGTATCTTTGAAAATCAACCGTCAGCCTGATGTTGAAGTTTAATAAAAATGAAAAAATATATACATCAATATGAAAGTTGGGTCCGTCCGGCAGTTTACAATATAGGTTGTTCCGTAGCACCTGTGGCCTTATTCTGTGATTATAATGGCGATCGAATTTGTGGAAAACAATTGGTATTGTATTCTTTTTGATATTGTGTGAAGATATCGGTTTAAGTTGCTTTTTAACCAACTTTAAAAAAAGGTGGAGATTCTCAATTCGTCGCAGACTTTTTTTATGCATGTACCCCTATTACTCGAAGACGCCTGGACCGATTCGAGATTTTCTTCTATTTAAAAAAATAAGGATTTGATTTGTTCAAAAATCTTCGATTTTATGATTAAGTAATTTGTGTTTAATCTGATTGTCCTGTGCTAGATAAGTGTCTGTTAGTAAGTGTATCATTTGTATGATTAGTGCAGTGTATGGGTCTATACCTTAAAAGTATAATGCGCTTTAATGTAAAGGAGATACGGTCGACATTAAGAAATCTCGCATCGATTGCTATAGTCTCTTTATATTTCTTAATAACCCTGTGTTATGTCACTGAAATCCCTGCAATAAAAAATATCCTTTTTTCTTGAAAATGTGCAGATCAGACCAATAGTTCGCCACTTTAATCACATGCAGGTTTATAGACAGAACGCTTTCGCTTTCTGTATACCGGTTGGATACGACAGTCGCGATGTTATGTGGCTTGCCCCCTATCACATTATGGGACCGAAATTCGGCGAAAAGTGGGTGTATTGGTTACACCTATGCCTACCCTTTCGGGGATTACAGGCGTGAGAGTATATGTATATTTAACATACATATACACATACTCTCACGCCTGTAATACTTACATTATTTTACATATTTTATAAGCGATGTCTCCAGATGACGAGCACAGTAAGTAATTTACTAGTCAAAGTTTTGGATGGCACTGCACTTGCTTATGAAGCGGTTACCATAGAGCCTCTGTGGGACAGTGTGTGAGCCGGTTGTGAAATGATAGGCCGTGGAATCGATTCCCTATCGACATAATTGTTTATCTGATCCACAAATCTTTCTTCCAGGTCGTATCTTTGTGTGTGGTGGGAACTATTAAAATTGTTAAACATTATTATTATTATCAAGCGGACGACTTATTTATCTCGTCTATAAAAAAGAGATAGATAGATAGATAAATAACTCTTTATTGCACACCGATATAATAATATTACAACAAGAAACCTTAAAACTAGAGTAAGTTACAATAGGCGGTCTTATCGCTAAAAGCGATCTCTGCCAGACAACCTTAATAATATGGAGATAAATGAAAAGAGTCCGTAAAAATGAGGGGTGTGAAACACAATAACAATGATAGATACATACACATAAACATACACACAAACATACATATATGCATACACGCACATAGAAATACATAGCATATAATACTAGCCCTGTATTAAACATTGTCCCACTGCTGGGCGAGGGCCTCCTCTACTAATGAGAGGGGTTAGTTAAATAATAAATTAATTATATAAAAGTAAAGCGTTATGGTATAATAATTACGACAGCAAGAGATTAAGATTTTTAAGAATATCAACTTCATCAAGTATTCGATGTAGGCGTATGTTGACTTCCTGTTCAAGTTAGTCATGCGGCTCATTCCCATCCAAAGGACAGGTTAGCAAATATTTAAAGACGATAGGAATTATAAATCAAATATCCGTGACCCACCTTTGAGCCGAAGTCGACTTGTTCTATTATTCATAGCGATACCCGACGCCAGTCCTACTACGTTTCATACGTGTCATGTTAAGTATACACATTTTTTTATCAACAAATGGTGTTTTATATTTTAGTTCCCTTTAATATTCCAATTAACTTGTGACTGCCTCTATGGCGTAGTTGTAATTCCGCATGCGTTACGATTGCTGTGCTGAGGTCTCGGGTTCCATCCCCGGGTCGGGTAAAGTGATATTGGGTTTTTCTACCTAGAAATACTCAGTATTAACCCGGAGTCTGGAATGGTGCCCGGTGTGGCGATAGGCTCGCCCCCTATCACATTATGGGACCGAAATTCGGCGAAAAGTGGGTGTACTGGTTACACCTCTGCCTACCCCTTCGGGGATTACAGGCGTGAGTGTATATGTATGTATGTATGTAACTTGTGAACAATATATCTATCCCAATAGTTGACTGTTTTTGGGAAACCGTTTTATTTTATTCTTCATGGTCTATGTTATTAAAATATTATCCTTAATAAACATAACACATAAGTTTTCAAGATTTAATTTGCATTTTTATAAACCAGCTTTATTTTTCCCACCAAAACGCTACCAACTGTCATGGCCTCTCGTGTGAAAATGTGTAATAGACGTTTGGCTCAACGTTTAATAGATGTTTTATACTGTGACATTTCATAAAAAAATACAAATTAGTTTAATTTTCGATATATTTAGACTTAAATCTGTTATAATATAGTAAAACAAAATTATATCAGGTTTTCTCTAACTTTAAACTACCCTATTATATTTGTAACCGCAACTATTACTATTCCTATGATCCTAGGTCCTTTAAGCGAAGTGCAGAAGCTACTCAGCAAGGCTAGGGATAGTCTCTCGCTACTTGATGCTCTCCCTGGACGGCATTTCGCTTACTACCAAGTAGTTCAATGCCTGGATAAAATAAGTTACGTAACCACGTTAACGAAAACATTATCTGAGAATCAAACTCGGGACAGGTTCATAGACAGCATCCACTAATTACATGAGACTCTTTTTGAGTGCACCCACACTCACTTGGGGGGGAGGCTGTTCTCAGCAAATATCACGTAATTTTTTTTCTGCAAGAAAATGAGTAATATTGTGAGAAAACTGTTTCCCTACTAAAATATGACTTAATAATATATAATAATATTTATCGCGGTCAATTTTATACCTGATACAAGAATTTATTATCATTAATAAATTAATTTCTTTAGAAATTAGACACCGCCGCCCATAGACTTCTGCTATGCCAAGGCACAGCAAAGCCGCTGCCTGCCGTACTCATCATTTTTAAATATGAATAACAATTCTACCATAAATGACAATAACATTAAAATATACGTTTCGAACAATTTCACGTGAGATTAGGGGGAGGGCAGGGGTCGAGCAAATTCTCACGACATCTCACCAAGGGGGTAGGGGGGGGGGGTCGAAAAATCGGCAAAATTGCCTCACTAATGGATGCCCCCTAATTCTTTTATGGATATACTAGTCTAATAAAATACAGAATATAATATATCTATGAAAATAGAATACACATAATAATTAGCTAGGTTTATAAACAATACCCAAATACTAAGGCGTATGCTACCAGAATACGTCAGCCGGTTCCAGTTTGGAATAAATTGCAAGTTATTTTCCGCACCGTCGCCGTCCGTATTGACGTTGACACTTAACGGCACATAAATCTTCACTAGAAATAATTAAACGGTATTGCCTGATGGGCAGTTTTGAGCAGCTAATTAAATAATCATGTAGTTATTTTAAACATTTCCGAGATTTGAGACAGGTGGAATGTTTTAATCATTGTGGAAGTTTCAGATATTTGAACATGGTCAGATTTCTAGATTAATGAGATTTTTGTATTTGACTTTAATTAAAAAATAATACTTCTTGCTTTTAATTACTTTTGCTGGTGGTAGGATATTCATATCCACCCAGAAAGTGACCAACGTACACAGGGTGTAAAACCCGCCATAGTGGCACACGCAAGTGTGTGGCGTTTTGGGGTCAGCCAGTGTACATCCGGTTTTTGTCGGGGGCCTAGAGTTGGGGTACGGTGTTTGGCCGTTTTGTGGCCTTCTGAGTACTCTAACACTAGACCCTCGACTGGTTCTTCACCTCCTTGCCCCATGACGTAGTGTGAACACAGCAGGCCGGCATGATTGTGTTAAGTAGCAAGGGATACATTGTTTCTCGCTACTTGACACTCTACCTGCACGGCACTGCGCTTACCATCAGGTGCATTGTGGTCACTTTGCCGTGCCAGGATAAAAACATATTTATATAATTTTTTTAAATATTGCCAAAATGCATCGTGTGAGTGTTGTTTATCGGGTTTACCATAATATTGTCTGTTATGTGTAACCACTGTTATTATTTACATTTATTTCAATAAACTATTATAGTTCATATTTATTTTTATTAATATAATACTGTATCTTTGACTGCCTCGGCGGCGCTGTGATTGCGCGTGCGTTACGACTGCTGTGCTGAGGTCTCGGCTTCGATCCCAGGGTCGGGTTAAGTGATATTGGGGTTTTCTATTTTGAAATACTCATCAGAGTCTGGAATTGTGCCCGGTATAGCGATACTCTCGCCCCCTATCACATTATGGGACCAAAATAAATTCGGCGATAAGTGTGTACTAGTTACACCTCTGCCTAACACTTCGAGGATTACAGGCGTGAGTGTATGTACGTATGTGGTCTTTCCATTTTCTCCCAATTCTCTCATATTTTTCATAACTCTCATTTTGCCTTTTCTGCTATGCTACATCCTTCTAACGTTGACCATACACATCGTCGTTCAAACTGCTGCATAAATTGAGGTATTAAATTAAAAAACTTTTTTAATTCATAAAAAGTACACCGACTTCAATAAAAAACAAATATTACGTCTCTATAAAATTTGAGGGTTGCCCTAGATTTTCTTGAGATCCCATCATCAGATCCTGATTGGTGCCAATGGGACCACCTGCGAAGTATACTCTTTTAAATAAAAAAAGAATTTCTCGAATCGGTCCAGGCGTCTTCGAGTAATCGGGGAACATACATATAAAAGATTCCGACGAATTGAGAACCTTCTCCTTTTTTTGAAGTCGGTTAAAAAGTCCTTTTATTTATGTACACATACCGTATCCTTCATGCCTACGTAAATATTTTGTAACACTATTTCGGTTGGTATTGAAGACAGGCACACGTCATACGCACGGACGCTGCCTGTGTCAAGTGTGAAATACCCTTTAAATGCCAGATGTTACACCGTAGCGTAATCTCTAGATATTGCTTCAACATTGTCTTAGTATTTCGAGGGTATAATCTCTTTAGTAATTGCGACAGTTTGATGAAGTTCAAAACCTACTAAATAAATATAGCAATTAAATAAATAAATAACACCCAACAGTCACACACATAGCTCCGACCCTACACTAAGATACGAGTTTTGCGTTGTAGGTATCAGGGACTACGAGGGACTTTCGGTCTTGCAACACCCAGACCCCGGACACAAATATCTGTCTGTCACACAAACATTTGTCCCGGTGTGGGAATCGAACCCACGGCCTCTCGTTTTACAGCCGGCTACTCGCCAACTGTGCCACGGAGGCTATCAAAAATTGTTAATTTATTTTCTATTAAAGATATTTCTTTAATATTAGCTGTTCTGTTATTGAGTGTTTTATGAAACTCCAATAATGCAGATATAGAAACCACGTTAAGTTTCTTGATCTATTATTTACCTTACCGTGAAGATAGCAGAAACGATATTGGTTGAAGCTATGGTGATGCAATTAGGTGTCGTAGCGGACAAAATGAAGCTGAATTAACACTGCGATTCTACTTTGGAAATCGTGTAACAATCATCAATTGTTGATGACATAAAGTGGATAAATAATTTTAATTCCCCTTTATTGAAAAGTATAATATAGTATAGGAATTTCAGCACTTGGAAACAAGAGTCAGTTAAAAAATTCCTCAAAGCACGGAGTTCACTATACCATTCATTGTCCGTATCTTTTTTGGATGAACGCCAGAACATTAACCAAAGTTTTCAGCGAGTTCTTACATGTATTACTCAAGGAGGCCGGGGGTTGCGTTTAACGCCTCTTTATGTATTTTTCACTGGTGATGATTTATCGAGTACTAGTAGTATGCACTCACGAGAATTTAAGATCCAAATTCTGCAGTTATGTAAGAAAGATCTGCTTATTTAATTGTCTTGGTATAGATCATTACTAGTAGCATTATTTGATTTTTGAAAATTAATAATAAGTAAGTTTATTTACGTGTGCTTAGCATTGATTATACCTTGTTAATCGCAGTTGTCTTTGGACAGACTTCATTAAACTCGTCATCAAATACATTTAAAACTAAGTCATTGTAATTGTTGGAAAAATATAATGTTGCTCCATTTATTATATGCAAATTGATTCTATTTGATAATATTTTGTTTTCTACTATGATTCAATAGAGTAAGATACCTATTTTTGGCGTATCATAAATTTGTAATACTTTTAGTGTATTATTGTGATTACAAAACTTTTACAGCCTTGCGGGGAACTGAACAGAATACCGACACTGAGATAGTGGGTTCTATCTCAGCCCCATGAACCATCTCCCAATTCTCGAAATGATGTGTGTATTCATTTAATAACTATCGCCCGATTTTTCAAAACAATAATAAATAAAAAAAAAAAATACTAGCCCTGTATTAAACATTGTCCCACTGCTGGGCAGGGGCCTCCTCTACTAATTTCAAAACAAAAGTCATCGTAAACAAACTCATATCTGAGAGTTCTATATAAGAATTTCGAAGATAAGTCCACCAACCAGTCAGCTAGGTGGAGTAAGGCAGACATACTCGCTCTCATAAGCGTGGTACCCAATATCCAAGTGAATATATCAAATACAACACTAATACAACTCACACGATATGAATACGGTAGTTTCCTGTGTTTAATTTTGTACATTATTCTATATGCAACCGAATATAATACGCAAAAGAAACTCTTTTGCGAAAACAGAATCCAAATTGCTTGAAAAATGAAGTCACAATATTTATTTTAAATATTGGTATGAGCAAATACTCACAGGCATAAGCGAAAACGGTGGCGTATTGGGAACATATCGCTATCTCCCTCGCACAACGGTACAGTACAGGCGATTCATAGTACCGTGACGTCACGGTATCATATATGCATCCTTGTACTGTTATTTGACAACTACCCCTTCCAGCAGATTTGAGTGGTGTCTAATTTACTTATTTTTGTTCGGATTCATAAAATTCCTTCGATAATAGGTTTTAGGTAATGTAACTTGTTGATTAAATTAATAAAAAAAATCGAGTCAACTACCCTATTACCTTTCGTAGAAACAGTTCGTAGTTTTATTAGATTAGGATTAGCTTCAATCATGATAATTACAACTGCTATTACAATAGCATTTTCAAACTTTGTAAAATAGTTTTAAACTACCATCAGTTTAGTTAAACGACGAAGTTAAATATCAACTCCATGCAGCGACCAAAACGTGGGCAGTAAATATAATGAAGCAGTATAAATGTACTTTTAGTTTTACGATTCGAAAATCAAACGTGAATATAGCTGGTAATGTATACTTATGTAGGATCATCACTACCCAGAAACTATATGCCAAAGTCGATAACTTAACAGTAACACTCGTGAATCTATGGCAGTAAAATGTTCTATATTTTCTTTGTAATTCATACCAGATCAATTATACATCCACTCTCCAGTCAGAAATGTCCACAGCATGAACTGGGCGTCTCGACTCGAGTTGTACAATTGCCTCAACCAAAATTCTACTTAAAGTGTTTACACTTAAGTTTTATATCACAGAAAACCAACGTATAGTGACAGTTTACTGTCGCGTTTCGTATGGTAAGTGAGATATCCGGAGGCCCCGATTCCCCCTTTCCTTCCCTAATCCCTATTCCTGTTCTTTAAGGCCGACAGCGCATACATATTACTTTCAGTATTGTGGATGTTCATGGGCGGTGGAGATCACTTAACATCAGGTGACCCACTGGCTCGTTTGTCGGACTATGCTAAAAAAAAATATTTTCAGTGAAATTTTAAACTCAAGAAATTCCATCCTTAAGTTTTTCTTTTCTCTGTCTCCTATATGGCATGGCTCTACAAGATCACGCTAGATTTACCAGTGTATTGTCCATTACCGTCAAATATTAATATTTGAGTAGATACTGTCTCGGATTCAAGGCCTTTGAACCTTACGAGCCCTGTTCATAGTTTTTATTTCAAAGTTCACGGTAATATTGCTACACTGGGCATGCAGGACTTTTATCAGTCGAAAGAACTTCTCGCTTTTGGATGCATATATATATATTCTGGCACGGCAAAGTAAGGATACTGCATCTGATGGTAAGCGCAGTGCCGCCCAGTTAGAGTATCAAGTAACGAAAGACAACCTAGCTTCTTCACACTACGCGTGAATGACCCAGAATCGTAGGAAGGAGAAAACACGATAGCTGACAACATATTCCACAGCTTGATGGTGCGGAAAAAATATGAATTTTCGAAACTCTTGGTTCGGGCCGGGCTAGTAGACATCACGAAGCTGTGGCTCAGCAACGCGTGGTTCTGGTGTGGGAGAGGATGGGATAAGATCTAACAATTCTTCATATAAAAAAAGCTTATCAAGTACTTGTGACAAAAACGGTGTAATAGAAAACCCAAATCAAGGCGCTGTCGGAACACGCTTCACGCACGTGTGGTATAAAAAATGTCTTGACCTTCCGAGGCTGGGGAAATTCGTGAGCGAGCACGGAATAGGGATGCGTCATGACTTTCAATGCATATTGATTCACCCTTAATAAAAAATATATGGGAAACTATCTTACTGCTTAAACATTTTTTTAGTGCCTCGATAGAATTCTGCAATGCCAGGACACAGCAGAGTCGCTGCCTACCGTTTTTAGTGCCTCGATAGGTCGACGGGCAGACGGGCCACCTAATGGTAAGTAGTCACCGCCGCCCATAGACTTCTGCAATGTCAGGGCAGCAACGCCGCTGCCTACCGTTACCGTACATTTATTTACAAGTGGTGGTACGTTATAGAGAGTATTAGAGAAAGTCAATTCGATCAGAGTACTGTCATTTTATAGAAAACTGACATGAAACTTGCTATTACATTTCAAACGTGATATTCCAAAAATACCATTCCAAAATCCCTATACACAGACGACGACGCGTGCATTAGTCATTTGGTTTTGATGGTGTTCATGGCCAGTGGAGATTATTTATGATATGATAGATTATAATGCTATATTACAATTGAATGACAAACTGCTACAAATATTACAAAAAAATATATTTTCTCACTTAACAAACAAAAAATGACCTTATACTATACTTAATACAATAAAGAAGATGAAGAAGAACACCCAGTAGTCACACACAATAATATTTATATTATACTAAATTCATAGTAAGTCAATCTTTAGATATGCTGGTAATTATTGTGCTGTATAAAGCCTTCGGTACTGCATAGTTATCCATAATTGAGTAAACATACATATACACTCACGGCAGTAATCCCCGAAGGGTAGGCAGAGGTCTAACCAGTACACCCATTTTTTCTCCGAATTACGTCCCATAGTGTAAAAGGGAGCGAGCCTATCGCCATACCGGGCACATTTCCAGACTCCGGGCTGATACTGAGTATTTCATGAGGAAAAACCCAATATCACTTTTACCCAACCTGGGGATCGAACCCGAGACCTCAGCACAGCAGTTACTACTGCACGATCACTTGACAGGAGTTTCCCCATTCTTGAGTAAACAAGAAATAAAATATAAAAACAAAAAAACAAAATGCAGAATATAAATATCATTTTTAAATGTTTAAACACAAAAAAGTTAAAAAGAAGTTCGATAGAAGACACACGTATCGGCATAAGTGCAGACATACAAACGGCGCGATACATTCTAAGAGTAAAGTGTTATTCATATTTGCTTCCAACGTGTGGATGGCGCACGTGGAAACTATTTTATAAGTACATGGCGTTACTATTTAAAAGAGGGTTCTCTACATTTTTTGTCTAAAAACTACCTGAAATATTATTAATTTAACAAAATTACACTTGTCAAGCATTCTATAACAAGCAAATTTGCGGAGCTTTTCAAATCAATTTACGAAAAAATATATTCTAAATACTTAATAGTACTTATTACTTCTTATACTACCATCGATATCCTCGCGGATTACTTATGTTCTAATAGCTGTTGCTCGCGGCTCCGCCCGCGTGGAGGTCATGTTTGGGAGAAAAAGTATACAATACAAAATACCAATATTCATGCGTTTAACTTAAAAATGACGGATTTTCATACAAACTTTCATTCCCTATTTTACCCCCTTAGGGGCGGAATTTCCAAAAATCCTGAAACATATTTTTTATTTTTAACTAAAATGTTAAATACTAATTTTCATGAATTTAACTTCAAAAATGACGGATTTTCATACAAAATTTCAAGTCTCTAACCCCAGCCGTTTAGGATGTGCGTTGATCGATCAGTCAGTCAGTCAGTCAGTTTCTTCTTTTATATATACAGATAAAAAAAAACAACATGCATTTATGGATGACTAGATGTTGCCTGCGGCTCCGCCTGCGTGGAGGTTATTTTTGGAAGAAAGGTATACAATCTTAAGCTATTATACCTTTCTGTATTTTGCTATCCCACGGGAACTGTACAAATTCCCGGGATAAAAGTATCCCATGTACTATTCCAGACTATAATCTATCTCTGTGCCAAATTTTAACCAGATCCGTCCAGCCGTTGTAGCGTGATTGAGTAACAAACATCCATCCAAACATTCGCATTTATAAGATTAGTAGGATCATCGAGACACTGCTACAAAAATACCAAAATTTACGCCCCTTCGTTCTCTTAGGAGTATCTTGAATTCATATTGTGTTTCTTTAATTACATTGAAGAGCATGATAATACCCAAGTTAATTTTATTTAGTAGTATAAACAAATGTTTCTAAGTGATTGAGGTGATGACAGCCTCCATGGCGCAGTAGGCGAGTAGCTGGCTGTGAAACGTGAGGCCGTGGGTTCGATTCCCACACCGGCACAAATGTTTGTGTGACATATATTTGTGTCGGGGGTCTGGGTGTTGTGAGACCGAAAGTCTCTCGTAGTCCCTGATACCCACGGCACAAGACTCGTATCTTAGTATGGGATCAGGGCTATGTGTGTGACTGTTGTGTGTTATTAATTATTATTATTATATAAGTCAATATAGGCCAATCGTAGCCCTTAAATTACAATATTTTGGTCGCAACGTTGATGAATCAATGGCACTCGAAATTTAAAATTCTAGGTACATTAGGAACCCTAAAATTGATTGTAAACAAATGTATTAAGCATACAACGTTGAATGCATTTTTTATTTTCCCGTCTGCACCACTGTATACTGGCAGTTTATTTTCATAATATTCATATGTATATTTACACCGCTGTTTACTTTCGATAGAACGTTGATTTGACGTAATAAAAAGAATAATGAATCAACATTTAAATTTACTTTATTGGATTTTCCCTCTTACTGTACTTTTTTTGTATCCTGGGTCGGCAAAGGGATTGTACCTGATGGTAAGCGCAGTGCCGTCTAGTTAGAGTATCAAGTAGCGAGAGACAATCTATCCCTCGCTACTCAACACAATCATGCCACCCTGCTGTGTAGCTTCTTCACACTACGCCTAAAGGACACACGCACAATAGCCCGATGTTTAACGGGCTAAGTGCGGAGAAAGGAGCCCACAACCAAGTAAAAAAAACAGTTATTAAGACATAAACAAGTGACGCCGATGCCTTTATTCTGTAAATGGAATCATTAAATATCACTTCTATATGTCAATGGGGCTACCATTTCCTATCTAATTAACTCTGATAAAGAATAAGGAAACGGTATGGTTTTTGGGTTTTTCTATCCAGAAATTCTTAGTACTAGCCCGAAGTCTGGAATCTGTGCCCGGCATGGCTATAGGCTCTATCACAATATGGGACCGAAATTTGGCGGTAAAAGTGGGTGTACTGGTTACACCTATGCTTACCCCTGCGGGGATTACTGGCGTGAGTGTATATGTAAAGATTAACAAAACAAACACAGTTTATTTTCTCTTAAAAACCCATACGTTTATACAGAATTATGCGAATGTAGTGTACGGCAATGCAACTGCATCTATTACAGTAGAAAGATGATTGACATAAGCAACTTAAAAAAACAACAACAATAATAACGTTAATGAATCATAGACACACGAAGCTCTTCTGCTAACATGTTTGAAGGTGCAGACAAGACGCTTTTGTTAACGATGACAATATCCAAATAATAAACAAAATCGAACAAGTTCGAAATTCAAACTGGTGGAATTTATTATAAAATTGGCTATTTGACTCATTTTCGATAATGATTTAAAACTATTCTTTATTACATAATAAGCACACTACATTGATATTTCAGGAAAATATACAGTATTTTTAATAAAAATCAATGTTAAAGTTTAAATCTCCAAAACCGCGGCAAAAACGCTATTTCTGTAATGGCACTGGTGTGACGTCACATGCAAGTAAACAAGCTAATAACTAGGGATGTTGATATTTTTAAAAATGACGGATTTTCGATATACCGATATTTTTAAATATATCAATATCGGAGTTTGGTTAATCGAAACAAAATATCGATATTTCGATATTTTATCAACATACCTACTAATAACCCTCCGAAAACGTGAAGTAAATTTCAGATTTTCTTCTAAATTAATTAGATAGCAAATAGAATGGTGTATAAATGGTGTGTAGTGCCACAATGTACAAACACGACTATAAAGAGTCCACAGAAACTCTCATTCCTGGTGACATTATTGGGGCTTCGCCAAGTCCACTTCCTCTGGAAAAATGAATTCATCAAAAAGAGGCCCCGGGTCTCGAAAAAGTTGACTAGCATTTGCCCCCTGTGATTCCTGCACCCATAGCCGAATGATCCTACCATCGATTCGCCGTGTCCTTGTACTATTGTACATTGGCATTGAAGGCACCCATTACAATCCCCGGGCTACGGTAGGGTACCAAAAAAAGCTATTTTTGGCGATGTACAACGGACGCTCTCTGCGGTTGGACGAGCACATCGCTGAGTTGGAAGAAGAGGTAAGTTACATTAACTATTAACTGGCATAGCGTAGGGCTATCCGATATCCGAAGACAGGGGGAGGAGAAGATGGCCCTAGATTCTGGTCACTTACTCTACTTCCGAGAAGGACACCAACTATCCCAAGGTGGCGTCGGATTTATTATCCACAAGTCACTAAAAAGCAACGCTGTGGAAGTTGGCAGCGTATCAGCTCGAGTGGCGTACCTTATCTTAAAAATATACTCTGAAGGTTATATAAGTGTACGCCCCAACGTACGAAGACATAGGGGAAGCTATGTCTCGTACCAAGGCTTTCTACAGCGATGAAATGGGTGACTTTAATGCCAAACTGAAGACTCCAAATAAATTGTTAATATTAATTTCTTACTACAGAGAAAAACATATTACGCACAATTTTAAGAAAAAAATCGATTATTTTACTTATAAAAAATCCATTATTATTCAAGTGAGAAAAATCGTTTTTTCTCACTCAATGTCACATCCCTACTATGTTTACTTGCGTGTGACGTCACCAGAGTTGCAACCAATCACAGAGCGTTCACATCACAGATAAAATTTTAAATAAATGTTGTATTTTATTTCGTTTAATTTGCAAAAAATATACATTATTTTGTTTAAAATTAAGTGAAATATGGTTTTTTAAGCTATTGTCTAACAGGATGACCACAATTTGCAGTGTATTTTCAATGTTGTCAAATAGCCAATTACATTGTTTTATTGTGATAATGAAGCATCAAAATGATTTCGCCAAAAACATAAATGAAATCGAATAAATGCAAATTATTTATTATTCATAAAACTTCCTCTGGTTTCCTAACGATTTGTTAAAAATATCGATTATTTAAATATTTATCTTGTGTTTCATTTATACATTATTTGATATACAAATAAAAAAACCTTTGCGAAAATATAGTATGAGCTAAAGTGAGGACGTAGTGGGAACATATGAATGCGTACTAGAAACATCTCACTATCTCCCTCGCACGTTTATACTGTAACGGCCATTCTGGGTGATGACGTCAAAACTCATATCGTGCATACTTTTTTGACAAATACACCTTCCACCTGATTTTTTATGCGGTCTAGCTCACTAGAACTACTCACACACGCGAACAAGACTATTAAGTTACTGTACTTTAATGAATTGCTTGAAAAGAACATTATCAAATTATTTTCCGCTTCTGTTTTCGTCATTTTAATTGAGGGTTATGTTTTTCAGGTGTCTTATCTATATGAGTGTTTTCTTAAGCGATTTCTGAACCCTTGGATGTTCATAAATAAAGACACGTTAGATTAAACTCAGTTGAGATAGTGACACTAAACTGGTGACGCAGTCTTCAAAACCCTATCTCTGACTTTTGAAGTTACTTATGTATTACCTATATATTGTACTAGCTGTTGCTCAAGGCTCCGCCCGGGTGGATGTCATGTTTGGAAAAAAAGTATACGATACAAAATATTCGTCATTTTTTAAGTTAAACGCATGAAAGTTGGTTTCAAGCGTTTAACTTAAAAAATGACGGATTTTCATACGAACTTTCATCCCCTATTTTTCCCCCGTAGGGCTGGAATTTCCGAAAATCCTGAAACACGTATTTTTTATTTTTAACTAAAAGGCCAAATACTTATTTTCATGAATATATCTTCATAAATGACGGATTTTCATACAAACTTTCATCCTCTATTTTACCGCCTTAGGGATGGTATTTCCAAAAACCCTTCCTTAGTGGATGCCTACGTCATAAAAGGTACCTACTGTCAAAATTTCAAGTCTCTAACCCTAACCGTTTTGGCTGTGCGTTGATCGATCAATCAGTCAGTTTCTTCATATATACAGATTACCTGGTAATCTAATCTCACCAGAGTTACCAATCATTGACTTATAATACAATGAGCACCGACTCCTTGTCAGAATATAATAAGCGAACTAAATTTATTTCGAAAAAAAAAAAAATCTCTAACGCACATAGGTTCACTGAAACAAAACACAAAGCCGATCAAAACTAATAACGATCGTCGAAGTGTCATGAATGCAGTCACTTGTTAAACAACAGTCGGAACTGGGGCTCTAATAAAAACATATCGAGCACGTTAAATGAGGAACTGCTCGTTAACTGGACGCAGTGGCTCGGAAAATTGAATTAGTATCGAAGGAGACTGGACTTTTAGGGTACCGTCTCTGTAAATGGATGATTGGTATACCGTTAATGGGCTCGATATAAGTAGGTGCAATGGCTTCGAGTATATATTAGAGAAATATAGAAATAAAAAAATGTTTATTGCATTATTACCTACTTATATAATACTAGCCCTGTATTAGACATTGTCCCACTGCTTTGATAGAGTTTTACGACCGTAGCATTCCAAAAGAAAAACACACCATGAGCGTGACAAGCCTCTCTAATAACATAAATAGTATTAATCAGTTTATTTTAGTAATCCTGACTGACATCGCTGTAAACTACATTCGAATATTCTGGCTCGAAAAATAATGTTTTTTTTATTTATATCATATCATATAATAAACACCAAATCTATAGAATATTAAACATACATCTTTAGTACCAGCAAATAATGAACAATCTCTGAATTATTAAATTAAATTAAACTCTACGTCTCTACATCAACTTTACAATTCAAAATATTAATTTCAAGAAAATACGAGAATAACTTGACACTGACACAAAAGCTCAGGTGCCGATGATTCGTGGAATTTTCAGTCCCCTGTCTAATATGTTTCGACCTTGAAGAATGTCTTTGAACAATTTACATCATTATTTGATTGTGTACTATATATAGATATGCGTTAAGCCAGCTTGTTTGTTTGAGTTATTTTACTTTGTCCCCAATTTGTATGTTCCAAATAAAATAATTGGTCGCTAGAAAACAGGTTAGTAACACATCAACATTTTGTATTATACATATTCTACCAGGAATCGTAGTAAAAAGTGACCTAAGTTTATTTTGACATGTTCGGAGGAAAAAGAAATAACATAAAAAAGTGCCAAAGTCCTACAGACCTTTTATAATGAGCTTTTTAAAATAAAATGTGGATAGTATATATATATACCTTTGCACAATCAATCTACCTGACCAAAGCTTAATTAATTATTAATAAGTTTTTTAATTCATAAAAAGTACACCGACTTCAATAAAAAAAACAATCATTATGCGTTCCTGTAAAATTTGAAGGTTTCCCTCGATTTTTCTGAGATCCCAACAACAGATCCTGACTTGTGCCAAAACAAAAAAGAATTTCTCGAATCGGTCCAGACGTTTCGAGTAATCGTGGAACATACATAAAAAAGATCCCGACGAATTGTCAACCTCCTCTTTTTTTTGAAGTCGGTTAAAAAGCACTGAACTGGCGTGACCGCCACGCTCAGTTATTTTACTTTTGACATAAGCACGTCTATGGCGTTATATAATTGAAAAACAATCTTAAACAAAAAAAGTTACTAACTTCATGAACACTGTTTCAAAAAAGGACACAGTAATAAGAGTAATACCAATGTTTTAAGATTTCACTTCTGTTGGTAGTCCCTGCCTATGTTCTTTTTCTATCGTGAACCCTCTATTTGTTTCGGAAACTACCTCGTTACATGTTTTTTCCGTACCATCAATGATGCGTGTAAAGCCTTCAAGAACAGCAAGACTTGTGTTTCCGTAGTTACGGGTTACTAAGATACTCTGTGATTTTTAATATGTACTTATAATAGTGACATTATTATCTCTTATTTATTTTATTAGAGTAGGGATAGTCCAGTTTGTGGTACGACAGCCGAAACGAATTCGTTGATTCGAATCTAACCCAAATGCCATTTATCTTTGATTTTTTATTGTATTGTACACAGTCAGGTCATAAGTATTGTCACACAGTAAAAACTTTTATTTTAGAATGCTGGCCACAAAAAAGTTTATTGAATTCGAATTTCAAATTGTTCATGAAAATAAAAATGTATACTTTTTAGAATTTTACTCATTTTTAAATATGGAGTGGTCGCTTAAAGAAGACCGTGTTGCAGTAATTGCGTTGCATCGTTGCGGTTACGCGCCAATTCAAATTTTTGACATACTGAAAAATTTTAATATAACCAAAAGATTCGTTTATCGTACCATCAAACGATACAATGAAGACTCTAGTGTAGATGACAGGTCAAGAAGTGGTCGCCCTCGGTCTGTTAGGACTCCAGCAGTGATAAAAGCTGTGAAGGCGAGAATTCAAAGAAATCCCAAACGTAAGCAGAAACTGTTCGCCCTTCAGATGGGGTTAAGCAGAACCACGGTGAAAAGGGTGTTAAATGAAGACTTAGGGCTTCGGGCATATCGAAGAAAAACAGGACATCGTTTGAATGCTCTTCTAATGGACCTGAGACTGAAGAGATGCCGCGCTTTGTTGAAGCGGTACGCGGGAAAAAAATATCGGGAAATTCTTTTTTCAGATGAAAACATTTTTACCGTAGAAGAGAGCTACAACAAACAAAATGATAAGGTGTACGCACACAGTAGTGAAGAAGCGAGCAACCGTATTCCGCGTGTCCAACGAGGTCATTTTCTATCCTCGCTCATGGTATGGTTGGGAGTTTCTTATTGGGGCTTAACAGAGGTACATTTTTGTGAGAAAGGTGTAAAAACGAATGCAGTTGTGTATCAAAATACAGTCCTGACGAACCTTGTGGAACCTGTTTCTCATACCATGTTCAATAACAGGCACTGGGTATTCCAACAAGATTCGGCGCCAGCTCATAGAGCGAAGAGCACACAAGACTGGCGTGCGGCGCGTGAAATCGACTTCATCCGGCACGAAGACTGGCCCTCCTCCAGTCCAGATTTGAATCCGTTAGATTACAAGATATGGCAACACTTGGAGGAAAAGGCGTGCTCAAAGCCTCATCCCAATTTGGAGTCACTCAAGACATCCTTGATTAAGGCAGCCGCCGATATTGACATGGACCTCGTTCGTGCTGCGATAGACAACTGGCCGCGCAGATTGAAGGCCTGTATTCAAAATCACGGAGGTCATCTGTATATATAAAAGAAGAAGCTGACTGACTGACTGACTGACTGACTGACTGACTGACTGATCGATCAACGCACAGCCTAAACGGCTGGGGTTAGAGACTTGAAATTTTGACAGTAGGTACCTTTTATCACGTAGGCATCCACTAAGGAAGGGTTTTTGGAAATACCACCCCTAAGGGGGTAAAATAGGGGATGAAAGTTTGTATGAAAATCCGTCATTTTTGAAGATAAATTCATGAAAATTAGGATTTGGTATTTTAGTTAAAAATAAAAAATATATGTTTCAGCATTTTTGGAAATTCCGCCCCTAAGGGGGTAAAATAAGGAATGAAAGTTTGTATGAAAATCCGTCATTTTTAAGTTAAACACATGAATATTGGTATTTTGTATTGTATACTTTTTCTCCCAATCATGACCTCCACGCGGGCGGAGCCGCGAGCAACAGCTAGTTTTGAATAAACTTTAGTGTCATAAGAATCTATGTTTTGTTAAGTTCATTTTGGTATATAAATGGTTACATAATGAATAAACTTGTTTCAATTATTTTATATTAAACATGTGACAAAATTTATGACCTTACTAGGTATATTCATAGTTATCGTTTTTTTGAACAGTGAAGAAAAACATCATGGTTTCCTTATGAGAATTATCCATAAGAATTTCAAAGGTATGAGAAGTGTGCCAATTTCACATACCTCTATCGTTACCCAATTTAACTGAATAACGCGTTTGCCTTCATCTTTTATTTTTCGACGGATGTCCACGTTCAATATATAGACCAGAATAAAATAATATGAGCGATAGCCTAGTTGCGGTACGGACTGTCAAGACGCAAGTCGTATGTTCGAAACCCAAATGGCATACACCTCTGACTTTTGCAAAGTCACGTTTGTATTCATTGTTAAGTATTACTTGCTTTAACAGTGAAGGAAAACATCGTGAGGTAACTTGCATACCTGAGAATTCTCATAAGAATTTTAAAGGTATGTGAAATCTACCGACCAGCGTGGATAAAAGCCTAACCCCTCTCATCAGTAGAGGAGGCCCTTACCGAACAGTGGGACAAGGTTTAATACAAGGCTATTAATATTATTATATTTATTAATGCCGACATTATCAAAGATATGGAAACAAACTCATAAACATCATCAACGTAATAAAGGACTTAACACTTTATTTTATACTGAAGCATCGCAAAACTTTCCTAATTATACCCAAAAACAAAGTTGGACAGGTTTCTTACTTGGCGAATGCAATTGCAATACTAATGTGCTGGTCGGAATATCCTTAAACTTATTACCCAATTAGTGGAGCGTTGTGCGAGATTAAATAGAATGTTCATTGCTAGATTTAGATATGTAATTAGTTTTATTTTTAATATAAAAGTAAATAAAAACATCCCAGTAAGACGATCGAAATAAAAGTAAGAAGGGGTAGGCAGAGGTGTAACAAGTACACCCACTTTTCGCCGAATTTCGGTCCCATAGTGTGAGCGTCGGCAAGCATATCGCCCTACCAGGCACAAATTGCAGACTCCGGGCTAATACTGAGAATTTCTATATAGAAAAAACCAATATCAATTTACCCGACTCTGGGATCGAACCCGAGACCTGGGAACAGCAGTCGTAACACATGCGCAATTACAACGGCGCCACCGAGGCAGTCGAAGTAATAGTAAGGTCTGTTATTTAATTAATTACAAAAAGTTACTAAGCAATTTCGCAGAAAGCCAGTAGCCTGCTGTGAAACGAGAGCTAATGCATTTATATACTATAATTTCTAAAATAAATGTGCCCTGAAAAAATGAGCCCTATTTTACCAGGTATTTGAGCGCTAAAAAAGTAAAGTTTTCGAAATGTCGGAACAAAAAGTAAAAATAAACCGGGTTGAAATTAGCAAAATAAGTTTTATTTTAACATACTAAAGCATAATTTAAATGCGATCAAATCAGAAATGAGGAGATTCGTACAAGAAGGAAAGTCGCCGACATAGTCCATCAGATTAGCACACTAAAGTGGCAGTGGTGGCATAACTCGTAGAACTGACAACAGATAGAGCATAAAAAATTTCGAGTGGACGCCACATACCATCAAGATTAGCCTTGGATGTCCCCCTACAAGGTGGATAGACGACCTCGTAAAGGTCTCAGGATCTCGCTGAATGCAGACCGCTTCTGACAGGTTACATTAAAATAAAAACACCTAACAGGCATGCACATAGTTCTGACCCCACGCTAGGTCAAACCTGTTACGTGGGTAACAAGAACTGCGAGGGACTACGGTCCCAAAACATCCAGAAACAAAACAAACATTTGTCTCGTGTGGGAATCGAACCCACTACCTCCGTTTCCCAGCTGGCTACTCGGCCGCTGCGCCACGGAGGATGTCAACGGTTGGTACTGGAAGTCTTTAGGCGAGGCGTATGTTCAGTAGTGGATGTCCAAAGGCTGAAGAAGAAGAAAGCATAATTTTGCAAAACATACAAATTTTTTCCTATTAATATATTTTATACGTCTAAATCCGTGGTTATCCGACAGAGAACTCAAGTCATCGACATAGCACACAGGATTAGCAAGCTGAAATGGCAGTGGGCTGGCCATATCTGTCGAAAGACCGATAACCGCTGGGGTAAACGAGTTTTTGAGTGGACACCGTGACTCGGCAACCGTAGTGTACGACGCCCTCCAGCTAGGTGGGTTGAAGATTTGCGAAAGGTAGCTGGGAGAAGCTGGATGAGACAAGCTGAAGACGGGGTTAAATGGCGCGTTTTAGGGGAGGCCTGTGCCCAGCAGTGGACTGCTACAGGCCAATGGTGATACGTATAAATAAAATTGTAATAAAAATGTATTAACAGTTCGATAATCGGCTTTACAGTCGTCAAATGAGTAACTAATACATTTTCTAGCCTCTATATTTCACAAAGACGTGAAGGCACTTCGTTCCACGCCGTTTACTATAGATACGTGAGTGATTTTCTCATGTTATATATTACATAGCTAGTACTACTTATTAATATATATAGTAATGGATTGCCTCGGTGGCGCAGTTGTAATTGCGCAAGCGTCACGACTGCTTGCTGAGGTCTCGTGTTCGATCCCCGGTCGGGTTAAGTGATATTGGGTTTTTCTATTTATAAATACTCAGTATCAGCCCGGAGTCTGGAATTGTGCCCGGTATGGCGATAGGCTCACCCCTATCAGATTATGGGACTATAATAAATTCGGCAATAAGTGGGTGTACTGGTTACACCTCTGCCTCTCCCTTCGGGTATCAGGCGCGAGTTTATATGTATGTAATGGAAACTTTTTTGTTTTCACGGTTAAATGCGAATTATCATTACCGGCCCCGCCTCAGGTTATGTTGGGCACACCGGTCTTAGACATTCGAACGATCGCTGGGCCGAGTCCCTAACACTTATACACCCTACACTGGCAATTCCAACTAAAAACCCAGCGCTGGCACTCTTCGGCCCATAATGATATGAATGATGGGCGGGAATGGAACACCATGCCTGAGTACAGAGAATTTGAAGTGCCCGCCTCAAAAACTATTATTATAAATTAGCTATTTACCTTTTAAAAATATACATTAACATCTAAAGTGTGATCATAAATCTTTCTCAAAAATTAATCCAATATTAAAAATTTTAAACCTGAATAAAGAAACCAAAATCCGGAATAAATGACTACTACGAAAGTTAAACGAAATACGGAGCTCTCGGATCAAATCATTTATTAGTAAATGAAGGATCAAATCAAATCATTGATTTGTAAATGTACAATAGGTGTTATGTTTAAGGCTAGTTCTCTATATTTTACTTAAAAGTATACAAAATACTTTCTAATTAAACCAAATTAAATCATCTTCTATCTTAAACCTTACTTCCATAATATTGTTACATTACATAAATACCATTAAATGCATTACACTGCATCAACAGTTTTTTCCCCTTTTTGATAATATTGTGTCATATTCTGGATAATGTAGGGATACGGGGCGTTTCTCTAGTATAAGGTAATATCAGTTACAGATTCAAATTTAATTTATGACGCAATGCTCAATTCGATATTTGGTATAAACCTATTGATCCATTTAGATGAGCCGCGATCCATATTTCATTATCACACAACCTAACCCTTCACATTAAACGATATAACCAAAGCACATAAAGCAACCCCAAGTCGTAAATCAACATAGATTTTTATACCGCTTAAAATTTAACAGCCGTTGAATAAAACATTTAATTTTTCTATACGTTTAAGGTCGTTAAGTAAATGGGAAAGTTTTAACAGACTTTGCAGGATGATTGGGTCGGATGGAAATGACTTTTGACGTCAGTTTTAATGGACCAATATTGGAAAGTTTGACTGTCAATTCTTGAAGTGTTTTTGTAAAATAAAAGACCAGTTTGTTCCTAATCTATGTTTCTTATTTTTCTTTATTAAGGATTGCTAACAAAATTTACAATACCACATAGGTCTGTAACATGGTAGACCATGTAAAGGTTCCGTGTCAATCAATTCACCTACAGACCACTCAAGTTAATTTTATTTAATCATTGATTTCGTTTACAGTTGCGATTAAAAAGATCCTTCCATTTGGATATAAGCTTCAATTTCGTTTATTTGACTGTTTTACGAAGAGTGACAGTTATTCAGTTCTAATTAAAGTTTATAAAATTAAGGAGTGGGTCATAATGCGCAATATTTTAATGGTATAAATATCACATTTATTTAGCGTCGTTTCAACATTTACAAAAACGTCACTAATGTTTTACTCAGTCAGCGTGACCACGGCCGATGCAATTAGGTTGAAACGTCGGGAAATAATTGTGGTATATATATAATTAAAATATTGTGTGATTAAGACCCGCTCCTTAATTTTATAATATGTATTCAAATAGCGAGAGTCTTAAAACACTAATGACAGTTATCAAAAAAGTACATAGACAGACTTACCTATGTACCTAGGCTACTTAGACTTCACATACCTTTGGAATACCTATGTATAAGAGTTCTCAGGTGTGCAGGTTTTCTCACTATGTTTTCCTTCACCGTTAAAACGAGCGATAATTAACAATGAATATATACATTACTGACTCTTTGTTCTGACTTTTTGAAAGTTATGTGTGTATTAAAATGTTAATTATCGCTTGCTTTAACGGTGAAGGAATACATCGTGAGGAAACCTGCATATCTGAGAATTTTTCGAAGGTATGAGAAGTCTGCCAACCCGCATTAGGCCAGCGTGGTGGATTAAGGCCTAACCCCTCTCATTAGTAGAGGAGGCCCGTGCCCAGCAGTGGGACAATGTTTAATACAGGGCTAGGTATTAGGTATCATATACGTTACTATTAATTAGAGGTGTATGCCATTTGTGCTGGTCTCGAACATAAGACTTTCGTGTCGAGAGTCCGTTCCGCAACCAACTAGGCTATCGCTGCTTATATTTTGAATATTTATTTTTGACATGATTTCATGATTTTCGTTTAGTTTTGTGCAGACTAATATAACTAATACACTATATACATATATATTTTGATTTGATTATTTCTGCAATAATTTCTATTTTCATTCTTATGATAAAATGCAAATGAAATAAAGCCGAAAATACTCGCAGACTTATAAAAGAATTTAACACTACTTGACGCTTAGAATTTACAATTACGAAATTTCATAATGATAATTATGCTTTGTTTGGAGTAATGTATTTTTCTTATGCTTGGTTAAGCTCGAGGTTTAAAATTTACTGTAATCGATTCAGTAGCGCATGGCCAACTACAGGATGTGCATTTATTATCGGTGTAACAGCCAACGTTCATCAGACCTAACACATAGAATATTGACGAGTGTCTTGAGGATCTGACACGTATAGCATTGTTGGTACGGCTAAATCGAAACGTTGTTCTGCTTATGAATTATTCAAACGCTGGACATCACTGT
Source organism: Laothoe populi (assembly GCA_905220505.1). Taxonomy (NCBI): domain Eukaryota; kingdom Metazoa; phylum Arthropoda; class Insecta; order Lepidoptera; family Sphingidae; genus Laothoe; species Laothoe populi. Next base: position 3,938,581 of record HG992161.1, on the reverse strand, counting down.
TCAGACCCACGCGGATATAAGAGACTGATCGTGGAGTTGGTATTTAACAGTCTTACACATTTATTATTCAATCTGTTAAGCCGTTTCTGAGATTAGCGCGCACAAATGCACAGACAAACAGATAACAATTCTAAAAATCATTGGTTTGGGTTCTATTACGTTAATAAAGACCCCCAATAATAGTTTTTCTCATATATCTTCCATGTACAGACTGCGATCAGTTACAATTATATTATATGTATAGATTTTTGACACACTGATATTTGACAGTTGATTTAGGTTTTTAAGATTTATTTGGTATGATATAGTTGAAATATTATTATAGCTCTAAGGGTGGTTACGTTGGACATGTTTTTCGTCATGAGCAGTACGACCTACTGCAAATTATGATGATGGGCAAAGTAGCTGGGAAACGAGGTGTTGGCAGAAGAAAAAATTCGTGAACCAGGAATATTCGGGAGTGGACTGGAGTCACGAGTGCTGCAGAGTTGTTCCACCTTGCAAGGGACAGACACATTATACAGACATATTCGGAGTTGATGGCCAACCTCCAGTAATTGGATAGGCACCTGAAGAAGAAGGGTGGTTATAGTTTTATTAACCGACTTCAAAAAAGGAGGAGGTTAACAATTCGTCGGAATCTTTTTTTTTTTATGTATGTTACCTGATTACTCGAAGACGCCTGGACCGATTCGAGAAATTATTTTTTTGTTTAAAAGGGTATACTTCCCAGGTGGTCCCATTGGCACCAAGTCAGGATCTGATGATGGGATCTCAGAAAAATCAAGGGCAACCCTCAAATTTTATAGTGTCGCATAATTTTATTTGTTTTTTTATTGAAGTCGGTGTACTTTTTATTAATAAAAAAACTTTTATCAGTTGACTTAGCCGCTACTATAGTTACAATATTGTAGTTGGGAGTACGGCCTGCCGAGACGAAAATCCCAGGTTAAAAGCAGCTTTAATACTATTCAAAGATACGTGTGTATTCATTATTAATTATCACATGCTTTTACGGTGAACAAAACAAAAATAAGAATTTCGAAAGATCATGTCCCGCAATAGCATAGTGGAGTAACGTATAACCTCTCTCATTAGTAGAGGAGGCTTGTGCCCAACAGTGGCACAGTGTATACAGTTCTAGTATTCTTATCAGGTGACCCATTCATAAGTTTACAAATCCTAGACTGTCGACCGTGTTTTTACCTCCTTGCCCCATGGCGTAGTATGAATAAGCTACCAATCCGGCATAATTGTGGTTAGTAGCAAGAGATAGATTGTTTCTTGCTATTTGATACTCTAACTTGACGGCACTGCGCTTACCATCAGGTGCAGTGTGGTCATTTTGCCGTGCCAGGATAAAACAATACATACATATACACTCACGCTTGTAATCCCCGAAGGGGTAGGCATAGGTGGAACCAGTACACCTACTTTTCGCCGTGTTTCGGTCCCATAATGTGATAGGCGGCGAGCCTATCGCCATACCGGGCACTGGTTCTAGACTCCGAGCTTTTACTGAGAATTTCTAAATAAAAAACCCATTATCACAATAAAAATCTGCACTTAATAAATATCAAATATACCGCATCCATTTATTTCCTTATCCACAGTCGCCGATGGCATTCAGTGCTTGACCTCAAGTTCATTTATTGTTACCAGTCTAAACAATGACCCTGTAAGTGAATATACAATGCGTTATGTCGCTGTACGCGCTCATCTTAATTATTCAACACGTCCTATCGACCCGTATATCTTGAGTTAGCTGTCTGTCACTATGATTATACAGTGCTGTGGATTTCCACAGCACTGTATAATAGCATAGCATCTCCCCAATTATTTAATTGGGGAGATGCTAGTAATTACTTGAAAATGTGTACCGTCTGGTAAAAAATGTTTTTCAAACAGTATAAAGTTTGGATGATAACGTTTTTGGTTCATGTATATATGTTTTTTTTTATCCTGGCACGGCAAAGTGACCACACTGCACTTGATCGTAAGTGCAGTGCCGTCCAATTAGAGTATCGAGTAGCCAGAGACATAACACAACCATGCGAGCCTGGTACTTCACACTACGCCATTGGCAAGAAGGTGAAGAAGCGGTCGAGGGTCTAGACCAGAGTACTGGTACTGTCAGAGTACTGAGAAGGCCGCAAAACAGCCAAACACCGTACCCCAACTCTAGACTCCCGACAGAAACCGGATGTACACTGGCTGATCCCGGAACGCGACGACACTATGGCTGGTTTTACATCCAGTGTACGGTAGTCGCCATCCGGGTGGATATGAATATTCTGCTATTCCTTTACAGTTCTTTGGAAAGACTTATTTCAAAATATCGATTCCCATATACAACACGTTATAAATGAGTCAATAAGAATAAAGATTCAATGCCTTGTCTACAAATGAGATGGTTGGATTATTTTCACGATAGATCTGTAGACGAGTGTCGTTAGATTCATCTCAACTATGGAAGAAGAAGAAAATTGAGAAACATTATAATAATATGGCAGCCATTAGCTAACAAGCTTAAAATATAAGCAAGCCATTGGACAAGTAGGAAATTATGAGCACTTTTACTCGTCAATTGTAAATAATTTCACTGAAAGACTCTCCTGATGTTTTGGAAAAGCCGTCTGTATTGAGAAGAGGCACCAGAAAACTGAGCTATAGGTCTTTTGATATATTATGTTCGATTAATAATTCTAGCCCTGTATTATACATTACTGGGCACGGGCCTCCTCTACTTATGAGAGGGGTTAGGCCTTAGTCCACCACGCTGGCCTAATGCGGGTTGGTAGACTTCATATACCTTCGAAATTCGTATAATAATTCTCAGATATGCAGGTTTACTCACGATGTTTTCCTTCACCGTTAAAGCAAGCTATAATTAACATTTAATACACACATATCTTTAGAAAAGTCAGAGGTGTATGCCACTTGGGTTTCGAACATACGACTTTCGTCTTGGCAGTCCGTAACGGAAACAACTAGGCTATCGCTACTTCATAGTCAGATTAGGTAATGACTAAATTAATACATATTAATAGACACACATTCCTGACCAAGGTGATCTTGTATTATCAATAATAATAATAAAATAAAAGTTTTTTTAATTCCTAAAAAGTACACCGACTTCAATGAAAAACAAATTATGCGTCTCTATAAAATTTGAAGGTTTCCCTCGATTTTTCTGAGATCCCATCATCAGATCCTAACTTGATGCCAATGGGACCACCTGGGAAGTATACCCTTTAAAACAAAAAAAGAATTTCTCGAATCGGTCCAGGCGTCTTTGAGTAATCGGGTAACATACATAAAAAAAGATTCTCTCCTCCTTCTTTTTTTGAAGTCGGTTAATAATATATCAAGACTTGACTTGTGTCGTGGGTATCAAGAATTACTAAAGTTTGCAGTCTCAAAATAAATGTTTGTATGACAGACAAATATTCGTATGGTCCATTTCATGGTAGTGGGACCATAGTCTTTCGTAGTTCGATACCAACGATACAGGTTTGAGCTATGGTGTAATCAGGATTATGTGTGACTGTTGTGTCAATTTATGTTATATATATGTGTTCTCCTAGAAATTTAACCTGTCAATTATTTGGCCTATACCTAGTCTGGTCATAAATTCTTGTTTAATATAAAATAATTGAAACAAGTTTATTCATTATGTAACCATTTATATACCAAAATGAACTTAACAAAACATAGATTCTTATGACACTAAAGTTTATTCAAAATGACCTCCGTGATTTTGAATACAGGCCTTCAATCTGCGCGGCCAGTTGTCTATCGCAGCACGAACGAGGTCCATGTCAATATCGGCGGCTGCCTTAATCAAGGATGTCTTGAGTGACTCCAAATTGGGATGAGGCTTTGACCACGCCTTTCCCTCCAAGTGTTGCCATATCTTGTAATCTAACGGATTCAAATCTGGACTGGAGGAGGGCCAGTCTTCGTGCCGGATGAAGTCGATTTCACGCGACGCCAGCCAGTCTTGTGTGCTCTTCGCTCTATGAGCTGGCGCCGAATCTTGTTGGAATACCCAGTGCCTGTTATTGAACATGGTATGAGAAACAGGTTCCACAAGGTTCGTCAGGACTGTATTTTGATACACAACTGCATTCGTTTTTACACCTTTCTCACAAAAATGTACCTCTGTTAAGCCCCAATAAGAAACTCCCAACCATACCATGAGCGAGGATGGAAAATGACCTCGTTGGACACGCGGAATACGGTTGCTCGCTTCTTCACTACTGTGTGCGTACACATTATCATTTTGTTTGTTGTAGCTCTCTTCTACGGTAAAAATTTCCCGCGTACCGCTTCAACAAAGCGCGGCATCTCTTCAGTCTCAGGTCCATTAGACGAGCATTCAAACGATGTCCTGTTTTTCTTTGATATGCCCGAAGCCCTAAGTCTTCATTTAACACCCTTTTCACCGTGGTTCTGCTTAACCCCATCTGAAGGGCCAACAGTTTCACAGCTTTTATCACTGCTGGAGTCCTAACAGACCGAGGGCGACCACTTCTTGACCTGTCATCTACACTAGAGTCTTCATTGTATCGTTTGATGGTACGATAAACGAATCTTTTGGTTATATTCAAATTTTTCAGTATGTCAAAAATTTGAATTGGCGCGTAACCGCAACGATGCAACGCAATTACTGCAACACAGTCTTCTTTAAGCGTCCACTCCATATTCAAAAATGAGTAAAATTCTAAAAAGTATACATTTTTATTTTCGTGAACAATTTGAAATTCAAATTCGATAAACTTTTTTGTGGCCAGCATTCTAAAATAAAAGTTTTTACTGTGTGACAATACTTATGACCTGACTGTGTATTTGGCCCTGCAAAAATTGGTAATACTCGACCCTATTGACGTGCATATTAAGCGTAATTGCAACGTTAATGTTATGGAAATAAAGTTGATTATGACTTATATTTTTAATGACTACTTATTACCTTATTCCGAACACAGATGTCCTTGATGCTTGAGAGGTTAATAGTAATATGTGCTGCATATAAGCTTTGAAGTGGGCTTACGAACTACGATCATGCGAGATTCCGTGCGCGGTTGAACGCCACACATCAATTACAGCAATAAGCAGAAACGTGCCACATTTATATGTATTACTAATGCTGCAATTAACTCGGCTACCTCACGTGTAATTTAATTTCTTACAATTGATTTTAATTATGGTTATTACAGTTACCATATGTATTGTTGATTTAAATGTTTTCTTTTCTTTATAAAGAGCATCTATCATATTAATTCTACTATTTCCTACTAATATTATAAAATCAAATGTTTGGATGGATGGTGTTGTTACTCAATCACGCTACAACGGCTGGACGGATCTGGTTGAAATTTGGCACAGAGATAGATCATAGTGGAATTGCACATAAGCTACTTTTATCCCTGAAAATGTAAGGTTCTCGCGGGAAAGATTTTTGGTTTTTGCATAGTGGCAGTTCAGGGATCAGAGAATGACATAGGCTACTTTTTATCCCGGAAAAATGCACGGTACCGTCCTGGATTTTTTACCTTTTCTTTCAAAATAACTACCACGCTGGAGGAGCCGCGGGCTACATCTAGTATTTAATAAAAATACCAAATTAATCAAAATGACACCTAACTGCTTTTTAGTAATCAAACGGCAGCCTTCAGGTAACCTGCACCTTACGATGAATTCGTAAACAATAACTTTTTAAAAGCTTGAAAAATACGTTCAAACAAAGGAAAAAAGAACATGTTTTGTAAACGTGTAATGATCGAGTTTAAACTCAGATAATTGTCGGTTAGCATGTAAATTCACGTGTTCGACTACTATCCATGTATAACACAACAATTTTAAACTCAAACACGTAATAATAGGGTTGACTTTGATTTTGTAGTCGAGAATATGTTATTATCGTAACTATTACTAAATAAAGGGTAATCAATTCCGTTGATGACTGAAAATTCCACACAATTTTAACTTGCGTTTGCTCGTGACTATGAAGTAAGTCATGGATAAGCGAGAAAGCAGCGATAGTAACCAACTAGGGTTGCGATACGGACTTTCAAAACGAAAGTCGTATGTTGGAAACTCAAATAGCATACACCTCTGGCTTTTCTTAAGTTACGGGTGTATTAAATGTTAATTATCGCTTGCTATAACGGTTAAGAAAAACTTCGTGAGGAAACCTGCATATCTGAGAATTCTTATAAGTATTTCGATGTTATGTGAAGTCTACCAACCCGCATTAGGCCAGCGTGGTTAACTAAGGCCTAACCCCCCTCTCATTAGTAAAAGTGGCCCGTGCCCAGCAGTGGGACAATATTTAATACATTTCTAGAACTATTTATTATTAGAAGGTTTAATATTAAATCTTAAAAATTTAATCACCGTAGTAGACCAGAGACTGGGAAACAAACAAGTGGATCACCTCATGTGAGCTCCACCTCCCATCGTTGCAGGAGTGCCCAGCCTGGTACGAAGAGCGCAGCGCTCTCAGAGCAGTCGTCGATGGAAACCTCTCGCTGTCAGCCGTGGTGTATTCTATGGTCGCCAGCCAGCGGTTCTATGGGCCCACTTCTACGAGAGCGTCATCTTAGAGACTGAAAGGGATCGGTTGTTAGAACAGTGTCGCCTATAAAACGAACCATAAAACATAACTACCATAAAAATATAGCTTATCCACCAGATCGGTTCTTGTTTAAATGTCCTTCTTTAAACGAGGCTTAATAGCAGTTTCAATTATACCAGTTTCAATTCTATATTATAAAAGCGGATACGTTTTCATCTATTTTATATTCTTAGGTCACTGCCTCAGCACATTTAATTACAAATTCACTTAATTCGAATTAGCCTAAAAAACTTTATTAAAAATTCAGACACTTTCAGGCGATATTTACATAAATACGACGCGACCTAGTTGCTAAGACCCGTGCAAATAACCTAGTCTTATCTTAGGTGCCTGAATAAATGATAGTGTTTATAAAGCCATGTGAACTGACTGCTAAGGCAGTGGTCGCTGACTCCAAACGAGGTACACTGCAGTGACTTCTTTAATGTGTGAGTATTCATTGTTAACTAGCGCGCGGTTTAACAATGAAAGAAAACATCGTGAACAAACTTGCATACTAGGTAATTCTTCCTGGCTTCCCTATCCCAAAAGCTTGGGCACAATTTGTAGTAATTTTTTTTTTCATATTGTACAGACAAAGTGACCACACTGCACCTGATGGTAAGCACAGTGTCATCCAGTTAGAGTATCAACTAGCGAGAAACAACTATACTTTGCTACTCAATACAATCATGCATGAAATGCTATTCATTGGCAATTAATAAAAAACCGCATTTAATGTTTATTATTTAAAACGGTCGTGTTTGTTAATACTATAATTGCTATGAAATGGGAATAAAAAATCCCAATAAGGACATTTTTTCGTACACTATATTTTTTTTAGTACGTGGATAGGCAGACGAGCAGACGGGCCACCTGATGGTAAGTAGTCACCGCCGCCCATAGACTTCTGCAATGCCATAGCACAGCAGAGCAGCTGCCTACCTTTATATTATAATAAAAGCACTCGCTAATTGTGTCACAAATATAATGTATTCCTACTCATACATGTTAAAGTGACTACCTCGGTGGCGCAGTTGTAATTGCACCTGGGTTACGACTGCTGTGCTGAGGTCGCGGGTTCGATCCCGGGTCGGGTAAAGTGATATTGTGTTTTTCTGGCTAGAAATTCTCAGTCTCATCCCGGAGTCTGGAATTGTGCCCGATATGGCGATACGCTGAACCCGTATTATGGGACCGATATATATTCGGCAAAAAGTGGGTGTACTCGATACACATCTGCCTACCCCTTCGGGTATTACAGACGTGAATGTATATGTATGTATTAATACATGTAAAAGTCTCAATAAAGTTTGTATAAAAGAACTAACCTAACCTAACCTTTTTTTTTTTTTGCCGTGGGGAAAATCCATCTTACGGATACCTTCTCAACCTCGGGGGAGGGGAGATGGTTATGCCGGACTCACCGACCTTCCGACCCAGTTTACCCGAGGGACGACTAGATCGGGACCCTAACCAATTTTCCTACGCCGGTGTACCGACTAAAAACCCCGCGGTGGCCTTCTGCAGCGCATGCGGGATGGTTCCGGGGGATCCTGAGTATCTCTGGATTGCTGCCGGAACCATCCCTGCGCGGTACCTCTACGGCCCGTCTCTTTTAGGGCTGGATGCCCTCCACGTCCTACGGCAGCACGACACTTCGCGCCGCCACCTGTCTCGGGGTCGCACCATGTAAATATATATAGAAATATTTATGAAGGCCGCACATCCCCCGCTGCGCAGCCGCGACCCCCGTGAACCCCTTTTAGTCGCCTCTTACGACAGGCAGGGTATACCGTGGAAGAATTCTTCAAAGCCTCCAATCCACAGGGCGGGAGGCGCCAGTCTGTCGTCATGCTCGGCGCCTCCTTCTCGTTTGGCGGCGAGCGGGATCGGTTTGTTCCCGATCCCGTTCGGCGCTCTCCTTCTGCGACATGACACGTTCGCAGAAGGAGGCCATCGCACGCCACGACCTTCGTCTGCCAACCATGGCAGCCACCACGGCCGGCAGAGAAAGGTCTCCATTGACATATATTCTGAGAGCGCTGCGCTCTTCTTCCCAGGCTGGACACTCCTCAAGGGTGTGTTGAGCGGTGTCATTTCGGCAGTTACCACAATGGTGGCACACGGCAGACTCCTCCCTTCCGATCCGACACAGAAACGAAGCGAAACATCGGTGACCCGACAGTACCTGTGTCAGACGGAACGTCGGTGCACCGTGGCGCCTGTCAAGCCATTGGCTAAAAACAGGACGCACTGCCTCGACAGTCCTCAAGCCCGCCCTGGGACTCTCCAGCCTGGCTAACCACTCGTCCAAGACGGCTCTGCGGTGGGAGGCCAGTCGGGCCTTGACCTCCCTGGGGGCCAGCCTTACCCCGCGACGGAACCTAACCTAACCTGATTAGCTGTTGGCAAAATAATAAATGTAGGCATTACCAAAATAATTTTATTTACAAAATCGAATTAAAATTTAAGAACGCAATATCAATTCCGTAGTAATTACGTAGGTGAATATGAACCTAACAAGAGCATATCGTGTGAAATCCCGCCAAAATCAATATTTATAAAAAATGTCATTACTATTGGAAATCCAATAAGGTAAATTCCATTCCGCGTTAATGTAATTTGGGCTTCGATTACGCTATATTCTGAAGAAGTTTGGGTACAGTCAGTAGCACTGATGACTTGCCTTCTTAGGAAAATTTATAATGTGATATTCCGATGTGGTAAACACAAGTATAATTGAAATGAATTAAAAAGAGTCTGTTCTTTCACATCTAATTTCCGAAGTGGTAGGCAGAGATATATGGCCCAATCCAGACTCCATGCTGATACTGTAGTTCGTGATAAATCCGATATCAATTTACGTGACCGAGGATCGAACCAGAAACTTCTGCACAGCAGTCATCCGCAGGTGTACCGGGACACATCACTCGTAATCAAGAATAATACTTAACAGAGCTGATACGCGTTGATTTTGTTGAGAAATATAGAGTAGAGAGAATATAACAGAAGTGTGAAGAAGCAGGCCGGCATGATTGTGTTGAGTAGCGGTGGATATATCGCCTCTCGCTACTCGATACTCTAATTGGACCGCACTGCGCTTACCATCAAGTGCAGTGTGGTCACTTTGCCGTGCCAGTATAAAACGTGAAGTATTGTTAGACCTGTAAGTATTTGCTGGTGGTAGGATATTCACATCCACCCGGATAGCGACCACCATACACAGGGTGTAAAACCGGCGGGTTTTACACCCTTGCATGTGCCACTATGGCGATAGTGGCACATGCAAGTGTGTCGCGTTCCGCGATCCGCCAGTATACACCCGGTTTTTGTCGGGGTCTAGAGTTGAAGCACGATGTTTGGCCGTTGCAGCCTTCTGAGTACTCTGACCCTATATCTTCGACCTTAGCTTCACCTCTTTGCCTCATGGTGTAGTGGGAAGAAGTTACAGAACAATCCGGCATGATTGTGTTGAGTAGCGAGAGATAGATTGTCTCTGGCTACTTGGTCCTCTAACTGGAGGGCACTGCGCTTACAATCAGATGCAGAGTAGTCACTTTGCCGTGCCAGCATAAAATAAGACACATGCCGTAATCAGAAATCAATTCTTAGCAAAGCGTTCGGTTAAGTATCGTTCTTGCATACGGTCGATAGTTCTGAGGTTTTTTTTGTGCCTTGATAGGCAGACGAGCAGACGGGCCACCTGATGGTAAGTAGTCACCGCCGCACATAGACTTCTGCAATGCCAGGGCACAGCAAAACTGCTGCCTACCGTTAAAGGTTTTAGTTAGATACATTTATCTTATGACGTGGTTATCAGCAACTACTAGAAGAGAAAAAATCTACAAGAGACTTAGACTCCACAGCACCCACATCTGAAACATATATCTTTGCTGATATATCACCATTATTTTAAATAAAACCCCGCAAAAAATATTGTCCATCATTCTGTTAGGTTATTTTATAAGAGTTTTTTTAAGTTGGAAAAATATTCGACAGCGATTGTACCTCGGAGTCTGGACGCCTACTCGCTTAATTTTCTTTCTCTCTTTCGTTTTGAGCACAATTTTTACGCCAGGTCGATTCGGAACCAAATAAAAATTAGAACAAATTAAAATATAATCAACCACACATCTCCAGCGCTTTGAGTTTTTATATCTTATTATTTTGATCTGGGATTTTTTGGTTCGCATTACACAGAATAGACTTTTCATGTATTGTATTTATTTCATTGCTGAAAATCGGACAATATAAGAAAGCATAGTAAGAGATACACGTAGCTAGGCAATGACAGACGGGTTTGTCTGAGGTAGTGCCCTTGTAAACCGTGGAGTAGTAGATCTGCAGTCTTGTTTATTTATATATAAATTTCCAAGGATAAGTATTTATCAATTTATGGAAGATAATGTTCACGTACCATCGAAATGATTATCACGTTATCTATTCACTAGTTTCGAGTGCAACTTAGGTTTTTAATCCCTTAAAATGTCATCTGATAAAAAACGGTAGGCAGCGGCTTTGCTATGCCCTGGCATTGCAGAAGTCTATGGGCGGCGGTGACTACTTACCATCAGGTGGCCCGTCTGCATGTCTGCCTATCGGGCACTAAAAAAATCCCATCTGAACACTGGTCATTATTTATTCGAAATTTAAAAAATAAAACCGTTTTTAACCGTCTTCAAAAAAGGAGGAGGTTAACAATTCGTCGGAATCATTTTTTTATGTATGTTCCCCGATTACTCGAAGACGCCTGGACCGATTCGAGAAATTCTTTTTTTTGTTTATTAGGGATCTTTCTCAAGTGGTCCCATTGGCACCAAGTCAGGATCTGATGATGGCATCTAAGAAAAATCAAGGGTGATCCTCAAATTTTATAGTGACGCTTAATTTATTTTTTATTGAAGTCTGTATACTTTTTATGGGTAAAAAACTTTTAAAAGTTTAAAGTCTTTCTTAGTCAAATCGGAATAAAGCTAAAACGCGCTAATAGCTAAAACGGACCGTACACAAATCTCCTCATAAATACGTAACAAATCTCCGCTGGGGTGCTACCATTGTTCCAATATAACCGTTAATGGCTCTACCATCTGGCGACCCTTTAGCGTCTTCTGATAGAGCGCGACTAATAGCCCAGCCGTGGTTGAACGTATTTAATGAAAAATGTTATTCTGCTTATATTGCTTTGAAGTTTTTAAGTATTAAATGAAACAGATTTTCAGTGAATTCAACACCGTATAATAAGTACAGCCTCAATTTTTTTTTAGTAACTATAAACCTAAGAGATATAAGATCGTCCTTATCTTTATATATATAATTCTACTGTACGTGTGTATGTCACTGAACTCCTCCTAAACGGCTGGACCGATTTGAATGTTTTTTTTTTATGCGTTTGGGTGGCGCCCTGGGTGGTTTATATTCACAAATCAGCCCTGCTTTTACGAGCAGGACGACGTCTGCACGGTCCGCTAGTTTCATATAATTTATAAACACAAACATATTTCGATACCAGTACTTGTTTAAAATATATTAAATTTAATATTTAGAAATCAAAATACTTATTTTAAATAGAATTAATATTAATTATGCAAAGTTTGCAGGCAGCATGATTGTGTCGAATAGTAAGGGATAGATTGCCTCTCACTGCTTGATACTCTTACTGAACGGCACTGCACTAACCATCAGGTGCAGTGTGATCATTTTGCCGTATAAAAGAGTGCGAAAATGTTCCAGAAAGTGCAGAACATAATGTATTAATGTCAAACAAAGAATTATCACATTCGGTAAACGTGGCACAAATTATGTCCGAAATATAAACATTTATATGCCATATATTTAATATTTTACCCCTCTAAGATTTTCCTTCTCGAATTCCCTGCACGTTGCACGTGACTCCACGGTTCGAAGAAGCTATTAATCCCTAACTAACAGAAATGTCTACCCTCGATATGCGACAGTATTGAATAATCTCTGTCTTACGCGTAAAAGCTATGCTATGCTTTATGGCTTCGTCAAATTAAGTATTTGATAAATAAAAACACCCAATATACGAAAAATTTAATAGCATTTTATGTTACAGTGTAAGAAGGGTAATTGTTATCTATATATAAAAAACACAAAAATTGTTTATATGTTCGTTATAGACTTTGAAACGACTCCACCAATTTCAGTGAAATTTTCCAAAGTTGGTTGGGTCCAACTTAAAAGTTTGTATAGTTTCAGATCCGATACGTGGCGCTGTTGTCGAGATCGGAATTTCTTATTTTTGCAACGAAAATTCGGTCCACAGAGAAGGCAGGACAACGTCTGTCCTTGATCACCAGTATTACAATAATTAGGATTGATTGAATTTTATAGTATACTCTAATTGTCTTTAATCGATTGAAATAAAATTAACTTCACGTATTCAGTCGCGGCTTATTTAAATTTTTAGTAACGAAGTCTTGAAAACTTTACAGCTTTAATAGGATTCTAAACACCCAAATGCCTCAGGACACTGATTCTTTCAGTGTAGATCGGACTAACAATAAAGTATTAAAACTAAACAAATTTAAGTAACAACGTTACAGTAATTTTTTTGTGGCGAAATACAACTCAGTCTGTCCCATAATTTTGAAAACGTCGGTACTAAAAATAATAATAAACGGCGATAAAATTATTTATCATTGATAATATTCGTGTAAAATATAAAACAAACATTTAAAAATCTGTATTTTTTAATTGTTTTATGTTGACTACACTCATATATTACTCTACACGAAGAAAAACAAATTGAGGACTCGGCTAAGAATCGATGGCTTTGTTTTAAGTATTCTCATTACGAGAACTCACACTTTTCCAGATAACCACAATATCTCAATAATTAGTAACATCTTTCGCTATTTATATATTTGCCAAGAGATTAACATCGCTAAGCCTAGTGGAGCATGACCTCAAAACTCATAAATATAGTTCTTGATTTCTAATTAACAAGAATTAGAACACAAAGGAGAGGGTCGAGCGGTGCCTTAATATACTGATATTAAATTAATAACACGTAATTGGATTCAGTATTTACAAAAAATATTTTTCCTGTGGAAAATTTACAAATAAATGATATCTCAACATTATAATAAAATTATACTAAACTATAGACTGGCTTGGTGGCGTAGTTTTATTTGGGTACGAAGTATGACTGTTGTGCTGAGGTCTCGGATTCGATCCCCGGGTTGGGTAAAAGTGATATTGGGTTTGTCTATCACGAAATACTTCAGTATTAGCCCGGAGTCTGGAATTGTGCCCGATATGGCGATATACTCCCCCCTATCTCATCATGGGTCGGTAATAAGCGATGTAAATGTCGGTATACCGACTCCTCTGCTTACTCCTCCGAGGATTACTGGTGTATATGTATGTATATATTATAATGCTAAACTCCGATGACAATCTAACAACAAAGCCCAAAGCTCGAGAAGAAAAGAAGAAAGCTATTAAAAATATTCTTTAAAGCTATTAAGGCTTTAGATGTCGGCATGGTTTTTAAACCTCTTATTTAAAAATAACTACCACACGGGCGAAGCTGCATGCAAAAGCTAGTAACTTATAAACACTATATCATAACTGAGGAAACCTCGTTATTCAGGTAGAGATCGCTTATGTTTTTCCATTATTTTACTATAACGATCGTTATCCACACTAGAAAGCATGGAAGCTATTTAAATAAACCATTTAATGGTAGGTACCTTGATCGTTTCTACACTTAAAAAAATCCGCAGTTCAAAACAATTTATCATTCACATGTGTAAACTCCACAGACCAAAAACACAAAATAAAATAAAACAATCTAAAAACAAAACATTTAAATTTATTGCTACCGCAAAAATAAACTTTTTCGAATTTTAAAAAATAACCGCCTAACATTCTGCGCAAATTGAATGCACGCTTGGATCGCTTCTCATTACGATATTCATCAATTACGCGATGTTAAAGTCCCTTTACATTTCTGTGATATAGTCGCTTGAACGACTCTGCGAGGGTAACGTAATAAGACAAGACTTTTGGCGTTTGATTTGGGTAATGATATAAAAAAAATATATATAAAATACCGCAATATAGGGTCGGATAAAGTGATATTGGGTTTTTCTGGTCTTTTCTGGGTTTTTAGAAATACTCAGTAAAAGACCGGAGTCTGGAATTGTGTCCGGTATAGCGATGGGCTCGCCGTCTATCCCATTATGGGACCGTAATGAATTCGGCGAAAAGTGGGTGTACTGTTACACCTCAGCCTACCCCTTCGGGGATTACAGGCGTGAGTGTTTGTGTGTGTATGTGTATTAAACGTAGATCTTAGTATATGAAAGGAGTGGCCAAATTCCTTGATAGTCGAGCAACTTTTAAAAAATTGAAATTTTTTGCGAGCCGCCATTAAATTCGTATTTAATTCTGAACTTGGACGGAAATGGAATTTGTTACAACGTTGCACTTAGTAATTCATATTTGTTGTCTTTTATATAATAGCACAAAAATGAAATGGGTACATTTATCGAGATCCACAAATAATCCTTCAGAGAGCCGCTTGTGGCTCGCGAGCCAATGCCAAACAATCAATTCAGTTATTTTGGGAATTCAAATAAAACAGATAAATTCCTGAACTATTTAGTAGAAATAAACAGGAACCATTTTATAATATGATTGAGAATTAACCCTATCCATACAAAAATCCCTTAAAACCCATTTCTATAACGTAAACGGTCTCTAAAAGGCGAGCGCTGAAAAAGATGGCGGAAGGCTACAAAATATAACGTAAATATATCATCGTTACGCCGGAATGCTGACCAATTTGTGAACAAACGTGCTCGGGTTATCCGGAGGGCTTTTCACCTTGCCTTCGATAAACTCTTGGATAATAGCAAGTGCACTTATAATATTTATTTGCGTGTTTAATATGAATAAAACTTACTATCCGTTCTAGATTACATTTGTTAGGAAATGAAAGTGATTTTACGATGTTATGAGAAAATAATGTATTTTAGACAGCCCTATGATGTACCTGGGATCGAATCCGAGACCACAGCACAGCAGTTGCACCGCCAAACAACTACGCCACCGAGGCAGTCCAATATTTAATTAAAATAAGAATAATTCTTTATTGAATGTTCCAGAGTCGTGCACAGTCTCAATTAATGGGATGGAATTAGTTCTTAGTCCAACGATGCCCTAATACAAGTTTGTGGATTTAATTCATTACAAATTCATCTTCTTGGGTACCCAAGATGTTTTCATTCAATATTAAACTGAGCGATAGCGACTGCCTCGGTGGCGCAGTGGTAATTGCGCATGCGTTACGACTGCTGTGCTGAGGTCTCGGGTTCGATCCCCGGGTCGGGTAAAGTGATATTGGGTTTTTCTATCTAGAAATTCCTCAGTATTAGCCCGGAGTCTGGAATTTGTGCCCGGTATGGCGATAGGCTCGCCCCCTATCACATTATGGGACCGAAATTCGGCGAAAAGTGGGTGTACTGGTTACACCTCTGCCTACCCCTTCGGGGATTACAGGCGTGAGCGTATATGTATGTAAACTGAGCGATAATTAGCAATTTATTTAACTTGGAGTAATCGTAATGATTGTAATGGAATTTGCAATAACTCAGTGCTATTCTCCACTGCGTTACCTTTGTTTCTAAATTTACAATGTGCTACTGTCCTTGTGTTTAAGCATTATTTTTTTCTAGGTGTTCATTTTTCTAATAGTATATTTTATGCCATTCATATAAAAGTCTCTTGATTGAGACAATTATGATTAACTAAAACGATAGACAGAGAACTGGACTGCGCAATCCTCACAAAATTGTCAACTTTTTAGAAAGAAACAAAGTGACTACGCCGCCAATACTTATTTCTTTTTACTCCTGCAAGTGTGTGACAACGATCAAAACTGTAGAAAAAGACAATTGCTGACCGCATGTTCGCTTTATCTCTCCCATATTTTTCTCTCCGTATACCTGCGCTCTAACCATTCTCTATGACTTAAACACACCTACAGATGTAGATGTAGATGTAGAAGATCAACATGAACTCTTTACATGCTGCGAAAATATCGAGTAACATAAATAAATACAGTTCTGTTGAGCTACGAACCATAATTTACATAATTGAAGTAGATGTTAACTACAAAAAGTATGTCACAACTTAATGGGATTATTTGGCTTGCCTATTTATTTAAATGGGTCTTCACACTCCAATTATCTAACCATTCATTAACAATCAATTACTTAAAGTAATGTATTTAAAGAATATTAAACAAGTGCGTCGGTGTTTTATACTTTATTTATTAAAGCGTTGTACTCATAATTAATTTATTAAGTAGATTACCAATTCGATGATTCAATATTATTTATCCGATTACTTTATAAATTGTTTATTTCAATACGACAATCATACATACACTCACGCCTGTAATCTCCGTAGGGGTAGGCAGAGGTGTAACCAGTACACTCATTTTTCGCCGAATTTATTACGGTCCCATAATGTGATAGGGGCAAGCTTACACATCGCCATACACACACACACAATTCCAGACCCCTGGCTGATACTGAGTATTTCTAAATAGAAAAACCCAATATCACTTAACCCGACCCGGGGACCGAATCCGAGACCTCAGGACAGCAGTCGTAACGAATGCGCAATTACAACTGGCCCTCTGAGGCAGTATTAGTTAGACAATCATATGAAAACAATAATCGTTTTGACAATAGAATCCACCTGACAAAAGATTGTTTAGTTAATTTTCTAATTGATGATAATCAATATTCCAGAAGTTCTGGCCATAACGTTTTTAATGATTACGAGGAACGTTAGAAATTAAACTCCAAAATCAGACGATTTTATCTAGGAATCCCTCTCTGAAACAAATTTGTCTCTATAAAAATCCATTAGTATTCTCAAGCCGTTCATACACCCAAAACAATCTGACATATTAGGAACTAAGTCATCCAAAACAATTACCCACATCCAAAAGGACATGAGATGTTCCAATACGAAGCCAGTTCATTAAATGGAATTATTAACAACGCTCCGATAGGTTCGGATATCTGTCAAATGCATTACGAGAGGTCAGGAGGAAGGAAATCATTTTTTACATCACCAACCCTCTTTGATGAGGCCAATAATTACGTATTCTGCTCACTGAATCCTTTCTTTCTTCCGTACCGTTATTCTTAATTTTTTGTAGTACTCAGGTGGAACTGGCGTAATTGTTAAATATGGTTTTAAATCAAATACATTTTATTACATTTAAAATAATGAAGAAAAAAGAACATTTTAAGAAATCCGATTTTTGAGACCGTTAAGTTGAAACTACCACAATATAATTTTCTATTATTTTTAAAGCAATAGTGACTTACTAACATACATTGGACTAGCGTGATGGGAAGTTGCAGTTGGACTCATTTCAGCAATGTAATATTAAGACTTATTAAATAATCAGGAATAAAGTAGTCCATGAACTACTTACCGGAGCCCCAGATTCCCCCTTCCCTTCCCTAATCCCTATTCCTATCCTTTAAGGCCGACAGCGCATACATGACACTTTCGGTATTGTGAATGTTCATGGGCGGTGGAGACCACTTAACATCAGGTGACTCACTGGCTCGTTTGTCGGACTATACTATATAAAAAAAACTTCGAGCTAATAAAATCAAAAATATATTCAAATATAATTGTGAATGTTACAAAAACAAATCTGTTCGTTGAGATTTGTTTTAACAATAAATAAGTTGGCCGTAATAAATAAACACTCTGGTATTATTAGCCTCTCAAGTATCAAAAGGCCACCGGTGTTCGGAAAAAGGTAGTGAATAAAACTACAAGCCAAAATCAACTTTATTTCCATAATATTAACGTTACAAATACGCTTAATCCGCACGTCAATAAGGGCGAGTATTGCCAGTTTGGAATGACCGAATATGTGCAGATGATACTTGAGCGGTTTAATATAAAACCACTTTTAAGATTGAGCGTATTAAAATTATCAGCATCATTGCCGTAGTGGTAGTACTTAGGCCAGAAACTGGTGAGCTCCTACATTCAAATGTCAGTTGTGGCAATCTATTTTATGTTTACGATTTGAAAAATATCGAAAATCATCCACAAGTTTCCCAAGGCTAGCCTACGATAGGCTCAGCACCTCTCAAATGGGATGTAAATAAGTCGAAGTGTTATATTAGCATCTGTACTAATTTATCTGCATCCTCAGAAACCATTTTACTATCTCTTTTATTTCAATTGGTTTACCTTATACGTTATTGAGTGATTATTTTCTCTCTTTTGATGTGTCTCCAGCGTATATCATTCAGGGTACATCTTGTTATGCTTTAAGACCTATTCTTTCGTCTAAAAATAGCGTAAAAGACCTGAGCATCTTGATCAGTAAAAAAACCTGGTACTATATTTTTTTTACTTTATTCTACTATACTAGTAATTATATTTTCGGTACCAGTTTTTTTTCATGTGTTCTATAAAGAATCTCTCTATTGTATGATATATCAGTAAGTTTATCAAAAACGTTTACTACCGCAATCTTATTTCACAAACCGGTCACGTTTCCATCAAAGAGGGTAGACAGACTCCACAGAATTTACTTTGCGTCGACATCAATTCGGTTTCCTCTTACGTCAAAATAGCAAACTGTCTAAATGATCCTTAGATATTTCTTTGGTTAGTTGGATTTAGTACCTCATTTTAGTATACTACGTGTAACGGGAATAATGCACATCCTCAGACACCCCAATTTCAAAATATTATTAAAACCATAATTCATGTAGTGAAATTATACTGCGATGAATATAAATATTATTTATATGGAATTAGTTGTACTAATTTTCGACATAAAGTTCTTAATTTTAATTCTGCTGGGCACGGGCCTCCTCTACTAATGAGAGGGGTTTATTATTGCATTTATAAAAGACTTTATCGCATCGAGTTATGTCTCAGTTTCGTTTGTCTTGAACGTTAAATTGAAGTGTGACTATTATTTACCTGAGTGTTAATTACATTCGAAAAAAAAATCGTCTATTAAAAATTGTTGATATCGATTCAGTCGCTTCTTCTGAACAAACTACTTTCAGAGTGTGCGTTAATCATGTTACATGATGTATATAGAATGTATGTTTGATTAGCTGAATATGATATGGGGTTACCGTTCATATGTATTATATTCGATATAATAGACAAGGTTCGGGGAGCGTAGACTCCCACTAATTGAGGATTCGCCTACAACACATTTAGCTTATATAACGCAAGTTTCAGAACCGTAATTAAGATGTA
Organism: Laothoe populi; assembly: GCA_905220505.1. Lineage (NCBI taxonomy): Eukaryota > Metazoa > Arthropoda > Insecta > Lepidoptera > Sphingidae > Laothoe > Laothoe populi. Next base: position 3,918,660 of record HG992161.1, on the reverse strand, counting down.
GGTTAACTTCATGTTTGGAAACATGAAGGATGAACATGAAGAAGGATATGAACATTCTTTGTAATATTTTTATCATTTAACTGTTTAATAATTAGTTTACTTACTCCTTTTTCGCTTACTTGTGTATTTTTATAAAATAAAATATTATTGCCTATTATTATTAATTAGTTTTGCTCAATCTTGTTTGATAATTTGAGTTAAAAATTATTTATTTATTTTTATTTCATTACATACATCGAATGACAATGAATAGTTTAAATGGTGTTTGTACCGTGCTATTCAATAAATAAATAAATCTATTATTTTTGTCTGGATAACTCAAATATCAGACGTTAGTGTCTGGAGGTTTTGTTCACTACAAACATCAATATATTATTAGCATCACTGGAATCACCAGTGTGACGTTGACAGGTGATGACATGATGTCCACGTCTAATGTTAGTTTCAAATCATTGTTTAAATGACTCAAACAACTTATTATTGACATAAAAAACACCATTATTAAACATAAATAAAACACTTTAATTTGGAAAAGTATCAATTTATTGTTTCCACACTTCGAATAGAATAGCAATAATTTATTGTGTTTATATACAATTTGTGTGTAAAACAACTTCCGTACAGTAGGAACCAATTCGAAACTTTGTGTTTTCAAAATAATCTTTGGTATGTAAATGGGTGTTTCGGTATGAATAAATTTAACTACGAAATTAATGTACCGGAGCTTAAAATCTATGGAACAGTCTTGTAAAATTAAAGTAGAATTACTAATAGTTATATTAAGCTACTCATACTTCGACCCACGATACAAAATACGAATTTATGATAGTTGTGCCAATACAGGATACAATGGTTGGTAAATGTTATCAAACTTGTAGATTTGGACAAAGTTTAACCTTCTATTTAATTAAGCTTTGAAGTAAGAGATAAAAAATATTTCTGAAAAAAAAACCGTTAAACATATTTCTGCACAAATACTTTAAACTTATTTTTCCCATAGTTGAAAACCGGCTCAACGAAAAGACGTTGGTATACCATATTAGGAACTAGACTGAACCCAAACAAAAACTACACGAAATGCTTTTATTAGCGAAAGTAAATTACTATAGAAAATACTATCAATAGGGTAGGGGACAGTAAGTGAAAACCTGATAGAATTTTGTTTTTTATAATATATTTTAGTCTCAAAATATCGAAAATTAAACCAATTTGTTATTTTATCTGTGATTATTTAATATTTTCAAGAAAGAAATATGTAAAAATAAAGCATTTTGTAGCGTGTCATGAAACACAAACAGTCAAGCATGACGTCACCGTTCGAAAAATCTATTAAACGCTGAGCCAAACGTCTAACATCTAGTTTTGCGGATGGTCAAGTTACACGCGAGGCCATGAGGAAAATAAAGATGGTTTATAAAAAAGGAAATTAAATCTTGAAAACTTATATTTTATGTTCATTAATGATAATATTTTAATAATATAGGCCATGAAGAATAAAATAAAACGGTTTCCCAAAACAGTCAACTAGCCTATTGACATTATATAAAGAAGTGCCATCTTAAATATTTAAGTAGAGAAAATAATTTCACATTTATTCATTCCTAGGATTTTTAGTACTAAATTGAAAATGAAGATTACCATGACATATTTACAGCATCAACGATTTTTGGTTCCAAACACCTAAGTCTATCAATTCCTATAAGTTAAGTATTAGCTAAGATGAAACTTTGACAATCGATCAGAACATAGATTAAATTTATAATGACTTTACAAACTAAATCTATCTTGTGTTTAAATTTCTTAAATATACAAAAACTCTATTACAATTAGTACTAAGTTATGTTTTTAATTCCAATGTATTCTAAGCATAGAAAACTTTTAACTAATTTGCAAAAAATCATTAACATTTTTCTTTACTTTTGTTCTTATTTTATATATTATTGAACTATTGTGTTGTAATTCTAAAATAGTATAATGAGCACGCAAATTTCAATTCTCTTAAATATAATAGGTGATGTAGTCAATATTGAGAAAAATACGTTATGTACATCTGCGTTCGAAATTTAAAAATGCTACAAGGTAACGCTGACAGCAAACAGAATAATCAAATTAAAAGCCAGAGGTACAGCAGTTTCACTTGACGAAGCCTTGTAATATTTCACTTCATCTTGGGTCGGAGGTGAGTAAGTAGCTTCATAAACTAAACGATTGGGGCATGGTAACATTTCGGCCGGAATCTCTAGTAATCTCCGGCGATACTCCACTTTCGACCCGTCAACGTCATTCTCTTGATCTTGCATCGTGTCTTCATACTGCTTGTCTTCCATAACCTCTTCCTCTTCGTAGTCATTGTCGAAAACTTTTTTAGTACCAATCTGGTTGATTCTTTGTGTTCTTTCATTGTTTTTGTCTATTTTTACACTGCTGGGATTAATTTTCAATTTTATATCTGTGACGCAGCTGAGTCGACTAAGGGACGCTTTGACTCGCTTGCTTGTTGTCTCATTTCGAAGTTTATGTATCCAGGATAAGCGGCAATCGCAGGTCAACTTGTTACCTGTGGATATAAATTGGTAATTAGTGTGATTTGTTATTATACAGTATATAAATTGAGATTGATTTTAATACTGGATGGAAAAAAGTTCCGAGTACTCAATAGGGTAGTTGACACAATATTTTTTTTTTCAATAAATCTTTAGTATTTTATGAATGCATTCAAAAAATAAGTAAATATTATTGAGATGATATTAACATTAGATGGAAGGGGTAAATGTCATATGACAAAAAAGGATGCACGATATGGGCCATGACGCCACCTCCTAAAGTGTCCATTACGGTTCAGTTATGTGAGGGAGATAGTGAGATGTTCCTACTACGCAGTCCCGTTAGCTCAAGCTAATATTTAAAATAATTACTGCTTATATTATAATTTTCTTTTCGCAAAAAGTTTCCTCAAAGTTCCTTCCAAAGTTGAGAAAACAAGTCGTTCCATTAAAATATTCTCGGATCTAATATTATCCTAACGCAACAAAACATACATACTAAACTCACGTTAATAAATCCAAGCGAGTTATGGAAGCAATAAAGTAACCGAATATCCAGGAACAAAAAAGTCACACATATCTAAGCGTAAACGGAAGCCCGAAACGTAAATACCATCGCGCACTACGCGGATAACATGAGACGTTATTGAATTGTGTAAACGCGCGTTTTTTTATCGCAATACATCTATAACATTGTATAAAAGCGTACGCTTTTAACTTGTATATTGCATCTTCTGTTTCGTCTCATACGACATTCTTGTTACCGTGTATATGTAGTTTAATTATGTTCAAAAACATATATTCACAATCTTATATATATAGCTATATAAGCTTAAGCTTAGTACAGATAAACAAATTTTAGTTTACATGAAAATATGTTGAGATATATAGCTAAGAATACATGTAACTCTGATATGGAAATAAACAATTATTTTTATTATTAGTTGTTTAAGCTTATATCACTCAAACGGATTTCCTCTAGCCTAAACGCAAGGCGTAGCCGATCAACCATTATACTGGTAACAAATAGCATATCTACGAAGCGCATAAAATTAGAGAACGCATACATTTTAGAAGCAATCTGATGTCCAAATAATTTTACGTCCCCTTTCACGAGTATCAACCAACTACTATAATAGACAGTCGTGAGTCTGTCGAAACATCACTAATGGAATCTGTATATATAAAAGAAGAAACTGACTGACTGACTGACTGATCGATCAACGCACAGCCAAAACGGCTGGGGTTAGAGACTTGAAATTTTGACAGTAGGTACCTTTTATCACGTAGGCATCCACTAAGGAAGGGTTTTTGGAAATACCACCCCTAAGGGGGTAAAATAGGGGATGAAAGTTTGTATGAAAATCCGTCATTTTTGAAGTTAAATTCATGAAAATTTGTATTTAGCATTTTAGTAAAAAATAAAAAATACATGTTTCAGGATTTTTGGAAATTCCGCTCCTAAGGGGGTAAAATAGGGAATGAAAGTTTGTATGAAAATCCGTCATTTTTAAGTTAAACGCATGAATATTGGTATTTAGTATTGTATACTTTTTCTCCCAAACATGACCTCCACGCGGGCGGAGCCGCGAGCAACAACTATCACTAATGTAATAAGCACAAGCGTCAAAAATATGCAATGGCGGTCAGATATGCATGAAACGCATATCAATAGGCAAATTTGAAAAAAAATGCATGTTCAAGATAAAGGCATACTTATAGACTTATCTAATACTACCATTTAATTTTTCTATATTTATGAGTGTTTGACAAAGTTTTAAGTTCGCTGCGATTTTTTATCGCATTGAGTGGTATAACTGCTATGCATTTCTGCTGTAAATTTGTCGCTCCTAAATATTATAGTATGCGCTAGCTCTAACAGAAGAGCGGAACACGGCATTTGTATTAAATCATAACTAACAATGCTAGTGAACCACTGGCTAGTGTTGTTTAAAACATCTAGCGACCGCAAAATATAGGCACCATTAAAATGTCACAGCACCGGCCGTTGTATAATACCAACTGAATTATTGCAGTCCACTACTCATATACTCTGAATGCTAAATTACTCTTAACTTGATTAGTAATTGTAGATCTACACTGCAAGAAGTGTTCGATAAGGTACTTGGTAGGAAAGTTATTATTAATATAAGCTTTCGCCTCTTATACACAAGGGATAGGCAGAGGTGTAACTAGAGCAAATTTCGGCGAACTTATTACCATACCATATGAGTTGTTCGCCACATAGGTCACAAATTTCAAATCTGAACAATTCATGTCCGATTTTTGGAATCGAAATGTTTATCAATTTAATTAAAAAGTATTTTCAGACAGCCCAAGCTGACCTATACTTCCGAACGGATAGACAGAAGTGTAAAACAGTGTGTTTTATACCTCTGTCTATCCGTTCAGATAAATAAGGTATAAAACAGTGTATTATCCGATTGGTAAAATCACACATAATAGCCTCCGTTGCGCAGCGGGCGAGTATCCGTGGGTTCGATTCCCGCATCGAGACAAATGTTTGTATGACAGACAGATCTTTGTTTCGAGACTGGGTGTTGTCGTATTATAGTCCCGCGTTGTTCTTGATACCCACGATACACGTTTGATCTAGTGTGGGGTCAAAACTATCTGCGTGACTGTTTGGTGTATTTATTATTATAATTTGGTCGTTATCGCAATTGATGTACTCTATGATGATAGATTCGCCACTTGCAGCATAATAGGAAATAAGTTTAGTGAAATATGGGTGCACTATTCATGCCACTGCTTCCCATTCTGGATATAGAAATATGTTTAGGTGAAATGATTTTATCGGTATCTCTCCGTAAGTATGTTTTATTTTATTCTTGTTACCTCTTTGATATACATAGATAGTTGGATCTAATTGATATATTAGTTATCTCCTAAGTTTTGTATTTATAATTTCAAAGTTTTAATTTTTTATAACCAATAAATATGTCTAGTCATCAACTAGTAGAATTAGAATTATTCTATCTAATTAAAAATAATATTGTGGACCCGATTCGAATTCAGAAATATTCGTAGTTCGTATTTTAAATTTATTCTTCAAAATCGAGCAGCTGCAGCGAAAGTACTAACTGATCAATATAACAACTTAATTATTCCACTAAAGGAGCGAGTCATGTGGTTGTGTTTAATTAACTTGGCTGACAGATGTCGCTGTTGATACGGCGCCATTCGCAACTGAACTTGTTTAAAGTTCAACTGGCAAGAGCTCGGTTATTCAAATGCTTTTCGATTTTAACCAAATCGAAGTAACTAGTTTCGTTGGGTCCTAGTGAAGCGTCTTGCATTTAAGTTCCAGATTTAGCTGTCCGTAGCTGGAAGTTTGGTATTATGTTTTTGAATGTTAACTATTTTTTTAATTTACCAATAGTTTTTAAATCTAAGAGTTGGTAGCCCTAGACCAATTTAGAACAAGTTGATAAAATATTATCAAAACAGACATTAAAATAAAAAATGATTTTTGTAATTAATATGTCTATTTATGTATGTTTACAATAAAATTTTATAAGAATATTTTTCTTGATTGACAATAGTCTTCAGAAAATACACAACAATCGTGTCAATGTAATTGAAAGAGATAAATGCGTAAACAATTAACTAACTAAGAGAAGTATGAATTATGTAGATAATATGATAAACTTCAGGGAATTATTAAATTTAATGGATTTATGTCACGAAACTTCAGAGACAAGACTTTGTTACAAACGATGTGAGAGCAATAAAACTTGTAAGCCTCTCCCGTAAATTAATAACAGAAGAAATTGGGAACCGAACAAACAGAGATAAATTATAAAACAAAGTTATCAAAATGCGACTCACCGTCGAGAGAGATTACGGCATAATTCGACTTCATGTTTTCCAAAACATTTTGCACCGCCTCGAACTTCAGCGTTTCCAAGTTATTATTCCTCAAGTCCAATACATTCAACTTCTGAACATCGTCCAATATACCTTCATCTAATGTCACCAACTTATTATCTGCCAACGAAAGTTTCCTTAACTGAGTCAATCCGCCAAAACCCCTCTCGTCTATAAGTTCTATTTCATTTCCGTCCAGGTAAAGTTCTTGAAGGCTCCAAAGTTCCGCGAACGCAAGGTCACCTATCATTCTTAATTTATTGTTTCTCATATCTAACATAATGAGATTGGATAGCCCCTGAAAGTTCTCCCGGATGACGACTGTCAACACATTGTTGTCCAAATCCAACCTTATTAGATTGTTTAGATGTTTGAAACACCCATCGTGGAGTACACTCAGCGTGTTCTTCGATAGATACAACCGTTGCAAATTGGGTAGGACGTAAAAAACGTCCCGCTTCAATTCTGATATCTGATTTTCCACTAAGCTGACGTTTGACAGCATTATCAGATGAGCGAACGACATCTTTTCAAGTTTCGCTATTTTGTTCTTAGGCAAAGTTATTTCTCGCAACGTCGTCGAGTTTGTAAAAGCGAATGACGGTATACTATATATATTTGCGTATTGTATGTTTAAATATTGAAGGCGTTCGAGTCTGACAATGACTTTGGCGGGGACGTACGTTAATCCACCGTCGGCTCGGACGTTGAACGTCAGCTTTTCGATTTTAGGTTGAGAGTAGAAGTTAGACCAGAAGGGATCGTCTTCGGCTATGCCTCCGTTGAAGACCCAGCAGTCGGCTTTAGTTGCTGTCTTGATCTTAATGCTTTCGCAGTAACAATGCACCTTCGACCCTCGGTCCTGAATGTCGCAGATGTTGACATAATGAGAGTAGACGCTTTTATCGTTCTTCCATCGTCTCTTATCATTCTGCCGGCTCTCAGTAACATTTATTTCGACGGTCGCAAATGCAATCATTAAGATGTAATATTTAAGGTCCATCTTTACCGCCTTTCACATCGGAGATATTATCTGTAACAAAAGAAATAGGTTGTTTGAGTATCCTTTGTCTTATCTTATTAACGTTTGTTTCGTACATTAACGAACTTGTCGATTAGATCTCTTGAGTCTTAATGTCGTTAAGCGGGTGCTTAATTAACCTAATTGTATTTTAAGGAAAGTTTGCGATACCTAAATGGATCTAGAGTGAAACTTGAATATTTTACATATTTATGAGTTTTGCTATCAATTTGCATATTATTTTCTGTTCGAGAGTCGTTTGTTTGTTTTGTAGGTAACATTGAAATATATAAATAAAAATATTGTTATTGTTAGTAATAGGTATAAATCATATTTTCTTTAAAGAAATCTCATTGAGTGGATATTTATTAATGCCAAATATATACCAATTTAAGAAGTATTTGAATTGTAGATATTGCTGTCTATTCTGTTATACAAATACTCTTATTTTAGTTATGTTAAGAATTGTCAAAAAAACCTATTTTGTCGACTTTTTTTTATCCTGGAACGGAAAACTGACCACACTTCACCTTTTTTTTTTAATGAAATGAAAAGTTACTGATGAATCGAATTTCATTTTGACTTAATTATAACAACAACGTATAATTTAATTTTAAAATTATTTCATTGAAATGCTACTCCTATTACTTAAATTTAAAAAGAACGAATAATATTTAGAATAAAAAAGTACCCATGAAAGACTTAATTGAATAACTTGAAACTTGAAAATCTTGTCACTTCAGCCAAACTTCGGTACAGGAAAAAACAAAATGTTACCGTTTTTTTAACCGACTTCAAAAAAGGAGGAGGTTAACAATTCGTCGGAATCTTTATTTTTTTATGTATGTTACCCGATTAATCGAATACGCCTGGACCGATTCGAGAAATTCTTTTTTTGCTTAAAAGGGAAGTCTCAGGTGTTCCAATTGACACCAAGTCAGGATCTGATGATGGGATCTCAGAAAATCAAGGGCAACCCTCAAATTTATAGTGACGCATAATTTGTTTTTTATTGAAGTCGGTGTACTTTTTATGCATTAATAAACTTTTACCTCTAGTCATAAAAAGTTAAAACAATTTTGTGACAACAGATTATTTTTTATTGAAGTCTTTTTATGAATTAAAAAACTTTTAGTTATGGTCTAAAAAAAGTTAAAACTATTTTGTGACAACAGAATTGGCACCAAAGTCAGTTAAATAAAAATTTATAAATATATTAATCTACCATTTCGAAGTCCGATTCAATTAGCCGCACTTTGTTACAAGAATAAGATCCACGACAATAAGATACTAAAATTAGCCACACTTAATAAAAGAGCCGACACTTATCCAAGGATTAATAACTGCCCTTCCAGTTAATCTATTACGAAACGTCTCCATGTTGATAATTGAGTTTTATTAGAGCAGGATGCAGGCGGGACTAAAAAGTTAATGAAACTATATTAGAAATTTAATTTGTGAAGATAAGATGTGTCGTGTTGGTAACGTCTTTGTGCCATTATACTATTATTTCAACGGTAGGCAGCGGCTTTGCTGTGCCCTGGTATTGCAGAAGTCTATGGGCGGCGGTGACTACTTACCATCAGGTGGCCCGTCTGCTCGTCTGCCTATCGAGGTACTAAAAAAAACTTTCAATTTATAAACCAGCAAGTAAGTTGTTGAGGCTCTTTGGGAAAATTTACGCATTATTTGTTACTTTTTTGATCGGATGATTCGTACTGATAGCGGGTAGAGCCTAGAGGGTTTAGTAGTTTTATATATAATGAATAAATAAATTAATAAATCTGTAGTAAGTATTTTTATTTTAAATATATTGTTATCGCTCGGAGTGCTAATACTTGTGAAAAACAGTCTAATGTTAATGATTTTATTTTACAAACTATGGAAAATTACTACCTCGGTGGCGCAGTTGTAATTGTCTCGGGTTCGATTCCCGGGTCGGTTAAAGTGATATTGGGTTTTATTTAGAAAAACAGTATTAGCCCGGAGTCTGGAATAGTGCCCGGTATGGCGATAGCTCGCCCCCTATCACATTATGGACAGTAATAAATTCTGCGAAAAGTTAGGGGTAGGCAGAGGTGTACCCGAGGATTACAGGCGTGAATGTATATATATTGTAAGGGTACTTTAGATTTTTATGGAATTATTGGGGGTCACTTACGAAATCTTAGTGGGTAGATTGTATAGGTTGTGGACCCGGTGGGGAAGATTTGTTATAAAAAGGAAAGGCTGAACGCTCGCGGGGCAGTCTATACGAAACTAGCGGAAGTGAAGCTCGGTTTTAATCAGTGTGCGTACATTCGTTTTCAGTGTAGTTTGTGTTTAATCGATGATGGCTTATAATATGTATATACAAATATGAATAAAACACTGTTATTTCATAGTTTAAATATTTACTCTTTTCGGCAGTCCACAGTGAAAAATTTCTTTTCGTTTTAGCATTCACTGACAAACGAGCAAGTAAGTCTTAATAGTAAGTGACCTCCCACGTAAACACTTGCAATATAAAGAGATCGGTGGACTCATTTCCGCCCTTAAGGAATTAAGATAAGAGGAAAATTTGGGTCTAAGAAAATCGCATTCAACAAACCACAGCAGCAAGATATTTTACATTGATTTTCTGTGAGATAGTAGTAACAAATAAAATGAAAAAAACAAGTTCAAGTAGACCCATTCATTCTCTAGACAAAATACGTTATGACTCTTTAAGCATAGTAAGAAGAAGCTATATAGCAGGCCGACAAAATTAATAAAAAATAAGTGACTAATTTGTGTTTTACAAATGAATTATCAATTCTTATTATAAAAAGATTCAGTACACACCATTTGCTAAAGAGGTATATGATTTTACGATAAACCTGTTTAGTAATCATATAAAGAAAATTACATTCAAATTTCAAATAACATTTCATCCACTAATTCCTCTACGTAGCCAATCAAGAAATTCGCCTTCAGAATTAAGCCATAACTAGCTTCACGTTTTAACGTGATACTTTCATAATTAACGAAACTCTTACACTAACAAGCGAATGTATTATATCTTTACGACTCCGGTAAATCGGACCACGGCATTTCAAATATAAAATATGGGCCAATTCTAACTAAGGATCAATTATGTCGAAAAGTTGTAGTAAATTGCGTGGGTCGTAATCGTGACCATTAAATTTCATTTAGTTAGGGCCCATGACCCCTGTTATAAAGTAGCCGGAACTCGGCCGCTTTATGAGTAACTACCGGCCCGGGACGGAACCTTGCGACGTATTTACGTCGGAGCCGAGGATGTAATTAGAAATTCTGAGTAAATATGATATTCGTGACACAGAGGACGTGACACTGTTGTATTGCTTGGACTTTGTTTCTAAACTACTTTGACTAAGACTTAGTTCACCTTCTTATTATTAATCCTTATTTTTAACCGACTTCAAAAAAGCAGGAGGTTAACAATTCGTCGGAATCTTTTTTTTATGTATGTTACCCGATTACTCGAAGACGCCTGGACCGATTCGAGAAATTCTTTTTTTGTTTAAAAGGGTATACTTTCCAGGTGATCCCATTGGCACCAAGTCAGGATCTGATGATGGGATCTCATAAAAATCGAGAGCAACCCTCAAATTTTAAAGGGACGCATGATTTGATTTTTATTGAAGTCGGTGTACTTTTTATGAATAAATAACTTTTTATAAGGTAACTATTATCATAGTTTTTACTTACATAAAACACCGCATTCCTTACAAAGTTAACACTGTAAAATCGCTCTACGACACAGGTTTAGCGTACTGTAGAGAGTTTTGCATAATGTATACCATGAAAACTGGTTTCTAAGATAAATCATTATTATTTCAACTGTGTATCTGTGTTTTTTTTTATCCTGGCACGGTAAAGTGACCGCACTGCACCTGATGGTAAGCGCAGTGCGGTCCAATTAGAGCATCGAGTAGCGAGAGACGATCTATCCCCCGCTACTCAACACAATCATGCCGGCCTGCTTCTTCACACTACGCCATGGGCAAGAAGGTGAAGAAGCGGTCGAGGGTCTATTGTCAGAGTTCAAGTTCAAGTTTTTCGAATTAAAAAAGTTTTTAGAAGTAACTAGAATTAAAAATATACGAACCATGAAAGCTCAAGACAAAACTTTGAGTATAATTTTTATATAGTCTACAAATTTAATGTGTAATAGTGACAAAATTGGCAAAATGTATTCGTAGTCAATAGCCCCAGTATAACCACCTCTCTTATAAGTAAGTGCAGTCTATATAACCTATAACCCACAATAGCCCCAACAATACAGTTAAGTAATTTGAAATAACCCCCTGCCCCCCCAATAAACGCCGCCCCTGCGCATTAAAGACGACATGTTTATATACCTCCTTATAATTAACACGGAACAATAGGAAAACTTACTGGAAGTGGCGTGTTATTGTACTAAAATGAAACGATAAAAATCAAGGAAAGGATTATGATGTTGTTAATGATTTTAAGTAATTTCATTGAATAATACATACACCACGTCTGTTCTTAAAGGGGTATACAGACATGTAAGTACATTCGTGGTTCACCAAACATATTGGATCCGAATGATTTAATGATGTATAATCCAATTGTAAACTATTTGTCATAATTTTTCAAAAAGTACTTGACCTGGGATTTAAATTGAGGACTAAATTGCAAAGATTCTAATACACTGCCACTAGATCTCTGGAGAATCCATAACTAATAAACAAAATATTTAAAACAATTGAATGAAATTATACATAGCTTTATTACACTCACTTTTCACCGAATTTATTATGGTCCCACAATGTGATGGGGGCGAGCCTATCGCCATACCGGGCTCAATTCTATACTCCGGGCTGGTATTGAGTATTTCTAAATAGAAAAACCCAATATAACTTTACCCGACCCGGGGATCGAACCCGAGACCTCAGCACAGCAGTCGTAACGCATGCGCAATTACAAATGCGCCACCGAGGCAGTGAATGAAATGAACCAATGATAAATGAATCTATTACGTATTGTCTTCTACAAAAACTTCTGAGTCATTCTCGCTCAACTATCCCAAGCTATTTAATGCAGAAGGCATATCTAGTTCAATATTATAAACTAGATAATTAAGGGTGTACATTGTACAGGGCAATGCCTACGTGAAAAGATCCTTTTGACTAACGGACTGTGTAACACGGACCGCGTGCCGAGGGACGATCGCTTCATAAATTTATATCCAGAAGTGGCTGGGCTTACAGCGGTACAGTAATCATGTCCAAAGGATAAGCGGTAGCGATTATAGTTTTAATTTATTGTGACCCTATTTTTTGTTTGATATTAATGGAGAGGTCATAATCACTTAGCTGTGGTATGGAGATAGGCTATTGATAGACAGAGGTAAAAGATAAGGACAGAGGCTAGGATTTGAGCACTAAGCCACAGGCTAAAAGTTAAGGATGTAGTATGCAGAGTTTTCAATAATTTTCATTTATTATTTATTTTTATTTTGAATTTTGAACATATATCACTAATCTTCTTATAGTGTAAAACTCACATGAATTGTATATAGTTTTAAAAACTTATTGTTGAAAACTGACATTTGTTTTTGTTGTGTATTTACACAGATATTTTATCTACATTATTTAGAAACACTTATAGAAATTATCTCAATACAAGGGCTGTACAATACATTTTTGCAACACAAAAAAATCATGAATATAATATTGTGCCATAATGTTAGCGTTAACTTTCACCTCCGCATCCAAAAAAATATATCACCATAATATATACATATTCCAATATGTTCTTAATTAAAATGTACTTAGTTTAATATTTATAAAATTTAGTATTTACTTTAAATCATTAACTATTAAATTCCAAAAGCCCCTTATTATATACAAATTATAAAATAAAACGCCCTCCGCTGCATTACGCACCGCACCTCACTCATTTCATATTCAACTTAAAGCCTTATATCCATGTGATTATGGTTCAAACAAACATGTACAGTCTGGGTGTAATATTTTATAACACGCGGCTTATGAGGGTGGAAAGTCGATAAACAAGTGAGATTAGATACTTATTATGAATTCTTTGTTTGTGGATTCCACTGTTTGAGAAAATGTCATAATGTAATGGTTTTGTTGATGCAGTGTAATGTACGTTTTTACAAGTGCTATCAAAAATTTTAACCTAAAAAGTCAATGTGACTTTAATATTGCTGGCATTTTCTGTAGTAGAAATGTCAGCATTCTTTTTTTCATTCACTAGGTATTCTTCAGTTGTTTTATTTAGGAAAATATGTATATCAAGAATAGTAGAAATCAGTCGCCTGTCTCTGGTTTTTGGACGCTTAGTTTTTTTGCACCATGCATCAATTTTGATTCACTATAATTTAATGATTTTTTCTGGAAAATTTATAATATTCTAATTAAACTACGTTAAAGACTAAAAAACATAAAAAAAGATTTTTTTTCGTATTATTCAATCAAAAGATTTTCAAGCGCTTACAGGGCTTCCGCCGGCTAAACCTTATAAGATACATACATATACATACAATCAGGCCTGTAATATCCAAAGGGATAGGCAGAGGTATTACCAGTACACCCACTTTTCGCCGAATTTATTAAGATCACATAATGTGATAGAGGGCGAGCCTGTCGCTATACCACAATACCAGACTCCGGGCTGATACTGAGTATTTTTAATAGAAAATCCCAATATCACTTTACCCGAACCGGTAATTGAATCTGAGACCTTAGTGCAGCAGTCGTAACGCATGAGAAATTACAACTGCGCCACTGTATTATGAGTTACGTTAAATCTATTAAGAAATATAGATATGTATAAGATCTACAGAAAGGCCGACGATAGCATGTGTTATCTTTTAAGGTTGACTCACAGTAACCGTACTAAGTCGTTGCGGGTTGCGAGTAATTCATGCACATTACAGCTTACATGCTAATACTAGCCCTGTATTAAACATTGTCCCACTGCTGGGCACGGGCCTCCTCTACTAATGAGAGGGGTTAGGCCTTAGTCCACCACGCTGGCCTAATGCGGATTGGTAGACTTCACATACCTTAGAAATTCTTATAAGAACTCTCAGGTATGCAGGTTTCCTCACGATGTTTTCCTTCACCGTTAAAGCAAGCGATAATTAACATTTAATACTCACACACATAACTTTAGAAAAGTCAGAGGTGTATGCCACTTGGGTTTCGAACATACGACTTTCGTCTTGGCAGTCCGTACCGCAACCAACTAGGCTATCGCTGCTATACAGCTTACATAAAATGTGGAAAATTAAAATGAAAATATTCGATGCATTGTGTATTCAGTATTTTTTTACAAATGTATAGCTCTACTTCATATTAACATCAGCATGCTTCACAGTCTTAAAACAATGCAACAATTTTTTTATTTGCTTAAAAATAGAACCGTAAAATATTTAACAAAACATTTTTGTTATAAAATATCACGGACCAAAAATAGAATTAAATATACCATTTATAATCCATGATACCGGTGGACTCATTAAGCTTATACAAATCTCGAATGACCCTATAAAAGTGACCTCAGAACCGCCCAGTTCCAAGTTGTAACGACACATTGTGTTCAGACCCGCCGACACAACTACGTCGTTCCACCGTTGTCATGGAAAGTTGCTTTTATTTACTCTCTATGCAAGGATTTCATTACATTCTGTCTGAATGTCGTATTCTGTTTTTTGCATTAAAATCTAAATAACTAACACCCAACAGCACATACATAGCCCCGATCCCACACTAAGACACGAGTCTTGTGTCGTGGGTATCAGGGACTACGAGAGACTTCCGGTCTCACAACGCCCAGACCCCGGACACAAATGTCAGCCTGTCACACAAACATTTGTCCCGGTGTGGGAATCGAACACACGGCCTCTCGTTTCACAGCCGGCTACTCGCCTGCTGCGCCACGGGGGCTGATACATGTTAATACATTACTGTGTATAAAAATACTGGAAAAGTTTAATCTTGCAATTATTACAGTTATTTGCGAATCTGGTAGAGCAGCTAAAAGCAGCGACAGAAGTTGGTTGCGGTACAGACCGTCAAGACGAAATCGTATGTTCGAAACCCAAATTGCATACACGTATAATATACATATGTATAAATAAATACATGTTAATTGAAATATAATGAAATGTTTATCTTTCCACTGGCACTAAATTTGTTGTCTGTTTGTATTTTGCCACCTACCATCAACATAGTTTTCGCGCTTATGAGCCCCACATTTTTCTTTTCTAGATGTTAACATATAAGTTTGTATTTGGTTATTTTAAATTAAATATTAAGTTAGTGTTGATGAGAATTCATAAGTCAATTAGAATAAAATAAACAACATAACATTTTGCAATAACATTTAAAACTCACAAATATAAAGTTCAGTCATGTTTGACGCGTTAAGAAATTGCAGAGTCCCTCCTTGGTATTCCTTTGACACGGCCAACTTATAATTGGATTAAGAATAAGAATTCACTAATTTAGTTCTCCAATAAATCACTGAACAAATTAAGTTCGATCCGAACCCAATCTTAATTAAAGTAGCGTCTCGAGTAAGAAACACTTGCTAGCCAATTTTGGTACCAATCGTTGGAAGTCGTGTATTAATAATGATATGTGGATGAGCCACTTTACCTATTGGGATTCAGTTATATTCATAACAAGCATTTGCTCGCGGCTTTGCCCGCGTAAAATTTATAGACTGGAGCGTAGAGTTGATTTTAATAATAAAGTACTTCCGTATTCGCATTCTAAATCTTATTAAAATCGGTTCATCGATTTATTCGTGAAAACGTAACAGGCAGAAAAATTTCGACCTTAATTTACCCATTGAAAAACGCCATAACATTTTGAAAAACGCCAATACTCGTGTACATTTACTTCTAATCACGCACGCATCAAGCACACATATGAAATTTTGTACTTATCAGTTTGAAAATGACGGGCTTCCATACAACCGTTTTTCCCTTATTTTACCTTAGGGGGGAAATTTCGAACAGCCTTTCTTAGTGGACATAACATAGAAGGCATCAACTGTGAAAGTTTCAAGTATGCAGCCCCAGCGGTTTAAGCTATGCATTGATGAATCAGTCAGGGCAAGTAATTATATATGGTTAAAAAATAGATAGATGTTACTTATGGTTTGATTTTTTTACTCCGACACTATCATGCCGGTCTGCTGAGTAACTTGTTCATACTATGCTTAAAGCGCCCAGAATCCTATAAAAGAGAGAACACGTGAGCCGGCAAACTGTTCCACGACTTGATGGTGCGGCAAAGATACGAATTAGCGAACCTCTTTATTTGGGCCGGGGTGGTAGACACCATAAAGCTGTAGCTCCAAAAGTCATTGCGCGTGGTTTTGGTGTGGAAAGAAGAGGATGGGATAAGATTAGTAGCATTAGTATTAGTAGGTATTTAACTTAATCCTGATCTGTAAAAAGTGCCTGTAAAAAGCATCGATAGCCTACTTGGTTGCGGTACAGACCGTCAAGACGAAAGTCGTATGTTCGAAACCCAAATTGCATACACCTCTGACTTTTCTAAAGTTAATTGTGTATTCATTGTTAATTATCGTTTGCTTTAACGGTGAAGGAAAGCATTGTGAGGAAACCTGCATATCTGAGAATTTTTCGAAGGTATGAGAAGTCTGCCAACCCGCATTAGGCCAGCGTGGTGGACTAAGGCCTAACCCCTCTCATTAGTAGAGGTGGCCCGTGCCCAGCAGTGGGACAATGTTTAATAAAAGGCTAGTATTATTATTATTAAAAAGGGCCCCTAGTATCCTGATTTACTAAATAAATGATTTGATTTGATTACACAAATTTTCGAAGATGTTGCTGTGCCACGGTAGAATAGAATAAAACCATTTGAGTACAACAAAACTTTAGTTGAGCTAGACAGTCTTTATGCTAGTCTGCACTAGTGTTGCTAAGTCAAAACTTACCTAAAACACTCGTAACAAAGTCCATTTAAATATAAATTTTATATTATCTGTATACCCAAAGCCCTTACATAGTCGCTTATTGTTAGTAAGATGCATTTTTGTAGGCAAGTGTTTCTTAAGTTAGCATTAACTTAGATCAAAGTTTACCACAGCACGCATAAAATATGTATTTACTTAAAAAAATACATCTGATGATTATGACAACACCTCTCTATAACAGTCCGGCATAAATAATGTTAAATTACTTACTTTATTATCTACTATATCCAAATACCTAGTCAGGTCATAAATTCTGTCACATGTTTAATATAAAATAATTGAAACAAGTTTATTCATTATGTAAACATTTATATACCAAAATGAACTTAACAAAACATAGATTCTTATGACACTAAAGTTTATTCAAAATGACCTCCGTGATTTTGAATACAGGCCTTCAATCTACGCGGCCAGTTGTCTATCACAGCACGAACGAGGTCCATGTCAATATCGGCGGCTGCCTTAATCAAGGATGTCTTGAGTGACTCCAAATTGGGATGCGGCTTTGAGCACGCCTTTTCCTCCAAGTGTTGCCATATCTTGTAATCTAACGGATTCAAATCTGGACTGGAGGAGGGCCAGTCTTCGTGCCGGATGAAGTCGATTTCACGCGCCGCCAGCCAGTCTTGTGTGCTCTTCGCTCTATGATCTGGCGCCGAATCTTGTTGGAATACCCAGTGCCTGTTATTGAACATGGTATGAGAAATAGGTTCCACAAGGTTCGTCAGGACTGTATTTTGATACACAACTGCATTCGTTTTTACACCTTTCTCACAAAAATGTACCTCTGTTAAGCCCCAATAAGAAACTCCCAACCATACCATGAGCGAGGATGGAAAATGACCTCGTTGGACACGTGGAATACGGTTGCTCGCTTCTTCACTACTGTGTGCGTACACCTTATCATTTTGTTTGTTGTAGCTCTCTTCTACGGTAAACATTTTTTCATCTGAAAAAAGAATTTCCCGATATTTTTTTCCCGCGTACCGCTTCAACAAAGCGCGGCATCTCTTCAGTCTCAGGTCCATTAGACGAGCATTCAAACGATGTCCTGTTTTTCTTCGATATGCCCGAAGCCCTAAGTCTTCATTTAACACCCTTTTCACCGTGGTTCTGCTTAACCCCATCTGAAGGGCCAACAGTTTCTGCTTACGTTTGGGATTTCTTTGAATTCGCGCCTTCACAGCTTTTATCACTGCTGGAGTCCTAACAGACCGAGGGCGACCACTTCTTGACCTGTCATCTACACTAGAGTCTTCATTGTATCGTTTGATGGTACGATAAACGAATCTTTTGGTTATATTAAAATTTTTCAGTATGTCAAAAAAAATTTAATAAAAATTCTAAAAAGTATACATTTTTATTTTCATGAACAATTTGAAATTCGAATTCAATAAACTTTTTTGTGGCCAGCATTCTAAAATAAAAGTTTTTACTGTGTGACAATACTTATGACCTGACTAGGTATAAGTTACTAACAAAAAAGTCCGGATTTTGCAAAATATAAATAATTTCGCAATATACCGACTCCTTAACGGCCTTGTTTTGGGGGCTGAAGTATTTTTCTTATTTAATAATTTTTTATTAAAAGGCATAGTGGGTGAATAGCAAAGTTCCTGATATCCACGACACAAAACTTGTTTCTCAGTGTACGGTCAGGACTATGTGTGTCCAACTCTAGAAGAGACGGGCCGTAGAGGACCGCGCAGAGATAGTTCCGGCAGCAATCCAGAGATTCTCAGGATCCCCGGGACCTTCCCGCATGCGCCGAATAAGGCCACCGCAGGGTTTTTAGTCGGTACACCAACGTAGGAAAATTGGTTAGGGCCCTGATCTAGTCTATCTTGTCCCTCGGGTAAACTGGGTCGGAAGGTCGGTGAGTCCGGCATAACCATCTCTCCTCCCCCGAGGTGCAGAAGGTATTCGTAAGATTGATTTTACTCAAAGGACTATGTGTGTGACTGTTGGATGTTTTTTTAAGTCGTAAACGTTTAGGAGGATTAAAGTGCTCGGTCGTTTATGACTTACAATTCTAAATTCAAACCGCAAGATCACCAATGCATTAATCGCATGCAGGTTATAAACTTAATCACAAATGTAATCCAAGTATTTGTTAATCCGATCACAGATGAACTTCATTAAGGACTATCACACATGAGTCGAGTCTTGCGTAATTTGCAATCACATTAAAGGCTCGGGAAACTTTCAGATCTGTCCAAAATTGGTAAAGTTACAACGCCTCGCACTTAAGTTTAATAAGTTTTATGATACACGGCTGGAAAAATTAAACCCGACGGCCCGAATTTACTTTGTTAAGTATGAATATTTATTGGAAAATTTAGAAAACGATTTTTTTTTGTGACGAGCAGTCGGGCCACCTGATGGTAAGTAGTCACCGCCGCCCATAGACTTCTGCAATGCCAGGGCACAGCAAAGCCGCTGCCTACCGTTAATATCATATTATGCGATAAAATATAATAATAATATCTAATGTTACCTAATGTGTTGCTTCTGGAATGTTTGCAGAAGCGAATACTGACGGCTTCGCAGCGATAAGACGCAAACGTACTGCATCTTTTTTATTTAGACTATGGATCAGTACCAATGGCCTCCTGAGTACAATTGCGGCTAAACCAGATTGTCATTTAATACATTATTTATGTAAACTGCATTACACTCTAACATAGCTTACAGGTGTCATTGTTACTTACAAATATGGATTACTTTTTTCTGAAATAAATGAATTATTATTATTTTTACTTTTTACCTTTTACAGTCTCCTCCAGTACTGGAGGGTTTATAATAACTATACACGGGCCAAAGCCAAGTGCATAATTATTTAGGATTTTAACTTAATTTGATAGAAATTTGCGGACTATGCGACACGTATTTAGTATTACTGACTTTTGAAGTAGGGTGTAAGTGAAAGCGTGAATGTTCAGCATGTTGAGACTTGTGTGAAGTGTGTGTGGTATGACTCCTGTTGTCGATAGAACAATAGGGACAGTTTTTGTGGTGTTCACTTTCCATTGGGTTTTAATTTCAATTGCTAGATCTGTGTACTTTGCGATTTTCTGTGTATGAGTGGAAGCTAGGTTATGGGTGTTACAAATTGCAATATCTATAATATACACGGTTTTGTTGATCTTGTCTAACACTGTGATGTCCGGTCTATTAAAGTGGATGGTTTTATCTGTCACTATTGTTCTATCCCAATACATTTTATAATTAGTATTTTCGAGCACTGACGTAGGTTGGTATTTGTAATATGGGACTTTTTCTGCAATTAATTTATAACGGAAAGCTAGGTGTTGGTGGATTATGGCTGCAGCTTGGTCGTGGCGGTGTTTGTAATCACTTTGGGCTATAGCTTTACATGCACCGGTGATATGCTGTATGGTTTCTGAACTACTTTGGCATTGTCTACATAAATCTATGATATTAGGTCTTCGGATAATATGCTTTTGGTAATTTCTGGTATCTATTATTTGATCCTGGATTGCAAGCATGAATCCCTCAGTCTCAGGAAAGAGATCGCCTCGTCTCAGCCACGCGTTCGACGCTGACATGTCGACATGTGATTGTAGTAAGTCTTGGCGATGTCTCCCGTGGAGAGACTTCTGAATCCATGCTGCAATTTTTTCTTTTTTATCTATTATGTGTTCATTTTTTTGTGTGCTTCTATCTTGCAAGTTTAGTGGTGTAAAGTGTTTATCACAATCTACTATGGTTTCATGAAGGTGACATTCTTTTGCGCGGATATGGAAGAAATTACGTAGTCTAGTTATTTGTGTGTTATGTAGATTGACTACATCTATAACACCCCTACCTCCTTCTTCTCTTGGGAGCGTCAGCCGTTGCGTACATGAGCGCGGGTGGTGTTTCCGTTGTTTGGTCATACTGGTGTTTTATTATTATAATTATTAATGTATCAAACACTGTCCACAGCTACGTGGTACGTGCCTCCTATACTAAAGGTAAGGCCTTAGTCCACCATGCCTATCTACTGCGATTTGGTAGACTTTACACATCTTTAAATTTTTTTTAGAATGCTCAGGCACGCAGATTTCCTCACGATCTTTTGCTACACAATAAACCAAATTTCAAAAATTCAGATGTGTATGTCATTTTTTGAGCTGATTTTTTATCCGGGAATTTTCAGCAGTCGGTGCCAATTCCAACTAGTCTATCGCTACTCTTTTATTACATGATGTAAAAAAGCTAAAAAATCACTAGATAACACGGGCCACTAAATTTTAACATACAAGTATATTTATTTTAAATTCGTAACATACAATAAATACTCAGTAAATCCAAACGTTAGTTTATTTTATGTTACCTTTTGGCCGTGCAACAGAATAATTTGTGCCATTTGACTGCATAGTTTGTGTGACGTGGTAATATAGGATTGTGCGGAAAAAGTTCCCGCGGATAAATACGACCGTGAGCCGTGGCTTAAAACACGAATGTAGAACATACAGGTGTTTTGTTTCTGTAATAATACTACCCCTGTATTAAACATTATCCCACTGCTGGGCACGGGCCTCATCTACTAATGAGAGGGGTTAGGCCTCAGTTCACCACGCTGGTCTAATGCGTGTTGGTAGAATTCACATACCTTTGAAATTCTTATGAGAATTCTCAGGAATGTGGGTTTCCTCACGATGTTTTCTTTCACCGTTAAAGCAAGCGATAATTAACATTTAATACACATGTAAAAACAGCGGTGAGGAGACTTGAGAAGATCTGGAGGAATAGAGGAATCAGTAAGAGCACTAAATGCAAACTGATGAGAACTTTGATCTTCTCTATATTCCTCTACGCTTCGGAAACCTGGACTTTGAAGGCACGCATTCGGAGCAGGATTGACGCATTCGAAATGTGGTGCTGGCGCAAAATGTTGGGTATTCCGTGGACAGCGCGCCGCACCAATGTGTCAATTCTTTCCGAATTGAATATCAAGTGCCGCCTATCGACCATATGCCTCCAACGGGTCCTCAAGTACTTCGGACACGTAGCCAGACGAGAACCCGATAATCTTGAAAAAGTTATTGTGGTAGGACACGTCGAAGGAAAGAGGAGCCGCGGAAGGGCACCGACCAGATGGACCGACACCGTGAAGGAAGTCTCGAAAAGCAGTATACAGACTTCCATCCGGATGGCCGAAGACCGTGCGTCCTGGAGAGCCTTGGTGAAGAAAGTGATGACCTCATATAGTCACGACCCTCAGTCATGAGGAGGCGACGAAGAAGAAGAAGAAGACACATGTAACTTTAGAAAAGTCAGAGGTGTAGCCCATTTGGGTTTCGAACATACGACTTTCGTCTTCACAGTCCGTATTACAACCAATCAGGCTATCTCTGCTTTTTGTTTCGACATAATTTAAATAATAAATAAGCAATGTAGGCCCGTATCGCGGTGAGGTTTGGTCCGGCTTTGCATAGGTCGCTGGTGGTAGGATATTCATATCCACCCGGATAGCGACCACCGTACACAGGGTGTAAAACCCGGCATAGTGGCACATGCAAGTGCGTCACACTCTGGGGTTAGCCAGGGTACATCCGGTTTTTGTCGGGGGTCTAGAGTTGGGGTACGATGTTTGGCCGTGTTGCGTCCTTCTGAGTACTTTCATACTAGACCCTCGACCGCCTTCACTTCCTTGCCCCATAGCGTAGTGTGAAAAAGTAGGCCGGCATGATTGTGTTGAGTAGCGGGGGATAGATTGTCTATCTCTACTGCGCTTACAGGGTGCAGTGTGGTCACTTTGCCATGCCACGAAAAAACAAATAAAGTTTACTGGAGCTATTAAAGAGAGACAAATTCAAAAATAGTGTAGATATAGTTTTAATTGATACCCATGATTTACCTAGTGTGGAGTCAGACCTATGTTGTGACTGTTGGGTGTTTATTTTATTTTGTCTAATAGGCTACATTAAACAAAAATCGTTTTAGCAAATACACAATAACTTTTTCACTATAAAAATCAAAAAAAATTACAATCTAATTTAGCAATGCAATAAAACCTCCATGCAATAAAATCATATAAAAAGAAAAAAAACTCTTTATCGAAGCGATTCGTGCGGTACAGCCAGCATCATAAATACCGATGAAGTGTCGTCGGCATATTCGAAACTGATTAAGCTAACCGCACACTGAGCGGATTGTCGAGTTAATTGCATAGTAAAAACGGTTACGTTCGAACTACAATAGGTTCATTAGTGAACGGACGGTGAATTTCATTTTGTATGCAACCAGTTTAAATTCAATTGATTATAATTGACAAATGGCTATTTTCTAGCTTAGATCGGATATCGGTATTTTGTGAATGTCTCATAGGCTCATTGTTTTACTGCTCTTTCATCCTTCCTACTAATATTATAAATGCGAATGTTGGCATGAATGGATGGATGTTTGTTACTTAATCACGCTACAACGGCTAAACAGATCTGGTTGAAATTTGGCACAGAGTTAAATTATAGTATGGAATAGCACATAGGCTACTTTTAATCCCGGAAAAATGTACAGTCCCCGTGGGATAGTTTAGTTTTTCACAGAGCAAGAGATTGACACGATTTTTGCATAGTGGCAGTTTAGGGATCAGGATGTGACATAAGCCACTTTTAATCCCGGAAAAATGCACGGCTCCTATGGGATAACAAATATAGAAAGATTTAATAGCTTAAGATCCTTCCATGGATTGTATACCTTTTCTTCCAAATAACATAGACGCGGGTGGAGCCGCGGGCAACAAACTCAACTATTCTCATCATTCGACCTGAGTTCTGAGTTTTAAAATTCAAGTTCTACAAAGTAGAGTTGTGGATTTTAATTGGTACATAGTAGGTATACATCTTTATATATATATATATATATATATATATATATATATATATATATAATTCTTCTGTACGTGTGTTTAACTCCTCCTAAACGGCTGGACCGATTTGAATGAAATTTGTGTGTATATTTCAATAGGATTCTGGATGACTTGAAAATATAATTGGACCCCGTAGGTGGCGCTGCTTTTCCGCGTATAGTATTTGTTTTCTATTTATTGAACATTCTACGAATTATTTCGTATCAAGTCTAGAATTCTGTAGAAAAATAATTTAATTATATGTCATACTAATTAAAAGTTCATTATTAAATTAATTTAATCATAAAATAAAAGAGAATTTCGTTTCTACAAAAAAAATATACGTATTAAAAAAGTAGCATTAATTTTACACGACAATTATGATTATTTTTTATAATATGTACATTTTAAAGTGACGACAGTGCCCCAAAGGCCCGCCCTCGTTCCGACACAAAGCCCAAAATTATGAGTTCACACTCGAATTACGTACGTAATTTAGAAAACATAATTACATTCCGCTCCACTGTCATCATTTTAAATAGTGAGAATATTCTTGTTTGACTTGTTTTTAAATTTCTTACGTGTGACGAAATATTCTTTTTTTTTATAACAGAGGTCGCGTAGGTCGTAGGGACGCCCTACTTATGGACCGATGACTTGAGAAGGTGGCGGGTAGCAGAAGGATGCAGGCTACCGAAGACCGGGATGGTTGGCGTTCACATAAGTATTTGGTGGTGGTAGGATATTCATATCTGTCCGGATAGAGACAACCGTACACAGGGTGTAACACCCGCCATAGTGGCACACGCAAGTGTGTCGCGTTCCGGGATCAGCCAGTGTACATCCGGTTTTTGTCAGGGGTCTAGAGTTGAGGTACAATGTTTGGTCGGTTTGCGGCCTTCTGAGTATTTTGACACGAGACCCTCGACGGCTTCTTCACCTTCTTGCCCATGGCGTAGTGTGAAGAAGCAGGCCGACATGATTGTATTTAGTAGCGGGGGATAGATTGTCTCTTGCTACTCGATACAGTAATTGGACGGCACTGCGCTTACCGTCAGGTGCAGTGTGATCACTTTTCCGTGCCAGGATAAAAAAATGTTTGCCTACATCCAACAGTGGACGGCAATAAGCAGAGTATATAAGTCGCTTAATACTCAAGGCTTTCGATGTCTTTCAAATCAGAACAAAAGTTGGTGACATATAATTATAATAATATGATAATAAACAACACCCAACAGTCACATATAGACCTGATCCGACACTTAAGATACGAGTCTTGTGTTGTAGGTATCAGGAACTACGAGAGACTTTCGGTCTCACAACATCCAGACTCGACACAAATCTGTCTGTCTCACAAACATTTGTCCTGGTTTGGGAATCGAACCCACGGTCTTTCGTTTCACAGCCGGCTATTACTACTGCGCCACGGAGGCTGCTGAAATCTACGTAAACATAATCCTAGAAATACCAGTAATAATAATTAACCAAATTGAATTGTTCAGTAACTCACAGTTGACAAATTGTAATTCAAACTAAGATTAAGATTACGACCCTTAGAAATACTTCATCAATAACTCAAACAAGGTCTCTCATCTCACGGAGTCTACGAAACCGCAGTGAACAATGACTCACTACCGGCCCGGAATAGGCACGGCTACCTCATTAAGAAACTTCGCTCGTAAAATTTGTTAAAGCGTTCCAAACTTTTGTATCATTATATCTGCGTTCAGTAACAGCGTAATGTTCACATGTCGTTGAATTGATAATTTAATTTGTTTTGTTTAAATTTAGAGAATATCTTCAGATTTCTTAACCTACTTAAAAAGGACGAGGTTTAAAATTGGACAGTATTTTTTTTATTTTGGCACGGAAAGTACCACACTGCACCTGATGGTAAGCGCAGTGCCATCCAATTAGAGTATCAAGTAGAAAGAGATAATCCACTCCTCGCTACTCAACACAATCATGCCGGCCATACATTTTAAGCTTTTAATGTATGTTCCAGCTGTATTGATTTATCTGCGTATTGCAGATCTATTTAGATGGCTCTTACGTTTGAAACTTGCAAAGCAAAGTATGTATAAAATTATATGTAAAACGGAAATACCGAAGAAAACTTTTAAATCAACAATCAACATTTCAAGGACGGATAGCAACGATAATTTCAAAATACAAGAGGATGTCGAATTTAGTGAATTCGAATTTATATTCAACATACTCTAATTATAATATGTTTGATAAACTACATATGCATTGAGTATAATATCTAAAACATTTAAAAGCATAGTGCCTATGATACATATTTATTTTTGGATTACTTATATAGACAATATTCGAATATTGAATTCAATATTCTGTGTTCCTTCATCTCCAAGGTATCATTATCATTAAAGTTTTTATGAGCAACGCTTACTTCTGCAAAAGAGCAACCACTCGTATCAATTGCAATACATCACCTAAAATCTTCAAAATATTTCTACAATGGAATGCACAAAGCATAGAAGGCTTACATCAACTGCAAAAGGCAGTGCATTCTCGTTTGATCCCTGATACAATGTTTCCTCACATTTGTATAGGAAAGCATTTCAATGCTTTGATGTCTTTGATATCGAACTCATGTATTGTAAACGGCTACAATTTCTTCTTTATCTTCATGTGATCACAAAATCATGAAGTATTGAAAGTATGTGGCAGTGGGATTGAATGTATATGAAGCAAAAAGTAGAGACGAATGATAAAGGAGACGTTGATATCACTATTAATTTCGCTGCTGGCAAGGTTCTGATACATTTTTGTATCCAAGTGGATCGTAATAGCCGTACATATAGTAAAACTCGCCATAGTGCCTCATACCGACGAGTGATGATCCAAGGTCCGTCTTCAGGACAGCATAACTTTGCTCACTATCAAAAGATATGCCTAGCATCTTCGAATGTAAATGTCATAATGTTAGAGGTTAACACCTCTTTTGTTCTCTTTCTGTCTCCCGCTGTGGAGGGAAGTGGACAATTAATATTTTCAACTCCTTAATATCTATTATTTTCACTGCGGGTTAGAGATAGTTAAGCTTTCCCAGAGACTTGCCGAGCTGCACTGCTCACAGTGGATAAAATATGTGCCATGGCTGGCTTACGGTAATGGGTATTTGGGAATGATAGTTTCTTATGTCTCTTAACAATGGGCATTGTTTATCGACTGCAGTGTACTTGCCATCAGTTGCAGTGTAGTTATATTGCCGTCCAGGATAAAAAAACGTATTAAATGATCACGTATATTTAGATTTTATTAAGTAAAACTATTCCCATCACACTGCACCATTACAGAGAGCTTTGCTTTACTTTATAATTGGGTAAGAACAGATGGCGTAAGTGATCTTTAAAACGCTGACAGGCAACATTTTTTAAACATAATTGATATCTAAATGTGATCTGGCTTTCAATGAATTAGATGAAATGAAAATGAAAATAATTTATTTAAAAATTACAAATGTTACATGCATGACATGGAATTAAGAGTTGCGAAAAATAATGTTCACATTTGCAATCTTATTGCTTATACAGATAGATTTGTACGATTTAAGATTTGTTATCAATTTTCAAGTTAAAATATTCTCTTCATACATATTTCAACGAAACTCCGATAGTACGAAGGTAGACTAAAAGAAAAATGCTCAGAGTTTCTTTCACTCCGCCAACGCTCCGATTTCAGTTGAGATTTTTCGAATCGAAACAATGAATTGCATGTGTCGCAAATCTTTGATAGCGTCTTTTGAGCCAGCAGTTTTTTTCCATTCTGCCATTTGTCTTCATTAGAATTATAATCACCATTATTATTTATGTATACTCTTTATTGTAAGCTTGAATATATAATAATAAAATACACCAAAAATTCTGTGATAGAAGATGTTGCCCGCGGCTCCGCCCGCGTGGAGTTTATTATTGGAAGAAAAGGTATACAATCCATGAGGGCATCTTAAGCTATTACACCTTTCTAAATTTTGCAATTCCATAGGAAGCGTGCAAATGCACCGGGATAAAAAGTAGCCTATGTCATTATGTGATGCCTAAACTACCACTATTCAAAAAATCATGTCAATCCCTTGCTCTGTAGAAAACTAAACTATCCCACGGGAACTGTACATTTTTCCAATATAAAAAGTTTTTTTATTCATAAAAAGTACACCGACTTCAATAAAAAACAAATTATGCGTCATAATAAAATTTGAGGGTTTCCCTTGATTTTTCTGTGATCCCATCATCAGATCCTGACTTGGTGCCAATGGGTCCACATGGGAAGTATACCCTTTTAAACAAAAAAAGAATTTCTCGAATCGGTCCAGGCGTCTTCGAGTAATCGGGTAACATACATAAAAAAAAAGATTCCGACGAATTGTTAACCTCCTCCTTTTTTGAAGTCGGTTAAAAAGTAGCCTATGTTTTATTCCAGACTATAATCTATCTCTGTGCCAAATTTTACCAGATCCGTCCAGCCGTTGCAGCGTGATTGAGTAACAAACATCCATCCATCCATCCAAACATTCATATTTATAATATTACTAGGATTTGTTCTGAGATAAATTATCTCACTCCTAGTCACGGACCTCGTCGACGATTCAGAGAGATTATCTCTTAGAACTTTTGATCACCTCGGTGGTCTATGATGGTAGATAGATTTCCTATTTCGGTTCCATTACTTGCAAAGTTATCAAGAAAATATTTCTAAATGTATTACTATTTTGATATAACTCTAAACTATATAATAATCTAAATTTCATCATTTTACATATAAACTTCCTGGATTCATAATGTGAGTGCTCGCACATGAATAATATCTTCGGGCTGAAAATTTCGTTTACCGCATTAAGTTTACCGCAAAGTGATCCGCGCAGTTACCAGGAGTAAAGTTACAGTGTCGCCCAAATATAATTAAGATTGTCAGTGTCCTTGACAGTCGCAAGAAAATTGCCCGCTTCAAGTAATTGCACATACACTGGCTAAGCATTGATCACGACTTCTCCATGTATAGGATGGTTAATTTTAAGTTATTCAAGCTCGGCAAAATTACCACACTGCACCGGATGGTAAGCACAGTGCCGTCCAATTAGAGTATCGAGTGATGAAAGACAATATATCCCCCGCTACTCAACAAATTCATGCCGACCTGCTTCTTCTCACTACGCCATGAGCAAGAAAGTGAAGAAGCAGTCGAGGGTCTAGTGTCAGAGTACTCAGAAGGCCGCAAAACGCCTAAATATTGTACCCCAACTATAGACCCCCGACAAAAACCGGATGTACACTGGCTGATCCCGGAACGCGACACACTTGCGTGTGCCACTATGGCGTGTTTACACCCTGTGTACGGTGGTCGCTATCCGGGCGGATATGAACATCCTACCACCAGCCTTATATCTATCAGAACCCTAAAAACAACACATTTTAATTCCCTATAATAAAATATCGTCAAAACTATTAACGCTGAAAGTGAGCAACAAAATACTGTAATCAAAACATTTACTATTAAAGTACGAAGTTCCATTTACAATATTTTCTTTTTATTTATTCAAAACAGTATTTCAGACGCATTAAGTTACATTTATAATTCAGGTACACCATGGAGTTTTGTGAATTTGCGCTTAGATTCTTTAATTCACACCATTTATGTTTAGATCTTTTAGGCTTAGCTTTAATCTAATAGAATAAGTTAATGTGTCTGGTAAATCAGACGACGCATATAATTTGAAGAGCATAAAATATATGTAAATCTAAAGATGCATCAACTTCGCATGCTGAGATGTTTAAATGAAAACTTGATAGAACTTTGTTTAGAATAGATTTTAGCCTAAAAATATAAAAAATTAAACCAATTTGTTAATTTATTTGTGATTATTTTATAAACTTTCATCTGTTTTGGTCCGGCCATATTCAGCCGGGCGGGCCTGAGATCATCCCCTCTCTATATAACCGCAGTAAGACGTCACACAAATACAAGTGCCTTTTTGTACCGTAAACTATAGTAAAATCTTTCTCAGTATTTCAAAGGTGTTTCTCTTAACTAAAACTGTTATCTGGTTTCATATATATTGAAATACAAACGATGTCTAATATACATAAATATTAATTACCATCAGGGACACAAGCAGACTGTCCGATGTCTGATGGCGCAGTTGTAATTGTGCATTCGTTTCGCCTGCTGTGCTGAGGTCTATGGTTCGATCCCCGGGTCGGGTAAAGTGATATTGGGTTTTCTATTTATAAATACTCAGTATTAGCCCGGAGTCTAAAATTCAGGTATGGCAATAGGCTCGCCCCCTCTCACATTATGGGACTTGAGTCTCTGTTAGTACCTACACATATTTTTTTTATTATAGCACGGCAAAGTGACCACACTGCACCTGATGGTAAGCGCAGTGCCGTCCAGATAGAGTATCAAATAGCGAGATACAGTCTATCGCTACTCAACACAATCATGTCGGCCTGCTGTTTAGCTTCTTAATATTACGCCGAAAGGAATTTATGTATATAGGTGCGACTTATGTAACGTTTGATAAATTGAGTCTCAACATGTCACGCATCGATTAATTAATTAGAATTGAATGTTAATAGTATTGAAAACTCAAGGACTAAGCAATCACCTCTATAAATGATTACCATAGCAGGTTTATGAGTATGTTTTGACAATGTGTGTCGAGTAAATATTCTAGTTAAAAGGTACAGCCGTACAGTCGATCAATAAACTAATATTGAATAGTGATATAAAATATGATTTTTATCACAAAGGTGATATTGTATGACATCTTATGATCTTTCGAAATAATTTACTAATATGGCCTCCTTAGAAGTGTTTTGTTTTGGTTGTATATCATATTTTAATCTAGACAAAGCAATTACGTCATAATCTTTTCCATAATATCAATTCACGTTTAAACTCCCAAAGGAGTAAGAAAAATTAAGAAACAAAAAAAATGTGCGCTCACGAGGTGTCAACGTATTTAATATTACTCAAATATATCACATGACATACTTACAATTCTTTTTTTTACTAGCCCTGTATTAAACTTTATCCCACAGCTGGGCACGGGCTTCCTCTACTAATGAGAGTGGTTAGGCCTTAGTCCACCACGCTGGCCTAATGCGGATTGGTAGACTTCACATACCTTAGAAATTCTTATAAGAACTCTCAGGTATGCAGGTTTCCTCACGATGTTTTCCTTCACCGTTAAAGCAAGCGATAATTAACATTTAATACACACATAACTTTAGAAAAGTCAGAGGTGTATGCCACTTGGGTTTCGAACATACGACTTTCGTCTTGGCAGTCCGTACCGCAACCAACTAGGCTATCGCTGCTATACAGCTTACATAAAATGTGGAAAATTAAAATGAAAATGTTCGATGCATTGTGTATTCAGTATTTTTTTACAAATGTATAGATCTACTTCATATTAACATCAGCATGCTTCACAGTCTTAAAATAATGCAACAATTTTTTTATTTGCTTAAAAATAGAACCGTAAAATATTTAACAAAACATTTTTGTTATAAAATATCACGGACCAAAAATAGAATTAAATATACCATTTATAATCCATGATACCGGTGGACTCATTAAGCTTATACAAATCTCGAATGACCCTATAAAAGTGACCTCAGAACCACCCAGTTCCAAGTTGTAACGACACATTGTGTTCAGACCCGCCGACACAACTACGTCGTTCCACCGTTGTCATGGAAAGTTGCTTTTATTTACTCTCTATGCAAGGATTTCATTACATTCTGTCTGAATGTCGTATTCTGTTTTTTGCATTAAAATCTAAATAACTAACACCCAACAGTCACATACATAGCCCCGATCCCACACTAAGATACGAGTCTTGTGTCGTGGGTATCAGGGACTACGAGAGACTTCCGGTCTCACAACGCCCAGACCCGGGACACAAATGTGTGCCTGTCACACAAACATTTCTTCCCGGTGTGGGAATCAAACCCACGGCCTCTCGTTTCACAGCCGGCTACTCGCCTACTGCGCCACGGGGGCTGATACATGTTAATACATTACTTTGTATAAAAATACTGGAAAAGTTTAATCTTGCAATTATTACAGTTATTTGCGAATCTGGTAGAGCAGCTAAAAGCAGCGACAGAAGTTGGTTGCGGTACGGACTGTCAATAGAAATAGAAACAGAAATAATTGAATATTAAAAAATCAGGTTAGATTCTAGGTTTTACAATATAGTAAAAATATACAATAACATATACGCATCTGCTGTCTGAACTAGATTCTGAATCTGTATTTCAGACATCAGCGCAATATAACAATGTATGAATATACAAGATTAGTTTTTGTATACCATAAAGCCGAAACACCCAAATTAGATTTTGGTATAAAAGATCAGATAAATATATTATGACATTACAATAATAAGGAAAACTCACGCGGTGACATGCAAAAATAATGTATCCCGTTTCTTGAACGATGCATGCATAAAAATGTCTACCCCTTTCCCTAATACACAAGTGGGCCCGTTTACGCATATTGCGCCACATTTTTATTAAGTAATAAACAAGGTAACTAGGTTGATGAATTTTTTTATATGTTTTTGGGATACCAAATAAACACGTTAAATATTAGTGCAATGGATTGTGCTACTGATTCTCAACAAACTACTTTCGACTTTGTAGTGTACTAAAAATAATGTTGTATAATAATAGCCCTGTATTATACATTGTCCCACTGCTGGGCACGGGCTTCCTCTACTAATGAGAGTACCTAGTCCACCACGATGGCCTAATGCGGGTTGGTAGACTTCACGTACCATCGAAATTCTTATGAGAATTCTCAGTTATGTAGGTTTCCTCACAATGTTTTCCTTCACCGTTAAAGCAAACGATAATTAACAATGAATACACACGTAACTTTAGAAAAGTCAGAGGTGTATGCAATTTGGGTTTCGAACATACGACTTTCGTCTTGACGGTCTGTACCGCAACCAATTAGGCTATCGCTGCTTATGTATAAATAAATACATGTTAATTGAAATATAATGAAATGTTTATCTTTCCACTGGCACTAAATTTGTTGACTGTTTGTATTTTGCCACCTACCATCAACATAGTTTTCGCGCTTATGAGCCCCACATTTTTCTTTTCTAGATGTTAACATATAAGTTTGTATTTGGTTATTTTAAATTAAATATTAAGTTAGTGTTGATGAGAATTCATAAGTCAATTAGAATAAAATAAACAACATAACATTTTGCAATAACATTTAAAACTCACAAATATAAAGTTCAGTCATGTTTGACGCGTTAAGAAATTGCAGAGTCCCTCCTTGGTATTCCTTTGACACGGCCAACTTATAATTGGATTAAGAATAAGAATTCACTAATTTAGTTCTCCAATAAATCACTGAACAAATTAAGTTCGATCCGAACCCAATCTTAATTAAAGTAGCGTCTCGAGTAAGAAACACTTGCAAGCCAATTTTGGTACCAATCGTTGGAAGTCGTGTATTAATAAAGATATGTGGATGAGATGCTTTTCCTATTAAGATTCAGTTATATTTATAACAAGCATTTCTCGCGGCTTTGCCCGCGTAAAATTTATAGACAGGAGAGAAGAGAAGATTTAAAAAATAAAGTACACTAAGTAAATTCTCAAGGTATCAGGTATTCGCATTCTAAATCTTATCAGTTCATCGATTTATTCGTGAAAATGTATCAGACAGAAAACTTTCGACCTTAATTTACCCATTTAGGGTTAAATTTTGAAAAACGCCGATACACGTGTACATACAGTAGGTGGCCAAATTATTAGGGACAGTACTCTTATTTATGAAACATCTCGTTTAAACTTATTTTTTGAGGAAACAAACTGTTTTTTATGAGATTGTTTTATTTGTTACTGCACGTGGTATCATTACTATTGTTTTTGATATGTGGCAACACTAAAAATCGGCGGTATTTAACAAATAACTAGTGTTACTTCTCACTTAATAAAATTAGTTGAAAATTGCTGTTTTAGTGAGGTCGAATAAAATATTTGGTATTCAGTTTTTCGCAAGTTTTCCGCTTCTAAATAAGCAGAACGTAAGTAATGTTTCTTATTGTTTTATTTGTGGTAAAATTTATAAGTGAATATATTTTTTATAGCAGTATGTCGTGACATATATTTCTAACCAGAAGCACGTATACTATATATATATATATATTTCGTGAACTTTGAAAATGACGGACTTCCATACAACCGTTTGCCCCTTATTTTACACCCTTATTTTATTTTTTATTCTGGCGCGGCAAAGTGACCACACTGCGCCTGATGGTAAGCACAGTGCCGTCCAGATAGAGTATCAAGTAGCGAGAGACAGTCTATCCCCCGCTACTCAACACAATCATGCCGGCCTGCTGTTTAGCTTCTTCACATTACGCCTAAAGGACCCAGGATCATAGGAAGGAGGGAACACGGTAGCTGGCAAACTGTTCCACAGCTTGATGGTGCGGCAAAATTACGAGTTTGCGAACCTCTTGGTTCGGGCCGGGGTAGTAGACACCACGAAGCTGTGGCTCCGCAAGCCAGTACGCGTGGTTCTGGTATGGAAGGGAGAGGATGGGATAAGATCAAACAATTCTTCAGAGCATTCGCCATGATACAGACGGTAGAACACGCTAAGCGAGGAAATATCCCTACGCAGCTGTAGCGGCTCCAGGCTGTTACTCACGTCTGCATCATTCACAATGCGGATGGCCCGCCGCTGCAACCCATCCAAGGCATCGAGAAGGTACCTTGCGGAACCGTCCCAGAGGTGCGAGCAGTATTCCATTCCCGGCCGCACCTGCGCTTTATATAAGCGGTAGAGCTGACCAGGCGTGAAAAACCGCCGCACCCTGTTCAGGATTCCGACCCTGCGTGAAGTGGCGGATATTACGCCCTCGATGTGACTCCTTGGATTAATATCGCAGCGGATATCCATACCTAGGACACTAAGGTCATTCCGCATTGCGAGTGGAACACCCTGAAGAACGGGGATGGGAGAAAACGGAGACTTCTTGCACGAGAACGCGCACACCTTTTTGTTGTTGTCGCGGGGAAAGCGTTTTATTACTACCGCCCGCTCCGGGGGGAAGCGGAATAAGAATAAAACGGTTATGCTGGACTAGCCGGTCTTACGACCCAGCATCCCCCTCACCCGGATGATGGCTATCCGGGCAGCCGCTGGGCCGAGTCCCTACCCCCTATGTACACCCCACCCGACACTACCAGCTAAAACCCCGCGGTGGCCTTCTTCGGCGCTTACGGAGCGATCCCGGGGTATTCTAAGGAGTGCTAGAATTGCTGCCGGAACCGCCCCTGCGCGGTGCTGCGTAGCAGCCCATCTCCATGGGAGGGCTTAGGAGCCCCCGCGCACCGAACAACGACAGCGAACGAGGCCTTACCACACGCGCTGCCGTCCATCTCGGGGTCGCACGATGCTCCGAAACTGGGAGTTCATCGATTCGGGCTGACAGCCCCCCGCTGCGAGCCCGCGACCCCCGATGGCCCCAATTAGTCGCCTCTTACGACAGGCAGGGGTTACCGTGGTGGAATTCAAACGCCCCCGTTCCACAGGGCGGGAGACGCCGGTCAGTCGTCCACCCGGCGCCTCCTACGTCTTCTCTGGCGGCGGGAGGGATCATTTCGTTCCCGATCCCTCTCGGCACTCTCCTTCTGCGAGATGACGCTCTCGGAGAAGTGGGCCACCGCACGCCATGACCTCCGGCTGGCGACCATGGACGACACCACGGCCGGCAGCGAGAGGTCTCCTCCGACGACTGCTCTGAGAGCGCTGCGCTCTTCGTCCCAGGCTGGGCACTCCTCCAACGTGTGTTGGGCCGTGTCCTCGTGGCAGTTGCCACAATGGTGGCACACGGCAGACACCTCCTTTCCGATCCGACACAGGAACGAACCGAAACATCCGTGGTTCGTCAGTATCTGCGTCAGACGGAAAGTTGGCGCACCGTGGCGCCTGTCTAGCCATCTCAAGAACGCGCACACCTGGGTTTTCTTGGCATTAAACTCAACCCGATTCCTGGTACCCCATGATGAGATGAGATCCAAGGTCTGTTTGAGCTCAACTACAAGATCCTCGCGTCTCCTCTCAGTATCCGCCCGGCAACCAGGCGGCTTGCTGCTATAACGCCCATGAACCGTGCTGTCGTCTGCATAGCAATGAATGTTGCCAAGCGACAACATATCATTGATATGCAGAAGAAACAAGGTGGGCGAAATCACAGAATCTTGTGGTACTCCGGCATTTACTGACATGAGCTGCGAAGCGTGTCCATCAACGAGGACACGCATTCTACGCTCATGCAGAAAGCCGGAAATCAACTTGCACAGGTTGTCGGGCAGACCGTATGCCGGGAGCTTAGGGGTGAAATTAACGAAAACCCTTTCTTAGTGGATGCTTACAACATAAAAGGCAAAATAAGTCAGTCAGTCGGGGCAAGTATTTATATATGTATAGATAGAAGGTAGATAGATGTGACCTGTGATTCGTTTTATTTTTATTTTGGTAGAGCAAAGTGCTTAATGGTAAGCGCAGTGCTGTCCAGGTAGAGTATCAAGTAGCGAGAGAACTATCCCTCACTACTCCGACACTATCATGCCGGTCTGCTGAGTAAATTGTTCGTACTATGCTTAAAGCGCCCAGAATCCTATAACAGAGAGAACACGTGAGCCGGCAAACTGTTCCACTACTTGATGGTGCGGCAAAGATACGAATTTGCGAACCTCTTTGTTTGGGCCGGGGTGGTAGACACCATAAAGCTCTAGGTAGTTCCATAAGTCAGTGCGTGTGGTTTTGGTATTTAACTTAATCCTGACATGTAAAAAGTGCCCTGTTTTGCTAAACAAATGATTTCATTTGAATTAAAGGATTTGATTTGATTACACAAATTTTCGAAGATTTTGCTGTGCCACGGTAGAATAAACATACATAT
Organism: Laothoe populi; assembly: GCA_905220505.1. Taxonomy (NCBI): domain Eukaryota; kingdom Metazoa; phylum Arthropoda; class Insecta; order Lepidoptera; family Sphingidae; genus Laothoe; species Laothoe populi. Next base: position 3,881,365 of record HG992161.1, on the reverse strand, counting down.
ACACTCACGCCTGTAATCCCCGAAGGGGTAGGCAGAGGTGTAACCAATACACCCACTTTTCGCCGAATTTCGGTCCCATAAAGTGATAGGGGGCGAGCCTATCGCCACACCGGGCACAATTCCAGACTCCGGGCTAATACTGAGAATTTCTAGATAGAAAAACCCAATATCACTTTACCTGACCCGGGGATCGAACCCGAGACCTCAGCACAGCAGTCGTAACGCATGCATAATTACAACTGAGCCACCGAGGCAGTCGGTAGAATAAAATAAAACCATTTGAGTACAACAAAACTTTTGTTTGCGCTATTGTTGCTAAGTCAAAACTTACCTAAAATACTCATAAACAAAGTCCATCTAAATATAAATTTTATATTATCTTTATACCCAAAGCACTTACACAGTCGCTTATTGTTACAAAGATGCATTTTTGTAGGAAAGTGTGTCCTATGTTAGTATTAACTTAGGTAAAAGTTTACCGCAGCAGCCCTGCATCAATATTGTTTTATTAATAATTTTATTCCTACATATTAGTTTCCAGAAAGAAAACTTTAAAATCTGTTTAAACATAAAAAATCTTGCGAATTATTGATATTCCGCGAAATACGGCCTGATATAAATAATTGAAGTCCCTGGTTTGGAGAATGATTTTTTAAATTTGATAATATTATTACAGCCTCCGTGGCCAGTAGGTTGGATGGCCGGCTGTGAAACGAGTGACAGATATTTGTGAAATCCACAAGCCTTTCCTAGTTCCTGATACCCACGACACAATAATCATATCTTAGTATGCAGTCAGGACTATGTGTGTGACTGTTGGATGTTTTTTTTGTATGTCATAAAAGTTTTGGAGGATTAAAGTGCTCGGTCGTTTATGACCTTACAATAGGGTAGTTGACAGTAAGTAAAAACCTGATAGTTTTTTTTTATAGATTTTAGTCTAAAAAGGTCGGAAATTTAACCAATTTGTTAATTTATATGTGATTATTTAATATTTTCAAGAAACAAATATGCAAAAATAAAGCATTTTGTCACGTGACATGAAACACCCATCAGTCATGCATGACGTCACCATTCGAAACATCTGAAACACGAGAGGCCATGACAGTTGGTAGCGTTTTGATGGGAAAAATAAAGTTGGTTTATAAAAATCCAAATTAAATATTGAAAACTTATGTTTTATATTTATTAATGATAATCTTTTAATAATATATACCATGAAGAATAAAATAAAACGGTTTCCCAAAAACAGTCAACTAGCCTATTCTAAATTCAAACCGCAAGATTAGATTACCAATGCATTAGTCGCATGCAGGTTATCAACTTAATCACAAATGTAATCCAAGTATTTGTTAATCCGATCACAGATGAACTTCATTAAGGACTATCACACATGAGTCGAGTCTTGCGTAATTTGCAATCACATTAAAGGCTCGGGAAACTTTCGGATCTGTCCAAAATTGGCAAAGTTACAACGCCTCGCACTTAAGTTTAATAAGTTTTATGATACACGGCTGGAAAAACTAAACCCGATGGCTCGAATTTACTTTGTTAAATATGAATATTTATTGGAAAATTTAGAAAACGTTTTTTTTTTGTGACGAGCAGACGGGCCACCTGATGGTAAGTAGTCACCGCCGCCCATAGACTTCTGCAATGCCAGGGCACAGCAAAGCCGCTGCCTACCGTTAATATCATATTATGCGATAAAATATAATAATATCATCTAATGTTACCTAATGTGTTGCTTCTGGAATGTTTGCAGAAGCGAATACTGACTTCGCAGCGATCAGACGCAAACGTGCTGCATCTTTTTTATTCAGACTATGGAGCAGTACCAATGGCCTCCTGAGTACAATTGCGGCTAAACCAGATTGTCCTTTAATACATTCTTCATGTAAACTGCATTACACTCTCACATAGCTTATAGGTGTCATTGTTACTAACAAATATGGATTACTTTTTTCTGAAATAAATGAATTATTATTATTATTAATGTATCAAACACTGTCCACAGCTACGTGGTACGTGCCTCCTATACTAAAGGTAAGGCCTTAGTCCACCATGCCTGTCTACAGCGATTTGGTAGACTTTACACATCTTTAATTTTTTTTTTAGAATGCTCTGGCACGCAGGTTTCCTCACGATCTTTTGCTACACAATAAACCAACTTTCAAAAATTCAGATGTGTATGTCATTTTTTGAGCTGATTTTTTATCCGGGAATTTTCAGCAGTCGGTGCCAATTCCAACTAGTCTATCGATACTCTTTTATTACATGATGTAAATAAGCTAAAAAATCACTAGATAACATGGGCCACTAGATTTTAACATACAAGTATATTTATTTTAAATTCCTAACATACTATAAATACCCAGTAAATCCAAACGTTAGTTTATTTTATGTTACCTTTTGGCCGTGCAACAGAATAATTTGTGCCATTTGACTGCATAGTTTGTGTGACGTGGTAATATAGGATTGTGCGGAAAAAGTTCCCGCGGATAAATACGACCGTGAGCCGTGGCTTAAAACACGAATGTAGAACATACAGGTGTTTTGTTTCTGTAATAATACTAGCCCTGTATTAAACATTGTCCCACTGCTGAGCACGGGCCTCATCTACTAATGAGAGGGGTTAGGCCTCAGTTCACCACGCTGGCCTAAAGCAGGTTAGTAGACTTCACATACCTTCGAAATTATTATGAGAATTCTCAGACATGCAGGTTTCCTCATGATGTTTTCTTTCACCGTTAAAGCAAGCGATAATTAACATTTAATGCACACGTAACTTTAGAAAAGTCAGAGGTGTAGCCCATTTGGGTTTCGAACATACGACTTTCGTCTTCACAGTCCGTATTACAACCAACCAGGCTATATCAGCTTTTTGTTTCGACATAATTTAAATAATAAATAAGCAATGTAAGCCAGTATCGCGGTGAGGTATGGTCCGGCTTTGCATAGGTCGCTGGTGGTAAGATATTCATATCCACCCGGATAGCGACCACCGTACACAGGGTGTAAAACCCGGCATAGTGGCACATGCAAGTGCGTCACACTCTGGGGTTAGCCAGGGTACATCCGGTTTTTGTCGGGGGTCTAGAGTTGGGGTACGATGTTTGGCCGTGTTGCGTCCTTCTGAGTACTTTGATACTAGACCCTCGACCGCCTTTACTTCCTTGCCCCATAGCGTAGTGTGAAAAAGTAGGCCGGCATGATTGTGTTGAGTAGCGGGGGATAGATTGTCTATCTCTACTGCACTTACAGGGTGCAGTGTGGTCACTTTGCCATGCCACGAAAAAACAAAAAAAAAAGGTTACTGGAGCTATTAAAGAGAGACAAATTCAAAAATAGTGTACATATAGTTTTAATTGATACCCATGATTTTCCTAGTGTGGAGTCAGACCTATGTTGTGACTGTTGGGTGTTTATTTTATTTTGTCTAATAGGCTACATTAAACAAAAATCGTTTTAGCAAATACACAATAACTTTTTCACTATAAAAATCAAAAAAAATTACAATCTAATTTAGCAATGCAATAAAACCTCCATGCAATAAAATCACATAAAAAGAAAAAAAACTCTTTATCGAAGCGATTCGTGCGGTACAGCCAGCATCATAGATACCGATGAAGTGTCGTCGGCATATTCGAAACTGATTAAGCTAACCGCACACTGAGCGGATTGTCGAGTTAATTGCACAGTAAAAACGGTTACGTTCGAACTACAATAGGTTCATTAGTGAACGGACGGTGAATTTCAATTTGTATGCAACCAGTTTAAATTCATTGATTATAATTGACAAATGGCTATTTTCTAGCTTAGATCGGATATCGGTATTTTGTGAATGTCTCATAGGCTCATTGTTTTACTGCCCTTTCATCCTTCCTACTAATATTATAAATGCGAATGTTGGGATGAATGGATGGATGTTTGTTACTTAATCACGCTACAACGGCTGAACAGATCTGGTTGAAATTTGGCACAGAGTTAAATAATAGTCTGGAATAGCACATAGGCTACTTTTTATCTCGGAAAAATTTACAGTTCCCGTGGGATAGTTTTTCACAGAGCAAGAGATTGACATGATTTTTGCATAGTGGCAGTTTAGGGATCAGGAAATGACATAAGCCACTTTTAATCCCGGAAAAATGCACGCATCCTATGGGATAACAAATATAGTAAGGTTTAATAGCTAAAGATCCCTCCATGGATTGTATACCTTTTATTCCAAAAATAACATCGACGCGGGCGGAGCCACGGGCAACATCTAGTCAGTTATAAACCAAACTCAACTATTCTCATCATTCGACCTGAGCTCTGAGTTTTAAAATTCAAGTTCTACAAAGTAGAGTTGTGGATTTTAATTGGTACATAGTAGATATACATCTTTATATATATATAATTCTTCTGTACGTGTGTTTAACTCCTCCTAAACGGCTGGACCGATTTGAATGAAATTTGTGTGTATATTTCAATAGGATTCTGGATGACTTGAAAATATAATTGGACCCCGTAGGTGGCGCTGCTTTTCCGCGTATAGTATTTGTTTTCTATTTATTGAACATTCTACGAATTATTTCGTATCAAGTCTAGAATTCTGTAGAAAAATAATTTCATTATATGTCATACTAATTAAAAGTTCATTATTAAATTAATTTAATCATAAAATAAAAGAGAATTTCGTTTCTACAAAAAAAATATACGTATTAAAAAAGTAGCATTAATTTTACACGACAATTATGATTATTTTTTATAATATGTACATTTTAAAGTGACGACAGTGCCCCAAAGGCCCGCCCTCGTTCCGACACAAAGCCCAAAATTATGAGTTCACACTCGAATTACGTACGTAATTTAGAAAACATAATTACATTCCGCTCCACTGTCATCATTTTAAATAGTGAGAATATTCTTGTTTGACTTGTTTTTAAATTTCTTACGTGTGACGAAATATTCTTTTTTTTTATAACAGAGGTCGCGTAGGTCGTAGGGACGCCCTACTTATGGACCGATGACTTGAGAAGGTGGCGGGTAGCAGAAGGATGCAGGCTACCGAAGACCGGGATGGTTGGCGTTCACATAAGTATTTGGTGGTGGTAGGATATTCATATCTGTCCGGATAGAGACAACCGTACACAGGGTGTAACACCCGCCATAGTGGCACACGCAAGTGTGTCGCGTTCCGGGATTAGCCAGTGTACATCCGGTTTTTGTCAGGGGTCTATAGTTGAGGTACAATGTTTGGCCGGTTTGCGGCCTTCTGAGTATTTTGACACGAGACCCTCGACCGCTTCTTCACCTTCTTACCCATGGCGTAGTGTAAAGAAGCAGGCCGACATGATTGTATTTAGTAGCGGGGGATAGATTGTCTCTTGCTACTCGATACAGTAATTGGACGGCACTGCGCTTACCGTCAGGTGCAGTGTGGTCACTTTTCCGTGCCAGGATAAAAAAATGTTTGCCTACATCCAACAGTGGACGGCAATAAGCAGAGTATATAAGTCGCTTAATACTCAAGGCTTTCGATGTCTTTCAAATCAGAACAAAAGTTGGTGACATATAATTATAATAATATGATAATAAATAACACCCAACAGTCACATATAGACCTGATCCGACACTTAAGATACGAGTCTTGTGTTGTAGGTATCAGGAACTACGAGAGACTTTCGGTCTCACAACATCCAGACTCGACACAAATCTGTCTGTCTCACAAACATTTGTCCTGGTTTGGGAATCGAACCCACGGTCTTTCGTTTCACAGCCGGCTATTACTATTGCCCCACGGAGGCTGCTGAAATCTACTTACACATAATAGAAATGATAATTAACCAAATTGAAATGTTCAGTAACTCACAGTTGACAAATTGTAATTCAAACTAAGATTAAGATTACGACCCTTAGAAATACTTCATCAATAACTCAAACAAGGTCTCCCATCTCACGGAGTCTACGAAACCGCAGTGAACAATGACTCACTACCGGCCCGGAATAGGCACGGCTACCTCATTAAGAAACTTCGCTCGTAAAATTGGTTAAAGCGTTCCAAACTTTTGTATCATTATATCTGCGTTCAGTAACAGCGTAATGTTCACATGTCGTTGAATTGATAATTTAATCTGTTTTGTAATAAAACGAAATTTACGGATTCTATCGCGGTTTATTTTACTTTTTTAACTTTTTGATAGAATCCGTAAATTTCGTTTTATTACAATGTATAATATTCGCGTAAACATAAGAAACCATTAATCTGTTTTGTTCAAATTTAGAGAATATCTTCAGATTTCTTAACCTACTTAAAAAGGACGAGGTTTAAAATTGGACAGTATTTTTTTTATTTTGGTACGGAAAGTACCACACTGCACCTGATGGTAAGCGCAGTGCCATCCAATTAGAGTATCAAGTAGAAAGAGATAATCCACTCCTCGCTACTCAACACAATCATGCCGGCCATACATTTTAAGCTTTTAATGTATGTTCCAGCTGTATTGATTTATCTGCGTATTGCAGATCTATTTAGATGGCTCTTACGTTTGAAACTTGCAAAGCAAAGTATGTATAAAATGATATGTAAAACGGAAATACCGAAGAAAACTTTTAAATCAACAATCAACATTTCAAGGACGGATAGCAACGATAATTTCAAAATACAAGAGGATGTCGAATTTAGTGAATTCGAATTTATATTCAACATACTCTAATTATAATATGTTTGATAAACTACATATGCATTGAGTATAATATCTAAAACATTTAAAAGCGTAGTGCCTATGATACATTTTTATTTTTAGATTACTTATATAGACAATATTCGAATATTGAATTCAATATTCTGTGTTTCTTCATCTCCAAGGTATCATTATCATTAAAGTTTTTATGAACAACGCTTACTTCTCCAAAAGAGCAACCACTCGTATCAATTGCAATACATCCCCTAAAATCTTCAAAATATTTCTACAATGGAATGCACAAAGCATAGAAGGCTTACATGAACTGCAAAAGGCAGTGCATTCTCGTTTGATCCCCGATACAATGATTCCTCACATTTGTATAGGAAAGCATTTCAATGCTTTGATGTCTTTGATATCGAACTCGTGTATTGTAAACGGCTACAATTTCTTCTTTATCTTCATGTGATCACAAAATCATGAAGTATTGAAAGTATGTGGCAGTGGGATTGAATGTACATGAAGCAAAAAGCAGCGACGGAACATTAAGAGGACGTTGATATCACTATTAATTTAGCTGCTGGTAAGGTTCTGATATATTTTTTTATCCAAGTGGATCGTAATAGCCGTACATATAGTAAAACTCAAACCGACGAGTAATGATCCAAGGTCCGTCTTCAGGACAGCATAACTTTGCTCACTATCAAAAGATATGCCTAGCATCTTCAGATGTAAATGTCATATTGCTAGAGGTTAATACCTCGTTTGTTCATTTTCTACTCTGTCTGCCGCTGTGGAGGAAAATGAACAATTAATATTTTCAACTCCTTAATATCTAATATTTTCACTGCGGGTTAGAGATAGTTAAGCTTTCCCAGAGACTTGCCGAGCTGCACTGCTCAAAGTGGATAAAATATGTGCCATGGCTGGCTGGTAATGGGTATTTGGGAATGATAGTTTCTTATGTCTCTTGACAATGGGCATTGTATATCGACTGCAGTGTACTTTCCATCAGTTGCAGTGTAGTTATATTGCCGTCCAGGATAAAAAAAACGTATTAAATGATCACGTATATTTAGATTTTATTAAGTAAAACTATTCCCATCACACTGCACCATTACAGAGAGCTTTGCTTTACTTTATAATTGGGTAAGAACAGATGGCGTAAGTGATCTTTAAAACGCTGACAGGCAACATTTTTTAAACATAATTGATATCTAAATGTGATCTGGCTTTGAATGAATTAGATGTTATCAATTTTCAAGTTAAAATATTCTCTTCATACATATTTCAACGAAACTCCGATAGTACGAAGGTAGACTAAAAGAAAAATAAATAAAAAAAAAAAAAAAAAAAAAAAAAAAATGCTCAGAATTTCTTTCACTCCGCCAACGCTCCGATTTCAGTTGAGATTTTTCGAATCGAAACAATGAATTGCATGTGTCGCAAATCTTTGATAGCGTCTTTTGAGCCAGCATTTTTTTTCTTTTCGCCATTCGTCTTTATTATAATAATAATTATTAGTTTTAACATCATTATTTATGTGACATAAATATCAGTCCCGTGATAAATTATCACATTAGTCTCGGACCTAACATTAAGATATATTATCTCTTAGATCTTTTGGCCACCCCGATGGTCTATGATGGTTGATAGATTTCCTATTTCGGTTCCATTACTTGCAAAGTTATCAAGAGAAAATTTCTAATAGAAAGAAAGAAATGAACGAAAGAAATATTTATTCATTATTATTAATTTTTAATAAAAATAAAACCGTCTTCAAAAAAACGCAAACACAACTAAAAAGCAAAAAATAATTGGTTACATTTACATCAATTAATTACATACAATTTAAATCAATTATTTTTGGAGTCGGTGCCGGTGTTGTTTTCTTTACTTTTAGATTCATATTAAAAACCAAGTATGGATCTATTTTATATTTTTCTGTATGCCTGATTATTCTGTTTTTCCCATGTTTTGGCTGGCACCAATTTTTATTTAAAAAGTAATAATTTAGTGGTACAGATATAAAATAGGTACGTTGGATAGAGTACTAAAAGAAAACACCACTGAAAAAGTCACAGATAAGCAAAATTTGCATATTCGGACAACATATTTTTTCAAGTTATTTTGGTTTTAAAACCAAACTCCTCAACCGATTTTGATAAAAATTCTATGGGACCAATCTGGAAGCATATTCTCTGTAATAAAAGAAGAATTTTCTAAATCGGACACACTGGCGTGTGCCGCTATGGCGGGTTTTACACCCTGTGTAGGGTGGTCGCTATCCGGGCGGATATGAACATCCTACCACCACCCTTATATCTATCAGAACCCTAAAAACACACATTTTAATTCCGTATAGTAAAATATCGTCAAAACTATTAATACTGTAAAAACGAAATGTAATCAAAACATTTACTATTAATGTACGAAGTTACTCCATTTACAAATATTTTCTTTTTATTTATTCAAAACAGTATTTCAGACGCATTAAGTTACATTTATAATTCAGGTAAACCATGGAGTTTTGTGAATTTGCCCTTAGATTCTTTGATTCACACCACTTAATGTTTAGGTCTTTTAGGCTCAGCTTTAATCTAATGGAATAAGTTAATGTGTCTGGTAAATCAGACGACGCATATAATTTGAAGAGCATAATATATGTAAATCTAAAGATGCATCAACTTCGCATGCTGAGATGTTTAAATGAAAACTTGATAGAACTTTGTTTAGAACAGATTTTAGCCTAAAAATATCAAAAATTAAACCAATTTGTTAATTTATTTGTGATTATTTTATAAACTTTCATCTGTTTTGGTCCGGCCATATTCAGCCGGGCGGGCCTGAGATCATCCCCTCTCTATATAACCGCAGTAAGACGTCACACAAATACAAGTGCCTTTTTGTACCGTAAACTATAGTAAAAACTTTTCTCAGTATTTTAAAGGTGTTTCTCTTAACTAAAATCGTTCTGTTAAATGGTTTCATATATATTGAAATACAAACGATGTCTAATATACATAAATATTAATTACTATAACGGACACAAGCAGACTGCCTCGATGGCGCAGTTGTAATTGTGCATTCGTTTCGCCTGCTGTGCTGAGGTCTCAGGTTCGATCCCCGGGTCGGGTAAAGTGATATTGGGTTTTCTATTTATAAATACTCAGTATTAGCCCGGAGTCTAAAATTCAGGTATGGCAATAGGCTCGCCCCCTCTCACATTATGGGACTTGAGTCTCTGTTAGTGCCTACACATATTTTTTTTATTATAGCACGGCAAAGTGACCACACTGCACCTGATGGTAAGCGCAGTGCCGTCCAGATAGAGTATCAAATAGCGAGAGACAGTCTATCTATCGCTACTCAACACAATCATGCCGGCCTGCTGTTTAGCTTCTTTACATTACGCCGAAAGGAATTTATGTATATAGGTGCGACTTATGTAACGTTTGGTAAATTGAGTCTCAACATGTCACGAATCGATTAATTAATTAGAATTGAATGTTAATAGTATTGAAAACTCAAGGACTAAGCAATCACCTCTATAAATGATTACCATAGCAGGTTTATGAGTATGTTTTGACAATGTGTGTCGAGTAAATATTCTAGTTAAAAGGTACAGCCGTACAGTCGATCAATAAACTAATATTGAATAGTGATATAAAATATGATTTTTATCACAAAGGTGATATTGTATGACATCTTATGATCTTTCGAAATAATTTACTAATATGGCCTCCTTAGAAGTGTTTTGTTTTGGTTGTATATCATATTTTAATCTAGACAAAGCAATTACGTCATAATCTTTTCCATAATATCAATTCACGTTTAAACTCCCAAAGGAGTAAGAAAAATTAAGAAACAAAAAAAATGTGCGCTCACGAGGTGTCAACGTATTTAATATTACTCAAATATATCACATGACATACTTACAATTCTTTTTTTTACTAGCCCTGTATTAAACTTTATCCCACAGCTGGGCACGGGCTTCCTCTACTAATGAGAGGGGTCAGGCCTTAGTCCACCACGCTGGCATAATGCGGGTTGGTAGAATTCACATACCTTTGAAATTCTTATGAGAATTCTCAGGTATGTTCCCTCACGATGTTTTCCTTCACCGTTAAAGCAAGCGATAATTAACAGTAAATATACACGTAACTTTAGAAAAGTCAGAGGTGTATGCCATTTGGGTTTCGAACATACGACTTTCGTCTAGACAGTCCGTACCGCAACCAACTAGGCTATCACTGCATTCTTAAACAGTTAAAATCATACTTTGTGTTCATGAGCATATCATATAGGCTATTTATTGCCCTGATTGCTGTAAAATAATTATTATTCTATAACCCCAAAAAAATATTAGAAACACTTCAAAATTCGAACAGCGCGTAACGGCGAAACTATCAGTTTTAATTAAGCACATAGCCAAAGTTAATTAAAATTAATAGAACCTTTTATGAAACGTGTGTGTTGGTGGCCGATAACTGCATCGAGCTATTTAATTACTTAAAAATAACCTTTTAGTTGGGGCTGGAAGTTGATTTACACACCGGGGCTTTGGGCGAGTCAAAAACTTTATCGCATGTTGCGGCTTGACAAATACTCCCATTTCACGGGATATGTCACGCAATGTTAATTTGCCATGCATTCGTAATAGGTAGGGAGAATTATTATTTTTTTTAACCTGCCACGGCAAAGTAACCACTGCATCATACGGTAAGTGCGGTACCAGAGTAATCTAGCCACAACTTTTCCTCGCTACTATATATTGTACTAGATATTGCTCGTGGCTCCGCTCGCGTGGAGGTTATTTTTGTAAGAAAAGGTATACAATCAATGAATATTATGCATGTATCATACATATAAACCTTCCTCTTGAATCACTCTATCTATTAAAAAAAAGCGCTTCAAAATCCGTAGTTTTGAAGATTTAAGCATACATAGGGACGGACAGACAGCGACAGCGACTTTGTTTTATACTATGTAGTAATAAGCTTATATATACTGTGATGATTATATTTTAAGGTAAACGAACAACAAAAAACATTTAAACAGTTGTCTTGGTGCGGAAATCGAACCCACTCACCTCACCGACTGGGTAAAGGAGGTCAATAACGTAAAATATGGTTCGCTTTTATGACCAAATATGCAATCAGTACACTCACGCCACACCAAATTAATTTTCGCCCATGATGTGATTGATGACCATAACTGCATATCTATCAGATTTCAACTCTGAAAAACTTCCATGTGTTTATCAAATTAAATTAAACACATTAATTAACGAACCTGGCATCGAACCATAGTCGTCAACAAATTCACAACGTAGGAAACATAGGAAATCCAGATCAATGAATGAATACAAAATACTCTTTAATGAAAACTAATAACATTTAATTAAACAGCTTGAAAACAGATGCCCAGCTTATTGGCACGAGCGATACAATGCGCTGCCAATACTTCAATATTTAAACACACTAGATGTTGCCCGCGGCTCCGCCCACGTGGAGGTTATTTTTGGAAGAAAAGGTATACAATCATGCATGATAAGTTATTACACATTTCTATATTTTGATATCCCAAAGGAAGCATGCATTTTTCCGGGATAAAAAGTATATGTCTCTTCTGATTCCTAAACTGCCACTATGCAAAACATCATGTTGATCCATTGCTCTGTGAAAAACGAAACTATCCCACGGGAACTGTACATTTTTTCGGGATAAAAAGCCTATAGGCTATTCCAGACTATAATCTATATCTACACTAAATTTCAACCTGTAGGCCTACTCTTGAAATCAATTCCAATCTCGAACTCGATACAGTTTTAATTCGAATCTAGAAGATATTTGAAATCGTAACTCACTCAACTAAATGAAATAGAATATTTACAAACTAGCGATCGTAAATACTCTATTTCATTTAGTTACTAAAAATTCCGCCGTATTCAGTTAAATCGTGCGCTGGTGTTGCGTTCAAGAGTGCCAATTGTACAGTTTTCGAACTCAATCCTAATTTTAAATTGGAATAGAATGTCAAGAGTAACCCTCCAGATCCGTCCAGCAGTTGTAGCGTGATTGAGTATCAAACATCCATCCAAACATTCACATTTATAATATTAGTAGGATTATATTACTTTTGTATATACCTATATACAAAATATTGTATATTACCCAACATTCAAATGTAATAAAGCAATAGATAGTAAACAGGTCGCGTCTCTAATAAAATATAGACGCGGAAAAATATTGTATTCCCAAGAGTAATATGAACACGATGTTTTATTATTACAGTATTGAGATGTAGTCATATTGCAAATAGAATAATCACTCGCTTATTCGTAGCAACGTGTAGAATTATATTCCTTTGTCTATCTTGTCTATGCTGGTGGTAAGATATTCATATCCGCCCGGATAGCGACCACCGACACAGGTTGTAAACCATAGTGGCACACGCAAGTGTGTCGCGTTCCGGGATCAGCCAGTGTACAATCCATTTTTTGTCGGGAGTCTAGAGTTGGGGTACGATGTTTGGCCGTTTGCGACCTTCTGAGTACTCTGACACTAGACCCTCGACCGCTTCTATACATTCTTGCCCATGGCGTAGTGTTAAGAAGCAGGCTGGCATGATTGTGTTTAGAAGCGGGGGATAGATTGTCTCTAGCTACTCGATACTCTAATTAGACGGCACTGCGCTTATCAGGTGCAATGTAGACACTATGCCATGCCAGAATTAAAAAAAAACTTGAACTACATCTGAGCTATTATGCGACCGATTTATACTGCACAAGCGTATATCAGAGTGACTATATAAGATATGTACTATATATAAGAGTGACTCGCAAAATCTTATTATATTTTAAGCACTAAATGATAAATTAAACTAAATAGCATAATACTACTGAAAAATCAGACACTATTGTTTCAACCGTAGTCAGGTTATAAGTTGTTTTCCAAATACAAATATAATTATCAACGTTTTTAAGCAATAGTCATACTTAATTGTTCTTTATCTATACTAATATTATAAAGAGGAAAGATGTTTGTAACGAATTGGCTCAAAAGTACTGGACCGATTTTTAAAATTCTTTATTCTTTACTTTATTTTAATTGCAAGAAAAAATGAGGATCCCTAATAAAACTACAATAATGTTACCCTAGGTGTAAAAAATCTGTGTGAAAATAACCTCCACGCGGGTGGAGCCGCAAGCAACAGCTAGTTAATTATAAATACACTTAATAGTCACACACATATTCTTGGTACCACAACACCCAGACCTAAATCAAATATCTGTCTGTCACACATTTGTCGTGTCGAATCGAACCCACGGCCTATCATTTCACAGCAAGCTCTCGCCCACTGCGCCACGGAGGCTGTCTAAAATAGTATACTAATATAGTATCAAAACTATGCAAGGATGCATTAGAAGAAAAACCAAAAAAAATATTCAATGGTTATAAAGGTCAAAAGAACCTCAATAACATTCAAAGTTATAAGTGCAATAAATTACTGCACAGTTTCGACTTCTGAGCAACACTAGTAAAAAATAAAAGCTTATAAGAAGAACTGAAATCTGTTCCATTTTACTATTAACATTAAATATCCCCAAGGAGGCATTTAAGAGTCATTTTTGTACAACGGAGCGTAACAAGACAAAATATAAACATAAATAGACATATAAAAGTACTACGAACTAGCGGAAAAAATGTCATGCATTTACCCTCAAAACGTTTGCCTCATAATAATGTGTGAATGATATATTACAACGCATGGGCTATTTTACTGCGTATAAGGAACAGTGAGGGCTTATTTTATCACGCAAGTTATGTCACTAGTGTGACGTGCATTTTGAAATGTGTATCGGTAATACAATTGAGAATTTATTATGCCAGTCCGAGCAGAAGACAGTTTATACCGGGTGTCCAAGAAAATGGCGCAGCTGCTTATATACATTATAGTATAACGGGAATGCATCTTGAAGGATAAAGTATACAGCTGAAAGTTCATGACCTGACATAATTTAAAGGGAAGTCTATTAAAATTTCGTTGCTGGTGAAAAAGTTTTCATGGATTTTTTCATTAACGATTGAATCTATGACGAAATTAAAAAATATGTGAACCTTAAAATGACTTTCTTTAACCATTCTAACTGGTTTTATGCGGAATAGTTGAGATAATAAGTGAAACTTTAAACTGTTATAACTCCGAAACAGATATGGTTTTTTCAAAAATTATTTTTTTGTTAGCATATTAATATTATGCCCTTGCATCCAGGGAAGCAGGTGCGCCATTTTCTTGGGCACCCGGTATATGAATAATCCTACTAATATTATGCGAATGGATGGATGCTTGTTACTCAATCACGCTACAGCGGCTACACGGATCTGATTGTAATTTGGCACAGAGATAGATTATAGCAAATGGGCTTCTTTTTATCCCGGAAAAAAGTAGTTCCCGTGGGATTGTTTAGTTTTTCACAAAGCAACGGATCAACATGTTTTTTTGCATAGACTTGGCAGTTTAGGGATCAAAAAATGACATAGGCCACTTTTTAGCCTGAAATAATGCACGCTTCCTATGGGACAGCAAAATATAGAAAGGTGTCACAAGTGAATAAATGATTATGATTATGTAATAGCTTAAGAGGCCTCCATGGATTGTATACCTTTTCTTCCAAAAATAGCCTCCACGCGGGCGGAGCCGCGGGCCATCTAGTATAAAATATAGTCCTTAGTTTTTGTCTGTCTGTGAGCCCACATTGAACGGATTTTATTCCAACTTTCACCCATGCATTGACAGATTTCGGTGGGTTTGTAAGTATAACTTGTATCATTTGTCATTTTTTTTTCACATTCATAAAATCAAGCCCTAAACACAAAATTTTCAGATAAAGCAAAAATGCACATAATTCGTTTAATATAATATTGATCAGGTTGTTTACAAGTTGTGAATGCCTCAGTGGCGCAGTTGTATTGGACATGCGTTACGACTGCTGTGCTGAGGTCTCGGATTCGATCCCCGGGTCGGGTAAAGTGTTATTGGGTTTTTCTATTTAGAAATACTCAGTATCAGCCCGGAGTCTGGAATTGTGACCGGTATGGCGATAAGCTCGCCCCATATCACATTATGGGACCGTAATAACTTCGGCGACTTTGGGGATTACAGGCGTGAGTGCATATGTATGTATGCATATTTTTACAAGTCATTGCAATAAACTTATCTTTCACTCCGTAGGATTTAATGCTTTATACAATTATGGGCACCTTGGGTTTGCAATTTCATTGATCCTAAAAAGAAGCATTTGAAGAAATGGACTTACTATTTTATACCTTTGAAGTAAGTATTTATAAAACTATTTATTCTACTAAAACATTCTAAGAGTTTATAAAATATATCGTGAAAGAACTCTTACTCTTTGCTATTACTTTACTCGTTAATTGTCTAAAGCAATTAAACTTCCATTCAGTTTCATTACTCCGCTCTAAGTTACCATTGCGAGAAAATTATTTTCTTACGAGATTTACTTTTTATATAGTAGTTATTTCAAGTAATTTTAAAAGCTCTCGAATTATTTCTAAATCAGCATTTACTATATCAATTTGGTTGAAATATCAATAGTACTTAATCAAAGTGGAATTTTTAAGATTGCTAAGTGAATGTAAATATGATTATAAAAAATTCATAACCGATATTAAATCGTATGAACATATAGTCGGACTCTATTTAGATCTTATCACTATAACAACATATAAAGTCTCATAATGGCCAGTAATTTTACTGATATACTCACGCCTGTAATCCCCGAAGGGGTAGGCAGAGGTGTAACAATACACCCACTTTTCGCCGAGCTTATTACCGTTCCATGATGTGATAGGGTGCGAGTCTATCGCCATAACGGGCAAAATCCTAGACTCCAGGCAAATATTGTTGTTTTTTGTAATCGCGCCTCCGAGGCAGTTCGAATTGACCGGAATCCAACTTATATATTGAATGCCTCCTCTGAAACGAGAGACTGTGGGTTCACAGGTGGGTGGCACAAAGCTACGGAGGCTATTAAAAAAATATTCTAATGTTTTGAGATTACGTCGTAATTTACTGAAGGTAACTTCAACTTCTATTGTATACAAATATGTATCAGCCTCCGTGGCGCAGTTGGTGAGTAGCAGGCTGTGAAACGAGAGGCCGTGGGTTCGATTCCCACACCGGGACAAATGTATGTGTGTCCGGGGTCTGGATGTTGTGAAACCGAAAGTCTCTCGTAGTCCCTGATACCCACATGACAAGACTTGTATCTTAGTGTGGGGTCAGGGATATGTCTGTTATTTATTTATTATGTATGGAGAAGTATGTGTGTATTAATTGTTAATTATCGCCTACTTTAACGGTGAAGGAAAACATCGTAAGAAAACCTGCATACCTGAGAATTCTCATAAGAATTTCGAAGGTATGTGAAGTGCACCAACCCGCATTAGGCCAGCGTGGTGGACTAAGGCCTAACCCCTCTGATTAGTATAGGAAGTCCATGCCCAGAAGTGGGACAATGTTTAATACAGGGCTAGTATTATTATTTTATTATATTACTAGATGTTACTCGCGGCTCCGCCCGCGTGGAGGTTATTTTTGTAAGAAAAGTTGTACAATCCAGAAACCTGTAAATTCATCAGTGTTTCTCTACAATATTATGCATGTATCATACATATAAACCTTCCTCTTGTCCATCAATCACTCTATCTATTAAAAAAAAGCGCTTCAAAATCTGTTGCGTAGTTTTGAAGATTTAAGCATACATAGGGACGGACAGCGACAGCGACATTGTTTTATACTATGTTATGATATGGAGAAGTACAATGATTTTTTATTCCAGTATAAGTAAAATAAAAAATCCATACTGTTTTCGATTCTCCGCGCCAGTCACGTGTGGTTACATGCGTGACACACGGCCCTTTATCCGACTTTATTATAATGTATTCCGTTAATTGTTCCGACAACTGACGCGTGCTGTGCTATGCTGCGCTATACTTTTAAATGAGCAGTTATTAATCATTAGACACACCCCACCGCCACTGTTTTAGTTAGTAGCCTGAGTTGTATGAAGGGTAGCTCTATGACATGCTATGTGAGTTAACCAAGGAATAAATGATTGCAAGAATTTCCTGTACAGGCCTTCGGCGTGGTTGCCCTATACAAAATATGACTTTATTACATTTTCAATCTTTACATGAAATCAATCAAATTCAATCTTTATCTGAAATTTACATGATTTTTATGATTTTAATCAATAATTTACGATGATAGACGATAGGCTCGCTTATCACATCATGGGACGGTATTAAGCTCGGTGAAATGTGGGTTTACTAGTTTTATCTCTTCTTTTTTGTCGGGGGTCTGGAGTTGGGGTACAATGGCCATTTTGCGGCCTTCTTAGTACTCTGACACTAGACCCTCGACCCCTTCTTCACCTTCTTGCTCATGGCGTAGTGTGAAGAAGCAGGCCGGCATGAGTGTGTTGAGTAGCGGGGATAGATCGTCTCTCGCTACTCAGTACTCTATTTGGACCGCACTATCGCTTACCATCAGGTACAGTGCGGTCACCTTGCCTTGCCAGGATAAAAAAAAACTCTGCCTACTCTTTGGGGGATTCAGGCGTTAGTGTGTATGTAAGTAACGTTAGAATCACAAATAATTTTGCAAATATTATTCTAGTCTTTTTTTGTTGAACTTTATTGTACACTAGAGGTACAGTTCATAAAGTAGTACAAGTAAAATGAGTGACAACACATCAACTGGCGGCCTTATTGCTCAAATAATTTCTCAAATAATAGGCAATCATAAAATAGAGATAAAAATCAGGAGACAGAAAGGGTAGTCAAAATATAGTAATAAGGGTATGGTATCTTGGTAATGGTATCTTTATGCACCTACGTTGTTCATCTCTGCACATCACCCTAAGGTTGACTGGGAGAGAATGCCTTTGACATTAAATCCGCCTATATACCTTGTATATGAAGTGTATAAATAAATAGAATATTAGATTAAATTAAATTATAATAAGTTCATATATAAATAAACTAGCTGCTGCTCGCGGCTCCGCCCACGTCGAGGTCATGTATGGGAGAAAAAGTATATAATACTTAAGAAAGGAAGGATTTTCATACAAACTCTCATCCCATCCCCCTCGTATTTTACCCCCTTAGGGATGATTTTGAAAAAAAATGTGAAACACGTATTTCTTTATTTCCTACCAAAAGCCTAAATATAAATTTCCAGACCCCTAGGTCAAGGAATTATGGATTTCCCATACAAATTTTGAACTCCTATTTGACCCCTTTAAAGTTTGTTTTTTGAGAAAAAAGATAGCCTATGTCCTTTTCAAGGATATATTCTAGCTCCTTGCCAAATTTCATCACAATCTGGTCAGCTGTTTAGTCGTCAAGAGGTAACAAACAAACAGAGTTACTTTCGCATTTATAGTATTAGAATGGATAAATACACCCAACAGTCACACACATAGTTCTAGCCCCACTCTAAACCTGTGTCGTGGGTATCAAGAACTACGAGGAACTACGGTCCCACAACACCCAGACCCGAAACAAACATCTGTCTGTCACACAAACATTTGTCTCGGTGCGGAAATGGAATCCACTGCCTCTCATTTCACAGCCGGCTACTCGCCCGCTGCGCCACGGAGGCTGTCTCTATCTGTATATATAAAAGAAGAAACTGACTGACTGACTGACTGACTGACTGACTGACTGACTGAATGAATGATCGATCAACGCACAGCCTAAACGGCTGGGGTTAGAGACTTGAAATTTTGACAGTAGGTACCTTTTATCACGTAGGCATCCACTAAGGAAGGGTTTTTGGAAATACCACCCCTAAGGGGGTAAAATAGGGGGTGAAAGTTTGTATGCAAATCCGTCATATTTAAAGTTAAATTCATGAAAATTAGTATTTGGCATTTTAGTTAAAAATAAAAAATATATGTTTCAGGATTTTTGGAAATTCCGCCCCTAAGGGGGTAAAATAGGGAATGAAAGTTTGTATGAAAATCCGTCATTTTTAAGTTAAACGCATGAATATTGGTATTTTGTATTGTATACTTTTTCTCCCAAACATGACCTCCACGCGGGCGGAGCCGCGAGCAACAGCTAGTTATTATATATTCTTGTAGAATCGCGGAGGCGTGCGAATGTGAGGGACGGCCATTATGGATTTCACAGATTTTCATCTCGAAATCGTAACCACACGAATAAAAATTACTAATATTAAACTGTCAGTTGGTGTTAAATAGGACCTAACGAGGCGTAATAAAACTTTACGATAATATCCTTAAGTTTGGCAAACGCTATGCCTAACCTGCGGAATTGATACTTTGGGGCGCGCGTCGCTACTCGTTTGCGTTTCGGGAATTCTAATAGCAATGAATATTAACTCGATTTTTGATGTTATGTCATTATGTGGAAAACGGCATATTCGACTGCTTTCCGTTATTATACTTAAACGTATGATTTTAGACGAGTGTATATTGGATGTATGACGTAAAGAGATAAGTAAAAGTTTTTTATTCATAAAAAGTACACCGACTTCAATAAAAAACAAATCATGCGTCCCTTTAAAATTTGAGGGTTGCCCTCGATTCTTATGAGATTCCATCATCAGATCCTGACTTGGTGCCAATGGGACTACATGGGAAGTATACCCTTTGAAACAAAAAAAGAATTTCTCGAATCGGGCCAGGCGTCTTCGAGTAATCGGGTAACATACATAAAAAAAATAGATTCCGACGAATTGTTAACCTCCTCCTTTTTTGAAGTCGGTTAAAAAGTGACAAAATAGTGCATTAAAACGAGTAACGCTAAATGAGCTTCAATGGTTGCTGCCGTTATAACAGCATAGAAAAGACAAACTCTTACTCCAAGATAAAGACTCTTTGCCTCATGGCGTAGTATGAATGTGTTGATTAGCGAGGGATAGATAGTATCTCGCTACTTGATACTATAACTGGATGGCACTGCGCTTACCATCAGGTACAGTTTGGTCACTTTGGCGTACCAGGATAAAAAATGTTTTTTTTTGTTTCTGTATTGTGTGCGAAAAAATAAATGGTTTGGGAGTGCAATATGCTTTAAAAGGCGTGCAAAGATTTATCTTCGCCTATTAATATATTGGTAATCTGAATTATTATTATAGTTTATGAATTATAAATTATTATAAATTCGAAGCAACCAATTGTTTCTGTATTTCGCAAAAATGTTTTACGAAATGCACGCGCTGAAAATAGAAGTTGGAAGCACATTTGAAATAACTGTGAAACTTGGTTTTACGTAATTGTACATTTCGTGCCTGTTCCATATCAGGGCGACCCAAGGCTGTAACTCAGATAAGCGGTTATTTTATTGCCTAACAATACAAAACAACATTATTACCGGCCTTGTGGAATTCCTACAGATTGAAAAAACCTTGACTCTTGCGGATGTGTCTATCTGGGATGTGTCTATCTAGGGATGTGTCTATCTGAGGATGTATCTATGTGTATTTCGTTGTTTTTCTTCTTTAAATATTAATAAAAAAATATATGTGCCGGCAAATAACAGTGTACGTTTTAGTTAGAAGGACATTGTGACCACACTGCACCTGATGGTAAGCACAGTGCCGTCCAGGTAAAGTATCAAGTAGTGAGAGACAACTGTTCCTCGCTAAAATAATGTCCACCGCTAAGTTTCATCACATTACGCTTAAAGGACGAAATATTATTGGAAGGAGGGTAAACTTGGCCGGCAAAATGTTCCACAGCTTGATGGCGCTGCCAATAAATATGTTGCGCATTATGAGATGTCTCAAGAAATCGATTGCATTGCAATTGAGGATAGTGCTGATATTGATGGTAAGCAGATCATCATTAGGTGAAAACCCTACTCATCTCTTCAGGGGAATAAACATTCGTTTACCTATTGCAGGAATTAATAGAATGAATGGTTTATGAATCTAGGTGGCAGCATACAAGGTTTCGATCCGAGAAATAAAATTATTCACAATGCCTATAGCATGATATATATAATTATATACAATACAAAATATATACAATTTTGCCTATAGCCTGAATGTACCCATTTTTTTCCTTTAAGGTTGACCACCTAAAGGGGTAGTAGGAAGCAGGAACTTCTGTGTATTCTGTGTGTTCATGGGTGAAGTTCAATTGATAATACATATTAATGTGTTTATAGCTTAATTTTCCCCAGCACCAATCTGAGAGCTGGAGGGTTTATCTTGACACTCAATTCAAATTTAAAATTGGGATTGGGTTCGAAAACTGTCCAATGGCACTCTTGAACGTAACACCAGCGCACGATTTAACTGAATACGGCGGTGTTTTTAGTAAATAACTGAAATAGATCTTCTCAGACCAGTGGGCATTTCCGAAGCACCAGTAGACCTTAACATTATTATGACATGTAAAAAGTGCCCATAGTGGCCTAATTTACAAAATAAATGATTTGATTTGATTTGATACTACTAATTTGAATTTGTGAGTTAATCTGAAAATATTAACTCACAATAGTAGATTTTCAACTGAATTAGGACCAGTATTACCAACTGAAACAAGAACTGGGCAATGTAGTTATGAATAAATAATATTGATGAACCCACACATGTGTGTGTTTAAATGGAAATGTAAGACCCTCATACATCAACATTAAGGTAATTTATTTGAGTAAATAACGTTATATTGAAACCTCATTTATATTTGGTATGCTACTTTTATGGCATTGCTCGCTTTCTCTTTTATTCGCAATAGAATCAACACAAAATAAACAAAGACCTAATTACAACTTTGAGATGGTGATTACCGGAGTATCAGTAAGTGATATATGTTTTTTTTTATACTGGCACGGCAAAGTGATCAAACTGCACCTGATGATAGATAAGCGCAGTGCCGTCCAATTAGAGTATAGAGTAGCGAGAGACGATCTATCCGCCACTACTCAACACAATCATGCCAGCCTACTTCTTCACACTACGCCATGGGCAAGAAGGTGAAGAAGCGGTCGAGGGACTAGAGTTTCAGAGTACTCCGATGGCCGCAAAACGGCCAAACATCGTACCCCAACTCTAGACCCCGACAAAAACCGGATGTACACTGGCTGATCCCGGAACGCAACACACTTGCGTTCACTATGGCGGATTTTACGCCCTATGTACGGTGGTCTTTATCCAGGCGGATATGAATATCCTACCACGAGCATAATTATGTGAACATGACGAATAAGATGAAATGCAATCGATTTTCCTTGAGGTAGTATTACCCTATTCAGCCATACTGTTAATAAAAAGGCCACAAAGTCTACAAATCTATCACCTATATAAATCCATATAAAACCTTAACACATTATGTTCCCTTACTCGTGTAAAGGAACATAATATGAAATAGACGTATAAAGCGAACGCGAGGTGTAATTAAAACTGAATATTCATGGAACGGACCATGTCGGCTGTCAACTGGAATATTTTAATTATTGATAACGGTAATTACCATACAACGATTTATGCATTAGGAACATGGGCCAATTGGGTTGTGAAATTGCTGACGGTACCAGACTGTCGAGGTATTTGTTTTTCTGACAGTTATAGCCTTAGCAGGTAACATTTTGCGGGTATATATAAACGGCGAAGAAAACATTGTGAGGAAACCTGCATACCTGAGAATTTGACGGTATGTGAAATCTGTATGTTTTTAATTCATAAAAAGCACACCGACTTCAACAAAAAACAAATTAGGCGTCCCTTTAAAATTTGAAGGTTGCCCTCGATTTTTCTGAGATCCCATCATCAGATTCTGACTCGGTGCCAATAGGACCACCTGAGAAGTATACCCTTTTAAAAAAAAAGAATACCTCGAATCGGTCCAGGCGTCTTTGAGTAATCGGGGAACATACATAAAAAAAAGATTCCTACGAATTGAGAACCTCCTCATTTTTTGAAGTCGGCTAAAAATCAATGAATTTTCAAATTTGTATTTCATGTAATTAATATTTAACATCATAATGCTACGCTTCCGTAGCGTCGAATCATAACACACGAACCTCGTAGCCCGTAGCGCGGAAATAGCACTTAAGTGTCGGAAGACGAAGGTATTAGAATGAGTTTCACATAATATTAGGAATAATAATGTTAGGAAAAACGATTTAACACACATACTAAAGATGCACGCACACTAATTGAACTTTAAACGTATTACTTGGCACAAATCGGTCTGGACTGAGTTCTATGGGCGTCTTTTATTGTTAACCCCGCTCAATCTATAACTTATCAAATCTACCCGAACTTATTTTATAAGAGCCCCCGATATTTCCAATAAACAGTGACTACCCTAACAATATAATATCTGAATAGTAGTTTTCTTTGCCTCCGTGGCGCAGCGGGCGAGTAGCTGGCTGTGAAACGAGAGGCCGTGGGTTCAAATCAAATCAAATCAAATCAAATATTCATTGAATCCATGAAATGTTATACAACATTTAGATTCAGACAATCTTTTATAACTCTACCGCCAGTTCAGAATGCAGTTTCGCTAGAAAAGAACAGGCAAGAAACTCTAGCGTTGCATTGGATTCCCGCACTGAGACAAATATTTGTGTGACAGATAGATGTTTGTTTCGGGTCTGGGTGTTGTGGGACCGAAGTCCCTCGTAGTTGTTGATACCTACGATACAGGTTTTACATAGTGTGGGGTCAGAAAGAACTATGTGTGTGGCTGTTGGGTGTATTTATTATTAGTTTGAAGTCTGGTGAAAGTTTCACAGCTATTAAAATCTGTCGAAAATGTAGCCATCGATCATTGATTAGGTAATTAAAACACATTTCCAATAATAGTTGTTAGTCGACAGCAAACAGAAGGCGTAAAAACTCTATCTGTTAGTTACGCTGCCCTCGAATATTCTCCCAGTGATTTATGTAGCGCATAAACGCGGCAATATGGCTGTATCATGAACTCTTGACCGTATCGGAAGTGTGCCTTTAAAGTACGGATAGACTTTGATGAATAGCATCAAATATGTACGCTATTTTGTAATCGGCTTATAATTATTCCATCGCCAATTTTTTTTTTAATTACCTCCTATCGACCGTAACATCGTGAGGAAACCTGCATATCTGAGAATTCTTATACGAATTTCGAAGGTATGTGAAGTCTACCAACCCGCATTAGGCCAGCGTGGTGGACTAGAAAGAAAGAAAGAAAGAAAGAAATATTTAATTCAATATAAGCACTATAAATAAAATTCAACTAAAACTAAACAAAAAGAACTATGAAATATAAAACATGCTTATAAAGAATACGGCCTCGACTCAGCATATACTGGTATAAATTACCAGTGCTGGTCTTACGTCGAGCCGTTGGGTGAGGTCACGGGCGCAAAGTCACTTTTACTAACGAACTAAACCAAACTACCAACTAAACTTAAATAGCTAAACACACCATTTAAATTACTCATACATAGATATTATACTTTTATTATTATTCATTTATTCCATTTTTGTGATCTGGCAACACTTATAATGTGACACAGGTGGAGGTGACACGTGTCACAGTCAAATAACCCATCATCACAAGTTACGTGGCATGAACGTGGCATGGAAATTTAAGACTGAAAAACAATACAGATCAAAGCAAATATGTTTTTTTTTTTTTTTATGGAAAAAGGGGGCAAACGGGCAAGAGGCTCACCTGATGGAAAGTGATCACCGCCGCCCATGAACATCTGCAACACCAAAGGGCTTGCAAATGCGTTGCCGGCCTTTAAATAATAAATCCGCCTTATCAAAAAGCACCACAAACGGTTCCGGAATACTTATGAGCATTGTGCAGACAAGTGGGTCCGAAAACACAAAGAATGAGAAACACCATTTTCCAAGTCAGACTAAGGCCTAACCCCTCTCATAAGAAGAGGAGGCCCGTGCCCAGCAGTGGGACAATGTTTAATACAGGGCTAGTATTATTATTATTATCGACCGTCGGCGGGCTATTTGATTTAAGCGACTTTTTTGCGTTATTGAGCTATATGCATATTCAGAAAAAAAATCCACATTTTTTGAGCCTAGTTTCTATTTTATCTGCACGTTTTTGGTGCTCTAATCAACTGATAAAATAAGGCTCAGTTTTTTCAGGGCACATTTGTTTTAGAAAATAATACTCATAAATGCATGATAATAAGCCATAAAGATACAGTACGTGCTTACACAAGTAATATATTAATTCTACTAAAATCCACGCAATACACCACTAAAAACAAAATAAAACTTTAAACCTCTCTCCTGTAACTTTTATAAAAAGTTTTTTAATTCATAAAAAGTATACCAAGTTCAATAAAAACATCAAATTATGCGTCCCTATAAATTTTCCCTAAAAAGGCTTTCCTTCGATTTTTCTGAGATCTTATCATCAGATCCTGACTTGGCACCAATAGGACCACTTGGGTAGTATACCCTTTTAAACAAAAAAAGAATTTCTCGAATCGGTCCAGGCGTCTCCGAGTAATCGGGGAACATATAGGTACATAAAAAAAGATACCGACGAATTGAGAACCTCCTCCTTTTTAGAAGTCGGTTAAAAAACGTCCCTTAAATCAAATAGCCCGCCAACAGTCCAGATATAATCTCAATGGTCTAGTGATTTAGGTTAGAAAACTCACACATGAATCGCCCAATTCGAATCTGTGCGGGGTAAGATTTTAAATCACAAAGTCTATTATTCCGTGTTAAATGTATATTATAGAGAATAGATTCTGACATAAAACAAATACAGCTATGCAGACCCCACATTTATTTTTCTAACTCCACTTACTCATTGGCTTCAAAGTGAGGTCAACACCCCGTTTTCACTTTGTTTCGTGACGCCCGACCATTTTTGTGTACAAGGGTACGTCACGAATGCTGGAACTTTTTGTTTATGTTTATAATTATTTAAATATCAACATAAACTTGTAGATAAACTGGCGACTGCGATTTAAAATAATAATTAGCGCTTATCGTTTTTATTAAATAAACATATTTTCCTTAGTTTACATTGTGGGGTGGTGTGGTTTTAAAGAAAGTTCGGACGGAAAATAAATTATACGCTTTTGAATTGTTCTATTCATATAAATGATTAGAAAACGGTATTAAGTGATTATAAGTGACTAAAATTAATATTTTCTACGTATATTCGTTTTCGTCGGGGGTATAGGAGTTGGGGTACGATGATTGGCCGTGTTACGGCCTTCTGCGTACTCTGACACTAGACCCTCGACTGTTTCTTTACCTCCTTGCCCCATGACGTAGAGTGAAGAAGCTACGCTGCTGTGTATCTATGTAGCCGTCATCATTGTGTTGAGTAGCGGGTGTATTTAGGGTTTATAATATTTTTTTTTGTATTACTCCTGTTATGTATTTTTTGAATTAACTTATTTTGTCACCTAAAGTGACCAAATAAATATTTTCTCTCTTTCTATACCATAAACGTACACCTCTACTACCTAGAAAAATATGTGTGTGTATGTACACATATATTAAACCTAAAAATACAACTTTTAAAAAACATAATCAGCACAATGAAATACACAAATTAGTTATAAAAGTTAGCGTCCCTCAGTGTCATAAAGTAAGTTCAGTGATTTAACCCTCTATAAATAAAAGCAACACTGTCCAACACAAAAAACAGTCAACTTAGCGAAGTTCGGGCACCCCAATTAGTCGGTATCGCGGGCCACCGCTGTTTTGTTAATATTTTCGCCTAATTTACTACATATTAAAACTTCCACTTAATTATTTGTTTTTGTCGTTACGTGTTTTACATCTTTGTGTATAAGCTATGTAAATGAGGAACTTAAATGGTATAATGAGACATGTCTTAAAACAAATTTGGGTACAACAACGAATGATGAAAATATTATTAAATAAATAATAATTATTTAACGAACTCACACGCATAGTCCTGGCCCCACACTAGATCAGACCTGTATCGTAATTATTAAGAACTACTACAAACTATGGTCCCAGACACCCAGACCCGAAACAAATATCTGATTGTCACACAAACTTTTGTGTCGGTGCGGAAATCGAACCCACGGCCTCTCGCTTCACTTCTGGATACTCGGTCACTGCGCCATGGAAGTCAATATTATAGATTATTTGTTGAGAAGTTACATTTCTATATTTACCACTTCTATAACAAATCTTTAACAAAATAGAGCCAAGTGGTAGATGAACTCTATCTCTAACTCTAACTCTATCAAATGACCAAATTATATTTAATATTTTTTTTTGGAGAATTAATTTAAGATTTGCAGTGACCTAAAAAGCTAGTAATGCAACGACAATTCCTTTGTAACATGTTGACGAAATAGATTACCAAATTAATCTGACATTCTGGTTAAGAAATCTGACCTGATTTTAGTTTTGGAAACCATTACACTAACCTGAATAAGTCCTAAATAAGTTAGCAAACATAAAATTTTCGCCGGCGTAAGTTCAATTCTCGGTTGGCCCTCCATCTGGTGTCATATTAACATATCAATAGACGCGGGTATATCGAAACTAATCTCTATGGACTTACTTATCGCAGTTTCAAAGTTTTAGAGCTTTTCTAACTGTAATGGTTCTTTGTTATAATAATTTTGTGTATGTTTTGCTGATTCCAGGCTAATAAAAAATCTGGGGTGCGAAGTCAGGAAACCTCCACGTGGTGCACCCTGGGCAACGGCGGTCACGTTGACCGACGGCCGATATCCTGACAAAAGGTGGTTGACGGTTGTCGCTTGTTGCGGCGGCCTTCAATCAGAAGTCCGTGCTCATTTATTGAGCTACTCCCGAGTTCTGTCTCGGGAGTGTCGGCGGGCTCGGTGTGCGCTCACCCCGCCGCCGAGCGGGCAGTAGGGAGGACGCTCTTTCCTGCTGTCACCGTCGTAAATCGTAATCTGGTCTGGAGGTCTGTGGTCATGTCTCGCGCTCCGACTGGACCGAGGGTCTTGGCTTAACCGCCCGGGCCGCGAGGTAGAAAACCTCTATAAAAAGTCACCCCGAATCCCAAGCGGCGGCGCACCGTGAGGGGATGCATGGCCGATGGGTAGTTCGGTCTCTAGTGCGAACCCCGGCGGGGAACGTGCTGAACCCCGTGCAGAATTTGCTTACCCAGCTACAGGGGGCTCTGGCTGGGCGGACCGTTTATATCCCCCATACTCGTGGGTTCAATCATGAAAACAATTATTAAAAAAACAAAAGACGATTTGGTGGAGAAAACATCTATCCCAGGGGACGCTGGCGACCCTGGCCCTTTGGACGAAACTGAGAGTAAGCCAAAGAAGGCGACTGTTGAAGCCGCTTCAACTATCTCGGCTCCCAAGGCCAAGGAAGGAACGAGCGGCGTAATGACGCGCTCAAAGCGGGCGTTGAGAGATCGGCAACTGGACACGGCTACAAGTGACAGTGATGTCGAACCAGCGCAGAAAATCCTTGCTCTCTCAGCAAGTCCGGCTGTGGTGCCTAACGAAGACACCACGCCGATGATAATAACTAATGCGACAGCTGATGGCCGTGACTGGCGATTGCAGCTGTCAGAAATTATCCGGGATGTGGCTAAAAAGTCCCGGCATCTAAATGGGACAGAGCAGCGGAGGCTTAATCTCGCGGCAAATGAACTGGTAGAGAGGGCGGAGGAGTCAGCCTCTGCAGACGTGACCAGGTTAGAGGCCGAGAAAGCGGCAATGGCGCAACAGATTGCCCTTCTTAAGGCCTCCCTGGCAGACCAAGAGAAGACCATGCAAAGAATGCTCGCAATGGTCCAATCAATTGGACCGTCGATACCGGCGGCCCGTCAGGCAGAGGGGGAAAAGCAACTCGAGCGCCGTCTGCTTAATATTTTAGACGTGCGCTTGGAGGCAATATGCTCGAGACTGCCCCCGGAGCCCATCATGCGGCCCCCGCTAGCTGCCGACAGTGGCAAAGTTGTCGCTGTCGCCGGGCCCTCGAAAGCCCAAACAGGTGGTGCTGGTCCACCAGCCACCCCGAAGGGCAAGGGGCAGGGAAAGGGCAAAAGCAATGCCCAGCCCACCCCTAATGTTGGTCCTCGACCCGTTCCTGCTGTTGTGGCTGGGCCTGTACCATCGACGTCCGCCACGTCCCAACTACCTCCCCAGAGTAAGTCCCGCAGGGGGGGGAAAAGAAATAAAAAAGGGCATGTCGCTCCACGGGCCCAAACACCCTGTGTGCCCCGGCCGCTGCCCCCCGCTCCTGCGTCGATGGAGGAGGGCTGGAATATCGTGGCCAAAAAGGGGAAAAAGAATCCCCAGGCCTTGCCGAGTACTGCTGCCTCCGCACCGAAGCAGCAGCCGGATCGGCCAAGGCCACGGATTCACCTGCCTCGCAAGGCAGCCGTCACGTTGACGGTGACACCTGAGGGGTTGGCGCGGGGCATTACGTACGCCCATGTGCTGCGTCAGGTCCAGCGATCCATTGATCTGGCCGGTCTTGGCATTGCCGAGATGCGAGCTCGCCTAATGGCGACAGGCGGGTACCTGTACGAGGTACCCGGCCCGGAGTCTGAAGCGAGGGCCGACTCCCTCGCCAACAAAGTACGGGAGGTGTTCTGCGGGACGGAAATGGCGGACGATGTCCGTGTTTCCCGCCCATTCAAGACCGCGGAACTACGAGTATCCGGGTTGGATGCGTCTGCCGACCCGGAGATAGTCGCTTCGGCCCTCGCAAAAGCAGGGGGTAGCAATGCGGTGGAAAATTTTAAAGTCGGGGAGATCCGCCCCGACCGGTCGGGCCTTGGTGCGGTGTGGGTGCGCTGCCCCGCCAAGGTCGCTGACAAAATTTTAGGTTCGGGCCGTGTGCTGATTGGCTGGGTAGCAGCACGCGTCCAGCTTCTTGAGCCGAGGCCCATGCGGTGCTACCGCTGCCTGCACAGGGGACATGTGCGGGCACGGTGCACCGAAGAGTGTGACCGCAGCGGCGTCTGCTACCGCTGCGGTAAACTGGGCCACAAGGCCAAGGAGTGCTCCGCGGAGCCGCATTGCGCAGTCTGCGCTGATGCAGGTAAACCCGCGGGGCACCAGGTGGGCGCCAAGACATGTGTCGCCTCCTCCCGCCCCCGCCACGTAAATCGTGGTCGGGGGAGGGGGGTTGTGGCCCAGCCAACAGCGCTCCCCATAGAGGACCAGATGGAGATCGCCCATTAATATGGCGCAACGTTTCCTCCAGGCGAACATTAATCACTGCGCCAGGGCTCAGGACCTGCTAGTCCAGAGCATGGCGCAGTGGTCAATACAAGTGGCTGTGGTTGCCGAGCCATATTTTGTTCCCCCCAGGGAAGACTGGGCAGGGGACCTTAACGGTTTGGTGGCCGTCATCACTCGGGGCGCCGCCGGCTCCCCGCCCTTCGAAAAAGTAGCGAAGGGGTCGGGATGTGTGGCGGTTCTATTGGGGGGGGTCTGGATTGTGGGTGTGTATTTCTCCCCCAATAGATCCCTGGCCGAGTTCGAGCACTTTCTCACTCGGCTAGGGGCTCTGGTGGTGCAAGACAGTCAGCCTCGCCCCGTTCTCGTTGCCGGCGACTTCAACGCCAAGTCTCTGGCTTGGGGTTCGTCGGTCACCAGCAGGCGCGGTGAGGCCCTGGAGGAATGGGCGATCTCGGCCAACCTGGCCGTCGTGAATCGCGGGTCGGTTAACACGTGCGTGCGGCATAATGGCGGATCAGTGGTGGACGTCACGTTCGCCACCCCAGCTATTGCCCGCCGTGTCCGTGACTGGAGAGTTCTGGTGGACGAGGAGACGTTGTCGGATCACCGATACATTCGGTTCGACGTCGCCTTGTCCCCTAACACCCAGTCCAGTGGAGGACCGACCGGCCCGCGGTCGGACGGCCCGCGTTGGTCAGCAAAACGCCTCGACGTGGAGGCCCTGAAGGAGGCCGCTCTGGCCCAGGCGTGGCTCCCTGCACCGGAAGCACCGATGCAGGTCGAGCAGGAGGCGGCGTGGTTCGGGGCAGCGATGTCGCGCGTCTGTGACGCGGCCATGCCCCGAGTCCGACGTCTTCCCGAGAAGCGCCAGGTGTTCTGGTGGTCGGCGGAACTCACGCGGTTACGTATCTCCTGCGTGGCCGCCCTCCGTCGTCTCGCCAGGCACCGTCGTCGCCGAATCCGTCTTCCCGGTGACGAGGACCAGGAGCGGTTGCTTCACGGCCTCCACAGGGAGGCTAAGAGAGCGCTGCGCGTGGCGATAGCTAGGGCAAAGTCTGCAGCTCAGGAGGAGTTCCGGGGAACTCTCGATAACGACCCTTGGGGGCGTCCATATCGCGTGGCGATGAGGAGATATCGCCCGTGGGCGCCCCCACTGACGCAGAGTCTCCGGGGCGACCTAGTGGAAGAGGTCGTCGCAGCTTTGTTCCCTGCCACTGAAGATGTCACTCCCCCACCGATGGCGTCACATCCATCGACGCCATCGTCGTTGAGTTCGGCAAGGGTTATTTCGGAGGTTTCGCTCGAGGAATTTCGGGCGGTGGTGCTTCGGCTGCGGGGCAAGAAAACAGCCCCGGGTCTCGACGGTATCCCCGGACGTGCGTGGGTGTTAGCCGTCGAGCATCTGGGGACTAGGCTCCGTGGCCTGTTCTCCGCGTGCCTGGAGCAGGGCCGTTTTCCGTCTCAGTGGAAAACTGGGAAGTTGGTCCTGCTCAAGAAGGAGGGGCGGCCCGCAGAGTCGCCATCGGCCTACCGGCCCATCGTGTTGCTCGACGAGGTCTGTAAGCTCTTCGAGCGTATCATTCACGCTCGCCTCGTCGAGCATCTTGAAGGGGTCGGGCCGGACCTGGCACAGTGCCAGTACGGGTTCCGGCAAGGCCGATCGACAGTACACGCGATTTTGCGGGTCAAGGCACAAGCGGAGGATGCAGTGGCTCGGGGTGAAGTGGTGGTGGCGGTGTCTCTAGACATCGCCAACGCGTTTAACACCCTGCCCTGGGCCTGCATACTGGAAGCACTGCGGTACCACGTAGTGCCACCGTATCTCCGGCGTCTGGTGCGCTCGTATCTCTCAGACAGGTACATAGTGTATCCAGGCGCCGACAGGTGGCACCGAAGAGCGATGGCCTGCGGTGTTCCACAGGGCTCAGTCCTGGGCCCTCTCTTGTGGAACATCGGCTACGATTGGGTGCTCCGTGGTACCAATCCCCGAGGCGTCGCTGTCGTCTGTTATGCAGACGACACGCTAGTAACAGCGACAGCCAGGTCTTTCCAGGAGGCCACCCTGCTCGCCTCGTTCGCAACCGAACAGGTGGTGGGCAGGATTCGGCGACTGGGCCTTAAGGTGGCCCTGAACAAATCCGAGGCCCTTTACTTTCACGGTCCTCGGATTCGGCCACCTTTAATGCCCCACATCAATGTGGAGGGGGTGCGGATTCCCATCGGCTGTACAATGAAGTACTTGGGATTGATTCTGGACAGCCGATGGGATTTCCGTGCCCATTTCAAGGAGTTGTCGCCGAAATTGGTGCGGGCGGCGGGCGCGCTCGGACGCCTGCTGCCGAACCTGGAGGGACCTAATAGCCCTTGCCGAAGTTTATACGCTGGAGTCGTGCGGTCAATGGCCCTGTACGGATGTCCCGTATGGGCCCAGTCCCTGAAACCCCGCTGCGTCGCCTTGCTGCGCAAACCGCAGCGTTTGTTGGCGCAGCGAATAGTAAGGGGCTACCGCACGGTCTCCCACGAGGCGGCCTGCGTATTGGCCGGCACCCTCCCTTGGGAGTTGGACGCAAAACTCCTCTCGTCCGCGTTCTTCTGGCGGGAGGAGGCGTCCAGTCGCCGTCAGGTGAGACTGGCCCCGAGGGAGATTGCAGCCCGATTTCGCAGAACCGCTGTGGACGAGTGGCATACCAGGCTGGAAAGCCCAAGTGCGGGCTTGAGGACCGTCGCGGCAGTGCGTCCTGTCCTAAAGAGATGGCTAGACAGGCGCCACGGTGCGCCAACTTTTCGGCTGACGCAGGTACTGACGGACCACGGGTGTTTCGGTTCGTTCCTGTGTCGGATCGGAAAGGAGGTGTCTGCCGTGTGCCACCATTGTGGCAACTGCCACCAGGACACGGCCCAACACACGTTGGAGGAGTGCCCAGCCTGGGAGGAAGAGCGCAGCGCTCTCAGAGCAGTCGTCGGAGGAGACCTCTCGCTGCCGGCCGTGGTGTCGTCCATGGTCGCCAGCCGGAGGTCCTGGCGTGCGGTGGCCCACTTCTGCGAGAGCGTCATCTCGCAGAAGGAGAGTGCCGAGAGGGATCGGGAACGAAATGATCCCTCCCGCCGCCAGAGAAGACGTAGGAGGCGCCGGGTGGACGACTGACCGGCGTCTCCCGCCCTGTGGAACGGGGGCGTTTGAATTCCACCACGGTAACCCCTGCCTGTCGTACGAGGCGACTAATTGGGGCCATCGGGGGTCGCGGGCTCGCAGCGGGGGGCTGTCAGCCCGAATCGATGCACTCCCAGTTTCGGAGCATCGTGCGACCCCGAGATGGACGGCAGCGCGTGTGGTAAGGCCTCGTTCGCTGTCGTTGTTCGGTGCGCGGGGGCTCCTAAGCCCTCCCATGGAGATGGGCTGCAACGCAGCACCGCGCAGGGGCGGTTCCGGCAGCAATTCTAGCACTCCTTAGAATACCCCGGGATCGCTCCGTAAGCGCCGAAGAAGGCCACCGCGGGGTTTTAGCTGGTAGTGTCGGGTGGGATGTACATAGGGGGTAGGGACTCGGCCCAGCGGCTGCCCGGATAGCCATCATCCGGGCGAGGGGGATGCTGGGTCGTAAGACCGGCTAGTCCAGCATAACCGTTTTATTCTTATTCCGCTTCCCCCCGGAGCGGGCGGTAGTAATAAAACGCTTTCCCCGCGACAACAAAAAAAAAAAAAAAAGGCTAATAAAAAATCTACAATAATAATAATGAAGAAGAAGGATTTGTTTTTTTGTAATGGATAAACTACTTAATCGATTTAAAAAAGTCATTTATGAAAAGCTTAATTATTCCAGAGTAACATGAGCTATATTTATCATTAAAAAACGAGATCTCTACGAAAATAGC
This sequence comes from Laothoe populi, assembly GCA_905220505.1. Taxonomy (NCBI): domain Eukaryota; kingdom Metazoa; phylum Arthropoda; class Insecta; order Lepidoptera; family Sphingidae; genus Laothoe; species Laothoe populi. The sequence goes on along the minus strand of HG992161.1, from coordinate 3,846,609 downwards.
AATAATGTAACACAGGGTTTACGCGGGTAGAGCCGCAAGCAAAAGCTAGTAATAAATAACTGGCCTCAAACCTACAGTAGGATAACGCTAAATTAAGTATTCTTGTGTCGTAGATATCAGGAACTACTAGAAACTTTCGGTCTTACAACACGAAGACCCGAAACAAATATGTCTGTCACACAATAACTTCGATTTAGGAATCGAAGCTACGATGTCTTGTTCCACAGCCGCCTGTTCACCTGCTGTATCATGTAGGATATGAAAATAATAGATTGATTTAAACATATAGAAAATTCAGAAGGATATCTTATAATCGAATCCAATACTTCCCAGTTCATAACCGAATACATTGCAATCAACACGCTATCAATCTCGTCTTGTTTTGACAATTACAGTTTTTTTATTATAATTATACTAGACCTGTATTAAACACTGTCCCAATGCTGAGCACGGGTCTCCTCTCCTAATGAGAGGGGTTAAGCCTTAGTCCACCACGCTGGCCTAATGCGGGTTTGTAGACTTCACATACCTTCGAAATTCTAGAAAATTCAGAGGTGTATGCCTTTTGAGCTGATTTCGAACATACGACTTTCATCTTGACAGTGCGTATCGCAACCAACTAGGCTATCGCAGCGTAACGATGTACAAACATTAAATATGCTATAAATATAATTTATTATACTATTATCTTATTTATAATAAGGGGCATGCAGTGGTGCGGTAGTAGATTCACGGTTCACTGACCTTGTTCCTGATATAATAGACGACCTTATTGTCTTAAACGACTCAATTTTTATAAATTAAAATTTTGATTTTATTTACGTGAATACGCATCCCCAAACTATATCCCAAGCTAAACAATAGAAAAGCTTACGAGCGTACGGCCTTCTACCGACTTCAACGTCTGTCAAACTAAAATCAAATAATTTGAAATAGGTCTTGCACCAAGCGTGAAGATATGAGAAACAATAGGTTGTCAATTATGTAGGTCCTCGTGTATTCTACCCTTGTATGAAATGTCAGCTTTATTACATACTGTTCCACTACCGAGGGTAAACTCAATTCATCAATTCATTCTTTGATATTGTTAACACTGATAAATATATTCCTATGTTTTTCTTTAGTTAGAGCAGTAATCAATAATGAATAAAAACATAAAAGTTAATAATCTATATATTAATACGTGAAGAGAAAACTTCAAAGCCTTTTTAAGATTATTGCGTTTGCGGAGTGTTAGATTTGGCAATTACCGTTTGTTACAAGTAAGCTTCATGCACAAGGAGTGCAGATTTGCATGAGCTACAAATACATAAAAATAAATAAGTCTACACTCATTCACGCCTGTAATACCTGAAGGGGTAGGCAGTACACCCACTTTTCGCCGAATTTCGGTCCCATAATGTGATAGGGGGTGAGCCTATCGCCATACCAGGCACAATTCCAGACTTCAGGTTGATACTGTGAATTTCTAAATAGAAAAACCCAATATCACTTTACCCGAACTGGGGATCGAACCCGAGACCTCGGTACAGCACGTAACGCGTGCGCAATTACAACTGCGCCACCGAGGCAGTCGCATAAAATAAAACATTTATTGTAAACGTTCATACTGTCAATGCCAAACACACGCTAACATGCGCTAATGATTTGTTCCGGCTCGTAGGTGACGTAAAAGAAAAAAATATACCATGATAATAGATATATACTTTTCGGAAAAAGACCCTCAAGCGTAACTTTTTAAGAACTATAGTAGAATTTTCGAGTTATGGTTGCACTAACTGATATAAATAAAAACACCGCAATAAAGAATCCACACAAACACATTAATAGTGTAAAACAATTTATACATAATACAGTACAGACTGCTAAAGTATATAGCACGGCCAGTTTATCGGCGAAGTGGTAAATAATTTAGAATATTGAAAAGGCAAGGAGGCCAAAGGTTGTCATAAACACGGTGGCAAATAGTAACTCGTAAAACAGGACATGGCTCAGAGAATTAGGACAGGGATATGTGCATCTGAATAGAGCCCTTTAACTGAATTTATCCGTCCGGGTAAAACCATATTTTATGTAAAGAATAGCGTTGATTCGTCCTTTAAATTTATATTTATATAATACCAATAATACTAGCCCTGTATTAAACATTGTCCCATTGCTGGGCACGGCCTCCTCTACTAATGAGAGTACTTAGTCCACCACGCTGGTCTAATGCGAGTTGGTAGACTTCACAAACCATAGAAATTCTTTATGACAATTCTCTGATATGCAGGTTTGCTCACGATGTTTTCCTTCACCGTTAAATCAAGCGATACTTAACAATGAATACATACGTAACTTTAGAAGAGTCAGAGGTGTATGTTATTTGGGTTTCGAACATACGACTTTCGTCTTGACAGTCCGTACCACAACCAACTTGGATATCGCTGCTATATTAATAATTATAATATAAATAAAAAAGAAACGAAGCAACTAAGTATGTGTTATTGTTTATCGGTATAGTAGACGACAATTTCTTGGAAAATAAATTCCAACTCTTCTCAAATTATAGAGCTTTTTCATACTTTCCTGGAAATCTTATTCGGACTATTATGATCACTAAAGCAAATAAGCCGGTCTCAAGTGATGCAGTTACCTACGAACAGCAATATTTTTTTTATTTATATAAATGAATTAACACTTTGCTGTTGCCTTTGAATTCATTAAATATATTTTTTTGGCAATATTATCATTTGGGATTAAATCTTGTCCTGCACCACTGATATGTGATAATTCAAGTCAAAACTTAAACAAAATACCTTGTGATGTTAAAATGTGTAAAAAAATGCAATGTGATGAACATCGCATTTTTTTCTTGGATTTAAAATTATTTTGAAAATTTCTAATCGTCTGTTACTTTTGTGTGAAGTTGAGTAACTTATAACCTTCCATTTTCCTCACACAACTTTGTAAGTGATATAATAAACTAGTAGATAGATAGATAAAAAGTTTATTTAGGCAATAATGCATACACAATTAAACATAGCTTCTTTAGCCTCAAAGATGACAAAAAAAACTATAAACTAATTAGAGTCTAATGTAGAGTTGCCAACCGTCCTGTTTTCCCAGGGCATGTCCTGGTTAAAGTGTCCTGGGGTGTCCTGGATAGTTTTTAAGCAGCGTCCTGGGTTTTTAAAGCGCCCTGATAAGGTCCTGTATTTTAAAATCCGCACACACACACTTTTGCAATCCTTACTTTAGGGAAGGCCTCTCGGCTCGCAAGTGTTCACGCTATTTTAAAACAAAGATGCGTTCTGTTTTTGATGATGATTGATGCGTCCTGTCATCTGGTCTCTAAGATACAGGCATTGCCTAGTTTAGGGCCCCCTGTCAATTTGAGTTTAAAATTTTTGTGTAAGCAACAACAATTTTACGTCACTGAATGTTTTTAAAATGATTTGTCCTAATTTTTCTTACTTCAAATCCTAGTATTTGAATTCCGGGGCTGGTAACCCTAGTGTAATGTAATACATTGCGTCCGAAATTAGGTGCCAGCTCAGCATGATGCTTTGCTCCTAAAAGCAAAGCGCTGGTAATTCTGCTGGTACCTAGATGCGGCAATTAGTACAAAACTGTTTGACAATTAATAATTATGGTTCAGAAATATTCACTAACGCAACCACTGTAAGTATAATTACAGTAATTAAAATCAAACATTAGTATAATTTATTTTATATTCAATTACGGTAGGTTGTTTACCAAAATTTTTTAAATTGTTATTACGTAAACCATCAAGTCATATGTAGGATTCTATTTTCCTTTGTACAGAGACGAGACATTTTATAAAACATCTTCGTTTCTGAAAATATGAATTTTCCTAAATTAGAACTCATTTTGAAACGCAGTCAACAGTTATATATGTAAAAGGTTGACATATACTTGGCGTAATTTTCGTACACTGTTCACATTACTCGTTCATAAAATTATGTCTCTAATATGTTACAATTTGTTATATATCACTTGTGTATTTATTACACTATAAAATAGAAAATCATGAGTACTCCCAACCGTCGAAATGTATGAGAAGATGTATGAATGTGAAAGAGGCGAAAGAAATATGTTGGAACCGTAGCTTGTGGCACTCAATAATCTCTGCCTACCCCCATGGGTACGGAAATGAGTGTATATGCGTGTATATATTTATTACACTGTAATCATTTTAAGCCAGAAATTCAATTCTAAATATTTATTCAATGCATAAAATGTTATACATAATCTAGATTTCATCAATCTCTCTCTCTCTCTCTCTCTCTCTCTACCACTAGTTCGGAATGTAGTTTCGCTAGAATAGAATGCAAGAAAATCTAGCATTAGTCTTTTCGAACACAATATTTGGCCTAAAATTTTAATTAAATAACATTAGTTAAGACTAGTTCAATTTAAGTTATCGTCATGTATCATTCGATAGCCGGCTACCGGACAAACAATAGCAAAACTCGCCCTTATTGACATGTGTACTAAGCGTATTTGTAACGTTAAAATTATTGGAATAAAGTTGATTGTGGCTTGTATTTTTACACATTACTTTTTCCGGAAATCAGAGTCCCTGTAATACTGTCGGCTACTTTTCAAAAACTAGTCGACAATATTTGTACCATACTTAATAAAATATTCCAATCCTACTAATATTATAAATGTGAAAGTTTAGATGGATGGATGTTTGTTACTCAATCACGCTACAACGGCTGGACGGATCTGTTTCAAATTTGGCACAGAGATAGATTATAGTCTGGAATAGCACATACGCTACTTTTAATCCCGGAAACATTTACAGTTCCCGTGGGATAGTTTAGTTTCTCACAGAGCAAGGGATCGACATTATTTTTTGCATAGTGGTAGTTTAGGGATCAGAAAATGACATATGCCACTTTTATCCCGGAAAATTGCACACATCCTATAGGATAGCAAAATATAGAAAGGTGTAATAGCTTAAGATGCCTCCATGGATTGTATACCTTTCCTTCCAAAAATAACTTCCGCGCGGGCGGAGCCGCAAGCAACATCTAGTTTGATTATATAAGAGATTCGATGTATGTTAAGTAAACAGTTTTTTTCTTATAACAATCAACGAAATTATCTATGTATTGATAATGGTATCAAATACCAATTAATTCCAAGTTTAGCGAAATAATTTATTCCTACAAATTAAAATAAATTACATACATATACTCTCACGCCTGTAATCACTGAAGGGGTAGGCAGAGGTTTAACCAGTACACCCACTTTTCGCCGAATTTATTAGGGCACTATAATGTGATAGGGGGCGAGCCTATCGCCATACCGGGCACCAAACCAGACTCCCGGCTGATACTGAGTATTTCTAAATAGAAAAACCTAATATGACTTTTACTAGACTCGGAGATACAACCCAAGACCTTAGCACGTCAGTCAAACCACGTACGCAATTACAACTACCACCGAGGCAGTCTGTGGTTACAATAATTTAGGGTGTCTATAACTAAACTATAGTTAAACAAGTTTGTTTCAATTTAGCCCAGTTAGTTTGTGCTCAGTATACAATGTCTTATGAATGACAATTTAATTATATTATGGCTTCTAAAACTAAAATTAGTTATCCTATCAATGTAGTTCAATGCTATCGAAACGTGAATGAAATGAAATGAAAATTAAATGAATAGGTACGATTTTTGTTCTCGCAGTATTACAATAATAATAATAATACTAGCCCTGTATTAACCATTGTCCCACTGCTGGGCACGGGCCTCCTCTACTAATGAGAGGGGTTAGGCCTTAGACCACCACGCGCCTAATGCGAGTTGGCAGACTTCTCATACCTTCGAAAAATTCTCAGATATGCAGGTTTCCTCACGATGTTTTCCTTCACCGTTAAAGCAAGCGATAATTAACATTTTAATACACACATAACTTTAGAAAGTCAGAGGTGTATGCCACTTGGGTTTCGAACCTACGACTTTCGTCTTGGCAGTTCGTACCGCAACCAACTAGGCTATCGCTGCTATATATAGTATTACAATAGGGCAACTTAATTAATTTACATTGAGCTATTTTAATCTAATGTAATTTAACTATATTTTAATTGTATGTCTAAATATTGTTGACCGGTGTTCAAGGAAAAACAGAGTATCTTGTTCGTTCTTCTCTAGCGAAACTGCATTCCGGATTGGCAGTAGAGTAATAAAGATTGACCGAATCTAAATAACGTATAACATTTCATGGATATAATAAATAATTTGATTTAAATAAATAAATACACCCAACAGTCACACACATAGTTCTGACCCCACACTAGGTTAAACTTGTATCCGACGGTTTACGGTCCCACAACACACATTTGTCTCAGAGCGGAAATCGAACCCACGGCTTCTCGTTTCACAGCTGGCTTGTAGCCCGGAGGCATTTGATTTTGATTTTGACCGCTTTCTTCTTTCTTTCTTTTCTTTTTTGTGGATTAGCTTCATCTAGTCCATCTTACCATCAGATAGCATTATTGAGTAAGATAACCAAAGTAAATCGAATAATACAAAATTATTCATCTCAAATACACACCACAATGAAATCGGATTTAATGTAATGGCGTATATCAAATTGTAAATAAGATCAGAGAAGAGCTAATCTCGGCGCGTAAATAAAGAATGAAGCTCTCGCGAAACGGCTCCCGCGAGATCTTGGAGGTTAAGAAACAGCCTCTTAGCGTAATATTGAATTGCCACATAAAACGGAAGATTTAGTCAGCTGATATCGTTAACGTCACGTGGAAATTATTCAACAGCTTTGAATTTTTTTCGAGTGTTCTAAATATAAATTTTGAATTTCGAAGTTCGTTATTTAACGGTTGGATGAGTTCGTTTATCCCACGAATTCAATAAAAAAAATTATCTGTGTTTTTTGGGGGCTTTTGGTGACATATTCACCAACGAATTCAATTTAACAAACATACTAAAGTAAAAGTAATTTTGGTTTCAAACTTAAAATAAAACCAACAGCATTGATATTAACACTGATTTACAATACCACCTGCCCAAAACTCGAGGGACACAATTTAAACGGTCATTCATTAAATATTAACCGTACAATACGGATATACACAAACCCAAAATAATTTCACAATAATTACCCAATTAAATCTAAAACTCACTTTCAATAATTCACAAATATAATAACCACTTACACTATTAATGTAAAAGCGTAGCAGTACGTCACTCGAAGTTGGTAGTGAAGGAGCTTTCGGCGATATAGGGGCGAGTGAACGCCGCGGCAGTACCGGGTAAACTGAGCGATAGCAAGAAAGTTTGAAGGTAGGGATATAGTTAACTAGATGCGGTAAGACCGCGTTTAAATATGGTGTGTTTGCTATCCAAGATTTTGATTCTTCCTCTATTTGGTAAAGAAAAGAAGTTGTGTTACTAATTATTACTAGTGAAATTCATAAAATTGATGAATGATATTATGGTATCATTTTATGTCTTTTCTATTTTAATTAATTATTGGCATTTTTTGTAAAGGTGAAAATTTTCGTCTCTGTTTTTCAACCGGTTTTTAGTGGCTATTAATGATCTTTATTACATACATACATATGCACTCACTGTAATCCCCGAAGGGGTAGGCAGAGGAGTAACCAGTACACCCACTTTTCACCGAATTTATTACGGTTTCATAATGTTATAGGGGGCCAATAATATTAGGCCATTATTGGCCTATCGCCATACCGGGCACAATTCCAGACTCCGGGCTGATACTAAGTATTTCTACATAGAAAAACATAATATCACTTTATCCGACCCGGGGATCGAACCCGAGACCTCAGCACAGCAGTTGTAACGCATGAGCAATAACAACTTCCCCACCGAGGCAGTCACTTGTTCCTTGTTAATAAAAATAAGAGCTATACAAATTACGATACAGAAAATGCCTTAGAAACATTGAATGTACTAAATAGGTGTAGGTGTAGTGCCCTGAGAGAATGAAAGCCGATTTTTTTGGAGATACCTTGAGCGGTGATATACACATATGAACGTTTATAATGTCAGAGGAAAGTGTTGCGACAGACCTTTGATGTGAGGAATAGCTGGGAGATATCGAGCGAGCTTGATGAAATCTCATCCACACAAAATCTAGAAATACACTCTTGTTTCTAGATTTTGTGTGGATGAGATGTCTACTTTGCATGATTTTCTGCGAGGCTATACAATAGATATCTACCTATTTGCACCAACATCATCTATATATATATAATTCTACTGTACGTGTGTATGTCACTGAACTCGTCCTAAACGGCTGGACCGATTTGAATGTATTTGTTTGTATGCGTTTGGGTGGCGCCCTTGATGGCTTAGATTCACAATCGGACCCGGTAGGTGGCGCTGCTGTCGGTGTGGCGCTACTTTTCCGGGCAGGACGACGTCTGCACGGTCTGCTAGTACACATAATTATATAATTACTCGCCCTGATTGACTGACTGAGTCATCAACGCAGAGCCTAAACTGCTAGGGCTACAAACTTGAAGTTTTGGCAGTTGATGCTCTGTATGTTGTAAGCATCCACTAAGAAAGGACTTTCGAAAATTGCACCTAAGGAGATAAACTAAGGGAAAACGGTTGTATGAAAGTTCGTAATTTTTAATGTGGGAAGTACGAAATTTCGTAAACGTCCTTCTGATTAGAAATTAATGTACACGTGTATCGGCATTTTTCAAAATGTAACCCCTAGTGAGTAAATTAGAGGTCGAAAGTTTCTGCCTGTTAAGTTTTCACGGCTAAACCAATGAGCCGATTTTGATAAGATTTACTATGAGAATACCTATAACCTCTAGCAAGGACATAGGGTACTTTTTTTAAATCCTCCTCCCGCCTGTCTAAATTTTACACGGGCGAAGCCGCGTGTAAAAGCTTGTTACGTGCTGTTACCACTTCGCTTACAATTTTGATCCTAAACCTTACCTTGTCAATCTCGTTGTTGTCCAATAATATGGCCATAGCATAACGTATACTAATACTGGATGTTGCCCGCGGCTCCGCCGGTGTGGAGGTTATTTTTGGAAGAAAAGGTATACAATCCATCGACGAATCTTAAGCAACTACACCATTCTATATTTTGCTATCCCATAGGAAGCGTGCATTTTTCCGGGATACAAAGTGGCCTATGTCATTTTCTGATCCCTAAACTGCCATTACGCAAAACCATGTCGATCCCTTGCTCTGTGAAAAACTAAACTATCCCACGGGAACTGTACATTTTTCCAGCATAAAAAGTAACCTATGTGCTATTCCAGACTATAATCTATCTCTGTGCCAAATTTCAACCAGGTCCATCCAGCCGTTGTAGCATTGAGTAACAATCATCCATCCATCCAAACATTCTCATTTATAATATTAGTTGGAATATTAATGAACAGAACAACTACAATAACGGTGCTTTCTGCAATATCAGAAATGAATCTAGTGTCATATACATATACATACATATACTCTCACGCCTGTTATCCCCAAAGGGGTAGGCAGAGGTGTAACCAGTACACCCACTTTTCGCCAAATTTCGGTCCCATAATGTGATAGGGGGCGAGCCTATCGCCACACCGGGCACCATTCCAGACTCCGGGTTAATACTGAGTATTTCTAGGTAGAAAAACCCAATATCACTTTAGCCGACCCGGGGATCGAACCCGAGACCTCAGCACAGCAGTCGTAACGCATGCGCAATTACAACTGCGCCACCGAGGCAGTGAATCTAGTGTCAACAGTTTTAATCCACTTTCACAAATCAGCGGGCTCAGGGCGGGTCAGAGATGATCGATTTTATTCGACATTGACTAAACATAGCTGGTTGAAACGTTTCGTTATTTTGACAATGCTATCTGCTACGGAACATCAATATGATATTTTAGTTTCGGAATAGTATTGAAATATGGCTGACAAGTTCGATAAAATATTTACCTGCTTTCCGAGGCTGTCGTTTATGAGTTTATTTTCGATGTGGGATAAATGTTTGAGTGTTTTGTGTGGCTAGATCTTGATAGATTCTAATGCATCGTATAGAGAACCTTTGCAGCATTGGCCCGTTGACTCTATGTTAGCTTTTTAGTTCTAATGGATTGAATTCATATTTGATATGAAAGCAACAATGATTATATCTAAATTTATTTATTTCGAAGATATAGATGTCAAATTGTTGATGATGTTGATTGGTTAACAGAAGAAAATAAAATCTAAAACATTTTGGATGAAGCAACAACTTCTACTAAATAATTGTTAATCTACTTCAAATGAGGTTTTCAATTACTTCTATATTTTCAGTTCCGTTTTAATGTTTGACCAAGCATTTTTACAGTGATGTGTTTTCTATGATTATTTTGAACTACATACATATACTCTCACACCTGCGATCCCCAAGGGTAGGCAGAGGTGTAACCAGTACACCCACTTTTCGCTGAATCCATTACGGTCCCATAATGTGATAGGGGGCGAGCCTGTCGCAATACCGGGCACAATTCCAGACTCCGGGCTGATACTAAGAATTTCTAAATAGAATATTCACTTTACCCGACCCGGTTACCAACGCGAGACCTCAGCATAGCAGTCGTAACGCATGCGCAATTACAACTGCGCCACCGAGGCAGTTTCGATTATACTTCGACATGATTCCCGTACCATTATTGGTGATGATGGCTATACATCAGGCGTAAATTGCAATCTACCCAAAATTTTGATTTGTCTGATTGGCATACCTGAAATTTGAATCATCACCGGTTTTCAGCTGAGTAGGCTGCCAACCAATGAGGCAATTAAATAAAATTGTTCTACTGAACATTTCTGACACATAATTCACAAATAATATCTTCAAAACCTCATATTTAATTTTGTACCGGCTTCCCTATGTGGCATACATTTAATATTTTGTTGATATAATATTAAATTTCCGAATTTGTTAGAGCAGATAATGCGAAGCTATTCAGAAGCGGTGAATATAATTCTTTTGATGTAGCGTTATTAAAATACAAATTATGTTTATTATCATTGCCAGCTTTTGCTCTCAGGTTTGTCTGTGTTTTATTCTCGGATGGCTAGAATCTCTTGATATTTAGCTATACAAACTATTGTGACCTCTATATTACATACATGTTAAACGCGCTTTTACTTGTCAAATTGAACAACAAATTAAATTAAATGTCAGACGTATTACTGAAACCCACATCGAAATTGGTTTAGCCATTGTGGAAATTAGTACACACTTCTTCTTCTGTTTCTCTGTTTGATATAATATGCACGATAATATTTTAACAATATGCATATAAGATTTATTTTCTTCATTTTTCTATTCTTGAGTTGTGACAGTATTTATTTGTAATCGAGTACATTCATTTTCAAAATTCATAAGATTTATTATTGTGTAAATTGTGCAGTTTACCTATACCGTCATTAACACTTTTATTTTTTTGAATCTCAACATACCGTTAGACTTAATTAATAATGTCATCATAATATAAAGAATATAACCAAAATGACATATTTCGTTATTTAAGGCTTCATAAGCCATAAATGCTACAGATTTATTTGATTATGATAAAAAAAGCTAGTAATATAAGCTTATTATATGATATTGAAACGATGTTAAAGTTTTAAAACTTCAATAAAACGCACGCACTTCGAATTCGATAATAGTTTATTAACATTTATTTCTACATCTATGTATACCTATGTCCTTTACAGTGTAAAATAGGCAAAACATATGTATACCATTTTTAAAGAATGTTTCTAAGCAGTACGGGAATCTTGAAATATATATAATTGAATATTATAAAATCATATCTGTTCCAATCGACCCAGTCGTAATGTAATTTAAATATTCAGTACCGAAGATCGACGGCCTACGTAGTAGTTAACGTTTGATTAATTACAGTTCTGTTGACCTTACTTGTCAAAGTTCACTAGTAATCTGTTTATGTTTCAAATATTAGAACATTAAATAAAACAGTTTGTTGTTTACTGTCTCTACGAATGAAATTTCGACTTACAAATATTAATTTTAAAAAGCAAAAAGAAAGCAAGACGAAAGTCGTATCCTCGAAACCTAAATGGCGCACCTCGTGACTTTTTTAAAGTTACGTGTGTATTAAATGTTAATTATCGCTTGCTTTAACGGTGAAGGAAAACATCGTGAGGAAACCTGCATACCTGAGAATTCTCATAAGAATTTCGAAGGTATGTATGTAGCGTGGTGGACTAACGTGGTGGATCATTTTTTTTTTTTAAGTGGTGGAGTGACGGAGAATTTTAAATAGGGGTCGGGCGTTAGATCCCAACGACCCAACCCCCAAGGTAACACGTGCATTAACTGTTCACTATCGCAAAATTTAATGATAAAGAAAATATTGCGACGGAATTTGAATATATGAGAATTATACATAATAATTTTGAAGGTATATGAAGCCTACTAACCGGCGTTAGGCTAGCGTGATTGATTAAGGCCAAATCCTTTACCAATCGAGAAACCTGTGCTAAGCCATTGGGCAGCCGAATAGTGCTATCACTATTGATAGTATCACTATTGATGCCTGTATGGTGGAGTGGGTGAGTAGCCAGCTGTAAGGTCGTGGGTTCGATTCCCGCACCGAGAAAGTTAATTGTGTGACAAACAGATATTTGTTTCGGTTATGGGTGCTGTGGGACCGTAGTCCCTCGGTCCTTCGTAGTCGTTGATACCCACGATACAGGTTTGACGTTTGGGGTCAAGACTATGTGACTGATGGGTGTATTTAATATTGTTATAATGAATATTGTGTTCCAAGAAAAAGTAAACAAATACTTTCCTTAACAGGATTCCATTTCAAAAGAACAAAGAAATTTAATAAGGAAATTAATTTATTTCCGCTTCTGAAAAATAATTTTGACATGTACTTGTAATCAAATTACTGAACATATTACGACACTTAATGTCAGAACTGGAAGGTTTAGCTTTCATTACGATTTACAAATATTCGTTTTAAAATAATATTTTTATGTTCTGATATACTATAAAAGTAAATCAATAGTGAAATGGACAAAAGTGTATAAATTTAATTATTTTTGTTTGCAAGTTTGAGTACTACCGGATGGATTTAGTTTTTATTTTATGTCCAAATAAAAGTTTTAGGGAAAGATAAATTGGGAATATTGTCGCTAAATCTGTATGCTTGTTTGTCACCTAACTCCTAAATGGCTGGAACGATTTGGATGACATTTTGTATGTATATTTCATTGGGATTCTGGATGGTTTGAAAACACAATTGGACCCATTAGGTGGCGCTGCTGTCGGTGTGGCGCTGCTTTTCCGGACAAGACGACATCTGACGGGCCCGCTAGTATTTTATCAATTTACATACTAGCTTTAGACAACGAACCCAAAACGGAAACGAACCCAGGGCCTTACTTCTGAAATACAGAATCTCACGCATGTACCTGATACAACTACGTTATTATACAAGCAACTACTACTCTTTCGAATACTGCATAAGCCACAAAAACTCCAATAATTGTGATTGTCTGACCTGGTATTTGAACCTTAGACCTTACCCTTACTCTTTGTATATTGCCATTTGACCAATGAAGCGACGACCTTATTTTCTCGATAGTTACTGATGCTAAAATTTACTTTCACCCCGAACAACAAATCACAGAATTGATTCCCCACTATGTGACTTGGGAAAATAAATGGTGCTGAATTTAAGCCGCGAAAAATGATGGGGATCGATCACGGGCCGGTCTATTGTGGGATTGTGTGGCCGCGTCCTACGTGAGCCAATATTTCCAGTTCTGTTCGACCGATCCTTACCCATATTACTTCTACGTGGGGCATTAGCATTTTTTCGTTAGCTTCTCTCCCGCACGAGACTTGGTTGTGCGAATTGGGTGTATTAAATGGATTTTTAAATGCATTAAAATGTTGATATTAAATGTTTTTGATTCATATCCACAGTTGGGGGGCTATTTGATTTTGTCATTTTCGCGATATTAAGTTATATATTCGGAATCAGAGATTTTTTCTGCATCTTTGAGCCTTGTTTCAAAATATCGCAAAAAACGTGCATAAATCAAATAGCCTCGGTGGCGCAGTTGTAATTGCGCATGCGGTACGACTGCTGTGCTGAGATCTCGGGTTCGATCCCCGGATCGGGTAAAGTGATATTGGGTTTTCCTATCTATAAATTCTCAGTATCAGATCGGAGTCTGGAATCTGTGCCCGGTATGGCGATAGGCTCGCCCCCTATCACATTATGGGACCGAAATTCGGCGAAAAGTGGGTGTACTGGTTACACCTCTGCCTACTCCTTCGCGGATTACAAGCGTGAGGTACGACTGCTGTGCTGAGATCTCGGGTTCGATCCCCGGATCGGGTAAAGTGATATTGGGTTTTTCTATCTATAAATTCTCAGTATCAGATCGGAGTCTGGAATCTGCCCCCGGTATGGCGATAGGCTCGCCTCCTATCACATTATGGGACCGAAATTCGGCGAAAAGTGGGTGTACTGGTTACACCTCTGCCTACTCCTTCGCGGATTACAGGCGTGAGGTACGACTACTGCGCTGTGGTCTCAGGTTCGATCCCCGGGTCGGGTAAAGAGATATTGGGTTTTTCTATCTATAAATTCTCAGTATCAGATCGGAGTCTGGAATCTGCCCCCGGTATGGCGATAGGCTCGCCTCCTATCACATTATGGGATCGAAATTCGGCGAAAATTGGATGTACTAGTTACACCTCTGCATATCCCTTCGCGGATTACAGGATTCACTCAAGTGATTTTGTATGTATGTAATTAAATAGCCCGCCAGCCGTCGATATGATTATGAGTGAGTCTTATGGTCTGAAAAGTAACTAATGCGGCTTGGGTATGTGGTAAAAAATAAATGGTTCTTTTTTTATTTTTTATATCATAGTCCGACAAACGAGCCAGTGGGTCACCTGATGTTAAGTGATCTCCACCGCTATGAACATTCACAATACCGAAAGTATCACGTACGCGCTGTCGGCCTTAAAGGACAGGTATAGGGATTAGGGAAGGGAAGGGTGAATCTGGGCCTCCGGATATCTCACTTACCATACGAAACGCGACAGTGAACTGTCACTTTACGTTAGTTTTCTGTGAGACAGTGGTACTACCCCGGTCGAGCCGGCCCATTCATACTGTAGACAAATATGTCTACAGCGTGGCTCTACCACTTTTAAAACAAAGTGACAAAGTATTTGTATTTGTTTCGAGTCTGGGTGCGTGACCGAAAGACTGCTAGTTCTTGAAAGCCATATTTATATTATACTCGTTTAAACTCGTATTTCAGTGTGGAGTTAGGACTACGTGCAACTGTTGGGTGTATTTATTTACGGAGTTTCTTCTGGAATGTTTATGTTATGAATAAAATTTATAAATAATAGACAAAACTTCTTTTTTTGTACTATTAACAATTTAAGACGCTTAAGTTTTGCCTTTTGAATAATTGATTTATAATTTACCGCAGCATTGAAGTCTTACTGAAGGTGATTATGTGAAACGGGGGCGTGGATTTATATAAACACTGAAAAATTATCATACACACATTTATTACGTTACAATACAATTATACACAACGAATTAAAAGCAACTTATTTGGTAAGTACAGATGAAGTTTAAATTAAAATGATTATTTCACTGTAACTGGTTCATATAAAGTTCGGAGTGCATTGAGCAGTAAATATAAACGTATATGAAATATGCACGAACTGGTCTCAGATCGAGATTGCCAATGAAACTTTCAAATGGATTCCGATAATGGCTCGCAGTTTTAACATTTTAGTAAAATAGTAGGGAAACGGGGAATATGGATATTTTTATTATTATGGATATTTATATTTTAATATCGCTTTAACGATAACTAATAATTATTCTTGTAATATGGGTATTCATGGACAAAAGAAATCACTTACTACGAGGTGACCCACTTGCTCGTTTCACCACGATCACTTACTGAATTTAAATAATAAATAAATCTCCACAAAAAATCATACAAGTAGTCCCGACCTCACGCTAGATCCAATCTGTTTTGTGGGTATTAAGAATTAGAAGGTCTACGGTCCCACAACACCAAGACCCGAAACTAATATCTGTCTGTCACACACATATTTGTCTCGGTGCGGGAATCGATGCCATAGTCTCTCGTTTCACAGCCAGATACTCGCCCGCTGAGCGACGGAGGCTGTCATTTGTTCTATTGAAGAGATTTTAGAAACCTTCAGCTTGGTTACCCGAACCTAAGATCTGACTCAAAACCATTGATTACAGCCTAGTCGTCCCACATTTATAAATTAAGTAAAACAATGAGACATAAGTAAAAGTTTTTTTATTCATAAAAAGTACACCGACTTCAAAGAAAAACAAATTATGCGTCACTATAAAATTTGAGGGTTGCCCTTGATTTGGCTGAGATCCCATCATCAGATCCTGACTTGGTGCCATTGGGACCACCTGGGAAGTATACCCTTTTAAACAAAAAAATAATTTCTCGAATCGGTCCAGGCGTCTTCGAGTTATCAGGTAACATACATAAAAAAAAAGATTCCGACGAATTGTTAACCTCCTCCTTTTTTGAAGTCGGTTAAAAATAGAGGCTTGATCCTATTTTTTATGCTTTTATCCTGGCATGGCAAAGTGACTACACTGCACCTGATGGTAAGCGCAGTGCCGTCCAATGAGAGTATCGAATAGCGAGAGACGATCTTTCCCCCCGCTACGCAACACAATCATGCCGGCCAACTTCTTCACACTACGCCATTGGCAAAAAGGTGAAGAAGCGGTCGAAGGTTTAGTGGCAGAGTACTTAAAAGGCCCCTATACGGCCAAACATCGTACCCCAACTGTAGACCCCTGATAAAAACCGGATGTACACTGGTTGACCCCGGAACACGTGTGCCACTATAGCAGGTTTTACACCCTATGTACGGTGGTCGCTATCCGGGCGGATATAAATAACCTACTACCCACAAAATTAATTACCATAAAACAAAAGTCGTGAATATAAAACATCTTCGGAATTAGTTAAAAACTGTCGCAGAATTCTGAACAATAATACCGCTAAGTTAAAAAGTCACGATGACTTTTTCCATTCATTGTTATAACATGGTGAATTCTCACAATATTTGATCTTTATTATTCTTTGTCCAAATGGGGAACGTTTAGTTTTTTTTAAATCTCAAGCATCCTATGTTGGATTCTTGGCAACAATCTTTGCCAAAGCAGCCTATTCACTGTGATACCACTGGATTAAAATAATGTTTTAATGTAAATATCTTGCATAGGATTCCCACAGGCTAGATGGAGAGAAGATATATATATTTTTTTTTATAGCATAGTCTGACAAACGAGCCAGTGGGTCACCTGATGTTAAGTGATCTCCACCGCCCATGAACATCCACAATACTGAAAGTATCATGTATGCGTTGTCGGCCTTAAAGGACAGGAATAGGCATTAGGGAAGGGATGGGTGAATCTGGGCCTCCGGATGGAAGTGAGATCACTTACCATACGAAACCCGACAGTAAACTGTCACTTTACGTTGGTTTTCTGTGAGACAGTGGTACTACCTCGAGGCGGTCCATTCATGCTGTAGACAAATATGTCTACAGCGTGGCTCTACCACTTATATTTGAATAGTTTACGTATAGCTGCAGTTAGACAACATACATATACATTCACGCCTGTAATCCCCGAAGTCATAATCATTTCCTACCATTAGAAAATAAGCGAAGTATAAATGACATATGTTTTTAATGAAATTAGCTAGAGGATCTATCGATTACCCTGAACTTCTTTCAAAGTTTTCGATTCACACTAATCAGCTAAGCTTTAGGCAAGGGCCTTTATTGTCCACGCCTTCTACAAATTCAAAATATAGACATAATGCATTTTTAATCCGTAGCTCCATTTCAATGGACTGCATTCGAATTTGGATGTTGATTTTGTACTAAATTAGAAAAAGTTAAACGTTTACTAACAACAGAATATTTTTCAACACATAACTCAAACTGAAATATGTATGCTTACTTTAATTTATAATACCCATTTAGATCTTAATATTTAGATTACTTGTATACGGTAGGCAGCGGCTCTGCTGTGCTCTGGGATTGCAGAAGTCTATGGGCGGCGGTGTGTACTTATTATCAGGTGGCCCGTCTGCTCGTTTACCTGTCCAGGCAAAAAAAAAAATACTTGTTAAAAAAAAAATCTTTAGTAAGCGGTACCAATATGAGTCAGTGGAGGTTTGTATTTAACAATTTGTTTATATTTTATTCGTTTTTGTTATTAGTCTGTAAGCATTTCTAAAAAATAAAATAAGGGGTAGGCAGAGTTGTAACCAGTACACCCTCTTTTCGCCAAATTTATTACAGCCATAACGTGATAGGGGCCTATCGCCATACCAGACACAATCCCAGACTCCGGGCTGATACTGAGTATTTCTAAATAGATAAACCCAATTACAGTTTACCCTGGGATCGAACCCGATGCCCCAATCGTAACGCATGCGCAATTACAACTGCCCCACCAACGCAGTCCAATGTCATCATCATCTACCTGCCCTTATCCCACACTAAGGGGTCAGCACAAATGGTTTTGACTCTCCACGCAGCCCTATCATGCGTCAAATCTGCATTCACCCCTTTCATGCGCATGTCCTCATTCACGCAATCCATCCACCGCTTTTTTGGTCTCCCACGACTCTTTCGTCCATCCACATTCAATTCAATCAATCGAGGCAGTCCAACGTATAATATGCCAATATAAAAAACCATTAAATAAGAAAATAAATTATACACACATTGAATGGCTCGCTCTAAGCTCTAGTTCCGTTGCGAAATAATGAAGGCGTGCCAGACAAACAGTTTCCTTATAAATACAAAGACAGATATTGTTGTGGCAAAATAGATTTTAGCCTCGCGTTATTGTCCCATGAGTCTTTCGAAACGGGGACGATTAAGATGCCCCACATTTAGAATAGAGTGATATGAACGATAGCTTTGCGTATTCCAATCTGTATATATAAAAGAAGAAACTGACTGACTGACATATCAACGCACAGCCTAAACGGCTGGGGATAGAGACTTGAAAATTTGACAGTAGGTACTATTTATGACGTACGCATATACCAAGGAAGGGTTTTTGGAAATACAACCCCTAAGGGGGTAAAATAGGGGATGATAGATTTTATGAAAATCCGTCATTTTTAAAGTTAAATTCATGAATTTTTATTTTGTATTGTATACTTTTTCTCCCAAACATGACCTCGGTGGAGCCGCGAGCAACAGCTAGTATATAATATCGACTGTTGACGGGCTATTTGATTTCAACGACATTTTTTACGATACTGAGTTATGTACATGTCCGGAATTATAATATAGCCCTGTATAAACATTGTCCCACTGCTGGGCACGGGCCTCTACTCATGAGAGCCTTAGCCTACAACGCTGGCGTAATGCGGGTTGGTAGAGTAATGTGATAAAAATTTGAAAATTACAAAGATTCCTGAAAAATTCACTGACTAAGAGGAATTTCCGTGCTTTCCGGCGTTTTTGCCATACCTATTATTGGAATCAAGCGTAACAGCTCGCATGATAGGACCCGTTAAGTAAATTCCGTGGTGCTTTACGTCTGGCTTCTCCAGACGTAAATGTCCTTTATTGAGGTTAATACCTCTTTAGTTCAGTATTTGTCTCCCGCTTTGCTATGGAGGGAAGTGGACAATTTATATTTCCAACTCCTCCCTATATTTCTATTTGATTAATTTCGTTGCGGGATAAAAGACAGTTATGAAGCATTCCCAGAGACTCGCCGAGTTTCATTACTCGGTGTCGAAAAAATGCGTGCCATTGTTGATCCTGGCTAAACAGGAGTTACAATGGCGGGTGTGTGGGCGGGATAGTCTCTGATCTAATTACTTTATAAAAATTGTATGTATAAATATCTACTTAACATTTGTGTGCATTTTTTTAAAATACCCTCGTTTTGTGGTTGGAAGTGTTAATTACCGCTCGTTTTTTAATGTAATTGCATAATGAGTTCAAATTCAATCTATATGGTTCTTAGATTTAAAAAACCTACAGAACAATTAAAAACTCAATATATTTATGCTTTATTGTACACCGATTATTTCGGTTGTATAACTTTTTTTTTGTAATACAATTGGTGTTTTCATTAATTGTTGGTCTATTATTTACTTACACTACTTTATACTGCCTCGGTGGCGCAGTTGTAATTGCGAATGCGTTACGACTGCCGTGCTGCTGGGTTCGATCCCCGGGTCGGGTAAAATGATATTGGTTTTTCTACCTAGAAATACTCAGTATTAACCCGGAGTCTGGAATGGTGCCCGGTGTCACGATAGGCTCGCCCCCTAGCACATTATGGGACCGAAATTTGGCGAATACTGGGTGTACTGGTTACACCTCTGCCTACCCCTTCGGGGATTACAGGCGTGAGTGTATATGTATGTATGTACTACTTTATACTATATATTTGTACACCATAAAAGCTAAACACGATTGATCCTTATGTTACAATGTATTTTAACAGTCTAAATACATTGTGTGTATACTCATGCTATACAAATACAAAATATGGCAAAAATCTACTTATATATTTAACCTAGTTTGTAAATGTAGCCGTAAGCTGCCCAAATAAATAAAAATAAAATAAAAATAAATTGTTAAACCAGAGTAAATAAATTAAGGTAGTATTAGTAAATCATTCGTAAAAAGGCTGTGATTTTGAAATATTGAATTACTTTTAGTGTTATAACGAAACAATTATTACTGTGCCTAGCCTTTCGAAGACTTTGGTATACATTAAAATTTAGGCTTAAATCATTTTTAAAGGATAAAAGTAATATCACTCTTCGAAGACATTGAGGTATCAGTTTTAATTACTAGTGCTTTGGTCATTATATCTTCTGTAATCTGAATAAAAAACTGCTTCGAGATACAAATTGGAACAGGATTCAACACGAAAAAAACATCTTTAAAATTCAGTCCAATTAATTAAATTAAACCTTTCTTTTATCCCTTTTTCGAATACCTTGCCCCGGAGCAAATCGTTTCCTTAAGATTTCTTTGAAGAGAATAAATTAATTATCACCGTTGGTATTGTGGCAGCGTGTGAGTTTTTATATAGTAGAACCCTGCACACTAGCTATTCACCGCTTATAAATAAATAAATAACACCCAACAGTCACACACATAGCTTCGGGGCTATGTGTGTGACTGTTGGGGTCGGCCCCACACTAAGAAACGAGTCTTGCGTTGTGGGTATCAGGGACTACGAGATACTTTCGGTCTCACAACACCCAGACCCCGGACACGAATATCTGTCTGTCACACAAACATTTAATTTTGTCCCGGTGTGGTGTCGGTGTCGAACCCACGGTCTCTCGTTTCACAACCAACTACCAGCTTCTTCTGGGAAGAAGCATAATTTTGTCGGGGGCTAGAGTTGGGATGAGATGTTTGGCCGTTTTAAGGCCTTCTAAGTACTCTGACTCCTAGACCCTCCACCGTTTTTTCACCTTCTTGCCCATGGCGTAGTGTGAAGAAGCGGGCCAGCATGATTGTGTCGAGTAGCGGGGGATAGATCGTCTCTCGCTACTCGATACTGTAATTGGATGGCACTGCGCTTACCATCAGGTGCAGTGTGGTCAATTGCCGTGGCAGGATAAAAAAAAGCGTTTTTCTACCATGAAATACTTAGTATGAGCCCGGATGAATTTCCCCAGCTAATACTTAAAATTATTGTTGCATGTTGTTTCGCACGGGAATAATTGCGATATGCGAAGATCATATCAAGCAAAAGATTTTAAATATTTTAAGGATCACAGTATAGTTTGACAATTATCGAATGAGTCGAAATGCGTGTGCCACTGGCGGGTTTTACACCCTGTGTAAGGTGGTCGCTATCTGGTCGGATATGAATATCCTACCACCAACAACATCACTTTTAAGCAAACTTCTATAATCAGTTTCATATAAACATTTAGAAACTATCCCCATTTCACCCTGAAAATCCTGGCTTATAATAAAGCAACCGCAAAATCACTGCCTGTTAATAATAAGGGGATAAAGGGGATCACTGAACACTATAATGTTCACGTCAGATATTTTTGAGTAGGGAAGTAGATTATGCCGGTCTGTCCCCGATTTAGCACTACAGATATTGTCACATTACGTTGTTTGTATTGACAGGAGCGAGTGTGGAAGAGGCTTTCGTCTTTTAAAACAATGAAAATCCTTTATTGAGGTTAATACCTCTTTAGTTCAGTATTTGTCTCCCGCTTTGCTATGGAGGGAAGTGGACAATTTATATTTCACACTCCTCCCTATATTTCTAATTGATTAATTTCGTTACGGGATAAAAGACAGTTATGAAGCATTCCCAGAGACTCGCCGAGTTTCATTACTCGGTGTCGAAAAAATGCGTGCCATTGTTGATCCTGGCTGAAACAGGAGTTACAATGGCGGGTGTGTGGGCGGGATAGTCTCTAAAAAACAATGAAAAACAATTGTATCGACCTAGTTTAGTGAATTAAACTGAACTTTGATGTTTACAGGTGTACCGGCCGACCCACCGTATAACCGACCTGGGTATCGAACCCGAGACCTCAGTACCTACAGCAGTCGTAACGTACGTACAATTACAACTGCGCCACCGAGGCAGTCATTTAGTCACATCGGCGACTACTTCTTTATTATTATTATTTAAAATAACCTTTTTATTTTTCTTTATAAATTATTTTATTTCCATTAGAATCAACTCATCAATATTAATAAAAATCATACCGATAACGAAGTAAAGTTCCACGAACTCAAATAAAAAAACTTTTTTTATTCATAAAAAGTACACCGACTTCAATAAAAACAAATTATGCGTCACTATAAAATTTGAGGGTTGCCCTTGATTTGTCTGAGATCCCATCATCAGATCCTGACTTATTTTATTTTTTATTTTATTTTATTTAGGAAGGCTTACAGACTAATAACAACAACGAATAAAATCTATGAAATAAACAAATAGCTAATTACAAGCCCCCACTGACTTATAGCCATATTGGCACCGCTTACCCTTTTTTTCTAACAATTAATTAATCTAAATATTAAGATCTTAATTTAAAGATTAGTAAGTTTACATATTTTAGTGTGAGCTATGTGCTGAAAAATATTGTGTTGTCAGTACATGTTTAACCTTTTCTATTTTAGTATAAAATAAGTCAACATCCAAGTTTGAATGCAGTCCATTGAAACTATTGGAGCTACGTATTAAAAATGCATTATGTCTATATTTTGTGTTTGCAGAAGGCGTGCACAGTAAAGGCCTTTGCCTAAAGCATAACTGATTAGTGCGCAATGATAATTTTGAGAGAAGTTCAGGGCAATCGATAGATCCTCTAGCTAATTTCATTAAAAAATATATGTCATTTATACTTCGCCTATTTTCTAATGGTAGGAAATGATACCTCACACAACGATGATGATAGTCAGACGTCACTTGCTGTGCTTTGAAGTCTAAATATCTTAAAAATTTCTTTTGTATTTGTTCAATCCGATTAATATATATTTTATATTGAGGATTCCAGACTTGTGACGCGTATTCCAATTGGCTACGTACGAAAGAACAGTATATAATTTTTATAGGTTTCAATGATCGAAAACAAGCAGCAGCCCTCATAATGAATCCTAAAGATTTTGTTGCCTTACTAATTATGTGTTCTATGTGCTTATGAAATATTAATTTTTCATCGTGTATAATACCTAAATCCCTAATACTAGATACCCTGTTAATAGAGTTGTTATGAAGAGTGTAATCAGTATTAATATTATTTTTTAACCTTGAAAAAGTGATGTGAAAACATTTGGAAACATTTAGTTGCAGTTTGTTATGGCAACAATAATCCGTGAATCTTACAAGATCTTCTTGCAACTTAACTGCATCTGTGATACTAAGGATAGGCTTCAGGATTTTCATATCATCTGCATACAATAATACTTTTGAGTTATGAAAGCATGAAGTTATATCAGAGATAAATATAGTGAATAAGAGTGGTCCTAAAATTGACCCTTGCGGTACACCCGATGGCACAAATTTCCAAATGGAGGTGAAGCCATACAGAGCCACTGCTTGAGTCCTATTCTCAATATATGATTTAAACCATCGCAAAAGATCTCCATGTATTCCAGCAAATATTAGTTTTCCTAAAAGTACCGAGTGGTCGATACGATCGAAACATTTGCTGTAATCCGTGTAGATCTTGTGTTGTGTTGTGTGTGTGACTTGGTGCCAATGGGGCCACCTGGGAAGTATACCCTTTTAAACTAAAAAAATAATTTCTCGAATCGGTCCAGGCGTCTTCGAGTTATCAGGTAACATACATAAAAAAATAGATTCCGACGAATTGTTAACCTCCTCCTTTTTTGAAGTCGGTTAATAAAAAAGAAATAAACATTTTATAAGTTTTTTGAGTGGGAATTAATTACTTTAAAATCAGTTAGAGTAATATCTGTTTTATTTGATTGAATATCATTATTAGTTTTAACGCACTTTAAAGAAAAACATTTAATTTCTTGACATCCGTCGTTTTTATTAGTCACAAAAAAAAACCGTCGCTTTAAGATGATAGTTATTGTTAAGGATAATAGAAATTTCACAGACTATTGTACTGGACAGTGAGTCGGGTTTATCTTTTAAAAACACCTTTAGAAGACGACGTGAATTTTTAAAACAAAGGAAAGTGGTCGAGATGAAATACCGTGAGAAAGTAGGTTAAGTTAGATAATACTTGGTTTATATATTTTTCCGCGAAGCTCATAAATGTGCATAAAAAATACGAGGAAAATGAAATGCTACTATTCACTTCAGTTTAGAATTTGTGTCAGTATACCAAATGGAGGAAAGCTGAGATTTACCTTCGGTATACCTCAGACAATATAAGTGGTAGAGACGCAATTTTCAGCCTTGTATTAGCGTATTTACTATTATTAGAAATACCGAAGGTATAACTGAAGTATTTAGGAGACTAGTTGGGGGTAGTTAATAATGACAACCAAAGTGGGAGTAGTAAATGTTTAATATAAAACAGAGTGCCTTCCGCGCTCCGGGGTTCAGTTGGTTCAGTTCAGTTTAGTTGAGTGGAAGACAAGACGATAGCCAGTATATTCGTGGTTCGGTGTAGTAAGTGTAAATGGTAATTATAATGGTAATCAGTTCAATGGCGTTGTTCAGTTTAAAAGGGTAATGCTGGTAGATTAATTATAAAGAGAAGCCTTAAAGTGAATCCTGACATGCGTGTGTGTTTATATTAAGCACTGAGATGTGTAACAGTGTCGTGTAAATCAATCAATAAATTATAAATATTGTATTTGTGCCTTTTAAATATCCATCTTTCATAGTTTTGTTGATGTTGCTAACACTTGTGTGTAGTATTAATGGGTGGTTTGATCAAGAAGATGAAAAAAATTACAACTTGATGGGTATATTTTTTTTATTTGTATAGCCAGTGAAAATACTGAATGGCTAACAAAAACTATCTCTGTTTTCTCGAAAATTGTTAATTTGATTTCAAACATAAATTTTTGGTGCAAAATGGTTATAAATGCGAATGTTTGGATGGATTTTTGTTACTCAATCACGCTACAACGGCTGGACGGATCTGGTTGAAATTTAGCACAGAGATAGATTATATTCTGGAATAGCAATCGGGATAAAAGTAGCCCATACTTTTATCCCGAAAAAGTGTACAGTTCCCGTGGGATAGTTTAGATATTCACAGAGCAAGGTATCGACATGATTTGTTGCATAGTGGCAGTTTGGGGAACAGAAAATTACAGAAATTGGGATATCAAAATATAGAAAGGTGTAATAGCTTAAGTTGCCGCCATGGATTGTAGGTATACGGTTTCTTCCAAATATAACCTCCACGCTGGTGTAGCCGCGGGCAACATCTAGTTCATGATAAATTAACAGTATAAGCTTACTCCATCCTTACCATTGCGCTCAGTTGAAAAATCGACAGGTGCATGTGATACCCGATAGCCGTTCGCTTTATTTATTGCGATCTTCGTTGACGCGGGAAAAGAGGTCCCGGAATGGTACTCTCATATTATTAGACTACATATTTATTTTATTTTTTTGTTTTTTTTTGTGATCACACTGCACCTGCTGGTAAGCGCAGTGCCCAGATAGAGTATCAAGTAGCGAGAGAAAGTCTATCCCTTGCTACTCAACACAATCATGCCGGCCTGCTGTTTAGCTTCTTCACACTACGCCTAAAGGACCCAGGATAATAGGAAGGAGGGAACACGGTAGCTGACAGCTTGATATATATATATATTGTGTGATTAGTACGTCGGAGAGTCGTGAATACCGAATTAATCTTGCAAATAACTTGATCTATTATAAATTGTGGGTGCCGTCAGTTATTTTGCTATTTCGAGGATGGTTTGAGTTGTTTATCAGTCATAAAGTGGGGCACATTAGAAATCAAATAATATAAGGGAATGCCTTGTCATTTGGTAGAACATACAGTATCTGAGATCCAACGTACAGCATTCAATATTCAGTGTTCGAATAGTCTAGTAAATTAGAGGTGGTAATAACGAGATACTGTTTAACTGACGTTACCTACAATTCAAGTAATAAGTTATCGGTAGTGCGTCTCAGTGCAAAGTGCAATTGTGTATCAGTTATTGTAATTCAAAGTGCGCTGTGTCTAAAAAAGTTTTTTTATTCATAAAAAGTACACCGACTTCAATAGCAAAACAAATTATGCGTCACTATAAAATTTGAGAGTTGCCCTTGATTTGTCTGAGATCCCCTCTACAGATCCTGACTTGGTGGGATGGGACCACCTGGGAAGTATACCCTTTTAAACAAAAAAGAATTTCTCGAATCGGTCCAGGCGTCTTCGAGTTATCAGGTAACATACATAAAAAAAAAGATTCCGACGAATTATTAACCTCCTCCTTTTTTGAAGTCGGTTAAAAAGAGCAACCATGGAGTTGCCAGTTCTTCTCCATAAAGAAGAAAATGCAAATGTTTTACTGCTACTGGACCCATAAGATATTGTAAAAAAATATATAGGTACACGATACAAGCCTACCTTAGCGTGGGAATCATGGTAACCAATATAGTTAAAATTTAGACAATGTTTGTAAATGGAAACTATAATATTGTTATTGTATCTTAAATATTGTATCAATAAAGATTTATTATTATTATTTCTTAATTTAAAGATCACTGAGTGGCTCACAAAAAACAATCTTCATTCATCTATCTGCAGAGTTCACGTATAAATGTATAATACTAGAGATCATAACAAATTAGGTGAAATAATCAAAAGGAAAGCCGACACTAAATTATAGAGAGTTGGGCTATATTTTGATATATTAAACTTTTTTATTTTCCTAATGTCAGAGACACAAAGGGGCCCAATGAGAAGCCTGAACTGATCGTGTTGTATTGGGCCTTCGCCACTGCTAAAGTTATTATACTAGATACAGACAAATTTCTTAGAAAACGCTAATCTCATTATTCTCAATTCATTAGAAAAAAGATTTTTGTATTAATCCAAATATACTTACTACATTAAGCATTATCGATTAAGTGAGATGAGTGAGGGCCTAATGCTGTGGAATCAGTAGACTATCAAAAATAAAAAAATCGGTAGGTATCAAATTTTGAATATCATAAAAAGTAGCGATGTCCTTCCTTCTTTACTGGTGGTAGGATATTCATATCCGCCCGGATAGCGACCACCGTACACAGGGTGCAAAACCCGCCAAAGTGGCATACGCAAGTGTGTCCCGTTCCGGGATCAGCCAGTGTACATCCGGTTTTTGTCGGGTGTCTAGAGTTGGGTTACGATGTTTGGTCATTTTGCGACATTCCGAGTACTCTGACACTAGCCCCACGAAATCTTCTTCACCTTCTTGCCAATGGCGTAGTGTGGAGAAATAAATATATTCTTTCTTTCTTTTCTTTTCTTTGCATGATTGTGTTGAGTAGCGAGGGATATATTGTCTCTTGCTACTCGATACTCTAAATGGACGGCACTGTGCTTAAAATCAGGTTCAGTGTGGTCACTTTGCTGATCGAGTAAAAAAAAATCTAAAAATTTCCGAGATGAAAAACGTAGGTTTGAGGTTGTGTCTGTATTCTTAATAATGATCACTCGATTTAACTGTAAACGAAAACATCGTGGGAACACCTACCTAAAAATGTTAAATAGTGCGCAGTCAGCCTGCATTAGGCCAGCGTGGTGGTCCGAGACCTAACTCTTCTCATTAGTAAAGACGGCGTGATTGTGTCTGATAGCGAGATATAGTTGTATATCACTACCTGACACTCTAATTGGACGGCACTGCACTTACCATCAGGTACAGTATCACTTTGCGGTGCCTCGATAAAAAAAGACCCAGCATTGGGACAGTATAATACAGGGCTAGTATATTATTATATACAATTCTCAAACTATTCAAGTTTTTTAAAGATTATCCAAATAAAGTATTCACCACGGACCCTTCTGACATATTGATTGCTGAAAATTTTGATGCTATGCAACTCAAACCCATATTAATCAGCGGACAGCCTCCGTGGCGCAGTTGGCGAGTAGCCGGCTGTGAAACGAGAGGCCGTGAGTTCGATTCCCACACCGGGACAAATGTTTGTGGGACAGACAGATATTTGTGTCTGGAGTCTGGGTGTTGTGAGACCGTGCGTCTCTCTAGGCTCTGATACCCACAACACAAGATTCGTATCTTAGTGTGGAGTCGGGGCTATGTGTGTGACTGTTGGGTGTTATTTATTTATTTAATCTACGTTGAAAATGTTTTATTAAAATATACATTACGTTTCACTTTGTGTTTTATATCAAATGAGGCCTTTGCGGCCGCGGATTGAGTGTGATTGTGTGGTTACCGATAATAGTTGCCATTATCCGAAATATGTACTGGTAATCAAAAATTTATTCAATTCACTGGAGATAAATTATCATGACATGAAGTAGTAACTATTTGTTATTTTCAAACGTAACTAATAACTAATTGGTTTTATATAAATCAACCACATTGAAATATGTACATCAGTTTGGGAACTATGATGCCACATTTATTTCGAATTAAAAAAACGAATATAGCTGGTGGTAGAATATTCATATCCGCCCGGATAGCGACCAACGTACACAGGGTGTAAAACCCGCCATGGTGGCACATGCAAGTGTGCCGCGTTCCGGGATACCCGAGATCTCAGCACAGCAGTCTTACCGCGTAAAAAATATGTCAATTGTATGATTATTTCTCTCTGCTCCTTTGAAACTTATGTTGGAATTTTGCACGGATGAAGTTGCACATAAAATCAGGTATATAGTATGTTTTTTTTCCTGGACGGCAAAGTGACCACATCAGCTGATGGTAAGCGCAGTGTCGTTCAATTAGAGTATCAAGTAGTGAGAGATCAATCACGCGCTTCTCAATACAATCATGCCGGCCTGTAAAAAAGTCAGTTATCATTTTGATATTCGCGTACATATAAGAAACCTATATCAAATCTTATCTTTTATCTTCAGAAAATGTATGTTTGTAAATAATTTAATGTGTACACGTCGCCTTATTTTCACAGAATTGAAATGGCAAATAAAGATTGTCAACTGTCATTTTTAACTTGTACAGTGAATTGGATCGCTATATGACCCATATACAATTTAAAGGAGTGGGGATTCCTTGATTTACTAACATTATGAGCAGTTCTGTTCTATTGTTTTCTCTGCGAATTTTATTAACATGTTTTTTTTTTAATCCTGTAACGGCAATGTCACCATACTGCACCTGGTAAGCGCAGTGCCGTCCAATTAGAGTATCGAGTAGCAAGAGACGATCTATCCCCTGCTACTCAACACAATCAAGCTAGCCTGCCTCATCACACTACGCCATGGGAAAGAAGATGAAGAAGCGGTCGAGCGTCTAGTTTCAGAGTGCTCAGATGGCCGCAAAACGGCCAAACATCTTATCCCAACTCTAGACACCCGACAAAAACCGTATGTACACTTTCTGATCCCGGAACGCGACACACTTGCGTGTGCCACTATAGCTGGTTTTACACCCTGTGTACGGTGGTCGCTATCCGGGCGCATATAAATATCCTACCACCAGCAGATATTCTCCAGATTTTGTTGAAATTGTCTCTACAGCTTTATTATCTTTTAGAAAAATGTTAGTCCTATCGCTCTCTTTCAATACTAGAATAGACATATATATAGGAGACAGTACTGAAAACACATACATACATATACATATAAATATATATATACATATACACAGGCAGTCTACACATACATATATTATAAACAATCGGCAAACTATCTTTTAAAGGTTGAACTGCTGGTAGTTCCACCTAAATAACCATTCTACCCACCAGAGCTTTAAAAGTACCCTGTCTAACTCGAAAAATGGATAAAGATTAGAAATAGGTAATTTTTTTTAAATTTGTGTTTTGTTATACCACTATGTAAATCATAGTGGCCTGGCCCTTTAATACTACAAAATATCTAAAGCAACTTGTCGAACTTACACACTAAAGTTTATATTAAAATAATTACCTCATACCAAAATCAGTAAAGGTCCTGTGTACTATGACGTAATCATAGACATAGGAAATGAACCGAGCGTCTTTATCCAGCTATTAAGTGAATACTGTCAGAAAAATGTGAGAGATAATGGGAACGTGCAGTTGTCTTTTTCTAGAATTTTGATTGGTCTACGTCACAAACTTGCAGGAGCGAAAAGAAATAGGTATTGTCCGCACAGTTGTTGAGGATATTACTCAGTCCATTCTCGAAGTCTATGGATGTAACCGATACGAATGCAACCATTAACGACCTTCCATTTTCAATTTTTTGTTTATCTCTGCATTTAAAAATAGATCATAGATGACGGCTAATACGATAAAGTCACCAATACGGAAGTGCTTAGACGTATGTCCAAGAGCTTGGAACTACTGCGCACCATCAAGCAGCGGAAAGTGGCATATCTGGGGCATGTTCTCAGGCATGACAAATATAGGCTACTACAAACCATTATGATGGGCAAGATTGCAGGCAAACGGAAAGTCGGTAGAAGAAAAATGTCTTGGCTCCGTAACATCAGAGAGTGGACTGGCATCAAGTCTGTTGAAGAGCTATTCAGACTTGCACTAGACCGAGAAAAATTCAAAAAACTGACTGCCAACCTTCAGTAGTGGAGAGGCACGACAAGAAGAAGAAGACGGCTAATACGCTTCTATGTTGCATAGCGGTACCAGTTTATGCTCATAATAACCAAGGAGAGTCAGTTATCTGTTACTTGAATGGAGCTGTACAAAAAGCTGAGCTGATTTCAATGCAGGTTTCACTATTATGTTAAACGTAAATCCAAAAAGTACTATTCCAGAACACACTGCCAAGGGGTCAACAGAGAGTATTAAATAATCGAATTGATGTCCGACTGGTAGCTATGAACCGTTGCGCACGTCCTGGTCGCTGTCAATCTCACGTCTCGGCTGTCACCGGGAATGTCCGGAAATGTTCGCGACGCACTTAAATCATTACCTCGCAATTAGCTATTGACGTTTCGGCGCATCACAAACTTAAATAGCTTTTAAGGGGTGCTTTGACTTTTGTCCAAACCGGGAGGTATTTTTGCAACAATTAGCGGTGGTCGTTTTTAAATAACTTTGCTTAACAACGTATGCGAACATCCGATAACAACATTTCGGCAACGCAACTTACCAATTCCGAACAATACCGATGATCACCAACAACCACCGCTCTATCGTTACCAAAAAAAATTTAAATGTATTTTGTATAATCATTACTTGTATCAACACTAACAAGAATAACGTATAGAACTTCAACATAACAACATTTATTAAAACCAAACATCCATATCATAAGGTAGTTAGATAGCCGGCATCGTTGCTAGAAACAACGATTTTGACAACGGATATCGTTAACAAAACAACGGTTGATGGAAAATAGCAAAAAAGCCCTTGTCTAATAATAATATCAGTTACGTATTATACTGTAGGTAGTTTACATATATGGTTTTGCTCATGGGGACACACAGTCGTGCCATATACCTTGTTTGACTATTGAAAAGCCAATAGCCCAGCTCTCCGATATTTATATCTGAGAAAGCCACAACACTTTATGAGATCTACACGTGAGCCTTAACTCGCCGGTCCATTTTCCATTGAGTATCTTAAAATGTTTGATTTAGTCATTAAACTTCTAATTGTATCAGTACTTGCTGATGGTGATATGATCATAATATGTAAAACAAAGGCTGATACTTACAAGCCAAACTTAGTATAGTTTCAAACGAAAAACACGCAATGTTTTTTTTTTTTTTAGTATAGTCCGACAAACGAGCCAGTGGTTCACCTAATGTTAAGTGATCTCCACCACCCATGAACATCCACAATACCGAAAGTATCATGTATGCGTTGTCGGCCTTAAAGGACAGGAATAGGGATTAGGGAAGGGAAGGGGGAATCTGGGCCTCCGGTTATCTCACTTACTATACGAAACGCGACAGTAAACTGTCACTTTACGTTGGTTTTCTGTGAGACAGTGGTACTACCCCGGTCGAGCCGGCCCATTCATGCTGTAGACAAATATGTCTACAGCGTGGCTCTACCACTTCCAATAAGTTATTGGTATTGTAAGTTTGAAAATATATATAACTGTATAGAAATTATATTTCATTTTATTAGTTACTTAATTTATAGTATATATTGTTAAATAGTGAAATAATATTCAAGAAGTTAATAAAATATCGCTCTTTGAAAAATTATCTGCCTGAAACAAATATTATATATTAACAAATAATTAACGGTAGGCAGCGGCTTTGCTGTGCCCTGGCATTGCAGAAAAAATTCATAGATTGACTTTGGTAAGTTCATTTCAAAGTGTTACTATTCAAACTTACTTTTTAATGTCTAGAGGCCCTGTTGTTTCAACCGTAGTCAAGTATCAACTATAGTTTAAATTTTTTTTTTTTTTTTTATCTTGGCACGGCAAAGTGACCGCACTGTACCTGATGGTAAGCGCAGTGCGGTCCAAATAGAGTACTGAGTAGCGAGATTATTATAGTAGTCCATGATTATTCCACTTAATTATTCTTAGTATATGTTATAAAGTTAAAAACAATCAAGTATGACTAGTGTGGAAAAAATACTATATACATATATCGTCGGCCTAATTATCAAAATGCGTATCTCCAAAAAGGTCTATATTAATTTTTAAGCGCACATTTCTTCAACTATTCGAATGGAGTAGTTCTTATTTTCCGCAATTTCATTTCACACTATTTCTGTCTAATAAAAATACATGAATCAATTTTCTAGTAGAATATCTAAAATAAGCAAACAGTTTATTCTGTCTCTTATAAATTTTTCCGAAGAGTTGTGAATTTTGATAATTAGGCCAACGATATGCAATTTTTTTTTTATCCTAGCAATGTGACTGCACTTCACCTGATGGTAAGCGCAGTACGGTCCAATTAAAGTATCGAGTAGCGAGAGACGATCTATCCCCCGCTACTCAACACAATCATGCCGGCCTGCTCCTTCACACTACGCCATGGGCAAGAAGGTGAAGAAGCGGTCGAGGGTCAATTGTCAGAGTACTCAGAAGGCCACAAAATGGCCAAAATTGTACCCCAACTCTAGACCCCCAAAAAACCGGATGTACACTGGCTGATCCCGGAACGCGACACACTTGCGTGTGCCACTATGGCGGGTTTTGCACCCTGTGTACGGTGGTCGCTATCCGGGCCATATCCATATATCCTACCACCAGCAAATAAATATAATTATACTATATTTGTCTATGAAAATATAGTTTATCAATAGTCAAAGTTGTCTACGGTAAAAACAACATGGGCATCTGAAGCCCGTAGTTTTGGAGACAGACTCATAAAATAATTGCAACTTAATTAAGAAAATAGTATAAGACTGGCAGTCACTCAGTGGATCCGTCACAATAGAAAATGTATTATTTTTTATCTCCATCTCATCTGACTATGTAACACCCTTTACAATACATCAAACAATTTATCTAAAACATTCTACTTAAGTCAAATAAACCGCATCTAAAGCGTTGCGGTAATAAACGATTAGCCGATAAAAAGGAAGGAATAATTCTTAACCCGGTTTAAAATTACAATATGGCCACCGGGGTTAGTCAAGATAAGCGTTATTTAATGAAGATTTATACAACAGTGCACTGCAGGCTTACTTTCCCAATGAATACTGTAATCTTGTGGATAAATTGACATTCCATTTAACTCCGCAATTTGTAATAACATCGCACAATTAAACGTACTTAGTTCCCAGACGTTTTAATCCGACATGATGAAATGTAGGAAAATTCAAAAAACTTTGTTTTGATCCGCTTTTAATGTTCAACTATGAATCTAGGAACTTTCAGTAAGCACTGTGAGATAAGCTTGTGTTTAAAACTGAAGTACTTTGTTCACTAATCCCGTTCAAACAGACTAATGACGAGTAAATTCATATAAAATTACTGCCTTCATTAAATTACCATTGGGTAACAATTAGTTAATGTTAAAATAATAATAGCCATTTGTTTTCGAAAATTAGATTTATTTTTACATAGTTATGTTGGAGTTAGGAGTTAAGTTCTAAGTAATTTATTATTCAACTAGAAGTTGGCCGCGGCACCGCCCGCGTGGATGTTATTTTTGGAAGAAAAGGTATGCAATCCATGGAG
This sequence comes from Laothoe populi, assembly GCA_905220505.1. Taxonomy (NCBI): domain Eukaryota; kingdom Metazoa; phylum Arthropoda; class Insecta; order Lepidoptera; family Sphingidae; genus Laothoe; species Laothoe populi. Next base: position 3,811,792 of record HG992161.1, on the reverse strand, counting down.
GCACCTTAAACTATTACACCTTTCTGTATTTTGCTATCCCATAGGAAGCGTGCATTTTTCCGGGATAAAAAGTAGCCTATGTCATTATCTGATCCCAAAACTGCCACTATGCCAAAACTAATTTCGATCCCTTGCTCTGTGAAAAATTAAACTATCCCACGGGAACTGTACATTTTTCCGGGACATAAAGTAGCCTATGTGCTATTCCGGACTATAATCTATCTCTGTGCCAAAATTCAACCAGATCCGTGCAGTCGTTGTAGCGTGATTGAGACATTGATTGAAACTGCTGGTGGTAGGATATTCATATCCGCACGGATAGCGACCACCGTACACAGGGCGAAAAACCCGCCATAGTTGCACACGCAAGTGTGTCGCGTTCCGGGATCAGCCAGTGTACATCCGGTTTTTGTCGGGGGTCTGGAGTTGGGATACAATGGCCATTTTGCGGACTTCTTAGTACTCTGACACTAGACCCTCGACCCCTTCTTCACCTTCTTGCTCATGGCGTAGTGTGAAGAAGCAGGCCGGCATGAGTGTGTTGAGTAGCGGGGATAGATAGTCTCTCGCTACTCAGTACTCTATTTGGACCGCATTACGCTTACCATCAGGTACAGTGCGGTCACTTTGCCGTGCCAGGATAAAAAAAAAACATCCAAACATTCGCATTTATAATATTAGTAGGATTAGATGTTGCCCGCGGTTCCGCCCTAGCCTATGTCATTTTCTAAACCCTACACTTCCACTATGCAAAAAACCATGTTGATCCCTTGCTCTGTGCTTGCTTCTGAGTACTTTGACACTAAAATCTCGACCGCTTCTTCACATTCTTGCCCATGGCGTAGTGTGAAGAAGCAGGTCAGCATGATTGTGTTGAGTAGCGAGGGATAAATTGTCTTTTGCTACTCGATACTCTAATTGTACGGCACTGCGCTTACCATCAGGTGCAGTGTGGTCACTTTGCTGTGCCCGGATAAAAAAAACAAAAACAAAGCAGCGATAGCCTAGTTGTAATGGTACGAATGGCCGCAACGATAGTTCCTTCGCGATGATTTCTTTCACTGTTAAAGCAAGTGATAATCTACAAAGAACTTACACGAAATCTGTCCTACAACCCACATTTGGCTAGCGTGGTGGACTAAGACTTCACCCATCTCATCAGTAGAGACCTGTGCCTAGCAGTGAGATAATGTATACTACAAGGCTAGTATTATTATTATTATGAACCTTTTAATGACATTAGAAAATTTGATCCCTACTTGGCCTATAACAGTTTGAAGGCTGTATAGTGCATGGAACTCGCCAAGTTGTATTAATAGCTTGTTATGTGTCGCAAGAACACATTAAATACGGTTATTACTGTAAAATTAACAATATGTGATTTGATGTGATGATTGTGTTATGTAGCTACTTGATACTCTTACTGGACGGCACTGCACTTACTTAGGTGCAGTGTGGTCACTTTGCCGAACCAGAAATTGACAAATGTTTAATAATTAAATTTAATGAATAGTTTACGTAGCACTTTCGTAGTAGATGTAATGTCGTCGCAATCGTAGCTCGTAGCCTCATTCATAAACGTCATGCTACGGCGTAGAGGTTTTGTAGAAATGTAGTTGGACTTGGGATTGGAATTATAGTCAAGATTAAGGAAAATATTATTTTAGTATGCGTTTGAAACTAACGTAAAATATAGTTACGTAATGCATAAACGCAGTTGAGAGAATATTCTTGGGTTGCTTTATTATATTTTCAGGCTTGGTTATAGGTGGCGAAGGAAACAGGTGGCAAACAGGAAACCGATTCTACTTAATTATAAATATTGTGTCAAATTTTACCAATACTTTTACGGATTACTATCAATATCAATTAGGCAAATTATTTTTTACTTAATTATTTCCATTATGACACAGTAATTCATTAATTCATGTCCATTGGGACACAGTGGTACATTCAATTTGACAAATTTATAAAGGAAAGCCGGTGCGAATTATTGAAGTCTTCTCCACTGTTCAGAACGTTAATCATAATAAAAACAATCCACGATTTGTATTCTTAATTAATACTTACTACACTAACTTTAACTGACACCTCAATCATATTTTTTACTATCCTAGCACGGCAAAGTGACCACACTACATCTGATGAGAAGCGCAGTGCCGTCCAATAAGAATATGGAGTAGCGAGAGACAATCTATCCCCGCTACTCAACTCAATCATGCAGGCCTACTCCTTCACACTACGCCATGGGCAAGAAGGTGAAGAAGCTGTCGAGGGTCCATTATCAGAGTACTCAGAAGGCCGCAAAACGGCCAAACGTCACACCCCAACTCTAGACCCCCGACAAAAACCGGATGTACACTGGCTGGTCCCGGAACGCTACACACTTGCGTGTGCCACTATGCTAAAACAGGCCAATATTGTCGTTAAAATGTTCTATATGACAGATAAACTAAACCCATGTAAATACCTGCTGAATTCAATACTAAAATGATATAAGATAAAGCCACTATATTTCAGTATGACACAGTATCGAGCACGATCTCATTAAATTGCCCGAGGCAAAACGCAATATCTATCAAAAACACTGTAGTACTTGATGGATGTTTTCATGTAAAGCTGCGTCCACGGCGGCAAACAAATATGGAGACAAATATTAGCTTTGCTTCGTAAATAGAAGAAGCACTAGTACGCAGAAAATTATGGCCAGTTTTACTATGAATGCAAAAATAAACTATTAAAAATATTCCAGCGACAAAAAAGGTTCCAAATTTAAATTTCAGTTTCAATCTGGATAAAGTCTAAAGACGTTGTTATGACAGATTGGAAAATCACTCAATGAACGTTAGCAAATGCAATGCTAGTGCTGTATTTTGTTTATTAAGTTGTAGTAAAAAAATCTAATTTCACAGACAACCCGTGGCTGGGTGGGCGAGTAGCCGGCTGTGAAACGAGAAGCCCTAGGTTCGATACCCGGACCGAAACAAATATTTGTATGATCCACAAATCGTTTCTGATCTGGGTGTTGTAGGACCGCAGTCCCTCGTAGTTCTTGATACCCATGCCACAGGTTTGACCTAGTGTGGGGTATGTGTATGTCTGTTGGGTGTATTATTATGAAAAGTTTCTCAATTAGTTTTTACATATTTTTATGTATGTTATGCAAGTGTCAGTCTATGTGTGCCACATCAACCGATTATGAGAAGGGATCAAGACTTTTGTTATAAATAAAAAAAACACACCACAACCACACAATGACACCGCGGTGTGCATCTCACCTAACACAATTCAATCAATCTTCAAACGAAAGTAATATTTTGTTTTCTATCCAATTTCGCTTTGAAATATTGTCTCCTCGAAGTGAGGAGATAAGCTGATGACAGCACAATAGCTGTAATGTATCAAGTTGATATTTTATCTCTATATCTCCAATACTAGGACCATTTCCACAGACTGCCTCCCCTGGGGGCAGAAATTTATTTATTTATTTGATAAGCCAACAATTGTTCACACCAATACGATATTTAATAATACAATAATAATAATACTAGCCCTGTATTAAACATTGTCCCACTGCTAGGCACGGGCCTCCTCTACTAATTAGAGGGGTTAGGCCGTAGTCCACCACGCTGGCCTAATGCGGGTTGGCAGACTTCACATACCTTCGAAAAATACTCAGATATGCAGGTTTCCTCTCGATGTTTTCATTCACCGTTAAAGCAAGCGATAATTAACATTTTAATACACACATAACTTTAGAAAAGTCAGAGGTGTATGCCACTTGGGTTTCGAACCTACGACTTTCTTCTTGACAGTCCGTACCGCAACCAACTAGGCTATCACTGCTATCTAATAATACAATACACCAAAAACACTTACAGTGCAACACTGTGCAACATGTGCGGCACTAGGCGTTGTAATGAGTTTTATATCATAATCTTACAATAAGGCGAATTGACATACATTGAGCTGCTCTAATCTAATGTAATTGAACTAAAATTTTATAATAATTGTATTACCAAATATTGTTAACCGATGTAGAAAAAGAGCAACTCTAGAGTTTCTTGCCCGTTCGTCTCTAGCGAAACTGCACTCCGAACTGGCGGTAGAGTAAAAAAAAATACTGAATCTAAATAATGTATAACATTTCACGGATTCAATAAATATTTGATTGATTTAACAAATACTTACAGGCTAATACCACATGCACAACTAAGATAAGAAATATGATATAATGCCAATTGATGTCACCAATTTCTCTAACCTGGCAAAAAAACACTTAATCTCTTGCTCCCGCCAAATGATGTTTCGTGCTCTGAAATTCTATGACAGTACTACGCGTATTTTACTTTGACACGATCAAGTTGCTTAATTTAGTTCTATTTTAATTAATTTTAACATCCATTTTTGATTTTCAAATCTCGCAAGGACTAGTGACACTGTCTCAATTTAATTTAGTAATGTCAGAATAACATTTAGTGCTGATATAATGAATTAATGCAACACTGTCTAGGTGCCTTGAAATATCTTGACTTAAATTAGAGAATTTTAGAAGTGTTTTGATTTAATGAGATGTACAATAGAATAAGCAACAATAAATTATTAACAATATGGCGTTATAATACCAGCCCTGTATTAAACTTGTCCTACTGCTGGGTCTCCTTTGAGAGACACCTCTCCACTGATAAGAGGGGATAGTCCACAACGCTGGCCTAATGCGGGTTGGAAGACTTTCGTGGTGGACTAAGGCCTAACCCCTTTAATGAGTACTACGTTCTCAGCAAAGATACCATAAAAACCTGATATTCATGCCCGATACCTCAGCAGCTAGTACCTCTCAATTTACCTAACCAGAACACTTCTAGACTCGGAATATCAATTAAGTCAATAAACGTTCAGAGACTGCAGCTCCGATACCAGGTGGAACAATATTGATGCACCGTATTCCCAACGTGTTTATTTTGATAATGGATTGTATTTGGCGTACGTTAGATAGTGGTAATGCTTAGATGCGTAAATGTAAACTGAGAAGAACGCCTGAATGTGATTTATTTATGGTACTTTAAACGCTCTTCATTTACCACGAGGCAGAAAGAAAAATATTGGAAATTAAATGTTGTATAAAAGAGAAGTGACCAAGCGCAACGCCGGTGGTAAATGGTCCTCTCTCTTCGTGAATACACATAACAGAATAATTGGCGATGCATTGACAGTTTCCGTAGCGCAACGCGAGATGTCGGCTGTGAAACAGGAGGCCGTGGGTTCGATTCCAACACTGAGACAAATGCTTGTGTGACAGACAGACATGAGTGTCGGGTCTGGGTATTGTGAGACTGAAAGTATCTCGTAGTCCCTGATACCCACTACACAAGACTCGTATCTTAGTGTGGGATCAGGGCTATGTATGTGACTGTTGGGTATTATTTATTTCGATTTCCTCATTAAATCAGCTTATCCCTGATTCTCATTAAGCCAGATACCGCTCCTGTCAATATAATATTATGTAAAATACGTGTCATGCAAATTGCAAATCTGATCACCAATTTCATGCAACGCTCTCCATTTTACTGTATTGTGCATTTTACATGATATATTAATTAATTTAATTGCGGCGTGATTGCTGTGGTTGTGGACCACTTGACCGCTAGTTACCTACGCCTCTCATCAGAAGGACTGTCACAAGCAATGGGAGGGTGTAAATAGTTATAGCTTATTATATCAGGTCGGCATGATTGTGTTCAATAGCGGGGGATAGATTGTCTCTTGCCTTGATACTCTAACTGGACGGCACTGCGCTTACCATCAGGTGCAGTGTGGTCCCTTTTCCGTGACAGAGTAAAATATATTGTAGCTCTTTCCGGCAGTTTCGGATGATTTTCCAAGTTACTTTGCCCTAAAAACCCATCATGGAACAGAAATTTGTCAAATGACTACTAGTTGCATCTCTGCCTACACCTTCAGGGATACTGGCGTGATATTATGTTATGTAAATAAATATACCCTGTCATTTAACAGGGCAGAAGGTTAATTAATTTGAATAAAGTAATTATAACCTCCAACATTAACCTCTGTACTTCACACTGGAACGTAACGTCATTTGCGTTATCAGCATTTTCGTGATAACAGTCATTATAATATGGCGTGGAACCATTCTAGGGCGTGCACTGATTAATAGCCATGTATTTTTCACTGTTCAAATATTAATATGGTTATTTTTTTTTTGTATAAAAAAGTAATTATTTTAGTTTTTTCAAGTGACTTAGTGCAATGGGTGAATTTGCTTGATATGCGATATATTGTAATATATCGCATATCAAGGATATGCGTAACATATTATTATAATATGTTTTGCACTACTCACACTTTCGCCACTTTTCACCGAATTTATTACAATAATGTGATCGGGTCGAGCCTATCGCCATACGTGGCACAATTCTAGAATCCGGGCTGATACTGAGCACTTCTAAATAGAAAAACCCGAGACCTCAGTGCAGTAGTCGTAACGCTTGCGAAATTACAACTGCGCCACCTAGGCAGTCTATCAGTCAGACTATCAAATTCATTTTTTTTATTCTAGCACGGTAAAGTGACCACACTGCACCTGATGGTAAGCGCAATGCTGTCTAGTTAGAGTATCAAGTAGCAAAAAACAATCTATCCCTCGCTACTCAATACAATCATGCCGGCCTGCTGTTTAGCTTCTTCACACTACGCCTGAAGGACCCAGGACCATAGAAAGGAGGGGACACGGTAGCTAGCAAACTGTTCTAAAGCTGTTTTTTTGCCGCACCATCAAGGTGTGGCAAAAAAACAAATTTGCGAACATATTGGTTCGGGCCATAGTAGTACACACCACGATGATGTGGCATGAATTTTGTGCGATTTTTTTTATGGTAATAGGAGCCAACGGGCAGGAGGCTCACCTGATGGAATGTGATCACCGCCGCCCATGAACATCTGCAACACCAGAGGGCTTGCAAATGCGTTGCCGGCCTTTCAGGAAAGAACATGCTCTCTTCTTGAAGGATTCCAGGTCGTAACGGTTCGGAAAGACCGCCGGCGACAGCTGGTCCCACAGAGTGGTCGTGCGAGGCAGAAAATGCCGTAAAAATTTCGTATGCAATATATACAATCCATAATACTTCATAGTTCCTTCACCGTGACAAATGTAATAGACCGCTTTATGGGTCTCGGACTTTTACAAATAGCCGTAACACCGAGGTCAAGTTGCAAAAAATGATTCCATATATCAGAATGTTCGACGTTATGAGCGGCTATTCTTTATCTCATATCGCAAATGAGCCACGGATTTTAGGGCGTGGTTTAATATAGCGAAATTAGGTTGGGGTTAAAACGTGTACCATAAAACGGATTGTACAATTTAAGTACATTATATGGAAAGCTTTATTTTATATCAGAATACAATTTTAGGTGGTTTTCTTTCGACTGAGGAATATTGAGAATCTACATATATTTATAATTTTTTTAATACACAAAAGGTGTGTATGTAGGTTTTTGTTAGATATACCATTTCTTGCACTTAAATATATTATTATTGATTTGTTCTGTATCAATATTGAAAACACAAATATTACGTTTAAATTTGACAGCCTCCATGGAGCAGTTAGCGAGCCGGTTGTGAAACGAAAGGGTTCGATTCCCACACCGGGACAAATATTTGCGTCCGGGGTCTGGGTGTTGTGAGACCGAAAGTCTCTCTAGGTCCCTGATACCCACAACACAAGACTCGTATCTTAGTGTGGGGTCGGGGCTATATGTGTGACTGTTGGGTGTTATTTATTAATTATTATTTATTTAAATACACAAGATTAACAACACTCGACAATTAATTCTAAAGTGTTAAAATGACTTCATTAAATCACATAACAATTGTGTCAAAGGTTCTAGTCGCGAAATGTTCCGTGACCGAGTTGTTCGGGGGCAAGTTTGTAGAAGTGCCGTGTCAACCGTACATTAAACTCGGAATAGGTAGCTTCCAGCATTTTACACGCTAACAATATTCAATACATATAATATAGGTTAAGACTGGATGTGGCATATTAAATAAACAAATTAATACACCCAACAGTCACACACAGTTTTGCTGGTGGTAGGATATTCATATCCGTCTGGATAGCGACCATCGTACACAGGGTGTAAAAGCCACCATAGTGGCATACGCAAGTGTGTGCGTTCCGGGATCAGCCAGTGTACATACCGGTTTTTGTCTGGGGTATTGAGTTGGTGTGTTTGGCCGTTCTGCAGCCTTCTGAATACTCTGGCACTAGACCCTCGACTCCTTCTTCACCTTCTTGCCCATGCCGTAGTGTGAGGAAGCAGGCCGGCATGACAGTTTTGAGTAGCGGGGGATAAATTGTCTCTCGCTACTCGATACTCTTATTGAAAAACACTGCGCTTACCATCAGGTGCAGTGTGGTCATTTGCCGTGCCAGACATAAAAAAACATAGTTCTGACCTCACACTAGGTTTTTTTAGTGCCTCGATAGGCAGACGAGCAGACGGGCCACCTGATGGTAAGTAGTCATCGCCGCCCATAGACTTATGCAATGCCAGAGGGCACAGCAAAGCCTACTGTTGAAGTCATATACTGCGGGTATCAAGAACTACGAGGGACTACGGTCCCACAACACAACCCGAAACAAATATCTGTCTGTCACACAAACATTTGTCTTGGTGCGGGAATCGAACTCACGGCCTCTAGTTTTACAGCCGGTTACTCGAACGATGCGCCACGGAGTCTGTCAAAACATACAACTGTTTAAGTTTATGGGTAAGGAGGTATTTAACATTAACATTATTTTTAGCTAAAAGTTTGATTTAATCCTATGCCTTAATCTGAGTGATATACTCGTCAATATTATATACCCAAGCTTGCATCTCTGAAGGGGTAGGCAGATGCAATTAGTGCACTTACAATTCGTCGTGATTATTTTCATCCCATGATGTGATAGGTAGCGAGCCTGTTAGGAAATTTGACATATATTGCAACCCCGAAAAATGAATTTACAATTTTCGAATCGAGTACTTAAATTATTGATTATGTTGCTCCTTAGGATTTGAACTCAGGACCTCAACGTCTTAAGTTGTATGATGCGACTAGACCAATTAGGTGATAAAAGTCAATATGACATACATAAACACTCACAACGGCATCTAAGTGCCATAAGCTACGATCCTGACACACTTCGCCTCCTTCACATTCGTACATCATCCACAAGTCAATATAATCACAAATATTTTTATAATAAATAAGCTACAATTTATCTGCGGCTTAGCTCTCATGTTTATTTATCCCTAGGGAAATTATCATTGTCCCGCCACGAGAAAATATTTGACGATCTAATCAGCCACATATCGCTTAGATCTCTAGCGGGATAAAAGGTAAAATAATTTATAGAAGAATACGATATAGGTATATGTAATGTTGTAATTACTGTTCAAGATGGAGTCAAACCGACCGCGGCTCCTTCTGTGGTTAATGTTCGAAATTTGAAAACATGTAAAGCGTCGCTTAAATCTTGGCACTGCGATTCAGGATCGATTGACTGGCATGGCACTGGCTGGTATTGCCACAAACTCAAAACTAAAAAAAAACGATTTAACAATAATGTATTTAAATACAGACTTTTATTCCAAAAATATATATTAATAACACCAAAGGCTAGGACCAGGACTCAAGTTACCAGTACATAGGGTCTTAGACTAAGGAACCTTCTATAATGTGCGCCGTGATTTACTGTGTTCTTTTTTAAACAGCGTCCATGAAGTAATGTTTTTTTTTGTTTATGATTGTTTGTCAACAATTATAGAACGTCATAGGCGTGTTTATGTCCAAAGTGTGTCTGTTGTGTGTATTTATTTTGATTTAATTTTATCTGTGTCATCATAAACTGAACTATTTTATGTCAGTTAAAACTTGAATCTTTTGCCAGTTCGCTTCACGTCATAATAGACACTTCATTTAATGAGAAATTATTATGATTAATTGCTCATAGTTTTACAATAGTTAGTGCTTTAAATGCAGAAATAAATTTATATTCATTACTTTGTGAATCGTTCAGTCTTGAATTCTAAATTTCGCAGACATTTAAGCTTCTTTCAAATTAATCTTTTAATTCTTCAATTCCAAAGTTTCACTAATTTACGACAAAAATATTTTTCACGTTATTATTTTAAATTAAGAATTAATAATAATAATAATAATACTAGCCCTGTATTAAACATTGTCCCACTGCTGGGCACGGGCCTCCTCTACTAATGAGAGGGGTTAGGCCTTAGTCCACCACGCTGGCCTAATGCGGGTTGGCAGACTTCTCATACCTTCGAAAAATTCTCAGGTATGCAGGTTTCCTCACGATGTTTTCCTTCACCGTTAAAGCAAGCGATAATTAATATTTTAATACACACATAACTTTAGAAAAGTCAGAGGTGTATGCCACTTGGGTTTCGAACCTTCGACTTTCGTCTTGGCAGTCCGTACCGCAACCAACTAGGCTATCGCTGCTGTTAAATTAAGAATTATGGAATGTTTTTATGTAATTATGAGAACAAATTTTAAATATTTATTACGTACACTTTATAATTTCTTTTTATTATTCCTTCAAGGATTTTGCTATGATATAAAATTTTTAAAATTAGAATACATAATCAGCCATGAATTGCTTTTTAAAACAAAGTAAATAACAGACCAGGGTAACACAGGGTAATGCAGGGCGAATGGATGCCCCATATGTACCCAAAATGTAAAAAAATATCTTGAAACACCAAAATCACTATATTTTAAAATAAAAATAATGTAATGTAATTTAGCAAATAATTACAATGATCTTAACACGCAGCTCTCATATTATTGACCATATTTTATTTGCTTCCTTTTCAAGCAATTACAAGCATCCGTGATCCTTGAAAGATCATTAAACCACTTTAATATAATGGTTTAAACTTTGGATCAAAAATCTTATCTAATTGTACAGTAAAATAATTATATTCACAATTAGTGATTTTTTATTTCACAAAAGGCTCAGTATCAGCCCGGAGTCCGGAATTGTGCCCGGTATGGCGATAGGCGCTCGCTCATTACATAATGGCACAACGTGTACATCCGGTTTTTGTCGGGAGTCTAGAGTTGGGGTACGATGTTTGGCTGTTTTGCAGCCTTCTAATTACTCTGAAAATAGACCCTCGACCGCTTCTTCACCTTCTTGCCTATGGCGTACTGTGAAAAACCAGGCCGGCATGATTGTGTTGAGTAGCGAGGAAAGATTGTCTCTCGCTACTCGACACTCTAATTGGACCGCACTGCGCTTACCATCAGGTGCAGTGCGGTCACTTTGCCGTGCCAGAATAAAAAAACGGGAAATTAAACTCGATACGTAGGTTACACCTCTGCCTATCTCTTCGGGGATTACAGGCGTGAGTGTCAAATTAAAAGTCTAAAATGAACTGGCAAATTGACATGATAGTACGCTTAATGTATATACTCAACCACGCCCAAAATTTGCCTCATCTAGTCTCTCTAGCCCCATAACCTACGTTCACGCACGTTTTACAAAGTGCTTGAATAAAAAACCGCCGATTCACCAAATGTATACAAACTACAATTTCACGGCATTAATTGCTAAACGGACGTTTAGCGGAATTGCTATCGGAAATATAAGTTATTTAGTCTAAGGGCAAAGATTTATAAGATGGTATACAATGAGGTTTTTTAGTGCCTGTTAATAATTATAATAATGTAAATAATATAATATTATTTATTTATATACATTTAAGTATAGGCGCACTTAATGCCGGAGCCATTCTCTGTCAGCCAACCTCAGGTGATGCAGGGATAAGAGAAGGTAGGTGCTAAAATAAAAAAATAATACTAGCCCTGTATTAATCACAGTCCCATTACTGGGTCTAATGAGGGTCGGTAGACTTCACACACCTATGCAATTCGTACTAAAATTCTTAGGTATGCAGGTTTCTTCACGATGTTTTCCTTCACCGTCAAAGAAAGCGATGATTAACAATGAATATACACGTGACTTTAGAAAAGTCAGAGTTGTATGCCATTTGGTCTGGTTTCAAACATACGACTTTCGTCTTGACAGTCAGTACCGCTTACGTACCATCCGTACTATTTATTAATAGCAATCATAATCTCGGGAAAAGTATGGCGAGTAAAGACTCGTAAACCAAAAGCGGTTGCGTGTGTAAACAGAACAGCCTCATGTGAAACTAAATGCCTCAAGTAAGATTGTATCACCTTGTGATTATCGTGGGATATGGAATGTGTTGAGAAACATCTGCCCTACACAAGGAATTTGTGATAAGAAACATCTAGCCGCTGAGCTGCAACATGTCAAGCAAGTACTGCAAGACAACAAGCTCCAAATTCCTCGCCGCCATCACAGAAACCGAGTAAAGCCAGCCACAGTCGAACGTGTCCCGGTTGTCTTACCATACATAAGAGGAGTCACTGACAAGATTGGCTATGTACTGAAGCGGGCTTCAGTAAACAAAACTTACTTCATGCCGCCCAAGAAAATTAGTCAATTTTTACCACCTGTCAAGTGTCATGTACCTCTACAGGAACCGGGCATATATAAAATCGATTGCGACTGTGGTCTCTCCTATATAGGTCAAACGAAAAGAAACATAGGGACTCGCGTGAAAGAACATATAGCTGACGTGAAACACCGACGCTCTACGAAGTATGCAGTTGCTGCACATTCAGAAAAAGGCTCCAAACATTATCTTCGATTTGACAAACCACAAATCCTTGCCAAAGAACACCGATTCCTACCTAGGATGATTCGCGAGGCTATTGAAATTAAAAAACATCAAAATTTCAATAGAGAAGATGGTTAGAAGCTAGCACCAGCCTGGGATCCAGTTATACATTTTATTAACTCGGAACCCAAAAGACCAACTGCCAGACCTCATGACACTGTGAGCTCTTTCTGCGTAGATCAGACTACAACAAAATAAAATTTTAATACCAACTATATGGAGGGTAGAAACATTGCACTATATTTTCGTGACGACATACAACTCAGTCTGCCCCGTGACCATGAAAACTGTAAAGCCTTCGAAACGTCGGGATTAAAAAATTACAAGAAACCGCGATATAATCCGTAAAATTCGTTTTATTTCGATGTTGGGTGTTATTTATTTATATAGCATCGTAATTATATAAATAACTTAATTTTATGACTGACTGCCTGATGACTTCCTCGGTGGCGCAGTTGTGATTGCGCATGCGTTACGACTGCTGTGCTGAGGTCTCGGGTTCGATCCCCGGGTCGGGTAAAGTGATATTGGGTTTTTCTATCTAGAAATTCCGGTATGGCGATAGGCGCGCCCCCTATCACATTATGGGACTGAAATTCGGCGAAAAGTGGGTGTACTGGTTACACCTCTGCCTACCCCTTCGGGGATTACAGGCGTGAGTGTATGTGTGTGTAACTTAATTTTACTTTGAAACCTATGAAATATATAAGCAATAAACACCGTGTTGTGGAATCATATTAATTGAGCACTGACCATCCCATATGGCGGAAACACAATCACGAAACTTTCTGTCCCAATAAAAACTCTACAACTCAACTCTCTCTCTACTCTCTCTCTCTGTATTAGTGTTCTCAAATACTTTCAATAAAAACCTGCCAATACCGGCTTATAACAAAAATGACTCTAAAACAACAATAAATTACGTTCTTATTTACTTCTTTATTTTTTGACAAAGCTAGTTTTCATTTATGACACTCAAATACCTACCCGTGCAAAATCTAGGCCGTCTAATATAATATTTGCGAAATGAACAATCATAACTTCAATATAAAAACATAATTGAGAAAATACTAAAATATAAGCAATAATCTCGTACAAACAGTTTTTCTCGGTAATAACGGTATTGTTATTTTATATGTTACTAGCTTTTACCCGTGACTCTGCCCGCATGTTAGCTATTTTTGAAAGAAAATGTATCAAATCCATGGAGTCATCTTAAGCTACTGTTTCTACTTTCTATATTTTGCGAACTGTCAAACGACTGACAATTATGTCAAACTCACTAAGGTTGTTACATCAGAAAAGTTTAGTCTATAGTCGTAAAGTTTCTTAAATTTTTCTAATTTCCGCGCATCTTTCTTAATTTTTTATTTCATAGGAACCTTCTCCAGACAATAACAAACACAACAAAAAAAATTAGCTAAATCGGGCCAACCATTCACGCGTGATGCCGTGACCAAGGGAAATAGGGATTCATTTTGATATATATAGATTTAGAATAATTCTGAGAAATATGTTTTCACGTGCCTTTATTGAAAGATGAAACAACATTCTAAGCCTACTAGGAATGGCAATAACAAAGTGCTAAGTATTAAAGAAGTTCAAAGAACTAGTTGTATAACGTCTTATTTTTGATATTCTCTTTAGCTGCGATAACCTAGATAGGTATTTTTTATCCTGGCACGGTAAAGTGACCACACTGCACCTGATGGTAATTCAATATTTTTGTTGGAATGAGGAATATATTTTTTTTATCCAGACACGGCAAAGTTATATCACTGGACCTGATTGTAAACACAGTGCCGTCCAGATAGAGAATCAAGTAGCGAGAGACAACTATCCCTCGATTGACACAATGCCTTCTAAGTAGCTTCTTCACATATATACGAGGACTATGGATACTATCTATGTATATTATATTAGGGTTTTTCCTATTATTAGAAATACCGAAGGTATGACGGAGGTATTGAGGAGACTAGTTGGGTGGTACATTAATAATGACAACCTAAGTGGGAGTAGTAAATTTTTAATATAAAACAGAGTGCCTTCCGCGCTCCTGTGTTCAGTTCAGTTGGGTGGAAGACGAGACGATAGCCAGTATATTCGTGGTTCGGTTTACTAAGTGTAAATGGTAATCAGTTCAATGGCCTCGTAGTTCAGGTTAGAGGGTAATGCCGGTAGATTAATAATAAAGAGAAGAATTATAAAAAAAATCACTTAAGATTTTTTTTTCATCACTCTCACGACGGTCATGTGGGGCACTAGGTCTTGTAATGAGTTCTATTTCACAATATTTCATTAAGGCAACTTAACATACATTGAGCTGCTCTAATCTAAGGTAATTAAACTTAAATCGCCTATTATAATTATATGACCAAATATTGTTAACCGGTGTGAAAAGAGCATCGTTATAGTTTCTTGCCCGTTCTTCTCTAGCGAGACTGCATTCCGAACTGGCGGTAGAGTGAAAAAATTGACTGTATATAAATGATATATAACATTTTATGGATTCAATAAATATTTAATTTGATTTGATGCGAATCCTGCCATGCGTTTGTGTTAATATTAAGCACTAACAGTGTTGTGTAAATCAATAAAAAAAATAAACATTGTATTTGTGCCTTTTTAAATATCCGTCTTGCATAGTTTTGTTGGCGTTCCTAACAATTATTAAACATTCTGGCCAACAACAAAAAATACAAGTTCTCATTTTAGTATCCGAGTAAACAGTAAAGTGCAAACATGAACGGGATCATTTTCGGCCACTATTTCCCACAGGTCGAGGTAAAAATTCCCGGTAAATATTAACAAGGCTGGACTGTTTACTGGGAGTAATTCTCGGGTTCGAGCATTAAGTGATTCTACAAATATTAGCTTTGTTATTGGTAAAGGATTCTTGTTTAGAACGGGGGTGGTAGTTAAAATTTTCAAACCTTAGTTGAAGCGATCCTCTAATTGACAATAAAACGATTTATTATATATATGGCCCGGTACAGTGAAATTAAACGTTCCCTGATGTACTTCGAAACTAATATTGCTTCTATGATTATAATACTAATAATCCTGCTCTTGAAAGAGGTTTTTTTCCTGGCAAAGTAACCATACTGCACCTGATGGTAAGCGCAGTGCAGTGCAATTAGAGTATCGAGTACCGAGAGACAATCTATCCCCCGCTACTCAACACAATCATGCCGACCTACTTCTTCACACTACGCCATGGGCAAGAAGGTGAAGAAGCGGTCGAGGGTCTAGAGTTCAGAGTATTCAGAAGGCCGCAAAACGGCCAACATCGTACCCCAACTCTAGACTCCCAACAACCGGATGTACACTGGCTGATCCCGGAACGCGACAGACTTGCGTGTGTAAAGGAACGGGTGATAGTGTTCCTCTGGCGAAGGGGGAGTATCTCCAGTCAGACCGGCTGCGGCCCCTCCAACCGTTCATATTTGGATCTTGTATTTATCTCATCTTATTGCTATCTCGTCGGTGTGAGGCGCTTTTGTGCCGCCACGCGTGTGCCACTATGGCGGGTTTTACACCCTGTGTATGGTGGTTGCTATCCGGGCGGATATGAATATCCTACCACCAGCAAAGGTGGCAGGTAGCGGGTGGATGTGAGCTACCCGAGACTGGGATAGTTGGCGTTTACTTGCGAAGATCTACGTCCAACAGTGGACGGCAATAGGCTGATATGTTTATGATAGAATCCGTCTAGATTACGATGTTGTTCTTTATATATTTATGTCGCCGTCGGTGTGCAAGCACTTTTATATTCTGATTTTAATGATCAAAAATTTACCCCGCTTCATATTATTTTACGAAAATTGTTTTTCAATATCAATGTATGTAAATGCTGGCGTTTTATTAACAAAGTATTTGCTTATGATCATAAGTGTAGGCAGGGATATAATAAGGTGGGGTGCGAAGTCAGGAAACCTCCACGTGGTGCACCCTGGGCAACGGTGGTCATGTTGACCAACGGCTAATTTCCTGATAATAGGTGGTTGATGGTTGTCGCTTTTGTGACGGCCCTTGCTTGAAGTTCGGGCTACTCCCGAGTTTTATCTCGGGGGTGTCGGCGGGCTCGGTGTGCGCTCACCCCGCCGCCGAGCGGGCAGTGGGGGGGACGCTCTCTCCTGCTGTCACCGTCGTGCATCGTAATCCAGTCAGGAGGTCCGTGGTCATGTCTCGCGCTCCAACTGGACCGAGGGTCTTGGCTTAACCGCCCGGGCTGCGAGGGAGAAAACCTCTATAAAAAGTTACCCCGAATCCCAAGCGGCGGCGCACCGCGAGGGGATGCATGGCCGATGGGTAGTTCGGTCGCTAGTGCGAACCCCGGCGGGGAACGTGCTGGACCCCGTGCAGTTATTTGCTTACCCAGCTACAGGGGGCTCTGGCTGGGTGGACCGAATATTTCCCCCATACTCGTGGGAACAATAATGATGAATTCTCAAAATAATAAAAAAAATAACGACGCTGTGGAGAAAAATTCTGTCTCTGAAGAGATAGGCGAGTCCGGGAAGTCGAATGACGGAAGGCCTAAGCCCAAAAAGACGCCTGCTGGGACCGCTTTAACACTTTCGGCACCCGAGGCTAAGATAGGAACTAGTGGAGTATTGACACGCTCGAAGAGGGCGCTAAGAGATCGTGAACAGGACGGGCTTACCAGCGATAGCGACTTCGAACCTGCATCCAAAGTGTTGGCCGTGTCAGAGAGCCCGCCTGCGGTGTCTGATGTAGATACTGCGCAGATGGAGACTTCAGAAGTTTCGGCTGACGATACGGACTGGCGCCTCCGATTATCGGCCATAATCCGGGACGTCGCTCATAAGTCCCGGCACATCAAGGGTACGCAGCCGGCGACCCAATCGAGTGCTGCTTCATGCGAAGGTGGCCGCTTCAAGCAACTCGAGTGCCGTCTAATCAGTGTTATAGACGCGCGCTTGGATGCGATAAGCTTGAGGCTGCCTCCAGAACCCATCATGCGCCCTCCGTTGGCTGCTGACCGGGTCAAAGTTGGGGCGACCGTACAGCCGCCGGCTGCTGTCGCTGGACCCTGGAAGGCCCAGCCTGTTGTCGCTGGTCCACTGACCACCCCGAAGGGCAAGGGGCAGGGAAAGGGCAAAAGCAACGCCCAGCCCGCCCCTAATGATGGTCCTCGAAACGTGCCTGCTGATGTGGCTGGGCCTGTACCATCGACGTCCGCCACATCCCAACTTCCTCTCCTGAGTAAGTCCCGCAGGGGAGGAAAGAGGAATAAAAGAGGGCGTGTCGCTCCACGGGATCAAACACCCTGCGAGCCCCGGCCGCTACCCCCCGCCCGCGCATCAATGGAGGAGGGGTGGAATGTTGTGGCAAAAAAGGGGAAAAAGAATCCCCAGCCCTTGCCGAGTGCTGCTGCTTCCGCACCGAAGCCGCAGCCGGGTCGGCCAAGGCCACGGATTCACCTGCCCCGTAAGGCAGCCGTCACGTTGACGGTGACACCAGAGGGGTTGGCGAGGGGCATCACGTACGCCCATGTGCTGCGTGAGGTCCAACGATCCGTGGATCTGGCTGGCCTCGGCATCTCCGAGATGCGAGCTCGCCTGATGGCGACGGGCGGGTACCTGTACGAGGTGCCCGGCCCGGAGTCCGAAGCGAGGGCCGACTCCCTCGCCAATAAAGTGAGGGAGGTGTTCCGCGGGACGGAACTGGAGAATGATGTCCGTGTTTCCCGCCCGTTCAAGACCGCGGAACTGCGAATATCCGGGTTAGATGCGTCTGCCGACCCGGAGATGGTCGCTGCGGCCCTTGCAAAAGCGGGGTGTAATGCGGCAGAAGATTTTAAGGTCGGGGAGATCCGCCCCGACCGGTCGGGCCTTGGTGCGGTGTGGGTGCGCTGCCCCGCCAAGGTCGCCGACAAAATTTTGAATTCAGGCCGAGTTCTGATCGGCTGGGTAGCTGCACGCGTCCAGCTCCTTGAGCCGAGGCCCATGAGGTGCTACCGCTGCCTGCACAGGGGACATGTGCGGGCACGGTGCACCGAAGAGTGTGACCGTAGCGGCATCTGCTACCGCTGCGGTAAACTGGGCCACAAGGCTAAGGGATGTTCCGTGGAGACGCATTGCGCAGTTTGCGTAGATGCAGGTAAACCCGCGGGGCACCAGGTGGGCGCCAAGGCATGCGTCGCCTTCTCCCGCCCTCGCCACGCAAATCGTGGTCGAGGGAAGGGGGTTGTGACCCAGCCGACAGCGCTCCCCGTAGAGGAGCAAATGGAGATTGCCCATTAATATGGCACAACGTTTCCTCCAGGCGAACATTAATCACTGCGCCAGGGCCCAGGACCTGCTAGTCCAGAGCATGGCGCAGTGGTCGATACAAGTGGCTGTGGTCGCCGAGCCTTACTTTGTTCCCCCCAGGGAAGACTGGGCAGGGGACCTTAACGGTTTGGTGGCCGTCATCACTCGGGGCGCCGCCGGCTCCCCGCCCTTCGAAAAAGTAGCGAAGGGGTCGGGATGTGTGGCGGTT
Organism: Laothoe populi; assembly: GCA_905220505.1. Lineage (NCBI taxonomy): Eukaryota > Metazoa > Arthropoda > Insecta > Lepidoptera > Sphingidae > Laothoe > Laothoe populi. The sequence goes on along the minus strand of HG992161.1, from coordinate 3,792,487 downwards.
CTGTTGGGGGGGATCTGGATTGTCGGTGTATATTTTTCCCCCAATAGATCCCTGGCCGAGTTCGAGCTCTTTCTCACTCGGCTGGGGGCCCTGGTGGTGCAAGGCAGTCAGCCTCGCCCCGTTCTCGTTGCCGGCGACTTCAATGCCAAGTCTCTGGCTTGGGGTTCGTCGGTGACCAATGGGCGCGGCGGGGCCCTGGAGGAATGGGCGATCTCGGCCAACCTGGCCGTCGTGAATCGCGGGTCGGTTAACACGTGCGTGCGGCATAATGGCGGATCGGTGGTAGACCTCACGTTCGCCACCCCAGCTATTGCCCGCCGTGTCCGTGACTGGAGAGTTCTGGTAGACGAGGAGACGTTGTCGGATCACCGATACATTCGGTTCGACGTCGCCTTGTCCCCTAACACCCAGTCCAGTGGAGTACCGACCGGCTCGCGGTCGGACGGCCCGCGTTGGTCAGTAAAACGCCTCGATGTTGAGGCCCTGAAGGAAGCCGCTCTGGCCCAGGCGTGGCTCCCTGCACCAGAGGCACCGATGCAGGTCGAGCAGGAGGCGTCGTGGTTCGGTGCAGCGATGTCGCGCGTCTGCGACGCAGCCATGCCCCGAGTCCGACGTCTTCCCGAGAAGCGCCAGGTGTTCTGGTGGTCGGCGGAACTCACGCGGTTACGTGTCTCCAGCGTGGCCGCCCTCCGTCGTCTCGCCAGACATCGTCGTCGCCGGATCCGTCTTCCCGGCGACGAGGACCAGGAGCGGTTGCTTCACGGCCTCCACAGGGAGGCTAAGAGAGCGCTGCGCGTGGCAATAGCTAGGGCAAAGTCTGCAGCTCAGAAGGAGTTCCGGGGAACTCTCGATAACGACCCTTGGGGGCGTCCATATCGCGTGGCGATGAGGAGATATCGCCCGTGGGCGCCCCCACTGACGCAGAGTCTCCGGGGCGACCTAGTCGAGGAGGTCGTCGCAGCTTTGTTCCCTGCCACTGAAGATGTCACTCCCCCACCGATGGCGTCACATCCATCGACGCCATCGTCGTTGAGTTCGGCAAGGGTTATTTCGGAGGTTTCGCCCGAGGAATTTCGGGCGGTGGTGCTTCGGCTGCGGGGCAAGAAAACAGCCCCGGGTCTCGACGGTATACCCGGACGTACGTGGGTATTAGCCGTCGAGCATCTGGGGACTAGGCTCCGTGGCCTGTTCTCCGCATGCCTGGAGCAGGGCCGTTTTCCGTCTCAGTGGAAAACTGGGAAGTTGGTCCTGCTCAAGAAGGAGGGGCGGCCCGCAGAGTCGCCATCGGCCTACCGGCCCATCGTGTTGCTCGACGAGGTCTGCAAGCTCTTCGAGCGTATCATTCACGCTCGCCTCGTCGAGCATCTTGAAGGGGTCGGGCCGGACTTGGCACAGTGCCAGTATGGGTTCCGGCAAGGCCGATCTACAGTACACGCGATTTTGCGGGTCAAGGCACAAGCGGAGGATGCAGTGGCTCGGGGTGAAGTGGTGGTGGCGGTGTCTCTAGACATCGCCAACGCGTTCAACACATTGCCCTGGGCCTGCATAATGGAAGCACTGCGGTACCATGTGGTGCCACTGTATCTCCGGCGTCTGGTGCGCTCGTATCTGTCAGATAGGTACATAGTGTATCCGGGCGCCGACAGGTGGCACCGAAGAGCGATGGCATGCGGTGTTCCACAGGGCTCAGTCCTGGGCCCTCTCCTGTGGAACATCGGTTACGATTGGGTGCTCCGTGGTACGAACCCCCGAGGTGTCGCTGTCGTCTGTTATGCAGATGACACGCTAGTAACAGCGACAGCCAGGTCTTTCCAGGAGGCCACCCTGCTCGCCTCGTTCGCAACTGAACAGGTGGTGGGCAGGATACGGCGACTGGGCCTTAAGGTGGCCCTGAACAAAACCGAGGCCCTATGCTTTCACAGGCCTCGGATTCGGCCACCTTTAGGGCCCCACATCGATTTGGAGGGGTTGCGGATTCCCATCGGCTGTAAAATGAAGTACTTGGGATTGATTCTGGACAGCCGGTGGGATTTCCGAGCCCATTTTGAGGAGTTGTCGCCGAAATTGGTGCGGGCGGCGGGCGCGCTCGAACGCCTGCTGCCGAACCTAGAGGGACCTGGTAACCCTTGCCGAAGTTTATACGCCGGAGTCGTGCGGTCAATGGCCCTGTACGGATGTCCCGTATGGGCCGAGTCCCTAAAACCCCGCTGCGTCGCCTTGCTGCGCAAACCGCAGCGTTTGGTGGCGCAGCGAATAGTAAGGGGCTACCGCACGGTCTCCCACGAGGCGGCCTGCGTATTGGCCGGCACACTCCCTTGGGAGTTGGACGCAAAACTCCTCTCGTCAGCGTTCTTCTGGCGGGAGGAGGCGTCCAGCCACCGTCAAGAGAGACTGGCCCCGAGGGAGATTGCGGCCCGGTTTCGCAGAACCGCCGTGGAGGAGTGGCATACCAGGCTGGAGAGCCCAACTGCGGGCTTGAGGACTGTCGCAGCAGTGCGTCCTGTCCTAAAGAGATGGCTAGACAGGCGCCACGGGGCGCCTACGTTCCGACTGACACAGGTATTAACGGACCATGGGTGTTTCGGTTCGTTCCTGTGTCGGATCGGGAAGGAGGTGTCCGCCGTGTGCCACCACTGTGGCAACTGCCGCGAGGACACGGCCCAGCATACGTTGGAGGAGTGCCCAGCCTGGGACGAAGAGCGCAGCGCTCTCAGAGCAGTCGTTGGAGGAGACCTCTCGCTGCCGGCCGTGGTGTCGTCCATGGTCGCCAGCCGGAGGTCCTGGCGTGCGGTGGCCCACTTCTGCGAGAACGTCATCTCGCAGAAGGAGAGTGCTGAGAGGGATCGGGAACGATATGATCCCTCCCGCCGCCAGAGAAGACGTAGGAGGCGCCGGGTGGACGACTGACCGGTGTCTCCCGCCCTGTGGAATGGGGGCGTTTGAATTCCACCACGGTAACCCCTGCCTGTCGTACGAGGCGACTAATAGGGGCCATCGGGGGTCGCGGGCGCGCAGCGGAGGGCTGTCAGCCCGTATCGATGCACTCCCAAATTCGGATCATCGTGCGACCCCGAGATGGACGGCAGCGCGTGTGGTAAGGCCTCGTTCGCTGTCGTTGTTCGGTGCGCGGGGGCTCCTTAGCCCTCCATGGAGATGGGCTGCTACGCAGCACCGCGCAGGGGCGATTCCGGCTGCAATTCTAGCACTCCTTAGAATACCCCGGGATCGCTCCGCAAGCGCCGCAGAAGGCCACCGCGGGGTTTTAGCTGGTAGTGTCGGGTGGGGTGTACATAGGGGTTAGGGACTCGGCCCAGCGGCAGCACGGATAGCCATCATCCGTGCGAGGGGGATGCTGGGTTGTAAGACCGGCTAGTCCAGCATACCCGTTTTATTCTTAATCCGCTTCCCTCCGGAGCGGGCGGCAGTAATAAAACGCTTTCCCCGCGACAACAAAAAAAAAAAAAGGGATATTATAAGGTGTAATGTGTTTTCTTTTGTTGTCCTCACTGTAGAAGCTTCGAGTTAAGTCGCCACCACTTTATTGAGGTATACTTAGACTTATAGATCATTTGTTTTGACAAAAAGGGCCCGAGGAGAACGTATTGCAATCAAATTAACGATCTTCTCCTAAAAGGGCAAATCAGAAGTACCTCCAACCGTCGAAAATGTATGAGAAGATGTATGACTGTGGAAGAGGCGAAAGAAGTGTGTCAGGATCGTAGATTGTGGCAGTCAATAGTCTCTGCCTACCCCCATGGGATACGGGCGTGAGTGTATATGTATGTATGTTGTTTTGACTGTGACTACTGTTTAACGAGATATACAAAACTTAAAATAAAATTGATATTGGCAGATGTAAGATATTATCTGACAGCCTCTGTGGCGTAGTTGGCGAGTAGCCGTCTATGAAACGAGAGGCCGTGGGTTCGATTCCCACACCGGGACAAATGTTTGTGTGACATAAAGACATTTGTGTGCGGTTTCTGGGTATTGTCGACCGAAAGTGTCTCGAAGTAGTATACCCACAACACAAGACTCGTATCTTAGTGTGGGATCGGGGCTATGTGTGTGAATGTTGGGTGTTATTTTTTATTATTTATCATCTATAAAACTGCTTCGGTGGCACAGTTGTAATTGCACATGCGTTACGACTGCTGTGCTGAGGTCTCGGGTTCGATCCCCGGGTCGGGTAAAGTGATATTGGGTTTTTCTATCTAGAAATTTCTCAGTATTAGCCCGGAGTCTGGAATCTGTGCCCGGTATGGCGATAGGCTCGCCCCCTATCACATTATGGGACCGAAATTCAGCGAAAAGTGGGTGTACTTGTTACACCTCTGCCTACCCCTTCGGGGATTACAGGCGTGAGTGTACGTGTGTGTGTGTGTGTGTATCTATAAAAAATATAATCAAAAATATGAAAATATAGCAACCTTAGCGAAGGAATCCTAGTTGTTTTAATATTACGCACAATTTTACTAAACAAACTAGTAAATGTTTACCATCTACATTATCAGTGTTATAGTTCGTAATATCTATGTACCTATGTAATTATATTACCTTGGTGTTTACAGCGGTATCTTTACCGAGGCCGCAATATCTTAAAGAAAATATAAAAACCTTTCGTAGACTAAATTCAGTTAATGAGAAATTTTGTTTGCTACCACTGAATTCACTAAAAGCAGTGCAAATATATATACTCACTGTAATCCCCGAAGGGGTAGGCAGAGGTGTAACCGGTACACCTACTTCTCGCCGAATTTATTGCGGTCCCATAATGTGATAGTAGCCTTTTTTTTACCATAAATAGGCTTGCGTTTGACCACTATCTCGCCTGATCGTCAGTGATGATGTGGTCTACGGTGGAGCACGCTTGCCTAGAAGATACCTATTCACTCTTGACTTAAAGATACCCAGGTTTTAATCTATCGCAATACCAGGCACTATTCCACACTCCAGGCTAATACTGAGTATTTCATAATAAAAAAACATAATATCATTTACCCGACCCGGTATCGAACCCGAGACCTCAACACAGCAGTCGTACCGCCTACGCAACTGCGCCACCTAAGCTGATATAATGATCTTTTTAACAGAATAAATCATTTGATTTGACACGCGAAGAATTGAATACCGTCTAAGAACACCTACATCTCGATACAACTTCCAGTGCCAGTCTCTATCTAAAAAAACCGCAAACTAAAACTCAAAACACAAACTCAAGTATTCATACACCGTAAAACTGTAAATCAAAACAAGGAAGGTCCAAACAATAACCGTAAAACAGTTAATAACTTGCAAAAAACGGGACGGGTGAATTTAACATAATAAGATTAGAGTACAAATCTCTGCGTAATGTAGAGATGACCGGGCCGTGCATAAATTAAAAGATTATGGCGGACAATTAAGCTGAGTGCGTGGGGATTACATATTACATTACATTCAAATTGTAATGGAAAAGTGTAGACATTGTTTAAATTTAGAATATTTAGGAATTTAGACTGTAACACATACAGAGAGAAAGAAAGAGAGAGAGAAAGTGGGATATAGAGAAAGAAATACCAAACAGGACGCATATGCTTTTACAATATTTTATTTTATCTGTCTGTCACAAAGACATTACTCTCAGTACGGGTATCGAACCCACGGCCTTTCGTTTTACAGCCGTCTACCCGCTCACAGCGCCACGAGAATGTCAAAATTAATATTTTTTTGTCTTATTATTTCAGACAATAAAGTATATGACTTCAGTGCAGTCGAAAAGGATAAGACCTTTTTCATTATTAATATTATTAACTGGCCAGTTATATCAATATAAGTACTAGCCAGTTCGAATGCGGTAATGTTTGAATATGGAAGACGAATAGGTGACATTATTATATAATGACCACAGACATAGAGAGCGGACTGAGCAATATCCTCACAATATTGAACACTTTGTAGAATGAGACAAAGCGACTGTGCGGCCAATATTCTTTTCGCTCCTGCAATGTGACTTAGACCAATCAAATTTCTAGAAAAAGACAACTGCTGGCAACATGTTCGCTTTATCTCTCCCACATTTTTCCGCCAGAATTCGCATAATAGCTGGATAGTGACGCTCGGTCTATTCTCTATGTCTATTATAATGACAGAATTTTTGTATATCCCTCAAACAAATCTAGAAATAATAAAAACATAAACAGAAGTATGGAAAGGGAAATAAACCGCATAAAAACTCGCTACATTCAAGCCGAGGCACATAAACATGCATTATTTAAATAAAGTCACACAATTTGTTTTCACTTACACAGTATAATTGTAACTGATAATGGTTTATTTATTGCGTGCTGTTTTTAAAACATTTTAAAACCATGCTATTATAAATATGCTCGTTTACCTCGGGTAAAAAATAGCAGTAGCATGATGAGGACTGAGCTGTGCTTTGAATTCCAAACTAACCCCAAGGCCCACACATAAGAAAACAACATTTCCAAACCCTCGGAAATATATAGTAATTCACAGTTCCTGGTCATTTTGATTTAACGGCAATTAAACTTTATAGGTCATTTTGCCGAGTCAGGATTAAAAAACGCTGCACTAAACTTGATCTGCAACTGGTTCGTCAAATATAGTTCGCACAAAAATAAATGTTTAGTTGTATTATTGTTTAATGTGTCACTAAATACAATGTTAAAGTAACACATGATATATTTACATAGGTAAGCAAGTCCACACATAAGGGATTGTTGTTTGGTCGAAGAACGTTAATTTTCACACAGGCCTCGCACGTAATTCTTTTGTGTAAGAAATTTGTTTAATTTCACGCGTTTTTACTAAAACCCTTCCAGTTCCGTCGGTTTTGTACAGTCGCTGTCATAAGTAGAAAGGTATTTGTATTTTAATTAGACTGTTACAAAATTATACACAAAGGTACTTAGGTATTAGTGTTTAAATTCAAAAGTACCTGGACTTTTGAAAGCGTTTTATTACTGGCCGCGTCGGGGGGAACGGAATATGAATAAAACTGTTATGCTGGACTAGCCAGTCTCACGACCCAGCACCGCCACGCCCGGATGATGGCAATCCGGGAAGCCGCTGAACCGAGTCCCTACCTCCTACGTACACCCCACCCGACACTACCAGCTAAAACTCCACGGTGGCCTTCTTCGGCGCTGGCAGAGCGATCCCGGGGTATTTATAGACTAGGTTTACTGCCGAAGCCGCACTTATGCGATGCCTCCTTGCGGCTCGTCTCCATGGAGGGGGATCATGAGCCCCCCCCCCCGCATTGAAGGACGACCTCAGCGTCAACAAGACCTGACCACCCGTGCTGCCGTCCATCTCTGGGTCGCACGATGCGCAGCCCTAAGATAAACACCAGCTGTGCGCCTGCGTGCCTCAATGGTCCCAGTTAGTCACCTCTTACGACTAGCAGGGGAAACGTCCGGTCTGTCGTCCACCCGGCGCCTCCTACGTCTCTTCTGGTGGCGGGAGGGATCAAATAATTCCTGGTCCCTCTCGGCACTCTACGTCTGCGATATGACACTCTCGCAGAAGTGGGCACACGTCAGGATTTCCAGCTGGCGACCATGGACACCACGGCTGGCAGCGGGAGGTCTCTTCCGACTGCTCTGAGAGCGCTGCGCTCTTTGTCCCAGACTGGGCAGTCCTCCAACGCATGTTGAGTTGCCATAATGGTGGCACACGACGGACTCCTCCTTTCCGATCCGATACAGGAACGAACAGAAACACCCGGGGTCTGTCAGTACCTGTGACATACATATACACTCACGCCTTTAACCCCCGAAGGGGTAGGCAGAGGTGTAACCAGTAGGTACACACACTTTTCGCCGAATTTCAGTCCCATAATGTAATAGGGATCGAGCCTATCGCCATACCGGGCACAGATTCCAGATTCCGGGCTAATGCTGTAAATTTCTAGATAGAAAACCCAATATCACTTTACCCGACCCGGGATCGAACCCGAGACTTCAGCACAGCAGTCATAACGCATGCGCAATTACACCTGCGCCACTGAGGCTGTATTGTATGTACTCTATTACTAAACACGACGAGTGTACTAGCGAAGAATTTATATGGCCACGCCCGTCCGTCGGCTGTTACATTTTCATTTAATGTTTTTGCCCAGCGATGTATGTAGCGTTAGGTCTAATGTCTCATTGACACGACAACGTTGTCGAATTTTTTACCACCTCGAATGTAATCAGTAGTATGTTTATGAAAAGTAAGTAGTAAAGTGGTATTTTACATGGTAAACTGTAAAACTGTAACTGTAAAATGTAAACTTCCACAGCTAGATAATAATTAATAATAAATAAATAACACCCAACAGTCACCCACATAGCCCCGATCCCACACTAAGATACGAGTCTTGTGTCGTGGGTATTAGGAACTACGAGAGACGCACGGTCACACAACACCCAGACCCCGGACACAAATGTCTATCTGTCACACAAACATTTGTCCCGGTGTGGGAATCCAACCCACGGCCTCACGTTTTACAGCCGGCTACTTGCCTACTGCGCCACGGAGGCTGTCAAAATCCAGCAACTTGTTATTTAAGTGTTAATTTACTCAGGTCTCCTTTAAAATGTATTAAAGCAAATGTATGCAAAAGTAAACAGCATCCGTGGCGCAGCAGGCGAGTAGCCGGCTGTGAAACTAGTGGCTGTGGGTTCGATTCCCACGCCGAGACAAAGGTTTGTGTGACAGATATATATTTGGTTCCAGTCTTTCACCATTCAAGCAATTAAGTAATAAAGAATACACAAGTAACTTTTAAAATTCGGAAGTATGTCATATGGGCTCGTTTCGAACCCGCGACTCTTGTCTCAGCAGTCTGTGCCAGCCAACTAGGCTATCACTGCTTTTTTATTATTCATTTTAAATTCTAATCTTGTAAATTACGAACTAATAATATTATTAATTGAGGGATTTTATAGAATTTAAAGTATAAAAGAGAGCTTAATTCTCGGACACATTTGACCTTTTTTATTCTATTCCAAATTCAATTTATTTTTTTCTATACAGGTATTTAATTATACGTCAGACTAATTAATCTGTTGCTTTTTATTTGCGTAGCCGAAGGCTGGCAAATAAGTCAGGGTGTGTGATTAAATTCCACCCATTGTGCATGAGTTTCTTAAAAATGATATTAATGTATATTTACTAAAATTCTGTTATTATTTTAATACCAATTTTAAGTGTACATGCTAACGAACTGAAATTAGAAATTAATTATTATATTTTTTGTAAAGTTGGAAAGCAAGAGATAAAAGGTTTTTTTATTTATTTATATGCTTTAGGCAACGTAACAACTTCCTACAACTGCTTATAACTTTATATTCATTTCGTGGTGCAATTGAGCCTGTATTCATTTCCCTGGAAAATTTTGCTTAGATCTCTAGGTAGCTTGCTTTCTCAGTCAGTTATGTGTTAGAGTTGAAAAATGTTAGGGTTAAATTTGTTTTTTAACACGAAAAGTATTTTGTTTTTGTGGTATAATCAAATATATCTAATCTAAACAGGTATAGGCTATGTTTTTTTTTTTTATGATTTAAAGGTGTCCAGAAATATCGTTCTCCGTAAAGGTGTTTCGTCAGATAACTAATAAAAATCACGCCAAAAGGGCTCAACAGATTTTGATGGCATTCGGCACACAGATAGTTTATATGTTATATATGTTTTATACCAGAAAAATAGTAGTTTCCAAAAATAAATTCTAGAGCCGCCGGCACAAGCTAGTGCAAAGTAAACACTCAAACAATTATGAAACCTTACAAGTGCAAACTGACACTTTCTGTTTTCGTTAAAACATGACTCCCATTTGAGCCCAAACATGCAGTAGACAAAACAATAAACTATGACTATATGATAACATAATATAAATTATTGTATTATCTTTTAAGCAGGGATAGCCTAGTTGGTTGCCGTATGGACGTGAACGTATGTGAAGACGAAAGTCGTGTGTTCAAAACCCAAGTGGCATACACCTCTGACTTTTCTAAAGTTATGTGTGTATTAAAATGTAAATTATCGCTTGCTTTAACGGTGAAGGTAAAGAGACGAAACCTGCATACCTGAGAATTTCGAACGTATGTGAAGTCTACCAACCCGCATTAGGCCAGCGGGGTGGACTAAGGCCTAACCCCTCTCATTAGTAGAGGAGGACCGTGCCCAGCAGTGGGATAATGTTTAATACAGGGCTATTATTATATGATAAACCACATCAAACTGAATCCAACTTAAACATGAACGACCTAATAGAACTTAACACGAACATTTTAAGCTTAGCGCGGTTTGCCGAAAACGTAATAAATAAACAGCGATTTTCTAAAGTAAGAGAGGTCAAATCCAATTGAATTTAGATTAAATTATTCATTGCAAACAACTAAGTGGGCGAGACTTCAAAAGTGGACGCTCCGTTACATCTTAGAAAGGGAAGTAATCTCCAAGGATCATTGTAATCCTTCAGAGGGACAATCATGTCCGTCAGATGTATGCGACAAAGTGTGAAACGAGTAAGGGCTATATTCTCCTTTGGTACGAAGCAGGGCCTCTAACCGGAAAATTAAGGAGGTCTTTGTAAGTTTTATCAGAGTCACTTTGGCATTTCTGTACTGTTGTATATGTGACATTGACCTATATTTTCGGTTGTGTGTTATATCACCGAACAGCGGTTCTCCTAGCACAGTGGAAAGGTAGTTTAGATTCGATTCTCATATTTAATTTTGAACAGAAAATGCCCCAGTTTATTTTGCTTAGAAGATGAATTTTGAAAAAATAATACATTTTTCCCGAATTCTTAATACCTCAATAAGATCTTCAAAAAGGATTACATGAAAATGTTTCTGAAAATTCTATTTTCAAGAACCATATTTACTTCCGAAACCCAAGACTCGGCCAACTGTCGCCTTACAACCTTAAATCGCAAGGTGTTCCGATTAACATTCGTCTGAATTAATTCACTCCCTCAGGACGGCATTTTGTTGGTAAAATTTAAATTTACCGGCTTAACGGACTTGTTTTAGGGTTGCAATTTATTATCACTGAGTTTTATGGTTTTTAGTGTTTTGTTGAACAGTATTATAAATAAAAGTATTTTTAATTCATAAAAAGTACACCGACTTCAATGAAAAACAAATTATGCGTCTCTATAAAATTTGAAGGTTTCCCTCGATTTTTCTGAGATCCCATCATCAGATCCTGACTTGGTGCCAATGGGACCACCTGAGAAGTATACCCTTTTAAACAAAATAATAATTTCTCGAATCGGTCCAGGCGTCTTCGAGTAATCGGGTAACATACATAAAAAAAAAAGATTCCGACGAATTGTTAACCTTCTCCTTTTTTGAAGTCGGTTAAAAATGGATTTGTACATGAACAAAGATCAAATTGCGCAAAGTAATATAAGTTACAAAAATGCAAATTTAAATATTTAATAATCACCAATTCAAAACTCTTAAGTGAAAGCAAATACAAATTATAAAAAGGTATGCAAATTGGATGCTTTTAAATTGTCAACACAAATATATATTTATTATATTTCATTGCTTTCTTATAGCCTATGATAAATTACCTTTTTTTTTATTCTGTCACGGCAATGTTACAACACTGCACCTGATGGTAAATGCCGTGCCGTCCAGTTAGACTATCAAGTAGCTAGAGTCAACTATCCCCCGCTACTCAACACAATCACTACTCAAAACGGACTGCTGTGTAGCTTCTTCACACTACGCCTAGGACTCAGGATCATATAAAGGAGGGAGAACACGGTTGCTGGAATACGATTCCACAGCTTTATGGTGACACTAAAAGAATCATGAATGTGTTACCGGCTTTAAAGGAAGGCCTGCGGATTGTACGGGGGAGGGACTAAAGCCTTCGAAAAAATCACTGTCAATTTACATAGGTTTACTGAAACCTAGTAACAGTGTGAATTGTTACCAACATAAAAATCAAGTTAGGTTACTACCTAACTTGATTTTTATGTTGGTAACTACCTCGATGACGGAGTTGTAATAAAGTACGCGGTACGACTGCTGCGCTAAGGGCTCGGGTTCGATCTCAGGGTAAAAACTATATTGAATTTTACTATCAGGAAATATGCAGTATTGACCCAAGTGTGGAATTGTGCCCGAAATTGCAATAGTCTTGCCCCCATCACATTATAGGACGGTAATAAACTGACTAGCGAAATGTGGATATACTGGTTACACCTCTGCCTATTCCTTCGGTTACATTCGTGAGTGCGTATGTAATATAATAATATTAGTGCTATATTTAAAATTGTCCCAATCCTGGGCACGGGCCTCCTCCACTAATGAGAGGGGTTAGGCCTTAGTCCACCACGCTGACCTAATGCGGGTAGGTAGACTTCACATACCTTCGAAATTCTCATGAGAAATCTCAGGTATAGTGCGTATGTATATATGTGTAAAAGTTTAGAAAACCTAATAAAAATGTCCCACTTTCACATGGCAACCCCGGTGAAACTCGTTCGCATTCGATTGTCAAAGACTTACCGGTGAGCTGTAAGCTCCTTACGTGAATAAGGAGATTTCCGAACCGTATCCCCTTTGCGAGCAGCCGAGAACTTTGTAGTCTTAAAAATTAAATCGGTAAACTTTTTGTTTCTCGTACTTAGAAGGCTTTCATGTCGAGAATTCTTAAGCGAGACCTCGATATGTCTTTGTGTATTGAACACAACTGTAATGAACTCATGTTTGTGTAAAAAAAGTAATAACTGATCTGTGTTTATTTACCTCGCTTTTTATATATAGCAATTTAATACATATACACTCACGCTTGTAATCCCCGAAGGTGTAGGCAGAGATGTAACCAGTGCACACACTTTTCGCCGAATTTATTACGCTCCCATAATGTGCTTCAAGACTCCGGGCTGGTATTTCTAAATAGAAAATTTTAATATCACTTTACCCCACCCGAGGATCAAACCCGAGATCTCAGCACAGCAGTCGAAACGCATGCGCAATTACAACTTCGCCACCGAGGCATTCGTATACTACATATTTTGTGTATTTAAATAACAATTTCAATACACAAAAATATGAATGTTAGAGAATCATTTCACGATAATGTTTTAATATTGGCCTTTTTTTATTCTGGCACGGCAAAGTGATCACACTGAACCTGATGGTAAGCGCAGTGCCGTCCAATTAGAGTATCGAATAGCGAGAGACATTCTATCCCCCGCTACTCAACACTATCATGCCGGCCTGCTTCTTCTCACTGCGCCAAGGGCAAGAAGGTGAAGTAGAAGAAGAAGCGGTCGAGGGTCTATTGTCAGAGTACTTAGAAAGCCGCATATAGATATTTTACAGTTTTTATATAATAACATTAATTATATATTCAGACCATGAAAGAACTTATCTATATTAGTATTATGAAGAGGAATATGAAAAATCCTATATAGACAACCTAGGTATTATAGACGCATCGTTTGAACTAAACATTAATACGCTATATAAAGCTCGATATAAATAAACATTACACAACTTAAGCTATACTTAAGCTTATCTTTAACGTACTGGAAATTGTTTATTTGGGTCGAAACTGAGTACTATAAATATCTTAAAATACAGTTGACTTTTTATGTTACTCCTTGAAGCCATGTTCCATATTATCCATGTTAAAACGGAAATAGCAAAAGAGCCCAGGATTTTCATGAATATTGTCTGAACTACTATGAAATATAGTTACAACTATTATTGTTTCAATGTAAAACATAAATTGGTATATGTATTTTTTATGTATCAGAAAGATCCTGGAGATTCAAAATTTAAAACTATTTTCAGATATTATAATAAAGGAATACACTCAACAGTCACGCACATAGTCCTGACCCCACATTGCTTAAAACCTGTATCATGGGTATCAAGAACTGCGAGGGAATACGGTTCTACAACATCCAGAATTTACGACCGGCTACTCGCACGCGGACCACGGAGGCAAAAAAAATTGTACATCTATTAAAAAATTACAATATAAAATGTACAATGTGTATTTACACATTGTACTGACCCCACATTAGGCAGAACCTGTAAAAGTGGATATAAAAAACTCCGTACAACTACAGTACCATAACACCCAAACACGAAACAAATATTTGTGAATCACAAAAGTCTCAGTGCAGAGATCGAACTCGGGACTTCTCGTTTCACAGTCGGCCCTCATATTATAGAGAGATATTTATTATAGAGTCATATTAATGTTGTCATGTGCACCGCAACTAAACCCTACCGTAAATACTGCAACAAGAAATACCAACATGACCGACATCATCTTTGACAAAAAATAATATTTGGGGTTGACAACAATATTTGACTGGATTCTCCAGTCTTTTGAGATTGTGTGTTCCAATTCCTGCTGAAATATAAGCTATATAATATACAGTACGTTGCATATACATGGTACTAATACTACTATGGAAGCTCCAGGTATAGAGTTGGCGATTAGTAGAGATAAAAATTATAATTGATACGTAAATTTTTTTGTGGAATTTTTGCAGCGGGACTTGAAAATTATATAGTGACTTAAATCATATAATAAATTATTAGTAGCCGATAACCTTAGTGTTCAAAACAGTTGATACAGAGAAGCCTTCAAAAATCATAAAATAAATGATTCCATATTATTTACCAATTCCAAGTAATCGAATTTCTACGGGATTTACAACTTTACCAATAAATTATAAATCACTCTCCGTCGCAGTGTTATGTATACCACGTTTTTGCAACAACTTTGTTATATACTGTTGGTGTATCTACTAATAAAACCGTGGCGTCCTGAGTTATTATGTTTCAATAGAGATTTTATTTTTCTCTTTAATTATTTATAGAGGGTTTGGTTACAAAAGAACATGTCACCCTCATTGGGGAACTCATACATTAACGACGCTTAATATAAATATTTACAATCTTGTACAGCATTTTAGCTTCCTCCGACAAAGGGGTTACTAAAATACAATTGCATGTTCCTGTTACACTGAGATTAATATTATATTTATGACTAAAAGCGACTCTTTCATTTTTTTCTCATTCGACACATTTTGGTGAATCAGTCTTTCCCATTAGGTGTGCTAAACTATTTAGAGGAATGTGTCCATTCCTGAGTTCGAATGGGTCCTGAGTTAAACTCCCATGTTCCAAACCTACGCTACCACTACTACTAGACGATGCGACTTGTTGGATATATAGTATATTATTTATTTCAATGAATACTTCCCACTGACACCTTTAATCACCGAAGGGGTAGGCGGAGGTGTAAGCACCACCCAAATTTCGCCAAGCTTATTATTGTCCCTTAATGTGATAGGACGCGAACAACATACTGATTCGTGATAGAAAAACCCAATATATTTTTTACCCTATCTGGCATCAAACCCGGAACCTCAGCACAGTAGTTGTACCGCATGCACACAACGCCACTGAGGCAGTCTATAGAAACAGTATTATAATACTAACCCTGTATTAAACATTGTCCCACTGCTGGGCACGGGCCTCCTCTACTAATGAGAGGGGTTAGGCCTTAGTCCACCACGCTGGCCTAATGCGGGTTGGCAGACTTCTCATACCTTCGAAAAATTCTCAGGTATGCAGGTTTCCTCACGATGTTTTCCTTCACCGTTAAAGCAAGCGATAATTAACATTTTAATACACACATAACTTTAGAAAAGTCAGAGGTGTATGCCACTTGGGTTTCGAACCTACGACTTTCGTCTTGGCAGTCCGTACCGCAACCAACTAGACTATCGCTGCTAGAAACAGTATTAATACAGAAGATCTTGCAAATGTAATGCGGTTTTACAATTTTCCTACAGTTTATACTTTGCATCATATTGATAACATTGATTCGTATTCACAACGCATAACCAACAAAACTGTTATATTATGAGAAAACAGTTCTCTTTAAATTCACTGCATTATAACTATTTGTGTGGTATCAACATTTTTGTAAAGTTTATTCCAAGCGAGCAATCTTGGTTTGCATTATTTTCACATATGTTGAACACTTTATGCAGCAGACGGTGCCTTTTTACCTCATTTTTATAATAAGTTTTATAAAAGTTATCATGTTTAATTAAATGTGTTTGTGATTCAGATGATAATATCTATTGAGAATTGTGGATAATCACAAAACATCATTTATCGTCAATAAAAGTGCGGACGCCTCGGTGGCGGAGTTGTAATTTCGCATGCTTTAAGACTGCTGTGCTGAGGTCTCAGGTTCGATCCCCGGGTCGGGTAAAGTTGTTTTTCTGTTGAATTT
The DNA here is from genome assembly GCA_905220505.1 of Laothoe populi. Lineage (NCBI taxonomy): Eukaryota > Metazoa > Arthropoda > Insecta > Lepidoptera > Sphingidae > Laothoe > Laothoe populi. The sequence goes on along the minus strand of HG992161.1, from coordinate 3,776,197 downwards.
CTCAGTAATTAGCCCGGAGTCTGGAACCTGTGCCCGGTATGGCGATAGGATCGCCACCTATCACATTATGGGACCGAAATTCGGCGAAAAGTGGGTGTACTAGTTTACACCTCTGCCTACCCCTTCGGATTACAGGCGTCAGTGTATATGTCTATGCCTAAAATTTTTAATTCCTTATTTCACCCTATAAGAGTTGATTAAATAATATAAGATTGTCATGTCAATCCTCATATTTCAGTGTCTCAACACTTTACTGAATTTTATCAAAAACAGCTTACGGACTTACTTTCATCCCCTATTGTAATGGGGGTAAGCTCCCTCGGAGCTTGATTAAATAAGTGTCCCGAATAATTATAAATTACGCAGTTTCGGAATTCCCATACAAACCTTTATCCCCTATTTCACCCATTTAAGGAATGATTTAAAAAATACAGTAGTCTATGTCCGTCCTCAGGGTTAAAAATCGATTCAGTGGTGTAGCCGTGAAACTTAACAGACAGAAAACTTTCACACCCTAATTCACTCTTCAGGTAAAATTTTGAAAGACGCCGATATACTAGTATATTTATTTATATCCAGAAACATATGAAATTTAAATATATAAATTATAAGGAAATTTCGTGCTTCTTACTTTGAAATTGTCGGATTTCCATACAATCATTTTCATCCCTTATTAGTAAGCACCGAAGAAGGCCACCGCGGGGTTTTAGCTGGTAGTGTCGGGTAGGGTGTACATAGAGGGTAGGGACTCAGCCCAGCGGCAGCACGGATAGCCATAATCCGGGCGAGGGGGGTGCTGTGTCGGAAGACCGGCTAGTCCAGCATACCCGTTTTATTCTTATTCCGCTTCCCCCCGGAGCGGACGGACGGCAGTGACAAAATGCTTTCCCCGCGCCAAAAAATAGGGTTATAGAACCCTATTTTTTTTGTCGCGGGGAAAGCATTTTGTCCTGCAGGAATAGTCCTGAACCCAGACAAATGTTTGTGTGATCCACAAATGTTAGTTTCATGTCTGGGTTCATTTTCAGGTTAAACCTGATACTCAGTGACTACATGTGTGACTATTGGGTCTGTTATTGTTATGTTACTGACTTAATATTATATATACTTAAACACTACGGCATACTACGACCTGAATGGCTTCTGTAATAGGTTTCCGTACAAGATGCTCCTTTCTATGCAATGGAAAATTGATAAGAATGGGAAATTTAAAAGTTATTAGACTATCAAAGCCCTAGGAGACCTGTGGCTTCGAAGCTAATCTCCGATGGGGCTTTGACTCACATATGAATCGCTGGATGTGGTTACTTTAAAAATATATTTTTTTTTTATCCTGGCACGGCAAAGTGACCGCACTGTACCTGATGGTAAGCGCAGTGCCGTCCAAATAGAGTACTGAGTAGCGAGAGACGATCTATCCCCGCTACTCAACACACTCATGCCGGCCTGCTTCTTCACACTACGCCATGGGCAAGCAGGTGAAGAAGGGGTCGAGGGTCTAGTGTCAGAGTACTAAGAAGGCCGTAAAATGGCCAATGTACTCCAACTCCAGACCCCCGACAAAAACCGGATGTACACTGGCTGATCCCGGAACGCGACACACTTGCGTGTGCCACTATGGCGGGTTTTTCGCCCTGTGTACGGTGGTCGCTATCCGGGCGGATATGAATATCCTACCACCAGCTATTAAATATAGTTGGAGATTCAATAAAGGTAGTAGAACTATATAATACCATTAATATCCTGTAGCGAAGTAGAAAACAAGATTAAATATGTGATCCTGACCCAAATGCACGTGGACACGGTCGCTAAAAAGGAAGTATATTCAAGTGTTCCATTATTGAACATAATGTTTATTAAAAAGGTAAAATAAAATTTGATTTTCTATCTAGAAATTATCAATATTAACCCTATATTAGAAATTATCAATAGTAGTCTGGAAACTTTTTTTTTTTTTTTTTATCGAAATAGGCTTGCGTTTGACCACTATCTCGCCTGATGGAAAGTGATGATGTGGTCTACGGTGGAGCACGCTTGCCTAGAAGATACCTATTCACTCTTGACTTGAAGATACCCAAGTTATAATTTTCGGGAAATATAGACTCCGGCAAAGAGTTCCACTCTCTAGCGGTGCGCATGATAAATGTACTAGCAAAACGCTTCGTGCGCACTGGTGGAATATCAACCATGTATCGATGACGCTTCGCCGAGTCTCTTGTCGTCCGATGATGGAAAGGGGTTGGGGGAATTAAATTATGTAATTCCAAGGCACACTCGCCGAAATGTATCCGGTAAAATACCGATAAACTAGCAACTTTACGTCTGTGTTCAAGGCTTTGCAGCCTTGCCTCGACTATGGAATCGTTGCCTATGAGTCTCTTGGCGCGTCTCTCGATTGCCTCCAATGCCTCAAGCTGGTACTTGGCTGATCCATCCCAAAGATGAGAGCAGTACTCCGTGCACGACCGGACTTGCGCTTGATACAGATCAAGGAGCTGTCCCGGCGTGAAGTACCGTCTCACCTTCGCAAGGATAGCCAGCTTTTTGGCAGCCAATTGAGCTTTATGCTCAATGTAGGAGCCAAAACTGAGAGTTGGAGACAAAGTTACACCAAGAATCTCTAGGTGGTCAGTTATCGGTACGGACACATCTCTGAAAGTAGGAGTCAGTTCGAAGGGACTCCGTTTAGCAGAGAATAGACAAGCCTGGGTCTTAGTGGCATTAAACTTGACCAGGTTGGCATCGCCCCAATCGGAGACTGCCTTTAAGGACAAGTTCAAGCGTTCTACCAAGGCCTCCCTGAGGGCCTGGACTTGCACTCCACTGGTTCGTGCATTAGATATGTAACTTTCTACCACTGTGCTGTCATCAGCGTACCCAAAAGTACCGGGCTTAAGCAGATCATTGATGTGCAGCAGGAATAGAGTCGCAGAAAGTACGGACCCCTGAGGTACCCCGGCATTGATAGCCAATAGATCGGAGGAGCAGCCATCAATGACCACTCGAATCAATCGTTCCCTCAAGAAGTCCGATATCCAAGCACATAACCCAGTGGGCAAGCCATATGATGGAAGCTTCGTTAAGAGGCTATCATGCCACACTCTGTCGAAGGTCTTCGAGATATCAAGTGAAACGGCAAGCGCTTCCCCATGCTTCTCGACGGCCTCGCTCCAGATGTGAGTGGCATACGCTAGAAGGTCTCCAGTTGACCGGTTTCGGCGAAATCCGTATTGTCGGTCACTTAGGAGGTCATTCGCTTCTAGGTATGCCATGAGCCTGCCATTCAGTACACGTTCCATACTTTTGCAAAGTATGGACGTAACCGAGATGGGCCTATAGTTGGCAGGCTCAGCACGACTACCTTTTTTGGGCACAGGTTGCACGTTAGCTTGCTTCCAGGCTTGAGGCACTTGTCCAGTGACCAGAGAGAGACGAAACAGGCGAGTCAAAATAGGAGAGAGCTCAGGCGCACAAGTTTTCAGTACAATTGCTGGAATCCCATCTGGGCCGTTGGCTTTATTCACGTCCAGATTACGCAGCGTTCTTCTTACCTCAGTCTGACGAATGCGAATTTCTGACAAATGTGTCTCGCAAACTGGTAGACTAGGAGGTACTTCGCCAGCAGTATCTAAACGCGAAAATTCGACAAAAAGAGAAGCAAACAAGTTTGCTTTCTCTTCAGCAGAGTGAGCCAAAGACCCGTCGGGTCTCAGCAGTGGGGGAAGTGAGGGGCGACGGAAGTTCGATTCAACTGATTTTGCCAGGGACCAAAACGCTTTACTACCCGCTGGGTACGAAGCTAGTTTCTTCCCGATTTGGCTTATGTGGTCAAATCTAGCTTGCCGTAGAGCCTTCTTGCATGATTTGGCAGCCTTGTTAAATGCTCTCTTCTTTAAGCGCAAGTCCTTTGCTTTGCGGTTTCGAGCATCAACCCATGCCAGGTATGCCGCATGCTTCCGCGCTTCAGCGCGTCCGCACTCAGCCCCGAACCATGGGCGAGTTCCGCCTGACATTGCTACGTCGGAGAATGGAATGTAGTATTCCATACCTTGACGCAGCACATCCGTCACAGCATCCGCGCAAGCTGAAGGGTCTTCAGAAGAGAAGCAAATGGGCCGCCAAGGATAAGATGCAAAGAAAGCTCGCATCTCATCCCAATCTGCTGACTTGTATCGCCACACCCGCCGGGTGCCTCTAGGGCTGGGATCGGGCGGTGAGTAGGCAGATACAGATTTCACCAGACAATGGTCGGAGCTACCCAAGGGTGATGAAACCGACACTGAGTAGCGGTCTGGATCAGTTGTCAACAGAAGGTCCAAGCAATTGGCTGTGTGCGTGTCAACATCCGGGACCCTTGTTGCCACCTGGACCAACTGGGTGAGATTTTGCGTCAGCGCTAGCTTCCGCATTTCTATCCCAGCATGGTCGGTACACTGGTATGGGAAAAGCCACTCTTGGTGGTGGGCATTAAAGTCCCCCAGTAGTACTAATTGGGCACAAGGGTACCGCCTTTGTGCCGCATCCGCCGCCTCACTAAGGTATTCTGTGAGCCTAGTAGTCTCCTGATCTCCGCTGTGCGACCGGTATACACAGGAATAAAGAATTTTCTCAATTCCTGTATCCACCAGTACCCAAATAACAGAGAATCTGGGATCTTCAAGATAACGGAGACGCCGACAACAGATGTCATCACGGGCGTACAAGCACACACCCGCATGTGGCTTAAAATTGTGCTCCAGAGTAAACCCTGGGTATGAAAGGTACGCCACGTCAGACGGACATCTTATCTGCGTCTCTGATAGGAATAAGAGAGCGGGTCTTTCAGTCTCCAGGTGGTGATGGAACGCGACGAGATTTGAGTGCAATCCTCGGATGTTGGTAAAGTGCACTTTTAGTGAGAGGGAGTGCTGCCGCTGTGGAAACGTTCTCTTATTCGTTTTACTTTTCATTGTTTTTTGGAAGAGCGAATGAAGGTAGAAAGACGGCAGTGGAACGAGACTTTATGCATCTAACTTTCAGATACAATATGAAATACCACACAGAAGGGAGACTAGTCTGGAGACTGCGGGGACGCCCGAGCCCCCCCGGGATGTCCATCGGGCCCTCTCATCCGGTCGCCGACCGGCACGATGGCGCATCCCGGGATTTTTCGTCAGTTGGCGGGGCAGCCTTTCGTGTGTGGCTAGCACACTACTTGGGCCCCCAACTACCTGCGGTCGGCCAGCGGTGCACCGTGCCTCGGATCCCGCTACCCTCCACGACTAGTCTCCCAATGCGGCGTTATCAACTTGCGTCAGATTAGCCCAACTGCATTCAGCAACTATTCCGACCCGTCTCCCTGTGTCCGGTATGGCGATAGGCTCGCCCCCTATCACATTATGGGACCGAAATTCGGCGAAACATGGGTGTACTGGTTACACCTCTACCTACACCTTCGGGGATCACAGGCGTGAGTATATATGTATGTAAATAAAAAAATTCAAACACTCATATTAATATCATATCGCACTGGCCACAATATTTTATTCAGATCTAGTTAAAAAACCTTTAATATTTTATATCTTTAACGCATTTCAAATACACCCACTGGCTGGCAAATATAGATCGTATATTATTAAATAAAAAAAAATATATTAAAAAAAGTTCTCATTTCAAATATGTTACGCCCACATCATCTAAAGCATTTAGTGCCATTAAGTATACATAGATATAGTATATACAAGTATAGATGAGGCATAGGCGTGCACCTGAAAGGGACACATGAACTCTATGGGGTTACCAACTAACATTAGCTTACCCAGTTCTTGAAATCTCAGGCGTGCGTCTATCAACATAATCAAATAAGAGGTAATTAAATGTCGTAAACGTTGGTATCCCCATTATGTGTATTATGCAACCGTGTTAAATATACTGAAAATTGTCATGCTCAGCTAAAGATGTAAAGAGCGGCAAATGACATTTAAACAATTTCCAAATTTGACTAGGTAATACGTGAAATTTAAAATTGGTTTTACATATATTTATTTTACTTCTGCAGCAATGAATGCCTTGAAAATGGTAGACTATCAATATTTTACAATTATTTATAGGAAACTTGATAAATAGTAACTTAAAATTGCTACTTACGAAAAAAACATTATATTTTCATATTTTCGCTTATTTAGGCTTTTACAGCCAAGAACACTGCAATGTACCATATTCAACACGTTTTAAACACTTAAATACGACGCGAAATGTATTCAAACACAATTTATAATGATATATTTCCACAATCAAACGATATATATTTCGTTGACATTCAGACTATCTGGCCAGAACTATAAAAGCACAACCAAAAAGTTGTGAAACTCAGATAGTGACAGCAAATAGTATGTCTATTACTATTGCTCTTAGCTTTTTCATAATAAGTGCATCCTGCTTTTTCTGGGAATTATAAAAGGAATGTCAGCCCTGTGTTAAGTCACCCTCAATTTTACTTAAAAAGTAATTCTGATTAAACTTTTTATCCATTCTATAATAATAAAATTAGACCACTTCCAGTACATCCACACATCCGTTCATCCCATACGTTCAAAGATTTCAATTGACGGATTTCCTTGGACTCTCAAGCATAAAGATTTTCTACCTTTGCCATATTGCGTTGGAAATGGGGGCACATAAGTCGTGAGTAAGAGCGATTGCATGCATCATGGCGTAGTCGTTTGACGAAGAATTCCGATGGCGAATTTACTTCTTTATACGGCTGATAGAGTTTATATCCTGGAGTTGTAAAGTCTGTGGAAGTTTAGAAGTATGTACTTTTGTTGTGAATGGGGTTATAAAAGGCTTAAAGTCGCTAAAAGTTGAAAATTGATTTTACATATACGCTCCCTACAATTGATACGTTGGGTTTCCGTACCAAACGTCTTATGTTAATAATACTCTTGACTTTTCTAAAGTTACGTGAATATTCATTGTTAATTATCGCTTGTTTTAACGGTGAAGGAAAACATCGTGAGGAAACTTGCATACCTGAGAATTCTCATAAGAATTTCGAAGGTATGTGAAGTCTACCAACCCGTAGTGGACTAAAGCCTGACCCCTCTCGTTAGTAGAGGAGGCCCGTGCCCAACAGTGGGACAATGTTTAATTATTGTGTTGCTTCCTTTCTATGATCCTGGGTCCTTTAAGCGTAGAGTGTGTAATTAACAATGAATTTCGAGTAACTCTAGAAAAGTCAGAAGTGTATACCATTTGGGCTGGATTCGAAGGTACGACTTTCGTCTTGACAGTCCATACCGCAACCAACTAGGCGATCACTGCTGCGATGATCCGATGAAATATTGTATAAAAATAAATTGTGAAAGAATACCTTTTTTATTATTATAAAATCTGTGGCGGATCGGTCATTTCCCGTTCATAGTAAAAGGCACTAACTAACCTAATCCCCGTCGGTTAGCATCCACAAAACGATATATTAAAATATGCGGATTTTTCCATAGTTTAAAGCGCTTAAGTCCCAGTAGGGCTTTGGAGCCGGCCATGTAAATCGGGCTTTCATTAAAACGTAACGAACATTCCCGCACAGACCTCAGAAGGATTAGCCGATCGAGTTCATCCCCCCTTTTTTTTAATCTTAAATTAATGAGCTTGGGCGAAAATCGACTAAATCGCTCCATAAATCCACAGTTTGTATGTCACCTACTCAATGTTAATACAGTTAAAATATTTTTAACCGACTTCAAAAAAAGAAGGAGGTCTTTTTTATGTTTGTTCCCCGATTACTCGATGACGCCTGGACCGATTCGAGAAATTCTATTTTTGTTTAAGAGGATATACTTCCCAGGTGGTCCCATTGGCACCAAAACAGGATCTGATGGTGGGATCTCAGAAAAATCGAGGGTAACCCTCAATTTTTATAGGGACGCATAATGCGTTTTTTATTGAAGTCGGTGTACTTTTTGAAGATATCATAATGGTTTTTCAATTAAAATTCTGGTCCTTTATGAAGTCGAAACGGCTAAAACTTGAATATAATTCCCGATATTTAGTGATAGATAATGTGGTCCACTGATGCAGTGAAAAATATCTTTATTTCGCTTTGATTCTATGCAGTCGTTTTTTTATATCCACCTTTTAAAATATGCTGGTGGTAGGATATATCATATTCGCCCTGATAGCAACCACAGTACTCACGTACGTACCCGATCGCGTTCCGGGATAGCCAAAGTACATCGGGTTTTTGTCGGGTGTATAGAATTGGAGTACGATGTTTGGCCGTTCTGCGGCATTCTGAATACTCTGACACCAGACCCTCGACTCCTTCTTCACCTTCATGCCCATGGCGGAGTGTGAGGAAGCAGGCCGGCATGATAGTGGTGAGTAGCGGGGGATAAATTGTCTCTCGCTACTCGATACTCTAATTAGACGGCACTGCGCTTACCACCAGTGTGGTCAATTTGCCGTGTCAGGATAAAAAAATATATATGGAAAGTGAAAAGCAACATTTTCGGCAAATTTCAGTTTTTTACAATCGAAAGGGTAAAAATGCCGTTCAAGCAAAATAAAATATGTGTATGGAGAAGATGTATTGACAGAACGCCAGTGCCAAAACTGGTTTGCTAAATTTTGACCCGGCAATTTTGATGTTAAAGATACATCACGTCTGGAAGGTCAGTTGAGGCTGATTAACACAATAAAGGCATTAATCGATGCAAACCGGAGAGGAACATGAGATGGCGGAAGATACGGAACAAGCATGTATAACAAAATATTTATTCACTAGTAGTTTGTATTTCATTTTCATAAAGAAAAACGAAATGACTATCCGAACAACCAATATTTTAAGATATTGCGATATTTAAACACTAGGGTTGTATTTGTATCATATATACAGATTCCATAAACAGGCTGCCTCTGTGGCGCAGTTGTAATTGCGCATGAGTTATGCTGTGCAGAGGTTTCGGGTTCAATCCCCGGGTCGAGTACAGTGATATTGGGTTTTTCTATCAAGTAATTCTCAGTATTAGCCCGGCGTCTGGAACCTGTGCCCGATATGGTGATAGGCTCGCCCTCTATCACATTATGGGACCGAAATTCGGCGACAAGTGTGTGTACTGGTTACACGTCTGCCTACCCCTTCGGGGATTACTGGCGTGAGTGTATATGTATGCCCATAAACAGTTGTAAAGATATTTTAAAAAAACAAACACTCCAAACAGCCCTGAAATTCTGAAATCCTCTAAGGCGTGAAAATGAAAACGTCCTCACCAACGTCTCTACTAATGGAGCGTGCGGTGATTAATGCGTCATTGTAATGAGTACAAATTGCACCTCCCGATGTCCTCTCTAATAGCAGTCTTAATTATTCCCTTAAACCGACGATTAAAAATGTCTCTCTCTAGAAACTGTGTCGGCTGAATCGATTCTTAGATCCGAATTATTTATTTATTTATTTATTTTATTTATTTTATATAGGACAATCAATGGTAATTACATTAAATATAATGAATAAAATTAAAAAGAACAAATAACATACATGGTAAATGCATTACCTTCAGATGTCACAGCATGCATTGAATACATTAATTGCAAAAAATTAAAAAAAAATCAAATTATAAATTAAAAATAGAATTAAGTTTAATATTAGTTGGGAGAAATTTTATGTAAAGCGTAATGTATGAGACCGAAAATATCACTCATTTTTACAAATTGCCTTTAAAACCTCATTTTTAAACGTGTTCATTGTGTTACTGAACACGTCTATAGTCTGGCCGAGAGAATTGTAGGTTCGGGGTAACCTGACTAGAGCAGAATTATATTTTAATTTAGTTCTTGCTGATGGTGGACACAACAGACCAGCAGGTTTTCGAGGCAGACGGCTTGGGACACGCAATTTTACACATTCCAACAATGGTGGGCAATCAATATAATTTCTCAATATTTTGTACAGGAATGTCATATCGAGGATTATCCTTCTGTCGCTCAAACTAATCATTTTAAAATATTCTAGTCTTTCGGTATATGAATTGAGTTTTTTATGTTTTTGACTGAGATAGGCGAGGTGTCTTGCAAATCTTTTCTGTATGCGTTCAATACGTAATTGGTGGACTGTGTAGTAGGGCGACCAGACGGTACTACAGTATTCTAGGGTAGATCTTACGTAGGTGTTGTAGAGTAATAAATTATATTGTAGAGTAATAAATATAATAATAAATTATCTAAGAGTTCTTAGAGTTTTGTTGTCCGGTGAGAAAAATATTATTTGCATCGTATGGTATTTGTGCCCGCTATATCGAAAGCCTTGAAAATATGACCTAAAACTATTATATTTTATATATAACTAGCGAGTCCGACAGTCATCGTCATGCACGGAAAAGCAGCGCCACATAAAATGTGATATTTTAAAGATCACAATCTTTGGCATTTCTCTCACAATCCCCGCAAATTAAATTTGGTGACATACAGACAGTAGCTTCACCTACCGCGCCCAGTAGTCAAACTATCCAGGAACCCGTTGAAAAATACACACAACATTCAAATCCTGCTGGCCGTTTTTGAGTTTTAGCGGGACTAACGAACGGCGATTGATTTTATATACAGATTGTTTATTTTATTATTGACAGAGGTGTAGCCAGGACGGCCACATTTCGTCGAGCTAATTACCGTGAAATTGATAATCGATCGTGATCGATCGGGACCAGTCGTCATACCGGGTGTAGAGGAGCGGTAGAGGGTGATAGTGTTACTCTAGCTAAGGGGAAACCATTCATTCGGAAGTTATGCCCAACCGGCCTCGGTCCCTCATAGCGTTCATATTCGGAGCTTGTGTAAAAGAAGGAAAGAAATATTTTATTCATTATAAGCACAACAGTAAATTAAATTAAAACTAAACAAAAAAACAAAGAAATCAACATGATTGAATGAATGTATATATCTCACGTATCACGCAAACTTAACTACCGCGATTCAGGAAGGGGTTTTTGCTATTCATTGATGTGAGGCGCTGTTTGCCGCCACACGGTAACAACGGTTTAACGGTAGGCAGCGGCTTTGCTGAGCCCTGGCATTGCAGACGTCTATGGACGGCGGTGACTAATTACCATCAGATGGCCCGTTTGCTTGTCTGCCTATCCAGGAACTAAAGAAAAAATAACACTGGCATTATTCCCGACTCCGGTCTGACCCCAGGGTTCTGCAGCATGTGCAGCAGTCGTACTGTGTATGCAATAACAACTGCGCCACCGAGCCAGTACCAGCACAAAGTGTTTTAATTCAGAATGCCAAGAAAATAACCTCCTGTCAATAGAACCTAATACGTGAACATTCCAAACAATATCAAACCAACATTTTTAAAAATAGAATGAGCTCAGTGTAGTACAAGAACATTCAGCCTACACACAAAAATGTTTCATCAAAACATGAAAGATTTTTTGTGCGGCCGGCCACCCCACGGACCAGATGCACATCGACGCATAAAAAACCTTTTATCGGTACATAACGAACTATCGAAATCAAAAGGATACCGCAGAACTAAAAAGCCCTAACAGGCGAAGTGGAAAATTACTGCAGTTAAGTTGGGGATACACTTAGAGTCGATTTTTTTGCGAAATATTTGTTTTATATTTAATTGAATGATGTTAAGTTCAAATTGCACCTAAAATAAAACATGCAATACTACATACCACAATAAAAGTGATACACATAGTCCCGGACCCTCAGAAAGGTACAATTATCTATATTAGAAACTACGAGAATCTTTCGGGCTCACAACACCCATACCCCGAAACAAATATTTGTAGATCTCACAAACATTTGCCGGTTACTCGCTAAATGGGCTACGTAGGTTGTCAAGAAATCATCCTTTACTTCTTTTAGGCTAGCATAAATCATGTCGTACCATATAGATATTTTTGTCGGGGGTCTAGAGTTGGGGTGCGATGTTTGGCCGTGTTGCGGCCTTCTGAGTACTCTGACACTAGACCCTCCACAGCTTCTTCACCTTGTCCCATGGCGTAGTGTTAAATAGCGAGGCATACATTGTTTCTCGCTACCTACTTGATACCCTAAAGCACCGCGCCTACCATCAGGTGTAGTGTGGTCGCTTTGCCGTGCATGGATAAAAAACCTAATGAAACATTTCGTAATAAGTATAAAATATATAAAACAATAACCTAACCTATCTTAACTTAAAAGATAAGATAGTTTTAGATCCGACACGTAGCGCTATTGTCGATATCTGAATTTTTTCAACGAAAATTCGGTCCAATAGAGAAGGCGGTTTATGGCAGGACAACGTCATCCCGGGACCATTAGTACTATATAAAGGTAGACAGTAAATCGAACGATATATTTGAAGAAAGATTTTCTTAAAATAACCCCAGTATTGATATATATTTGCCTCTATTTACCGTTAAACTCGGCTGTATGTGGGTAACGATTTACAAAGGAACACATATCTGTTCAGACGTTGTGCTCATACCTCGTCTAACAGACGTGACGCCTTGTATAATATTTATACCACGGCTAGTGTGAATCAGTAAAGACGTTTGAACTGCCTACTCAGTACATAATATATGTCGTCAGTATAAATTATAATAAATAAAATATATTTATTTACTTCTTATAAAACATAATACGAATACGCCCCCTCATACGAATGACAAGGTTGTACAACGAGAAATCTGCAAACTATTCCTCTGATATATTTTCCCACGCATACGATTCATACAAGCGCTCCTTACTCACCTGCCAACTCTAAATAATTATGAATTATACTTTAAGGATATAGTCATAATGCCTCGACCAGGGTAGTACCACTGTCTCACAGAAAACCAACGTAAAATGACAGTTTACTGTCGCGTTTCGTATGGTAAGTGAGATATCCGGAGGCCAGATTCCCCCTTCCCTTCCCTAATCCCTATTCCTGTCCTTTAAGGCCGACAGCGTATACGTGATACTTTCGGTATTGTGGATGTTCATGGGCGGTGGAGATCACTTAACATCAGGTGACCCACTGGCTCGTTTGTCGGACTAACCTATAAAAAAAAACTTAAGATGTTTTTTTTTTGTAAGTTCTAAATTACTTATAAATTAATTAAATTAATAATAATAATAATATTTATTGGATCCATACAAAAACACTTAAAACTAGAAGACATTGAGTATTAAGAATACAGACTAACAAAGTGTTTCATTGAACTCTTTGAACTCTGGTGCCCAAATAAAGAGTTAACTTGTGTAATGAGCACCAGGGAGCATTTATTAACATTGCCTTTTCATTAACAGTATTCCATAGTTCGAAACAAGATAAAACATGACAATGTAATCGTTAGGAGTATAAATGGTCGTCTAAGAAAGTTTTAAATTAAGTGCACATGCATATATTTTGTTTAACATTTGTGTGTGTGTGGATGAGTGTGTGTGTGTGTGTGGTTGTGTATGTGCGTGGGTGTGAGTGTTAGTTTATGGGTGTCTTTGTGTGTATATGTAAGAAGAATTTTAAAAAAAAAAATTACTTAATAACTTCTAAATTATGCACATTATTAAAAATGTCATGCATGCCTATGATCGGTATGATTACATTGTATTTTAAATAATTAGTATAACACTATGTAAATTTAATTAATATTTAATCATTCTGTTGGTGTGCTAAAGATAATAAAAAAATAAGCATTAATAGCAGCGATAGCCTAGTTGGTTGCGGCACGGTCTGTCAAGACGAAAGACGTATGATCGAAGCCCAAATGGCATACACGTCTGACTTTTCTACAGTTACGTGTGTATCCATTGTTAATTATCGCTTGTTTACGATGAAGGAGAACATCGTTAAGAAACCTACATACCTGAGAATTCTCATAAGAATTCGAAGGTATGTAAGTCTACTGACACGCATTAGGCCAGCCTGGTGGAATAAGGCCTGACACCCCTCATTAGTAGAGGAGGCCCCTGCCCAGCATTGGGACAATGTTTAATACAGGGCTAGTATTATTATACAAAATAAGCAACTTTTAAATAGTATATTTCATCTAATGATAGCATACATTTAAGTTTGGTTAATCTTATTCGACTTTTTCGAGACGAATTTCTCTATAGGATTCCCAATGATGTCACAAATAGCAATTTGTAGAAGATATACCACAAAACTCTGCATTTATTGCGAAAAAATAAAGTAGCACCTTCAAGTGACTAGTATAACAAATATTAATTATTAAATATTATTTATCTCACTGAAGTAACTAAAAGCCACAAAACAAAAAGCAATCAAATAATAAAATAATACACAGGTTCAAAGACCTCTGGCTAATTAATGGCCGATATATAACTCACAAACTAGTAATTTGTCATTCAGAACAAAGTTTGTATTGACGAAATATTTCAAGTCTACGCCGTTGTTTTGTCTCAAAAAGCTAAATAACTAACAATTTATCACCCTTGACGCTTCGGTGTTCGTAATTTATAAAATTAATACCAAGCATTTATTTTAATATTTTACTAATCTATACAAATAAAAGTTTGTCATTCGTATATTTTGATAAAATGAGGATTATACGTACAAGCTGTTTTTCTAACACATGCACAATCACGCCTGTAATCCCTGAAAGGGTAGGCAGAGGTTAACTAGTACACCCATATATCGCCGAGCTTATTACCGTCTCTTGATGTGATAGGGGGGAACCTATCGCCATAACGGGCACTGTGTAGTTCTTGTATAAAACCCAATATAACTTTTACCGGACCCGGGGATCGAACCCGAGATCTCAGCACAGCCGTCATACCACATACGCAATGACAACTGCATGCGGCAGTCTGTTTGTATCGTTCTATGAAAATGGCTTTGGAATCAGTGCGGCCATAGTATAAGTCAAAAATTACAAGTATACCTTGTATACGAAGTCTGACGACGATAAAGGGACTTTCGTGCTGTAAAGTAATATACAGCGTGATGCAAAAGGGGGGTGAAACCAATGAAAGCACCATGTATAGAGTTTGTGATTAGTAACATATCGACAAAGTTGAAAATCCCACAAACCTCATCTTATCTGAGTAATTGTAATTTATTTTTTTATGAAATCATTCGTTATTTTTTTTGTATACACTTTATATACATCGTATATAGGCGGACTTAATGCCAAAGGCATTCTCTTTCATGATTCATCTCATTTTTATGATGCCTGAAGCCAATGATGCTAACGAACTATTTTGCAGTGCCTAAGTATATTTATTGCTTAGAAAATCAAAAATCGAAATGGATAATTGATATCCATGAATGTCATTTTTAAATGACAATAATCGCTTCTGTCAACATTCACTCGCAGGATCGATTGAATACGATATCGATTTGGATCTATTTTCATGGGTTTTGCTAATCGATCAGACTTGCCTTTACCTCAACTGATATCCGCCATATTGCATAGCGGAAAAAAAATGATTTGCAAATCAATTTTTTATTTTCCAGATAATTATAATTCTGATTTCCAAGTAACCGAAAATAAATTAGAATATAATTTGGTCGTGACGTCTCAATTTGTTTTGTATTGATTAATCGACTCATCATTTATCTACATGTACATATTTTTTGTATGTCAAATGACAGCAGAGTAGCAAATGACAGTGAAAAAATTGAACGATAAAAACATTCGTCAAATTCAATTTTAAAAACAAAATGCGAACTCAAATCGCCTCTAAGCCGGATATCCGCGGGTATCACAGACTGGTCATTTAACAGTAATATTGAGCTCGGACATGGAAATATCGTGTAACGTACTAGAAAGGTCAGCGCGAAGGAAAATTTTAGGTCGCACTTTGCGGTGAAGCAACCGCCAGCTAGAACCTCGGTGCGATAGGAAACGAAATTCTTCGTTGGAAAATTAAAAACAAATGTTTTCTTTTTTTTTTTAATGTGTCTATAATTCCTGGCCAGTAAAAACGATATTATGACAATATTATGTCCCGATTTAGACCAATGACCAAAAAACGGTTTCTTTCGTCATTGATTTAGACAGGCTACACAAGCCACATGCGAGCACATGAACGGCGAAAAAATTAATCAGGAGTAGAATACAGTAGCCATGGCCGAAATCAGCCAGGAGCATCATCATTAAATAAAAAAGCAGCATTGACAATTTGAAAAAAAAAATTATTCGTCTGTCACTCAAACATCTGTTACAGGACTCGAACCTACAGCCTCTCTTTTCACAACAACTCATCCACTGCGCTACTTAGCTTTTTAAAGATTATAGTAGTTGTGGTGTCACGCCGTAGATTTTTTTTACATATTTTTTTTCTTCCTATATTGTTCCTTCTAGAAAGTAGTACATCAATGAGCCCGGAACGGCTGTGCTTTTTAGGTATTTATATGAGGAAATGTTTTTGCCAAATCTCGCTTTTAATTTTTATTTGGTTTCATTTGCGGCTCTGATTGAGAGATTATTGCGTTTGGTGGTTCGAACTGAATGGAACTTATTAATTCAAAAGTGACTTAATTTTTTAATTACCATTTTCTTTAGTTTACGCGGTTTTTTCTCTTTCATATAAACATAAGCATAAAGTTGTCACAGGTTAGTGTTTCAACCATAGTTTTTAACTTTTTTTTTAGTGCCTCG
This sequence comes from Laothoe populi, assembly GCA_905220505.1. Taxonomy (NCBI): domain Eukaryota; kingdom Metazoa; phylum Arthropoda; class Insecta; order Lepidoptera; family Sphingidae; genus Laothoe; species Laothoe populi. The sequence goes on along the minus strand of HG992161.1, from coordinate 3,759,614 downwards.
ATAAGCAGACGAGCCGACGGGCCACCTGATGGTAAGTAGTCACCGCTGCCCATAGACTTATGCAATACCAGGGCACAGCAAAGCCGCTGCCTACCGTTATTAACTACTTGCAACATACCATGCGACTGCTGGTAAGATCTTGTGCATCACCGGACCGAACGGCGTAGCACCGTACGAAAATTATGTGCACAAAATAAATTAAATAATAATAATCAGTGACATAATTTGGGATATATCATATGTGTTAGTAACTATAAGTAAGTGTTATTTTACATGGTTCGGGCTGTAAGAGAGTTATGGAATTCTTCTGTTGTTTAAGTATGCGAGTGTGTGTATGTATGTATCTATGTGTATGCGTGTCTGTGTGTATGTGCATGTGTGTATATGTGTGTGTGTGTGGGTGTGTATATATGCGTGTTTGAGCACGCGTGTGTGCGTAGTGGTATTTGAGATTAATTATCAGAGTTATTTATAACAATGGTGTCAAACAAAGCCTTTGACACATGGCAGACTAAGGTGGCTAAGGTCGTGTTATTTTAACGGTTTCCTAGTCGTATATAATATAGTCGCGTTGTTTCAAAATTAATCACACTGATTATTCTCTATTTCTACGCCAAATAATGAATAATAAATACACCCAACAGTCACACACACAGTTCTGATCCCACACTTATGTTAAACCTGTGTCGTGGGTATCCACAACTACATGGGACTACAGTCCCACAACACCCAGACCCGGTACAAACATTTGTCTTAGTACGAGGATCGAACTCGCGACCTCTCGATTCACAGCCGGCTACTCAAACAGCAAAGTATAAAGCAAACACACTGGTATTCAAGAACATTGAAAGATCTCTTTGGCCTGCGTTAACTTCTGTCATAGACCTACAGAAAGGCATGAGCAATATCCTCGCAAAATTTACCACTTTCTAGAAAGAGTCAAAGCGACGGCCAATACCTATTTCTTTTCGCTCCTGCAAGTTCGTGACGTAGACCGATCAAAATTCGAGAAAAGTGCAACTGCTGGCCGCACGTTAGTTTTATCTCCCTCACATTTTTCTGTCTGTATTCCCTTAATAGCTGGATAGAGAGCACTCAATCCATTCTCTATGCCTATGACTTCTGTATACGTGATTGGTCAGTTTTCATTTGGCGCCAAAAATGAACCAATGACGTATACAAGAATAGCAAAGAGTTCGCTTACGTGTCCTTGTTTATGGTCGTTAATCTTTTAATAGCATTCTTTTTTTAAAATTACAGTCATAGTTTGTACAATAAAGATGCTAGTATTTTGTAATGAGCGCGTTGCTCGCATAACAATTGATATTCATAGGTATATCTTACGCCTTTTTGGGCGAAGGGTAGGCAGGAGTGCTACCAGTGCAAGGGCGGTTCCGCCTGAAACTGTGGCGCTTTTCGCACATCTCTTCGACGGCTTAACGTTGAGTCATAACACCAGTGAGCCCAACATAACCGTTCCGGCCTCCCTCGGCGGAATGTAGTAAAAAATCGCTTTTACCCGCTACAACAATAAAAAGTAATGCTGCCAGTGCACCAACGGTTCAGCAAGCTAATATTTGTAACTTCTCCATATCGGGCGCAGTTCTAATCTCAAGCAGACTCAACATACATTTTTGATTGCTCTACATAGGAATCGAACCCCGAATCTCAAGGATTACATAATTTAGATAAATCACTAAAATATTCTTGTAGGACTTACAAATCAATAACCAGCAAACGTTTTGTAATGGCGTGAATAAAACCTATTTAAATTTATACCACGAAAAAGTACTTGATTACTGCACGTTCATTCAATTAGTGTGCACCGACTATTATTGCTATCATTTTAAAAGCGTCGTGACTTGCGACCAAATTAACCAGAGCTACACATTTATTAATTTCAACCCTAACACGAAGGTACTAAGTTAAAAACGATATACAAAGCAGGTCGTGAAAGTTGGTTGAGTATTGTCAAATTCAAATTCAGAACATCGATTCAAACAGACATTGCAATGAGTAATTTAAAAAGGTGTTTTCAGTGTCTGATAAATGAACAAGCAACGGTTGGCGGAATTCAATGAAAGTGAAACCTTTGCTAAAAATACCAAGTTGTGGTTTATTGTTTTGCATTGTTACATTTTATTTAGTAAAAATACGTGATTTATTTAAATTATATATTGTTTTACGAATTCGTCTTCACAGCTATGCATAGATCGTTTTTCTACATCATTAAAACAATTGAAAGAATTGAAAACTTCTGTTCGGAAAAACACAGCTGATTAGATTTTTAAGACACTATCATATGCATTTTATATCACCTAATCTGTGCAAAATGTACGAAAAACTTTTTAATCAAAATGCAAGTTAGTGTTGCTATTAATTGAGCCGACTGCCTCGGTGGCGCTGTTGTAATTGCGCATGCGTTACGTCTGCTGTGCTAAGGTCTCGGGTTCGATCCCTGCGTCGGGTAATGTGATATCGGGTTTTTCTATTTATAACTACTCAGTATCAGGTATGGCGATAGGCCCGCCCCTATCACATTATGGGGCCGTAATAAAATTCGGCGAAAAGTGGGTGTCTTGGTACACCTTTGCCTACCCTTTCGGGGATTACAGGCGTGAGTGTATATGTATGTATGTAATTGAGCCGATGTTCAAATTTCCTTAGAAATTTACACAAAAGATTTAATTAATAATTTTCGTTAAAATTCAACAAATGTTCAAATTTTCATTCCCAAATAACAATGCATTAAACTCCGCACACGACTCATCCGCGCGTCCAATCGTTTAATTCCCAAGCGGCGTACGCGCAACAACCACAAGAGCCAGTATAGCCACGAACGACCGCCGTGTGATGTGCTTGTGTTTATGTGCTCTTTATGTCAATGATAATGGACACTAAAATTATTTTAGTACTGGCCGTAATATGGATCGGTGAGTGCTTTTTTTAGTTGAAAAAAATAAAAATTATTGCTGAGATTTTGATTGCCATTGTCATTAATATAATAAATAAACTTGATTTTAAAAATGTAGAATCATTCTCATAAAGCGAGCTCTTTTGTTTTTTTTTAAATATGCATTTTATTATCTTGTGCCCCTTTTTAAGCATAGTTAATAATAATTTGAGCATGTTATTGTATTAAAATTTATATGGAGGAGATCAGAAATATTCATATGCAATGTGTTGCAAATACATTAGTACTGCCAATGTCAAACGTTTTTTTACACGCTCGCAACAGACGTTAGGAAACAAAGTTTTTAGAAATATATGCTATGGTTTTAAAAAAAATAATGAGATACAAACCTCAACTCATTCCAACCATCAAATTATTTTTTATTTTTGTCAATTCAGTAATTTCTACGTAATTGTACAATTTTCTGATTTCTCATTAGAACCGATTAAGGAGTTCTGCAGTTCTGTCCAATATTATTGACTGTTCTTTAGTATATCAATTTTAATCAATTGTTTTGCTATGATGGCATCAATAAGCAACAGCCTGAGACATGCTAGAATTTGTCAAGTGTTTGACCATGTTTACGCAACATTTTGTAGAACAGTATTATTTAAATAGGAAAATAAAAGTAATTGAAATAAAATAGAAAATAGGACATAGTATATCTACACATTTACATATTAAAACTTGATTTCTGTATGGAAAATTGGTTAACTTTGATTTGGCGCCAAAAAGGAATCATGGACATATACAAACTACGCATAAAAATAGCTTATTTTAATATCATTCTTGTATACAGATGTAAAAATCTTCTTTAAAAACAGGCTTTTATTTAAATATGCTAACAAAAATTCGTATTCTCGCATTCGTATTCTCAGCAAGATTAATTTTCGTTTGATACCCATATTGTAAAAAAGCATAAACAACTTAGTCCGCCATATTTTGAAGTCCGCCATATTAGATTTAGAGTAACGTCATTTTATTTTTCGAGTATTTTCAGAAAGCCCTTTCATTTATTACCCATATTGTACGAGTACATTAAAAATAACTATTCCGCCATCTTGGGTGTTCCGCTTTGTTGGATTTAGAAGGACGTCATGCATTGTCATCCAAACTAAACGTGTATACAAAATTTCAGCTCAATCGGTTGAATATATCTGCTTCAAAATTGAGTTGCAAGATTCCACCCGAACAAACATAGTAACATACATTGCAAGTTAAAAAAGTTTTTTAAGTCATAAAAAGTACACCTACTTCAATAAAAAACAAATTATGCGTCCCTATAAAACTTCAGGGTTGCCCCCGATTTCTCTGAGATCCCATCATCAGATCCTGACTAGGTGCCAATAGAACCACCAGGGAAATATACCCTTTTAAACAAAAAAAGAATTTCTCGAATCGGTCCAGACGTCTTCGAGTAATCGGAGAACATACATAAAAAAAAGATTCCGCCGAATTGAAAACCTCCTCCTTTTTTTGAAGTCGGTTAATAAAAGCTTGTAAAAACAACCAAACTTTTTCATGCGACATAATGTTATGTGCAAAAGACATGGTTCTCACCATGAAACCGATGCATGCTGTTGTTTAATCATAGCCAATTAAGTCCAATTATTTAACATGGGGACATCGCGTGAGCCTACAGGAATAAACAATTTTATTAACATTATGATACGTTTTTATATCAACGATTTGAACAAGATTTTTGCGTTTTGCGAATTGATCTTTGATTTGACTAACTTTTTTTACCAATATATTTTTGCCAGCCTCCGTGGCGCAGCGGGCGAGTGAAATATGTGGCCGTGGGTTCAATTCTCGCACCGAGATAAAAAAATTGTGTGACATACAGATATTTTAATTTTGTGTCGCAAACCGGGGTCGGCTAGTGTACATCCTGTTTTTGTTGGGGGTCTAAAATTACCCTGTTTGGCCGTTTTGTGGCCTTCTGAATATTCTGATACAAGACTCTCGACCACTTCTTCACCTTCTTGCCCAAGTGGACAAGAAGCAGGCCGGCATGATTGTGTTAACTAGCGGGGGATAGATTTTCTCTCACTACTCGATACTCTAATTGGACGGTACTGCGCTTACCATCAGGTGCAGTGTGGTACAATTATTTTCTTTACCGTGCCAGGATAATAAGAAATATCTATAATTACACACACACACATACACTCACGCCTGTAATCCCCGAAGGGGTAGGCAGAGGTGTAACTAGTACACCCACTTTTCGCCGAATTTCGGTCCCATAATGTGATAGGGGGCGAGCCTATCGCCATACCGGGCACATTTACCAGACTCCGGGCTAATACTGAGGAATTTCTAGATAGAAAAACCCAATATCACTTTACCCGACCCGGGGATCGAACCCGAAACCTCAGCACAGCAGTCGTAACGCATGCGCAATTACAACTGCGCCACCGAGGCAGTCATATATATACAGTCGTGTATACATATATCTATAATTAGTATAGCCGGTATAACCTTTTTATTACATAAATAAATTTAATAATCGTTTAGTACTTTTTGGATGTGTCTAATTATTGTTTAAGTTCCTCAGGAGAGTGCAAACTCATTCAACGAGGACGTACTAGTTAATAATTAAACAAGAAGTATAACCTAGATCCTGACTGAAGACTGAAGGATGGTAACGTACTATCCTTCAGTCGGACAAAAAAAGCTCGTAAATATAATGCAAAAAGAAATGCTTTCTAACAACCAGTATATCCGTCCATAAATAGGGAATGATGCGCCATTAGCTAGCGCATGACCGAGCAATTGAGCATATTAAGCGCTGCCTCTTAAGACTTAAGCGCGCTGTTCCTTATTTCATATAAATTGACTGCTCTGTTTTGATCGCTGCTATGACTTACGCGTTTGTGTTGCGTTCAATTTAATTTTTAATTGTTTTGGGCTGTTTAGGACGTGGATTATGATCTTAATTGGTGATTAATGTGACATGGGAAGTTAGGACGTTGTTAAAACATAGTTAATTATTTTATTTGTTTAAACACAAATATGAGTTCTTAGCAACATTCCAGAAGATTTTTTGTCTGTTATTTATTTCTTACTAGCTGTTGCCCGCGGCTTCGCCCGCGTGTTAGTTATTTGTGAAAGAAAAGGTATAAAGGTATGGAGTCATCTTAAGGAAGCAAGTCATGTAATAACATCTTCCTATATTTTGCTATCCCATAGGAACGTTTCTTTTCCCGGGATAAAATAGCCTATGTCATTCACGGACCCCTCAACTATCACTATGCAAAAAATCATGTTGATCTCTTGCTAACAACTGAACGTCAATCTGTCGATGTTTTGTCAATATATTGAAGACTAGCTGTTGCTCGCGGCTCCGCCCGCGTGGAGGTCATGTTTGGGAGAAAAAGTATACAATACAAAATACCAATTTTCATGCGTTTAACTTAAAAAATTATGGATTTTCATACAAACTTTCATCCCCTATTTTACCCCCTTAGAGTCGGAATTTCCAAAAATCCTGAAACATATATTTTTTATTTTTAACTAAAATGCCAAATACTAATTTTCATGAATTTAACTTAAAAAATGACGGATTTTCATACAAACTTTCATCCCCTATTTTAGTCTTTCTTTGTAATAACTGACGCGGAAGAGTTTAAGCCGGAACTTCCACTAATTGCGCTACTATCAACAGTGGCTTTTTTCGATGCGTAATATTGTCATTAAAAGGTAGCGAGTCATTATTGTTCCTTGACTTCCCGGGTGAGTCAATGGGACGTAAAGGTGTATTACTGTTATCAGTTTTTGGTTGCTTTGCACATCATCCGTGACACTTCCATTTTTTTTTGGTCAACACTAATTGTAGAGTAGCGTTTTTCAGGTATGTCGCACATGCAACACAACAATGACGGCCGATGCAAATTATTTTAAAATGTTGATTACTCACTCGTTTTGAGGTATTCCGATTATACCTCAGCAAATATACCACCGGAAAGTACACAACACGACCTTTCCAATGGTATATAGTTTGTAAGAAAATGGAGTGTTCTGTTATTCCATAAAATTTCAAATTAAATAAGCGGAGCCAAGAAATACAGTGTTACTGGTAACGAATGCGATTAGCAAATGCTGAGAATGAAATTATTGTATGTCATTGAGAGCGATTATCGCCTGTTTTGGTGTGGTAGCCGGCTAACGGCTATCTATTATGAAGAGCATATGAAAAGGGCTTGAGATCTCGACATGAATACAGGGTGTCCCAAAAGTCGACGTCAAGCCGGAACCGGGTGAAAAGGCAAGTCATACCGGTTAACAAAAAAAATTAAAAAAATCTAAGTTGCTTGTTTTTAAAATTATAGGCATGGCCCGCGTTTTTTCAAAGTATAATCCTAACTTTGCGCATTTGTGTGATCTTACGTAAGAACTATTAAGACTCCCTCCCACCCCTTGTAAGAAAAAATAAGACATGATCGACTCCCCCCCTACATCATCTTACGTAATAAATGAATGGCGCCAAAATTCATACCTAAATATTTTTTAAATATACCGGATACATTTTTAGGATCACATTTTTTTGACAAATACTTTATTCTGGTTTTGTCATATTTTGTGACATTCCTAGTGTGTTAGAACTATTTACATTAAAAGTATGTGTTTAGAAGACAGTCCAGATGGATTAGTAATTTTATCGATAACCTTTATAAGTTTATCTACAACACTATTTAAGTCTTGCATAAACGACAGTGTTACCACATAAACCACCCAAAATGATACACTGGCATAAAGTTTATGAAATTGTAAACTTAGTCGATATGTCAACTCTCCTAATATTTTTAAATTATAAATTAAGAAGCATAAATAAAGTAATCCTACTAATATTATAAATGCGTATGTTTGGATGGATGCATGGTTGTTTGATATCCAATCACGCTACAACGGCTGGACGGATCTACTTAAAATTTGGCACAGAGATAGATTATAGTCTGGAAAAGCACATAGGCTACTTTTTATCCCGGAGAAATGTACAGTTCCCATGGGATAGTTTAGTTTTTCACAGAGCAAAGGATCGACATGATTTTTTGCATAGTGGCAGTTTAGGGATCAGAAAATGACCAAGACCACTTTTAACTCGAAAAAATGCACGCTTCTTATGGGATAGCAAAATATAGAAGGTTAAAATGCTCCAAGACCTACACGCGGGCGGAGCCGCGGGCAACATTAGTTAAAAATGAATATTAAAAAAACAACTTGCGTTTAAGATATTGAATGCAAATAAATTTTACACTACTGTGGCTAAAAGATTAACCTGGCAACATTTATGACCCGATGATAATTTTTAGAAATTATATGTTTTGTTGCTTTTAAGGATAATATTACTTTAAAAAAATACGTCCAGGTGAAAAATAATGTTGTATTTTTGTAAGTTTAATGTGTCAGATCTATTTTTACATGTTAATACCGCTACAGGCTCGCATTTTGACGGAGCTCAATTCGCACGTGATGTCACTTTTTTAGTGGCGGATCACGAAGCGCAACTCGTTTTATAGAACGTGTATGAGCACCGTGCTCTTACATTTGTCATACGGGGTAAGCGCTCAATGGCGTCTCCAGTGTTAAATACTCTAAGTTCGAAAGTTATGCGCGTACATACATTTCGACGATTCATTTTTATTTATATAGATTTGTAGTTAATGTTTCGTCTAAACATAGATACATAAATTAATAATGAGATTTGTTTAGTTAATTCTATCTATTTCTGCAAGGTTTTCTCATCTACAATTGTAATATTTGCCTGAAATATTATTCCATCACGCCATATTTGGTTTATGTATTTGTGTATATGGTCTAAAGTTATAAATAAATAAAGATTTTTTTTTCAATCTTATATAACATTTTTTTTATATCTATAACATACATGCGCCTTCTAACAAACGCACAGTTTGTTAATCTTAAAATGCGTCATACGAAGGTGATGAATAACAAGTGGCCCACTAACAGTAAACTTTAAGAGATGGCGCCTCCCCTCCGACAGTCCGTAATTTGTCTAATTCAAAAAATTAAAATCGAGAGCAACCGTTGTCGTTTGTTTGGACGGGTGTTGGATCGATCATGTCAAGGGGACCTTATACAAAGGGTTCCAAGACCAATTGTAACGGTAAACACTTTTAAATTATGATAAATTAGCGACGGCTGTCGTTTATGACTTTTGGATCGGTAAATTATACCGTCTATCTATATCTACTTATATTAAAAAAATTGCTTTAATATAAGGTGTTGATACATCACGTCTGTAATCCCGGAAGAGGTAAGCAGAGGTGTAACCAGTACCCCCACTTTTCGCCGATTAAAATGCGGTCCCATAATGTGATAGGGGGCGAGTCTATCGCGATACCAACATTCCGAGGATTACGAAATATAAAAACCCAATATCACTTTACCCGACCCAGGGATCAAACCCGAGACCTCAGCACAGCGGTTTTTTCTTGTCGGATGTTCCTTAGCTTTAGCTGGCGGCCGTTAAAATTGATATTTTAACATGAAATTGACTATTAACATAATTAATTATTATTCATTATCCGCGTTACCAATTGATTCGTGATTGTATTATTTAGTTTTTGAAAAATGTGTCGTATTTGCTTTAGTTTAAGACACATTTTGATAATAATGTCAAATTGTTCCAGGTTCGTCAGGCACTCACGTAGAACTCAGCAGTAGTTGGAAACAGGAGCTCGGATTTGTGACACAATGTTCATGGAAACTGTTCTCCAACGACTCGCTACAGTCCGTACGGCTTTACAACAATGATCAGCAGTTTCTGATTTATAGGCCAGAGGTAATTCACTGATACTATATTTGTTCTTGTTAAGTATTAGGAAGAGCACTCCCATCTAGGACATTAGTTCTGCATTGGTAGTGACCATGATCGAGAGCGAGAACGGGTGGAACTCAGTTGCCTCATTTTGCGAGCACGTCATGTCCGCAAAAGAAGCAGCCGAGAGGGAAAGGGAGCGGACTATTAGAGTACCCCCCCTAAATCGACGCTCTCGACGCCGGAGAGATGATCTCCGGCCTCCATAAACTGGCCTGCAAGTGACGGTTGCACAGACCGGCCCGTCACCACGCAGATAAATTCCCCAAGAAAAAAAAAAGGGCCAATAGTTCTAATGTACTAGTTCAGTTGTCTAGTACTATTAGTCATGTTTAGTAATTAGTTAATCGATGCCAAATGATTTTCGACCTTGGTCAGAGCGATAATGTATGTACTTAGAAATGAACTAAAAGTACTACTGCTTACTATGTGTACACGGAATCGTTCAATCTTTGATAAAGCATAGAATGATTTACTATTAGAAGGTACTTAGTACCTACATGTCTACCTAGTCAGGTCATAAATTCTGTCACATGTTTAATATAAAATAATTGAAACAAGTTTATTCATTATGTAACCATTTATATACCAAAATGAACTTAACAAAACATAGATTCTTATGACACTAAAGTTTTTTCAAAATGACCTCCGTGATTTTGAATACAGGCCTTCAATCTGCGCGGCCAGTTGTCTATCGCAGCACGAACGAGGTCCATGTCAATATCGGCGGCTGCCTTAATCAAGGATGTCTTGAGTGACTCCAAATTGGGATGAGGCTTTGAGCACGCCTTTTCCTCCAAGTGTTGCCATATCTTGTAATCTAACGGATTCAAATCTGGACTGGAGGAGGGCCAGTCTTCGTGCCGGATGAAGTCGATTTCACGCGCCGCCAGCCAGTCTTGTGTGCTCTTCGCTCTATGAGCTGGCACCGAATCTTGTTGGAATACCCAGTGCCTGTTATTGAACATGGTATGAGAAACAGGTTCCACAAGGTTCGTCAGGACTGTATTTTGATACACAACTGCATTCGTTTTTACACCTTTCTCACAAAAATGTACCTCTGTTAAGCCCCAATAAGAAACTCCCAACCATACCATGAGCGAGGATGGAAAATGACCTCGTTGGACACGCGGAATACGGTTGCTCGCTTCTTCACTATTGTGTGCGTACACCTTATCATTTTGTTTGTTGTAGCTCTCTTCTACGGTAAAAATTTTTTCATCTGAAAAAAGAATTTCCCGATATTTTTTTCCCGCGTACCGCTTCAACAAAGCGCGGCATCTCTTCAGTCTCAGGTCCATTAGACGAGCATTCAAACGATGTCCTGTTTTTCTTCGATATGCCCGAAGCCCTAAGTCTTCATTTAACACCCTTTTCACCGTGGTTCTGCTTAACCCCATCTGAAGGGCCAACAGTTTCTGCTTACGTTTGGGATTTCTTTGAATTCGCGCCTTCACAGCTTTTATCACTGCTGGAGTCCTAACAGACCGAGGGCGACCACTTCTTGACCTGTCATCTACACTAGAGTCTTCATTGTATCGTTTGATGGTACGATAAACGAGTCTTTTGGTTATATTCAAATTTTTCAGTATGTCAAAAATTTTAATTGGCGCGTAACTGCAATGATGCAACGCAATTACTGCAACACGGTCTTCTTTAAGCGTCCACTCCATATTTAAAAATGAGTAAAATTCTAAAAAGTATACATTTTTATTTTCATGAACAATTTGAAATTCGAATTCAATAAACTTTTTTGTGGCCAGCATTCTAAAATAAAAGTTTTTACTGTGTGACAATACTTATGACCTGACTGTGTATATTATAGATATACTAGCTTTCGCCCGCGTGGTAATTTTGCAAGAAAAGGTATAAAACCCATGGAACATCTTAAGCTATTATATCTTTCTATATTATGCTATCCCATAGAAACCGTGCATTTTCCGGGATAAAAAGTAGCCTTTGTCTTCCTCCAGGATATAGTATAACTGATTGCCTAATTTCATTACAATCCGTTCAGCCGTGAAAAGGTAAGAAACAAACGGAGTGGTTTTCGCTTTTATAACATTAGTATGAAAGTATCGATAATAACACAAGTGTAGATTATACCACTGTGAGACTTATACTCGAATTCAAGAACGATAAATAAGTGAGCTCTTTGCTGTGCACATATTTCTGTATACCTCATTAGCTTTTTGGCGCCAAATCAAAACTGACCAATCGCGTACATTACACAAGACATCAATGCATTTGAGTTGTTCTTGCATTAGGGATGTGACTAAGGAAATCCCCTAAAATAGGTTGCAAGAGTTTTGTAGTAATTGCCGTATAAAAATAGGAACTTTGAGTCTCGATATAAGTTTTCTAAGCATCTTAAATTACAAAAAAGTTTTAATAGCGTGGAAAAAGTATTTAGTAACAAATAATAACCGGTTTTATGTCACCTTTCACTGCAGTTTCAAAGCAGTCAATATTGTTTGGCCACCTCAAGTCAATAATAAAGCAAAATTTAATTCCTACTTGAAAATTAATAATCTCTTATAATAATAAAAAAAAAATATATAAAAAACCCTCTATCCTCTCTTTACCCAGTATTAAAAATTGTCCCATGACCACCTCGATTGCGCACGGGCCTCCTCTAATAATGAGAGGGGTCCACCACGCTGGCCTAAGTCGGATTGGTAGACTTCGAATACCTTTGAGAATTCGTATGAGAATTCTCAGATATGCACTGTATGCAGGTTTCTTCACTATGTTTCCTTCACCGTTAAAGCAAGCGATGTTAACAAAAAATATACACGTAATTTTAGGTTAGTCAGAGGTGTTTGCTATGTGGACTGGTTTCGACCATACGACTTTAGTCTTGACAGTTCGCATCGCAACCAACTGGGCCATCGCTGCTATCTTTATATATATAATTCTACTGTACGTGTGTATGTCACTGATCTCCTCCTAAACGGCTGGACCGATTTGGATGATTTTATGCGTTTGGGTGGCGCCCTGGATGGTTTAGATTCACAATTGGACCCGGTAGGTGGCGCTGCTTTTCCGGGCAGGACGTAGTGTGTCGGGCCCGCTGGTCTTTTATAAAACTTATGATAATTATGTAATTTGAATAACAGTGATGGTGTTTGAAAACAATATTTTTACGGTGATATTGGGTTTTTCTACCTAGAAATACTCAGTATTAACCCGGAGTCTGGAATGGTGCCCGGTGTGGCGATAGGCTCGCCCCTATCATATTATGGGACCGAAATTCGGCGAAAAGTGGGTGTACTGGTTACACCTCTGCCTACCCCTTCGGGGATTACAGGCGTGAGTGTATATGTATGTATTTTACGATTTTAATGTGATTGATTACGATATGTGAACCAGGGAAAGTTGAATCAGTATTACGATTTATAATTGGTACATGATATTGAAATTAAAACGTACTAAAAAGACAAAAAATATCTTGTCACAATCCACTTTTACAAGCCATTACCACATGACCATTGTCTTTGACCTCAAAACAGAAATGGTCAAATTAATTCGGATAATTAATGCGGTGTTTGGAAGGTAGGTCACTTCCGACCCAAACCGAGCGTAATTAAAACTCTGTTTACAAAACGTACATCCTGTTAAATTAACGATATTCATTCTGTTAGAATCGATTTGTATTCGTATATAGTCAATAGTGATCAGTGCCTACGAGTTTTTTCAGAGTAACTGACGTATCCGGAAATAGTTGCTTATCTTAAATTGCACCATCAAGCTGTGGAACAGTTTGCCAGGTATCGTGTTCCCTCCTTCCTATGATCCTGGGTCCTTTAGGCGTAATGTGAAGAAGCAGGCCGGCATGATTGTGTTGAGTAGCGAGGGATAGACTGTCTCTCGCTACTTGATCCTCTATCTGGACGGCACTGCGCTTACCATTAGGTGCAGTATGGTCACTTTGCCACGCCAGAATAAAAAAAAACCGATAACTCTAGTTTTTGTTATGTTTATCAATAAATCACCTTACTTACCGTGGTTAAAATAAAAATTATTGCAAACTAAGTTTTAAAATTAAGGTGTTTGAATTTAGAAGTTTTGAAATTTGGTGGTAAGACAATTATTATTTTCAAATGACAAAACAGGATGCACGATACAAAGCGTGACGTCACGATGCAAAGCATGACGTCACACCAAATAATGTGGCATTATATTACAGGTAAGAGACATTTTCTCTTATCGCGCTTACAGATCATATTTAAAATATTAATTACTAGCTGTTTCTCGCGGCTCCGCCTGCGTGGAGGTTATATTCGGGAGCAGAAGTATACAATCCATGGAGTTGTCTTCTTCACTGAGGCACCTGTAGTGATTGTCCAGCCTCTCAGGTGTTGTACCTGAATCTTGAGATTGCATCTAAAGAATACCCCATAAGTTTAACCTCACTTTGCCCCTTTTAGGGATCTAACCTATTATCTTTTTTCATTTTTCAAAAACGTTGAAACACGTATTTCTTTATTTCCTACCAAAAGCCTAAATATGAATTTACAGATCCCTAAGTCGAGGAATTATGGATTTCCCATACAAATTTTGAACTCCTATTTGACCCCTTTCAAGGTTGTTTTTTTGAGAAAAAGATAGCCTATGTCTTTCTCCAGGATATAATCTATTCCCTTACCAAATTTCAGTACAATCCGTTCAGCCGTTTAGTCGTGAAGAGGTAACAAACAAACAGAGTTACTTTCGCATTTATAGTATTAGTATGGATTGCCTTATTTTACAACCAATTTTGTTTGTTTGTATACAGAAAGTTACCTTTTTTTCATTTAACATAAGCAATGTCTATAAAATAAACAAAAATTAAAGTAGGAAATAGGCTATTTGACAACATTGAAAATACACTGCAAATTGTGGTCATCCTGTTAGACAATAGCTTAAAAAACCATATTTCACTTAATTTTAAACAAAATAATGTATATTTTTTGCAAATTAAACGAAGTAAAATGCAACATTTATTTAAAATTTTATCTGTGATGTGAACACTCTGTTATTGGTTGCAACTCTGGTGACGTAACACGCAAGTAAACATAGTTTCTTCGAGTGATTTTAGTTCGCGTTTTATGTTTTCTGGGTGATAAATTCTATTGTTGAACTATTTTTAGCTTTGCTTATCATTATTAGCTTGTTTACTTGTATGTGACGTCACACGTGTCATATGATCAGCGCCATTACAGAAATAGCGTTTATGCCGCGGTTTTGGAGATTTAAACTTTAACATTGATATTTATTAAAAATACAGTAGATTTCCCGGAAATATCAATATAGTGTGCTTATTATGTAATAAATAATAGTTTTAAATCATTTTCGAAAATTAGTCAAATAGCCTATTACACAGTTAATTCTTGTTACCTATATTAAAATCGAACCTATAAGAATTATGAATTAAAAATTATATCTGATACATATTACATTTTATTGATGGAAATGATTACTAAAACATTTTTACTACTTTTTCACTGACTGATACTTATCTTGGATTGACATTTAACGCCCAACACCGTTTTATGACACAGAAATCTGACAGTAAAGTTCGAACTAACGAAAGGAACTCGGTTAGTACACCATTAATAGCATTTAATAAATCAAATGAAATTATTGAATCCATTAAATGGTATATATTATTTAGATTCAATATTTTTTACTCTACCGCCAGTTCGGAATGCAGTTTCGCTAGAGAAGAACAGGGAACTCTAGCGTTACTCTTTTCGAGTTAACAATATTTGGCCATACAATTAATGAGTTTCTTTGTCCACAGAGAGACGGCAGACAACGCACTCAGATATTCCCCTTAAACGAAAACTTCCTGGAAGTAGACTGTACGGAGCACGACGACCGAGGCCTGTCGGGCCAATGTGTACTTACGTTGGAATTGCGACATGCGCCTCTCGCAGACTTCAGTTTTACGTGCGAGGTGTCTGGGGAAAGACCCATGTTCAGAATGGAGAAGAAAGATATCGTTGTTCCTGCTTATGGTATGAGAAAGAAAATTATTGAATATTGATTGCCTCGGTGGCGCAGTAATTGCGCATACGTTACCACTGCTGTGCTGAGGTCTCGGGTTCGATCCCCGGGTTGGGTAAAGTGGTATTGGGTTTTTCTATTCATAAATACTTTGTATCAGCCCGGAGTCTGGAATTGAGCCCGATATGGCGATAGGCTCGCCCCCTATCACATTATGAGAAGCAAGCGATAATTAACGAGAAGTGTATGCTATTTGGGCTGGTTATGACATACGTTTCGACATTTCGTCTCGATAGTTTAGAAATTAAAAATCTCTTACTAAATTTTTTTATAATAAATTTATTTTTCCAGTGCCACCCTCTGAAGCGGCTATTAGTTTGGTGCAGGCTACGAGTCGGTCTCCACATTTGGTTATACTCAACTGTACATCCACCGGACTACCTGCTCCTACCTTAAGCTGGACAGTTGGAGATCAGAAGGTAATGCTATATAAAGTTTATATTAATCAGCTCTTACTTTAATCAATAAGTCACTAACCCTTTGAATCTATTATAGAAATATTTTTATACACCGTAAAATAAATAAATAAGTCATTTAAATCCGGTAGAAGGATTGTCAAATGACAGAAAAAGGATGCACGATCAGTGATATGACGTCACAGCTATTAAAGTGCTGCGTGAGAGAGTGATAATGAGATATTCCTACTACACACACAATTTGCTACTTATATTAGAAATTTTATGATTTTATTTCTGTTTTACTTAACGCAGATATTTTAAACACCCAGACCCGACACAAATATCTGTGTGTCACAAACATTTGTTTCGATGCAGGAATCGAACCCACGGTCTCACGTCCTACTCGCTACTCGCCCGCTGCGCCACGGAGACTGTCAAATACATTATTATTTGTGACTTTGTGATCTTATACTGCCTCTGTGGCAGTGGTACTTGCGTAAGCTGTAGGACTACTGTGCTGAGGTCTCAAGTTCGATCCCCGGTTGGGTAAAGTGATCATCATCATCATCATCATCATCAGCCGGTGTCAGTCCACTGTTGGACGTAGGCCTCTCCCAAGATGCGCCACTGAGCCCGATCTTCAGCTCTTCTTTTCCAGTGACTGCCCACCGCTTTGCGTATGTCGTCGCTCCACCTGGTCACAGGACGTCCTACGCTACGTTTGCCGATTCGTGGTCTCCACTCTAGGACAAGTCTACCCCAACGGTTATCAGTCCTGCGGCAGATATGACCGGCCCACTGCCACTTCAACTTGCCAATCCGTTGAGCTATGTCGATAACGTTAGTTCTCTGGCGAATAACTTCGTTCCGGATTCGATCCCGCAGAGAAACACCGAGCATAGCTCTCTCCATAGCTCGTTGAGTGACTTTGAATTGGTGGACCAGTCGAGCTGTGAGTGTCCACGTCTCGGCTCCGTATGTCAACACGGGTAGAACGCACTGGTCAAAGACTTTCGTCTTTAGACACTGCGGTATAGGCGACGAGAAGACTCGACGGAGTTTTCCGAATGCTGCCCAGCCCAGCTGAATTCTTCTCTGGATTTCCTTCTCGAAGTTGTGTTTACCTAGTTGGAGCGTCTGCCCTAGGTAAACATACTGTGTAACAACTTCGAGTGGGATTCCATCTAAGGCAATCGGTTCCGGAACAACGTGCTCGTTGTACATGACTTTGGTTTTATCCAAATTCATCCGGAGACCGATGCGACGAGAAGAATCAGCTAGGCCATTCAACATCCTTTGCAGGTCCTGCAGCGTCTCTGCCATGATAACGATATCATCTGCGAATCGCAAGTGAGAGATGTACTTGCCGTTGATGTTAATGCCACAATCTTTCCAGTCCAGCGTCTTAAACATATCTTCCAAGGCGTTAGTGAACAGTTTCGGGGATATGACATCCCCCTGTCTCACTCCTCGACGCAGGTTGATATGTTTAGTACGCCGGTTCTGTACTTGTACAGTCATCGTTGCGGCATTGTACAGACATCTCATCACTTCGATATATCGCCAGTCAACTTGGCAGCGCTGCAGGGACTCCAGAACAGACCAGGTTTCGATTGAGTCAAAGGCCTTCTCATAGTCCACAAATGCTAAGCACAGGGGCCGATTGTACTCTTCGGTCTTCTGTACAATCTGCCGCACTGTGTGGATGTGGTCTATGGTGCCGTAACCGCTTCGAAACCCGGCTTGTTCCGGTGGTTGGAACTCGTCAAGTCTTCGCGCAAGACGGTTCGTGATGACCCTTGAAAACAGCTTGTAGACATGACTCAGAAGCGAAATCGGGCGGTAGTTTTTCAAGAGGGTTTTGTCTCCTTTTTTGAAAAACAGAACCACCATGCTTCTGTTCCATGCCTGTGGAGTTCTCCCAGTGAGAAGAACGGAATTAAAGAGCTGTTGAAGATGTTGAACAGCTGGAGCTCCCCCGGCTGTTAAAAGCTCTGTTGTGATTCCGTCTTCTCCTGGGGCTTTTCCAGTTTTGAGCTGTTTAAGGGCCATCACGATCTCGTCTCGGCTAATTTCGGGCAGATCTTCTGAGAAGTGGCGGGTTAAGGTGGCTCTAAGATCCTCAGTATCGGGTACGGGCCTTGAAGCATGCGATGCGTAGAGCTTGCCGTAGAAGTCTTCAACTTCCGACAGGATCTCCGACTTGGATGCGACGACTAGTCCAGTTGATGTTGTCAGCTTTGTTAGGTGGCTTCTACCCAGAGGCTGGAAGAACACCTTAGACCCCCGATTTTGCTCGATTGATTTTTTAATCAAGAGCGTGTTAGAGGATCGGAGGTCGCGTCGTACCAGCTTCCTTATGGTTTGCTGACAAAGCTGACAAAGGGTCTGTTCGTCTCTCTTCCATTAGCCGAAGTGTTTCTGCCGAAAGTTTGGACTTTTTTCCCATACGCTTGGCCTCGCAAAACTTCGTCCCTTCATCCCTGAGGATTTCCACCACTTCTTCGAGTTTCCGGTCTACGTCATCTGTGGTTTCCAAGGCAGCGAATCGATTTTCCAATTTTAATTGGAATGTTTCGGACCCAACGATGGTTTGGAGTAGGTTTGGTCTGAGCGTGGACTTCATCAATCGGAATCTCTCGGCTTTGAAGTCGATATCCAGAGAGCCTCGCACAAGTCGGTGATCACTTCCAGTATTAAACCTAGTGATCACTGAGACGTCTCTGAATATGCGCCGTTTGTCCGTAATGATGAAGTCAATCTCGTTTTTTGTCACAGTGTCGGGGCTTTGCCACGTCCACTTCCTTTGGGGCTTTTTCTTGAAGAACGAGTTCATCAAGAAAAGCCCCCCTTTCTCGAGGAAATTGACGAGCATTTGCCCCCTGTGATTCCTACTCCCAAATCCGTTTGGTCCTATTGTCGATTCTCTGCATGCCTGTACTCCCACTTTGGCGTTGAAGTCCCCCATGACAACGTTGTAGTGAGCCTTGGAGGTGGTGTGTAAAGCTCTGGTGATATCTTCAAACATACTCTCCACCTCATCATCCAAGTGTGTCGAGGTCGGTGCGTAGACCTGGATAACCTTGAGGCTGTACCTCTCGGTTAACTTTATTATGAGGTACGCTACCCTGCTCGACACACTGGAGATTTCTACAACATTGTCACTGAGAGCCTTGTTGACCAGAAACCCGACGCCGCCTTGGGATGGCTGATCTCCTTCTCTATAGTACATAAGATGGCCTGATTCTAAGGTTATGGTGTCCTCTCCCTGTCTTCGGACTTCACATAACCCCAGGATGTGCCATCTTATGTGTTTCAACTCCTCTTCCAGCTGCGCCAGATGATCGTCCAGCCGAATCGTTCGTCCATTATACGTTGCGAGGGTCAGTTTATTTTGGCGGTTTACCGTAGCCCGGGGATTCTTAGCACCCCCTGCCCTGCCGTTACCGTGACCGCCGCCGTGGTCAGGAATAGCAGGGCGGCCGGGAACTGGGGGCCTTGGCATTGTGGGACTTTTCATGGGAGGGTTTGCCCTAATCGCCACGCTGGGCAGGCGGGTTGGCGATCGCAGGACGTAGCTTCTCGCACCGGTGACGCTGCTGCCTGTCACCGGCCTGTAAGATTTAGCTACGTCATAATTGTAAAATGGTTATACCGCCATTTGTCGGTCGCCAGAGCCTCGTTCGTTAGTCAGCAGGATGCACCACGGGCAGGTGAGGTTGGCTGGGAGCACTGAGGTGGTATTTGTGCTCCCTTACATCCCACAAGGTAAAGTGATAGGGTTTTTCTATCCCGAAACACTCAGTATCAGCACGGAGTCTGGAGTTGTGCCTGGTATAGCGATACGCTCGCCCCTATCACATCATGGGACGGTAAAAGGCTCGCGAAATGTGGATGTACTAGTTACACCTCTGCCTACCCCTTCGTAAATTACAGGCGTGAGTGTGTATCTTTATATATATAGTTCTACTGTACGTGTTTATGTCACACTGAACTCCTCCTAAACGACTGGACCGATTTGAATGTTTTATTTTTGTATGCGTTTGGGTTGCGCCCTGGATGGTTTAGATTCACAAATCAGCCCGGCAGATGGCGCTGCAGTCGGTGTGGCGCTGCTTTAACGGGCAGGACGACGTCTGCGGGAGAGGAGTGGCATACCAGGCTGGAAAGCCCAAGTGCGGGCTTGAGGACCGTCGCGGCAGTGCGTCCTGTCCTAAAGAGATGGCTAGACAGGCGCCACGGTGCGCCAACTTTCCGGCTGACGCAGGTACTGACGGACCACGGGTGTTTCGGTTCGTTCCTGTGTCGGATCGGAAAGGAGGTGTCTGCCGTGTGCCACCATTGTGGCAGCTGCCGCGAGGACACGGCCCAACACACGTTGGAGGAGTGCCCAGCCTGGGACGAAGAGCGCAGCGCTCTCAGAGCAGTCGTCGGAGGAGACCTCTCGCTGCCGGCCGTGGTGTCGTCCATGGTCACCAGCCGGAGGTCCTGGCGTGCGGTGGCCCACTTCTGCGAGAGCGTCATCTCGCAGAAGGAGAGTGCCGAGAGGGATCGGGAACGAAATGATCCCTCCCGCCGCCAGAGAAGACGTAGGAGGCGCCGGGTGGACGACTGACCGGCGTCTCGCGCCCTGTGGAATGGGGGCATTTTGAGAATTTCACCACGGTAACCCCTGCCTGTCGTATGAGGCGACTAATTGGGGCCATCGGGGGTCGCGGGCTCGCAGCGGGGGGCTGTCAGCCCGAATCGATGCACTTCCAGTTTCGGAGCATCGTGCGACCCCGAGATGGACGGCAGCGCGCGTGGTAAGGCCTCGTTCGCTGTCGTTGATCGGTGCGCGAGGGCTCCTAAGCCCTCCCATGGAGATGGGCTGCAACGCAGCACCGCGCAGGGGCGGTTCCGGCAGCAATTCTAGCACTCCTTAGAATACCCCGGGATCGCTCCGTAAGCGCCGAAGAAGGCCACCGCGGGGTTTTAGCTGGTAGTGTCGGGTAGGGTGTACATAGGGGGTAGGGACTCGGCCCAGCGGCTGCCCGGATAGCCATCATCCGGGCGAGGGGGATGCTGGGTCGTAAGACCGGCTAGTCCAGCATAACCGTTTTATTCTTATTCCGCTTCCCCCCGGAGCGGACGGTAGTAATAAACCGCTTTCCCCGCGACAACAAAAAAAAAAAAAAAAAAAAGGACGACGTCTGCGGGGCCCGCTAGTATATGTATGTAATATTGTTATTTTACACCTTTGAACTAATTCCAGGTGCCACACGACTTCTCAGGCGGTGTGTGGAACATTACAAGCAAGCTATGGCACGTGTGGTCACAATATTCCTATTCCACCACACAAATAGAAGCGACCTGCACGCCTGAAGTGAGCAGAGATGGTCAAATAGTCAAGGCCACTGCTGCAGCGTATAGTGGGACTAGCAGAATGGGTACGTTACATTTCATAACGAAGGGATAATCTTCGTATTTGACACTGCGACTGAACATTGACTGTAGTGAGATTATATTGTCGTTTAATAAAAAGTACACCGACTTCAATGAAAAACAAATTATACGTCTCTATAAAATTTGAAGGTTTCCCTCGATTTTTCTGAGATACCATCATCAGATCCTGACTTGGTGCCAATGGGACCACCTGGGAAGTATACTCTTTTAAACAAAAAAAGAATATCTCGAATCGGTCCAGGCGTCTTCGAGTAATCGGGTAACATACATAAAAAAAAGATTCCGACGAATTGTTAACCTTCTCCTTTTTTTGAAGTCGGTTAAAAATGAGTTTTATTAATCAACATGCGATTTATTTTAAATCTCATTTAGGTACATGAAAGGTCACGATATACGAAGGATAGGCAGCGGCTCTGCTGTGCCCTGGCATTGCAGAAGTCTATGGGCGGCGGTGACTACTTAGGTGGCCCGTCTGCCTATCCAGGCACTAAAAAAAAGATATAGGTTGTATATAAATAACAATATTCTTGATGCTAAGACTAGATTCGAATGATATTTTGAAATTTTATTTGTGTAGTAACTGATGAAGGATCATGGCATTAATTTCTTGAGGTTGGCATTATTCATTCCTATATGCCAATCCACCAAATGCCACCAATTAACCAAGTCACTGATTAATTTATACAACTAGTGGGCTCGGCAGACGTCTTCCTGCCCGGAAAAGCAGCGCCACCTACCGGCTCCAATTGTGCTTTCAAACCATTCAGGAACCTATTGAAATACACACACAAAATTTCATCCAAATCGGTCCAGCCGTTTAGGAGTTAGGATGTATTCGACAGCCTTCGTGGCGCAGTTGGCGAGTAGCCGGCTGTGAAACGAGAGGCCGTGGGTTCGATTCCCACACCGGGACAAATGTTTGTGAGACAGACAGATATTTGTGTCCGGGGTCTGGGTGTTCTGAGACCGTCCGTCTCTCTAGGTCCCTGATACCCACAACACAAGACTCGTATCTTAGTGTGGGGCCGGAGCTATGTGTGTAACTGTTGGTTGTTATTTATATATATTAAGAATATGAGGGTAGCGATGGAGATAAATAATTATTCAAATAGTAAAAAATAATATACTTCCAACACTTTAGTTGATAACACTTTCCCCTATATTTACTAAAAATGAAATATTTGTCATTGCTTTGACCTCATTTTTTTTTCAGGTGTCCAAGGAGTAGTACTTACTGTATTATTAGCAATACTTTCAAGATGACCGTCAAAGGAAGAGTAAATTTCGCCTAACCTAAAATTGATCAATTAATCCTCGCACTAAGTAGTGTGCAGTAAGGTTCAAAATTGTGTGGCGTCGTTCTAGATAGGCGATTAAATAAAACATTTTTAGGTATATCATTTTTATTTCAGCAGAGTATCGTTGTAAACGACTATTATTAATGATGGTGTTACACTTACAAAACAATATGACATCTTGTGAACAAAATAAAATCCTTTTGTGAGAAAAAAATCTTGAATGCATACTAAAGATCCCTACTAGGTCAAACCTGTATCGGGTATCAACAACTAGGAGGTCTTATCCCACAATATTCAGACCCGAGACAAATATTTATGGACCACAATTATTTGTCTCAGTGTAGGGTTGCACCTAAACCTCATTTCAAATATTACAATGTTAATTAAAATTTTAGAATAGTGGACCAAGTTTAACACGTTGGTGGACAGTAACGCCTCCGGGCGTCAAGCAGAGCCAAATGTTATGACAGTACGCCTGTCGACGTCCAAGTTTGACGCTATAGGCAATATATAAAATTTAGTAGTGCCTCAGCACACATTTCTACCAAGGTAGTGCTGTCCACCAACCTGTCTGTATATATAAAAGTAGAAACTGACTGACTGACTGATCGATCAACGCACAGCCTAAACGGCTGGGGTTAGAGACTTGAAATTTTGACAGTAGGTACATTTTATGACGTAGGCATCCACTAAGGAAGGGTTTTTGGAAATACCACCCCTAAGGGGGTAAAATAGGGGATGATAGTTTGTATGAAAATCCGTCATTTTTGAAGTTAAGTTTATAAAAATTAGTATTTGGCCTTTTAGTCAAAAATAAAAAATATATATTTCAGGATTTTTGGAAATTCCACCCCTAAGGGGGTTAAATAGGGTAAAAAAGTTTGTATGAATATCCTTCATTTTTGAAGTTAAATGCATGAAAATTGGTATTTTGTAGTGTATACTTTTTGTCTCAAACATGACCTCCACGCGGGCGGAGCCGCGAGCAACAGCTAGTTAAAAATAAAAGTAACGATTTTCAAAGACGTTCGAAATTTAAATTGTTAAGGTGTAATAATGTTTTAAATACATATATTCAAAATGGCCAGATTTATAAAGAAAAAATATAATTGTAAATCAATCTATTATTTTAAGTTTGAGTATAACACCAACCATCGTATTAACAATTTATTTTTGGCTCGTTTTACAATATTCTTATTGTTTTAAATGTCATGTTACATTAAGATTATTCTATCAATAGTCGTAAAACTCATAGTTTATATTGATTTAGTTACAAATACATTTATAATATTAATGGAAAATTTATATGGAACAATAATTATTGAAGTTGTATAATTAATATTTTCAACACTTTCATTGTTAATGGGGTACATTGACCATGTTAAAGTCGAAAACACCCTAATGGCGTATATTTTACTTAACTCTATCTCAATAATTTGTCAAAATTTAATTATTTAAATGCAATGAAAGTGTTAAAACAGACATTGTAATTAAATTAACATGAATAAATTTCAACATTACAATTGTAAATAAATATGGACGAAGTTGATAAATGCATTTGAATATAAAAATAAAGCAGTAGGATACGCACCTAATGGTACTATAAAATAGATTTGCAACTGGATGGTTCAAGAGATTGTATTATCACATATAGAAATACACAAAAAATAACATATTACATCTGAATATAGAAATTATTAAACCAAGAAGCACCATTTGCTGTTCAAATTGTTTTTTTAAAAATAGGTGGCATTATTGACAACCTCCATGGCACAGCGGGCGAATAGGTGGCTGTTAAACGAGAGGCCGTGGGTTCGATTCCCGCACAAAGACAATTTTTTGTGTGACACGACAAATATTTGTTTTGAGTCTGTGTGTTGTGGTGTGGTAGTCCCTCATAGTTGTTGATACCCGCGATACAGGTTTGACCTAGTTTCGGGTCAGGGCTATGACTTTGGGATGTATTTAATTTTGAATGCTATAAAAGCTTTTATTTTTTTGAATATTTCTATATGTGATTTACAGAAACCTTATAGATATGACTAGGCAACACTCCGTTTATTATTTAGGAACAAATATCAGTAACAGCAGGATATATTTTAAATGTTATAGTTTTGATTATTACAATGTTACGTATATTTACGGAACATGCGACTTTCGTAACGTACTATTAGTTGAGATTTGTGATTTATAATAACAATATATCGGTAAGGCACTTCCAGAGGGATTTAAGTGATCAATTCCCACCGAATTTACCCAACATAAACCTTAAAACAATTACATATTTGTGTTTTATAAAAGTTGTAAGTGAATGAAGAGATTTCCTAAATTGGACTTAAAATATAGCAAACTTATAATATACATCAAATTTGTGTAGTAAGTCTGCAGGAAAACCTGAATAAGTATAAAAGATCGGAAGCCAATTACATATAAGGGTACCAACTTACTATACATAAATAGTTTGTATTATATTTTGGACCTATTTTTTTTTTTAACCGACTTCAAAAAAGGAGAAGGTTAACAATTCGTCGGAATCTTTTTTTTTATGTATGTTACCCGATTACTCGAAGACGCCTGGACCGATTCGAGAAATTCTTTTTTGTTTAAAAGGGTATACTTTCCAGTTGGTCCCATTGGTACCAAGTCAGGATCTGATGATGGGATCTCAGAAAAATCAAGGAAAATAAAATTTTATAGTGACGCTTAATTTGTTTTTTATTGAAGTCTGTGTACTTTTTTTATTTATTTTTTTATCATGTCACGGCAAAGTGACCACATTGCAGCTGATGGTAAGTGCAGTGCATACAGTTAGAGTATTAAGTAGCGTGATATAATTATTATATATGTCGAAACAATATACAGGCTGTTGCAAAAGAGGGATACTAATGAAAGCACCATGTATAGAGTCGGTGATTAGTATAGTATAGTAAATAGTTCATATCGGGTGAAGACAGAAAACCCGTAACCCTCATAGTTTCTAAGTAATTGCAATTTGAAATTTTTATGAAATCATAAGTTTTATAATCCCTGAAGTCACTGACTGATATATAACGAACTATTTTAACAGTGCCTAAGTATATTTAATGCTATAATCGGTTGACACTTTGTCAAGAGTTTTAAAAGTAACAATAAAATTTTAAGATCGCGCTACAAAACGCCGGAGAATTTTCAAATTTAAATTTTCGTTTTTACCTTACTAATAAGTTTCTAATCACCGACTCCATGCATGGTGCTTTCATTAATACCCCCATTTTGCATCACCCGGTATAGTAGGCAAATATATTTTATTCACTGATTATCCATTCTTTCCATAAAACGCTACACTTTATAGCGTATTCTGAAAAATATTATAATATAATATAACCTAAAAATGTTGGCAACCCTAATTGTAATCCAAAGTATATTCATTATTTATGCTCCAGACTTCTGAACACGGCGGGAATGTGATGTGACGTTTTATTTGTGATTAGTAAGTGAATTAATTATTTCAGACATGGCTATGGCCTTTAGAATGGAAAAATATCGGACATGGCTTTCTCCTTTTAAATGGATAAAAACTACAGACATGGCTTTAGCCTTTTGACTTATAAAAACCAGAGAAGAAGAAGACTAAATTTTAGCCCAGATTTGGAAAAAATAACGACAGACAAGGCTGCATGGTGGAGCACCTTTGCCTTCTCTTATGCATAAAAAAAGAGAATGAAAAAAAAATTATGCTCCAGTTTGTTAGTGCAATATTTAATAATATTTTTATCATAATCATTTACCAATGAGCGTACATTACAAAAGTCGCAAGAACAATATAATGGACGGCCTTCAACCGTATTAACATAATACAAGAATAAAACGCAGAATTCAAGATGGCCGGTCTGAAGTTAGCCACGATTGCAGTTGGGAAGCGTAGAGAGGGCGGATCCACCGTTCTGGGACCCTAATACACTTGTGACGTCACTTTCACGGTCTATTAAGATCGATAGGCTGATATTATATAAAAAAAGTTTTCGACTTCAATAAAAAACAAATTATGCGTCTCTATAAAAGTTAAAGGTTTCCTCGATTTTTCTGAGATCCCATCATCAGATCGTGACTTGGTGCCAATGGGACCACCTGGGAAGTATACGCTTTTAAACAAAAAAATAATTTCTGGAATCGGACCAGACGTCTTCGAGTAATCGGGGAACATACATAAAAAAAGATTCCGAATTGAGAACCTCCTCCTCTTTTTGAAGTCGATTAAAAAAACAATGAATCGCGAGCGAAGAAACTAACATTTTAGAGGTTTATTAATAGTGTTTGCCCCACAGCTTTGTCCACGTGAAACTATACACTGTATTAAATCTTAGTCAGTGCGTTATATTTTTAACAGACTTCAAAAAAGGAGGAGGTTCCCAATTCGTCGGAATCTTTTTTTTATGTACGTTCCCCGATTACTCGACGACGCCTGGACAGATTCGAGAAATTCTTTTTTTGTTTAAAAGGGTATACTTCCCAGGTGGTCCCATTGGCACCAAGTCAGGATCTGATGAAGGGATCTCAGAAAAATCGAGGGAAACCTTCAAATTTTATAGAGATGCATAATTTGTTTTTTTTTTGAAGTCGGTGTACTTTTTATGAATTAAAAAACTGACCTATTTATAATCATCTTTATAGAATTGCATTACATTTATCATGAGCAAGTTCATACGCCGACTCGCACTTGGCCGATTTTCGGGTGAGACCACAACCTTTTTTGAAGGCTGGATCCGCAGAGAGTGTCTAACTTCAGACGGGTCAAGTTAATACGTATAAAGTGAACAAATCGAGTGTAAAGAACGCGAGTCTGACATTCACTGACGTCTAATTTAATATCACAGCGCAGTCATACGTCATTCTTACAGATTCATTGCAATTT
Source organism: Laothoe populi (assembly GCA_905220505.1). Classification (NCBI taxonomy): domain Eukaryota; kingdom Metazoa; phylum Arthropoda; class Insecta; order Lepidoptera; family Sphingidae; genus Laothoe; species Laothoe populi. The sequence goes on along the minus strand of HG992161.1, from coordinate 3,731,737 downwards.
AGAAAACGGCTATACACCCATGGTTCGTCGAACTCATTTTGTCTATTTAGAAACTATCCATACAGAGCACAAAATCCAACCCCATCAATTCGAAAAATTAATTTTATTTTTATCATTTCATGTATCAAAGGTATCGGTGTTCGGAAAAAGGTAATAAATAGGGAGTAAATACAAGCCAAAATCAATTTTATTTTCATAATATTAAAGTAAGTAAGGGGTGTAAGGGGGGCAAATTACATCTCATGCTCCCAACTGCCAACCCTACCTGCTCGTGGTACACCCTGCTAGCTAACGAATGAGGTTCTGGCGGCCGACTTGTGGCGGCATAACCACACAAAATGCTGGAATGCCAAATACCCATGCCTTCGACGGGCAGCAGCGTCGATGGTAAAACATACCAGCAACTGCGGTCACCAACCCGCCTGCCAAGCGTGGTGACTATGGCAAAACCCCCCAATATGAAAGGCTTCCCAAATTCACGGCCCCCAGTTCCCGGTAGCCCCGCTATTCCTGACCACGGTACCGGTCATGGTAACGGTGGGGTGGGGGGTGCTAAGAATCCCCGGGCTACGGTAGGGTACCACAAACGGCTATTTTTGGCGACGTACAACGGACGCTCTCTGCGGTTGGACGAGCACATCGCTGAGTTGGAAGTAGAGCTAAGTCACATTAACTGGCATATCGTAGGGCTATCCGAGATCCGAAGACAGGGGGAGGAGAAGATAGCCCTAGATTCTGGTCACTTACTCTACTTCCGAGAAGGACACCAACCATCCCAAGGTGGCGTCGGATTTATTATCCACAAGTCACTAAAAAGCAACGTTGTGGAAGTTGGCAGCGTATCAGCGCGAGTGGCGTACCTTGTCTTAAAAATAACTGAGAGATATACTCTGAAGGTTATACAAGTGTACGCCCCAACGTCAGCTCATCCTGATGACGAAGTAGAGGCCATGTACGAAGACATAGGGAAAGCTATGTCTCGTACCAAGGCTTCCTACAGCGTTGTAATGGGTGACTTCAATGCCAAAGTGGTAGTACAAGGACACGGCGAATCGAGGGTAGGATCATTCGGCTATGGGTGCAGGAATCACAGGGGGCAAATGCTAGTCAACTTTCTCGAGACCCGGGGGCTCTTTCTGATGAATTCCTTTTTCCAGAAGAAACCCCAAAGGAAGTGGACTTGGCGAAGCCCCAATAATGTCACCAGGAATGAGATCGACTTCATTATGACTGATAAGCGCCAAATATTCAGAGATGTCTCTGTGATCAGTAGGTTTAACACCGGTAGTGATCACCGACTTGTAAGAGGCACTCTGAATATAAAAGTTAAAATTGACCGAGCGCGCTTAATGAAGTCGACTCTCCGACCAACTTTGCCCCAAGTCGAGGTCGGCTGTGAAGCTTTCCAGCTAGAGCTACAGAACCGATTTGCCGTATTGGAAACTACGGCGGATATTGATGACGCCACTGACAGCCTGGTGCGGACTCTGCGTGAGGTGGGTAATAAATACTTTCGACCTCAGAACAATAGACGTAAGTCGAAGCTCTCAAGCGAGACTCTGGACCTTTTAAGGAAACGACGAGAGCTCGTAAAGGTCACACAATCTGAGCGTCAGGTACTTAACAAAGAGGTAAAGAAGCTAATACGGCGCGATATAAGACGCTCGAATACTCTGGACATTGAAAATGCTATTACGCAGAACAAGGGTACCAGAGTTTTCGCCAAGCCACTTACCTCTAGTTGTCACCTGACAAAGCTCAGAACATCACAGACCACCACCGTCACTTCCATGCCAGAGATACTCGCAGAGGTCGAAAGGTATTATGGGGACTTGTATACTCCAAAAACAAGTCCACCTGAGGCCCCGAGCGCGGATGATCCGCGTGCCAGACTAACTCGCCACCATACAGACGAGTTTCCCGACATCGACTTCGGCGAGATTAGAAGAGCCCTTGAACAGCTTCACAATAACAAAGCTGCAGGTGATGACGGAGTAACTACAGAGCTGCTCAAGGCAGGCGGTATGCCAGTATTAACTGAGCTTGTAAAGCTGTTCAACTCCGTCATCTACACTGGTACAACACCGGCGGCATGGAGCAGGAGTGTGGTTGTTTTGTTCTTCAAGAAGGGAGATAACACCCTATTGAAGAACTACCGCCCTATATCACTCTTGAGCCATGTTTATAAGCTGTTTTCGAGGGTTATTTCGAATCGTCTTGCCCAAAGGTTCGATGACTTCCAACCGCCGGAGCAGGCTGGGTTTCGGAGAGGCTTTAGTACCGTAGACCACATACACACACTAAGGCAAATAATTCAGAAGACCGAGGAGTACAATGAACCTCTTTGCCTAGCGTTTGTGGACTACGAGAAAGCCTTCGACACCATCGAGACCTGGGCTGTTCTGGAGGCTATGCAGAGATGCCGCATTGACGACCGCTATGTCCAAGTGATGAGATGCCTGTATGAAGCCGCATCGATGACCGTCCAAGTACAAAAACAAAGCACAAAGCCAATCCAACTGCGACGTGGGGTAAGACAGGGAGACGTAATCTCTCCGAAACTGTTTACCAACGCGTTGGAAGACGCATTTAAGACGCTTGATTGGAAAGGACGGGGCATCAATATCAACGGCCAGTACATCTCTCACTTGCGATTTGCGGATGATATAGTCATCATGGCTGAAACTCTGCAGGATTTGGAAGATATGCTGAACAGCCTTAACTGTTCTTCAAAACGGATAGGTCTCGGGATGAACCTTGACAAGACGAAAGTCATGTTTAACGGTCACGTCCTCCCGAGACTCGTCGCCGTGGGTGATGCCATTCTCGAGGTTGTGCAAGAGTACGTATACTTGGGCCAAATAATCCAACTAGGCAAGCACAACTTCGAGAAAGAGGCAGATAGAAGAATTCGTTTGGGCTGGGCGGCATTCGGTAAACTACGTAACCTGTTTGAGTCGTCGATCCCTCAATGCTTAAAAACAAGAGTTTTTAACCAGTGCGTCCTACCCGTAATGACCTACGGGGCTGAAACGTGGACACTCACAAATGGACTGGTCCATAAATTTAAAGTCGCTCAGCGTGCTATGGAGCGGGCAATGCTTGGGGTTTCTCTGGTGGATAGAGTTCGAAATGAAGTCATCCGCCAGAGAACCAAAGTCATAGATATTGCTCGCAAAATTAGCACGCTAAAGTGGAAGTGGGCTGGTCACGTCTGCAGACGGACAGATGGCCGATGGGGCAGACATGTGTTGGAGTGGAGACCGCGTTTAGGCAAACGTAGTGTGGGACGCCCTGCTGCACGATGGACCGACGACTTGAAGAAGGTGGCGGGTAGCGGGTGGATGCGGGCTACCCAAGACCGGGATGGTTGGCGTTCACTTGGGGAGGCCTACGTCCAACAGTGGACGGCAACAGGCTGAGTATATAATATTAAAGTTAAAAATAGCATGTAAAAACGGCAGGTGTTGTCAGTATTTGTCGGGTAGCCGGCAAGCTATTGGTAAATTACTGGGTAATAGACATTTTTTAATCGTTTAAAAAAATAAGTACAGATTAAGTATTAATTTTTTACCTTTTGTTACTCTTTATATTCTGTATTTGCTTTCAATTGATTTCAAAAAAATACCGCCAAAATAATTCGAATTATTCAAAACATAAAATAAAACTTTAATTTCAAATTAATAACTGTGAGCTACAAATTGCAATGAATCTATAGGAACAAATCACTTCGACAAATGCTCAGTCTACCTGCCTACCCATCTACCCGCCTAGCGAGGAGATATTAAACACTTAACAATTACAATGGAGGCCGAGATAAGACACATGTACTAAATTAAATGATATGAAGGGACAAACAAATTGACACGAGAAAACTATACATTCTTATATATTACATACATACTGATACGTTTCTACGTAAGACTTAAACGTATGCCCGCACTTACACCGTCATAAAATACTTAATGTAAACAAACCGTCGGCAGCCATTATCTTAAATACAGCTTTAATGCGTATTAATAAGGGCGACTTTCGCCTGTTTTGGTCCGGCCATATTCGGCCGGCCGGGCCTGAAAGGTTAACTATCGAACCATATCGGGCCTGAAAATTTTGTGCGATAAGACGAAATATGAAAATTACCGATCATAAACTCGAAGTACACTATAGACTATAGACTAGAAACCATCGACCGCTACACATCCATTCGACTAGATATATCTATATCACTACAAAATTCATTTGGCTAATATATTGAAAAATCCCACACAACTCATCGAATTCGTGACGAGAAGAGAAATTTAACGGTGAATGTACCAGTAGTCAATTTTTTTTATTCGGGCATGGCAAAGTGACCATAGTGCACCCGATGGTAAGCGCAGTGCCATCCAATTAGAGTATCAAATAGCAAGAGACAATCTAATTTATCTTTACATATATTTTATGGCAATTAAACTTTGAAAAAAATGTTAGTTCTAATATAATGAAAATCAAATATTTATCGAATTTGTATTAATAAAAGAACAATAATTTTATTGGTTTTTACCTAACATCCTTTATATAATTTCGCTCTTTATGCTTTATTATAGTTATTAAACTTTAAAATAAAAAACAATAGACACAAACAGCAAAAATAATTAGCGTCTACTTATCGATAGTACCTTATCGATAGACAAAAAACCTTTTTCTAATCTATTTTGTACTAACTACTGGTACATCACCCTTTGATTATTATATCGATTAATAATAAAATATAATTGATTAAAAACATTACCGTAGTAATCATTGACAGTACATTATTTTTTTACAATTATACCCACAAGAATTAAATGTTTAAGTAAACTGAGGAGTCACTGAGACAGGCGACCGCGACACACGACGCGAGGCAGGCGACAGCGACACGTCCGATTTGTACGCAACCCCATAGTTGCGTAAATGTTTTATATTTTAATCGATAAGTTACATTATCTAAAACCTATTATCGATGTAGTTTTATAAACCCGCTTAAATAAAGCCATTCAAATCTAATAGGACTAGTTGTCAAATGACAGAAAGGGATGTACGATATGACGTCACCTCCCAAAACGGCCATTACGGTAATGTTAAGTATTTAAAATAATAATTGGTACTTTTTTTCATATATTAATTAATATTGCCTGACTATTGCCTTGACTGCCTCGGTGTCGCAGTGGTAATTACGCATGCGTTACGACTGCTGTGCTGAGGTCTCGGGTTCGATCTCCGGGTCGAGTAAAGTGATATTGGGTTTTTCTATCTAGAAATTCCTCAGTATTAGCCCAGAGTCTGGAATTTGTGCCCGGTATGGCGATAGGCTCGCCCCCTATCACATTATGGGACCGAAATTCGGCGAAAAGTGGGTTTACTCGTTACACCTCTGCCTACCCCTTCGGGGATTACAGGCGTGAGTGTGTGTATGTATTAATTAATATTCTTTTTTTTCCCGATATTTTTTTTTCATATTAGGTTGTATATTAAATAATATACAATATTAAACACAGAGATTTACCCTATTATATGGACACTATCGCCTACCGCGATCATTTCGGTCGCCCACCTTATTCTAGCTTTAGTAAAACTTAGGGACTTACTATTGATATCAAATGTTTTTTCAACAATATAAAAGTCATGGATAATAGAGTTTACATCACAAGACGTATACATAATCGATTGACAGTACACCATAATATATATAATCGATACACCATGACTTGAATAAATCGATTATGAAAATCGATAGCACACCACACATAAATATTGATATTAACATAACGAAGTATAAGGACGAATATTATATGTCTTAAAATGGAATGTCTATGATAAATATTAGACTTCTACACATTCTATATTAATTTTTATTTACTTGAAGCAATATGCTTTATATAATCGACAATATATTTATTTTCTAATCGATTTTCATTGTTTATATTAAAAATATGGAATGTAAATTTAATTAATTTAAACAATCGCAAATATTTTAAATCGATATATTACATTGGAACACGACACGAGACATATTATAGGCCAAGAAAGTATTTCGATACAGTTTAAAATCAAATATTATTTTTCTTTTGTGTTGTTTTTATTTTTCTTTTAATTTAAGATAAGTGGCTAATTGGGGACGACATTCGAGCACCTTCAAACCTTTATCTATAACAGGTCTACGAAACTGGTTTATCGATGTTCATTTATCGATAAAACTAACATCATCATTTCAAATATTTAATTGTTATTATTGAGTTACTCACGATCTTGTGCTGTTTATGAAATATTCTTCTAGAAATCTTAATGTTGATAAAAGATAATTTTATTCAGTTTATTATTTTAATGACTAGAATTCTTAAAGCTATATTCAAAACTATTTGGTTTTATTCTCCACAAGTATTTCCAAGACCGAGGTTTCGCCGAAAAACTAATATTTAAATACAAACAGACTGCACGTATGAATAGATATTAATGACTAGAATTCGCTATGCTAACATTTGGAATACATAAGATCTATCGACATCACAATTCGATATTTGAGAGATTTTATCGTATCTTATCACTATAGAGATGTATGAGATTAAACCTTTACATATAAGTAAATTATCGAAACCCGTTGTGTAGTTAGTACAATTTTGATTTGTTTTTGTTGAATTTTCCTTAACAAAAATATTTCGCACATAAAACAAACATATCAATTAACCAAAACTATTAGCATTTCAGAGATTGAGAAAGAAAATTATTTGTACTATTGTTTAAAATACTCAGAACGTTGTAAAACCAACATTTTAACATAGCCATCATTCATAGCCATCGTGTAATGTTTTCCCCTTCTCAGTCAATCGTTTTTAATGTGCTATTTATTTCTTGTCAAACAAATCAACTAACAGGTAAATTGCAGTAACCCGTTGTATACCCAAACATACTGACACTGCCTACCCCTTCTCTTACATTGGAACACTAGCGAGTACTTCGTATTTAATATGCGATTTATTTCTTGTCAATCCAATCGACTATCAGGTAAATTGCAGTAACCCGTTATATACACAAACATGGACACTGCCTACCCCTTCTCTTACATTCGTACACTAGTATTTACTTAAGGTGCTGTTTGTAGCCAGACACGTAGACCTCTGACCCTCTCGGCCACTCCTTCATCTGAATGCTCTTGCGTTACTGGTTCTGGCTGAAACAAATCAACCATTTATCAAAAGGACACCGGTGTTCGGAAAACGGTCATAAGTAGTGAGTAACATACAAGCCAAAATCAACTTTATTTACATAATATTACCGTACAAATACGCGTAATACGCACGTCAATAACAGCGCGTATTGCCAGTTTTAGCGCGGCCAAATATGGCCAGTTGATACTTGAGTGGTTAAAACCATTGGGTATTGCCAAAAGTTGAGAACACTTAACAAGCAGTGGTTTTTTGTTGGATTTTCTAATTAATTGTAGTATCAAAAATTGTACTTCATAATTTGTAAGTTAAAATCATTTCTCTTGTTTTCACATATATCAATGCTTCACAAACAAAAATTATTACATAAATTAAAAGACATTGTAGGGGTTGCTTCTGCCCTACTCAATGAAGTTTATAAAATTGCAGGGTTGTGAATAAAACAATAACGTTGTATCTGACTCGAATGCCGCCAGTGGTAGGTGTATGCTGTGTCGCTCTATTTGATAGACTCGTATGGAGCGTAGCGCGGCCGTGACTTTTGTATAGTCATACTCTCTGCGCGGCACCCCCGTTCTGGCCCTATGAATATCTACTGTCAGCAGTCGTGGTGTTTATTAATATAAACATAAAACACAATGGTTCTTACAGCTATTTCTCCGTAGGTAAAAGTTTACATTGAATCTAATAACTAAATGTTCTAAGAATAGTATTGCGTCGTTTATTTTCTAGGTACTCCCGGCATACGTCCTGTATGTGTGTGGCCGTGATGCCACAGACATCAATTATCAATTAAAACAATCTATCCTTTTTATTAGTATCCGAGTATCGAGTACTCAGTATGGGATAGAAACGTCAAAGTATCAATACTTATTTATTTATATATGCTTTATTGTAAACCATAATAATAATATTAACAGTACATTGCAATACAATTTTAATACTTCAAAAATAAAAAATATTAAAAAGTAAACTTACAGCGGATAGCGTCATGCGTGTTTGAGAAGTCGTGGGGGCATTGCAAGAGCTAGTTTCTGGTGACGCTGAAAAAAAACATTCATTTTTATGAATGGTACAGGCGATTGATAACCTAAGATATAATTACAAAAATATCTTTTTCAAACTTTTGACGGCATCAGTTTTCATATCGATATAGGTGTAAAGAAATCGACGGTACTCTCAACGCATGTACTCTATTAGTAATGCATGAGACATGAGCGACTTAATTGGCTTTAGTGATAAGTTTTTACATTTGTACATACATACACATATACACTCACGCCTGTAATCCCCGAAGGGGTAGGCAGAGGTGTAACCAGTACGCCCACATTTCGCCGAATTTCGGTCCCATAATGTGATAAATAAATGTGATAAAATGTTGAAAATCAGCGCTGCAGTACTGCTCAGGCTGTACTGCAGCATATCGCTGAATGAGGGGACCTGTTGTCGGAACAAACAGTTTTGTTTTAAGTTTTATTTTGTATTTTTTCCTTGTATTTGCTCTGATAATAAAATCTTTTTCTTTTATTTCTTTCTGATAGGTGGCGAGCCTATATCCCAATACAGGTTCCAGACTCCGGGCTAATACTGAGCATTTCTAAATAGAAAACCCCAATTTACATTTGTGTCGCCTAAATATTATTTTGAGGGAAGTGGGTGGTATATTTAAAATTATTTCCCACTTATTTAATTTCGTTGCAATATAAAGATATACGCATTCCTAGAGATTCCTAAAATGTCACTGTTTATCGATAAATGCATGCTATTATCGACACTGGTTTCCAACAGTTAGTATCTATAGTCTCGGATAAAGCTTATCTGATTTCGTGTAGAGTAAAGAAAACTACGCATTCCGAGAGTCGCTTAACTACTTGTCGATTTATGTGTGCTATTATCGAGCTTTATCATCGGTCTTATAGACCTATAGTCTCAGATAAACCTTATTCCAGTATCGAAGCTGGATAGTACAAGTACATACTAGGTCTCGCCCTCCTGGCATCTAGTGCTCGCCATATATCCCTGACGTCAGCATGCAGTGCCCTCAGGGACCTCAGCACCGCACCCCCCGCCGCCACCTCACCCCCCACGACCCCCTGACCCCCCACACCCCCCACGTCACCACCAGAACTGTCAGACGACGCGTCGCTAGTGCTCGCTTCCTGTGGACATCACCTGTTATTTCTTTATGGGTATTTTATTTAAATTGAATGCAAGTTAAATTCGATATGTTTTGGGTACGTTTTGATATTTATTGTCTATACTGTATTTTTGATGTGTAACATCTTTACTATCGATTTCTGGTAGTGATTAGGTTCACGTAAAGGGACGGAAGTGTGTAACAGGAAGACGGGGAAGCGCGCGCTATTTGATTTGAACTCGGGGTGCTAAAGTCGGCCGTTAAATGGTACCAACCCAATCCATTTTCTGAGAGGTTTGATATTGGTTTTCCAATGGAATCGAATGGAATAAAACGGAATCGTATGGAATCGACTGGAATAGAATGAATAGAATCGAATCAATGGCTTCGCATGAATGAAATTAGTTGAATGGAATCGAATCCGAATTTTTATTTTTATACTGGCACGGCAAAGTGACCACACTGCACCTAATGGTAAGCGCAGTGCGGTCCAATTAGAGTAACGAGAGACAATCTATTCCCCGCTAATCAACACAATAATGCCAGCCTGCTTCTTCACACTACGCCATGGGCAACAAGGTGAAGCGGTCGAGGGGTATTGGCAGAGTAGTCAAAAGGCCGAAAAACGACCAAACATTGTACCCCAACTCTAGGCCTCCGACAAAAACCGGAGTACACTGGCTGATCCCGGAACGCGACACACTTGCGTGTGTCACTATGGCGGGTTTTTCACCCTGTGTCCGGTGGTCGCTATCTGGCCGGAAATAAATATCCTACCACCAACAAGAACTGTAACTACTACAGTAAGGGTCGTTCGTTTTTTTAAATTATTGTAATAATTTCACAGATAATTTGTAATAATTTCTGGATTTTTCCTTTACATGTATCACAAGACAAGATAAGTGGTATGGAGTTAGACCTTAGTTTTCAGTATTAGTTCAATTAAACACATCGGATTATTACTTAATACCCAAGACGGACAGGCAGAGAACATAGTCAATCTATTTCTATTTAAAGTTTGATTTCCTATTATTTTTACTAATTGTCTAACGATTGATAAGAGGTAAAAATATTATTAAATAATAGACACTAAGCAAAAATAAACAAATTAAAACATTATCTCGCTATGACAAATTATAGAATGAAATTAGATACAAAAATAAATGTTATATATAGTCTGGCACACCAAAGTTGAACCAGAAAAAGCGCGGCAAATTTAAAAAAAAATACATGTGGTATCACTAAATATAGTAGGAATAACATGTCTTGATACTTTACAATAAAAATATAAATATTAAGTTCAGGTTTGATTTTCCTAAGTAAAATATTTACATTTGACAAACTCGATTTTTGTGCCAATCACAGTAGTTTTATTTTAGGAATAATGATAATTATTCTCGAACCACACTTTCCACATTGAATAGTACATAAATTAATACTACCCCGAATAACAAATATATCCCTGAATAATAAAAATAACATGAGGCAGCAATAAGAAAAAGATACAGCGAAACATCAAACAGACAACCAGCCAGCAAACAATAACAAACATGGCTGACAGAACGAGACAGAAACAAAGCAACCAGATTGGGCAGTTGACAGTTATTTTTTACATTTTTACTTTTAAGTATGTATATTGTCAAATTATAAAGGTGAACGCACACCTAAACGTCGAAGAGATGCACGTGATGTAGTCATCGAATTTATGTAAGGACTGTTGATAAAATATCGGAATATCGATACTTTTTGTTGATATATCAAACTCCGATAATATTTTTAAAAATATATCGAATATTTAAATTCCGATATTTTTTAAATATCAACAGACATACCTCTTGCACTGAATTGCTTCATAAGTGCTGAAGAAACTCTGTTTTCCGAATTGTATCGATTATTTTAAAATCCGTAGAGCGGAAATAAAATATAATAACGTATCCACGCACATAGTTTGACATTTGCAGATATAATTTATATGTTGACTACATTTTAATGAAATTTCAAACAGAAAAAACTTATATTTAATGACAACGGCACATCCAACATGTTCAGGTGTGCATTCATTCAATTGTTATACAAGAATATACATTTTTTCCTCCTAGGTTTTTAATATAAGCGAAAATGGATAGCTTTAAGAGTATTACAGTTATTGGACAACAGTCAACTACCTAATTGAACCAAAAAAAATAAAAATCATAGTGATGCGTCGCTATTGCCGATATCGATACGGTGGACTGCAAACCAATAGAAATAAATAGTGATGCGAAGCTACTGCCGATATCGATACGATGGACCTATCGACCTGTATGCGCGTCGTTGTATGCGCAGTATGGGCAGTATGGGCAGTATGGGCAGCAGTGAGCTTCCTCAGCGCGCGCTCGATGTGCCTCAGCCTGATCTCCTTCTCCCCGAGCAGGGCGCGCGCTCGGTGCAGCGCCACCTCCAACTCCGTCGCCTCGCGCTCCTCCTGTCATTCAATCAATCAAATCCTAGGCCTATCCAGAAATCTCCCGGAATTCTTCTGCAGAGCAGATGGAGAAAACCGTAGAGGGTTTTTGACCAGTAAAAATACGGCATTCCAAAAATTTTCCGCATGAGCAAAATACCTATGCACCTATGCCGGAATGTCCCGGAATCCTTCTGTAGATGACAACCAAGGGGTTTTCAGCTGGTAAAAATCCGGCATACCGACGAAAATCCTAGAGGCTTATCCCCGTTAAAAAACTACCTGGCAAACGCCTATGGCCTTTTATGGTTATACTTTAGATACAGGTGCTCCAAATTAAGTAGCGTGTGTATTAAGGGTTTATAATTGCTTTTAGTTGTATTACTCCTTTATGTGATTTTAATTTGTGTGTCATCGAATGTGTTGACCATATATATTTTTTTCTTTTTTCCAAATCACCCTAGCCCTAGCTATCTATTTATTTGTTAATCGGCACATGTTTCAACATGAACAATGTAGCTACAATCTATCGAGTGATTTGTTTTATCAATCAACTAACTACAAACATCGATGTTTCTACACACTATTATTTCAAATCTCTATCAGCACACGTACAACGTATACATTAACTTTCAATAAAAACTAAACAACAACTTAAAACAAAAAACTATCGACAATTCAAGCAAAATATATTGATAATACTGACAGAGGGTTCCCTGTGAGGCGACAGTGACGCTCTAGTCTCCCTCAAGGCGGCGCGTCGTCGCTTCAGCGCCGCTCTCGCTCGTCTCATGCCCTCTCGCTCTATCAAGGCCCGATGACGCACGAACTCCAGCTCGGGAGTGTCTGCTGAACTCACCGTGCCTGGAAGCACTTCAGAACATTACTGACATGTAGCCACCATAGAGAACATAGACAGAGAAGACAGCCAATATAAAGAGTCAGAAATAGAGATAAGCATAGATTAGACGGCATAAATGTGTCGAGTAGCGAGGTATAGTTGGCTCTACTTGATACTCTAACTGGACGGCACATCCATCCATCACATCCTGGTCACATTGCCGTGCCAGGATAAAAAAAGTATAATAGTACATACATAAAAAAAAAAAATATTCAGACTGTATTAACAAAATTCTTTAAGAAAAATATTACACAGCATTAAGTAACTGTAAATTCATTTCAGTGTTGCCAGACGACCAATTATGGCGAAACATTCGCTTTAAAAATTTGAAATGCATTATTTAACACGATTGAATATCACATTACATAAATTCAATTTAAGTTAAGTTATTGTTAATGTTACTCTCTTGTGCGTACTCGTGTACTTCCTTTTCCATTATATTCCTTTTTATGTAATGAATTAAGTTATTAAATAAAATCGCATCTCAGTTGAAAAATAAATTGGCGACTGCATTTATTCTTTACATAACTATAAACAATATCTTATTAAAGACATTGGATGTAAATTGTGCTGAGTAAGAAACATATTATAAATCACAAGCAAAAACACATATTTTTTTTACAAAAACATATTCTTTTTTTACATACTCTTAAAATAAACCATTAACATATCCAGACTGACTCGGTGCCGCAGTAGTAATTGCGTTACGACTGCTGCTGTGCTAAGGTCTCGGGTTCGATCCCCGGGTCGGGTAAAATGATATTGGGTTTTTTCTATCTAGAGATTCTCAGTATTAGCCCGGAGTCTGGAATCTGTGCCCGGTATGGCGATAGGCTCGCCCCTATCAAATTACGGGACCGAAATTCGGCGAAAAGTACTGGTTACACCTCTGCCTACCCCTTCCGGGTTTACAGGCTTGAGCGTATATGTGTGTATTTAATATAACATATAGATTTCAATTTACCTAATTCAGCAAATGGATAGCGCAGGCTGTATGCAGGCTGGCACGCCAGGTCCGGGAACTGGTCCTCCAGGTCGTCCAGCTTACGGAGCTGCTGTCTCAGGGACTCCAGGGGGCTGGACCAACCCTCACCACGCCTGGAACAAAGAGTATAGCTTATTCAAAGTCGATAAGGAAGTCGCATTCCGCACCCCGAAAGAATAAACCCATTGAACTAATCCAGTCCACGGTCGGGAATAGATATATATATATATATATGATTCAACTAGATGTTGCTCGCGGCTTCGCCCGCGTGGTAGTTATCTTTGAAGGCAAAGTATAAAATCCATAGAGACATCTAAAGCTAATTACATCTTTCTTTATCATGCAATCCCATAGGAACCGTGCATTTTCGGGATAAAAAATCATGTCATTCTCAGACCCCTTAACTAACACTATGCAAAAAATCATGTCGATCTGTGTAAAACCAAAAAATAAACTATCCCACGGGAACCGGACATTTTTCCGGAATAAAAAGTAGCCTATGTGTGATTCCAAACTATAATCTATTTTTGTGCCAAATTTCAACCAGATCCGTCTAGCCTTTCTGACGTGACTGAGTAACAAACATCCATCCATCCAAACATTTGCATTTATAATATTAGTAAGCTTAGTAAGATAACTGGTGGACTTACTTCGGTGAATAGTTGAGACGAGATGTGGATGCTGATTTTAATCTTGTGAAACATCTTCTACGTCCGTGCCCTGTGGAAAATTAAAACAATATTTGTAAAATCTGGTTCAATAATGGGGTAGTTGACACGACATTTTTTTATTATTTAAATCAACAAGATACGTTACCTAAAACCTATAATCAAAAGATTTAATGAATCCGAGCAAAAAAAAAGTAAACTAGTCAGTCAAATCTGCTGAAATGACAAAGTAAATGGATGAATGAGCCATGACGTTACCTCTCAGAATGTTTCCACTACGCATCCCTTTTAGCTTTTTTTTATAGTATAGTCCGACAAACGAGCCAATGGGTCATCTGATGTTAAGTGATCTCCACCGCCCATGAGCATCCACAATACTGAAAGTATCATGTATGCGCTGTCGACCTTAAAGGACAGGGATAGGGATTAGGGAAGGGAAGGGGGAATCTGGGCCTCCGGATATCACTTACCATACGAAACGCGACAGTAAACTGTCACTTTACATTGGTTTTCTGTGAGACAGTGGTACCACCCCAGTCGAGCCGGCCCATTCATGCTGCAGACAAATATGTCTACAGCGTGGCTCTACCACTATAATTATACCAGTATTTAAAATAAATATTGTGACCGCATTCATTGTTTAAGCAATTTTGATTATGTTTTCACATAATGGTCTATTAGGTATTAGATTCGCATGTCGAATAATATACAAAATTAAACACAGGAAACTACACTATTGACAATAGACTAGATGTAGATATAATTGTTGTGTCTATATGTGTTTACCGTATATCCTTTATCTTTATGCACCTATCCTGTCTATGACTACATCACGCTAGACTGGTAAGAAGTGTCTATGGCATTGAGTAGACTTAGAAATTACATGAATTTCTTACAGTAACACATAACAGTACTATAATAAAGGTATTTGACTCCTCGCACCAAACTCGGTAATTCGTGTATTCATTGCTAATTACCGCAACTTTAACGCCGAAAAATAATAGTGAACTGCATACCTGAGAATTCTCATAAAAAATTAATTAAGTCTACCAACCTGCATTAGGCCAGCGTGGTGGACTGAGCCCTATACCCTCTTATTTGTGCCCAGCAGTGGGACAGCGTAAACATTAACGGTTCTATTCATAACGAGTTATCAGAGCTTTATAAGGCCGTTAAATAGGAGCTTGTGAAAAAATGTTGAACGTTTTATCTCTATTGAGCCATTATAAATAAGACCGTAAGATATTAGTGAGTTATTTAGCACTAACATACCATTTATAGACTCTTTAATTTTTTCATCAGCTGTAGTGGCGTCGGATGAGTCTTGGCAATCTGTTGTCGCACCTTAAAGGATAAAAATATCAAAGGGGATAACTACGGCCTGAAAATCACTTTAGATATCAAGAACAACAAAAAGACGATAAATTAATGATTGCCGTAAAATATATGAGAAATATGGCGTCATTGTGGAAGTTTCAGATTCTGTTAGCTTTTTGTGAGTATTGTATCATTCCAAAAAAAGTAAAAAAAATATATATATTTCCTTCTTTTATTTATTACCTTCCTTCCTTATTTATTACCTTCTTTTATTTAAACATTTAATTTTTCTATACCCTCCAGATAGTCGAATAATGTTATTTAATTAAATTAAATGTTTTAATACTTTTATAAAATATATAACAAGAAGACATAAAACATATGTGTATTTGTGTATATATGTGTGTGTATGTGTGTGTATATATATGTATTGGGTGTTATTTTTTATTTATTTATTATAGAAAAAGGCCATGAACTGTCACTTGAAACCTCCACTTGATTCTCAATTTGTATGGGGAAACTCTCAAATTGTGAGGCTGTGTACCTTAACAAAGTTTAACCAGTCATGACTCATAAGCTCGCCGGCGGTGCGTCATCACTAGCAACTCTCGCCGTTCTTCCATGCTATTTTTAACTTTAATCCTATGGAAATAAAAGCTTGTATTGTACTCATACCCAAGTCTCCATCTCTGTCCCGCCTCCGCCGCGGTGGTTCCTGGAAGGCGAC
Organism: Laothoe populi; assembly: GCA_905220505.1. Taxonomy (NCBI): domain Eukaryota; kingdom Metazoa; phylum Arthropoda; class Insecta; order Lepidoptera; family Sphingidae; genus Laothoe; species Laothoe populi. Next base: position 3,715,378 of record HG992161.1, on the reverse strand, counting down.
GGCGGTCTTGCGATGCTGCCGATGGTTCTTCGACGACGTCTGGGATGTGTCCGCTGACGGGATCCTCTGGAACCAATCACATGGTTTTCATCAAAACTGAGTAAGATTTTTTTTATTCTATCACGACAAAGTGACCACACTGTAGCTGATGGTAAGCGCAGTGCCGTCCAATTAGAGTATCAAGTAGCGAGAGACAATCTATCCCTCGCTACTCAACACAATCATGCGGTAGAGTGTTTAGGTATCAGAGTACTCAGGACGCCGCAACACCGGCAAACATTGCACACGGACTGATCCCGGTACGCGACACACTATGGCGGGTTTTACATCCTGTGTACGGTGCGAGATATCCAACCAGCCGATCATGTCAAGTGGACCCCTCATTTACCACTTGCTCCTGGAATTTAAATATAATTATTTTATTGTGAAGTGACTGCCAATAATTTAACGCTGAAATAGTTTCTTAAAATTTTCATTTTCACATTATTTTTTTACAATGATATTTTTGAGGACTATTCATATACTAGTTGTCAGCTCGCACCGTACAGAGTGTAAAACCTGCTATAGTGGCACACGCAAGTGTGTCGCGTTCCGGGATCAGCCAGTGTAAATCCGATTTTGTCAGGGGTCTAGAGTTGGGGTACGATGTTTGGCCGTGTTGCGGCCTTCTGAGTACTCTGACACTGGACCTTCGACCGCTTCTTCAACTTGCCCATGGTGTAGTGTGAAGGAGCAGGCCGGCATGATTGTGTTGAGTAGCGAGGGATGGATTGTCTCTCGCTACTCGATACTCTAACTAGACGGCACTGCGCTTACCATCATACAGTATGGTCACTTTGCCATAAGGTAGTTTCAACTCACATGATCCCTGGCGCGGGTCCACTGCTGGTTGTTGTTGTCTGGTCGCTGCTGGTTGCTCTCTGAATATGACTCGTTGTCGTTATATTTGGGTGTCTGGTTGTTGTTCAGACGGGTTCGACTCGGCTCTTCGACTACTGCGCTTGTGGAACTTTCTAGTACTTCTTTACGTCTGGAATCAGAGCGGTCAGATTATTTATTTTATTTTGTACTCACTTTCGCCCGCGGCTGCACGTGTTGTGATTAATTATTGAAAATATTTTTTTTTATCAATATATTAAATAGTCTGTAGCACTCAGGGATAATATACCTATCTAACAGTGTAAGAATTGTCAAAATCGGATCAGTAGTACCGGAGATTACCCCGAACATCCACACTTTACCTTATATATATTAGTATAGATATAGATGGAAAACAAACAATTTCATAAAACTACAAATATCACAATTTAGTTGTTTTATAACATCATTTTATGGGATTATTAGAAGAATTTTTTATTGATACAATTTGAATACAATAGGACTTAGGCAGCCAAAAAAGGCAAAAAAGGTAAATGTATATCATTTGACTGCCTCGGTGGCGCAGTTGTAATTGCGCATGCGTTACGAATACTGTGTTGAGGGCTCGGGTTCGATGCCCGGGTCGGGTAAAGTGATATTGGGTTTTCCTATTTAGAAATACTCAGTATCCGGGCTGATACTCTGGATACTCTGATAGTCTGGAATTGTACCCGGTATGACGATAGGCTCGCCCGCTATCACACTATGGGACCGAAATTCGGCGAAAAGTGGGTATTCTGGTGGTGCCTCTGCCTACCCCTTCGGAGATTACAGGTGTGACTGTATTTTTTTAACGAAATAGGCTGGCGTTTGAGCACTATAATTTTATATATTTGTATGTGTATGTAGGTATAAATATGTTACCTCTCGTGTTGGTTTGCTTTGTGAGAGTTGGATTTTTCAGTTTCAGAGCCCGTTGTCATGCTCATCTCCCGCCTTTTGTTGCGACGCTCCATAGACATCTAGAAAATACACTTTTATCACTTCAGTCAATTTCACACGTATGAGATTAGATAGAGCTACGATAGGGTCGTTACTGTATCATCAACCTATTACAATGAATTCTGTTTATACTAGATCGAGAAAGTGACTACACTGCATCTTGTGGAGAGTCCAGTATAGTCGAAATATAATATCGAGTAGAATTATGTCGGCCTGAGAAGAATAAACTCATTTTTAAAAAGTTTACTCTTAAAATCATTTTTTTCGATTCCCACACCGGGACAAATGTTGGTAACACAGATATTTGTGTCCGGGGTCTGTGTGTTGTGAGATGGTGCGTCTCTCAAGGTCCCTGATACCCACAACACAAGACTCGTATGTTAGTGTGGGGTCGGGGCTATGCGTGTGACTGTTGGGTGTTGTTGAAGTTATACTTCTTTAGGAGCGTTATGAAAAAATCATGAGAGTGAAATTGTGCTTATATACTTTTTCAAGTGCTCCAATATAATTGAGGTTAACTATGCGTATGTATTATTTATTGATGAAAATTAAAATATTATTAAAATTATTAATATATGCATGCAATTAAAAACTATTTTTTAATGATGGCAAAAAAAATATAACTTCTCACGCGCGTACATAAGTACACGCGCCCATTTTTTTTTCATTTATTATTATACCTGTACGTCTCGTTTGAGCGTGGCGTACTTCTCCTTGAGCCGGCGGTACCGGTCGGGCAGCGCGCGGGCCGCCGACAGCCGCGCGCGCAGCTCCGCCAGGTGGCACAGGTGTTGTGCACGCACGCGACACACCTGCACACAATACACACATATACACCTGGACACAACACACACACACACACACACATACACATGTGCACGCGACACACTTGCACACAACACAGGTTTTTTTTTTATCCTGGCACGGCAAAGTCACACACTGCATCTGATGGTAAGCGCAGTGAAGTTAGAGTATCGAGTAGCGAGAGACGACATATTCCCGCCACTCAACACAATCATGCCGGCCTGCTTCTTCACACTACGCCATCTGGTCTAGTGTCAGAGTAGAATCTTGAATCGAGAGTTGTACGTAGTATATATCTATATAACGATAAGACCGCCGTTTGTACATTATATTTCAAGTCTGTGCCATCTATGTACCCCATGGTCCCTCACTGACCTCTGCTCTGTAGTCGTGCCTCAGTTCCGTGATGTTGGCAGCATGTTCCTCGCGCAGTGCGTCGACCGTGGTTCGATTCTCGTCGACGATCCGAGCTCGTTCCTTGTTCAGAGTTGCCTGTAACTGCTCCCGTAGTTCCTGCAGGGCGCGTTCGTTTTCTGAACAAACAACAATACATATTATTAAACTGACTCTAAAAGGATACTTATATTTAAGTACACAGTCACACAATGACAATGGCAAAATAAACATATTCTTTCTTTCTTACACACATAGCCCCGACCCCACACTAAGATATATTAGTTTTGTATAACAAAATAATATATATAGAACATTAACGCCATCTATCGGTACTTTTTATATCATTATATTATACCTTTATACATACTTGTAATATTGTCTATTAACGGTTAAAAGGAAGAAATAAATGTCAGTCTGTTTCAAAAGCCATTACTGTGTATTACTATATATTTTATCAGGTTATGGGCCCAGGACCAGTATTCGCGTTTAAAATTCAAAAATATTGATTTTAAAACTGTTGGTGTAAAGTAATTATAAATCAGCTTGATTTGAATTGCTGTTACTGTAAATCCAACGTGCATTGTGTTCACTCGTTTGCCGTAGTCAGGTTTGAAAAAATGGCCGCTAGTTATATAGTAAACGTACCGAAACTCCGAGGTCGCGAAAATTATGATACGTGGGCATTTGCCGCCGAGAATTTTCTCATACTAGAAGGATTGGACATCAACAAGGAAGATGATAAAACTGTTGCTGAGGCGGATGCTCAAAAAGCCAAAGCAAAGTTGATCATGACAATTGATTCGTCGTTATATGTCCATATAAAGAATGAGAAGACTGTTCAAGATGTATGGAAACGCTTGAAAATACTTTTCGACGATTCGGGATTTCAAAGAAAAATTAGTTTACTACGCCGTTTAATTTCAATAAGATTAGAAGACAGTCAATCTATGACTACATATGTTACTGAAATTGTGGACACAGCGCATAAATTGCGAGGTACGGGTTTTCAGATTGATGATGAATGGGTCAAAAATGATGGTTTTCCCCGATGATAATGGCAATAGAACATTCTGGCATGACCATCAGTACGGATGTCATCAAATCGAAATTGCTGGATATGAGCGCAGATGTTGGCAGTTCTGACATGGATAGCGCGTTTTTATCAAGAAGTTGTCAGCAGCGTTTAAGTCTAAAAAGGCTGGCACTTCAGAAATGTCAAAGACAAAAACGTTAATTTCAAATCCTGTCAGCGGGAATGTCAAAACTTTTCGTTGTTATAAATGTAATCAAGTCGGTCACTACCAAAAATGTTACTAAAGTTAAAGAAAGTGCAGCATTTAGTGTATTTTTCTTGAACCCGACATATAGAAAAACCGACTGGTACATAGATTCCGGAGCCAGCGCTCATATGATTACGGACCAGAAATGTTTGTCAAATGTATCGTACAAACCAGTGATACAAAATATAGTAGTGGCTACTAATATGAAAGTACCAGTATTATGCTCAGGAAGTACTCAGTTAACGACTATAGTGGATGGTTCAGAATTCAGGATTACTGTGAAAAGGTCTTATGCATTCCTAAACTGACTACGAACCTGTTGTCAGTGAGTGAGTTAATTCGTAACGAAGACAAGGTTACTTTTGAAGAAAATGTTTGTAAATACGCAACCATATCAATGTACTTGTTGGAATTACTCATTTAGTGAATGGAGTGTACAAGTTGGACATAAAAAGGAGTTGTTTGTTTGTGGGTGCAGCATTAGCTACAACTAGTATTTTATGGAACCGAAGATTGGTTCATATAAGCAGTACGGATCTGAACAATATGATGAATGGCGCTGTAGAGGGAATTGATTTCTCTGGCAAGGCAGAAATTGACAAGTTCCAGTGTGTCACGTGTTGTGAAGGAAAGACTATTGAGACTGCCTTTTTTCGCACAGTATTTCCAGATGTGGGAGTGTGTTGGAGGTGGTACATGCGGATGCGGTCCCATGGAAATAGTCTCAATAGGATTGTCAATGTATTTTCTCCTAGTATGTCAAGGTTACAGCAGAATGTCATTCGTATATAAGTCGAAAGAAGAAACATTAAAATGTTTCAAGGAGTTTAAAGCTTTAGTGGAGAAGCAGACTTAAAGGAGCATAAAGGTACTAAGAACCGACAACGGTGGGGAATTTTATTCTTTAGAATTTTTATATATGGTGTATTGATATTTGATATTAATTTGATATATGTATTTTACATCAAAAGAAAAACCCTATACGCCGGAACAAATGGTCTTTGTGTGAGATTAACAGACCAGTGGTGAAGAGAGCTCTGTGTTCTTTTATTTGATACGGAACAGGAATTTGGCTGCAAGTTTACAGAAAACACCGTATGAGCTCTGGATTGGTAGAAAACCAAATCACAGCCACGTTAGGGTATTTGGAAGCACCTCTATGGTCCATATTGCCAAAGTAAAGAGGACGAAGTGGGACAAGACCAAAGATTTTACCACCAGCAGAGATGTTGTTATTATGGAGGATCTGTAGAGAGACTCAGACATGATACAAGCTGTGGTGGAAGAGAAACAAAAAAGAGTTAGACTACGACTCAGATAGTTTAGATAGAAGATATTATACTGTATATTGTTTTATATACTCAGGGTGCGTAGTTTCTCATGAATGTAGGAAGCCACAGACCGTAGCTCTATCCAGCACACAGGCCGAGTATATGGCTGTCTGTGAAGCCAGCAAAGAGGCAATTTTCTTGAAAAACTTGTTATCTGAACTTGTTAATAGACATAATGTGCCAATTGTATTGTATTATGATAACCAGAGTGCGTTAAAGTTGTCTGAAAACTGTATGTATCATCGAAGAACTAAACATATTGATGTGAAATTTCACTTTATACGTGAGGCAGTAGTGCAGAAGTTAGTCAAAGTTCTTTATTTGAAAACTTCAGAAATGCCAGCTGATATATTAACTAAAAGCCTTTGCAAAGTAAAACATTATGATTTTATGCAGAGAATGGGCATAGTTAAGTTAAAGTGATTTTTTAGTTTTCAGTTTATATGTTTTTGATATTATTTTGTTAAGTGGTGGTATTAGTTTTGTATAACAAAATAATATATATAGAACATTAACGCCATCTATCGGTACTTTTTATATCATTATATTATACCTTTATACATACTTGTAATATTGTCTATTAACGGTTAAAAGGAAGAAATAAATGTCAGTCTGTTTCAAAAGCCATTACTGTGTATTACTATATATTTTATCAAGATACGAGTCTTGTGTTGTGCGTATCAGGGACCTAGAGAGACGCACCCTCTCACAACACCCAGACCTGGACACAAATATGTCTGTCACAAACATTTGTCCTGGTGTGGGAATCGAACCCACGGTCTCTCGTTTCACAGCTGGCTACTCGCCAACTGCGCCACGGAAGCTGTCAAATACAATAATTGCATAACATACATAATATAAGTGATGTATGTTTAGATAAGAATATGTATTTATATATATATATCAATTACGCTTGTCTATGCCGTCGGAGACATACTGTAATCTGATAAAATTACCACATTTTCTAGATTTTTTTACTAATTAATCACTCGAGTCTAGAAGGATATTAAAAAAAGTAGGGAGTACAATACAAGCTTTTATTTCCATAGCATTAAAGTTAAAAATAGCATGGAAGATCGGCGAGTGTTGCTAGTGTTGACGCGCCGCCGCCTATGAGTCATGACTGGTTAAGTCACACACATAGTCCTGACTACATACTAGGGAACAAAAGGTCACGCCTGTGCCCTAAGCCGAGGCAACTGTCTGTCACGTGTCTATTTTTCTCGAACCCACGGTCTTTTGTTTCACAGCCGCCCGCTGCGCCACGGAGCCTTTTTTTTATCCTGGCAGCGTGACCACACTGTATGCAGTCGTCCAGTTACAACTATACCTCACTACTCGACACAATCATGCCAGTCTGTCAGGCTTTTTTTATCCATCGATAAAAAAAGATATATTTTTTATCCATTTTTTTATCCATCATATGGCACGGCATAGTGACCACACTGCATCTGATAGTAAGCGCAGTGCCGTCCAATTAGAGTATCGAGTAGCGAGATACAATCTATCCCCCACTACTCAACACAATCATACCGGCCTGCTTCTTCACACTACGCCATGATCAAGACGGTGAAGAAGCGGTCGAATGTCTAGTGTCGGAGTACCCAGAAGGCCAAACATCGTACCCTAACTCTCTCTACACTAGCTGATTGCGTGTGCCACTATGGCGGGTTTTACACCCTGTGTACGGTGGTCGCCGTCCGGGCGGATATGAATATCCTACCACCAGCAGGCTGTCAAAAGTATAATTTACTTGAGTGTATAAACTCACCGATCTGCAACTGCTCCCTCTGTTCATACAGCCTGACCCTGTACTGTTCCTGCAACCTCCCCAAGTCCTCGGCGTGATGTTTCTCAGCTGACTCACTCTCTCGCCTGTACTTCTCTTCCAACTCTGCCTTGGCACTGTGCAGGGCTTGTCGGTGATTTCTCTCGCATGTGGATAATTCCTGTTCAATATTACGGATGAGTTATATATTGGGCTTTGATACCCTAATAAGTTTGACCTATATCTATCTTATGTAACGGATTTTTCAACATAATTTTCATCATATTATATCATCATCATTGTAATTTTAAATCGGAAGTCTTCAAGACGTCGCTATTTAAAGACCTATCTATTTTTTTTATACTTTTTAGTTCGGCTAGCTATTAGCTATAGCTTTTTTTAAATATGATTTATTTTATAACTAATACGCCTATATCATGGGGCGTTTACACATTTACAAATCATGTGAAATTAAATAACTTTTCCATTGGTTAGTAAGTTATCTCTGGTAAATAGCTTGTATATCTGTTAAAAAACTGTGTGTTAGTTTGACGACTAGACTTAAAATAATTAAATCGTTGCTAAAGGTGTTTTATATGGTGTATAGTGGATAAGTTATCAAAATGTTTTAGTTTTGTTCTCTTTACCATAATGTAAAGATAATCCAAGATATTAGATTTATTTTAGTTACATAGTATGAGGAAAAAAATAAAAAAAATAAAAACATTCATGCAAATAAACACTTTATACAGATGATTAATTTCGCCAAAATTGTTAGGCTTACCTCTTCCATCTCCCTCTGATGTCTCTCACTCTGCTCGTTCAATCTCAATTTCTTCTCCTTCAAGAACTTTTCTTCTGCCTCTTTCAACTCTTCTTGTAACTCCGCTCTCATTTTTCTCTCTCTGGCCATCCATTCTGCTCTTATATTCTCTAACTCTTTCTGCAAAGACAAATCTAGTCTTCTCCTTTCATCCGATTTGTGTCTTTCTATGAAATCTCTAGTCCCCATATCGGGTATCATGGGAGACTTTATCGGTTTAGGCAAAGAGTCTTCCTGAGTCTCGAATTGATAGACCACGACTACGTTGTCTGAGCTAGATTTGCCTTGGGACAGCATGACTCCATCTAGTCTTGGACTCGCTAATGACTTTCCAAGACTCGAGGCTGAGTCGGACGATTTGATTTGTGGAGCTATAACAGCCTTATTTAACGGTTTAAAAGTCGATAAAGGACTCCAAGTCTTTCCGTAGTCCAGTCTCGGAGATCTGAATTCAGAACCGAGACTTGGAGTTGGGGATATTTTCAATGGAGACGACTTTATTTCAATGCTTAATTTTGAATTTTTCGATATATCGTTATTCGAGTTCTTTTTCGAGTCTTCAGATTCGGATAGTTGATATTTCGTCTGAAAATCTATATTAGGAACTTTGATTTGAGGTATTTGTGCGTTTTCCGTTACTTTTGGCGGTTTGTCTATGTTACTTATTTTTGACGTTCTGTCACTATCTTCTATATCTTTGGCATCGTTTTCTAGTATATTATCGTTTGTTGGTTTCTCTTTAGAATCATTAGAGTCGTCTAGATCATTCAAGTCTAAATTAGCAAACTCTCGGTCTGGGGAATCTATCGATGTTTCCGATTCGATACTTTCCATTAGGTTTATCGATATCTTACTCTTTTGTGGGATCATTGGCGACCTGCAATATCAAAATTTAAGTAAACGTAACTTTATATAACCGAAACTGTAGTATATGTCAAGTGGGGGTAACTATGAAATACATAGCTGTCACCTCAGTTCGGTATTAAACGTGGTTTGTAACGGTCGAAGTGGTTTCCATTCTTATCCCTAAGTTCCCTGTTTGCTACCCAGCGAGGAATATTACATTTACGTACCGTTATTTTATTTAGAAATTACGAAAAATATATGATGTATTTTCTTAACACACTATCAATTAATCAAAATTACAAATCAAATAGTTATTTATTGTGGCACATTGGTTAGAATATTGGTTTATATTATTGAACGGCTATGACCCGCCATATTGGCAACCAATATTTACATTTTTTACATTACATTACATTTATGTACAGAAAACTAACTTTTACATTTTAACATCATTAATATTACGTGTTATATCTCTAAATAAATAGTTAATTACCTAGGTCTTGACTCCTTGTCGGAACTCATAGGCTCTTCTAAATGCACTGACGAGGTCTCGATGTCTCCCGGACGGACTAGATCGGATATTTTCTGGAAGTTCTTCTGGAATAGGTCCGGTTTGATATAGTCACCTGCAGGTGGACGCAAGATCCGCCGTTTAGGCGATGTTCCTTTATCACGGCTGTCGCTTTCTGTACGAACATTTTAGTACATTTGTGTATACAATATATATATGTGTATATACGAGGTGTTTATTAATAGGCTAGTTGACTGTTTTTGGGAAATCGTTTTATATTATTCTTCATGGTATATATTATTAATAAATTATCATTAATAAATATAAAACATAAGTTTTCAAGATTTGATTTGCATTTTTATAAACCAACTTTATTTTTTTCCTCCAAAACGCTACCAACTGTCATGGCCTCTCGGGTGACGTCACCGTCCGCTAAACTAATACAACGTTTGGCTCAGTGTTTAATAGATGTTTCGAACGGTGACGTCGTGCATGACTATTTGTGTTTAATGTCACGTGACAAAATGCTTTATTTTTACATACATATTTGTTTCTTGAAAATATTAAATAATCACATATAAATTAACAAATTGCTTTAATTTTCAATAATTTTAGACTAAAATCTATTATAAAAAACAAAACTCTATCAGGTTTTCACTTACCGTCAACTACCCTATTATATGATGATTTATTTTATATTGTTTGTTTGTCTTGATTATATATGAAACTTCAATAAATGATTGGCAAGGCTCAAATGATTAATCAAACCAAAATAAAAAGAAAAATGAAGAAATATAATATAGCTTTACCTCTTCTACAATTGTTTTTTTTTATTATTTTCCAATGTGCCCAGTATGAAATGACATAACTAAAGGTTAACTAAAACTGTACCACTCGCTGTAAACGCATTCAATGCAAAGCAAATGTCATTCATCATCAGATCTTTACCAAATTTTCATTTCACCCCCCCATATAAAACCCTTAGCCTATTAACAACTTGTACAAATATAAGCAACTGTGTACTTCCTTTAGTTTTAATTAAGCACTCACCTATAGAGTCCCTGTCAGATAAGCTCTTCGCATCTCTTGGACTATCAGAAGGTCGCGGTGGCAACGGTGGACGGTTGACCAGCGGTGACAGTACTATGGCATGGGATACCGGTGATTGTACTATGTGAGTCACTGGAGACTGAACTGTGTGGGTCACTGGAGGCTGTGCTGTGTGGGTCACTGGAGACTGAACTGTGTGGGTCACTGGAGACTGTGCTATGTGGGTCACTGGAGATTGTGCTGTGTGGGTCACTGGAGACTGCATTGGAGATGGCATGGTCACAGGTGAAGGCGCAGTCGGGACCGGAGCGCTGATAATGGAACTCTGACCATCGTTTTGCTCTGAAGAACTGTTAGAACCTGGACTGAGTGTGGGGTCTGGCAGGGTTTCCAGTTTGAACCTGAAATGGATCATTTTTAGATCTCATAAACTAGAAAAAGTAAAACCACCTAACAATCCTTTTTGATGAGAAATAAATGCCATTTTTATTATCAAGAGAATCTCAGAAACGAGACTTTAATTGTATTTTTTGCAATGTGTGAAAAATAGATTTTCCTTACCATTCGGAAACGAACAAATTTTTTTTACTTAAAGTTCCAGATATACCATTTTCAAACAAATACTCATCAGCTTAATAATACTAGTGTAGGTAAATACATTAAAATAAAACTATGGGTAGAAAATTGTGACCTTAAAACGTCATACTCTCATCTGTATATATAAAAGAAGCTGACTGACTGACTGACTGACTGACTGACTAACTGACTGACTGACTGACTGACTGATCGATCAACGCACAGCTTAAACGGCTAGGGTTAGAGACTTGAAATTTTGACAGTATGTACTTTTTATCACGTAGGCATCCACTAAGGAAGGGTTTTTGGAAATACCAGCCCTAAGGGGGTAAAATAGTGAATGATAGTTTGTATGAAAATCCGTCATTTCTGAAGTGAAACGCATGATAATTGGTATTTGGCCTCTCAGTTAAAAATAAAAAATACATATTTCCGGATTTTTGGAAATTCGACCCCTAAGGGGGTAAAATAGGGAAAGAAAGTTTGTATGAAACTCCGTCATTTTTGAAGTTAAAACCATAAAAATTGGTGTTTGGCTTTTCAGTTAAAAATAAAATGTATATGTTACAGGATTTTTGGAAATTCCACCCCTAACGGGGTAAAACAGGGGAAGAAAGTTTGTATGAAACTCCGTCATTTTTGTAGTTAAAGGCATGAAAATTGGTATTTGCCTTTCAGTTTGAAATTAAAAAGTAAAATTAGAGGACGATAGTTTATATGAACTCTTTTATCGGGTGTTTATCAATAATCCTACTAATATTATAAATGCGAATGTTTCGTTGGATTGATGTTTGTTACTCAATCACGCTAAAACGGCTCGAAGGGTCTGGTTGAATTTTGGCACAGAGATAGATTATAGTCTGGAATAGCCCATAGGCTACGTTAATCCCGGAAAATGTACGGTTCCCGTGGGATAGTTATGATTTTGTTTTAGACAGAGCAAGGGATCCATATGATTTTTTTGCATAGTGTTAGTTGAGAGGCTACTTTTTATACCAGAAAATGCGCGGTTCCTACGGGATAGTATAATACAGGAAGATGTAAGAGCTTAAGAGGTCTCCATGGATTTTATAACTTTTCTTAAAAAAATAAATAACACGCGGGCGTAGCCGCGGGCAAAAGCTAGTCACTAATATAAATTTCTCACCTTACACTCTTCTTGTCTTCTTCGAAGCTAGAAGTCTGTCTCTGCTTGCCCAAGACTAGGTGCTCAGACTTCTTATGCAGGAGGTCTGATAGCTTCTCCCTCAGTATTCCTTTGGGCGGATCACTTTTGGTCACAGAGTCCAGTGGCAGTGACTTATCCGTGTCTGGGCTTGGTAAATCTGACTTCGACAGTTTGAGAAACATGTTTCCTTTGCCTAAACATTAAAAAAATTACAGGGTGCATATAAGTGCAAAAGCATATAATTTTTTTTATTACATACACCTGAAATAACCCTAAGATCAATTGCACTAATGCCCCATAAATGCACTCTATACATAAAAGCATCAAAAACACAGCTTTAGTACTTTTGAAATATTATGTTCTACTATAATATTTTTTTATTACTTAATCTATAAGTTACCTTACCACCGAATATCGAAACAATTTTATATATCCGCTTAAAAATAGTAAATAAGCCTTTTAAATCGAGTCGAAGGAATAGTAGTCAAATGATAGAGACACGATGTGATTTATGACGTCACCTCCCAGATTAGATATTACGGTGCAGTCATGCGAAAGAGATAGCAAGATATTCCCGCTTCCCAATATTTATAACATTAATTGCTGCTCTCATTTTTCAATAAAGTTTGATTCTGTTTTCGCAATTACACATTAAAATATAATTAATTTTACGGATTTATATTTTTTAATACCAACATTTCGGAAACGTTACATACGCACGAATCCAGACATAACCTAAAAAAAAATAAAAGAAATTCTTACCCATCAATGGGAATCCCCTATCGCTTTTAGTTGACGCAAACAGTGGCTTAAAATTCTCCTCTTCGGGACTCGTCACATTGATCTTCAAGTCTATAATCTCTGATTGCTGTTTGAATAGCATTTTGGGTCTTTCAAACGAGGGCCTGTTCAATAGATCCCTGTCTGATGTATTTCTTACTAAAGGTTTTGAGAACGCCCCATCCACGCTTCTTCTAAGAGGAGATATCTTCAAATCACTTAGTTTTTTGTCTAACCTGGTTAGGGGAGAAAGGGGAGGTCGTCCTGAAAGAAAAATAAAATACACATGCCACATAGTCGTACTGCCGTAAGTTGACTAAAACTGTTAAGTGAATAAAAATAATTATAAATATTTATAAAAACGTGGAAATGATGACCCTGGAAATGATGTAGTTAGCCATGAGCGTAGTCTTTAGATTTTAAACAGTTTTTTTTATTTTCTCTTTAGATATTTTTTAACTCAATATAGAAAAATATAACCTAGGTAGATCGATAGCGAAAAAGTTTTATTATGACTGTATTATTACTAGACGCCATTCAAATCCACTGGAAGCTGTGATTGTCAAATGTCTGTAAAAGGATGCATGATATGAGCCGTGACGTCACCTCTCAGAATTGCCATTACTGTGCCGTTGTGACAGGGAGATAGTGATATGTTCCCAATACGCACCCATTTTTGCTTATACCAATATTTAAAATAAATATTGTGACCTAACTTTTCAAGTAATTTTGATTCTGTTTCCGCAATGTTTTCTTTTGCGTATTATATTATATACCGAATAATGTACAAAATTAAACAAATCAAATTATTTATTTAGTAATTTAGGCCACTAGGGGCAATTTTTTCAGGTCAGGATTAAGTTTATCTACCGGTGCTTCGGAAATGTCCACTGGTCTGAGAAGAAGCACCAAGAAACTCAACCGTAGGTCTTTTGTATTTTTGAGAAACTCAGCCGTAGGTCTTTTGTATTTTTGAGAAACTCAACCGTAGGTTTTTGTATTTTTGAGAAACTCAGTCGTAGGTCTTTTGTATTTTTCAGAAACTCAGCCGTGGTCTTTTGTATTTTTGAGAAACTCAGCCGTAGGTGTTACATATTTTTGAGAAACTCAGCAGTAGGTCTTTTGTATTTTTGAGAAACTCAGCCGTAGGTCTTTTGTATTTTTGGAAACAATAAATGAAACACAGGAAACTACCCTATTTTTACCTATTGGTGTGAGTCTTCTGGAAGGTGTGAGGGTGTTATCCTTGGTCTCTGCAGGATGGTTCTCACTGTCCGTGCTAAACTCTTCATCACTTTCGGCTTTCGTCTCCACACGTTCGAGATTCTTCGTGTTCTCTTCGGACGTGAGAAGTTCCTATGGGAACCGGAATATTGCATTTGGTAACTGACAATACCCAATGATTATTTATAACGTCAAAAGTTGATTATAAATAAAGCCGATCACCGAATACAAACTTATACTATGTTCAATATTAAAGAAGATATCGGCATTTTAATGTCTTGTTAAACAGAGAGCGCTGTTCTTACAAATGACGTCATTTATAATAAGCTATATACATTTCGTATCGATACACGCTTTTCGGGAAATAGAAAAAGCACCTTTTTCTAATCTAACTAAATTTCTTTCGATTTTTTTTTTACACTCATACACAGTCTTGGCCACTCATTATAGGAGCCTTATCGGGAACTATGCCAGTGTCTCACAATACACAGACCAGAAACATATATTTTTGGATTATACAAACATTCGGATCGAACCCGCGGCCTCTTATTTCATAGCCGCCTTCTAACCCGCTGAGCCGCGGAGACAGACATTAACCTACATCCGAACAATACAATACAACTCTTTATAGTACAACCGTAAAAGGGTAATAACATAGCATACATAAGACTTAATTACTAGATGGTTCTACAATGGGCGGTGTTATTGCTAAAAGCGAGCTACCAGCAACCTTTGGATGGACAGAAATAGAAGTAGAAGAAGTCGACGGTGGTGTACAAAAAAGAGAGCAAAAAGAAATACATAAAATAAATACGGAACTTTATACGTTTTACTTTATTATAATCCGATAGACAATGGATTACCTGAAACGCCTATCACCTGGATTACTTGAACAGAACTTATAAAAAACGTCAATGAGACATCTAAACCAATATTTTATACATTTTATTTTCAACTTTCATAGTAAATAATTATAATTACAATTAAATTATAATATTTTTTTCTATTTAGAAATACTCAGTATCAGCCCGAAGTCTGGAATTGAGCCCGATATGGCGAGAGGCTCACCCCCTATCGCATTATGGGACCGTAATAAATTCAGTGAAAAGTGGGTGTACTAGTTACATCTCTGCCTACCACAGCGGGGATTACAGGCGTGAGTCTATATGTATCTATATAAATTATAATACACGAATCCTCTTTTTACACAGAAAATGTATCATGTGTTACCATATGCATAAATAAAACTGCGTTTAACCCTGTAATATTTTTACAGTCGGGATACATTAAGTATGAATACAGAACTACTTTGACCGTAGCTCAAAGCCCACGAGCTGTTTTACTGAATGACAACATTGCTTACAGCTGCTTCAGTCAGCTTTATTGACACACGCTTTGAAATAAACTTCTAGAACGTTCGATTGACGGTGAAACAACTTAGAAATTGCATAAGCAAGTTAAAATGTGATATTCAAAACTAGGTCACATGCCTCATTTGAGTAGCAACACGATTAATACGAAAATGGTTGACTGGGGTATGAGGCAAATTAGGCAACCCAAACTAGATCAATGGGCGCCTTGATCTACAAAACAATTAATATAGATAAAAGAAACAGCTAAACCAGCTGATTAAGTTCGCGCTGGTTACCACTATCATATAAGAAGACTGAGATAAATCTCACACGCACATCAATTTCAACTGCCATACCTACACCAGAATCAAACTCAATACTTTATTAGCTTCACAGCTTAAGTACATTTCTGGTGGTAGGATATCCATATCCGCCCAGATAGCGACCACCGTACACAGGGAGTAAAACCCGCCATAGTGGCACACGCAAGTGTGTCGCGTTCCGGGATCAGACAGTGTACATCCGGTTTTGTCGCGGGTCGTTGGCCTGAGTACTCTGACACTAGACCCTCGACGCTTTTTCACCTTCTTGCCCATGGCGTATGTGAAGAAGCAGACCGGCTTGATCGTGTTGAGTAGCGGGGGATAGATCGTCTCTCGCTTCTCTATACTCCAATTGGATGGCACTGCGCTTACCATCAGGTGCAGTGTTGTCACTTTGCTATGCCATAATAAAAAAAACAATACGACCAATGAAGCGCTTTACTTACTTTTACTTTTTTAGATCGAAATTATTCGTTTTTTTTTTTAATAGTTACTAATAGTTATGACAACTATTGTTACTATTTATTTAATTTATTTAACACACTTTATACATTTAAGTATAGGCGGACTTAATGCCGGAGGCATTCTCTGCCAGTCAACCTGAGGTAGTGCAGAGATACAAGAAGGTAGGTGCTAAAATAGAATTCTACGTTAGAAGAATATATTAATATCTACACATATACTATAACAGAATAAAACTTACACATATAAATATAATAAGTCTATATAAATATAATATAAATAATAATATATATATATACTATCTACTAACCCAATTTAAATGACCTTCGTATAACTCTTTCGTGTGTATAAAGGACCGTAAACATTCATAAAGTACGTAATGCTACGTGTCTCCATCCAATTAAGGTATCAATTGCCCACTAATTGGATTAATTTTGTGTACCTAATAATCATCTAAAGTAGTAGTCACGCTTTAGAAATTTCTGACTACAGCCTAAATAGCCCAGCTCGACCGGTTTATTACCACTGTCTCACAGTAAACCGACGTGATGTAATAATATAATAATAAATTATTTATTGACAAAAGGAAATATACAAAAAATATTGACTTCCTCGGTGGCGCAGTTGTAATTGTGCATGAATTACAACTGCTGTGCTGAGGTCTCAGGTTCGATCCCCGGGTCGAGCAAAGTGATATTGGGTTTTTCTATTTAAAAATACTCAGTATCAGGCTAATATAGACGTGAAGTCGCATCAGCGAGGCCTCCTTTCTTTCGTTCCTAGGATCTACCCAAAAGATCTATCCTACCAAACATGCTTTGACACGACTTACCTACTCGTGATATGATAGAAATTTGCGACATTCTTTTTCGAGCGTAAAAGTAATCAATTTAATTATTATTCATTTGTGAGAAATTCTGGGGATATCGCATTTAAAGGAGCTTTGCGAGGCCCACTTCGCCTACGCCTAGCTACGCCACTGAGATCAGCCCCACCTTTGCATATCTGAACCTCATGATCAATGATCCCCAAATCTAGTTAAAATACGCCATACTATGTGTGCATGACTTTGTATATATAATTTTGATTTAATAAATAAACCCAAAATAACACATACTCCTGACCACACATCAGGTCAATGTGTCATGGCTATCCAGAACAGTGTGGAACTCCGGTCCAACAACACTCAGACCCAAAACAAATATAACTGAATCACAATTTATGTGATTTATATGAACAATGTACAATGTTATGACGCGAATATTGCCATGGCTTTTTTAATTAAAATCTTTGTTTCCTCTCCGCTGTCAGTACTCTGTCGCGCAAAACACAACGCCAGTCTTAAAATGGCGCGCAATTCGAAAAGGAAATGTTTACGTTTAAAACACAATTAATAAAAATTTTAGTTGGAAAAAAATATACACTATTTTATGTCATTGGAATGGTTATGAAATAAGCTAAAAGAATATATATAGTTTAATATCGTTTTTCCCTAATATGATATCGTTAGATTAAGTTGAAAATGCGGGAGCGAAATATTTATCCTATTTACGTAAAAATGTTGTAAAAATTTAAAAATAAAAGCATTCATTCGAATACTTTTTTATTTATTAATATAAACATATATTATTTCACAATAATCAATCAAAGGAACACACAGCTCCTTACATTTTTTACAATACAAGCTTGAACAATAACCTTCCCTACATATTGTAAAAGTTAGAGTAGGATAAATATATTTAGTAATACCACACTGCCGAAAGATATCTGACCGTTGAGAAACGGCCTTCTCAAGGCCGCTGACAGTCGTCCGATTTTGTTTCGAACCTTTAGAAGTCCGCCCGACAGTGGGGGGGATAAGCATATTAAAAAGCACTTATAACAGATTACAACATAAATAGAAAACCAACACAAAGAAAGAATAACTAGTTAACAGTACCATCATTTAGTAAACCCTCAAGGGACGATAAGCGAGGACACAACTAGGACAGGGCTGGAACAGGAGAATAGTACAAGTCCGGAATACAATACAAGAGAACTTGTGGTTTTTAGTTAAGGAATCATTGAAAAAAAATAATGACATGAAAGGGAACTAAGGAATCGAAAGGAAAGTTCACAGATTGGGAAGAGAAGCGTGTAAAACCCTTTTTGTCAAGGGGAAAAGCTGTTTATCACAATCAAGTGATCATGGGCTGCTCAGCCCAACAATGGCTGATGCAACTCTGTTGAAATGTCAGGCAATAAATTGGTATTTATACCATTTATATACCATTAACTATTACGCAATTAAGACCCAATCTCTAATCTTATAATAACATTGATATATGTTAGGGTTAGGGATTGCAAAAGTAGTGAGCGAATTTTAAAATACAGGACCTTATCAGGGCGCTTTAAAAACCCAGGATGATACTTAGAAACTATCCAGGACATCCCAGGACACTCTTAAAACCAGGACATGTCCTGAGAAAACAGGATGGTTGGCAACTCTAATATACATAGAACTTTTCAACAAAATATCATCAACAATCACACCATAACTATGTCATATGTAGAATAAATCAGCAGAAGCAATTTAGTATAAAATAACTTACCTGAACCGAAGCACATGTGTCATCAAGCATAGACGCATCCCTTGCTTTCTTCACCAGATCTCTGTAAACATTGTCCAGTGGGTGCTCCCATTGGGTGTTCTTCGTTTCTTCGTTGTAGTAGTAATGGGTTTGCAGCTTTTCATCATAGCTATTATTATTATAAGCATTAAATTATAAATGAATTAACTAACTAAATAGCATATAGTACACACTTGTCTAAGGAATAAATCTTCTATTGTAAGAAACAAGTTGTAAAACTAAGACCAACATTTGTCTTGGTGAACTGAACCTATGGCTTTTCATTTCACAATGGGCTTCTCACTTACTGTGGCATGGAGGCAGCCAATTTTACAGATTATTTATAGACAGTTTGATATTATATGAAAAGATACAGTAGAGGAAAAAAATCTAGCAATATATGACATAGGCAGATAAGGTTTGATTTAGAAAATTACAAATATTACTAATAAACATAATATAATTCATAATATATAAATATGAAGATTGTGTGTATATATTTATCTGGGTTTCTATTCTATTAAAAGAAAATTGTATAAACATGTTATAATAATCCCTTATTGTGGCCTGGCTACAAAATATTATGCATTGTTTATTGATATAAAAATAAAGGGGAGAGTATTGGAATTTTTTATGCACTTAAAATTCTGCCTAGCTTTACAGTTTAACTCATACAAAATAAACTAAAAAGAAAATTACTATCAGCTTATAATATTAATATTTAAATATTCACTTAATCTCAGTTAGATATGAAGCACTAATCGTATTTCGTAATATAATTTATGTTGCATAAAATATGTCATGAAATCATCTTACTAAGCCTTCCATGGTGTTGGCAAAGCTTGCATGAGCCCATCTCGAGCGAGTGGCAGGAGGTGGCTCTCGCTCTCCGGGTCAATGCCCAGCTGCTGGGCATACTCGCAGATCTCTGTAATATAAACAAAAATATCGATCCCACCGACACGGTCTAAACAATACGCCAAAATCGATTTACTATGTTTTATACACTGCAAACCACCTTAAGAATATATTCAAAACATTTGTCAGATTTGAAAATAATATTTTATTGAAAATAATATATTACGAACCTTCTGCGGAGGGTTGACTGTTTTCATCGAAAACTTCACGACAAACCACAGCCGAAGGCGAAGACATGTTTCAAGTCATATTTTAAATTGGTTTATTTTGCCCAAAAACTATTTATTGTCAGTAAGAATAAAATATATCTAGTTAAATTCATCTCGAACCGCCTAAATTAAAATTTATCTGACATAGTCCCCTCCATCCTCAACAGGATTATGACAGATAGTAAAAAAAAATACGATAACGAAATCATAATAAATCTTGCCAGTGCTAAAATAGATTTAGAATATATTATTATTTTTTTAAATATTTGTGTATCCAATCGCAAAACAATTTTTACGTTCTATCATAAATTGTATTTGTTGTATAATAAAAAATAAAAAAAGACTCGGGTGAATAAAAAACAACACAAATAGCGCCTACTCATAAATTTCATATATTTGTCTACTTTATAATATTGTTTTTTACCAAAACTTTTATTCCATTTTTGTTTATTATACAAATAAATGGTTAAGGATTTTATTTCAGACATGGCTTTGGCCTTTTGATATGTGATATAAACCAGAGAAAAAGAAGCCTTTCAATTTGGAAAAAATACCGACAGACAAGGCTGCATGGTGGAGAACCTTTGCCTTCTCTTTTATATAAAAAAGAGAGAATGAAACAAAAAAAGGCTAAGGATCTCTACCCTTCAGCCTTATCTAACGTCAGTTTGTTATTTCTACAAAGCTATGTTTGATAGTTACAGCTATTTCTAACATTTCTTCGTTAAGGCCGAAGCCATGTCTCTAAATTATGGCATTGTAAATCACGAATTAGAACAAAAAGTAAAAATTGGATCCCACAAATGTGATCAAAATATTGATATTGTAAGGATAATTCTAGTTATCGTAATTTTTTTATAATCTATTATTAATAATCAGAATAACAAAGTTTTTCTATAATCAAAAAATATTAAAGGGGAAAGCAATGTCCAATATTTTTCCATTTATTTTTCCATGTCTGAAATAGTCACAATTCAAAAGACCAAAGCCATGTCTGAAATATTCACATTAAAAGGCCAAAGCCATGTCTGAAATATTTTTTCACATAATCACAAACAAAACGTAAACGTAACATCACATTCCCGAAATTTTCAGCTTTGGTTGCCTGCTCTAAGGGTTGCTCCCAAAGAGTATTATAAACTATATACGGAAAGTTGCTCCTCTCGGTTAGTTGTATATACTATGTCTATGCTCTCGGTTATTTGAAATATGACGTTCAGAAAGTCTTGTCAGGTTACACAATATTTTGAATATGAAATAATAATTTTCTTAGTGGATTTTAAATGCATAAAAATTACAGACATGGCTTTGGCCTTTTGATTTATAAAAACCAGAGAAGAAGAAGACTTTTGATTTTAACCAGATTTGAAAAAATAACGACAGACAAGGCTGCATGGTGGAGAACCTTTGCCATCTATTTTATATAAAAAAGATAGAATGAAATAAAAAAAAAACTGAATTCTGGAAAAAAAGTTAAAGTGTTTTGATTAGTATTCTAATAAGGATTTCTCTTTATAATGGCTTCAGTCAAAGATGTATCTATGTTGTATCAAAATCTTAAAACCGAATGGGCAAAGAAACCTAGAAAACTAGATAAATGTGGTGAATTATTGAACAAAATAAAGGTATGATGATGACTATGATGACTAAACAAAATTCAGTTCTATGTCGTGGTTTTGTGAGATAAAAGTATTATTTATTACTGTTTGTAGATCGCATTGACACAATTAAGCTTCCTGCCGAGCAATAACACAGTAGCAAATCAGAAAGAATTGATTTTGGCCCGAGATGTATTGGAAATTGGTGCCCAGTGGGCAGTCGCAGCAAAGGACGTCAAAGCATTCGAAAGATACATGTCGCAGCTAAAATGCTACTATTTCGATTATAAGTAAGTGTTTGTACTATTTGTAATAATAATATACATTTGGTGGAATTTTTGACAAGATTTGAAATGGTATTTTTTGTTGTGTCATGGCCTAACAGTTACTCTTGTTAAAGAGTCTTTGAAAGCTATTATTGTCGAGTGTCTAGACTAAATATATTGTAACTTGTATGCATTTTAAATTATCCCATTGACATTATTCTTTTATTTCTTCTGAGCATTAAAATGCCAAACTATTCCAACCTTTTCATCTTTTTTTATTTTCTTATTCCAATTTTTTGTTGGGGTGCAATGTGTGGCAGTGTCGCGGCCTTCTGAGTACTCCGACACTAGACCCTCGACCTTTTCATCTCCTTGCTCCATGGTGTAGTGTGAAGAGCTACACAGCAGGCTGGCATGATTGTGTAGAGGGATAGTTTGTCTCTCGCTACTTGGTACTGTGACTTGACGGCACTGTGCTTACTATCAAGAGCAGTGTGGACACTTTGCCAGGATAAAAAAAACCTTAAGATTTCTCATTACTAAACCACATTATAATTGTGCTAGCTGATCAGACATCGATATCATTGACTTATGTTTGTTCACAGAGATCATCTCCCAGAATCAGCATTTATGTACCAGCTCCTTGGCTTGAACCTGCTATTCCTTCTGGCCCAAAACCGTGTCGCCGAGTTTCACACAGAGCTGGAACGTTTGCCTGTGGATGTGATTAGAGCTGACCCTTATGTTCGGCATCCACTTGCACTGGAGCAGTATCTCATGGAGGGAAGCTATAATAAGATCTTTTTGGCTAAGGTAATGTTGAATCAGTAAATTTTTTTCTTCAATAAACCAATGTTGATAAATTATGCTTTGGCGTAAATTTTTGTTATTAAATTGAATAATATTATGGGGTCTCATTTGAGAACTGAAGTAAATGATAGTATTGATTTAGCCATTGTGTGGTTTGTTGCTATTTATTTTATTGAGATATATCAATAAATAAATATATATTATATAATATATATTTCAGTGTTATTTAATAATATCATTTATTCAAGATCCTGCCTCTGAAAACGAACTGATACACATTGAAATAGCCTATAAGTGATAATATAGCTTTATATCAGTCACAAAATGTTACCATCAGATCAGCAGTTTGTAAATTACCCCCTACATCCAAATTCGCAAACTGTACCTTGCAATACTATATATAATAATATTAATATTGTATACATAACAATATAGGCCTTGTATTAATTGTTTTATTGGTAGGCACAAGTCTGCACAAAAAGGGTTAGATGTTTTTTTTTACCCAACAGTCAGATAGTTCTGACCCCACCCACACTAGGTTAAATGAGAGACTACAGTCCTACAACACCCAGACCCAAAGCAAATATCTTTCTGTCACACACACACATATGTCTTGGTGCAGGAATTGAACCCACATCCTCTTCTTTTACAGCTGGCTTCCCACCCATTGCACCAGGAAGGCTGTCTCAGTTAGTAGTAGTAATTAGTCAAGACTTTAATTCATTTTATATTTTCAACAGGGTAACGTGCCAGCTGAGAGTTACACATTCTTTATGGATACACTGTTAGACACGGTGAGGGGAGAGATTGCAGCTTGCATTGAGAAGGCCTACCAAAGCATTTCTTGTGCCGAGGCTGCGAGAAGGCTCAATTTGTCTTCACATCAAACTGTTCTTGATTATGGGAAGAAGGTAGAATACATGTTGTGAAATCTACTATGACTTACTTAAGTGGCTTCTTATATATTAACTTATTAAGAATCTTGTATGCTTTGTTTATGTTCTGGTTTAATGTGGTTTTATCAAGTAACCAGCTTAGCGTATTCAAGGCACATACAAGATGCGAAATAAAAAACCATGTCGAATGTGCTCGCCACAGTTAGTGTTAATCTCATGAGTATGTGCATATAAAAGCACAATTCTTAGTTCTGAACTCACTAAGTATTGTAAAATAAGCATGTAGCACTCAAGGGTAATGTAGCTTTCTTTTGGCATAAGAATTTTTGAAATAAGAACTCCTGTACAAGAGGTTATCTCCAAAAGTCAAACACTTTAAACTTTCCTCTAAATAAATTGGTCTTACGAACTGTATTTTCAGGCCTTTTTGATTAGGATTCTGTTAAAAAGAATATTTTAAATTATTTTCAGCATTACAGATACAAATTTTGTATGAAAAGTTGGTATTTTGTACATTATATAAAATATCATAAAGTTAATTTCAAATCTTCAAGCCCCTAACAATAATGTTTTTTGCTACAGCGCAACTGGAACCTAGGATCGGACAACCGCTATTTGTTTGTTACCGCTGAAGATACAAATGCAGCCAATGCCGGTGTTCTGCCATCTGCAGAGTTAGCAGAGCAAACTATCGAGTATGCAAGACACCTTGAAATGATTGTCTAATGATCTATGTTTTGAATAATAAATAATTAAAAATAATTTTATTTGGTGTACTGATTTTTATTAGTGTTTTTTTTTATTTTGGCAGTCCAAATTTATATAATATTTAGACATCAACAAAATATACACATAAGGTCTCGCCGGTATTCTAAAGGGGTAAGCGCAACTGCGAATTGTCAATTATTTCCATCCTATATTTTTTGATAAATGGCGATCTTATCACAATAAAACCTCGACTGCCTCGGTGGCGCAGTTGTAATTGCGCATGCTTTACGACTGCTGTGCTGAGGTCTCGGGTGAAGTGATATTAGGTTTTTCTATCTAGAAATTCTCAGTATTAGCCCGGGGTCTGGAATCTGTGCCCGGTATGGCGATATGCTCGCCCGCTATCACATGGGACCGAAAAGTGGGTGTACACCTCTGCTGTACCCTTTCGGGGATTACAGGCGTGAGTGTATGTATGTGTGTGTGGCGATCTTATCAAATACATAGCTTCAAAATAAACATAATAAATGAAGTTATTTGTATTCTTGTAAACAGATAAACTATTTTTCTTTTAATGTTTCTGCTGCATTAAGTTTTATTATCTTGACAAAATATTCCAGGGCGTTTTTAAAATGCCAGTTTTTCGTGGTGAGACACCTGTAAGAAAAATGAAATTTATATACCATGACGATGTATAAAATGCACATAAATAATTACTGATCTTGAGATACTCTACTTTTCACTCGATTTTCTATCCACATTTGTCAATTTCATAAATAATTCTATGAATTTTTCTTTGAGTTCTTCGTCAGGGGCGGTATCTAGTTTCAGACTTAAATTCTTCCTGCTTATCTGTAAAAAATAAACAATTTATAATTTATAAATACTAAAATTATGAATAAAAATACACAAATTCGTATCATAGATTACAAACTCTTGGCAATATTTTATTCAGGCAACATTCAATCGATTCAACGACGCCGCTGTCAAGAGACAAACATTGCGTCGTGCGAGACAACTTGTAAAAAATTAACCTTTTTATTGTCGAAACTGTGCCACGAACTTTAACAATGAAGAAAACACATCAAACACGGCAAAAGACTATGAGTGACCCGTTGATAGTATCGCGCGTGAAAAACTACCTCGCGGAAAATGTCGACAAAACATTCGTTGATGTTAGCCAAATGGCGCGTTCCCTCAAAGAGCGACATCGTGAGTACAACAACAGGAGTGACAGCGCCTTCTGCCAAATGGTGGAGAGCGCGTACAAAGTCGTATTACAGAGCTACGGACTCGACGGCGCGTCCACATCAGACGGTTCCGAAGAAGAATCCGATTTAGAACTGTTGGACGAGAATAACAGCGCGCTAAACGAACGCCTGCTCGCCATGTACAAAATGCAAGATAAGAAACGGCCGGCGTCGAACCGTCGCAACACAGACAAGTCCGGTGAACCTATAGATATACTTAGCAGCGACGAAGACGGCGGCGCCGCACCAAAATTACCAAAAATAAGCGATCAAATTACCATAACCCCACATATACCGGCCAGGACTAACAGCACGGCCATCGAGAGTGCATTAAAACAACAAAACCAACCTGTTGACAAGAAAAGGAAGCCTGAATCTGGCAAAAATCCAGTGCCTAAGAAAAAATATGACATTGGAACCACAAATAATGTTAAAGTGTCATTTGAGGATATTGGTGGATTATCAGACATTATTACACAGATTTGTGACCTCATATTGCATATGAGACACCCTGAAGTGTACAGTAAGTTGGGTATAAAAGCACCAAGAGGTGCGTTATTACATGGACCGCCTGGTACTGGTAAGACTTTACTAGCGCATGCTATTGCAGGCAAGCTACAACTGCCGCTAGTGTCGGTTACCGGCACAGAATTAGTCGGTGGAATGTCTGGTGAGTCTGAAGAGAGAATCCGAGAGTTGTTTGAGCGAGCAGTGTCTGTCTCCCCAAGTGTGCTATTTATTGATGAGATAGACGCTGTGTGTGGTAATAGAGTCCATGCCCAAAAAGACATGGAGAAACGGATGGTGGCACAACTGTTGGCCAGCCTAGACTCACTGACTGATAATAATGCCTCAGTACTTGTGCTGGCAGCAACAAACAACCCTGATACCTTAGACCCTGCTTTGAGAAGAGCAGGACGTCTTGAACAAGAAATAACCTTAGGTATACCTTCATTGAAGGCTAGAAAGGAAATTCTGGAAATTCTTTGTAGAAACATAACAATGAATGATGACATTGATATGAGTTTACTAGCTCAAATAACACCAGGATTTGTAGGAGCCGATTTGCAAGCTTTAGTGAATAAAGCCAGCACATATGCAGTGAAGAGAATCTTTACAGAAATAAGAGCAAGTGAATTGATGGCACAAAAAGACGCTGAAAAACCTAAGCCAATTGAAGAAATTCCTGTAATACCAAATGGCGAAAAGGAAAGTGAAGATCCACCGAGTAATGAACCAAATGATGCTTCAGAAAATCCTACAGAAGTTGCCAGCCCAGTTATTGTTGCCGAAGCACCTCCAGAAAAAGTTCAAACTGAAGTAAATCATATTGAAGAGCCTGTCAAAGAGGCTTTAAGCCCTCTTGATGAGGTTTTAGAACTGCTCAATGTTAAACCTTATTCCACAGACAAGTTATCAGGCCTCGCAATCAGACAAGAAGACTTTGTCAAAGCTTTAAAAACCACAAAGCCTTGTGCAGTAAGAGAAGGTATTGTAACAGTCCCAGATGTGAGCTGGGATGATGTTGGATCTTTGAATCAAGTAAGGAAAGATTTACAACTGGCCGTTTTAGCTCCAGTGAAGTATCCAGAACAATTGAGTAAACTTGGCTTGTCTGCAGCCAGTGGTGTGCTACTGTGTGGTCCACCAGGTTGCGGTAAAACATTATTGGCAAAGGCTGTCGCAAACGAGGCAGGAGTAAATTTTATCTCTGTAAAGGGTCCAGAACTGCTTAACATGTATGTTGGTGAGAGTGAGAGAGCTGTACGCACGTGTTTCAGACGCGCTCGTAACTCTGCACCCTGTGTAATATTCTTTGACGAGTTTGATGCCTTATGCCCAAGACGTACATCACAAGACAACAATGGCGCAGCTCGAGTCGTGAATCAATTGTTGACTGAAATGGATGGTATTGAGAGTCGTGAAGGAGTGTTTGTGTTGGCTGCTTCAAATAGACCCGACATCATCGACCCAGCTGTACTACGACCGGGTCGTCTAGATCGCGTCATGTATGTGGGAATGCCAGCGCGAGAAGACCGGTTTGATATCCTTCAAAAACTAACCAAAGGTGGGACCAAGCCTCAGTTAGGCCCTGATGTGGATCTGCAAGTCATTGCGGGATTGACTGAAGGGTACACTGGGGCTGATCTCGCAGGGCTAGTCAGAGCCGCCGCTACGAACACACTGACCAACCATATCGCAAGCGGAAATTTGAACTGCGAAATATTCGTTTCCTTTGAAGACTTTAGAGCGGCTTTGGCAAAATGCAAGCCATCGGTGTCATCAAAGGAGCAGTTGCACTATGAAAAACTAAGATCGAAGTATGCTTCAGGGTCTGATGATAAAGATATGGAAATGGAGACTGAACCCCTTAACGAAGAGTCTATGGATACTGTGTGAAATCCAATCACTCGTTGGTTACAAATACTTTCATTAAATCACATACCGTTAATTTTAAGCATGTACTTCAGAATAGTGCCAAGTTGTTCCTTTTTAAGTTCAATTTTGATGTCAGTATAGAACCATTGGTATGATGTGCCTCAATATAGTATATGAAATAAGCAGAATGATAATTTTTGATCAAATGGGTATGCAATTTTATTTAGAGTGTTACACTGTTACGCTCATAAATTCATATAACTGCACATTTAAGGATTCAGCAAAATAAAGAGAATATTTTTTTCTACCTTCTGTATTTCATTACATATCCTAAATACATTAATAACAGATAAATATATTGTAACTACAAAACGACAGGTATTATTTAAAAATAGCTACAATTAATTACTTTAGCTATTTTAAAATTTTTAAGAACTTCTTTCTTGAGTTATCAAGTCATCTGGTGGTAGAGCCACGCTATAGACATATTTGTCTGCAGCATGAATGGGCCGGCTCGACCGGGGTAGTACCACTGTCTCACAGAAAACCAACGTAAAGTGAGAGTTTACTGTCGCGTTTCGTAAGGTAAGTGAGATATCCGGAGGCCCAGATTCCCCCTTCCCTTCCCTAATCCCTATTCCTGTCCTTTAAGGCCGACAGCGCATACATGATACTTTCGGTATGTTCATGGGCGGTGGAGATCACTTAACATCAGGTGACCCACATGCTCGTTTGTCAGACTATGCAATAAAAAAAATCTTTTATTTATTGTGTACTTTTTCAACACTCAAATATATATAGAAAAGCATTTCAAAGTTGTGCTAGCTATTGAAACTGTTATTAGATTATAGCTAGCGAACAAGTACTTTATCTGAACTTAAATTCCTATCAGCAAACAAGTAATTCATCTGAACGTAAATTACTATCGCCTAAGAACACCTACAACGCCAGAGAAATATAGAAGTGATGCCTATTTTTAAGAAAAGGTTTGAGAATTGAAGAAAGGGTTAGTTGGTCATCTGATAAATTCAGATCAAATATATTGAAAGATATTCATATACTTCACAATACTTTACTAACAGATGCAATGCAACCCTATAAGTAATTGTGTAAATTCTGTCCCAATCAAGTTAATTATGAAAAATTAAATAACCTAAATTCTAGAAATGATCGATTTGCATTATTTTCCTGGTCAGCCCCTGCAAGTTGTCGCTATAAATTAAATTGTAATTATGGCTGTCATTACAGAACATTTATACTTCAATTGTGTTGCAGGAAAATCTAATTTTAAATTTTAATTACTCATGTTATCCTCTTGTCACTAGAGTCTTGTATAATGAAAGAACTACTGAATTCTTAAAAAAAAATTGTCGTTACATGTTCATCTCAGGCGGCCGAATCCTCAATTTTGGTCGCTGATTGTATGGTGCGCTCCGCAGCCAAATGGACCACCGCTGTGCTCCTTTATTTTTTTTAAACAAGCCAATCATATATGGACACATGACTGCCTCGGTAGCGCAGTTGTAATTGCGTACACGGTACGATTGCTGTGCTGAGGTCTCGGGTTCGATCCCCAGGTCGGGTAAAGTGATTTGGGTTTTTCTATCTCATGACATGCTTAGTATTACTACGGAGTCTGGAACTGTACTCGGTGTCGCGATACGCTCGCCCCCTATCGCATCTTGGGACGGTAAAAAGCTCAGCGAAATGTGAGCGTACACGTTACAACTCTGCCTACCCCTTTGGACATTGCAGGCGTAAGTGTATGCATATGCATGTATAGTTCGCGACAGGTCGACATGGCAATTTTCTAGTGATGTGGCAAAATGTAGCAGGTAGTTTATATCGATATTTATTTTATTGCAATGCAAGAAAATAAGACTAAAATTAATTAAATAGGGTTTATTATAAGTAAAATATTTTATAATAATATTTTATTCCTCACAATCAATATCAATTATAGGCGATTTTAATTGTTTATTGGGTCCTGCTAATTTCGACTCGGATTGTATTCTGGGCAAAGTTCTAAAAACCCGGTGTAAAACGCAGCCATATCCAATGTCTCATTGACAGGGTAATTATAATAATTGTTTTTTCGTTTAATGTTACAATTTTCCAATACTCTTCAGATTAGTTCTCGTGCTTAAGAATTAATTATTGGTTTTTTGTTTTAACACGTGACGAGGAAGCGACCGAAGTCATTTTAATACACATCGGCAAAGAATAATGTGAGCGAGATCGATATCGATAAACGCGGTCGATGCGAATTCATGCAGCGCTACGACTAAGACGGCGCGGGCGATTTGCGGGTATGCGGGGTGACCCCTCCCCGCGCCTCACCTCATACCCCGATTGCCATGTCGACCTGTCGCGAACTATGTGTACATGACTCTGTGGATTGGCAATTTCTTTTTTATCTTGACCAACAAAGCACTCCAGAACTTCTGTACTCAGTGGCGGCGTAGCATGGGTTGCCACCCGGGGCGGTTTTCTATTGGGCACCCTCAAAATAAAACAATAAATTCTAATCGATTGGGTGTTTGTCAGAGGTCTAAATCCCTAGTGAATACATTAAATCCAAGTTTGTAACTTTGACGAGTGTTCGCCCTGGGTTCTGGGTTTTTTTCGCAAAAATCTGGGTTTTTGAACCTCAACTGTAGATCCCACGGTCAAAACCGTTCAATACAAAATTGAAAAAAATAAAATATCACATATGATATGTTGTTTAGTATTGTCACGGCTGTAAAGTTTTTTTAAAAAATCATCACAATTAAAACATCGGATTCCTAAGTCTTCAAAGGCGGATTTTCGATCCAATGCGCGTCGTCGACGTTCGTCGCAGGCCCATATCCTCCCTGTACGGATGTCCCGTATGGGCCGAGTCCCTGAAAGCCCGCTGCGTCGCCTTGCTGCGCAAACCGCAGCGTTTGGTGGCGCAGCGAATAGTAAGGGGCTACCGCACGGTCTCCCACGAGGCGGCCTACGTATTGGCCGGCACACTCCCTTGGGACTTGGACGCCAAAATCCTCTCGTCAGCGTTCCTCTGGCGGGAGGAGGCGTCAATTCGCCGTCAGGATAGACTGGCCCCGAGGGAGATTGCGGCCCGGTTTCACAGAACCGCCGTGGAGGAGTGGCATTCCAGGCTGAAGAGCCCGACTGCGGGCTTGAGGACTGTCGCAGCAGTGCGTCCTGTCCTAAAGAGATGTCTAGACAGGCGCCACGGGGCGCCGACGTTCCGACTGACGCAGGTATTAACGGACCATGGGTATTTCGGTTCGTTCCTGTGTCGGATCGGAAAGTAGGTGTCCGCCGTGTGCCACCACTGTGGCAACTGCCGCGAGGACACGGCCCAACATACGTTGGAGGAGTGCCCAGCCTGGGAAGAAGAGCGCAGCGCTCTCAGAGCAGTCGTTGGAGGAGACCTCTCGCTGCCGGCCATGGTGTCGTCCATGGTCGCCAGCCGGAGGTCCTGGCGTGCGGTGGCCCACTTCTGCGAGAACGTCATCTTGCAGAAGGAGAGTGCTGAGAGGGATCGGGAACGATATGATCCCTCCCGCCGCCAGAGAAGACGTAGGAGGCGCCGGGTTGACGACTGACTGGCGTCTCCCGCCCTGTGGAATGGGGGCGTTTGAATTCCACCACGGTAACCCCTGCCTGTGGTACGAGGCGACAAATAGGGCCCATCGGGGGTCGTGGGCGCGCAACGGGGGGCTGTCAGCCCGTATCGATGCACTCCCAAATTCGGAGCAGCGTGGGTGGTCAGGCCTCGTTCGCTGTCGTTGTTCGGTGCGCGGGGGCTCCTTAGCCCTCCATGGAGATGAGCTGCTACGCGGCACCGCGCAGAGGCGATTCCGGCTGCAATTCTAGCACTCCTTAGAATACCGCGGGATCGCTCCGTAAGCGCCAAAGAAGGCCACCACGGGGTTTTAGCTGGTAGTGTCGGGTGGGGTGTACATAGGGGGTAGGGACTCGGTCCAGCGGCAGCACGGATAGCCATCATCCGGGCGAGGGGGGTGCTGGGTCGTAAGACCGGCTAGTCCAGTATACCCGTTTTATTCTTATTCCGCTTCCTCCCGGAGCGGGCGGCAGTAATAAAACGCTTACCCCGCGACAAAAAAAAAGGCCCGTACCCTCTTTTCTGTCGCGACATATGATATATTTCTTTCACAGCAACCAAGTCCATCACATGTTGTATGCGCTCTATTATTTGTCACCCCCATTCATTACCACGTCCACGGTCCACGACCGCTTCTTGAAAAGAAATTCTGGCAGCTTCCAAGTGGCGCCTCAGTCCTAAAACTTCCAAAATAATTTCCAGTGCAGAAAATTCATCATAGATTTTGTCAGAATTGGAAATGTACCACGAAGTTTGCGTGAGCAGAACTTAAGGCTGAACAACACCAAATGTTATGAGAATGACATTCATTGCCTTGTAACTATGATCTAGGTCTCCGTGAAATCTATTAAGACGTTCTAAAATAGCTCTCTGCAGCTCTTCTGGCAATCTTAGTCCAGCATGTTGGGTCATTTCTCCTGGCCGCCCGTGCCGTCCTCGTCGGGCATGAGATGCGCAAACAGCGACTGAGTTGCTCGACTGAGTTATCACCACGTTGGCACCCCTTGGTGCTTGGTACCCGGGGCGGACCGCCCCCACCGCCCCCCCCCCTTACGCCGCCACTGTCTGTACTGACGCCGTGATTATGTTGTCCTGTAATTTACTATCCTAGCGCATTATTCGCTATGCCACTTGGATCACCCGTCTAAAACTGCTTATAAATAAAGTGGCTCATGAGGTACTTCTTATTAAGTTTTTTAACAATGAACTAGTGTGTGTTATGGCAAGTGACCTCTGACCATGACCACCCACAATAACATTAGACTCATTGGTGCTTTGCCAACTTGAAAGTACCTACTGGGGACAGAGAAAGCCGCCATGATCGTGTCGAGTAGCGAGATATAGTTGTCTCTCGCTACTTGATACTCTAACTGGACGGCACTGCGCTTACCATCAGGTGCAGTGTGCTCACTCTGCCGTGCCAGGATAAAAAAAAACTGCTTGTGAATATGTAATGTTGTCAAATAATTGAAATTCATTTTGTCTACAAACCCATTGCAACATGTGCAAAAATTTGTTGAATTATCTACGTCTGTCTCATTACGTCAAAACTGTTTTTTTGAATGTTGGAGTATTCCAGAGTGTTCTCATTCGAATGCGGTCTTTTTATTATTTAAGACTTATTGTAAACTAGCTGTTGCTCGCGGCTCCGCCTGCGTGCAGGTTATATTCGGGAGCAGAAGTATACAATCCAAGGAGCTGTCTTCTGCACTGAGGCACCTGTAGCGATTGTCCAGCCTCTCAGGCGTTGTGCCTGAATCTTGATATTGCATCTAAAGAATACCCCATCAGTTTAACCTCACTTTGCCCCTTTTAGGGATGATTTTTCAAAAACGTTGCAACACGTATTTCTTTATTTCCTACCAAAAGCCTAAATATGAATTTCCAGATCCCTAAGTCGAGGAATGATGGATTTCCCATACAAATTTTGACCTCCTATTTGACCCCTTTCACGGTTGTCCTTCTCCAGGATATAATCTATTCCCTTACCAAATTTCATTACAATCCGTTCAGCCGTTTAGTCGTGAAGAGGTAACAAACAAACAAACAAACAGAGTTACTTTCGCATTTATAGTATTAGTATGGATAATATGATAAGAGTCCTATGGGGATGACATGGTTTTACGAGCTGATGTTAGGATATTCGTATCCACCCGGACAGCGACCACCGTACACAGGGTGTTAAACCCGCCATAGTGGCACACGCAAGTGTGTCGCGTTCCGGGATCAGCCAGTATACATCCGGTTTTTGTCGGGGGTCTAGAGTTGAGGTACGATGTTTGGCCGTGTTGCGGCCTTCTGAGTACTCTGACACCAGACCGCTTCTTTATCTTCTTGCCCATGGCGTAGTGTGAAGGAGTAGGCCAGCATGATTGTGTTGAGTAGCGGGGCATAGATGCTCTCTCGCTACTCGGTACTCTAATTGGACGTCACTGCGCTTACCATAGGGTGCAGTGTGGTCACTTTGCCGTGCCACGAAAAAAAACTAATCTTTAAACTCACCGTAGCCAGCTTGAATCCGTTATTGGCGAACTCATCGGTAGGTTCGTCCCAGTACACCATTTGGTTGATAATTCTATATTTGTAACCATCTACGGTTTTCAGCACGAACGTCTTGGTGAAAGCTAACAGGCGCTCGTCCTCTGCCAACGTTGCAGCTATAAGTTTCAGCAGGCCAGTCACTCTCAATACTGTTATTGTGTCCTGGTAAATAAATAATACCCAACAGTCACACACGTAGCCCCGACCCCACACTAACATACGAGTCTTGTGTTGTGGGTATCAGGGGCCTAGAGAGACGCACCCTCTCACAACACACATACCCCGGACACAAATATCTGTCTGTCATACAAACATTTATCCCGGTGTGGGAATCGAACCCACGGCCTCTCGTTTCACAGCCGGCTACTCGCCAACTGCGCCACGGAGGCTGTCATTATATTTTAAAATAAATTTATGAGTGTAACTAAACTAGGTTTTACCGCAAAATCAAGCTGTGAAACAGTTTGCCATCTACCGTGTTCCCTCCTTCCTATGATCCTGGGTCCGTTAGGCGTAGTGTGAAGAAGTTACACAACAGGCCGGCATAATTGGGTTTAGTAGCGGGGGATAGATTGTTTCTCGCTACCTACTTGATATTCTAACTGGACAGCACTGCACTTACCATCAGGTGCAGTGTGCTCACTTTGCCGTGCCAGGATAAAAAAAAAAAATACAGCTGTTGCAGAAAGCTAAAGTTTATTAAAACCCTGTAAACTTTATCATATTAGAGTAACCGTAATTTGAAATTTGTAAGAAATCATTGGATTTATGATCGTTGACGGTAATAATTAGTTTGACACTAAGGACGACACGACGGCACTAGGTCTTGTAATGAGTTCTATTTCACAATATTTCAATAAGGCAGCTTAACATACATTGAGCTGCTTAAATCTAAGGTAATTAAACTTAAATCATATATATTATACGACCAATGATTATAACTATATGACCAAATATTGTTAACCGGTGTGAAAAGAGCAACGCTATAGTTTCTTGCCCGTTCTTCTCTAGCGAGACTGCATTCCGAACTGGCGGTAGGGTGAAAAAATTGACTGAATCTAAATGATGTATAACATTTTATGGATTCAATAAATATTTGACTTAAATTTTTTTGATTTGACACATTATCAAGCGATTAGAATTTTTTTTGCGAAAAAAAGGCTGTCAAAATCTTTTAATTCCAATTTCATTTTTTTATTTAGCTATAAGTTAATAATCGGCAACTGTGTATGTAGGGCATGAACATCTTGTTAATTAACACTTACTATAAGTGTAACATAAGCATCTGATATAATTAGCTACACTTGCTATAAGTGTAACATCGTCTGACATCATTAGCTACACTTGCTATAAGTGTAACATCGTCTGACATCATTAGCTACACTTGCTATAAGTGTAACATCGTCTGATATCATCAGCTACACTTACTATAAATGTAACATAAGCATGTGATATAATTAGCTACACTTGCTATAAGTGTAACATCATCTGATATCATTAGCTACACTTGCTATAAGTGTAACATCGTCTGACATCATTAGCTACACTTGCTATAAGTGTAACATCATCTGATATCATTAGCTACATTTGCTATAAGTGTAACATCGTCTGACATCATTAGCTACACTTGCTATAAGTGTAACATCGTCTGATATCATTAGCTACACTTGCTATAAGTGTAACATAAGCATCTGATATAATTGGCTACACTAGCTATAAGTGTAACATCGTCTGACATCATTAGCTACACTTGCTATAAGTGTAACATCGTCTGATATCATCAGCTACACTTACTATAAGTGTAACATAAGCATATGATATAATTAGCTACACTTGCTATAAGTGTAACATCATCTGATATCATTAGCTACACTGGCTAAAAGTGTAACATCGTCTGACATCATTAGCTACACTTGCTATAAGTGTAACATCGTCTGATATCATCAGCTACACTTACTATAAGTGTAACATAAGCATATGATATAATTAGCTACACTTGCTATAAGTGTAACATCATCTGACATCATCAGCTACACTTGCTATAAGTGTAACATCATCTGACATCATTAGCTACACTTGCTACAAGTGTAACATCATCTGATATCATTAGCTACACTTGCTATAAGTGTAACATCATCTGATATCATTAGCTACACTTGCTATAAGTGTAACATCATCTGACATCATTAGCTACACTTGCTACAAGTGTAACATCATCTG
Organism: Laothoe populi; assembly: GCA_905220505.1. Classification (NCBI taxonomy): domain Eukaryota; kingdom Metazoa; phylum Arthropoda; class Insecta; order Lepidoptera; family Sphingidae; genus Laothoe; species Laothoe populi. The sequence continues at coordinate 3,678,804 of HG992161.1, read as the reverse complement.
ATATCATTAGCTACACTTGCTACAAGTGTAACATCATCTGACATTTGTTACACTAACTATAAATGTAATATCATCTGATATATATGCTACACTTACTTAAGTGTTACATCAGCTTATCATGTTATCAGTCACACTTATAAGTGTAAAATCAATTTTGATATCACACTTATCCACTCGTGTATCAAAAGGATATTAAAAAGGTAAGGTAGTAGGGAGTAAAGATAAGCCAAAAGCAATTTTATTTCCATAACATTAATGTTAAAAATAGCATGTAAGAACGGCCAGTGTTGCCAGCATTTGTGGCGTGCCGGCATACCATTGATACCATCTGGCTGGTTTATCTGTTAAGTATCACCTGGCCATAATTGGCCGCGTAAAAACTAGCAATGTAACGTTAATATTATGTAAATAAAGTTGATTTTGGCTTGTATTTTACTCACTGCTTATTACCTTTATCCGAACACCGGTCTCCTCGGATGCTTGAGAGGTTAAATTGTTATTGAATCACTTACCGAGTGGTGCATCACATCAACGGTGAAAGTCGTAGGATCGTATTCCAACTCGGGCCACTTGTTTATGTGTTTAGTGATGGTGGCCGCTCCCTCTATAGAATCTATCTTACCATCCCCCAATGAGCGGACACGCAGTAACAAATCTTGGAAGTTTCTGTACATGTGCGAGTAACCTGAAAGTGTTCGTGTTTAATACTGCATTTATATATTGTAAGGATATGTCCCATTTTTTAGTCATATCGAGGGCATATTTTGGGTATTTGGGTTTGCAATAAAAAGGAGTGTTCGGAAGTTCCGGAGCACAGTTCCTTCTTGGACTGTCCACGGTACGGACACGTTGTGCGATCAGTTCACATCGGCCTATACCGCTGTTAGTCTGGTGGCAGTTCAGCATAGAGGGTTATGCTGTCTGTGCGCACTTAAGACTAATTGGTATGGATTAGACTAACTATCTATGAGTCTTTTTTTATCCTGGCACGGCAAAGTGACCACACTGCACCTGATGTTAAGCGCAGTGCCGTCCAATTAGGGTAGCGAGAGATAATCTATCCCCCGCTACTCAACACAATCATGCCGGGCTGCTTCTTCACACTAGGCCATGGGCAAGAAGGTAAAGAAGCGGTCGAGGGTTTAGTGTCAGAGTACTCAGAACGCCGCAAACGGCCAAACAGTGCCTTTTAAGGTATCCATCTTAAATATCACTCTATTGTGAATAAGGTTGATAAGATAAACCTCAGACATGATAAGGTTTTTCTACCTAGAAATTCTCAGTATCAGCCCGGAGTCTGGAACCTGTGCCCGGTATGGCGATAGGCTCGCCCCCTATCACATTATGGGACCGGAATTCGGCGAAACGTGGGTGTACTGGTTACACCTCTGCCTACCCCTACGAATACAGGCGTGAGTGTATATGTATATCTTTATATATATAATTCTACTGTATGTCACTGAACTCCTCTTAACGGAGCGATTTGAATGAATTTTTTTGTATGCGTTTGGATGGCGCCCTTGATGGTTTAGATTCACAAATCAGCCCGGCAGATGGCGCTGCAGTCGGTGTGGCGCTGCTTGCCCGGGCAGGAGGACGTCTGCCGGGCGCGCTAATGTATGTATGTACATAATAATATGAGACTTACGTAGTTTATGTTTGCAAGTGATAGTGAGCACAGCATCGTCGTCGTACAGATGCTGTATCCGAGGGCGTTGGTCACGTGACACCTCCAGCAGTGGGAAGTACACTTCCAGAACCGTCTCTACGACGTTCTTCGCTTCTTCCGAACAATAGTTGCGTTTGAACTCCGGCAAATATCCTTTCGTTGGGACTGAAACACCATCCTGCGGGTGGAAATTAGTTTTTATAATATAACTTAAGTGGTGAAAATAATATTTTTTCAAAACGAACACATTGTAATAAATCGGTCCGTACGTTTACTAGCAACAATGCCAAAGAGCCTCATACATAAACACACACATATAACGCGTGCACGCACACATACATATATAATGAAAAAAGTTACAAACTGATCTTTATATTGGTGGTAAAAAAATATTAATAACATAATTTATTACATAATTTTGATATGTCATGAAAAATATATGTTAAAAACATTCTAATATATTTTATATAATTACAATATTGGTAAAAAAATTATGATTTATGTTAACATTTATAATATATTTTAAAAATGACGTTAAGGGACCTTTAAGTCCTTATAGAATTTATGTAAGCATTCCCAAATAATGTAGAAAATAAAGAACAGATGACCCTGGCTTTCCATTCAAAATTGTCTTTAAAACTACTTAAGTAAATAAACTCTTTAAACGATTACTTGTGCTATTCATGTATTGTCCTATGCTACAAGTAGTGATATATATTCAAAAATGTCTCTCGTTCCATGAACATGAAAACCTCAAACTTTTTGTATGAGTTTCTCAATTAAGATGCAATACATAGATATATATATTCGATATATGGTTTTAAAATAAATTCCATACTCACAATACACTTCACATTTGGATATAAAGTCTTGATCACATCGACATAATGCGCTGGATCTGTGTAATCATTGCAGACGGGGTTCCCTTCTAAACTAATTGAGTCTAGTGTCAGATCCCTGCAGCACACCAGAACTAGTAGTCTTTCCAACAAGTTGTATGATAGATCAAGATGTCTCAACTTTGGAGTCGTCTCCACTAGATCAAATCCGGCGATAGATCTGGAAATACAATGGAATTTATCATATTGAAGTCTTCCATTGAATTAGTTTAGTGGATAACGCCTCATCTTATAAGAAGAAGGTGGTGGTAGGATATTCATATCCGCCCGGATAGCTCGCACCGTACACAGGGCGAAAAACCCGCCATAGTGGCACACGCAAGTGTGTCGCGTTCGGGGATCAGCCAGTGTACATCCGGTTTTTGTCGGGGGTCTGGAGTTGGGGTGCAATGGCCATTTTGCGTCCTTCTTAGTACTCTGACACTAGACCCTCGACCCCTTCTTCACCTTCTTGCCCATGGCGTAGTGTGAAGAAGCAGGCCGGCATGAGTGTGTTGAGTAGCGGGGATAGATCGTCTCTCGCTACTCAGTACTCTATTTGGACCGCACTGCGCTTACCATCAGGTACAGTGCGGTCACTTTGCCGTGCCAGGATAAAAAAAAAAAGAAGAAAATTGCCCAGCAGTGGTTCAGTATAATATAGGTTTAATTCTAACTAAAAAATAAAACATAGAGCACACAAATATACAATTAAATCATAAATACACCGAACTCAAACAAAGTTCTGACCCTACACTAAGTTACACCTGTATCAAGAACTACGAGGGTCTAGGGTCCCACAACACCCAGACGTGTGGACCACCTAACATTTGTCTTTTTTAATGCCTGAATAGATAGACGAGCAGACGTGCCACCTGATGGTAAGTAGTCACCGCCGCCCATAGACTTCTGCAATGCCAGAGCACAGCAGAGCCGTTGCCTACCGTTGTCTCGGTGCGGAATCGAACCCACGGACTCTGGTTTCACAATCCACACACAGAGGATCTTAAGTTAAATCCTTATGAGGATAGGTAGGTTTCCACTGATTCACTCCTCCATATTTTTAAATGCTTTGATGTTTTTTAGATTGAACGACGAGTTGCCACTGGATCAAAGGATAATACAATGATGTATAAGTATCGAGTACTCACGTCAGTCTGTTGTGCGACAAGTCGAGCTCGACTATATATTCCCACGTGATGTTGCTCGCTAAGTTGATCAGTTGCGCTTGATTGCTTAATCGATTCAATGGGAAGTATATGAAATTACTCACATCTGTAACAAACATATTCAAAATTGATGGATAAAATATAAATTACTACTTTGGAAATAAAATAAAACAAAGCGAATAAACATTGAAATGCATCACATAACATTTGCTTTTTATCTCTAATCTTAATAAAATAAGCCTTTATAATACTATATAATACTAGTACCCTGTATTAAACATTGTCCCACTGCTGGGCACGGGCCTCCTCTACTAATGAGAGGGGTTAGGCCTTAGTCCACCACGCTGGCCTAATGCGGGTTGGCAGACTTCTCATACCTTCGAAAAATTCTCAGGTATGCAGGTTTCCTCACGATGTTTTCCTTCACCGTTAAGGCAAGCGATAATTAACATTTTAATACACACATAACTTTAGAAAAGTCAGAGGTGTATGCCACTTGGGTTTCGAACCTACGACTTTCGTCTTGGCAGTCCGTACCGCAACCAACTAGGCTATCGCTGCTAAAATAAGCCTTTATTGCTGTTTAACATACACAGTATAATACTATGTGTTTAATTCACTACATCTAAGTTATTATATTTATAGATAGAAAGTTTGCATCGCTAAGCGGTTATTCGTCTCCTACAGATGTCTTTCGACAAAGGCCTCCTCTAAATACTTACATTTTGTCCTGTCCTTTGCTATTCGAGTCTACACGGGACCAGCTATATTCTTGATGTCATCCTCTCATATTTTACTTTTTTTTTTAAATCGTAGTCCGGCAAACGAGCCAGTGGGTCACCTGATGTTGAGTGATCTCCACCGCCCATGAACATTCACAATACCGAAAGTGTCGTGTATGCGTTGTCGGCCTTAAAGGACAGGAATAGGGATTAGGGAAGGGAAGGGGAAATCTGGGCCTCCGGATATCTCACTTACCATACGAAACGCGACAGTAAACTGTCACTTTACATTGGTTTTCTGTGAGACAGTGGTACTACCCCGGTCGAGCCGGCCCATTCATGCTGTAGACAAATATGTCTTCAGCGTGGCTCTACCACTATCAATACTCTGTCTGCCTCCGCTTCGTTTTCCATCTCTTGGGTACCATTCAGTTATTATTTTTGACCATTTTCTTTGTTTTCTCTCATCATATCTTATCTTAGTTTAATTATTCAAAATATTACTATTCTAATGCATATTTTATACTGAACTATATGTTTACAAAATAAGCCCATGGGTAAATTGGAATTTAAGAAAAAAAAATCATAAATCCCATACCTTTTTTAAGTGTAAACGCTTTCAAACTCATTTTCCCCTTTCCATCATAACCGGACGCCATTATTTTCCTTAAAATCAATTTGGGAACGAAATCCAACGTCTTCAATGTGGCGGATGTCAATGATATCGTGATCGCCAGGTCTACTTTCTCTTTCCGTATGTTGAAACCGTAGTTGTGGAGTGTTGTGAGCGCCTGCCGACATTCCAGTACTAGGAACTTGCATTCTTCTTGAGATAACTGTAGAAGATATTAGCATTTTAATAAAACGCAAAGACGATCTACTTAATGGCATCAGTAAGATACAGCGATCTATATGTACTACGTACTAGATGCGGCGACCAGACAAACATTATGTTCCACCGAGTTGCGGTGTATACACTGCACCAACGTAAGTATGCTTCATGACACCTAAGTATGCTTACCACATTGCATCTTTCAGTGTCGATTTATTTTTAGTTATTTGTAGCGACATTCCCGAACAAATCTGCCTTAAATTGTTTTACAGTAAAACTGTTAATAGTACATAAGGTAAATAACATAATTTCATAACGTTTGAAACGTTATATCAATTAAATATTAATTAATTTCAATTCTGAATACGGGAAGTCTATATTTCACAACAAAATTCATTATATAGTATGTCCCGTTTTGGCGTGCGAAAAGTCCCGTTCGAGAAAAAGTGACGGAGTTATCACGCTTCCAACTACCAAATAGTTCCTAGTAAAATGAATAGATGGCATTAGTGGGCGGACAAGGTTTTTGGAACATATTACTTCTTCGACAGTTCGTGTCTATAGAATATAAGTCAATGGTAAGATATAAGAATTATTATTAATTATTATATCAAGAATAAAAAATTAAAATAAATATTTATAACATACAATAACATTTCTAATTAGACACATAATTGAAATTATCCTTATGTTTAGTTTTTTTTATATTTCTGTGTTTCTTTTTTAGTCATGCTGAGACCATCTGTTAGTAGGATGCAATAAGTTAAATGCACTACAAATGTTTAGCTATAAGGTTAATATTGTAATCCACGTTGATGGTCCATAACAAATAAATTTCACTTTAAAATAATTATTGTGCAAATATGAGACAAGATTTATTTGTAGATAAGTTCTTGGGTATGAGTCTATTTCAAGTCATTTTTGAGGTGACCAGCCATTCAAACAATATAGCCTAGTCACTTAAGTGCTTCATACAAACTACAGGAAATTACCGAAATGTTCTTCGACTAATAATTACAACCTATATACTTATCAAACTAGATCTTTTTACTAGAAAAATAAAATATTAATTAAGGTTTTTTATAGATTGCTGACTTGAAAAAAAAACCCAAAAAATTGTGATGTAGGCTTCAGGTTTTTGAAGTTAAGTATTCTGCTTACCCACCTCAATAAAGCATGGTATGAAGGTCTTCCCTCTAACGCACTCTATGATAGCGTCTAATACATCCTCCTTGTTCCATGAAGTAGGGTAGCCAGTGATGGACACTTTAACAAATGTATCAGGCTTATCATACGTCTCTTGTAATTGCTCTTGTTCGCGGTGTGTCAGAGACTGTAAAAGACAATTTGGATGCGATTATCTAATAATTTGAGTGTAATGCTGTCTGCATTAGTTGCGACAGTTACCTGTTAATGAATTAACAGTTTATTTTTAAGCCTATTTATTACCATTGACAATATAATTTTTATAATTTTTTTCTACAAATAATCATATTAGTTATATGAAATAGATATGAAGTTAGTGCATAAAAAATGAACCCATTAGTGGCACCAAATGTACGAGTATTAATTTATTTCTTCATAAAATAATAATAATACTAGCCCTGTATTAAACATTGTCCCACTGCTGGGCACGGGCCTCCTCTACTAATGAGAGGGGTTAAGCCTTAGTCCACCACGCTGGCCTAATGCGGGTTGGCAGACTTCTCATACCTTGGAAAAATTCTCAGATATGCAGGTTTCCTCACGATGTTTTCCTTCACCGTTAAAGCAAGCGATAATTAACATTTTAATACACACATAACTTTAGAAAAGTCAGAGGTGTATGCCACTTGGGTTTCGAACCTACGACTTTCGTCTTGACAGTCCGTACCGCAACCAACTAGGCTATCGCTGCTTATTTCTTCATATGGATGATAAATTATTTCTTGACACATTTATATAGACATTTTTTTATTGTATAATATTAATATAATTTGTATGGTAATAAAGTTATTATTATTAAAAAATATATCAATTCCAGATTTTGTTCTAGACTTCCAAGTGTTAAGAATTATATCAAATGTTAAGTCAGAAATCATGCACAGTTTTACATATAGCATTGTATATTATTATAATAATATCACACACTATCCCACTCCTAGAAGTTTGCTAATAGAGTTTGGCCTTAGTCTGTTATGACAGTCTAATGTGGGTTGACAGAGTTCATATAACTTACAAATTCACTATGTTTCCTTTAATATAAAAGTCAGCGATAATTAAAAATGAATGGGATTGCACCTGTCATTTCTGACTTAACTCCACTTAACGTTAATGTTATGTTAGCAATCTTTTCATCTTAATATATAAAAACTATGCGTCACTTTCGTCTCGCAAATCTTCAAAATTAATTAATTTTGGAAATCTGTATGATTGGTTCCAGCTTGAAAGATAGTATAGTTATGGAACAATTAGGTGGCGCGATTGATGGTTAAAATTTTTCATTTTTTTTTTAGTGCCTCGTTAGGCAAACGAGCAGACAGGTCACCTGATGGTAAGTTGTCACCGCCGCCCATAGACTTCTGCAATACCAGGGCACAGCAAAGCCGCTGCCTACCGTAACACATACATATTTTGTAAAAATAGCAACCACGGAAGCGACGCCGGGAGCTACAAGTTGTTACTGATATTAATTAAAACAGTTTATCTATTATTTTCTATGCACAGTTCTCCAATAGTTTCTGGGTATTATAAATAAACTTCAGGTAATCATCAAAACCATTCTTGAACCAATTCACACTTAAATTACCATAAAATCTCTCCCGTTGATGATTTTCTTCTCGGCTATCTTCTTGCTCCACGGCCATGACTTTAAATGTTCTGTGACTATAGGGTCCATACTGGCCTGGATGTCTTCACGCTGGTGTATCGGAGTGTACTTATTGCTTTTTTCTATATTTTCCACTAGCACCTTCCTGTTAAAGAAAAGATGTCTAGTAATAACTAAGCCACAGACATCAACATACATTCAGCTGCCCTAATCTGATGTAATCTCTGTATCTGTATATATAAAAGAAGAAACTGACTGACTGACTGACTGATTGATCAACGCACAGCCTAAACGGCTAGGGTTAGAGACTTGAAATTTTGACAGTAGGTACCTTTTATCACGTAGACACCCACTAAGGAAGGGTTTTTGGAAATACCACCCCTAAGGGGGTAAAATAGGGGATGAAAGTTTGTATGAAAATCCGTCATTTTTGAAGTTAAATTCATGAAAATTAGTATTTGGCATTTTAGTTAAAAATAAAAAATATATGTTTCAGGATTTTTGGAAATTCCGCCCCTAAGGGGGTAAAATAGGGAATGAAAGTTTGTATGAAAATCTGTCATTTTTAAGTTAAACGCATGAATATTGGTATTTTGTATTGTATACTTTTTCTCCCAAACATGACCTCCACGCGGGCGGAGCCGCGAGCAACAACTAGTATTACATAAAAAAAAACTGACAGCCTCCGTGGTGCAGATGGCGAGTAGCCGGCTGTGAAACGAGAGGTCGTGGGTTCCATTCCCACACCGGGACAAATGTTTGTGTGACAGACAGATATTTGTGTCCGGGGTCTAGATGTTGTTAGACCGAAAGTCTCCCTTAGTCCCTGATACCATCAACACAAGACTCGAGTCTTAGTGTGGAGTCGGGGCTATGTGTGTGACTGTTGGGTGTTATTTATTTATAAAAAAAAACTCAAAGGTGTTCTTTTGTCGGTACGCCATAACATCCAAAATTCTTCATCAACTTTAATGGTCCAAACATCATTTTAAATCTTATTTCTGCCGCTATTCACGAAAATAGACAAATGTTTTAAAATTATAAGTTTTGCCAAAAAGAATAAAAGTAACAGTGCCATCTATTGACAGTATGATTAACTAGTTTGTTGTATTGGTAAGTTAGGAAGTGCTTATACATTTACTTATTTCTACTTTATTATATTATGTTCATGACCACTATCGGTGCTTAATATTCGCACGAATAAGCTAGTCATATTAAAATAGTATTAATTAATCTGTATATATAAAAGAAGAAACTGACTGACTGACTGACTGACTGATCGATCAACGCACAGCTAAAACGGCTGGGGTTAGAGACTTGAAATTTTGACAGTAGGTACCTTTTATGACGTAGGCATCCACTAAGGAAGGGTTTTTGGAAATTCCACCCCTAAGGGGGTTAAATAGGGTAAGAAAGTTTGTATGAAAATCCTTCATTTTTGAAGTTAAATGCATGAAAATTGGTATTTGGCCTTACAGTTAAAGATTAAAAACACATATTTCAGGGTTTTTGGAAATTCCACCCCTAAGGGGGTTAAATAGGGTAAGAAAGTTTGTATGGAAATTTTTGAAGTTAAATGCATGAAAATTGGTATTTTGTAGTGTATACTTTTTGTCTCAAACATGACCTCCACGCGGGCGGAGCTGCGAGCAACAGCTAATCTATAATAATATCTATAGTTAATGGGTATTCGAAAAGAGCCACACTACACTTTCTTGCCTTTTCTTCGTAGAGTAAAAAAGATTGACTGAATCTAAATTTGATATAAATTTAAATATATGTAGAATACATACATACATATACACTCACGCCCGTATCCCATGGGGGTAGGCAGAGACTATTGACTGCCACAAGCTACGATCCTGACACACTTCTTTCGCCTCTTCCACATTCATACATCTTCTCATACATTTTCGGCGGTTGGAGGTACTCCTGATTTGCCCTTTTAGGAGAATATCGTTAATTTGATTAGAATAAGTTCTCCTCGGGCGCCCTCTACCCACTCTTCCAGTCACATTCGCACGATAAATACCTTTCGTAAATCGCCTTTCATCCATCCTCTCCATATGGCCAAACCATCTCAGCATACCTCTTTCTATCTTAGTCACCACATCATTCTTCAACTCACAACGATCTCTTATCACGCTATTCCTCATACGATCAGCAAGGGTGACTCCACACATACTCCGTAGGGAACGCATCTCCACCGCATTTACACGACTTTCATGCTTCTTCTGCCACACCCAACATTCACTTCCATACATAAGTGTCGGTACCAGCACACCATTATGAACAGCCATTCGCGCCTTTTGTGACACCGCCTGGCTGCTCATTATCGCGCGCAAGGCACCATTCACTTTATTACCTGCCATCACTCTCCTTTCAATATCCCCCTCATATTTCCCATCTCTCGTTATCACGCTTCCCAAATACACAAACTCTCTCACTTGTTCCACTCTCTCACCATCTATAGTTATGCTACACTCGGTAGCGTCTTCCTCTCTTTCTATCACCATAACTTTCGTCTTACTTCCATTTATTTTCATTCCCTTCTCTTTAAATGACTCATTCACTACATTTAACATGTCTTGTAGCTCCCCCACCGATGACGCAAGCAATACCTGGTCATCGGCGTAGAGAAGACACTTGACATGCAACTCATTCATTCCCAGTCCACATTCCATATCTTTCAAAACTGTCAAACAGCTGTCCATATAAAGATTAAAGAGCCATGGAGACGCAACACATCCCTGCCTAACACCTCTAGAGATGTTAAACCAGTCTGAGTGCGCTCCATTTACCCGTATACAGGCTTTTGAGTCCTTGTAAAAAGACCTCAAAGCACTCACTAGGCGGCTCTCAATCCCATATGTCAGTGTAGAAAATAAAAAATCATATATGTAGAAAAGCTTGTTAAATGTAGAAGTTGCCTCGATAGCGCAGTTGTTTGCTGTACTGAGGTCTCGGGTTCGATATCCGGGTCGGGTAAAGTGATATTGGGTTTTTCTATTTAGAAATACTCAGTATCATCCCGAAGTCTGGAATTGTGCCCGGTATGGCGATAGGCTCGCATCATTACATTATGGGACCGTACTAATTACCGACCGTATATGACCGTATATACAACATTATTTTTAGTATACTACAAAGCCGAAAGTAGTTTGTTGAGATTCAGTATCACAATCCATTACACTATTTTTTAACATATTATATGTGTATCCCAAAAACATATAAAAATTTTCGTCAAGCTGGTTACGTTGTTTATTACTTAATAAAAATCCGGCACGTGTCGGTCGCTCATCGATACATACCTACCTAACCTCATCCGGCCGCTAGAAGGGTCAATGTCCGCGTATGTTTATGCGTCGTACAAGAAACGGGATAAATTATTTTTGCATGTCACCGCGTGAGTTTTGCTTATTATTATTATATGACATATTTATCTGATGTTTTATACCAAAATCTAATTTGGGTGTTTCGGCTTTATGGTATACAAAAACTAATCTTGTATATAAGCTCGCTCCCTATCAAATTATTGGACCGTAATAAATTCGGCGAGAACTGGGTGTACTAGTTACACCTCTGCCTACCCCTTCGGGGATTATAGGCGTGAGTGTATATACAGGGTGTCCCTGGAAGTATGGATCAAATCGAATAGGGGCATGGGCAAGGTCATTTCCAAATTTTTAACCCTGAGAATGTTGGTGGTTCAAAAGGTAGAAAAGTCTTGTAAGTCACCTGTCACTATCAGGTTCGTCCACTTGTAAGTTGATCGTCAGGTTCGGTATTTTTGGTTGCGGAGGACCTAAACGATCGAAAACATTCGCTTGTATCTCATCATCCGCATTAATATTCCAATCAACAACCATTTCGGAGTCCTGTGAGTCTGGAAAAAACTTCCTGATTAATTTAGAAATGTAACACACAAACCCATATAATATAACGCAACATTAATTTTGCTTTTTAGTGTTGCGGGCAATAATATGATTTAACTGTCTCATTAATAGAAAATGTGCCCAATTGTGCAACAGTAAATGTATAAACCAGGCTGCCTCGATAGGCAGACGAACACACGTACCACCTGATGGCAAGTAGTCACAGACTTCTGCAATGCCAGGGCACAGCAAAGCCGCTGCCTACCTTAGGATAGGATCGCCATACTGGGCTAAGATTCCACACGCCGTGGAAACAAATTTCAGCGAAAAGGGGGTGAACTGGATACACCTCTGCCTACCCCTTCGGGGATAACAGGCGTGAGTGTATATGTATGTATGTGAGACTTTGTTGAAAAACCTTACCACTACTCTGATTTGTCATATTCTCATCATATATGTCCGAAGGTGAGTATACATCGCGAGACGGCTCCTGTGCATCCTGGGGTACACTGGAAGTTTCACCCTGGTTCGACGATGTCGAAGCTTGCAAACGTGGATTATGCCAAGTAAAGTTCCCTGTCGCTGTAAAAACATATAATTTAGTAGGTACATAAAACTAGAAGTTAAAGGCAAAGGTGAATAATACAGTCTGGTACATAAGCACTCGTAGTTGACATGGTCGATAATAATAATAATACTAGCCCTGTATTAAACATTGTCCCACTGCTGGGCACAGGCCTCCTCTACTGATGAGAGGGGTTAGGCCTTAGTCGACCACGCTGGCCTAATGCGGGTTGGTAGACTTCACATACCTTCGAAATTATGTGAATTCTCAGGTATGCAGGTTTCCTCACGATGTTGTCCTTCACCGTTAAAGGAAGCGATAATTAACAATTAATACACACGTAACTTTAGAAAAGTCAGAGGTGTATGCCATTTGGGTATCGAACATAGGACTTTCGTCTTGACGGTCCGTACCGCAACTATCTAAGGTAAGGCTATCGCTACTAATGCCATGGTCTATACTGATAGTAATTTCGGAATAATCTTCGCTCCCTCATTACATACACGAGACACTAGGTCCTCATTAGGAAATGCAGCGAAGAAAAATATTTGGCGATAATTATAAATCGTCATCCCCATAAGAAAAAGAGTATGTCCAAGTAAAATTTACAATTCAAAACATTTAAAACTATAATAAAAATAATTGCTTTACACAAAATAAATATACCCAAAAATAAATAGAATAAGCTCACTCTTAGGAAACTGGTATCCTTTTTGTTTAAGAAAACTTCTAGGCACCCCTGAAATAAACATTGTTAGATATATTAACTTGTAACAGTTTTATTTCAATAAATACATCTAACAGTCACATAGACACTCAAACTTAAATACAAATCTTATGTTCTTTGATATGACAGCCTCCGTGGCGCAGCGGCCGAGTAGCCGGCTGTGAAACAAGAGGCAGTGGTTCAATTCCTGCACCATGACTAATGTGTGTCAAGACAGATATTTGTTTTGGATCTGGTTGTTGCTTGACCGTAGTCTCTCGTAGTTGTCACCAGTAGACTTTATATTATTATGACGTAAAATGTGAGTATAATGGCCTAATTTACTAAACAAATTATTTAAAATCTCTGCATTTCATGAAATCTTGTTACCTCATTAAATCCATCAGTAATAAAATAAATGTTTTCACCTATTACTTAATATTTATTATATTAAAAACACTAATATATTATATTAAAAAATATAAAAATACTTACCTTTTGGATATATGAACTGTCTGCGAATTTCTAAAAGACAAAAAAGATATAAGTAAAAATTATAGAATAGATGCTTATTTTTGTATATGCAATATTTTTTATGGAATGGTTTGTTTGAAGTACAGTGATGTTTTCATAATTACTTTCGGTATTGTAAAAAAATATGTAATATTATTGAAATAATTATAGTACTGCATATTTTATATTCCTTTAATCTATTATGGAGAACTTGAAACTTTATATTAAACAAATATCAATTTTAATGGCATCAGTGTAATTGTACAAAAATTGAGAGCATCAGCATGTTAATAAGGTTGAATTTGACAAGTCACAACTGACTGTGGGTAGCCACATGAGCATCTGGGAGTCAAAAGTAAACCAGATCAAAATACAGTAATACCCTGGACTTATGCGATAGGTAGGAGCGATAACTGTGTAAGTTGAATTTGAGTAAGTGGGGGTTCAACATTGCATATAAATACATATAAAATATATTCAGTCAGGACCAGAGTCCAAAGAAAACAATAATCTAGAAGAAACATGTTTAAGGAAATATTGGGTAATAAAAAAAATTGTTATGAATAAAACAATATATGCAACGTAAACAGTTTATGCTTCAGTGTTTTTCTTTTCTTCTTAGGTTCAAGTGACATTTGTTCCATTGGTTATTTGTGTATATAACAGACTGCATAGGTAAGACATTTGCACGCGGAACACGTTCGAACTTGCCGTAAACAGAACACTAACAGGGTGGAGTGGGAGATCAATTAGAAAAACCGCGTATCTCCGAATATGTGTAAATGGGCTTACGCTACCCAGTCAGGGTATAACTGTAAAGTGAAATACTATACTACCAACTGTTCTATACACTATAGAATCAAACTTGATGACGTCAACCTCATTGTACTGTCCTATCAAGCTGTCCACAAACAGAACATAGTGTGGCTCTACCGTTTGATAAACTGTAGCCAATAATATTGTTTTTTTTATGGCTATAAGCACTGTGTTGCTGTGCTAAGCAAACAACAATAAAGTTAGGGAAACATATCACGGAAAGCAAGCAGGTTTCGGAATTTGGAAAAAATAAGTCAGGAAGTTGTTATTCTATCAGGTAAATATGACAGTAAATAATAATAGAATGGAAATGAATATTTATCAATATAATATACAAAGTTACATACAAACTATTTTTTTATGTTATCATGTACAATAAATGAGGAAATAGCTTTATAAATATTTACATTAAATAAGAGAAGGGAAGAAATACACAAAGGAAAAGGGACATCTAAGGAAATGAGTTCAATAAAAGACGCACGATCATAAAGTGGACAAGCGAAAAAGATGTGATTAAAATAATATTGTTGTACCTGGTTTAAAACCTTCTGTGTTCTTATTCTTTCCTTTTTTGTTTGGTTTTTTGTCTTGAGAAGTTTGAGGTTTCAACCAATCCATTGCCTGGGATATAAAATAAATAAAATATTAAAGGTTATTAATTGATTATTGTAAAACCGAAAGGATCGAAAGACCATTAAAACCTCTTTAGTAACTGTTCTCAAAATCAAAATAGTTTTGTACAGCCAAATCTTTACAGCAAAAATTAAATACATTATCTTTTTTAATATGCACGTTAGCTAACAGTTACTTAATGCTATTCTGCGTGAGATAATATAGGTTTATTAGCAAAAAACTTACGAGCAAAAAAGAAATAAGGGCGATTGGATAAATATTCCTTCTCTAAGGTTATGTTTACTTATTCATCAAGGAAGAATAACACCCACAAAAAACAATAAATTTAGAATAAACCATAAATAAATACCTAGTATTACTATTCAGTATACACAAAGTAAACCAGTAAGTTAAAAGCTGAATATCTGAGAATACAGATTTGCTATTGTTTTGGTTTATAGATGTCTAATGTCAACAAAACAACGTAACATAAATATACGCAAGAGCAAGATGCTACGATATAATAAGTGTAAGGTGTGTGTATGATAGAACATTAAATCTATGTAGTTAATGTTCAATATATAAGAACTATGGAAATGAGTATATGGAACGCTACAGACCATTGCTGACATTAAACGTTTTATTTTTGCATCATTTTACATAAATTAAGTTCATGTTGACTGTTTTGACCCAACGACCTATTGGCTCTCTGAAGATGTTGGTCAATGCTCTATTGTATCAGCCCATTGGCAGAAACGAGCTGGTGGTAGGATATTCATATCCGCCCGGATAGCGACCACCGTACACAGGGTGAAAAACCCGCCATAGTGGCACACGCAAGTGTGTCGCGTTCCGGGATCAGCCAGTGTACATCCGGTTTTTTGGGGGTCTAGAGTTGGGGTACAATGTTGGCCATTTTGCGGCCTTCTGAGTACTCTGACAATAGACCCTCGACCGCTTCTTCACCTTCTTGCCCATGGCGTAGTGTGAAGGAGCAGGCCGGCATGATTGTGTTGAGTAGCGGGGGATAGATCGTCTCTCGCTACTCGATACTCTAATTGGACCGTACTGCGCTTACCATCAGGTGAAGTGCGGTCACTTTGCCGTGCTAGGATAAAAAAAAAAAAAAAAAAAACGATTTTAGGGACAATGATAGCGGAGTCAACATTCCACATGTCAAGAACCTCGTGCGCCAAATCTAAACCCAACTACATTGGCTAGACACAAAACGCTTTTCAAAACTATTAGGTACTCTTATCTATAAGTGGGCGCTGAATCAACGAACCGTTTCTTTTAACTGTTTTTCTACTGTTAACGTATCAACCGTTTTCTCTTTACCGCAAAACTAGTTGAATTTATCAACCTGTTTCATTCAACTTCGTTGAATCAACGACTCTGAAGTGGTAGAGTCACGCTGTAAACATATTTGTCTACAGCATGAATGGGCCGGCTCGACCGGGGTGGTACCACTGTCTCACAGAAAACCAACGTAAAGTGACAGTTTACTGTCGCGTTTCGTATGGTAAGTGAGATATCCGGAGGCCCAAATTCCCCCTTCCCTTCCCTAATCCCTATTCCTGTCCTTTAAGGACGACAGCGCATACATGATACTTTCGGTATTGTAGATGTTCATGGGCGGTGGAGATCACTCAACATCAGGTGACCCACTGGCTCGTTTGTCGGACTATATTATAAAAAAAAGACGCGAACAAAACGGGCGCACAGATAAACTAGTTGAATTTATCAACCTGTTTCATTCAACGTCGTTGAATCAACGACAGACGCGAACAAAACGGGCGTACAGATAAACTAGTTGAATTTATCAACCTGTTTCATTCAACAGGACGGGAAATTAACGTATAGATCTGTGGACGTTTCTGCAAACCAGTTAAATACGTCAACTGGTTTTTGAACTAGTTGACCGTTTATAGGAAACGGTTTCATTTCGTTAACGCAAAAACCGTCACCGACCCACCCTTACTCTTATCCCACTGGTATATGGATTCGGCGGAACTATCAGGATATATCCCCACACTTTTTTATTGACAATCAATTTGATTCTCTACTTTTTAGTTCAGCTAGCTATTGCTAGATACCTGTGAGGTGGCATTGCTCGCACTAGTTACGGATTAAGGGAACTCTTTTCTCTTCTTTTTTGTTACCCGACTTTATTTTTTACTAAAAAGCCTTCGGAGCAATTAAACTAAAGTCTTTAAGAGTCATAACCCTCACTATTTTCCCCATCCTTTCTTTAATTTCCATTGCTACGACTTAGGGTCAGTAAGGCTTGTGACATTATAATAATTGATGACAATGACAATCTTCTGTTGTTGTGCGTATTTATAGCCGATTGAAATCACTGACTATAAGATGACTCACTTGCTCGTTTGCCCGCCCCTATTATTAAAGCCGGGTAAAACTCTAAAATGTATCTACCAGATAACATTAAAAGATTCCGTGGTAGGTACCTACAAGTGGTAGCGTCTACAGATGTTAATAAAACGGCATGCGCTTGCCTGCCTTACAGAAAATGCAATATTGCTCGTTAAACCCACTTGACCTATACTTAACAGGCCCCGTACAGCGTGTTTCATTACTCCAAACACACTAGAAACAGCTATGAACGGTTGCAAAATAAATAAAAAAGCTATTTTTACGTCGCCGAGTTGCAAATTGACTTGGTTACAGAAAATCTTACACAGAAATCCGAATATGTGAACGTGGGTCAATTTGTGGCATTTTGGCAACGTTTCCTTTGTCACCTTGAGGGATTTTGCTGTGAAAGTGTAGTTGATTCGGCATTACGTCACATTCGCCTACTATCGAGTTACCAACCGTCTTATTTTCCCAGGACATGTCCTGGTTTTTAGAGTGTCCTGGATAGTTTTTAAGCAGCGTCCTGGGTTTTTAAAGCGCCCTGATAAGGTCCTATATTTTAAAATTCGCACACCAATTTTGCAATCCCTACTTTAGGGGATGCGTCTCGGCTTGCAAGTGATTATTATGTGCTATTTAAAAAGATGCGTCCTGTTTTTAAACTGAATAGTCCTGGTTTTTCTATTGGGTTGGTAACCCTAGCCTACTATATTCCTTTTTTAAAATCCCTTCGTGAAACAGAAGGAAGTAGAGCACGTAAAATAATAAACAACATCGTACATATCAATATGTCTATTTCCATATGAATTACGTCTGAATAATTGATATAAAAATGGGATATTAACACTGAAGGAATTCATATACATGAGTTAGACGAGGAAACTCAAAACGGTCCAGGAGGTTCTTTATTATTTACTTTGCTATTTTAATTTTTTTTGTTTTAATCACCAAAATATACCAGAAAATTTACCGACCCTATATATTAATATCTATATTTCACAGCTTCCGTGGCGCAGCGGGCGAAACAAGAGGCCGTGGGTTCGATACCCGCCCCGAGACAAATGTTTGGGTGTCAAACAGTTATTTATATTTCTTTCGGGTCTGGGTGCTGTGGGCACGTAGTCCCTCGTAGTTCTTGATACTTACGATACATATTTTACCAACTGTGGGATCAGAACTATGTGTACGACTGTTGGGCGTATTTAATTATGAAAAGTTTTGCATACTCAAATTTTTATACATATAAATTATTTTAACCTAATAGTGACTCGGATTATCGATCCACGTGAATTCTTAACCAAATAAGCCTTATGATCTAAGAAAAACTCTTTGTACCCACCTCTATAACAATCAAAAATCAAAGGCAACTCTGCAATCTGCAGCGCTATACCTTAGCGTCGGTATTTTTATACAGGCGCTTAGTGTCACATCGTTAAGGTCATAGCGTGAGTACTCGCAGATAGCCTTACTAGTTTCTATGACTTTCCCGATATATTATTAAAACTAAACATTATTATAAAATAAATTGTTTTAAAGTGTGATAAAGAGTAAAATAAAGTACCCACCGTTCTTGGTTAATGTGCCGACATTTCTGCTCTATATTTTCTTAGTTCGTAACATATGACCTCAGCTGCAGTGCAGTCGAACTTTACCTGACTGTAATTGTCTTTAGTTCATGGTTGTGCACTTTTATTAGATTTTTGCTGCATTCTACAATAATATATTGTTATTCCTAACCTATATGGACTTCTAGAACAGTTCGTTGTAAATTGTGCGATAGTGGTCACGTGGGTTCGATATTTGAATTATGAAATTTGGAAATTTGAAAACCTGCTTGAATTGATAGCTTGCTGTCGCATTTCGTGCACTGAGTGAATTTTTCGCTGTAAATATGGAATAAAATTCTCCTATTCATCCCCATTTCTGTTTTTATTCAGCAAGGCCTCCATGATTCGTCTTGTATTGTGTATATACATGGGCGGTAGAGATCATATATCAAGTTACCCACTTGCTAGATCGCAGGCTGAATAAATCGGCCATCTATTACAATGATATGATTGTGATCAAGTCCTTCGGTACGTTAAATGTATGGTTTGGGTTGTATAAAACCTAAGCACTCGCTTAGGTATATAAGTAGGTATAATAATGATTCGTCTTCTTTACTGTTACCTTTTATACAACCCAAACCATACATTTAACGTACCGAAGGACTTGATCACAATCATATTATTGTAATAATTGTTCCAACTTTTTTTTTACCGCCTTGGTAGCGCAGTTGTAATTGCGCATGCGTAACGACTGCTTTGCTGAGGTCTCGGGTTCGATCCCCGGGTCGGGTAGTGATATTGGGTTTTTCTATTCAGAAATACTCAGTACCAGCCCGGAGTCTGGAACTGTGCCCGGTATGGCGATAGAATCGCCCCCTATCACATTATGGGACAGTTATAAATCGGCGAAAGGTGGGTGTAATGGTTACACCTCTGCCTACCCCTTCGGTGATTACTGGCGTGAGTGTATATGTATCTTTGTATATTTTTTTAATAAAATTACATATTTGTCTATTTTGGATCATGCTTTACATATGAACCAGCAGAGGTCAAGAATTAACAACACATAAGTGTCCCATCGAATCTCTAATTAAATCATATTTAGAATGATTGGCAGTCGTAGCTATTATCGGTTTCTTGCCTACAGGACTTTTTCCTCGTCACCAGTTGTAATGCAGTGTTATTTTTAACGGCTTTCAGTGTGAACGGTGCAATCAAGTATTATTGAGATATTTTTGTATTGCGTCTTCTGTGTTTTTAGGAAGTATTTTTAGTAATGCACTAATTGTTACTTATCATTTGACGTGGGTATAATTAATATATTTTTGGTGTCAAACATATTCTAGGTTTATTAATGCGATGGTTAAGTAAAAGACTATAAAAAGTGATGTTTTGCAATCACCTATAAGTTTTCTGTTATTCTTAATAAGTGAATCTACCCAAATCTGAAAGAGAATCACAAGTTTTCTTGTTAACAGTAAGAAATCACAGACAGATAATATTCAAATATACTTATATCTTTAGAAACCATATTGGTGTACCCATTGTCATGGTAAATCAGGAAAACAATCAAACACACGTTAAGTCATGAGAATTTTGCGAGCACAATGTGTCTTTCCATGCTCCGTTCTTACACGTATAGGAGATTGCTAGCTTGTGTGATTCGAAGGTCTGTTTCTACCAGGAAGTACAAGAAGTTTGACGGGAAGAAATTAAAGTTGAAGGTGTCATGGCGTCGAAAACGGTGATTTGGTAAATACAAATGAATTATTATATTTGAATATCATGTTTAATAAAGTCCAAGGAAATATTTTTACCAGGTGTATTATAATAATACAAAATTGTGGCGCTAAAGATGTTATGTATTATACGTTAGAGAAGTTTAATTGGGCATGGTCAAATAGGTATTTGTTAAAAAAATTGCAACTAAACACATCTTGACAGTTGTGAAACGAGAGGCGGCGGGATCAATTCTCGTAACGGGACAAATAACATAAATAAATAACACCCAACCAAAGTGTTATTTATTTATTGTGTGTGTGACACAATGTGTGTGACATTACATAATAATTGTGTAATTATATTGACTGCCTCGGTGGCGCAGTTGTAATTGCGCATGCGTTACGACTGCTGTGCTGAGGTCTCAGGCTCGCTGAGGTCTCGGGTTCGATCCCCGGGTCGGGTAAAGTGATATTGGGTTTTTCTATCTAGAAATTCCTCAGTATTAGCCCGCAGTCTGGAATCTGTGCCCGGTATGGCGATAGGCTTGCCCCCTATCACATTATGGGACCGAAATTCGGCGAAAAGTGGGTGTACTGGTTACACCTCTGCCTACCCCTTCGGGAATTACAAGCGTGAGTGTATGTGTGTGTGTAATTAAAAATATTTTCACCAGATCTGAGTGTTGTCAGACTGAAAGTCTGTAATAGTTCGCTTATATGTGTCTCATTTATTTTATTTAATATCAGTCTAATTAATGAGATCAATGAATGGACAAACAAATTGCACAACAAATCTGATAAGTCTTTCAGCCGTCGGCTCCAGCCAAATCATATTTACGATATTTTAAAAATAATGACACTTTGTTCTCTTCAAGTGAAAATTCAATCCAACTTCGAGTTTCTAAATAATTGTTACTGAAAATGTATTATTAAAAGCAAGCTCGGTGATCAACGTACCGCCAACAATACGAAATACTTGAACTAATACCGAGGCCGATATTTCTCGTTACCGAACTGCCAATACCATGGTGTATAGTCTTAAGTTATTGCCTATCGCTATTGAATTTCATAACGACTTACCCAGGTATTGATGAAAGTTTGAATAGAAACATACGAATAAATGGGGTGAAAGAATTTCTTTTGAACTGAAAGATTACTTAATATCTTAACTACGTGTATCAACAATATATTGAACACTAGCTGTTGACTCCGGCTTCGCCCGCGTGGTAGTTATTTTTGAAAGAAAAGGTAAAAAATCCATTCTATGTTATGCTATCCCATAGAACAATTTTCCGGGGTACAATGTAACCTATGTTATTCTCAGACCCCTCGACTACACTACGCAAAGAATCCTGTCGATCCCTTGCTATGTGTAAAACAAATACAAAACTATCCCACGGGAACCGTACATTTTTCCATAATAAAAATAGCCTATGTCTTTCTCCTATCTATCTCCTTGCCGAATTTCATTACAATCCGTTCATTTAAGTCGTGAAAGGTAACAAACAAACAGACTCACTTTCGCATTTATAATATTAGTATGTATGTTTGGGAGTTGCTTATACTAGATACCGTGCTATCCTTGGGACTGCTTACAAAAGCATAATCTTGTTGTTTTGGTACTTTATGGCGTGTCTCCATTGCAGTTTCTACAATAGTAAGGTTTTGTTGTTAATGTTTACAGAACCACGAGTGCACTTGAGCCACCTGTGCCTCCATACGATATCGAGTCTAATTGGTTATAAGCCATACTTTGTGATGCCGTTATAAGTCATAAATAGAGCCATATCTCTCAAATTAAACGTGAATATGAACTAACCTGATTTACTTGCTTGAGATTTGACATTAATAGGGTTTTTTATAATGGCCCTTTTATTGCATTGTCTACAATTTTATTGTAGTGGCGTCGAATTCTTTACCCTTTAATCCATACTAATACTATAAATGCGAAAGTAACTCTGTTTGTTTGTTTGTTACCTCTCCACGACTAAATGGCTGAACGGATTGTAATGAAATTTGATAAGGGAATAGATTATATCCAGGAGAAGGACATAGGCTATCTTTTTCTCAAAAACAACCTTGAAAGGGGTCAAATAGGAGTTCAAAATTTGTATGGGAAATCGATAATTCCTCGACTTAGGGATCTGTAAATTCATATTTAGGCTTTTGGTAGGAAATAAAAAAATACGTGTTTCAACGTTTTTGAAAAATCATCCCTAAAAGGGGCAAAGTGAAGTTAAACTTATGGGATATTCTTTAGATGCAATCTCAAGATTCAGGCACAACACCTGAGAGGCTGGACAATTGCTACAGCCTCAGTGCAGAAGACAACTCCTTGGATTGTATACTTCTGTTCCCGAATATAACCTCCACGCAGGCGGAGCCGCGAGCAACAGCTAGTGTAAAATAAATAATTTAGTAACGCCAATATGTCTTTCAAAAATATCTTTATATACGCCATTCAAATTTTCTTTATAAGCATTTACGTCTAAGACTAAATAAAATTGCCAAAAAAGGTTCTCGCAAACATACTATTGAGTTATTTGATAGTCAATTTAATTGATATATCAGTAAGTGAGAGCTTAGAACCTTATCAGTTCTAGAAATCTTTTGATCATCAAACCCACAATGTTATCGCTTTGTATTTGTTAGACAAAGCTTCAATATCTTAGGTAAAACAAATACATCGTTACGCTATACTTCTTAGATATCTTCTTTTAAATCTTTAAGACTATTTTAAACAACTCAGTAGCTTAAGTATCCTCGGACCCGAATGAATTTATACTACAGTCGGCTTTATTGAGCGTTTTTTAACTACAGTTAATGAATGCTTAAGCGTTGGTTCCGTGCACCAGTTGTTTGGAAACAATTTAGTACTAAATAAAGTATAACGGAGGAGTCAACTGTAAGAATAAAACAAAGTGGTAGAGAGTGGTAGAGAGTGGTAGAGAAAAGTGGTAGAGCCACGCTGTAGACATATTTGTCTACAGCATGAATGGACCGGCTCGACCGGGGTAGTACCACTGTCTCACAGAAAACCAACGTAAAGTGACAGTTCACTGTAGCGTTTCGTATGGTAAGTGAGATATCCGGAGGCCCAGATTCCCCCTTCCCTTCCCTAATCCCTATTCCTGACCTTTAAGGCCGACAGCGCATACGTGATACTTTAGGTATTGTGTATGTTCATGGGCGGTGGAGATCACTTAACATCAGATGACCCATTTAGAAATACTCAGTGCCAGTCCGGAGTCTGGAATTGTGCCCGGTATGGCGATATGCTCGCCCCTTATCCCAGACTTCGGGCTAATACTGAGAATTTCAAGATGCAGAAACCCAATATCACTTTACCCGACCAGAGGATCGAACCCGAGACCTCAGCACAGCAGCAGTCGTAACGCATGCGCAATTACAACTACGCCACCGAGGCAGTCATACACTACTACATGCATAATTTGACGATCTTCCTATTGATCTTATAAGTTGGTTTACTTTAACGGATCAATCGAAATATTTTGAGAAGGTAATAATTGGAACCACTTCGATAACCATTAAAGTCGGGTAATTAAAACTTCCAATCCACGTGGAACGTTTGGAAAGTGAATAAATGTGTCTATGTTATGCAAAGTGCATCACGCTCTGGGGCAAGGACATTATATTTTGGAACTAAAAATAACATTTAACCTTGTATTTCGGTGCACGTGCGCATCTTATTTTATCTTGCCATCAATAAAGACATTAGCAGCGCTAGCAGTCGTAGGATCGGTACCAGTTCGAATGGCATACACCTTTGACTTTTCTCAAGCTACCTCTTCTTTAATTATATATCGCTCACTTAAAGGTGAAGGAAATCATCGTGAGGAAACCTGTATACCTGAGAATTTTGAACAATAATTTCGAAGGTGTGTGACGTCTACCAACCCGAATTAGTCTAGCGTGGTGAACAAAAGCCTAACCCCTCGTATTAGTATTAGAGGAGGCCCGTGCCCAGCAGGGGTACAAATAAAAATTCATCACTCTCACGACCGCGACGGTTATGTGCGACACTAGGTCTTGTAATGAATTTTATTCCACAATATTGCAATAAGGCAACTTAATTAACATACACTGAGCTGCTCTAATCTAATGTAATTAAACTTAAATCGTATAATAATGGCCAAATATTGCTAACCAGTGTTCGAAAAGAGCAACGCTAGAGTTTCTTGCCCGTTCTTCTCTAGCGAAACTGTATTCCAAACTGGCGGTAGAGTAAAAATATTAACTGAATCTAAATAATGTACAACATTTCATGGATACAACAAATATTTGATTTGATTTGAATACAGGGCTGGTGTTATTATATTATTTATAAATTAAGAGTGCGTTTGTAATAAATAGCTTAATGAATATTTTCTGGTTTTCTAAATATAATGTGATATATGGAGGATTGTTTTTGTAAATTTTATTCCAGAATATTTCTGAACAATAGTGAAATTTGCATCAAAACAAATAACGTTACAGCACGCTTAGATGCAGCTAAGCGAGCCATGTGAATAAAAAATACTTTTTTTTGTATGGGTGAACGATCGGGCAGATGGGTCACCTGGTATTGAGTTTTTCGTGATGACCTATATTACCAAACTATTCGTCGGGTTACCGGTGCTAATTTATAATAATAATATAATAATAGTAGCCCTGTATTAAACATTGTCCCACTGCTGGGCACGGGCCTTCTCTACTAATGAGAGGGGTTAGGCCGTAGTCCACCACGCTGGCCTAATGCGGGTTGGCAGACTTCTCATACCTTCGAAAAATTCTCAGATATGCAGGTTTCCTCACGATGTTTTCCTTCACCGTTAAAGCAAGCGATAATTAACATTTTAATACACACATAACTTTAGAAACGTCAGAGGTGTATGCCACTTGGGTTTCGAACCTACGACTTTCGTCTTGGCAGTCCGTACCGACTAGGCTATCGCTGCTAATTTATAATTAATATTAAAAAGTTAATATTACTAGCATACTTACTGCCAATTTTTATCAGCCGCATATATAATTTGCACCCGTTACGTTTACCTTATCGACGAATATTGACCTAATTGTTTTTAAGTATTTAATGCATTAATGTTTTCCTTAAGATAACATATTTCAACAATTGGGTATTATTGCATATATATTAACGTTTTTGCTCTATTTATAATTTATAAAAACAATGTTACGGGCGCATTATATAACCCTCTATTTTATACTGTCCCATTACTGGCCACGGGCCTTTTCACTAGTAAGTGACCACACTGCACCTGATGGTAAGCGCAGTGCCGTGCAATTAGAGTATCGAGTAGCGAGAGACAATCTATCCCCCGCTACACAATCATGCCGGCCTGCTTTTTCACTCTACGCCATGGGCAAGAAGGTGAAGAAGCGGTCGAGGGTCTAGTGTCAGAGTACTCAGAAGGCCCCTAAACGGCCAAACATCGTACCGCAACTCTAGACCCTGACAAAAACCGGATGTACACTGGCTGATCCCGAAACACTTGCGTGTGCCACTATGGCGGGTTTATACCCTGTATACGGTGGTCGCTATCCGGGCGGATATAAATATCCTACATCACCAGCAAGTTTAACATACATGTGGGTAGGTAGACGTCACATACGACTTTTTTAAAGAGCTCTCAGGATTCCTGACGACTTTAATGAGTGATAATTATCGTTGAATACATACGCAACTTTTAGAGATACGTATATGCTATAACATTAATATCAGAAAATTAAGATCTATATCTAAGCTAAAATATGTATGTTTGCATTCGAAACTCCTGATTTTAAAAATGATTATTAGACTATCTCAAATTAACAAAAACTGTATATACCCTGTGTTCAAGGACAAATCTTTGACTACAAATTATACAATAGCATCGGTTTCATGGGTAGGCAGCGGCTTTGTTGTGCCCTGGTATTGCAGAAGTCTATGGGCGGCGGTGACTACTTACCATCAGAAGACCCGTCTGTTCGTCTGCCTATTCAGGCCTTTAAAAAATACAAAGTTTGGTACCTACAAATACCAGTGACACCCTTTATTAACTTGACCCGCACCTTGACTTATTTATTTCAAGAAAGCGTGGTCATTGGTATACATAGAAATATTTCGTACAACCGGAGCAGTAGCTTTTAGCAAGATTAGGCGGAATACTTTAGACTCCTTCACGCACTAGTGGACCACGTTGCCGCCATTTGCGATTATTTGGCTGCGGGCCTTGGAAGTTTATCCGATTACGGACGGAAACATTTTGTGATATAGGTTATATGGTAACGTTACTTAGCAAATCAAATTTTTAGAAATGTTATGCAGTATCAAAATCAAAAGCACTTTTCCTTCTTGCTGATACAAACGAAACAAAATAATATATTTTCCCAGAGCATATTAGTATAAAGGAAACTTAACTAAATAGGTATACTAAAAGAAATATACCTTGATTCTCAGGTTGCTTATCACCATCGTCTCGACCTCAGCAGCACAGAAGCTAAGCTTCAAACCAAATCCCACTCATAACCTATGCAAATCCGCCATCTGCAAGTCACTGGAGTGTCTAAAACAGAATTTGAAAGATTGCGTTGTCATCTTGGGGAACCTTGAAGTGTCTATTATGGAGACAACTACGACGAGTGATTTTACAAACTTGACGTTTCCTTTACTTCGAGAGGTAATGGATTCAGGGTTTTGGTTTTGGTTTTTAATATGATATACCTTTTTTTATTCTGGCATGGCAAAGTGACCACACTGCACCTGATGGTAAACGCAGTGCAATCCAGTTAGAGTATCAAGTAGCGAGAGACAGTTATACCTCGCTACTCAACACAGTCCAACGTTACTAAAAGTAACTGACTGGCAATTTTTATGGTCGTTGTGGCTTAAATGTGTTGGAATGGAGACTGCGTGTCAAGTGCAGAGTAAGCCTACCTTGTGCCCACTGGGCAAATACACCGAAGGACGTCGCGGGAAGTGGCTGAATGCGGAATGGGCAAGACCTGCAGCAGATTCTTGATAGATAGATTCTATTTAGAATCTTGATCGATTTTTGTCGGGGGTCTAGAGTTGAGGCACTTTGTTTGACCGGTTTGCGGCCTTCTGAGTACCTAACACAAGACTCTCGACCGCTTCTTCACCTTCTTGCCCATCGCGTAGACTTTGTTATTTTTTGATACTAGTGGCCTCTATCTTTTATCCGGAGTTTATAAGTACTCTTATCAGAATTCTTATGAAGTAACCAAAAGGTGTACAGTCACATCACTGTATAACGGGAGATCACTAGCAACTATTAAGTCAACTTACTGAATTGAAAGCCTTTTCCTTTTAATTAATATATTCTCAGCTATTGCAGAAGTATAAAAATAATTTATTCATATCATTTTAGGTGACGGGGTTCGTAATGGTATACCGAGTGCAAGGTTTAGAAACTTTGGGACAATTATTCCCGAACTTGACCAGGATAAGAGGAGATCACCTGGTTAACAATTACGCATTGACCATATTTGATATACCGAGTCTCTTAGAGGTGAGTGAATAGAATATTTGAATTTCTAACCTACATTTTGTGAGCAAGTATGAAGATCCCTTAATTACCTCTATAGGGCTTTGCTCTCGCCCTACAATAGCTATGCGACGGCCACTAGTGCTTATCATTAGAAATAATATAAACACACACGTTGAAATTATAAAATTATAATTTTTTGTTAAATAAAATAATTGACGATTACTAAGCACATAATTTTACTGCTACAAATAAAATTTAATCAGAATCCACATTTTAGCTAAATTGAAAGCTACTGCAACAAAATCTGCAGTCCATGTAGTAGTAATGTAGTTCAGACTAGGAGTGGTCGTTGAATCAACAAACAGTTTTTTAAACTGTTTTTCTACTGTTAACGAGTCAACCGTTTTCTCTTTACCGCGAAACTAGTTGAATTTATCGACCAGTTTCATTCAACGTCGTAGAATCAACGACAGACGCTAACAAAACGGGAAATTAACGTATACATCTGTGGACATTTCTGCAATCCAGTTAAAAACGTCAACTGGTTTTTCAACTAGTAGACCGTTTATATGAAACGGTTTCATCTCGTTAACGCAAAAACTGTCAACGACCCACCTCTAGTTCAGACAGCGCCTCCGGTGCTGGGTTATATCTGCCTGGTTCTACAAATCTGATAAAAAACATATACCAACAGACCTAACACAGGATATTAAAATTCGCTTTGATTGGATTCCGTGTTTATTTGAACATGCATTTTATATTTGTTTAACTGCTATTCAATTTAGAAATTGCGGGATTAAGTTCGCTTTTGTATTGAAAATGAATTGTTGACAGTTTGAATTCACAATTTAAAAAGTTTTAGTCATGTTTATTTATATCTAGTATCATTGTTATTTTTTTGAAGCTGATGATGGCAGACACGAAATATGGTTATATTATTATGTGTGTCGACAGCATACGAACTGATGGGCTCCCTGAACCTGATGGTTAATGATTATATGTAGACTTACTGACCTATTCGACCACAGTAGTACCACTATCAAGTAGTATTGTTTGTTTATAATACAGCGGTGTCAGCCCAGTTAGTCGATTGTACTGAGAAAACATGCTACCATTGGACTCTTTCACTTCTATTATAAAAAGAATATAATTTTAATCCAGAGCAGTCAGCTTCTGTAGCGCAATAGGCAAGAAGCCGTCTGTGAAACGAGAGGCTGTGGGTCTGGGAAACACCGACAAATGTTTGTGTGGCAGACAGACATTTGTGTCGGGTCTGGGTGTTTTGAGACCGAGAGTCTCTTATAGTCTCTGATACCCACGAGACAAGACTTGTATTGTGGGATCGATTAGTGTGATAGTGGGGTTTTATTTATTTATATCCAATATTTACAACAGGTGGGACTATACAGTCTTCGCAAGATAGACAGAGGCGGAGTGATATTACGCGGTCTCCCTCAGGCCTGTTTCTTGGATACCATTGACTGGAAAACCATAGCTCCCAGAGCCAGACACGTCATCGGGTCCTCTGATACGTTGGACAAGCCTCGGTGTAGTGGAATCTGCACTTGCAGTAGAAATGGCACGTTTAATCATTGTTGGAATATCATGTAAGTCTCAATGCCTACACGTAGAAAAGTTGTTAGTTGCAATAAAACAAAAACTCAAGATGAATCTTCGTAACGTGATGTTAATATAGTTGATTTAATGCCAAGACTTTTTGTCTTTCTGCTCTATGCATATATTAAAACATATATGCATAGAACGGTAGGCAGCGGCTTTGCTGTGCCCTGGCATTGCAGAAGTCTATGGGCGGCGGTGACTACTTACCATCAGGTGGCCCATCTGCTCGCGTGCCTTACGAGGCATTAAAAAATAAAAAAAACAATGTGCACAGTTTCTTTGAACTTAAAAATGTTTAGATTTTCTATTCGTATTTGCTTTACAATAGATTAGAAAACAGGATCCAACCAATAATCAAAATCTTACAGGAAATGCCAAGTGTACGCAGATGGGTTTGAAGGTATTAAATGCAACGACCAATGTTTGGGTTGTCGGCAACGTGATATAAATGAGTGTTCAACTTGTCGCTATTTCACATATAATGGCGAATGCGTGTCGAGCTGCCCACACGGAACGTAAGTTCACCATGTTCATCATAGAACCATGGTCTTACTTAAAGATGTAAAGGAAAATAGTGGCCACATAGATGACAAACAGAAGGAGCAAATTAAGAGCAAGTAGAAAGTCATTTCTGATGAAAAACTAGTATTTTATGAAATTGAAATTTCTTCATAACACATATAACAGACAGACAGCCTCCGTGGCGCATCGGGCGAGTAACCGGCTGTGAAACGAGAAGCCGTGGGTTCGATTCCCACACCGCGACAAATGTTTGTGTGACAGAGAGACATTTGTCTCGGGCCTGGGTGTTGTGAGACCGAAGTCTCTCGTAGTCCCTGATATCCACGACACAAGGGTCGTATCTTAGTGTGGGATCAAGGCTATGTGTATGACTGTTGGGTGTTATTTATTATATAAAAAGTGTAAATCTATAGGTATCATGATGATAAAGATTTGGCACAGCAAAACTACATTACACTTATTTTTACTTATTTTACTACATTTACTTATTTTTACCCTGGCACGTCAAAGTGACCACACTGCACCTGATGGTAAGCGTAGTGCCATCCAGTTAGAGTATCAAGTAGCGAGAGACAATCTATAACTCGCTACACAACACAATCATGCCGGTCTGCTGTCTAGCTTCTTCACACTACGCCATGGAGCAAGGAGGTGAAGAAGCAGTCGAGGGTCTAGTGTCAGAGTACTCAGAACATCGTACCCTAACTCCAGACCCTCGACAAAAGTGGTCCGGTCGCTGGTGAGTTTACCATGTTCGGTGATCTCTGTCCAGGGTACAAATATCGAACGCCATACGACAAGAGGGTTTAAATTGAACCAAATTTAAAATTAGATGACTAACAAAGGTTATTACAACTAAATAAAGCAAAATTGGAAATATTTCTTTAAGAATATTTCAATGGCCTTATCATCATATTCATTTAGTATATTCACCTTTTAGCATTGTTCTTGCAATGAACAAATATTGCTTGACAGAAGCCGAATGCCATAATTTAAATGGATGGGCGTGGAACAACACGTGTGTGTTCGAATGTCCTGTAGACTATGTCGTACAAAACAACACTGGCAGGATGTCCTGTAGATACTGCTTCAAATGTCAGGAGGTAAGTAATATCGACGGTTGGCAGGATATTGGGTTATACACGTATTCGGAGTAAGCAAATTTTTCTGGATCTTTTGAGTCTGGTTTGAATTTTGTGTGTACTTTTTTGGCGCACAAATCATCTAGTAAAACAGGGCACATTTATTTTAGAAAATTATGCTCATACATCCATGAAAATAAGTCATAAAGATGCACGTGCTTACACAAGTAATATATTAATTCTACTCCATGCAATAGTCTTTACATAGTAATTTTTTTCCAAAAAAAACCTTAAAACTCTCTCCTGTAACTTTTCAAATATGTCGTTTAAATCAAATAGCCCGCCAAGCGTCGAATGATTAATCCATAAATTTCCATTTTATCTTTAACTTGTCTAAAAGCTCGTATGCATTTATATAATCGTGGAACAAACCTAGATTTACGATATTTTTTACTCAGGAAAAATTTGAATAATTAAATATTAGTACACATACACTCACGCCTGTAATCCCGCAGGGGTAGGCAGAGGTGTAACCAATACACCCACTTTTCGCCGAATTTATTTTGGTCATAATGTGATACGGGGCTAGCCTATCGCCATACCGGGCACAGATTCCAGACTCCGGGCTAATACTGAGAATTTCTAGATAGAAAAACCCAATATCACTTTATCCGACCCGGGGATCGAACCCGAGACCTCGGCACAGCAGTCGTAACGCATGCGCAATTAAAACGCCACCGAGGCAGTCGTGGTAAATATTGATGAATTTCAATAAGTTTATCAATTATATGAAGCTAGTAGAAAACTAGAAAATGTTAATGTACCAACTCTAAAGATAAAAAACGTAGTGTAAATTAGATCACGAACCTTCAAATGACCCGCATAAAACTTTTTTAACGTCTGGCCCGAAGTAACATTTTGGCTCGTGTTTTGATTTATACTCGAGGTACTTCTTTCTGGCTTTTACCACAGTGCGAAATATTATGACAACTGAAAGTTAAAATTTTGGCAATATGCCAACATTATTTATTTCCCCATGATTCATGAAAAAGTGACATATTTATATTGGCAAGAATTTTAAATGAGTTGCTTTTTTTCAGACCTGCCCGGAGCAAAAAATTCGAACTCTAGGAACCCTCCAAGCTGCTGAAAAATGTGTTTACATCAATGGATCCCTTAAAATCCACATACGAGCAATACCTGAAGCCATTAAGGAGTTAAGAATATTTCTAAGGCGAATACAAGAAGTATCTGACTACGTTGAAATTTATGGTTCTCTCGTAATCACCTCATTAGATTTTCTGTCCTCACTCCGTCACATAAAAGGAAGAACACTTAAGAACGATAAGTACAGCCTTATGATCTATGATATGGTTAATCTTCATACTTTATTCAGTCCGGATGTTATGAAAAATCTCCGCATTGACCGTGGAACTATGAAGATGTATAATAATCCAATGCTATGTATGAACAAAGTTGATGAATTGATGCAGCTATTGCCAGAAGCACCTACTGAGTTAGATGTAGTACAAGACACTAACGAGTACAGTGGTGGCTGCGAAGAAGTACCGGTGGAATTTCAAATCAGGATTTTGAATGAAACATCAATTGTACTCTTATTTTCTCCAATTTACGATCCACATAATCATTATACAGTTTTGTATGTTCGTATACCTTCAGATCTAAATAATACAGTGGTTCCAGAAACATGCAGCGATTTCCAATGGTTTGCTGTTAGTGTACCTTATATATTTGGTCAACATTTTAAGATTCAAATAAACTCACTACATCCAGGATCATTCTATGCGATATGTATTGAAACTTATGATCCAGTACATCAAAGGTTAGCTCGTAGTAGTATTTTTAACTTCACCACACCTGTTAGTACTCCTGAACCACCGTTCCTTGTTGAACTAGTCGCTGATTCACACGACCGTGTCGTTATACGCTGGGTAGACCATATTAATTATCGTCCTCACATCACCAGATACGAACTCGATGTAGCTCTAATTGAGCATAAAGATATAACTCAGATTGATTTTTGTAAATATACAATAGCCGATTTTGAAGAAGTAGATCAGAGTCTTCATGCTTTAGTCATGAGACCTCCACCGGAATATGAAAGAGCGTGTGAGTCTATGTGCGGTGTACTTTCTTCTTTTACAGCGGGCGCATTGGTCGAAGAATTTTTCGATGTTTGCAGTAGCTTTGATTTTGATTGTAGTTCACAAGAAGACATTCCGCCACAGAATACAACTTTTAATAATTATACCAGAACATTGGCATTAAACATTTCCAGTCCTAAAAATTCATTCCAGGTTGGAAATCTAGCTCCTTACAGGGATTACAGGTTCAGATTGCGAGCTTGTATTGGATTGCGCTGTAGCAGATCAGCAAGAGGAGTAGTCCGAACGCGGAAGTTCAATACAGCTGATTTCCCAACAATTACTTACGGTTATGCTAGTGAAACTGGTTATGTTATTGTCAAATGGGATCCACCTAATGTCACTAATGGACCTATTTTAGCGTACACACTTGAAATACTACCGAAGTATCCATTTGATATGTTATTATTGCCCCAGACTTGGTGTGTGTCAGCTAATAATTCTGTTTATCAGATGTCTTGTGTTATAGCACCGAAATATAGAGCAAGAATTTGTACAACAACTTTGGCTTCTATCAGCGCGTGCAGTGATTGGTATACGATATTTACGTCAACACCAAGTATAACATGGTATTGGTGGACAGCAGTGACTTTTGGAGTTGTGTTTCTTCTTTACGTTGCTTTTATAGCGAAAAGCAAGCTGCACAAAACAGCACATGTGCGTGATGATTTAATCCCTATAGTTGATTTGACATCAGGTTCTCGAAATGAAAGCGTGCCTCTTAGCTTTATATTAGACACAGAGCTTTGATAATAATATTATTCGAATCTGTGACGAGAAAATCATAAGGAAGTAGCTTTTGCCAGCTTAGCTGCTTAGTATCCGATTACGATATAGAAGAAGAATAGAAGTATAGTAGAAGACTCTAATTCATAGAAAAAAGGTCATTCAGTTTGTTTCAAATTTTGTAGTTTAACATTTTCCAATTTTCTAATAACTTTATAACAACCTTATACGGGCTTTTACAATAATTAAGAAATATTATAAATCAATGAAATGGGTCGAACTGTTCTCAAGTGATGTACTTTTAACATTTATATTAACAAACATTAAAAATTTTATTTATATAGATAACATTGGACATTGTTGTTCAAATGAGTAGGGAGTGATGGGCAAAAACAATCACCGAATGGGTACCTTTTTTTTATTATACTGGCACGGCAAGGTGACCACACTGCACCTGATGATAAGCGCAGTCCTCTCCAGTGCTGTCTTCTAGCCGGCGCGGCGGTGGCGTGGTAGGCTTAGGAAGAGATGGCGAGGCGACTTAGACGCCTTTAAAACTACGTGGCCAGAAAACACACATAATAGGGATCATTGGAAATGAGAGAGTCCTTTGGGATTGATATTGGCATTGGGACCCAATGGCTTAATAAGAAATTCATTGGACAGCGAACTTATTATCTTTATGGAAGTGTGTCGATGCCTTAGAGTATTTAACACCGCTGCGTTTAATCGTTTATATTGTGTAATAAATCATGCGTTAAGTCATTTGTCATACTTACAACGTGATCCGTGAAAGTAATTTAATGTGCTTTTTAACCGACTTCAAAAAAGGAGGAGGTTCTCAATTCGTCAGAATCTTTTTTTATGTATGTTCGCCAATTACTCGAAAACGCCTGGACCGAATCAAGAAATTATTTTTTTGTATAAAAGAATATATTTCCTAGGTGGTCCCATTGGCAGAATCTGATGATGAGATCTCAGAAAAATAGATCAACCCTCAAATTTTATAGGGACGCATGATGTGTTTTTATTGAAGTCGCTGTACTTTTTGAGGCTGTCATAATGGTTTTTAACTTGTATTCCTTAATTTTCAATACGGAAATCAATTATCTCTGAAAAATCACTCTAAACAAGTTCAGTGGAATAAAAATGTTTCCACACGAGCGGAGTATTAACATTTAAGAGGGAAAATTTCGTTTCGTTTAATGTTACGTGAAAAGAGTTAATACAAACCGAAAATGTTCAGGTTTATTTTTTATTATGGTTTTTAATTAAATTGCCTCCAGGTTCCGCCCAGTTAGTCGAGTACGGTAATTAAATTGGCAAGCTTTTTGTATTGTAGTTTTTACGACCGTATAAAAACTAATCTCTTAAGTAAAATCAAGTATTGGTTACTCTGAAAGTCTATGTGGTGTATTTCCGAATGTATTAAGTCACAGTAATAAGTAGTTCGAAATTTAAATGAGAGGTATGGATAATAATAATATGGGTCTTTTAATAATGCAATTAAGTAAAACGGTTGCTTTTTCATATATTTATTATGGCACACCAACAATGCAAACAAACATATACAAATTTATAGTGGTAGAGCCACGCTGTAGACATATTTGTCTGCAGCATGAATGGGCCGGCTCGACCGGCGTAGTACCGGTCGACGTAGTACAGAAAACCAACGTAAAGTGACAGTTTACTGGCGCGTTTCGTATGGTAAGTGAGATATACGGAGGCCCAGATTCCCCCTTCCCTTCCATAATCCCTATTCCTGTCCTTTAAGGCCGACAGCGCATACATGATACTTTCGGTATTGTGGATGTTCATGGGCGGTGGAGATCACTTAACATCAGGTGACCCACATGCTCGTTTGTCGGACTATGCAATAAAATAAAAAAAAAATACTATACAATACATTTCTTAAAAAAAGAATGTTTGCAGATAAGAGACTCGGCAAAGTGTCATTGATACATGGTTGATATGGTACATATATCATGCGCACCGCTGGAGAGTGGAAATTTTTGCCAGAGTATATATTTCCCGAAAATTATAACCTGGGTTTCTTCAAGTCAAGAGTGAATAGGTATCTTCTAGGCAAGCGTGCCCCACCGTAGACCACATCATCACTTACCATCAGGCGAGATAGCGGTCATACGCAAGCCTATTTATAGTAAAAAAAATATGACAGATGTGCCAATATTTTCATTCAAACGTATCCAAATGTATAATATTAAACTCTAAAATTTTACATACACGTCCTTAAACAAATATACACATACATATAACCTAACTAAGAAATAACAATATAAAAATGACTAATGAGTAACGATTAACAAACTAAACCTTTATTTAATTAAAGACTGCCTCGGTGGCGCAGTTGTAATTGCGTATGCGTTACGACTGCTGTGCTGAGGTCTCGGGTTCGATCTCGGGTTGGGTAAAGTGATATGTGGTTTTTCTATTTAGAAATTCTCAGTGTTAACCCGAAGTCTGGAACCTGTGCCCGGCATGGGAATAGGCTCGCCCCCTATGACATTATGGGACCGAAATTTGGCGAAAAGTGGCTATACTGGTTACACCTCTGCCTACTTCGGGGATTACAGGCGTGAGTGTATTACGTTTGTTAAATATAGACTACAAAATATTATCTTCTTACATTATCTTTTTAAATTCCGATAGAACAAAGAAAGCCATACAATAATCTTCATATATATACGCAGCTAGAATCTAGTATGGTAGGTAATTTGGCACGATCGCGGATCCCACACTTTATACCCGTCTGTAGAAACGTAAAATCTGGGCTTATCTCTGCGCGACAGGCCTAGGCCGTTGATTAGTTAGATCTTTGTTTCGGCAGCTGACTGTTTAAATAAAACGAACAGTATATATCTGTATTATTGTAATAAGAAGGTAAGGTTTATTTTCTAGTTGTAAAATGTCAAGTCAGTGTTAATGTAAAGGAAGTTTATCGCCCTAACTACCAAATAAATAGTCAGCCTTATAATAAATTCTAAAACCATTTTCTTTGAAGGATTTTTTGAGTTTCTTTAATGTTTTTTTTTTTATATTTAACATGAAAATTCATAAATAATTATAACATAACATCAACTGCAGAATTAGTAATTCTCTTGCTGCATATTTTCTCGTGTTTTTACAAAGACATATCTTTTGAGGTCATCATAGTTGGTAGTTGACGGATGACAAATATCACTGCACTAGAATACATTACGCTCTTCGATACCTTATTAATTTGCAATTTATTTTGTCACCTATGCACCAAAATGATAATCTTGCAACATGGAAAAACCAAGTTACAATACTGTATAATGAAGCTTTCAGCAGGCCGGCATGATTGTCTCGAGTAGCAAAGGATTGTTGTCTCTCGCTACTTGATATTCTACCTGGACACACTGTACCTAACGATCAGGTACAGTGTGGTCACTATCCCAGGAAAAAACGTTAGACTTCGATGGTCAAAGATGTGTTTACAATGTAGCAAGACCACGCTTTTTATATTATTCCTGCAATATTTGGGAACACATAAATAAATTCTATGGGTTATATAGCAATACTACTCCGTTGAGCTTGCCCATTCCAGCTGTAGACAAGACTACAATGAAAGCTATAACCATAAAGAATCATACATAAACATATACTCACGCCCGTAATCCTCGAAGGGGTCGGCAGAGGTGTAACCAGTACACTCACTTTTCGCCAAATTTCGGTCCCATAATGTGATAGGGGGTAGGCCTATCGCCATAAGTACAAGGTAGGTCCAAGTTCCAGACTCCGGGCTAATACTGAGAATTTCTGATAGAAAAATCCAACATCACTTTACCGGACCCGGGGATCGAAACCAAGACCTCAGCACAGCAATCTTAATGCATGCGCAATTAAAACTGCGGAACCGAGACAGTCTTTAATCTAAATATCCAGATCAATCTAAAAAGTAGCACTTACAAACTCTCTATTCATTACTCTAATTCCTGACATAGAGGAAAAGACACTCTTTAAACTCGAGCCAAGTTCGTCCCAGTCAGAAGTAGGTTAGAAAACCACACACATTAACTAACTTATTGAGAATATCTCGAACAGCTTACCATTTGAATGGTACTGAGGTTTACGCCCCCGGGTATTGAGAACTTGAAGAAATTACACTAAATAACGAAAAGTTTTTGAGTTTCGGCGCAATATTTCGACCCTCCGTTGACCGCGCCAAGTTTGACAGTCAAATGAACTACGACGATTTTATCTGTTTTGCATCAAATGGGAATTCTCGGAGTTTGGTTTTGAGTTTGGTTTGTGATAATTTTTTTGGTTTTGCTATTGGTACTTGAATTGTAACAAACAACATTTGTTAGACAGTTATCTGAAGTTTTAATTAATTTTATTTTATTTTAACTTCTCTATCGCGTTTAGATTTATTATTGTAATGATAGATGTAAGTGGAAACGAATAAATAAATGAACGAAAGTATTTGAGACTTCCTTGTCTTTTATTTTTACATTTTGTTTGGATTTGTTGTTGAAGAAAAGTTGACTAAAATTAAGCAATTTCTTTAGGCGTCGTGTGGGGGATATATCACCACATAAAATCTCGGGAATAAATGCTTACCGAATTACTTATTCTTGCTATAGAAATTTACAATAACAATGAATGTATGGTATTTATTTTACGCTTCAGTGAATACTATGGCAGTAGTATAACCACAGTTTTCCTGTTTTGACATCTCGAACCCTTGTCAGTTTCTTCCACAATTTTTAGCTTTTATCTCAGTTATAATTATTACTTTTTAAATAAAAATTAAACCGCCTTCAAAAAAACCCAGACACAACTAAAAAGCAAAAAATAATTGGTTACATTTAAATCAATTAGTTATATGCAATTTAAATCAATTATTTTTGGAGTCGGTGCCGGTGTTGTTTTCTTTACTTTTAGATTTATAATAAAAACCAAGCCTGGATCTATTTTATATTTTTTTGTATGCCTGATTATTCTGTTTTTTCCATGTTTTGGCTGGCACCGACTCCAAATAATTGATTTAAATAGCATATAACTAATTAATTTAAATGTAACCAATTATTTTTTGCTTTTTAGTTGTGTCTGGGTTTTTTTGAAGGCGGTTTAATTTTTATTTAAAAAGTAATAATTTATTTCTTGCTTTTTAGTGGTAAATTATATAAAATCGGTTAAAAGCTGCTGAAGATATTAGAATTTACGTGTATTTTAATTTTATCACCCCCCTCCCTCACCCCCACCCCTTTTACCCTCTCTCACTGAAACTTAACTTTTATAATGAACGTAATGCAAAAAGAACCACTGGAATACTACTTAATTTTAAGGAGTTACCCTCTCCAGCTGCGAAGATATTCATCAGATCTTCACCATATTTTTATGGGACCAAATGACAAGCACCAGCTTTCAATCAAAGAAAGAATGGTCGAAATCGGTTCACACAGTACAGAGAAACGAGGTAACAAACATAAAAAAAAAAAAAAAAAAAAAAGCAACATACAGGCGAATTGAGAACCTCCTCCTTTTTTTGAAGTCGGTTAAAAATAACTGACATACTTGTGATTATTCAGTTTCCTCATTCATACTAGACATTTCTATTGTTTTATCTTTATAATTCGACTGATCATCACAGAAATTTAAGAATTAATACATACATACATATACACTCACGCCCGCATCCCATGGGGGTAGGCAGAGACTATTGACTGCCACAAGCTACGATCCTGACACACTTCTTTCGCCTCTTCCACATTCATACATCTTCTCATACATTTAAGATATATTTAAATTTGAGTTTGAATTTACTTCGGTAATATTGTTTAATTCAATTACCGACAAGTTAAAAAGACGTATGTTAATTTTTGTATGTTAATTATGAACTGTATTAAAAAATTAAAAAGAACTCCTTTTTTAAATATATAGGATTGTAAAAACTGTCTGTAAAACTGCCTGACTACTTTGATGGCGCAATTGTAATTGCGTATTATGTTGTATGCGTTACGACTGCTGTGCTGAGGTCTCGGGTTCGATCCCCGGCTCGGGTAAAGTAATATTGTGTTTTTCTTTATAGAAATACTCGGTATCAGCCAGGAGTCCGGAATTGTGCCTGGTATAGCGATAGGCTTGCCCCGTATCACATTATGGGACCGTAATAAATTCGTGAAAAGTGGGTTTACTGGTTACACCTCTGCCTACCACTTCGGGTATTACAGGCGTGAGTGTATATATGTCTAAAAATGCAAACTTAACTAGAAACCCAATAACAAAAACACAAATAACAAAACTGATACGTGTAATAAAATCTAATCTATAGAATACATTTAGTTGCTACAATAACACAGGGTGTTAATGGATAAATATTCAATAAACGTTTACTGGAACTAATATTACCGGCTTTCTATTATCATCTATAATAATATATTCGGATAATGCCTCAATAGTGTACGTTATGAGCGCTCTATTGCTGTCATATCGAAGGATAACTAATTATCTTCCACGATCGAGCTCGAGGCATCAGGAACACCTGATTAATCTACACGACTTAACCGTTATAATATCGGTTAACCAGCTTTGAATGGTTTGCTTTTTATGATGTTATGGAATGTGTTCATTGTTAATTATAGCTTGCTTTAACAGTGAAGGAAAACATCGTGAGGAAACCTGCATACCTGAGAATTCTCATAAGAATTTCGATGGTATGTAGAGTCTACAAACCCGCATTAGGCCAGCCTGGTGGATTAAAGCCTAACCCCTCTCATTAGTAGAAGAGGTCCGTGCCTAGCAGTGGGAAAATGTTTAATACAGGGCTAGTATTATTATTATGGAATGTGTTATAGTCTGTTTAATTTTTTAAGTGAAAACTTCTTTGATTACGTTTGACACTTTTGGGATGGGGAAAACTGAACTCGCGTGACCGTTACGCTCAGATTGGTATAAAGATGTGTTATTTTACTTTTGCCATAAGCAACGAAGTTCTATAATTATTGACAAGCGATCAAAAACAAAAGAAGTTACTACTTCATGGACGCTGTATCGAAAAAGAACACAGTAATTCCAAAGTTTTAAGTTTTCATTTCTGTATTTCCCATGACTGCCTTCTTTACAGAGGCATTGGCACAGGTAATTATATCTATACAGCCATGTCTGAAGTGATCTTCTTCGATGTGATGTTTTTACTTTTATTATATTACATGTGTTTTTTATTCTCCGTGTTACATGTCAACTTTTTTGGATACTTACTGTCGCACTCAGAGTTCATTATGGACCATTAACTAATCACTTAGTAAATATTAATACTGGCAACATTCAGAGTAAGTAGAGAGTTAATCCTCCATTCAGTAAAATTTTGAAAATATTATTGTAACAGTGCCTCAGTGGCGCAGTTGTAATTGCACATGCGTTACGATTGCTGTGCTGAGGTCTCGGGTTCGATCCCCGGGTCGGGTAAAGTGATATTGGGTTTTTCTAGATAGAAATTCTCAGTATTAGCCCGGAGTCTGGAACATGTGCCCGGTATGGCGATATAAATTCGGCGAAAAGTGGGTGTACTAGTTACACCTCTGCCTACCCCTTCGGGGATTACAGGCGTGAGTGTATATGTATGTATGTATTGTAATAGTCGTATTTACTGGGTTCCTTGAGGTACCTAATAGCTAGCTAGTATATATGTTATAGGCGAAGCAAGGATTAAGTAAATTTTATTTCTGAGAGTGACCTTACCTATACATCTAAA
The DNA here is from genome assembly GCA_905220505.1 of Laothoe populi. Classification (NCBI taxonomy): domain Eukaryota; kingdom Metazoa; phylum Arthropoda; class Insecta; order Lepidoptera; family Sphingidae; genus Laothoe; species Laothoe populi. Next base: position 3,636,633 of record HG992161.1, on the reverse strand, counting down.
CATTTTATGACGATTATATTAGTTGTTCCTTTGGGCCAATTTATCAAAGCTCTCTAAGTGCGGCAGTAAGGCCTAAGGCATTACTGTTAATGAAATAGGTGTCTTAAACAAAATACTAAATTATATTTTCTCTTCCATGGGATTGAATTTACTTCACTTAAACATTATCCAGGACCTCATAATTCATAATGCTACATCTAAAACTTATAATAACCCCGTAGTAAAACTTGCTCGAAGTTAATTTAAGTAACAAACAAACCTGGTAGGTATGGTTGGACCAATTTCTAGTGTTCCACGGCAACTATTTAAATTAGGAAGACTGTACCATTAATTTGACTGTTCAATCCTGTTTGAGATCTCATTACAAGTTTGCACAGTATGTTTAATTGGCTACCCACCGAATGCGGAATGAACTCTGTTAACCAGCGTATCAAGACCTCCCGCGGTATGTAAAATGCTTCGAAAAATACAAAGAAGGGGTACCTAAAAGGTCAGTTGATAGTGGCGGTTGCAACAGTGTTGTGATAGTCGGAAATTGTTGTTTCCAGTGGTTTTCAACGCATGAAATTCGGGTTATTGTGTAAATGTTTCATTGTCCAATTAGTTTTTATATGTTATTTTTTTTGTTAGCGCTTTCTGTGTAATAAAATGCGTTTTTGTCGCTGGCCACGTTCAGGTAATGGTGTAATATGTTCAAACTGTATTCTATAGTAGTAGAATGGATGAATGTAATACATGTAAATACATATTTAAACATTAAAAAAATATGCCTTTTATTTTTGTTTGTATTTGTTCGAAATTTTTAACCGACTTCAAAAAAAGGAGAAGGTTAACAATTCGTCGGAATCTTTTTTTTTTATGTATGTTACCCGATTACTCGAAGACGCCTGGACCGATTCGAGAAATTCTTTTTTTGTTTAAAAGGGTATACTTCCCAGGTGGTGCCATTGGCACCAAGTCAGGATCTGATGATGGGATCTCAGAAAAATCGAGGGAAACCTTAAAAATTTATAGAGGCGCATAATTTGTTTTTCATTGAGGTCGGTGTACTTTTTATGAATTAAAAAAACTTTTACTTGTATGTTGTAAATTACGTGGGCGCGTTGGTTTGCTGATAATTTTTTTTTAACATATCTATAACAATGTCAATAGTTATATTGTATAATAATATTAATAAATATATTAATTTTATTCATTTTCCACGACATATCAACTTTCATAAACAAAATTGGCATTAACGCCTTTTCTGGTGACAACTAGTGAAGAATCGTACATCCATACTAATACTATAAATGCGAAAGTAACTCTGTTTGTTTGTTACCTTTTCACGACTAAACGGCTGAACGGATTGTAATGAAAATTGGTGAGGGAATAGATTATATCCTGGAGAAGAACATAGGCTATATTTTTTCTCAAAAAACAACCTTGAAAGGGGTCAAATAGGAGTTCAAAATTTGTATGGGAAATCCATAATTCCTCGACTTAGGGGTCTGTAAATTCATATTAAGGCTTTTGGTAGGAAATCAAGAAATACGTGTTTCACATTTTTATACGTAGTTAAATAGTGAGAGAGTGAGAGAGAGAGTCAGTCAGTCGGCCAGTCAGTCAGTCAGTCAGTCAGTCAGTTTACCGCACACATTGGTTAGTGACAATGGCCCACAGTCTGTATCGTCGGAATTTTCTACCTTTTGTATGTCAAATGGGATATCACACGTGACGTCTCCGGCTTACCATCCAGCTAGCAATGGTCAGGCAGAAAGCTACGTAAAGATTGTAAAAAAGGGGATTAAATCTTGTATTATGAGTAGCATAGATAGTAAAACAATTAACAATAATCTCTTAAAATATCTGTTTGATTATCGTAATTCCGTGCATACTACTACAGGCACTTCACCTGCTCAATTGGTTTTCGGTCGGGGGCTTCGATCTCGCCTAGATATCGTTAATGTAGATTGTCCGAATAAGTCAACGTCATCGTCCACTCTCACTAATCATGTGAAAAACAAACAGTTCTCGCAAAGTAAAGCGTACGGGGGAAAAAATTTACAATTATTCTCGCGTGGAGATGAAGTATATTATAAGAAGATAATACCGAATGGTAAACCAACTTGGAATAAAGGAGTTGTAATAAAAAAGATTGGAAAAGTGACTTATTTGATAAAGGATGTTATTACTTCTGTCCAGTTAAAGAAACATAAAAACCAATTAATGCCATGTAAGGTTGTAGGTAATTATTCGGAATCTGTGGACAGTTCTTCTCTTCACTTAAGTGACTTCTCTCGATATGAACCTTCTGTGAGTCCTGCGGCCGTTGTTGCTTCTAACAGTCAACAGCTATCTCAGGAACAAGAAGAAGATACGTGGCAAGATGCGGTAGAAGAGCCACCGCCTCCGGTACCGAGATCACTTAAGGAGAGGCCTCGTATCGATTATAAACCATTTTTTAATATGTGCAATGGGGAAGGAAATGTAAACTCTTTGGTATTTTAAGAATAAAGAGTTGACATGTGTTAGACTTTTGTCATATTAAAAATATCATGTTGTAAGATATTTGCCTTATTATATATATATAGCACCCACCTACCTACATCACGCGGGCGGAGCCGCGAGCAACAGTTAGTTTTATATATTTGAGACATTAGGCTTTATGATTATTTATTTAGTCCATTTATATATATATTATTATTACATATAGAACATAGGCTATCTTTTTTCTCAAAAAACAACCTTGAAAGGGGTCAAATAGGAGTTCAAAATTTGTATGGGAAATCCATAAGTCCTTGACCTAGGGATCTGGAGATTCATATTTAGGCTTTTGGTAGGAAATACGTGTTTCACTTTTTTTTCCAAAATCATCCCTGAAAGGGGCAAAGTGAGGTTAAACTTATGAGGTATTCTTTAGATGCAATCTCAAGATTAAGGGAGTAAAATAGGGGATGAAAGTTTGTTTGAAAATCCTTCATTATTTAAGTTAAACGCATGAAAATTCGTATTTTGCATAATATACTTTTTCTCCCAAACATGACCTTCACGCGGGCGGAGCCGCGAGCAACAGTTAGTTTTATATATTTGAGACATTAGGCTTTATGATTATTTATTTAGTCCATTTAAACGCATCGGCTTGTCTCAACTCAACAAAGGCTAGACTTCATAACTCCCCATCTAATTCCAGAAATGTCTGAAAACCAATAAATAGCCGTGCTTCCTCTGCCGGGTTATTATTTGTATGAATCTCCCGCGATATTGCCTCCACAGCGTTGCTGCAGGAATTTATTTAATAATTCAACCTCTGATTGCATCTATAAAGCTCAAAATGGGATTCTTGATGGGCGTGTTTAGAATTGTCAAGAGCCTTTACAATATTTAATGTCTGTGTATTTATTTTCATGGGGTAGGTGGTAGGTAGGTAGGTGGGTGCTTGTTAAATAATGTACTTAAGATAATCTTTTTTATTTTATTCAATAAGAATAGTTACCTAAAACATATAATTGAAACATTTTATAATTTTGCTCAAACATATAAGTTACAAGCTTCAAATCTGATGGAAGTGGTAAGTGTCAAATGACAAGAAGAGGAGGCACGATATGATTTGTGACGTCACCACTTGAAATGGCTATTATTGAGATGTTTCCACTACGCACTCACCTTTGCTCATACCAATATTTAAACTAAATATTATGAAGTCATTTTTCAAGCAATTTTGACCCAGTTTTCACAAAAGGAAGCCCTTTTGCGTATTATATTCGGTTGCATATAGAATAATGTTCAGAATTAAACCCAAGAAACTACCCTATTGTGACACCGTTTTCAACTCCTTCAACTCTTTTGAGAATTCAGGCGTGGGGTTATATGGCGACTGCCGAGTGACATTTACAGTCATGTTAACGCACGAATTGCGATTTGTTGCCTAGCCAACATAAAGTAGAAAGCAATTGGATACAACCCATCGACTCGGCATTATAAGGAGTTCTCAGTAAATACTGCTCGCTCCAATAATTTGAATGATAGAAACTGAAGCCTCTGCACATCCATACCAATACTATAAATGCGAAAGTAACTCTGTTTGTTTGTTACCTTTTTACGACTAAACGGCTGACCGGATTGTGATGAAATTTGGCAAGGAGATAGATTATATCCTGGAGAAAGACATAGGCTATATTTTTCTCAAAAAACAATCTTGAAAGGGGTCAAATAGGTGTAAAAAAATTGTATGGAAATCCATCAAGTTAGGGATTTGAAAATTCGTATTTAGGCTTTCGGTAGTAACTAAATAAATACGTGTTTTAAATTTATTTCAAGATCATCCCTAAAATTATAGCCACCCTAATATTTACTGAATCCATAAAATGTTATACATTATTTAGATTCAGTATTTTTTTCTACTCTACCGCCAGTTCGGAATGCAGTTTCGCTAGAGTAGAACGGACAAGAAACTCTAGCGTTCCTCTTTTCGCACTGGCTAACAATATTTGGTCATACAATTAATATACGATTTAAGTCTAATTACGTTAGATTAGAGCAGCTAGATGTATGTTAAGTTGCCTTATTGCAGTATTGTGAAATAAAACTCAATACAAGACCTAGTGCCGCACATGACCGTCGTGAGAGTGATAAAAATCTCGATTTTTAAGTTCGAGTACGTTACAGTACTTTACCCGACCCCGGGATCGAGCTCGAGTCCTCGGTACAGCAGTCGTAACGCATGCACAATTACAACTGCGCCACCGAGACAGTCTCCTAAAGTGCAGTTATGTGGTAAAATGTTAGATATTGTCGCACAACAGCTCGGTATAAATTCTCACCGCGCTTTGAGCGAAGGCGTGTCAGGAAGCGTGGAATGTCGCCGAATACACGAGGAAGCGTCTCAGACAAGCTGAAAATGTGTTTTGCTATACATGTTATTGCTAGAAGTAAACAGAATATTTATCATCGATATTATTGGCTGCGTGTTCATATAAACATGTGATTACGTTTATGGGTACAGAGGGTGACTGAATTCCCATACACAAATATTTGGTGCGGGAATCGAACCCGCAGCCTCTCGTTTGACAGCTGGCTCCCCGCTGAGCCACGGAAAATGTCAATAATATATCGACGGTTTGCGGGCTATTAGCTTTAAACGCCTTTTTAAATTTAATAGGAGAGGTGCAAAGGTTTTTTATTTTCGGAAAAAATTCACTAAAAAAATACGGGTTTTTAGTAGAATTAATAAGTTACTTGTATAAGCACGTACTGCATCTTAATGACTTATTTTCATACATTTATGAGCATTATTTTCTAATATCAATGTGCCCGGAAAAATTAGCCCTGTTTTACCAGTTGATTTAAGCGCCAATAAAGTGCACAAAAATATTTAAACTAGACTCAAAGATGCAGAAAAATTTGCTAATTCCAATTATTTATAAAACTCAACATCGCAAAAAAATTACTTAAGTTAAATAACCCGTCAGCAGTCGATATAGCGTATTAATACGGTCGTTGGGTATACTCACACATTGTATTTTTTATTGAACACTTGCCCTGCATGCTTTGAACGACTCTTACCATTTTACTACTTTAGAAAAATTCATTGGCGAGCGCATGTTACTAAACTGTTATCGTAATCTGGTGAATGCCATAGCAACGTCAGTGGTAAGCTTATAGCCAAATCGATCAAAACTGTAAGCAGCTGAGGTCTCGGGTTCGATCCCCGGGTCGGGTAAAGTGATAGAAAATTCTCAGTATTATCCCGGAGTCTGGAACCTGTGCCCGGTATGGCGATAGGCTCGCCCCCTATCACATTATGGGACCGAAATTCGGAGAAAAGTAGGTGTACTGGTTACACCTCTGCCTACCCCTTCGGGGATGGGTTCAGGCGTGAGTGTATATGTATGTATGTACGATCAAAACTATTCAGAGCAAAAGATGTGTGGATTTTTAAATCTAGAATTTAAACACGTTGATTACTCGACCTGGCACATGAACTCAGGACCTCACTGGATTATCAACTGATGTACACTGCTAGACCAGACGCGTAACAAATCTTCACCTTTAAAATTTCCAGTTCACGTAGCGATGTTGGCATGTCGGAACAAAACAGCCGAGTAAAAATGACTCCCTTGATGCATATCGCGGTAGATTACAACTTTAGAAGTTGGCAATTAAGCGAGTTTCCGGAGCGGTCGCTTGTCGTAAACATTGTTGGAGTTTTGAGGTACTTGCGCCCCTGGCTATGTTCATGAGTTTTTGGTTCTTACACACAGTCAAATGTTTTATGTAAAGAAAAGAAAATAAATTTTATTTGGCAAACAACAACACTATAGATGACATACAAGTTAAAAACACAAGGACTAATACAACAAAAAAAATATTGTAAACCCTAAATACTGCTCCTTAATTTGAAACACCTGTGTCTAAAGTATGACCAAAAAGGCCTGATTTGCCTGGTAGAAAAGTACTGCCTGGCGCTGGTATTCTGCCTAGGCCTATGTACCACTCCTTTTGCAATCTTTTTGTATTAAGCATATTCGTCTAAAATCATCAGAGTACTCAAAAGGCCGCAACACGGCCAATAATCTTAACCCAACTCTAGACCCTGACACAAACCGGATGTACACCGGCTGACCCCGGAACGCGACACAATTGCGTGTGCCACTGTAGGTTTTACACCCTGTATACGACAGTCGCTGTCCGGGCGGATATGAATATCCTACCAGCAATTCTCAGGTATCAAGGTTACCTTGCGATTTTTCCTATTACCATTGAAGCAAGCGATAATTTTCAATGAATATGCAACTTCAAAAATTCCGAGGTGTACGCCATTTAGTCTGGTTTGGAACCCACGAATTTCGTCTCTTCAGTCCATACCATTGCGAACTAGGCTATTACTGAATTTTCAGATTCATACCAAATTTTGGGAAATTGCTACTACCTGTTTAAACATGAAATTGAACGTCCATTCGAATCTAACAGAAACATATAATAAAGATAAAGGTAAATATTTAATGCCGTTTTAAATTGGAAATACCATAAAACTGGGAATGTGAAATACATTTATACAAAAGCCACTAGCGGTTTGAAACTACGCGGAAACGTTTATCAAAACTAAAAGCCCGGCACAAATATGAATTTAAGTCTATCGGAAAATTGTTCTGTAGTTTAAAGTGAAATGGAATATTTCGAATTAATATTACTCATGACCGGCAATGCTCTGGAGGCCCGTTGCCTGATCGAGCGGAACGCTTTTTACAGGCCATTCTAGATTTGCAGTGTTATAAAAGTCTCGATATGTGAATTTTAGTTTTAAAAGGTTTAGATTAATTGTATCTGGGATTTGTACAAATGCTTTGTTGGTAAGAAACTGAAGTCTCCGATGACGAATTGTTACGAAGATGATGGAGGGGCTATGGTGAGGCAAACATACGAATTTGCGAACCTTTTGATTCCGCACTATCAAGCTGTGGAACAGTTTGCCAGCTACCATATTCCCTCCTTCCTATAATCGTGGGTCCTTTAAGCTTAGTGTGAAGAAGCTACACAGCAGGCCGGCATGATAGTTTTGAGTATGGTGTGGTTGTTGCTCGCTACTTGAAACTATACTTGGACGGCACTGCGCTTTTTTTCGTCTTCAATTGTCATAATTATTTCCGATTTTACCAAATATATAATATAATCAAATTAAGTTTTATAAAGAAATATATATAATGTGCAAACGTAATAGGAGCGTCTTGTTCGCGATGATTAATGGGATGAGAACATCGAGTTTCAACAAAAAGTCATTGGAGATGGATGATAACTGAGCATATGATCATCTGAGTTCTACGCGTATCGGCCCTCCTACTATCATCGTATGTATCGTAACTTACCACTTCATTTTGTATACATACACATACACTCACGCTTGTAATCCCCGAAGGGGTAGGCAGACGTGCAACCAGTACACCCACATTAATTTTATTTTGGTCCCATAATGTGATAGGTGAGCCTATCGTAATACCGAGCTCAATTCCAGACTCCATACTGAATATTTCTAAATAGGAAGCCCAATATCACTTTACCCGACATGGCGATCGAATCTGAGACCTCAGCAAAGCGTTACAACATGCGCAATTACAACTGCGCCACCGAGGCAGCCAGCAATTTTGTATAAACACCAAAATAGGGTTACATAAGCATTTCCTATACCCAACAATTTACCGTGGGTCCGTATAGGCTGAAAAGTAACTGCGATGTACTACCCTATTTACATAAATGGGGTATAAAGAAAGGTCACACAAACGGCTGCCGCCATTCGTCATTCTTACTTCAGTCAATTTTGTTAACGCTATATGTAAATACCTTTATCCCGAGACCGTACCATGGGTTCCTTTTTTTGGTAGGATAAAGTGAGTACACTTGATGATAAGTTCAGTGCGGTTCATATAATATAATAGCTTCTTGCCCATGGCGTAGTGTGAAGAAGCAGGCCGGCATGAGTGTGTTGAGTAGGGATAGATCGTCTCTCGTTACTCAGTATTCTATTTGGACCGCACTGCGCTTACCATCAGGTACAGTGCGGTAACTTTGCCGTGCCAGGATAAAAAAAAAACAGCAAGTGGGTGCTTGATGGGAAACGATCTCAATCACCCATAAATCCAAACATTACCATACGCATTATAAATAAATAAATAGTAGTCCCCACAGTAGGTCTAACAAGTATCGTGGGTATAACTACGAGGGACGACAGTCCCACAACACCCAGGCCCAAAATAAATATCTGCCTGTCACACAAACATGTCTCGGTGCGGGAATCGAACCCACGGCCTCTCTTTTCACAGCCGACCGGAATGTAGTATCTGAATATTACACATTGATATAAAATTAATTTTATAGATTTTATCGCGGTTTATTTTACTTAAACTGAAGGTAGTAATGACGGACGCGCCACAGATGCTGTCTGCCTGGAGACTTTGGAGTTATGGGTGTGTTGCTGATTTTAAAAGAAAAAAATGAGGAGCAGGAAGTGACTTTGGGTCACTGGACATGGAAATTTGATCACCGTAAAAATGTAACAGTAATGTTTATTTTAAACCACGATGGTGACAAACAAGCTTACGGCCACCTGATGGTAAGCGGTTACCGTAGCCTATGGACGCTTGCAACACCAGAAGCATTATATGCGTGTGGCTGACCCTTTATAAACCTATTTACTCCCTTCTTGAAGAACCCCATACTGCAGTCCCCTTGGAAAACCTCGGCAGATTAGTTTTAATTTTATTTCATACATTAATTTTCTTTGAGAGTGGTAATAACCCAGTCGAACAGGGCCATTCATTCTATAGCTAAATTGCCTACCACTTTAATATTGTAATTTTTTTCTGTGAAGGAACGTTGCAATTTCTAATAATTGTGACTGATACTGACTCCACATCAAGCCAATATGGCGGCATTTTCACTATCACACATTAAAATAAATAAATAAATAACACCCAACAGTCAAACACATAGTCCCGATACCACACTAAGATGTCTTGTGTTGTGGGTATCAGGGACTACGAGAGACGCACGGTCTCACAACACCCTGACCCCGGACACAAATGTATGTCTGTCACACTAATGTCTCATTTGTCCCGGTGTGGGAATCGAACCCACGCTCTCGCTACTCGCCTACTGCGCCACGGAGACTTTCAAACATTATGTAATATTAAAATATTATCAATGCTTCCAGTATCACTAGTAAGGACCCTGAACCGATCGTTTCTGTAACGGGTATATCAATTTTTGATACGAGAACATTTCATCGAAATAAGACCTCTATTTCTCATACCACAGAACTAACTTTATTACACTACGGCGGATCAGTGATATTATTTTACGATACCAAGAATTATGGAATAGATAAGTATTTCAAATTTTCGCCTTCAGCATATTCACGCCCGCCAATAAATTTTTACTAACTTGAGCTTTGAGGGGAAATTTATGTGAACATGGATTATGACACGTGAAATGAGATACAGGTTGAAAGGTCTTTGAAACACGAAGTAAAATATTAGGATAAAGGTAAAAAATGTCTATCAAAAATGATGGAAGTGACATTGACGAAAACGAAAATAAATCGCTTATATGTTTTTCAGGCTGCCTCAGTGGCGTAATTGTAATTGCGTGCTCGATAAGACTGCTGTGATGAGGTCTCGGTTTCGATTCCCGGGTCGGGTAAAAGTTGTATTGGGTTTTCTACAGCGAGAGATATATTGTCTGTAGTGTGGTCACTTTACCGTGCGAGAATAAAAAAATCGAAATACTCAGTATCAGCCCGGAGTCTGGAATTGTGCCCGATATGGCGATAGGCTCTCTCATCATGGGATGGTAATAAGCTCAGCGAAATGGATTCTTCGGGGATTACAGGCGTGAGTGTGCATGTATTTATGTTTTTCAGAATTCCAAACATTCCATAAGTGTGATTGTGGATTAAAGTATAACTAGTTAAATGTTTATTTGACGTGTAATCTTGGTTATTAATAAAATATGATTTTGATTAAGTTTTACATAATAAGGTATTTAACTCGATTTTTTTTAATTTTTCGACACAATTTTATAAATCCGGACAAAAATAAATAACTTAGACGCCATTCAAATGTGCTGGAAGGGATTTGTCAAATGATAGAGTCATTGATGCATATGTCCGGTGACGTCACGGTTCTCAGAATCGCCATTACTGTGCCGTTGTGCGAGGGAGATAGCGACATATTTTCAATACGCAATCATATTTACTCATATATTTGCTCATACCAATAATTAGAATAAATATTGTAAGTAACCTTATTTTTGAAACTATTTTGATTCTGTTTTCGCAAGAGTTTCTTTTGCGTATTATATTCGGTTGCATATCGAATAAGGTACAAAATTAAACACAGGAAACCATATTATTACATGACACGCTGGAATTAAGAGTTTGTTATTCGTAATTGTAGAAAAGGCCGGCAACGCATTTGCAAGCCCTCTGGTGTTGCAGATGTTCATGGGCGGCGGTGATCACTTTCCATCAGGTGAGCCACAGTAAATACAAACAAACAAACAAACAAACAAACAAACAAACAAACAAACAAACAAACAAACAAACAAACAAACAAACAAACAAACAAACAAACAAACACAGTAAATAATGATATTAAAAGGAAACTAATAATTGTGATTTTTTTATTGTAATTCAGCTACGTTTATTTGCATATACTTTTAAATAATCGAACGGTGCGCAATACAAATTGGCTGACCAATTAATTTTCTTCTCCATACACCGTGTTCATTAGCGAAAAATATGACCACGTTGTGCTAATTACCTGGAAAATGCATATTCAAATTACTATTTCACACCTTGATAAAGACACATGCCGATAAAATTACTAATGTACAGATGAATAAATAAAATAAATAACACCCAACAGTCACACACACAGCTCCGATCCCACACTAAGATACGAGTCTTATGTCGGGGGTATCAAGGACTACGAGAGACTTTCGGTCTCACAACACCCAGACCCCGAACACAAATATCTGTCTGTCACACAAACACTTGTCTCGGTGTGGGAATCGAACCCACGGCGTCTCGTTTCACAGCCGGCTACTCGCCTACTGGAGGCTGTCAAATGCTGTCTCTCGGTACTTGATACTCTAACTGGACGGCACCGCGCTAACTAGTGCAGTGTGGTCACTCTGCCGAGTCAGGATAAAAAAAATCACGCTGTAAACTGTTTTTTCTACATGAATAGACCGACTTGACCGTGCCAGTACCACTGTCTTACGGAAAGCTTGCTGTTGCCATGATTTCTCCCCCTTTGACAATCCTCATTTAAATAAAGAAAATACTTATTTGGCCATTGTCTCGGGACCAGGTGGCAGTAATTAATTTGACAGCCTTCATGGCGCAGCGGGCGAGTAGCCGGTTGAGAAACGGAAGGAACTGCGTTCATTTCCCGCACCGAGACATTGATACCGATGTTTGTTTCGGGTCTGGGTGTTGTGGGACCGTAGTCCTTCGTAGTTCTTGATACTCACGATACAGTTTTGACCTAGTATGTGGTCAAAACTACGTGTGTGTCTGTTGTATTTATTTATCTATTTCTTTGCTTTAAAGTCGAAAATGCATTGACCATCAGGTGAGCCCCATGATGTATTACTAACATCTATATTTTTTTAAATCATCGGTAATCAAGCTGAAGTTATCTCTTAAGGTTCTTTAAGGTTATTCACTTGTCAGTCTGATATGAAAATACCAATTAACTTCGAAATTTTTCTGAATTTTTTATATTTACGCGAATATTACACATTTATATTTTACATTTATATTGCTGGTGGTAGGATATTTATATCCGCCCGGATAGCGACCACCGTACACAGGGCGAAAAACCCGCCATAGTGGCACACGCAAGTGTGTCGCATTCCGGGATCAGCCAGTGTATGTCCGGTTATCGTCGGGGGGCTAGAGTTGGGGTACGATGTTTGGCCGTGCAGGTATTAGCCGGTTCACAGTCGGTTGGAGGTGTATTGATCCGTCGGCCAGGGAGACCTGTAGAAACGGTTGTACCGCTGGCCGCCCGCGGTACAGTACAGGGGCCCAATCTTGACTAACCACCACGAGAGGCTGCCCCACCATGCCGCGCATAATCTTGGGTGGGTCCGTCGTGCCGGTTGGTGACCGGATGTGGGGTCCCGGCGGCCTATCCCGGGAGGGTACGGGGGCCCTTCCGTCCGGCGGATCAGCTTACCTCCTCTCGGCTCTTTTAGTGGACCGGCGCTTGTTGCGGCCTTCTGATTACTCTGACACTAGACCCTCGACCGCTTCTTCACCTCCTCCCCCCATCAACTCCATGACAGTGCCTAAAAAGAGAAAAGGACCTACAGCGGTGCGTAACCCCACCACCGCTTTCACAATGGAGTTCGCTAACATTCGCGGACTCCATTCGAACCTTAATGCCGTCCACCACCATCTTGAGACGGCGCGGCCTGCTCTTCTCTTCCTGACGGAGACGCAGATTTGTAGTCCGACCGATACCACATACTTGCTTTACCCCGGCTACTCACTTGAAGAAAGCTTCAGGCCGAGGGCCGGGGTATGTCTGTATGTTCGGTCGGACGTCTGCTGTCGCCGTCTGCGCTGCATGGAGGACCCCTACTTCTCCACCCTGTGGGTGCACGTCGACCTCGGCTCCCAGAGTCGGGTTTACGTGTGCCTTTACAGGTCACACGACGGGGACGTGGAGACAACTCGGCTATTTGATTACATTAGCCAGGCGACAGACGACGCGCAGGAGCAGTTCCCAACAGCGGAATTGGTTGTTCTGGGGGACTTCAACGCACACCATGAGTTGTGGTTGGGATCCTCCAAAACTGACCATGCTGGCAGAACTGCTCATGCATTCGCCTTGACTCATGGCTTGACACAACTGGTGAACCAGCCTACCAGGATCCCAGATGTGGCGAGTCATGCGCCCTCTCTGCTGGACCTTCTGTTGACGAGTCACCCGACTGGGTATACGGTGTCGGTCGGTGCTCCTCTGGGGACCTCCGATCACTGCCTGGTTGGGACGTCAGTACCTCGCGCTTTGCCTTCACGTCCCGTGAAGGTCAAGCGCAGGGTCTGGCACTACTCGTCGGCAGATTGGGATGGTATGCGGGATTATTTCGCATCCATCCCTTGGCGGCAGCGCTGCTTTGAGGGAAAGGATCCTTCTGCGAGTGCCGACGCCGTTGCTTGCGAGATCAGACTAGGAATGGAATATTACATTCCTTCCTCTGAGATCGCGGGCCACGGTCGAGGACGCTCCTGGTTCAATCGTGCATGCGCCGATGCTGTTGGTAAAAAACAGACGGCGTATCGCGCTTGGATCGGGGGTCGCGCTACGAAGGATCCCAATCTTAAGTCCCTCAAAGCAGCCTACAACCGTGCTGCCAAGGCTTGCAAGAGGGCGTACGTTAGAGCGGATGCCCAGCGCGTCTCCAGGATTGGATGTGCTTTGGCCGATCACCCGACAAGCAGTCGAGCTTATTGGAGCTTGGCTAAGGCCGTCCAATCTAATTTCTGTCGCCCCTCGCTGCCACCGCTGAGATATCGAAATGGAACACTAGCCCATAGCTCGCAAGAGAAGGCCGATTTACTGGCAAACCTCTTCGCAGCTAATTCGAGACTCGAGGATTGCAATGCTCATTTACCACCTACGCTGCCCGGTTGCGGTCACACAATGCCTGATATCCGTATCAGGCATTGTGATGTGCGGCGTGAGCTGCAGTCTCTCGACGTCCGGAAGGCTAGTGGTCCTGATGGTATTCCAGCGCTTGTTCTCAAAAAGTGTGCAGCGGAGTTGTCTCCTGCACTGACGCGCCTATACCGATCGTCCTACCTCTCAGGTGTTGTGCCTGAATCTTGGAGGGAAGCCAATGTGCAGCCGATCCCCAAAAAGGGTGATCGGTCAGACCCTAACAATTATCGCCCAATCGCCATCACCTCAGTGATGTGTAAAGTCATGGAGCGACTAATTAACAGCCAATTGGTTCGCTACCTGGAGGATCACTCGTTGATCAGTGACAGACAATACGGGTTCCGTCATAATCGATCAACGGGTGATCTTCTAGCGTTTGTATTACATCACTGGGGCGAGGCGATTGACAGGCATGGCGAGGCTCTGGCTGTGAGTCTCGACATAGCCAAAGCGTTTGATAGGGTCTGGCATCGCGGCCTTCTCTCCAAGCTCCCGGCATACGGTCTGCCCGACAACCTGTGCAAGTGGATCTCCGGCTTTCTGCATGAGCGTAGAATACGTGTCCTCGTTGATGGACACGCTTCGCAGCTCATGTCAGTAAATGCAGGAGTACCACAAGGTTCTGTGCTTTCGCCCACCTTGTTTATTCTGCATATTAATGATATGTTGTCGCTTGGCAACATTCATTGCTATGCAGATGACAGCACGGTTCATGGGCGTTATTGCAGCAAGCCTCCTGGTTGCCGGGCGGATACTGAGAGGAGACGCGAGGATCTTGTCATTGAGCTCAACCAGGCCTTGGATCTCATATCATCATGGGGTACCAGGAATCGGGTTGAGTTTAATGCCAAGAAAACCCAGGTGTGCGCGTTTTCGTGCAAGAAATCCCCGTTTTCTCCCATCCCCGTTCTTCAGGGTGTTCCACTCGCAATGCGGAATGACCTTAGTGTCCTAGGTATGGATATCCGCTGCGATCTTAATCCAAGGAGTCACATCGAGGGCGTAATATCCGCCACTTCCCGCAAGGTCGGAATCCTGAACAGGGTGCGGCGGTTTTTCACGCCCGGTCAGCTCTACCGCTTATATAAAGCGCAAGTGCGGCCGGGAATGGAATACTGCTCGCACCTCTGGGACGGTTCCGCAAGGTACCTTCTCGATGCCTTGGATGGGTTGCAGCGGCGGGCCATCCGCATTGTGAATGATGCAGACGTGAGTAACAGCCTGGAGCCGCTACAGCTGCGTAGGGATATTTCCTCGCTTAGCGTGTTCTACCGTCTGTATCATGGCGAATGCTCTGAAGAATTGTTTGATCTTATCCCATCCTCTCCCTTCCATACCAGAACCACGCGTACTGGATTGCGGAGCCACAGCTTCGTGGTATCTACTACCCCGGCCCGAACCAAGAGGTTCGCTGTGGAACAGTTTGCCAGCTACCGTGTTCCCTCCTTCCTATGATCCTGGGTCCTTTAGGCGTAGTGTGAAGAAGCTAAACAGCAGGCCGGTATGATTGTGTTGAGTAGCGAGGGATAGACTGTCTATTGCTACTTGATACTCTATCTGGACGGCACTGCGCTTACCATCAGGTGCAGTGTGGTCACTTTGCCGCGCCAGAATAAAAAAAAAAAAAAAAAATTTATAGCCGTGAAAATAAATCTGGCTTCTAGGAACTGCCTTAGCCGTGAAAGATTTTTTTTACTGCCCGGATAGGCAGACGAGCAGATAGGCCACCTGATGGTAAGTAGATACCGCTGCCCATAGACTTCTGCAATGCCAGGGCACAGCAAAGCGCAGCCCGGTTTCGCAGAACCGCTGTGGAGGAGTAGCATACCAGGCTGGAAAGCCCAAGTGCGGGCTTGAGGACAGTCGCGGCAGTGCGTCCTGTCCTAAAGAGATGGCTAGACAGGCGCCACGGTGCGCCAACTTTCCGGCTGACGCAGGTACTGACGGACCACGGGTGTTTCGGTACGTTCCTGTGTCGGATCGGAAAGGAGGTGTCTGCCGTGTGCCACCATTGTGGCAACTGCCACGAGGACACGGCCCAACACACGTTGGAGGAGTGCCCAGCCTTGGACGAAGAGCGCAGCGCTCTCAGAGCAGTCGTCGGAGGAGACCTCTCGCTGCCGGCCGTGGTGTCGTCCATGGTCGCCAGCCGGAGGTCCTGGCGTGCGGTGGCCCACTTCTGCGAGAGCGTCATCTCGCAGAAGGAGAGTGCCGAGAGGGATCGGGAACGAAATGATCCCTCCCGCCGCCAGAGAAGACGTAGGAGGCGCCGGGGGTCATCGGGGGCCATCGGGGGCCATCGGGGGTCGCGGGCTCGCACCGGGGGCTGTCAGCCCGAATCGATGCACTCCCAGTTTCGGAGCATCGTGCGACCCCGTGGACGGCAGCGCGTGTGGTAAGGCCTCGTTCGCTGTCGTTTTTCGGTGCGCGGGGGCTCCTTAGCCCTCCATGGAGATGGGCTGCTACGCAGCACCGCGCAGGGGCGATTCCGGCTGCAATTCTAGCACTCCTTAGAATACCCCGGAATCGCTCCGCAAGCGCCGAAGAAGGCCACCGCGGGGTTTTAGCTGGTAGTGTCGGGTGGGGTGTACATAGGGGTTAGGGACTCGGCCCAGTGGCAGCGCGGATAGCCATCATCCGTGCGAGGGGGATGCTGGGTCGTAAGACCGGCTAGTTCAGCATAACAGTTTTATTCTTATTCCGCTTCCCCCCGAAGCGGGCGATAGTAATAAAACGCTTTCCCCGCGACAACAACAAAAAAAAAAAGGGCACAGCAAAGCCGCTGCCCACAGATAGTCTATAAATAGACTTTATACTAACTTTGGTAAACATATTCAACGTGATGCTGGCGTATTTTAATGAAGTCAGGCAACACGGCTTTTGTGATCTGCGAACAAAGTCACAAATTAATTATCCAAATTGTGGTGTACTGTGACAAAGGGATGATAATCTGTCACACTGCCTTTGTAAGTAATCGTGTCTGTTACATACGGTTGGCTTCTATAAATTCCATGTAGTATTTATGTAATTACCACAAAGAAAAGGATTTAATTGCAAAAAAAATATTATCACTAAAGATTTGGCACCTGCGTGTCGTAGCTGTGACAGGTGACCACTTGAGACTATTCCGCCCACACACCCGCCATTATAACTCCTGTTTAGTCCAGGATCAACAATGGCACGCATTTTTTTCGACACCGAGTAATGAAACTCGGTGGACAGGTGACCACTTAGAGTACTGCGGTGTTGATGCAGGTGCGTGATTACATTTAGCGGTACCGAGACTGTGTTATATAATAAAGTACATCCAACAGTATGAAAATATTTTCCCAGCGTGAGAACTGAATCCGTAACCACACTTTTTTGGAATAAAACACATCCTATGTGTTTACAGCTAATAAACTATCTGTGTGCCAAATTTCATCCAAACCCGTTCAGCGGTTTTTGTGAGATTGTGTAACAATTAGTAACAAATGTGATGATATGAGGCTGTTCCATAGCACAAGTGTATTAGCGGAAATGTATTTAATTTTAAAGAATTAAAATTAAATACATTTCCGCAACAAAAAATACTACAAAACAATATAAATACATATAAACACTATAAATATATGTATACTAGCTAAGGCTAGTATACATATATGCATAGATGTATCGTATGCCTAGACTGCCTCGGTGGCGTAGTTGTAATTGCGCATGCGTTACGATTGCTGTGCTGAGGTCTCGGGTTCGATCCCCGGGTCGGTTAAAGTGATATTGGGTTTTTCTACCTAGAAATACTCAGTATTAACCCGGAGTCTGGAATGGTGCCTGGTATGGCGATAGGCTCGCCCCCTATCACATTATGGGACCGAAATTCGGCGAAAAGTGGGTGTACTGGTTACACCTCTGCCTACCCCTTCGGGGAATACAGGCGTGAGTGTATATGTATATGTATGTACTAGCCTTAGCCTAGGATTGCCTCGGTGGCGCAGTTGGAATTGCGGACGCGTTACGCCTGCTGTGCTGTTCTCGGGTTCCATCCGTCGGGTAAAGTGGGGTTATTCTATTTAGAATTACTCAGTATCAGCCCGGAGTCTGGAACTGGCTGGAAAACCTTTTCAACCTCACCTTTCTATTGGGATGTTACCTACCTTTTAATAATTAACCAAATCATTTTTTGATACCGCCAGTCACCTTTGTACCATTTGATTTGATACGCTGTGTCGCCTATTCCAGTGCTCTGAAATAATTCATAATTATTTACAGTTTTGTTTCACTGTTGATTAATATAAGTCATATAATTTAGCAGCAGTTTTAAAAGAATTTACCTCTCCCATAACAAGTTCTCCAGAATAGCAGAGATATAGGACGAATGTAAGAGAAGAAAATACGGCGACATAATTATTAGCCATGTATGTCGGTCCCCGCGAGAACTGAAAAATTAAATATAATAAAATCTACATTATAATAACTGTGTAATTTTTGATACCGTGCCTGTTAAATACTGAAGCAGATTTAGTCTGTGTAAAAAAATAAGGAAACTCAAGGTTTTGAGGTAGACGATCGATTTCACGACACGCGTAATGACATGAGGTATATGACGCCGGTGTTCGGAAAAAGGTAATAACTAGTGTGAGTAAAATACAAGCCAAAATCAACTTTATTTAAATAACATTAACGCTACAAATACGCTTAATAGCACGTCAATAAGGGCGAGTATTGTTAGTTTTTCACTGGACACCGGTGTCCGAACGATCCGTGAGTTCGCGATGGATTACATATATAAATACACCCACATTCAACAGTCACACACATAGTTCTGATCCCACACTAGGTAAAACCTGTATCGTGGGTATCAAGTACTACGCGGCACTACGGTCCCACAACACCCAGACCCGAAACAAATATCTATCTGTCACACAAACATTTGTCTCGGTGCGGTAATCGAACACACGACCTCTCGTTACACAGCCGGCTGCTCTCCCGCTACGCCACGGAGGCTGTCAATATAATATAAAATAAATTATAAACAATAATTCACATACCTGGGCAGCATATCTAAAAAAACAGGTAGTTAAGCCAACAAACAACAGATCGACGAACACCATCGGATTGAATATTTCATCAAGTTGACGACCCAGTCTGTCAACAGAAATAGGAAAAATACCAAGGAAATAAAGTAACTAGTTACTTTATACTAACTAAAAAAAAACTTCGTCCATGTCTATTTGTCTCCCTGTCTGTCTTTTCATTCAATTTGAACTTCACTTAGAACCTTATTATCTAAAACTCTTATTAGACAGTAGGTCATTATATAAAGATATTCAGGCTTCGGCCGGAGAATTAATGACTTAAAATTTAAAAAACAAAATATAATGTAATTCATGTATTCCAGTGTACAATAAAGAGTATAAATAAATATAATGAAGACGTCGCTTTGGCCTTACTGGAAAAAAAGAAATCACATATTGAAAAAATAGAATGAAGACTTGGCTTAGGCCTTACTAAAAAAAAAACATATCTTTACACGTTTGGCAAGCCTGTATGGGCTGGAACCCTTTGCCTTACAATTACAAGAGAAAAAGTTTAAAAAAAGATACTTCAAAACATTGACTTATATTCTATAGACACGAACTGTCGAAGAAAAAAGATGTTCCGAAAATCTTGTCCGCCCACAAATGCCATCTATAATTTTACTAAGAAGTATTTGGAAGTTATAACTCCCGTCACTTTCTCTCGAACGGGACTTTCCGCGCGCTAAAATGGGACAAACTATATAATGTTTTGAAATATAGGCTTCCCGTATTCAAAATTGAAATTAATTATTATTTATTATATTACGTTCTAAACGTTATGAAATTATGTTATTTACCTTATATACTACTAACAGTTTCACTGTAAATCAATTAATGGCAGATTTGTTCGGGAATGTCGCTACAAATAACTAAAATTAACTGGTGTGCATTCGTAGGTGGCATGAAGCAAACTAACGTCGGTGCGGAGTATACACCTCAACTCGGTGGAACATAATGTTTGTTTTGGTCACCGCATCTAGTGCGTAGTACATATAGATCGCTGCTTCAAAAAAACTTTATTTGAAACATGCGTCCCGGCTTCGCACGGTTACTGTGAGTCTAGCTTGGCAGACACATACTATTGCAGATATTTTTCTAGGTCTTTTTAGGGAAAAATAAAGTTGGATTATAAAAATGGAAACTAAATCTTGAAAACTTATTTTTTATGTTTATTATTGATATTATTTTAATAATATAGACCATGAAGAATAAAATAAAACGGTTTCCGAAAAACAGTCAACTAGTCTATTGCTACTTTCAACAGTAGGTAAGTATATACTGCACAAATATATGTTACTCAAAATGATTGCAATTTAATCTCACTAATATCTAACATAGATTTCCAGAGCCAGACAACAATAAGCATCAATAACAAAGAATCCAACTCACTCGATTAATCTCTGATGGGTTTTTACAAAATCGGTTATTGTGTATTCTTCATTTCTACGATCAGTTATCGTATCACATTTATGTACAGGCTTCAATTGCAACAAATCTTCACGAAGTAGAGCGAATTCTATGCTGAGAGTGGCACACAACGTTATCATAAGGAGCTCAGAGCCTACATAGACGAATACGCAGAGAAACACTGAAATAAGAAAATATATTAATGCATTTTCTTATTGGTGCACGCATATATACCTACACTTAGTCCTAACCCAACACTAAGATACGAGTCTTGTGTCGTGGGTATCGGGAACTCTAAAAGACTTTCGGACCAAATCCAGACCCGAAACAAATATTTGTAGATCACACAAACCTTTGTCTTGGTGCGGGGATCGAACCAGTCAGCAGTCAGCAAAGTCAGCTACTCATTCACAGAGCGTTATAGACAGTTTCTAGAACTGAATTTGCACGTAAGAAATATTAATTATTTGTGAGGTTTTTTAATGGCACGAAGTTGAAGCTGTACTCAATATTATGATCACTCACTGGCTTCTTGTCAATATAATATAACTAGAAATTCCTATTGATTGAATTTCGAGAGTGCTATGCTATCAAATATAGGAGTAAAACAATATTGAGTTTAAAAAATACTTACTGCACACACACTGAAAGACATAAATCAATAAGTAAGACATCCAGTTGTCGGTGTGATTGAGCGGATAGCTGCAGTAGATCGGCAGGAGAAATTCGCACTCCTGCATCAGTATGAATCTTCGAACTAACGTCTCAACAATAGGCGAAATTAGGTATTGGATTGTTCCACCAATGCTGACCCAATAGAGGACTGGAAATGTTGTAAATTAGTTTTTTTCCTGTCACGGCAAAGTGACAACACTGCACCTAATGGTAAGTGCAGTCCAATTATAGTATCGAGTAGCGAGAGACAATCTACCGCTACTCAACACAATCTACCGGCCTGCTTATACACACTACATGGTCAAGAAGGTGAAGAAACGGTCGAGGATCTAGTGATAGAGTACTCAGAAGACCGCAAAACGGCCAAACATCGTACTCCAGCTCTAGACCCCCGACAAAAACCCGATGTACACTAGCTAATCCCGGAACGCGACAAACTTGCGCGTGCCACTATGGCGGGTTTTACACCCTGTATACGGTGGTCGCTATTCGGGCAGATATGAATATCTTAACACCAGCAAAGTTTTGTCTTTCAAAATCAAAATATTGACTTGAACGTCGGCATTCTGAAATCCTATATTGCCAAACAAAGCCCCACAAAGAATATGGTGGCGCTATCGGGTACTCTCAATAAATGATATACTTGGATGCTTTGACTGCCTCGGTGGCGTAGTTGTAATTGCGCATGCGTTACGATTGCTGTGCTGAGGTCTCGGGTTCGATCCCCCGGTCGGGTAAAGTGATATTGGGTTTTTCTACCTAGAAATACTCAGTATTAACCCGGAGTCTGGAATGGTGCCCGGTGTGGCGATAGGCTCGCCCCCTATCACATTATGGGACCGAAATTCGGCGAAAAGTGGGTGTACTGGTTACACCTCTGCCTACCCCTTCGGGGATTACAGGCGTGAGTGTATATGTATGTATCTACTTGGATGCTTATCCAAACGTGCCACAGACGTATACATTTTACTGGCAGTTTGACCAATGAGTTCCAACTGAGTTTATCCACGCCGTAAACAGTATTTTCTACAGTATGGAGTTGGTCATGATTTGGATTTGATCAGGTGCCTATCCCTGAGGAAACAGGCCGCCAAGATTACGTCCGACAGTACCTCTACCTGCATTGTGCTTACCATCAGGTGACCCGCTTGTTCGTTTGCCGGCCTCTGCCATACTATAGAAAGATAGCTCTCCTAATGTTATGGCTGGAATTATATGGCACTGCGTTTACCATCAGGTTCAGTGTGGTCAATTTGCCGTGGCAGGTTTAAGCTAATTTGGTATGAATGGTATCAATATCAATAATCTAATGCTTTATCTGATATTTTTCTGTAACTTTACTAAATAGTAGATTGACTTGTCGGTTATCGTCATTTTGGTATTTTATTCTTAAAATTTTAATTAAATAAATTAAAAGGCACCGATTTCCTCGATTCTTTGTAATTAAGTGTTTAACGCTATTCTACACAAATGATATTTTCGTTTAATTCAGCTCCCAAATGTAAACTAAATATATTCTATCAAAATGTCAGAGGTCTAAGGACTAAAACTGAAAAGATTTTTACGAATGTCTTAAAGCAGGAACTGGACGTTGTTTTACTAACGGAAACATGGCTGAATGATTCAGTCTTCGACCATGAATTATTCGACAATAGATACACAATATACAGACGCGATCGTAGCTCTACCTGTAGTAATAAATATGAAGGCGGCGGTGTTCTAGTGGCAGTGCTTAAAAAATACTTAGCGACTAGGAAAGTTCAACGGGAAACTTTACACGAGGATTTATGGATTACCATCAAGCTAAGACAGGGTAATAAGGTAATAAATTTGTGTATCTGCACTATTTACATCCCGCCTCCTGTTAATCTAAACCACCTTGATATTCTGTTGTCGAATATCACAAACTCCATTTTACTCGTAATTGGGGACTTCAATCTCCCAAACATACAATGGCAATATGATGGTAACACGTGCTCTTTGACTGCTAATCCTACTCTAAATCCAATAGATAGTCTATTCGTTGATACACTTATCTTCAATGGTTTTTCTCAAATGAACTCAATATCTAACATTAATGGCCGAATGCTTGATTTAATTATTACTAATAACCAACATTTTTTTAAAATATCTAATTGTCACTCTCCTTTAGTAAATATAGACGCGCATCACCCTGCAATAAATATATCTATGGAAATTCCTATTACTAAACCTCCTAAAGTTCATAAGTCACTATCTTTAAATTTTTGCAAAGCTAACTATGACAGTATTAAGAAGGACCTGGAGGATATTGTTTGGAGTAACCACTTTAAATCAAATTATACTGTTGATGAAACTGTAGATACCTTTTACAATTTAATAGATTCCATTATAAAGAAAAATACACCATTGAGTAAAATAAGGCATAATAAATACCCATTCTGGTTCAGTAGGTCCCTGATCCGGACTATTAAAGAAAAAGCAAAGTTTCACTGTAAATTTAAAAAATACGCTAATCCAAGAGATAATTTGACATTTCAAATTTTGCGAGATCGATGCGATGAACTGTTGTCGAAATGTATATCCGACATGAAAAGTGAAGCAAAGGCAAATATTAAACAAAACCCAAAATATTTTTGGACATTTATGAAATCTTTAAGGTCAAACAGCAGCGAAATTCCTGACGAGATGTTTTTGGGCGACCAGAATGTGCAGGGTGGCCAGGAAATTTCGAATTTATTTTCTATCGATCGGATCGCTCAATTTCTCCGATTCAGACGTATGTGACACGCTCCACCAACTTGATATTAATAAGGGACCAGGTCCAGACTCTATTCCTCCAATCTTTCTTAAAACATGCTTCTTACAGTTGGCAAAGCCTTTAGCCATTATTTTTAACAAATCTATATCGAGTGGTTGCTTCCCTGCAAAATGGAAGCTGGCACACATAACTCCTATCCATAAAAAAGGAGACCAATGCGACATCGCAAACTATAGGCCCATCTCAATTTTATGCTCGATCGGAAAATTGTTTGAGTCAATGGTTCAGAAAAGATTAGCTTTCCATTTAAAGCCACTATTTAACTGTCACCAACACGGGTTCTTGCCAGGTAGATGCACAAACACCAACCTCCTTGAATATGTCACCGATTTATCACAGGCGCTAGAGAATGGCCATGAGGTACATGCCATATATACAGACTTCTCCAAGGCTTTCGATGTGGTTGACCATAACTTGCTCGTACAAAAGCTTGGCCATGCTGGAATTTGTGGCTCCCTTTTAAGATGGTGTGATTCATATCTGCGTAATCGATCACAACTAGTGATAATACGGGGCTACAAATCACTCGAAAGATCAGTGCCTTCCGGCGTGCCTCAGGGTTCTCTTCTGGGGCCGATGTTCTTTTTGGTCTTTATTAATGACTTGTGCTCAAACATAACCTCAAAGTATCAAATGTTTGCAGATGATTTGAAATTATATAGGGTAATACGATCTGTTGATGATATTTCGCATTTACAAAGTGACATTGACGCTATTAGCGATTAGTGTGCTATGAATAAGATGGTGCTTAATGCCGCTAAATGCTGTCATATGAAGTTCACTAGAAAAATAATTTCATTACCAGCCGTTTATAGCATAAATGGCGTTGTACTTGGAGAGGTCTCAAGTATGCGTGATCTCGGAGTCACGGTTGACACTAAACTGAATTTGCGCGAACATATTGACTATATCATCAAAAAGGGAGCACGCCTCAGTGGTTTTGTGACAAGGCAAACACGTTTTTTCAAAGATTCTGAAATATCTATTATTTTATTTAATTGCTACGTCCGAAGCCTATTAGAATACTGCAGTCCTGTTTGGAATCCCTCCTATGCAGTACATATCAACCGACTTGAAAGGCTTCAAAAGCAATTTTTATATCATATTTCCTATGCTAACAACCTCTGTCATAATCTGCAGTCTTACCAATCCAGATTAACACACTATAAAATAACCCCGCTTGGATACAGACGGACTATAGCCGACTTAGTTTTTTTAAAGAAAATATTAGATGGCAATATCGATAGCTCAAATCTGCTCCATAAAATTAATTTTACTGTTCCGCGATCTTGCACCCGTCTCCAAAATAGAACAACGTTCAGTCTTCCTTTTTATCGTACCAACCACAGTCGGAATTCACCAATTTACAGAATGTGCTGTACATACAATAAAATTTGTCACAATATAGATATTTTCAGTACATCTATATCCTCATTGAAAAGACTGTTAGAAACTAATCCAAATACATTACATAATAATTAAGTTATATGTTTGTTATGTAGTTTATGTTTTCTGTTTATCCAGTTTATATTAATTTTTGTTTAGGTTCTTACTGTTTAATTTTTATTCTCTGTTAATTTATTTTTCTGTATTTTTATTATTTTTAATTAAGCCGATTTATAATTTACACGCATGCTGTGTTCACTCCAAGAAGGTGGTACACTGTTGTATGATATTTTTATTTTATGTCTTAACATTGTAATAACTGTGTACAACTAGTGCAGTGAACCAAATAAAAAAAAAAAAAAAGTAAAAACTTCTTTGGGCACATTCGGCACTTTTGGGATGGGGAAAAAGCACTGAACTCGCGTGACCATCACGCTTAGATTATTTTACTTTTGACATAAGCACGCCTATGAAGTTCTATAATTATTGCCAAGCTGATGGCTTGCTAAACAAAAAAAGTTACTATTTCATGGATTTATTCAAAAAATTAATTCCAAAGTGTTAAGTTTTCACTTCTGTCGGTAGTCCTCATGACTGCCTATGTTTTTGAAGTGAAAACTTCTTTAGGCACGTTGGACACTTTTGGGATGGGGAAAAAGCACTGAACTCGCGGGACCATCACGCTCACATTATTTTACTTTTGACTTAAGCACGCCTATGAAGTTCTATAATTATTGCCAAGCTGATGGCTCGCTAAACAAAAAAAGTTACTATTTCATGGATTTATTCAAAAAATTAATTCCAAAGTGTTAAGTTTTCACTTCTGTCGGTAGTTCTCATGACTGCCTATGTTTTTGAAGTGAAAACTTCTTTAGGCACGTTGAGTACTTTTGGGATGGGGAAAAAGCACTGAGATCGCGTGAACGTCACGCTCAGATTATTATACTTTTGACATAAGCACGCCTATGAGGTTCTATTATTATCGAAAAGCAATAATAAACAAAAAAAGTTACTACTTCATGGAGGCTGTTTCAAAAAAGAACACAGTAATTCCAATGTTTTAACTTTTCAGTTCTGTCGGCCATCTGTCCCCATGCTGATGATTGCCTATTTTTCTCTTTTTATTGATAATTTAATGATTCATATTGATTCTATTGGTTTATCGCCTCATCCATAAAAACTTACCTGAGTTACAAAAGTTTATCTTCTTAAGAAGCGCGACCTTCTTTTTGTTTTGTGTTACTGTGATTTGCGTTTTCCACAAACTTCCTAACTCCCTCAACACGCCTGATATTTTCTTCATATTAGTGATTACAACACTTCCTTTTAATATTCCTGTAAAATTATAGTATAAAGAAAGGACTGAGCAGGTCTATCAAGCTAGCAGTGAAAAGTTAGCAGAAACATTTGAAACTTATTTAGGAATTAGTTGCTAATTAGTTGCTAATTAGTTGCTGCTATTTCGATTTTGTTGCTCAAGCCAGTTCCTCAGAAATCGAGTCACTGCTATCTTTCACATAAGCTAGCAGTAAAATAATGAAGTGAGCACATATCGAGTCGGTTATTGGGCCTGAATTTGTTGCTAATTTGTTGCTGTAAGATAGTATAAAAATATTGAAAAAATATTATATTTAAAAAAAAAAAAAAAAAAATTTTATTTTTTATTTCGATTTTTTCCTCTTATGACAGCGGTTGTTTTTGTTGCTGGGCGGCACAATATCTATGAAGGTGCACAGGACCAGCGACTAATTAGCCACAAAAAATCTGCTGAACATTTAAGCCGTTATCAAGGTCATTAAGGAAAAATGTATTTTTTCCGGTTATGACAGCGGTGGATTTTGTTGCTGGGCGGCACAATATCTATGAAGATGCACCGGACCAGCAACTAATTAGCAACAAAAATTCTGCTGAATACCTAACCCGGAATCAAGGTCATTATCGAAAAATGACCTTGATTCCGGATATGACAGCGGTGAATTTTGTTGCTGGGCGGCACAATATCTACGAAGGTGCACCGGACCAGCAACTAATTAGCAACAAAAATTCTGCTGAACATTTAACCCGTTATCAAGGTCATTAAGGAAAAATTTCATTTTTTCCTTTTATGACAGCGGTGGATTTTGTTGCTGGACGGCACAATATCTATGAAGGTGCACCGGACCAGCAACTAATTAGCAACAAAAATTCTGCTGAACAATTAACCCGTTATCAAGGTCATTAAGGAAAAATTTCATTTTTTCCGATTATGACAGCGGTGGATTTTGTTGCTGGGCGGCACAATATCTATGAAGGTGCACCGGACCAGCAACTATTTAGCAACAAAAATTCTGCTGAACATTTAACCCGTAATCAAGGTCATTATCGAAAAATTTCATTTTTTCCGGATATGACAGCGGTGGATTTTGTTGCTGGGCGGCACAATATCTATGAAGGAGCACCGGACCAGCAACTAATTAGCAACAAAAATTCTGCTGAACATTTAACCCGTTATCAAGGTCATTAAGGAAAAAAATATTTTTTTCCGATTATGACAGCGGTGGATTTTGTTGCTGGGCGGCAAAATATCTACGATGGTGCACTGGACCAGCAACTAATTAGCAACAAAAATTCTGCTGAACATTTAACCCGTTATCAAGGTCATTAAGGAAAAATTTCATTTTTTCCGATTATGACAGCGATGGATTTTGTTGCTGGGCGGCACAATATCTACGAAGGTGCACCGGACCAGCAACTAATTAGCAACAAAAATTCTGCTGAACATTTAACCCGTTATCAAGGTCATTAAGGAAAAATTTCATTTTTTCTGATTAAGACAGCGGTGGATTTTGTTGCTGGGCGGCACAATATCTACGAAGGTGCACCGGACCAGCAACTAATTAGCAACAAAAATTCTGCTGAACATTTAACCCGTTATCAAGGTCATTAAGGAAAAATTTCATTTTTTCCGATTATGACAGCGGTGGATTTTGTTGCTGGGCGGCACAATATCTACGAAGGTGCACCGGACCAGCAACTAATTAGCAACAAAAATTCTGCTGAACATTTAACCCGTTATCAAGGTCATTAAGGAAAAATGAAATTTTTTCCGATTATGACAGCGGTGGATTTTGTTGCTGGGCGGCACAATATCTATGAAGGTGCACCGGACAAGCAACTGATCAGCAACAAAAAATAAGGTTATCATCTTTCTTATTAAAACAAATATTTGTAATTTAACTTTTATTAAATTTTTTCGTAAAACAATCATTGAATGCTGACTAGGATTTTGGACTTAATTATCTTTCCAGCCCGCAGCATGTTGTCGTACTCGATCCAGTCTGTGCCTCTTAAACAGACTGCTTTGTAATGCCCTATTTGTTTTCCAGAGGAACTTTCTTTTACAGCTGGGGGCACAAATGTTACGACGCCCACCAGTCTATATTGGTCTTCCTCAGTTATAGGACTGTTGATAGACGTTGGTATAGTTTCGAGGGCTTTAATATGCTCGTTGTCTGCATTGAACATCTCGATAACTAGCATGCTACCTGATTAATTAACAAAGTTGATAATGTTATTGTTATGCAGACCTGAGATGAGCATCATAGTTGAAATTATTTCTCAGATAAAAGTTATTTGTTAAAAACAAACTGATGACTTTGATGGTTGAGAATATTAGTATTTTTTATTCAAACACTAACTAACTAACTAACACAAGATATACGAGTATTTTTTCGATATAGTTGTGTATGTGTTAAAATATATATATATATAAATATATTATATATATATATATATAATATATTTATAATAAGGTAAATAAAATAATAACCATCTATAATCTCAATAAATCAAAATGTAAAAATCTGCATCAGATTGGTTACAAAAACCTACTTATAATGAAACTGAAACAACATCATTTGAGCGGCTAAAAGGTGGAGATGTGTCACTGGACTTTATACAACGATCATTTGCTCCCTTATGGTCTCATCACGTTGCTCACTCGCCACTTACGTTTCACATCCACCCTCCGACCGTAAAGCTCTCGCGACTCCACTCCAGCCAGCCGGTAAAGGCAAGCTAGAGATTAAGAACAGGGCCTTCCCCCGGGAGCACTCAGGTACGTGGGATCGCTAATTCCCAGCGGCTCGCCACAAGCTGCCCTGCGGGCATTATTATAATTATTATTATTAATTTCAACTGGTTGAATAAATTTTTTCCTTCATACTTTAACAGTTTTCGGATATTCTAGTTGATCTCATTATTTTATCCGTTGTGGTAATATTAGGGAAAACAATGTGGCTTATTTGTTTGTTCTTTGTTTTTATAATTTTTTCATATAAAGTTTTTTTTGATAACGGGTTAAATGTTCAGCAGAATTTTTGTTGCTAATTAGTTGCTGGTCCGGTGCACCTTCGTAGATATTGTGCCGCCCAGCAACAAAATCCACCGCTGTCTCAATCGGAAAAAATGTCATTTTTCCTTAATGACCTTGATAACGGGTTAAATGTTCAGCAGAATTTTTGTTGCTAATTAGTTGCTGGTCCGGTGCACCTTCGTAGATATTGTGCCGCCCAGCAACAAAATCCACCGCTGTCTTAATCGGAAAAAAATTTCATTTTTCCTTAATGACCTTGATAACAGGTTAAATGTTCAGCAGAATTTTTGTTGCTAATTAGTTGCTGGTCCGGTGCACCTTCGTAGATATTGTGCCGCCCAGCAACAAAATCCACCGCTGTCATAATCGGAAAACAATTTAATTTTTCCTTAATGACCTTGATAACGGGTTAAATGTTCAGCAGAATTTTTGTTGCTAATTAGTTGCTGGTCCAGTGCACCTTCGTAGATATTTTGCCGCCCAGCAACAAAATCCACCGCTGTCATATCCGGAAAAAATGAAATTTTTCGATAATGACCTTGATTACGGGTTAAATGTTCAGCAGAATTTTTGTTGCAAAATAGTTGCTGGTCCGGTGCACCTTCGTAGATATTGTGCCGCCCAGCAACAAAATCCACCGCTGTCTCAATCGGACAAAATGTCATTTTTCATTAATGACCTTGATAACGGGTTAAATGTTCAGCAGGATTTTTGTTGCTAATTAGTTGCTGGTCCGGTGCACCTTCGTAGATATTGTGCCGCCCAGCAACAAAATCCACCGCTGTCATATCCGGAAAAAATGACATTTTTCGATAAAGACCTTGATTACGGGTTAGGTATTCAGCAGAATTTTTGTTGCTAATTAGTTGCTGGTCCGGTGCACCTTCATAGATATTGTGCCGCCCAGCAACAAAATCCACCGCTGTCTTAATCGGAAAAAAATGACATTTTTCTTAATGACCTTGATAACGGGTTAAATGTTCAGCAGAATTTTTGTTGCTAATTAGTTGCTGGTCCGGTGCACCTTCGTAGATATTGTGCCGCCCAGCAACAAAATCCACCGCTGTCTCAATCGGAAAAAATGACATTTTTCCTTAATGACCTTGATAACGGGTTAAATGTTCAGCAGAATTTTTGTTGCTAATTAGTTGCTGGTCCGGTGCACCTTCATAGATATTGTGCCGCCCAGCAACAAAATCCACCGCTGTCTTAATCGGAAAAAAATGTCATTTTTCTTAATGACCTTGATAACGGGTTAAATGTTCAGCAGAATTTTTGTTGCTAATTAGTTGCTGGTCCGGTGCACCTTCGTAGATATTGTGCCGCCCAGCAACAAAATCCACCGCTGTCTCAATCGGAAAAAATGTCATTTTTCCTTAATGACCTTGATAACGGGTTAAATGTTCAGCAGATTTTTTGTTACTAATTAGTTGCTGGTCCGGTGCACCTTCATAGATATTGTGCCGCCCAGCAACAAAATCCACCGATGTCTTAATCGGAAAAAAATGTCATTTTTCTTAATGACCTTGATAACGGGTTAAATGTTCAGCAGAATTTTTGTTGCTAATTAGTTGCTGGTCCGGTGCACCTTCGTAGATATTGTGCCGCCCAGCAACAAAATCCACCGCTGTCATAATCGGAAAAAATTTCATTTTTCCTTAATGACCTTGATAACGGGTTAAATGTTCAGCAGAATTTTTGTTGCTAATTAGTTGCTGGTCCGGTGCACCTTCGTAGATATTGTGCCGCCCAGCAACAAAATCCACCACTGTCTCAATCGGAAAAAATGTCATTTTTCCTTAATGACCTTGATAACGGGTTAAATGTTCAGCAGAATTTTTGTTGCTAATTAGTTGCTGGTCCGGTGCACCTTCGTAGATATTGTGCCGCCCAGCAACAAAATCCACCGCTGTCTCAATCGGAAAAAATGTCATTTTTCCTTAATGACCTTGATAACGGGTTAAATGTTCAGCAGAATTTTTGTTGCTAATTAGTTGCTGGTCCGGTGCACCTTCGTAGATATTGTGCCGCCCAGCAACAAAATCCACCGCTGTCTTAATCGGAAAAAAATTTCATTTTTCCTTAATGACCTTGATAACAGGTTAAATGTTCAGCAGAATTTTTGTTGCTAATTAGTTGCTGGTCCGGTGCACCTTCGTAGATATTGTGCCGCCCAGCAACAAAATCCACCGCTGTCATAATCGGAAAACAATTTAATTTTTCCTTAATGACCTTGATAACGGGTTAAATGTTCAGCAGAATTTTTGTTGCTAATTAGTTGCTGGTCCAGTGCACCTTCGTAGATATTTTGCCGCCCAGCAACAAAATCCACCGCTGTCATATCCGGAAAAAATGAAATTTTTCGATAATGACCTTGATTACGGGTTAAATGTTCAGCAGAATTTTTGTTGCAAAATAGTTGCTGGTCCGGTGCACCTTCGTAGATATTGTGCCGCCCAGCAACAAAATCCACCGCTGTCTCAATCGGACAAAATGTCATTTTTCATTAATGACCTTGATAACGGGTTAAATGTTCAGCAGGATTTTTGTTGCTAATTAGTTGCTGGTCCGGTGCACCTTCGTAGATATTGTGCCGCCCAGCAACAAAATCCACCGCTGTCATATCCGGAAAAAATGACATTTTTCGATAAAGACCTTGATTACGGGTTAGGTATTCAACAGAATTTTTGTTGCTAATTAGTTGCTGGTCCGGTGCACCTTCATAGATATTGTGCCGCCCAGCAACAAAATCCACCGCTGTCTTAATCGGAAAAAAATGACATTTTTCTTAATGACCTTGATAACGGGTTAAATGTTCAGCAGAATTTTTGTTGCTAATTAGTTGCTGGTCCGGTGCACCTTCGTAGATATTGTGCCGCCCAGCAACAAAATCCACCGCTGTCTCAATCGGAAAAAATGACATTTTTCCTTAATGACCTTGATAACGGGTTAAATGTTCAGCAGAATTTTTGTTGCTAATTAGTTGCTGGTCCGGTGCACCTTCATAGATATTGTGCCGCCCAGCAACAAAATCCACCGCTGTCTTAATCGGAAAAAAATGTCATTTTTCTTAATGACCTTGATAACGGGTTAAATGTTCAGCAGAATTTTTGTTGCTAATTAGTTGCTGGTCCGGTGCACCTTCGTAGATATTGTGCCGCCCAGCAACAAAATCCACCGCTGTCATATCCGGAAAAAATGACATTTTTCGATAAAGACCTTGATTACGGGTTAGGTATTCAGCAGAATTTTTGTTGCTAATTAGTTGCTGGTCCGGTGCACCTTCATAGATATTGTGCCGCCCAGCAACAAAATCCACCGCTGTCTTAATCGGTAAAAATTTCATTTTTCCTTAATGACCTTGATAACGGGTTAAATGTTCAGCAGAATTTTTGTTGCTAATTAGTTGCTGGTCCGGTGCACCTTCGTAGATATTGTGCCGCCCAGCAACAAAATCCACCGCTGTCTCAATCGGAAAAAATGTCATTTTTCCTTAATGACCTTGATAACGGGTTAAATGTTCAGCAGATTTTTTGTTACTAATTAGTTGCTGGTCCGGTGCACCTTCATAGATATTGTGCCGCCCAGCAACAAAATCCACCGATGTCTTAATCGGAAAAAAATGTCATTTTTCTTAATGACCTTGATAACGGGTTAAATGTTCAGCAGAATTTTTGTTGCTAATTAGTTGCTGGTCCGGTGCACCTTCGTAGATATTGTGCCGCCCAGCAACAAAATCCACCGCTGTCATAATCGGAAAAAATTTCATTTTTCCTTAATGACCTTGATAACGGGTTAAATGTTCAGCAGAATTTTTGTTGCTAATTAGTTGCTGGTCCGGTGCACCTTCGTAGATATTGTGCCGCCCAGCAACAAAATCCACCACTGTCTCAATCGGAAAAAATGTCATTTTTCCTTAATGACCTTGATAACGGGTTAAATGTTCAGCAGAATTTTTGTTGCTAATTAGTTGCTGGTCCGGTGCACCTTCATAGATATTGTGCCGCCCAGCAACAAAATCCACCGCTGTCATAATCGGAAAAAAATTCATTTTTCCTTAATGACCTTGATAACGGGTTAAATGTTCAGCAGAATTTTTGTTGCTAATTAGTTGCTGGTCCGGTGCACCTTCATAGATATTGTGCCGCCCAGCAACAAAATCCACCGCTGTCTTAATCGGAAAAAAATGACATTTTTCTTAATGACCTTGATAACGGGTTAAATGTTCAGCAGAATTTTTGTTCCTAATTAGTTGCTGGTCCGGTGCACCTTCACAGATATTGTGCCGCCCAGCAACAAAATCCACCGCTGTCATAATCGGAAAAAATGAATTTTTTCCTTAATGACCTTGATAACGGGTTAAATATTCAGCAGAGATTTTTTTGCTAATTAGTTGCTGGTCCGGTGCACCTTCATAGTGTTGTGCCGCCCAGCAACAAAATCCACCGCTGTCTTAATCAGAAAAAATGACATTTTTCCTTAATGACCTTGATAATGGGTTAAATGTTCAGCAGAATTTTTGTTGCTAATTAGTTGCTGGTCCGGTGCACCTTCGTAGATATTGTGCCGCCCAGCAACAAAATCCACCGCTGTCATAATCAGAAAAAATGTCATTTTTCCTTAATGACCTTGATAATGGGTTAAATGTTCAGCAGAATTTTTGTTGCTAATTAGTTGCTGGTCCGGTGCACCTTCGTAGATATTGTGCCGCCCAGCAACAAAATCCACCGCTGTCATAATCGGAAAAAATGAAATTTTTCCTTAATGACCTTGATTACGGGTTAAATGTTCAGCAGAATTTTTGTGGCTAATTAGTTGCTGGTCCGGTGCACCTTCATAGATATTGTGCCGCCCAGCAACAAAATCCACCGCTGTCATAATCGGAAAAAATGAAATTTTTCCTTAATGACCTTGATTACGGGTTAAATGTTCAGCAGAATTTTTGTGGCTAATTAGTTGATGGTCCGGTGCACCTTCATAGATATTGTGCCGCCCAGCAACAAAATCCACCGCTGTCATAAAAGGAAAAAATGAAATTTTTCCTTAATGACCTTGATAACGGGTTAAATGTTCAGCAGAATTTTTGTTGCTAATTAGTTGCTGGTCCGGTGCACCTTCGTAGATATTGTGCCGCCCAGCAACAAAATCCACCGCTGTCATATCCGGAATCAAGGTCATTTTTCGATAATGACCTTGATTCCGGGTTAGGTATTCAGCAGAATTTTTGTTGCTAATTAGTTGCTGGTCCGGTGCACCTTCATAGATATTGTGCCGCCCAGCAACAAAATCCACCGCTGTCATAATCGGAAAAAATGAAATTTTTCCTTAATGACCTTGATTACGGGTTAAATGTTCAGCAGAATTTTTGTGGCTAATTAGTTGATGGTCCGGTGCACCTTCATAGATATTGTGCCGCCCAGCAACAAAATCCACCGCTGTCATAAAAGGAAAAAATGAAATTTTTCCTTAATGACCTTGATAACGGGTTAAATGTTCAGCAGAATTTTTGTTGCTAATTAGTTGCTGGTCCGGTGCACCTTCGTAGATATTGTGCCGCCCAGCAACAAAATCCACCGCTGTCATATCCGGAATCAAGGTCATTTTTCGATAATGACCTTGATTCCGGGTTAGGTATTCAGCAGAATTTTTGTTGCTAATTAGTTGCTGGTCCGGTGCATCTTCATAGATATTGTGCCGCCCAGCAACAAAATCCACCGCTGTCATAACCGGAAAAAATACATTTTTCCTTAATGACCTTGATAACGGCTTAAATGTTCAGCAGATTTTTTGTGGCTAATTAGTCGCTGGTCCTGTGCACCTTCATAGATATTGTGCCGCCCAGCAACAAAAACAACCGCTGTCATAAGAGGAAAAAATCGAAATAAAAAATTAAAATTTTTTTTTTTTTTTTTAAATATAATATTTTTTCAATATTTTTATACTATCTTACAGCAACAAATTAGCAACAAATTCAGGCCCAATAACCGACTCAATATGTGCTCACTTCATTATTTTACTGCTAGCTTATGTGAAAGATAGCAGTGACTCGATTTCTGAGGAACTGGCTTGAGCAACAAAATCGAAATAGCAGCAACTAATTAGCAACTAATTAGCAACTAATTCCTAAATAAGTTTCAAATGTTTCTGCTAACTTTTCACTGCTAGCTTGATAGACTGAGCAATATCCTCACAAAATTGACCACTTTGTAGAAAGTGTATAGGTAGGTTCACTGTAGGCAGTGGCTTTGCTGTGCCCTGGCATTGCAGATGTCTATGGGCGGCGGTGACTACTTACCATCAGGTGGCCCGTCTGCTCGACTGTCTATCAACGCAGTAAAAAAAAGATATAAAGCGACGGTGCAGCCAACACCTATTTCTTTTTGATCCTGCAAGTCTCTGACGTAGACCAATCAAAATTCTAGAAAAACACAACTGCTGGGCGCACTTTCGCTTTATCTCTCTCACATTTTTCTGCCCGTATTCACTTAATAGCTGGATAAAAAGCGCTCAGCCCATTATCTATCTATCTTTTATATACTGCTTGATACTCTAACTGGACGGCACTTCGCTTACCATCAGGTGCAGTGTGGTCGTTTTGCTGGACCTGTATAAAAAATACGTAGCAGAAAAAAAATCTGCTTTACTAATTACATAGTTTACTATACAGAGAAATTTAATCAATTTTACATATAGTTCTGTACATACGAAGAATAACCACAAGTTTTATAGGGTCATGTTCGTGTTTGTCTCTGGATTACAGCTTGTTTTCTGAACATAGAAGACGAAATATGTTGAAATGTAATACTTACTAGTCCTAGCGTATTCTAATACAGTGTAAAACATCAAAGAAAATATATGAAAATCGAGGAACCATGTTCTCTGTACCAAATGAACGTAAAATTTTACCAATGCACTCAAAAGAAAAAACCTAAACAATAATTTTT
Source organism: Laothoe populi (assembly GCA_905220505.1). Lineage (NCBI taxonomy): Eukaryota > Metazoa > Arthropoda > Insecta > Lepidoptera > Sphingidae > Laothoe > Laothoe populi. The sequence continues at coordinate 3,599,800 of HG992161.1, read as the reverse complement.
TTATTCTGGCACGGCAAAGTGACCACACTGCACTTGATGGTAAGCACAGTGCCGCCTAGTTAAAGTATCAAGTAGCGAAAGACAATATATCCCTCGCTACTCAACACATCATGCCGGCCCGCTCTTTAGCATCTTCACACTATGCTTAAAGGACACAGGATCATAGGAAGGAGGGAACACGGTAGCTGGCAAACTGTTCCACAGCTTGATGGTCCGACAAAAATATGACATCTTAAATTTATACATTTTCACTGGGTACGAGCTTTTCCTTGTTAGTTCGATTAACACTTGACCAGATTCATAATGATTGTTCTAATTTCCAACTCACCGAAGTTATAAAATCATGTATTCAGATAATTTGATATAGTTTTCTCTCATCGAGTTTTACGCGATAGTGGAAAACGGATGCTATATCCATTCAGCCTATTTTATGACTCATTCTATACTTCTATGGCTTATTGAATATTCTGGATGTTATTAATACAAAGTTAAGTTTACAAGCATATTATTATAAACTGAAAATAATTACCTTGTGTGGAAATTAATAAGGGAGGCAGTAAATAAGCTACCAGAAAGATCTGCTTCTGCGATAACGAGTCACAAATATGTATAACAGAGGTTGTGTAGTACAAAGCAATGCTTGGAATCATAAATAAAAACCTCCAATATTTAGAAAATTTCGACTCATTATCAGTTAAAAACCTTATATTTCCATAACTCAAAAAACTTGTACTCGGCTTTAAAACCTTTACGAAATCTGATGGATACTTCTCAATGCTTTCCATTTTTATTAAGATAAATTAATTCGAAGAATTCACTGTTAAATCTTCAAGACACCAGGTGTAATGAAACTTTGAACCACTGGTTTTATTATAATGAATTGAAGCTTGGATTCAAGTATTTAGTGTTTAGTTTGTGATAGTCTACTTTGTGATACTGCGGGGATTTGAAAGCGCTTTATATGTTGTCTATGAATTATTCTTCATTCTAAATACAGGTTTTATAATAATTGTTGAGGTGGAAAGAAATGACAACGTTTGTTGTTGTATTGTAGGGAAGACAAGATTACATACTATTAAATTCGACGAATGACACCGTGGGTAATTTTTATTTGTACTTTAAAATAACTGTTGAAATTATTTAATAGATAAGGGTGTGTTCACAGTGATATTAAGTTTTATTAGGGCTTATATTATGGAATCCAATAGTGTTCAATTCAATCCGTCAAGGGTCAAAATACTGAGAATGGGAGACATACTTTAATGGTAAAATGGAAATAGTAACGCATATAGTTTAGTATTCTAATATTTATAATTTTGAATCATACTGTTTGTAACAAATCGATCGATAAACTTTCTAACTTTGTTCAAATATAGTGTTATGTGAAAATTTATAGGAACCATTTTCAAACATATTTTCTTTTTTACACATGAACAAGAAAATGCCCTAATTAAGCACCAAAATTCATAAAAAAATCATTCATAGTCCAAAGTTGCCTGTGCTTTTATTATACAATAGTAATCTATGGAAACGCAGGCGATGCAATTAATAATATATAATTTTAGCCCTGTATTAAACATTGTCCCACTGGTGGGCACGGGCCTCCTCTACTAATGAGAGGGGTTAGGCCTTAGTCCACCAGGCTGGTAGGCTTCACAAACCTTCGAAATTCTTATGAGAATTCTCAGGTATGCAGGTTTCCTTACCATGTTTTCCTTCACCGTCAAAGCAAGCGACAATTAACAATGAACACTGAACTTTAGAAAAGTCAGAGGTGTGTGCCATTTTAGGTTTCGAACATACGAATTTCTTCTGGACAGTCCGTACCGCAAACAACTAGGCTATCACTGCTATTGCTGCTATCTGAAATGTCTTAGGGGTTATCAAAAACTCAGTCAGTATGATATAATGCATTCTATATCAATGTGAAATTAAGTGCGCAATACAAAGTTTCTAACGATCAAACTTTGATTCATTGTCAGTGGATATTTTAATTTATTCCAATATTCATGAAACTTTCGAGTATAATAATACGTTATTACGACATTTTATGACTTAACTGCACGTTTGAAGGAGCGCAGGTAATTCTCTGTTGTATTATTTGTCATTTTGTTTTTTGGCTTAGTAACTTATTTATTTATTTATTTATTTATTTATTTATTTATTTATTTATTTATTTATTTATTTATTTATTTATTTATTTATTTATTTATTTATTTATTTATTTATTTATTTATTTATTTATTTATTTATTTATTTATTTATTTATTTATTTATTTATTTATTTATTTATTTATTTATTTATTTATTTATTTATTTATTTATTTATTTATTTATTTATTTATTTATTTATTTATTTATTTATTTATTTATTTATTTATTTATTTATTTATTTATTTATTTATTTATTTATTTATTTATTTATTTATTTATTTATTTATTTATTTATTTATTTATTTATTTATTTATTTATTTATTTATTTATTTATTTATTTATTTATTTATTTATTTATTTATTTATTTATTTATTTATTTATTTATTTATTTATTTATTTATTTATTTATTTATTTATTTATTTATTTATTTATTTATTTATTTATTTATTTATTTATTTATTTATTTATTTATTTATTTATTTATTTATTTATTTATTTATTTATTTATTTATTTATTTATTTATTTATTTATTTATTTATTTATTTATTTATTTATTTATTTATTTATTTATTTATTTATTTATTTATTTATTTATTTATTTATTTATTTATTTATTTATTTATTTATTTATTTATTTATTTATTTATTTATTTATTTATTTATTTATTTATTTATTTATTTATTTATTTATTTATTTATTTATTTATTTATTTATTTATTTATTTATTTATTTATTTATTTATTTATTTATTTATTTATTTATTTATTTATTTATTTATTTATTTATTTATTTATTTATTTATTTATTTATTTATTTATTTATTTATTTATTTATTTATTTATTTATTTATTTATTTATTTATTTATTTATTTATTTATTTATTTATTTATTTATTTATTTATTTATTTATTTATTTATTTATTTATTTATTTATTTATTTATTTATTTATTTATTTATTTATTTATTTATTTATTTATTTATTTATTTATTTATTTATTTATTTATTTATTTATTTATTTATTTATTTATTTATTTATTTATTTATTTATTTATTTATTTATTTATTTATTTATTTATTTATTTATTTATTTATTTATTTATTTATTTATTTATTTATTTATTTATTTATTTATTTATTTATTTATTTATTTATTTATTTATTTATTTATTTATTTATTTATTTATTTATTTATTTATTTATTTATTTATTTATTTATTTATTTATTTATTTATTTATTTATTTATTTATTTATTTATTTATTTATTTATTTATTTATTTATTTATTTATTTATTTATTTATTTATTTATTTATTTATTTATTTATTTATTTATTTATTTATTTATTTATTTATTTATTTATTTATTTATTTATTTATTTATTTATTTATTTATTTATTTATTTATTTATTTATTTATTTATTTATTTATTTATTTATTTATTTATTTATTTATTTATTTATTTATTTATTTATTTATTTATTTATTTATTTATTTATTTATTTATTTATTTATTTATTTATTTATTTATTTATTTATTTATTTATTTATTTATTTGCCAAATTATAACACCATTACAGTAAACCAATACGATGCTATAACTAATACATATAATATTAACTTATTTCTACAAGTTTGTATGCCGCTTCAGTGAATTTCGGCTGGTTACAATTAAATATATCCACATCTTGAGATATAACATTTATTAACCGAATAGCACGTGATAACGGACAGTACCGAGACAAGTTAGTCCTGCCGGCGGGCACGAGGAGCAATGGGGAGCAAAATGAGCGAGTATTTTATGACTTAAGGGAGATTGTTCTATATTTGATATGTTCCTGGGTTCGTTTTATAAATCGAGATAAAATAGCAGCGTCTGTGGTGCAGCTGGCGACTAGCCGTGAATCAAAAGTCGCGCGTTCGATTCCTGCACCGACAACTGTTTGTGTGTCACAACAACCGAATATTTGTATCGGTGTGAAACTGTAGTCTCTCGTAGTTGTTGATACCCACGACACAGGTTTGACTGTGTATGGGGTCAGGACTTTTTGATTGTTGGGAGGAATTCGCTGTTAGGAGATGGACGGTGGTGGCTGCTTGGAACTTGGAACAGAGGGGATCCGGTACGCATTCTATAAAGCTTAACCAGGAATACCACATTCAACGAGTCATTATGATAGTCTCTTCACTATATAAACTATCGCCATCCACTTGGGTACAAATGGAGGTATCCTTCCACCAACAGATACTTCATAAAGTTATTGGATTGGTTAGGGATTTATTTAGAAAAATGTTTGTGCCGTTTTTCTATAGATGTGGTTATAGAAAAATGATACAAATTGTAATATATTTGTTACTCCTGTGTTTTTAAATTTCTTGCAGATTAGATTTGTCTAAGACGGCCTAAGTCACATTTCTGTCAAAATTGACACTAGGATTAAAATTTTATTTCTACTTGAAAATATATTCTTTGTGAAATATATTTTGTAAATGTTTGCCATTTATAAGAACAATTCTGCCAAATAAATGCTCAGTTTCATAATATAAACGTAATTTGAAACAGTTTGCATTAGACATAGCAATAGTTAAATTTGCTTTAATTATTGGAATACGTAACTCAAACTGGTACTTTAGTAGGAATTCGCTTCTCTACAATTAATTAGCATACAAAGCGTGAAAGCAAACATACAGAAGGATCTGCGAACGATTCTATAATATGCATATATCTCTCATTTATATTCATTAATTATACAGTATTTAAAGCAGCGATAGCCTGGTTGGTTGCAGTACAGACTGTCAAGACGAAAGGCGTATGATCGAAACCCAAATTGCATACGCCTCTGACTTTTCTAAAGTTACATGTGTATTAAATGTTAATTATCACTTGCTATAGCGGTGAAGGAAAACATCGCGAGGAAACCTGCATACCTGAGAATTCTCATAAGAATTAAGAGGTATGTGAAGTCTATAGTGATTTGAATTTATTTGAATCAGTTATAGAAGATGTACTTACTAAAATTTGTGTTACTAAAAAGAATATAATTGTTTGTGGTGATTTTAACATTAATATCCTAGAGGGAAACTCAGCTAGTAGTAGATTGCTGAACTTATTTAAATAATTTGACTTAAAGCATATATTTAACACACCAACTAGGATAACATCACATTCATCAACTTGCCTTGATAATATATTCTCCAACTGTGATTCAACTAGCCACATGATTCTCAGTAATTTAACTTCTGATCATTGTGGGCAATTTGCAGCTTTTAAAAATAGTGAAGAAATACAGTATGCGAAAATAACTTGCAGGCCTATTACAGACATGGGAATCAACATTTTTAGGAACAGTATTGTTAGCAGACTAAATCCCTCATTGTTAAAAGCAAAAGATCCTAATAAAAATTATAAGAGTTTATTTAATATAATTAAAAATGAATTTCATAATACATTTAAAAAGAAAAAATTAAATGTTTATAGGTACTTCCAAGTTTAATGAATGGGCGACTCCGGGAATTTATAAAAGTCGAGCTACTCTGTATGAGTTGTATGGAATGAAAAAATATAAATTTAATAGCGAATTCCTACAATACGTTAGACTACTCTAAGATATTTAAAAAAGCATGTAATCAAGCAAAAGCAAATTTTATAAGCAGGAAAATTCAAAACTCGTGTAACAAAATTAAGTCGACATGGGATATTATAAATAAAGAAACTGGGAATTTACGAACACGCGATAACCAGTTTGAGTTAAATATAAATAATAAAATTGTATGTGAACAAGTGGAAGTTGCTCAGGCATTTAATGATTTTTTCGCGAACATACCTGTAGCTACTACTTGCTCCTTAAATTCTTTACCTAGTCGTGCTGTATCTTTGCTGCGTGAGATAGTGTAAATTATTTTTTAAATTCGAGCGCATAGCTCCCGCTGAAGTAATCAGTATTGTAAAAACTTTAAATCCAAAAAATACGGGTGATTTGTGGGACATTTCTGTAAATTTTCTAAAAAAGATAATAGATCTAGTAGCTCCCTACCTTACGGTAATTTTTAATAAGTGTATAGATTAATATATAAAAGATAGATATAATAAATGATTTGATTTGATTTCTACCAAATCGCATCAGGCCAGCGTGGTGGACTAAGGCCTTAGTAGAGGAGGCCCGTGCCCCGCCGTGGGACAATGTTAATACAGGGCTAGTATTATTATTTTATTACTTCTGTTTATTGTCTTCTTGATGTAAACCTTGTTTTGGATCTTTCCAGATCTAATGAAATATAGTAAAATTATACCTTTATATAAATCAGGTTCGAAAAAAGACCCCGGTAATTTCCGGCCCATCTCAATACTACTGACCTTTAGTCAGATTTTTGAGAAACTTATACTGAAGCAGTTGATTAACCACTTCAAGGCTAACAACCTCTTGCACGCTAATCAGTTTGGTTTCTCAAAAGGTCGTTCGACTGCAGACGCGGGAGTTGCACTCATTCAACACATATTTGATGCGTGGGAGAGGTCGCAGAACGCCATTGGAGTTTTTTGTGATCTTTCGAAGGCATTTGATTGTGTGCACCATGACACGCTCTTACTCTACGTTTCTAATAGAGATAATTTTGACGAAATTAATAGTACACTTTCACAAGTAACTCAGTGGTTTACGGCAAACAATCTTGTACTTAATGCCAAGAAAACTAAATGTGTAAAATTTGTAATGCCAAATGTCACAAATCTAGGACCTAATATAGTTATGAACAATGAGGTTTTAGAAACTGTTGATTCTACCGTTTTCCTAGGCATCACATTGGATAAGAAACTCCAGTGGGGCACGCATATTTCGTGCTTAGCTGGGAAACTTAGCTCTGCAGTGTATGCCATTAGGAAAATTAGACAATTGACTGATGTAGAAACTGCTCGTCTTGTTTACTTTAGTTACTTTCACAGTCTTATGTCTTATGGTATTTTGTTGTGGGTTAAGGCTGCTGAAATTGAGAGCATTTTTATATTACAAAAACGAGCAGTTTGTTCAATTTATCAGTTGAGTACAAGAGTCTCCTTAAGAGATATCTTTAAAGATATAGGTATTTTAACTGTTGCGTCCCAATATATTTATGTAAATGTAATATACATCAAGAAAAATATCAGTTTGTTTAAAAAGAAAAGTGATATACATACTCTAAATACTAGATACAAGCATACACTGTGTATACCGTATTTTCGCTTGCAAAAAGTACATGCTTCTTTTGTGGGGCTTAGTATTCGTTTCTATAATAATATTCCTGAGCCCGTGCAAATATTGCCCATCGACCAATTCAAAGTCGAACTAAAAAACTTTTTAGTGAAAAGGGCTTATTACAATATAACGGAATATTTAAATGATAAACAACCATGGCCGCTAAACACAGCAACACACTGATAGGTACTTATTTTATAATATACATATTACTCATTTTATATAATGTATTTTGGTTTGATGTATATTGTTTTCACAGGACCCCGGAGTCGTAATAGTCTTGGCTTCTTGTTTTTTTAAAGCTATTTTCTTGTGAATTTGTATCTCTATCATTCTTTGACGCGATTAAGGTATGTCATGCTCGCTTAAGGGTCTGTGCTTGCGGCGGCGTTATGTGCCGGGTCGGTCACTTCCCTGTGTCATGGTTGAGGAGGCCGATGGCTGGCACATGCGTCATACTCGTGAACGGGTGCTGCTTGTGTGGCCTGGTCTACCTGGATTGCTCATTGATTGTTAGTTAGAGAAAATAAATTACAGGTTGTATATATAGCCTCATTTACGACTCTGCCTTGTATTAACATGTACCGTACCGTAGTAGTGGGCGATATAAATCGATATTTCAAAAAATATCGATACATGTACGAGATATATCGCTTTAATCCGATATTATCGAATCATCTAGTATCGAATGTAATATCGATATATTTCATCCGATATACCAAATACCGTGTCACATTCCATTTCTTTATATCTACTTATTCTCTAAGACTTATTCCTTTAAATCTGCAACATTGTCAATTTGAGTAAAAATAAAATGAAAATCCCCGGATGATAGAAACTAGTCTTTGCAATAAAGAAACGCAGACATGAGATAGGTACTCTCCGCGAGGGCAGCACTAGTAGCAAAACTTTTATAATTTGTGGTGTCTATGGTCACTCACTTGTTTTGCTGTTTCAGTAGTATTATAATGCTCTTTAGTTTTGCTGGTTTCGTTTTCAGTGCAATATACTCAAGGTGCAATATAACCTATAAAGTTGTCTGTTTTGTTTAATATAGTTTAAGAAATATAAATACCGTTAAGTGTGTATAACGATATATAAAAACAGCTTTTATTAATTGTATAGAAGAAGCAAGCTGTGATAATTATTGTCTGTTTTGTTTATTACAGTTTACGATTCATACAGTAAGTATAACGTGTTTTTAATGAAAGTACTATCAATTGTTACTATTTAATAGTATAAAACAATAAATAATGGAATGCCTTAGTATTTATGAGTGTGAATCTAGCCTACACTAATTATTTTTTAGAAAAATAAAAAAATACTGTAAATAAAGTTTTAATTCAATAAACTAAAAAATGTACAGTTAAAAAATAAAAAAAACGTCGGCCAATTTCATACTTATTGGTATTTGTATCAAATTCTCCAAAATGTACTAATTAACTTGTCAATGGCCATTTTTTTGGTTTTCAAATCTTAATTAGGGATGGGAAATGGTCGATTAAATTTATTTTGATGGATTTGTTTTTATTTCATTAATTTTTAGGACTTCGGATTTTTCTCACGCAGTTCTTTTTTTTTTCAGAAATTAGGAATTCTTTCAATATGGCACCTACTAAAAAAAGTATTGTTTGGAAATATTACGAAAAAAATGATAAGAAAAGTGCCAGATGCAAGTTATGTCAAAAAAATGTTGAAACGGCTGGCAATATCTCTAATGCGATGGCACATATCAAAAATATTCATAAGGCTGTCTACTTGGAAGTTTTCAAAAGTAACAATAGTCCTGCTGCTTTTACAAATGATTTAAATTCAGATTTGTCCAACCCAATCCCTAGTACTTCAAAACAAGATAGTATCACGATATCGGAATCTACCGTCAACGAACATCAACTGTTGCCATCAACTTCTACGTCGTCGCCAATGGATTCTACGTCGTCGCCAATGGATAGTAGCGAGATAAGTACGAACAATTCTCAAACTGATCAAAAGATGTATTATGATAGGGAATTGCCTTTTAAACGCCAGAGATCTATTGAAAGTAGTTTTGGAGAAATATATGCGTATACCTCTACTGGTGACAAAACTAAAAGAATTAACAATGCCATAATGTTCATGATCTGTAACGACAATCAACCTTTTTCATTAGTTGAAAATGAAGGTTTCAAGAATCTTTTGAAAGTAACGGCACCTCATTATAAGATTCCTAGCAGAACTTCTGTGACACGCTGGTTAGATGAAAAGTATGGTGCATTATCAAGCGTTATGAAAAATAAATTATGCTGTGTAGAAGATCTTACCCTAACTAGTGACATTTGGTCCGATCTACAAATGAGAAGTTATCTAGGTGTAACTGCTCATTTTGGCATCGGAATTGAATTTCATTCCGTAACTTTAGGTGTGTACCACTTAGATGAAAGGCATACTTCCGAATACATTGCACAAATGCTCACTAAAACATGTGATGAGTGGGGATTTAATACTGATAAAGTCACAGCAGTAGTAACTGATAATGCTGCAAATATGGTGAAGGCTGTCGAAATTGCATTTGGAAAAAAAGCATATCCCTTGCTTTGCGCACACACTTAATTTAGTAGCTCAACATATTTTGGGAATTCCAGAATTACAGCAAATATTAACGAAAGTAAAAAATGTTGTTACTTTTTTTAAACAAAGTTGTGTAGCAAGTGACGAATTGCGTAAATCAGTTAAAGCTGACTCAAAATTGATTCAGGATGTCCCTACACGTTGGAACAGCACATACTATATGATTGCACGTTTCCTTGATTTACGAAATGCTGTAAGTGAAATTTTAATTTGTCATAAAACAGCACCGCCGATGTTAACTGGTATGGAATTGACAATATTAACATCGCTTCTTAACATACTACGCCCATTAGAAGCAGCGACCAAAGAAATATCTGGCGATAAATATTGCTCAAGTAGCAAAGTCATTCCATTAGTACACTGCATGATATCAAAACTCAAAAACCTAGTAATTGAAGAATCTTTAATAAAGGAGGTACAAAAACGCATTCTTACCGAAATTAATAAACGAATGGGCGCCATTGAACAGGTATCATCATTAGCTATTGCTACAATATTGGACCCAAGATTTAAAAAACTTCATTTTGAAGATGCTTTGGCGTGCGCAAATGCCGTCAGTAAAATTAAAGAGATGATTAAAAAAAATCAGCAAGATGAATCTACTGTGGAATTTGACTCTGACAATTCAAACAAAATTAGTTTATCATCGGATCTCTGGAGTGATCACCATAAACTGGTCCAGCGGAATTGGAAAACAAATAAAACTAATGAAAGTCTTTCAGATGAGTTATCGCTTTATTTGAGGGCTCCAGTCAGTAGATTTAACGAAAACCCATTAGAAGTGTGGGCAGACTATAAAATACAGTTCCCAACGTTATACAATGTGGCATTTAAATATTTAACTATGGTGGCTAGCTCAGTTCCATCTGAACGACTTTTCTCAAAAGCCGCACAGGTTCTTACACAGCAAAGAAGCAGATTGCAAGCCAAAAGGGTAAATAAAATTTTGTATTTGCAAGGTTTAGAGAAAAAGTACTGGGATTTATAAATTTTTCATATTGGTATGGTATAAAAGAAAAAGCTGCTATTCTTTACGCGCAGAGGCCTTTGATTCTTTTTCGTATGATTTATAAATAAAGTTGATTTGTTTCTTCTCTCTAAAGTGTTTTTACTCATAATTAACCTGATCCCTATTTAATATTATAGACTAGTTAAATACAAGTAATTACTTACGATATTTTTAAAATATCGATATATCGTAAACTATCGATATAACACTACGATATATTATATCGAAAAAAATATCGATATTTTTATTTTTTACATGAACATCCCTGTACCGTTTTTTTTGTTTCATGTGAATGTGACTTGTTTAAGGATGTATGTATTTTATATGTAAATTATTTTATAATGTAAATTGTAATGACAAATTACAAAAGACCTACGGCTGAGTTTCTTGGTGCTTCTTCTCAGACCAGTGGGCATTTCCGAAGCACCAGTAGACCTTAAAATTATTATGACATGTAAAAAGTGCCCATAGTGACCTAATTTACAAAATAAATGATTTGATTTGATTACTACCAAATCGCATCAGGCCAGCGTGGTGGACTAAGGCCTTAGTAGAGGAGGCCCGTGCCCAGCCGTGGGACAATGTTTAATACAGGGCTAGTATTATTATTTTATTACTTCTGTTTATTGTCTTCTTGATGTAAACCTTGTTTTGGAAGCTAAATTAGTTATATGTCAGTTAATACGAAGATAGACATTAGTACTAAGACTGAACTTAGCCTGTGACAAGAAAAATGTAATACCGCCAAGCTTAGTCGGAGGATGATCTAAGCCACTAAGGAAGAAGTAAGTAATGAAAAATTTCCAAGTATCAATAAAATTTAAAAAATCTACTTACTACTCTTGCAATCTTATATGGACACCAAACTATACTCCCTGGCTTCTCTTTTCATACTCAGAATGTCACCAAGATTCAAGATCCTGATTTAAGGGGTATGAATTAATTCTAAAGGAAATAACAAAAGCAAACAATACTCTGGTGAAATTTGCAAATGTTTTTCGTGGTGTAGTATAAACAGTACAATGTTTTGATGAACCAGCAAGAAGTGATTGCAATGCTTTGCAATTTAATATAGATTTTTACTATAGTATATATGTGTTTTATTATTATTATTATATCAACTGGCTGGCGTCCGTACGTCACTGAAAACCAGCGCTGTGCTGTGGTATGTACAATGTACGAGCCAGAGCACAGCAATACGCTGAGTGGTCACCTACCTGTCACAGCTGCGACGTGCAAGTGCCAAACCCCTTAGTTTTAAGTGGAATAATAGTTTTTGTTAATGTGGTATGTGCGCGTTGTAGTTTGTGCAAATAAATCGTTTTTCTTTCTTTCTTTCTTTGTTTTGTATACTGACCAGCCTGACTACTGAGTCATTGATTGGAGTCTTCAATACATTTTTCTTCTTCTTCAACCTTTCCGTTGTATACATAAAGGTGTAAAATTAATTAAAAGAAGAATTCCATCTTTACAATGTGAATTTGGAAATGAATACCATACCGTCACTCCATAACTGTATTTCTGTACAACTGTATCAGCATCTCGATCTTCCCAGTCTTATGGTAATTAGTTCGTTGGAATAATTTTGCGGTATTCATTGACTATTTATCTACCTAAATTGTTTACGACTTGAAATGTACGAAATTGAATCTTGATTAGGCAACTGAAATAACCAAGAGACGATTAGAGCCGCGCTAATGATTTAGAGTAAAACCACAATTTAATATTCTCTTCGCATTCATATAACTTCTCTTTAATGGCTGTTTTTAACTGACTTCAAAAAAAGGAGGAGGTTAACAATTCGTCAGAATCTTTTTTTTTATGTATGTTACCTGATTACTCGAAGACGCCTGGACCGATTCGAGATATTCTTTTTTTGTTTAAAAGAGTATACTTCCCAGGTGGTCCCATTGGCACCAAGTCAGGATCTGATGATGGGATCTCAAAAAAATCAAGGGCAACCCTCAAATTTTATAGTGACGCATATAGATTTTTATTGAAGTCGGTGCACTTTTTTGAATTAATCTTAGATTGTGTTGGGTTTGCTAGATAAATTATATGTATTTTAGTTTGCTATAATTCTAGTGGTACTTTTTGTAAATAAAAAGTTTCTATCAATAACAATTGAAGTTAAACCAGTCACGGATCATTCGGACACCGGTGTCCGGACTAAAACTGGCAATACTCGCCCTTATCGACGTATTAGGCGTATAAATTTGTAACGTTAATATTATGGAAATAAAGTTGATTTTGGCTAGTATTTTTACTCACTGCTTATTACTTTTATCCGAACACCGGTATCCTTGTAATAAATGAGAGGTTGAAATATTTCCAGATTATACGAGAATAAAGATAATAGTACCTATTATATATACTCTCGAGCGATTTCTTGTAAAGGTGAAATTAGTAAACCCACTGTTCGCTGAGTTTATAAATATTTTCATATTTGGGGAAATAATCATTCTTCAGTATTTTTTTTAATAAACAAGTAAAAAATTAAGCATACTACGCACATAGAGGAGTGTGATTTGGCATAGAGAAAGTTGATATGGGGTAGGAGTGTAGAGGGCTAACATTTACACATATTTTATGTGTTACACATACAGTAAATAAAAAAAAATATGTATACGTTCATACGACCATTTCGACCACTGGTAATTATAACAAAAATCTTTAAAAGAGAACCACACGAGATCATCAAGCACATAGACAACGACTGAACATTATCGGATACAAAAAAAAACCGCTATCGCTTTAACGCTCCAAGTTTCAGGCTCCACTTATCACCGTTTCTCATCTCCAATGGCATCAATATAAACCGCCTCCAATCCATTACTAAGGTAAGGCTGGTCGAAAACTATTGATTTGCCCATTTTGTATATATTAGGTTTTATATGAATAGTTCCTTTAGAAGTCAAAGATGAGATAAAAGTATGAAGATGTAATGAATATTAGAAGGTGCAATGATGAAAAGGTCTGGGTTGAATATTGTGGCGATTTGTGTTATATGGGGTCTTTTATATCCGAGAGTCCATCAAAATAAATACGAGCCTACTTTTTTCCGCCCAGCAGGAAAGTGCATACATAAGTTCATATTTTGAAGACGTTTTAGCTATTAAAATAACCAGTTATTATGAGGCTAAACATGTCATGCCTTTGACCGACGAACGCTTTGTAAAATCATGCCTTGTAACTCAAAGTAGAATTGCCTACTGGCATGGGGTCTGCGAACAGAGAGGTGATCTGCTCGTCCCGACATAGAAATAAATAAGACAATTCTGGATTTTAAAGTAAAACTACAGGCTGCTGAGATTATGAATCTGAAGAGAAGAGTAATTACTTCGTTAAAACAGGATTGTAAACCTTTTGTGCTTTGATGATGTGTATGAGCAATGATGATTAATTCTTAAATTGAGTCACAATCTAATTTGCAGCCTTGCCTTTGCCGAATAAAATAACAATCACTGATTTCTTAGATAAATTGACAAATCACAAGAAAAATTAAGTTTAGTTCGTTTACTATCGCTCTTTTCTCGATTTATCAGTCAAGACGTCTGTGAACAATTTAAGTATTCAATATTTCTACAAACTGAATACAAACTGAAACAAACTACAAGTTTGTAGAAGTTGTTTTGCTTCACTTCTAATATGACTTTGAATAGTATTCAGCATATTTACTCAATAACTTGACATTGGAAATATTGATAGAAAAAACCTACTTACATGTTATTTACTTGTGTGTAGTGGTGTTGCAACACTCTGACCGTGATTTTGACAACATTTTGTATATGACAAAATATTTTTTTTCCAAATAACTTAACATAAATCCCAACACTTTACACTCGAATATATTTAATTCTCATTCTGATTACGTGACAGTGTGTCCAAGTGACATGGGTCGTGACAACAAAACCGCTGGAAAGTATTCAAATGTTAGCCAAAAACTCAAATATCATCCCATAAATGAATATGTACCTTTGATATTTTGAATTTTATACCCACCACATAAATCGCCTTGGGACATGTTCTTGGATTAACGAATTTGGAACAGAAGATTAAGACTAAATATTAGATCGTAGAGTTTTTGTGCCCGAGTATATGATTAAAACTGCTTTATTATCTACTAATAACAATATCAGGTTTTGTGCCAACTTACTTTATGGAAAAATCCTGTATCATGGCGAATACTCTGAAGAATTGTTTGATTTGATCCCATCTTCTCTCTTCCACACAAGAACCATGCGTATAGGCATGCAGAGCCAGAGCTTCATGGCGTCTACTACCGAACCAATAGGTTCGCAAATTCGTAGCGAGGGATAGATCGTCTCTCGCTACTTGATACTCTAAATGGACGGCACTGCACTTTCGATCAGGTGCAGTGTGGTCACGTTGCCGTGCCCGAATAAAAAAAAGAAAGGTCGAAAGACTCCTTTTTCAGCCATTGGTTTTTATAGAGGTTGTTCTAAGTCTATTGTAAAATCAACATCATGTATTAGAAACGAACAAAAAGTTTCCAATTGTTTGGTTTTATTCAAACAATCACAATTGTCATTTGAAGTTTGTTAGCATTATTCATTATTTCAAAACAGTTACACGCTTTAGCAAAAACTTGACCACAGTTCTTTGTTATTTAGAATTTCTTGTTTGACTTTATTTCATTTGTAGCTTATGCGTGGTTTCCCCACATTGTTTCTTGCTTTTAAATCTGGTGGTCAAAAAACCTTATTGTGTATTTTTATAAGATTTTGCTGGTGGAAGGATATTCGTATCATCCACATCAAATGTCATCCACCAATAATTATTTCAGGTCTTAGCGTTGTGAGACCGTAATCCTTAGTAGTTCTCGGTATCCTGGGTACAGATTTAAGTTAGTGAGGTTGGGACTATGTCTGTGACTGTTGGGGTGTATTTATGAAAGAAAGAAAAAGTCTTTAATTGCTAGAACAAATAAAACAGAAAATATACAAAATAAAACTTAAATCTTAACTTTTGCTGGTGGTAGGATATTCATATCCGCCCAGATAGCGACCACCGTACACAGGGTGTAAAATAGTAGTGCACATGGAAGTGTGTTTCGTTCCGGGATTAGTCAGTGCACATCTGGTTTTTGTCGAGGGTTTCTGAGTTTTCTGACACTAGACCTTCGACCGCTTCTTCACCTTCTTGCCCATGGCGTAGTGTGAAGAAACAGGCCCGCATGATTGTGTTGAGTAGCGGGGGATAGATTGTCGCTCGCTACTAGATACTCTAATTGGACGGCACTGCGCTTCCCATCAGGTGCAGTGTTGGCACTTTGGCGTAGCAGGAAAAAAAATGGAGTAATAAAGATATATTTAAATTTAAGTGACGAAGTAGACGTATTATTTTGAACCTATTGTTTCCCACTGCTGGGCACAGAACTCCCGGTTTTTCTCCCAGTAATCCCTATTATGTACCTTTTCTAGCCACGTTGTTTCAAAGGCGTCAAAGTCGTCCCGCTATCTCTTCCTAGGCCTACATTGAAATCGGTTGAGGGGTCTGTAACGGACATAGGTAGAAACAATTTTTGAGTTTTATGTATATGGATTACGCTGTTTACTCGTTTAACTGTGAACAGTTGTGCCTTGATCGACGGACTGTTTAATTTCTTCAGCAGGCCTTGTGTGGTATCGATGCCTAAAATTATAATGATGAAAGATATTACCACTTTATCATTCATCATCTACCTGCCTTACCTTATCCCACACTAAGTGGGGTCGGCACAATTGGTTTGAACTCTCCACGCAGCCCTATCATGCGTTAAATCTGCATTCACTCCTTTCACGCGCATGTCCTCATTCACGCAATCCATCCACCTCTTTTTTGGTCTCCCACGATTACCACTTTTATCATTATTAACAGGATTCGAAACTTTGAAGAACATCATACAAAAAATAATTTTAGTATCAATTACGTTATTCACAATAACTCACATTTCACAACCCTGGGCTATTATACGCGGAATTTCTCACCAAAGCCTTCATTCAGTAAGGGTTGACGCGTGGCGTGGCTGAGGACTCTTCAACTCAAACCAACGGTCGATTGACTTTGAAACTAGAATCCGACCGCTCTTTTCAACTGAGAGGGCCCTCAAGTAGCCACCCCGGCATTATTTCTTTGGACCCTTTTTTGTCTGCACTATCTAGGTTTCCAGGAGCTTGGCGAGATAAATTACAACCTCGCAAGTTTTTGTGTGCAGTAAGCACTGTTTTGTGACATTGGTTTTACTGTGGGAAAATTAGTTTTTTTTTCGATTATTTTTGTAGGTTTTTATCTGGATATATTTATTGGGACATTTATAATATTTGTTGAGATGAATGATTTCCAAGTTAGGTAGATTTAGAGACATTAATACGTATAATATTAATATTGAGATAGGGTTGGTAAAAATTATGATTCTACCATTCTTTTTTCACCCAGAAAATAGCAGATTCAAGCAAATGAAGTACAAAAGACTAGCAAAAGAAGTGATCTTCACCACCCATAAACACCTACTTACTATACCTGAAGAAGCTAAGGTACGCTGACAGCCTTATATAAAAGAAATGGAGATTGGAGACCTCATGAAATGTCAATAATTATACGAAATACAACAATCTTCAATGGATTTTTTGTAAAACAGTGGCACTGTCTAAAACGAGTTGATCTATTTATACTGTACAAGAAATTGTCTATGGCGTCACGAACACACACACAAAGTTTACATACACTAACGGGCCCGGCAGACGTCGTCCTGCTAGGAAAAGCAGCACCACACCGACAGCAGCGCCACCTAACGGATCCAATTGGGTTTTCAAACCATCGAGAAACCCATTAAAATCTACACACATAATTTCAACTAAATCGGTCTAGCCGTTTAGGAAGAGGTAGGTGACAAACACACGTTCAGAAGTAGTAGAGAAGTATAAGTAGGACAGAAGAAACCCCTACAGTGGAATGAAACGAGCTGGTATGAAGTTGAGTATGTATATTAGGTAAGCTGTGACGTCACATGTCTTAAGCGTAGCTTTACCACTTTTAAACTAGCTTCATATAAATGCGAATTCATGCGAACAGATTTTATTTAACGAAAGAGTTATACTCTAATTGCAATACTTCAGAGAGTTCTCGCATGATGGATGGCCTGATGTCTTTCTTTACGAGATACGCTCAACTGATATGACGTCATAACATCGCTTGTGGCTTTATTGCCAGTGTGCGTTTATTTTTATTGTAGCATGTTACTTGGTAGATTTATTTTAGGTTGGTTTAGTACGTGGTTAAGGTTTGATTTGTACATTTTTAATAATTTGAATAGATTTTAGTTTTTTACTGACTTTAGTATAACACTAATGCTTTTTTATTTTTGTATGATACAGTACATTCGTTTTTACGACAAAATGCTGACCAGGTTGAAAGTACATATTTTCAAAATTTATGTGTTTATTTACATGTAATAGCCGGTTGTCCAAGAAGGTTGTTAAAACATCTCATGTATTGCAAACCGCACAAAATGGAGTACTTGGCTGTACTAGAAATACTACTAAGAATATCAATCTTGAAAATATTACACTTACAAAGTGGTAAAAAGCTACGTATAAATGGGATTAGAAACAAACTGTGACAACCCTGTTTTATGAATTATTTTCCCATATTTACCATATAAACAATGTTCAGTCGATCAAACTACACTGACCTATACAATCTTACACAGCGTAAAATCCCATTAAATTGCCATTCTAGTTCGAAGGGCTGACGCAAGATGTCGTGACAGCAGTTCCAAAACTTTGATTACAACGTGACGGGCCCCAACTTCCGATAGATACCACGGAGACGTTGCCATATCTGATTAGCTTGTGAACTTGCTGAACCACTACTATTGGAAAAGCATACTCGAACCTCGGTGGTAAATTGTACGCGGATAGCGATCACCGTGAAAATGGTAAAAAAACAAGTCACTATACTTGTCTGCAGGTGGGAATACAGATGGTGGGAGTTGCTTAGAATTAAAACTTAAAGTTAAATTACCCAATGAGCGACATTATATTTGGTTTGTACAGTTCTTGCAATCGGACACATCCTTGCATGCCAGGATAATAAAAATAGCACTTATTTATTGACAGTTAGATTGCACATTTTAAATGTTATATTTGTTAAATAATTATTTTCTGTGTATCAAATTATGTTTTTCATTTTAAACACTTGAGACAATGACAGTGGCATGTGACTTATTAATTAAATCTTGGTTTTACTTTACCTCTATCTTTTTAACCGACTTCAAAAAAAGGAGGAGGTTCTCAATTCGACGTGTATTTTGTTTTACATTCTGAGCTATTTTCAAACATTTAAGTCTCAGACTTATCGTTGATTTAAAATCAATTATTTCAACCGTACAGATGTGCAAGAAGGTAAAACAATGAAAACATGCTAGTTAAAATGAAATGAAAATAAAAATTGCACGACGGTTAATTCAAATCAATGTCAATTTTTGAAATTGCACGTGCTCTATCGAGAACTCCTATTATTGGTGATAGAGCCAAAGTACAGCCACTTGCGAGTATGAAATACATTTTGCAACAACACGTCTGTGAACAGTTTGTCGCAACAGATGCTCCTAAAACCGAATTGCTGTGAATTTGTTTGGGAAATTGTGCCATCAACACTTCATATAAACACGTTTATGGTTATGGTTTATGATGATTTGCATCGAGTAACATAGAATGTAGTAAGCTTCTTAGAGGTAGATTGAATATAAGGTAAGTCGTATGAAGTAGAAGAGTTTGTAAAGTGTTTTTTTTATATATTGAAGTTTAGAAAACGAGTAATTGGGTCACCTGATGGAAAGACACCATCGCCCATAAACAAGCACCGGAAGGATGATGGGTAGGGGTTTAGGGTGTAGAAAGAAATGGGTATGAAGCAGGAGAATTTGGACCTCGTTCACTCACTGTTCGAATCGCAATAACAAGTTGTTACTACACATCGATTTTCTATAAGATAGTGGTAAGAACTCAATCGAGCCAGTCCATACAGTGCAAGCATGTACATTTTCATATGTAAGCACTTTACACATATTGTACACAAAATTGGGCTACTATGCGGCTCAACCTTTAGCACAGACATAATAAGACTCTCGCGGGGGGTGCGTCTGTCTGCAACTGCGTACCTACTCTACGGCCTTCAACATAAGGATAAAAGCAGAGCACTAGGTTTAGTCAGTAGGTGGATTGGGCCGGTAAGTACGCTATACATTCGAGCGCCGGCTCAGAGAAACCATAAAAGGATACCACGTGTAAAAAATCCAAAGAAATGTTTTTAACTAAAACAAACAATACACAGGTTCATCCATAAATTTTGTCATGAAAAATCGTGATGTTTATCTATACTTTTTTTTATTGCATAGTCCGACAAACGAGCATTTGGGTCACCTGATGTTAAGTGATCTCCACCGCCCATGAACATCCATACCGAAAGTATCATGTATGCGCTTTCGGCCTTAAAGGACAGGAATAGGGATTAGGGAAGGGAAGGGGGAATCTGGGCCTCCGGATATCTCACTTACCATACGAAACGCGACAGTAAACTGTCACTTTACGTTGGTTTTCTGTGAGACAGTGGAACTACGCCGGTCGAGCCCGCCCATTCATGCAGTAGACTAAAAAGTCTACAGTGTGGCTCTACCAAATTACCAATTACTCACCAAATTATTAACTAATTAATATATCTTTATAATTTAGATTTTATAATATTTTTTCAGTAACGTAAGTATTCACTTACTATCATAAAATACGTTCCACTTATTCAACTGGAACTTATTTTATGCCTAACGTACCGTAAGAACTACTGATATCATTATGCGCAATTTTTTACACATACATAACTGCTCAACACATGCCATTACTCAAATACCAACATTTTAAAAGGCACATCATAATTTAGGTGTTAACAAGTTACGAGTCCATTACATCAACACTGCTGGTCTGTGTGTCATTAATGAGCGCGGTGAAATGGGCTAGAGGAATTTCGCTCGCATTACGTGGCGCAAAAGTGAGAGCGCTGTACACTCGCTGGTGTTTAATCGTTCCATGCACTTTGTGCATCGACCTGTGGTGTCTTGTGCATGGGACCATAAAATATAGCGTAAAACTGTCAATAAATTACAGCATAGTAAGATAAGACAATATTTGTATGAAATGAGATCCCGAGGATTCACTAGTGCACCTTTATTTTATCGAGATAATTTGCGTCCCATAATAGTTGCGGAGCCTATCACTGAAACCAGCATCAATTTTAATCTTGAGCAAAATTCGTAGGTACTTAAGAGTTCTCCGATAATTCAACCTACTACACCACCACTGGGCCAATAGTTGATCAGTAAACTAAGCCGATTCGATAGTGGCATACATTCCTAAATAATATCTTTTAAGTGAATTCTATGGGTACTAAACTATAATATTCTAAGAACTGTAAGTTCATTAAATTATTTCGAGCACATAAGCACAACGTTTTTATTTCAATAAACATTTGCCATTCGTACTTTTACTATTTAAATCACATTGGGTTCTCGTTTTATATTTGATGAGACATTAAATCAATATTACGTGAATTTATAAAGTAAGTTAGTTTAGATTAAAGTAAGTTCAATCAAAATTTTACCTAAAGTAAATGAAACAAAAATATTTCGACGTGTTTAATCAAAATTATCTCTATTTCTAATAAAAGTTTATAAATTATCTATGCTGAATCGTATTTTCTATACTTGTTATAAAGTTTTTATTTTACAAATGGTTTTCGTAAAAGTATTTTATAAATTATATTAATTTAATTAGCTAAAGTCGGATGAAGGTATGCTGTCAGCACCTTTGCTCCAAAAATCCATTTTAACCACTTCCAATAATATGAAAGGGCGTTATTTCCCTCTACCACTAAGCTAACCTCAAGACTAGAACTGGTAAATATTATCATCGTCATGTGACCTCAACGTCATTTTCATGGTACAGTAACAGGCAAAAACATTTGCGGATCACCTAATTTTGGTTCAAAACGAATATTCACTTTAGTGTCACCGTCACCAACTTCTAGGAAACTGTTCCAATCAAGCATCCAGTAGAAACCGTTTTTCCTCGGCGGTGGTAGTTCAGAATCGCCAGGTTTCGCTGGTGCTGCTCCACCGAAAGAATCTTCTAGATCAGCTATAGACGCTCCGGAATCTGTGTCAGCTGATACAGAATCTTGAGGCATCTCGGTCTGGGCGTTCTTTGGTTCTTCAGTAGTTGTTGGGGCTTGCGTTGTGGTTTCCGTCGTATTCGCTTGTCTTTTACTTTGTTCATTCTCAACAATTGTTCTTACATCATCAAGCGGACTAACACCTTTGTTCAACGGAATTACTTTAACGGAATCATAATCGATTGATTCGTAAGCTGCACCTGTGTTCGTTGATTTTGCTTGTCTAGTTTTTGGCATGTCGTATGGGTAGCTAGTTTCCTTTATTTCTGACGATGAGGTTTCTAATTCAAAAGGCAGTTCTGGTCGCAATGGCTCATACAAAAAGTTATTAGGAGACTGAAGTGACTGAGTTTTGTCGTTGCTTGCTTTTAGAGCATCAGGGGAGATCAAATCGTAAGTTAGTAAAATATTTTCGGGTAGCTGAACATTGCCATCCACAATAGTTGCCGGTGGTAAAGGCTTAAATCCGTCAAGAGGCAATAAAAAATGATCTTGTCCTGGCGTTCCTTTTAGCCCATGGGCATCCAAAAATGCTTGTAGTTCAGCAGGAAAATTATCTTTTTTCTTATTTGCAAGTTTCGCATTATCTAATAAGGTTTCCTGAAATTTAACATTGGATTTTACTGTTTTTACCGGTTTAGGTGTTGGAACTACTGGTACAACCTCGACCCGTGGTGGTCGTGTGTATAATTCTTGTAATGACGATCCGTCACGTGGTGTGTATGGTAATACAACCATTAGTGTTGACGCAGTCCTTCTGGTCGTAGCTTCAACAGAATTCGGCGGTATCGAAGCTACGTCATTAGGGTTCTTTGCATCTTCTTGAGCATTTTCGGTGGAATTAGGTGTTTGAGTGACAGGAGTAATTTCATTTTCAACAGTGCTAAAAGGCGTAGTGGCTTTTACTTCTCCGCTTTCTTCTGTAGATTGTCTTGATGTTGAACTCTTTGCGTCTTCAGCTTTGATATCGTTCATCAACTGAATAATTTCATCTCTTGAAAGCCTCGGTAGTTGTAGGTTTGCTTTTAATATACTTTGTACTTGTTGGACTGTTTTTTCTACATCCAGTGCTCCTTCCGATGTCTTCAACAACACTGCTACGAGACAGCACCACAAGATCTTCATTTTCTGAAATGAGAATAATATCGATATTAATAATCAATACCATTATACTTGTATTAAATACTCATAAACTGGTTTTTAATCATAATTAGATCTGATAAACCAAATTATATAAAGTTTGCAAAATACACTCTAAATGACCCGTAATATCCTAATTTTACTGCCTAAATTATGTTTAGAACTCTTCTCTACTCCAGAGATATTATATAAGTCAAATATAATTATGTAATCTATTATTATTACTGCATTAAATAATAAACATATCTGCTATTATTAAATATGGTTAGAATATAATTAATTTAAAACTTTGTACGTTGATATAAAAAATCATCAGTTTACTTAGTTTTTGATAAGGCATAGTTCTGAGCCAGAATAAATTTTACTGACACTTAGTAATTTGGTTAATTCTGTAGAGTTAGCAAAAGAACCATTGATTTTATCCGCTAAAGGTAACGTCAACATAATTCTGAACCAGAATAAGTTCACCGTCGTGCGTTCGCCCGCAGTTTCAGGCAAGTCTAACACCATATAATCGTAATGTGGAAAGTTCCCGCCAGTCTGAGAGGCTTGAAAACACAAAGTTGTTATCAGGCAAAGTTTCGATTACAGAGCAATTGTGTATGCCGAGAGGAATCCAACTATAATTATTATGCGTGTAATTTTAACGATTATTCCTTTTAAATATACATTCTGGAGTTTAAGATGTGTTCCTACTTTATCTAATATATTTATTTTGTGAGTTTCTTCATTCTGTGATGTTTTGTTGTATTTAAGTTAATGTTTTAGGGTATAACAGTTTACATAATGACTTTCATTTTCCTTATCGTCACGCTCGCTTAATATCCTTACCATTTATATGTTACTTAAAGGTTAAATATTGTTTAGTACTCATATTATGAAGATATGCTATCGTTTTAAGCGCTTCACAATCAGTTTGATGATGAGTACATCAGCTAGTTGGTGTCCTCATGATTACATCATAGCTATCCACTTGTAATTCTATCTAAGTAAGTTAAGCGCAGTACCGTCCAATTGGAGTTTAGACCATCAAGTAGCGAAAGACAATCTATCCCTCGCTACTCAACACAATCAAGCCGGCCTGCTGTGTTAGTTCATCTGTTAATCTGTAATTATTATTATTTGTTTTCTTTTTTTATCAGCCTCAGTGGCGCAGTAGCCAAGTAGCCGGTCAAACGTAAGGCCGTGGGTGCACTCCCGAGACTAACATGTGATCCATAAGTATTTGTACCGGGTCTAGGTATTGTAACACCGAATGACTTTTAGTTCTCGGTACCAATGACACAAGATAATTATACCTTACTACATTTATTACTGCCACCAATGGGTATTTAGTGTTACTTATATTAGCAATAGGAAACTGAGCTAGACTACCGCTAGTCTGGAATTGAATGCCCTTGCAAGCTCTGAGGCGCTCCTTCTTATAAGAAATCTTACCACACTGAGTCTATAACTTGTCAATCTACCCGCAAGTATTTTGTAAGTTATCCCCGATATTTCCATTAAAAAAGTAGAGTAGATTAGGCCGGACGTCATTGAATAAATTATCGTTGTATTAAAAAGTACCGTTACACTTATCTACACTACCGGCACTCCAAAAGCAAAATCTTGGTGGTCTGGGCCACATGAGTATAGGAGCTAGCTTTCTCACATTCTCAGTACCAAGTAAGAATATTCTAATAGCTATCTAATAATCGTGTGTTTATTAACCGTAAATGATATGTTCGTGTCCACTTTCTATTGCAACCGTTAACATTCCAGTGTTCCGAACCAAGCTCCCGTGTTAATTAATTTTGTATAATTGTATGTAAAATGGGCAATAAATTAATTCTTCTTCTTCTTTGTTTGATGGCGACGAGCTTAACTAAGAAGCTATTCCGCCAATGTCAAGTAAGTCAGTATTTTGTTCGGTATTTTAGTTGTCAGTAGGAATTTCAACTTTCAAGTATTTACTTGATTCTGTTCGTCAATGCGCCAGGACACACATGCCGGGCCAGAGGCTCACATATTAGAGGTTATCCTCCAACATGTGAACCTCCGACCGAACACGCGCGCACCCCAACACATTGACGAGCAGAATCCTAAATAATCAATAAATTAATATTTTTGGGGTTGTTGATCATGATTGACAGCATGGCGCAGTGAGCTAGTAGAAATGTCAGGCCGCGCGTCCGATCCCACATCGAAGCAAATGTTTGTGTGATCGACAAGTATGCACACACACTCACGATTATAATCCCCGAACGGGTAGGCAAAGTTGTAACCAGTACATCCACTTTTCGCCGAATTTATTACGATCCCATAAAGTGATAGGGGGCGAGCCTATCGCCATATTAGGCACAACTCCAGACTCCGGGGTGATACTGAGTATTTCTAAATAGAAAAACCCAATATCACTTTACTTGACCCGGCAATCGACCAGAGACCTCAGCACAGCAGTAGTAACGCATGCGCAATTACAACAGTGCCACCGAGGCAGTCGACAAGTATGTTTCATAGTAAGGTGTAGTACCTTAGTCCCTAGTAGCTCTTGATATCTGTGATACAGGTTTAACCCTGAGTAAAGTATATCTTTGTAGTTTATGTGTGTGAATGTTAAGTGTAATTATACTAGAAAACTTTTATTCAGAATAATTTTATTATGAACTCAAGAAGTGTTGAACTCTGATTTTAATATTAAACACCTGATATTAAATAATATAGACCTTAATAATAAACTTATTGTGCGATAGTGTCGTCTTGCTTCCTCTGATGTTGCTCAACAAAGCGAGACAAAACATTGAATAACTATAATAGCCGTAAAAACATTTATGAGTAATTCATATGACTATTTGCTAATGATCTCTACTAAGTAGTCTGGTATTTGGGACCAATTAGGGTTTTTATTAATAAGGTTGTCTGTAGTTGACATCACATCGACATCTGTTTCTTTATCAATATTAGGATTGGACATAGATACCCGATTTTTACCCTACTGCCAACGCAGGGTTATTTAGGTTTTTTTTTGCACCTGATGGTAAGTGTAGTGCGGTCCAATTAGAGTATCGAGTAGTGCGAGACGATCTATCCCCTGCTACTCAACACAATCATGCCGGCCTGCTTCTTCACACTACGTCATGGGCAAGAAGGTGAAGAAGCGGTCCAGAGTCTATTGTCAGAGTACTCAGAAGGCCGCAAAATGGCCAAACATTGTACTCCAACTCTAGACCCCCGAGAAAAACCGGATGTACACTGGCTGATCCCGGAACGCGACACACTTGCGTGTGCCACTATGGCGAGTTTTACACCCTGTGTACGGTGGTCGCTATCCGGGCGGATATGAATATCCTACCACCAGGATTGGATATGGACATCCGTTTCTTTTTCAATATTAGGATTGGTTCTATCTATAACCGTTGTTTTTGCTCTAAATAATGTAATCGTGTATAGTTTTGGATACTTCAATCACACCCATTGAAGAAGGGTAAAGATCTTTTTCCCTTGATGGCAAGGGTATGGCACCAACAAATCTATCACACGGTTCCAACACGTTGGTCAGTTCTATAGCCTTGTTTGTATTTCGCTAGGATATATAACAAAAAAATTACACAGAAATATAAAATAAAAAGCAGCGATAGCCTAATTGGTAGCGGCACGGTCTGTCAAAACGAAAGTCGTATGTTGGAAACCAGCCCAAATGGCATACACCTCTGACTTTTCTAAAGCTACGTGTGTATTTATTTATCACTTTATCGGTGAAGGAAACATCGTGAGGAAACCTGCATACCTGATAATTCTTGTACGAATTACAAAGGTGTGTGAAGTTTACCAACCCGCATTAGGCGAGCGAGGTAAACTAAGGCCTAACTCCTCTCATTAGTAGAGAAGACCTGTGCCCAGCAGTGGGACAATCTTTAATACAGGGCTAGTATTATTTTCATATTATTATATATATAACAAAAATATAATAATATGTTCTATAAACACTTTGAATCCATATTAAAAATCTAAAATACTGCTGAATACATTATTCGTATTCATAAACCAACATCAAAAACGATCTCCACATGTAAATAAATAAAAACCCCTGCAGTAAAACACGTTCATACATATTTTTCCAATTTTTTGCCGCGTCCTTTGTGCGTATCAAGATATCTGGTAGCTTTTGCTTTATTTCCTTTACGGCTTCTTTATTTTCTTTTGTGCTTGTACAAAATGTTATCTATCGCTCTCACATCACCTGTGTCAATAGAGTTCGAGCAATTGTTTGTCGTTCAGATAAATAATACAACTGTTTGTGGAAAGAAGGAACGACTCTGATCTTTAATAGACTGTTTAGAATCACTTTCGCTGAAGATGTTTAGGCTTAAACGAGATTTTTAATAAGTTCTTTTATCCTGGCACGGCAAAGTGACTACACTGCACCTGATGGTAAGCGAAGTGCCGTCCAATTCGAGTATCGAGTAGCGAAAGACAATCCCCCCGCTACTCAACAAAATCATGCCGGTCTGCTTCTTCACACAACGCCATCGGCAAGATTACTTTTCAAAATTATATCCTTAATAGCAACACTATTGGATAGTGCAAATCACATTTTCTAATATCATCGGTTTCGATGCCTGGTTAGGAAAATAAAAAAAACGATGATGCATTTTTTATCAAAATCCGTCCCGAGATTGAGTATTTTTTATTCCTCATACGCTTGGAAAATTCACCTTAATATCATGACAATTTCGTTAGGCTGATTTAAATTTTTCTCGCAAGTCAATCTGATATCCCTTTTTCAATGACAAAGCAATAAACGTGTCCTTATAATGCCAATATCCCGCGGAAATTGATTGAATTCTCGACGTAAGCGGTCAAAAGTAAACCCGAAAGATAAAAGATAAATCCCACAGGCACCGAGGGAAGCTCAGTCGGAATATTATTGGACAGAGCGCTTGCCCGGATTTCCATAAGGAAACAACGGGATAGAAAAACAGTTCGCGCTTGATTTACAAACGATGACAGTAATCTTCGAATTATATAAGGACAGACGCCTGAATTTTTTCTATCTTTGAATACAATAAAGTTTTTATGCAGGGTATTTTTGGCAGTGAACAATATTACTTAATCTTGGGGCGTTGGAATAAAAAAAATCCTTTTGTTTCCAAAAATAACCATAACGTAGTAAGCTTATATTCATATCTGTGAAGGGTAGAAAGAAGTAGTAGTTCGCCTATTGTTAACGCAGTTCATTTCCCCAATGACCTGACAGTGGAAGAGCACTTAATGATCTATTTATACAACGCTAGTATTTTAATCTAAATTAAGCTTTACGTTCAATACTTTCACACGAGGAATTATGAGAAACACTTCTGGTGTAATTTTGACTTTTGAAGAGTACAATACTCTTAGTGCTATTATGAAAGCTTTCGTGGTGTAGAGGGCAGAAGCCGTTTTGGAATCAATAACCCGTGAGTTCAAAATCAAACCATTAAAAGCCAAAATCTCTTTTTCCTTGCCCTTTATTTTAAAGGGCAAGGAACTGACTCGGTGGCGCAGTGACTGCCTCGGTGGCGCAGTTGTAATTGCGCATGCGTTACGACTGCTGTGCTGAGGTCTCGGGTTCGATCCCCGGGTCGGGTAAAGTGATATTGGGTTTTTCTATCTAGAAATTCTTCAGTATTAGCCCGGAGTCTGGAAAATGTGCCCGGTATGGCGATAGGCTCGCCCCCTATCACATTATGGGACCGAAATTCGGCGAAAAGTGGGTGTACTAGTTACACCTCTTGCCTACCCCTTCGGGGATTACAGGCGTGAGTGTATGTGTGTGTGTGTTTATTTTAAAGCTAGTAACAACTGATTCATGGCATGGAGATCACTCAAAACCAGATAACATACTTATATTAATAATACTAGCCCTGTATTAAACATTGTCCCACTGCTGGGCACGGGCTTCCTCTACTAATGAGAGGGGTTAGGCCTTAGTCCACCACGCTGGCCTAATGCGGGTTGGTAGACTTCGCATCCCTTCGAAATTCTTATAAGAATTCTCAGGTATGCAGGTTTCCTCACGATGTTTTCCTTCACCGTTAAACCAAGCGATAATTAACATTTAATACACACATAACTTTAGAAAAGTCAGAGGTGTATGCCACTTGGGTTTCGAACATACGAATTTCGACTTGGCAGTCCGTACCGCAACCAACTAGGCTATCGCCGCTTACTTATATTACTTCATATATTTCTATTTGATTAATTTCGTTGCGGGATAAAAG
This sequence comes from Laothoe populi, assembly GCA_905220505.1. Lineage (NCBI taxonomy): Eukaryota > Metazoa > Arthropoda > Insecta > Lepidoptera > Sphingidae > Laothoe > Laothoe populi. Next base: position 3,570,196 of record HG992161.1, on the reverse strand, counting down.
ACAGTTTAGCATTCCCAGAGACTCGCCCAGTTTCACTACTTGGTGACGAACAATACTAGCCATTGTCGATCATAGCTTACAAGAGTTGCAGTGGCGGGTGTGGATTGCATACTCTAGTGTTTATCTATACATGTTAGGAAACAAAGCCGCCTTAACGCGTCTATCTGTGTGAACGCGATAAACTCAAAAACTACTGAACGGATTTTCATACTGTTTTCACCAATAGACGGAGTGATTCGTGAGGAAGATTTTAGATATATAATTTATTAAAGTTTTTTGTAATTTGCGGAAACATGATCGTTGAAGATATCGAAAAAAGTGTGTGTCGTGTGGAAGCTTAAGAGTAGGAAGGCTACGAAATTTTCAAATAATATTGCCCGTCCTAGGATTTAATCCAGGACCCCAATATTTCCACTGTATAAGTATAAGACAATTGAAACACATTGTATTCATTGTACAAAACCAGCTTTGTATACAGTGTACTCAATTTAAACAATATTACTGCTTTTACCAAATAACGGTAGGCAGCGGCTTTGCTGTGCCCTGGCATTGCAGAAGTCTATGGGCGGCGGTGACTACTTACCATCAGGTGGCCCGTCTGCTCGTCTGCCTATCGAGGCACTAAAAAAAACCTAATTTGTTAACATTAACGAACACCGACAGCTATTACATCACAATTAGTTCACGAACCGCGTTTCCACGGAGATTATGTTAATACGAAAAAGGTTCGCCGGCCATCGAATAAGTTTTCAAATCTTTGTAATCGATTAGATAAAAGCCGATTAAAATTGATTAAATCGATGTAATCGGTCTGCGGGGGCTGATTGAATCCCCGGAAGTCTATTAAGGCATGGAAGATAATATTCATCGGTAGTTTTAATAGTTTGAAAGGTATTTCAATGTTTAGTTTAGCCCGCAGCTTCATATGCGTGATTACATTTATTAGTACCGTGAGAGACTGTGCCGTTCACAATAAATAAGTAATTCCTAAATTTTCTGCGATGATATTATTTTTCCCTGCGCAATAATCATATCCAAAACTGAGATAAAAGTAGTCTAGGTTTTGTTCCAGCTTATCTGTGTGCCTAATTTTATCTAAATCGGTCCAGTAGTTTTTGCATGAGCGAACAACGGCGAACTTTTATAATTTTATTTATTTAATAAAGTTTTCAAATGAGCCGTGAGTAAGAGAAATAGTAGTGTTAGATATAGCCTAACATATTTATGGAATATGATATTGAACTCTGCATCAAAATCTGTTCAGCCGTTTTGTGTGGCAAGCAAGAAAGTTAACATAGACAGTAGAGAGTATCTCGCCCGCATAGCAACCTCTGTAACCAGTTCCATAATACGTCATGTCAGGACACCTAGGCTAATACGAATTTAGAGCCTAATGGAAACTACAGAAAGTGAAAGATACATTTACTCTCAATTTTTTTCCGGACTATATCTACCTAAACAGAAAAACATGTGTAATGTGAGCGAATATATCGGCCTTTCGGGGCCCCTGTGAGGATAGGGGCGTCACAAGGACCCCGTGTGCCCTTATGGCAAAGATGGTATTGACTGTAACTCCTGTAAGCCAGGATCGACAATGGCATGGATTTTTCGGCACCCAGCATACATACTCTTTTATTGTATACACACATACATATAATAATAATATACTAGTCATTAAACATTGTCCCACTGCTGGGCACGGGCCTCCTCTACTAATGAGAGGGGTTAGGCCTTAGTCCACCACGCTGGTCTAATGCGGGTTGGTAGACGTCACATATCTTCGAAATTCTTACAAGAATTCTCAGGTATGGTTTCCTCACGATGTTTTCCTTCGCCGTTTAAGCAAGCAATAATTAACAATGAATACACACGTAAGTTTACAAAAGTCAGAGGTGTAGCCATTTGGGCTGGTTTCGAACAAATGACTTTCGTGGCGACAGTCCGTACCGCAACCAACTGGGCAATCTCAGCTCAAATGCACAAATAAGTTAGTGAACATTATAATTTATTATGGAGAAGATTTAATATTAGATATAACATAAGATACCGTTATGCCTGTACTTGAAGGAATACGCACATCCAGACATCGAACCTAGGAATCCCTCACTAACGTACGGGATTACTAACGCTCGAGTCTGGGGCTTGACATAACCACTATAATTCTGCCAAACTAACACGGTTACAAATAATTTATTTTGTGTTCGAAATATTACACTCTCATGATAAAATTTTTCGACTCTACACGACAAAAGTATTCGATATAAAAAGTTCAGTAATAACAGTATATCCACGTCTTAACTATTTAGAATAGGCCTGTTATTTTGACGAACAGAAATTCATGATCGTCAAATAACATACAAATATTTATTACGTATGAATTTACACTTTATGACATACAATATAGGGTTCGACTTAGTTTGAGCGGTTATGAAATGTTGACAGCTATCTGCCGCAATATTTTCCTTTTATTACGATCGTTCGTCAGCTCATTTTTCCGGCGGTAGGTTAAATATCTTACGCATATTTTGATGTTGCTTTTTATTTTTACATTGCCGTTGTTTGGTATAGCTATTTTGTTTTAATTGCTTCGCGGAATAGGGTTGTCAAAAACATATTTTAAGGGCCTTATATTCTGTACATATACATCGTGTTAAAAAATAACCATAATAAATTCGGCGTAATGTTAAAACTGGTTACACCTCTGCCTACCCCTTTGGGGATTACAGGCGTGAGTGTATTTGTATGTAAAAAAATAACACAAACCCTCAGACACCCCACTCAATTTTTATAAAGTACAACTATGACATAATAATTATTAATTATAATCGAATATTGTAAAGCAGCGATAGCCTAGTTGGTTGTGGTACGGACTGCCAAGACGAAAGTCGTATGTTCGAAACCCAAGTGGCATACACCTCTGACTTTTCTAAAGTTATGTGTGATGTGATGTGTAAATGATAATTATCGCCTGCTAACGGTGAAGGAAAACATCGTGAGGAAACCTGCATATCTGAGAATTCTTATACGAATTTCGAAGGTGAAGCTGAATGTGAAGTCTACCAACCCGTATTAGGCCAGCGTGGTGGACTAAGGCCTAACCTCTCTCACTAGTAGAGGAGGCCCGTGCCCAGCAGTGGGACAATGTTTAATACAGGGCTAGTATTATTATTATTATTATAATTATTGTAAAAGTTTATCGATTTCCGAAAGACATATTTTATTTTATTTATTTTATTTTTATTTTATTAGGATCTCCAACGAAGAATCCACTTAACATGTTTAATCATTGTACTATTGCAATTTGTGACTTGTGCTTCCTCAATTATAGGAGACCACATCATGCAAAAGTACATCACAAACGACAAACAAACTTAAAAATCTATGAACATGAAATTAATTAATTTGTAAAGGTGATAAAATAATAAATAAAATTTAAAATAAAACTAAATGAAATAATAATATAATAATATTAATTGTTTTAGATTTGCATCCTAACCATTATACGTAAAATATTGAACTGCATCAAGCAGACTGCCTCGGTGGCGCAGTTGGTCCGATCCCCGGCTCGAGTAAAGTTATATCGGGTTTTTCTTATTTTTTTATTCTGGCGCGGCAAAGTGACCACACTGCACCTGATGGTAAGCGCAGTGCCGTCCAGATAGAGTATCAAGTAGCCAGAGACAGTCTATCCCCCGCTACTCAACACAATCATGCCGGCCTGCTGTTTAGCTTCTTCACATTATGTCTAAAGGACTCAGGATCATAGGAGGGAGGGAACACGGTAGCTGGCAAACTGTTCCACAGTGTTACTATCACAAAATGCTCTTTTTTATCCTGGCACGGCAAAGTGACCACACATCACCTGATGGTAAGCGCAGTGCCGTCTAATTAGAGTAGCGAGAGAAAATCTATCCCCACTACTCAACACAATCATGCCGGCCTACTATCATACAAACTCAACCGTTGTCCCACTAAGTCTCGTGTCAGTACGATTCATCGGCCTTGTCCTATTATGAATTCGATATGGCTTCGAACACACGTCAATCGATCCATGATGGCTATACACAAGCGTGAAAATTGCGGATCATCATGTTTTATGTCGCAGGCACTTCTTGTTTTATGTATTTTTGTAAAACAGTTTCGACAACGTCTAGTGCAGCGGGCTAGTCGTCACGTGTTAGAAACAAGTCAAAAATGAACGAACCTTACAGTACTCGCATATGATGTGTAACATCTGACATCTTACATTGGTAATAAGCGACATTAACATTATAGCCTACACAAATCCAATATCGATATCATTCAACTTCATTCGATTTCATTCGGTCTAGCCAGCGTTAGCATTGTAAATACCCGATAATATAGTGTAACAAGATTACAAAACATTGATTTCTATCTACAATCTATAAATATAATATGAATGTACAATACATATAAACCTTCCACAACAAATCATGTAAATGATAGTCGAAACTGTATTAAAATCCGTTGTGTGGTTTTTTTTATTTATTAGATTTACCAACGTTTTTTTACATTAAGACATTTCCAAGAAAAACACACTAAAAACAAAATGAGATAAATGTAAAGAAACAATTACAGGTAAACGTGCTTCAATACATAAATATAAACACTTAAATAAAAAAAAATTAAAAGCGTTCTAATTCATTACAATTATAAAAAAATAAAAATCAAAACAACTAACATTAAAAAAATATAATAAAACCGTATTAAACAGACATGTTCAAGTGGTTTGCGATGGTTTAAAAGAACTTTGCACAAATATAGCGGCTTTAGACTATTTAGTGAACTTTTAATTTCCATTAGTCAAGGCTTGAATATAATCCCAGTCTATTTATGGCTATACGATTTCGTTCGGGTTACTTAAAATACTTTAGTCAAAGTTATTTTAGGTTCGTGGAGATTATGTTATCTGAGATTGGGACTGAATATTTAAGCTTCGGGTTAGTTCAGCTCGGGATAGATTAGATTGAACTAAGGTATTAATTTGAAAAGGATAGAGAACCGATGGGTATTTCTATTCATCCTATTCTGGATTGACTCTATATTTACCTAATTCTAAATCTTTTATATATACGAAATAGTTTACAAAAGATCTTCAATATGAAGGCATTTTTTCGTTCATTTGTTTTACAGAAATTGCTAAATCGTATCATAAATTGGGTCAGGCTTTGGTCAGACATTCGGACGTGGTATAATTTCAAGGTTTCCATGGTTATTTGATTCATGCCTTACATACAATAACTAAAAGCATTATGTAAACTTTACAATACTAGTATAACTAGTTTTAGGTTCAATACATTTAAGAAAAGATAGTCGTAGGACTAGAAAACATATGCCCTGCTAACGTGTATCCTAATTCTACAAGAAAATACGTAAGATAGCACATTTATGAGTTCAAAACTATATTCAAGTTGAAAGCTCATAATGACACAAGCGAGCACTAGCTGTTTCCATCTAAAACTACTTTAAAGTAACTGTAAAGCTGTGAGCTGCAAGAGCTCATCCCAAATTAGGTACAAAATTTTATACTTGAAAATGTTAGCCTGTTTTAGTATGAATAATTCTGAATACATATTTTAATGAATTCTTAATTAGTTTATTGCTATTGATCTTCAATGAAATAATAATATATACATACATATACACTTACGCCTGTAATCCCCGAAGGGGTAGGCAGAGGCATAACCAGTACATCCACTTTACGCCGAATTACGTTCCCATAATGTGATAGGTGGCGAGCCTACCACCATACCAAGCACAGGTTTCAGACTTCGGGCTAATACTGAGAATTTCTAGATAGAAAAACCCAATATCACTTTAACCAACCCGGGGATCGAACCCGAGACATCAGCACAACAGTCGTAAGGCATGCGCAATTACAACAGCGCCACCGAGGCAGAATAATAATATAATAATTATCATTTATATATGTCGTCGAAAGCAATCGCTTAGTTGGGATTAATACTGGGTTTCCGGGACTAAAGTCAAAAGTTCAAAACCAGCTCAAATGGTTTGCAACTCTGACTTTTCTAACATGTGTATTCATTGTTAATTATCACTTGTTTTAACGGTGAAGTAAAACATCACGAGGGAACCTATTTAAAGTAATCTGCATTAGACCAGGTGCGTGGTGCATAAAGGCCTAACCCCTCTCATTAGTAGAGAAGGCCCGTCACCAGCAGTGGGACAATTTTTAACACAAGGCTAGTATTATTATTTTAATTATTGGTTTATCAACAATTGTTACAATAATTCATGCTTATTCAAAAATATGTTACTTATATATAGTACCTTTATAATTATTAAATCAATTTGCACAACTATTGAAGATAAACACAGCTTACTTTTATTATTATTAGGTCGTTTGTATATTTACTGTTAAAGCCAGATCTTTGGAACAATTACCGATCTCTATCAATTGCCAGTGACATAAGTTTATGTAATACAAAAGGTCCGGTCTATTGTGTAATAAAGTTAGTGGGTTAGAAATCAATGAATCATGAGTTTTTATGGTGAGGTCGTAAACACCGGCGTGTTCGTCAGCATTCCTGACAGATATAACACGCAGGCGCCAGACTGAGTGATTCCGATCGTTTTGGGAATTAATGCTTCTATTTTTCAGGTCTGACAATAACACGGGTGGATTAATATGATGGGTTTTGAAGAGAACTATACGTTTACATCTTTATAATTTCACTTTGACATTTATGCTTTTTGTTTATTTCGCTTGTCCAATGTGAATTGATTTTAATGGCTTTTAGATCGATAGCCTAGTTGGTTGCGGTACGGACTGTCAAGACGAAAGTCGTATATTCGAAACCAAAATGGTATACACCTGTTACTTTTCTAAAGTTACGTGTGTATTAAATGCTAATTATCGCTTGCTTTAACGGTGAACGAAAAACATCGTCAGGAAACCTGCGTACCTGAGAATTCTCATAAGAATTTCGAAGGTATGTGAAGTCTACAAACCCTAGTAGACTAAGGATTAACCAGTCTCTTATTAGTAGAGGAGGCCCGTGCACAGCATTGGGACAATGTTTAATACAGGGCTAGTAATTTTTAGATCGATAGGTTTTGTTTTTTGGTACATAATTTTTTTTATCTGGAAGTACTAAATCAATCCTGTTTTATGCACTGTCAGTCTCAGTCATCAATCAACACGATGTTACCGTGATCTTGTCCTGCATAACATAAATAATTATCAGAACAAGAAACGAAAATAGATTATCACATATTATCTGTCAATATATGAAGACATCTTAAGGGGAAAGCTTCCAAGAAAATATTGAAAATATTTTGTCCTTTTAGCTATAATATGTCTTAAGTATCTCTCACTACAAAACATTCTGTCTCTATAAAATCTCACTTAGAGTTCTCAAATTATATAGAAAATTTGTAAAGTAGTTCTCGGTTTTTAATGTAATTAGCGTATGTTTTAAAACGATTTTCGTAACATGCTAAAAAAATAAATTTCGGTGCACTTTAATTAATTAAACTAACAAATAAAAACCAAAAAATCTCTTCCTCCAGGCTGCATCTCGTTTTTAGGCTGGAAAGCCCAAGTGCGGGCTTGAGGACCGTCGCGGCAGTGCGTCCTGCCCTAAAGAGATGGCTAGACAGGCGCCACGGTGCGCCAACTTTCCGGCTGACGCAGGTACTGACGGACCACGGGTGTTTCGGTTCGTTCCTGTGTCGGATCGGAAAGGAGGTGTCTGCCGTGTGCCACCATTGTGGCAACTGCCACGAGGACACGGCCCAACACACGTTGGAGGAGTGCCCAGCCTGGGACGAAGAGCGCAGCGCTCTCAGAGCAGTCGTCGGAGGAGACCTCTCGCTGCCGGCCTAGGTGTCGTCCATGGTCGCCAGCCGGAGGTCCTGGCATGCGGTGGCCCACTTCTGCGAGAGCGTCATCTCGCAGAAGGAAAGTGCCGAGAGGGATCGGGAACGAAATGATCCCTCCCGCCGCCAGAGAAGACGTAGGAGGCGCCGGGTGGACGACTGACCGGCGTCTCCCGCCCTGTGGAACGGGGGCGTTTGAATTCCACCACGGTAACCCCTGCCTGTCGTACGAGGCGACTAATTGGGGCCATCGGGGGTCGCGGGCTCGCAGCGGGGGGCTGTCAGCCCGAATCGATGCACTCCCAGTTTCGGAGCATCGTGCGACCCCGAGATGGACGGCAGCGCGTGTGGTAAGGCCTCGTTCGCTGTCGTTGTTCGGTGCGCGGGGGCTCCTAAGCCCTCCCATGGAGATGGGCTGCTACGCAGCACCGCGCAGGGGCGGTTCCGGCAGCAATTCTAGCACTCCTTAGAATACCCCGGGATCGCTCCGTAAGCGCCGAAGAAGGCCACCGCGGGGTTTTAGCTGGTAGTGTCGGGTGGGGTGTACATAGGGGGTAGGGACTCGGCCCAGCGGCTGCCCGGATAGCCATCATCCGGGCGAGGGGGATGCTGGGTCGTAAGACCGGCTAGTCCAGCATAACCGTTTTATTCTTATTCCGCTTCCCCCCGGAGCGGGCGGTAGTAATAAAACGCTTTCCCCGCGACAACAACAAAAAAAAAAAAAGGCTGCATCTCGTTTGAAACCTTAAGCATTTTGTATGTGATCGGCGCTAAAATAGAGACAAGATATACCCTTAAGATGAATTAAACAGTAGTTGTACGAGAGCTTCATCTTCGTTGCGTTTAATCAAGGAGACGGGTGAATCCGACTCGACGTGTAATATCCGCCAATCAGCTCTTGTCTTGAGATTAAATGCTGTGAACTGACATTCGTATATTAATCCGTAATAAATGGGAATGTTTATCCATTTTATTATCTCCACATTGTATTTATTCTTTTATTTTCCTTTATTCATTTGTGCGTAAATTATCTTCATTTCTGTATGGTTAGTCTTTTGTCATAATTTATCTGTTTCAAGAATGATTGATCTTGCGTAATGATTAGTTACTTTTTAAAAGTAACTAATCATTATACTAGCTAAGCCCCGCGACGCTTCGCGGTGGGAAAAATTGCTTCCGTAAGTATTTGCTTGAAATTTCCCGTTCCCGTTGGAAATCAGGTACAGAAATAACCACTGTTGGGTAAAAATTCACTCTAAAAATTTCAAGCTAATCCATCGACTACTTTTGCGACCACCAACATACGGATGCATTATTTTTGTATATATAGATAACAGCGTATACTGAGCTGGTACCCCTCCTCTGCACATATTACAAATTTATATATAATATTGTAAATGATGTATGTATTTACATGTGGAAAAATAAATGGCTTAAATATTGATTTTAGCTACAAGGTGTTTAGAGTTTATCTCTGTGACCCTAATCTTTTTCATTTCACATTGTATGCAATGCCGCGATTCTATCTCTATATTTTATTTACATGTGCTTTATTACTAACTTTTTGTTTTAATTTAATGATTCTGTGGAATATTAAGTGTACCAACAACTGCTCTTATAATATTTTTTCGGTCAATGATACAGTATTAGAAGTTTAAAGCCTAGTCTAAATTCAAAAGTCAAGTGAGCGTCTTAGATTTGGTAGCAACTGGATGTCTGAAGAGCTCTCGAAGGTCCGATCATCTCGAGATATTGGACACTTGAAATGCTTGAATTGCACTGCCTACGCTCAGTTAGCTGTTTGATAGAACAAAGGACTATCTATAAAGCCATAATGTTGTAGATACGCTCTTTCAGTTATGAGATGATTTTGTACTTAAGGGTCGGTGCTGTAAGGCTTGCGTATGATAGTAAAGTATCTGTGAATAAGCCATACTTCTAACTATAAATAAATACACCCAATTACGGTAGGCAGCGGCTCTGCTGTGCTCTGGCATTGCAGAAGTCTATGGGCGGCGGTGACTACTTACCATCAGGTGGCCCGTCTGCTCGTCTGCCTATCGAGGCACTAAAAAAAAAAACCTCTCATTCACATACATAGTCCTGACCCAGTTTTGACATGACCCCACACTAGGTCAAACCTGTATCGTGGGTATCAAGAACTACGAGGGACTACGGTCCCACAACACCCTGATCCGAAACAAATATCTGTCACACAAATATTTTTCTCTTGCGGGAATCGAACCATCGGCCTCCTTTCACAGCTGGCTACTCCATAGCCACGGAGGCTGTCATCCATAAGCGTCGATGATCAGCGAGTAGAAAACCAGTTAATAGCTACCTACATTTTCGCCAGTTGAGTATGCGTATGTACGATGCGTACTGTTCGTAGTCTCAACAATTGAGGAACTTGCAAATGTGATTTACACTATATACAAGTGTAAATAAATCTTTTGTGATACATTTTTAATCTCTTGAAGGACAATGATCAGTTGTTAGCCTTAATAATTTCATTCCCAAGTCTGGTATTACTTTGTGTGACAAATATTAATTACGGAATAATAGTAAATCGGAATCCATTTAGTGTTTTGATATGGAAGGCTGTCTAAGTTTTGTAAATATATGTGCACTGTTCCCTGGAGATAAAATAGCTTATCTCAGTTTTTGTACATTAACATTTACGTCAAACTATCAGGGTCAGAAAGAACAAGATACACCGGATATAAAACAAATGGCTAATCTCGAGGGCATATACCTGGCCCTAATTAAAGCTGCCCTAATGTTCTACGTGACGTAAAGCATTAAAATGTATGGAGAGGACGACCCAGTTCTAAAAATTATGCAGAGTTAAGATGACCTCGGTGAAAGCTAAACACGGTCTTTTTTAATGAAAATGAAAATTTAAGTAATTTCATTGGTGTTTAATGTCTTTTGAGTTAATAATAATAAGACAGCCTCCGTGGCGCAGCAGGCGAGTAGCAGAAAACCAGAGGCCGTGGGTTCGATTTCCACACCGAGACAAATGTATGTGTGACAGACATTAGTCTCGGTGGTGTGACCGTTGGTCTCTCGTAGTCCCTGATATCCACAACACAAGACTCGTATCTTAGTGTGGAGTCGGGGCTGTGTGTGTGTGACTGTTGGGTGTTATTTATAAATAGAAAAAATAATTGGGTTCATGAAGACGCAGATGAAAGGTGCAGTATTAGGGTTTGGGCCCATATTAAAATTAAGAAAACTACAGTTACTCGGCTTTGTAGAAAGATTGGATATGGTTTTACAAAATGGTACTATTCTTTATTCATAAATCGAATTTAACATTACAATTTTATTCCACACTAGAATCTGCTAAATCTTCAAGATTATCCGAAGGCAAGTAAAGGAAATACAAATTGTCTTTTTAAAAACTGCAAATGATTTAGATTTTCCAGGTAAGGAAGTGTTCACAACAAAACGTTATATCGGCTGCGTTCTATTGTGACAAACCATTTTCTCTCACTCCCATTGTCAGCTTTTGTCAAAAATCATTCGCCTTTGAACCGGCATTGTGCTGTAACGCCCCGGTATATCGCAACGGGCATCGCTTTTCGTTTTAATGAGATTTACTATTGCTGAAACTTTGTTGTTCAACAAATCAAATGAAATCTTATTATTTATTTTGTAATTAGGATCTTTTTTACGTGTCACTTTTAAATTAATGATGTCGGCATTTCCTATCTGACTAACCCGGACTAGAAATGCTGAAATACATTCACAGGCTATAACAGCCTCGTTTAAAGTTCAAACATTTACACATCATTATGCGAAATCAATGAAATTTTTCTGGAATTGTATTACTTCTTTTTTTTTTTTTTTTAGTGCCTCGATAGGCAGACGAGCAGACGGGCCACCTGATGGTAAGTAGTCACCGCCGCCCATAGACTTCTGCAATACCAGGGCACAGCAAAGCCGCTGCCTACCGTTAGCAAAGCCGCTGCCTACCGTTTTATATTTACTAAAAATTTAATAACACCAATGAGTAAAATTAAATCGAAAGGTCATGTCACAACAAGTCGTTGAATCATTCATAATCAGCCATCCTAAGTATCGAAACCGAGACCTCAGCACAGCGGTCGTAATGCGCAATTACGACTGCGCCACCGAGGCAATCGGTTACTGGATTAAATAACTTGTATAACTCAACTAATTTCTAATTTTATTATAGAAATTTCAAATCCCTGGTGATTAGGCGCAAAATTATGTAAATTGTGGTGATTAAGTAAGAATTATTAGGCTCCTTAGACATTGGCCTGACTCAAAATCGTTTACAACACCGTTCAATATAAATGTAAGAACTTTAAAATTTCCTCTGGTTTAATATTGTACTTTAGTAGAAATTAATATGTTTCTTCTAATTAACTATTAATTGAGAAAAGTATTTTAATATGTTTAACGTTAAGAGTCATTTTTAAATGACCATTTCTTAAAATAAAGGTTTTTCATACATAAAAATGAGCTGTCAATTTATTGAATTAGTACGTGAGGAGAAAACTTTGTGAATCTTTTGAGTGTGTAAGATTTAGCATAAATAATGATTGAAGAGTAAAGACCACTAAAATTATATATGTCAAAAAAATATTGATTACTTTTTTAAATAAATAATAATAATTTAAAATAAAAAACCACATAATGTGTCAATCAAATTTATATTTTAGTCCCAAGGGGGCCAATTGGGGCAATGGGTTTACTGATTATTAGTAAAAGACAATTAAGATTAATTACTGGTGGTCCCCACACTAGGCACAGCCTCATCATGAGGACCCTGAAACAATAGTTTGATTGTGTAGATCTATACTGCCAATAACAAACACATACGTGGTCAAAGTTGCACAGAATAGAGATTGGCACCAAAGAATTTTAAAATCTTACCAACAAATCATAAGTGATAGACTGAATGAGTAGCGAGCTGCGTAGTAGTGTGGCGTTCAAACTTAATTTTTTTATGAATTACTAGCTGCACCCGGCATGTGCAATGCCGCGTAAAGTAACTTGATTAATTGCGATCGGTTGACCGGTATTGAAGTTGATGCTCTGCAGCGCCATCTAGCGAGTTCTATTTAATTTTTTGTGCCAAGAATCATCGCGGGTGTATAAAAAACAATTCACCAAAATTTCACTATAATCAGATGAATAGTTTAGAAGCCCATAGAGGACAAACATACTTACATTGATTTTTATTTATATAGATAGCCGACTTTCGACCACTTGGCGACTACTGGTTATATTTCTTATGTAATTCAATATGGAATTACGTACGCTAATAAATTATGTAATACGTATCATAAAATAAAAAAAAATCCAAAAACAATACGTCTACCGCCCACGACGTTCGAAACTCAAATGGCCGTGACGTCACGTTATGTAACAAAATGGCGGACTTTACGCAACTGCCAGTATTACATTAATAAATGTACTTTCGATTTAACGTATTTCTGTACGGGAAGGTAGCGCTGTCTTCAAACCTTGTAATTTTAATGTATGACATAAAAATGTGTACGTGACACGGTGCATTGAAAGTGAAAGGCACAGCCTCGACTCCTCGGGAATCTCGCGTGTGAATATTTTTTGCGACAACAAACAATTTCGATGTCCATTACGCGTTAAAAACAAACACGTCGACGACCTATCAGTGAAGACGCCGCAAACGATGGCGTGTGGGAAAATTATCACGATACTTTGCCCCAAGTGCTGGGTGCTTGGTTATTCAATAAGTGGTCCCAATGTTAATAAAGTTTGAACATTACGTGAACGTACTTGAATATGGACACTGAGTTTCTAACTCCGACACAGATAAATGTACGCTATCTATTAAAGGAATATGAAAAAAATACTTTTAAGCCAGATATTTATCTGTCTGTTATACGGCTTTTTATCTTTAAGGCATGTCATTAAAATTATCATATTACATTTGTTGTGTATGTAGTTTCGAAATGCAGTAATACCAATGACGAAAGAAACCTATACAAGGACTTGAAGTGTTTAGCTATAGAATCACTAGGTATCACAAATATAGAATAACTCAATATTGTATAAGTACATAAACATAGTGCCATCTCTATCAAGCCAATATAAATTTACTAGCTTTTGCCCGCGACTTCGCCCGCGTGGTTATTATTTTAAGATGTATAATTGATTGATTAACTGGGGTCCTATTATTCTGATAAATCTATCCTCTCTTTGACGCCTTTCAATGTTGTTTTTTTAAGAAAAAAGATGGCCTATGTCTTTCTCCAGGGTATAATCTCCTTGCCAAATTTCATCACAATCTGGTCAGCCGTTTAGTCATGAAAAGGTAACAAACAAACAAACAGATTTACTTTCGCATTTATAGTATTAGTATGACCTTCTTAGTTTTGTAACGGAAATTCGGTCCACAGCGAAGGAGGCTTATGCCAGGACAATGTCTGATCGGGACCACTAGTACATAATACACGTATCATTTATAAAAGCTATTACTAGTTAGCTTAGTAGGTGATACAATTTTTCACATACTCTTTGAGTGTCCTATAAAAACATATTCCTTAAAAGACACGCAATCTGTTTCAAACAGAAAACAAAAACCTGTCCACTTCATTTGTCCTGGAAACAAATGAAGGGGACATTTTCCTACTATAACTATAGTTTCTAATATAAGTAATAATTATTACCATGTTAGAGCATCGTCTCGCACTTACGACTTCTGATTGCTTCGTGGAGTGGAGCTGGCAATACTTCTAAAGCCAACACCATTTTATTATAGCAGAGGCCGACAAACGAGCAAGTGAATAATTTGGTAATAAACAAATAACAGTCCCACACATAGTTGTGACTATACACTTTGATAGAAGTCTTGTGTAGTGGGAATCATGAACTACGAGGGACTACGGTCCCACAACATCCAGACCCGAAGCAAATATCTGACACACAAACATTAAAGCAATCGAGGCGGCTGTTGGCGGTAAAGCAATCGCCATTCTCTGGAGCATAGTCGGACGCTTTATTAATTTACTCATCGAGACGAATCTTATGATCACACATTTCTCAACATATTTTGAAAGACCATGCTAAGTTATTGCCAATAGAAGTTCGAGTGATTGGTAAACGTGATGAAATTATTTAGTTGTGCAGATCTTCGCCTTGAGTTGTTTCATTGCTTGTAATGGTATTAATTGTAGACAGTAATTTTTCACAATTCGATTTCAAAGCTGTAATGGATGGAACTGATGAGAGAGTCGCGGGGTCAGGAGTTTACATCGTTTTATTACTGCGCATTAATTCTGCACTATCATTCCCTCTAATGGCACACACATACACTCACGCCTGTAATTCCCGAAGGGATAGGCAAAGGGGTAGCCAGTACACCCACTTTTCTCCAAATTTCGGTCCAATAATGTGATAGGGGGCGAGCCTATCGTCCTATCGGGCACAGATTCCATACTCTGGGCTGATACTGAGAATTTCTAGGTAGAAAAACCCAATATCACTTTACCCGACCTGGAAATCGAACCCGAGACCTCAGCATAGCAGTCGTAACGTATGTGCAATTACAACTGCGTCACCGAGGCAGTCCCTCTAATAGTAAATTCCTTTTAATTATGTATTAACATAATTTTTGACAGAACCTCAAATCTGTCTTCTTCCCCATTTCATTATTTAACACACCGATTATTTTTATATGATGGAGTTCATTTACCAACAGGTGGTCCACTTCCTCGATTGCCTACATCTACTATCAGAACATCCAAATTACATAATTTCATTAATATGCTATTTGACTAATTTTCGAAAATGATTCAAAACTATTCTTTATTACATAATAAGCACACTATATTGATATTTCCGTGAAATCTACTGTATTGTTAATAAAAAATCAATGTTAAAGTTTAAATCTCCAAAACCGCGGCAAAAACGCTATTTCTGTAATGGCGCTGATCATATGACACGTGTGACGTCACATGCAAGTAAACAAGCTAATGACCCTAAGAAAACAGTACAATTAAAGTTAATTCCATCAATTTAGGCGTAATGTGAAGAAGCTAAACAGCAGGCCGGCATGATTGTGTTGAGTAGCGGGGGATAGACTGTCTCTCGCTACTTGATACTCTATCTGGACGGCACTGCGCTTACCATCAGGTGCAGTGTGGTCACTTTGCCGCGCCAGAATAAAAAAAAAAAAATTATATTATATTATATTATAATTATTTTAAATAGATCAACAATAGATTTTATCACCCAGAAAACATCAAACGCGAACTAATATCACTTGTAGAAGCTTTGTTTACTTGCGTGTGACGTCACCAGAGCTGCAATCAATCACAGAGTGTTCACATCACAGATAAATTTAAAAATAAATGTTGTATATTATTCCGTTTAATTTGCAAAAAATATAAATTATTTCGTTTAAAATTAAGTGAAATATGGTTTTTTAAGCTATTATCTGTCAAGATGACCACAATTTGTAGTATATTTTCAATGTTGTCAAATAGCCTATTCAAATCTTACATGGAAGTGATAGCGTTCAATGGTTAAATATGTCTTAGCCATTTTCTACAATAGCACGTTGATTCGGGAGTTGCCAAATGGTAGCTGGCGACCAGCCAGGTTAGAATGTAACTTGACACTTGACTGAACTTTAGTGATGGGTTCTAAGAATTTTATAAATATTTACTGATGTTCCAAATACTTTAAAATACCAGATACCTTATTGATGTACCAAAAAACATAAAACGAATATACATTTCATTGTAAATTTTACTGTGCCTTTGTGAAATACATTATGTACTTTAAGTAATTCGTGAAAACGTAGTGGAGTGTACACTAACATAATCTTAAGATAATTTTACTTGTAATCTGTCTGTACACTTGTTTGTTTTACCAATAAAATAAAATGTAGGTATTTGCTGCTGCTAAGCTGTTGACAATTTTGACTGTAGCATAAATGTGCCGGTTTGACAGGGTTATTACTATTTTCTCACAGAAAACCGACATGAAGTAGCAACTTGCAGCTATGTTTCTTATGGTGAGATATCTGGAGTTCGAAATCCCTGTGCCCTTCTCAATCACCTTTTCTTTCCTATGAAGCCTGCAACTTCCAATACTTCTGGTATTGTTTTTATGTGCGGTTAATATCTCATACCAACAGGTTTCTCACTTAGTCGTTTGTGAGTTTTTTTTATCCTGGCACAGCAAAGTGACCACACTGCACCTGATGGTAAGAGCAGTGCCGTCCAGTTAGAGTATCAAGTAGCGAATAACAATCTATCATATCGCTACTCAAAACAATCTTGCCGGCCTCCTGTGTGGCTTCTTTAGTTTCTTCGTCTATGGCTTATGAAATAATAAGTATACCCAGTCTTTGTAATTAAGGCAATCTTAAAAAACTATCAAGTATAATGACCATCTTTCGATTGTCGTCTTTGTTATATCACACTGCACGAACGTTTTAGAATCAATTTATTTTAGATTTATTTATAGCAGTGTCTTTATATTATAAAAGAAATTATGTTAGTGGTTCAGATTAAATGTTAATCAACACGCTATGCTTCACTGCACGCTGTGAAGAAGCTACACACCGGGCCGGCATGATTGTTGAGTAGCGTGGATATTAAGAAATGCAAGCAATCTGTTACTTCACGCTTTTGTTTGTGAGACAGTAGGAACCAGTAGTTTAGTGTGAAGAGACTTTTTTTTACTTGGCTACACATCATGGTTCTGTTGAGGAGCGAGGGATAGATTGTTTCTCGCTACTTGATACTCTATCAGTGTAACTGGACGGCACTGCGCTCACCACTAGGTGCATAACAAGTGATAAAAAAACGCATAGACAATATCCGTAATGCAAACCAATTCGAACTCTAAGCAATAGTTTGGCACACAAGAATATACTAGTATTCATAAAACTTAATGCCTATCCGAACATTTACGAAGGCATAATCATTGTATCGGTTCGGAGCCCGCCCACTTCATTTCAGTTTAGCACTCCGAGACCATTCAGCTGGAGCATTATCGTTTAATATACTGTAACGTATCCTAACAGTTAAAGGTAAATTATCGTTCGGGCGCATTTTAGGTCTTCATTAGCTAGAATTTACGCCATTCATCGCGCAAATCATGAAAATTATATTGAGTTCCCAAAAATCCTGAGAAGTCTACTGATTCAATCATATAAAAAACTAGCTGTCCCCGTGAACTCCCTTTCGTCAAAAAATATCTTTGTCTTTCGTCTATCCCGCGGGTTAAAATTTCCAGAATAAAAATAGCTCATGT
This sequence comes from Laothoe populi, assembly GCA_905220505.1. Classification (NCBI taxonomy): domain Eukaryota; kingdom Metazoa; phylum Arthropoda; class Insecta; order Lepidoptera; family Sphingidae; genus Laothoe; species Laothoe populi. The sequence goes on along the minus strand of HG992161.1, from coordinate 3,552,049 downwards.
TACACCGGAATAATGTAGCTTTCCATAGATGAAAGATTTTTTTAATCGGTTAAGTAGTTTTTAAGTTTATCCGAAAACGTTTAAAACGCTTCATCTCTGGCGCCTCGGCTGCAACCAGTGTTTGTATGAGGCTGTTAGCGTTCAAATTGTCAAGGTCATTGGTGTGGGGTATAGCCTTAAGTGCCTAAAGACTATAAAGACACGTAATGCGTCAGAATAAAGATGTTTAAAAACACGCACTCATGCCGCGCTGAGCTCACGCCATACATTTTTATTAAGAAATACACTCTATAGAAACACATAATCCCTACTAGGTCAAACCTATATGGTGGGTATCAAAACTACGAGGGATTATAGTATTACAACACCCAGACCTGAAACAAAAATCCGTCTGTCACACAATTGCCTCGGTACGGGAATCGAACCCACGGTCTATCGTTTCACAGTCCACTGCGCCGCAGAGGCTGTCAATTGCAATAGAACTTGATTTTTACGAGTCAGTTCTAATGCCGAGTTATACGAAATAAAAGAAAAACCAAAACAATAATGGGGTATAAATCTCATATCACATTGCGTCTGTTACGTACTAAACGTTTTCGGAACATACTTAACTAACGAACTTGGTATTTGCATCTCTGCCGACTCTTTTGAGGATGTAAGCGTCATTATTATGCTAGCGAATATGACTTGAAATAGTTTCTTTATTAATAGCATAGTCCGACAAACGAGCCAGTGGGTCACCTGATGTTAAGTGATCTCCACCGCCCATGAACATCCACAATACCGAAAGTGTCATGTATGCACTGTCGGCCTTGAAGGACAGGAATAGGGATTAGGGATTAGGGAAGGGAAGAGGGAATCTGGGCCTCCGGATATCTCACTTACCATACGAAACACGACAGTAAACTGTGGTTTTCTGTGAGACAGTGGTACTACCCCGGTCGAGCCGGCCCATTCATGCTGTAGACGAATATGTCTACAGCGTGGCTCTACCCCTTTTAAGTTGACCCAAATCTTTACATAAACAAACAATATTGATGTTATATGTTCACACTTTTCATTCGCGCTTTAAATACTGGCCATCGTCGTATTTACATAATATATAAACTCTTTGTATGTCGTAACATTGGTGGTTTAATAACGCAATAACGGATGAGATAAAATATAAGGCTACATAATGTTTATGTATATCTCAAGATATTAACACGTAACACGTGATGGTGGTAGGATAGTCATATCCGCCCGGATAGCGATCACCGTACACAGGGTATAAAACCGCGTTCCAGGGTCAGCCAGTGTACAGCCGGTTTTTGCCGAGGGTCTAAAGATGGGGTACGATGTATGACCGTGTTACTACACAGAATATTACATTTGCACTAACAGATAATTCATAAAGAAATATTAAGAAAGCATGTACTAATTACACCAAAGCATCTAATTATGGCGACAATTACTTTCTACGTGCATGAAGATACAAAACAAACATTACCGACAAATTATGCATTACAATAATTCACTGACCGTAAATTAGCAAACAGTTGGTCCCTTTCATTCGATTCCATTCACTAATTGTTTCGGTTTATCAATCCTTCACTAATCACCTACCACAGTACACAACTAAAACTTATCTATGCTACCAGCCACCTCAAGTTCCAATTTCAAATTAATCGTACCTGATACAATAGCACAGTGAGCACCCTGCACAACACACTAGTTGACCGTCCACCGACGGAACGACCACAGCACTGTCGCTGCACTCGCTCCCACTACATTGCGACATTCCTTGTGAGCTGATGAGGGGTTTCAGTCATTCACTTATAGCAATGGCCTTAACGTACTTGTAAGTACTATGGCAGTAAGACCTATTTTCGCTTGTTGTGAAGCTGCTACCCATGTCTTAGGTATCAGAAACTATTACTATGCTAATGCAGATTCGTATCAAACATTTGACAAGTTCAAAACCAAATAATATTCATTGTTAGTTATCACTTGCTTTAACGGCGAACATCGCAAAGAAATGTACATACCAATAAATGTCTATAAGAATGTCTAAAGTATGTGAAGTGTACCAACCTGTTGATGAATAAATTTTTGATTAGTAGTCTGTAAGGAGATGGAAGTTGGAAAATACTTAATAGCATATCTTATGTACATACATACATATACACTCACGCCTATAATCCCCGAAGGGGTAGGCAGAGGTGTAACCAGTACACCCACTTTTCGCCGAATTTCGGTCCCATAATGTGATAGGGGGCGAGCCTATCGCCATCTTATGTTAAAAATATATAAACATAGGCAGTCATGGGGACTACCAACAGAAGTGAAAACTTAAAAATTTAGAACTACTGTGTTCTTTTTTTAAACAGCGTCCATGAAGTAGTAATTTTTTTGTTTGTTATTACATATTAATAATTATAGAATTTTAAAGGCGTGCTTATGTCAAACGCATAATATATGAGCGTGATGGTCACGCGAATTCAGTGCTTTTCCCCATCCCAAAAGTGCCCAACGAGTCTAAAGATGATTTCACTTCAAAAAGAAATAAGTGTTGCGAGACAAGAATGAAATTTGAATGTGGAACGTGAAATAATCAAATATAATCTGCTTTAACTTAATAATCGATTACACACAACACATTTAAATAGCATGTCGAAAGATGCGGAATGCTAAATCGAATTTAAAAATAAAGAAGAAACATTTTGTAAACACATCACGCGACGCTTGCGATTCATGCGAGGCAAAGCAATCCGATAAATATAAAAAATGAGAAATCACTAGTGTCTGAGCATGCCCGTATATTTATTTACATTTGAGATGATTTCATATTTGTTTATATCAGAAACGATCAAGTGGGTCACCTGATAGGATACGATCTTCATCGTCTATGAAATATCATACCCGAAGAGTGGGTAGGTGGCCTTAAAAGATAACGGGGATTAGGAAGTGGAAGAGGTTTTGCGTCTCCGGAAAACTTTCACAGTACGAAGTGCAAGCAAGCAGTTACTTCAACAGCCAGTTTTCTATAAATCAGTACTAATTTAAATTGTACCATTCCTGGTGCAGAAGAAATTGTACAACATGACTAGTATACCGTGTTATAGCATTCTCAAGTGAGAATGTAGCTTCTTCATCACATCATTTTATTTATTTGATTTGATTTTATTATTACTAACGCATCATTGCCCTCAATGATTAAGAACGAACGCTGGATGGTTCTGGCTAAAAATTTAAAATCTTCGGTAATTTGTTACTATATTGTACCTATTCTATACTCTATTGATACAGGAATCACTTCGTAGATTGACGAGAAATGTAATTTCATAATTGTCGGCCTTTATCCCTTTGCTCGCTAGTTACAGGCTTTTTCCCTGTGATACAACTTCAGACGATCCTGTGCACTCTTCACGTACAAATGTCCAGTTTGCCTTACAATTTCATCTGACTATGTTTATTCTAGACTCGAACATCATTCCATAATCATCCATCCAATGCCCCACTTAAATCCTCTTGAATTTAGTTATGCGTTTGCCAATGTCGGCAACGTTAGTCTGAGGACCTACATCCTAGTTGAAATCTTTTCTATTAATCTTGTGCCTTAAATGGAGCGTCACTTTGATTTTGTCTATTTCATTTTCCTTGTTCCTATGTTTCGGTTCCATATGTGACATCGGATGGAACACATTATAAAGTTTAGGTCTTTTAGTTTCACTTTGTTCGACATTATATATCTTAGATGTACTATGCTATTTGTTGCTATATGCTTAAAAAACTGACTCGGTGACGCAGTTAATTGCGCATGCACTACGACTGCTGTGCTGAGGTTTCGGGTTCGATCTCCGGGTCGGGCAATGTGATATTGGGTTTTCTATTTAGAAATACTCAGTATCATCTCGGAGTATGGAATTGAGCCCGGTATAGCTTGCCCCTATCACATTTTGCGACCGTAATAAATTCGGTGAAAAGTGGGTATACTAGCTACACCTTTACCTACCCCTTAAGGGATTACAGGCGTGAGTATGTATGTATACGTAAAAAATACACGTATAAAAAATAGCTATCCCGTATAATATAAGTAATGAAACTTTTTATGTCATTTTTATGCCTCTACCTTAATCCAGGTCAGGGCGAACCCATTGTCTCTAATGTACTGTATTCATTAGAATATCTTTTTAAAACATGAATGGTGCGGTAATTAAAATATGAATAGGTGATAAATATTTTTAAGTACCTGTTTATGCAACGTATTTAATAACTAATGAACATAATCACGTAATAGTATGATTGAAAAATATATAATGAGAAGTTAAATGAGTCATGATAACAAAAACAAGTGTAGGGATCGAACCCGAGGTGTCTCGTTTTACAGTTGGCTACTCGCCACAGAGGCTGGTATCGAAAAGTCATTAGCAGATGCTATAAGTTAATTTGCATTTTGCTATAAAACACCTAAATATTAGCATACCATGCATTATAGGCTACTTGACTGTTTTAAAACCCATTTTATTTTATTCTTCATGGTCTATATTACTATAACATTAATCAACAGAAAACATAAGTTTTCATGATTTAATTTGCATTTTTATAAACCAACTTTATTTTTCCCACCAAAACGATACCAGCTGTCATGGCCTCTCGTGTGACGTCACCACTCTCAAACTAATAGACGTTTGGCTCAGCGTTTTCATATATGTTCCGAACGGTGACGTCATGCATGACTGATGGCTGTTTTCTTTATGATAAAAGGGGGCAAACGGGCAGGAGGCTCACTTGATGGAAAGTGATCACCGCCGCCAATGAACATATGCAACACCAGAGGTCTTGCAAATGCATTGCCTTCATTGCATGTCACGGGACAAAGATCTTTATTTTTACATATTAATAAAAACTAAAAAACTAATAGACGTTTGGCTCAGTGTTTAATTGATGTTTCAGGCGGTGACGTCATGCATGACCTTAGAGTATTTAACACTGCCTACTCTAAGTGCATGACTGATGTTTGTGTTATGTCACGTGATAAAATGCTGTATTTATGCATATTTGTTTTTGAAAATATTAAATAATCGCATATTAATCAACAAATTGGTTTAATTCTATTTATTTATTTACACTTTATATACAGGGTATAAAGGCGGACTTAATGCCAAAGGCATTCTCTCACAGTCAACCTTAAGGTGGTGCAGAGATAAGCAGTGTAGGTGTATAAAGATAGTAATAAAAATAAAACATTTAACAAATAAGCATGTACATACATAAATACTTGGATATATACTTAATAAGGGGTGTAAGGGGGGCAAATTACATCTCATGCTCCCAACTGCCAACCCTACCTGCTCGTGGTACACCCTGCTAGCTAACGAATGAGGTTCTGGCGGCCGACTTGTGGCGGCATAACCACACAAAATGCTGGAATGCCAAATACCCATGCCTTCGACGGGCAGCAGCGTCGATGGTAAAACATACCAGCAACTGCGGTCACCAACCCGCCTGCCAAGCGTGGTGACTATGGCAAAACCCCCCAATATGAAAGGCTTCCCAAATTCACGGCCCCCAGTTCCCGGTAGCCCCGCTATTCCTGACCACGGTACCGGTCATGGTAACGGTGGGGTGGGGGGTGCTAAGAATCCCCGGGCTACGGTAGGGTACCACAAACGGCTATTTTTGGCGACGTACAACGGACGCTCTCTGCGGTTGGACGAGCACATCGCTGAGTTGGAAGTAGAGCTAAGTCACATTAACTGGCATATCGTAGGGCTATCCGAGATCCGAAGACAGGGGGAGGAGAAGATAGCCCTAGATTCTGGTCACTTACTCTACTTCCGAGAAGGACACCAACCATCCCAAGGTGGCGTCGGATTTATTATCCACAAGTCACTAAAAAGCAACGTTGTGGAAGTTGGCAGCGTATCAGCGCGAGTGGCGTACCTTGTCTTAAAAATAACTGAGAGATATACTCTGAAGGTTATACAAGTGTACGCCCCAACGTCAGCTCATCCTGATGACGAAGTAGAGGCCATGTACGAAGACATAGGGAAAGCTATGTCTCGTACCAAGGCTTCCTACAGCGTTGTAATGGGTGACTTCAATGCCAAAGTGGGAGTACAAGGACACGGCGAATCGAGGGTAGGATCATTCGGCTATGGGTGCAGGAATCACAGGGGGCAAATGCTAGTCAACTTTCTCGAGACCCGGGGGCTCTTTCTGATGAATTCCTTTTTCCAGAAGAAACCCCAAAGGAAGTGGACTTGGCGAAGCCCCAATAATGTCACCAGGAATGAGATCGACTTCATTATGACTGATAAGCGCCAAATATTCAGAGATGTCTCTGTGATCAGTAGGTTTAACACCGGTAGTGATCACCGACTTGTAAGAGGCACTCTGAATATAAAAGTTAAAATTGACCGAGCGCGCTTAATGAAGTCGACTCTCCGACCAACTTTGCCCCAAGTCGAGGTCGGCTGTGAAGCTTTCCAGCTAGAGCTACAGAACCGATTTGCCGTATTGGAAACTACGGCGGATATTGATGACGCCACTGACAGCCTGGTGCGGACTCTGCGTGAGGTGGGTAATAAATACTTTCGACCTCAGAACAATAGACGTAAGTCGAAGCTCTCAAGCGAGACTCTGGACCTTTTAAGGAAACGACGAGAGCTCGTAAAGGTCACACAATCTGAGCGTCAGGTACTTAACAAAGAGGTAAAGAAGCTAATACGGCGCGATATAAGACGCTCGAATACTCTGGACATTGAAAATGCTATTACGCAGAACAAGGGTACCAGAGTTTTCGCCAAGCCACTTACCTCTAGTTGTCACCTGACAAAGCTCAGAACATCACAGACCACCACCGTCACTTCCATGCCAGAGATACTCGCAGAGGTCGAAAGGTATTATGGGGACTTGTATACTCCAAAAACAAGTCCACCTGAGGCCCCGAGCGCGGATGATCCGCGTGCCAGACTAACTCGCCACCATACAGACGAGTTTCCCGACATCGACTTCGGCGAGATTAGAAGAGCCCTTGAACAGCTTCACAATAACAAAGCTGCAGGTGATGACGGAGTAACTACAGAGCTGCTCAAGGCAGGCGGTATGCCAGTATTAACTGAGCTTGTAAAGCTGTTCAACTCCGTCATCTACACTGGTACAACACCGGCGGCATGGAGCAGGAGTGTGGTTGTTTTGTTCTTCAAGAAGGGAGATAACACCCTATTGAAGAACTACCGCCCTATATCACTCTTGAGCCATGTTTATAAGCTGTTTTCGAGGGTTATTTCGAATCGTCTTGCCCAAAGGTTCGATGACTTCCAACCGCCGGAGCAGGCTGGGTTTCGGAGAGGCTTTAGTACCGTAGACCACATACACACACTAAGGCAAATAATTCAGAAGACCGAGGAGTACAATGAACCTCTTTGCCTAGCGTTTGTGGACTACGAGAAAGCCTTCGACACCATCGAGACCTGGGCTGTTCTGGAGGCTATGCAGAGATGCCGCATTGACGACCGCTATGTCCAAGTGATGAGATGCCTGTATGAAGCCGCATCGATGACCGTCCAAGTACAAAAACAAAGCACAAAGCCAATCCAACTGCGACGTGGGGTAAGACAGGGAGACGTAATCTCTCCGAAACTGTTTACCAACGCGTTGGAAGACGCATTTAAGACGCTTGATTGGAAAGGACGGGGCATCAATATCAACGGCCAGTACATCTCTCACTTGCGATTTGCGGATGATATAGTCATCATGGCTGAAACTCTGCAGGATTTGGAAGACATGCTGAACAGCCTTAACTGTTCTTCAAAACGGATAGGTCTCGGGATGAACCTTGACAAGACGAAAGTCATGTTTAACGGTCACGTCCACCCGAGACTCGTCGCCGTGGGTGATGCCATTCTCGAGGTTGTGCAAGAGTACGTATACTTGGGCCAAATAATCCAACTAGGCAAGCACAACTTCGAGAAAGAGGCAGATAGAAGAATTCGTTTGGGCTGGGCGGCATTCGGTAAACTACGTAACCTGTTTGAGTCGTCGATCCCTCAATGCTTAAAAACAAGAGTTTTTAACCAGTGCGTCCTACCCGTAATGACCTACGGGGCTGAAACGTGGACACTCACAAATGGACTGGTCCATAAATTTAAAGTCGCTCAGCGTGCTATGGAGCGGGCAATGCTTGGGGTTTCTCTGGTGGATAGAGTTCGAAATGAAGTCATCCGCCAGAGAACCAAAGTCATAGATATTGCTCGCAAAATTAGCACGCTAAAGTGGAAGTGGGCTGGTCACGTCTGCAGACGGACAGATGGCCGATGGGGCAGACAGGTGTTGGAGTGGAGACCGCGTTTAGGCAAACGTAGTGTGGGACGCCCTGCTGCACGATGGACCGACGACTTGAAGAAGGTGGCGGGTAGCGGGTGGATGCGGGCTACCCAAGACCGGGATGGTTGGCGTTCACTTGGGGAGGCCTACGTCCAACAGTGGACGGCAACAGGCTGAGTATATATACTTAATAAATATAATAATTTTGACAATAAGATATATAAATGCATACACATATATAATACATACATAATTTTCGATATTTTTAGACCAAAATCTATTATAAAAAAGGAAATTTTATCAATCTTTCCCCTAGTGAATTGTACCTAAGATATTTTCTTTATTTAACGTGATTGAAATCTTGACGAGTAACTATCATAACCTTAAAACCCTATGTTTAATCTTCTATTAGGCATGCGTTTAAGTAAAATAAACCGCGATATAATCCGTAAAAAGTAGTTTTATTTCAATATGTAATATTCACGTAAATATAAAAAACCATTATGTTTTATAAGATAGATAATTTCTAATATATATTCAGTGAAAGGAAAGATTAATCTCATAATAATCTTGATTTATTTATGATTTACGCTATATATTATATATAAATTACATTTTACCGGTGGAGCAGTTATCGGAATGATTAATCTATATTTCAGTAGAAAATTGCATTTGCTTTTTAAATGTTTAGACAATAGTGTCGAATCCGAGGGCATTTTTTGTAAATCAGAGATATTTCGAAACTTAAACAAATGCACGTTGACGCGATAGAAATCATGAAGAACAACGAATGATCAAAATAATAAAATTTTAAAAAATATATTAAACTAGCTGTTGGCGATAGGCTCGCCCCCTATCACATTATGGGACTACATGCATATATGCCTACCGCTTTGGGGATTACAGGCGTGAGTGTATATGTAGTATATTTTTTTATCCTGGCACGGCAAAATGACCACAATGACACACTAGAGTATCGAGTAGCGAGAGACAATTTATCCCCCGCTACTCAACACTATCATGCCAGCCTTTTTTTTTTTTTTTTTTTTTTGTTGTCGCGGGGAAAGCGTTTTATTACTGCCGCCCGCTCCGGAGGGAAGCGGATTAAGAATAAAACGGGTATGCTGGACTAGCCGGTCTTACGACCCAGCATCCCCCTCGCACGGATGATGGCTATCCGTGCTGCCGCTGGGCCGAGTCCCTAACCCCTATATACAACCCACCCGACACTACCAGCTAAAACCCCGCGGTGGCCTTCTTCGGCGCTTACGGAGCGATCCCGGGGTATTCTAAGGAGTGCTAGAATTGCAGCCGGAATCGCCCCTGCGCGGTGCTGCGTAGCAGCCCATCTCCATGGAGGGCTAAGGAGCCCCCGCGCACCGAACAACGACAGCGAACGAGGCCTTACCACACGCGCTGCCGTCCATCTCGGGGTCGCACGATGCCCCTTATTTGGGAGTGCATCGATACGGGCTGACAGCCCTCCGCTGCGCGCCCGCGACCCCCGATGGCCCCTATTAGTCGCCTCGTACGACAGGCAGGGGTTACCGTGGTGGAATTCAAACGCCCCCATTCCACAGGGCGGGAGACGCCGGTCAGTCGTCAACCCGGCGCCTCCTACGTCTTCTCTGGCGGCGGGAGGGATCATTTCGTTCCCGATCCCTCTCAGCACTCTCCTTCTGCGAGATGACGTTCTCGCAGAAGTGGGCCACCGCACGCCAGGACCTCCGGCTGGCGACCATGGACGACACCACGGCCGACAGCGAGAGGTCTCCTCCAACGACTGCTCTGAGAGCGCTGCGCTCTTCGTCCCAGGCTGGGCACTCCTCCAACGTATGTTGGGCCGTGTCCTCGCGGCAGTTGCCACAGTGGTGGCACACGGCGGACACCTCCTTTCCGATCCGACACAGGAAGGAACCGAAACACCCATGGTCCGTTAATACCTGTGTCAATCGGAACGTAGGCGCCCCGTGGCGCCTGTCTAGCCATCTCTTTAGGACAGGACGCACTGCCGCGACCGTCCTCAAGCCCCCAGTCGGGCTCTCCAGCCTGGAATGCCACTCCTCCACGGCGGTTCTGCGAAACCGGGCCGCAATCTCCCTCGGGGCCAGTCTCTCCTGACGGCGGCTGGACGCCTCCTCCCGCCAGAGGAACGCTGACGAGAGGAGTTTGGCGTCCAACTCCCAAGGGAGACTATCATGCCAGCCTGCTTCTTCACAATACGCCATGGGCAAGAAAGTGAAGAAGCAGTCGAGGGTCTTGCGTCAGAGTATTCAGAAGGCCGCAAATTGGCCAAATATCGTACCCCAACTCTATAACCCCAACAAAAATCGGATGTACACTGGCTGATCCCGGAACGCGACACACTTACGTGTGCCACTGTGTACGGTGGTCGCTATCCGGGCGGATATGAATATCCTACCACCAGCAAAATATTAAACTAGCTGCACCCGGCATGCGTCGCAATGCCACGTAAATTAATTTTGATTAATTGCGATCGGTTGAACGCCATTGAAGTTGATGTTCTGCAACGCTATCTAGCGAATTCTATTTTTTTTGGGCCTGGAACCATTGCGGGCGGATGAAGAACAACTCACCAATGTTTTATCATAATCGGATGAATAGTTCGTTAGTTTAGTTAGTAGACTCCCTAGAGTCCATAAAGGACAAACATGCTTACGTTGATTTTTATTTATATAGATCTTTAAATTATCTTTCGATAATGACAGTACGTTTATAAGTGTGTGAATAAAACACGAAACAAGGTTATTAGTCATGGTCGGAAGGGATTAATGTCAAGTTATGAATTAGCGGAACATGCATCCGCAGTTTATAATCATAGGTGGCATAATATTTTGCGGCAAATAAAATATTTAGGGCAGTACCTCGAATAAATGGAAGAAATTACGTTGAGTTCCAAGAAGTGTGAAGTCTGTTAACCTAATTAATCGGTAGACAAGATCCGAAGACAAGATCCGGGATTTAGGTATCCTCAGGGATAGTAAGCTGCGGTTTGATGATCACATTACCGCCATTTGCAAAAAAGCAAATAAAACTATGGGATTTGTAACTCGAACTGCCACTCAGTTTAGAGATATAAGTACACCTATACACAGTCAGGTCATAAGTATTGTCACACAGTAAAAACTTTTATTTTAGAATGCTGGCCACAAAAAAGTTTATTGAATTCGAATTTCAAATTGTTCATGAAAATAAAAATGTATACTTTTTAGAATTTTACTCATTTTTAAATATGGAGTGGACGCTTAAAGAAGACCGTGTTGCAGTAATTGCGTTGCATCGTTGCGGTTACGCGCCAATTAAAATTTTTTGCATACTGAAAAATTTGAATATAACCAAAAGATTCGTTTATCGTACCATCAAACGATACAATGAAGACTCTAGTGTAGATGACAGGTCAAGAAGTGGTTGCCCTCGGTCTGTTAGGACTCCAGCAGTGATAAAAGCTGTGAAGGCGCGAATTCAAAGAAATCCCAAACGTAAGCAGAAACTGTTGGCCCTTCAGATGGGGTTAAGCAGAACCACGGTGAAAAGGGTGTTAAATGAAGACTTAGGGCTTCGGGCATATCGAAGAAAAACAGGACATCGTTTGAATGCTCGTCTAATCGACCTGAGACTGAAGAGATGCCGCACTTTGTTGAAGCGGTACGCGGGAAAAAAATATCGGGAAATTCTTTTTTCAGATGAAAAAATTTTTACCGTAGAAGAGAGCTACAACAAACAAAATGATAAGGTGTACGCACACAGTAGTGAAGAAGCGAGCAACCGTATTCCGCGTGTCCAACGAGGTCATTTTCCATTCTCTTATTGGGGCTTAACAGAGGTACATTTTTGTGAGAAAGGTGTAAAAACGAATGCAGTTGTGTATCAAAATACAGTCCTGACGAACCTTGTGGAACCTGTTTCTCATACCATGTTCAATAACAGGCACTGGGTATTCCAACAAGATTCGGAGTCAGCTCATAGAGCGAAGAGCACACAAGACTGACTGGCGGCGCGTGAAATCGACTTCATCCGGCACGAAGACTGGCCCTCCTCCAGTCCAGATTTGAATCCGTTAGATTACAAGATATGGCAACACTTGGAGGAAAAGGCGTGCTCAAAGCCTCATCCCAATTTAGAGTCACTCAAGACATCCTTGATTAAGGCAGCCGCCGATATTGACATGGACTTCGTTCGTGCTGCGATAGATAACTGGCCGCGCAGATTGAAGGCCTGTATTCAAAATCACAGAGGTCATTTTGAATAAACTTTAGTGTCATAAGAATCTATGTTTTGTTAAGTTCATTTTGGTATATAAATGGTTACATAATGAATAAACTTGTTTCAATTATTTTATATTAAACATGTGACAGAATTTATGACCTGACTAGGTATTACTATACAACGCGTATGTAAGTAGTGTGCTTGAATTTGGTGCTGTGATTTGGGATCCGAAAGAGGGAAAATATACTCTTATGATAGAAAGAGTCCAGCGTAAATTCGCCAGGTATCTCTACAAGAGGATCTACGGTTATTACCCCTTTGTTTTCCCATCTTTATTCGTCTCTGGCATGGTGGGGCTTCTTACGCTAAAGCTCAGGCGCAAGCTTCTACTGATTATACATTACATTATGTTAATGCGTAACCAAGTAGATAACCCGTGTGTTCTGTCGCGACTGAACTATTATGTCCCGCGGAACTATACTCGCGCTGGTCAGCGTCGCCGGCACCAGCTGTTGTCGTCTGACGACTTGCGCACCCGATATGCTAACAATGCACCTACAGCGAGAGCTGTCAGAGTAATAAACTCCTTTCTAAATGAGATTCAAATTGCCGATATACATTTTGATCCCATCAGATGTTTATATAAGTATGCCATATTTCATTGAAGTAATTTGTAATTGTATTTTTTTTTTTCTTAATATAGTCTAACATTGTGAGCGTTTTGGCTTAGCTGTAAGTCCACAGTTGTATATATTTAAATAAATAAAAATAAATAAATATATAAAATATATGTCGGCTTTTTGTCTCAATAGAAAGTATTTTTATCCTGGTATGGCGTGGGCACTACACCTGATAATAAGCACAGAGCCGTCCAGTTAGAGTACCTAGTATCGAGATACAACTATACTTGGCTGGTGGTAGGATATTCGTATCCACCATGATAGCACCATTGTACACAGAGTGTAAAACCCATTGTGGCACACGCAAGTGTGTCGCGTTCCGGGATCAGCCAGTGTACATCCGGTTTCTTTCGGGGGTCTAGAGTTGGGGTACGTATGATGTTTGGCCGTGTTGTGGCCTTCTGAGTACTCTAACACTAGATCCTCGACCGCTTCTTCACCTTCTTGCCCCATTGCGTAGTATGAAGAAGCAGGCCGGCATGATTGTGTTGAGTAGCGAGGTATAGATTGTCTCTCGCTACTTGATACTCTAATTGGGCGGCACTGCGCTTGCCAGCGGGTGCAGTGTGGTCACATTGCCGTGCCGGAATAAAAAAAATACCTCGCTATTCGACACAATCATGCTGGTGTGCTGAGTAGCTTATTCACACTATGCCTAAAGGGCCAAGGTTCCATCCAAATCACTTATTAATCAACATTTAATATGAAGTTCAGTTTCGTAACCCGTTACGTGCACATTTCCGTCTGCAAGCTATTGACATTGCCTGGTCTCGGGGTACGGTCGCTTTCTCTCGAGTCGCTTCAGTTATGCAACTTGTGTAACACGTAATACTTACTTTAGAGATGTGCTCATTGGTGTATCCGACCAATCTATCTATATATAATATTGACAGGCTCCGTGGCGCAGTTAGCGAGTAGCCGGCTGTGAAACGAGAGGCCGTGGGTTCGATTTCCACACCGGGACGAATGTTTGTGTGACAGACAGATATTTGTGTCCGGTGTGTTGTGAGAACCAAGGTCCCTTGTAGTTCCTGATACCCACAACACAAGACTCTTATCTAAGTCTGGGGTCGGGGCTATGTGTGTGACTGTTGGGTGTTATTATTATTATTATATAATAAATACACCAAATAAATAGACTGCCTCGGTGGCGTAGTTGTAATTGCGCATGCGTTACGAATGCTGTAATGAGGTCTAGGGTTCCCCGAGTCGGGTAAAGTGATATTGGGTTTTTCTATTTAGAAATACTCAGTATCAGCGCGGAGTCTGGAATTGAGCCCGGTATGGCGATAGACTCGCCCCCTATCACATAATGGGACCGTAATAAATTCCGCGAAAAGTGGGTGTACTGGTTACACCTCTACCCCTGCGGGGATTACAGGCGTGAGTGTATATATAATTACACAAATACACACAAAAGTCACCCAACCAGTCCTATCCCTACGACTAGGTCAAACCTGTATCAAGGACTATGAGGGACTACGGTCCCACAACGCCCAGACCCGTAACAAATATCTGTCTGTCACACAAAAATTTGTCTCGGTACAGGAAAGGCATCCATGGCCTCTCGTTTCACAGCCAGCTACTCGCTCCTGCGCCGCGGTGGCTGTCAATGATTCTTAACTAAATAACTTATTTATAAGCTCAAGGCTTTACCCAGAAAGGATAAGCTGAGACGTAATTAGTACAGTCGTACAGTTGCCAAGCTAATTTACATTCAATGATAATATGAGGTTAGTATACCTATCACCATTTTTTTGTATACTTGAGATTTGTGCTGAACAAATCTCAAGTATGCAAAAAAAAATGTGTGTCATTGAAATAAAAAAAAAAACATTTCTGTTTCTTATAATTTACTTCATTCAAAATCAAAATCAAATCAAAATCAAATATTTATTGAATCCATGAAATGTTATACATCATTTAGATTCAGTCAATTTTTTACTCTACTAAAAAACTCTAGCGTTGCTCTTTTCACACCGTTTAACAATAGTTGGTCATACAATTAGTAAACGATTTCAGTTTAATTACATTAGATTAGAGCAGCTCAATGTATGTTAAGTTGCCTTATTGCAATATTGTGAATAAAAATCATTACAAGGCCTAGTGCCATGACCATCGTGAGTGATGAAAATCTCGATTTCTTAAAGCAGTTGGTCCTTACTGAAACAGTCTGAGCAGACCAGTCCACACGAGCCACACTCGTTCACGAGTAATGACGCATGTGTCAGCCATCGGCCTCCTCAACCATGTTACAGGGAAGAGACCGACCTGGCACATGGCGCCGCAGCAAACACATACACTTTAGCGAGCATGACATACCGAGACTGAATACAACAATTAAAATACTAGAAAAATATGAAGTAAAGTCATGTAAGGCATATAAGTTTGCAATGTTAAAGCAATAAAATATATTGGCTTTACTTAAAGTATATAAAGTTCTCAATAATAATTGAATGGCTACGCTTCTAAGTAATAGGATAACTTATTCCCAAGCCTTTAGGTCATCTAAATATTCCGATATTTTGTAATAGGCTTTATTACCTAGTTTTCGCTTAATGCTTTAAAGCATCTTTCATCGAGTTCTTTAATATGATTGGAAACCTTATTGTAAAAGCGTATACAAAGACCCTTGAAAGAGTTGCTGATTTTGTGGAGCCTTGTTTTATAACTAACAAGGTTATTTTTGTTTCTAGTATTTACACTGTGGACATCACTAATTTTAGGAAATTGTTGTATATTCTTATGAACATACATCAAATTAGCGAATACATTGATGACACATACTACAACTTGATCTAATAATCTTTGCCGGTGTTTATATTTCCCGATAGTTATAACCTGGGTATCATCAAGTCAAGAGTGAATAGGTATCTTCTAGGCAAGCGTGCTCCACCGTAGACCACATCATCACTTACCACCAGGCGAGATAGTGGTCAAACGCAAGACAAAAAAAATGTAGTATTAGGCGATTAATATGATTTGATTTTAGATATTTACGATTATCCCAAAGACCTCGCTACCGATGGGTATCTTTATACCTTAGGTGGTCTTTACCAAGGCCGCGATTCGATCGTAGTTAAAAAACCATATTACAATTTCCACGTATTTTTATGAAGTAAATTACTTTTGTTTTTATATAGAAACCTATTAGTGCTTGTTCACGTAGAACACGCGGGCGCGGTCGCGGTAGCGGGCGCGGTGGTCTAGGCGAGCTCGTGTTCACATTGGCTTAGCTGCCAGGTGTTTGCGCGAGTGTGCCGCGTTGTCAGACGTTGTAAACATCAACCAAGATACTTTTTAATCGAAAATTCTTACTTAATGTGGGAGATGACCAAAATTAGAAATGGTGTGCATGAAATTAATAAAGAAAATTGATAAATAAAACAATGTGATACGTTTCAAATGGCCGCGCGCGCGCAGCTCGCGCCAGTCGCTAGCTTGCCCGCTACTTCCACCGCACTAGCGTTTTGTACGTGAACACTTGCATATAATGCTTTGTGTTTGATATTTCGCGACCGCGCCCGCCACCGCACCCGCGAGTTAACGTGAACGAGCACTAATATATTGTATATATGTGTATGTATGTATGTGTATGTATGTATATATGTGTATATGTTTATGTATGTGTATGTATATGTTTAACTATATAAGTATTAGTATTTCGTATTATTTTGTAATTATTTCAATACACATATATATATATATATATATAATATATATATATATTACAATATATACAATAGTTATTGTATTGTATATATATATATATACAATACAATAACTCTTTATTGTATAACCATAAAAGATAACATAGCATACATAATAAAGACTTAATTGCTAAATGGTCCTACAATGGGCGGTCTTATCGCTAAAAGCGATCTCTTCCAGACAACCTTTGGATGGACAGAAATTGAAGTAGAAGAAATAGACGGTGGTGTACAATAAAGAGAGCAAAAAGAGAATATATATATATATGCATATATATATATATATATATATATATATATATATATATATATATATGCATATATATATATATATATATATATATATATATATATATATATATATATATATATATATATATATATGCATATATATATATATATATATATATATATATATATATATATTCTCTTTTTGCTCTCTTTATTGTACACCACCGTCTATTTCTTCTACTTCAATTTCTGTCCATCCAAAGGTTGTCTGGAAGAGATCGCTTTTAGCGATAAGACCGCCCATTGTAGGACCATTTAGCAATTAAGTCTTTATTATGTATGCTATGTTATCTTTTATGGTTATACAATAAAGAGTTATTGTATTGTATTGTATTGTATTGTATTAGACCGCGTATAAAAATTTGTTTGTCTTTGTTTCCAGAATTAAGTCTGGAACATTTTCAAAGAAAAATATATGTGATCTTGTATCTAATATTATTTCTATAAATAGGTATCGTAAGATCCAGAAACTACATATTCTTCTTAATTTGAGTAAATTATAGAATACAAAATCCACAGATATAGTTAATGGAAATTAGGCAAGCAAGAAAGAGGACTAGATAGCAAATTAGAATAGACCAGATATTCATATCTGCCCCGATACCGACCACCGTACACAGGGTGTAAAACCCGCCATTGTGGCACACGCAAGTATGCCGTGTTCCGGGGTCACCCCAGTGTACATACGGTTTTTGTCAGGGGTCTAGTTGGGGGGCGGTGTTCTGAGTACTCTGGCACTAGACCCTCGACCGCTTATTCACTTCCTTGCACTATAGCGTAGTGTAAAGAAGCTACACAGCAGGCCGTCATGATTGTGTTGAGTAACGGGGGATAGATTGCCTGTTGCTACTTGATATTCTAACTGGACGGTACTGCGCTTACCATCAGCTGTAGTGTGGTCACTTTACCGTGCCAGGATAAAAAAATATATCTGAGAATTTACGCCAGTACTGGTACTTATTGAGTCTTCGTGGTGTAGTGGACTGGTAGTGAGCTGTGAAATGTCAGGACATGGGTCTGATCCGCAAATGTTTGTTTAAGGTCTGGGATTTTTTAGGTCCGCAATTCTCTAGTATTTCCTGATACCCACGATATAGATCAACCTAGTATACCGTCAGGACTACGTGTGTGTATGTTTAATTTGCTGTGTTCTTTGAAAAAAAAAACAAGAAATTTATGTAAATGGATAATCATTAAGCGTTACGTATTACTTTAATACATCAAGAGCATACATTCACATTCGGCCTTTCCATGTCGAGAGGTATATTAAAAAAACATACAAGTGACACCACTTCTAGTTTTACAGGCTCAATAAAAAACAGAACTTATATGCTTGGGTTTAAAGTTCATATTACAAATGCACGTATAAATTGTTTTGTTGAAGAAAGCTTGCTTCCTGTTTTCCGTAGTGTTATTGTTTTACATGTATTCTTTTGTTTTAGTATGTCACCGGGAAGTGTTTATGTTTACTTTCAATTCTAAAAGAATTAAATTATAGTTTGTAATTTTTGTGCATTTTGTAACATTCATGCCAGTAAAACTAAGTTATGTGACATAATAATATCCATTAAGTTTATAATTACTTTCTTATAATAAGGGTCATGAAATACTACGACGGAACTAAACCGTATGAATGCTCCTGTACAAAAAATAGATAATGAGCAAACCAAAAATTATTACAAGTGTGGCAGAATTTTTAAGCTATTAACCGAATTTGAAGATGTATTTTAATTAAAATGAATTTAATTATGCTTGTGGCGCAGTTGTAAATGCGCATGCGTTATACTTTCTGTGCTGAGGTCTCGAGTTCGATCCCCGTGTCGGGTAAAGGTATATTGGGTTTTTCTATCTAGAAATACTCAGTATCAGCCCGGAGTCTGAGATTTGTGCCCGGTATGGCGATAGGCTCGCCCCCTATCACATTTTGGGTCCGAAATAAATTTAGCGAAAAGTGGGCGTACTAGTTACACCTCTGCCTACCCCTTAGGGGATTACAGGCTCGAGTGTAAATGTATGTATGTATGAATTAAATTATATTTTCCATCCCCTTTCATTAGTAAAGGAGGTCCATGCCCAGCAGTGTTTCAGAGTATAATAATAATACTAGCCCTGTATTAAACATTGTCCCACTGCTGGGCACGGGCCTCCTCTACTAATGAGAGGGGTTAGGCCTTAGTCCACCACGCTGGCCTAATGCGGGGTGGGAGACTTCGCATACCTTCGAAAAAAATCTCAGATATGCAGGTTTCCTCACGATGTTTTCCTTCACCGTTAAAGCAAGCGATAATTAACATTTTTAATACACACATAACTTTAGAAAAGTCAGAGGTGTATGCCACTTGGGTTTCGAACCTACGACTTTCGTCTTGACAGTCCGTACCGCGACCAACTACGCTATCGCTGCTTCAGAGTATAATGGGCTGATATTATTATATAATCCAACATCAGATTTCTACATACATAAGCTCAAGCTTGCATACATAAACAGCCTCTGTGGCGCAGTTGGCGAGTAGCCGGCTGTCAAACGAGAGGCCGTGGGTTCGATTCCCACACCGGGACAAATGTTTGTGTGACAGACAGATATCTGTGTCCGGGGTCTGGGTGTTGTGAGACCGAAAGTCTCTCGTAGTCCTTGATACCCACAACACAAGACTCGTATCTTAGTGTGGGGTCAGGGCTATGTGTGTGACTGATGGGTGTTATTTATTTATACTTGAAAGAGTAGACATAAATTTTTTAATCTTATATAGCATCACCACAGACCTCAGTGGTTTTTAATGCATATATTACCGATTATAGTATACAACACAAATAAACAAATAAATAAAAAAAAGCACAAATTGTTAACAAATGTATAACTAACATCACACGTGACACATAACCTATTTTCCCACAGATTCTAATCTCAGACAACTTATCTAAATCAAACACAAGTTCTCATTACCAAAAGCCCAAGTCATCAAGTCATTACGCAATGCCTATACCAAGTCCAAGCAACCAAACGTATGCATCGTAAATCTCAGCTGGCGACCGCAGACGACAGTGACCCGATTACAATAATCGGCCACGTCCCTACGAGGCGACTGGACTGAGGGTATTAAGTCATGAGACATGCTCACGCGTGAGGAATTGATAATGGGGAAGCAGGTCCTTTGGGGATTCTTGGATCGATTCGTCTGAAGTGCATGCAAGTGTGTATAGTGGTATTGTGTTGAGTGTGAGGTAATTTTATTTATGATTTAATATTTTTAATAGCGTAGTTGACAGTAAGTGAAAACCTAATAGAATGTTATATTTTTAATAGATTTTAGTCAAAATATATCGAAAATTAAACCAATTTGTTAATTTTTTTGTGATGATGATAAAAATAAAGAATTTTGTCGCGTGTCATGAAACAGCCATCAGTCATGCATGACGTCACCGTTCGAAACATATTTGAAAACGCAGGCGGCAATTCTCCTTTCATTCAAAATAATTTCGTATACGAATCTGCAGTTCTAATTTTCAGTTCTCTATTAAATAATTTCGAGCTACGAAGTAATTTTTTCGAATGTTGTATACATACCCCTTTGAATTCGAGTCTACTACGAGATTTTACACAAACAGCGTACAAGGTATTCCGTTTAATCACATGCCATGACAAGCATTTGCTCGCGGCTTCGCCCGCGTAAAATATTTAGTCAGAGGAGTGGAGGGGATTTTAAAAAAAACAATGTACACAATGTCCGTTCTCAAGATTAAAGGTAAATAAATAAAATCGGTTCAGTTATTTAGCCGTGAAAACGTAACATACAGAAAACTTTCATCCCCTAACTCAGTCTTTTAAGAGATTCATTTTAGAAACCCCGACACACATATACATTTATTTCTAACCAAAAACACGTGTATGAAATTTTGTGCTTCTTACTTTGAAAATGGCGGACTTGCAGATTTTAGTTTTTTGGAAAATACAACGTCAAGTGAAGTTAAAAAGGCTCTGCCCATATGAAATATTTTCTATAAATATTCTCGCTTGTTTACGGCAATTGGTCACTATTATAATTTGTGAAGTCAATTTGTATCCTATGATATAGTTATTTTCGTATGAAATTAATATATTGTCCAACATCAAAAGGCATTCTTCTTTTGACAACTGTCAGAACGATGTTGGCCTTTTTTTTGTTGTCGCGGGGAAAGCGTTTTATTACTACCGCCCGCTCCGGGGGGAAGCGGAATAAGAATAAAACGGTTATGCTGGACTAGCCGGTATTACGACCCAGCATCCCCCTCGCCCGGATGATGGTTATCCGGGCAGCCGCTGGGCCGAGTCCCTACCCCCTATGTACACCCCACCCGACACTACCAGCTAAAACCCCGCGGTGGCCTTCTTCGGCGCTTACGGAGCGATCCCGGGGTATTCTAAGGAGTGCTAGAATTGCTGCCGGAACCGCCCCTGCGCGGTGCTGCGTTGCAGTCCATCTCCATGGGAGGGCTTAGGAGCCCCCGCAGAACGATGTTGGCCTGATGTTACTGAATATACCAGTTGATCATGGATTCAATACACCAGTAAGGGCTATTAGCTGTTCGACCACGTGTAATCGCTATTTATCTACAAACATATCAAGTGTCTCCCCACCTATTTTCCTTTAGAGAAGAAACCGTACTCCAGTATACCGGAAACGTTGAAGCGATATCAAATTTTGCATCCCAGTTCATTTGTGGGATGTCTTAGTTAAGTAGTTCGAACTATTATGTTACAAGCCAGTTAGATAAAGTTTGAAGAGTATTAACGCCTAACTCGGTTAGAGGCGGTAACCCAATATTCGGGACCAGATAACATCAATCAACATTGACGGTTATGCTGCTTGGAGTTTTGTTAGAGGTGTTATTTTGTGAAAAGCCTAGTTGTTGGTGCGTGGTTTCGTGCCAATAACCTTATATCCTGGGATATGTGGTAGGTGCTTGAAGACTAATTAGAAACTTAAGTAATGAATTAAAAACCATCAATAGACTAGTTGGCAATGGTATAGACTGCCGAGACAAAAGTTGTAGATTCAAAATAACTCTGACTTTCCGAAGTCACGTGTGTATTCATTGTAAATTGTTAGTTTTGATGTTGGAAGAAAATATTGTGATGAAATCTACATTCCTGAATGTTTTGTATAAGTAATTGGAAAGATTGTGTAGTTTACGAATTCGCATCAGACTCTCATCGAAGGCAAAGAATGAAGCCAATCATTATTAGAGGAAGACGGTTTAGCAAAGGGACAGTTTAACTTTGGTTACCATAAATATATCATAGGTTGGATCTAAGCTGTAGAATCGAAGTTCTAGAAACTACTATCATAAACCAATTGTTATTACACTATTCTCCACAAAGTGCAATTTACGGCACGACTGCTGTCTGCACCAAACATTCGTGATTTATATACAAATATTTGATCTAAACTCTAAGCTTTACGTGACTTGTATTCAGTAATTTAAGATTGTAATCTAAGATGCTATCATTTACTTTCTACACACATTATGGGAATTCATAACATAGTTCCGCGATATTAAAAGTGGTAGAGCTACGCTGTAGACATATTTGTCTACAGCATGAATGGGCCGGCTCGACCGGGGTAGTACCACTGTCTCAAAGAAAACCAAGCTAAAGTGACAGTTTACTGTCGCGTTTCGTATGGTAAGTGAGATATCCAAAGGCCCAGATTCCCCCTTCCCTTCCCTAATCCCTATTCCTGTCCTTTAAGGCCGACAGCGCATACGTGATACTTTCGGTATTGTGGATGTTCATGGGCGGTGGAGATCACTTAACATCAGGTGACCCACTGGCTCGTTTGTCGGACTATGATATAAAAAAATATATATTAGAATAGTTTATTTAATAACAATTTTATGTCACTCCTCGGTGGATTTCTCTTTCGTATGTACAGCTACGTTTGTACTACCAAAAGAAATATGGAAACTGAACCCTATACCCTAGATAATTATTATTATGGATTTAAAAAAAACGAGCCATGTTGAACATATCTCAACAATAAAATAATATAAAATGATCACGTTAATAAATCAAGTACCATTCAAAAATACCAATAACCAAAAACGAAAAAGCAATACTTCCTTCATTTAAAAATAAAATCATCAAGGGCGTCGAGTGGCAGATTTTATTGCAATATTTTGAGTGAATTATTTAAAGTCAAGTACATTGTTGGAGCTGTGGAATATAGGCCGGCTGGATACGCTCTAGTTGGCGCTCTGGATAGGCCGTTGACGATCGAAGATCCATCTAGTAATGACTGCTGTGTTAATTGGCACGTACGATGTTCACGCCTGTGTGGACATAAAAATATATTTTTATTTAATTAATATTCCGGTTGGCTGTGTTTCTTTTTATTGGAAACTTGATTTTGGAATATGTTTGATGTAGAGTGGCCTGTACTGTATAGCATCTGGGTACTAACGAGCCTAAAGGAAATTCTAAGGAGCAAGAGGTTTAGAAGTTAGAAGACTAGGAAGTACCTTATTTGTAGACAAAATTTAGTCACGCCTACATACTGATCAGGTGTTATAAAATCACCAGTAATACATACATATACACTCATGCCTGTAATCCCCGAACAAGTAGGCAGAAGTGTAACCAGTATACACACTTTTCGCCGAATTAATTACCGTCCCATATAGTGATAGGGGCCGAGCCTATCGCCATACCGGGCACAATTCCAGACTCTGAGCTGATACTGAGTATTCCTAAATAGGAAAACTCAAAATCACTTTACCCGACCCGGGGATCGAACTAGAGACGTCAGCACAGCAGTCGTAACGCATGCGCAATTACAACTGCGCCACCGAGGCAGTCTAAATTCCATATTACCATACCAGTAATGAATTCCTATGAAATGAGTGGTTGGGAGCTCGATTCTCTGTTTCTCGATTCTGAAATCTGTTTATGAGATGAAATATTTGTTTCAGATTGTTATATGGGGCCGTAGTTCCTTGAAGTTCTTGATACCCACGATACAAGTTAACCTAGTATGGGCGTGGAACTATCTGTGTGACCATTGGGTGTAGGTATTTAATTTCCCTTACAAGCTGAGCGATAATGGCTCACCACTAGCTATGATTTTACACCACCAACACAACACCAGCGATTTAACTGAATACGGCGGAATTTTTAGTAACTAAATGAAATAGAGTATTTACGATCGCTGGTCCGTAAACATTGTATTTCATTTAGTTGTGTAAGTTAGAGCTCCTATATCTTCTAGGTTAGAATGGAAACTGTATCGAGTTCGAGATTGAAATTGATTTCAAGAGTTAGTTTACAGTACACTAAAACCGAACATGTCAGATATTTTGAACCTCAAATGCTAAGTTACACAAAATCCCCTTTTTAGGTCACTGCAAATCAAGAGCACTGTAACTCGGATTTTTGTTCGTAGTTTATTTCCCCAAGGACAGGATTTAAAATTAATTAAACTAGACTTAGTGTAGAATGACCGATGCTATCAACAGTGCCTGCGACATGGTGTCACGGATACGGCGGTCACTGATGGCTGTCACTAATGCTCCGAGTGAAATTACAATGTCACTCTCGCCTCGCAGGGAAATCACGTGTCGGTAAAATATTGGTTTTGAATATGGAACACCAAAGATTTAAATAGGCTGCTTGCTTCTTCGAACTCGATGTTTTTTTTTACAATTTGTGTAATTTACAACTTGTGATATCATTAAGTAGGTATTCTGTTATTTGATTGATTTAACGGTGAAGGAAAACATCGTAAGAAACGTGCATAACTGAAAATACTTATAAGAATTTACAAAGTATGTGTCTACCAACCAGCATTAGGCAACCGTGGTGGACTAGTGCAGCAGTAGGTCAAGTTTAATACAGGACTGGTATTATTATCATTTTTATTATATTATAGTATTTGTAATAGCAGCGATAGCCTAGTTGGTTGTGGTACGGACTGTCAAGGCGAAAGTCATATGTTCGAAACCCAAATGGCATACACCTCTGACTTTTCTAAAGTTACGTGTGTATTAAATGATAATTATCGCTTGCTTTAACGGTGAAGGAAGACATCGTGAGGAAACCTGCATACCTGATAATTCTCATAAGAATGTCGTAGGTATGTGAAGTCTACCAATCCGCATTAGGCCAGCGTGGTGGACTAAGGCCTAACCTCTCTCATTCGTTGAGGTCCGTGCCCAGCAGAGGGACAATGTTAAATACAGGGCTAGTATTATTTTATAATCTAGTATTTGTGATGTCAAACTGAGCTGTTTGTTAGGTAGAAATTGATCACTGGTTTTAACGACTTGGGAGTCAGGTGTGCCATGCGTGTTAGGATGGAAGTAACAAGTAACAATAAGTGCATTTACATTATTATCTTTCCCAGAAACTACTATTGTGTTAACTGACAGCTTCCGTGGCGCAGCGGGTGAGTAGCCGGCTGTGAAACGAAAGGCCGTGGGTTCGATTCTCGCACCGAGACAAATGTTTGTCTGTCAGACATATATTTGTTTCGGGTGTGAGTGTTGTGGGACCGTAGTACCCGGTAGTCAAAATAAATCCACGATACAGGTTTTACCAAGTGTGGGGTTAGAACTATGTCTGTGACTGTTGGGTGTATTTATTAATATTATAGCAGCCCTTCATTATGTAATGTCTTGTTGCTCTAGACAAGGGCCTCTTCTTATAAATGGAGACCTTAGTCTGCCAGCCACGACACTGGCCTAATGCTGGCCGATATTCCAGAAGAGAATTCTAAGGTATGTAGGTTACTTTCCAATTATTTTTGCCTTATTCTTTTCATGTAAACGCGGCTTTAAAAGAAATTTGTTTCAAAATAGTTGTCATGTTGCAACAACATTTTGACTCAAAGAAATATTTTATGCTAGAATTTGGAAGCCTAACATGCTTGAGTTAGAAGCTAAAGTGCTTCTCGAGGGTTCGCGTTTCGAGTCAAGTCGCAGCTGCAGACAAAATGTATTCTTTACACTCATGAAATGAAAAGCGTAAAAATATTTTTAGATTTATGTTCGCTGTTTGATATAGTTTTGTTACTAATGCAATTAATCTTTCGTATTCACAGGTTATGCATTACACTTACAGTTATCATTTCTACAGTAGATATATCGTTTAAGTGCATTAAATTTGAAGACTATACATATACAGAAAATTCACTGGTATATCAGAAGAGGTAGGCAGATGGGTAACTAGTGCATCTACGGTATATCCGTCCCAAGATATGGTGGGTAGCAAGCTGATGGCCATATTAAGAATAATTCCTAACCCCGAGCAATTTTTCGAACCAAAAACCTATTAGCTAGTTGTTGTACACCTGAGATTTGAATTCAGAACCTCATCGGTTTCTCAGCCATTCAAACTAATACTGTCTCAGTGCGGGGATCGAACCCACGGCCTTCCGTTTTACAGCGGGCCATTCATCCGCTGCACCACGGAGCCTGAAGTTTGCAATGGTGGATGTGTTTATAAAGAATAATACTATCTAGTACAATCAGTCTGCGTTTTTATTTTGTCACAATCTAATAGTTTTCCCCCAGTTTCATGGAAAACAAAAGCACCAATTTCCTGCTGTTTCATGGGAGGTATTTGACAGTAATACATCGCCTCGGGACAACCCACACCGTTTACTCTTTACCCTTCAGTTTGATGAATAAATTACAGAATATCCGTAACGCTCAGTACGCTTTCACTCAACTTGGTAAATACTTATCCGATCTCCATAATACCAAACTTGGAACTTTTCCAATCAAAGTCAAACTAATTTATCTGGTCATCACACCGAATGGGGCAGTTATACGTAATAGAGGTTTGAGTAAATTGACACATTGGTGTGTAGCTTATTAAAAGTATTGATATTCTAGGTTCGATTGATTTGATTTGATTAGAATTAAAAATAAAACATTTCTCATTGTAAATCTCAGAGCATATCATGATAGACTCTTAGATTAATTCTTTGTGCACTAAACACTTTTAGAAAAGCATATTCATTTTTTCTTTCTTTTAGATGTTACTTCTAGTAAAGGTTACGATGGCTTATTTATTTTTAGGGCCTTCGCGAACATATTATTCCTTTTATGTCCACACTTGATGTTGCCCGCGGTCCGCCCGCGTGAAGGTTATTTTTGGAAGAAAAGGTATACAATCCATTGAGGCATGTTAAGCTATTACACCTTTCTATATTTTGCTATCCCATAGGAAGCGTCCATTTCTCCGGGATAAAAAGTAGCCAGATGTTATTTTCTGATCCATAAACTGCCACTATGCAAAAAATCATGTCGATACCTTGCACTGTGAAAAATAAAACTATCCCACGGGAACTGTACATTTTTCATTCATTTGCATTTATAATATTAGTAGGATGGTTTACAATTTAAATGAACGGTGTTTTCGTGGCTTCTTTAATTTTAAACATGTAATTTTTATTAATTTATTGTTAATTAGGGTAAGGTTAACTGTCTTTTGCATGAGATATGGCACTATTATTTGGCCAATGTTTAATCAATACACCAATGTGTTATTTGGTATTGGATGAGAATAGACATTCATTTAGAAATAGCGCCCAATCATCGTCCAATGCTCAACGTTGATCTGCATAGGAATGGTAAGAGAATGCGCGCGAGCAATCTAGTTTCAATTGTTAGAGCGACATGTATTCGAGCAAATGCGGCACTTTGGATCAATAAATAGCCAATCAACTTTGGAACCAAGGCTTGGACCAAGAACTAGAATCAATATGTAAAGTTTTCTTTTGTTTTTTATACTTGCACGGCAAACCGACCACACTGCCGTCCAATTAGAGTATCAAGAAGCGTTTCTGGTGTGGAAGGGAGGATGGGATAAAGATATGTAAAGTTTAAGAATGTACTACATCAATTAACAAGAATAACGATCGAGTGCCTGTAATTTAATACGGCATTGAAGTAAAAATTTGTCAAATACTAACATCTTGCTTCACGCTACTTGGTATAAGACTCATGTCTTTTTCAAACTTTTTAACTGCATCATTCTAAAACTAAACTAGACTGATTTAAACGAAATTTTTGAAAAGTTTCGTTTCGTTATTCGATTCATTTTTAATCTCCGTAAATATGACCATATTTCTTCTTATCGTTCCCAATTAAAATGGCTACCAATTCGCCAGCGACGATCAATGCGAGCTCTTACTACTCTCTATGCTTTACTAACTTCTCCTACACCTCCTTCTTATTTATCTTCTCACTTTATCTATCTTACTGATACTCACGATAGAAACCTCCGTTCATCCAGCAACCTTCTTCTTAAGTGGCCTTCTCACCGCTCTGACTTCACTCACTCTTCTTTCGCCATTCAATCTATACTTCTCTGGAATTCACTCCCCCTCGAAATCAGGTCGTGCACCACCAAGTCGGCTTTCAAATGGAGAGTTCGGCAATTACTTCTGGACGGAGTTGCAGAATCACCTCGTTAATTCATAGTATATTATATTTATTTTATACTTACTTTATATTATGTATCTATATATGTTTATTTATGTATGTATATATATTTATTTATCAATATTATTATATTTATTATGTATGTATGTAGTCTATTTATGTATGTCCATCCTTATTTGATTTTAATGTTTTTTTTATTCGTTATCTTTATGCACCTACCCTACTTATCTCTGCACCACCTTAAGGTTGACTGGTAGAGAATGCCTTTGGCATTAAGTCCGCCTATATACGATGTATATGAAGTGTATAAATAAATAAATAAATAAAAGTTACAGTAGAGAGGCTAAAAGTATTTTTGTTTTTCGGAAAAAATTACGCTATAAAAAACTATTGCGTTTATTAGAATCTTATTATTACTTGTGTAAGCACGTACGGCATTT
Source organism: Laothoe populi (assembly GCA_905220505.1). Classification (NCBI taxonomy): domain Eukaryota; kingdom Metazoa; phylum Arthropoda; class Insecta; order Lepidoptera; family Sphingidae; genus Laothoe; species Laothoe populi. The sequence goes on along the minus strand of HG992161.1, from coordinate 3,522,967 downwards.
TTATGTTTTCTAAAATAAATGTGCACTAATAAAATGAGTCCTGTTTTACCGGCTCTTTTGAGCGCCAAACAAGTGCACAAATTATATAAATAAATACACCCAACAGTCACACACATAGTTCTGTTCCCACACTAGGTCAAAAACCTGTATCGTGGGTATCAAGAACTACTAGGGACTACGGTCTCACAACACCCAGACCCGAAACAAATATGTATCTGTCACACAATTATTTCTCTCGGTGCGGGAATCGAACCCACGGCCTCTCGTTTCACAGGCGGCTAGTTGCCCGCTGCGCAACAGAAGCTGTCATGGTTGGTTGTAGTTTTATATTTTAACTAAAACAACAGGAGATCAGAGTAATAAATTAGTGACTCGGCAGGGTTTCCCATAGGTACAAGTTTCTAATGTACTCACCATAAACAGAGACGCAACATAAACTTTGTTTTATGTATTGATGTTGGTTTCTTTATGGTACAAAGTACAGTGGATTAAATTTTATGTTGGTTTAAATTATTTAATTAATTAAATGTTGATATTTTTTATGCAACCACAATCATTTTTAAGAGTCATGTGAATAAGTCTAGTAATTAGTAAAATTGATTTAAAGATGACGAAACAGCTGTAACGCTCTTATATAAATTTACTTCAGTAAGTTGAGTAGGTAATAAATATTTTTTTTTGTTGGTTGTTAGATAGTTATCCGTTCAGAGGTTTATTAAATTCACGCTAATATTGCTTGGGAATTAATAAACAAAAAATAAAATAAGCCTTTATTGCTGTTAAACATACACAATCATATAATACTATTATTATTAATACTATGTGTTTAATTTACTATATCTAAGCTATTATATCTATAAAAAAGTTTGTATCGGTAAGCGAATATTTGTCTACTACAGCTTGTCTTTCGACAAAGGGTTACACTAAATACTTCCATTTTGGTAATACAACATATTAAATACATTGATGTCTTGTTATAGCTAAGTAAGCCCCGAAAACACATATATGTAATCCTATATAGTATTAAGTTTTGTGATTTCTGGAAGACTGTCATACTACTTAAGAACACGCGAAAGCAAACGTCGTAAACGCGCCTGTTGATCAACATTCGTGCAAATTATTGCTACTAACAAAGCGTCAGGCGCCTAGTGACAGATTCTTAAACAGATTCATTATCATAAAGACGACACATTACGATTGATAATTCGTTTTTAAACTGTTTTGACCAATGAATATTATAATTAAAAATGTAAAATATAAATAGTTTTACAAATCTCAGTAATAGGACAGTTAGGAGACGTTTAAAGCTGGAAGTCGGACAATAATTGATTAACAGCAAATAAACGATGCATGACTGTCGCACTGACGTCTGTGACCTACTTATCTCGTTATTCAAGAGAATAAAAAGTAGTTAAAATATGTGACCGTGCGAGGACGATAGCAAGATGTTCACTGTCTATGCTTGTTTTTTCCTCGTAACTCTATTTTATCTTTTCTTAATCGTTTGAGCCCGTTTTCAAAAAGAATTTGCCCTTCATTATATACTCTAATGAATATGTAAAAAGTTGAAAATAAAATAGAAGATCACTATTATATAGGCGAGAAAAAAGCCAGACAAGAGACGAGACGGGAAGCAAATGCTCCAAACCATTATATTGTCAATCAATTAGCGGCGGTGTTTGATAAACCTCGTATTTAAAGACTGTAATGTTAGTGAGTCAGAGTAACTCGCGGCGTCTTGTAGGTTAATTGATCTGTGGATTCTTACAACGTATGGAAGCGCCTGTTCGTTAGCTAAAGGCAATCTTCACGACAGCTATTAACCATCCTTGGTAGGTACACTCCCCGTTAAACTATGCAACCACAGAGTACCTAACAGTTTCGTACATTCACAACTTTGAAGCAATCTTGTTTCTGTCTCCCTGACCCATCCTGCCGTAATTAGAATGTTTGCAGTTACGTGGTAGGAACCACAATACAGTTATATGAACATACATACCTACATTTCAAAGTTTATTTATTTATATTGCTTAAGATATGGCAGTAGATCACGTCTGTGCCTATCAAATTCCATATATATATACGCCCAATAGTGACACACATAGTTCTGAGACTATGTAAAACCTGTATCGTGGATATCATGAACTACGAGGGACTACGGTCCCACGACACCCAGACCAGAGCAAATATCTGGCTGTCACACAAACATTTGTCTCGGTGCATGAATGGAACCCACGTTCTTTGGCTTCACAGCCGGATGGATACTCACCCGTTGCGCCAGAAAGGTTGTCGTTAATTAAAGGCAATTTGTGTGATTTTTCTGATGAATTCAAATATAAGTTGGGATTGTCCGTAGCATTTGATCGCTGAACATTACAGCAGTATCACGGCCGTTTTAAGTTATTTTTTTTATGATAGGAAGCTAACGATGAAATTCAGCACATGATGGAAAGTGTTAAATAGCGCTCATGATCAATGTGGAAGTGTTAATATGTTACTAACCTATGTTTTTTTAAATACTGGCACGGCAAAGTGGCCACACTGCACCTGATGGTAAGCGCAGTGCCGTCCAAATGTAGACATAGATGCGCATATTTTTACCGCAAAATTCACCTGTGTTTTTTATTTTACATTTGTATGACTGATATATTAGGCGATATATTTAGGAAACAAAATATAAATACCTAGAGAGAGTAGAACTCTTTGCCGGAGTATATATTTCCCGAAAATTATAACCTGGGTATATTTAGTATCTTCTAGGCAAGCGTGCTTACCTACATCATAGATCATCATACATCGTAGATCACATCATCGCTTACCATCAGGCGAGATAGTGCTCAAACGCAACCCTATTTATATAAAAAAATACTTGAATGTAACCATTCGATTGCTCCTCTTAAACTTGAATAAGTGAAGACTAATTCCTAATAACAAGTCAAAAGATTGAAAAACGTTCGCAGCAAACAAAATTACAAGAGTAGAGGCTTACAAACTCCAAGCGTCTTCACTCATCCTGCCTTCAATAGCATAGTTTCACGTTAATTTATTCAGCGTAAGTTTATTTACCAAGTTCCTAATGTGAATTCTTATGTTGTTCGTCAGGCGTCACTACTCCCGCCTGTGAGTAATTAGGAAAGTTTGCGTAGTGTACTCCGATGCCGCTAGATGGTGTTGAACATGTGAAAAGCGAATACTAGGCATTATTGGATGATGCTGTGAAAGGCATGCTGTAAAAAGTAATACAGCCAGAAAAAGTAAACAAAAAATTTCATAAAAATTGTATTTTTAGTTTATATTTTAGCTGTATTAATGTTCCAAATTGTATATTTGTTTTTCATTTGTCTTAGATTACTTTTTTCCGAGTATTATGTTTTGATAAACGTTATGTACGCAGAAATTGTTGTGCATATGTTTTTTCAGTATTTTAAGCAATATGTGTACAAGGTAATTACGAAGTCTACAGTCGGAGGTTGCAAAAAAAAGCAAACTTATTTTAATAAATTTAATTTAAAATAGAAAAATTACAATAATTAAACTACAGTAGTTGATTAATGGTCGATGTTGTCCCAAGAATGAGGCGCCGATGCTACGGCGGATTCATGTGCCCTCCGGTTGACACCAATGGTAGGCGTTTTCCGTTGACGATGCAACACGTGTCGGCGACTGTATCTGGGTCGATGCAGGCGTTGCAGGTTACGTATTTTAGGGATGCGTAACAAGGTGCCAGTGCTATTTTAAATAAATAATTTACAATGAAATCAGACATAATTTCGAAGTCAAAAAAACCCGTTGGTCTCGAGTTCGCGCGATTCTGCCTTTATTGACATTAATCGACATCACTGGAAATGAAATTACGGCCTGACAGATATTTTAAAACTCACAAAAATATTTACGAGAACGTTATGACCAGTTATCGGCAACATTTTGTAACAAATATTTTTGGCAAATTAAAATAGGTTTTTACAAGAAAAAATATAGAGATATAATGATCTGTTCGTGACATACCTTCTATGAGAGTTGGGTAAAATCGGTCCAACTGGATAGCCTAACAACCGCCCGAGGGACTTATGCCTCTAACCATTTTTTGCAACCACTGAAACTGACAGACATGGAACATAAAAGGATTTGATTTTTATTATGTTGTGTAAAACTTTAGCGAGATTTTGTTTGTCCAATTGTGTAATATATGATTTAGGTTGAAATACGAATGAAAGTAAATTAATTGGTATTTCGGTGTGATAATGCCGAGTTTTGGACGAATAATTTAAATTTTATTGCAGCTAATAGCTTTAAGGTGCTTTTCCGTACTCGGCTACTTTCAGATACAAATTATGATTCTGGCTTATAATTATTATTGCTATTTGTGCCCTTGAGGTTGAAATTCGACCGTAATTCATTACATTTTAAAGTTTCAACGTTATTGAGGTTCTTTTGTCTATAATAATTGCAAATAGTTCTTCAATACGTTTTAATAATGCTCATAAATGTATGAAAATATATTACTAGTAATACTTAATTCTACTAAAATCAACGCAATAGTATTTATTTAGTATTTTATTTCCGAACCACAACTTTAAACCTATCTCCTGTAACTGCGAAGGGATATTTCCTCGCTTAGCGTGTTCTACCGTCTGTATCATGGCGAATGCTCTGAAGAATTGTTTGATCTTATCCTATCTTCTCCTTTCCGTACCACAGCCACAGATTCGTGGCGTCTACTACCACGGCTCGAACCAAGAGGTTCGCAAATTCGTATTTTAGCCGCACCATCAAGCTGTGGAACAGTTTGCCAGCTACCGTGTTCCCTCCTTCCAATGATCCTGGGTCCTTTAGGCGTAACGTGAAGAAGCTAAACAGCAGGCCGGCAAGATTGTGTTGAGTAGCGGGGGGTAGACTGTCTCTCGCTTGATACTCTATCTGGACGGCACTGCGCTTACCATCTGGTTCAGTGAGGTCACTTTGCCGCGCCAGAATAAAAAAAAACTTTTCAAAAATGTCGCTTAAATAGAATAGCCCACCAGCCGTCGATATTATTATGGTATGTAGTTTGTGGGGTCTACAATCTAAAGTCGCGTGCGGTATAACACCTTAACCCATATATTTATTTAATGTAATAAATATAATTATAAAGTGTACTCAACGCTTGAAAAGCATCATTTATTAATAATATTTACACTCAATTTGCCACAATATTCTGCGTCCATATGCATCATGAGCTTTATAACAGATCCTTATATCTAGACAATAAACAACGGCAATTATAAGGCACTGTAATTGATTTTTTTTGTCGGGGGAGTTGGTGTACGATGTTTGGCCGTTTTGCGGCCTTTGGAGTACTCTGACACTAGATCATCGACCGCTTCTTCACCTTCTTGCCCATGGCGTAGTGTGAAGAAGCATGATTGTGTTGAGTAGCGGGGGGAAGATCGTCTGTCGCTACTCGATACTCTAATTGAACGCCACTGAGCTTACCATCAGACTGATGTTAACAAGTTTCGAATTAATCTCGAAAGTCGAATCTCGCGAGTAAAGTTTGTTTTCATTGCGCACCTTCAAACCTTTGTTAGTAATTTATATTGAGATAGAAAAGTTAAGATGTTTAATCTAGTTAGTAACAAAACCTAGACTAGTACGAATGTTTAGAAACTCGTGTTAAAATTTCATAATATTTCACATTATGCGCTCACAATATGCCGAAATTACAAAAAACATATCCAATAACAAAACGCCATTACTCAATGCATGATACTTGAACTTGAAAGGAAAATCATGAATTAACTTCAATGGCATTCACCTCTGACTTTTCTAAATTACGTGTGTATTCAAAAATTATATTGTATTGTAAAACATTGTGAGGAAACTTGAGTACCTGAGAATTAAGAAATTTCAAAGGTATGTGAATTTAGCTAACCCGCATTAGGCCAGCGTCGTGATCTAATGCTCAACCCTCTCATTAGTAGATCTCTTGTCCAGCTGTGGATCAATGTTCAATACAGGTATCGTCAATGTATATGACTGTATGAATAACATCCATTGAATAAAATGTATATAATGTAAAAAAGTAACGTAGTGTTACCTGATTTTGAAACTAGCCAGTTGTAGAAACAAGTAATAGCTCAAGATGCGTTCATGGATGCTTTTGCTTCCAAAAATAATATCCACGCGGGCCAAACCACGGGCAACAGCTAGTTCAGAATATACACCGTCTTAAGAAAAATTATAACTAAGTGGGTCGTACGATAGAGATTTCAAACGATCCCTTTAGTCGACAACACGACCCATACATAATTCGTGAATTGCGAACTATTCCAAAAACCCCTAAATATTCCGAATTTTATTTCGTCTTTCACAAACTCCCCGGAGCCTTCAAATGCAGTTCGTTAAACTTAACTTTAAAAAAAAAACCTACATACCAATTTATTTGGTAAGAGAATATTTGAAATTGCACATAAAGCTGGTGAAACGTGCGCCATATCAATAAGGTCTACTTCAGTCTGGCAGCGTACTCGCTTTTCCGATGCTTATTCTCATAACTTCGATATAATGACTTTATTTGGTGACCATGTACAGGTGATCTTATGCAGGATGCCACGAATCAAATGTCAGCAAGATAGGTATTATTTTCTCGTTCATTGCCTTACATTGCGAAATGAACACAGCAGGCCGGCATGATTATGTTGAGTGGCGAGGAATAGATTGTCTCTCGTTACTTGATACTCTAACTGGACGGCACTGCACTTACCAGCAGGTTCAGTGTTTTCATTTTACGTTGCCAGGATAAAAAATGAGTTAGATATGTCTAGAATTTAATCTACTAAAAAATAATCGGAGCTTTATAAGGCCGTTAATAGGAGCTTGTTAAAAAATGTTATTCATAATGGCTCAATAGACATAACACGCTCAACATTTTTTAACAAGCTTCTATTAAAGGCTTTATAAAGCTCCAATAACTCATTACGAATAAGACCGCTAGTGTATTATGAGTGTAACTCTATGTTACAATTGGGGTGTCTGAGGGTATGCGTTATTCTTGTGACATGCTGAATATTTTTGGGTTATGAACTAGGTTGAAAGGTGGCCGTTAATAGTGCTTAAACATACGATCCTCGGATTTAACGAATCTTATAATTAAAGTATTTCACGATTATATTATTATTATTTACTCGCTGATTTTTCACTAGACACTATAAGAATTTGGAAAATAATATCTCCAGTTGTGAATATTCGAGAAATGTCTAATAATCGAGAATATTTTTTCGAACGAAGTGGAAGTTGTCATGTTAACAATGACCGGGCGATTGTAAGAAATGCACTTAGATTGTTTTTAACTTCTATTCACCTGCATACTCTTTTCACATTTACTATGTCATTTATTCGAAAAACCTATAATTTTTTGCTAAAATGATTTAGAGCACTGTAAATAGCACTTTTATGTCGATGAATAAAAATACCTTTTATATAGTTTAAGATATCTTGATAACATTTTAGATATTTGTATACATTTTTAACACAGAAAGAACAGTAATTCAATTTACGTCCGAAGATGGCCACGTATCATTTGATTCAGTTATGTTTTATAACTCAATATTAATCGAATTTGTTAACCTTTATTTATAGAAATAAATTGAATTGAAGTTTTTGCATTACATTTTTGTGATTTACACAAATTTTTTTACTGCCTGGTACAACAGACTAGCAGACTGGCCACCTGATGGTGAGTAAACACCGCAGCCCATAGCCTTCTGCAACGCCAGGGCACAACAAAGCCGCTGTCTACCGTTAGAAAATTCATAAATACATAGAAACAAATTATGATAGTGATTCAATTTAAATTGAAATGACTCTTACAGTCTTGCTAGTGCTTAGTTAATTATATCCTTTAATCTCTGGCTCAATATTAGCTTTATTTATTGTAGATTTCATCTAATGTCAATACGATATTTAACAGCACAACTCTCTTACTTCATATACAATCAAATGTAACAAACGATACGCGCAGAGCTTAAAACTTCCGTAATCTTAACGAGTTCAAGTTATTCCCGATTTTCATTTCGAACGCAATCAGAAAACCCCTTTAACAAATTGCTAAAAGTATTCAAAATACTCTTAGATACGAACAATTAAGCTGAAGTTAGGGACTGGGAGTAGCTCGAACTTTAATTACAGTGTTCGGTTTGTGTGTTACTTGTTCACCTGAGTTGCGAGAGTGATAGCCTTTTATACCAATTTATGTTTCAAACTCTGCTAACTTTTAGTTCCAGTGCCATTGAAAACAGTTGAGCGATGGAACGAGTTGGAATTATAGCGTTTAGTAAGATTCATTATGCATAATAATTAAAATACTTTTTCCAGTATTCGTCAACCTCCGTGGAAATGGTTGCGGAATCAATCTAATGAAATGTTTATGCGTTAGAATTTAGAGTTTAGCTTTTGTGGAATCAGAAGTTCCTTTAAGGAATTTGTTTCAACGTTATTATGTGTGTGCAGTTGGATCTTTGTTTAGATTTAACTATTAATTATCGTGACAATTTAATTTAAGCATTAACTGCCCTCGAAACACTGACTACTAGCTTTATAATAAAAGCTTCTAGATCAGTGAATACTTTATAAGTGGTAGTGCCATGAAAGATAGTTTTGTTCTCTACGGAAATTGCCGGCTCGGCTGGGCCCATACCACTTTCTCACAGAAAACCGAAGTGAACTGTCTTGCTGTTGAATTTCGTACGGTAAATTTGATTTCCAGAGATATGATTGCTCCGATCCCATTTTAATCCCCATTTCTTCACTAAAAGAAAACGCACCCAAAATTCCACAGTGTTTATGTATTATGAAGACTCCATCAGATGGCCTAACTAACTTTACAGATCTTTTTTTTCATTTATTCAGGTTAGCAAACAGTAGTATATTATATATACTATATATGTGACATTATATATGTGACAGATTACTTATTTAGCTAATTATTTATAATAATTACAAATAATAATTAAATAATTATATAACGTCTCGGCGTTATAACGTAGTGACGGCTGGGTTGAATAAACAACACGGTGGCTTGTATAAAATATATAATCTTCAAAAGACAAAAACACATAAAACATAGAACATACATAAGACTTAGGACTATTACGACTGTACTAATAACCGATGCCGCGGTAAGCGGCGCGCGCGCATCGATCGTGTTGTAAGCAACGAGTTCCGGGGCCGACTGCCGAGTGCCGGCACGCGCGGTCGCGAGGCGTCTATGACCATTGAGCGGGCCCTGCGCGGGGAAGAGTCATCGGAGCGCCGTGGCGTACACGATTTCCGAAATGCATCGTGTGCAAAATAAGGGGTGCGCTACATACTCCCCCTCTGGTTCGAACAAGGCGTCCTCGAGTTCGGACTAGACCCTACATCTTACGCGGTCTGCCTCGTCTGCGCTTCTCTCTAACCGGAGCTTTCACATCACCGACGAACGGGGTTAAATGAGACACGTGGTACCGCCCGACGTGTTCACCTCTGGCAATGCCTTCTATCAGGTAGGTGGTAGGGCTCACGACCTCCGTGATCCGATATGGCCCGTCCCTTCGGGGTATAAACTTGGCACATTGACCAGTTCCCACGTCGTTGGTACCCTGTGTCTTTACTAAAACGAGATCACCTACCTTGTAATCAGGCGGCACACGTCTACCTTCATCTGCGTACTTCTTCTGGATAGACCGGGCATGTTCTTGGGCATCTCTCGCATCGAGCAGAGCTGTCGATAACTTACATAGATAAGGTGTAATGTTTGCGACGAAATTATCGCTGTCTACGATAGTTTTCATGTCCGCTACGACGTCGGATGGCGCACGCAGTTCTCTCCCAAAAGTAAGAAATGCCGGCGAAAAGCCATTGCTTGCTGTGACAGCTGAATTCATCGCAAACCTTATGGCTGCGAGGTGAGTATCCCATGATCCATGATCTTTACCTACTAATATAGCCAGTTGAGGCTTCAAGTCGCGGTTCTTCCGCTCTACGGGGTTCGCTGCAGGGTGGTACAATGGCGTCAGGGACTGCTTGATCCCCATCACGTGACAAACTTGTTGCATCACTTCAGCGACAAATTGGACTCCGTTGTCACTAATCATCCTGCGTGGAACTCCGAACCTTAAGAAGACTTCCGATATTAATGTCTCAGCACACTCAACGCTGGTGGCGCTCTCTAAAGCGAATAGCTCGACCCATTGGGAGCATATATCTTCGATAATTAAAATCCATCGCATACCTCTGGATGTTTTAGGTAGGGGGCCAAACAAGTCTACTGACACCACTTCGAATCTCCGGGTTGGTGCAGGAGTTTGGAGTAGCCCTGCCGGTTTCCTGTTGTCGGCCTTGTATCGCTGACAAGCCGTGCAATTCTTCACATATTCAGTAACGTAATCTTTCATACGTGTCCAGAAATATCGGTTTCTGATGCGTTGTAATGTCTTTTCGATACCAAAGTGACCTGCGGTCGGTGCATCGTGAAAGGCGACAAGGACATCCTTCCTCTCGTGCCTTGGCACCACAAGGCAGGCGGATTCGAGATCTTCTGATTCCGGTGTGTACCTGTACAAGACTCCATCAGATATCAGGTATCCGCGATTCGACCAACACCTCCCCCTGAACAGGTCGTCGGTATCCTCCAGATCCGCTATAATACCTTTCAGCTCGGGATCTTTAAGTTGGTTGTCACGTACATCAAGAGGTGACCGGTGTGGTATATCCAAAGTCACCGCACATATTTCACAACCGGTTACGGTTTCCTCGCAGCAGGCAGGGCGGCTCAACGTATCAGCAATCACGTTCACCCTGCCCGGAGTATATTGTATATGGAGGTTGTAAGCCTGGAGTGTCAAAGCCCATCTCGCCAGGCGGCCACTAGGGGATTTGAGGCTCATCAACCACCGCAAGGGCTGGTGATCAGATTTCACCACCACTTCCGACCCTTCTATGTACCCCCGGAACTTTGTCACTGCCCAGACCACGGCCAAGGCCTCCCGTTCAGTCGTGGTATAATTCCTTTCAGCCGGCTCCAATAGTCGACTAGCGTACTCCACGGGCCTTTCATCGGATCCCTCCCCCTGCATCAGGACTGCACCGAGACAGTATCCACTGCTGTCCGTCATTAAGGTGAAGGGTTTAGATTCGTCGGCCTGGCGGAGTATTGGTGCAGTGACTAAAAGCTCTTTAATCCTTTCGAAAGCAGCTTGCTGCGCTTCTCCCCACTGCCAGTTGCTGTTTTTCTTCAGCAGGTCTGTCAGGGGTTTAGCGACAGAGGCGTACCCAGGCACGAAGCGTCTAAACCAGCTGGAGGTTGCTAAAAACCCTTTCAGCTGCCTTCCTGTTCTTGGCGCAGGCATGTTAGCAATGGCTGAGGTCTTGCCTGGATCGACCTGCAACCCACCTGGGACGATTATGTGACCCAGGAATTTCACTGAGTCACATGCGAAGCAGCTTTTCTTTCTATTGACCCTGAGATTAAACATCTCGAGTCTGTCGAACACTGCTTCGAGGTCTTCCATATATTCTTCGAACGTTGAAGAGAGGATTATGAGGTCATCCAGATATCCTAAAATTGACACGGGCCTAGCACGATGTAGATCCGGAGAGGGCTCAGCGTCGTGGCTGAGCTTCGAGGTTCGGCGGTGTACGTTCAGATTCGACTTGAATCGGTCGATCAGTCGTTGGAACGTAGCGCCGGAGTTACGAAGGCCCATAGGCATCCTTATAAATCTAAAGGTGCCTGATGGTGTAATAAAAGCGGTTTTGTCGCGGTCCTCTTCCGCGACGCAAACCTGGAAATAGCCAGAGTGAAGGTCGAGCGTCGTCATATAGCTAGACGTTTTGGCGGCGTGAAGTACGTCTTCCAACCGGGGTAGCGGGTAACGATCAGGCTCAGTCACTGCATTGAGCTTACGGTAGTCCACGCACAGTCGGACGCCACCGTCTTTTTTCGTCACTAGGACAACGTTAGCAGCCCAAGGCGACTCACACTCTTCTATCACTTCAGCGTGCAGCAGCTTCTCGAGCTCACCGTCCAACAACTCTTTCTTACCTCGAGACATCCTGTAGGGTGGAGAAGCTGTCGGCTCCTGCCGCTCATCTACTCGTATATGATGTGTAGCGTAGGTAGTCGGGGGACCTTCAGTGGTAAAGCGGTCAGCTCTCTTAACTAAGAGCTGATTGAGTCGCGTTCTTTGAGGGCAGGATAGCTTAGGTCCCTCATCTTCTCTTAACGCGAGGTTGGCGGTATCAACTTGCATTAGTTCTGCATCAGTCGCGACCATAAGGCTATATGATCGCGTAAATGGATATTTGTGCTCAGATCTGTCTGCAAAATACCAACAGCCGTGTGGGAGATCAAGCAGAATGCCTGCTTGGGCTATGAAGTTTTGACCTAAAAGCGTACGGTTGTTCGCTTCTGGCATCGCTAAGAACGTCGTAGCTATATTACGTCCCCCCACAGTAACGGTTGTCTCACACAACAAAACGGTACGTACCTGCTCAGTCCCGTCGGCGAGTCCAATTGTACGGGAAGATTTTGTAAAAACTGTCCCGCTGTCTAATAGGATTTTGTATAACCCGGGACTAGCGAGGCTCTCTGTCGCGCCAGTATCCAGCACGGCTACGCCCACCAAGGACGCAACTTCTATTTTTATAATAGGTCGAACTGGGTCGGAGTCATGGGTAAAAACACTTTGAAAACTCACCTTGTCATCGGGGGCAGTATTTCTACAGGAAGGGCACTTTGAACGAATTACTCCTTCTCGTCCGCACCCATAACATGTCAACGGCACTTTGTGCATTTCATTGTTTTCTTGGCTCGGTTTGCTTCGGCACTGGTCAATGGAATGACCTAACCGCTTGCAAAAAGCGCAACGTGGTTTGCTACGTTTCTGCGTAAAATTATCAACTTTGCTCGAACCAGAGTCGGGAGTTGCAATATTTAACGCATTGACATTTTTAGGAAAATTTGATTTATTCGTAACGGGTGGAATGACACTCTTAGCGCATTTAATACTATTATTGCTACTTTCCCCGTTTGGACTAAACAAATTTGATCTTACCTCGCCCAGCGACTCTTCCACATACCTGGCCCGCTCGAGTAGGCATTCGATTCCCTTAGAAACACTTTCGCGCGTTACGCGTTTACGAATTCTACGACACAGTAAACCGTATATAATATCTATCTGCATGGCTTCCGGCACTTGGTATGGTAAACGTGAAATGTCTGCACGCACACGCGATATGAATGAGTCGACACGTTCATCCCCCTGTTCTTTTGCGAAGATCTCACGCAGGATCTTGTGTCCGGGTCGCGGTGCGCCGTACATTGTCCGTAGTCGTCGCACGGCTTCATCCCACGTCGTCACCGTCGATTTCACGCCGCGCCACCACACGGCAGCTTCGGCGGTCAGCAGCATAGCGAGGCCACGAAGCGCGTGGTCGTCGCTTACTAATACGCACTCCTTATAGACAAGCACGCCGTCTAAAAAAGCCTCGAACTCATCTGCGCTTCGGGCGGCACCGTCGAATCGGGCCGTGCACCGAGAAAAATTCCCATGCAGATTCGTGAGCTGAGGATTGTCGGTGGATGGAGTGGGAGTCGGTCCTTCACGTTCACCAGTTAGCGATGATGTCGTAATGCTCGACATGATGCTAGTTATAAGTTTCGCTAGCTGGTCTTCAGATATTCTAATTGGGTCCTCTCGACGCGCTGCATTTGAAGACGTATTCGAGTCCGAGCGTGCTGCGATGGGCGCGGCCGCCGGGGCCGCCGGAGCCGAGCACGTGGATCCAGAATCTTGCTCGTCGTCTGATGAGTTACCTGTCTCTTTGTTCTTCGTCGCCATTTGCCTCGTCAATGGCATCCTGGTGTGCCAAAACGGTTTCGAGATTTTACAGCACACACGTGGTTCGGGCCGCTAGTTGGGCGCAATTTATAACGTCTCGGCGTTATAACGTAGTGACGGCTGGGTTGAATAAACAACACGGTGGCTTGTATAAAATATATAATCTTCAAAAGACAAAAACACATAAAACATAGAACATACATAAGACTTAGGACTATTACGACTGTACTAATAACCGATGCCGCGGTAAGCGGCGCGCGCGCATCGATCGTGTTGTAAGCAACGAGTTCCGGGGCCGACTGCCGAGTGCCGGCACGCGCGGTCGCGAGGCGTCTATGACCATTGAGCGGGCCCTGCGCGGGGAAGAGTCATCGGAGCGCCGTGGCGTACACGATTTCCGAAATGCATCGTGTGCAAAATAAGGGGTGCGCTACAATTATAATTTATATAATAATTTCTTATGGTATTAAAAAAATATCATGTATATTGTGATTATAAAGAAACACTTTATTCATTTATCGAAGCAGCTAAATTGACTTCCTGTGTTTAATTCAAATCTACAGGGAATAAAGCTTTTCATTATTTGTGTAAAATGAATATTGCTTCTTAATAATACAAAGTTATAAGCCGTTGTTAATACATTGTTAATTAAGGATGCTGATGTTACAAAAAGGTTTGTAGTAATTGGATGATATAAGCTCAATATGCCTGAGGGCTTTTGATTAATAATAATTGCTGTTGAGAGTGATAATGATAAAATGCTACTTGATGGCTTCTTAGAAAAACAACCATGGGTCTAGTGTAGATAAGTCGAAAACATATTTTTTATTCTGGCATCGCAAAGTGACCACTGCACCTGATGATAAGCGCAGTGCCGTCCAATTAGAGTATCGAGTAGCGAGAGATAATCTATCCTGCCCTTATGTCTTGCCCATGGGTAGTGTGAAGAAGCAGACCGGCATGATTGTGTTGAGTAAATTGTCTTTCGCTACTCGAAACTCTAATTGGACGGCACTGCGCTTATCATCAGGTGCACTGTGGTCACTATTCCATGCCAGGGTAAAAAAAACTGACAGATTAAAATTTTTAACTCTCCACGTATAATATTTCCACTTATTCCAACACAATAGTGTAAATGAACCATATTTTGCATTCTGCTCTGAATATTCATGAATTTAACACATTTCCCTTTAACGTTATTTTTAATACTGCACAGTTTTGCCTTCGTTAAATTCGAACACCGTGTTTTTACATTAAAAAGGGATTAAAAGCTATAAACAATCAAAATTATACCAAGTGACTGGAACTTCGCAAATTGCTTTCGCCATAAAGTAAGTAAATGTTTCGTTTTGTTACTGACCTTTATTATTCTGTTAGAAGTTTTTAATGTACCTTTGTTTTTGTTGCCTATTCTGTCTTTATTAGGACTTGGTTTAAATGGATATTAAATGGGACTTGATGTTGATAGAATTTTTAAGGGTCAAGTAGATTTATTACCGTATTTGTAAACAGGCGTCTTTAGAAGAAATTTACAAATAGCAGATTTTACGCAATCAAGCTGTTTTTATTGCAGTTTAGTATATTTATAATATACTAAATAATAATAATAATACTAGCCCTGTATTAAACATTGTCCCACTGCTGGGCCCGGGCCTCCTCTACTAATGAGAGGGGTTAGGCCTTAGTCCACCACGCTGGCCTAATGCGGGTTGGCAGACTTCTCATACCTTCGAAAAATTCTCAGGTATGCAGGTTTCCTCACGATGTTTTCCTTCACCGTTAAAGCAAGCGATAATTAACATTTTAATACACACATAACTTTAGAAAAGTCAGAGGTGTATGCCACTTGGGTTTCGAACCTACGACTTTCGTCTTGGCAGTCCGTACCGCAACCAACTAGGCTATCGCTGCTATACTACTATTGTAATAATTCACATTCTTCTTCTACTAACAAGTGGGGTTAGCTTTTAACACACAAACAAATCAAGAAGCCTATTATTTGCTTATTAGATAATAGTTTTTCTTAGTTTGCATTGATTTTGTTTGGGCATGAATATGGAAAATGGTCTGGTGATGGATAGAAATATGTTTTTTTAAGTATCTTATAGGTCTTGCTACGAGATACTTTCGGTCTTACAACACTCATATCCGATACAAATATTTCTAGATTACACAATCATTTGTCTTAGTACGGGAATCGAACCCACGGCCTCTCGTTTTACAGCCGGCTATTCACCCACTGCGCCACGGAGACTGTCAAATACAGTTGCTTCAACCGAAATCGTATATTTTGAACTGATAACTTGACGCCTGTCCTCCCATACTAGGGTGGCCAACTCCGAATTTCAAAAACTAGGATTTGAAGGTAGACAAACAGTTTAAAAACAGGACGCGTCTTGGTTTAAAACGAGCCCAAATAGTCGTGAGTCGTAAGGCATAACCCGTAACGTAAGGATTCTAGTGCGCGTATTTTATAATACAGGACTTTATCAATGAGCTGTAAAACCCAGGACATTGCTGAAAACCATCCAGGACATCCCCCGATACTCTAAAAACCAGGTCGTGTCCTGGGAAAACAGGACGGTTGACAACTCTATCCCACATTAATAAATACTAATAGACATGTACTCATAGGAGTACATATCTATTTATTAGTGTGGGATACGCCCTATACTATTATAGGGCGTAGGGTGGGTTTATTAAAGAGAGGTAATTCGAGAAACTTAAATACATTTTCAATCTGAAGTATAAAATAAAAATATTTTTTCCAATAATATATTTTATTTTCATCATTTCAACACAGTTCAATCAAAAATAAATTACAGGTATACAGAGACTAGTGCTTTATGTAATTAAAGCCTGTGATCAACAGATTCTTGAGTGTTGAAGAATACATTTTTATACTAGATGTTGCGCGCGGGTTCGACCGGGTGGAGGTTATTTTTGGAAGAAAAGTTATACAATCCATTGAGGCATCTTAAGCTATTGCACCTTTCTATATTTTGATATACCGTAGGAAGCGTGCACTTTTCCGGGATAAAAAGTAGCCCATGTCATTTTCTGATCCCTAAACTGCCATTATGAAAAAAAACCATGTCGATCCCTTGCTCTGTGAAAATTAAACTAAACTAAACCCCGGGATAAAAATAGCATATGTGCTGTTCCAGATTATAATCTATCTCTGTGCCAAATTTCAATCAGATCCGTCCAGCCGTTGTAGCGTTATAGAGTAACAAACATCTATCCAACCAAACATTCGCATTGATAATATTAGTAGGATTATGTTTCTAATTTAATGAAACTACATAACCTCGTCTAAAATATCTGGCTACTGCGAAGATAGGTCACTTACAAAGCCCAGTGCATCTACGTTGCGGTTACAGCGTAAACATGGTGCCGTCGAAATTTCCAGATTGTCAAGTGTTGCGCCAGTTTACCGAGTGTACGAGTCGAGTGGAGTACAAACTGCTTCGAGCTCATCGATACGTGTTGAACTTATAAGGTAAATAGACCTCAGTGTCTTGCTTGTGTTAGTAGCATGGGCATAAGTTGTATGACTAAATTGGGAATTATATATATGAATTGGGAATTAGTGGTTTGAGGTAGCAGGCAAAAGCAACAATGGCCTAGTTGGTAGTTCCGTTGTTGCGATCAAAATCAAAAGCGATCATATCTAGCAAAGCCTTGTAATAATGGGACCACCAGCAGTGGGGCTTAGTAAAGCGTAGATGACCAATTTAGCAAGTTTCTAAAAAAGAAAGTTAAACATAATACAATCTCATTAAACATATCTTTATAGCAGCGATAGCCTAGTTGGTTGCGGTATGGACTGTCAAGACGAAAGTCGTAGGTTCGAAACCCAAGTGGCATACACCTCTGACTTTTCTAAAGTTATGTGTGTATTAAAATGTTAATTATCGCTTGCTTTAACGGTGAAGGAAAACATCGTGAGGAAACCTGCATATCTGAGAATTTTGGAAGGTATGAGAAGTCTGCCAACCCGCATTAGGCCAGCGTGGTGGACTAAGGCCTAACCCCTCTCATTAGTAGAGGAGGCCCGTGCCCAGCAGTGGGACAATGTTTAATACAGGGCTAGTATTATTAAACATATCTTTATTTCTAAATACCCAAAAACCTTAATTGCTGGTCTATCGACAGTTGGACTTCAAACTATAATAACACATTATTTTGAAGAATGTTATACTACGACTACTACTACTGCTTAAGTAAATTTACATTTGCAGATTGTGTAGTGTATTACAGTTCAGACGCACATTAATTTGCTCAAATTGATTGATTCAGAAGTACCCTCTTGACCGATCCGATCAATTACTGAAATCACTTTGTTGGAACACAAACTTCATTATTTCAGTGATAATTTTGTTTGATTGTTGAATGTTTAGCTATTATGTGTTTAGTTAAGTTGTTGAGTGAGTTTTAAAATAAATATAACTAAAATCAATTACAAGTTAACTTTAAGTTATACGACATCGATTAGTCGGGGCGTAGTTAGTACACCTTAAAATTAGTAGCTTAATGCTAGCTTATTAGCTTAGTGAATGGTATTTTATCACATAATAGCATTAAAACATCTAACTTGTCACAATGTTAAGTTTAAAACTAGCCTCTGAATATATAAAGATTTGGTTTTGTAATTTGATGTACCTGCCTTTCTTAGTTTTCGCGGGGAAAACGATTTCAATGCTACACCAAGAGGCCGAGAGACGTTTGTTTTGGATAACGGTATTACGAGAGTTAGTCTACTCGAGAAAGATGAAAAACATTGGTACGATCGCTTAGCAGAATCCCTAACTAATAACCTACACCAAACTAACAAACAAAACCTGCGGTGGTCCCTTCAGAGCATGAGAAGTAGTCCAGGAAAAGGCGAGAAGCAGCACGACTTTCGAGTATGCCTAATCCCTCAGGGATGCAGATGTGGCCCCTATGTATGTGATATAGTAAAAGAAAAAATTTAAATAAGTTTTCATGCTTTGTAGTCGAAATATTTTTTAAAGCAATTTTAATTCACAAATACAAAGTAAAAATGGATGCGTTATCGACCTTAATAAAGAATTTTGTGGGAAAGATAGGTTTAAGCTTTGGAGTATCTTTTATTTAGTAAACAAAAACTGTTAGCTGCTAAATCACGCTTCAATCGAGCCGAAGAAAAATTGCCCACAACGGGGTCCTATCACTTACAAAACCAGTCTACAACATAAAAAAATATAACAATAATCTATTATCCGATGCTAATCAAAAAGCCCATGTTTCGAACGTTTCAGTGTGTAGCTAATACCATCTACAACAAAGGATATAGAACCCTTGAGACTGTTTATTTTATGCCAACATGAACCGAAACGCTGGCTAGCTCGTGCCATTAAGTTGTGGAACAATTTTCCGACCTGTGTGCTCCGGCTTTCCTACAATATACTCCTTAAACGAAGCGTGACGGAACATTTATGCAGGCTTGCATGACGTTGTTTAGTGAAAGACGGTGTAGTCTTAAGAAATAGTATTGGTTGGTTAAATATTTGAGATAAAATGTTGGACCGTATTTATAGATTTTGTACTCAGACTGATTAATTTTATTGCTTTGTTTTTATTGTGGTACTTTCTTTTTAGATATGTAATAAAGTTTTAACTATTTAACTCCCATAAATTTAAATTAAGTAGTCTATGGTATATGGGTTTTGGTGTAAATATCACTAAGCAGCAGCGATAGCCTAGCTGGTTGCGGCACGGACTGTCAAGACGAAAGTCGTAGGTTTGAAACCCAAGTGGCATACACCTCTGACTATTCTAAAGTTATGTGTGTATTAAAATGTTAATTTTCGCTTGCTTTATCGGTGAAGGAAAAACATCGTGAGGAAACCTGCATATCTGAGATTTTTTCGAAGGTATGAGAAGTCTGCCAACCCGCATTAGGCCAGCGTGGTGGACTAAGGCCTAACCCCTCTCATTAGTAGAGGAGGCCCGTGCCCAGCAGTGGGATAATGTTTAATACAGGGCTAGTAGTAGTAGTAGTAAATATCACTAAAATGTTAAGTCGACCTCCAGGAAACATATGAGCTATAAAAATACTATATATACCAGAAAAGACTATCAGGAAGGGGAATCTGCGAGCAACAGATGGTAATCAATAAACCACTTACAAAATTATTATATTCAAAATGACTTCTTAATTTAAACAATGATGAAGTTGTGTGATTTTATCCATGTATACAATAGCATACATAGTGTTATTTCTGAAATCTAAATTGGGTACCATTTATTGCTATTCTAAAGCAAATCCGGACCAAACTTAAGGCAAATTTTACAGCAAAATAGCTCATATCCATAAGTTACTCTGCATTCCATTCCACATACGGTTTCGAATTTCGTTAACAACTCTAAAGGCACGTTTAAACTTTTTGCAGCGTCGTGGATGAAAATTGCTGATCACATTATAAAAGTAGGTAAGAACGTTGAAATTGTTGCTCCCAAGTTTGTTATAATACTTTCATTTTGTGTCCCAGACTCAAGCGTTAAGTTTTAAGTCCCCGCAAATCGATTGCAATTGAATTTTGATGCAGTTTAAGTTTTAATTGCTTTTACTGTTCAATTAAGTGGAAAATTGGTATGAGCCAATTAGTATTTTAATTTTATTTGAGTTGTTTTATTTTCTTTTTAATTCATTTTAAATTTACTTAAGTCCATTTCGGGATTACATGATCAATGTTATTTAAGCGCGCGCGGTCTACTTTAATATCCTAGATAGTACAATCAAACCATAGACATATAGAATGGACTGAGCGATCTGTATCCCGCCATTAGTGAATACGGACAGAAAAGTGTGAGAAAGATAAAACGACGGTACGGCCAGAAGTTTTCTTTTTCTAGATTTTTTATTGGTCTACGTCACGGACTTGCAGGAGTGAAAAGAAATAGGTATTGGCCGCACAGTCGCTTTGTCTCTTTCTAAAAAGTGTTCAATTTTGTGAGGATATTGCTCAGTCCATTTCTTTATGATTATGAATCAAGCTTAGCAGCTAAAATTGTATTTAAAGCATAGATATAAGATTGATGACTAGCTTCTTAATATACACGTATATATGTGTGTCTGTCTTATAAATAATATATTTTCCAAGAGTAATTTTGGTTTTATTGGCTTTATTTACTTAATTTTATATAATGATCGCTTTGAAGATTTGTTGAATAAAACTTATAATGATGCTCATATTTCGTTTTCAAGCAATACGGAACGTTAATTTGACATAGATAATAGACAAGAGGAGACAAGTAAAATGCTAAAATGAAATATCAAAACTGACTTATTATCAACATAACCTACAAACAAAATAAATTGTTAGTGTTATATAAATAAAAATAAATACAAACTAATAATAATTGTAATAATGATAGTCTGCGCGGAGTTGAGACCCCTGGACCAAGACGAGATAACATTCAGACGGAAGGCTTTAAGAGATGCAGTCATTTGCATCGGCTGGCTGAAACTAGCAAGTATCGCTTAATGTTTAAAAAGAAGCTCTCATACGAACGTAACGACCATTTGGCATCAATTCGCATTTGGAATGGTTTTTATGTAATTGGAACTAAGTTTGCGACAGCTAGAAGTGAATGATTTTTCGTCTATTTAATTATTATAAACGTTGTTGTGACGCGCAAATGATGTTGCTCCCTTTTCGCTTTTTCTACCGACTAATGTATCCGTGTTGTTCAGGCAAGTGCCCATAGGCCCAATTAACCAATCCATCGATAGCTCACCTCAATAGACCAGTATACTAGACTAATATGTCTCTCGCTACTTGATACTCTATCTGGACGGCACTGTGCTTACCATCAGATGCAGTGTGGTAACTTTGCCGCGCCAGAATAAAAAAAAAATCATTTTATCCATCCTTATAATAGTCCTACACACAGGAGCGGTTGTCCTTGATGCACTTTTATAGTGTGTACAGTGAAGACGGATAGTGCCACATTACAAGATTACATTAAAATTACTTATCGGGCCTCTAAGCGTTGGCTTCGGCCCAGGCACGACTTCCAATAGTCCGGGACTTCATAGTCCCGAGATTATGGTAAAGCAAACATAATAATAAGACCAGCCTTTATTAAACTGGTTCCACTGTTGGGCACCAGTCTCCTCTACTTATAGGCCTAATAACGCTGGCCTAATGCGGGTTGGTAGACTTCACACTTGCAATTACCTAGTCAGGTCATAAATTCTGTCACATGTTTAATATAAAATAATTGAAACAAGTTTATTCATTATGTAACCATTTATATACCAAAATGAACTTAACAAAACATAGATTCTTATGACACTAAAGTTTATGCAAAATGACCTCCGTGATTTTGAATACAGGCCTTCAATCTGCGCGGCCAGTTGTCTATCGCAGCACGAACGAGGTCCATGTCAATATCGGCGGCTGCCTTAATCAAGGATGTCTTGAGTGACTCCAAATTGGGATGAGGCTTTAAGCACGCCTTTTCCTCCAAGTGTTGCCATATCTTGTAATCTAACGCATTCAAATCTGGACTGGAGGAGGGCCAGTCTTCGTGCCGGATGAAGTCGATTTCACGCGCCGCCAGCCAGTCTTGTGTGCTCTTCGCTCTATGAGCTGGCGCCGAATCTTGTTGGAATACCCAGTGCCTGTTATTGAACATGGTATGAGAAACAGGTTCCACAAGGTTCGTCAGGACTGTATTTTGATACACAACTGCATTCGTTTTTACACCTTACTCACAAAAATGTACCTCTGTTAAGCCCCAATAAGAAACTCCCAACCATACCATGAGCGAGGATGGAAAATGACCTCGTTGGACACTCTGAATACGGTTGCTCGCTTCTTCACTACTGTGTGCGTACACCTTATCATTTTGTTTGTTGTAGCTCTCTTCTACGGTAAAATTTTTTTCATCTGAAAAAAGAATTTCCCGATATTTTTTTCCCGCGTACCGCTTCAACAAAGCGCGGCATCTCTTCAGTCTCAGGTCCATTAGACGAGCATTCAAACGATGTCCTGTTTTTCTTCGATATGCCCGAAGCCCTAAGTCTTCATTTAACACCCTTTTCACCGTGGTTCTGCTTAACCCCATCTGAAGGGCCAACAGTTTCTGCTTACGTTTGGGATTTCTTTGAATTCGCGCCTTCACAGCTTTTATCACTGCTGGAGTCCTAACAGACCGAGGGCGACCACTTCTTGACATGTCATCTACACTAGAGTCTTCATTGTATCGTTTGATGGTACGATAAACGAATCTTTTGGTTATATTCAAATTAGTTGGTTGAACCTAAGACTTTTTTATCGACCTTCCGTATTGCTCCTAATCCGGATATCACGGCTTTACGTTGATATAAAGCCTCTTTATAAAAAGATCTTTGTAATGATCATGATCTTTATAAAAAGAATCATAACGCAACTGAGTTGTGATAGAAAAAGATAACTGAAATAACTAACTGTACGGCACTGCGCTTACAGATGCAGTGTACCGTGACAGGATATCACTTTACCGTGACAGGATAAAAAAAATATATCTGTACATATTATGTGTCAATTTAATATTTCTTTCCAGATATCAGTAATATGCTACGTGATCCTATATTTTTTGGTCAGCGCAAATAGCAAAGGGAACTTTTCCAACGTTCTGCAAATAATGATATCAGCAACAATACCACCTCAGATTCTACATGGTGTACTATTATTTTTGGGCGCTCTTGAAGTAAGACATCTCTTTTCTATATTTCCTAAGCACTTGTAACTTCGTGCTCACCGTTTATCTTGGATGACGGGCGAAATTTTCTCCAAAATAGATAGAAATAAAGTATTTATTGGTCACAGAAGTTGACAGCCCCCGTGGTGTAGC
Source organism: Laothoe populi (assembly GCA_905220505.1). Lineage (NCBI taxonomy): Eukaryota > Metazoa > Arthropoda > Insecta > Lepidoptera > Sphingidae > Laothoe > Laothoe populi. The sequence continues at coordinate 3,499,238 of HG992161.1, read as the reverse complement.
GGGTGAGTAGCCGTAGAACGAGAAGCTGTGGGTTCGATTCCCGCACCGCGACAAATATGAGACAGACAGATCTTTGTTTCTGGGTCTGGGTGTTGTGGGACGGTAGTCCCTCGAAGTTCTTAAGTAAGTATAAGATTACTATCTATAAATAAATAAATACACCCAACAGTCACACATATCGTTTTGAACCCAAACTAGGTAAACCTGTATAAACAACAATGAGAGACTACGGTCCCACAACACTCGGACGCGAAATAAATATTTGTGGATCAGACAAACATTTGTCGAAGTACGGGAATCGAACCCGCGCCCTCTTGTTTCACAGCTAGCTACTCGCCCACTGCGCCACGGAGTAAAATATCAAACTTTGTTTCAAAAAAATTTAAACACAAATCCTAAATAATAAAACCAAACTGCACTCATTACCGACGGAAAATACATTTTTATAGTTTATATTGCTTTTATAAAGACTCCGTTATGATTTCATAGCATTTTAAGATGTTCGCCTGAAGGTGGATTGTGCTTCCACAAAGACGGCATGCGTGTCTTTGAGAATCTACAATTTGCCCTCCAGAGAAGCCTTGTTACAACAAAGCCGTATCAATTTCTCCGAGAATTGTTTTCTGTCATATTTGTGCTTGCGATAACATGAAGGAGTGATGTTGGCTGTCTTGCTTTTTTTCCTACGGTTGTAGTGAAAAATCACGTCAAGTTCTGTATTTATTTATTGATTCCAGAGATATGTTTTAACCAATTTAACTTATGTAGCTGAAATCTTGTAATTGTTGTTTTAAGAAGTATCTTTTGGTATAGTTTGTTCGTCTATTTGTTAATTATTTTTATTAAAACTTAGCAATAATTATCGCCAATAAAAAATCTTTTTTTTTCACTGTCTGGTTAGACACACGAGCAGACGGGCCATCTGATGGTAAGTAGAAACCGCCGCCCATAGACTTCTGCAATGCCAGGGCACAGCAGAGCCGCTGCCTACCGTTAAACCTCGATAGACAGACGAGCAGACGGGCCATCTGATGGTAAGTAGAAACCGCCACCCATAGACTTCTGCAATGCCAGGGCACAGCAAAGCCGCTGCCTACCGATGGATATGAGAATTTCTCTTTTTTAAATTACATAAATGAGACGAGCAAGTCGCTTATCAGTTATAATACGCTACATCTGCTCATAATCAGCAACAAAACCAAAAAGTTCTTTTGTTTTAGGAGAAAGTATTAGCTTTAGAACTATCCCTGTGGCTTGCTTTAATATTGTCCTCGTACAACACGGTGCTTGGCGTCATGGGAGGGATTTACTTCATCAGAACAGGATACTTGACGATGCACTTCATGCTGGCTGTCATCTTTGCGATACTCGCTATATCCTTATTCAGTGAGTATATTATAAGTAAATGTTTGAATACCCATAATGGGCACATTGTATTGTTTTTTTTTAATCCTGGCATGAAAAGTCACCGCACTGCATCTGATGGTAAGTGCAGTGTCGTCCATTTAGAGTATCGAGTAGCGAGAAACAATCTATCTCTCGCAACTCAACACATGCGTGCCGGCCTGCTGTGTAACTTCTTCACACAACGCCATGGGTAGGTGAATAAGCGGTCGAATGTCTAGTGTCAGTGTACTCAGAAGGCCGCAACATGGCTAAACATCGTACCCCAACTCTAGACCCCCGACAGAAACCGAATGTACACTGGCTGACGTCGCAACGCGTTTGTATGGCGGGTTTTACACCCTGTGCACGTTTTTTGCTATCTAGGTAGATATGAATATCCTACCACCGGCAATAAACAAATAAATTGAAATAAAGCCATGACAATTAATGCTCCAATAAATTCTTATACATACTAATCTGAGACCTTATGTAAATGATATTTTGAAGGTACTTAGGTATTACTGTGACAGCCTCCGTGGCGCAGCGGGCGAGTTGGCTGTGAAGCGAGGGGCCGTGACATATAATGTGGACTACTGGCCCACAATACCTAGATATATCACTTAAAGATTTGTCTCTAGCGACGATCGAACCCGCGATTTCTTGCTTCAGAGTATACTTATTGCGCCACGAGAGGCTGTCCAACTTCTGCATTTAATTTTTATAGTTTATATACATTTCTTCCAGCTGTCCTGTGCCATGATATCCTGATAATTTTCGCTTACAAAGAGTTACTGCTGTCGTGTCGATACCCACCTACAAACCCAGAAGTGACTCCGTAAAAATACATTGCTTTTTTTGCAACTTGTTCATCTGAATATGTGATGTTTCAGTAATGTAAATAATTAATTAAATATTTTTCTTCCTTCTTGTATAATTTTCTTTAACCTACAAATTTGGTTTTTTTTTATGAATTCTGAGGTAGACACAGAAAAGTAAAAAGGCACTCATAAAAGTAATTTCGTTGTTATATTTCTAGCTAAGAACCATTGACACACTTCTATTAGCACTTTATAAAAACGAAATAAATAAAAAATATAAATACCAGATCTTTGAATAATTAATTGCTGTCTATAAGCAATTTATTTCATTCAGTACTTATCTACTTCACTATTTAGCTTTCATTTTCATACAAAAGGCGAGACTGTCGGCAGATATGAAGATTCCAGTATTAAAATTTATCGTTACCAGTATAAGCGGGCTAGACTAATAAATTTCTTACAAGACATGTATCTCGGTACATTAAGTTAAGCGTATGGTAACACGTAGGTAACGAAGCACAGCGCGACGAAGATTTCATAATATCTGAAAATCTATGCACTGTATCATGAGGCGTTAAGCAAATCTGGTCACTAACTGTATTTTCTTGTTTCCGAAGTTAAATCACCTAGTAATATTGTGTAGACGGCATTCTTCCAGCAAAGAAAAATAAATAGTTGGCAACAATAAAACACAAAGACGACCTGGAGAAGTCTCAATATCTCAATTTGAACCATCGTTGAGAGCTGTTGAGGATTCTTCTAAGTACATCTGTGTGCCAGAAGCTACTGGGAGTTCTTAGAATTAATTACAAATTCATTTTAACCAGTCACGTATCAATTGCATGCCGGCATGCACAAAATACTGGCAACACTCGCCGTTCTTACATGCTATTTTTAACTTTAATATTATGGAAATAAAATTGATTTTGGACAGACTACTTATTACCTTTTCGAACTGCGGTGAACTTGTGATTCGAGAGTGGTTAAGACGAAAATTAGTTGCGCTTACAATACTAGCCTAGCAACACTAGAGGTACTAATTGTAATAATAATACAATATAAAATCTGCTTCACCTGCGCATCAGTATACTCTCATTCTTACATTTATCCACTCAGACGTATTAGCTGCGACGTTATTATGAAAATCATTGAATTTGAACAAATTAGGGAGAATTGGCCGCGGTTGCAATCTCACTTGGCGGGGGGAGGCAAATTTTGTAAATTTAATTTAGCCTTCCTTCTAACATTGAGACGAAAATTCCAGAGAAAATTGCCAATATTATGCTTTTATTGGGCGCTTACGAATAGATTTTTTTGTATCATTATTTTGATTTAGATTGCCGTTTGGAAATACGTTGTTCAAATTCTAAATTGGAAATTGATTTGAATAATTTCCTATTATTAGAATATTGTACTGTCGAAATATTTTGGATATTGACGAAGTTTTAAATAATACACTTTGTAGCGTTACGCTAATTAAAACTTAGTAATAGTCGATTATCAATAATCTATGATGGATACAAACTCGATTATTGCTAAGAATCACAGCCCTGTGCAATGCGAATCGACGTATAAATACGCGCGCATCGCACACTCGGTCTTTTTTGCATTAAAATCCCACTCGGGTGAGTTGAACAGTAACTAACCGCTCAGTGTAATTCGTGCCGCGGACTTGTGAGCTGTCACAAGGGTCTCTGGCACGGAATGCAAGCCTAACTTGCATTCCGGTCTGGTGGTAACTGTTTCCAGGTTCATACGGTGCGGTAGGTGGTCGCTGGACACGCCTGCCACATCACAGCGCTAAGCGAGGTGTCGCTGGACACACCGCCACGTCTCCGGTGCGGCGAGCTGTCGCCGAGCCAGAGCACTGAACCCCAAGCTGCCACGAGGCACGCCAGCAGGCTGCCGCTGGGCTGTGCCGCGTGGAGTACCTACTCCGCTGCGCTAACGCGCCGCCATCCACACTCTACGCCAACGCACGTGGACCTAGGCGTGCTAACCACGTGCGCACTATACACAGGAGCTGACCCCAGGACCTCGCGCGCTAACGCAAACCGCGTGGCTACTCCGCTGCGCCGCGCCAAGCAGTCGCCGTGCAACCACGTGGTGCCATCATCGTGCCGTCCACCTGGAACGGTGCCACCAGGCCAGTACCCCAAGTGTAGCATAACCATCCGCTACGGTGTTGTATGTGACGCGGTGATTATTTATTAATAAAGCTCGTACTCACGTATTCAAACCCTGATTTTAATTGTCTCATCTAACTATCTACCTGCGTGCTACGTTTCTACCAAACGCCGCAACTTTCTACACAGTTTTGCAAATCTAACGCAAATCAGCATTCTATATGGGAAATGAATAATAAGATGTATCAAGTAAACAATATTTTAATAAATATTAGGAATAATTAATAAGCATAGATATATATTATATGCATAAATAATTAAAAAAATACTTTCAACAAAACAACTAGATTCTTTATGGTATTAATAATACAGAACATATCACATATCCATCCTAAAACTATTAACAACTATAATAAAATAACTCCAAAAGAAAGAGTAGAAAACCGTAATAATTACAGCCGATACAGCTTGCCCAAGACCAGAACCTTCAAAACAGTCCGAATCCAAAAAAGCACAGTATATAAAAACCCCCAAAGTCACCACCCAGTTCAATACCACATGCACTGCACTAAACCATAAATATATTAGAACCAAGTCATCATTATTAGTCAGTATTCCAACTAGGAGCAAAATGCTTCCGAAAAGTAATTCACTGATGACTAAAAATACGAAAAACAAGTAAATTAAAACGTCGACTTTGGTCATATATACTGATTTCCAAAGAGAGAAGTTGATGATCATGGATATGAAGAAGAATGAGCCGATGAAACCGTAGATGATTCCGAATATCGCTATTGTGAATGCGCCGGCTTTTAGTGGAATGCAGAGCAGAAAGTGGTCGATTGTTACTAAATCGTCCCATGGGTTTAAATTCATTTTCTGTGCTTTTGTGTTTATATTCTCTTTGATAATTCATTTCTTGATATCTTATCTTATTTGGTTTATGTTTTTGATCATGTCTTGATGACACTAAAGAGTAAACATAATCTGATGACACATTTCAGGTGGTGGTGGCAGACGAAATCAATGTTGACATTTGTCAATTCATATATTTTTAATCATTAATGGCCTGTTTATAATGTTCGAGTACTTGGAGTAAACACTATCTGCAAAACAACTCAAGGGAGTCGATAAAATTGGGGGATGACTGCATAAGAGCCTTTCGGCCGCCATGGCAACTGCGATTCGCAACCAGATTCGAGAGAGGATTATTTATTCTTTCTTGGCTACTGGTTGCGAGGGAATAGTGTTTTTTCTTTGCACACAACCAAGTTACGAACAAAGAATTGCTTTGCCGCCACCACAACCAATTTTCGCAACCAGTTGCGATCAAAGAGTTATAATTTTTTAGTATAACCTAAACCTACTATATTATAAATAGTAGTATAACCTATTTATAATATTTAGTTTTTCTTAATAATATAGTGTAAAGCAAACAAATAAATATATAATAATATGGAATTCAAAAACAGTACGACAGCGTTGTTCGGGAACTGAAAGACGATGGTTTTGAGTTGCTCGGTAATATACCAAAATTAAATAATACAAAAACAGGTCTATATAATGAGCAGAAACAAGTTTTAGGCGTCTCCAAGTCCTGTTTTACTATCCCTGATGACGATAGTATACCTACTAAATACAGAATACATCCATACAGAATTGAATAATTCTGTATGGATGATTACGTGGATGAGGAGAAACGAATAATGGTGTTCTGTTCCAAAGAAAACAAAAAATACAGAAGCAAATATTGTCACTTTTTGCCGATGGTACTTTAAGGAGTTGCCTAAAAGGATTTAAACAGCTTTACCCAGTAGTTGGTTATAATACAAATAAACATTCCGTGGTCCCTTTAATTATATATCGGTCTATTACCTCAAGTCAAGTTTTGTTACTTGGAGGCTTAATAGTTAAATATCCGACATTGTCACAATTGTTGGATTGCTTAATAACTACTAGTATTAAAAAGAAACTAGTGTTAAAAAGAATAAAGAATACGAATTAATTGATGAGGAAATCAATGCGACCATAGCTAAAATTATAGAATAAAACATTTATCTCGGTCACTGTGTTTAGAGATAATTAGACTTTTTTCGATAACAAATTTTGTTTGTTTATATTCATCTAATACATACAAATTATTATAAATACAAATGTTTTTCAATTACTCATATTTGGCAACTAGTTGCATATAAGGAAAATATACTTTTGTATCACAACTACACATTTTGAGAATTTCTTTGTTCGCAATTTGGTTGTGTGTTGAGAAAAAACACTCTTCCCTTGCAACCAGTATCCAAGAAAGAATAAAAAATCCTCTTTCGCAGTTGGTTGCGAATCGTAGTTGCCATAGCGGCCGAAAGGTAAAGAGAGCGTCACGCCGTCTACTGTGTGTCGGTTTTACTACCAAGGTGCTAAAAGATGTTTCACAAATAAAAATAAGCAGCTCTTAATGTCAATAAAACTTATGGAAGTTGTTAATATACACAAAGAAGCATATGACAGAATCATATCCTAAATCGCCGTCTGCCAATTGGTAAATGGTGGATAAAATTGGTTATGAGAGAGGCCCTGTATAGAGATAATGTTACTATGCAATAAGTAGTGAAAACTATGTATTGATAAGGTTTTATAACAAATATTTGTTTCTAGGATGATACGATTATGCCTAGACATGAAATTACTTACTTATGTTATGTAAGATCGGTAGGCAGCGGCTTTGCTGTGCCCTGGCATTGCAGAAGTCTATGGGCGGCGGTGACTACTTACCATCAGGTGGCCCGTCTGCTCGTCTGCCTATCAAGGCACTAAAAAAAAAATTAAGTGTTGCATGTAAAGGTTCAGAAACTTATATTTCGATATCTCTTATTATTGGGATATTTGGAGTTCCAAGATTATAATTCCATGATAAATTAATTACAATTATAAGAAGACCGAAGATACAGCAAAGAAGTATATGAAGACGAAAAAAAAAATCATAAATTCTACTACGATCCTTAAAACAAATCACACATTTATAACTTAATACAACAGTACAAAGGATTTTTGCTTCCTCAACACCATTTAGCATTCGTCTGAGTCGTTAATCATGCTGTTGTATTAAAAGTGCTGGGTTCCGCAGTATAACTGCTAAGATTTATTACTCCTTTTCGACTTGCTTACAGGGTTACATAACTAAGCGCGCAGGTTCCGTTTCTAAGTGATTTCACTCTGCTACCATCGATTTACCTTTATGTATGAAACACGTGGTAAGACAGGGTTGTGCTTGAATGGATCTCTTTGATTTCCACCCCAACTATAGGGTGGAAGATAATTCAATTTTCCTCATTGTACCCTCATTAAAATCAATTTATCTATAGTACTGATCAAAATCATGGGATACTTTCTGAAATATTGCTGATATGTGCTCGGTTCTTTTAAGGTTATGACAGATTTTGTGGCTCTAGTCTATGAGGCTGTGAATTTGAACCCAATACCTTAGCATGGAGCAACTTTGAGGATGATTCAAACATTTGGGTTCGGGGTTTTGGGACGTCCAAAATCTCTCTTGGTTTCTGATACCTACGACACAAGATTTGTATCTTATGTGGGGTCAGGATTAGGTTTGTACCGAAAAATTGAGAAAATACGGATATTGGATTCTGCATTAACAGTAATACTGGCGTAAATAATAATAACAACAATCACACACATAGTTCTAACCCCACACCAGGTAACACCTCTATAGTGGGTATCAAGAACTACGAGACCCGAAGCAAATATCTATCTGTCACACAAACAGTTATCTGCGGGAATCGAAACCACGGCCTCTCGTTTAACAGCCGGCTACTCATCCGCTGCGCCACGGAGGCTGTCAATAATAAAAAAAAATATTAACAATTTATACATCTTCACTTCTTACAACAATTTATTCATCTTCGCTATATATTATTACCCTACTATATTATATATTACTACTACTACTATACTATATTGTTATATATAATATATTATATACAACTACCCTATTATATTATTAACCAATAATATAATAGGGTAGTTGACACAATTCTTTTATTAATTTAATCAGCAAGTTATATTACTTCAAACCTATTATCGAAATAATTTTATAAATCCGAACAAAAATAAGTAAATTAGACGACATTCAAACTTGCTGGTCAAATGACTATAAAAAGATGCATGATATGTCCATTGACGTCACGGTTTTCAGAATGGCCATTACTGTACCGTTGTGCGAAGGAGATAGTGATATGTTCCCACTACGCAACCATTTTTGCTCAGACCAATATTAAAAAATTTCAAGTATTTTTGATTCTGTTTTCGCAAAAGGGTTTCTTTTGCGTATTATATTTGGTTGCATATCGAATAATGTACAAAATTAAACACAGGAAACTACCACATTGGCCGCAATGACTACCTGTATCTAAACAGCTTGTCACGGGAACAACGCACATTCTCAGACATCCCGATTCTAACATAAAGTCACAATGTCTGTATTGTAACTTATGTTACAATCGTAATACATACACTGGGATTATATTGTGAACTTTATCTTACGTCTTTGAAAATCTTTATATATATAATTCTACTGTACGTGTGTATTTCACTGAACTCCTCCTAAACGGCTGGACCGATTCGAATGTTTGTTTTTGTATTTGTTCGGGTGGCGCCCTGGATGGTTTAGATTCACTAATCAGCCGGGCAGATGGCGCTGCAGTCGGTGTGGCGCTGCTTTTACGGGCAGGACCACGACTGCCGGGCCCGTTCGTAACTATATAAAATGGGAAATTTAGATAATGAAACTTCAGAGGTATATGCCATTTGGGCTGGTTTTGAACCTCCGACTTTCGTCTCTACAGTCCGTACCAACTGCCGTGCCAACTAGGCTATCTCTGCTGAGTGCTAATTATTTTTAGGAAAAAAACACCTGTTTTAAAATTACTCAATACGATTCAGCTAGCTCCAACATAATTACTTTCTTTGTATGTAGTATGCGCCGAGGTACTACGAAGAATTATCTAGAAGACATATTTAGGTTGCTAGTCAGCCACGCACTTTCGCACATGACTAAAGACTTATTCGAGGGTGACAGCCTCTAGCCCATATTTGACAGGTAAACATATTACCCGAAGATGATGCGGGGTTCTTGACTCCTTTACGTTTTGACGTCCTCGTTCGTGTTAGTAATTCGAAACAGCCTATATTAGGTCGTTAAAATTCTCCAGACGCTAGGATTTCCTAGAGACTTTTCCATTATGTTCATTCAGGAACGTTGATCTTTACAACATAGGACGATACTTGCTACAGGCAAACTTAACTTATATTTTCAACGGGAAGTATATATTTTTTCCATTACCCTTGAATTATGTATTATCCTCGACACACTGTTTCGAACAGTTTTTACGTAACATCGTTCTCTGGGCATCTTTGAAGCATGTTATAATTTTGTCAGAAACGAAAAAAAAATATTGTTGATAATGGAATCATAATTTCACTAATGTTTGACGTGACCATCAAATGTCTAATTTGACGAGGATGCTCGACGTATTAAAAGCCATAGTTTTAAAACCAAAGTTTAAGATGAATGGCATGGACCAATTAGTGAGTTAAACAGTCTAACGTTGGAGATTGTATGATAATTGATGAGCCAGAAGTAGAATAAACTTTTGCAGTTGAACTATACCGGCAAGTCGTATTACTAAGTTGCACACCGTGCTAGCACAGAACTAAACGGAGTGCTTACGTCTCACACGGCAGGATATGCAACTGCTAACGTCGATTTTATGAGTTGTACTGCTACGTTATTTTATTACACACGTTCTAATGACTGTGACAAACAAATTTCTAGTAGGATTTATCCGCCCGGATAGCGACCACCGACACAAGGTGTAAAGCCCGCCATAGTGGCACACGCAAGTATATCGCATTCCGGGATCAGCCAGTGTACATCTGGTTTTTGTCGGGGGTTTAGTGTTGGGGTACGATGTTTGGCCGTTTTGCGGCCTTCTGGATACTCTGACACTAGACCGCTTCTTCAACTCCTTGCCCCATGGCGTAGTATGAAGATGAAGCGGCATGATTTTTTGAGTAGCGAGGGATATATTGTTTCTCGCTCCTTGATGCTCTAACTGGACGGTACTCGCTTACCACCAGGCAGTGTGGTCTTTGCCGTGCCAGGATAAAAAAAATGTTTGCTTCTTGTTTTAACAACATAGTCTCACTTGTTCATCGGGTAGAGGATATTGAAGGGTATTATAACTAATTCGTTTATGTTGAATTTGCTCTTTATTAGAGTACATATAGTTTAAAATTTAATCATCTAGTACAGCTGATATTTATCAATTAATAAATAAAGTCAATACACAATATTGTTCATATATAAACAGGGATTTCTTGAGCCGCGCTGAGTAAATCAAACACTGGCTACAAATATTAGTGGTTCATAGAGGCATATAGATTTCGGAGAAAGGGCCTTGTGTTTTGAACCGCCTGGCATTGTAAAGCCCAACAATTTGTTAATATATTGAGCTAACAAGATATAAGCTATATTTAATTCTGAACATTGTTTTACGTACAACGTAAAATTCTAGGAAACCAAAACCTTTTTGCGAAAATAAATTCATAACTTCGCAAACAATGAAGAACAGGACACGGCGATTTAGGGCTCCAATCTCATTTACCGCAAACAGGAATTTATTAACAAAATCAGCTATTTCAGCTACATACCCAACAGAATGATCACATCAAAGTTGGTATTCTGCAATTAGTTTGTGCATGATTTCGTGGGGCGTATTGTTCGACCCGGCGCGGCGCTTGTTTCAAGCACTGAAAGCGGAAACTACGTGCAACCTGCATCGAAATGAGGTTTAATTAGCATCGACAAGTTATGGTCGGTGTGCTTGTTAGTAAGGATGTGGCGGGAGCGGATTGTGTGTGATATTAATTTAATACCAAGATTCAGTGTATGTAAAGGATTAAGTGCGGGATAAGTGATCATCAAGTCCAATAAACGTCCACAATATATGAGGACCATATAGGTACTTTTTTCTGCAGTACATGTGGGACGGTCCCGGGGATCCTGAGTGTACTCTGAATTGCTGCAGGAACGATCCCTGCGCGGTACTTTTACGGCCCGTCTCTTCTAGGGCTAGTTGCCCTCCACATTCTATTGCAGCACGATACTTCGCCGCCACCCGTCTCGGGGTTGCACCACAAAAATAAGTATATTTATAAAGGCCACACATCTCCCGCTGTGAAGCCGCGACCCCCGTGACCCCTTTTAGTCGCTTCTAACGACAGGCAGAGAATACCGTGGTAGGAGTCTACTAAGCCCCCAATCCACTCCGACTAATTAATATTCCATTGTAATTATCTTTACATACAAAACACAAAAATTGTTTCTACCTATGTCCGCTATACAGTTTGCAACCACTCAATAAAATTTTGTGTATGTGTGTGGTTGGGTCCAACTTAAAAGATAGGATAGTTTTAAATCCGATAGGTGGCGCTGTTGACGACATCGGAATTTTTTATTTTTCAATGAAAATTCGGTCCACAGAGAAGGCGGTTTATAGCAGGACAACGTCTACCCAGGGTGCGTATTTAAATAAAGCCAACTCAATAATAGACTGTCTCTCGCTACTTGATACTCTATCTGGACGGCAATGCGCTTACTATCAGGTGCAGTGTGGTCACTTTGCCGCGCCAGAATAAAAAAAGGTCTTGTGTGCGTTAGTAATTTCGCATGCGGTATAAAGACAACACCGCTAGTTCATGGTTTATGTGTTAGCAGGCTTTACTGACCACGTTGATACTATTTAACCCGTTACGGACATTTTCAAAATCCGATTGAGAGACGGACCAATACTGGAATGCTATTTTGATTTTAAACTAGATATGTCACTTTCGCCTAAATACTCAAACGCTACTCAACTGGCCGATAGTCTACTTATTTTGTTAAACGTCATACAATTCTGATAAATGAGAGTGTCTCAAATGTTTAACACGATCTTATTTGATTGAGTTGCGTTAAAGTATTTATTAAGGTCAGAGATGTAATAATAAATTCAACATATATAGCCATGTTTTTTTTACTGCCTCGATAGGTATACGAGCAGACGGGCCACCTGATGAGTAGTCACCGTTCCCATAGATTGTTGCTTGCTTGATGCTTCCGTAATGCCAGGACCCAGTAAAGCCGCTGTCTACCGTTGTTTTGGATGTTGTAGCTATTTCAGAACGAGGAAAAATTACGATATACTAAAAATAGAGTGTTATAAAAAATATCTTTATATAAATATCTTAATATTTGCGTGTTCTACCGTCTATATCATGGCGAATGCTCTGAAGAATTGTTTGATCTTATCCCATCCTCTCCCTTCCATACCAGAACCACGCGTACTGGCTTGCGGAGCCACAGCTTCGTGGTGTCTACTACCCCGGCCCGAACCAAGAGGTTCGCAAACTCGTATTTTTGCCGCACCATCAAGCTGTGAAACAGTTTGCCAGCTACCGTGTTCCCTCCTTCCTATGATCCTGGGTCCTTTAGGCGTAATGTGAAGAAGCTAAACAGCAGGCCGGCATGATTGTGTTGAGTAGCGGGGGATAGACTGTCTCTCGCTACTTGATACTCTATCTGGACGGCACTGCGCTTACCATCAGGTGCAGTGTGGTCATTTTGCCGCGCCACAATAAAAAAAAAAAAAAACCATATTCCGAAACTACTCTAACTAAATATATTATTTATACCAATTTTTGTTAGAAGTGATTTTTATGTTTTTATTACGTTGGAATTTTTCGGAATTTTCCTTCCCATAGTTGAAAAGTTGGAGGATGAAGGCACGTTTTTCATAACTTTAGAAGCGAATATCTCACCAACGGAAATAAGTCATTTTGAAACATCCATATAATGTTTAAAAATTAAGTAAAGATATAATTTATACTGTGGGATTTTATTATCCATCAGTTATATGTATGGAGTTTTATCCTTGATATTATTTTCTTACTGCGAGACAGTGCTATGTTCCTAGAGGCTTCGGCACGTTGTATAAAAAAGCTGTTAAGCTTTTGAATACTTTTCGAAACTATAATTTGCTTTCTCCTGTCTTTAATTCAAATGATGTTATTTCTGCTATAATATCACTTCTTCTTCTTCTAGAGGGTTTTACTTCGTTCACCCCATTTCTAGAATAAATTGTTCAAGTTATGCCATAGTTGTTTCGACATACTTTTAGCTTGAATTTGGAAGCACGACTACAGTTTTTTATAGCACTGACAATTAGCCACACACATTTTGTTATATTTGCGTATCATATTTAACAATTAAAAAGAGACAGAAGTAAGGTAAACATTCAAACGCACAGTTGATGAATTATTGATCAATCTATCGAAATTGAGCCACGACTTTATCTAAAAATCAGCTTATTTTCAGATTTATCAAACCATCTATTTTTTATTTCTAAATTGAGCTAGTTATATCAACTTATTGCTCGATACAAATGTTGATTCAAGTAACAAAGATGTCAGAAGCAAGGATCATGGTACAAGATGGAATAAACGCGTTGAAGGTGCTAATGGGTCGAAGGGGATGATTAACGACCAGCCGAACGTCGGACGTCAGGGCGACGATCTAAAATACTGCTTGCTCACTTGTTTCGTAAGAAAAATGTAATTTCTAATCAGAGACGTGTTACGGATTTTTAGGGTATTAGGAATCCAGATGTTTTAGAAAAGGAAAGCAAACGAACATGTTATGTGATCGAAACTGCCTATCGTCGTCTTAGCGTCTCAAGAATCACAGAACTACGGTGTTCAGGAAAGGTTATAAGTAGTGAGTAAAAATACAAACGAAAATCAATTTTATTTCCATAATATTAACGTTATAAATACGCTTAATACACACGTTACTAAGGGCGAGTATTGCCAGTTTTGTCCGGACACCGGTGTTTGAATGATCCGTGACTGGTAAGAGTGAAAATGAACACAAAACAATTAGCTTTACAGCAGGAATAAAACATAAAATAAAAAATAAAAGAATATTACCACAGAATATAAAATGTGTATTTTATTGTGTATCTTGGATGACCTTCAAAACCCACTGAAACAACTTATGACTTTTAATTAACCAGCACTGATACGCACTACTGAGATCATCGCACTAGACTGACACAGGAGTCGCGAGTTTATACAAGGATCAACGGACATAGATTATATTACAGGTTACTAATGTTATATTGTGTGTAATAAATTTTCAAGGTATTTTTACTAAGAATATAATAAAATTAAAATTATATAAATTGCATTTCTTGGCTTTTCTATCTTGAACATAAGGCATTTGGAAATGACTAAGACTCAGATTGAACAGACTGTATTTTGTTTAGTTATTTTTTTGCTTGTGTGATAATACGGGCCCACCGCTTTCCATAAATTCTACTATACTACGAAAACCTGTGTGAGTTAACAAAATTGATACCAAAAGACGTACTGTCTTTAAAAGACGTTTCTTTCTCTAATAGCAAACAATACAATACGAATGAAACATACATCTAAATAAAAAAATCATAAAATGTTGAACTGAATAAATGGACTCTTTATCAATTTTTGAACCGCAAAACATTACACATAAATTCATATCCGTGATAAGACACATAAATTATGATTTTATCGACAAAACAATACAAAGTTAGTACGTTCAGTATTGCCTCTAATAAAATTTAGTTTCGTATAGTGATGCGCCGTAGAACAATATCGATAACTGAATATCGATTACCCGTGATGGAATACAAACAAGTCGTGGATAATGTAAAATTATGGATAAGATTATTTAAAATAAATCTGGTGCGTAGTAAATACAATGTTGGTGTTTGTGAATTTATAAGCTGTGATAAACCAATTTTTAGGTGAGTTGCATTCTCTTCATTTATAAAGAAGTATTATGTTTTTGGACCAGAAAATGCATAAGGTTTCTAAATTCGATTAATTGATTTACTTTTCAACTGTAACCGAATTAATTTGTTTTTGAGACTAGTCAATATTGTTCTAAGGTAAGGCCTTGAAGACTGCCTCGGTGGCGCAGTTGTAATTGCGCATGTGTTACGATTGCTGTGCTGAAGTCTCGGGTTCGATCCCCGGGTCGGGTAAAGTGATATTGGGTTTTTCTACCAAGAAATACTCAGTATTAACCCGGAGTCTGGAATGCTGCCCGGTGTGGCGATAGGCTCGCCCCCTATCACATTATGGGACCGAAATTCGGCGAAAAGTGGGTGTACTGGTTACACCTCTGCCTACCCCTTCGGAGATTACAGGCGTGAGTGTATATGTATATATATGTATGTATGTATGTAAGGCCTTGATTCAACTATCACTGTAACCGATTTAATTTGTTTTTATTTGAGACTAGTCAATATTCTTGTCTCCTTACCTTGAACCATTTTAACAAAGGATAGACGCAAAAGCTTTTTCAAGTATCTAAATGTAGTTCACTTTTTCGTTTCTGAGTATTTGACTTTGGTAAATTATGTCTCAATAAATAACACAATATTCCGCTTTTCATTGTCCAATTTTTTTTAATTTAATTTTTCAACAAAATCCAGAAATTCAGCAGGCACTCATAGGCTGATGATACCATAAAATGTTTTTTTTTAATTTTACACATTGCTTTATATTCAGCAATCTACTTAATATTATTATATTGCCTGCACGCCATCGAACAAAACCCTAAATTTAATTAGTGTAGATTACGTCATATTTTTTTCATGAGCACATGATCAAAATATTACTTCTTCTATGGGTGTTCCGTGGTTGAATATGTATAAATGGTCATATATCAATAAAAAGTTATGAATTATCAATTTAATTTACATAGATTTGGTAATAAAATTATCTTTTCTAATAATACAGTAATTCTTCGTGATAGTGTAGAACTAGACTTTTCAAGTCTGATGACAAGATTTATTTTAAAAGCCATATATTATTTTGATTCTGACATGTAAGAAACAGTTTAGTATGTTATACGAAATACATCGACAGAGGTGCAACATGCGTCTTTATATTTCGCCAAGTATTATTTACATTTCATTGTGTCATATATCCCATTCATAGATTCAAAACTCTGTATTATATATTGTTTATTCAAATTTTTATATCTTTAAGCAAGCAAACCCATATTCCTAAGTTAGTAGCTAATAACGTGGCATGGCGGCTTAGTACACTATCAACTGAAAGTCACCGACGAACAAACTTTGTCGATAAAGGCAACCGAGCCTGTTTTTATGAATATATTCAATTTGATGCACGACTAAACTCTCTTTCTAGGGATGCCTTGGCTATCGATAAAAATGATTTATTACATGCCGCGTAGAAAATAACCCCACACGTCCCTCGTAATAATCAAAGGGTTATGTCAAACCAGTTTATACTGGTTTGTGCCCTTTGAAATGTTTTGAATATGATTTGTGAAAGGATTTAAAAAGGAACTCAGATTGAGTACATGTCATGAATTGTCATTATTTTATTCTTCAGAACTGAATGCCTGGTTATAGTATGAAATGATCAATCAAATGTATGTATGAAATAGTCAAAGTGAAAAAGCTACACTACAAGATTCGTATCTTAGTGTAGGGTCGGGGCTATCTATGTGTGTGACTGTTGGGTGTTATTTATATAGTCTAGTGACATCGCTAACCCTTTTCATTAGTAGAGGAGGCCCGTGGTCAGTAGTGGAATAATGTATAATGCAGATATGGTATTATTTTAAAAAAGCATAAATAATTATATTATGTCAAAATTCTAATTTTTTACGCTTATTAATTATACCAAAAATTTATTCGGTTCACAAACTCTATTATTTTCATCCAGCGGGTGCTTATATTTTTTCTAAATAGTATTTTGTTTATATCTAGAAATAAACAATCATATGTTAATAAAATATTTTTTTGTTTAATTTTAATATATTACCACAATAGTTGAAAATGTAATTAGTTGTCCAAAAGCGGTTTTGACTTACCATGCTTTGGATAAGCTGAACACAAAATAATCACTAACCAAAAATTGCTAATAATTGATAGAATTTGATAAGTTTTATTTAAATTTTGAATAAACATATTAAATATCTGTAGGTAAGATGTGAATTTTAGTACAATATTTATATTACTGTAAATAATCAAATACATAACAATATTATTGACCTCCTCTGAGGGGAACACTTTAGTCCACCACACAACGCGGTCTTAATATAGGTTGAAAATCTTCACATACCTTTAAAATTATTTTTTGACAACTCTCAGTTTTTCTTATGATATTTTCCTTCACCAACGCAACAATTGAGAATAAATACACAATTATTTTATAAAAGTCAGAGATGCCTTGGGGTTGATTGAAACTGACAACATCTTTCAGTCAGTTTTTGGTTTGGCGTCAAAAATGAATCATTGACATATACAGAAATCAATGCACAGCAAATAGCTCTTTTAAATATCGTTTTTGACTGCGGATTTTCCAGAACCCAGTTTTGTTCTGGCCTGAAGAACATCGATAACAACAGGTGCACGTCACTAGGCGGCTCGTAATTTTCATCTTATGATATGTGCACCACGGGACTAGAGCATAATGGTATTGTTTGTGTAGCGATATATTTTTTAGTAGGAAATAAATACTTTACGCGTCTTTTATAACGTTTGTGGTGAATTGAACTTAAAACAGTTTTTCTTTAGATGGAAAATCTTCAGCAACTTTAGATCTATCCCGTAGTTTATGGAATCGAATAGGGATAAGCTGGATAGTTTTTTCCTGTAGACATATTTCCATCTTTTTCTTTCCACTTCTTTCTCTCTTTAGTGTTTCTAGTAAAGATGTCCAAGAAATGTAATTTAGCAACAAGCTTTGCAATCTATTCTCAGTCTTTTATGGATATAATTTTTTATCGATAATCTATGTTATTTTAGAAATAATATGTTTTAAAAAATACCTTCAAAGGTTCAGCAGCTGGGTTCAGGTATTCACGTATCAGCTAGGATGCAGCAGCTATGTGATTTTATATGGATTTTATGATAACATGTCTGGTATAAATGGCAACTAAAAAAGTCACTTAATTCCACAATCACATCTCTCAGATCCAGACACATCTGAGGTCGTAATGAATACCGCGCACTTTTCATCCTATCGCGTGCGTCTGACAAGGGTCATGTGGCCATCGTAGATCGATCGGTTGATCCGGGTCAAATGTGTCGTCGTATTTGACTCGACTCATGAGAGCATGGGTTGATATGACCCCAGACTCCGCTTACATGTGCGAAAAGGCAATTATAGCGTTCTAGTGTGATGTGCAAATGTTAATAAAAATATTTGGATATGTTAATATAATTTTTTTTATGCCACGACGGTGGTAAACAAGCTTACGGCCCGGCTGATGGTAAGCGGTTACCGTAGCCTATGGACGCTTGCAACACCAGAAGCATCACATGCGTGTTGCCGACCCTTCATAAAACTATTTACTCTCTTTTTGAAGAAAAATATATTTTATAACCGTATGTTTTTCCAAGTTATCTAAGCTGTAGTTTAATTTAAGTAGAACCCGTCACTTTTTATAGTTATTCGTTTGTTTAGTCTAGGATCTTATACATTTATTTGTGTAGTCCGCAAGCGCTTGTTTCGGTGTAGAATAAGAGTCAAATTCAATTGTTGATATTTCAGCTCAAATAATCCTGCTAATTAGTACTGTACACGTACTACATGTAGTAAGTATGAATAAATATGACCCCGAAAGACTTGGAATGAATTTATCAGAATAAAACGCTATGATTAATTTATACAAAGCTAGATGGACTGTCGCGGATGAAAAACGAGAGCTAAATATAGCCGCCATCTGGTGGAGACTAATGGATTCGTCGGCACAATTTTTTCAATGTTTATTATCATTTAAATAAAAATTAATAAAACCCCGATATTTTTATGAAATAAATAAATTTGTGAAATCATTTATGTTTTTCAAGATTCAATGGCTGTCACGAGTTTCTATTAATGAGAGGTGTTAGGCCCTAGTCGACCACACCTAGCCTACTGCGGGTTGGCAGACTTCACATGCTTAGGAAATTTGGCATACACCTCGGACTTTTCAAAGTTACACGTGTATTCATTGTTATTTATCGCTTGCTTAAATCGTAAAGAAAAACATCGTGAGGAAACCTGCATACCTGAGAATTCTTATAAGAATTTCGAATGTATGTGAAGTCTACCAATCCGCATTAGGCCAGCGTGGTGGACTAAGGCCTAACCCCTCTTATTAGTAGAGGAGGCCCGTTCCCAGCAGTGGGACAATGTTTAATACAGGGTTAGTATTAGTTTATTAGTATGAAGTCTAACAACCCTCATTAGGCCAGCGAGGTGGTCTAAGGCTTAACCCCCTCATTAGTAGAGGAGGCCCGTGCCCAGTAGTGAGACAGTGTATAATACAAGTCGGGTATTATTTAATTTAATGCAAGTTGTACAGTTTCCACTTTACATTTTATGCTGACGAGGGGCGCTTTACATTAGTACGCGCTCGCTAGTATCTTCAGTGCAACTACAACTGCGGGTATAAATCAGGTGGACCTCCTGCCCGTTTGCACTCTTTTACTATAAATAACTTTAAACTTAGATTAACTAAGAAAAACACACTTCAACAACAAACATTCCTTTTTCTAAATTGTACAAATTGTATAAAAGTGTACAAACTGTATATAAGTCTTGTAAAAACAACAAGTAATTAATTGACGCGCTAACAACGTTATACTTCAACACTCAATCCCGTTGCTAAATAGGGTGAGAGCGACAGTTCCTGACTGTTACAAATCGCGGCTTAATCCGACGATTCAGTGTGAACTATGAGCATCGTTACCCATTTCCAGCCGACGTAATAGTCTTTCTTTTCTCGCTAATGTCCCATAAAAGGAACACTGTCCTCACGTCGAACGCTTACGCGTCAATTGGATTTCGGTGGACAAATAAGCGGCTCATCGTGGATACTTCCAAAGTCAATTTTGAATGGAACTCCTGTCATCAATTTAAAGTGATAATTTTGAAGTGTATTTTTTTCTCATTTTTTTTTCTGGCACGGCAAAGTGACCACGCTGCACCGTAGCACAGCACTGTCCAATTAGAGTATCAAGTAGCGAGAGACAATCTATCCCCCACACTACATAGGATCATAGGAGGGAGGGAACACGGAAGCTGGCAAACTGTCCCACAGCTTGATGGTGCGGCAAAAATACGAATTTGCGAACCTCTTGGTTCGGGCTTGGGTAGTAGACACCACGAAGCTGTGTAATCTAATGTTCAAGAAGTAGAAAGTGTGAGTTTTGTTCAGTTTTTAGGCGATAATTTGAACTTTATATAATAACTTCCTAAATAATATTTCCATGCGAACAGAGTCCCAAAGCTGTGTATCACTACAGAAAAAGACCATTATCTACAATTTCATTTTTAATACTTCTGAAAACACCTGATTCCGGTCAACGTGCCGTTTTTGCCGTGCTGTCAACAAACTTTTGTTTATCACGGAAGTTGGCAATGTTGCGGGAATATGCGGACTTAACTATTTTGCAATAAAGCTGATGTAGTTTCTGGGTATTTAATGTGAATGTATGTATTATTGTATTGTTTTGTTTGAAATAGATTTTGACTTTATGAAAGTAGAACAAGTTTAGGCAACAACTTACATATGTGCAATACTGATAATATAGAATTTGATTGTGATATAAAAAAGCGACGATAGCTAATAAACTAGTTAAAATTCAAGTCAGAGTTTTCGGATTAGAATCTAGCCCTAAGTATCAGTTCTGACTTTAAAGTTACGTGTGTATTCGTGATTAATTATGGCTAATTTTAATGGTGAAGAAAAACATTTGATGAGGTCTACCAATGTGCAATAGACCAGCATGGTGCATTAAGGGTGTACGTTATGCATATTGTAAAAAAATACGTTGAATTCCATAATGTTTCTGAGAAATCCGTGTCAATCGTTACATAAAAATTATGGGTTAAGTATAACTTCATAATGAAATTTGAAGTCACAATACAAATTCTATAACCATTATCAATAAATCATTTATTAATTTCGCATGCGTTACGACTGCTGTGCTGAGGTCTTCGGTTCGATCCTCCGGTCGGGTAAACTGATATTGGGTATTTCTATCTAGAAATTCTCAGTATTAGCCTGGAGTCTGGAATTGTGCTCGGTGTGGCGATAGGCTCGCCCCCTATCACATTATGGGAACGAAATTCGGCGAAAAGTGGGTGTACTGGTTACACCCTGCCTACCCCTTCGGGGATTACATGCGTGAGTGTATATGTATGTATGTATACATATATTAAGTAATTTAGACCTCTAGGAGGCGTTTTTACAGGTCAGGATTATACATAAAACCTACTGGTGCTTCCGAAATGCCCACTGTTCTGAGAAGAAGCACCAAGAAACTCAACCAATAGGTCTTTTGTAACATGCATATTAATTCAAGATATTATTCATAAAAAAGATCAAATTAAAAAACGAATAAAGACCACACAATATAATTATGTGCTATATTTATGTATGATCAATTAAGAATAAAATAAAAATATTTTATAAACTGCAAAATATAAAGAAGTAACGCAGTTCACAAATGACCTAGTTTGAGAGAACGATCAGCGAGTGACCCGATTCAACCAGCTTGCGAGTATTACCACTATTAGTTTCAAAGCTTGTTAATTTAATTTAAGTTAGTTATTTACTGTACGAAAGTCCATCTGAGTGGCCAAGTAGTGGTCATGCCTTGAAAAGAAAGGCCTAGGCAGAATACCAGCGCCAGGCAGTATTTTACTACGTGGTAAATGCTGAGTCTATGGCCTTTTTCGTCACACGTTAGACACAGGTGTTCCAAATTGAGGAGTGGCGGGTGTATTTAAGGTTTATAATTGTTTTTTTTTAATTTTCTTAACTGTATTACTCATCTATGTGTTATATCTTTTTGTAATTGTATGTTTATAAAAGTGTTGGACCAAATAAAATGTATTTTCTTTCTTAACTTGTAGTGCTCCAGTTCGAAAGATACTGAAGTCGCGAACTACGCAGCAATATGCGAGACTTTAATGCCACTCGTCACGCTAATCATCAGTTACGTCAAGTTCCAAGAAATTCTGGAGTCTACTAACTCAGTCACTGTATAAAAGTATTAGTTCAATATGGAGTATAAAAAGTATATGTTAAATATGGAACGGTCACGGTCGGTCGGGCATAACACCCACCTGAACGGAGATCTTCCCCCTTCGCTAGAGGAACACTATCTGTGAGATTTCTGTCTCAATATAATTTCTATAAGTGTTCTCAAATAATGTATAAAAAATGTCCCGATCTTTATCATAAATTGTCTGAAAATCGAATTACGTGTATCCTATACTATATTGAGTATAATTGCATCATGACAAAACGGGTCTTGCTAAATATTGGCCTTTCCTATTAAAAGTAAAATATCAAAGAAAAGAGAATATCCAAGATTAGTAAGGCAAGGTAACAAATTGTTACTAACAATTTTATTTGGTGTCAGCGCTCCTTTTGAGCTGCGAACTAACGAATCAAAGAGAAATAGTTCTGAAGGTGTAAATTATTCGTTATTTGTATGAGATTGTACCTACCTGGGTAGAGATCATCATCATCATCCTTTATCTCCACTCAACAGTAGCTATAGCATAATTGTATATTTATTCATTATGACCTGGATTAAATGGATAGCATTGACAATATATATAAAACATAAAAAATAAGGGCTTTCCAAAAAAAAGTTTTGTCAAAACAGAGCATTTTGAAACCAATAAAGGATTTTTTTAATAGTATATAAAACCACATATATTGGAAGTGATAATATAAAGGCCAATTTATCTCTTAATCACATACACATGAAAAAAGTTTAAGATATTTTTTATCCTGGCACGGCAAGATGACCACACTGCACCTGATGGTAAGCGCAGTGCCGTTCAATTAGAGTATCGAGTAGTGAGAGACAATCTATCGCCGATACTCAACACAATCATGATGGCTTACTTCTTCACCATCGAAAATCACATCGAAATAAATGTTGTAATGCATCACTAGTAAAAATTAGCTTTCATTGTTCAAAAATTACATATTATGTTTCATTACAGTCCTGTTCCTTTGCAAACATCATGCTTATGCACATTGACCGCAACACGCTCACGTTACTTGTCATGGGACGAATCGGCCCCATGGGTGATTTTCCTCTTGCCAACTCGTGGGCGCTAATGGACTTTTGTGTACGACTTTCCTTGTCATGTCATCTGAAGGATAATCTGTTCCCGAGAAATAGTATTTTAAATTCAGTTTTGTGCTTTTGACGTGTTCTTTAAGTGAGATGTCAAGTTGAGTCAGATTGAATTACTTTGAGTGGATATCCGGTCTGTGGATTGGGAGTGTTTGGAGAAATCAATCACAGCATACCCTGTCTGTCGAAAAGACGACTAACTGGGGCCATCGGGGGGCTGTCGTAGCGTCGATATAGGTTTTCTGTCAAATTAGAAAGAAAGAAAATAAATTTTATTTGGTCAACACTTTAGATGACATACAAATTAAAAAAAACACATAAAGGAGCCTTACAACTAAAAAAAAGCAATTATAAACCCTAAATACACCCGCTACTCCTCAATTTGGAACACCTGTGTCTAAAGTATCACCAAAAAGGCCATAGGCTCAGCATTTGCAATATTAGTGCAATACTGCCTGGCGCTGATATTCTGCCTAGGCCTTAATTAGTACACCGTGTGATCCTGTTATAGACTCTGCCGTTGACGACGAGCGCATCTTACGAAGTGCGTTCATAGGAATAGCATTGAGGCGGTCACAAGGTATCGCGCACAGGCGGTTCCGGCAGCAATCTTAGATTATCTCAATACCCTGGGACCATTTAATAGGTCCTGAAGAAGGCCACATGCATTTAGTTGATAAGACCGGGTGGGGTGTAGGAGGTAGAGATTCGGCTCAGCGGCCGCTCGGACTGCCATCTACAGGGTGTTACTTAAATCTATATATTAAATAATACAAAAGGGTTTCATAGCTAAAGTCATAGATAAAGTCACGATGTAGCTTTGTTTGTCTTTTTTTTATACCACGATGGTGGCTAACAAGCTTACGGCAAGTCTCATAGTAAGCGGTATAGTAAAAATAGGGTGGCTTGACAGAGATAGTGTCACTGTCCACAGAAAAGGGACATTAAATTTGCGTTTCATTTCAACGGTTGCCGGACTTCCAACAAATAGCCAATCCAATTTATAATTACGTTTTGGTCACTCATCCATGATCGTTCAGAAATAGTGATTCTTATTTGGCATCTCTGTTATAAAATAAGACATTCAGAGATAATAATTTGTAGTGAAGTAAATGATACTGTAAACAACTTGAAATAAAATAACATAATCTATATTTATCGATACGTGTCTTTGTGAAAGCCACCTTGACCACAATGATCCTATATAACACACACTAAGTTTCATATGCTTAAACAGGGGTAGAATGTTATTCTTTCACGTATTTATATCTACAGTTGGCTGGCTATTTGACTTCAGTGACATTTTTGGAAAGTTACAGGAAAGAGGATTTTTATTTTTCGAAAAAAAAACACCATAAAAAAACTATTGCGTGAATTTTAGTGGAATGAATGTGTTAGCTGTGTAAGCACGTCCTGCATCTTTATGACTTATTTTCATGCATGTATGAGCATTATTTTCTAGAATAAATGTGCCTTGGCAAAATGGGCGGCGGTGACTACTTACCATCAGGTGGCCCGTCTGCTTGTCTGCCTATCAAGGTACTAAAGTAAAACTCAAATAGTGCACAAAATTTTGAAACCAGGTTCAAAAGATACAGAAAAATTTGCTAATTCTGAATGGGGTATATAACTCAATATCACAAATATCGTTTAAAAAAAAACCGTTGATATATACATAATCCTATAACACACCAAAATATTTGTTCATTTAGACAAACTATCTAATAAGCGGCATTCCGCGTCACATATTTACCAAACAAACAACTGAGCCGTAAATGGCGCTTCCTCGTAATTAATTTATCTAATTGCAAGTTCATTCGGCCGTGAACAACTCACTACTATATTATGCTTGTATTTACCAGTGTAGCTTACTCCACAGTCATTTTGGTAAAAGGAACGAATTTCTCCTTCTTGTTTGCTGATTAAGACTGTCCTTGGTTGGTATGAAATATGACGTCAACTATGTTGTGCTGGTTTGAGAATAAAATGGTTATGTTACCCAGTTCAGCGTAAAAGGGGCCCAGAGAGTTTTTTTTTATAATATAGTCCTACAAACGAGCCAGTGGGTCACCTGATGTTTAGTGATCTCCACTACCCATGAACATTCACAATACTGAAAGTGTCATGTATGCGCTGTCGGCCTTAAAGGACAGGAATAGGGATTAGGGAAGGGAAGGGGGATCTGGGCTGCCGGATATCTCACTTACCATACGAAACGCGACAGTAAACTGTCACTTTACGTTGGTTTTCTGTGAGACAGTGGTACTACCCCGGTCGAGCCGGCCCATTAATGCTGTAGACAAATATGTCTACAGCGTGGCTCTACCACTTAAAATCAAGACACAAGATATCTTAAATGTCTTTAATTCCATTGGAACAAATCTTACAGTTTTAAGTAGTAGTAGGCAGTGGCCTGATGAAAGTACTGGTACTAGTAGTTTCACAAAAATCTGACGTGACTCAGCTGTTGTATTGCGTAAAGTCAGAGTTTCAAAAGTTCTAACCACTTTTTCTAATCTGTGTTATTTCCTTGTAAGGTCGAGAACACACAAGATTCCAGCGTTTATGGGCGCTAAATATCATTTATCATTAAAGCCATTTACTTTCTCCACTGCTTTAAAAGTAGTTGCCCCTTAATATTGTAGGTGTTTAATGTACTGCGTTACAAATTGAAACTAACATTTACAAACGCCATATGTTAGAAAATACATATACACTCATGCCTGTAATCCGCGAAGGGGTAGGCATAGGTGTAACCAGTTTACATCCAGTTTTCGCCGAATTTATTACAGTCCCATGATGTGATACGGGGCGAGCCTGTCACCATACCGGGCTCAATTCCAGACTTCGGGCTGATACCGAGTATTTCTAAATAGAAAAACTCAATATCACTTTACCCGACCCGGGGATTGAACCTGAGACCTCGGTACAGCAGTCGTAATGCATGCGCAATTATAACTGCGCCACCGAGGCAGTAACATAATATGTCAATTTGAATAATACTCATATCCAATCTTCAATGATGACAATGATTAGCGAAATACTGATTCTGATGATAGTTTTACCAACAAAGAATACAATGATTGATTGATTGACGTATATCTGACAGTATATCCATTGTAATACTCCCAAACAAACCAGCGTTAATTAATTTATCAAATCGCAAGTTCCCTGGGCCGTAAACAATACACCTCTATGAAACCGTTCGCTCACCGCGATTATCTATATACGACAGCGGGCTGAATTAACTAAATGAAGTCCAGATAAAGGGTCGAAACGCGCCCGCTTCCATTCGCTGATTAAAACTTTGCATTTATTTCAATTAGCATGAAAGGCGTAACCTGGAATTAGGCTCATTCTGTTTAATTAATGCCCGGGCGAGAGGCTGAAGTTTTTTTAATACGCCCCCAGGCGCCGGAGGTGTGGAAGATGTTAAATTGCAATTTTTCCGGCCGTGGTCCCTGAAGTGTGAATTTGTTTATGAATTCTGTATGCGGTCTGCGGTTTTGAAAAATTAACGGGGATGGATGTCGGGAATGTGTTTAGATTGTTTCATGATATTTTGCGTGTTTTCGTGTTTTGTTCGGATTTTTAAGGTTTGTAGGATCTGCATCGGTGGGGCATGGTGTGTTTAGATTGTTATCATGATATTCTCAGTGTTGTCGTATTTTTTTTGGATCTTTAAGGTAAGTGGGATCTCCGTAGCATGGTGTGTTCGGATTGTTTTCATGATATTTTGAGTGTTGTCGTATTTTTTTCGGTTTTTTAAGGTCTGCAGGTGGGATCTGCATAGGAGGGCATGGCGTGTTTAAATGTATTTATTTGTTTACTTTTAATTTTTATAATGTAACCTTAGTCCACAACATATTAATAAAAAAACATATGTCTTATGTAATAACATTTGAATTTAGAATCTAGACATATTACGCTGATATCTATTGCAGAAACTGCTACTTGTAAAACTCAAGGCTTATCGATAGCACTTTGTCCACTGTGAAGGCGGAATTTCGAAGTATAACTTCTATTGGCGTCTGTCAAACTTTCTGATTCAACTTAAAAATGGATTTCACCTTTTATTTTACGGACACCTAATAAAACATTTATGGGTTTGTTGAAAAGGGAACGTAAATAAGAAAGTAAAAACAGCAGTCACTTTAAAAAAGTTTTTGCTCATGGGCGCTCCGCTTGGCTCCGGCGGTTTGACCCAGATATTTTTAAAACTACGCTTAATGCTTGACAAATACATTGTATTGCTGTTTGCTCTCGTAAATAATATTTCACCGTTATTCGAAAAAGTATAGTAAAAATTAAAAACAGCAAAATGAATATTGGTAGAGTATATGACGTGTTTATATTAAATAAAAAAAATACTAGCTCTGTATTAAACATTTTCCTACTGCTGGGCACGGCCTCCTCTACTAATGAGAGGAGTTAGACCTTAGTCCACTACGCTGGCCTAAATCAGGTTAATTAAAAAAATATTACTACATTCATTGGCATGCTAGATTTATAAATGAAAATAATGAAGATGTGAAATGAAATAATGTTGTTATGTTTAATGTTTATTTTTAACCGACTTCAAAAAAGGAGGAGGTTAACAATTCGTCGGAATCTTTTTTTTATGTATGTTACCCGATTACTCGAAGACGCCTGGACCGATTCGAGAAATTCTTTTTTTGTTTAAAAGGGTATACTTCCCAGGTGGTCCCATTGGCACCAAGCCAGGATCTGATGATGGGATCTCAGAAAAAACAAGGATAAACAAATATTATAGTGACGCATAATTTGTTTTTTATTGAAGTCGGTGTACTTTTTATGTATTAAAAAACTTTTTAAATAATATTATTTAAGTAATAAATTTCTTTTTTGTTCGTCTCAATCTAACTACTCTAATATGTACGTACACTGTATATATGCGTATTCCAGCAGATTACTTTTTCTAAGTGGTATATATTTAATCCGAGCATCTCAGCAGACACGAGGAAATACTTCTGGAAGTTTCCATCAAAGCACTTATCTCTTAGATTTGGATCCCGTATCTTATGTTACTTTTTAATAAATATAAACCTACTTACGACTTGACGAAATCTTATATGATTGTTGATGCACATATAATACTCATATGAAAAGGCGGGAAGTATGATTGGAATTACTTTTTCACTTATCTTTGTAAGACGCTTAACGTTTATTTGATTTGCGGATCAAGTTTTATGACAGCTTGACTTAAGAATGTTAGAATTTTATCAATTTTAGACTTTGTTATTTAAACCGATTCAACCCTAGTCTTCATATTACATAAAAACATGAGGTCTAGGGTCCCGTTGAGTTCTATAACTAGATATTCGGGTCACGTCAGAGTATTCGACCAGCAACCGGACATATAGAAAGATGTAATAGCTTATGATGCCTCCATAGATTGTATACCTTTTCTCCCAAAAATATTTTCCACGCGGGCGTGGACAATACCTAGTCTTAAATAAAGCTCCGTATTGGTCATTCGTGGCTAGGTAAAATTTTTAAGATACACTTTAAATTTACAACTGATTCCATAGTCACGGAAAAACAGAAAAATTTAACAATTTAATTACATAGCAATCATCATATAACAGAAATACGATAATGATCGCTCACCTTTTAAAATCACTCCATATATATTACTAATCCTAAACCTTCTCGGAGGTTCCAGAACACTGTTTAATGTACAGGGTGTGTTAAACTATGGGTATAAATCAATACTCATTTGCGTGCTAACTGGATCAGACCGCACGGCCCAGAGCCTTGTTAATGTACTGGCTGACGATGCTTACTTATGGGTTGCGTAGATCAAGGATTTGTGACGTCATAAAGCTCCTTGTGACTTCTCTGTGGCCACACCGTTGGCGGTAATGATTATAATATTAGTATACTGTAATTGAAAGGTCGAAGTGACAAGAGAGTAAATGTATTTAAAACTAGCTTTTGCCCGCGGCTCAGCCCGCGTGGAAGTGATTTTTGAGAGAAAAGGCAATCAATCTATGGAGGCATCTTACGCTATTACATAGCCTCTACAGCCTAAGATGGTAAACTATTACTTTTTGGTTCATAAAGTTAAATTATATTTTAGCATGTTTAATATTAACAAACATAAATATGCAATAATATTAAACGCTTATTATGGCGAGATACCCGAGTACTGTTTGGCTTAGGCCGAAAGGTCAAAAGATTCATGATTCCAATAGTCCCAAGATATAAATAAAATATTATACAATTAACATTTTATCCCCGATGCAAGACAATACAAAATGGAAAGTGTGTATTTGTAGTGTAGAGAGTTATCAGTAAATACATAATATGTAGTAACCAAAGTGGTAACTTTGTAAAATGAATAATCAGGAAGGGAAAGATAATTAATGATTCTTCAATACTGTTATTTAATTTTTATCCTGGCACGGCAAAGTGACCACACTGCACCTAATAATAAGCGGAGTGCCGTCTAATTAGAGTATTGAGTAGCGAGAGATAATCTATCCCGCGCTACTCAACACAATCTCACAATCATGCCGGCCTGCTTCTTCACACTACGCCATGGGCTAGAAGGTGAAGAAACGGTCGAGGTACCAGTATTCAGAAGGCCGTAAAACGACCAAACATCATACCCCGACTCTCGACGCCAACAAAAACGAGATGTACACTGGCTGATCCCGGAACGCGACACACAGTGGCGAGTTTTACATTTACGGTGGTCGCTATCCGTGCGGATATAAATATTCTACCACCAGTAATTTCTGCATAACTCAAATATAACTTGGAAAAATATTTAGATATGTCTGTATTTATTAGTTGTATATGTCTCATGTTATATGTTTAGTGTATCTATGATATTTATAATTATTTTTATATTTGGTTATATTACTTAAGTTAATTTTAATTATCTCGCGTTATAAGTTGTAATTGTGCGCCTACTTCTTTCCATCTATGCATCATCCAAGGTTCGACAGTAAGAGAATGCCTCAGGCATTAAGTCCATCTTTACATTTGAATGTATGTATGAAGTGTAATAAATAAATAAAAATAAATTTTACCTCTGCAATAAAATAGTTACGACAGCCCCGCCAAATCCATGGCCCATCTCTCATAAGGAAGACATTTTCTTAAGGAAGGGACGAATGGCCAGGTACAAAGCGGCAATGATCTTTATGGATGTACCCGAAGAAAGGGATTTAACGAACCGACATTCGTTTCAATTGAAATACAAGTTTGTTTTCCTGTTGTTTCACGAATACTAAAGGCCCAAATGGCGGCTTATCTCAAACTGGAACGGTTAAAAAACCAACTAACTATTATAGGATTTAAAGTTTCGCAGTGTATGCCCAATGGCGATTTATAACAGTAGTATTTTCTTCAGATTTCTTGATAGAATATTATTACCGTTTTTTTAGTTAATGATAATTTTCTAAAGAAAGAATAATAAATAAGACCCCACAATCACACACATAGCCCCGATCCCACACTAAGAAACAATTCCTGTGTCGTGGGTATCAGGGACTACGAGAGACTTTCGGTCTCACAACACCCAGACTCTGGACACAAATATCTTTCTATAACACAAACATTTGTCCCGGTGTGGGTATCAAACCCACGGCCTCTCGTTTCACAACCGGCTACTCACCAACTGCGCCACGGAGGCTGTCAATAGGCCGATTCCGTCGAAACCTACCACTGTTTGACAAACTGACGTGAAGTTGTGATCTCTTTACTTCAAACTGAGATCTGGTGCTCAATACGTCTGTATTTTTTTATGTATATTACGATACAAGGATGGGTCGATTTAATAATTCCCTTGTATTTGACAGAGTTAGCGTCAATGGTAGTATTCTATGGACTGTAAAATCTGATTACAAGGTGAGGTGTGGGATAAATATTTATAATATCAAACGCACCACGCATCTATTCTAGAAGCAGGATTTTTAAAGTTATGATTATTTATTATTTTTTTGTGTAACAGTAAATGTGTTTATATTGTGTTTGTTATTATATTAACAATACAAGCCCTGTATTAAACATTGTCCCACTGCTGGGCACGGGCCTCCTCTAATGAGAGGGGTTAGGCCTTAGTCCACCACGCTGGCCTAATGCGGGTTGGCAGACTTCTCATACCTTCGAAAAATTCTCAGATATGCAGGTTTCCTCACGATGTTTTCCTTCACCGTTAAAGCAAGCGATAATTAACATTTTAATACACACATAACTTTAGAAAAGTCAGAGGAGTATGCCACTTGGGTTTCGAACCTACGACTTTCGTCTTGACAGTCCGTACCGCAACCAAATAGGCTATCGCTGCTATTATATTCTATTGCACATTTTTGTTGAGTCATAATTTATCTTGTCACGATTGTATTAATTGATAAGTAGTTCAAATGCTAATGCAAATTAATTTTTGAATCGATCAAACGTTAAGCATTATTTTGATTCAAGCAGTTTTACCGCCAGTTCGGAATTTAGTTTATCTAAAGAAGAACAGTCAAGAAACTCTAGTTTTGCTCTTTTCGAAAACTGGTTACAGAATTTGGGTTACATAGTTCATCTTATAAGCTTTTACAAATTCTATCCACTATCCAAAGAACTCAGCCACAAATTGACCGCTAAACAATAAACATTGAAACAAAGATAAAATGTAAAATTGAAATCATCAAACAAAAGGAGCACCCTATAACCTGGCAACAATTAGAATTATTGACAGTATATTATACAAAGACGCTTAAGGTCGAACACGAGTGAAACCCCGGCTTACATTACAAAACTTGTCTTAAATGCTAATAAAAGAGATCGCGGACCGAGTCTGGAACATTCTACAATGAATATTTCATGATGGGACCTATTGACGCCCAGTGTTATTGACCCACCACCCTCCCCACCTAGTATTGGAAACGCATCTTCAGTTAAGTTATGGCGCGCTGTAGCAGAGATCATCACAGATTGGCCAAGATTCCGGGGCACCGACGCAGATGCGGTGCGTTTATTTTCTCATTAATTTTTCATCTTTTCGTTCGGTTTCAGTTGTGTTATCTATGGTTAATACAACTTCTTTGGACGCACCAGATGTCAGATCAATTATTATTTACTAGGATCGTAATAAAACAAGAGCTCCTCAATCTATAATTCATAAAGGAAGTATCGCGAAATATAGATGTGAATAGCCTTCGTGACAAGTAGGCGAGTAGCCTGTGAAACTGGCTGTGAAACGAGAGGCCCTGTGTTCGATTTCCACACCGAGACAAATGTTTGTGTGACAGACAGATATTTGTGTCCGGGATCTGGGTGATATCAATATTTATTCCACATCTTACCTTATTTTTTACTATGTAAAACATAATTTATAGGAGGCTACCCTTAACGTTGACTCCTATCAATAAGGGAATTATCAAATCGACCCATCCTTGTATCGTACATGCATAAAAATACAGACGAATTGAGCGCCAGACATCAATTCGAAGTAAAGAGATCACAAATTCACATCAGTTTTCTGGTAAACAGTGGTAGGTTTCGACGGAATCGGGCCATTGAAGGCATCCGTGACGCAGTTAGTGAGTAGCCGGCTGTGAAACGAGAGGCCGTGGGTTCGATTCCCATACCGGGACAAATGTTTGTGTCCGGGGTCTGGGTGTTGTGAGATCAAAAGTCTCTCGTAGTCCCTGACACCCACTACACAAGACTCGTATCTTAGTGTGGTATCGGGGATATGCGTGTGACTGTTGGGTGTTATTTATTATTAATATTGACGAGTTGTAGCATTTGTTTATGTTCTCACTAATTCTGTCAGTTAAGCAGTTGAGTCGAGTTTATAAATAAATCTTCGTTCTAAGTGGTTGTTTAAATTTAACGATTATATCAAGCCTAATGATAAATTAAATGGAAAAGTTTGTTTGTTTAGCTCATCTGCGCCATGTGGTGCAGTATTGATGTGGATAATTATAAATATTTAAATATGTAGGTTTACATAATTACTAGCTGACTGCCTTGGTGGCGCAATTGTAATTATATACGCGATACGGCTGTTGTGCTGAGGTCTCGGGTTCGATCTCTGGATCGGTTAATAGTGATATTGGGTTTTTCTATAAAGAAAGAAATACCCAATAATAAATGAATACTGAGGTATTAGCCCGGAGTCTGGAATTGTGCACGGTATGGCGATAGGCTCGCCCCTTATCACATCATGGGACCGTAATAACACTCATGCAGAGTGTATATGTAATATATAAACATATCACTTATGATTACAAGGTCCTATGTTACAAAATGTTCTTTTAATTGAATAAAAATTTTTGGTCCTCAGTTAGCAGTATAGTAAGATTTGGCACCTATAGGCTTAGGGTATTTCTTGATCCACAACACGACTGTCCGTTTACAATTTTATTTTTTTAACACATTATTTTACCAAATATTTAACAAATACCTTCATCCAGATCAAAACTTTGTACCACGATTGTATTACTGAAATTCATTTTGGAATGAGATCCGACGCAGTGCTCTGGTTGGGTTTCAAAACATGCGGTTCCATTTAGAATAATACTGGCAATAAGGCAAACG
This sequence comes from Laothoe populi, assembly GCA_905220505.1. Classification (NCBI taxonomy): domain Eukaryota; kingdom Metazoa; phylum Arthropoda; class Insecta; order Lepidoptera; family Sphingidae; genus Laothoe; species Laothoe populi. Next base: position 3,465,056 of record HG992161.1, on the reverse strand, counting down.
TTGGATTGAATCCCTGCTCATAAATTATCAAGAGAAACACAAACATCGAAACTATGTGGTTATGGGAATGTTTTCCTAGAAAATATGGACGGTGGAACTGCTTTGACTACTTCTAAAAATAATCCCACATTGTTCAAGTAAAGAAAAGAATTTATTTTTGGAAAAATTCAAGAAACTTTACACAATCTTGGTTTGCCCTTGCATACGAGCACATGGGTCATTTGATAGGAAATTATCTTTATGACCTAGAAACTATTAGATGAAGCAATAGTAGAGTCCTGAAACTGAAGAAAAGGTATGGTATAACGACACACGGGAGCTTTATGGGCTTCTGGAAGCTTCACTCGTATACCAAACATAGTATTAGGCTAATAGTACTACCCCGAATGAGCAGGTTTATTCACTCTGATGCTGGTAAGACAGGGGTACAATATGGAGTCCAAAATAAACAACTAATTAATAACTATAAACTGCCACATTCCATAATGCGGTGATGAGCTTCATCGTGGTATCATTATTTAATTTCACGTTGACCTTTTCGTTGAATTTTTAGATGGATATATGACCACGTTTTAAATGGGATGAGCCGTGTACGCACACATTTACTTGGTTGGTCAAGATGAATTATATAATAAACAGACTCAGCAGAAAGTCGTAAGATCAAAACCAAATATCACGCACCTCTGACTTTTCTAAAGTTACGTGTGTATTCATTGTCAACTATAACTTTTTTTAATGGTGAATTGAAACATCGTGAGGTAACCTACATACCTGATATTTCTTAAACAATATCAAAGGTTTGTGAAGTCTACTAACCCGTATTAAGTCGGCGTGGTGGACTAAGGCCTAACCCCTATCATTAAAAGAGGAAGGCCGAGTACAGCACTGGGACAAGTTTAATACAGTATTATTATTTTTTAAACATACTACAAGATGACATTGTATTTGCCCTAGATAGAATATACAGTTCCCAATAATATCCAGTTTAATATAATCAAAAAGTTTCATTATCTTACAATTACTGGAACAGTTATAGACAAAACTTTACGCCGCGAGTGTACTAATGATATTCATATTCAAACTAGGACCATACTTCGAGTACGTACGGAATGTAAATGAGATGTAGCAAAATGGAACATTGATAATTATTCCGAGTAAACCTTACGATATTTTGTATACCTACAGCGCTAATTTGGTACTATTTATTCTCACAAAGATGAAGATTGAAGTATACGATCAAGGAAGAAAATCTCTAATAGATAGTCAGGTGACAGTGACAGATCCCCTTTGTATGCAATTATACGGAAACTGTCGCTGTGCCGAGGTCTCCAGCTCAGGTCTCATACGTCAAGGTCTACCATAACATACTATCAATTTACATCCGGTTTTTGTGGGGGGTCTAGAGTTAGGTACGATGTTTAGCCGTGTTGCGGCCTTTTAAGTACTCTTACACTAGACCCTCGACCGCTTCTTCACCTTCTTGCCTCATAGCGCAGTGTGAATAAGCAGGCTGGCATGATTGTGTTTCAATGAGGGATACAATGTTTCGCGCTACTTGATACTCTATATGGACGTCACTGGTCTTACAATCAGGTGCAGTGTGGTCACTTTGCCGGGCCAGGATAAAAAAAAACACTTACTTACATCTATCGCTGCCAATTCAAACTGAAAGTGACTTGTTCTTTTATAATTACCCATTTGTAAGTCAGCCTCCATTTCCTCCATTTTATTCGTATCGTACAACTTTTTATTAATAATATTTCATTGGTACATTTCCAATGCAAATCTATGAATATATTCATCGATTTATATTCATTTATATTGAATAAACATTTGCCGGATTCGGTCTTTTGAAAGTAAACTGAGATTAGATTAATGAGAGCGAAGATTTTTCAGCTTTGGTTTACTTTTGGTACAAAGGCCTTGTAGTATACTATACTTTTAGGAATTCTTCTAGACTTCATGCATCTATTTAAGATTGTTGGTTTTGTTATAGAATGTTTACGAAGTATAATATAATTTTGTTGGATAATACCCACTGTGCTCGAAAACAACTTTTGATGCTTGGGATAGTTCAAATAACAGATACATAAATTTGAAATATAGATCCTGCAGTGAGAGTACCTGATGTCTATAGATAAGGCTACCACCGTATTCAATCTCAATATAAAAGGCATAATTTAAGAACAAACTTTTGTAGACCACTGCCAATTTCCCACAGCAGAAATTTGCAGTATCTGTATATATAAAAGAAGAAACTGACTGACTGACTGACTGACTGACTGATCGATCAACGCACAGCCTAAACGGCTGGGGTTAGAGACTTGAAATTTTGACAGTAGGTACCTTTTATCACGTAGGCATCCACTAAGGAAGGGTTTTTGGAAATACCACCCCTAAGGGGGTAAAATAGGGGATGAAAGTTTGTATGAAAATCCGTCATTTTTGAAGTTAAATTCATGAAAATTAGTATTTGGTATTTTAGTTAAAAATAAAAAATATATGTTTCAGGATTTTTGGAAATTCCGCCCCTAAGGGGGTAAAATAGGGAATGAAAGTTTGTATGAAAATCCGTCATTTTTAAGTTAAACGCATGAATATTGGTATTTTGTATTGTATACTTTTTCTCCCAAACATGACCTCCACGCGGGCGGAGCCGCGAGCAACAACTAGTTTTAATATATTCCAACGCATCTTCTTTTTTTCCGAATGACTAAGATAAAATCAACATTACTCAAATCAAAATATCTAAAAGAAACCCAAGCTTACATTTCAAATGCATGTTGGTGCTATGTTCCGTGCGGAATCCGGTCATCTGGAAAATATTAATTAAATTGAAGTAGATGCGTTTTGTTCGTTTATGGAAGTAATGGACTTTTGCTTACGGATGGTTTGTATGAAGCCATCTCTGTAATTGGAAAAGTGTCACAGAACGTAGGCTGGGAGGTTTTATAATGATGTTGGTTCTACCTCTAGGTATGCTTCATGTTTTTTATACCATGATAGTATATTATGAGTCATGTATTGAAATATTCCACTATAGTAATCAATAGTCTAATAATGAGAGGAATAGGACGACGTCCACGATGCTTTAAATGCGGGTTGATACACATACTTTGAAAGTGTTGGTAGGTATTCAATATTGCATCACAAATACCAAGTTACACTTATACATTCACGCCTAATCCCCGAAGTGGTAGGCAGAGCTGTAAATAGTACACCCAATATATATTACCGAGCTTATTACCGCCCGTACCGATGTAATAGAAGGTGGGCCTATAGCCATACCGAGCGAGATTCCAAGGTCCAGACTGATACTCAGTCAATTTGTTTTTCGTGAACAACAAAAACACAACCGTGTATCAAGTTACATTAGAAAATAATAATAATAAATGCTAGCCCTATATGTAACATTATCCCACTGCTGAGCACGGGCCTCCTCTACTAATGAGAAGGGTTAGTGTTAGTCCACCATGCTGGCCTAATGCGGGTTCACATAGCTTCGAAATTTTTATGGGAATTCCCAGGTATGCAGGTTTCCTCACGATGTTTTCCTTCACCGTTAACGCAAGCAAAATTAAAATGTAATACACACGTAACTTTAAAATAGTCAGAGATGTATACCATTTTACATAAGATTATGATAAAAATAACAGTGTAACTCGAGCTCTTTGTCTGAGCCTGTCAGGTTTCATATCCAAAATAAGATTGTCAAAGGCATTTACATGAATTCCAAAAAAATACAGTTCAAAATTAAGCTAAGAAAGTGCTCTCAAGACCACGAATGAAATCAGAAACTCATTATACTTTTTTCACTAGTATGAATCTTTCATGGATTACATTTGCGGCTCTCTTTACAAAGTGGATTTGGAAAGTATCGCTTATGTAATATTTACACAATAATAATACAGTGCGTTCTGCTAGCTGTCTGTTTGTTATTTCGATCAAGATTTTCATAGAAATGGATTACAATGTTATTTTCATAATATCAAGCAAAACTCCATCAACCATACAGGCTATAAAAGTACTATTTATCCCGGAAAAACACTGCCACGGGGCGGAGTCACGAGTAAAACTTGTATAAATATAAAAATACAGCAGCAAGGGTTGAATTTTTTCTTTAGTCATTCCACTGGTAAGATTATGTACAGACTTTTGTGGGCCGGCAATAAATTTACTGCTTTTACGTGTGGGGTTTTAGGCGTTTATTCTGCCTTATGGGTAACAGATTTTGATGTTTATATTTTGTTTATCCTTCTTTTATTAAAGCGTAGTTAAATATTACAGGAATATATTGGAACGTTACATCAATACAATTCGTACCTTCATCAAAACTATGACTTGGATATGGATGGCATCATTACTGTAATTAGTTGCGGTTTAGATATCCAAATTTAACCACAATACCAATAGGCTGTTGAACCACGCTGGTGAAATCTGACATAACAATGCTCTGGATTATTTTGAGATCTTCTTTTGGTTTATGGAATGCTTGCATCGTATCACCACATCACAGACATATAATAAGAGAAGGGCCACATCAACCAATAACCACAGCTTAATGATCGTCAGTAAATCCTTCTTGTGTATCACTGTACTACTAAAATACCAACAAACATTTTTGCTTTGAACCTTGTCAATCAACACAGTGTACTAGATTATATGGTTCGCTAGATTTGTATCGCTGTATTGCTCATTAATAATCGCGAGTAAAAAATTGTGGTATAAATAAAAAATAAGGTTTTACGAACCTCGTTGATTGTAAGCATAGAAAAATTCATTCTATTATTCAAGCGAATGAAAACAAATATTCCATATGTTTGATCATCTTATCTAGGCAAACAGAGAAACATCTAAAGCCATGCTGTAAAAGTGTAAATAGTATTGCCTACAGCTGAAAAACTGAAATGAGTAGGAATGATCGAGACGGTATCATTTTCCCACAGATAATGTACGTAATGTGGAAACTTGCTGTTTGGTTTTGCATGGTGAGTAAATATTCCAGACAGCTTAATCCCTCCGTCACATTTGGTTTATGCACAGTGTTTTTTTATCCTAGCACGGCAAAGTGACCACACTGCACCTGATGGTAAGCGTAGTGCCGTCTAAATATTGTATCGAGTAGCGAGAGACAATCTATTAGAGATAATCTATAGCTACACAACACAATCATGCCGACCTGCTTCTTCACACTACGCCATGGGCAAGAAGGTGAAGAAGCGTTCGAGGGTCTAGTGTCAGAATACTCAGAAGGCCGCAAAACGGCCAAACATTGAACTCTAGACCCTCGACAAAAACCGGATGTACACTGGCGTATCCCGGAACGCGACACACTTGTGTGTGCCACTATGGCCGGTTTTACATCCTGTGAAGGGTGGTCGCTATCCGGGCGGATATGAATATCCTACCACCAGCACTGTGTGTGTATGGTGTGGTAGTGGTGTTACTTACATCATGGATTTAATACTCTAGTATAGCTTTTGGTGTATTTATTTGTAAAAATCAATATTTTACCCCTTGAATCCAGTCTCGTATCGGCATTCGTACGAAGCGATCGTGTTGGCATTGTTAACGTCGAGCATAGCGTGCGGCCGCCTCGGAGCCGCACGCCTTTTGTTCTAGTGATCCGGTTATCGTTAGGTACCTACTTGTGAGTCGGACGACTTATTTGTTCGTATTCAATTTATAATGGAATACAATAATAGTGAGCAGAATATGAATGCTAATATATTTACGAGTAATAGTTCATTAAGTGAACAGGAGATGATCGAATTCGACGTGGAAACTTATCGAGATGAAGATATTAATCAATTGGAGGGAACTAGCGAAGTCAATACAAGACCAGAGAAAAGAATAAGATCGGAAGACGAAAGCGAATGGACAGTAGTTAAAGGGAAGGAAAAGAAAATAAAACTGGATGGAGGTAAGTTTGAAATATACATATCATGTAATGAACAAATGCCAAGGCAATTTGCACTGGCAAAATTATTGAAAGAGAATGGGATCATAAATATAGAACGAGTAAAATATATAAACCCTTATAGAGTTCGCCTAGATATGCAGAATGAAGTGAGTGTAAGCAGATTGGAGAGTTGTAAACCATTTTTAGACAAAGGATGGAGGATACAAAGAGCCATGGAAAAAAAACTTTCCTTCGGCGTTATCAAAAATGTGGATTTAGATATGTCTGAGGAGGATGTTCTTAAACAACTATCGTGCCCTGAGTCATTTGAGCTAATTTCAATATTTCGTCTTAAGCGACGCAGCCACATGGAAGGTTGGGTACAAAGTGAATCGGTCAGACTATGTTTTAAAGGATCACACTTGCCGGCTTATGTTTATGTGGAGGGAATAAGAATTAAAGTGGATCCTTATGTTTTCCCTGTATCACAGTGTTCTCGATGTTGGAGATTAGGACATATGACTAAGATGTGCCCTTCTTCTAAAGTTATATGCCCGAAATGTGGAGGACAGCATCCCAATTGTGAAACAACATCATTCAAATGTGTAAACTGTAATGGAAGCCATATGGCCCTGGCCAAGACATGTCCAGCTTTTATTAAAGAAAAGAAACTTAGAGATTTAATGGCCGAATTCAATTGTACATATAGAAAGGCGCTATTGAAATATGTTCCCCCCAATCCGCAAGAACCTGATTTTCGACCAAAGAAGAAGATAAATGACACGTATTCGATGGACTCCGTTTCATTCCCATCCCTCGTGAAAACTAAATCACCTGAGCCTTTGAATGAAGTAATCAAAACTAATGCTTTAATCCATAATAAGGAGCAGAGACGCCCACCTACCTGGCCTACGAAGAATACTTGGCGTGGTAAACAAACAGATACGTTCCAGTTTGGATTGCAATCGAATTGCGAGCCTCAGCATATTCCAAAACAGAAAGTTCCAGACGAACAAAAGGAGGAGAAGGAAGTTCATTTTAGTGAACTTCTGAGGAGATTGCATGAGATTATATTTATGGATCAAGCTACAATTCAGTCAAAAATTAAAGATATTATTAGATGTTGTATAGAATGGTTAGTTTTAGTGGTTGCAGACAATATATCGGATTGGCCAATATTAAAACAAATTTTACATTTATTCATGAGCAATGGATAGAAAAATAAGAAAAACAGTTGATTTAAATATTGTACAATGGAACGCTCAAAGCTTAAAGTCTAAGTTACCTGAGTTTGAAAGTATGTTGTCTCAAGAAAAAATCCATATTGCTGCCTTAAGTGAAACTTGGTTAGAGCCTAATAGTCACCTTAAGATAACACATTATAATATTTACCGCAAAGACAGATTTGATGGCTATGGTGGTGTAGCTTTGTTCGTTCATAAATCAATCCAATCTCAATCTTGTGATATTACAACAACGAATTCAGGAATAGAATTATTAAGTATAAAAGTTCAAAACTGTAATGAAATTAAAAATATAGTTGTGGTATATTGTGCGCCTGCAGTACGCACTACTCGACAGGATTGGGATTCGATATTTTCTGCATTTAGAAATAAGACACTATTTTTAGGGGACTTTAATGGCCACCACACGAATTGGTCATCTAAAACTGATTATAGAGGCTTGCAATTGCTGGATGTTACTTTAGACAACAATTTTGTAACTTTAAATGATGGCAAACCAACTCGTATGCGACTTGTTAATGGTGTCCATCAACAGTCATCTCCAGATATATCATTGGCTTCATCTGATATAGCTTTAACTTTTATTTGGAATGTACTCAATGAAACGTTGGGAAGCGATCACCTTATCATTAAAATAACAACAACTTTTGATGCAAGAGTGGATTCCTTTTCAAGGAGAAATTATAAGAAAGCAGATTGGGACAGTTACAATAAATTAATAGAAAACCTTTTCCTTAATTTTCCTATAGCTGATGATGACCTCCAAATGCAATATGATAAATTAATCGATTATATAAACATAGCGGCAGATATTCATATTCCGTACATAAAAATAAATTTGAATCCTGACAATAATTTTAGTCCTAAACCATATTGGAATTCTGATTTATCTCATTGTGTTGCTAAACGCAGGCTAGCTCTTTCGGGGTGCGAAGTCAGGAAACCTCCACGTGGTGCACCCTGGGCAACGGCGGTCATGATGACCGACGGCCAATTTCTTGACAAAAGGTGGTTGACGGCTGTCGCTTTTTGTGACAGCCTATGCTCGAAGTTCGGGCTACTCCCGAGTTTTATCTCGGGGGTGTCGGCGGGCTCGGTGTGCGCTCACCCCGCCGCCGAGCAGGTGGCCCTCAACAAAACCGAGGCCCTTTGTTTTCACAGGCCTCGGATTCGGCCACCTTTTGGGCTCCACATAATTGTGGAGGGGGTGCGGATTCCCATCGGCTGTAAAATGAAGTACTTGGGAATGATTCTGGACAGCCGATGGGATTTCCGTGCCCATTTTGAGGAGTTGTCGCCGAAATTGGTGCGGGCGGCGGGCGCGCTCGGACGCCTGCTGCCGAACCTGGAGGGACCTAGTAACCCTTGCCGAAATTTATACGCCGGAGTCGTGCGGTCAATGGCCCTGTACGGATGTCCCGTATGGGCCGAGTCCCTGAAAGCCCGCTGCGTCGCCTTGCTGCGCAAACCGCAGCGTTTGGTGGCGCAGCGAATAGTAAGGGGCTACCGCACGGTCTCCCACGAGGCGGCCTGCGTATTGGCCGGTACACTCCCTTGGGAGTTGGACGCCAAACTCCTCTCGTCAGCGTTCCTCTGGCGGGAGGAGGCGTCCAGCCGCCGTCAGGAGAGACTGGCCCCGAGGGAGATTGCGGCCCGGTTTCGCAGAACCGCCGTGGAGGAGTGGCATACCAGGCTGGAGAGCCCGACTGCGGGCTTGAGGACTGTCGCAGCAGTGCGTCCTGTCCTAAAGAGATGGCTAGACAGGCGCCACGGGGCGCCTACGTTCCGACTGACACAGGTATTAACGGACCATGGGTGTTTCGGTTCGTTCCTGTGTCGGATCGGAAAAGAGGTGTCCGCCGTGTGCCACCACTGTGGCAACTGCCGCGAGGACACGGCCCAACATACGTTGGAGGAGTGCCTAGCCTGGGACGAAGAGCGCAGCGCTCTCAGAGCAGTCGTTGGAGGAGACCTCTCGCTGCCGGCCGTGGTGTCGTCCATGGTCGCCAGCCGGAGGTCCTGGCGTGCGGTGGCCCACTTCTGCGAGAACGTCATTTCGCAGAAGGAGAGTGCTGAGAGGGATCGGGAACGATATGATCCCTCCCGCCGCCAGAGAAGACGTAGGAGGCGCCGGGTGGACGACTGACCGGCGTCTCCCGCCCTGTGGAATGGGGGCGTTTGAATTCCACCACGGTAACCCCTGCCTGTCGTACGAGGCGACTAATAGGGGCCATCGGGGGTCGCGGGCGCGCAGCGGAGGGCTGTCAGCCCGTATCGATGCACTCCCAAATTCGGAGCATCGTGCGACCCCGAGATGGACGGCAGCGCGGGTCAGGCCTCGTTCGCTGTCGTTGTTCGGTGCGCGGGGGCTCCTTAGCCCTCCATGGAGATGGGCTGCTACGCAGCACCGCGCAGGGGCGATTCCGGCTGCAATTCTAGCACTCCTTAGAATACCCCGGGATCGCTCCGTAAGCGCCGAAGAAGGCCACCGCGGGGTTTTAGCTGGTAGTGTCGGGTGGGTTGTATATAGGGGTTAGGGACTCGGCCCAGCGGCAGCACGGATAGCCATCATCTGCGCGAGGGGGATGCTGGGTCGTAAGACCGGCTAGTCCAGCATACCCGTTTTATTCTTAATCCGCTTCCCTCCGGAGCGGGCGGCAGTAATAAAACGCTTTCCCCGCGACAAAAAAAAAAAAAAAAAAAAAGGCTAGCTCTTTCGAAATTTAGACGCAATCCAACACCAAGCAATTTGGATATCCTTCGTGATAAAATAATTAACTCAAAAAAGTTAATACGAAAAGCTAAGAGTGTAAGTTGGCAGGTATTTTGTTCCTCTATAGATGAAGTTAGTTCGCCAAGGGAAATGTGGCACAAGATGAGATGGTATAAGGGTAACAAAAGCCCTAGACAATGCATTGATAATCATAAAATTCATAAACTTCTTCGTAGTCTAACCCCGGATTACGCGTGTCCTCCAGATCCGTGTATTACGTCGCATAATACACAGTTAGAGGTGCCAATTAGTGAACAAGAACTTCGTTGTAGTATCCGCAATAAAGACACGTCTCCTGGCTATGACCAAATCTCATATTCAATGATAAAACACCTTCCCAAAAATGTAACATCATTCCTACTAATAATATATAATAAAATTTACGCAACCGGTTTAATTCCTAAGCAATGGCGCGATATTATGATTTATCCTATACCAAAGCCAGGACGTGATTACCAATCACCTTACTCTCTTAGACCCATCTCAATGATGTCATGTATATGTAAAATTTTCCACAATATTATATGTAAACGCCTAGAATGGTTTATAGAACACAATAACATTTTGTCACCTTATACGACAGGCTTCAGAAAAAATCGATCAACTTTAGATAATCTAGTAAGTTTAGTTTCCCGCATTCAAACTGGATTTTCTGACAACTATTTTACCGTTGGATGCTTTATTGATATAGAAGACGCTTATAATAACGTAAATATTAATGCTTTAATTGAAACTATGGATGAAATTGGCATTGGGTTACAAATATGTCGATATTTTTGGAACTTTTTAAAGGAAAGAAATTTGAAAATATTAGCTAATAATATATACATATGCAGACGTACTAATAGGGGACTAGCGCAGGGAGATCCTATCTCACCTTTACTTTTTAATATAGCAACTTTTAACATTTGTAGACAGACTATTGTTCACCCAGAAGTCTTTGTTTCGCAATACGCCGACGATTTTGTCTTGTATACCGTAACTAAATATATAGATAAAGGTGTTAAAAACGTTCAAAAAGCGCTTACTATTCTTGTTAAACTTCTTTCGGAAATGGGATTAGAAATTTCGGTATCAAAAAGCAAGGTTTGCGTATTTAAAAGAGGTTATAAAGAAGTTCCAATTCGTCTTACAATTGAGGGTGTCCAGTTGCAGCTTGTGGACAACATAAAGTATTTAGGTGTCTGGTTTGACCACCGTTTGAGATGGTCCAAGCATATTTTAGAGGTAACAGTTAAATGTTCCAAATTTCTAAATTTGTTCAAAGTGTTGGCAGGACCTGGTTGGGGTATTCATCCCTCACATTTGAGACGACTTTACATCGTTTAGACTATGCTAGCTTTATTTACGATAATGGCCATAAAGGTAGTTTAGTGAAGTTGGACAGATTGCAAAATCAATGCTTACGAGTTATAGGAGGATTTATAAAAAGTACTACAGTTCATGTAATGGAATATGAGTTGCACCTTCCACCATTACACATAAGACGGCGATATTTAGCAGGAAAGTACTGGCTGAAAATAAGATCTTTATTAGATAATGGAATTATTAATCTAATTGACAATTTATCAATTTCATGTCAAAGTCTATATTGGAGGACTAAAACAAAGCCTTTGATTATTTCAATTCATGAATCCCTAAAAATAAATAAAATACATTCACCTTCTTCATTAGAGCAATTTTCATTAGATACTTGGGTTAGCAATATAGATTTAAGTAGTATAGTGAAGTCCAATATTAAAATTGTAAAAAAATCAAAACATCAGTATAGCTCATATTTTTTAAAATTACTATGTGATAGATATTTAACCGTAAACTATTCAAACTTTTATTTAATTTATACAGATGGTTCAAAAGAGGGTGATAACTGTGGAATGGCTGTATTCGATCCTCAGACAAATTCTTCAATAAAGTTTCAATTAAATGTTAATGTATCCATAATGTATGTTGAATTAATAGCAATAGCAGAGGCCATTTCCTATATTGAATCATTTAATAGTGGTAACTTTGTTATACTGACGGATTCCAAGAGTGCTTTGCAGCATCTGGCTCGGTGCACCTCGAACTTTCGAGGAGCACCGATAGCCTATACCATTTTGGATTCCGTTAGGAAACTTCAGAGCAGGGATATAAGACTAGTCATACAGTGGATACCTTCCCATATTGGTTTGTTAGGAAATGAAAAGGTTGATCGTTTCGCTAGGGAAGCTATCACAGATGGAGATATCATGAATTGTTTGCCATGTAGTAATGATCTTATTTATTTGGTTAGAAATCAGTGCTTAAATCTGTGGAAAGAATCTTTCGATGAGAGGTCTTTACAAAAAGGCATATGGTATAAAACTATCCAGCCTAACCTCAACCGTAAACCTTGGTTTTTAAATTCTAATTTGAGTAGAAATAGTGTAGTTACTGCTTTCAGGCTTCGTTCTGGACACATTCCTCTAAATAGTTTTGCATACCTAATGGGAAAGACTGATTCACCAAAATGTGTTGAATGCGGTATTGTAGAAGATGTGACACATGTTTTGACGGAGTGTGTCCGGAATGAGGCTGAAAGAATCTCTTTTAGTCATAAATATAATATTAATCTTAGTGTAACAGGAACATGCAATTGTATTTTAGCAACCCCTTTGTCTGAGGAAGCTAAAATGCTGTACCAGATTGTGAATATTTATATTAAGCGCCGTTAATGTATGAGTTCCCCAATGAGGGTGACATGTTCTTTTTGTAACCAAACCTTCTATAAATAAATAAAAAAAAAAAAAACCCCTTGAATCATCCCACTTTCAGCCCTGCATCTTTTCAATATAATCCTAGAGTTATCACGCCGAGGTTTGTCGAAAACAATGCTGCCTTGTTGTAAATCCTTTTAGGATATCTGTAATGGCTGGTGTATTGTTAGCGAAATGTATTACGTAGTTGATTCTACCCTTCATTATCTACACTCCATTTGTTTCCGAGGGCCTGAGCAAAAAAGGTAATTTTAATTTGTTGAAGGTCAGTTCAAGATTTATGAGGATAGTTCGGGGTACTTAAGTGATTATCTGTAACTGTGTGGTTGAATGTTTTCCAGTTAATGTAATGGAGAAGTTTGTATGTACGCCTTAAATATTACAAAGTACAAATGAGCTTGTGGGTCGCGATCACCTTGAATGTTGAAAGGTTTTGGTATCCTACCAACTACATTATTCTCTTCATTGTTTTATACATTTAATAATGCATCAACTGTTGGACTATGAAGGATATTAATTTAAGTTGCAATTGTTTTGTAGATTACTTTAAAATAATCAGTGTGGATGTGCTGTTAGCCATCTAAACGGATGAAGGTATCATCAAATTCTATTGCCTTGGTTTTATTAAATCAATAAAGCTGAATGCAGTCAGCTGTTTCAAAAATTGAATCTAATCCAGACATACATACAGAATTCTAACGAACGAACTGGATTCAGTGAAATTTTCATTTGTAAATAGCCTGAACTCAGATTTCCGATAGATAAAACTTTATACGTTTGTCCGTAAATCTTGAATTCTCAAAATAGGGTTCGACTGCAACTGAATTTATTAACAAAAAATCTTTGGAAATTTCGTCGTGATATCTATAATTATATTTCGTCATGGCATTTAGTCTTAGGTGTAGTTATGATTGAGTTGGGATCCAGCTTTGAAACGTGGTGTGTGGAATTTGCGATAACTACTGGATCAGTTGTTATAATAGAATTTAATTTAATCAAATTAGAGTTTAACCTTATACTTCCCAAAGTAGCTGCTAATAAAATAGTTCGATAGTTTAATGGGAACAATAGAATAGTAGTAATCGTTTGATCTCTAACACTATTTAGACTTGACAAAATTTCAGAAGTTAGTAAACAAATAAAAAAGCCGCAATCAATCACGCAACAGAATACTTGACCTAGATAAACACCGTCTAAACATTATAGGAAACCCATAACTCTATTTTGCCATCCAAAATAACAACCTATAACCCGTCTAGGCGTTTAAGTAAACAAGCTTAGCTTTGATACTTCGACACACTGGCGCAGTCATCATTCCGGATTATTTATTAACAATGCTTCAGTAGACCGGTTGTCTTGGTAAATGGAATATTGGATGACTTACAGTGATAGTAAATACGATATCATGTGGGCTAAGTGCTTGTCTCCTCTCAATATCGGTGTACATTACGCGTCACCGCAAGCCGGAGGATGTGGCTGTTTGTTTGATATAATATATAGTTTGCTGTGACGTCGCATTGACTGTATCAATGAATTGTGTATGGGTAAATACAAATCTTGCGAATTATTTGTAGGGGTTACTTTTGCTCTACTCAAATGGAGTTGATAATTTAGGATTGCGTATAAAACAATAAACGTTTTATCAGACTCGAATGCTGGCAGTGTAGATGCTGTGTCGCTCTATTTGATAGACTCGTGTGGTGAGTAGCGCGCGTGTTCTGTACAGTCGTTGTCCGCGCGCCGCACCCCCGTTCTGGCCATATGCAGATTTACCACATGTCAGCATTCCTGGTGTTTTATTAATATAAACATAAAATACAATAGTCCTTACAGCTATTTCCAGGTAGGTTAAAATTTATACTGAATCTATATAACTAAATGTTCTAAAAATAGAATTGCGTCGTTTATTTTCTTGGTACTCCCGGCATACGTCCTGTATGTGTGTGGCCGTGATGCCACATATTTATACATTCAGGTATAGTTCACCACATTACATTATTCCGAAGAAATACGGATGAAAGTAGTACGCACGTTTTGCTAAGCTTTTAACATAGAAACCATTTTTAATTCCTAGATAGGCAGACGAGCAGACGGGCCACCTGATGGTAAGTAGTCACCGCCGCCCATAGACCTCATTGCCAGGGCACAGCAAAGCCGCTGCCTACCGTATTTCTGATAATATTAAGCTGCAATACGGACTGCAGAAACTAATTTTAAGTCCGCTTTAATGACAGCTAATTTTTAGATGTTGCGCATGTATTAAAATGGTTATTATCGCTTGCTTTAATAGTGAATGAAATATAGTGAGGCAACCTATTGTGAGAATTCCTCGTTAGAATTTTAAAGGTATATGCAGTCTTTCACATTAGGCCAACGTGGATGACTAAGGCCCAACCCTTCTCAGTAGATAAGGCTTGTATCCCACAACGATATGGTATACGGAATTATTGTTATTATGACCATACATTTTAATCGCGGTCCACTAAATTAGATCTTTGTTTTTTCCAAAAACTACGGATCAATTTTAGTTGTTTCACGATGACTTTGCTGGTTTGAGCCATAAGACGACCATAATCCAAATGTATAATGAAACAAAAAAATTGTTTCTACCTATGTCCGTTATAGACTTTGAAACCACTCAAGCGATTTTAAAGAAATTTTGTGTATGTGGTTGGGTCCAACTTAAAAGGTATGATAGTTTTAGATCCGATAGATGGCGCAGTCGAGATCTGTATTTTTTGTTTTTCCAACGACAATTTGGTCCACAGAGAAGGCGGTTTATGGCAGGACAACGTCTACCCGGGACCACTAGTCACCTATAAATGAAACGTGAAATGTCCGGCTGAGATGTTGCTTTGAGAATGGAAACTAAGAAAACAATGTCTTCAATGATCGCTACGATGTTGACAGAATGGTGTAACAGACATACCTTTGTTGCAAAGATTTTAATAAAACGCACACGTTAATAGGCTAGTTAACTGTTTTTGGGAAATCGTTTTATTCTTCATGGCCTATATTATTAAAATATTACCATTAATAAACATAAAACATAAGTTTTCAAGATTTCATTTGCATTTTTATAAAGCAACATCATTTTCCCCACCAAAACGCTACCAACTCTCAATGCTTCTCATGTGACGTGACCATCCGCAAAACTAATAGACGTTTGGCTCAGCGTTTTCTTAGATGTCTCCAACAATGACGTCATGCATGACTGATGGGTGTTTCATGTCACGTGACGAAATGCTTTATTTTTACATATTTGTTTCTTTAAAATATGAAAAATCGTTATTTTTATACAAAAATCTATTATAAAAACATAATTATATCAGGTTTTCACTTACTGCCAACTACTCTATTCCACGCACGAAATAAACCCAGGCGTCAGGTTCGTTGAATTCACAACTGTCCTAGCGATACAATAAATAAAGTTTCCAAAACTAACAATACACGTAACATTTTCTGTAAATTCCATTACTTCGGTCCCTGTGACAACTAGTGAAAACTCATTTATTTTGTTATGTAAAACTCATCCGTATTGCCTGAGTGACAAGGAGTGTTCAATTGTGTACAGCAGTCCCAGGTGCATGCCCCAGGGCAAAAATTTGAAGCGTAATTCGAAATGCTTTTGGCAAGTCAAAAACATTTTATCGCTTTCACAGAATTAAAGTTTTTAATGATTTTATTGCTTTTCTAGCTCCCGAGTCTCGGTTCATGCGTTCTAACGAAGACTAATTTAGAATGTTACTTTCGTTTGAGATTCGTCGAACGCTGCTGAGCAGTAAGTATTAAATGAGTGGAGTTTTAGGTTTTAGAAAACTTGATTTATATCTAAACATAGTAAACAAAAGAAAAAGTAGTTAGAAAAGACAGCGATAACCTAGTTGGTTGCGGTACGGACTATCAAGACGAAAGTCGTATGTTCACACGAAACCCAAATGGCATACACCTCTGACTTTTCTTAAGTTATGTGAGTATTATTTGTTAATTATCGCTTGTTTTAACGGTAAAGGAAAACATCCTGAGGAAACCTGCATACCTGAGAATTCACATAAGAATACCAAAGGCATGTGAAGTCTACCAATCCGCATTAGGCCAGCGTGGTGGACTAAGGCCTAACCCCTTTCATTAGTAGAGGAGGCCCGAGCCTAGCAGTGGGACAATGTTTTTATGTTTTTTCTAGTATTATTTTTATAGTAAACATAGATCTAATAGAATTGACTGAGGGTGTGACTAATGTTGGTATTTATATATACACAATTGAGCTTGATGATATTAGCATTGACAGCTGTATAAAGCGGCAGAATCGTGGGTTTTGAGCACCCGATGGCATATTTTTCGACTTATTTTTTGTTTTTGCGCAAAACATATCATTCATTGTTAGCTTAACATCTCTGATCGTTTGAAATAAAACAATTTTCCGGATTTTATCGCGGTTTAAATGGTCAAGGAATCATGAAGGTTGTAACTTCTACGAAACGTCGGGATTAAAATGTAAAAAGAAACTAATAAAATTCGAAAAATTAGTTTCTTTTCAATGTATATTCGTGTAAACATACGAATTTTCTTTGATCCAATTTTTGTGAGTTAATGTGTTAGAAAACCATTTTTCTGCTTTTCCATTACGTTGTGTTATATTCTTAATAATCTCACTATTATAACCTTGAAATAAAAATAACATTCGCCATTTAATATTTTTTTGGTCATGCTTCGGACACGGGTGGCTGGGGCGCATAAGTATGCCGGGAGACTTTTTTCTTGTTTTATTTGTGTACCTGTAGCCCTTAAAGTTTTCATTTGATTTATGTACTCATCGTTTATTGCCACCTGGTCTGGTGATTATGGCCAAATAAAAGATTTTCTTTCTTTCTTTCTTTTCTTTAATAGCACCTGTATTAGAGAGCTATTTACATATTATTGTAACAAGTTACAATTAATAATACTATAAGGTTTTTCGGAAAGTAATTTCGTTAAAATTTTAGGTATATTTCAGTTTTTTGCTAGTATTGACAGTACGCCAGTGCCAAAACTGGTTTGCAAAATTTTATCCGACAATTTTTATGTTGACGATCCCTCACGTCTGGAAGGCCAGTTAAGGGTGATTAACACACAATAAAGGCATTTATGTATACAAACCGCAAACATCTAGCGAAGAATAACAATATAAGATGGCAAAAGGTACTGAACAAGTATGGACATCATAAATTGTCAAAATATTTATTCACTAGTAGAACTTAGTCTTTCATTTTCATAAAGAAAAACGAAATGACTTTCCGAACAACCCAATATAATAAATATAGATATAACATTTAAATAACGATTAAAAATATTTCTTCGTAACATCGATATCAGAATTATATCCATAACAATATTATTTATTGGACTATGTTCAGTAACATATATATTTATTTATTTAAAATCAATAAATTATTACAGTGGTAGAGCAAATCTGTAGACACTGGTTACAGCATAAACGGGTGAATTTAGCACCATTGTCTCAAACAAAAGAAACGTGAAATAATAGCTTTCTGTTGCATATCGGTGACTGAGATTTCCAGAGGCCCGAATCTCCTTCCCCTTGACAATCCCTGTTTCTTTATTATTATTTTTTTCTCTTTTTTTTCTTTATATATAATATAAGGCTTCTGGTATTATGGTGGTTCGTAACCACGGACCAACCGGAAGATCACTTACCATCAATTAGACAGGTTCCGAGGCGCAGCGGGCAAGTAGCCGGCTGCCAAACGAGGGGGTTTGATTCTCGCACTGAGACAATTTTTTGCATGAAAGACAGATACTTCAACGGTCGGCAGCGGCTTTGCTGTGCCCTGGCATTGCAGAAGTCTATGGGTGGCGGTGACTACTTACCATCAGGTGGCTCATCTGTTCGTCTGCCTATCCAGGCACTAAAAAGAAATTGTTTTGGATCTGAGTGTTGTGGGACCGTAATCTCTCGAAGTTCTTGATAACCAGGATACAGGTTTGACCAAGTGGGGTAAGAACTATGTGTGTAACTGTATTAATTATCTGAGTTACTCTTTTGATTGTAAAAACTACGGTTGATTGCTTTAGTATAGCAGTCGAGTTAACTATGTTATAACATTATAATATTGCCATAAATATGTACATAACAGCATTATTTTTGGACTGTAATGCCTCATTAAAACCGGTTCTGTTACTTAATATCTTTGAAAGCTGAACGAACTTGGGAAATTTATTTCCCACATTGAAACATACATGATACATATTATATTAAAATAAAGTAATAACAAAAATGTGTCGATGTTTACAAATTATATATTAAAGTACATACATATACACTCAGGCCTGTAATCCCCGAAGGGGTAGGCAGAGGTGTAACCAGTACACCCACTTTTCACCGAATTTCGGTCCCATAGTGTGATAGGGGGCGAGCCTATCGCCACACCGGGCACCATTCCAGACTCCGGGTTAATACTGAGTATTTCTAGGTAGAAAAACCCAATATCACTTTACCTGACCCGGGGATCGAACCCGAGACCTCAGCACAGCAATCGTAACGCATGCGCAATTACAACTGCGCAACCAAGTTAGTCGGCTGCGGCTAATACCTATTTATTTTTGCTCCTGCAAGTCTGTGGGACCAATCAAAATTGTAGAAAAAGACAACTGATAAAAGTAACGACATCCTTTCTTAGAACCGTATGTTCTAAAAATACTCTGATATTATTTCTATCTTAAATGTCGCCGGAAACAGGATACACGTATATGTTCATATCCTTTTTATTGGAGAATGGAACACCTACACAAAGAAAATAATAGCAGATAATATTGAAAAATACTTCGTTCACAGGACAATTTCAAATTATTTCATGTAAGAACAACACTGAAAAGGGCCTTTTTGCTATGGGATGAGTTTGTTTTTGTCTGCCACCATAAATTTATAATACATATATATTCAAGGCTTTAATCCCCGAAGGGGTAGGCAGAGTAACCAGAACACCCACTTTTCGCTGAATTTTTTACGGAGCCATAATGTGATAGGGGGAGCCTATCGCCATACCGGGCAAAATTCCAGACTCCGGGCTGATACTGAGTATTTCTAAATATAGAAACACAATATCACTTTACCTGCCCTGGAGATTGAACCCGAGACCTCAGCACAGCAGTTACAACTGCGCCACCGAAGCAGTCTTACTGGTTACGAAACGAATAGTTTTACTATTGTAAACGTATACCTACAATTTATTTCAAAAATCCCCTAACTACATATTCTACAGCAAATCAAGTCAAAGCCCCCTAAGAACCTTATAGTATATTTGTCTAAGAATACATTTACGGCAGACGCTTGGTCCCTTGATATTACTCGCTCCGTTCCCGGTGGCGTCATTACTAACGTAGACATCTACCATTATAGTCATAAGACAACGAAAACTCAGTGAGTTGAACGCACTCTTTACGGTTCATGAGGTACTGAAGATTTTTAAGCGTAGTGAGAAGAAGCAGGCAGGCATGATTGTGTTGAGTAGCGGTGGTTGTTTCTCGGTACTTGATACTCTACCTGGACGGCACTGCACACCATCAGGTGCGGTGTGGTCACTTTGCCGTGCCAGAAAAAAAACACCTTCGTACAATTGTGAAAGGATGTATGCTTTAAACACGTGCAAAAATAATTTTCGATCAAGAACATCCCTTCTAGAACAGTCGAATAAAAAGGAGGCAACGTGGTGGAATGCATATATTTATTGAATTGATTGCGGTGTATGAATTATATTCTTGGTTTAAATTTGTTAGTATTGGTGATAGATCACAAGAAACCGAATTAGATGTATTATAATGACAATATATATTGCAATTAATATTTTTCTAGTTTATAAGAAAACTTATGTTGAATTAAATTGACATTGACATTGACGCGAGGACACGGCCCAACATACGTTGGAGGAGTGCCTAGCCTGGGACGAAGAGCGCAGCGCTCTCAGAGCAGTCGTTGGAGGAGACCTCTCGCTGCCGGCCGTGGTGTCGTCCATGGTCGCCAGCCGGAGGTCCTGGCGTGCGGTGGCCCACTTCTGCGAGAACGTCATTTCGCAGAAGGAGAGTGCTGAGAGGGATCGGGAACGATATGATCCCTCCCGCCGCCAGAGAAGACGTAGGAGGCGCCGGGTGGACGACTGACCGGCGTCTCCCGCCCTGTGGAATGGGGGCGTTTGAATTCCACCACGGTAACCCCTGCCTGTCGTACGAGGCGACTAATAGGGGCCATCGGGGGTCGCGGGCGCGCAGCGGAGGGCTGTCAGCCCGTATCGATGCACTCCCAAATTCGGAGCATCGTGCGACCCCGAGATGGACGGCAGCGCGGGTCAGGCCTCGTTCGCTGTCGTTGTTCGGTGCGCGGGGGCTCCTTAGCCCTCCATGGAGATGGGCTGCTACGCAGCACCGCGCAGGGGCGATTCCGGCTGCAATTCTAGCACTCCTTAGAATACCCCGGGATCGCTCCGTAAGCGCCGAAGAAGGCCACCGCGGGGTTTTAGCTGGTAGTGTCGGGTGGGTTGTATATAGGGGTTAGGGACTCGGCCCAGCGGCAGCACGGATAGCCATCATCTGCGCGAGGGGGATGCTGGGTCGTAAGACCGGCTAGTCCAGCATACCCGTTTTATTCTTAATCCGCTTCCCTCCGGAGCGGGCGGCAGTAATAAAACGCTTTCCCCGCGACAAAAAAAAAAAAAAAAAAAAAGGCTAGCTCTTTCGAAATTTAGACGCAATCCAACACCAAGCAATTTGGATATCCTTCGTGATAAAATAATTAACTCAAAAAAGTTAATACGAAAAGCTAAGAGTGTAAGTTGGCAGGTATTTTGTTCCTCTATAGATGAAGTTAGTTCGCCAAGGGAAATGTGGCACAAGATGAGATGGTATAAGGGTAACAAAAGCCCTAGACAATGCATTGATAATCATAAAATTCATAAACTTCTTCGTAGTCTAACCCCGGATTACGCGTGTCCTCCAGATCCGTGTATTACGTCGCATAATACACAGTTAGAGGTGCCAATTAGTGAACAAGAACTTCGTTGTAGTATCCGCAATAAAGACACGTCTCCTGGCTATGACCAAATCTCATATTCAATGATAAAACACCTTCCCAAAAATGTAACATCATTCCTACTAATAATATATAATAAAATTTACGCAACCGGTTTAATTCCTAAGCAATGGCGCGATATTATGATTTATCCTATACCAAAGCCAGGACGTGATTACCAATCACCTTACTCTCTTAGACCCATCTCAATGATGTCATGTATATGTAAAATTTTCCACAATATTATATGTAAACGCCTAGAATGGTTTATAGAACACAATAACATTTTGTCACCTTATACGACAGGCTTCAGAAAAAATCGATCAACTTTAGATAATCTAGTAAGTTTAGTTTCCCGCATTCAAACTGGATTTTCTGACAACTATTTTACCGTTGGATGCTTTATTGATATAGAAGACGCTTATAATAACGTAAATATTAATGCTTTAATTGAAACTATGGATGAAATTGGCATTGGGTTACAAATATGTCGATATTTTTGGAACTTTTTAAAGGAAAGAAATTTGAAAATATTAGCTAATAATATATACATATGCAGACGTACTAATAGGGGACTAGCGCAGGGAGATCCTATCTCACCTTTACTTTTTAATATAGCAACTTTTAACATTTGTAGACAGACTATTGTTCACCCAGAAGTCTTTGTTTCGCAATACGCCGACGATTTTGTCTTGTATACCGTAACTAAATATATAGATAAAGGTGTTAAAAACGTTCAAAAAGCGCTTACTATTCTTGTTAAACTTCTTTCGGAAATGGGATTAGAAATTTCGGTATCAAAAAGCAAGGTTTGCGTATTTAAAAGAGGTTATAAAGAAGTTCCAATTCGTCTTACAATTGAGGGTGTCCAGTTGCAGCTTGTGGACAACATAAAGTATTTAGGTGTCTGGTTTGACCACCGTTTGAGATGGTCCAAGCATATTTTAGAGGTAACAGTTAAATGTTCCAAATTTCTAAATTTGTTCAAAGTGTTGGCAGGACCTGGTTGGGGTATTCATCCCTCACATTTGAGACGACTTTACATCGTTTAGACTATGCTAGCTTTATTTACGATAATGGCCATAAAGGTAGTTTAGTGAAGTTGGACAGATTGCAAAATCAATGCTTACGAGTTATAGGAGGATTTATAAAAAGTACTACAGTTCATGTAATGGAATATGAGTTGCACCTTCCACCATTACACATAAGACGGCGATATTTAGCAGGAAAGTACTGGCTGAAAATAAGATCTTTATTAGATAATGGAATTATTAATCTAATTGACAATTTATCAATTTCATGTCAAAGTCTATATTGGAGGACTAAAACAAAGCCTTTGATTATTTCAATTCATGAATCCCTAAAAATAAATAAAATACATTCACCTTCTTCATTAGAGCAATTTTCATTAGATACTTGGGTTAGCAATATAGATTTAAGTAGTATAGTGAAGTCCAATATTAAAATTGTAAAAAAATCAAAACATCAGTATAGCTCATATTTTTTAAAATTACTATGTGATAGATATTTAACCGTAAACTATTCAAACTTTTATTTAATTTATACAGATGGTTCAAAAGAGGGTGATAACTGTGGAATGGCTGTATTCGATCCTCAGACAAATTCTTCAATAAAGTTTCAATTAAATGTTAATGTATCCATAATGTATGTTGAATTAATAGCAATAGCAGAGGCCATTTCCTATATTGAATCATTTAATAGTGGTAACTTTGTTATACTGACGGATTCCAAGAGTGCTTTGCAGCATCTGGCTCGGTGCACCTCGAACTTTCGAGGAGCACCGATAGCCTATACCATTTTGGATTCCGTTAGGAAACTTCAGAGCAGGGATATAAGACTAGTCATACAGTGGATACCTTCCCATATTGGTTTGTTAGGAAATGAAAAGGTTGATCGTTTCGCTAGGGAAGCTATCACAGATGGAGATATCATGAATTGTTTGCCATGTAGTAATGATCTTATTTATTTGGTTAGAAATCAGTGCTTAAATCTGTGGAAAGAATCTTTCGATGAGAGGTCTTTACAAAAAGGCATATGGTATAAAACTATCCAGCCTAACCTCAACCGTAAACCTTGGTTTTTAAATTCTAATTTGAGTAGAAATAGTGTAGTTACTGCTTTCAGGCTTCGTTCTGGACACATTCCTCTAAATAGTTTTGCATACCTAATGGGAAAGACTGATTCACCAAAATGTGTTGAATGCGGTATTGTAGAAGATGTGACACATGTTTTGACGGAGTGTGTCCGGAATGAGGCTGAAAGAATCTCTTTTAGTCATAAATATAATATTAATCTTAGTGTAACAGGAACATGCAATTGTATTTTAGCAACCCCTTTGTCTGAGGAAGCTAAAATGCTGTACCAGATTGTGAATATTTATATTAAGCGCCGTTAATGTATGAGTTCCCCAATGAGGGTGACATGTTCTTTTTGTAACCAAACCTTCTATAAATAAATAAAAAAAAAAAAAACCCCTTGAATCATCCCACTTTCAGCCCTGCATCTTTTCAATATAATCCTAGAGTTATCACGCCGAGGTTTGTCGAAAACAATGCTGCCTTGTTGTAAATCCTTTTAGGATATCTGTAATGGCTGGTGTATTGTTAGCGAAATGTATTACGTAGTTGATTCTACCCTTCATTATCTACACTCCATTTGTTTCCGAGGGCCTGAGCAAAAAAGGTAATTTTAATTTGTTGAAGGTCAGTTCAAGATTTATGAGGATAGTTCGGGGTACTTAAGTGATTATCTGTAACTGTGTGGTTGAATGTTTTCCAGTTAATGTAATGGAGAAGTTTGTATGTACGCCTTAAATATTACAAAGTACAAATGAGCTTGTGGGTCGCGATCACCTTGAATGTTGAAAGGTTTTGGTATCCTACCAACTACATTATTCTCTTCATTGTTTTATACATTTAATAATGCATCAACTGTTGGACTATGAAGGATATTAATTTAAGTTGCAATTGTTTTGTAGATTACTTTAAAATAATCAGTGTGGATGTGCTGTTAGCCATCTAAACGGATGAAGGTATCATCAAATTCTATTGCCTTGGTTTTATTAAATCAATAAAGCTGAATGCAGTCAGCTGTTTCAAAAATTGAATCTAATCCAGACATACATACAGAATTCTAACGAACGAACTGGATTCAGTGAAATTTTCATTTGTAAATAGCCTGAACTCAGATTTCCGATAGATAAAACTTTATACGTTTGTCCGTAAATCTTGAATTCTCAAAATAGGGTTCGACTGCAACTGAATTTATTAACAAAAAATCTTTGGAAATTTCGTCGTGATATCTATAATTATATTTCGTCATGGCATTTAGTCTTAGGTGTAGTTATGATTGAGTTGGGATCCAGCTTTGAAACGTGGTGTGTGGAATTTGCGATAACTACTGGATCAGTTGTTATAATAGAATTTAATTTAATCAAATTAGAGTTTAACCTTATACTTCCCAAAGTAGCTGCTAATAAAATAGTTCGATAGTTTAATGGGAACAATAGAATAGTAGTAATCGTTTGATCTCTAACACTATTTAGACTTGACAAAATTTCAGAAGTTAGTAAACAAATAAAAAAGCCGCAATCAATCACGCAACAGAATACTTGACCTAGATAAACACCGTCTAAACATTATAGGAAACCCATAACTCTATTTTGCCATCCAAAATAACAACCTATAACCCGTCTAGGCGTTTAAGTAAACAAGCTTAGCTTTGATACTTCGACACACTGGCGCAGTCATCATTCCGGATTATTTATTAACAATGCTTCAGTAGACCGGTTGTCTTGGTAAATGGAATATTGGATGACTTACAGTGATAGTAAATACGATATCATGTGGGCTAAGTGCTTGTCTCCTCTCAATATCGGTGTACATTACGCGTCACCGCAAGCCGGAGGATGTGGCTGTTTGTTTGATATAATATATAGTTTGCTGTGACGTCGCATTGACTGTATCAATGAATTGTGTATGGGTAAATACAAATCTTGCGAATTATTTGTAGGGGTTACTTTTGCTCTACTCAAATGGAGTTGATAATTTAGGATTGCGTATAAAACAATAAACGTTTTATCAGACTCGAATGCTGGCAGTGTAGATGCTGTGTCGCTCTATTTGATAGACTCGTGTGGTGAGTAGCGCGCGTGTTCTGTACAGTCGTTGTCCGCGCGCCGCACCCCCGTTCTGGCCATATGCAGATTTACCACATGTCAGCATTCCTGGTGTTTTATTAATATAAACATAAAATACAATAGTCCTTACAGCTATTTCCAGGTAGGTTAAAATTTATACTGAATCTATATAACTAAATGTTCTAAAAATAGAATTGCGTCGTTTATTTTCTTGGTACTCCCGGCATACGTCCTGTATGTGTGTGGCCGTGATGCCACATATTTATACATTCAGGTATAGTTCACCACATTACATTATTCCGAAGAAATACGGATGAAAGTAGTACGCACGTTTTGCTAAGCTTTTAACATAGAAACCATTTTTAATTCCTAGATAGGCAGACGAGCAGACGGGCCACCTGATGGTAAGTAGTCACCGCCGCCCATAGACCTCATTGCCAGGGCACAGCAAAGCCGCTGCCTACCGTATTTCTGATAATATTAAGCTGCAATACGGACTGCAGAAACTAATTTTAAGTCCGCTTTAATGACAGCTAATTTTTAGATGTTGCGCATGTATTAAAATGGTTATTATCGCTTGCTTTAATAGTGAATGAAATATAGTGAGGCAACCTATTGTGAGAATTCCTCGTTAGAATTTTAAAGGTATATGCAGTCTTTCACATTAGGCCAACGTGGATGACTAAGGCCCAACCCTTCTCAGTAGATAAGGCTTGTATCCCACAACGATATGGTATACGGAATTATTGTTATTATGACCATACATTTTAATCGCGGTCCACTAAATTAGATCTTTGTTTTTTCCAAAAACTACGGATCAATTTTAGTTGTTTCACGATGACTTTGCTGGTTTGAGCCATAAGACGACCATAATCCAAATGTATAATGAAACAAAAAAATTGTTTCTACCTATGTCCGTTATAGACTTTGAAACCACTCAAGCGATTTTAAAGAAATTTTGTGTATGTGGTTGGGTCCAACTTAAAAGGTATGATAGTTTTAGATCCGATAGATGGCGCAGTCGAGATCTGTATTTTTTGTTTTTCCAACGACAATTTGGTCCACAGAGAAGGCGGTTTATGGCAGGACAACGTCTACCCGGGACCACTAGTCACCTATAAATGAAACGTGAAATGTCCGGCTGAGATGTTGCTTTGAGAATGGAAACTAAGAAAACAATGTCTTCAATGATCGCTACGATGTTGACAGAATGGTGTAACAGACATACCTTTGTTGCAAAGATTTTAATAAAACGCACACGTTAATAGGCTAGTTAACTGTTTTTGGGAAATCGTTTTATTCTTCATGGCCTATATTATGAAAATATTACCATTAATAAACATAAAACATAAGTTTTCAAGATTTCATTTGCATTTTTATAAAGCAACATCATTTTCCCCACCAAAACGCTACCAACTCTCAATGCTTCTCATGTGACGTGACCATCCGCAAAACTAATAGACGTTTGGCTCAGCGTTTTCTTAGATGTCTCCAACAATGACGTCATGCATGACTGATGGGTGTTTCATGTCACGTGACGAAATGCTTTATTTTTACATATTTGTTTCTTTAAAATATGAAAAATCGTTATTTTTATACAAAAATCTATTATAAAAACATAATTATATCAGGTTTTCACTTACTGCCAACTACTCTATTCCACGCACGAAATAAACCCAGGCGTCAGGTTCGTTGAATTCACAACTGTCCTAGCGATACAATAAATAAAGTTTCCAAAACTAACAATACACGTAACATTTTCTGTAAATTCCATTACTTCGGTCCCTGTGACAACTAGTGAAAACTCATTTATTTTGTTATGTAAAACTCATCCGTATTGCCTGAGTGACAAGGAGTGTTCAATTGTGTACAGCAGTCCCAGGTGCATGCCCCAGGGCAAAAATTTGAAGCGTAATTCGAAATGCTTTTGGCAAGTCAAAAACATTTTATCGCTTTCACAGAATTAAAGTTTTTAATGATTTTATTGCTTTTCTAGCTCCCGAGTCTCGGTTCATGCGTTCTAACGAAGACTAATTTAGAATGTTACTTTCGTTTGAGATTCGTCGAACGCTGCTGAGCAGTAAGTATTAAATGAGTGGAGTTTTAGGTTTTAGAAAACTTGATTTATATCTAAACATAGTAAACAAAAGAAAAAGTAGTTAGAAAAGACAGCGATAACCTAGTTGGTTGCGGTACGGACTATCAAGACGAAAGTCGTATGTTCACACGAAACCCAAATGGCATACACCTCTGACTTTTCTTAAGTTATGTGAGTATTATTTGTTAATTATCGCTTGTTTTAACGGTAAAGGAAAACATCCTGAGGAAACCTGCATACCTGAGAATTCACATAAGAATACCAAAGGCATGTGAAGTCTACCAATCCGCATTAGGCCAGCGTGGTGGACTAAGGCCTAACCCCTTTCATTAGTAGAGGAGGCCCGAGCCTAGCAGTGGGACAATGTTTTTATGTTTTTTCTAGTATTATTTTTATAGTAAACATAGATCTAATAGAATTGACTGAGGGTGTGACTAATGTTGGTATTTATATATACACAATTGAGCTTGATGATATTAGCATTGACAGCTGTATAAAGCGGCAGAATCGTGGGTTTTGAGCACCCGATGGCATATTTTTCGACTTATTTTTTGTTTTTGCGCAAAACATATCATTCATTGTTAGCTTAACATCTCTGATCGTTTGAAATAAAACAATTTTCCGGATTTTATCGCGGTTTAAATGGTCAAGGAATCATGATGGTTGTAACTTCTACGAAACGTCGGGATTAAAATGTAAAAAGAAACTAATAAAATTCGAAAAATTAGTTTCTTTTCAATGTATATTCGTGTAAACATACGAATTTTCTTTGATCCAATTTTTGTGAGTTAATGTGTTAGAAAACCATTTTTCTGCTTTTCCATTACGTTGTGTTATATTCTTAATAATCTCACTATTATAACCTTGAAATAAAAATAACATTCGCCATTTAATATTTTTTTGGTCATGCTTCGGACACGGGTGGCTGGGGCGCATAAGTATGCCGGGAGACTTTTTTCTTGTTTTATTTGTGTACCTGTAGCCCTTAAAGTTTTCATTTGATTTATGTACTCATCGTTTATTGCCACCTGGTCTGGTGATTATGGCCAAATAAAAGATTTTCTTTCTTTCTTTCTTTTCTTTAATAGCACCTGTATTAGAGAGCTATTTACATATTATTGTAACAAGTTACAATTAATAATACTATAAGGTTTTTCGGAAAGTAATTTCGTTAAAATTTTAGGTATATTTCAGTTTTTTGCTAGTATTGACAGTACGCCAGTGCCAAAACTGGTTTGCAAAATTTTATCCGACAATTTTTATGTTGACGATCCCTCACGTCTGGAAGGCCAGTTAAGGGTGATTAACACACAATAAAGGCATTTATGTATACAAACCGCAAACATCTAGCGAAGAATAACAATATAAGATGGCAAAAGGTACTGAACAAGTATGGACATCATAAATTGTCAAAATATTTATTCACTAGTAGAACTTAGTCTTTCATTTTCATAAAGAAAAACGAAATGACTTTCCGAACAACCCAATATAATAAATATAGATATAACATTTAAATAACGATTAAAAATATTTCTTCGTAACATCGATATCAGAATTATATCCATAACAATATTATTTATTGGACTATGTTCAGTAACATATATATTTATTTATTTAAAATCAATAAATTATTACAGTGGTAGAGCAAATCTGTAGACACTGGTTACAGCATAAACGGGTGAATTTAGCACCATTGTCTCAAACAAAAGAAACGTGAAATAATAGCTTTCTGTTGCATATCGGTGACTGAGATTTCCAGAGGCCCGAATCTCCTTCCCCTTGACAATCCCTGTTTCTTTATTATTATTTTTTTCTCTTTTTTTTCTTTATATATAATATAAGGCTTCTGGTATTATGGTGGTTCGTAACCACGGACCAACCGGAAGATCACTTACCATCAATTAGACAGGTTCCGAGGCGCAGCGGGCAAGTAGCCGGCTGCCAAACGAGGGGGTTTGATTCTCGCACTGAGACAATTTTTTGCATGAAAGACAGATACTTCAACGGTCGGCAGCGGCTTTGCTGTGCCCTGGCATTGCAGAAGTCTATGGGTGGCGGTGACTACTTACCATCAGGTGGCTCATCTGTTCGTCTGCCTATCCAGGCACTAAAAAGAAATTGTTTTGGATCTGAGTGTTGTGGGACCGTAATCTCTCGAAGTTCTTGATAACCAGGATACAGGTTTGACCAAGTGGGGTAAGAACTATGTGTGTAACTGTATTAATTATCTGAGTTACTCTTTTGATTGTAAAAACTACGGTTGATTGCTTTAGTATAGCAGTCGAGTTAACTATGTTATAACATTATAATATTGCCATAAATATGTACATAACAGCATTATTTTTGGACTGTAATGCCTCATTAAAACCGGTTCTGTTACTTAATATCTTTGAAAGCTGAACGAACTTGGGAAATTTATTTCCCACATTGAAACATACATGATACATATTATATTAAAATAAAGTAATAACAAAAATGTGTCGATGTTTACAAATTATATATTAAAGTACATACATATACACTCAGGCCTGTAATCCCCGAAGGGGTAGGCAGAGGTGTAACCAGTACACCCACTTTTCACCGAATTTCGGTCCCATAGTGTGATAGGGGGCGAGCCTATCGCCACACCGGGCACCATTCCAGACTCCGGGTTAATACTGAGTATTTCTAGGTAGAAAAACCCAATATCACTTTACCTGACCCGGGGATCGAACCCGAGACCTCAGCACAGCAATCGTAACGCATGCGCAATTACAACTACGCCACCGAGGCAGTCAAGGCAGGCAGGCAGATATATTAAAGTAATAACAATATTTTCGAATTTCATGTTCAAATAAATTCCACCAATCTTTAAAAAGGACATACTTGTAATTACTATCTCTTAATTATAATTATAAAATGAATACTTTATTTATACGTTTTTTGAGCTTTATTTTATTATTCTGTAATTATAAAAAGTCGAACAGATAAATCAAATATTTACAAATCAGGTAGATTGTTTTAAATAGCTTTAATCACAGTCTCTTGAAATAAATTATAGTTTCCACAGAAACAGAGTTAGTCCAACAAAATATACACTGTAATTTACCCAATCTTTATAAAAAAGAAAAACATTTTCACTGTATTATAGATGCAAATGTCTATAGTCACATAATAACTTTAGGCCGCGGCTTTGCTGTGCCCTGGCATTGCATTGAAGTCTATGGGCGGCGGTGACTACTTACCATCAGGTGGCCCACCTGTAGTCTGCCCGTGGAGGCACTAAAAAAAATAATAGACATAGAGTATGGACTGAGCGTGCTCCATCCAGCTGATAAGTGAATACGGGCAGAAAAATGTGAGAGAGATAAAGTTAAAGTGCGGCCAGCAGTTGTCTTTTTCTACAATTTTGATTGGTCCCACAGACTTGCAGGAGCAAAAATAAATAGGTATTAGCCGCAGCCGACTAACTTGGTTGCGCAGTTGTAATTGCGCATGCGTTACGACTGCTGTGCTGAGGTGTCGGGTTCGATTCCCGGGTCGGGTAAAGTGATATTGGATTTTTCTATTAAGAAATACTTAGTATCAGTCCGGAAATTGGAATTGTGGCGATAGGATTGCCCCCTATCACACTATGAAACCGAAATTCGGTGAAAAGTGGGTGTACTGGATACACCTCTGCCTACCCCTTCGGGGATTACAGGCGTGAGTATGTATTGGCCGCACGGTCGTTTTGTCTCTTTCTACAAAGTGGTCGATTTTAAAAGGATATTTAATTCCACAGTCCATTATCTATGTCTATACATAATAGACACGTTCAAATATCAACATATGTCTCCTTATATTTCGTACATTCAACTTGTTTCCCCCTTCATTATCCAGCAAATTGAACAGCTTAATTTGTTTTTTGTTTTACGAAAGAATAGGGACACAATTTATTTAAAACAGGTCGATTAAGGTAATTCCCAATTGATTTGGTCGTCGTATCTCTCGGCCTCCTTCAGGGACCCGAATACCGGCATTTTTGACAGCAAACCTGGAATAAATTAATTTATGCATGAACTTGGAAGTATCTTAAAAACCCCTCTCGGACTTATTTGATGGTATCTCACTTATTTAGAGAATTTCCCGGGGAAGCTTGATGAGTTCGCAAGTTTGTTGTGCTCTCGGATTTTCGTGTGTTGTAATGTAATTAGAAAAAGTTTAATGTGAAGTTTTTGTGCGAGTTGTTTTTCTTGCTTGGTTTATTATGTTGCAAGACAACAAGTGTTGTATTTGTCAAGAATAATTTACTTAACTTTATAACTGCTCAGCGTGCTATGGAGCGGGCAATGCTTGGGGTTTCTCTGGTGGATAGAGTTCGAAATGAAGTCATCCGCCAGAGAACCAAAGTCATAGATATTGCTCACAAAATTAGCACGCTAAAGTGGAAGTCGGCTGGTCACGTCTGCAGACGGACAGATGGCCGTTGGAGCAGACATGTGTTGGAGTGGAGACCGTGTTTAGGCAAACGTATTGTGGGACGCCCTGCTGCACCATGGACCGACGACTTGAAGAAGGTGGCGGGTAGCGGGTGGATGCGGGCTACCCAAGACCGGGATGGTTGGCGTTCACTTGGGGAGGCCTACGTCCAACAGTGGACTGCAACAGGCTGAGTATATATATACTGTAAGCAGCGATATTTGTGCCTTTTAAATATCCATCTTGCATAGTTTTGTTGATGTTCCTAACACGAATATGTATCATATGCGACCGTTTATGAGATTCTTTTACTGTTGACGCGTAAACAACGCGTAACGGTAGGCAGCGGCTTTGCTGTGCCCTGGCATTGCAGAAGTTTATGGGCGGCGGTGACTACTTACCATCAGGTGGCCCGTCTGCTCGTCTGCCTATCAAGACACTAAAAAAAACAGTTTACCACGCACGCAAGTGATTGTCAAGTCGCTATGGCAGAGTATATATACGTCACAAATAAGCCGAATCCAAATCTGAAAATGC
Organism: Laothoe populi; assembly: GCA_905220505.1. Taxonomy (NCBI): domain Eukaryota; kingdom Metazoa; phylum Arthropoda; class Insecta; order Lepidoptera; family Sphingidae; genus Laothoe; species Laothoe populi. The sequence goes on along the minus strand of HG992161.1, from coordinate 3,432,110 downwards.
GTAAAATCAGTGTATTTATATTTAGGTAATAATTAGTTGTATAAAAGTAACGACATCCTTTCTTAGAACCGTATGTTCTAAAAATACTCTGATATTATTTCTATCTTAAATGTCGCCGGAAACAGGATACACGTATATGTTCATATCCTTTTTATTGGAGAATGGAACACCTACACAAAGAAAATAATAGCAGATAATATTGAAAAATACTTCGTTCACAGGACAATTTCAAATTATTTCATGTAAGAACAACACTGAAAAGGGCCTTTTTGCTATGGGATGAGTTTGTTTTTGTCTGCCACCATAAATTTATATATACATATATATTCAAGGCTTTAATCCCCGAAGGGGTAGGCAGAGTAACCAGAACACCCACTTTTCGCTGAATTTTTTACGGAGCCATAATGTGATAGGGGGAGCCTATCGCCATACCGGGCAAAATTCCAGACTCCGGGCTGATACTGAGTATTTCTAAATATAGAAACACAATATCACTTTACCTGCCCTGGAGATTGAACCCGAGACCTCAGCACAGCAGTTACAACTGCGCCACCGAAGCAGTCTTACTGGTTACGAAACGAATAGTTTTACTATTGTAAACGTATACCTACAATTTATTTCAAAAATCCCCTAACTACATATTCTACAGCAAATCAAGTCAAAGCCCCCTAAGAACCTTATAGTATATTTGTCTAAGAATACATTTACGGCAGACGCTTGGTCCCTTGATATTACTCGCTCCGTTCCCGGTGGCGTCATTACTAACGTAGACATCTACCATTATAGTCATAAGACAACGAAAACTCAGTGAGTTGAACGCACTCTTTACGGTTCATGAGGTACTGAAGATTTTTAAGCGTAGTGAGAAGAAGCAGGCAGGCATGATTGTGTTGAGTAGCGGTGGTTGTTTCTCGGTACTTGATACTCTACCTGGACGGCACTGCACACCATCAGGTGCGGTGTGGTCACTTTGCCGTGCCAGAAAAAAAACACCTTCGTACAATTGTGAAAGGATGTATGCTTTAAACACGTGCAAAAATAATTTTCGATCAAGAACATCCCTTCTAGAACAGTCGAATAAAAAGGAGGCAACGTGGTGGAATGCATATATTTATTGAATTGATTGCGGTGTATGAATTATATTCTTGGTTTAAATTTGTTAGTATTGGTGATAGATCACAAGAAACCGAATTAGATGTATTATAATGACAATATATATTGCAATTAATATTTTTCTAGTTTATAAGAAAACTTATGTTGAATTAAATTGACATTGACATTGACGCGAGGACACGGCCCAACATACGTTGGAGGAGTGCCTAGCCTGGGACGAAGAGCGCAGCGCTCTCAGAGCAGTCGTTGGAGGAGACCTCTCGCTGCCGGCCGTGGTGTCGTCCATGGTCGCCAGCCGGAGGTCCTGGCGTGCGGTGGCCCACTTCTGCGAGAACGTCATTTCGCAGAAGGAGAGTGCTGAGAGGGATCGGGAACGATATGATCCCTCCCGCCGCCAGAGAAGACGTAGGAGGCGCCGGGTGGACGACTGACCGGCGTCTCCCGCCCTGTGGAATGGGGGCGTTTGAATTCCACCACGGTAACCCCTGCCTGTCGTACGAGGCGACTAATAGGGGCCATCGGGGGTCGCGGGCGCGCAGCGGAGGGCTGTCAGCCCGTATCGATGCACTCCCAAATTCGGAGCATCGTGCGACCCCGAGATGGACGGCAGCGCGGGTCAGGCCTCGTTCGCTGTCGTTGTTCGGTGCGCGGGGGCTCCTTAGCCCTCCATGGAGATGGGCTGCTACGCAGCACCGCGCAGGGGCGATTCCGGCTGCAATTCTAGCACTCCTTAGAATACCCCGGGATCGCTCCGTAAGCGCCGAAGAAGGCCACCGCGGGGTTTTAGCTGGTAGTGTCGGGTGGGTTGTATATAGGGGTTAGGGACTCGGCCCAGCGGCAGCACGGATAGCCATCATCTGCGCGAGGGGGATGCTGGGTCGTAAGACCGGCTAGTCCAGCATACCCGTTTTATTCTTAATCCGCTTCCCTCCGGAGCGGGCGGCAGTAATAAAACGCTTTCCCCGCGACAAAAAAAAAAAAAAAAAAAAAAAGGCTAGCTCTTTCGAAATTTAGACGCAATCCAACACCAAGCAATTTGGATATCCTTCGTGATAAAATAATTAACTCAAAAAAGTTAATACGAAAAGCTAAGAGTGTAAGTTGGCAGGTATTTTGTTCCTCTATAGATGAAGTTAGTTCGCCAAGGGAAATGTGGCACAAGATGAGATGGTATAAGGGTAACAAAAGCCCTAGACAATGCATTGATAATCATAAAATTCATAAACTTCTTCGTAGTCTAACCCCGGATTACGCGTGTCCTCCAGATCCGTGTATTACGTCGCATAATACACAGTTAGAGGTGCCAATTAGTGAACAAGAACTTCGTTGTAGTATCCGCAATAAAGACACGTCTCCTGGCTATGACCAAATCTCATATTCAATGATAAAACACCTTCCCAAAAATGTAACATCATTCCTACTAATAGTATATAATAAAATTTACGCAACCGGTTTAATTCCTAAGCAATGGCGCGATATTATGATTTATCCTATACCAAAGCCAGGACGTGATTACCAATCACCTTACTCTCTTAGACCCATCTCAATGATGTCATGTATATGTAAAATTTTCCACAATATTATATGTAAACGCCTAGAATGGTTTATAGAACACAATAACATTTTGTCACCTTATACGACAGGCTTCAGAAAAAATCGATCAACTTTAGATAATCTAGTAAGTTTAGTTTCCCGCATTCAAACTGGATTTTCTGACAACTATTTTACCGTTGGATGCTTTATTGATATAGAAGACGCTTATAATAACGTAAATATTAATGCTTTAATTGAAACTATGGATGAAATTGGCATTGGGTTACAAATATGTCGATATTTTTGGAACTTTTTAAAGGAAAGAAATTTGAAAATATTAGCTAATAATATATACATATGCAGACGTACTAATAGGGGACTAGCGCAGGGAGATCCTATCTCACCTTTACTTTTTAATATAGCAACTTTTAACATTTGTAGACAGACTATTGTTCACCCAGAAGTCTTTGTTTCGCAATACGCCGACGATTTTGTCTTGTATACCGTAACTAAATATATAGATAAAGGTGTTAAAAACGTTCAAAAAGCGCTTACTATTCTTGTTAAACTTCTTTCGGAAATGGGATTAGAAATTTCGGTATCAAAAAGCAAGGTTTGCGTATTTAAAAGAGGTTATAAAGAAGTTCCAATTCGTCTTACAATTGAGGGTGTCCAGTTGCAGCTTGTGGACAACATAAAGTATTTAGGTGTCTGGTTTGACCACCGTTTGAGATGGTCCAAGCATATTTTAGAGGTAACAGTTAAATGTTCCAAATTTCTAAATTTGTTCAAAGTGTTGGCAGGACCTGGTTGGGGTATTCATCCCTCACATTTGAGACGACTTTACATTTCTTTGATTCGTAGTCGTTTAGACTATGCTAGCTTTATTTACGATAATGGCCATAAAGGTAGTTTAGTGAAGTTGGACAGATTGCAAAATCAATGCTTACGAGTTATAGGAGGATTTATAAAAAGTACTACAGTTCATGTAATGGAATATGAGTTGCACCTTCCACCATTACACATAAGACGGCGATATTTAGCAGGAAAGTACTGGCTGAAAATAAGATCTTTATTAGATAATGGAATTATTAATCTAATTGACAATTTATCAATTTCATGTCAAAGTCTATATTGGAGGACTAAAACAAAGCCTTTGATTATTTCAATTCATGAATCCCTAAAAATAAATAAAATACATTCACCTTCTTCATTAGAGCAATTTTCATTAGATACTTGGGTTAGCAATATAGATTTAAGTAGTATAGTGAAGTCCAATATTAAAATTGTAAAAAAATCAAAACATCAGTATAGCTCATATTTTTTAAAATTACTATGTGATAGATATTTAACCGTAAACTATTCAAACTTTTATTTAATTTATACAGATGGTTCAAAAGAGGGTGATAACTGTGGAATAGCTGTATTCGATCCTCAGACAAATTCTTCAATAAAGTTTCAATTAAATGTTAATGTATCCATAATGTATGTTGAATTAATAGCAATAGCAGAGGCCATTTCCTATATTGAATCATTTAATAGTGGTAACTTTGTTATACTGACGGATTCCAAGAGTGCTTTGCAGCATCTGGCTCGGTGCACCTCGAACTTTCGAGGAGCACCGATAGCCTATACCATTTTGGATTCCGTTAGGAAACTTCAGAGCAGGGATATAAGACTAGTCATACAGTGGATACCTTCCCATATTGGTTTGTTAGGAAATGAAAAGGTTGATCGTTTCGCTAGGGAAGCTATCACAGATGGAGATATCATGAATTGTTTGCCATGTAGTAATGATCTTATTTATTTGGTTAGAAATCAGTGCTTAAATCTGTGGAAAGAATCTTTCGATGAGAGGTCTTTACAAAAAGGCATATGGTATAAAACTATCCAGCCTAACCTCAACCGTAAACCTTGGTTTTTAAATTCTAATTTGAGTAGAAATAGTGTAGTTACTGCTTTCAGGCTTCGTTCTGGACACATTCCTCTAAATAGTTTTGCATACCTAATGGGAAAGACTGATTCACCAAAATGTGTTGAATGCGGTATTGTAGAAGATGTGACACATGTTTTGACGGAGTGTGTCCGGAATGAGGCTGAAAGAATCTCTTTTAGTCATAAATATAATATTAATCTTAGTGTAACAGGAACATGCAATTGTATTTTAGCAACCCCTTTGTCTGAGGAAGCTAAAATGCTGTACCAGATTGTGAATATTTATATTAAGCGCCGTTAATGTATGAGTTCCCCAATGAGGGTGACATGTTCTTTTTGTAACCAAACCTTCTATAAATAAATAAAAAAAAAAAAAACCCCTTGAATCATCCCACTTTCAGCCCTGCATCTTTTCAATATAATCCTAGAGTTATCACGCCGAGGTTTGTCGAAAACAATGCTGCCTTGTTGTAAATCCTTTTAGGATATCTGTAATGGCTGGTGTATTGTTAGCGAAATGTATTACGTAGTTGATTCTACCCTTCATTATCTACACTCCATTTGTTTCCGAGGGCCTGAGCAAAAAAGGTAATTTTAATTTGTTAAAGGTCAGTTCAAGATTTATGAGGATAGTTCGGGGTACTTAAGTGATTATCTGTAACTGTGTGGTTGAATGTTTTCCAGTTAATGTAATGGAGAAGTTTGTATGTACGCCTTAAATATTACAAAGTACAAATGAGCTTGTGGGTCGCGATCACCTTGAATGTTGAAAGGTTTTGGTATCCTACCAACTACATTATTCTCTTCATTGTTTTATACATTTAATAATGCATCAACTGTTGGACTATGAAGGATATTAATTTAAGTTGCAATTGTTTTGTAGATTACTTTAAAATAATCAGTGTGGATGTGCTGTTAGCCATCTAAACGGATGAAGGTATCATCAAATTCTATTGCCTTGGTTTTATTAAATCAATAAAGCTGAATGCAGTCAGCTGTTTCAAAAATTGAATCTAATCCAGACATACATACAGAATTCTAACGAACGAACTGGATTCAGTGAAATTTTCATTTGTAAATAGCCTGAACTCAGATTTCCGATAGATAAAACTTTATACGTTTGTCCGTAAATCTTGAATTCTCAAAATAGGGTTCGACTGCAACTGAATTTATTAACAAAAAATCTTTGGAAATTTCGTCGTGATATCTATAATTATATTTCGTCATGGCATTTAGTCTTAGGTGTAGTTATGATTGAGTTGGGATCCAGCTTTGAAACGTGGTGTGTGGAATTTGCGATAACTACTGGATCAGTTGTTATAATAGAATTTAATTTAATCAAATTAGAGTTTAACCTTATACTTCCCAAAGTAGCTGCTAATAAAATAGTTCGATAGTTTAATGGGAACAATAGAATAGTAGTAATCGTTTGATCTCTAACACTATTTAGACTTGACAAAATTTCAGAAGTTAGTAAACAAATAAAAAAGCCGCAATCAATCACGCAACAGAATACTTGACCTAGATAAACACCGTCTAAACATTATAGGAAACCCATAACTCTATTTTGCCATCCAAAATAACAACCTATAACCCGTCTAGGCGTTTAAGTAAACAAGCTTAGCTTTGATACTTCGACACACTGGCGCAGTCATCATTCCGGATTATTTATTAACAATGCTTCAGTAGACCGGTTGTCTTGGTAAATGGAATATTGGATGACTTACAGTGATAGTAAATACGATATCCTGTGGGCTAAGTGCTTGTCTCCTCTCAATATCGGTGTACATTACGCGTCACCGCAAGCCGGAGGATGTGGCTGTTTGATTGATATAATATTATATAGTTTGCTGTGACGTCGCATTGACTGTATCAATGAATTGTGTATGGGTAAATACAAATCTTGCGAATTATTTGTAGGGGTTACTTCTGCTCTACTCAAATGGAGTTGATAATTTAGGATTGCGTATAAAACAATAAACGTTTTATCAGACTCGAATGCCGTCAGTGTAGATCCTGTGTCGCTCTATTTGATAGACTCGTGTGGTGAGTAGCGCGGCCGTGAGTTTTGTACAGTCGTTGTTCACGCGCCGCACCCCCGTTCTGGCCATATGCAGATTTACCACATGTCAGCATTCCTGGTGTTTTATTAATATAAACATAAAATACAATGGTCTTTACAGCTATTTCCAGGTAGGTTAAAGTTAACACTGAATCTATATAACTAAATATTATAAAATACAATCAGGTATAGTTTACCACACTAGATTATTCCGAAGAAATACGGATGAAAGTAGTACGCACGTTTTGCTAAGCTTTTAACATAGAAACCATTTTTAATTCCTAGATAGGCAGACGAGCAGACGGGCCACCTGATGGTAAGTAGTCACCGCCGCCCATAGACCTCTACATTGCCAGGGCACAGCTAAGCCGCTGCCTACCGTATTTCTGATAATATTAAGCTGCATTAGCCTAGTTGGTAGATACGGACTGCAGAAACTAATTTTAAGTCCGCTTTAATGACAGCAAATTTTTAGATGTTACGTATGTATTAAAATGGTAATTATCGCTTGCTTTAACCCTTCTCCGTAGATAAGGCATGTATCCTACAACGATATGGTATACGGAATTGTTGTTATTATTATTATGACCATACATTTTAATCGCGGTCCACTAAATTAGATCTTTGCTTTTTCCAAAAACTACGGACCAATTTTAGTTGTTTCACGATGACTTTGCTGGTTTGAGCCATAAGACAACCAGAATCTATAATGAAACACAAAAAATGTTTCTACCTATGTCCGTTATAGACTTTGAAACCACTCCAGCGATTTTAAAGAAATTTTGTGTATGTGGTTGGGTCCAACTTAAAAGGTATGATAGCTTTAGATCCGATAGAGGGCGCAGTTGAGAACTGTATTTTTTATTTTTCCAACAATTTGGTCCACAGAGAAGGCGGTTTATGGCAGGACAACGTCTGCCCGGGACCATTAGTCACCTATAAATGCAACGTGAAATGTCCGGCTGAGATGTTGCTTTGAGAATGGAAACTAAGAAAGCAATGTCTTCAATGATCGCTACGATGTTGACAGAATGGTGTAACAGACACACCTTTGTTGCAAAGATTTTAATAAAACGCACACGTTAATAGGCTAGTTAACTGTTTTTGGGAAATCGTTTTATTCTGCATGGTCTATATTATTAAAATATTATCATTAATAAACATAAAACATGAGTTTTCAAGATTTAATTTGCATTTTTATAAAGCAATATCATTTTTCCCACCAAAACGCTACTAACTCTCAATGCTTCTCGTGTGACGTGACCATCCGCAAAACTAATAGACGTTTGGCTCAGCGTTTTCTTAGATGTCTCCAACGATGACGTCATGCATGACTGATGGGTGTTTCATGTCACGTGACGAAATGCTTTATTTTTACATATTTGTTTCTTTAAAATATAAAAAAATCGTTATTTTTATACAAAAATCTATTATAAAAACATAATTATATCAGGTTTTCACTTACTGCCAACTACTCTATTCCACGCACGAAATAAACCCAGGCGTCAGGTTCGTTGAATTCACAACTGTCCTAGCGGTACAATAAATAAAGTTTCCAAAACTAACAATACTGTAACATTTTCTGTAAATTCCATTACTTCGGTCCCTGTGACAACTAGTGAAAACTCATTTATTTTGTTATGTAAAACTCGTCCGTATTGCTTGAGCGACAAGGAGTGTTCAATTGTGTACAGCAGTCCCAGGTGCATGCCCCGGAGCAAAAATTTGAAGCGTAATTCGAAATGCTTTTGGCAAGTCAAAAACATTTTATCGCTTTCACAGAATGAAAGTTTTTAATGATTTTATTGCTTTTCTAGCTCCCGAGTCTCGGTTCATGCGTTCTAACGAAGACTAATTTAGAATGTTACTTTCGTTTGAGATTCGTCGATCGCTGTTGAGCAGTAAGTATTAAATGAGTGGAGTTTTAAGTTTTAGAAAACTTGATTTATATCTAAACATAGTAAACAAAAGAAAAAGTAGTAAGAAAAGACAGCGATAACCTAGTTGGTTGCGGTACGGACTGTCAAGACGAAAATCGTATGTTCACACGAAACCCAAATGGCATACACCTCTGACTTTTCTTAAGTTATGTGAGTATTATTTGTTAATTATCGCTTGTTTTAACGGTAAAGGAAAACATCCTGAAGAAACCTGCATACCTGCGAATTCACATAAGAATACCAAAGGCATGTGAAGTCTACCGATCCGCATTAGGCCAGCGTGGTGGACTAAGGCCTAACCCCTTTCGCCAAGATCAGTACTTAAGATAATGTACAAAAAACCTTTTAGATATCCTACCAGCCAATTATTTAAAGACACTAAGGTCCTAACAGTACGCCAACTTTATATTCTAAGAACATGTATTAACATTCACAGACGCATTGCTGCATTTCCAAACTACCACCACCTTCTCCAAAAAAGAGTATTTAGACTACCACTTCCCACTATAAAAACATCGTTTGGACGCAGATTTGGTGACTTTCATAGGGCACATACCTATAACATGGTGATAAAATACTGCGACCTGAAAAGTATCACTGTTTCAAAGGCAAAGATGACGGTGACAAACTGGCTACAGTCATTAGATTATGTGGAAACTGAGTGTATGGTCAATGATATGATACAATAAGATTTATAGGAAGACCAATGTTACAGTATTAGTATGCTATAATTATATTTTTAAAACAATTAGTACCTGTATTAATAAATGGAAAAACAAGATTTAATTTTAGTACATAGATGTTTATATAGAGGTTTTAAGTATAATTTTTATTTAGGTATAAGTTTTGATATTTTTTAAAATTTACTTTACTTTGTTTACAAATTCTGTTTAACTAATTATTCAGTCAGGTCCCCAAGATACAGGCTAAGCCTAGTTTGGGGCCCTCTGCCAAATATTGTTATCTAATTATAATATAAGCACATTTATTAATTTTTTTGTTTAAGATTGTACTCTTTTGTAAATATTTTGTGCAAAATAAAGATTTATTATTATTATTATTTCATCAGTAGAGGAGGCCCGTGCCTAGCAGTGGGACAATGTTTTTATGTTTTTTCTAGTATTATTTTTATAGTAAACATAGATCTAATAGAATTGGCTGAGGGTGTGAGTAATGTTGGTATTTTTATATACACAATTGAGCTTGATGATATTAGCATTGACAGCTGTATAAAGCGGCAGAATCGTGGGTTTTGAGCACCCGATGGCATATTTTTCGACTTATTTTTTGCTTTTGCCCAAAACTTATCATTCATTGTTAGCTTTAACATCTCTGATCGTTTGAAATAAAACTATTTTCCGGATTTTATGCGGTTTAAATGGTCAAGGAATCATGAAGGTTGTAACTTCTTCGAAACGTCGGGATTAAAATGTAAAAAGAAACCAATCAAATTCGAAAAGTTAGTTTCTTTTCAATGTATATTCGCGTAAACATACGAATTTTCTTTGATCCAATTTTTGTGAGTTAATGTGTTAGAAAACCATTTTTCTGCTTTTCCATTACGTTGTGTTATATTCTTAATAACCTCACTATTATAACCTTGAATTAAAAAAAACATTCGCCATTTAATATTTTTTTGGTCATGCTTCGGACATGGGTTGCTGGGGCGCATAAGTATGCGGGGGACTTTTTTCTTGTTTTATTTGTGTACCTGTAGCCCTTAGTTTTTTTTTATTTTGTTTTATGTACTCATCGTTTATTGCCACCTGGTCTGGTGATTATGGCCAAATAAAAGATTTTCTTTCTTTCTTTCTTTCTTTTCTTTAATAGCACCTTTATTAGAGAGCTATTTACATATTATTGTAACAAGTTACAATAAATAATACTATAAGGTTTTTCGGAAAGTAATTTCGTTAAAATTTTAGGCATATTTCAGTTTTTTACTACCGAAAGGGTGATATGCGAGTATTGACAGTACGCCAGTGCCAAAACTGGTTTGCTAAATTTTATCCGACAATTTTTATGTTGACGATCCCTCACGTCTGGAAGGCCAGTTGAGGCTGATAGGACACAATAAAGGCATTTATGTATACAAACCGCAAATATGTAGCGAAGAATAACAATATAAGATGGCAGAAGGTACTGAACAAGTATAGACAACATAAATTAACAAAATATTTATTCACTAGTAAGTAGAAATTAGTCTTTCATTTTCATAAAGAAAAACGAAATGACTTTCCGAACAACCCAATATAATAAATATAGATGTAACATTTAAATAACGATTAAAAATATTTCTTCGTAACATCGATATCAGAATTATATCCATAACAATATTATTTATTGGACTATGTTCAGTAACATATATATTTATTTATTTAAAATCAATAAATTATTACAGTGGTAGAGCAAATCTGTAGACACTGGTTACAGCATAAACCGGTGAATTTAGCTCCATTGTCTCAAACAAAACAAACGTGAAATAATAGCTTTCTCTTGCATATCTGTGACTGAGATTTCCAGAGGCCCGAATCTCCTTCCCCTTGACAATCCCTGTTTCTTTATTATTATTTTTTTCTCTTTTTTTTCTTTATAACTATAAGGCTTCTGGTATTCTGCAATGGCCTCCTTCTGCGAACGTGTTATGTTGCAGAAGGAGAGCGCCGAACGGGATCGGCAACGAGCCGATCCCGCTCGTCACCAAACGAGAAGGAGGCGCAGAGTTTGACGATTGACTGGCACCTCCCGCCCTGTGGAATGGGGGCCCTGAAGAATTCTACCACGGTATACCCTGCCTGTCCTAAGAGGCGACTAAAAGGGATCACAGGGGTCGCGGCTGCACAGCGGGGGATGTGCGGCCTTTATGTATATATCTGCATCGTGCGACCCTGAGGCGGGTATTCCAACAAGATTCGGCGCCAGCTCATAGAGCGAAGAGCACACAAGACTGGCTGGCGGCGCGTGAAATCGACTTCATCCGGCACGAAGACTGGCCCTCCTCCAGTCCAGATTTGAATCCGTTAGATTACAAGATATGGCAACACTTGGAGGAAAAGGCGTGCTCAAAGCCTCATCCCAATTTGGAGTCACTCAAGACATCCTTGATTAAGGCAGCCGCCGATATTGACATGGACCTCGTTCGTGCTGCGATAGACAACTGGCCGCGCAGATTGAAGGCCTGTATTCAAAATCACGGAGGTCATTTTGAATAAACTTTAATGTCATAAGAATCTATGTTTTGTTAAGTTCATTTTGGTATATAAATGGTTACATAATGAATATACTTGTTTCAATTATTTTATATTAAACATGTGACAGAATTTATGACCTGACTAGGTATATTAAAATAAAGAAATTACAAAAATGTGTCGATGTTTATAAATTATATATTAAAATACATACTTATACACTCACGCCTGTAATCTCCGAAAGGGTAGGCAGAGGTGTAACCAGTACACCCACTTTTCGCCGAATTTCGGTCCCATAATGTGATAGGGGGCGAGCCTATCGCCACACCGGGCACCATTCCAGACTCCGGGTTAATACTGAGTATTTCTAGGTAGAAAAACCCAATATCACTTTACCTGACCCGGGGATCGAACCCGAGACCTCAGCACAGCAATCGTAACGCATGCGCAATAACAACTACGCCACCGAGGCAGTCAAGGCAGGCAGGCAGATATATTAAAGTAATAACAATATTTTCGAATTTCATGTTCAAATAAATTCCACCAATCTTTAAGAAGGACATACTTGTAATTACTATCTCTTAATTATAATTATAAAATGAATACTTTATTTATACGTTTTTTGAGCTTTATTTTATTATTCTGTAATTATAAAAAGTAGAACAGATAAATCAAATATTTACAAATCAAGTAGATTGTTTTAAATAGCTTTAATCACAGTCTCTTGAAATAAATAATAGTTATTTCAAGAGACACAGAAACAGAATTAGTCCAACAAAATATACACTGTAATTTACCCAATATTTATAAAAAAGAAAAACATTTTCACTGTATTATAGATGCCAATTTCTATAGTCACATAATAACTTTAGGCAGCGGCTTTGCTGTGCCCTGGCATTCCAGAAGTCTATGTGCGGCGGTGACTACTTACCATCAGGTGGCCCGTCTGCTCTTCTGCCCATGGAGGTACTTAAAAAAAAAATATATACGTAGAGTATGGACTGAGCGTGCTCCATCCAGCTGATAAGTGAATACGGGCAGAAAAATGTGAGAGAGATAAAGCGAAAGTGCGGCCAGCAGTTATCTTTTTCTACAATTTTGATTGGTCTCACAGACTTGCAGGAGCAAAAAGAAATAGGTATTAGCCGCAGCCGACTAACTTGGTTGCGCAGTTGTAATTGCGCATGCGTTACGACTGCTGTGCTGAGGTGTCGGGTTCGATTCCCGGGTCGGGTAAAGTGTAGTATCAGTAGTATCAGTCCGGAAATTGTGCCCGTTATGGCGATAGGATTGCCCCCTATCACACTATGAAACCGAAATTCGGTGAAAAGTGGGTGTACTGGATACACCTCTGCCTACCCCTTCGGGGATTACAGGCGTGAGTATGTATTGGCCGCACGGTCGTTTTGTCTCTTTCTACAAAGTGGTCGATTTTAAAAGGATAATTCATTCCACAGTCCATTATCTATGTCTATACATAATAGACACGTTCAGATATCAACATATGTCTCCCTATATTTCGTACATTCAACTTGTTTCCCCCTTCATTATCCAGCAAATTGAACAGCTTAATTTGTTTTTTGTTTTACGAAAGAATAGGGACACAATTTGTTTAAAACAGGTCGATTAAGGTAATTCCCAATTGATTTGGTCGTCGTATCTCTCGGCCTCCTTCAGGGACCCGAATACCGGCATTTTTGACAGCAAACCTGGAATAAATTAATTTATGCATGAACTTGGAAGTATCTTAAAAACCCCTCTCGGACTTATTTGATGGTATCTCACTTATTTAGAGAATTTCCCGGGGAAGGTTGATGAGTTCGCAAGTTTGTTGTGCTCTCGGATTTTCGTGTGTTGTAATGTAATTAGAAAAAGTTTAATGTGAAGTTTTTGTTCGAGTTGTTTTTCTTGCTTGGTTTATTATGTTGCAAGACAACAAGTGTTGTATTTGTCAAGAATAATTTACTTAACTTTATAACTGCTCAGCGTGCTATGGAGCGGGCAATGCTTGGGGTTTCTCTGGTGGATAGAGTTCGAAATGAAGTCATCCGCCAGAGAACCAAAGTCATAGATATTGCTCGCAAAATTAGCACGCTAAAGTGGAAGTCGGCTGGTCACGTCTGCAGACGGACAGATGGCCGTTGGAGCAGACATGTGTTGGAAAGGAGACCGCGTTTAGGCAAACGTAGTGTGGGACGCCCAGCTGCACGATGGACCGACGACTTGAAGAAGGTGGCGGGTAGCGGGTGGATGCGGGCTACCCAAGACCGGGATGGTTGGCGTTCACTTGGGGAGGCCTACGTCCAACAGTGGACGGCAACAGGCTGAGTATATATATATACTGTAAGCAGCAATATTTGTGCCTTTTAAATATCCATCTTGCATGGTTTTGTTGATGATCCTAACACGAATATGTATCATATGCGACCGTTTATGAGATTCTTTTACTGTTGACGCGTAAACAACGCGTAACGGTAGGCAGCGGCTTTGCTGTGCCCTGGCATTGCAGAAGTTTATGGGCGGCGGTGACTACTTACCATCAGGTGGCCCGTCTGCTCGTCTGCCTATCAAGGCACTAAAAAAACAGTTTACCACGCACGCAAGTGATTGTCAAGTCGCTATGGCAGAATATATATACGTCACAAATAAGCCGAATCCAACTCGGAAAATGCGTAAAATCAGTGTATTTATATTTAGGTAATAATTAGTTGTATAAAAGTAACGACATCCTTTCTTAGAACCGTATGTTCTAAAAATACTCTGATATTATTTCTATCTTAAATGTCGCCGGAAACAGGATACACGTATATGTTCATATCCTTTTTATTGGAGAATGGAACACCTACACAAAGAAAATAATAGCAGATAATATTGAAAAATACTTCGTTCACAGGACAATTTCAAATTATTTCATGTAAGAACAACACTGAAAAGGGCCTTTTTGCTATGGGATGAGTTTGTTTTTGTCTGCCACCATAAATTTATATATACATATATATTCAAGGCTTTAATCCCCGAAGGGGTAGGCAGAGTAACCAGAACACCCACTTTTCGCTGAATTTTTTACGGAGCCATAATGTGATAGGGGGAGCCTATCGCCATACCGGGCAAAATTCCAGACTCCGGGCTGATACTGAGTATTTCTAAATATAGAAACACAATATCACTTTACCTGCCCTGGAGATTGAACCCGAGACCTCAGCACAGCAGTTACAACTGCGCCACCGAAGCAGTCTTACTGGTTACGAAACGAATAGTTTTACTATTGTAAACGTATACCTACAATTTATTTCAAAAATCCCCTAACTACATATTCTACAGCAAATCAAGTCAAAGCCCCCTAAGAACCTTATAGTATATTTGTCTAAGAATACATTTACGGCAGACGCTTGGTCCCTTGATATTACTCGCTCCGTTCCCGGTGGCGTCATTACTAACGTAGACATCTACCATTATAGTCATAAGACAACGAAAACTCAGTGAGTTGAACGCACTCTTTACGGTTCATGAGGTACTGAAGATTTTTAAGCGTAGTGAGAAGAAGCAGGCAGGCATGATTGTGTTGAGTAGCGGTGGTTGTTTCTCGGTACTTGATACTCTACCTGGACGGCACTGCACACCATCAAGTGCGGTGTGGTCACTTTGCCGTGCCAGAAAAAAAACACCTTCGTACAATTGTGAAAGGATGTATGCTTTAAACACGTGCAAAAATAATTTTCGATCAAGAACATCCCTTCTAGAACAGTCGAATAAAAAGGAGGCAACGTGGTGGAATGCATATATTTATTGAATTGATTGCGGTGTATGAATTATATTCTTGGTTTAAATTTGTTAGTATTGGTGATAGATCACAAGAAACCGAATTAGATGTATTATAATGACAATATATATTGCAATTAATATTTTTCTAGTTTATAAGAAAACTTATGTTGAATTAAATTGACAACATGTATCTTATTTTAATATTTCTAGTTATTATATTCGTTCATTAATGATAAATGATGTTTTTTTAGTGCCTCCATAGGCAGACGAGCAGACGGGCCACCTGATGGTAAGTAGTCACCGCCGCCCATAGGCTTCAGCAAAGCCGCTGCCTGCCGTAGATAATGTAATTCTTATTTCCAATATTTTTATTCTTATTAACTCTTCAGGTAATATTTGCATGTCAATAAATTTGACAATTTGCTTCATCAGAATCATTTATAACATCTATAATGTACCAACTTTTTAGAAAATAACTAATTCTATTATATTTTATTCTAAAAGTGTTTGTATATTAGTTTAATTCACCATTTTATATTTTGATTTTGTAATAAGTGTACATACTACTACAATGTGAGGCAAAATTTCATGGACATGTTTCGTAAAATATAGTTTTGAAGTGATTTGTAGTGTTACATTTTTCATAGCCGTGCGAAGCAAACTTACTAGACGCTTGAAATTAGATT
The DNA here is from genome assembly GCA_905220505.1 of Laothoe populi. NCBI lineage: Eukaryota > Metazoa > Arthropoda > Insecta > Lepidoptera > Sphingidae > Laothoe > Laothoe populi. The sequence goes on along the minus strand of HG992161.1, from coordinate 3,415,891 downwards.
GAATTTGTGAGCAATCAATGACAGACGAATTAATTGAGAAAATATAGATATAAAGCCTATTTTAGAGACGAAGCTATTATAATCTTTTTTATTCTGGCACGGCAAAGTAACCACAATACAGGTGCATCCTAACTGGATGGCACTGCACTTACCATCACGTGAGGTAAGTTCAGTGGCATCCAGTTAGAGTTTCAAGTAGCGAGAGACAATCTATCCCTCGCCGCTCAATACATGCCTACCTGCTGTGTTGCCTCACATCACGCCTAAAGGACCCAGGATCATAGGTAGGAGGGATATAGGATAATTTAATATAGTCTAACACCCTAAAATGATTCATACGATAGCGTTCCTATTTGTCGATTTCTCTACACGTGATTAATCAAAACATAAACCAATATGACAAAATGACAATGATTTCATTAAAGATTGCTTTTGACTGGTGATTTTGACCTACCTACTTAAAATATTGATTAAGGTCTAAGGAGCATTTTAATTTAGCGTATGGAGTATATAAAAAATTAAGACATAATATACTAGCTGCTACAGCTCCGCTCGATAAAGGACAGCCTATGCCCTTCCCAGCGATAAAATATTGCCAAATTTCCTTACGATCCGTTCAGCCGTTTAGCCGTGAAAAGGTAACAAATAAACATACAGACTGCCTCGGTGGATCAGTTGTAATTGCACATGCGTTACGAATGCTGTGCTGAGGTCTGGTTCGATTCCCGAGTCGGGTAAAGTGATATTGGGTTTTTTTATTTGGAAATACTCGGTATCAGCCCAGAGTTTGAAACTATGCCCGATATGGTGATGAGCTCGCTCTCTATCACTTTATGGGACCGTAATAAATTCGGCGATAAGTAGGTGTATTATTTACACCTCTGCCTACCCCTTCCGCGATTACAGGCGTGAGTGTATATGTATATATACAAATATAGCTACTTTCGCATTTATAATATTAATATGGATGATGTAGTTAAAAGTAATATTATGTCTTCATTAGGATAATTCCTAGTCAGAGAAAGATTAAAAAATATTTTATTTTAAATAATAATGATCATAACAAGGAACTTACCAGTAACAAACCCTCCTACTAATGATAATCCCATTGTAACAGCCAACGCTATGAACTGGTACAAAGCTTGGCTACCGACCGATCTGCCGTCCTGCAACAAACGATATTATACAACACTTAACCTCAAAGAAAATGTATTGAACATTGAAACATTAAAAAGGAAAAATCATTTAAAATAACTATTTTCTGGAGATCTATTTGAAATACAAAGAACACATGAAATCACAAGGAGAATATAATAGACATCGTTTATTTTGTCAATTTCAGACGCAAGTAGAGTATGTGATTTTAAGATGTATCACAGACAGTTGTGATTCGACAATTTGTTTTATAATATTTAAGTTAAAGAAATATATTATTACAATACTAATAATACCATCAGCTTTCACTCTGTGAAACGTAAGTGGCGAGTAGGCAACGTGATGAAACCTTAAGGGAGCAGATGAGTTGTATAAAGTCCAGTGACACCTCTCCACCCTTTAGCCGCTCAAATGATGTTGCTCCCTTGTAGCTTTTTCTTACGACTTTAGCCCATTTAGTGGGAGCTGACGGAAGACAGAATGGATTGGAAGAATAAAGGGAAGCAGTGGACCGCAAAACAGGATACATAAAAATATTTGTCACGGGATGACGCCGCAAGCAACAGCTAGTAATATTATTACGATTTATAAATTATGTAATATATTTTACTTTTACTGTTTATATTTTTACCTTTTCAACAGCTTCGAATATAGAGCCCATTTCAGTGCCGTAATCCTGAGCTGATGCAAGTCCTGCGAATAGTACGGATAGTAGACCAGAGAATATGCCTGGCATTCCGTGGAGGTTGTTCACGCCGCATGTGTCCAGGATACCCATTTTAGTCAGTCGTGGCTGTAGACAGAGTAGTGAATTGACTTTTAGTAATTTAAATAATTTTGCCCTGAATTTTATCTGACTATTGGTGGGCAAATTCCTTCTCTGCAAAGTCAGATTTAATTTGTAAACAGCATTGAAAAGATACTGCATAAATCATCATAGCCAGAAAAGCATAATGATATTGTATATGGTAATATATGTTTTTATAGCACTGATCAGCAAACGTGTACATGGATGAGTCGATATTGAGTGACTTCTACTAACAACGAACACCTACAATACCAGAATCATGGATTGGTTGCTAGTTGGGAAGGACAGGGAGGTTATGACCTCTAGAAGTCTCACTCATTATACGAAAGTTGTCAATTCACGGTATTCTGTGAGATATCAATAACCGAACCGGCTCGTTAATGCTGTAATTAAATTTGTCTACAGCGTGACTTTACCATTTAAAATAATCCGCAGGCAAGCTTATAATTACCTGTGGTATATTTAATTTCTTTATGATATCCAGTAATTTTTTGGTATTCTAAAATTTCTACACTTACCGTTATATATCTGTATCCAATAACACTGAGTAATCCAGAGCCGATGCCGATGGCCATAGCACCGCCAGCTCCAATGTGCATGTTACACACAGACCCTACAGCCACACCGCCAGCCAGCGTGGAGTTCTGGATGTGGACCATGTCGAACCTGCCTGGATGCTTGTTTACTGCTGATGACATGACGAACGCCGTGACCTAGATGATATACGTTGCAGTAGATGATTTAAAAGTAATGTTGAAGAACATAATAGACATTACAGTAATGCTGGCAGTCATTGGCGTGAAGTATTACGTATCTTCAAGTAACCTTTTTAAGAAAATCGTTAATCTTATTGGCTTTACTCTCAACCTCACAGCTCACTTGTACGCTTCAGTGGCGTTGACTGCAAAATGTATACTTGGCTTCCAAAGGATATAGACTTCAATATAGCCACTATGGAATATAGCCTAATAAACATATGTATCCAAGAGATAGGTAAAACTGGAGCACACACAGATGACAAAGCTTGTTTCCGTTCCATGACATGATAAACGGCGAGGTTTTGTCATCAAAATCATTAAATTTTAAATTAAATTTTGAATCCCAGGCAATATGAGTCCCACTATAGAGTTACATAATTTTGTTGGAAGCGTGACTCTGAATGCAGTATGGGTCTTAATCTTTTACCGATGAATAAATTCTCGCTTACTGTAGCAGCAGCTAAAGATAAGTATGTGTTGACAACAGCCCTCTGGTATTCAGCGTCGGAGTTCGTCAAACCAGAGTTGAATGCTGGCCAATAAATCCACAGGAATATTGATCCTGTAACAAAATATATGTTTAATTATAATTAAGAACTAACCAAGATTTCAAGTTGCTCTGGAAATCTTAAGGGAAGGCCTATGTTCAGCAGTGGATTTCTAAAAGTAGATAATGATGATGATGTATTTGTTGAGATTATGAAAGTCCTGGCTACATCTCTGATGATGTACATGAATTCTACCAACCTGAATGCGGACAGCGTGGTGGACTAGCACATTATCCCTCTTATTAATAGAGCAGGCCCATGTCCAGTAGTTCATAATAATATTAACATTAATTTAAAATACGTACCAACCATAGCAGCAATATCAGAAGTGTAGCTAGGTCCATTAAGATCAACTACTGGGGCAGTGTTCCCATTGATCATGGGGTTGGTAATGTCTTCTCTTTTAATCCTCAGAGCCATGCTCACGCCGATGCCGAAGTATGCTCCGAATGTATGAATGGCTATCGACCCTCCTACATCTGAAGCCTGGTGGTCGAAAATAACTATATTAGATAAGGAAAAAGGATTTTGTTATATATGTTTTAGGTATTCAGCAGGGAAATACACATTGTTGTACCTTAATTAATAGAAACGATAGCCTGGTTGGGGGTTCGCACTGCCGAGTCGAAAATCGTAACTTCAAAACCATCCTAAATAGTATACACATTTGAATTTTCAAAGTTGTTTTGTGTTCTTGTTTTATTTAATAGTGAAGGTATAAATACCGTTAGACAACTCGTACTCGAGAATAGTCCATAAGAATTTCAGTTATGTGAAGTTTATCAACAAACAAAAACAAATAAAGACTACAAATATCACAAATGTGCTGAGTCAGAATAAAATAATACAAAAAAAAAATATGTCACACAATACGGTAATGTTTGCATATACATACATACACTCACGCCTGTAATCCCCGAAGGGGTAGGCAGAGGTGTAACGAGTACACCCATTTTTCGCCGAATTTCGGTCCCATAATGTGATAGGGGGCGAGCCTATCGCCATACCGGGCACAAATTCCAGACTCCGGGCTAATACTGAGGAATTTCGAGATAAAAAAACCCAATATCACTTTACCCGACCCGGGGATCGAACCCGAGACAGCACAGCAGTCGTAACGCATGCGCAATTACCACTGCGCCACCGAGGCAGGCACGGTAGTGTTTGGTTTATATAATAACATTTTGTAATAGGGGCAAGTAAAAATTATATGAAATAGTTTAGTCGTCGGCAGAACACAAAAATCGCAAATCACGACAATCAATTACCGTAATGTCCCATAAAAAAATCTAAAAGATATGCAATTTACTTAACATGACCTCAGGACAATTTAACTATATTTATGCAATATAGGTAACGCTATCTTTTAACTCACTTCATTCCAAAACCAACCTTAAATATATCTGTCACAAGCCAGAGATTCAAACACGCGATGACGGTCTCTATGATGGCAATGAAAAGTAACTGCAGGCCAGTCGCCACTCCGAGCAACGCCCCAAATGTTATGAGTACTGTGGCCGACATTATATCCGCCTCTGAAAATAAAAAAGTAATTGTAGCTAATGATATATTTTGCGGGGAGATATTAGGCCCGCTCAACGCTGAAGTATTGCGGTCGCATTACCACGTCATTACTTGCCCTTCCTTATGTCTAACATTTTATAGCCAAGGACATGTGCTTAACGATTCTCTTTGGGAATACATGTTTGGATTATTTTTGTAGCAGAAGGCCAGCTAATGGATAAGTGGGTCATTGGGCTGTAAGTGATCACTGCTGTCTAAACAACCTTATATTCTAACAAAAATTGAGGCTAATAAAACTAAATAAATGTTAAATTCAGCTCCATAGTTTGAAATGTCTAAAATTATCTTAGTAATATTGTAACATTATAATATAATCTTTGCTAGTGTTTGTGTAACTCTCTCTATGTAAACATACTCGGGTACCCCAAGATAGTTCTTAGTTTGGGGACCTCTGTTAACAACGTAAAATTTCATTCAGATATGCAATTTATGCTTTACATGATGTTTTCTGTAATTCCTACTTAACTCTGTGTTTTTGTTACAATTAAGTTTTTATTATTATGTTTGTCAGACCGTAATCACGGGACTATAAAGTCCCGGACATTTAGAAGGCGTGTGGAGCCGAAGCCAACATGCCTGTTAGACAATTATAATTTAATGTTGTAATGTTATTATTATTATTAATTTTACGGATTTTATTGCGCTTTATTTCATATTTAAACCCTACGTTTCGAAAGCTTTACAGGGTTCATGGTCACGGGGCGGACTGAGTTGTATGTTGTCACGAAAGTATAGTGCAACGTTTCAATTGATGGTGCTTTGCCAACTTTAAGGCTGTCTTTCTACTAGTTATATCCATTATGATACATCAACAATATCGTGGTTTTTAAAGCTTAACTTAAGGGAGTGTTAACTGTTCGATACAAAAGTTTTTCATGGGTTCTATCTTATTTTTTTAAGAAATAATTAAATATAATATAGCTAGACTAATCTTAGGAAGAATTATATGACACAATCTTTTAATAAATAAATAATAATACTAGCCCTGTATTAAACATTGTCCCACTGCTGGGCACGGACCTCCTCTACTAATGAGAGGGGTTAGGCCTTAGTCCACCACGCTGGCCTAATGCGGGTTGGTAGACTTCACATACCTTCGAAATTCGTATAAAAATTCTCAGAAATGCAGGTTCCCTCACGATGTTTTCCTTCACCGTTACAGCAAGCGATAATTAACATTTTAATACACACATAACTTTAGAAAAGTCAGAGGTGTATGCCACTTGGGTTTCGAACCTACGACTTTCGTCTTGGCAGTCCGTACCGCAACTAGTTGAGGCTATCGCTGCTGCCCGGGATCACTAGATTTAAATAAATGAATGGAGATTCGAGGATTTTTTTCAGCCTGTGACTGTTGTACCAATGGCGGTAGTTAATAAAGCATCAGAGTTTTAAACTGACTTGATGTCTATGAACACACTCCCTACGAGCGGGTATATTCGGGCTACAAACAAAATTTACCACAACACTGCTTCACTACTGACAATCTACTTTCCGTCTTTTATAAAATAAGTAATAAGATGAAGGAGCGGGCAGTTTATTGGTATTCTCAAGTCGTTCATAACATATATGAACGCAGGGTAGTACGAAATATTAAAAACTCCTCGTACATAGCTGATATGAATTTTAGATATACGAGCGGTGGCGCTGTTAAATTTTCAATTCGAAATTTGAATTTAATTCCCAAAGTTAAATGCGAATAATGTTCGCGTAACTTATTTAATTAAAAGCATTGTATTCTATAAAGTATATTTACAACGGATTCTCAGATTTAAACTAATGTTTGTTGTATAAGTTCAATATAATAATTAATATACTAGGCGATATAATTATTCATTTTGTTTACTGAAGATCGAAATATGAATTGGACGAAATATAAAATTATTATAGTAGTTCTTTGAAGGAACCTGTTGCCATAATTATTAGATTTAAAAATAAGATGAGTTTCTGTCTTAATTATTTTTACACAAAAGACATAATCTATGTGAAGTCAACATTTTTTTTATGAATGCCTCGATAGGCGGACGAGCAGACGGGCCACCTTATGGTAAGTAGTCACCGCCGCCCATAGACTTCTGCAATGCCACGGCACAGCAAAGCCACTGCCTACCGTAATAAAATCTAGCTACCGAAATATCTAATTACTATAATCAAAATAATATGTGACCGCAATCTCGTTACACAGAACCAGTAAAACTAAATATAAGAATTTCACGTCAAAACGAATATACTTTTACCGCAAAGTTAAAATAAAAATAACCGAAATAAAATATTTAATCAAATTAATTCCACCGAAAATACTTTTGAAAGGTAAATTTATTATAACTTCACTTTAAACAATATCAAACATTACGTAATGTAATAAAAAGCCCTTTGTCTCGGAATAGAGAGGAAATTGAGCTTTTAAAATATTACTTTTACTAAAAGTTTCTTATTAATCAAAACATCTGGACTCTCTCGAATTGTTATTGTCGTTTCGGTGGAGTTTTCGAAGGGCCTTTATTCCAATTTAATCATCTCTACACTGTATTTCTAAAATACTGGAGTACAATGGATTATTCTTAGATGTGAGAAGTCTATTTTGCTAGTGTGGTCTGGATTAGTTTGTTGCAGATATTACTAAATATATTTCATTATTGTTTGGGATGTCGTGTGCATCGAACTGTCTAACTGTGAGATTCTGACATATATTACAGATATAACAACTATTGTTACTAAAAAAAAAAAAGAAAATCAGGAAGATAATCTGTAGGCATACTCTTGAAACACTTCCAATCTCGATTCGATACAGTTTCAATTCCAATCTAGAATATATTGGAACTCTAACTCACTCAATAAAATGAAATAGGATATTTACGAAAATAAATTGTTTTGTAATTTGTACTCTATTTCATTTGGTTATTAAAAATTCCGCCGTATTCAGTCAAATTGTGCGCTGATGTTGCGTTCAAGACTGCCAATTTTACAGTTTTCGAACCCAATCCCAATTTTAAATTGAAATCGAGTGTCAAGAGTAACCCACCTGATGTCTATAATCCCGAGCTGAAAAGATGGTTATTCAGACTCGTAGGAAGCCCATAGTAGCCTTCTTAATAATATTTGTTCGTATCTAGGCCAGATGCAACGGCAAGTAAAACTATACAATTAATCATTAGCTAAATATTACCAAGCAAAGACTTCTTAGTGATGAAGATAGTGTTGTCCTTCATTGTGAAAAAGGACTGACAGAGCAGGGCCCATTGGATAGCGAGAGCAGCCAATAACCAGTTGAAGCCGAGAGCACTGTAGCAGTACTTCTTGAGGAAAGTCATCAGGAACCCGAAGCCAATGAAGATCATCACGTGCGTGCCTTCGAATCCTGAAATGAAAGATATGAATTAATATTATCCCTTGAAATCACATTGCCTAATATTTTAGTGAAACCATACTCGGAAGATAGAATTTGCTGGTGCTAGAATTTTCATATCCACTCGGATAGCGACCACCGTAAATATGGTGTAAAACCCGCCATAGTGGCACACGCAAGTGTGTCGCGTTCCGGGGTCAGCCAGTGTACATCCGGTTTTTGTAGGGGTCTCGAGTTGGGGTACGATGTTTGGCCTGACACTAGACCCTCGACCACTTATTCACCGCACTGCGCTTACCATCAGGTGCAGTGTGTTCACTTTGCAGATCCAGGATAAAAACAAACTCCGAGCAACGCGTTAATACTGTATTGAAAGCGCCAATGACATGTTATCTTTTTTCTAAATATCTCGTAGCTTGTTGCTATAAAAAAAACACTAGACAAAATCAATCGAGACATTCAGTTTCTTTTGTCCTGTTATTTACAGCCGTTTTTATACATTTTGTGTATTATCTTAAAGTTATAAAACTAGTATTACTTTAAAGTTGTGTTGTTTGTTATTTTTAAGCTTGAAAATCCGCGAGTTCTTCGATACTTTATACAGACTTAATATTTATATTGAAATAATAATAGTTGAAATCGCTATCAACAACTGCTTGTAAACAAATTCTACAATTTTGATTTTAGTACAATGAATAGGGCAGTTTCCTGTGTTTAATGTTGTACATTATTCGATATGCAACCGAATATAAAACGCAAAAAAAAACTCTTTTGCGAAAACAGAACCAAAATTGCTTGAAAAATTAGGTCACAATATTTATTTTAAATATTGGTATGAGCAAATACTCAAAGGTATGAGCAAATACTCAATACGCAATTTTTTGCGTATTGAGAACATATTGCACAACGGCCGTGATGTCACGGGCCATATCATGCATCCTTTTACTGACAATTGATAATTACCCATTCCAGCAGATTTGGTGGCGTCTAATTTACTTATTTTTGTTCGGATTCATAAAATTCCATCGATAATAGTTTTAAGGTAATTTAACTTGTTGATTAAATAAAAAAAACGAGTCAACTACCCTATTACTTGAATTATATAAAAGTACAATCACACAGTATTGTAGTGGCAATTTCTCAAAGGATTAAATCATAAGTCTATACGGTGAAGATAAGTTTAACCTTGAGACAATCCCAACGGACCTATCAAAACTGATATTACTATAACTACAAAATGCTATAAACTTAAAATGGAACCCATCAACAGGTCGGGAGAATGAGCGGTGAATTTAACAGTATCATTCAAAATTTAAAGCTTGTAATAGAATGAATTGTGAGGCGTGAACAGTGAACACAGTAGGTATGCAATATATTTTGAAAGGAGGGGCTGTGGTTTAATGAATGTACTTATCAATATTAATGTTCGTGCTGATTTTATAAAGCATAGTGGTATTTTTTTGTTATAGACAAAATAAAATACTCCACCTTATTTTTTACTTTCACTTTTTTTTTATTGTGACACAGTAAAGTGACCACACTGCACCTGATGGTAAGCGTAGTGCCGTCCAATTAGAGTATTGAGTAGTGAGAGACAATCTATCCCTCGCTACTCAACACAATCATACCGGCCTACTTCTTCACACTACGACATGGACAAGAAAGTGAAGAAGCGGTCGAGGGTCGAGTGTCAGAACTCAAAAGGCCGAAAACGTTCAAATATCGTACCCCAACTCTAGACTTCCGACAAAAACCGTATGTACACTGGCTGATCCTGGAACACGATACACTTGCGTATGCCACCATGGCAGGTTTTACACCCTGTGTACAGTGGTCGCTATCCAGGCGGGAATGAATATCCTACCACCAGCATCCTACCACTTGTTTGCTATCAGGAACAATTTGTGGTCTTTCAAAACTTTTCCCAACAGTTAATCTTCCCACAGTAATACCACGTCCAACAATTTTATCCTATTGTTTTTCAGACTGTAATTGTTAGAATGTCAAATGAAAAATTGCAAATGAAATTACGCAATTCATTGTTTTCTGCCTCCAAAACGACTCCCGGGGGTGTAATGGGAATAAAAATGGCTATACACGGAATTGTCGGGCGCGTATTCCCAACCAGTGGTCCCGTTTCATATCTCGAATCTGTTTCACTGTTGTTATTGATATAAATGTTATTGAATCTGTCTGTAGTCCCTTTTCAAGTACTGGGGAAGAAATGTGTAGACATCTGAAATAAGCAACCAAGGAAGTCTTCGACGATCATGTTCATTTTCATATGGTAATAGTGTGGAGTAGCTATAACTTTGCAAAGACTGAGACAAAAGTCGCGGGTTCAAATCCGGTACGCGCCTTTGTTTTTTCATTTTGACAGCCTCCGTGGCGCATCGGGTGAGATGCCGGCTATGAAACGAGAGGTGGGTTTGATTCCCGCAACGAGACTAATATTTGTTTCGGGTCTGGGTGTTTTGGAACCGTAGTCCCTCGTAGTTCTTGATACCCACGATATGCTTACGATTTATGCTTTGGTCTATAGACCAGCCTAATTACACCAAAGCATAAATCCTCTCATAAGAGGCCCGTGTGGCGTGTCCAGCATTGGGAAAATGTTGAAATGTGAACACGGAGTTGGTATTATAATTCTTAATCGAGTGGTAGTTTTTTATCTTTAGTGTTATTATAAAACAATATCTTATAATTCCTACTAACAGTAACTATTCAATATGTTTTTTTTTTCTATGTTAATATACATGACGGGTCGTCCGGTCATCGGCCGAGGCAGTGAGAGGGCTTACACGTCCCTCTCTGATCTCCAGATATGGTCAGGATGCATAGCGTATGATAGTTCGGTAATAAAACACGAGATTAACACTTCAGAGTCTATTTAAGCTACCACCAGTTCGGAATGCAGTCATCCATGGGGAAGAGCTGGCAAGAAACCCTCATGGTTGCTCTTTTAAACACATCACAGTTTACGTTACAATATGCGGTACACAATAACACTTTCACATCACGTTAACTTACTACTTTAATAATATTTCGGCATTACGACCGACAAGTTACTAACTGTTTCAATGATTATACACGAATGCCTCGCCAAAGACGAGGTGCTCTTTTATATTGTGATTCTCGTTGTGACCCACTCCTCTGCGAGTGAGATCACTCGATAAACAAGTCGAAACCACCTTCAAAATAGCTAAACAAATGGCGGTACCCACAAATTACAATAAATAAAGTTATTAGCAAGTTCAATTCAGTGTCCGTATTCATCACGATCCGGCATACATACCTAGTCAGGTCATAAATTCTGTCACATGTTTAATATAAAATAATTGAAACAAGTTTATTCAATATGTAACCATTTATATACCAAAATGAACTTAACAAAACATAGATTCTTATGACACTAATGTTTATTCAAAATGACCTCCGTGATTTTGAATACAGGCCTTCAATCTGCGCGGCCAGTTGTCTATCGCAGCACGAACGAGGTCCATGTCAATATCGGCGGCTGCCTTAATCAAGGATGTCTTGAGTGACTCCAAATTGGGATGAGGCTTTGAGCACGCCTTTTCCTCCAAGTGTTGCCATATCTTGTAATCTAACGGATTCAAATCTGGTCTGGAGGAGGGCCAGTCTTCGTGCCGGATGAAGTCGATTTCACGAGCCGCCAGCCAGTTTTGTGTGGTCTTCGCTCTATGAGCTGGCGCCGAATCTTGTTGGAATACCCAGTGCCTGTTATTGAACATGGTATGAGAAACAGGTTCCACAAGGTTCGTCAGGACTGTATTTTGATACACAACTGCATTCGTTTTTACACCTTTCTCACAAAAATGTACCTCTGTTAAGCCCCAATAAGAAACTCCCAACCATACCATGAGCGGGGATGGAAAATTACCTCGTTGGACACGCGGAATACGGTTGCTCGCTTCTTCACTACTGTGTGCGTACACCTTATCATTTTGTTTGTTGTAGCTCTCTTCTACGGTAAAAAATTTTTCATCTGAAAAAAGAATTTCCCGATATTTTTTTCCCGCGTACCGCTTCAACAAAGCGCGGCATCTCTTCAGTCTCAGGTCCATTAGACGAGCATTCAAACGATGTCCTGTTTTTCTTCGATATGCCCGAAGCCCTAAGTCTTCATTTAACACCCTTTTCACCGTGGTTCTGCTTAACCCCATCTGAAGGGCCAACAGTTTCTGCTTACGTTTGGGATTTCTTTGAATTCGCGCCTTCACAGCTTTTATCACTGCTGGAGTCCTAACAGACCGAGGGCGACCACTTCTTGACCTGTCATCTACCCTAGAGTCTTCATTGTATCGTTTGATGGTACGATAAACGAATCTTTTGGTTTTATTCAAATTTTTCAGTATGTCAAAAATTTGAATTGGTGCGTAACCGCAACGATGCAACGCAATTACTGCAACACGGTCTTCTTTAAGCCTCCACTCCATATTTAAAAATGAGTAAAATTCTAAAAAGTATACATTTTTATTTTCATGAACAATTTGAAATTCGAATTCAATAAACTTTTTGGTGGCCAGCATTCTAAAATAAAAGTTTTTACTGTGTGCCAATACTTATGACCTGACTGTGTATAATTAATTTTCAAATTGATTTCTTAAATATAATATACTTCTAACATTGTATAATCGGGCCACAATTTAATTAGCATCTGTAAGAAGAGTTCTCGTTAACGTCGAAAACAATATAGTAAATTTAATACGATTTCCCTTCTCATTGTTTGTATTCAGATCCATTTACAATCGATCGGTATTCGAAATTTTGTTGAGGCTCTCCAATTAATAATAAATTCATTAGCGCCGGGTCAGTTTATTGGATAATTGTATTTTATTTCGAGACTGTAGTAAATATATTTTATGACATAATATACTCGTGGGTGGATGTTCGATATTTATAAGCTTTAGTTAGCGATCTTATTTAATATTTCGTTTCTTGTAATTTTCGGAGAAAGTCAAATAAATTTTACCAAATCCGTTCTTCATATGTTAACTTAAGATAACACGGCATAGTATCTGGATCCAATAGTCACATTATGGGATAGCCAGTGTACATCCTGGCAGGCCTGCATGATTCTATCTACATAGACGCAACCTAGATTTCCAGTCAATAAAGCATATTACTATTATTTCTTATCCGCCCGGATAGCGACCACCGTACACAGGGTGTAAAACGCGCCATAGTGAGCAAGTGTATCGCGTTCCGGGATCAGCCCGTGTGCATCCGGTTTTTGTCGGGGGTCTAGAGTTGGGGTACGATGTTTGGCTGTTTTGCGGCCTTCTAATTACTTGTGTTGAGTAGCGAAAAAAAAAGATTGATTTTCCGCGCGGGAATAAAAACAGGTGTAGACCATTCGCACATAGGATCTTGTTCTCGGCAGGACATAACACTATCGCTGCTTTAAAATATATTAAAAAGTAAACTTTTAAAATATTGTACCTACTACAAATGTTTTTGAGGGCACAAAGAACAAACGCTAGCCACAAAATGTGATGGCTCTTAATTATCTCAATGGGATTAAAAACGAATATGAATTTTGATGAAACTGTCCAATCACCCCAACTTCAAACCTTCGAACAAAAGTCCATAACAGCAAAAGGCATTGTTTCGTGGATCCACGTCGATCATTTATTATTTCGTTCCCCCTAATAATGTACGTTCTGATAGAATTACCTCGCGCTCGGATCAAAAGATATATCCCAATAATCGGAGATGATTGTTCTTAGTAAGCTGGCTTTGGGCCCGATATCAACAATGGGGTATGTTACGGACGTAATTTATTATTTTTCCAGTTTTCCCATTCTGATAGGTGCTTACGCGAAATTATGGAGGTAATAAGGCGACCCCGTCATGAATGGTCCGAACTTTTGTTTGTGGATTTATTCAATAAAAATTTAATGCTGTCCGTCGGTAACCGCATCATCCAAGAACGTTTTTATTTGGATATTTTTTAATGTTAGCAATTAAGGTTATTAGAATAAAAGAAACTGGAAAGTTTGTCTGGAATGTTGGTAAATTCTGGAAAACCTGAAAGTGCTTTTTCGGACTCTTATGGTGCTGAGAAACTTTATTATGCACGTGATTAAAAAGTTTTTTTTATAATTATACATACATACACTCACGCCTGTAATCCCCGAAGGGGTAGGCAGAGGTGTAACTAGTACACCCACTTTTCGCCGAATTTCGGTCCCATAATGTGATAGGGGGCGAGCCTATCGCCATACCGGGCACATTTTCCAGACTCCGGGCTAATACTGAGGAATTTCTAGATAGAAAAACCCAATATCACTTTACCCGACCCGGGGATCGAACCCGAGACCTCAGCACAGCAGTCGTAACGCATGCGCAATTACAACTGCGCCACCGAGGCAGTCAAATTTTTTTTATAATTATGATTGTTTTTGTTGTGTTTTCGGTGATTATGAGCGCTATTATTTCCTATACACCTTTCATAAGTACTTGAATCGGTATGAAGTATTGCTATTTTTATTACCTACCTAACGTTATGTTACTATTTAATAGGAACTCCGAGAGCGCACAAAATCATAATTTGACAATTGACGGACTATTCGATTTAGCGACAATTTGGAAATTTAGAGCCGAAAGTATGAAAGTTTTCATGTTTTTAGAAAAAAAAACACTAGAAAACCTATTGCGTGGATTTTAGTAGATTTAATATATTACTCGTGTAAGCACGTACTGCATCTTTATGACTTATTTTAATGCATTATTTTCTAAAATAAATGTGCCTTGAAAAAAATGGCTACTATGGTTTTACCAGTTGATTTAAGCACCAAAAAGTGCACAAAAAATTTAAACTAGGCTTGAAAGATGAAGAAAATTTTATAATTCCGAATGTATACTCAATATCGCAAACCTAAAATTTTGTTACCTAAAATTTGCCCAAGATATTGACATTCTAAGTAGGTACAATTCAGAGTATGTTTATATCTTTAACGCTCTCTGCCACGACCTTTAAGCGATTAAACTAGGAAAAAGTATAATAATTTATAACATAAATTGTTTCTTGTACAAAAAGATGACTAAGCCAGGTTTTAACTTGGAGAAAAAAGCAACAGTTTTTCACTGAGAGCAGCGCCTCGATCCAATATTTTTTATCAAACGATAAAAAATATTTTTATCTCGGCACAGCTAAGTCTGCAACTGATAGTAAGAAAAATGCAATTAAAGTATAATTTCGATCATTAGAAATTCTGTTGAAAGTAACCAACATTCTACCAGTCTAAGATTAATATTCACTGGCGGAATGACTGTGAGTTCTAATTTCTCTGTATTTTAGCAGAGGCCGGGACACAAGAATAGGCTCATGATAGTAAGTAACCTTTATAGTCTATAAAGATATAGTTTATATTATAGGCAGCATCCGTGCCGCAGCGGGCGAATACCGACTGTGAAACGAGAGACCGTGGATTCGAATCCCGCATGGAGACAAATGTTTGTGTGACAGACAGATATTTATTTCGGGACTGGATGTTGTGGAACCGTAGTCCCTCGTAGTTCTTGATTCCCACGCTACAAGACTCGTATCTCAGTGTGGGGTCAGGCCTATGTATGTGCCCAACACACGTCAACACACACAGGAGTGCCCAGCCTGGGACGAAGAGCGCAGCGCTCTCAGAGCAGTCGTCGGAGGAGACCTCTCGCTTTCCGCCGTAGTGTCATCCATGGTCACCAGCCGGAGGTCTTGACGTGCGTTGGCGTCATCTCGCAGAAGGAGAGTGCCGAGATGGATCGGGAACGAAATGATCCCTCCCGCCGCCAGAGAAGATGTAGGAGGCGCCGGGTTGACGACTGACCGACGTCTCCGGCCCTGTGGAACGGGGGCGTTTGTTGAATTCCATCACGGTAACCCCTGCCTGTCGTACGAGGCGACTAATTGGGGCCATCGGGGGTCGCGGGCTCGCAGCGGGGGGCTGTCAGCCCGAATTGATGCACTCCCAATTTCGGAGCATCGTGCGACCCCTAGGTGGACGGCAGCGCGGGTGGTAAGGCCTCGGTTGCTGTCGTAGTTCGGTGCGCTGGGGCTCCTAAGCCCTCCCATGGAGATGGGCTGCTACGCAGCACCGCGCAGGGGCCGTTCCGGCAGCAATTCTAGCACTCCTTAGAATACCCCGGGATCACTCCGTAAGCGCCGAAGAAGGCCACCGCGGGGTTTTAGCTGGTAGTGTCGGGTGGCGTGTGCATAGGGGGTAGGGACTCGGCCCAGCGGCTGCCTGGATAGCCATCATACGTGCGAGGGGGATGCTGGGTCGTAAGACCGGCTAGTCCAGCTTATTCCGCTTCCCCTCGGAGCGGGCGGTAGTAATAAAACATATTCCCCGCAACAAGAAAAAAAAGGCCTATGTGTGTGACTATTGGGTGTTAGTAAAAAAAATATACAACAACCAAAATAATAGAAATATCATGGGTACGTAGCGGGTTTCAAAGGAATTTAGAAAAAAGGATATATACTCATTTGCAAAAAAAAGGGGGGTTTTGATTTTAATTCTTCTTAAAAAAAATACGGTACCAAAATGATTTCAATCATTTGTACATGTTACTGGCCGGTTTTAAAAATGCCGTGGTGTTTACGTTCTAAACAGTACGTTCTAAATTAAAATTTTCGTTTTTACAGAAAACCACTTTTTATCCTACATTTTTGGTGCGAAGTTCCAAAAGATAATATCGGTTTTCATAACTTTTAGTCAATTTTTATGAATTTATTTCATATTCTTAATTGTCAAAGCTTCATTTATTGCTGTTTAGCTGTCTCAATAATGTTAGAGAAAGTGGTAAAAGCTACCAAAATTATTGCGCTTCTCGAAGAGGGTTGCAGCCAATGCTTCGTGGCTCAGAGGCTAAGTGTGAGTCGCTCGACGGTTCAAAGGACCTGGCAGCGGTATCAAGACACCGGTTCCGTCGAGAGAAGGCCTGGTTCTGGAAGAAAACCATGTACCCAACCACGGGATGATCGTTTTCTTGTGAGTCGCGCATTGAGAAATCGTAAGTCTTCGTATGTGGACCTTAAGAACAACCTCGAAGAAGTAAGAAATGTGCATATTAGTCTATGGACAGTCAGGAGGAGGCTTCTCGCGGCCAATATACGCAGTCATCGCCCGGCCCGCGGCCCTAAGTTACTCCGTGAGCACAGAGTTGCCAGGCTTAGGTTTGCTCGAAATTGTGAGTCATGGACTCAAGAAGACTGGAATAGGGTATTGTTCTCCGATGAAGCCAGGATATCTATGTACGGTGAAGATCGACGTCGGCGAGTGCTACGAAGACGAGGAGAACGCTTTGCAGAGGCTTGTTTTGAAGAAATCCCACCTTATGGTGGGGGCTCTGTTATGTTTTGGGCAGGAATAAATTCAATGGATCGTACAGAGTTAGTCTTCATTGAAAACGGCTCACTGACTGGACATCGATACATAACGGAAGTTCTAATTCCTCATGCACAACCCGCATTGGCTGCTTTAGGCGAAGACTCAATTTTTATGGACGACAACGCTCGCGCCCACCGTTCTGGCGATGTGGAAGCGTATGTGCAAGAGGTCGGTATTCGTCGTTTGGATTGGCCAGCTCGAAGTCCCGACCTCAATCCTATAGAGCATGTCTGGGACGTTCTGAAACGACGCGTGAGATCAGTACAACCGGCTCCGCAGACCATCAGAGAGCTGAAGAATGTGATTACCGCGGAGTGGGAACGTATTCCGCAAGCAAGTATCCGGGATATCCTCGCTAGCAGACCCAGACGAATTCAAGCTGTGATTTCAGCTAGAGGAGGGGGTCACACTCGATACTAAACATTTATCTGCTTTTACTTTATTAAAGAAAAAACAAACAAAAATCTTTGTTAACTTTTACTTCACGAGCATATGCACTACTAGCGAGCATACACTACTAGTGAACTTTAGCATTAAAACCCATAAATTTTATGAAAATTTTATGATAATACTGACGAAAACGATTATTTGCTTATTAATTTACAAAATTGTGAAAGTAAAACTACCTATAGTTATCAAACAAACCAATAGTAACATTTGAAACGGTTCATTGCTTAGGTGCCCGTTATTTTGCAAATGAGTTTATATATACATATACATACATATACACTCACGCCCGTATCCCATGAGGGTAGGCAGAGACTATTGAGTGCCACAAGCTACGATTCTGACACACTTCTTTCGCCTCTTCCACATTCATACATCTTCTCATACATTTACGACGGTTGGAGGTACTTCTGATTTGCCCTTTTAGGAGAAGATCGTTTATCTGATTCGTAAACGTTCTCCTTGGGCGCTCTCTACCCACTCTTCCAGTCACATTTGCACGATAAATAGCTTTCGTAAATCGCCTTTCATCTAACCTCTCCATGTGGCCAAACCATCTCAGCATACCTCTTTCTATCTTAGTCTCCACATCATTCTTCAACTCACAACGATCTCTTATCACACTATTCCTCATGCGATCAGCAAGGGTGACTCCACACATACTCCGTAAGGAACGCATCTCCACCGCATTAAATCCACTTTCATGCTTCTTCTGCCACACCCAACTTTCACTTCCATACATAAGTGTCGGTACCAGCACACCATTATGAACAGCCATTCGCGCCTTTTGTGACACCGCCTGGCTGCTCCTTATCGCGTGCAAGGCACCAATCACTTTATTACCTGCCATCACTCTCCTTTCAATATCCCTTCCTAAAAGGATATATATGTCTGTTGTAAATCAATCTCATCGCACTATACAACAATAAGCTATCACGTTACTCCATGCCGATTTCTAAGACTGGTAATAACTCGGTCAAGCCGGCCAACAATGCTGCAGACAAATGTCCACAGCGTTACTCTACTACTTTAGGAACTTGATAGTAATAATACAATAGTAATACTAGCCCTGTATTAAACATTGTCCCACTGCTGGGCACAGGCTTCCTCTACTAATGAGAAGGGTTAGGCCTAAGTCCACCACGCTGGCCTAATGCGGGTTGGTAGGCTTCACATACCTTCGAAATTCTTATGGGAATTCTCTACAGTTTTCCTCATGATGCTTTCCTTCATCGTTAAAGCTAGCGACAATTAACAATGAATATACACGTAACTTTATAAAAGTCAGAGGTGTATGCCATTTGGGTTTGGAACATATGACTTTCGTCTTGATAGTCCGTACCGCACCCAACTAACAAATTGTGTCATATCATCTTTAAATGCCAATAATACTCCTGAAAATAAAACCGAATCACAAGCAGAACCCATCTAATATATCATCCACCCCAATATAACATAATCAAATCTAACGCGACGCTCACAAAGGGTCGTAAGTAGCGGAAAGGCTAACTAGATCCCTTTACATGTCAATTGAATACACGGATATCAAATCCGTACCCTCCGTAAATAACCGGTTTCATTTTCACTTACAACCGGGTATAACATTAACATATCCGGTTGTCGTGGCACTAAGGCCTCATTGACCCGGATTCGCTGCGTGCATACCCGGTTATAACCGGTCGTCTTTATCAATAAGCCGCTCTGAGTAGTGTCGCTTCTAGCGTATTTCAATTAATTGGATTATTTGCACTCCAATACGCTACGGTTCGTCTTGTTTTTGACGTCAAGATTTATTGTATTTAGAATTGTATTCAATATTTGTATTAAAATTATTATTACCAGTGATCGCCTAAAGGTCGAATTTCGACGTTGATGCCTTATTAAGTTTGGGCGATATTAAGGTATTATTGTCTGTTACTTCTATAAATATTTAAATAATTTATATATTTTTTTATCCTGGCACAGCAAAGTGAGACATTTGACCACGCCAAACCACTTATTGACGTGTGTATTAAGCATATTTGTAACGTTAATATTATAAAGATAAAGTTGATTTTGGCTTGTATTTTTAATCACTACTTATTAGTTATTACACTTTGCCGAACACCGGTGTCCTTGTGATAATTGAAAGGTTAAAAATATCTCGCTGCTGGGCACGGGCCTTCTCTACTAACAAGAGAGGTATGGTCAAAGCCCATGTTGTCCATTAGCGGGTTGGAGACTTATTTATTTTACAGCTACCATGGCTCAGTGGGCGAGTAGTTAGTTGTAGAACCAGGGTCGTTTCTCGTATCAAGACAATGATCTTTAGAATTTCTAAAACGAAATTTGAGTGTTTCAGATTGAAAATATTCTTTTATTGTTCCTGATACCCATGACTCAAAATAATTGTATCTTATTGCGGTGTTAGGATTGCGTGTGTGACTGTTGGGTGGTGATACTTAAAAATCTTGGCTAATATTAAGATTATTATGCCTAGAATGCCAAAACTACACGAAACTGTCTACAATATAGAGAGCCGGAACAAATGGCTGGTCATAGTAACATTTTCCCTGACACAAATTTTACTGGTATTTTTATAGCAAAAATTGCTAGAAATTAATTGAGTTATTTAATCGTAAATGATTTGCACTACTAAGAATATAAATATTGTGCATTACCAGCATTGACAGAAAATAAAAATGGGAGGGGAATTTGGACTCTAATATCACACGCACCGTTCTTAACGCAACATCAAGCTATTACTTCACGTCAGCTTTCTGTGAAAGTGGTAATTACCCGGTCAAGCCGGCTAACAGAAGCTGTAGACAAATTTGACCACCACGTGGGTCTACTTTAAATGTTAATATTATAACGTCTTTTTAGCTGCATTAATAGATTTGCAACTAGTAACATTTCCAAATCATTAAGAAGATATTTCAGGATTAGAACGGAGAACATGTCTAATGTCCCACCAGAATTATTAAACTACACCAACGCAGCTCTAAATGTGCTGGCGGCATAAATACAGCTCCACGAATGTCCTCCCATTAAATTTGCAGTATTAATACTCTACTATCTGCGTCCAGGAATATGAATGCCGGATGTTCTTAATGGATTTTCAATGTGATGCAGCTTTGCTGTGCATAATTTTAAATTAAATTTGTATTAACATACCCATGTTTTAGTTTTAAGTATCTAAGAGTGATACTAATAGTTATTCGAACTAAAATACTCACTGCGGTTATGTTGATGTTGGTCTTCAATCTACTTTATTATACGCATAGTCATTCCAGAAGCAAAATTAATGAATTTATTTGACGTCTAATGTATTGTGTGACGCTTATATGTGGGTCTTTATATGAATTGGTAATGATAACAGATACTTACGTATTTATTTAGTAAAAAGTAACCTTAATTTACTGATGCATATAAATGTACTCATTGGTCTAGTGGCAGGGGCGACTGGTTCAAATCCCAGGTTGGGCAAACATAATACATATTTGAAATTTTGACAGCCAGCGGGGGAGTTGCTGGCTGTGATACTAGAGGCTGTGGGTTCGATTGCCGCGATAAATTTGTGTGACAGACAGATATTAGTTTCGGTCTCGTAGTTCTTGATACCCACGGTACAGGTTTTACCTAGTGTGGGATTAGAACTATGTGTGTGACTGTTCGGTGTATTTATTTATTATTTCCATTCGAATAATTACATATGACTTATCCAGAATTGGAACTTGTGAACAATGTGATAAATGCTTGCCAACTACATCATGGACCGAAATAAGCTGACGGACAGATCACAGATTAGTACATCCATATTCTAGCTGCATTTGCACTACTAGCTGCACGACTGCTTATCCCTTCAGGCCTACAAGAGTCAGCTTATATTATGTTCTGTATAATTTCCATGACTCCTTGTGCACCTATTCTAAATAGTTATAATAGATATCATCAATCGAACAACATGGAACACCATCAATAGACCCGACACAAACAAATCAATCAAATAAATTATATATTGACCTACAAACAACAATTAAAATAACCCATCAAAACGAAAAACAGTATCAGATGTCGCGGACTTTATTACGACTAAAGTCGCTTTCAATTAAAATAATGTTGACAAGCAGTCCGCAATTAATTCATTTTGAATTCCTCATTAGTTTGCTGTTGGTGACAAGTTGTCATGACATTTGGAACTGTCTGTATTAATAGAAACATATTTTTTTTCATAATGATGTTAGACTGATGAGGTCATCAATTAGCTGAAGAAATAAAAATAGATCTAGCTTGTTATCCTTAGATAATGCAGAATCTACACAATGGGTAGATCTAGTCAAACCTGTAGTAACAATTAGCATTAGATTTGTTGATAAACATGGAAACAAAGAAATAATACTAATGATTGGTGAAAGGAAGGTGGCAGATCGGCAAGATTCGGAACCAAAATAGAAATTAATTTTAAATTTAGATAAACGTCTTCTGATATTAATAAAATGACTCAACAAATAATTCAATCTCTCCATCACAATTTCACCCACTATTAAAAAAGCCGCATATCAGTTTAAAATTCACAAAAGACAATACACACAAGAAGATAAACGTAATCAAACCCAATAGTGTTTGCTCGTCGGACACTTGTAAACAGAACTCCAGAGAATCACACACAGACGCGGCGCACGTGGATAAACCAATCAACGCGACGACAGTATTGTCGATTTGGGGATACTGAATGAGTTTGTAGCTAAATAGATACCGCGGGTTCGATCTCCGTAGCGATACATCTATGTTTATGTGACCTGTAAATATTTGTTTTGGGCTACATTTTTTTTTATCCTAGGACGGCAAAGTGACCCCACTGCACCTGATGGTAAGTACAGTGCCGTACAATTAGAGTATCGAGTAGCGAGAGACAATCTATCTACCACTACTCAACACAATCATGCCGGCCTGCTTCTAAACACTACGCCACGGGCAATAAGGTGAAGAGGTGGTCGAGGGTCTAGTGTCAGAGTACTCAGACGGCCGCAAAACAGCTAAACATCGCACCCCAACTCTAGACCCTCAACAAAAACTGGATGGCTGATCCCGGAACGCGACACACTTGCGTATGCCATTATGGCGGGTTTTACACCCTGTGTACGGTGGTCGCTATCCGGGCAGATATAAATATCGTACCACCAGCAAAATGTTGTGAGACCGAAAGTATGTTAATGTTGGGTGTTATTTTATTGTTATATTATTTCTGACACCATTATTAGGCTCTGGTGTTTTGATATCAATTCATATGGAGAATAATAATTTACCTTAATGACCTACTTGCAAGTAAACAAAAGCTGCTACAGATCGACAACCCAGAGTTGTTCAACAACAATATATTATTTGTTTTTAGAATATCCTCCCTGAATTTTTAACCGACTTCAAAAAAAGGAAGGAGGTGGCTTATTTTTTCAACAAGGAGTTTTAATATTTCCAATTGTTCTAAAAGCATTCTAGTATTTAGAGTTCCTACTCGCAAATCAATTATTCATCTACCCATTTCTAATTCAAAGCATTGTTAATTTAATATAAGTTTGGTAGATTACATTTTGCAGCGCATGTTATCAAAGTTGGTGATATATCAGTTTATGCAAACATAGCATGGGATGTTGCGATTTGAATTCATAACTCATATCTAATCTACATCAAACTCCTAGTATTCATTTAGATTGTTACTAAATGGTAATTCATTTGAGGACTTCCGTAGCGCATTTGACAAGACGTTGGCTGTGAAAAGAGATGCTGCAGGTTCGAATCCTACGCTGAGACAATTTGTGTCTGTTTGATATGCAATTTTTGTTTGAGGTCTAGCTGATGGGGAATTAGAAGCCCCACGATACAAAAATGATTTATTTGTTATATTAAAAAATCTATGTAAATTTCCAAAACTTTTAAGAGAACATAACGCGATGATTAGCAATCATGCAACTTGTCAATTATACAGACTCCGTGGTTTACCGCAAATGTCTAGTGCCAATGCAATACCAAGTGGGATAACTTGGTTAGTTCTTACAGTACAACTACACATCCCGTCTGAATTTCGATGTTGGTCGTCATAGTTATAGACTAGTCTGGTCTACGATCGTCTCAAACGGTTGAGTTGTTCTTAGTATTAGGTTTTAAATAGTCCCGCCCTGTGGAATGGGGGCCCTGAAGAATTCTACCACGGTATACCCTGCCTGTCGTAAGAGGCGACTAAAAGGGATCACAGGGGTCGCGGCTGCACAGCGGGGGATGTGCGGCCTTTACATATATATCTGCATGGTGCGACCCTGAGGCGGTTGGCGGCGCGAAATATCGCGCTGCTACTGTAAATTGTGGGGGGCATCTAGCCCAAGAAAAGACGGGCCGTAAAGGTACGGCACAGGGATGGTTCCGGCAGCAATCCAGGGTAAACTCAGGATCCCCCGGGATTGTCCCACATGTGCTGCAGAAGGCTACCGCGGGGTTTTTAGTCGGTACACCGGCGTAGGAAAATTGATTAGGGTCCCGATCTAGTAGTCCTTCGGGCGAACTGGGTCGGAAGGTCGGTGAGTCCGGCATAACCATCTCTCCTCCCCCGAGGACCAGAAGGTATCCGTAAGATGGATTTTCCCCGCGGGAAAAAAAAAAAAAAAAGGTTTTAAATAGTCGAAATTGTTCGAAATGTATTTACAGAAATAACATCAAGTTGAGTTTTTAGAAAACCAACTATAAGCATAATCGGTATAGAGCAAGAAATATTTTATCAGCTGTTAGTCATTAGTTCCATTCGTTTAGTTAAAGATAACGTTAAGTTTCGAATAGTTAAGCTAACGAATAATTTCCGAGTTAAAAATGACATACATAATTAGTTGTTTTAAAATCATAAAGAATTCTTTATAAGTGGATAAAATATAGGGATTCTTAATTGCACCAACAATAACATGTGTGTAGAATATTTGTTCCTTCTTGTTTATGAATAGCATCAAATAATTTGTCTGCTTAATAATAGATGTTCATTTTTTTTGATGCCACATGTATTAGAAATGGTTACACAATCTCTATGCGTGGATATCTCTGTTCTCTCAGTTCCCGCAATAAAGTGTTCAAAATATCATTTCAATATAGTCTGGGCATCTAAAATGTTTGATATATAACGTCAACCACTGCGTTGTATTGAAATGATATTGAAAATGCGGATGGCCCGTCGCTGCAATCTATATCAACCATCGACCAGGCAATGAACTGGGGAACCATCCAAACACAGGTGGAAGCAGGTGGCATCTTATACGAATTATAGCATTTTTATCGAACAAATGTTCGGGCGTTATTCTTTAAATTGATATAACATTTTTATTTATAAACCGAATGAAATAAATAAACTTAAAATTAAGTGAAGGTTACCACAATACATTAGAGAAAACTACAAACAAATCGTTTAAGCCTTTTCTGAAATTAGCGTGCACAAACGCACAGAAAAACAGACATACAGACAAAAATTCTAAAAAACCATTGGTTTGGGTTCTATTGCGTTAATAAAGATAATAATAATAGTGTTTCTCACATATCTTCCATTTACAGACAGCGCTCCGTTACAATTATATTAGATGTATAGATTAACTTATCTATAAATATTAGCGAACTTACCTTTGACATTTGCTTCGTCAGCGTCTCCATACCTCACAAAGATGAAGAACAGCGCCATAAGAATCAGTTGTACCACCATCACTGGAGAGTACTTCATTGCTGTGTACTTTAGCACCATCTTGAACTGGGAAGAAATATAAACCAATCGTCTATTATTTACACACATTTAATATTTTAAGAAAATTATGGAGATAAATTTTTAAGCCTTGACTGTTTTGCACATATCAATACATCGATGGCATTAGAAGTGCTAAAGATTTCACCACTAGTAACAATGTATATTTTGTAATAGCATCCATAATCATACAAAGATTTTAAGAATCTTTGATATATAATTCTGATCTAGAAATGTAAACAGTATACACAATTTAATAAATAGGTTAGTTTAACTTAAATGTTGACGATAGAACTTAATGAATCCACACAAAAATATATAAATTAGAAGCACACCAGAATATGAGTCATGAGATGACACTACCAGTAGTGGCCCTAGCAGTGGTCATCCGAGGGATATAGTGAGATTTACAGGTGCAGGATGGTAACGCAGGTAATGTGAGGAGCTGGCGCGAGGCACGGAAGGGCCCCCGATGCCCCCCCGCATACAGTCGCCGGGATCCACTCCAGTCTCCCACGCTGGCACGACGACCGTACTATTTTATTTACAGGATTTTCGCCAGTTGGCGGGACAGCTTCCCGGGGAGGGAATTTTAAGAAGTGTATCCCCGGGTTCAGGTCCCCAACTGACTGGCAGGCGGCCGGCGGTGGCCGTTCCCATCGGGTCTCCCTATAACCCACGCCAGCCCCCCACAGATGAGACCCACGCGACGACCAACACCAAAGTTCCGCATATTACGAGTACCGTCCAAACTGCACCGCCAGGGAAAGGAGAGGACAGAGGGAAGGGCTATCTAGCCCTTCCGCCGGAACGCATTTCTACTTCGCGGTAGAAATAGGCTGGACGGTGGTACCAATCCGTTCGGGCCCAACTCCAAGTGAATAAAATTCACTTAAAGTTGAGCCCTACCACCAGTGACGGGACGGGAAGGGATGGAGGGGGACATCAGAGCCACGGGTGGAGTGATGGAACGCGGCGCTGACGGCTCGAGTGGCCGGGGTTGCACTCCCGAACCGTTCTAAATGACAACCGGACAGACTGACATAAGAACGGCCTCTGGCACTAAGATTTCTTTTCTTCTTTTCTTAAAACAATAGGCTTACATGAAGTGAAGTAGCGCAGAAAAGGAACATGTAGCAAGCGTATGAGAAATATTTGACGAATCAATGAATGTGCCTATATATTCATATGTGTAATAAGCATCTGTTACACAACAAACGATTTGATTGATGATTTGAAACACTCCGGTTAGTAGTTTCGAAATCAGGCCTATAAGAATGTAGACCATGATAATTATTTTACGTTTTGTAGAATTAATTTATCGCAAAGTCTAGGTTCTAGCCGGTCGCATTCTTCAAGTCAGGAACAAATATGAGTTTTTGAACTTGCTTTTGATAGCCCCTATGGTACGTGTCTAGCTGGTTGGAATATAAGGCTTTGAGATTCGATTCCCTCAGCGTGATTAATGTTATTTCTAAGTGTTGTTTGATCGAAAGTCTCGTAGTTCCTAATACAATACTCCATTTTTAATACATGTTGTAGATTATTTGTTACTATTTTATTGTTAAGTATTGCAAATTCATCTGAAAAATCACACGTACTTACAAACAAATCTGACATAAGATATAATCTTTCCGTACCTATTTTATTCTTAATACATTCATGGGGGAATATTGAATGGAACACATGTAATCGATGTGAACAGCAATAACATTACCTCTACGTTCAATATTCTTTCACTTTCCATAACCAAGGCATAAATCCGTGCTTCCTTCATTAATTTCAGAGTGAACGCAGATCACGGCAAATTATATTTCCATCGTAGTCGTTTTCTAGTCGCCCGCCCGATCGGACAATTATTATGCATTTGACTGCACACGGACGTTTAAGATTTAATACCTTGCCGACAGCCGTATGAATATTTGAATGGGATTTGAATTATGTTTGTGCTTATAGTCTCTAAGTGCTTGGAATACGAAATGGACTTTTCGTAGAGAATAACTTGAACTTTAAAATTAAGTCTGCATCTACATGCATTTTTTTTATATAATAAATACACCCAACAGTCACACACATAGTTCTGACCCCACTAGGTCAAACCTGTGTCGTGGGTATCAAGAACTATGAGGGACTACGGTCCCACAATACCCAAACCAAAATAAATATATTATTATGTGGATTACACAAAGATTTGTCTCTGTGCGGGAATTGAAGCGTCCAATGATTTTCTCATTTGGCTACTGGCTCAATGCGCCACGGAGGCTGTCAAATTTAGCTACAATCACAAAATATTTATTTAGCTACACAAATGTTTGCTACATTTTTTATTTTATAAAAATCCTATTGCTTCTGTAAATTTTTTTTTTTATAGTATAGTACGACAAACGAGCCAGTGGGTCACCTGATGTTAAGTGATCTCCACCGCCCATGAACATCCACAATACCGAAAGTATAATGCATGCGTTGTCGGCCTTAAAGGACAGGAATAGGGATTAGGGAAGGGAAGGGGGAATCTGGGCCTCCGGTTATCTCACTTAACATACGAAACGCGACAGTAAACTTTCTCTTTACGTTGGTTTTCTGTGGGACAGTGGTACTACCCCGGTCGAGCCGGCCCATTCATACTGTAGACAAATATGTCTACAGCGTGGCTCTACCACTTCCAAATCTCTTACTATCGAACAATTTGGTTTAGCAGATTAGATTTTTTTAATCCTAGATTAATGATCTGATAAGGTATACCTACAGTTATATTATAAATAGTAATATATTATTATCCATACGTAATTAAATATAATAATACTAGCCCTGTATTAAACATTGTCCCACTGCTGGGCACGGGCCTCCTCTACTAATGAGAGGGGTTAGGCCTTAGTCGTAATTAAATATAATTTTATTGAAATTAAATTGTAATTAAGAACCGTGATGTTTGTAAGAGAGCACTTTCTAGGTATTAATTTGTCTTTACTAAATCAAATTAACGTTTATTAAAAGCAATAATTAAGTTAATTCTTTGCTACATTAATTACTTAATTAATTTGCTACACTATTTTTGTTTAAGGTTCAAATTTACACTTAAGCGATAAACACACTGTAAAACAATTAATTAAAAAAGACCATAGTTCTAGTTTAGTCGTTACGTGGTTATTTGTCAGCCCTAAAACTCCCTACAAAAAGCGGCTGATGTGGAGGTATCGAGCGGAGATGCAGCATTTTTGATGATGTTTATTTGGTACTGTAGATTTTTTTAGGATTCTTGAGAATTTGTGCGTTTTAAAGGTTGTTATAAGACTTCCTTTAGAACACGTGAATATAATTACAAAAATTGTATTTATAAAATTATTAAATATATTAAAATTGTATGTATTTATAGCTGGAATCATCTGCTCGTTTTATTTGTTTTATTTGAGAAATACATACATTACACTCACGATTGTAATCCCTGAAGAGATAGGCAGAGGTGTCACCAGTACACCCACTTTTCGCCGAATTTATTACGGCCCCATAGGGGCGAGCCTATCGCCGTTATGTGACCGTATTTAAGAACAATTGTAGAATTAAGATTTCGTATAGATGCCACATTTTTATATACCGTTTAGGTCTGTACAGATTTCTGGAACTCAATGTAATTTATATAAATGGCAAAACTAAATAAAAAATATTTTAAACATGGGCCTTCTGATCATTGACATATCATAAAATACCTAACCATTTATTTTTGAATTTATGTATTCAGTTTAACTTTTTATATATTAAATTTAAGGCCTAACCCCTCTCAAGAGGCCCGTGCCCAGCAGTGGGACAGTGTTTAATACAGGGCAAGTATTATTATTATATTAACTTTAATCATAAATTCCCTACCTTTATTCCGAAACAGTCGCGGAAGCACCCACAATGTCACTTGCCAAGCCCCTTCTGTCCAGAACGTTGTCATCTATAGGCTAATATAGCGCTGCATTTATTCATCGAAATAAGCCATTTCATGAAACGTCCTCTCATTACCATAACACATTCGGCGAGTACAATGTTTAAACCGATTTGCATATTACAAGGAATTTTTAATGGACCACAGTAAACATAATGTGTTTGTGAAATTGAGCTGCGTTAATGAATGCAATTTAAAAATTAAATAGAGTTGACGACTTTGATTGTGTGCGGACGATGACTGATAAACAAGAGGCTATCGCTTTATTAATAATTATTAATTGTCCAAAAATATAATCAAAACATAATATAAGTATATCCCCAATTATAAGTTCCTGAATATAGGTTGTCCTAACTCCAAATAATTACTGAATCATCATCTTAGGCCTGGCCCAGGGTGGGCCTTAGCCTGGTCCAGTATGTTTTCCAGGCAGAGCTGTTCGTGGCTTTCAACGCCATGGTCCTGTTCAACGCCATCTAATTACCTGAGATTGGACCTGTCCTGAAATCTGCGGCCATCTGGTTTGCCATATAGTAATTGTCTTGGCAAACTGGTCTCGCCCATCCTAATTTCTTCCTAAATTCTTTAATACTGTACTCCTGATTACTGCATACGCAGTATTAAAGAATTCCAATGTAATTATTTATTAAAGCCTGTATCGAAGATATAGCGTGACCTTTCTCGAAAGGTCGCTCTCGACTGTAGTTTCACTAATATTAAACCTTGTACAAAAATAACGCTAACGGTTTAACAGTAGACAGTGGCTTTGCTGTGCCCTGGCATCGCAGAAGTCTATGGGCGGCGGTGACTACTTACCATCAGGTGGCCCGTCTGCTCGTCTGCGTATCCAGGCAATAAAAAAAAATACACGCTAAAAAAATTAATAAGACTATATTCTCCAACATATTATATTATTTTTTTTTATTTATACTCTTTATACATAATAAATGTACAAAATTGTATGCCTGAGGCATTCTCTACAAGTACATAATTGGGTAGTAATATTCTAATGATATTCGAAAAATTCTGTTTAGATTTATACAAAGAACGATGCTTAAGTGAGCCCTTTGTCTGTGTGTTGATTTCTGTATATGTAATTCATTTTTGGCGCTAAAAGACCTGATAGCGCGCTTCGGTGTTGTTCTTGAATATAATCAAATGAAACCAATAATTTGAAAACTAGGCCACTTTTTACAGTTCAGGATTAAGTTAATTATCTACCATATCTATATAATAAACAGCTAGTCAAATTGGCAACTGACTTACCACGCAAACTATCACTACACTATAGATCCCTTTCTGCCATTAAAAGATGGACAGAGACAAACGATTGACGTATTCAACCGCTAGGGGGCAAATTGTTTACACGTAGTTAGCGTGCGGTACGCCCTTGCACTTGTCAATTTCCTTACATAATTTGTTACGTGGCTTGTTTGTGAATCGTTTTAAAGCAATTATCAATAAGAGTTTCAGTAATAAATTCCCGAATGATGTAAATAGCTCGTGAAATATATTATTTATTACTATTACATGAGCAGTTCAAGTTTTATTATAATATAAAAGTTTTTATGGAATGATTACCTCTACTACCTCAATAATCTAGCATGCTGGCTGTGATTTGTTGTTGTAAGAGTTTTTTTTTATCCTGGCACGGCAAAGTGTCCACATTGCACCTGATGGTAAGCGCAGTGCCGCCCATTTAGAATATCAAGTAGCGAGAAACATTGCTTCCTTCGCTACTCAACACAGTCATGCCGGCCTGCTTGGGGCGTCATGGGGCAAGAAAGTGAAGCGGTTGAGGGTCTAGGGTCAGAGTACTCAGAAGGCCGCAACACGGCCAAACATCGTACCCCAACTCTAGACCCCTGACAGAACCGTATGTACACTGGCTGACTGCAGAACGCGACACACTTGTACGTGCCACTATGGCGGGTTTTACACCCTGTGTATAGTTTTGACCTAAAGATCCTAGGTTCTGTTCTAAGGTTCTGACCCTACCCAGACGAGCAGACGGGCCACCTGATGATAAGTAGTCACCGCCGCCCTTAGAATTCTGAAATACCAGGGCACAGCAAAGCCGCTGCCTGCCGTTATGTTATCTACCTCCGTGTTGCAGGCGTTCTTATATAAATACATCAAGGAAAGACCTTTACAAATAAATAAACAGTTTCTGGCGTTTAAAAAAATCTTGGTCATATCAAGTCTCAATTATCGAGTGTTTTATTGACATGAAGAAAAAAGACGATACAAATCTAATAAATCACTTTATATTATCACAGTAACAAGATCGTTTCCTGTGTTTATTTGTGTAAATTATTTGATAACTAACAGAAAACAATGAGAATGAGCAATCGCGACCGAAAATAGAATTACTATTAGGAATATTGGTATGACCAAGAGTGAGTATAGGGGGAACATCTCACTATCTCCCTCACACGCATGCAACGTAATGGTTGTTTCGAGCGGTGACGTCAGTAATCATATCGTGCAAGCTTTCTGTCACTTGACAATTACCCCTTCCACAATATGGCAACGCTGCCTACCTTTCAACAGTAGGCTGCGGCTTTGCTGTGCCCTGGCATTGCAGAGGGGCGGCGGTAACTACTTACCATCAGATGATCCGTCTGCTCGTCTACCGGTCCAAGCAGTAAAAAAAATGTGCAGGCTTTTAATTTACTTACTAATGAGCAGATTTATAAAATGAATTCGACAAAAGATTTTATGTAACGTACGCACTGTCCCTGCCCAATCGCAATCATAGTCATATTCTGAATGCACGTCGACGTAGGACTCGCCGGCGAGTCCAAGGAGCCCGGCCGAGGCTCAGATCTTCGATACAATAGTATATTGAGACGGCCCTAAACCTATTCCAAGCGACGCGACGGCTTAATCGAAGGCCTTTTAGAAAGCGTCTTTGAGCTAAGCTGTTGACAAATGTTGCGTTTTCTGGCTGGAGCGCCATAAGCGTCGGCCACAATGTTCGGTGAAGCTGTAAAAGCAACTATGAGCTAACAGCACAAATCCATACGAAAAAAAAAACATTCTAACGTTAGTCTAGCTTATAGGAGTTTCTTTTTTTTCTTCTTTGTTTGATTGATGGCGACGAGCTTAACTAAGAAGCTATTCCACCAATCTCAAGTTAGTGAAGAGTTCCAACATTAAATAGTTGACGTCTTTGCGATGAAGGCCTTAGTTCTGTCTAATAGGAGTTTCAAAATGTAATCTAATATTTAACATAACATATTAGGAAATTCCTATATTCCTGTACATTGTAATGGGCTTAATCTAAATAAAACGATCATGCTATTTAAAACCGAAACTTCATTGCAATCCGATCCCACATGAAGGAATGAGGTCCAATTTGAACCGAAACTAGTTGGTTAGCAACTATTTTGGCGGATTATTAATTGCGTAGTCCGATGATTGGATTGCTGACGATGGTCTGCATTCATTCCGTGGTAATTGCGGTATATTATATCAGAACTTAATAGGCATGAGTAATTATCAGTTGATATGGTCATTATCCATTGCAGTTTCTGTATTCTGCTCTATTGCGGTTTCAAGCTGTGATGAATTCAGTAACTAAATCCGGCATTAGACATTAGGCCGGCATGATTGTGTTGATTAGCGAGGGATAGACTATCTCTAGTTACTTGATACTCTATCTCAACGGCACTGCGCTTACCATCAGGTGCAGTGTGGTCACTTTGCCGCGCCAGAATAAAAAACATTTCTAATATTAACTCTATCGGCATTATTTGCTGCCCTTTTGGTTGCCTACTCTAAGGCTGCCCTCTATGGAATTTAAGTATTTTATGTGCATTCTACTGCTCTTGTTTATGAATTTTATACGCACTGCTTTCTGCTTATTTTTATAAATAAATACACCCAAAAGACACACATAGTTCTGACCCCACACTCGGCCAAACCTGTGCCGTGGGTATCAAGAACTACGAGGGAGTACGGTCCCACAACACCCAGACCCTAACCAATATCTGTCTGTCACACAAACATTTGTCTCGGTGCGGCGATCGAATTTATCTGATGGTAGGATATTCATATCCGCCCGGATGGCGACCACCGCACACAGGGTGTAAAACCCGCCATAGTGGCACACGCAAGTGTGTCGTGTTCCGGGATAAGCCAGTGTAAATCCGGTTTTTGTCGGGGGTCTGTCTGCCTGCCTCGGTGGCGCAGTTGTAATTGCGCATGGGTTACGACTGCTGTGCTGAGGTCTCGGGTTCGATCCCCGAGTCGGGTAAAGTGATATTGGGATTTCTATCTAGAAATGCCTCAGTATTAGCCCGGAGTCTGGAAAATGTGCCCGGTATGGCGATAGGCTCGCCCCTTATCACATTATGAGGCCGAAATTCGGCGAAAAGTGGGTGTACTAGTTACACCGCTGCCTACCCCTTCGGGGATTACAGGCGTGAGTGTATGTGTGTGTGTGTCTTAGTCATAGTCTCATTAGAAGTTTGGGTTAAATTTAAAAATACATTTTAGTTCATAGACTATATTGTAATTCATTGATGTACTGCTTATGTTAAATAATTTATGAAAAAAAAAAATTATAATTGTGGCTCACAGTTCAGGCGTAGTGTGAAGAACTCAGCAGGCCAGCATCTTTGTGTTGAGAAGCGAGGGGTTGCTTTCTCTCGCTACTTGATAGTCGACCTGGACGTCACTGTACTCATAACAAGTGCAGTGTGGTCACTTAACCATGCCGGAATAAAAAAATACCAAATATAGTTTTCCTTCAAATTTTGTTTACACCTGAAGTAGAAGTTACGTATTAGTTTTTATTTTCAATAACAAGTTGATTTGTTTTGACGTATATACATCGTGAACGGTAAATTTGAACCTGTTGCTATGTGGTTTTTCTAACGTAGGTGTGTCAATATACAATAAGTTGAAAACCATTAGATCCTTGTTAGAAATGCATGAATCAGATATACAAAGATAATGTTTACCGCGAAATGATGTCATGTATAGATTTTGGCATATTTGTATTTTCAATTTTATATGTTCAGATTTCAGCAGGGACACACCCACTTCTGAGATGTTGCTATGTTGATGATTTTATCTGTACTAGTATATAAAGAGGTAGGCTTTGCAGGGCAGCGGATTTGCTGTGCCCTGGCATTGCAGAGTCTATGGGTGGCGGTGACTACTTACCATCAGGTGGCCCGTCTGCTCGTCTGCCTATCCAGGCACTAAAAAAAAGAAGTAGAGTTTATGAGTTTGGATGTTCGGGGTAATATCCGGTACTACTGATCCGATTTTGAAAATTCTTTTAATCTTAGAAAGGTATACTATGCCTGAGTGCTATATACTACTTTTTATTTTGGTAAATATATACTTGGTAAAAAATAACCTCCACGTGGGCGGAGCTGCGGGCAACAGCTAGTTTTAAGTAATTTGGTGTTTTGGGACAGTAATTTATATCCATAACAAAAATATATATACAACCAACGTTCACACACAGATCTGACCCCATACTAAGATTCGAGTCTCATGTCGTGGGTATCAGAAACTACGAGATACTTTCGGTCTCACAATATTCAGACGCGAGAGAAATTATATTTTACACAATCAATTGTCTCGGTGCAGGGATCGGACCCGCGATCATTCGTTTTTCAGCCCGCTCCGCCACGGAGGCTGTCTGTAATTTATTTTCATTATTGTGAATTTTGATACAAATCCTTGGAACCTCATTTACTATCCAATCCGTTAAGGCCAAACATATGATGAGGGCATCAATATTACCGTCATAATTTTTCTTCATCACTGTGAATATGGATATAAATATTTCCAACCCCATTTTCTGTCCAATCCATCATATTGTCTACGTCAGCACACAACCGGTGTTTTTTAATAATATTTGACTTAACAATGGATGTTAACATTAAAACTGGCTTTAGAAAAACAAACTATTAACATTTTATTCCTTCTGTCTTATTCATGTATTATCTTATCCATGACATTTAGAACTATTATTGAGAAGATATTTTCGTTTAAAATCTTTAGAATCATGTGATATTGAATTACAAGTTCAAGCCAGTATGAATTTGGATTACTTATATAAAACCTATTAAGTCTTTTTTTTTTACCTAAATAGGCTTGCGTTTGACCACTATCTCGCCTGATGGTAAGTGATGATGTGGTCTACGGTGGAGCACGCTTGCCTAGAAGATACCTATTCACCTTTGACTTAAAGATACCCATATTATAATTTTCGGGAAAAATAGACTCCGGCAAAGAGTTCCACTCTCTAGCGGTGCGCATGATAAATGTACTAGCAAAACGCTTCGTGCGCGCTGGTGGAATATCAACCATGTATCGATGACGCTTCGCCGAGTCTCTTGTCGTCCGATGATAGAAAGGGGTTTAGTCTTGCTGATTACCGCTACTACTACTAGCCCTGTTTTCATTGTCCCACTGCTGGGCACGGGCCTTCTCTACTAATGAGAGGAGTTAGGCCTTAGTCCACCACGCTGGCCTAATGTGGGTTGGTAGACTTTACGTACCTTCGAAATTGCTGATTAGTAAGGCTAGAAGTTTAAATGTTATTATTGGTGTAAGTCTACTGGCCAATTATGTTTCATATTATATGAATCATCACAAGTATGGCGTAATCAACATTATACTCTCAGTGGAAAACCTTACCAAATATTTTTACGAAATTGAAATGCGTAATATTTTTTTTAGATACTGAAGTATCCTCAGAAGAGATACAGATCTGTTCAGTAACATAGTTGGTATAATCTGGAACCGAAATACGTAGATGATGAACAAAACATTTTTATTAATGAATAATTCAAAATGGCATTGAAAGAGAATTAAATAATTTTTAGGTCAAAAAATACCTTTACAACAATTCGGACGCAAGAATCCAAAGTGAAAGGAACAACGGAACCAGTAGAAACAATAGGAAATTAGCTATACCCTTAATGGAGTTTATGTAACGTCACGTAAGCTTCGGGCCGGTGGCATCCGGCTAATGCCGGATTCATCCGCTTTTATCCAGTTTAAAAGCCTACGTGACTTACCCAAATGGACTCAAACAAAGGTTGCGGCGCGCTCGCGATGTATGGCACTAACTAAAAGAATTAAAATGATATAAACACGCATTTGCGGTTGAAAAAGGAATAATGCGGGTGGAATTTTTGATATATTCCAAGGTTAATGGGATTAGGGATGTAAGGATTATGTAGGTCAACACATTAGAATTTTTGGTGAGTTTAAGGGTTATGTGTGTATCTTGCTTATACATTTAGGCTCATCGGTATTAGTTTTAATGTTGGAAGCCAGACGTGAACAGTTCACATTTCTTAGATCTTCTCAAATACGCCTATAATCCCCGAAAGGGTAGGCAGAAGAGTTACTAGTACACTCACTTTTTGCCGAATTTATTACATAGTGATAGGGGTCTAGCCTATCGCCATACCGGGCACAATTCCAGACTCCGGGCTGATGACGTACCCAAGAATTTCTAAGGCATGTGAAGTCTACCAATCCGCATTAGGCCAGCGTGGTGGACTAAGGCCTAACCCCTCTCATTAGTAGAGGAGGCCCGTGCCCAGCAGTGGGACAATGTTTAATACAGGGCTAGTATTGGTAGAGACCTACCCTGGAAATTCCCATGGGATATACTTATATTGGCTCATACTAGCTTCATATTAGCTCACTATCACTACAGCGTCATTAATACCATTCAAAGAATTTTACAATATTTCACTCCTCGGCTTATGTTTGTATTGCTAAAGATCTCTGCGGGATATTTTAGTTAGTCTTAATTTTTTGGAGTATCTTAGCGTAATTTATAATAACACAGCTTTACGCTTCTATCCCCGCAGTGGTAGGCAGAGGTGCGTCCAGAGTTTGCAAGCAAATTCCATCATATAATGTGATAAGTGGAAAGACAATCACAAAAAACAAATTTCAATCCCGGGCAATTCATATATTTTTATCCAGCCAAAAAACGAAATAGAAATTTTATTTCCCCACCTGTGATTTGAACCCAAAACCTAGCCAGATTAAGTATATCTGCCAATAGGCCAATGAAATACATACATATAAAAACTCATGCCTGTAATCCCCGAAGAGGTAGGCAGAGGTGTAACCAGTACACCCACTTTTCGCCGAATTTATTACGGTCTCATAATATGATAGGTGGCGAGCCTATTGCCATACCAGGCACTGCCAGCCAATGAAGTTATTTCTAAATAACACCATAGATAATCAATACTGTAATAACATAACTTATG
Organism: Laothoe populi; assembly: GCA_905220505.1. Classification (NCBI taxonomy): domain Eukaryota; kingdom Metazoa; phylum Arthropoda; class Insecta; order Lepidoptera; family Sphingidae; genus Laothoe; species Laothoe populi. Next base: position 3,377,902 of record HG992161.1, on the reverse strand, counting down.
CACCAATACTACAACAGCCAAATGCGTACAAACGTACGTACATAGAAACAATAAACAACTGTATTGACGATCGAAATTCAAAATTGAAAACAAGAATAGCACATTCGTGGAACAAACACGCATAGTGTTGCCAATTTACGTGACAGTTCTAATAAAATACACGTTAATTGATCCAGCGTGACAGTGTGCCGTCGAATGCGATGACACAAACACGCTCGGCAAACATTGTTACGTTCGAGGGTAAATAAAGTATCTCTGTTTATATTGAATGACCATTGTACGCTAGTTGGGAGCTGTAAGATTGGTTTAACAGGCATATTGTTCTTTTGTCGGCTATTATGTTCAAAATTAAAGTGATTTATATTATACTAGCGGGACCGGACAGACGTCGTCCTGCTCGGAAAAGCGGCGCCACATTAAATATGATATTTTAAAGATCACAATCTTTGGCATTTCTCCCACAAATTCCAGCAAATCAAATTTGGTGTCATACCGACAGCAGCGCCACCTAACTTGAGTCTTCAAACCATCCAGGAACCCATTAAAATATGCACACAAAATCTCATCCAAATCGGTCAAGCCGTTTTTGAGTTTTAGCGGGATTAATAAACGGCGATTAGTTTTTATCTATATACACATATATACATTTTGACCACAATTATGCGAGGCAGTCCCTAATAACATAGTAATACCAGCCCTGTATTGAACATTGTCCCACCGCTGGGAACGGACCTCCTCTACTAATGAGAGGTAAGGCCTTAGTCCAACACACTGGTTATTACGGGTTGGTAGACGTCACATACTTTTAAAATTCTAGTGAGAATTGTTAGTGATATTGGATTTTTCTTTCTAGAAATGCTCAGTATTAGTCCGGATTCTGGAATCTGTGCCCGGTATGACGATAGGCTCGTCCCCTATGACATTAAGGGACCGAAATTCGGCGAAAAGTGGGCGTACTGGTTACACTTTTGCCTACCCCTTCGGGGATTACAGGCGTGAGTGTATGTGTGTGTCATTACACAGAATTCTAAGGTATGCAGGTTTCCACGCGATGTATTGCTTTACCGTAAAAGCAAGCGATTATTAATAATGAATACATACACAATTTTAGGCTGAATTCGAACCCACGACTTTCGTCTCGGCAGTCCGTATCACACCCACGAAGGCTATCACTGCTTTCTTCATGCAGAGCTGTGGTCTCGAATTCAATCCCGAGTCGGGTAAAAGGTTTATTGGGTTTCTATGACGAAATACTCTATCAGCCCAGAGTCTGTTATTGTCACCGGTATGACGATAAGCTCGCCCCATATAACATAATGGGACGTTAACAAGCTCGGCGAAATGTGGTTGTACTGGTTACACTTCTGCCTATCCTTTCGAGGATTACAGGTTTAGTTGTGTATGTATATAAAGCAGTAAAGACCTAGTTGGAAGAGGTACGGATTGTCGTTTCCAGAAAATTCTAATACTAACAAATTTACCGCATGTGATGGTACAAAACCTTGAATATTCATCTATGTATAAATTAAAATCAATGTAAGTATGTTTCTCCTCAATGGACTCCTAAACTATTCATCTGATTATGATGAAACTTTGGTGAGCTGTTCTTCTTACGCCGCCGATGGTTTCTGTCCCAAAAAAAAGGACTCGGTATACGGCGCTGCAGGACATCAACTTCAATACCTTTCAACGATCGCAATTAATCAAATTTACTTTACGTGGCATTGCGACGCAAGCCGGGTGCAGCAAGTATATTAATGTAATGGAATAGTGTCACAAATGACGTTCAGGAGCGCTTCCCCTATACCTTGTCTACGTTCGTTCCGCAAGAATTTGCCCATACAAGATATTATTCCTAACGAGATTGCATTTACGTTGTGAATTCCTGCATCTGAATATTTCAGGGCACACCTTGCTGGTTTGGCTTATATCATTATTGTTCCGTGTTATACTGGAACTCTTGTTACTGTGTGAAACATCTTTAAATATTTTGGGATAAATGTAGATTTCATTTAGGTACGTGACTTTGTGACTGTGGTCATTGTAAATGTGGGTTTAATACAATTAGCATTAAATCCACATTTAGGTAGGTTAGCTAGATTACACTCCTCCCTTCCAAATCCGTCTAGTTTTCGCTCGATTTCTCCCCTCCCATTCCTACTGCTTCTGCTGATCATCATCTCCCGTCACTTCCTTTGCCGAAAATACCGATTCCCTTCCTTTAATTTAGTTCCAACTCTTTTATTCCTTTTACTTTTTGCATCCATGGCTTCCAGCCCTTGGCGGTGGTAATTATTTATTCCGTATGGCAAATTTCCACATGTGTTCGACCTGTCATTTTTTGTATGACTAAGGAACATACAAAGCTGCTAGAGAAAAAACTGCAAGATTAGAATCTACTTACAAATTATACAAAAATTTATATTTCAACGCCTTAATGTAGCAGCTTGTTGAAATAACTTGTTGAATTTGAATGAATGACCATTGGAGGCTTTAAGATTTACCTAGAAATCTCGGCTACTTTTACCTATCACTCTTCGACTTACCGCTGTAACTGAGCAAAAATAACTATTAAATCGGGATTTCTTCGACTAATCCGATTTTTAAATTGAACATTCCAGTTTATTTTTGAAAGTCTCATTGTTAAATTTAACAGTTACAGGCTATGTTGTTGGAGGATTTCTAGCACCTTGTTATTTTCTTCGATAGATATTTAACCCGTGCATATATTGAGTTTTTTTTAAATCTGGTACGACAAAGGCACCACACTGCACCTGATGGTAAGCACAGTGCCGTCCAGTACCAAGTTGCGACAGTCAATTATCCCTCGCTAACTATCTTCACACCATGCTTAAAGGACTATGCAAAGGAAGGAGGGAACACGATAACTGGTAAACTGTTCCACAGGTCGATGCGGAAGAGTAAAAATATGTGAAGTAAAATCAATTAATATCACTCGTTGCCATTAGAATAGATAAATATTTATTCATGCTCTATTAACTGCATACTTAAAATCAAAAAGGAAATCAAGTCTTTATATTAAAATCATCAACAACAGTCATTACTCTAAGCTTCAGGCCTACTACTATAATATTAATAAGGTATTTACTAACTGTTTCTAATCCCAGTCCACATTATCCAAAGCCATGGATTAGGGTGACCACCAAGATACCCATTACTTGGGACGGGGCTTAGACTTGTCCCTTAAGATGCATTAAGCCTTCCATTCCACCGGAGCATCTTAAAATAAAATAGAATATTCTCCAGTTGGCCACATCTTCCGTCTCATACAATATTTATGCGTGGGGAACACAGAATGTCGATTACTCCTGGATGTACGTGGATGTGTAATGCATGGAACAGATCCTTGGGCGATAATGTGATATCATAAGGGAGTTTCCTGTGTTTAATTTTGTACATTATTCGATATGCAACCGAATATAATACATAAAAGAAACCCTTCTGTGAAAACAGAATCAAAATTGCTTGAAAAATGAGTTCATAATATTTATTTTAAACTAGCTGTTGGATGATTTTTCAAAAACGTTGAAACACGTATTTCTTTATTTCCTAACAAAAGCCTAAATTTGAATTTACAGATCCCTAAGTCGAGGAATTATGGATTTCCCATACAAATTTTGAACTCCTATTTGACCCCTTTCAAGGTTGTTGTTTGAGAAAAAAGATAGCCTATGTCCTTCTCCAGGATATAATCTATTCCCTTACCAAATTTCATTACAACCCATTCAGCCGTTTAGTCGTGAAGAGGTAACAAACAAAGAAACAAACAGAGTTACTTTCGCATTTATAGTATTAGTATGGATTTAGATATAAGCAAAAATGATGCATTTACTATTTGACTATCACCCTATCCAGCAGATTTTAATGGCGTCTAATTTACTTATTTTAGTTCGTATTCATAAAACTCTATAAAAGGTTTTAGGTAATGAAACTTGTTGATTAAAATAATAAAAAAATCGTGTCAGGGTAGTCTATTATAATGTCCGTTGCTGCTGTCGAATAAGTGAATAACATAAATTTTTAGAGACATATATTGTTAAAAACGCTGAAGTAGTATTCTAGAAAAGAATGTTAGTTATCAGTGAGCGTAATCTTTAGATCAGATATGTATATAGATGGAACAATACGACCCAGACTTATCAATAGAGAAAGAATTGCTTTATTACTTTGTATTTACACCAAAATTTGGCAAATTCTTTTTAGTAAACGGACGGCAGCTTGGGTCTATACTGAATTGATCCCTTTAATATGAAGAATATAGTTGACAGAAGTAAGTATATTTTAAGTTTGTGGAAGTTTTGACGGTCTCCTTATCGCAGAGGGCGACAAGTCGGTTGTGGAACAGAGGCCGTAGGTACGGTTCCCGCAACGAGAGAATAATAACTCTAATTACAAAGAAACAGTCAAGATTTAATATTCATAAACCAAGTTACAAAGCTTATTGCGATGAGCATTGATCGTTCAACCTATAATAAAATTGATCCTTTTTAAAAGAACTTTTCCAGTTCCAGTAGTAGAATATAATTATGAATTCAGTCTAGCTAGAATCGTTATTTATTTAATTTTTAACTACGCCTCGAATATCAATTATACCACGCTATAGCCACTTCTATTTGCAATTACATCTCCACTCCGTCACCCATCTGCCAATTGCCAAGAGTAAAAGAGACGACACCATTATCACACAACACTTAAGTCTAAGAGCTCCTTTGTAATCTTTATTGAGTGGTTGTAAATTGACTTTTCAGGAGGTTTTGTAACTTGCTAAACACGAATGTTTTTATAATTGTGCACTTAGAAGGTAACTTAATTTCCTTATTTTATTAAGGCGGTTTTGAGTCTACTTTGATGGACGTAGTAACCCATAGAGTATAAAATATGAAGTGTTGGTATAAATGTTTTTCTGTTGAGCAGTGAATAGATCTTTTTTTTCTGCCACGGCAAAGTGACTACACTGTAGGTACCTGTAAGCGGGGCGCCGTTCAGTTAGAGTATCAAGTAGCGAGAGGCAATCTATCCGCCGTTACTCAACACAATGTTGCCAGCCTGCTGTGTAGCTTATTCACACTACGCTTAAAGGACCCAGGATCATAGGAAGAAGGGAACACGGTAGCTGGAAAACAGTTCCACAGCTTAATGGTGCGGCAAATATACGAGTTTGCGAGCCTCTTGGCTCGAGCCGGGGTAGTAACGAAGCTGTGGCTCCGCAAGCCGGTACGCGTGGTTCTGGTGTGGAAAGAAGATGATGATAGATGGGATGATAAGATCACACAATTCTTCAGAGCATTCACCATGATACATTTATACAACATCTGGTGCTTATTGATATTTCTAGATGCACTGGCAACTATAAATTAAGCTGATTGAGTATTCTCATGCAGTATTTCCGTACAGTTTTGTCAAGTATTTTTTTTTAAGAATATTGAAAATATATTATTTTCATTATTCTTAAAAAACAAATCCGAAACCCGCCAAAGTGATACACGCAAGTGTGTCGCGTTTCGGGGTCAGCCAGTGTACATCTGGTTTTTGTAGGGGGTCTAGAGTTGGGGTACGGGGTTTGGCCGTATTGCGGACTTCTGAGTACTCAGACACTAGACCCTCGACCGCTTCTTCACCTTCTTGCCTCATAGCATAGTGTGAAGAAGCTACACAGAAGGCCGGCATGATTGTGTGCAGTAGCGAGGGATAGATTGTTTCTCCCTACTTGGTGCTCTATCTGGACGGTACTGCTCTTAACATCAGGTGCAGTGTGGTCACTTTACCGGACCGGGATAAAAAAATCTCTGAAATTAGATTTTTTATGTCGCTGCATTTGAACACATATTTTTTATGTTAATCTCACAAAAGTGCTGTCCAAAGAAGAAATAACAAGAATTTGTTACCTGTGATTATTACTACAATTAGTCTTCGTAACTCTCTATAATGTGCTATAAATATCAATAAACACTCCCTTAGTGATAGTGTTTTAAACAAGGAATTTTCTTTTAAGATTCGATAGATCAAAGTCAACAGTTAATTAATGTACTGGCGATGCATCAGTCGCTTCTAAGTTCGAAGGTAGAGTTGAACTCAGATATATTTTACGAGCAAATCATGAAGATTAAAGTTCCAAAAAGAGACACATTGTCAAAATTACTGTCCAGGCTAGTAAAAATAATAATAATACTAGCCCTGTAATAAACATTGTCCCAGTGCTGGGCACGGGCCTCGTCTACTAATGAGTGGGGTTAGGCCTTAGTCCACCACGCTGGCCTAATGCGGATTGGTAGACCAGGCTAATATATAATGGTTTCTTATGTTTACGCGAATATTATACATTATAATAAATCGAAATTTACGGATTCTATCGCGGTTTATTTTACTTTTTTTTTAACCCGACGTTTCGCAGGCTTTACAGCCTTCATGGTCACGGGGAGACTGAGTTGTATGTCGTCACGAAAGTATAGTGCAATGTTTCTACCCTCCATATAGTTGATATTTAATTTTTATTTTGTTGTAGTCCGATCTAAGCAGAAAGAGCTCACAATGTCGTGAGGTCTGGCAGTTGGTCTTTTGGGTTCCGATTTAATTCAGGCTAATATAATAAAAAATAAGTAAAGTATGAGTTTACGTATGTTTTCCCTGTTTACATGAATATTTCATATAGCAACAAAACAAATTTTACGAAATTTATGGCAGTTTATACACATAATATTTTCTTAACATTACCATAAGAACAATAAATAGTAAAATTGAGAAACGTAGAAAAAACATACAAGTAGAGCAAAACAACGGAGAAACAAAACCAAACAGACTTCGATAATGTTGGGTGCAAGTTTGCTGAGATTTCTGTCGAAGCAGCAGTGTGCCTAATGACGCTATAAAGATTGATTTTTATTGTTACATTATCGGTATGCGATTCGAATAGGGTGTTTGACTGGTGTAACCAAAAAATATAAAACTGCACTAGGAGGAAGGATAGTGGGCAAACATATTTATTAAATACATTTTTTTATTTTAAATATATTATAAACATTTTATTTTCGTCATTAAAATTTAGAATTTTTAATCTGTATCACTCGTTGCCAAAAACGTAGCAATACCGGCCGCCATTACTCGTGACGACATCGCACATAAACATTGCATCCTACGACAAATAAAATTGTAAGTAAGAACATATTTTTCGATGTGTAAACGTGTGGAAACGTGTTAATTTCGTCTTTAAGACTTCTATATAAATGGAAGAAGGCATCACAAGTGCTGATAGTCAAAATCTGCCACTTCTTTCTTAAAACTTTGGATTTTGGCACATGGATGAACAATTTATCGGGATTTAGTGTCGAGTTTTTACACAAAGGCATTGAACAATATTTATATGCCGGCTCATTCATTTTTGTGGAAAAAATAACAGATAAATGCAAATAAATTGTTATGTTGTTAGGTGTCACGAATGTTTGTATATGTGCGATGACGTCACATTGATATAATGTCACGTGACAAAGCGTTTTAGCGCGAAATAATATATGAAAAAATTAAATCACGGATTTTATATAAATTGAGTATATTTCAATAATAAAAATATTACGGGGGCTATAAGTGAAGAGTCCTCTATTGATGTCCATCAATTTTCAAAAATTGTCAAATACCCTATTGAAGCTAGATTGTGTACGCAAATGTTTCTGCTATTATCTATGGTAGGAGCCGGTTTTCTTAAATTTATCGTACATACATACAATCACGCCGGTAATCTCTGAAGGGGTAAGCAGAAGTGTAACCCAGTACACTTACCGAATTTCTACCATAATGTGATAGGGGGCAAGCCTATCGTCATACCGGGCCCAGTTCTAGACTCCGAGCAGATACTAAGTATTTCTAAATAATAAAACTTTACTCGACCCGGGGATCAAACCCGAGACCTTAGCACAACAGTTGTAACGCATGCACAGTTACAACAGCGCCACCGATTCAGTCGTTAAATTTATCGTCTATGGACAAAATAATATAAACGACAACGACACAGCACTTTTTATAGTCTTGTATCTCAACGATTATATCAAGACAAAAAAAGGCATTCATTCACAAAGTTGATTATTTTCAACCTTAAAATGAGGACAATTAAGAATTACTCCAAAATATTTTGTTACCGCTTCGTGGAAAATTAAGAGAGGTAACAAATATGAATACTGTCACGAAACGGAGAGACGTGTAAAAAATTAAACAGTACCTTAAGTCTGATAAGTGCTGACTTAAGAAGGAGAAATGATTAAAATTTCATTATCCAAAATGTAAGAGAAAGATTCTTTGAATAATTGAGGGTGAAATGCGCAGATGGCGCAAGCTTTCGTCGGAAATACTGTGGATATCACTTTGCGTATTAAAGGAAAGGCGAAAATGAGGTAAAGTGGGCCAAACGGGCAACGGCGTTTAGAAGGTCGTTTCAATTGTCCTGCGGTAGCATGTTTACCTGTTTGACTAAAGTTTTGGGCATGTTGAAATGTTCGTTTCCTTCACTAAGCAGATCATACTGTATCGTTTAAATTTGAACACTAGCATGGTGGATGAAGGTCTAATATCCCTTACATCACTGGAAGTGGTCTGTGTATTACAAGCCTGCTATTGTTATAGTTTCAACATTGATTATTTATAGCGAAATAAATAATCTGGTAGGCAGAGGAGTCCAGTAAACCCAATAGTACATCGCGCACAAACCAGAAATTCCATCCACACCACCTCGATGTCCAGCGTTCCACAACAGCGCGATTGTTAAGGCATTTTCTGCCTCGCACAACCACTCTGTGGAACCAGTTGTCGCCGGAAGCGGAACCTTCAAGAAGAGAGCATCTTCTTTCCTGAAAGGCCGGCAACGCATTTGCAAGCCCTCTGGTGTTGCAGATGTTCATGGGCGGCGGTGATCACTTTGCATCAGGTGAACCTCCTGCCCGTTTGCCCCCTTTTAACATAACACACAACATTTAGTGGACCGGCGCTTGTTACGGCCTTCTGACTACTCTGACACTAGACCCTTGACCGCTTCTCCAGCAGGCCGGCATGATTGTGTTGAGTAGCGGGGGATAGACTGTCTCTCGCTACTTGATACTCTATCTGGACGGCACTGCGCTTACCATCAGGTGCAGTGTGGTCACTTTGCCGTGCCAGAATAAAAAAAAAAAAAAAAAAAAAACAACGAATTTATTACAGTCCTATAATGTGAAAGGGGGCGAGATTATCGCCATACCGGGCTCAATTGACGATTTTCCTTTATATATAACTTGATGATTATACTTAAATTAGTCATTCATTCGTTCTATTTGTCTTCTATATAAGAAATGGGAAAATTTTAATAATTTCGTTTCCAAACTGCATCCGAAATAAAAGCTACATGGCCCGGCTCTTTAAGCCAGCCCAAGCAGGATTATAAACGGAAAAAGTAATAAAAAGTATATGAAAACGAAAACATCAGATCGCAATTTTGTTCTAAGAGCTTCTGTACACAGTTTGTACTGTATCGTCGTTGTTATTCTGAAGTTAAAAACATATTGTCTAGTCCGGAATGGGGAAATAATAAATTTAAACAACGGTGGCATGAAAACGCTTCTGGATTTACATTTTAAAATATATTTTTATAAGGTTTTCGTGATATTTAGTAGATACTTGTGTGATTGTCAAGAGAAGTAACAAGATTTTGGTTATCTGGACTGTAATGACGGGCCAATTAATGTTTTATAGCTTGTATATTTCATGAAGACGCACCTAATCAACGCTGCATTGCCTACGTAGTAGGAATACAATATACGCCGAGTGAAGTTCAGAATTCGATATACGCATGCGTAAATCGTATTCTGAATTCGTATCGTCGGACTGCCTCGGTGGCGCAGTTGTAATTGCGCATGCGTTACGACTGCTGTGCTGAGGTCTCGGGTTCGATTCCCAGGTCGGGTAAAGTGATATTGGATTTTTCTATCTAGAAATTCCACAGTATTAGCCCGGAGTCTGGAATCTGTGCCCGGTATGGCGATAGGCTCGCCCCCTATCACATTATGGGACCGAAATTCGGCGAAAAGTGGGTGTACTGGTTACATCTCTGCCTACCCCTTCGGGGATTACAGGCGTGAGTGTATGTGTGTATGTGCATGCGTAAATAACAACAAATAAACATAAATACACCCAACAGTCACGCACATAGTTCTGACCCCACACTACGTCAAATCTGTATCGTGGGTATCAAGAACTACGAGGGACTACGGTCCATCAAGACCCAAATCCGAAACTAACATCTGTCTCACACAAAAAATTGTCTCGGCGTAAGAATCGAACTCACGGCCTCTCGTCTCACAACCGGCTTCTCGCCCACTTAGCTATGGAAGCTACAATAAATTTATAAATTAAATTCTTAACCCAGTAGCCATTCAAACCTCTCCCCACTAAAACTTATCCGGGTGTTAATCAGTTACGAGTGTATTTATTGGCCACAAATACAATCGCTGGGTTGACGTTAAAATATGTCTAATACCGCCATCCTATACCAAGTCACGTAGTTCACGTTAATTCCGCACTCGGTCTGATAACAAAAGGAATTGTTAAAATTTCCTCCGTGTTTTCTTTTGTTTGAGGTTGTTGAGATCCTGCTGAGCATTTTTAAGTGAGGTAGATAGTGTGTTTGTGAGAAATGCGTGTAATTTCAAGTGTTCAGGTGAAACAGTGTCGGTAATACCTTAAATATGCGAGTTACTAATCTCAAAAACTGAAATAAAGCTATAGGAATTTTCACTATACTGTTTTTTTTTTATTTTTCCGGTAACCTCTCACGGAAGACAAGGACACCGGTGTTTAAAAAGGTAATAAGTAGTGAGTAAAATTACAAGCAAAAATCAACTTTATTTCTATAATGTTAACGTTACAAATTTAAATAACGCTTAATATGCACGTCAATAAGTGCGAGTATTGCCATTTTGCATCCTAAATATGGCCAGAAGATACTTGACGAGTTAAACTAGCATAAATACATTTATTTATACTCTTATCTGTATACCATGAGGGTAGGTAGAGTGCAATCATCTACGCTTGTCACAATTCTTTTACTTCTTCCACATTTATGCACCTTCTTATATAATTTCCCGGGCTATGACCAATTACAACTTCTTCTTATAGAAGAATTTTAATTTGATTAGTATTCGTTCATCCTGGACGACGACAATATTTTTTTATACAAGCCGTTATTAATATGGGAATATGTCTAAACTGACTTCAGCACACCTTTTTCACGTTCGTTCTTATAACGTTAATTTTCCCGCAATTACCTATTTGATATAGACTGCCTCGGTGGCGTAGTTGTAATTGCGTATGCGTTACGACTGCTGAGCTGAGGTCTCGGGTTCGATCCTCGGGTCGGGTAAAGGGATATTTGGTTTTTCTATTTAGAAATACTCAGTATCAGCCCAGAGTCTGGAGTTGTACCCGGTATAGGGATAGGCTCGACCCCTATCACATTATGGGACCGTAATACATTGCGCGAGAAGTGGGTGTACTGGTTACACCTCTGCCTATCCCTTCGGGGATTACTGGCGTTGGTGTATATGAATGTATGTATATGTAATTATTTGATTATTAAGAATGACTCCACGCACATTGTAAAATAAATAAATAATAAAACACCCAACAGTCACACACATAGTTCTGACCCCGAACCACCTAAAACCCACACCTGGTAAAACCTGTATCATGGATATCAAGAACTACGAGGCAGTACGGTCCCCCAACACCCAGACCCGAAACAAATATCTGTCTGTCACACAGACATTTGTCCCGGTGCGGGAATCGAACTCCAATATAATAGAAGTCATGTGTTATATAAGTAACTAAGGCAAATGGTCGTCATAGGCGATTTTTTTTTATACTGGAACGGCAACATGACCACACTGTACCTGATGGTAAGCGCTGTGCGGCCCAATTAGACTATTGAGTAGTGATAGACAATCCATCCCCCGCTACCGGTAAATTTTACACCCTGTGTACGGTGGTGGCTATCCGGGCGGATATGAATATCCTGCCACCAGCAAATCTCATCAATTTCAGTCCTTATTAACTCACTATTTACTGTCTTTTCTCAACTAACACTTATGAAGTAAGCAAAAAATATCATGTTCCAGCGAGCTTAGCAAACGTCCTATTTGTTGAAATTTTGTAAATATTAAATAGATCCATCCAACAGAATTTGAGGAAGTCTCAAGCCCAGTCTGAATTGTGCAAATAATAAAATCAGCGTAGATTTCGTGAAAATCTTCCTTCAATTCAGAATTACTCGAAATAGAAATTTGAATAAAATTGTTCAGTGCGATTTGCACGGTCGTAATCATATCGTGCTAAAATCCAATTGGGGACAAATTGGGTAAATTTATCTCTCAATTGGATTGTCCTGATTTGACACTATTTTGGGTACATTTTCGTTTAGATCAGGACGATCGGTATTTGGACCAATCTCTATTATAAGTTAATCTGTTACATTTGTTAGTAACTTCGTTTGTGTATCGATATGAGTTGAACGTCCAGTTTATGTGAAATAAAATGCCATTACCTCAATTTAATTTTGTATTTTTAAAATGAAAACTCCGTGGCACGTTGGGCACTTTTGGTATGGGGAAAAAGCACTGAACTCGCGTGACCGTCACGCTCAGATTATTTTACTTTGACATAAGCACGCCGATGAAGTTCTTTAATAATTACTGACAAGCCATCAAAAACATATAAAGAAACTACTTCGTGTTAGGAACATCAACAAAACTATGCAAGATGGATATTTAAAAGGCACAAATACAATGTTTATAATTTATTGGTTGATTTACACGACACTGTTACACATCTCAGTGCTTAATATTAATATAAACTCATGTCAGGATTCACTTAAGGCTTCTCTTTATAATTAATCTACCAGCATTACCCTCTAAGGTGAACAACGCCATTGAACTGTTTACAATTACTTGCCCCGCGAACGAACCACGAATATACTGGCTATCGTCTCGTCTTCCACTCAACTGAACTGAACTACGCGACCATTGAACCGATTAAACTTAGGTACCGTACCGCGAATGAACCACGAATGTTCTCACTACCAACTCACTGCTACACCACTAGTATTCTGAACTGAACACCCGAGCGCGGAAGGCACTCCGATTTATATTAAACATTTACTACTCTCACTTTGGTTGTCATTATTAATCTACCCCCAACTAGTCTCCTAAATACCTCCGTTATACCTTCGGTATTTCTTATAATAGGAAATATCCTAATATTCGTGGACGCTGTTTCAAAAGAGAATACAGTAATTCCAAAATACCTGTTTTTTGAACCTACAGATATTGGGAATTAGAATTGTGTCTAAAACCGTTTTTAAAATCTGGAAAAAAATAGTTTAAGTATTATAAGACAGTAAATAATAATTAATACTAGCCTTCTATTAAACATCGAGGCTCGTGCCCAGCAGTAGGACAACTGCTGGGCACGAGCCTCCTCTAAAAATTAGAGGGGTTTGGCCTTAGTCCACCATGCTGGCCTAATGCGTCGCTAGACTTCACATATCTTGAAAGTTTGTGTAAGAAGACCATAGAATAGTATTTATTAGAATAATTTTTTTAATGCATCTGATGTCTAATTACAGAAAAAAAAACTCTTTATTTATATAATATATTTTCTTTGAGATGTATTTCATCATATTATAAATGTTAATAATAAACATCCTAATACAGTTTTTTTAAAGTACCATTTAATCAAAAAATTTATTACAAAGTAATTTTTCCGTTTGCTCATGCAAGCTGCACCAAGATAACATTTTGACTCTTTCTTGGCTTTTATTCCAATTCTTCTATTTTTAAAATTGCTTGTGCGCCACAAAATAACAACCTTAGACATTTTAATTATATCCAATTTGTACAAAACACTTGACAAACGTGATATTTCGTAGTAATAGGCAATCATAAAGTTTTAGTATTGTAACAGTACAAATAATTAGAATTTCTCCGAAACTTTGATCGTAATTGGGATTATTTTCTCCATAATATGCTTCCTAGAAATGTATCGTATATAATAATGCTTAAGGCTCATAATTACTTAATTGTTTATTATTACCTTTCTTAAACTGTGAAGATCGATGAGGCGATGGATTTGGCTGTCCGATCGTACTGTAATTTTTTTATTGTTTTTTTAATTTGGATACGATTAACGAAATTTGTAAAGGACTATTCAGTAGCAGATTTTAGTGCCTCGATAGGCAGACGAGCAGACGGGGCCACCTGATGGTAAGTAGTCACCGCAGCTTATAGACTTCTGCAATGCCAGGGCACAGCAGAGCCGCTGCCTACCGTTTAAGAACTACTCTGATGTAGTTTTTATAACCACAATACAGGTTGACCTTGCATGGAGTCAGGATATGTGACTAATAGTTGGGTGTGATTATTTATATTTTTCTATTTATTATGTCTGCATTTAAAAACCGATTTGCGTCACATAAGTAAATATTTTGGAAGAGCAATTTTAGTATGTCTTGAGAGTGCAAATTCATCCGTCACGCCCTAAGGTGTGTTTGGGGCACGGCTCACAGAGGCAATTCTCGTTGGGTTGTAATAATAACGTTTACAGGTGAACTTGATATGATACTTAATCATGATAGTGTGTACATAACAGTGGAATTACCTTAGCGTTAATAGAATCTGATCTGTTTCGTGTTCCTTGTTAGCTTTGGATGTATATACATCTGGATGTACATACAAAATCCTAAGTGGACATATACGGTAGGCAGCGGCTTTGCTGTGCCCTGGTATTGCAGAAGTCTATGGGCGGCGGTGACTACTTACCATCAGGTGGCCCGTCTGCTCGTCTGCCTATCGAGGCACTAAAAAAAAATGTCTACTTAGGTTTTTTTTATATTAACAAAAAAAAACATTTTAATTTGTCAATTATAAACAAAAAACCGAACGAGCCTTACATTAGTCGCATATGTGAATTAAAAAAAGATTTAATGCCAGTTTTTTTTACTGCCAGATAAAAGGATAGACAGACGGCCACCTGGAGGTAAGTAGACACCGCCACTTATGTAATGCCAGGGCACAGCAAAGCCGCTGCCTACCGTTTAATGTTTCTAAACGGGCATGAATCTGCAGCTTATTGTTTCACAGCAGGCTGTTACTAAAACACTTGCTAATAAAAAGCTGCTAAGTAATTCATTTCGATTAGTGTAGCCATGTCATTAGACAAACGTATGTAGGTTTAATCAATTTATGAAATGCTATATTTTAATACGAGGCCCTTAGGGATCATAATTTTTATGCCTTAATGGCAAAAAATCAAATCATTTATTTAGTTAATTAGGCCACTAGGGGCACTTTTACAGGTCAGGATTAAGTCAAATATCTACCAGTGCTTCGGAAATGCCCACTAGTCTGAGAAGAAGCACCAAGAAACTCAGCCGTAGGTCTTTAATATTTTTGTCGTGACATTATTAATATTAATTCACAAATAATACACTTAAATTCCTGACACAATTATAGAAGCAGAAATTACTGTTTAGGATTTATATACGTGTCAATACAAGGCATTTAGTATTGAATGAGGTTATACAACCTGTAAAACCTGTTTAAAAAATAACTATTATCAAGTTGGGAAGTACAGGCTGCCATAGCAAAAATTAGCGGTTTAAAATCAGCTCAACTGTGCATACTGTTCATACATGTGCATACTTCTTTTTCTAAATTATTAAATATAGCTTGCTTTAACGGTGCAGGAAAACATCGTGAGGAAACGCGCGTATCTGTGAATTATGCATAAAAACGAAATTATATGAAGTCTATCAAATTCTATCGTGGTACATTAAGCCCGCTCATTAATAGAGGTCTGTGCCAGGCAGTGGGACAGTTTATTATATAAACTTACTATAAGAGCTTATATTATAAGAGCTGGTACAAGTAATAAATTTCGTTATTACATACCATTTGAGATAGTAGTTTGAAAGCCCTTTATAGAACAGACGATCGTTTAATCGGTCTAGGTATTGGAAGAAATATTTTTATGGGCTATAAGTGTTTGTATTATGGCCGAACCTTTTGGCCTCTACAGCCCTTTGTAATCGTGAGGTTAGAGCTTTCTGTATTTTCTGGGAAGTAATATATGGTCTAGGCTTTACTGAAACAGACTGTAGGTATTTCTGAATTATAACTTTATTAGAAACCTTTCAAAAACAAGGATAAGGAAATCATAGTCAGTAGTATAATCATAGTAAATTAACATTAAATTGACGGAATTTAAGTTAAATATAACAATAACCAAATAAAGCAGGTATCATAAGATTTTTAAAGTAAAGTGTATAATATTAAGCTTTAATTACTACAAATAAAGATATCATCATCTACCTGCCCTTATCCCACACTAAGTGGGGTCGGCACAAATGGTGGTTTGAACTCTCCACGCAGTCCTATCATGCGTCAAATCTGCACTTACTCCTTTCATGCGCATGTCCTCATTCACGCAATACATCCATCTCTTTTAGGTATCCCACGACTCTTTCGTCCATCCACATTCACCACAACCAGTTTTGTCATACCTTTCATCCCTCCTCATCATATGCCCATATCAAGCTAACCTAGCACTCCTCATCTTTTCTACAATTGGTGCTACTTTCAGATTTCCCCTTATATACTCATTTCTTACCCTATAAAGATATATATAAATTACTAAACCTTATCTTTTCATTATCCTTTTATATCTTTACTACAAATAAAGATATAAAGTTACAAATATTATAGTGATCTCAAAATTAAATTAAAATATTTTTTTTTAGGATTTAGCATATGAGCCTCCACAATGTCCGAGGAATCGAGGGGATCTTGCCAAGATTAATATAAAAAATGATATTTTTATGGGGAGAGGGAAAATTCACACTCATAATACGAAACGCATCTGTAAAGTTAACTTGGTTTTTGAGAGACAGTAGCCAGGCCAAGCCGGCCCATCATGCTGTAGGCAAAACTGTCTGTGTACCAATTTTAAAGGGATATTTATCCCAAAAAGAATATGTACTAGTCACGTGAAATTATTCCGTTTCCTTAGTGAAATACGTTTGAGATTTATAATGGTAGTAAAACAACTAGTAACTGTACTAATAGAGTAAGTACAAGAAGAGTTACAGTAGTAACATGTCCAGTGTCCATATTTTGTTCTTTTACATAAAAATGACAATAACGTTGTAATTATTAAATAGTTCTGACATAGCATTGATTTATTATTCTCTGACACTCAGATTTTGTACATCATAATTTACATGTTAGCCACATCACTAATACATCCACGCGAACCACTAATGCAAATTCAAATTGAAAGCTAAAATATTACAGCGGTATACACTGCACCTGTTTCATGTTTCTAATCAACACACGTGTGCATGAATTGATATTTCCAGTGAACTAGGTGTTAGGAGGGAGGTGTTGTAAATACACCTGGAAGTACAGTTTGAATATTGTAATTAATTTCGCATTTGAAATGGTTAAAGCAGTGGTTCGACGACATAAAATAGGTCTGTCAATTTATATTCTATATTTATACTAGGCTAGATGTACGTATGTAGTACGTAACATACAAAAACACGTCGAATCTTGTGTCGTAGAAATCAGGAAATATGATATTTTTTCTGTCTGATGTCAGGGTCACATCCAGATCCCAAATAAATATTCATAGACCCCACAAACTGTTGTCTTTATCGAAATAACTGCCTGTCGTTTCTCACGCACCGCAACCTTAGAGCCACGGACGCTGTCAAAGATAGTGCATATATGCAAGAACCCAGACTTGACCTTAAAGTTCCGTAGTTCCAAAAATACCAATACTTTTGTAAGTTTGATTAATTAATGAACTTGCGTACTTCAAAGAGCCGAAAGGAAAACTTTTACTGGGCCGAGTCACATATTGTGTGACTAAGAGTGTTATTGTTTGTTAACAAAAGCAAATTTGGTAAGTATGGGAACTTGTCAAGCTATCAACTTCTTGTTTGCTTCTTGAGCCTTGTTGCCTTTTGCTGTTGTTAATGGATTTGTGTCGTGTTACTATAGCGGTGGACTGAGAATGTAAATAATTTATTTTAGGTTTTTTAAACTATAATTTATTTTCTTGACTTTAGTCTTCAAACAGCATCAAAATATAATTAAAAGACTCGATTTCAAATCAAGACTACAAGTCATCATAAAACAAATGTGATCCTGGTTAGGATATAGGGCCAAAGTTATGAAAATATTTTCATCGGTCCTTGACACGCAAATTTTCAAGTAAATTGGACGTCTGGAAGGTGGTGAAAATTACTTTTAAGTTTCTAAGTTAGTTTTTGATTCGAAAACCAAGCTATTACATTCAAGTTCCAAATGCTTGTAAAATTTATTTTAATAATATCATGGAAATACTATTAGCACTGAGTGTGCTCATTGCAGCACTGTTGTTTTTATTATTGAAAGCAAAAAGGAAAAAATAAGAAATATTACTTCAAATAATATATATGTAAATAATCATATTATAACATTAAAGACAGTAGAAGAATAACAAGAACCCCATTCGTAATGGTAGGAACAAATTGTTTTTATATAATTCGTAATATCTTCATACAATAATACAACCAAACCAAAAAAATCAACAACCATGTTTTTGTAAAGTTATTGAAATTGTGATGGTCGGTGGCACGAAGCTGTACAGAGCGATCATTTGAGTCGTCACCCTTGTTTGCCACGGGATTATTTTGCAGTTTTAATAAAACGTGCGCGGGTAGAGCCAATGGAATATAGAAACGGCAGGAGAATTTATTAACTTATTCCCTAAAAGTAAGAGATCTCCAATTGGATACGTATTTTTCATTTATTTTTAGTCACATACTTAAGCTGTGAAACCGGCGTTTCAAGATTATAAATACAACTATTGTTTGAATATTTCGAACCAAAAAAGCATACATAAGTTCCCCTGAATTATGATTGTATGCTGGTTTAGCGATTGGTGGAGGAAAGAAAGAAAAGAAAGAAAGAAAAGGGTTTTTATTGTCGGATGTTAAAAACACATAACAAAAATAGAAAACAAAAAGCACAATAATAATTGATCCGACAATGGGAGTCCCTATTCAGATGACTGAGGACTGCGTCAGAAAGAAAAAAACTGAAAGAACAAAATGACTTGCAATGCAAGAGACTTATACTAAATATTGGGTAGGAACTAGCCGAGGAAGTAGAAGATAATATGTATGCCACCTATCATTGGACGGAAAATGGTTCAATCAACTATAGGCACAATAGTTAGTAGTACACCTAATTGTTCGGGAATATAAGTGGTTATGTAGTAAAAACATTATGCAAATAATGTACAACTTCAACAATAAAAACCATTACTGCGTTATAAATACACCAACACTATTAAATAATTCATCATAATATTTATATTCATTATGCACCTAATTTCAATGGAACAT
Organism: Laothoe populi; assembly: GCA_905220505.1. NCBI lineage: Eukaryota > Metazoa > Arthropoda > Insecta > Lepidoptera > Sphingidae > Laothoe > Laothoe populi. Next base: position 3,358,422 of record HG992161.1, on the reverse strand, counting down.
GACAACACCAACTATTATTGAAACTTTGCCAAAAATTTTACGCGCGCCGACTGGATAACGAATACAATGAGTGGTCCATTTTAATTAGGTTAGGCTGGGAATATCTGGCTTAATTATGAACCAGTTGGCCATATTAGTAGTTCGTAGTATGTGGATAGTTTTCTAACGGATTTGCATATAAGTCTTCAGTAGATTGTTAGCGCTGGATGAAATAATACATTTTGTGAGGTTAGTTAAGTCTATTATTCTAGTTTTATTTATCTACTACAGAGTATTTGGAATATTCAGTAGTCACGTTGGTCATCTTTGCCCTTCAGCAAATGATAAACGAGCAAATATCTATAAAACCAGAAGAATCATGGGTGAGATATTGGACGATATACTTGATAGACGTGATACTTCACGACAATTTTCTGAGAAGCAGTAGTAATGACCTGGTCGAACATTGTACATATTGTCTGCTCCGTGGCTTTACCACTTTATTGCTTGTTGTCTCAAAGTAACATGAGATTATACATACTACATAACACTTTACGTCTGCTTAAAAGCGATGTCACTATAATGAGTATCATACTTTTTTCCTGACACGGAAAAGTGACGTCAATGCAACTGAGAGTAATCGGAGTGCCGTCCAGATAGAGTATCAAGTAGCGAGAGACAACTATACCTATTCGACACAATCATGCCGGCTAACAAAATTGCGTGTTACCAATTAAACTAAGGCTCCAAATCTCTATAGAAATAGAATCATTTGATTCTATTACGAAATTTTATTTACAAAATTAGATTAATTCAAATATAGGATTGCAAATGGATAAACAGTCTCTTAGGCAGGTCGAACTTTGAGAGAGAGGTCAATCGTCGAATCCAACTCGGTTGGGCAGCGTTCGGGAAACTACGCAAGATCTTCTCGTCCAAAATACCTCAGTGTCTGAAGACAAAAGTCTTCGATCAATGTGTGTTACCAGTGATGACATACGGTTCTGAGACGTGGTCTCTAACTATGGGCCGCCTAAGACGGCTCACAGTCACTCAGCGAGCTATGGAGAGGGCTATGCTCGGTGTTTCTCTACGCGATCGAATCAGAAACGAGGAGATTCGTAGAAGAACGAAAGTCGCCGACATAGCCCAACGGATTAGCAAGCTAAAGTGGCAGTGGGCAGGGCACATAGCTCGTAGAACTGACCAGAGATGGAGCAGAAAAGTTCTCGAGTGGAGACCACGTACCGGCAAGCGCAACGTTGGACGTCCCCCTGCAAGGTGGACAGACGACCTCGTAAAGGTCGCAGGAACCCGCTGGATGCAGGCCGCTTCTGACAGGTTGGTCTGGAAATCTTTAGGGGAGGCCTATGTTCAGCAGTGGACGTCCAAAGGCTGAAGAAGAAGAAGAAGAAGAAACAGTCTCTTAATAGCTGAAACTTGCTATTAAAATAAACAAAAACACGAGCTCACTCAAGAGTAAACACTAAAGAGACAATGCCCAACGTTTCAAATTTCAAAAACATTCAAATTGTTATTAAGCTTGCTTCCGTGTTTTCACTTATAAGAAAACATAATTTCCTTTGGAATGACTTTGTTAATCGGAGTAAGAATGGCCAGAGGCCCTATACTACACATGTAAGTCGCACTATAGATAATTATGTTCAGAATATGAGTGAGCCGCAGTAGTGCTATTATTGCTTCACAAAAATTGATGATAAGAAATATCTTGCTTTTGCATTTCGTTCAGTGTGGCATTCCTGGATAGTTTTCTGACGGCTCCTGGAGATCTTAATCCCCTTTGCATACTGATCCCTATTGTTTATATTGCATTCATTTTTTACCATCAGAATATAAATTATTAGGTGAAGTGCTACTGCTATGTGACATCTATTCAAATACCAGGCATGAACGGTCTGACTCGACCAGGCTCTTATCACTAAAAACTGATGTAAATATCAGTTTTCAATAATTCAATGCAGCAATAATTCTTCTGCTATTATACGTTGGTAGTTGGTGGTTATTACTCATCATCAGGTGATAGATTTGTTTTACGGCTTTTAGGTTTAAAAAACATGTTAAGTAACAACAACGGAATATGGATAAAAGTAGAAAGATACATCAGCCAACATCCGTGGTGCAGCAGACCAGCAGCTGACTGTGAAACGAACACGCGGAGAGAGTGAGACAAAGATTGTGTGATGCACAAATATTTGTTTCAAGTCTGGGTTTTGAGATTCCAGTCACTAGTAGTTCTTGATATCCACGACACAGGTTTGACCTAGTGTGGAGTCTGGATTATGTGTGTGAATGTTGGATGTAATTGTTATCCATTTTATACAGGAAAAGGCTTCTTAAAATTAGTTTTCTGTTGGTCTACTGCCCCTCAGAGTTCGTAAAATTCAGTCATTTCTACCGTTTTCGAAGCCCATGCACCATTGCTCCTGTAATCTGTGAGTAAGCTATGACCGTTAGCTTATACGCCTCTATTTCGTTCCGTTTTGTGACCAGGCAGTTTATTAATATTTTTGTTTGCTGTCTAAATAAATAAGTTGTTCTTGTTAAGTCCCATTGGAGAGTAGGAAAAAAATTGTGCAATGTATTGAACAACGACGTTTGGATTTATATAGTTACAAAATATTTACTCTTATAACCTGAATCTGTTGTTGATTGTTGAGTCATACTAGTTCTGAACCCACATTAAGACACGAGTCTTGTGTTATGGGTATTAGGAACTACGAAAAACTTTCAGACTTGCAGCACCTAGCCTTGCTGCGGGAATAGAGCGAATGGTTCTGAAACGGGAGGCCTTGGGTTCGATTCCTGCACCGAGACAAATTTTTGTGTGACAGACAGGTGTTTGTTTCGGGTTTGGGTGTTCTCGTAGTTTTAAAAATCCACGATACAGGTTTGAAGTAGTGTGAGTCAGAAATATGTGTGGCTCTTGGGTGTATATTATTATTTATTCGAATCTTAATTCAGGATTTAGTTAATTAGTACAATAAAGCGCGATAAAATCCATTTTTTTTATTTCAATGTTTAATATTCACGTAAACAAGATACCAAAATAGATTTTATACGGATTTACAATTTCGGGTTTTATCAACTCAATTATATTTGTAACTAATCTTAGTTACAGGGAAAACCATAACCCGTCACAATTCACTGGAACCTTTAATGAACAGATATGTGCAAATGTTCAGTGAATACGCATCAAACTCATGGACTTTGGTAGCCTATAGCAATTCAGTTCTCTGGGGACACGTACGACAACAGGAAAATGTTCGCTTCCTTAGTCTTTTTAATAAAATCAACAAAAAGGGTCCCGTAAGACTCGTTCCCATTATTTCAAGGTACACATTTATGACGATGGTTCTTAGTTTCAACGTTAAGCGCCTAGACGGAGGAAATAGGCAATTACTTTTTACTCAGATAATGTAAAAGCAACGCTGAACAGCCACTAATCTCTTATGAAAGTGGGACGGTTATTAAAAATCTGTCCGCGGGAACAAGATTGATATGTTTGCGAAAATTATTATTTATTGCTGCCATGCTGTTATAAGGCGGTAAAATAAAACTGGTACATTAACATTATCACACCTCAGAATATTACGGACGTAAGTAAGGACGCAGCAGTGATAGCCTAGTAGGTTGCGATATGGAATGTCAAGACGAAGGTCGTATGTTCGAAACCCAAATGGCATACACCTCGTAACTTTTCTAAAGTTACGAGTGTATTACAATGTTAATAATCGTTAATTGTTTTAACGGTGAATGAAAACATCATGATGAAACCGGCATACCTGAGAATTCTCATAAATTTCGAAAGTATGTGAAGTCTACCAACCCGCATTAGGCCAGCGTAGTGGACTAAGGCCTAACACCTCTCATTAGTAGAGGAGTCCCGTGCCCAGCAGTGGGATAGTGTTTAATACAGGGCTAGTATTATATTTAAGTAAGGTCGCATGGAGTAAAATAATATCTATCTATACATGTACATATATTTACTTGTTCTGACGATTCATCAACGCATAGCCTGAAACACTGGGGCTGCAAACTTAAAATTTTGGCAGTTGATGCCTTTTATGCTATAAGAATCCACTAAGAAGGGTTTTGGGAAAATTGGTAAAATAAGGGCAAACTTTTCGAAATAAGAAACCTGAAATTTCGTATACTTGCTAAAATTATAAGATTTAGTTTTTTTAATGTTACGCGGGCAAATACTTTTATATAATAAAAAACACATACGCCCGTATAGATCTAAGGTGATTATTTCATGTTTGTGCAGCGTAAAAAGCGCCGAGGAAATTAAAATTGCATTTCTTTCTAATGAACGAAAGTAAGGTAAATCCGTTTAAGACATAAAATGTTAATTACATTTTCTATTCAACTTCTTTTCAAATTGAATTAATTTCTATATGCGGGTTTATATCTTAATTGCGAAGAAAATGGAGTATATTTTCAACGAAGTAAACCCAATCAGGAATTCAAGGTATAATATTTTTTTATAAAATTAAATAACGATTTTTGATATTGTAGCCGGCTGCAAATCGAGACAAATGTTTTTGTGACAGACAGATATTTGTTTCGGGTCTGGGTGTTGTGGGAAATTTAGAACGTAGAATATACTTGAGCCTTTTTTAAGGGACACTGGCATACAAGTAAGTGAGTCACCTCACACCAGAAGAATCATGGAACTATTACCTGCCTGTAATGAGGATTGAGAATACTAGAAGGATTTGGGTCTACACTAACAGCTAGCTATATATTATCGTATCGGCTTTCTGTGAGACAGTAGTAATATAGTGAGCCGAATTCATGTACACAAAACTGTCAACGGCATGAATCTACAATTTTAAATAAATAAATTATTAGTCCTGGAGGAAACCTGGATACCTAAGAATTCATCATTAACCAATACCTTTGCCTTCGCATCGCCTGCTCACTCTACCAACAGTCCTACTGCTAAAGCTATAGCTTTGTTAAATGGATATCTTGAGAGTAGATCAGATGCCGACATATTTGTTAATAGTAGTCATATCACATAGAAATGCATATTTATTTATAAATCATTTTTAATTTAATTTTTAATTTATAAATAAGCAGTTCCTAAAAATAGTAATTGTTTTCAATTATTATTTTTATTTTTGTTATCTGATTTTAATGTAAGTTTTTGTGGTATTTCATTTAATAAATAAATAACAAGAACAGTCACACACATAGCCCTGACTACACACTAAGATACGAGTCTTGAGGAGGACTACGAGAGACTTTCAGGCTCACAACAGCCAGACCCCGGACACAATTATCTGTCTGTCACACAAACATTTGTCCCGGTGTTGGAATCGAACCCACTGCCTCTCGTTTCACAGCCAGCTCTCTAACTCTCTAAACTCGCTAACTGCGACTGCGACTGTCATTATATATAAATAAATCATAAGAATTTCAACGGTGTATGAAGTCTTTGGTCTAATCCCTTTTATTAGTAGTGAAATGCTCAGCAATGGAACTGTGCAATATAGAGCTGGTACGATGAACGTTTAAGTTTAAAAATAGCGTCTCATAGGCGCTGTGTGGAGTGTAAGGCACTCTAGGCACGCGCGAGCTGCTAGAGGGCACTACAAATAAAACGTATAGCTAAAACAATTTGCCGCCACCCCTGCGTCGCCGCGCATTCTTGCTTTTCAATTCAAAATATGTTAGCGGATGTTATTTTATTTAAAATATGTTAGCGGATATTATTTTTTTTAAAATATGTTAGCGGATATTATTTTATTTAGAATATGTTACTGGATAAATAAATAATAAAATAAATATCTACACCTAACAGTCATGCACATAGTTCTGACATATGGAGATGTCGATGGTTTGGACATATGGAGAAGATAGATAAAAGGGTATTTATCAAAAGTATTTATCGTGTGAATGTGACTAGAAAGGTTGGTAGAGGACGCCCGAGGAGAACTTATGCTGATCAAATAAATTACCTTCTCCTAATAGGGCAAAGCATGACTACCTCCAACCGTTGAAAATGTAGGAGAAGATGTATGAATGTGGAAGAGGCTAAATAATGTGTGCCAGAATCGTAGCTTGTGGCACTCAATAGTCACTGCCTACCCCCAAGGGATTCGGGCGTGATTTTTTATATATATAAAAAAATAATAATAATACTAGCCCTGTATTAAACATTGTCCCACTGCTGGGCACGGGCCTCTACTAATGAGAGGGGCTAGGCCTTAGTCCACCACGCTAGCCTAATGCGGGTTGGCAGACTTCTCATACCTTCGAAAAATTCTCAGATATGCAAGTTTCCTCACGATGTTTACCTTCACCGTTAAAGCAGGCGATAATTAACATTTTAATACACTAACTTTAGAAAAGTCAGAGGTGTATGCCACTTGGGTTTCGAACCTACGACTTTCGTCTTGGCAGTCCGTACCGCAACCAACTAGGCTATCGCTGCTTTTATATATGGCAATCATAATAATTTCCCTCACAATTTATATTCATAGCGTACTCATAAGATCAACAATTCCACATACACACACATTTCTACGAACGTCTCTTCCGCAACTAATAGCAGAGTATCTCCATGTTTGTATATTATATTTACCACCGCTATTACTTCAAACAATGTTATTTGATATTTGCGATACATTATTCTATATTGACATTAAGCTTTGTGCAGAAATCTCAGTACTATGGAATTTATCTGCAACAAATGCTATTATTATGTGATACTGATGCTTTTGGTATGCCTTACTTCTAGAAGGTTCTATTAAAATTAAATATTAAGACAAAACTAAACCGGAAATGCAATTCATAAAATTAGTGACATAAGTTCAGAATTACTATGAATAGAAAATAAGGTGACATCTAAAGTTAGAGATATTTTTTTTATTTTGCCTGAACTATAATTCGTTTCTTCAGACTAGTAGTAGAGCCACGCTGTAGACATAATATTTGTCTACAGCATGAATGGGCCGGCTCGACCGGGGTAGTACCACTGTCTCACAGAAAACCAACGTAAAGTGACAGTTCACTGTCGCGTTTCGTATGGTAAGTGAGAAGTGAGATATCCGGAGGCTCAGATTCCCCCTTCCCTTCCCTAATCCCTATTCCTGTCCTTTAAGGCCGACAGCGCATACATGATTCTTTCGGTATTGTGGTTGTTCATGGGCGTTGGAGATCACTTAACATCAGGGGACCCACTGGCTCATTTGTCGGACTATTCTATAAAAAAAACTAAGTATTAACATTAAGCAAGTGCAAGTCGGAAATCACCTATTTATCAATAAAATCAGGAATAATAAATTACAAAAGGATTGAAATTTCAAATGTTTCAGATGAGTTCCTCATGAGTTGGCGTATGCGTTCGATAAAACCGATTTATGAAAATATAAACCTAGTTATGTATTAACTAGAATCTAAATTACAATAGAAACATAGAAAAGTATGCAGATCCTTGAATGCAATGACTTTTGTATCACGTTCATCTTTACTATGATCTGTAGTACTAAGCTAGTCAAAGCGTTGGCAGCGGATTGCTTTTTGTGGCCATAGCTTTAGCACGCAGGAACATTATAACATTTTTACCCTACGTTGGTAAATAAAAAATGTTGAAAATAATCTGAGCACTGAGGGTTCGTAGTCTTTCGTAGTTGACACGGTAAGGTGACCAAACTGCACCTGATGGTAAGCGCAGTGCCGCCTAATTAGAGTATCAAGTAGCGAGAGACAATCTTTCTCCCACTACTCAACACTATCGTGCCAGCCTGCTTCTTCACACTACGCCATGGGTAAGAAGGTGAAGGTCGAGGGTCTAGTGTCAGAAATGTACTCAGAAGGCCGCAAAACGGCACATCGTACCCCAACTCTAGACCCCTGGCAAAAACCAGATGTACACTGACTGATCCCGAAACGCACACTTGCGTTAGTCACTATGGCATGAATATCCTACCACCAGGTGCTAGTATGACAAAATATATATTCAAAACAGAGAAGCCGTAAAGCGAGCTGCGAGAGCATAGTTTTGTATAACCACGAGTGCTGACACACTTTTTCTAATTTTTTTTTCTCATTACAATGACACTTGAGCTAGGTTTTAATAAACATTATTAACGGCCGGCAGTCGACCTTTTAATATAGCAGCATAATATTTTATAATATAAAGCACAAAATGAAATCTCAAGTGGAAGCCGTCCCGTGGTCTTCGTTTTACAAGAAAATTACTTACAAACAAAATGTGGTGCGGGTCTTTGTCAACCAGAGTGTGAAATAGGAACTGTGACACAAGAAAATTTGTTGTGTTGTTATCTTTTCAGATATAATCTAGAATTTAAAGCTAGTCCCTTGTGGTGAAGTAAGTTGATATTAAATATATTCAGTCATTTTATTGCGAATATTAGGAATTAAGACGTCGTAGTCTATTATGAATGTTTGGAAACGAGAGATTTGTATTTTAGCCTTAGCTTATATGTAGCATATGATAATGTTCCGTGAGCGCTTGCACTCGTATCTAAAGCATTTATTTAAAAACAAATTTTTATTCTTTTTAATAATTGACTTAATTTAGATTTTACCATGGCTTTATTTGGAGACCTGAAGACACCTGAAAGACTTAGAGACACCTGGAAAACTGTTGAATGTCCACTGGAATACATTTTATCTAAAATTACTTTTAAAGCAGATAAAGCGCAAGGAAATGTTTTAATATTTATACCTGCCGATAAATACACCCTCTACGTAACAGGATACAAACTCTTTAGCGTGGCATCGACAGGTCACGTGGACCCTGCGACTGACGACTGAATACTTACGCATTTACAATAAAAAGTTCCGTCCACTTGACTATGTTTGTAATACATTTTTACTTTTATGGCAGTTGTTCACCTTGATGACTGCCTCGGTGGTGCAGTTGTAATTGCGTACGCGGTTGTACGACTGCTGTGCTGAGGTCTCCAGTTCGATCCCGGGTCGGGTAAAGTGATATTGGGTTTTTCAAATAATGCTCAGTATTAGCCCGGAGTCTGGAATTGTCTGGTATGGTGATAGGCACGTCCTCTGTCACACCATTGGATGTGGCTCGGTGAAATGTGGGTGTACTAGCAATAACCTTTGCCTACCCCTTCGGAGATTATAGGCGTGAGTGTATATGTATGTATGTTCACCTTTTTTAGTTCGTTTGTTGATTATGTTATACCAATTTGATATTGTACAAATTCTAAGAAATAGAAGTGAGTCGAATAAAAATATGTACCTAACCATCTAGGTCTAGTAATAGTACTGCTCTCCATAAATATGAAGCTGTTTACAAGGCTGATAATATTTTCTACATTGATCCATATTGTTAAAAAAATAAGGTTTGATTATTTCATACATTAAAGAACTTCGCTCGTCTAACTTGTCACTCGCTAGGTACTGCGAGCCAAAAACCTAACTTTATTCCAAATAACAATTCCTTCTATAAGAAGAAAATAAACAAGAAAGACTGAAATAATATTTCGCATAAGAATATTTTTATTTCTGCTTGAGCCAAATTTCTGTTTACTGGTCCCGGTTTCCAAAAATAGATGGGCACTGGCTAATCAGAGGTAACTGTTAATCAACCATGTTGGCCTATAGCAGGTTGGCAGACTTCATATGCCTTTGAAATTATATTCGGAAAAATCTGTTATCCTCACGATTTTTTCCTTCGCCATTGAACCGAGTGTTCACGTCAGATATCTGTGAGACAGTAGTAGAAACCCGGACGAGGCCATTCATGGTGTAAAAATAACTGTCTACAGATTTTTGTTGTAATTAATAATAATAATAACATCCAACAGTCAGACATATAGCCCAATCTCACACTAAGATACGAGTCTCGTGTTTTGGGTATCAGGGATTACGAGAAACTTTCGGCCTCACAACACCCAGACTCGGGACACAAATAAGAAAATAAAGAAAGAAAGAAAAAGTCTTTAATTGCTAGAACAAATAAATAAAACAGAAAAAGTACAAAATAAAACTTACACTATTTACTCCAGCAATAGGTCCCCTCATTCAGCGATATGCTACAGTACAGCAGTGAGCAGTACTGTAGCGCTGATTTAAATATATGTCTTGCACACAAACATTTGTCCCGGTGTGGGAATCAACCCCATGACCTCTCGTTTCATAGCCGGCTACTCGCCAACTGCACCACGGATGCTGTCGATTCAAATAGATTGCATACAGATTTTCAGTCAGTGAAAACTTATTGAACTTTACCACTTGCCTAGGTTTTTGTAAACCTTAAAATAAACTTGCTATTCTATAACATGTAACAAAATCCAAACAGATTGAAACTATACATACATATACACTCACGCCTGTAATCCCCGAAGGGGTAAGCAGAGGTGTAACCAGTACACCCACTTTTCGCCAAATTTCGGTCCCATAATGTGATAGGGGGCGAGCCTATCGCCATACCGGGCACATGTTCCAGACTCCGGGCTAATACTGAGAATTTCTAGATAGAAAAACCCAATATCACTTTACCCGACCCGGGGATCGAACCCAGGACCTCAGCACAGCAATCGTAACGCATGCGCAATTACAACTGCACCACGGAGGCAGTCTTGAAATTGAAACTATACATGTTAGAAATAACCATCAGCAAGATACTATGTACTGTAATGTAATGTAATGTATTATAGTCGGATAATGCAATTTAGGTCATTGGAATAATTTATTGATCATTATTAGCCGTGTTTGGGTATTTAGCGCTTGCGATAGTGTTAGGATAGACTTCAGGAATGCTGATCTCACCCATTTGGGTTGGGAAGTCTCCAGAAGTTTTGACTTGGTCTGCTTGAGAACTGTTGGGTGGATTTGGATTGGTTTTAATGTTCCTAATAGTTAAATACATTTTATGGAAATAAAAATTGAAAAGCTTGTCCGGAATTATGAAAATATAAACAAAAACTGAAAGTTCTTTCTTCAATGGGATTTTAGTGTGAATCTCTGGAAAATAGGATATAACACAGAGTATTTCAACCCAGTACTCTTCTCGGTAATCTCTTCTATTCTCAACTTGGCTATTGCTGCTTATTTTATTTAATAAAAAATATTATGATAATATGATAATAAAAATATAATTATATGCACATCTAGCAATTTTATTTTCTGTAAGAAATGATGCATGATAAAAAAAGCAACTGCACAACTATTATTTCATTTATAAATTCTGTCGATACGAATTATGTATCGCCAGGGGTAGCTTTATTTACTTTAAAACAACCCAAACGTAGTTTCCAACATTACCAACGATTCCCTTCAGATCTCTCAAGAGAACGGTTAGAAAACCCTGTTATAAGAGAAAAGTCGACGACACAAGCGCCTCGAGGCCGTAGTTTAAGTTGCGTTTAAACAAAAAAGGATTACAGCGAGCCTAATGGTACTTGAGGGAGGTGTGGCCAACGGTCTATGACCGGCTGCGTTGGAACTTTCTGATACTGTCAAATGCAAGGACTATCGTGATGAAGAAAGTTGATAAATAGTAGCTTTTAAAGTTATTTTAAAGAACTGTAACGTTATTTGGATGATAGGCATGTTTTGCATTTTGTTTGCTAAATGTTGGTATGTTCTTACTTTCGAATAATTTTAAAGGCATTATCTCAAGCACTGTCTTCGGATAAAGTGTTGTAAAACGAGTAATTAATTGACTCGTTTTTGACATATAGTGGTCTATTACTTATTAGTGTTTTTTATACAGTTTACGTTATCAGTACCAAAACGACTACGATTTTGATTTCATAGATAATGGTAGATTTATTTTATCCTCCTCCTTACTTATCTACTATTATTAGGGTATTTCCTATTATAAAAAATACCGAAGGTATATCGGAGGTATTTAGGAGACTAGTTGGGGGTACATTAATAATGACAATCTAAGTGGGAGTAGTAAATGTTTAGCATAAAACGGAGTGCCTTCCGCGCTCCGGGGTTCAGTTCAGTTAAGTGGAAGACGAGACGATAGCCAGTATATTCGTGGTTCGGTGTAGTAAGTGTTATAGGTAATCAGTTCAATGGCTGCGTAGTTCAGCTTAGAGGGTAATGCTGGTAGATTAATTATAAAGAGAAGCCTTAAGTGAATCCTGACTGAGATGTGTAACAGTGTTGTGTAAATCAATCAACAAAATCATAAACATTGTATTTGTGCCTTTTTAAATATCCATCTTGCATAATTTTGTTGATGTTGCTAATACTATTGAGTGTGTGGTAGGCCTTATACCACCACGCTGGCCTAATGCGGCTAACATAAAGTAACTTTGAAATTCTTATGCGAATTCTCAGGTATGCAGGTTTCTTTATAAGGTTTCCATTCACCGTTAAGGCTAGTGACTTTCCGTTACATTCTATAATTTATATTATATGCATATATTACACACATAAATCTTCCGGAAGATTATCTAAATGACAATGGAAACCGTAAATCTATTGCGTGGTTTAGAAGAGCTAACCGCACACAGACTAATAAAATAGCGACTTTATTTATATAATTTAGTGTTGTGTAAGGACGTGTAATACTCTCTTGTCTGTGTACACTTTACAACACTGCAAGGTGCTACACAAGTGTTTGCTAGCACTCTTTTCTCAAGAGCCTCCTCTGTATCTTCTAGGTACCTTCAATTTAATAAAAGTTTTTTAAATTCATAAAAAGTACATCGACTTCAATATAAAACATATTATGCGTCACTATAAAATTGGAGGGTTTCCCTTAATTTTTCCTAACATCCTAAACCTATCGATCGATCCTAACATCAGATTCTGATTTGGTGCCAATGGGACCACCTGGGAAGTATACCCTTTCAAACAAATAAAGAATTTCTCGAATCGGTCCAGGCGTCTTCGAGTAATCGGGTAACATATAAAAAAAAAGATTCCGACGAATTGTTAACCTCCTCCTTTTTTTGAAGTCGGTTAAAAAATGCGTTTTAACTTGTATCAAATTTCGATCAATCTTTTCATTAAAGTCACGGTTGACATTATTAAATTCTTGACGTTGAGTCTAGATCTGAATGTTTTGAACATTTACAATGACGAGAATGGGTATTCAGTTATAAACATGTATAACAAACAATCTATAAATAAAATATGTTTCAGAGTAAGACGTGTTGTACTGAGTTCTCGGGTTCGATCTCCGGATCGCGTTAAGTGATATTGGGTTTTCCTATTTAAATTAATACTCAGTATAAGCCCGGAGTTTTAAATTTTGCCCGGTATGGCGATAGGCTCGTCTCCTATCATATTATGGGACCGCAATAAATTCGGCGAAAAGTGGGTGTACTGGTTACACTTCTACCTACCCCTTTGGGGATTACAGGCGTGATACACAAAATACTTATACACAAGTATGTATGTGTTTTTCATTATAATATATCTGTCATCACATTTTTTGGTATTCACATACAATTTTCTCAATTTTTTTTATAAGAATATTAACATAATTAAATACTAAAATGTCTATATTCTCAGGGTTGAAAATGTTTCCCAGGCATATATTACACATCACGTCATCCAGACGATTGCCTTCCGCGTAATTTAGGCGGTCGGCAAATGTTAAGCCGGTGACAATGGTTTGGAATAAGGAAAAAGTCCCCTCTTTACGGGTTCCATTCGGCCCATTTGCTTTCTTTGCAAATAGACAAGAGGGATATGCTGTTATTATTTCTTATGTACTTGTGTCGGAACAGAGGAAAATAGTTGAATTTTTTGTTTAGTTGCCCTGTTCGTTTTTTATTGTTGGGTATAACAAATAATGCAATAATACTGTGCAAGCATTGTGTGTTCTATTTTTAGCATAATTGAAGTTAATGAATCTACTAAAAGCAAAATATAGCATTATACGTCTGTATCCTCGAATGTTTAGTTAAATCATCTAGTACCCACTGTTCACGAAACTTATGTCTGAACTATACAATAAGTGGCGAGTCTATCTAACAACAAATCTTACTACTATTATAAATGGGAATGTTTGTATGGATGGATAGATGGATGGGTGGATGTTTGTTACTTAATCACACCAGAATGGCTGAATGTATCTGGTTGAAATTTGGCACAGAGATAGATTATAATCTGGAATAGCACATAGGCTACTTTTTATCCCGGAAAAATGTACGGTTCCGCGGGATAGTTTTTTTGTTTTTCACAGAGCAAGGGTTCGAAATATTTATTGCATAATGGTAGTTTAGGGATTAGGCTATTTTTTATCCCGGACAAATGCACGGTACCTATGGGGTAGCAAAATATAGAAAGATGTAATAGCCTTAAGATGACTCCATGGATTTTATACCTTTTCCTTCAAAAATAACTACCACGCGGATCCACAGGCAACAGCTAGTTTTGAATCTGAAGCTCAAATTCCAATTGTCATTTGAATCCAGAACTAGTCAGTTTCTCAGCCTATATACACTCACATAACAGCTTTTGCCTGAAACGACTCTACACATGCACTCACACCTGTAATCCCCGAAGGGGTAGGCAGAGGTGTAACCCACTTTTCGCTGAATTTCGGTCCCATAATGTGATAGGGGGTGAGTCTATCGCCATACCGGGTACAGATTACAGACTCCGGGCTATTACTGACGAATTTCAAGATAGAAAAACCCAACATCACTTTTACCCGACCCGGGGATCGAACCCGAGAACTCAGCACAGCAGTCGTAACGCATGCGCAATTACAACTGCGCCACCGAGGCAGCCAACGTCTCTATTATTTTAATAATTGACTGCGCATTTTGCGATTTCTTATATTGCTATATAATGGTAATATTTGCATTATCAGAACCTCTTTAACCGTAACAAGTACAAATTAATATGAAGACCTTTTTTCATAGTCAAATATAAGATCACCGAGTAGTATCAGTTACATTCAAGTTATATATTTTTGTAACAATTAGTAGCCCGAGCACAAGTTGTCGTGCCTTAGACCACCTTCTATGTAATGGTTTCGCCTTGTATGTAGACCGAATTTTCGAAAAAAAATCAAAACAAATGATATTGACAACAACGCCCCTTATCGAGTCCAAATCTATCTTTCAAGTTAGAACCAACTATATCATAATAATAAATATCCCACAGCTAGCACGGGCCTCCACTACTGATGAGAAGGGTTACTTACTAGATTTCACACACCTTTGAAGTTCGTAAAAGAATTCTCAGGTAAGCAGGTTTCCTCACGATGTTTTCCTTCACCGTTAAATCAAGCGATAATTATAATCATAATCAATTTATTGGTAAAGAACATTTACATGTCTGTTTTTTTTAATACATTTCAAATTAAATATAAATATTGAGACTTAAATAAATTAAAATAATTAGATCTAACGGATCAGCCAGTAGATCTACTGGCTGACTCGCTTGATCTCTAATACAATATACAGTCAATCATTTAATAATTATCATTTCTATCTATGTCAATCAAAATACATTATGGAATGTGTGTATTAATAAAATCATCTACATCATAGAATGTCCTCTCGATGAGCCATGTCTTTAATTTAGATTTAAATATTAAATTGCTAGGTGCTTCCAAAATATGAATTGGCAGTCGGTTGTATATGGTAAGCCCCAGCACATGTGTAAGCTTGTCTGATTTAACAAGTCTATGGGTTATTATGGCAAGTTTGCCAGCACCACGAGTATTGTGGTGACGAGCATGACAGTCTCCACGTGTTTTAAATAAATTCAAATTATACCTTACGTACATTGCGACCTGTAGTATTACCACTGAAGGTAGCGTGAGTATCTGTAGAGACCTAAAGTACGGTTTCGCCGATGTGTCCCATGATATTCCTGCGATCGTCCTCACAGCACGTTACTGCATCCGGAAGGCGCGTTTTCAATTGTTGTCAATGTTAATTAACAATGATTAAACACGTAACTTTAGATAAGTCAGAGGTGTAGCCATTTTGGGCTGGTTTCAATCATACGACTTTCATGTCGGCAGTCCGTATCACCAACTACTCTACGCTGCTCCAGATGCATTCACAAAATTTATTTAAATTAGGTTGGGTGATTTCGGGGATTAGCGTATACGCTGTTCCTATAGAAACATCGTGACACGTAGTTTATAAAAATAAAATAAATAAATAACCTCCAACAGACATAAACATAGTCCTGACCCCACACGAGAGACTTTCGGTCGGACACCCAGACCCAACAGAAATGTCTGCCTGTCACATAAACATTTGTCCTGGTGTGAGAATGGAACCCATGGCCTCTCGTTTCATAGCCGGCTACTCGCCCACTACGCCACGGATATAGCTATCGTATATTAATATAGTCAATATTAAACTATGTTTATAGTTGGCATAAGGCGATGATAAAATATGTAATTATGAAAAAGTCTTTTACAACAGTCGTCACTTAATCACGATTGAAATAACAAGGTCTTAGTACAATTTCACCTAATACCAGACTTCAATACGAATATTCATACGTATTACTGTATTATTTAAACTTTCTATATCAAAGAAAACCTGTAAGTTCGTTATCAAAAAGTGGTAAAGTTGTGTGATGTGGGATATATTTAGGCAGTGTGGAGTAGACCAAGTTTAGATTAATTTTACCTTCTGTCGGGGTAATATTCTTAGAAATGAACAAACTGCGAACAACTTTGATATAAAATATTATAGATAAATAGAATATTAGCAACTAGCTATCGCTCGCAGCCCCGCCCGCGTGGACGTTATTTTCGGGGGCAGAAGTATACAATCCAAGGAGTTGTCTTCTGCCCTGACGTACCGGTAGCGAGGGTCCTGACACGCAGGTGTTATGCCTGAAATTTGAGATTGCATCTAAAGAATAGTGATATTGGGTTTTTCTACCTAGAAATACTCAGTATTAACCCGGAGTCTGGACTGGCGCGGGCACCATTCCAGACTCCGGGTAGACAGATACCGGGGTATGGCGATAGGCTCGTCCCCAATCACATTATGGGACCGAAATTCGGCGAAAAGTGGGTGTACTGGTTACACCTCTGCCTACCCCTTCAGGAATTACAGGCGTCAGTGTATATGTATGTATGTATTTAAAGAATAGCTCATAAGTTTCACTTTGCCCCTTTGAGGGATGACTTTGCAAAAAGGTTAAAGCACTTATTTCTTTATTTCCAACCAAAAGCCTAAATATGAATTTATATATTCTTAACTTGAGGCATTACGGATTGCCCATACAAACTTTCAACCCCTGTTTTACCCTCTATAAGATTGCTTTTGATACAAAAGATAGCCTATGTCCTTCCCCGGTATAATCTATCCCCCTGCTGAATTGTTTTTTTTATAGCAAAGTCCGACAAACAAGCCAGTGAGTCACCTGAAGTTAAGTTATCTCCACCGCCCATGAATATCCACAATACCGAAAGTATCATGTATGCGCTGTCGACCTTGAAGGACAGGAATAGGGATTAGGGAAGGGAAGGGGGAATCTGGGCCTCCGGATATCTCACTTACCATACGAAACGCGATAGTAAACTTACGATCCATTTCAGCGTTTCGTTTCCGTTTAGTCGTAAAAAGCTAACAAACAGACAAACAACAATATTGATTTAGCCGCGGTATCTCCGCGCCAAAATCAATAGTTAAAATATGTTATATTTCCTTAGATATTAATTGAAATCAAATTATGTAAGGCAACTTTGTTCAAAACTAAATACTTGTGATGTATAAAGTATTTATTTGGATAAGGAATAATGCCATGTTTATAAAAATCTTGTTGCATTGATTTTTGAGGCTCTTCCCGATTACTTAGGAAACTAAAACTTTGAGAACATGCAAAAATATTTATAATATAATTTATTTATAATAAAGATATAGGAAAAGGAACTCCGTCCCAATCGGGTGTCCATAAGACACCTCTCTCTTTTTTTTTATACCACGAAGGTGGCAAACAGGCTTATAGCCCGCCTGATGGTAAGCGGTTACCGTAGCCTAAGGACGCTTGCAACACCAGAAGCAGCACATGCGCGTTGCTGACCCTTAGAAACCTATTTACTACCTTCTTGAAGAACCCTTTTCTGTAGTCCCCATAATTTTCACTGGCTTTAACTATGAATGAAAAAAAATATGATGAATTCATACGAGACTTCTTCATAAGCATCTCAAAGGTATGTAAAGTAAACTCCACTAGGCTAGAATTTTACTTTCTCGGCGATGCTTACGGGAGAGGACGAGTGGAAAGCGGTAGCCTTCTTCGGTGTATCAGTTATGATTCGGAAGGAGGCTGCGGAACGGGATCGCCAAAGAGCCGATCCCGCTCGGAGACGTAGACGCCGAGGCGATGGTAGAAATCGCCCCGGATCCTCTGTATAGGGGTACGTAAGAATGCTGGGGAGTTATTCATATTCCGCTCTTGAAGTGCTAATACAGCGTAACACTGGAGGGGTTCCGGCGTGTTTCTTTTGGAGGTCCTGGAATCCTTCTGTAGTGCTGATGGAGACCACCATGGGGTTTTTAGCCGGTAAAAATCCGGCATACCCCGTCGCTAAGACGGGAATCCAAGAGGATTATCACCATGAAAAAAAAAGGCTAGAATTTTACAAATAATTTGACTACATACCACTTGGGTTTACATTTAAAATATATCCTCTCAATTTTAAATCTTATTCCACATAAAAGTGAGTGGAGAAAATAGGAGAGTGTGTAATTTAAAAACATACTAGCTAGTTTATCTATTAGAATCTGTATACTTATTTTGACTCAATACTCACGCCTTTAACCCCCGAAAGGGTAGGCTAAGGTGTAACTGGTACACCCACTTTAACGCCAAATTTATTACGGTCCTATTATGTGATAGGGGGCGAGCCTATCGCCATACCGGGCTCAATTCCTGGGCTTGTACTGAGTATTTCTAAATAGAAAAACCCAGTATCACTTTACTCTACCCGGGAATTGAACCTGAGACAGCACAGCAATCGTAACGCCTGCGCAATTTCAAATGCGCCACCGAGGCAGTCAGTCAGTCAGTTGATTTAATGCCTTATTATTTATAATTCCAACAGCTACCAATTATCTTTAATGAAGTGATTATGGCGAATGCTAAAGCTCCCTTGAGATCCATTGAGCGGACCCGTCACGCTTTTTGATATTATATAGTTTAGAGAATAAAATAGCACATTACATAAATTAATCTAATTAAGTATTTCAGATTTATGCCCTTAATTATGTCCATTCTTACGCCAGTTGATAAAATCTAAAGTTCTCAGGTGATAAAGACCGTCCCTTTGACCTCGTTTAGAATTTCAAATTTATCGTAACTCGTTCATTTATACCCAGTTGATTAGGTTTCACCTCTTCAGGTGTTTTTGAGTGCTGGCCTTTATTCCCTTTGTGGTTACGAATGATAGCTACTTACATTTATTTCTTAAGGCTGTACGCCGCAATGTAAAAAAAATAGGTCGAGTTCTAAGTTATCTCTGAGCAGTATGCTAACCCATATACATAAAATGAAATACACCCAACAGTCACACGCATAGTTCTGACCTCACACTGGGTAAAACCTGTATCGTGGGTATCAAGAACTACGAGGGACTACGGTCCCACACCACCCAAACGCAAAACAACTATCTGTCTGTCACACAAACATTTATCTCGGTGCGGGAATAGAACCCACGGTCTCTCGTTTCACAGCCGGCTACTCGCCCGCTGCACCACGGAGGATGTCAAAATAATACATCATTACAAACACATGTATTACTTGTCCTGACTGACTGATTCATCAACGCAGAGCTTAAACCGCTGGAGCTACAAACTTAAATTTTGCCAGTTGATGCCTTTTATATGTATGGAAGCCATTTTCAAAGTAAGAACCGCGAAATTTCGTATAACTTTGAATAGAAAAAAAATGTACACGTGTATGGGAGTTTTACGAATTTTAACTACAAATTGAGTGAATTGGGGGTCGAAAGAGTTCTGTCCGTTACGTTTTCACGAATAAACCAATGAACCAATTTCGATAAGATTTAGTATTTTCTTAATTATACCCGGGCGAAGCCGCGAGCAAATGATTGTAAAACATTTACGTTAAATACAGCTTCATTAAAAAACTTTTTGTCTCAATACAATTTTTGTAAGAGTTCTCTATTACTGTTGAATATATTAAAAAAGCAGATCTGGTCTAATCTGATCAAATGAAAATTATCTTCAAGCCTATTATTTCTATTCATATATGTCATATACTAAAAAGTAATATCCTGAAAACAACGTTTCTAGCTACATTTCTAACGTTCAGAGTCAAGCTGAATTTGCACACAAACAATAAATAGAAACTCCTATGTCGACTAATGAGCCTAAACACGATATGGTTGCTGTAAGCTATTGAGGAGTTGGGTGGTCTGTATGTGAACCTGGCACTAGCAGGTCCAGCTTACCATAATATTGCATTGCCATCAGGTTTATGCATGAATACTACATTTCAGCCTAGTCGGGTAAAAGAGCTAGTTCAAAATTCAATTGCATATTTGACCTAAACAAATTGCAACTAAAATGAAAGCTTGTAAAAACGAATTAAGCAAGTCATAACTTGACTACGGTTAAATAATTTGGTCTTATAGATACAGAAATTGACAAATTTTTCGATGGAGCTGTGGCTTTAGTAACAAACCAGACAACCTTGGAAGAAAAATGTATACCGTAGTTCTCCTTAGGGATTTTAATATTGTTTGATATTACTTTATGTATAATATGTGGAACATAGTTAACTCTGTCCCGTTGACGAAGGCCTCGGTAAGTTGAGACGTAATAATATGTTACTAAATACAAATTCTCACTCGACTGCTCCAGAAAATGAAATAAAACAACCTAACTTTAGCATCTTATTATGAAACACGTAATAAAATTCACCTAAAAACTTACGTCAATATCCCGAACGGGTAGGCAGAGGTGAACCTGGGGCACCCATGACTTGCCGAGATTTCCAAATCATGATAAAAGAGGTGTATATTGATCTAAAAATATATCAACTCAAATTATTGCTTACCGACCTGGCAATCGAATCTGGAACCTTGCTGTTCTCACAAATTTAATCGATTGGGACTAGACCAACAAGCTATTATGTTTTATTCGACCCAAAAATGTCCCAAAACACCTTCATCGTGTTACATCAACCCAATCTATGTTAAAAGTAAAAGTACAGCTAAATTAACAGCTGGATTACTCCACAACTAAAGAGGTCGGATACTGGCTGTAAAGTTAAACAATTCCAATAATCCGCAGTCAACTAATCCCGACCTTCGGGCCCTAATTTCCATCCCTTGAGTAAAATTCACACTATCCATTTTATTTAGACCCCTGGACTTGCGGGTACTTACCTAGCTGTTGCTTATAAAGGGATAATGGACGCGAAGTGTCAAGTTATGATGGTAGGTAACTAAAATTAACAACACCTGTTTCCCCATGTTTAGAATGTACATATGGAATTGTTTCCTTCAGATTGAACATACAGATATACGCAATAACGAATGTTAACATATAACATTTGAATTACAACGTTGGTTTCGTGTATTGATTTATTTTTGAGATATGCTGAGTACGCTTGCACTCAGAAAGTAGGCTATTAAATATTCAGTATTTCATAACATGTAGGGAAATTAGTTAGAAATACTGTGGATATGGACCCTTGTGGAGTTAAAGAAGTGAAGAGAACTGGAAAAGGTGTTGAAGTGATTCGAGCAGATTTAGAAAGTAGATGATAGACGACTTAATACAGATACACAAGATGATTATGGATGGAAGAGTGGTAGATGACGACCGCAATGAATGGAACTTTGTGGAATTAAAGATTTAAAGGGAACTGGGAGAGGTGTTAGACAGGGATGTGTTGCGTCTCCATGGCTCTTTAATTTTTATATGGACAGCTGTTTGACAGTTTTGAAAGATATGGAATGTGGACTGGGAATGAATGAGTTGCATGTCAAGTGTCTTCTCTACGCCGATGACCAGGTATTGCTTGCGTCATCGGTGGGGGAGCTACAAGACATGTTAAATGTTGTGAATGAGTCGTTTAAGGAGAAGGGAATGAATATTAATGGAAGTACGACGAAAGTTATGGTAATAGAAAGAGAGGAAGATGTTACGGAATGTAACATAAATATAGATGGTGAGAGAGTGGAACAAGTGAAAGAGTTTGTTTATTTGGGAAGCGTGTTAACCAGAAATGGGAAATATGAGAGGGATATTGAAAGGAGAGTGATGGCAGGTAATAAAGTGAATGGTGCCTTGCACGCGATAATGAGCAGCCAGGCGGTGTCACAAAAGGCGCGAATAGCTGTTCATAATGGTGTGCTGGTACCGACACTTATGTATGGAAGTGAAAGTTGGGTGTGGCAGAAGAAGCATGAAAGTGGAGTTAATACGGTGGAGATGCGTTCCGTACGGAGTATGTGTGGAGTCACTCTTGCTGATCGCATGAGGAATAGTGTGATAAGAGATCGTTGTGAGTTGAAGAATGATGTGGTGACTAAGATAGAAAGAGGTATGCTGAGATGGTTTGGCCACATGGAGAGGATGGATGAAAGGCGATTTACTTACATTTACAAATGTGACTGGAAGAGTGGGTAGAGGGCACCCAAGGAGAACGTTTACGAATCAGATAAATGATCTTCTCCTAAAAGGGCAAATCAGAAGTCCCTCCAACCGTCGTAAATGTATGAGAAGATGTATGAATGTGGAAGAGGCGAAATAAGTGTGTCATGATCGTAGCTTGTAGCACTCAACAGTCTCTGCCTACCCCCATGGGATACGGGCGTGAGTGTATATGTATGTATATGAGAGGTGTTAAAATCGTTCAGACCGGTTGAGAGAATAGATGATAGGTAACTTAAACAGACACACAAGGAAATGTGGATGAAAGAGTGGCAGATGACGACCACACTGAATGGAACTTTATGGAATACATTTTTTAAAGAGAACCGGGAGAGGTGTTGAAGTGGTCCAGACACATTGAGAGAGTACATGATAGGCGACTTAAAACAAATACACAAACCGATTATGGATGGAAGAGTGGCAGATGACGACCGCAGGCAATGGAACTTTGTAGAATTAAAGATGTAACGAACACCGGGAGAGGTGTTGAAGTGGTTAGGACATATTGAGAGGATAACCAATAAGATACAGAAAATAGCATATGAAGCGATGGTGGGTGAGAGACTGGGTAGAAGGCGTTCGCACTGAAATTGGTAACATTTTAAGTAAAGAGTTTAACGAAAGTAAAGAAAAGTTGTTTGTAAGGATCTTGTTGAATAGAAATCATTCATCTCTGCGAGATACAAGCGTAATATTATTTATTTTATTAGTTTTGTAGAAAGCTTACGGACTAATACAATCCGGTAGTTATGATTACAAGATAATGAAAAACTGTTGCCAATGACAAGATTCCGAATATGAATTAAATGATTAATATTTATAATTGATATCATATATTTTTAATTTGTTAAAATCCTACTAATATTATAAATGCGAAAATTTGGATGGATGGAAGTTTGTAACTCAATCACGCTACAACGGCTGGACGGATCTGGTTGAAATTTGGCACAGAGATAGATTATAGTCTGGAATAGCACATAGACTACTTTTTATCTCGGAAAAATGTACAGTTCCTGTGGGATAGTTTAGTTTTTCACAGAGCAATGGATCGACATGATTTTTTGCATAGTGGTAGTTTAGGGATCAGAAAATGAATACTTTTTATCCCGGAAAATGCACGCATCGTATGGGATAGAAAAATATAGAAAGGAGTAATAGCTTAAGATGCCTTCATGGATTGTATACCTTTCTTCCTAAAATAACCTCCACGCGGGCGGAGCCGCGAGCAAAAGCTAGTTTTATATAAATCTTCAGGTAGCTATTGTGTTAGACATATAACTTGTTAAACAACATAATTTAATCCGCGAAGAGGTTTCGATAGCCCATTAGTGTAGTGGACGAAATGCTGTAAAATAAGAAGCCATAGTCTCGATTCCTGAGCCAGTAGGTAAGCGGTTTCCACTGCCCATGGACAATACCAGAAAAATCATGTGCGTTATCAGCTTTACAAGAATGGGATTAAGGTAGGTGGAGGAGTTTACCCTCCATCACCATCAATGCAACAGCAAGGTGTTATTTCACGTCGATTTTCTATAAGTCAGTGGTAATACCCCAGTCGACCCAGTTCATGCTGTAGACAAAACTGGCTACACCGTCACTCTGCAACCCAAATTTGACTGTCCGACCTAGGGCTTGAATCCAGAACTTTAAGTTTCACAACAAAAATACCGTCTCAATAAACCAACATGTATAGCAATCGCTCTTACTTTTATATTTTCTATATATCATATCTATAAACATGTGCCTTTGAAGGTATTGTGTAAAATAAATATGCAAAACTAAGAAGTTAAGCTTGTTATCCTTTTTTCGTTTGGCTGGGTAAGCTACGGGCAAAATATTGATAGAAATGTGTGTGGTGAGCTATATTTAAAAATGTATTACGGTGTAATGTAACAGTTGTTTTCTTTTGTCATCGTTTTCTTGAAACGGGTTAAACTCTAGGTTACGGGTTAGGGCATTATCTAATTCGGCGTTAGGTTTCAACGAAACTTATATATAGGAATTTAAGTACGTCTATACGTAATCCTATTAACACGAAGTAAACTATAACGAATTATACAAATCAGTTCACGGTTCGAAACATATAAAATACCTTAGATCCAGAACGATTATTTACTATACAAAAACCCTTTATTGTGCAAACAAAAAAAAAATATACATAAAAACAAACAACATAACATTCAGGGTTGGCAACCCTACTTTAAGCGATTTCTTCCAGACAACCTATCAAGGACAATTATAATTGATGATAACAATGTTGATTGATGATAATAAAATTTAATATCTCTTAAGTTGTGTTACTTAAAGTTGAATGCACATATTGCGACCGAAAGCACCCGGAGTACAATGCAACGTATTTGAGTTTACTGCTATATTAATGGCTCCCAGTTCCAACAAGAATTAGCACTTAACAAACACTTACATAATAATATCTTTCATTGGCCTAAATCGATATTAAGATGCAATATATTTTTATATATTCATTTTGCATCAAATAACTCCCAATAAAAATCTTAATAATATGATTATAAGAAAAGAAACATAACTGTGCAAAAATATGTTACAGTCCACTTTTTATTTTTTCAACACGATATCATCGATAGCTTCCGCCAGATTGTTTTCTCACAACTCTTTTATAATTTATGACACTCGTGTGAAAAAACAAATCGATCAATGCCTCATTTATCAAAATCGAACCCATGCGGCGACACGACAATGGAAGACATATTATTATACTCGTACACAAAAATAGAGTGTTAAATACTTTACACTATCTTTACTCTGTTGGTTAAAGATAAATTTACACCAGTTGGCCGTCGTTGCCTAATTCAGCCTAATATATGGTATCGAGTTGGTTGACCATTCTTGTGCCAAAATTTTAAGCCACCCGTGGTGTTTCTTCCACGGTTACAAAACATCTATTAATCTAGATTAACGATCCTGACAACTGCAGTGTTATTGCTAGTGCTTTATATGTGGGTAATTCTATTTTTTTTAAATCTTTTTAGCGTTTTGTTCAATAGACTTTCCTTGGCTTACTGTGGCATGTGCGTTGAAAGCAATTTATGACGTTAAACCTATTTAAAAAAGAGGGGAATAAATTATTTTTGAAGTGAAAACTTCTTTAGGCTAGGCTAACTTCTTTATTGTTCAATATCTCATTGCCACTAGCAGCGATAGCCTAGTTGGTTGCGGTACGGACTGTGATGACGAAAGTCGTATGTTCGAAACTCAAAATGGCATACACCTCTGACTTTTCTAAAGTTACGTCTGTATTAAATGTTAATTATCGCTTGCTTTAACGGTGAAGGAAAACATCGTGAGGTAACCTGCATACCTGGGAATTCTCATAAGAATTTCGAAGGTATGTTAAGTCTACCAACCCGCATTAGGCCAGCGTGGTGGACTAAGACCTAACCCCTCTCATTCGTAGAGGAGGCCCGTGCCCAGCAGTGGGGCAATGTTTAATACAGGGCTAGTATTATTATTATTAATATCTCATTGCCAGATGTGGGCCTCTGCAACTCATTGGTTTATGCATTTTACACTTGCCTAATGAAATTGATAGCCTTTATTGATTGATTTAATTTAAAAAAAAAGACAAAAACATCTTTGTCAATTTAAACTTCATTTTTGAGGCACGGACCTCCGCCTGTCAGAGAGGTTATGTCTTTTAGCTGTAAATGTTTCTGTGTTCAATGATTTTAGCCAATATAACGGTAATATGCATGTTAGTAGACTTGACAGATGTACTTTCTAGGAGCATTTTGTAAGGCAAAGATGAAAACATTAAAAACAAAAACTTATATTTTACCAAGAGACTTTCTCAAACATATTCGCTAGCGACAACGTGCAATATTAATATGATAAAATATACAGCACCTCTAGCGGTTACGTAAGAGACTAATTTTGGTACTATAAGAACGAAACATTTTATACATAAATACCAACGCTGCAACGCTAGCGACTTTGTTTACCTATCGTAACTTTTTGTACATACATATACACTCACGCCTGTAATCCCCGCAATGGTGTAACCAGTACACGCATTTTTCGCCGAATTCATTAGGGTCCCATAATGTGACTGGGGGCGAGCCTATCGCCAGCTCTATTCCAGACCCCGGGTTGATATTGGGTATTTCTAAATAGAAAAACCCAATATCACTTTACCCGACCCCCGGGATCGAACCCGAGACTTTAGCATAGTAGTGACAACGCATGCGCAAATACAACTACGCCACCAAGGCAGTAACTTTTGTAACATGGTTAAATTACAGACAGTCTTTACGTCACCAAGCAAGAGCAACATGTTAAGCAGCTCGAGACACTAGCGTTATTTACTTCAGTTCTTATTTTTTTTTATCCTGGCCCGGCAAAGTGACCACACTGCACTTGATGGTAAGCGCAGTGCCGTCCAATCAGATTATCGAGTAGCGAGAGATAATATATCGCTACTTAACACAATCATGCCGGCCTACTTCTTCACACTACGCTATGGGCAAGGAGGTGAAGAAGTGGTCGGGGGTCTTGTGTCAGAGTACTCAGGCCACAAAATGGCAAAACATCGTACCTTAACTCTAGTCTCCTGATAAAAAAAAAACGTAGTATACCTTAACATTTTATCTCCAAAATAGTCTCACAGCATAAATTATTTAACACTAAATACGCGAATTCCTAAGTACAAAGTTCATGTACTGTCATGATACTCGCGTAACATATGGCTGCGGTATGAAGGTACCATGTGCCCCATTTAGAATATTTAACCTGATTTAATTTTCTTGTAGACAGGACAGATGCTTGCGTTGCTTTTGCTGGAGATTTTGTATACTTGCATGTTTTTTTTTAATAATGAATACTTTACCTAATACAGACTGCCTCGTTGTGTGCGTATGCGTTACAACTGATGTGCTGAGCTCTCGGGTTCGATCCCCGGGTCGGGTAAAGTGATATTCGGTTTTTCTATTTAGAAATTCTCAGTATTAACCCGGAGTCTGGAATCTGTGCCCAGTATGGTAATAGACTCGCCCCCTATCAGATTATGGGATCGAAACACGGCGAAAAGTTGGTGTACTGGTTACACCTTTGCCTACCCTTGCGGGATTACAGGCGTGAGTGTATGTGTGTGTGCAATTAATACCTTATAGTCTCACATATCATTTGACTCTTTACTAAGATTGAAGCTTGGGTGTTATTTATTTATTTATGCTCTTATTATTCACGTTAATATAAACATTTGTCTATTCCAATTTCTCTATTGATAGTGATTGAGCATGCAGTTACTATTTCAATTACTCTTTGTTTATCTTTGGTCATATGGAATAATTTTACACGTTGCTTCTACCCGTTAAAAATTCTAGTCCTGTATTAAACGCTGTCCCACTCCTAGGCACGGGCCTCCTCTACTAATCAGAGGGGCTAAGCCTTAGTCCACCACACTGGCCTAATGCGGGTCAGTAGACTTCACATACCTTTGAAAATCTTATGAGTATTCTCAGGTATGCAGGTTTCCTCAGGATGTTTCCCTTCGCCGTTAAAGCAAGCGATAATTAACAATAAATACACACGTAACTTTAGAAAAGTCAGAGGCGTGTTTGGGCTGGTTTCGAACATACGACTTTCGTCTTGAAAACTAACTTACTGTCGCAGCTAACGTATCGAATACGTTACATTAAGTTAAAGATTTTTATCGTCTATGCTCACACTTGACTTGTCCTGTCACTTTACCTTGGTTACACAGAGTACACTGGCCTAAATAAAGAAAAGAAGGCCCGCGATATAATATTTCAATATGACTTTTGACAGACAGTTTGCTAATGTATCGTTAGATCTATTTTCGCAAACGCCGCCGAACCACTGAAAATATATAAACTCTAAATATTTTCAGATCTAAAGCGATTTTATAAGTGTTTTTTTTTGAAATTAGCCTTTTATAGCTCGTATTTATGGTAACTGCATTTACGATTCTGAATTGGTGTTTTATCAAAAATAAAGATAAAAGCTGTAAAATTCAGGCTCACGTTTTATTGGTGAAATCACTTTGCATTCTTTTGGGCGTGCATTAAATGTATGGCGAGAATTTATCTCCTATTTACGTGTCTTACTAGTGAATATATAGTGATTGATTTGATACCATTAGATGGATATATAAGATTATTCAGAAATGGTGTACTAAACCATGGCCAACTTAAAGTATCTAACTTAAAGATACGGATTTCTACCATGAATATATAAACCCATAAAACCACATTTTTATGTTTCATATTAAATTGAAAATCCAATGATCCTAACTGAATGGTCATTGGATCCTATGATCATACAAGCTCTGTACACATTTTCCCACAGCTGGGCATGGGCCGCCTCTACTAATAATAAACTTCGAAAAGTCAGAGGTGTACGCCATTTGGGTTGGTTTCGTCCCATCGACTCACGTTTTTGCAGTCCGTAGCACTTGCAACAGTAAAAACCATTATGATAGCCTCAAAAAGTACACCAACTTCAATAACAAACACATTATGCGACATATAAAATTTCAGTGTTGCCTTCGGTTTTTCTGACATCCCATCATCAAATCCTAACTTGGTGCCAATGGGACCACCAATACATACATAAAAAAAAATTCCAACGAATTGAGAAGCTTCTCCTTTTTTTGAAGTCAATTAAAAAGATCGACTATTCTTGAGGTATCAGCAAAAATTGTCTCATATTTTCCAGTGTTGGGAGTTTTCTATCCCTGCCTTCACATTTACGGTAAATAACTATTTCCCAATTGATAGTAAAGGATTGTTATATTCCCCGGGGTAAGTGAACACAAAAATAATCTTTAGGGTATCCTAAAGATTATTTTTGTGTTCACTTACATGGCCGTATGGCCAATGGACGGTTCACGTTACTGTTAAGATATTATTACTTATATCAACGGTTGGCGCTCTATTTGATTTAATCGATATTTATTGCGATATCGAGTTAATACGCATTAGGAATTAGCAAACTATTCTGCATCTTTTGACCTAGTTTCAATTTTTTGTGCAGTTTTTAATCTCCCTCTAATCAACTGGTAAAACTGAGCTCATTTTTTCAGGACTCATTTATTTTAGAAATATTTGAAAATAGGTTACAAAGAAACACTACGTGCCTCCACAAGTAATATATTAATTCTATATATCTATTCTGTAACTTTTCAATAATTAAAAAAAAAACAAAAATGTCGCTTAAATCAAATAAATAGCCCGCAGACGGTCAAAATGTTCTTTTGTCATAGATTTTCGTGATGTTAGCAATACGGTAGTTTCCTGTGTTTATTTTTGTACATTATTCGATATGCAACCGAATATAATATGCAAAAGAAACTCTTGTGCGAAAAAGAAAGCAAAATTGCTTGAAAAATAAGGTCACAATATTTATTTTAAATATTGGTATGAGCAAATACTCAAAGGCATGGGCTAAAACGGTTGCATATTGGGAACATAACGCTATCTCCCTCGCACAACGGCACAGTAATGGCGATTCTGAGTACCGTGACGTCACGGGACATGTCATGCATCATTTTACTGTCATTTTTTTTTAGTAGTCACCGCCGCCCATAGATTTCTGCAATGCCAGGGCACAGCAAAACCGCTGCCTACTGTATCTTTTGACAACTACCCCTTCCAGCAGATTTAAATGGCGTCTAATTTACTTAATTTTGTTCGGATTTATAAAATTCTTTCGATAATAAGTTTTAGGTAATGTAACTTTTTGATTAAATTAATAAAAAATACTAGGCAACTACCCTATTATGGATTTACGATTATTTACTAGCTAGTATGATTAATTATTATTAACAAACTTTTACCTGCAGTTTAGCATGACCTTTATCGTTAGGTTACGTAAAATTATCTCAATAAACAAGTATGTAGAGGAACGGGTGGTAGTGTTCCTCTAGCGAAGGGGGGTATCTCCAGTCAGGCGGGTGTTATGCCCGACCGGCCGCGGCCCCTCCAACCATTGATACTTGGAGCTTGTATATATCCAATGTGTCGCTTTAATTTAAGAACCGCGGTTCAAGTCTGGGGTCACCACTGTAGAGGAACGGGTGGTAGTGTTCCTCTAGCGAAGGGGGGTATCTCCAGTCAGGCGGGTGTTATGCCCGACCGGCCGCGGCCCCTCCAACCATTGATACTTGGAGCTTGTATATATCCAATGTGTCGCTTTAATTTAAGAACCGCGATTCAAGTCTGGGGTCACCACTGTAGAGGAACGGGTGGTAGTGTTCCTCTAGCGAAGGGGGGTATCTCCAGTCAGGCGGGTGTTATGCCCGACCGGCCGCGGCCCCTCCTTCCGTTGATACTTGGAGCTTGTATATATCCAATGTGCTGCGCAATTTTAACTACCGCGATCGAGCCTGGCGTCTTTGCTATCTCGTCGGTGTGAGGCGCTTGTGTGCCGCCACAAGTACTTTACATTTGTAAACAGGTGGTGAGAGCCTCCGTGGCTCAGCGGCCGAGAAGCTGGCTGTGAAACGAGAAGCCATGGGTTCGATTCTCACACCGAGCAAATCTTTGTGTGATAGACCGATATTAGTTTCGTGTCTGGGTTTTGTGGGACCGTAATCCCTCGTAGTTCTTGATACCCGTAACGTGGGTACAGGTGTTACCTTGTGTGGGATCAGAACTACGTGTGTGATTGTTGGGTGTATTATTATTATTTGTTTGCAAATACATATATTTTCCCAAGCGCGAGAACCAAACCCCCACTGATGTTAATATAGTCTATGTTTTACAGATTATTATCTGTGTGTCTAATTTCTTTAAAATTAAACTGGTGATCCGTGATGCGCGAACAACGGGCAACGCTATCAAAGATTAACATTTTTAACTGAATTTCTCCGCTGCAATTGATTTCATAATACTGAGTATTGTCTTTTTTATTCCATTTGAACCCTATGACAAGACGTGTGTACATCAAATTATCACAGACAACGTCGCAGCAGATTTGATTTTATTAAAGCCCGGAGAGTCTGCGATGTGTACCAATTTGTGTGAATTTACTACGTTTCGATGTCAGTCAGATGTTAATATATTATATTATGTTCGAGTGTAATGCAGTAGAAGAGTATTATGCTTTATTAGTGTTCCCGGGCAGACGTTTTCCTGCCATAAACCGCTTCTGCTGTGGACCGAATTGTCGTTAAAACAAGATATTCAGACTTCGGCAACAGTGCTACCTATCGTATCTAAAATCCTATCATTTAAATTGGACCCGACTACACAAAATAAAAATTTCTATACCGGGCATAAGGTAGAAACAAGTTTTGTGTTTTTTATAAATTAATTATAAAAAATTTAATTATAAATTAATAATAAATAAATAACACCCAACAGTCACACACATAGCCCCGACCCCACACTAAGATTCGAGTCTTGTGTTGTGGGTATCAGGGACTACGAGAGGCTTTCGGTCTCACAACACCCAGACCCCGGACACAAATATCTGTCTGTCACACAAACATTTGTCTCTGTGTGGAAATCAAACCCACGGTCTCTCGTTTCACAGCCGTCTACTCCCCAACTATGCCACGGAGGCTGTCAAATTATAATATTATAATAACAATAATATTTTGTCTATTTTACCAACTGACTTAGAAAAGAAAAAACGTCTTATCAAAATATTCGTTTTTGTAAGAAATAAAAGTTTTTTAATTACTCAGAGTGTCTCCATCAATTTTGAGCCCCATTCTCAAAATCAAACTACGGTATTGTTACAATTTAGTTTTACGAGTTTTGTTTTCTAACTTGAAATTCTATTTATAGAAGTCGAGAGTGGTGAATGAAAGCTAAACCTTATTAGTGAGGCCCGAGAAAGAATATAATTAAGTTATATAGCATGCTGCATGTGGGTCCAGCAGACGTCGTCCTGTCCGGAGAAACAGCGCCAAACCGACAGCAGCGCCACCTATTTGTTTTTAAACCATCCAGGAACCCATTGAAATATACACACAACGTTATTTTGACACAACATATTTTGACAGCCTCCGTGGCGCAGTAGGCAAGTAGTTGGCTGTGAAACGAGAGGCCGTGGGTTCGATTCTCACACCGGGACAAATGTTTGTGTGACAGACAGATATTTGTGTGGGGTCTGGGTGTTGTGGGACCCAAAGTATCTCGTAGTCCCTGATACCCACAACACAATACTCGTATCTTAATGCGGGGTCGGGGCTATATGTGAGAGTGTTGGGTGTTATTATTACACAAACTTTCATTCAAATCGGTCCAGCCGTTTGGGAGATGTAAGGTGACAAACACACGTACAGAAGAAGTATATATATAGGTATATATACAGAGCTAATACGTATCACTAATCCTATGTACATATTAATTTTCTCAAAGGTCTCAGAGGGAACGTATCTTCATTATAACTTTGCAGATACATTTTTATATCATCATTTTCTTTCGAGATGATTGTACTTTGTTTTCCTTCCAAACTTCTCAATTATAAGTTACTAATGATGTGGATAGTAGCATTAAACTATGTCCCCGTTCGTGCGTTTGAATCTTGTATTTCTTTTTTTTTCCTTTTTCCCTTGTAATGAGAAGGCAAAGAGTTCCAGCTCATACAGCCTCGTCAATCGTGTATAAAGATATGTTTTCTTTTTCCCAGTGAGGCTTAAGCCAAGTCTTCAATTTTATCTTTCAATAAAGGTTTTTTTTCAATAAAATCTAAGCCAAGTCTTATTTATTTTTCCAATATATGTTTTTATTTTTTTCCTAAGGCCTAAGCCAAGTCTTGTATTTCAAATAGTTACAGCAAACACACGGTGATTCAAGTGTGTCTTGTATTTCTTATTTTGACACACGCCTTGAATCACCGTGTGTTTGCTGTAACTTTTTAATTCCATAGTTTTAAAACAAGCAATCTTGCATGAGGTACATGTATGCATCAACGAAAGATGCAAGCGAAAAGTAAAATTCAATTCAAGTAAGTTGTATGAGTTTCCAACTTACTTGTATTGAATTGTGGCCGATATTAGAATGTCACCGGGGTACCACAGCATAGAGGTGGGTGAATTAGTTGAACTATTCTTTTCTCTTTCTTTTTTCTTATATCTAGACTAATATTAGAAAGTGGAAATATTTGATTATTTGTAAAATTGTTTGTAATGGATAAACCGAAAAACTACTTAACCAATAAAAATACCTTCACCTATGGGAAGCTACATTATTCCGGGGTAACATGCGGTATATTTGTATGAAATTGAAATCCCTATGAACATAGCTATAATGTACCGCAAGGTGTCAAAATTCTTCTTATAAATGTTATTATTTGGCGTGCGCTGCAAAACTTAATGGTCTAAGAGCCCGTGAACCCCAGACCTACGTTATTTTATAAAAGCTGAAAGTTTGTCAGCGCATGCTCCCAACACAGGTAAGAACGATGGACCATTATGAAGTTTGGGTTACAGTGGCTTTGGCAGGTAAACGTCACTAAAGGTGTGTAAAATACCGATCTAAATACATTAAATAATAAAGTGCGATTTTTTGGTATTACCTTTAGAATATTATTAAAAATCACGTTATTCATTGCCAGACACTTAACATCGTGGCAACCCCTTGCCAGACACCCTTAATGGTCATGAAATTATAATTTTACTTACGTTATAGTATAAAAGCTGATTTTTATAAATAATACTTGGGTAATAAATAGATGATGTTTCCTCATTAGCCAGACACTTTTGATAGTTCCAAACCCTTGCCAGACAAGCATGTAGGATAGCTGTAGGAGAGCGCGAGGCAGTATGCATATGGGTGAGTGCGAGTGAGATAGCGAGTTAAGTCTACCGCGGTCCCTCACTGCGCAGTTGTTATTTCTACTGATAGTCTATGTAAATTTTAAAAAAAATTTAAGAAAATACATTCGGTGCTACAACTACCTTAAATTGTTAAAAAAAATTAATTTATTATGTCAATAACAGGTTAAAATACAATATAAATAATACAATGTAAAAATATTATTATTGAAGGCCGGTTGTCGTTTTTGTTAATTATTGGACTGAATAAGTAAAAAGTGTAATTGTCAACTGATGTAAAAGTGATATGTTTAAAAGAGCAACTACAGGTTTTATTGCCGGCTTCTTTCCTAGTGGATAACTGCATTCCGAACCGGTGTAGCTTAATAAACAATGAACAGATGAAAGTGTGTTATTTCTACTGAACTATCGTACGCTATGCATCCTGGTTATCTGAAGATCAAAGAAGGATGAATAACTCTCATAGTCATGACCTATGATGACGTCATGACCTCAGCCATTCTGACCACAACACATAGAACCCGGATATCAGAAGTGGGATTGAACTCGACATCCACTATCGTAAATCAGGTGATGTAAATCCTACAGTCTCGTATCGTGTTATTTTTGTTGTTTGAAAGTTTGGAAAACATTAATCATAATCATTAGTTTTATGCACTTTTTTGGGTTGTGCAAAAAGTTATATATTATTGAAATTCTATCATCCGAAATAAAATAGTGATGGTAAAGTGTAATATGCTACCGCTTTACACGTGGTAAAAAGTGCTCAATGGTACTGTAAATTTGCTAGTCTCCAGTAAATTTCAAGGTTGCGAATGTTGAGAAGAAAATTTGGATGTGCTATGTTTATAAATTATAGTAAGTCCCTTAAGTTTTGTAAATCATTTTGATTTATTTTATGTTCCAAACTAAATCGTTTAAACGATAGTCAAAATTAACTGTCAATGTTTACTGTGTTAATGATTTTGGTGTTAAAATTCCGTTTACTGTGGATGATGTCCCCTGGCGCTGTTGAGTTGTTGAGGCGGTTCTCTGGTAGTGCAAGTACTGAGATAGCTGGTTGTTTGCCTGCCTACCTACATAGGTCATGTTCCTATGGATGTATTTAAAATTTGGTGAGTCGCTTCTGGTTTTAAAATTTACAGGATGAGTTTTAATTTTGTTCATTCTGATAAACTAAAGAATTCATTAAGTTAAAAATACCAGGTTCTATTTCCTACCTTATTGATTTTTGTTTTAATTTCTGGTGTTAAAATCTGATGGTAATTCTTCTTTTAGTTTCATTAAAACTGATGGTACTTTAATTAATATTTGAAGTTTTTGTTTAACTGCTAATTAGGCAGTGATATTATAGTAAGAGATTTAGTGTTGCTGTAACCACAACAAAATTTAAAATTTTCTCAAATTTACAATATAAAACAAATCTTAATAACTACTCTTAGTCAGTACAGAAAGTTAATCATGTTGTAACACTTTGTAAATTATATTGCAGTTTAAATAATAGTTTATTTCAATAACATTGTGATTGTTAGTACTTATGTGTTCCTAGATCATAAACTGACATTAATAATTAAACTGAAAATAATTGTGAATTTTAAATCAGTTATTGGCCTATCTTTGTTGACTGGTTGATACCATCATAAACTACAAAATAGTAAGACTGTACAATCCATGCTCGCGCTCTCCTACAGCTACCCTACATGCTTGTCTGGCAAGGGTTTGGAACTATCAAAAGTGTCTGGCTAATGAGGAAACATCATCTATTTATTTTATTACCCAAGTATTATTTATAAAAATCAGCTTTTATACTATAACGTAAGTAAAATTATAATTTCATGACCATTAAGGGTGTCTGGCAAGGGGTTGCCACGATGTTAAGTGTCTGGCAATGAATAACGTGATTTTTAATAATATTCTAAAGGTAATACCAAAAAATCGCACTTTATTATTTGATGTATTTAGATCGGTATTTTACACACCTTTAGTGACGTTTACCTGCCAAAGCCACTGTAACCCAAACTTCATAATGGTCCATCGTTCTTACCTGTGTTGGGAGCATGCGCTGACAAACTTTCAGCTTTTATAAAATAACGTAGGTCTGGGGTTCACGGGCTCTTCCTCTATAATGATACATAAAATATTATAGTACTTGTTTGAAATACATATGTCGCAGCACAACACAACACAGCAATCATGCATCATGTGTCGTGTTATGTAATGTATGTCAGGTTAGGTTAGGTTAGGTTAGGTGTCAGGGAATCCAGCGGGTCGTAGCGGCAGTGCGTCCTGTCTTCCGTCAGTGGCTGGACAGGCGCCACGGCGCGGCGACATTCCGGCTGACACAGGTGCTCACGGGCCATGGTTGTTTTGGCGAGTACCTGTGTCGCATAGCCGGCGCAGAAGGGTCGGCCGTGTGTCACCACTGTGACAACTGTCCGCGTGACACGGCCCAACACACTATCGAGGAGTGCCCAGCCTGGGACGAAGAGCGCAGCGCTCTCGCAGCAGTCGTCGGAGTAGACCTCTCGCTGCCGGCTTTGGTGTCAGCCATGGTCGACAGCTGGAGGTCCTGGCGTGCGGTGGCCCTCTTCTGTGAGGCCGTCATCTCACAGAAGGAGAGTGCCGAGAGGGATCGTGAACAACAAGCCGATCCCTCCCGCCGCCAGTCGAGACGGAGGAGGCGCCGGGTTGACGACTGACCGGCGTCTCCCGCCCTGTGGTTTGGGGGCGTTTGGAGAATCCCACCACGGTATCCCCTGCCTGTCGTAAGAGGCGACTAATAGGGGCATCGGGGGTCGCGGGCGCGCAGCGGGGGGCTGTCGTAGCGCCCTTTCCGGTGTGTCGAAATTTGTCTGTACATAGTTTCATTTTGTATATACTTCGTCGGCACACCGGGCGACCCCGGGATGACGGCAGCGCGGGTGGTTGGCCTCGTCGCTGCCGTGGACGCCGAGGGCGTCCTTCGGTGCGCGGGGGCTTCTGAGCCCCCCCCACTTGGAGACGGGCCGCAAGGCGGCACCGCGCAGGGGCGGTTCCGGTCGAAAATGGGGCGCTTCTCGCTCCGTGAGCCCGGGACCGTCTCTTATGCGCCGAAGAGGGCCACCGCGGGGTTTTTAGTTGGTATTGCCGGTGTAGGGTATTTGTTAGGGACTCGGCCCAGCGGTCGTCCGGATGTCAACATCTTTCCCGGACGGCTTAACGCTGGGTCGTAAGGCCGGTGAGCCCAACATAACCGCTCCGCCACCCCCCCGGTGGGGCGGTAGTGATAAATCGCTTTTCCCCGCGAAAACAAAAAAAAAAAAAAAAAAAAAAAAAAAAAAAAAAAAAAAAAAAAAAAAAAGGTGTCAGGGAATCAGCGGGTCGTAGCGGCAGTGCGTCCTGTCTTTAGCCAATGGTTGGACAGGCGCCACGGCGCGGCGACGTTCCGGCTGACACAGGTGCTCACAGGCCATGGTTGTTTTGGCGAGTACCTGTGTCGCATAGCCGGCGCAGAAGGGTCGGCCGTGTGTCACCACTGTGACAACTGTCCGCGTGACACGGCCCAACACACTATTGAGGAGTGCCCAGCCTGGGACGAAGAGCGCAGCGCTCTCGCAGCAGTCGTTGGTGTAGACCTCTCGCTGCCGGCTTTGGTGTCAGCCATGGTCGACAGCCGGAGGTCCTGGCGTGCGGTGGCCCTCTTCTGTGAGGCCGTCATCTCACAGAAGGAGAGTGCCGAGAGGGATCGTGAACAACAAGCCGATCCCTCCCGCCGCCAGTCGAGACGGAGGAGGCGCCGGGTTGACGACTGACCGGCGTCTCCCGCCCTGTGGTTTGGGGGCGTTTGGAGAATCCCACCACGGTATCCCCTGCCTGTCGTAAGAGGCGACTAATAGGGGCATCGGGGGTCGCGGGCGCGCAGCGGGGGGCTGTCGTAGCGCCCTTTCCGGTGTGTCGATATTTTGTTTGTACATAGTTTTATTTTGTATATACTTCGTCGGCACACCGGGCGACCCCGGGATGACGGCAGCGCGGGTGGTTGGCCTCGTAACTGCCGTGGACGCCGAGGGCGTCCTTCGGTGCGCGGGGGCTTCTGAGCCCCCCCCCACTTGGAGACGGGCCGCAAGGCGGCACCGCGCAGGGGCGGTTCCGGTCGTAAATGGGGCGCTTCTCGCTCCGTGAGCCCGGGACCGTCTCTTATGCGCCGAAGAGGGCCACCGCGGGGTTTTTAGTTGGTATTGCCGGTGTAGGGAATTTGTTAGGGACTCGGCCCAGCGGTCGTCCGGATGTCAACATCTCTCCCGGACTGCTTAACGCTGGGTCGTAAGGCCGGCGAGCCCAACATAACCGTCCCGCCATCCCCCGGCGGGGCGGTAGTGATAAATCGCTTTTCCCCGCGAAACCAAAAAAAAAAAAAAAAAAAGGTGTCAGGGAATAACAACACATATTAATAACATAGGTAGAACCATTAATAGTTTATTAAACTACTGCCACTTGCCAGTTCGGAATACTAAGCGTGGGAAGAACTGGTAAGAAACCCACTTATCTATTAAGCTGATACATAACACAATTGATTAATATTACGTCGGTCAGCAGTGCCTGGGCAGTGGTTATGTATAGCCAAAGCCAAGCATAATAATTAATTCGTTTACACAAATTAATTATTCAATGAGTCAAGGATAAGCTAGCAGCGGGATACCACAAGTGCACCGAGCCAAGCTAATACCAAGACTGCCCGAACTGCGGTCGTTCCGCCTGTTTTATACAGGTGTCAAAACAAGTTCCGCAGTGGGGAGAGTGGGAGAACCGAATGACGCGCGCTGTCGTGATTGGTTCACGTGTTGTTTACTACGACGGTGCAGGCGCCGTCACATACATTATTTTGTTTATTTTACGTTTATTATTGTATATTTTATTCATAATATTAAGTGTACGACCTGACGTCCGCACGTCACACTAGGGACGTCATTGAAAATCAGCGCTGCAGTACTGCTCACTGCTGTACTGCAGCATATTGTACATCAAAATAGAAATAAATGCGAAGCTATAATTTAGCTGATACATTTACTCGAAATATGCTTATAGTTTATATACTTAATTTACATACATACACTCAGGCCTGTAATAGGCAGAGGTAACCAGTACACCCACTTTTCGCGGAATTTATTACGGTCCCATAATGTGATAGGGAGTGAGCCTATCGCCATACCCGGATCAAATCCAGACTCCGGGCTGATACTGAAAATTTCTAAATAGTTAAGCCCAATATCACTTTACCCGATCTGGTGATAGAGCCCGAGACCTCAGCACAGCAGTCGTAACGCATGCGCAATTACAACTGCGCCACAGAGACAGTCTTAATTTAGATTATATAAAATAAGTGTTTATTGGTTATATGACAGCCTCCGTGGCGTAGTTGGCGAGTAGCCGGCTGTGAAACGAGAGGCCGTGGGTTCGATTCCCACACCGGAACAAATGTTTGTGTGACAGACAGATATTTGTGTCCGGGGTCTGGGTGTTGTAAGACCGAAAGTCTCTCGTAGTCCCTGATACCCACAACACAAGACTCGTATCTTAGTGTGGGGTCGGGGCTATGTGTGTGACTGTTGGGTGTTATTTATTTTTTATTTGTTTAACTTTATTTCATAGTGCGTTTTTTATTCCTTTGGTAATGCGAAACATGTTCATTTAAATTTAAGTCATTTAAAAACTTTATTACGTATCAAGACTAGACTTTGAGCTACCAAAATGTTTATTTATTAATAAACACCCTTAAAAATATATGAGTTTACCTATGTCGTAAAGAAGTAAAGTTTATGAGTTTCCATGTAAATGGAAATTACTGGAACTATTGACTCCTAGACATTCTTCCTAGTAAGAAGCTGCTTATTCTTGACTTTTACTGTCATTTTTTACTAGCTGTTACCCGCGGCTCCGACCGCGATGTACCTATTTTTGAAACAAAAGGTATAAAATCCATGGAGTCGTTGCAAGCTATTACATCTTTCTTTATTTTACTATTCCATAGGACCCGTGCAATTGCAGGTGGTAGGATAACTATATCCGCCCGGATAGCGACCACCATACACAGGCTGTAACCCGCTATAACCCGCCATAGTGATGTCAAGTGTGTCCGTTCCGAGATCAGCCAGTGTACATCCGGTTTTTGTCGGAGGTCCAGAATTGGGGTACTATGTTTGACCGTGTCGCTGCTTTCTGAGTAGGTACTCTAACACTAGACCCTCGACCGCTTCTTCACCTCTTAGCCCAAGGCGTAGTGTGGAGAAGCTACACAGCAGGCCAGCATGATTGTGTTGAGTAGCGAGGGATAGATTGTTTCTCACTACTTGATGTTCTAACTGGACGGCACTGCGCTCACCATTAGGTGCAGTGTGGTCACTTTGCCGTCCAGGATAAAAAAGAAACATGTTGGAATAAAAACTTTCAAAATGTTTTAGAACACTATACAGCTGTAATTAAGACTAGAAACATGGCGTGTTATAAATTATTTATAAGTCCAGGTCTCACATACGGTACATACATTCCATTAAAAATTCAACAGACAGCCCTGTGCAAATCATTTGACGCGGTTCAGATTCGACTCTGTTAATTAATCGTAGAGGTATTTTAGGACTACTGGAATATGAATGAAAGGGCAATCAAAGGGAACGGTGAGTCAATATGGTATTAGTATTAATTGGAAAGCCAGCTTTGTTTCATATTACAATAGGGTTGTGTGTTTGTCCTTTAGTGTGACTGGCGAAGTGAAAATAATAGGTCTTTACCTATGAAATTGCCGTTCTGCGGTACTGGCCATTTCAAATCAAAATTATTTTTGTTTGGCCAAGTATTCTGATTTCAAATTAAATTGATTTTTAAAACAAGGAATTCGTTTTCCAAAAGTAGTCATTTGTTTTTTGGTTAGTGTCATGTTTTCATCGCATTTGAATCATTTTCGTCATCATAGGTACGTTAAAAATTCGAGTAATTATGGAATATTAGTACCGAGTCGAGGCAGCAACGCGGCAAAAGCGGCACCGCCTGTTATTGGCTTGCCCGCTTCCGTTCTGGAAATTTGGCGTTGCCGACCTTTAAAATACCTTATATGAGAACCAGAATAAACAAAACACTCTTAAAGTTTACTTTGCATTTTGGACATATAAAAACTGAATCAGACCATATTTGCGACTGAAAGCGCTTATGAAAATAATACCCACTCGTCTTTGCACTTAAACGAAAAATCACCTTAAGCCTATTATTCAAATTCAAAATACCCACAAAAATACATTTATTTGCGCGAAATCTACACAAAATGAAAGTAATACTTCATTTAATAAAGCATTACCTCATTTACCATTAACCTCGAGAAGTAATACAGAACGGACTGTGCCGTCAGACGCGGATCCACTTTCCCTTACATTATTCAATTTTTATAATTTCTTGTCATTTCAAAAATGGAAAAATTTAAAAAGGTGCTTAGCTGTAATGGCGTGCTTCGCGGAACAATAGCTCTAGGCAGAGGTGAGACAGAAAATGGGTCATATTAAACATTTACATAACATGATACTTGCATAGATGCAACCCTAGTTTGTTGTTACAGAAAGAATTATGTATTTTATTTTATTTTGTTATTTAGGGTTGAACTGGAATGTTATGCTCTATTCGAATAATTTGAATTCTTACAAAATTATTTAATATTATTTATTGATTTGATTTGATTTGATTTAAAAGGCATAAATACAATATTTATAATTTATTAATTGATTTACACGACACTGTTACACATCTCAGTGCTTAATATTAACACACACGCATGTCAGGATTCACTTAAGGCTTCTCTTTATAAATAATCTACCAGCATTACCCTTTTAAACTGAACAACGCTATTGAACTGAATACCATTTAAACTTACTACACCGAACCACGAATATACTGGCTATCGTTTCGTCTTCCACTCAACTGAACTGAACTGAACACCGGAGTGCGGAAGGCACTCTGTTTTATATTAAACATTTACTACTCCCACTTTGGTTGTCATTATTAACTACCCTCAACCAGTCTCCTAAATACCTCCGTTATACCTTCGGTATTTCTAATAATAGTAAATACCCTAATAAATGAAAACACATTTTCCGATATATTAATACAAACCTTCTTAACAAAAGTTTTATATACAGCTCACCAACCTTTATAATTGCAGGTTTTGCAAGGATAAATTACATACTTACGCAATCACGCTTTTTGTAATCCTGAAGGGGTAGGCAGATATGTAACCAGTACACCCACATTTCGCTGAGTTTATTACTGCAGACAATTTTGAATTACTATTTAAAAAAGGATTAAGTACAGATCAAAGCGTCCGGTATAAATTATGTAATTATGACTGAATAGGTAATATGCATGTACTACAAGCGCTGAATACTAATGATTGTTAATTTGACTAGGCAGACTTCCAATAATCGCGTTAAGATGTATACGCCTAACGCTTACTACGGAAATCTACGACATAACATTCGATGGTACCATCACTAATGCATTATGTCACAGGCGCCAGATCGCGTGGGATCGAGTGGGTAAAGTATATTTTTTAATCCATAAAAGATTTTATTAATAAATAACCTTTCTTCACATTATCATATGAATATACACAAAGTTTCAATAATAACCTAAGCTTTTCTCAATTTAAACAATTTCAATATTAAATAGTTCAACTTAGATTAGTTTAAGTTGTCACTTCTGTGGAGCGTTACGAGACGCACACGGCCGGCACCTGCACGCCAAAGTGATCACACTGCAACTGATGGTAAGCACAGTG
Organism: Laothoe populi; assembly: GCA_905220505.1. NCBI lineage: Eukaryota > Metazoa > Arthropoda > Insecta > Lepidoptera > Sphingidae > Laothoe > Laothoe populi. Next base: position 3,315,263 of record HG992161.1, on the reverse strand, counting down.
CCGTTCAATCAGACTATCGATTGGTGGGTTGATTATGGCGGGTTTTACATCCTGTGTACGGTGGTCGCTATCCGGACGGATATGAATACTATTGTCCTACACCGTTAACCATCATTATTCATTCCGTATGGAGAATTTCCATTTGTTCACTTCTCATAAGTGCTTTTTATATGCCTACATGGCCAATAAAGTTTTTTATATTTTGAGAATTTATTGCTCCAAATTACCGTCTATATGGCACACTGGATTTGATTTTAACCTTCCCTCAGCTTCTGTAAATTTAACGACAATCCGAACATTTGACACCCTGTACCATCGCACATACACTCTTCCAGAAAATACACCCAACTAATTAAAACGGTGTTAAAGTTTATCCTTGCGGGGGCTGTAAAAACTTTGTACACACCCGACCGGCGTACGTTCGCATGTAATAACTTTCAGTTCTAAATAACTTCGACAAATGAGATGTGATGTGGGCCTGGACCAATGAGATGTTTGACAGCCTCCGTGGGGGCCGAGTAGCTGTGAATCGAGAGGCCGTGGGTTCGACTCCCGCACTGAGACAAATATTTGTGTGTCAAATAGATAATTGTTTCAGGTCTGGGTGTTGTGGGACCCTCGTAGTTCTTGATACCAACGATACAGGTTTTATCAGTTGTAGGGTCAGAACTATGTGTGTGACTGTTGGGTGTATTTATATGACAGATTTTATAACTGAGATTGGTGAACGCGTAAAAGGGTCATCTAATGTTAATCTCTATCGCCCATTAACAGTGGCAATACCAGAAACGTGGAGTTTGGATTGGCGAGGGTTAGGAATTTGAGTCACCAGAAATCATTTTTTTGCATGGAACAGTCACACACATAGTTTTGAGCTCACGCTAGGTGAAACCTGTATCGTGTATCAAGAACTGCGAGGAGATCCGGTCCCACAAAAGAACTAGATGTTTACTTAGGAATTTTCGAAGTTTTTTTTACAGATTCTATTGCGGTTTATAAAACTTTTGTATTTTTTAATCCCTTATTAGAAAAAAAACGATATAATCCGTAAAATTAGTTTCATTTCAATCAATTTTTTTTTGATAACAACGAGCAAATGGTTACTTAGGAGTTTCTCTTATATTCTGTAGTTTAGAATTTCCCGGTAAAACCACATTAACTCAAACGCCTTTTAGCGTGTGAATAGTGAGTTTCGTGTCTAAAAGCTCTAAACGATCGTCTACATTTGGGTAAAAAATAAAACAACAAAATAATCCTCCTTCCAGGCCTTTTCTTAATTGCTAGAAGTCATTACTTCCCTAGAGTGCCTGAGAATTACTTTTTGTGGCTTTATATGACCTCTTTTTATGAAGGCTATTGTTGCTAAATAGCTGTCCTTATGCTTAACAACATGATCAATAAAGACAATAAGGTAATAATGTATGTAAGATGTATATTTTCTGATAGCTGAATGTATTATATTATGATAACAAAAAAAAAAGATTTTATTCTCTGTGGCACGTTGTAATTGTGTGCGCGGCAAGACTGCCGTGCTGAGGTTTCGGATTCGATCCCCAGGTTGGGTAAGTGATATTACATTTTTCTATCACAAAATATTCTGTATCAGCCCGGAGGCTTTCCCTCTATCACATCTTGGGACGGTAATAATATAATCTCAAAAAGATTAAATTCGACAGCTTTGATTGGATGGAATTCTATGAAATCTCATGAGATCACTTAAGTATGAACATGTGTTAAATTGATCTAATCCATACTTACTGGATCAGATGTGTCTCCATAATTAGGAGTCTTTGGGTAAGTTGTGTAGTTGTTGTAATTTTTTTAACAGAAAGAATACGTACCAAAGATTTCATGGTCTGAAGCTTACTTCTCTGAAAGTTTGATCTTCTATCGCCACACGCCAACTCTTATATGTCGTGTATTATCGCTGTTTTTTACATTGGAGTGAGTGTAAGCCAGTAGTAGATTTAGATGGTAAGTGATCTTTACTGTTCTTGAACTTCCACATTATTAAAAATATTATAAAATAATAAGATAGCAAGTAGCCAGGGATAAATTGTCTCTCGCTACTTGATACTCTAATTTGACGGCACTGCGCTTACCGTTTCGTGCATTGTGGTCACTTTGCCGAGCCAGGATAAAAAAAATAACGAAGTTGCAAGCATGATGCAACTCTTATTCAACAAATCATCTAATCTGTGAATAGAATATAATGATATAGCTTGCTGAGTTCCTCGTAGCAAAGGTTTAAAGGATTAGGATCTTAATAGGATTTAGAAAAAAAACCGTTTTTCCAACATCAACCTTTAATGAAATTATTATTTTAAATGAATAAATACAATTTACAAAAGATTATGTACATTTAATGATACGTGATATTTTACAGTGCTCAAACAAAATTAGCATTTTACTCTCCAGGAGATATTTGAATATTAAAAAAGGCAAATAAATGATTAACTCTATACTTATTTCTTTTAGTTACACTTAACCTTTTAACACAAAATGATGAATCAAATATTATTATAGTAAACAAATCAAGCCACCCTGAAATGAAGTCCTATCACAATATGGTATGGTTTGTCTACAGCATGAATGGGCCGGCTCGACCGGGGTGGTACCACTGTCTCACAGAAAACCAACGTAAAGTGACAGTTTACTGTCGCGTTTCGTATGGTAAGTGAGATATCCGGAGGCCCAGATTCCCCCTTCCCTTCCCTAATCCCTATTCCTGTCCTTTAAGGCCGATAGCGCATACATGATACTTTCGGTATTGTGGATGTTCATGGGCGGTGGAGATCACTTAACATCAGGTGACCCACTGGCTCGTTTGTCGGACTATGTTATAAAAAAAAAAAAATGGTGACACCTGCCGGAACATGTTTACATCAATCTGCGAGCAAATACAAAATTAATTCACTATTTATCTGCCGAACGAAATTAAAATTACTTATATATTAATAAAATTTCCGAATTCTTGAACATGAACTTAAACGTAAACGTTCTTAAAACGTAATTATCGAATTGTCAAATAAAAAAATCTCCTTTAATTATTTACTTTAATGTAAACAAAGTTTATTTACACAATTACTTCAAATGATTTTAAATCATACAAACATACATACATATACACTCACGCCTGTAATCCCCGAAGGGGTAGGCAGAGGTGTAACCAGTACACCCACTTTTCGCCAAATTTCAGTCCCATAATGTGATAGGGGGGCGAGCCTATCGCCATACCGGGCACTGATTCCAGACTCCGGGATAAAACTGAGAATTTCTAGATAGAAAAACCCAATATCACTTTACCCGACCCGGGGATCGAACCCGAGACCTCAGCACAGCAGCGGTCGTAACGCATGCGCAATTACAACTGCGCCACCGAGGATATAATGATATATTTTTCTAGTTCCATTGATTTAGAATATTCGTATTCGCCCGGATAAAGATAAAGATCGGGTGTATAACCCGCCATATTGGCACACGTAAGTGTGTCGCGTTCCGGGATCAGCCAGTGTAGGTACATCCAGTTTTTGTTGGGGGTCTAGAGTTAGGGTACGATGTTTGGCCGTTTTACAGCCTTCTGAGTACTCTGACACTAGACCCTCGACCGCTTCATACCTTCTTTTTGCCCATGGCGTAGTGTCAAGAAGCAGGCCGGGATGATAGTGTTGAGTGGCGGGGGATAAATTGTCTCTCGCTACTCGATACTCAGGTGTAGTGTGGTCAGTTTGCCGTGCCAGGATAAAAAAAACAGCGATTAATTTGAGGTGCAGCGTGTTCACATAGCCGTGCCAGGAAAAAAAAAATTGTCTAATGTTCCGGCGAGTCCGTCGCTTGGCTAGTCACAAAAGTCACGCTGGCAAATTGGCACAAAAACAGGTAGCTATCTAAAACCTTCACTTACACTATACTGTACTGCACAACACTGCGTTTGTCACTCCAAGACAAGTTATTAAGTCTCATAATCTTCTATACTTATAATAAACCTGTAGAGAGGTCAATTCTGTACATGAAATATATTTCCAAAATAACTATCAGCGGGTGATTAGTGATCGATACTGACGCCAAAAATGCAATCAGTGAAATTTTTGTCTGTCTGTCTGTCTGTCTGTCTGTATGTTCGTTATAGAAACAAAAACCACTCGACGGATTTCAACAAAACTTGGTACAATTGTTCTTCATACTCCTGGGCAGGTTATAGTATACTTTTCATCACGCTACGATCAATAGGAGCAGAGCAGTGAAGGGAAAGGTTAGGAAAACAGGAGAACTTACTCCATTTTTTAAGCTTCCGTCGCGTGTGCAGCCTTAATAGTTAAAGCTACACAGAAATCATGTATGACGGAAATGTTCTCCTTAAAATTGTATAAAAACGTACAGATCTGCGTAGAGATGTTGGATCACTCTGCATCTTTTACCGCATTTATCACGGGGAGTGTTCCGAGGAGTTGTTTGGATTGATCCCCGCGGCTAGATTTCACCATCGGACATCGCGCACAAACCAGAAATTCCATCCACACCACCTCGATGTCCAACGTTCCACAACAGCGCGATTTTTAAGGCATTTTCTGCCTCGCACAACCACTCTGTGGAACCAGTTATCGCCGGGGGTCTTTCCGAACCGTTACGACTTGGGAACCTTCAAGAAGAGAGCATATTCTTTCCTGAAAGGCCGGCAACGCATTTGCAAGCCCTCTGGTGTTGCAGATGTTCATGGGCGGCGGTGATCACTTTCCATCAGGTGAGCCTCCTGCCCGTTTGCCTCCTTTTAACATAAAAAAAAAAAAAAAAAAAAAAAAAATATTCCACGACAGCAAATGTCTATATTTTATGGTTGACTCACAATAACACGTGTAACTCCCGATAGCTTAACAGTTCGGAGATTTCTGATTATATTTGTCTACTCTTACGTTTATAACACTCTCAATCATCCCTAATTAATAAATGTTAACATTATTACCTATTTAATTTAATAAAAAAAGAATTATTGAAATAGGTACAGAAACACCAGGCTATTTTAATTGCAAGAAAAAATAACTTGGATTGTATACTTCTGCTCCCGAAAATAACCTCCACGCGGGTGGAGCCGCGAGCAACAGCTAGTGCCTAGTAATTTCACTTGATTTAATATCCTTTAAACAACATTGCTTGCGAATTGCTACTTAGTGTTGGAATTATACCAAGCGGTGGTGCCTAGAAGGTCTCTCGCACAAGAAAGATTAACCACCCAATAATATTTAACCCGACCCGTAAAACAAACCCCGATTATTGTTTCCTTTATAAAACCTCGATGGTACTTAAAATTCTGCAGGAAATTCAATCTTTATTCATAAAAGGTAGACGGTTTAAATAATCATGAAAACGAGCAAAACTTCGGTCTCGGCTATTTAAGACTTACTAACTGCAGTGCCTTTATGAGTTTTTTGCTTGCAATATAAATATTTTTCCATCGGATTGGAAATGTTCCAGTAACAAACGATATTTACTTTTAAATGCCTTTAACGTATTTTTGTTTCCAGTTTTATGGAAACTTGAAAGCTTTTAGCATAGAATTCTATGAAATCGATTTCGACGATCGGAGAGCGGTTAAAACGAAAATCTGAATTGACAGCACATGAACGCCAAAAATTGGTGGCAATTTATGACTGCAGTATCAGATGGTAGTTTAGTTAAGTGGTTAAATTATGATGAGGATTTGATTCCTGGATGAAATGCAAGAGTTCAAATAGAAACTAGCACATAGTGTTAAATTAAACCGACTAGTTAAAATTCATATATATACAACTCACGCCTGTAATCCCCGAAGGGTGAGGCAGAGGTACAACCAGTACACCCACTTTTCGCCGAATTCATTATTACGGTCCGTAATAGGGCGCGAGCCTATCACCATACCGGGCACAATTCCAAGCTTCGGGCTGATACATAGAAACCCAATGTCACTATCCGACCCAGGGATCGAACCCAAGACCCCTACACAACAGTCGTAACGCATGCGCAATTACAAATGCGTGACCAAGGCAGTCAGTATCAGATGGTAATTTAATGAAGTGGTTAAATAATGATGAGGATTTGATTCCTGGATGAAAAGTAAGAGTTCACAGGGTTAAATTAAGCTCACTAGTTACAAAGATAATACATTACTAAAGTAAGACGATATTCTGAAGTGGTTGGGTAAATTTATATACCAAGAGTGCCTTGGGAATCATAGAAACACTTGAAACTATATAGCAAACGTCTATCGTCAATTCAGGTAAAACCCAGAAAACAGCTTCGTAAACCGATTTTATCGAGAGAATGATAAAAATAAGGGCTTTTAGATCAAACACCGGCTGAACCAATAGAAGGGCAATAAAGAGGCGCTTAAATAAAGATACTTAAGTATAATGGTAGAGTATATGTGGAAGGAAATTTGATTCGATAAAGACATATTGTATAAACTTAAAAAGTTATTTTACTGTCGGCAGCCATAGCTGTGAGGTATTGACGAAATTCACGGATGACAATAACCACCTCGCAGCTATCAGCGCGTATGCCATGGAACGGCAATAAGAAACATCACTATAGGCAGGGAGCGGCTGGGGCCTAATTAGTTCTTATTAGTACCTGATTTGATAGATTAAAATGCCATTTCCACCATTGAATAAAGATTACAAACTAATCCTCTTAACTTTTGATAGAGTGAACCGATTTCAATAAAACAAACACTTAATGTGTTACTTGAAGTTTTCTTTATAATATTTGAATAAAACAAGTAAAGAAGTGACGAGCTCATAGAAAAGGCAGATAATTTTGAAAATTATAGAAATTTACATATCTAACTAGCTATTCCTAGTTTACCCTCGATTATTTTGTTCTCACTAATTTAAATTATACAGACTTTAAAGTCTGTGTAATGTAAGGTCTGTGCCCAACAGTAGTGCAGAATAAGGCTGTGCCATATTTATATCATTTGTAACACAAAACAGCGTCCTAACCTTTGATAACTTGATTTTAAATCAACATCTTTCATCATCACATCATAATCACTCGATTATAAAAACAGTCACAATTGATACAGCCATAAGATATGGGCATTTATTATTTATATCTGCGTTGTATTTTTTAATTTTAACCAACTATGCACGGGCAACACTATCAAAAAACGGAATTATATAATTCGGTAACTTTAAACAGCGATATTTAAAGTAACCGTAAATTTAGTGAAATAAAATACTGATCCAATTTTCGACTTTCTTTTTACACCGGTTAAAACCAGAACTTATTAAAAAAGAATCTCCATGCTTAACATCAAATTTATCAGTATTTTTAACACCCTAGTTGACACCTGCTGGACCAGTTTGGCTACTTTTTTAATTAAGTTCGAACTACGTTTTAGCAAAATGATATTTTGAAAAAATTGCCGCTAGAACTGGAAATGCTTTTATTTATGGTATCGATAAACTTTACCACGCATGCGAAGCTGCAGGCGAAATTTAATTTAAAAAAGTAAAACATGTTCATGAGATACTAAACCATGGGTAATTTTTAAAACGAATGAATAAAGAACGAGCGATAAACCAGATTTACGATGTACAGAGGTAGAGCATGGAATTTATTGAACTTAACTTTTAAACATGATACTTAATATATTCGATGGCGTACTAAAACCGACAGAACTGAGTACGTACGTAAGGTTTTATGGAAGATTGGGCGGAAGTGCGTAAAATTTGATATTTTTTTTATGGTTGACTGACCGAAGTTCATTTGACATGATTATCTTATGTTTCTCAACAGTAATAAACTTGTATTTAATATAGAAGGTTCGACTAGAATCTCTAATGATTGTTGTATCGGAATTTGTAATTCTGAAAGCTATTACAAAATACAAAGGTTTCGTTTGTGATTTAGAACAAAATTTTAGCCATTAACTTAATTTGTTTCTGTGGCGCAGCGATCGAATAACTTGTGAAACGAGTGAACACGGGTTCGATCCAGCACCGATATAAATGTTTGTGTGTTTCGCAATTATTTTAATAAATACACCCAACAGTGACACACATAGTTCTGACCTCACACTAGGTAAAACCTGTCTCGTGGATATCAAGAACTACGAGGGATTACGGTACCACAACACCCATACCCGAAACAATCCTCTGTCTGTCACGCAAACATTTTTCTCGGTGCGGGAATCGAACCCATGGCCTCTCGTTTCACAGCTACTCGCCCACTGCGCCACGGACGCTGTCAGGAATGGATGTTGTGAGACTGTAGTCCCTCGAGGCTATGTGTTCGACTGTTAGGTGTATTGTATTATAATATGATTTTTATTATTTGTATTAACTTGATTAAGAGAACATTAATTCGTGTTTGGGAAGTACAATTTAAATTATTTTATTAACATTAACGTATCAAGCATGGACCTTGAGAAATTTAATCCGACAGAGACATCTCTCAACTGAAGACAAACTTTCCAAACGACATCCAATTAGTATTGTGTTTACGATAAAATAATTCAATATTGAGTAACAGTAATTAAATTTTAATGCCATTGGTTTTGAAAATGGATCTAACAATACCGTTTTTATCCGACTGACAATAGAAAGGCTATTAAAATCATGAGCGGATTTTTTACGGAGTATTATAGATTTCGAATTGGGTGTATTGTAGTGACCAAGTTAAGCATGATTAGTTCTTTGTCAACCAACAAAATATAGGGAAGAATGGAAGAAATTAATTTTCTTGCATGTAAAATCTACATGATGTTGCATAAAGGTGGTACTAATGATAGCTCTACGTATAAAGATGGCGATACGTAACTTATTGGAAACTAGCTGTTGCTCGCGGCTCCGCCCGCGTGGAGGTCATGTTTGGGAGAAAAAGTACACAATACAAAATACCAATTTTCATGCGTTTAACTTAAAAAATGACGAATTTTTATACAAACTTCCATCCCTATTTTACTCCTTTGGGGGCGGAATTTCCAAAAATCCTGAAACTTATATTTTTTATTTTTAACTAAATGGCCAAATACTAATTTTCATGAATTTAACTTCAAAAATGACGGATTTTCATACAAATTTTCATCCCCGATTTTATCCCCTTAGGGGTGGTATTTCCAAAAACCCTTCCTCAGTGGATGCCTACGTCATAAAAGGTACCTACTGTCAAAATTTCAAGTTTCTAACCCCAGCCGTTTTGGCTGTGCGTTGATCGATCAGTCAGTCAGTCAGTTTCTTCTTTTATATATACAGATGTAAAAAATTAAAATGGTTAATATAAAGTTTTTTTTTAGTTTTTTTAGGGCGAATTGGGCGATTGTATTGCGACTTTAAACAAACTTGATATAGTGCCATGTGCCATAGTGCCTCACGCAAGTGTGTCGCGTTCCGAGATCAGCCAGTGTACATCCGGTTTTTGTCGGGGGTATAGAGTATACGATGTTTGGGTGTTCTGCGGCCTTCTCTCGCTACTCTATACTCTAATCGGACAGCACTGCGCTTACCATCAGGTGCAGTGTGGTTAATTTGTCGTGCAAGGATAAAAAAAACTCAGTATCAGCCCGAAGTCTGGAATTGTGCCCGGTATTGCGATGGACTCACCCCCTATCACATTATGGGACCGTAATAAATTTGGCAAAATGTGGGTGTATTGCTTACACCACTGCCTACCCCTTCGGATTACAGATGTCAGCCTATGTATGTATGTAACACAAACACTCAATCTGTGGAATTTACACGTGTACTATTTCTACATTGAACTCGGGGCTGCAAACTACTCCAAAATTAACTAAGGAAACTATCTATACCTAACCTCGATAGTATGCTGGCAGATACCTTAACAACCACGGTTGAAAGATGTAAAGCAATTGTATGTTCATAATTTCAGCCTATAGCCTGTAGAAGTATGTATGTTATGCATTTGGTTCAACATTCATTTAATTTAGTTTAGATTGAACTTTACAAATGTGCCTGTTCTTTTTTTCTTTCAATACAAAAATCGATCAAAGACCTTGATAAATTTTAATTATAAAAAGTAAGTAGTCGTATGATGAATACCATAATCGTATGCAATCTATAGTAAACGTAACTAAAGGAATAATTTTACTAACATATAAAGAAAAGGATTCTATAAAGCACAATCGTACAGAAATGTTATTACAAATAATATTACGATAAATGTCTTGATCTCCCGGAGAGTTAGAAACTTTTGAAAACTTAACATATTATTAATAAATTTTAATGTTATTAACTATATATTATATGATATAATAACAGAAATACGAGCTCCTTGAGGTTTTTAAAAAGTCTTTAGAAGAAATAATAAAAGCCCAATACTTGGTAAATAGCTAAATAAACAGGCAGATTTTGCATTTTCGCTCTTATATCAAAACGTTATGGTTGAATATTACGTACATTTGTTTTAAGAGTACCAAGTCGAATTTGATATTTTGTATATTAATACTAGTAAGTACTGCAAAAATTAATGAGCAAAATATGACACTTCTGAAGTTGAGGTAATAAAATTTAATTGTAACCCTTAACATTAAATATAATTTAAAAGCTATGGAAAGAAACTTTAAAGTTGGATTTTCAAAACATAAGTTCCAAAGCCTTGCAAAATCTACCTTGATTTTGATGTTAAACAAAAATATGATCATCATTTAAGTTTTGGAAGTGACTTATAATTTTCCTGACTTTTTCACGTCATAAATATTATTTACATTATTTCTATAAACTTACAGTACATATGTATTTTACATAATTCGAATATTAACGATAAATAAAATATAATGAAAAATCCACTGAATAGAAAATTACCCTACAATAAAATTTCGACCGTAAAATTACTCACTATTTTAAAGTTACTTAATCTGTATATCACATTTTTACACCAAAATACTATATGATACATATTCATAAGTCAGTAAAATACGAAGCCTAAGAATTAATCTTAATATTAATTTATGTACATTAACGAGCAGATACGAAATATACAGGTTACTAGTTTTAAAAATATCCTTGTAAGAGAACCGATAAAACTAGCTTTAACATTTACAATTCCATAGTCCGAAAAATCAATGTGACTGAAATTGTGAATACTGCAACATTTAAGTATATTTTTGATGATATTGATGTCTGAATTAGATTCCTGTAGTCCTTCGCTTCGTTTTGAGATGGGTATGTGTAGGTACGATCCGTGACACTCTTCACATCTAGCGGGCACGGAAGCGTCTCAACAGGTATCTGAAGTAATGTTCTTTCGTTCTCTCCCTTAACTGATTTAGGTTCATCAACGTAAGTATCCTCCGTTTCATCTTGTATAAAATCATCCGGATTATCCGAGTAATCTTTTATCTGACTTTTGTCGTCAGCCTCGTACAAATTGTTTGATCCGATCACGCTCCTTTCGTAGTAAGCAAAGTGTGAATTTAAGGATGGCTCACCGCTAAATTTACAAATGAAATTTTCCAAAGACGTTCGCACTTTCACGCTCTTCGCTTCATGACGAAGCTTATGCATCCATGCGAGATGACAGTCGCAGGCGAAATCGTTTCCTGTAACAATCAAAACCTTAATTAATTTTATAATCATGGTAATGATGAATTTGGCACGTTTAAGACTAATTGATTTTATTGAATAGATTTGCTTTTGTTAGATGCATAAAAGAATTCAAACAAATGAACTGGGACATAGATATTAAGAATGTGATGAGCTAATTTGATGACATGAAAGGGAGTTCATTATGTTCATACATACCTTCCAAGTATATATAGCTGTTTTGATTCTTCAAATTATCGTAAATGGGACGCAAGTTGTCAATAGTGAATCTCTTTAGTTTGTTGTGTCTCAAGTCTAAAGCCGAGAGTCCCCTGACACCCTCGAATAGCCCTCCAACTAGATTAACAAGTTTGTTGTGACTCAGACTTAGCTTCCGTAATTGGGATAGCCCGTCGAATGTCCTCTGAGCCAATATATAAATTTCATTATAATCTAACAACAATGTCTGTAGATTCCATAGTTCAGTAAAAGTGAAAGAGTCTAACATGGCTAATTTATTCCTTCTCAGATCTAATCGTTTCAGATTAGCGAGCCCGTCGAAGCATTCCTTTTTCAGTTCGCTTATATTATTTCTATCAAGTTCTAGCTCAGCCAAGTTAACAAGATGTTTGAAGGCGCCATCTTGTATAACGCTTATGTTATTGCTAGTTAGATACAACTTTTGCAAAGAGGGTAACTCGTAAAACGTTTCGGTCAGAAGCTCGCCTATTCTATTTTCATCTAACGTCAGGGCAGTCAAGTTTGGTAAGTTGTAAAACGAATGTCTGCCCAAATACGCTATCTGATTCTTGGTCAAAGTCATCTCTTGTACAGAGGTCACGTTCACGAATGTATAACTATCTATATTACGGATCGAACTGTACTTTATGCTGAATTGTTTTATCTTTCTTAGATATCTGAAAACTTTCGATGGTACGAAGTCTAGGCCGCCGTCTGCTCGGACGTTGAAAGCGAGCGTTTCTATGTTTGATTGCGATATAAAACTTGACCAAAGTGGGTCCATTTTTTCTATCCCTCCGTTGAAGACCCAGCATTCTGTTTTGACTGCTTCATTTATTTCTTGCCCGTATTCGCAGTAGCAGTGTACTTTTGAGTCCCTGTCGCTTATGTCGCATATGTTTGTGGTGGGTGGTAATTTTTCTTTTTGCTTCCTCCGATTGGCGTCCAGGGCTTCTATTGCAAACAGCAACAGTAGCAAGGTAGCGGGTACCCTCTGCGCCCGCATACCTCCTACCTGTGAAAGAAAAAATATTATTTATGTAATATGAACTTTTAGGAGAAAAGTCAACAAGTCTTTGAGATAATACTGTGTCAAACTGATATATTTCTAATAAGGTAATAAGACCCTCTTAAAGCTGTACGTCGCGCAAACCGTCAAAATTAAGCCTGTGAGTTCTAAGAAATGCCTGTGATCTGCTGCCTTTTTGGTTTATATATGTTACAATTGCTATATAATTGTAACATATAGTATATGTTACAATTATATAGCAGCGATAGCCTAGTTGGTTGCGGTATGGGCACTGATGACGAAGGTTTTATGTATAAAACTCAAGTGGCACACACCTCTGACTATTCTAAAGTTATGTGTGTATTAAATGTTAATTATCGCTTGCTTTAATGGTGAAGGTAAACATCGTGAGGAAACCTGCATACCTGAGAATTTCAAAGGTATGTGAAGTCTACCAAACCGCATTAGGCCAGCGTGGTGGACTAAGGCCTAACCCCTCTCATTAGTAGAGGAGGCCCGTGCCCAGCAGTGGGACAATGTTTAATACATGGCTTATATTATTATTATAATGTTACACGCGGCATCATTATTTTTTTGGCGTGTTTCGATATGATGTATTCTAATAACAATTTTATAACGAAACTTTCTGTTTCAACATAATATTATAACTGTTTTCAAATTATGTAAAAAATATATAGAAAGAGTAGTGACTGCCTCAGTGGCGTAGTTGTTTCGCATGGGTTACGACTGCTATGCAGAGGTTTCGGGTTCGATCCCCGGGTTGGGTTTTTCTATTCAGAAATACTCAGTACCAGCCTGGAGTCTGGAATTGAGCCCGATATACTCGCCTCCTCCACATTATGGGACCGTAACAATTTCAGCGAAAAGTGGATGTACTGGTACACCTTTGCCTACCCCTTGAGGGATTACAGGCGTGAATGTATGTGTGTGTGTAGAAAGAGTAGAACGTAACGGTTTTATAACAAATTCTCTTTAAATACAACTAATTCTTTTTATATGAATCCTATACTAAATGAAGGGTTGTGACATTATTAAAGTACATAGCAAAAAATCTCAATCATCATAAACCTCCGCTTAGTTGAGTGTATGGAGTAGTCAACTTTCAAATCGTTAAGACCTTTGACAATGGTAATTTTTAAGCTTGTGATATTCGGAAATAGTAGTGTGCTTGATCAAGTGAGTTCGATATTCAAACAGGGAGGGACGTTTGATCTCAATATTTTTTGCTATATACAACACACTTATACTAATGACGTCATAAAACATTATACAAGAAAATGAAAATGTTCCGAATACAGATATGAATTCAGTGGACAAATAGAGCAAAATACCGCAATGTATTTTATCTGTCAAGTCCGAGACAGAAATGGGTCACAGTAAAACAAAGCAGGTGAACATTGTCAAAGGAGTTTATTATACGATGTATAAAAATCCGGCCACTATGATGATACACGGGTCGCTTCTTATTATAATTTATTACTTTTGTGGCCAGTATTTTTTGTCTGAATGACAGGATGAGCACGCTTGCCTCATAGTAAGTGTCATATCTTACTGTATCTGGTAAGATATGACACTGACTATGAGGCAAGCGACCCGAGAGCAATTGGTAAATAATACTGGCCACATTGGTCTAGAAACTAATTCTAAGTCACAACAATTTAAGTCTATAAATAAATCCTATAAATAAATAAATAAGTCATAATACCTAGTAATTTCATTGCTTTTAAGATTCTAAATCGGTGTTTCATAGTGGTGTTAATGGAAATATATAAATGCTGAGTAATGTACCTTTTAATTAGAAGCGAAGTAATTATGGATTTTTCTTTACATACACTCACGCCTGTAATCCCGAAGGGGTAGGCAGAGGTGTAACGAGTACACCCACTTTTCGCTGAATTTCGGTCCCATAATGTGATAGGGGGCGAGCCTATCGCCATACCGGGCACAAATTCCAGACTCCGGGTTAATACTGAGGAATTTCTAGATAGAAAAACCCAATATCACTTTACCCGACCCGGGATCGAACCCGAGACCTCAGCACAGCAGTCGTAACGCAATTACAACTTCGCCACCGGCAGTCAGAGCAGTTTTTTTTAATGTTCTTTTAATAATGTATTATAGTTGAGATAACATAATTTTTTATTTGGTTATACCTCATAGAGTTTTTAATGCGTCCTACCCGTAATTACTACGGGGTTAAAACGTTAAACTCACTAGTAGACTGGTCCGTAAGTTTAAAGTTGCTCAGCGTGCTATGGAGCAATGCTTGTTTATCTGGTGGATAGATTGCGAAATAAAGTCATCCTCGGTAAAACCGAAGTCATTGATATTGCTTGTAAAATTACGACGCTGAAAATGAAGTGGACTGGTCAGGTCTGCCGACGGATAAATAGTCGGTGGAGCAGACATGTGGTGAATGGGGAGCCCTGCTATACGATGGACCGAAGACTTGAAAAATTTCGCGGGTACCAGATGGAAGCGGGCTACCCAAGAGCGGGGTGGATATTCACTTGGGAATGCTTACGTCCAACATTGGACGGCAATTAGGTGATTAGTACCCCATAACCCGTTAAAAAGTTGTCCTATGAATCAGGTGAAATATTTTCGATCCAACCTCATATTTAGGTATAACTGGAGTATGGGTATAAATCGACTATTAATATATTCTGTGGAAAAACGATAACCGAACAATGTATGGAGTACAAATAACCTACATTAATTATCTCTACAACATTTAATTAACTTGATGTTCGTAACACAAATTAATTTGATTACTGAATATAATCTTTAGTGTTATTCAAATATTATTATAATACGTATGTATATAATAATAGTAGCTCTGTGTTAAACTCTGTCGCACTGCTGACCGGCCTCCTCTACTAATGAGAGGAGTTGTGCCTTAATCCACAACGCTGGCCTCGGCTGGCCTGATTTGGTATACTTAACACATATTCGAAATTCTTATTTAGTTCCGAGTTACATCGGCCGTGGTCCCGATGTCAAAATAAATAAGTATTTATATCTATGTCAAAATAAATAAGTATTTATATCTATTACCTTTTACCGGGTCAAGACATCAAACTAATAAGATACTAATAAGCGTATTTTATTATACACTGACCTTTTTTAATCTTTAGGGCAATAGGCAAGGGTGCGACAGAACATCGCCTAACTATGTATCATTTTTACTTTGGCGTGGGACCGGCTCTTGAGCGTTCTTAGAAATTTAATTAGTAAGAGAAAGAGAACGCTTTTTATGCTGTCGACACCATCTACTCAGAAGGCCGTAAAATGGCCAAACATCGTACCCCAACTTTAGACTCCAGACAAAGATTCTCGTCGCTCGCCTATCCTCATCTATAGCACATAAAGTGGGCCGAAGACATAGGTAGAAAAGAAGATCGTCTACAAAAAAATATTACGCGATTAGGACCCGTTCTCTAATTTGATACTATCTCATATTCCCAAATAGGCAGTATGAATTATAGCCTAAAATTGTTTAATAGCAGTAGCTGTTAATAATAACAATATATCATAACACCGCAAATATCTTACTGTTAATTGCTCGCTAACAAATCATAAACACGTAAACATTAGAAAATCCAACGATCCCTTTACCTCCCCAATTTATGAAGCAGAATTACTTCATTTGCACATCACGGGAAACGTTTAATTCCCTTATATGTAGTTAATTACAGCACTTTAACCAAACAGAGCTGAATAAAGCGATGATAGCGGACACCTCGCGGAATCGCGTCAGCTCGAAGTTATTTAAAACTTATAATCTGGAGTGGACTGTCTCGGTCTCGGGTTCGATCCCCGGGTTGGATAAATTGATATTGATTTTTTCTATTTAGAAATACTCAGTATCAGCCCGGAGTCTAGAATTGAGCACGGTATGGCAATAGGCTCGCCCTCTATCACATTATGGGACCGTAATAAATTTGGCGAAAAGACGAAGAAAATTTAAACAGGCGGCGTATCGTGCTTGGATCGGGGGTCGCGCTACGAAGGATCCCAACCTCAAGTCACTCAAAGCAGCCTATAACCGTGCTGCCAAGGTCTGCAAGAGGGCGTATGTTAAAGCGGATGCCCAGCGCGTCTCCAAGATTGGATGTGCTTTGGCCGATAACCCAACAAGCAGTCGTGCTTATTGGAGCTTGGCTAAGGCCGTCCAATCTAATTTCTGTCGCCCTTCGCTGCCACCGCTGAGATATCGAAATGGAACACTAGCCCATAGCTCGCAGGAGAAGGCCGATTTACTGGCAAACCTCTTCGCGGCTAATTCGAGACTCGAGGACTGCAATGCTCATTTACCAACTACGCTGCCCGGTTGCGGTCACACAATGCCTGATATCCGTATCAGGCATTGTGATGTGCGGCGTGAGCTGCAGTCTCTCGACGTCCGGAAGGCTAGTGGTCCTGATGGTATCCCAGCGCTTGTACTTAAAAAGTGTGCAGCGGAGTTGTCTCCTGTACTGACGCGCCTATACCGATCGTCCTACCTCTCAGGTATTGTGCCTGAATCTTGGAGGGAGGCTAATGTGCAGCCGATCCCCAAAAAGGGTGATAGGTCAGACCCTAACAATTATCGCCCAATCGCCATAACCTCAGTGATGTGTAAAGTCATGGAGCGACTGATAAACAGCCAATTAGTTCGCTACCTAGAGGATCACTCGTTGATCAATGACCGCCAATACGGTTTCCGTCATAACCGATCAACGGGTGATCTTCTAGCGTTCGTATTACATCACTGGGGGGAGGCGATTGACAAGCATGGCGAGGCTCTGGCTGTGAGTCTCGACATAGCCAAGGCGTTTGATAGGGTCTGGCATCGTGGCCTTCTCTCCAAGCTCCCGGCATACGGTCTGCCCGACAACCTGTGTGCCTGTGGATTTCCGGCTTTCTGCATGAGCGTAGAATGCGTGTCCTCGTTGATGGACACGCTTCGCAGTTCATGTCAGTAAATGCCGGAGTACCACAAGGTTCTGTGATTTCGCCCACCTTGTTTCTTCTGCATATCAATGATATGTTGTCGCTTGGCAACATTCATTGCTATGCAGACGACAGCACGGTTCATGGGCGTTATAGCAGCAAGCCTCCTGGTTGCCGGGCGGATACTGAGAGGAGACGAGAGGATCTTGTCGTTGAGCTCAACCAGACCTTGGATCTCATCTCATCATGGGGTACCAGGAATCGGGTTGAGTTTAATGCCAAGAAAACCCAGGTGTGCGCGTTCTCGTGCAAGAAGTCTCCGTTTTCTCCAATCCCCGTTCTTCAGGGTGTTCCACTCGCAATGCGGAATGACCTTAGTGTCCTAGGTATGGATATCCGCTGCGATCTTAATCCAAGGAGTCACATCGAGGGCGTAATATCCGCCACTTCACGCAGGGTCGGAATCCTGAACAGGGTGCGGCGGTTTTTCACACCTGGTCAGCTCTACCGCTTATATAAAGCGCAGGTGCGGCCGGGAATGGAATACTGCTCGCACCTCTGGGACGGTTCCGCAAGGTACCTTCTCGATGCCTTGGATGGGTTGCAGCGGCGGGCCATCCGCATTGTGAATGATGCAGACGTGAGTAACAGCCTGGAGCCGCTACAGCTGCGTGGGGATATTTCCTCGCTTAGCGTGTTCTACCGTCTGTATCATGGCGAATGCTCTGAAGAATTGTTTGATCTTATCCCATCCTCTCCCTTCCATACCAGAACCACGCGTACTGGCTTGCGGAGCCACAGCTTCGTGGTGTCTACTAACCCGGCCCGAACCAAGAGGTTCGCAAACTCGTATTTTTGCCGCACCATCAAGCTGTGGAACAGTTTGCCAGCTACCGTGTTCCCTCCTTCCTATGATCCTGGGTCCTTTAGGCGTAATGTGAAGAAGCTAAACAGCAGGCCGGCATGATTGTGTTGAGTAGCGGGGGATAGACTGTCTCTCGCTACTTGATACTCTATCTGGACGGCACTGCGCTTACCATCAGGTGCAGTGTGGTCATTTTGCCGCGCCAGAATAAAAAAATAAAAAAGTGAGTGTACTGGTTGCACCGCTGACTACCCCTTCGGGAATTACAGGCGTGAGTGTATATGTACGTATGTAATCTGGAGTAATGTCCCGCATTAACGTTTTTGGTGAAATTAACTTTCTATTGTCAGTCAGGGTTTGTTGTTTCGGAGCACCTAATTTATCTGAACCGGGCAAAAAATATACTGTAGAGTAGGACTTTATCTGGGTTAATTATGTACGAATATATATCTTCGTTATCAGTTTTAGTGGCTGTTGGTTCGTCTGCCTAAGGCATTCACACTAATGCCCTTTCGCACTAAAGTTACTAAGTCAGTAAGTAATTCGTAAACATAGTATCCTAGATATCAAGTTTTTAGTTATAACCTATGGATTTAAGCAGCCACTTATGGTTAATGAAACCCAAGGCGAAGTGGGTATCAAAGGTGGCTTTAATTAGGTGGGTTCAGAATTTACTGCAGACGATGATTAGTATTTTACTAATTATTTCACTATCTATTATGTGTTTGACAGCCTCCATGGCGCAACGGGCGAGTACCCGGGTAAGAAACTAGAGACCGAGGATTTGATAACCACACTGATGTTATCCACAAATATTTGTTTCTAGTCTGAGTGTTGTGGCATCGTAGTCCGTTCCTGGTACCCACGATACAGGTTTGAACTATTGTGGGGTCAGGACTACGTGTGTCGCAGCACCGCGCAGGGGCGGTTCCGGCAGCAATTCTAGCACTCCTTAGAATACCCCGGGATCGCTCCGTAAGCGCCGAAGAAGGCCACCGCGGGGTTTTAGCTGGTAGTGTCGGGTGGGGTGTACATAGGGGGTAGGGACTCGGCCCAGCGACTGCCCGGATAGCCATCATCCGGGCGAGGGGGATGCTGGGTCGTAAGACCGGCTAGTCCAGCATAACCGTTTTATTCCGCTTCCCCCCGGAGCGGGCGGTAGTAATAAAACGCTTTCCCCGCGACAAAAAAAAAGGACTACGCGTGTGACAATTGGATGTATTATATGACCAGAACATCCGTAAAAACTTAAAGGAAATCTAAATAAGTTCGAAACACATATAAAATATTTTTATTCTAGTTTGGTATCGTGAGCTGTTGATTTTGTTCCCTCTGTTAATTCACCATCTAGCTCCGATATATCGCTTGGAAGCCTGCGTTCCATGGAAGCCACCGAACTTTCCCCTGTCTTATGTTACCACATTGCCCGACTATAAATTTGCTTTGTACATACCACGACGGTCTGTAACCGATTCGTCGCCAACGCGAATTTACGACTTCGGCTATCTTCGCTTTGATTAAATCGGCAAGTTGCGAAGTCCCGGGTCAAATTAATAACGGTTAATAATTATAAATGCGGCCACTCCGAGTCGAGTTTATGGACTGTTGTGTTCTTTATTAGTCTGTTTATTGTTGTAATGTTTCATTTTATGTGGGAAAGACTTTATTTGGCGCCATTTGGAAGAGTGATTGTGAATGTTCTGTGAAAATTAAATAATAGTTGAGTTGGATTTCGAGCTAAGGCAGTTCGTGAAGAATGGAAATGTTTAACTAAATATATTACCATAACCATGCGTACTAAAGACGCGAGAGCCTAGTTGGTTGCGGTACAGACTGTCAAGACGAAAGTCGTACGAAAACAACCCAAATGGCATACATCTGTAAGTTTTGGAAAGTCACGTGTATATTCATTGTTGATTATCGCTTGCGTTAACGGTGAATGAAAACATCGTGAGGAAATTTGCATACCTGAGAATTCTTGTACGAATTTCAAAGGTGAAGTTACAAACCCGCATTAGGTCAACGTGGTGGACTAAGGCCTAACCTCTCTCATTATTAAAGGAGAGCCCTGCCCAGCAGTGGGACAATGTTTAATGCAGGGCTCTAGTATTATTATTATAACCATGCGTACTGGGTTACGGAGAGCTTCGTGGTGTCTACTACCTATTATCTACTACCTCGTATCTTTGCCGCATCATAAATATACGTAACAGTTTGTCGGCCCAAGTGTACTTTGGAGCATTCGCCATCAACATTTATGTCGCTTGATTATAAGAACCTTAGGTTATCGAAGTGCATTCATACGTGTCATTCAAAACCTTGGAATATGAAATCTTGAATGATTGATTTCTTTACGACCAAACTTATTCTGATTTAGATCTTTTAAAGTAGAGCGCTAGCAGATCAGTAAGTTTCTTAGACTAAATGTACTACGAATATAGATCATGTAGTTAATATTGTATTATAGTGGCTTCGTCGTGACGTCAACACAGCGTCGTATTAGCTTTGCGGTAATCCGTTTTTGATCTGGTGGCAAACTATTCAGTAAGGCTATAGGTTCAAATCCTGATCTGCTAGTTTCTGACGGATATGGCGATAGCCGCGTACCTTTCACATTATGGGGCCGATTAAGCTCAGTGAAGTGTTATAGTTACACCTCTGCCTTCTCCTCTGGTGGTACCAGGCGTCTTGTGTTACTCTTATTTCTATGGGCTTCATTTTCATCTGTCGTTTTGTTATCAACATACTGAACGAGTAAATTTAGAACCATGTATAAATAAAAGGCTTTTATCCTAATATCATGAATAAGCGAGAGCGAAACTATTTCTACCGGCTACATCCTAGTAGAATTATGGGTCAACCAATGTCAGTGTAAAAACGTGTAAAACATCTAGGTAATGCTTTGATACAGAAACTTAATTGGATTTAACAATATCAGATAAACAAAGGAATATATATTTTTTCTAAAGCAAAAAACAAATTCACACTCGCGATAAGTATTTTATTACCTTATTTTGGCTTGCGTTTGACCACTATCTCATCTGATGCTAAGTGATGATGTGGTCTACGGTGAAGCACGCTTGCCTAGAAGATACCTATTCACTCTTGAC
The DNA here is from genome assembly GCA_905220505.1 of Laothoe populi. NCBI lineage: Eukaryota > Metazoa > Arthropoda > Insecta > Lepidoptera > Sphingidae > Laothoe > Laothoe populi. Next base: position 3,293,567 of record HG992161.1, on the reverse strand, counting down.
TTAAAGATACCCAGATTATAATTTTCGGGAAATATAGAATCCGACAAAGAGTTCCACTTTCTAGCGGTGGGTGTGAAAAAAATCATTTTTTTATTGTATTAAAACAAAAAAAATACATTATCAAATATTTTTGGAGATAAAATCGAGCGTCAGTATACTGTTATATGTGCACTGTGAATACTACGATAAAAGAACTCTCATAAAATATGAAAGTAAACAGATATAATACAAGTGAGCTCTTCATAAAGGCTCGCGTGGTTACCATTCTAGATGTCTTTTATATGAACAGTTATTGATTCCGAACAGATGTGACCGGGCCTCGGGCTATTTGACAAAGTAAATACGAGACGCCCATCTAACTTTGTCTTGTTCTGGACTTCGCTGATATAAAAATGCATGTGATTGGAATTCACGTTTTAAATGAAGTTGTATGGACGTTTACAAACTAGTTTAGGTTGTCATATATACTCGTACAATTATAAGGTAGTATATTTATATATATAGATAGATAACCTAGTTGGACGTAGTACTGACTGCTGAGACAAAATTCACAGGTTTAAAATCAGCTCAAATTTTATACACCTCAGACTTTTTTCTGTTACGTGAGTAATCATTGGTAATTGAAATAAAACGAATTCTATTCCGGAACGGAACCCAAAAGCTGCCAGACCTCAGACCTCAAGATACTGTGAGCACCTGCGTAGATCGGACTACAACAAATAAAAATTAAAAAACCAACTATGTAGAGGGTTGAAACAATGCACTGTCCTTTGGTGACGGCATATTACTCATTCCGCCCCGTGACCATGAAGGCTGTAAAGCTTTCGAAACGAAATTGAGTTTACGAAGAACATAATATGACTGCCTCGGTGGCGCAGTTGTAATTGCGCATGCGTTTACGACTGCTATGCTGAGGTCTCGGGTTCGATCCCCGGGTCGGGTAAAGTGATGTTGGGTTTTTCTATCCAGAAATTCCCAGTATAAGCCCGGAGTCTGGAATCTGTGCCCGGTATGGCGATAGACTCGCCCCCTATCATATCATGGGACCGAAATTTGGCGAAAAGTGGGTGTACTAGTTACACATCTGCCCACCCCTTCGGGGATTACAGGCGTGAGTGTATATGTATGTATGTATGTATAATATGCAATAACAAGCTGTTGTATCACATCGGTATTTGAAGAAGGCACGTTGGGACTTTTTGGGATGCGGTAAAAGCACTGAACTCGCGTGACTCGTGTCGTGCTCGGTTTTTTTACTTTTGGCATAAGCATGCATATTAAGTTCCTTAATTATTGACAAACAAAAAAAGTAACTTCTTCATGGACGCTGTTTCAAAAAAGTACATAGTAATTCCAAATATTTAAGTCTTCATAATGGTTTACGCGAATATTATAAATTAAAATGAAACTAATTTTACGGATTCTATCGCGGATTATTTTTAACCGACTTCAAAAAAGGAGGAGGTTAACAATTCGCCGGAATCTTTGTTTTTTTATGTATGTTCCCCGAATACTCGAAGACGCCTGGACCGATTCGAGAAATTCTTTTTTTGTTTAAAAGGGTATACTTCCCAGGTGGTCCCATTAGCACCAAGTCAAGATCTGATGATGGGATCTCAGAAAAATTAAGGGCAACGCCCAAATCTTATAGTGACGCATAATTTGTTTTTCATTGAAGTCGGTGTACTTTTTATGAATTAAAAATCTTTTCTTATCATAAGATAACAAAAAGTAACTAACTATTTTATCAAAAGATAAAAATAAAAGTTTAATAAACAGCGATAGAATCCGTAAAGTTAGTTTGTTTTCAGTTTAAGACTTCACTTCTGCTGGTAGTCCCAGTAACTTCCTATGTTTTTTTGTTAGATAGTGGTGTTAAGTCGAGCTGGCCCATTCGTGCTGTAGATAAAATTGTCCGTAGCAATACTTTACTAAATTTCTAAATCATCATCAATAATGTTATGGCGTTCAGTTTTTGTTGTGTACTACAAGGCACAAGTAACTTATATCAGTCTAGTTACTTGTTTTAAATATGGAGTCTATAGTGTAATTTACGATGTGGCGGAACAATGAACTAAGTATAGAATTTCTAAACTTGTCTGAATGTTCTAGATTTATTACACTACACAAATGTTGGAGTAAGATTTTTAATTCGCATTAATTTTCGCGACGCAAATGCGATGATTTATGGTTGGTATTTATTTAGGGATTTCAGTCGTCTGTTGAGTAAATTGTGTCTGGAGATTTAATTGCTTGTGGAATAAAATTTCAAACTAACCAGATATAAATGCAGATGCAAATTTTAAAAGGATTTGAGTAAGGCTATACGTTTTCGTTTACGGAATGAATTGCTTGCCTAAGCTATTATTACCGAGAAACAAATATGTAAAAATAAAGCATTTTGTCACGTGGCATGACACACAAGTCAGTCATGCATGACGACACCGTTCAAAACGTCTATTAAACGCTGAGCCAAACCTCTATTAAATTTGCCACATCCACCAGATCTCTTGATTATCGAAAATTAACTTTGTAACAGTTGACCTACTTGATTGTTATTCAGCCTTAGCTATTAAAACCCGAATCATATCATTATTTACTTTGGTCTACCATGAGATATATCAAAAATAAAAAAAAACAACGTTAATTCTTATACTCTATTAATATTCATGAGTTTTTCTTAAACTACTCCTTTAAGCCGAATCGTTGTGGCATCTGGCATATAATAGTGACTGAGTTAAAAATTCCATATTATTATACTTTATTATTTATTTATTTATACTATTTATTGTATACAAGAATTTATGCTATTAACACACAAAAAATATTAATACAAGTACAATTGGCGGTCTTATCGCTCTCGGCGATCTTTTCAAAACAACCATGGGATGGAACATTTTAATAAGGGAAAGGAAAGAGGAGAAGACAGTATGTGTACATAATAGTATTCATAACAAAGAAGATGTAAGTATAAGTGTTATGAAACTCATTAATTTTTCCTATTTAACTACACCAAGCTCAGGGTACCGATCACTCGCCCTGTGGATTGGGAGCTCTGAAGAATTCTACCACTATATATCCTGTCTGTCGTAAGAGGCGACTAAAAGGGACCACGGTGGTCGCGGCGGCTGCACAGCGGGGGATGTGCGGCCTTTATATATATTTTCATGGTGCGACCCTCAGACGGATGGCGGCGCGAAACATCGTGCTACTGCTGTAGAATGTGGAGGGCATCTAGCCTTAGAAGAGTCGGGCCGTAAAGGCACCGCGCAGGGATGGTTCGGGCAGCAATCCAGAGTACACTCAGGATCCCCCGGGATCGTCCCACATGTGCTGCAGAATGCTACTGCGGGGTTTTTAGTCGGTGCACCGGCGTAGGAAATCTGGTTAGGGTCCCGATCTAGTAGTCTTTCGGATGAACAGGGTCAGAGCGTAGGTGAGTCCGGCATAACCATCTCTCCTCCCCCGAAGACCAGAAGGTATCCGTGAGGTCGATTATGCCGCGAGAAAAAAAAAACGGTACCGATCACGAACAACTGTGGAAGTAATCGAATCGAGAATATCAGTACTTGTTTGAATATAAGCAATATTTTTACTTTTCGTTTTCGTAAGTTGTTTGTACTAGGTCCGCAGGAAGCGTACCTCGTTATTTCACGGACTTTATGCACGGACTCCGTTCCCGCTGAAAAGGTCTAAAACAAAAGCGAATGACAGGTACACAGAATTTAATTAGAGTGAGTGTACAAAACAACTTCAACAATGTTTATTATGATGTGACGTTCTAGTAATTTTTAACCGACTTCAAAAAAGGAGGAGGTTAACAATTCGTCGGAATCTTTTTTTTTTATGTATGTTACCCGATTACTCGAAGACGCCTGGACCGATTCGAGAAATTCTTTTTGTGTTTAAAAGGGTAATACTTTCCAGGTGGTCCCATTGCTACCAAGTCAGGATCTGATGATGGGATCTCAGAAAAATCAAAGAAAAGCAAATTTTATAGTGACGCATAATTTGTTTTTTGTTGAAGTCGGTGTACTTTTTATGAATTAACTAATAAACTTTTACTTATTAACATGGGGTGTTAAGGGTTTTCATTATAAGGCCAAGTCTATACAGTAGAGTAGAGAGTTTAATCACATATTTCACTATATTGTAATAAATAAAAATAACATTTGCACACATAGCCCAGTCTATAACATATGATACAATTATCTTGAGTCATGGTTATCGGGAAAATCGAAACTTTCTGGTCCACAACACACAGACCCAAATACATTTTGTGGACCATTTATACCATTAATTAACCAATATTGCGCGATTAAGACTCGTTCTCTAATTTTATATGTGTAGTAATCGCGAACGTCTAAAAACATGTGTAACAAAACCTAAACATACATTCGAGCTACATTGTACATTCTGTCATAACCATGTGTAATAATTTATGTCGGGGAATATGGAAATGCCCAATTACCATAATTTCCGTGTTAGGTCACTTTGACATCTATGACCCTAAACACACTAGGAAGATTGGCTTCTCGTGGCTTCGGGAATGGAGTACGCAATTTATGTCATTAGGGCCAAGACTAAACATTACGTGGAAAGGCTTCTAACTCAGTTAAGCCCGGGCTCCTGCCAACATAATAATAAATACACCCAACATTCACACACTTACTCCAGATCCCAAAGTAGGTCAAACATAACTATGACCTTGACATTTGACTTCTGATACCCAGGACACATATCCTGGATATCAAGGACTAGGAGTGACTACGGTCACAAAAACATTTGTCTCGGTGCGCGGTTCGAACCCATGGCCTCTCGTTGTGTGCGAAATAAGAATAAAACAATTATATTGGACTAACCGGTCTTACGACCTAGCATCCCCTCGTCTGGATGATGGCTATCTGAGCAGCCACTGGGCCAAGTCCCTGCCCTCTATGAAAACCTCACCCGGCACACATACACACTCACGCCTATAATCACCAAAGGGGTCGGCAGAGGTGTAACCAGTACACCCACTTTTCACCAAATTTCGGTCCCATGATGTGATAGGGCGAGCCTATCGCCATATCGGGCTCACCCGGCAATGCCAGCTAAAACCCCACAGTGGCCTTCTGCGATGGTTGCGGAGTGATTCCGGGGTATTCAGGTACACTAGAATTGCTACCGGAACCGCACATACACGCCAACCATCCAACCCATCTCCATGCTTGGAGGCATGATGGAACGATGGAACGAAGGACGCCGAGGGTCAACTACAGCGACGAGGCCTAACCCATGCTGCCGTCCATCTCGGAATAGCACGATGCATTGAATTTGGCAGTACACCGGTGCGGGCGCTAAGACAGCCCCCGTTGCGCGCCTGCGACCCCCGATGGGCCCAATTAGTCACCTTTTACGACAGGCAGGGGATACCGTGGTGGAATTATCTAGATAGACCTTTTGGAGTGCAATCTAAATTAGACTTAGATACTAATTCTGTGTATTTTATTTGTCATGTGATTGTATTCTGTACTGTGTCTTTAATAAATAAAAAAACGAAATCTAGTTTCAAAAATTAAATCGCTTATCTGTCAAAACGTCGCGCCACATAATTCACAACTATCTACAACATATAATATCCTTGTAATTTCATCCCGGTATCGTACTTCCAATAAATGCGAATTCCCGGAACCTACGCCGAAATTTCTCAAAGAAGTCGGTAAGGCTCGGTTATGAGTCGCCCGGTTGAATTATTTATTATTTGGGAAATCGGAATACTCCATGGAGCGAGGCCTTTCATTGTCGCCTGTTTATGGAACAATGTTTGCTTCCAGTTTTAAATAATAGATAGCAGAATTGAATTTTTAATCGTGTTACTTGGATCTTTTTGTTTGGAACTACGCCAGGGCAATGTCTACAATGGTTTGACACGGATGAAGAAACATGATTTTAAATTATGACAGAAATTGTTGGCTTGATAATATCATAAATGTTATTTTTGAGATTAATGAAAGTAGGTGAAGCTAAGGGGCTCTTCAAGAAGGGAGTAAATGGGTTTCTGAAGGCAAAGGGCATATGATGCTCCTGGTGTTGCAAGCGTCCATAGGCTACGGTGATCGCTTACCATCGTCAGCCTGGCTGTTAGCTTGTTTGCCATGTATAATATATCCTTATCTGATGACGTACGTCATGCCATTCAGGTAAGGCCGTCGCGGCGAATATCTTAAAAATAAGATGTCAAACAAATTCCTGGGTCCAAAATCTATTGACCCAGTTGCTATATAAAAATATATGTTAACCATTGGGAAACTTTTGTCTCAAGAGAATTTCTATAATTCTCCTCAAATAATGTAAGAAATTAAAATGATTTACTTTGTTTTTAAAATTGCTAATTTTATTTACCTGTAATCTATACTAAAATAAAATTTGTGATATCATGAAAAACAGGTCAGGTATTTGGTTCACTAGAGCTAAAATCGTTTGGCAATGTATTTTTTTTAATCTGCCTTATTAATCATATAGTTGGAATTATTTACATATATATCCTTGCTTGACAACATTAAAACAAGCCAGGGCTAAAAAGAAATAAAACAAAAAACTCCTAAGAGGCAAGTCAGCCATGTTGCTTCCGTTTTCGGTACAATCTTGCACTCCGGTGCGTTTTGTCCTATTCTTTGCTCTTTAACAGCCCAGGGCAATGTGCGTTTCTTAGGTTACATTTATCTGGATATTTTCTGCATTTTTCAAATATTTTAGAGCTTCCAAAAAGCTTGCTGGAAGTTAGTAGGACTTTAGTTTTCAGAACATTCAAAAAAATAAGCTTAACCGCTTAAAACGATCACGTTTAATATGAAATACCGTGTTATCATAATCCATGAAATCATAAAAAGTACTGGGCCGATTTTAAAAACTCTTTCACTATTTGAATGCTACATTATAACTGAATAATATAGACTATTTTAATTGCAAGAAAAATTACACTCACATTGACATTACACATGACCTCAACCAGCAACAGCTAGTCGGTCATAAGATTATAACGAAATTGTTATGAAACCCTATTTGATACCACCCTTTCATTTATAAAATATATTCCGGCACGCAGGCTAGTAGCCGATTGTGAATCAATAGCCCGCGAGTTCGATTCCCGCTCGAAGACAAATGTTTATGTGACCTTTGTTTCGAGTCTGAGTGTAGTGGGACCGTGGTCTCTCATAGTCGATTTTGAGTTGATGTAGTATAGGATCAGGATGTGTGTCTTAATGTTGGGTGTATTTTTATTTATTTATTTACAAAACTATACGCTAAGTCTCTATTATCGCACTCGGTCAATTTGGCTCATTCTTACTGTAGGCAAAACCGTCTACAGCGTAGTACTACCACTGTAGGGTGACGTAATCGGTAATTCTATCAACAGTATTTATCATCTGTACAGTATAAAATGTATCATGTCAAGAAAAAAATACAATTTCAAGCCTTGCTACTTAATCTTAATTATCCAACGAACGCGTTTAACACTGTCTGCACAATTATACTCTTTAAAAGAATTCCCCCTTCTTTTTTATTTAAACCAGTCTCTATATTTGCATACCTGATACGAACTAAACACTCTAATTTCTTAATATAAACTCGCTAATACGAAACTTGTTACACATCCCTAGATAGACAAAGAACAGTAAAGAAACTAGGTCCAAGTGTAATAGGGCCTTCGGGGCGGATGTTCTAACTTTAATGTATCTTTTTGTTACACGGACTGAACTGAACAAATTAATAATTCCTCAGAGTGTCTTCTTACTTTTGTTTACGCTCGCACTTTACGCATTTGTTAAGTTGGATCAGATATTTCGTTAAATTACTTGCGACTGCCGCATTTAATTCAGTTATGTTTCTTTTTTATTCGTGAAAGATATTGCTCTTGTTATTTCAATGCGAATTAAGTTTACGAAAACTTAATTATTTGAATTCAGTCCGCAAACTGAGTGTAATTTACAATTTAAATTATAATACTTATCTTAATGCATAAAAACAGGACTCCCATGGATATTCAGAATCTTTTATCCAGGTGGTTTTCTTACGTTTTCATATTTCCCTTTTATTTAGTTTTCATTTCAGTAATGACGTTAATTTATTAAATTTCCATTCCTCAAACAGTACAAATCAAGTAGAAAGAAGATTTGCGGTTTCACTGGACTGACTTGATTAAATCGGCAAAACAGTCCTACATAACTGAGTACACTCACAATGCTATCAACTGGCAGAAATGGAGAAGTATTTCCTGATCTGTGAATGCCGTCAAGCAGATTGACGTCCTTGTGTTTTTTTTTATCCTGGCACAGCCAAGTGACCACACTGCACCTGATGGTATGCGCAGTGCCGTCCAATTAGAGTATCTAGTATCGAGATACAATCTATCCCCCGCTACTAACACAGTCATGACGGCCTGCTCCTTCACACTACGCCATGGACAAGAAGGTGAATAATCGGTCGAGGGTCTTGTGTCAGAGTACTTAGAAGGCCGCAAAATGGCCAAACATCGTAACCCAACTCTAGACACTGGCTGATCCCAGAACACGACACACTTGCGTGTGCCACTATGGCGGGTTTTACATTATGTGTACGGTGGTCGCTATCCGGGCGGATATGATTATCCTACCACCAGCAAAGATCTGCCTGATTACCGCCAAGAAGATTGACGGCCTTGTGTTTAAAATACATACACACCCAACAGGCACACACATAGTCTGATACGACACTAGCTGTAACGTGTATCGTGGGTATCAAGAACTACGAAGGACTACGGTCCCACAACACATAGACCCGGAACAAATATCAGTAGTATCTGTTTGTGTCAGTATCTTAAGAATCACAACCGCTAAGAGTGCTGGACTAATAAAAGAAGATAATATCGTTCTTTATTTGAAAAACGCCTTCTTAATCGATTTACAAAAAGAATTCGGTTACTTTTTTATCGTTTGGTTCTAACCGTGTCCTTATTGTACCTCTTTTACGACAGGCGTTTCACAAAACAACCGAATTCACAGTTTACAATACTCGATATCCTATTGGTACTTCGTAGTACGTGGGGTCGAGTCGGCCGCCATGTGGCACCCTCTAGCGGCATTTCTACTCTATACACGTTCCGCGAAGGTTTATTGTTCCGACGAAACTTATATTTAATAAAAAGAATCGTGTTTTTTGTGCTGTTGGTTATTTATTGTAATATGATTTATTCTGTTTTCTCTACATTTACATATACATTCACGCTTGCAATACCCGAAGGGGTAGGCAGAGGCGTAACGAGTATACCCACTTTTCGCCGAATTTAATATGGTCCTATAATGTTATAGGGGGCGAGCCTATCGCCATACCGTGCTCAATTCCAAACTCCGGGCTGATACTGAGTATTTCTAAATAGAAAAAAACCCAATATCAATTTACCAGAACTTGGGGATCAAATCCGAGACCTCAGCACAGCAGTCGTAACGCATGCGCAATCACAACTGCGCCACCCCCTACTACCCCCCTTCTGCTGATCATTTCCAGTCACTTTTTTTACCGATGATCACGATTCCCATCCTTTCATTTTCTGGCCTTGCTCTTTCCTCCTTACTCTGTCCTCATCGCTTTTCTTAGCAGGCCCTTGAATGTGTTTTCTAGGTTCCACGGCGTTTACTATAATTATTCACTTCCTATTATGAATTTCCATCTGTGTTATGACCTGTGATAAGTGCCTTTTATATTCCTACATGAGCAATAAAGATTTTTACTTGTTATATATTTTATTTTAAAGGGACCATTAGGTTATGTTATGTGCATTTGACCGAATGTCTATTACAGCTTTAGCCTCCAAAGGGCAGAACTCACAATAGAAAATGTCACTAGTTTTAGGATGGAGCGAGATCTAAATATGGTGTTTCCATATTCTATATATTTAGTTTGGTATAGAAAATACATGAACACTAAAGACGGTCCCGCAAAGGAGCCTTCTAAACAAGCTCTCATACACTCATAAGCTCTCGTACTTTCGGCATCTATTTAAATTTATATCTGTGGTAAGCCTTTTATTTACTAAATACACGAGTAATAAAACGCAATTGTCACACAACAAAACTTCCAGAAACTTCTATATGTTTTCTGAATTGCTTTTGAAACAATTTACCTGCTCGCTTGGTAACGCAAAAGTGAGCCATTACCTGACCCGGTGGTTGGGAAAATGAGGCAAAACTTTATTGAACACACCCCTCGTGCTACAAGTTACTAATATATCTCCATGACACCACCGTGAAAATGGTTGTGTTTTGATTTTAAAACAGCTGGACTTCAATTAACTAGTGGTCGACCAACGGCCGAATTCTACCACATTTAAAAAAATAAGTTTGACATTTACATATTTATGTTCTTTTTTTTAAAGTGTACTTCTATGATCATTGGATATAATTTTATTATGTTACGTCAGCTGATAGCGTGTACACATATGTCATTATCGTGATAGGTAATTCTGTTTTTTGAAATATATTTTGTGTCTGCCGAAGCTGGCCGGGGTCGCCAGTGTAGAATAAATTTACATTTATAAAGTTTAAAGAAATCAAACAAGGCTGTTCACGAGTATGACACATCTGCCAGCTATCGAGTCTCTAGTAAAAAAAAGCTATCGAGCGCCTCAACCATGGTACGAAGAGCTACCTAGCACACGACGCCATTACAAGGATAGACAAATAAGCCAGAATGACGTACTTAGAGAGATTACAATTAAAACTAGGAAAAAGTCATTAATTTTAACGACTCTCATAAAAGTCCATATGATAAAAAATTCTAATGAAGATACTTAAGTGCTATCATGGCCACTAGGTTTTAATGATATTATTATTTTTAATAGTGCTCCCGGGCAAACTATGTTCTGCCATAAATCGCCTTCTCTGTGAATCGAATTTTCGTTGAAAAAATAAGAAATTCAGATCTTGACAACAGCGCCACCTATCGGATCTAAAACTATCCTATCTTTTAAGTTAGTGCCAACCAGGCACCTACACAAAATGTTATTGAAATCGGTTGAGTTGTTTATTGAAGTCTATGACGGACATAGGTAGATACAATATTTGTGTTTTATATATATAAATTTAATTCTACTTGAGTTTCCTTTCCCGTACCCTTGTAGTATCAGATTTTGAGCGTGGTTTCTAAAGACCATTATGTCTTAGGAACATTCTAGAAAAGAGATATTCTTCTGTAAGGGCCGCCAACGAATCTATATTACCTTGGCACTATTCTGTTTATTAGACCCGGTAAACATTTACCTTAAAGTACCAACTTGTTTGCCTCTCTTCAATAAAAATCTTTCTACTTTATCATCTTACAAAAACACATGCTTCTGTACACGATCATTTATCAACGCCACATTTCCCCAATCCAACGCCCAATAACAACGCTTTAACGAGCTAGTTGCTATGAGTTGATATCTTTATATGTGATAGGTCAGATTTTCTTTAGCGCCGAAAATGAAATGACGTATAAAGAAATTAACACATAGCAAAGCGCTCGCTTAAGTGCGCTTAAGTATTGTTTTTGAGTAAACCCAGCAGCATAATCTACCTAATGACCCACTCTGAAAAAGAGAATAATAACTGTCAATTATTACAAAGTGAAAAACATAATAGCGTTTTAGAGTAATTTGCATTTAAAAACAGATTTTTCTAGAGTGTACTAAATATATACTACTACTATACACAAAGAGTTTGATTTTATTGACAGCCCTAGTGGCGCAGTTGGCGTGTGGCCGGCTGTGAAACGAGAGGCCGTGGGTTCGATTCCCACACCGGGACTAATGTTTGTGTGACAGGCAGATATTTGTGCCCGAGGTCTGGGTGTTGTGAGACCGATAATCTCTCGTAGTCCCTGATACCCACAACACAAGACTCGTATCTTAGTGTGGGGTCGGGGCTATGTGTGTGACTGTTGGGTGTTATTTATTTAGAACCAAATATACTTCGAAGACACGCATGCGATTTCACTACGACACTTATCGTGTGAAATAAACATGCTTCGTACGGGTTTTTGACGCATTTCCCGAATACGGATTCGTCAAGTGTTAAGTTTAGCATATACGTGAGTGGAAAGCGAGATTCCCATCTCCGATTGTGCGCGGTCAATCGAGCGTGTACAGTCAGCAGAATAAATTCGTCTTTGGGCAAACGGAATACGGTTCGCAGAATCGCCTGCCTTTACATACCTGTCGATCAGTTTTACAAAATAGGGTTTCCTTTGCCGTTGTGCGGGGGTTAGTTGGAAATGCTAGGTTTCTTTTGAGGATAGGTTTTTATGGGTATACTTAGAATATATAATACGTTTACTGTATTGAAGGTATAAGTGTACTTGCATAGTATTAGTTATTTTAGATTCCACAAAACGTTTTTTTATTCTGGCACATGTAGTTTGCCCAGTAGTGGAGATTCATATCCTGATTTAGCTACTTTTTTTTATTCTGGCACGGCAAATTGACCACACTACACCTGATGGTAAGCGCAGCGCCATCCAGTTAGAGTATCAAGTAGCGAGAAATAATCTATGTTTCTCGCTACTCAACACAATCATGCCGGCCTGTTGAAATCATAATGATGAAACACTATGTCTATTTTAATTTTATTAAGACGGCGCGATGTGTATTACATATTATTGTTTGCTTTTTTCAACATATATCATAAAGGTACATGGAAGTAGTTAATTAATTATTGGATACTGAACTGATTTTGTCAATTTCAATGTGTCATTTTTAAATGTTTTCTTACAAATATAACAATCGAAGAAAGTCGAAGCAAAATATCTGCCTTTAACATTACATTTCGGTTCGGTCACTGTATCTGTTGTTATTTTTTAAGAATAAATAATTTACTTTTATTCAAAATATCAAATCAGTCCTCGTTTCTTCACAAACAACTTTCATAGCCGTTGATGTTAAATACTGTAATCTCACAATATTAATGTTATAATAAACGATATTTTCCTTATAGTCGCCTTGTCGGCTGAAAGGCCCAAGTTACGCCAGTTGAGCATCAGCGAAGTGGAATTTTCACGTTAAATTCGGAGTGTAGCTGAGGTGGTTCTGTGTCAGCATTGCTGACGTAACTCTATTCAGACGAGTAAGGGCCACAATACTTTTAGCATCACCGTTTTTTTTAGTGCCTCGATATCGATTAGCGATTTTGCGTCCACATAGATTTAAAAGAAAGAAGAAAGAAATATTTTATTCATTGTAAGCACTGCAGTAAATAAAATAAAATTAAAACTAAGAAATCAACATGCTTATAACAAATACGGCCTCAACTCAGCATATACTGGTATAAATTACCAGTGCTGGTCTTACGTCGGGCCATTTGGTGAAATCACGGACACAAAACCACTTCTTACAAACATCAGCGTTCGCCGTGATTCATGTTTAGAACTATAGGAACTTAAATAGTTAAATTTGAGTAAGTGATTGCGTATGATTCCTGTCTTGAGATCGGGCGTTTTAGCCACTGTGGAAATATTTTGTATCCTGCTTTCGAAATGTTTCTAATTCACAGATCGCTGATTGGTGGATATATCTATCTTTTGTTTCTGGTAATTATGATTCACGGTTCGGTTTAGGCGACGCACTGTTATATATATAACCAGTCCTACAGATATTGCAGCTTTTTCTCCTAGTTGATGAACGTTAGTATTCGGGGAGAACACTGTCTGTCAAAGCCAGCACCAAATCTTCTGATCCCAAAAGGAAACTTCCAAAATTTAAAATGTCCATTACCAGTATGGAAAACAAATTTATCCACACTGACTTTATACTATTAACACACACATTCTGTTTTAATCTATATATATATAATAATAATAATACTAGCCCTGTATTAAACATTGTTCCACTGCTGGGCACGGGCCTCCTCTACTAAGGAGAGGGGTTAGGCCTTAGTCCACCACGCTGGCCTAATGCGGGTTGGCAGACTTCTCATACCTTCGAAAAATTCTCAGATATGCAGGTTTCCTCACGATGTTTTCCTTCACCGTTAAAGCAAGCACTAATTAACATTTTAATACACACATAACTTTAGAAAAGTCAGAGGTGTATGCCACTTGGGTTTCGAACCTACGACTTTCGTCTTGACAGTCCGTACCGCAACCAACTAGGCTATCACTGCTTTTCTTATCTATATATATAAAACACAAAAATAGTTTCTACCTATGTCCGTTATAGACTTTGAAACCACTCAAGCGATTTCAATGAAATTTTGTGTACGCGTGTGGTTGGGTCCAACTTAAAAGATAGTTCTGGATCCGATAGGTGGTGCTGTTGCCGAGTTCTGAATCTCCTATTTTTTAAACGAAAATTCGGTCCACAGAGACGGCGGTTTATGGCAGGACGTCTGCCCGGGATCATTAGTATTGAATGTTATTCGTAAATAAACAACAAAGCATTGTAGGCTAAAAATAACAAATTGATATGGATAATTTCTATGCTCTCTGTACACAGCTCAGAAGAACTGACGAAATCGTCTATAATAAAAATATTACGTATGCTATTTGTTGGTGTACGTTTAGAATGCCAAAGATGGCGGTTTTTGGGTAACACCAATACATAGTACTTGGCAAGGAAAAAGAAAGGCGAAGAAGTTTGCTTTATTTTCGCCGCTAAATAGTGGAATGGACTTCCGAGACGGATATAATGGATTCGAAAACAACTTCTAACATTTTAAGTGATTTGTGTATTCATTGTCAAATTCGCAATTTTAACTGCAAAAAAAATGGGTATATTCTTTCTTTTTTGATTATGTATACTTGATGCAGCAATAGCCTAATTGTTTGCGGACAGTCCAGGACGAAAATCGTATGTTCGAAACCCAAATGGCATACACCTCTGACTTTTCGAAGTTACGTGTGTATTCATTGTTGATTATCGCTTGCCTAAACGTGAAAGAAAACATCGTGAAGAAACCTGCATACCTGAGAACTCTCATAATAATTTCGAAGGTGTGTGAAGTGTACCGATCCGCGGACCAGCGTAGTGGACTAAGGCCTAACTCCTCTCATTAGTAGACCATATATTTACAGGTCAAATTTCGCTATTTGGGCCGCTAACTATATGGAGCCCAATTTTATTTTTTTGCGATTAATACGTAAATCATCGAAATTAGCTGACCAATTGTGACCGTAACGTGACCTATTGAAATCATTTCTCTACGATTAATTTGGGCCGCGAAAAAAATTCGATGACCTTGAAATTTTAAATTTGTTGTAGTTTTTGTAGGAGTACTGACCAATTACTCAAAGTTGCTGACCAATTGTGACCAATTCGAACCATATGTTTACAGGCCCAATTTCGCTATTTGGGCCGCTAACTAGATGGAGCTATAGGATGCCCCCTCCTATCACATTATGGAACCTTAATAAATTCGGCGTAAAGTGGGTGTACTGGTTACACTTCTGTCTACCTCTTTGGGGATTACAGGCGTGAGCGTATATGTATATGTAAGTAAAATACTTTTCTGTGATTTTCAAGACTCAAAATATTTACCACTTACTTATCTTTATGAAAATATGTTCTTGCACCGACATTTTATATCTTCATAAAACATATCATATTTTATAGCGTTAAAACAAACTAAAAACACAGTAATGTCGCACTAGCTGGTGAAAAGCGTAGTGCAGTCACAAAACAAAAGAGCGGCGTAAACCACCGCCCTTAAAAACATTCGATCCCGCAATTTAGGTATCAAAGTTTGTTGAAAAAGGTTTTTGTTTTCATAAGCCATCTCTGGTGTTAAAGGGTTGGTATTTTTCATTTAACCCCTCGCTCGGTGAAATTCGGGCGAAACATTAGTTGAGTTCCGAGTGAAACGATCGTTTTGGGACAAACGAGTGCGCCAGCATTTGCGGTCGATTCTTATCACAGAGACAAATCTTGTTAGATAACGCAGAAAACACGTTTTATCTACAAAATCATCTTTTATTCATTATGATCTATTCTAATACAATAATCCCTCAAATTTAAAATGTTTATTGGTTTCATTAAATGATGTACAAAATTTAGATCGTAATTTTTCAAACAATTTTAAAACCAGTTTCGTTAGCTAACTTATAATATATTGTGTTGTAGAAATTATACTTATGAGGTAAGCCAACAAAACCATTATCATCGAACATAAAATGTGTTCAAAAGAATTTGTCATCACTGACTCCATTCGTGAAGTCACCTAAATGCAAATCAAGAACATGCACCCTCTACTTAACTAAGTCTACGGTACCTGTACAGTCCCTGGAAAAGTATATTGAATATTACTATAAACATTTTATGTGTTACGATTTTTATGGAAGACGAAAATACGTTAATACATGTTGTAAAAGTCAGTTCAGGGTACAGAGGTTTTACGAGTTTTAGTTTGTCATCCGGACCAACATTAATTCCGCAATTTGGAACTTGGATTATTGGTTTAGAGGAGAGTACCCAGCCTCTGAAATTTTAAACTACCTTCTCCAAGCCCTGCATTCAAATCCAACTTAATAATCTATATATTTATACCTAGTCAGGTCATAAATTCTGTCACATGTTTAATATAAAATAATTGAAACAAGTTTATTCATTACGTAACCATTTATATACCAAAATGAACTTAACAAAAGATAGATTCTTATGACACTAAAGTTTATTCAAAATGACCTCCGTGATTTTGAATACAGGCCTTCAATCTGCGCGGCCTGTTGTCTATCGCAGCACGAACGAGGTCCATGTCAATATCGGCGGCTGCCTTAATCAAGGATGTCTTGAGTGACTCCAAATTGGGATGAGGCTTTGAGCACGCCTTTTCCTCCAAGTGTTGCCATCTTGTAATCTAACGGATTCAAATCTGGACTGGAGGAGGGCCAGTCTTCGTGCCGGATGAAGTCGATTTCACGCGCCGCCAGCCAGTCTTGTGTGCTCTTCGCTCTATGAGCTGGCACCGAATCTTGTTGGAATACCCAGTGCCTGTTATTGAACATGGTATGAGAAACAGGTTCCACAAGGTTCGTCAGGACTGTATTTTGATACACAACTGCATTCGTTTTTACACCTTTCTCACAAAAATGTACCTCTGTTAAGCCCCAATAAGAAACTCCCAACCATACCATGAGCGAGGATGGAAAATGATCTCGTTGGACACGCGGAATACGGTTCGCTTCTTCACTACTGTGTGCGTACACCTTATCATTTTGTTTGTTGTAGCTCTCTTCTACGGTAAAAATTTTTTCATCTGAAAAAAGAATTTCCCGATATTTTTTTCCCGCGTACCGCTTCAACAAAGCGCGGCATCTCTTCAGTCTCAGGTCCATTAGACGAGCATTCAAACGATGTCCTGTTTTTCTTCGATATGCCCGAAGCCCTAACTCCTCATTTAACACCCTTTTCACCGTGGTTCTGCTTAACCCCATCTGAAGGGCCAACAGTTTCTGCTTACGTTTGGGATTTCTTTGAATTCGCGCCTTCACAGCTTTTATCACTGCTGGAGTCCTAACAGACCGAGGACGACCACTTCTTGACCTGTCATCTACACTAGAGTCTTCATTGTATCGTTTGATGGTACGATAAACGAATCTTTTGGTTATATTCAAATTTTTCAGTATGTCAAAAATTTGAATTGGCGCGTAACCTCAACGATGCAACGTAATTACAGCAACACGGTCTTCTTTAAGCGTCCACTCCATATTAAAAAATGAGTAAAATTCTAAAAAGTATACATTTTTATTTTCATGAACAATTTGAAATTCGAATTCAATAAACTTTTTTGTGGCCAGCATTCTAAAATAAAAGTTTTTACTGAGTGACAATACTTATGACCTGACTGTGTATATATACTCAGCCTGTTGCCGTCCACTGTTGATAATAGATAATATAAAATAAAAAAAAAATATTATAAATATTAAATAATCTAGATACTATAAAACACAAAAATTGTTTTGTCCGATTTCAATGAAATTTTGTGTATGTGTGTGGTTGGGTCCAACTTAAAAGATGAGATAGTTTTAAAACAGTTCTAAAACAGCGCCACCTATTGGATCTAAGATCTAATAGGTGGTGCTGTTGTCGAGATCTGAATTTCTTCTTTTTTGTACGTAAATTCGGTCCACAGAGAAGGCGGTTATGGCAGGATAACGTCTGATGTATATTTTTTAAGAAAGCCTACGATATTCTCTGTCCCTCAGGTATTTGGCTTTTATATTTTAAACAATGTATTTTAACGTGTAGTGCGCTCTCTGTCTAGACACGTATTTTTTTTTTAGTGCCTCGATAGGCAGACGAGCAGATGGTCCACCTGATGGTAAGTAGTCACCGTCGCCCATAGACTTCTGCAATGCCAGGGCACAGCAGAGCCGCTGCCTGCCGTTGTGCATAGTTAAATTTTCGACTAAATTTAAGTTTCTATTCACTCAGCTCTACTATAATCAGCGTTTTATATGGTCATCAAAAATAATCAAGTCGGTAGACTGAAACCATCTCACGAATATGTCACCCTCCACGCTTTTACTATTAATACTAGGATGACAAAGGCTTTCAAAAGCTGTAAAGCCGTCACGGAAGCTTTTATTATAATCATAACGTGTCAGGTTGGGCGTTAATAAACCCGCTTCAATGCTATCTCTGATTTTCCAAGAGATTTCTGCGCATATAAAACGTTCTCAAATTACTGTGATCGTCATAAATTTGTAAATCGCCATGTTGTATGATAGTGAATTATAATTTATATTGTTTATTGGTATAATTTGATTGAAGGGTATGTTTATTGAAGGGTATGAGGTTATTTGATAATTTTTATAAACATCCTAATTAGATTACATAATTTATTATGAGTAAATAAATGAAAATGTAAATTATGTTTTGCACACAATACATTATTTATTACAAACAATAAATGAGTGTAAAAGTAAGTTGAAAATAAATTAATAAACTCATAAGTTCCGTAGTCTACTCAGGATCGAACGTCATCAGTGACTCGGACTTCTTTATTTACTACTACCTAGCCTCAAGGCTCACGACATATCTGCCCCATCATATGTAAAACGCATATTACCTCCAGACACGTCAATAATTGCATTTTTTTTATTTATTGTTTGTTTCTAAAACTGGTTACACATATAACATTATATCAAGCATATTTTAAGAGAACGGGTCTTATTCGCGCAATATTTATGTTTTTTTTAAAAAAGGGGACAAACGGGCAGGTGGCTCACCTGATGGAAAGTGATCACCGCCGCCTATGAACATCTGCAACACCAGAGTGCTTGCAAATGCGTTGCCGGCCTTTCAGAAAAGAATATGCTCTCTTCTTGAAGGTTCCCAGGTCGTAACGGTTTGGAAAGACCGCCGGTGACAGCTGGTTCCACAGAGTGGTTGTGCGAGGCAGAAAATGCCGTAAAAATCGCGCTGTTGTGGAACGCTGGACATCGAGGTGGTGTGTTTATACCACATAAATACATTTTTTCCCAGCGTTTCGACCGAGTCACAACCGTGGTCACGTGATCAATAAAATACAAATCAGGAAAGTCTAAAAACATTAATTTTATAGCATTGATACTGTAGGAAAAACTATCATCAGGGAACCACCACTACCCACTAATACAATACAGAAAACGAATCTTAAAATCTCTAAAGGACAGAGCTCAAATTCCAATGAACAGACGTGGACAAAAATGTTGAGCAAATGAGATACGTAAGCCCTGTGTCATTACACGAGCCCGTTGTCACATACAATGTTGCGTCACTGGCAAATAATGTAGGCCTTGTCCCTTTAGGTTTTTGTACCTTATTTCTTAAGGTCCTCCTTTGTTGGGAAGTTAATGGGTTTATTACAAGTAATAATTGCTTTTAATAATTCGATACTATTTGAAATAAATAAAGTCACACACATAGCCGACCTTTTTCTACCGATAAAATCCCCGCCCTAGCCTTCTGCAGCACATGTGGGACGATCCCGGGGGATCCTGAGTGTACTCTGGATTGCTGCCGGAACCATCCCTGCGCCGTGCCTTTACGGCCTGTCTCTTCTTGGGCTAGATGCCCTCCAAATTTTACAGCTGCAGCATGATAATTCGCACAGCCAGCCGTCTCAGGGTCGCACCATGAAAAAAAAAATTAAAGGCCGCACATCCCCCGCTGTGCAGCCACGACCCCCGTTATCCCTTTTAGTCGCCTCTTACGACGGACAGGGTATACCATAGTAGAATTCTTCAGGGGCCCACAGGGCGTACACATAGCCGACCTCATAAAACAGGTATCGGGAACGATTACGAATTTCGGTCTCATTACACCAAGACCTGAAAGAAATATTTGTCTGTCTGGGAAAAATGGAGATAATATTTTTTTTATTCTGGCACGGCAAATTGACGATGTGATGGTAAGGGCAGCGCTGTCCAGTTAGAGTATCAAGAAGTGAAAGACAATCTATCCCTCGCTTCTCAACACAATCATGCCGTCCTGCTGTGTAGCATCTTCACACTACGCCCAAAGGACCCAGGATCATAGGACTAAGAAATCCATAAGATGTTATAGCTTATTAAGTTAAGAAACTCTAGCGTCACTCTTATCAAAAACATTACAATATTTGCACTACACACAAATAAGTATAAATTAAATGTAATTATATTAAATTACTAATGAGAGGGGTTAGGCCTTAGTCCACTAAGCTGGCCTAATGCGGGTTGGTAGACTTCACATACCTTCGAAAAACTCTTATGAGAATTCTCAGCTATGCAGGTTTCCTCACGATGTTTTTCCTTCACAGTTAAAGCAAGCGATATTTTACATTAAACACACACATAACTTTAGAAAAGTCAGAGGTGTATGCCACTTGGGTTTCGAACATACGTCTTTCGTCTTGACAGTCCGTACCGCAACCAGGCTATCGCTGCTTTCCTTTCCCCTCTCATTAGTAGAGGAGGCCCGTGCCCAGCAGTGGGACAATGTTTAATACAGGGCTGGTATTATTATATATTATATTAAATTAGAGCAGTTAATGTATCTTAATTAAGTTGCCTTGGTAAATTTGTGAAAAGAAATACATAAACTATTGCCGTATATCATGGGCGTGATGATCTTAAACCCTAGTGTAGTAAAGTAAAGACAAAAACAGTTTAAACAGTCAAGTAATTCCCCTCCGTTCATTTTCCGGTCTTCCTCTTTTGTGCCACATCTATACTCGTCGTTGTATTCTAGCCTACCAACCCTTGAGGACAGTTTCTAAGCTCCCACGCTGGTTACTATAATTATACATTCAGTATGGTAAGGGTACTTTTTATTACAATAATTTATTCAATGACTTCCGGCTTAATCTACCCTACCATAGATTTTAATGGAAATATCGGGGGTGACTTACAAAATATTTTTGGGTAGATTGATAAGTTCTAGACTCAGCGGGGAAAGATTTGTTATAAAAAGGAACGCCTCAACGTTCGCGGGGCAGTCTATACGAAACTAGTGGGAGTCTAGCTCGGTTTTAATTAATGTGCGTACAGTCGTTCTCAGTGTAGTTTGTGTTTAATCGATGATTGCTAATAGTATGTCGAATTTCTATCTGTGTTTTAACCTATCATAAGTGGCTTTCATATGGCTATATGATCAATATATTTTTTTATTCCACACGAGTATTAAGAAGCATAATCCCTAAACAAACAGAAATACGTTTCTTAATATTTTTCCGTCGTACATGTATCTTTGATCTACATTTAAAATATTTTCATTAAATTGTAAAGAAACCCGGATCTGTTTGACCCCTTGGAATTTGCGGAGGGAGATTAGATTATCCATAATTCCAAGGGAACGTTAATCTGTATGGTCATCTTGTCCCTGACAAACCTTTGTAAACATTGATAAAATAAAAACATGGCTTTTAGAAAAATAACAAGCATGACCATCGGTAAGATAAAATAATAAAAAATATTTTGTTGCGTTTATATACACAGCTAGCTTATGACAATATTCATTTATAATTAACTAGATGTTGCCCGCGACTCCGCCCATGTGGTTAGTTTTGGAAGAAAAGGTATAGAATCCCTGGAGGCATCTTAAGCTATTAAACATTTCTATATTTTGCCATCCTATATGAAGCGTGCATTTTTTCGGGACAAAAAGTAGTCTATGTTAATATCTGACCTCTAAACTGCCATTATGCAAAAAATCATGTCGACCCCTTGCTCTGTGAAATAACTAAAGTATCCTACGGGAACTGTACATTTTTCCGGGATAAAAAGTAGCCCATGTGCTATTCCAGACTATAATCTATCTCAGTGCCAAATTTTCAACCAGATCCGTCCAGCCGTTGTAGCGTGATTGAGTAAGTAACATCCATCCATCCAAACATTTGCATTTATAATATTAGTAGGAGTAGGAAGTAGGATTTATAAGGTCATGTTTGTATACTTAAAGGGGTAGACAGAAATGCTACTAATACGATCTTATTAGTCCCATATTAGGATACGTAGCGGGGCCCATCTAGCACATATTATAATCATAGCGTAAGGATTTATTGTTATGTATTAAACGTGTTAGTTTAAGTAAATTTACGAAATAAATATCAATGTAAGAACTTATGTATGATTTATTTTGTTAAATGTTGGGTAAAAACGGTAATTACACAAATATTATAAAGAGGAAAGATTTATAATAATAATCATAATAAATTTATTACCAGAAACTAATTTACATGGTATACATTATATTTGTTTAAAATATTCATAATCTTCTAATCTGTATAGTCTAAAACGGTAGGCAGCGGCTTTACTGTGCCCTGGTATTGCAGAAGTCTATGGGCGGCGGTACTACTTACCATCAGGTGGCCCGTCTGCTCGTCTAAGTCTATTTCATGATTGTTCATTGGACGAGTATATGCATAAAATTTTAATATTGATCGTAAGTAAGCGTATCTGAGAAGAGCTGGACCGACTTTTTTGCTTTCTTTTAACCTGGCACGGCAAAGGACCACACTGCAACTTATGGTAAGCGCAGTGCCGTCCAGTTAGAGTATCAAGTAGACAGAGACAATTATACCTCACTATAGAGTTGCCACCCGTCCAGTTTTCCCCGGACATGACCAGGTTTTTAGAGTGTCCCGGGGTGTCCTGGATAGTTGTTAAGCAGCGTCCCAGTATAATAAATTTGCACGCCACTTTTGCAATCCGTACGTTACGGATGGCCTCACGGCTCTGTGACCGCGCTGTTTTAAAACAAAGAGGCTTCCTGTTTTTAAACTGAATTTTCCTGTTTCATCCAATTTCAAATCCTAGTTTTTGAAATGCGGGGTTGGTAACCCTAGCTCGCTACCCGACAAACATGCCTGCAGACTCGTAGTTGTTTATACCCACGATACAGGTTTGCCCTAGTGTGAGGTCAGAACTATATGTGTCTGTTGGGTGTATTATTATTCTGGTCCCAAGTAGTACTGTCTGATGGTCAATACAGCACAGACGAAGTAAAAGTGAAATGTCGAAGACACTGTGTCCTTCCATAGTCGTGAGAATTATGCCAGTTTGTAGTTACCGGATTTACATCGGCAGACCTAAAAACTTACCAAAAGAAGTCACTATAATTGATTTTTCGCCATCGTACCGTGTTAATTAATCCTTGCTATTTCAGAAAAATATTTTGTTTTGTTCACCCTCTCAAGTGTCACAAGGACATCGGTGTTCAAAAATGGTAATAAGTAGTAAGTAAAAATACAAGCCAAAATCAACGTTATTTCCATAAAATTAAGGTTATCAATACGCACGTCAATAAGGGCGAGTATTGCCAGTTTTTGTCCGGATACCGGAGTCCGAATAATTCGTGAATGGCTAAAGACAAAATAATAATGATAACTTCCTTATTTATCCAGAACCAATAAACTTTGTATCTTTTATACGTAAATACATAAGGCGTGGTCCGAATCTGATGAAGATTATATATTTATACTCAGGCAATAAAAACACTAAATCTCATTAGTCCAAGTGTATTTAAAAAATTTGAAACACGTCAATATCAAAATACGTTTCAATTAAACATCTACCCTGTCACAAAACACAATTAAAATATAATTTTTTCATCTAACGACTCCGCGTCGTGACGGCACAATTCCACAAAAGCAAAATAATTTTCAGCATAATCCGAACCTCTGAGGCGTCTTATTTGCCATTGTTCAAACAAGATGGTACGAAGTTATACAATGAACAACACAATACAGGGATTAAGTTCGGAAACATTGTGTTCTTATTAGTGTGTCGCAATGTTTTTTATACCACGATGGTGGCAAACAAGTTTACGGCCCGCGTGATGGTAAGTGGTTACCGTAGCCTATGGACGCTTGCAACACCGGGAGCATCACATGCGTGTCACCGTCCCTTAGAGTCGTGTTAAATACTCTAGGCACCGACCCACCCTTCATAAACTCCCTTCTTGAAGAACTCCATACTGTAGTCCCCTTGGAAAACCTCGGCAGAGAGCTCATTCCACATTCGGAGCGTTTGCGGGAAGAAATTCCTCTCAAACCGCGCTTGTAAGCATTTTTTTAATTACCCAATCAATTGCATGAATATTAGCGTACTTTTTTATTTGAATTCTGAGACCAGCATATCACGAATGCGGGTTTATGCTACTCAATGATATATTAATCCAGATTTTATTATTTATAAAGATATGAAAAAATCCATCAAAGCAATCCATTTAAAAATATTTATAAATCGTGTAGAAGAATTTAATTCATGCTAATAAAATGTAACACTAAAGTGGCTGGAGATTGAAAACTGAATATGCTAATGATGAATGTTCGAGCGATAAAAAATTTAATAAAAAGCTTTAGAATTGAATTCTGGATTTTTCTATTGGTTTATTCAATCATGTCTATCAAATTACTAAACACTTGACAAATAATCTAACTGTCGGTGAAGGTACAAGAGCGTAGGGAATATATATATATATATATAAGTTAATACACTCAACAGTCACATACCCATAGAATCCCACACTAGGTTAAACGTGTATCGTGGAAATACAAGAACTACGAGAGAGTGTGGTCCCAGCACCCAGACCCGAAACAAAAATCTGTTCGTCACACAAAAAATTGTCTCAGTGCTCTCAGTATCCAAAGTTTGCTGGGTTTATTTCCATACCAAGATGTGGTAGGCTTATCACCATAATGGACATAAATCCCAAGCCGGGTAATTTACACGTTTTCGACGAAAAGTTGAACATTATTGATTGCTCGACTTAGAATTGAATAACTAATTTTCAAACAAAGCACAGTGCCACTAGACAAGTGATCGTTGTTTACCATACTAGCAAAATACAGTGTAAATGGAAAGCCTGTTTAGGTGCAGGCAGATCTCAGAGCAGGAATTTCCGGGCAATCCATATTTCAAACACGGCTTAACGGCTGGTGCCATTTGGCATTTCGGGGACGACATCTTGCCTTGCTTTTTGAGGTCGGTATGATAAGAAATATCGATATATGGATATTCATTTACATATATTTCTTTTTACACGTAGGAGAATCGATAATGCTATTTTTACGAACGATATATTTCGATTCTACACAATATGACATAGAATGTCGTTGACTTGAAAGATATTTTAATCTATATAAATAAAAATCATCGTAAGTATGTTTGTATTCTATAGACTCCTAACTAACATCCGATTGTGATGAAACTATGGTGAGTTGTTCTTCATACGCTCCTGTTCCAAAAAAAATAGAAAGAGTTCTCTATATGGCGCTGCAGAACATCAAGTTCAATACCGTTCAACCGATCGTAATTAATCAAATTTACTTTACATGGCTTTGCATCGCATGCCGGGTGCAGCTAGTAAGGTAATGAATTTAATTTAAATAAATAAACTATTAGTAAGAGAAGCATGTCTCAATACTGAGTACAATAGTTCATATTAAATGGACGTGCTACTGTATTTCGTGTTTATATTCTTAATTCGAGAGGTGCCCTTGTACTTAAGTAAAAAAAAAGTCTTATAAAGAACATGATTAATTGGTATAAATAAGACAGTCATTAATCACAAACATTAAGATATTGTGGTTGCAAAAACGGCGAGAAGCAGCCAAGAATTTAATGAATTTCATAAAGAGCAACCTAGGTCATCGTGGGGTGAGCTAACGGCAAATATTTAACAAGAACTTGAAGGCGATATTGTTTATCGAATGTATTGGAATTAATTTCATATTTTGTAGTGGCAATAAGCTGCGACCTTTATCGGGTCGTCTCTTCAAATATTTTTGTAATAAGAACCGGTAAAAGGGCGCGATGCTTCGTTGTTCTTTATTAAATCAATCGAGAAACTAAAAATATTTTAGTACTATATCTGTTAGGAACACAAACAATGATAGCATACGAGGAGTTAAACGTACTGAGATGGATCCGGATAGTCTTTTCCATCCAGGGAACCTCAGACATTTAGATATTATATACGTATTCGATTTTACCGCATGGTCTAACGGTGAGAGAAATCATAAAGGATATAACACACTAGAGAATTATACAAAAATGAATTGGATGCCAGCATGGTGGGCTAAATGCCTACTACTCTCTCATTACAAGAGAAGGCTCATGTTTAAGATACGGAATGAATTAATACCGATATATTTATTTATTTTTATTACATTAAATTGTGGCAATGGCGATGGCCTAGTGGGGACTAGGTACCAACTGTCGTAGATTAGAAACCAGCCCCTGAGACCATATTCTCAATTTTTCGGAGAAACGTGTGTATATTTAAGAATATCGCTCGCTATAACGATGAAAGAAAATATCGTGAGGAAACCTACATACTTTTTAAATAATAAATTCAATAAAAGTGTGTAGGTATGTAGGTAGACCAACCCGTATACTTGTTAGTAGGAGAGACCTGCGCCCAGCAGTGGTATCGTATTAATACGGATGTAATAATTTATTTATATTAATTGAAGGAATGATGCTTAATATATGTAGGCTACCGCTGTAAATATGCCGAAAATGTGTTGTGGTCCGTTTCGGCGAACCAAATTCCTCGGTCAACCAATATATAGTTATCCAGTTATTTTAGGACGACATAATTATGTTCACTGTCGAGAAATGTGATGTCTTTGGTAGAATCATAGATACAACAACTCCTGAACTATTCTGATCTGTAGTAACTGAGCATATACCCGCTACCCTCAACACAACTTTTCAGAAATAACAATTTTGTTCCTTGTATAAAATGGTTCTTATAAAGTTGAGTACAAAAATACATCAGCCCGTCTACTCTTGAACCCAATTCCGATCGATAGGTATTGGATTTGAGATATTTCATACTCTTGAGCGCCATATTATTTTAATATTGTGTAGCATTAGCATGCAGCGATAGCCTAGTTGGTTGCGGTACGGACTGCCAAGACGAAAGTCGTAGGTTCGAAACCCAAGTGGCATACACCTCTGACTTTTCAAAAGTTATGTGTGTATTAAAATGTTAATTATCGCTTGCTTTAACGGCGAAGGTAAACATCGTGAGGAAACCTGCATATCTGAGATTTTTTCGAAGGTATGAGAAGTCTGCCAACCCGCATTAAGCCATTCGGCCTAACCCCTCTCATTGGTAGAGGAGGCCCGTGCCCAGCAGTGGGACAATGTTTAATACACGGCTAGTATTATATATATATGTATATATATATATATATGTATATATATATATATATATATATATATATATATATATATATATATATATATATATATATATTATAGTAGCCATTAGTGTACAGTAATTGGAATTAAGATTATCATATTAAATGGTTATACAATATTGAAATAATATGGCGCTAGGGACGCACTCAGAATACGTAATCTGACAAATCCAATACCGATCGATCGGAATTGGGTTCAACTCCACACCATCACAAACAAAAGCCGTGTGTAAAACATCTTTTTACCACACAAAATCACCTATCACTTGGCATCGACCTCCTGGCAACATCATGTAAAAGGAAGTCAGGCAGCTTCAGTTAAACGTTATAAATACTCCTAGGCTTATCATTTTATAAATTTCCAGAAGAAACTCCAAACCCCAACTGCCTTACGAAATGCGAAAACTTGATCCATAAACTCGCTTTAGCCACATTAACGTGTAACTTATTTTAGTCAAGTTTTGGGCACAATAAAAACTGTCAAAGATCCATTGTTCGGCGTGACTCGCTCGAGTATCGATTTTAATAGCGGTTCCGAACAAAATACTTGAAATCCCGATAGAACTTGAAATGTGTGCGACTTTGTTGAACGTGATTTTAAATCTTTGCACAGTTAAACGGTTATGGAATCACTTTCTCATGCTTGATGTGAATAGGTTAGAGTTGAATTTAATACCGATAACAGTTCAGCAGTATTACTTAAGTTTAGGCCTTTATCTATTTCGATGTGATCTGTTTACTGCCAGTTCAAAAACTTCATCTTTCTTTAATGTCTATACTTTCTTATTAACTTACTTCTGATTATTATTAAATAGTGGAAGTACTCGGACAGGGTCTTGCTTAACATCAGGTGAGTCCCACGCTACCTTTCATCCGTTCCTACCTTCTACTGTACCTACCTTCGTTTAGCTTTTGGTTTCTGGTCTCCCTAAACTAATTTTACCAGTCCCTTAATACATTTTTTCTATTTGCCTTTTCTACCGGATTGATTTAGAGAAACAATAGTGACATTTAAACGACAGCATTATTTACATAAAATTTAAAATGTATGTAAATGAAATGTTAAATATCAAATAAAACAGGTGGCTTAACAAAGACGCTGACACTACAAACTCTTTCCATTTAATTCCTTTCCGAGCTTCAAAGAGATATAATTCGATTGGTCCCACGGGCGCTGGTGTAATGAAGCGGTTATTATACTAAGAGCGAATTCGTGTTACAACACTGTATGACCGACGTTTGGGTCCCACTCAACATACATCAGAATCTGAATGGACGAAGACCTTTCGCTGATAGATCGATTTGGGTGAAAGGTCAGAAGGTATTCGAATCGCTTTGAGAATGTGCGTACAATTATTGGAAATGTCGAGGTTAAACGTACCCCAATTATCAGTGCTGCAAAAGTAGATTGGGACATTTGTATAAATGTGTTTATTGAACATGTTAAAGATGTTATAAGCTTACGGATGTTCGGATAGGAAACGCTAGCTGATGTTATAATGATAGACACAACAATGATATATTGGACGAATACGAACGAATGAAGGCTATGAATAAATTTCTGGTATTAGGGTAAGTACGTTTTACTAGTATAAGACAAGTTATGCAACTACTGGTCAATAGTGTAACGTTACAATTTTTTACAAAATACGATAGTTTTGGCTAAAGCAGGAATACATACGTACGTCATTGATAATACAAAGACCTTCACCTTATTGCCCATTGCGTAGTATGAAGAAGCAGGCCGGCATGATTGTGTTGTGTGTGAACAAATTTTAGGGTTAAAATTAAAATGATAAAAGAAATTAAAATTAAATTAATGGTCAAATTAATATGAGTCTTAATACTATTATTTATTTTAAACTTTTTACTCTAAAGTTCAAAACCAATAATTCTCGTAGTGAAAGCATATATTTCAATCACATCTCAATCCGAAGTTCTAAACAATGATACATTATAGAGAACACATTCAACAGTTATTTCACACATTTTATCTATATCAGATATCCGTCTTTGTTTAGCTTTTGTCACTCCAGGGACAAAGAACTATTTTACCAGGACAAAAGAGGCGTTAATAAAAATGTAAGAGCTAATTCACACTGAGGTGTAAAAGCGTGGCGTTTTGCACAATGGAGTGGACGTGTTGAAAAATTTAATGACGTAGACAATGGATAAAAATGTAGCGACTTTAGTTGTTTTTATATGTTCATACATTCGTGTTGTGTCTACATCCTAGTGGAGCCACTTATTCATATTTTATTACTTCATTAGGACGTAACCACGTCCTAATGATAACTCACCATTTAGTCGTAAAGTTTTTTAAGAGGGCATTTAAAATTTTGATGGCTTGATATGTATGGATGGATGATGATGATGTATGATCTGAGAGCTTCCATGCCGCAGCGGGCGTGAAGGAAGCAATACAAGAGACAGCCTCTGCTCTGAAGAGGCCGGCTGCGGGTTCGATCCCTGAACCGTGACAAATGTTTCTGTGATTCACCAATATTTGTTTCGGGTCTGCGCCTTGTAGACCCTAGTTCCTCGTAATTCTTGATACGGTACAGGTTTGATTTAGTGTGGATTCAGAACTGTGTGTGTGACTACTGAGTATATTTATTTATTCTATTAATATAATATTTAAAAGTGAGAATAAGAGTGGATAAGAGTTTCCTTAAACCAACTTTGTGTACCCAATGGGTTATTTTAATTGATATAAATAAAAAATTGGCAAGAAACCACTTTCACTCTCATCCCAGAATTATCTTGTGATTGATAGAATCTATCCCCCATAACACATTGTGTTAGTTCGTTGAACTGCTTCAAATCCTGTTATATAATGCAAATGACTTTCTCTTGCCTCTGTAGAATTCCATAATCTGATACTAACTGAAACCACTTTGTATTCCAATAGAACATGAACACTTGTACGTATATTAACTTTGTAAGCGCGATTTCAAATGGAAGTGAATAAACGCGGCGTTTTTTCATTGCACAATAGAGTGGACGATACAAAAAACTTCATTCACAAACTGGACAATGGGTTGGTTGCATTTTTTCATTTGCTACTTTAACATTCGTGGTATATTATACTCCACACTCAATGAATTGCAAAAATATGTGGCTCGTTTGTTTGAGGGAGGGGTTCGTATTGGTATGAAGGTTGACTTGATTAATTATCAAATAATAAGGTTTATAATTAAAAACGTTTTATATGAGTGTTTTGTCCTGTTTGACTGACGTTAAAAGACATTCAACATATCGAGACAAAATACTGCTTAACTATTTCGGATGTATACAACGTTGATGCGCGTGTGGCTTCATAATTTTAGTATTAAATAACTTTAGTCATTTTTTGCATACCACTAATCTAGGTATCCATAGGTATTTGCAAATATAATTGTTTATAACTTATTTTATAATAAACCTCCAGGATTCCAATTATAATTATTTATTCATTCCAGCTGCAGACATCCTTTACTAAATAAAGGCAGAGCAGAAGCCAAATATTGGCATCACCAATACGATTTTGGCACCTTCAAGAAAGGAGCTTACTTTTTTCTAAAATCAGCAATGGATTTATTTTGGGGATTATTTTGATATTGTAGGTATATATGGGCCGCGGTGTCCATTTATCAGGTTACCTGCATATGCGTTTATCTCTTCTTCCGTAAAAAATCCTTCCAGAAGGGCCCTCTATCATTCATTATTTTATTAATATTATGAATGCAATTTAGCAGTGTTTGCAATATAGCACTTGGTGCTTCATAGTCTCTGTCTACTTCAATGGAAGTAAGTCGTGAGTTTATGTATATTCTTCAACACGTCAAGGAGAACGGCTTGATGTTCACATGTGATGTTCATCGGATGTCTCCAACGCAGCAGTGTTCCGACATGATACGCTTATCGCCTCGTTATCTAGGATCCTTTTGCATAATCACCTTATGATCACTTTGTTAATCTCAATTAATAGGACATGCTGTATAAGATAGTATATCAAAAAAAATTGACAGCCTCCGTGGCATAGTAGGCGAGTAGCCAGCTATGAAAAGAGAAGCCATGGGTTCGGTTCCCACACCGGGATAAATGTTTGTGTGACCGACAGATATTTGTGTCCGGGGTCTGGGTGTTGTAAGACCGAAAGTCTCTCGTAGTCCCTGATACCTACAATACAAGACTCGTATCTTAGTGTGGGATCGAGGCTATGTGTGTGACTGTTGGGTGTTACATTAGATAAAAAAAAGATTTCTCAATCTCACTCATATCATTAGAATCATGGGTACATTGCTGACTTCAGAGGAAAATATTGGAGATTGACATTTTGAACATAATATTTAGCAACCTCCGTGACGCAGCGGACGAGCAGCAGCTAGAGGATGTGGCTTCGATTCTAACACCGAGACAAATGTTTGTGTGACACACAGATATTTGTTCCGAGTCTGGGTGTTGTGGGACCTCGTAGTTCTTGATAGCCACAATACAGGTTTTACCTAGTGTTGCCTCTGAACTATGTGTGTGACTGTTGGATGTATTTATTTATATGGATATTTGGGTAACCAAAAATGTCATACACAATACGAAAAGCAACAACTAGCTGTCACTTAATATCCACTTTCTGTGTGACATTGGTGCTCGGTCAAGCTAGTCCATTCGTGCTATACTATCTAAAGATGGATAACACCGCATTAAAGTACCAAGTAGTATATTTTGTACTAGCTGTTGCTCGCGGCTCCGCCCGCGTGGAGGTCATGTTTGAGACAAAAAGTATGCACTACAAAATACCAATTTTCATGCATTTAACTTTAAAAATGAAGGATTTTCATACAAACTTTCATTCCCTATTTTACCCCCTTAGGGGCGGAATTTCCAAAAATCCTGAAACATATATTTTTTATTTTTAACTAAAATGCCAAATACTAATTTTCATGAATTTAACTTCAAAAATGACGGTTTTTCATACAAACTTTCATCCCCTAATTTACCCCCTTAGGGGTGGTATTTCCAAAAACCCTTCCTTAGTGGATGTCTACGTGATAAAAGGTACCTACTGTCAAAATTTCAAGTCTCTAACCCCAGCCGTTTAGGCTGTGCGTTGATCGATCAGTCAGTCAGTCAGTCAGTCAGTCAGTCAGTTTCTTCTTTTATATATACAGACTAAAGTTTATTACATGGACCAAGCCACGGCCCAATCGATTTTATATATTATCATATATTACAAAATCCACATCGCTGTTTCTTTTCCACCTACGCCAGCGTTCATTCTGTCCTAAATATACAAAACTCCCAACAAAGAACTGTATCTGTTTAAAATTAAATATAAGTCAAAATATCTCATCTCTGGATATAAAAACAATTTGTAGAGAAAAAGCGGTCGCTCCAGAAGATCCATTTAAAATTTACGGTTACGCAGTATGTAGGACAAATTAAATAAAACAGCAGGCGCCGCCGCGGGCGGTGTACTTGAGTCTCGTTTCAGATTTGTACTCAGTATCTTGTATGGCGTTTTATATAAGGATATAAGGCAATTTATTAGAACCGGATTTTCACCCTCTAACATATAGGTGGCTGACTGGATTTACATAAATGCATTTTGGTTTATTTATAATGGAAAATTATTTTAACGCATGATTCGATGGATGAGGCTAAATGAGATACAGAATAAGAAGACAGTCGGTTCTTAATGATAACAATAATTGTTCAGAAAAGGAACTTTGTATATACCGGGTGTTGCAAAAGAGGGGTACTAATGGAAGCACTATGTATAGAGTCGGTTATTAGAAACTTATTAGTAATGTTAAAAAACGTAAACAGGATTATGATTTTTTTCTTAAAGTTTTTTGTAGCACGATCTTAAAGCATTAAATATACTTAGGCACTGCAAAAACCAATGATATTGAATATGAATTGGCTTCAGGGATCATAAAACAAATGATTTCATAAAAAATCCAAATACAATTACTCAGATAAGATGAGGTTTACGGGATTTTCAACTTTATCCATATTTTCCTAATCATCAACTATATAGTACCCTCCTTTTGCAACATCATGTATATGCAAATAGAATGGGCAATATATTTTATGTACAGTATATTGTCCAATATATAGATCAAATCGAAAAAGGGGCTAACATTCAGTTTAGCATGTTCAAGGGAACAAAGAAGTAAGAAAAATGGCGCCAAGTTTTGCACAGCCAAATTTTTATATATGTCTTTTGATGAATTATAAAAAACTGACATATATTTCATAGTAACCAAATTGACAAGTGTAGGGTTCCACATCGAGTTTAATATTTTCATCATTTTTTGTAGTCTCACAGACCAAATGAACACAACAGTCAAGTTTCTGCCTCCATGTGGAATTTAAAAGATAATGGTAATACCCTCATCGGGTTGGTCTATTTCTGTTGGACACAAAAATATCTCCAAGACGGCTCTACCAATCACATACATAGCCTTCCTAACGCAGCGATCAAATAGCCTGCTATGATACGAGAGGCCAGGGATTCCATCACCATGACGACAAAAATGTTTGCGTGATCCACAAATATTTTTATCAAGTGTTGGTGTTGAAGAACCATAGTTCCTAGTAATACTTGATTCCCACTACACATGAGTCCCAACAGTCACTCACATTGTCCTGACACTTATAAAAAATCAGGCCAGTGAAGTATTGTGTGTGTTAATAATACTAGCCCTGTATTAAACATTGTCCCACTGCTGGACACGGGCCTCCTCTACTAATAAGAGGGGTTAGGCCTTAGTCCACCACGCTGGCCGAATGTGGGTTGGTATGCAGGTTTCCTCATGATATTTTCCTTCACCGTTAAAGCAAGAAAGAAAAGTCAGAGGTGTATGCCATTTAGGTTTCGAACATACGACTTTCGTCTTAACAGTCCGTACCGCAACCAACTAGGCTAACGCTGTTATTACATAATATTTCAGACCAATCTCATCTCCAAAGAGCAAACCATCAGCATCAAAGTAATTTTCCTAAGAAAAACGTACAGAAACAACGAACCAAAACTAAAGGATATTACCCTATTTACCTTTGCAGGTAAAAATTCTCGAAGACTCCACCGCTCATGATAGCAAACGTCTTGACCCTCTTGTTAAACA
Organism: Laothoe populi; assembly: GCA_905220505.1. Classification (NCBI taxonomy): domain Eukaryota; kingdom Metazoa; phylum Arthropoda; class Insecta; order Lepidoptera; family Sphingidae; genus Laothoe; species Laothoe populi. The sequence continues at coordinate 3,258,799 of HG992161.1, read as the reverse complement.
TAATATCTCCGGTTAATTTAGGTCGGCCCTAGTTGCGGTCCCTTCATGAAACTCACACCTACTGTTTTCTTACATAATATTGTGTGATTTAATATGGTTTTGGGTCTGTTTAGAGCCTCATGGTGTATTGTTAGAAGGGTTAATGTTCATATGTTTTAGTATAGTGTCCCAAACATCCCGTATTTTAGCATGATTAGTTTCGTCGACTTACTGGGAAAATAGTATCTTATCTTATGTAAGCTAAGTTCGGGCTTATCTAAGAAATAAACACAGTCTAAATATCTACACTCTTATTATTATGTTCAAGATATAGATAGACAGCCATCGAGGCGCAGCGGGCGAATAGACGGCTGTGAAACGACAGGCTGTGGGTTCTTTCCCTGCAGCATAATATTAGTATGTTTTGTAAGACAATAAGTCTGTCATATTTCGTATACCCACTATACTGATTAAGCTGTGTGTATTATGACCAGTACATTAAATATTACAAATAAACACATGAAGGTAAAAGGTCTGTCGTAAAATTAATGCGTGCATGTGGATTGAGTGAGCACCTTCCAAAAATCGTTTTTTATGTACTAGGTATTTAGTAAAAGTTCTAAAACAATTGTAAAACCAATCCCGGAATTTGTAAAAAGATAAAACCGAAGATAAATCAGTTAATGTCTGCTCACTCAATCCTGATAAGGGGCAACCCAGATCTACAAATGTATCAAGTTTACATATAAAATTTGGGTTCTAGGATTTAGTAAAACCTTTGTGAAGTCACAGTATTTAATTTCAGATCACCTAGTGCCCTATTTAAAAAGTTACAAATTAATATTGGTGCTCACTCAATCTACATGCTTTGAAAAGTCAAGATCTTACGAATTACCTATAAAATCAAGTTTAATTATATTTCTAGATTTAGTAAAAGTAGAATAGAAATTTGTAAAACACAAAACGAATCACTATCATGCTTCGTTTTGAAAAATTAATTTTTATAGGTGCTCACTCAATCCACACGTTGTGGAAAGTTAAAATCTTTCATATCTTTAAATCTGTAAGCGCTACAAAAAATGTGAATACGTCAAGACTTAGTAAAAAAATTTACTAAATATTGGCTATTTCACATTTTTAATTTTTTGCTTACTTAAAGAGATATTAATTTTTTAATGTTTTCCATACAAACTTACAATGTAGGGTCGCCACACGTGTCAAAATACAGGATATTCTACTAAATTAATTTGTATTTGCCTACCTCTAGTTATGCCTATATGTACCTAAATTTGTTATGCCTATATGAATCACGACGATATAAATGGTAATAATATGATGGCAGGGTAATAAGCTCAGCGACACATGGTTGAATTAATTTATTTTTATCTATTTATAGGAACCCAAATTAATATTATCAATACCACCTAGCACCAATTTACTAATTAAATTCATATGGGAATTCTGAACTCCTACTTATTATATAAAATAGTTGAAACATACTGATATCTGAATTTATTCTTTTTAACGTGTTATTTAAATATTTAAGCACGAAGCTTAAATACAAATGTGACTATTAAGTATATCTAAATAAAAGTTATAATAATTTTGTTACTTTAAATAAATCTGCGTAGTTACTAAAAATATTCTATTGACATTTGGTGTTATTGTATAAATAAAAGGCCTGTCTGTACTAATATATAAAAGAGGTAAAATTTGTAAGTTTGAATGTTCGGGGTAATCTCCGGTTCTACGGAACCGATTTTGAAAAATCTTTCACTGTTAGAAAGGTATTTTAATGAGTTCCCTGAGTGCTATAGACTACTCTTATTCTAATTTTTATTCCTGAAGATGTTATCTCGTGGGATAGACGGGCCGGGACAAACATATTTTTAAGGCGTTCGTGAAGTTCGCGAGGACGGCTATACCAAATATAATTATTAGCCAAAAAACAAAATGCCGAAACTTATGCTGAGAGTAAAATACGACAACTGACCGACGCTGACATGGCTAGGTTTTATATATTTTGTATATTGCCATAGTTTGATGTGTCACGGGACTCTACTATGGGGTGGTGCTGCTGACATGAATATCATTTTACTCTTCAAAAGCGAGCTATAAGATCTATCGCTAAGTTCTAGAAGTTCTTGGGGAGGAAAATTCTTCTTTCAAGGGGCTTTGTATACCCTTTTACAATAAGGTTCCCAATCATTTTAAAGAACAAAATAAAAGATATTTTAAAGATACTATTACGCCTATTACAATATTTCTGAATATTTAGATGACCGAAAGGCTTCGGAATATATTATGCTATTACTTAGAAGTGTAGCCATTAAATGCTAATTAGGAACCTTATATATAATATATTTCATTTCCTTAACATTGCGAACTTATGTGAACAGTATGCCTTACATGACTTTACTTGATTTTAGTGAATAATCTAATATCTAATATTTTAATTGTTGTATTCTGTCTGTGCTTGCTGCGGAGTCATGTGCGGAATCGGTCACTTCCCTGTAAAATGGTTGAGGAGGTCGATGGCTGGCACATGCGTCATTAATCGTGAACGGGTGCTGCTCTTGTGGACTGGTCTACTCAGACTGTTTCAGTAAGGACCAACTGCTCAAGAAATAGAGATTTTTATGTATTACACGGCGGTCATGTGCAACAATAAGCCTTGTAATAAGTTATATTTTACAATATAAGGCAACCTAATTAACATACATTGAGCTGCTCTAATCTAATCAATTGTATGACCAAATATTGTTAACCGGTGTTCGAAAAGAGCAACGCAAGAGTTTCTCGCCCGTTCTTCTCTAGTAAAACTGCATTCCGAACTGGATTCAAGGATATTTTTTTTATATTTTTACTGAAATATTTTTTTTTATAAAGTATCGTTTAATTTAATCACTTTAGTCCAATTAGCATACATACTCACTCAGCTCTGTAATCTCAAAAGGGGTAGGCAGAGGTGTAACTAGTATCCACGTTTCGCTGAGCGTATTACCGGCCCGTGCGTGTTTCCTTTAGGTATTTACATATAGGCAAATACAAATTAATTTAGTAGAATATCCTGAATTTTGACACGTGTGGCGACCCTACATTGTAAGTTTGTATGGAAAACATTAAAAAATTAATATCTCTTTAAGTAAGCAAAAAATTAAAAATGTGAAATAGCCAATATTTAGTAAATTTTTTTACTAAATCTTGACGTATTCACATTTTTTGTAGCGCTTACAGATTCAAAGATGAAAGATTTTAACTTTCCACAACGTGTGGATTGAGTGAGCACCTATAATTATATAATAATAAATTATATATAATTAATTTTTCAAAAACGAAGCATGATAGTGATTCGTTTTGTGTTTTACAAATTTCTATTCTACTTTTACTAAATCTAGAAATATAATTAAACTTGATTTTATAGGTAATTCATAAGAAATCTTGACTTTTCAAAGCACATGGATTGAGTGAGCACCAATAACAATTTGTAACTTTTTAAATAGGGCACTAGGTGATCTGAAATTAAATACTGTGACTTCACAAAGGTTTAAATCCTAGAACCCAAATTTTATATGTAAACTTGATACATTTGTAGATCTGGGTTGCCCCTTATCAGGATTGAGTGAGCAGAACTGATTAACTGATTTATCTTCGGTTTTATCTTTTTACAAATTCCAGGATTGGTTTTACAATTGTTTTAGAACTTTTACTAAATACCTAATACATAAAAAACGATTTTTGGAAGGTGCTCACTCAATCCACATGCACGCAAGTTAATTTTCTACTCTGCTTTCTTTGTTGATTCATATTAAACACATTCAACATTTACTTTATAACACGGCATCTCTATACTAAGCATGTACGATTCATTCAAACATTTCATGTTTATTGCGAGTGAACTATTCTTTTCTTTTTTAATTACTTCGGGAATAGTTGTGTGCGTAACTGTTGTGCTGAGTAATCTGAAGTATTTATTTAACACATACATTAAAGAGTTTTTTTATAGTAAATATCCATTTATTTTTGTGGTGCAACTGTCTCCGTGGCTCAGTTGTTTTTGCGGACGCGGTACGAATGCTGAGGTCTCGGGTTCGATCCCCGGCTCAGGCAAGTGATTTTTCAATACGTAATATCAGCCCGGAGTCTGGAATTGTGCCCAATATGAAATTAACCCCGATATGGTGATAGAGTCGCCTCCTATCACATCATGGGATGGTAATAAGTTTGGCGAAATGTAGGTGTGCTGGTTACACCTCTACCTAGCCCTTCGGTGATAACAAGCGTGAGTGCGATTTTGTACATTTTTCTATAGTAACATTATAAAGAGGTAAGATTATAATTTTTGTAAATTTGTAAAATTGTTTGTAAAGGATATACTCAAAAACTACTTAACCGATTGAAATGATTCTTTCATCCATGGAATGCTACATTATTCCGGAGTAACATGTGCTAATTTTTATTCCAGATAATTTTATCCCGCGGGATAGACAGGCCGGACAAAATATTTTTAAAGCGAAACGGAGTTCGCAGGACAGCTATTGTTTATAATTATGTGAGTTTGATGGCCGTGGAGAATTGCATAAAGAAGCGCCTGAAAAACTACCTAGTGGGTCGTATGATTAGAAGTGATGCAACCAGGAATACCCACAAAACCAACAGTCATGGGTGAGAGACTAAGAGGAAAGGAATGAGTATTGGGAAGGAAAGATAGATTTTTGGCCGCCGTGAATCTCTGAACGAAATGCAACGGCAAGTTATTATTCACGTATATTTTCTTTCTGGCTTGGATATAGCATTTATTTCTCATACGGCACACTCTTATGCAAATTCCCGAGTATAATAGCTCCAATTAACCTACATTATTGCATAAAAACATAATTAATAATTTGCAAGCAAAGAATCTATATCTACAATATTTTCTGTAACATCTGTCTATGTAAAAATGTATGAAAGTGGGTGGTACAGCATGAATGGGCCGGCTCGACCGGGGTAGTACTACTGTCACACAGAAAACCAACGTAAAGTGACAGTTCACTGTCGCGTTTCGTATGGTAAGTGAGATATCCGGAGGCCCAGATTCCCCCTTCCCTTCCCTAATCCCTATTCTTGTCCTTTAAGGGCGACAGCGCATACGTGATACTTTCGGTATTGTGAATGTTCATGGGCGGTGGAGATCACTTAACATCAGGTGACCCACTGGCTCGTTTGTCGAACTATGATATAAAAAAAATGTACTAACTGTGGTAATGACCCATCCAAGCCGACACTACCATCCTGTAAACAAAAAATGTTTACGGCGTGGCTCTAACGCAATAAAAAGTAATTCAGTAAAAGTAATTATTAGTGCCCTATAAGTCTTTTGATGGAAAGAAAATGTTTACATTTCTTTTCAATAAAAATGATCAATATAATTAGTGGACTGTATGATAAAGAAGTACACACAAAAGTAATACAGTTTAAAAATTTAATATCATGATTGCATAAAAATATTTATTGAAGTCGAATTATATTGTCGTTAATTTATAGAAGTGAAAATATCAATTAAATTTTTAACGTCAAATTGATCTAAAAGCAAATTAATTTTGCTAGCCGTTTTACACTGCATAAAGCAAGAAAAAACTACACACTTTTAAATAAAATGGTAATTTGAAAATACTTAATATATTGATAAATAGCATTACGATAATAGCATAATGTTCTAAATTCAACATCTAATTTGGCTTCTGATACGTTACCCCGATGCCAAAAAGCGGTATTCAAATTTCGGGTAGGAAAATTACTCCCAAATGAGACCGAAAGGAATGTGTATAATAAGGGCCTGATGGAGCTATGCTGCTCTGGTACATTAAGGGACGAAGGGCGCCTTTATGAGTTCATATTTGGCAGTGTCTTTGGGGTTTAGAAATAGTTAGACCTTATGGCATAATGAAGTTTTGTTTATCATACGTTTAGTTTTAAGAGAATTTCGGTATTTGAATAATGTTCCATATTTTTGTGGAATGGTGAAGATAAATTTCGAAACATAAGAAAATTGAAGGTATGTGAAGTCTACCAACCCACATTAGCTGCCTTAGTGACGCAGCAGGCGAGCAACTGGCTGTGAAACGTGAGGCTGTGGGTCAAACCATCTGATTAGCAGAATCATTAGCATAACGATTTTTGTGGCATTTCATAGAAAACATAATAATTTGAAAATGTATAATAATTATTATTGCACAATCCGATAAATTTAATAGACTTAACTGCCTTGTAAAGTCAACTGACATGAAACGTATCGCAATATCAAGCACGGATATTTAATTATAATATAATAATTCAGCAATCCTGATAGTGTCTACTCTGAGAATTTCTCGGTCCTAACATTGGACAAACAACCTCTCGCCTCTGACAAAGTGACGGTACAACAAGAAACATTGATAAATACGTGCGATTTCCTAATCTTACAAATCTCTCTCACTCCGCACACGCTCATTAATCTCTTCACACATCCGAGTGCGGACGTCTGCCTCCTATTTCGTGATGTTTGGATTAAAAATGTTGAATGTCACCTCAGATTTATCGTGCGAGTGGGAATTCCGTTTTGTAATTTTTAAATACTATCACTTTTACTAAAAAATTCAGAATAAACAAGATTTGAAACGTTAAAATCTTGAGTAAGTTTCTTTACTGCAAAACTGTTCAGGCTTTGTGTGGAAAAAATCACACAGTGCGCAGTACCGAAACGTTCTTGGGCATTTTTCTATGAATATTATTTCTATAACTATTACGCACACTGATGTTTTCAAACCACCCAGGAACCCTTTGAAATACACACGAAATTTCATCCAAATCGGTACAGCCGTTTAGGTGGAGTTAGGTGACAAACACACTTACAGAATTATTATTTATATAAGGATAAATATTCTAGTATAACCCTAGTAACTTGAACAAGTTTGAAGAAAAAACGACACATGACTGCTTTAGACTGACATCATTATTCCAGATCCCAGATTCCCCCTTCCCTTCCCTAATCCCTATTCCTGTCCTTTTAAGGCCGACATCACATACATGACACTTTTGGTATTGTGGACGTTCATGGGCGGTGGAGATCACTTAACATCAGGTGACCTAGCTCGTTCGTCGGACAATGCTAAAAAAAAACAACCAAAGGTTTTCAGCGCATTATGGTCGGCCTCGGGTTCTTGAGGCTAAGGCAACCCAACTTCTACCAGTACCTACCATGCGCAGTGCCGCGTAACGACTCAGTCTGTCCTATTTTAATTCAAAAACGGCTTAACCAATCATCCTGAAATGTAGAATACAGTCAGATCATTCGATCCTGCAACTGATACTGATGATATAATGATAATGATGCTACGTTTTATCCCGGAAATAGAGTATTTACCGAAAAAATGCATGGTTCCTATGGGATAGGAAATATAGTGAGATGTAATAGCTTAAGATGACTCCATGGATTTTATATTACAAGATTTCTTCCAAAAATAAGAGCCGTGGCCAGCAGCTATTTGATTTATAAAGATGTAAGACATAAAATACAATAGACAATAAATTGGTTTTAGATGGATCTAGTCATAGCTGAGAGCTTCAAGATAACATGAATCTAAAAACTCCCCTATATAGACTTGACGCTTATATGCGCGTAAATTTCAGTGTTTTAATATAATCCACGACTAAGTTGGTATTTCAGCGAATTTCGTATTTCTAAAGCATCATTACCAAAAAATACGAACTTTTTAGTTTTATATGTTACTGTTAACTATATCTGTGACATCATCAGGATATCCCCAGGCCAATACGGCCTAAGTCCAACGGTAACGTATAACGGTATAACGGTAGGCAGCGGCTTTGCTGTGCCCTGGTATTGCAGAAGTCTATGGGCGGCGGTGACTACTTACCATCAGGTGGCCCGTCTGCTCGTCTGCCTATCGAGGCACTAAAAAAAAAGTCCACCATGTTGGCCTAATGCAAATTATACATATCTTTAGTTTAATGAGGAATTCTGAAGTATACAACTTTTTTGATGATATTTTCTATCGTCGTTAAGCCAATACGAGTAAGCAACAATGAATACATACGTAGTTTTTAGTGAGTGGTGTGTGCAATGGGGCTGGAATCGAATCCATATCTATATTGTGTTACAAAAAAGTACTAAAATGTTGCAAAAATATTTAATATACAGACAAAATGTCCCTTCAGCTTTATTATAGTATAGATAGATTTACTGCATACTATTAAATGGGCTGTGTGCACATTCGTATTCACATGCTAAACGAAGATTGCCGAGATGCCAATCAGATGCGTTCGAACAAACTATTGGCATACTATGATCGTGACAATAATGAAATTATAGACATTCTTCTAAATTTAATTTAAGCTATTACGCATATGACTATAATCATACGAATGACACTCGTCGAGCGAGCTCAGTTTTCAATGTTTGAAAAGTTGACTTTTTCATTCGCTCTTTCATTCGTTCTACGTGTCGGAGCCAACGAAGCATGCCGTTGAAGACGTTCATTCAAACTTGCTATTCTTGAAGCCTTTTTGTTAGCTGTACATTAGCTAGTTGTATGGAAATGCTAAGGAAAAAAGCAAGGCTATTTCTGTGCATGTTTTTCTACATTATTTCTATTCACAGTTATATGTATTGTGTGTATTTAAACTACAGTAAAATTAAAACAAAAAATATAAAGGTAAATATGTACGAGAGACATAATAAATAGAATAATAAATACACCGAACAGTCACACACATAAGTAGTTATGACCCCACACTAGATAAAACCTATATCGTAGGCAACACCCGGACCCGAAGCAAATATCTGTCTGACACACAAACATTTTTCTTGGGGCGGGAATCGAACCCACAGTCTCTCGTTTTATAGCCGCTGCGGCACGGAGGCTTTAATAATACGATTTATTTTCAGCGCACTCCACTCGCACTTTACCTGTTTTAGTAGGCCCCTTACCCGAGTAACTCGATACCCACTCATTAATACATGTTATATTATTTCATGCCGGTTTTCTTTTAGTCTGTGGTACAACTCTAGTCAACCCAGTCCATATATGCTATATGCAATATTCCATACTTCAATAACATTTTGTAAATAGCAATTATCGCGTTGGGCTTTCCAATTATGTATAATAATTTTATCAATAATGTTAAGTTGCCTAAATTTACTCTACTTTCGACTTGGAGTTACATCTAAAAAAAGTGGGTCCAAATGTAAATCATCGAAAATAAAATCCTACTAATATTATAAATGCGAAAGTTTGGATGGATGGATGTTTGTTACTCAATCACGCTACAACGGCCGGACGGATCTGGTAGAAATTTGGCACGGAGATAGATTTTAGTCTGGAATAGCACATAGGCTACTTTATATCCCGGAAAAATGTATAGTTCCCGTAGGATAGTTTAATTTTTCACAGAGCAAGGGATCGACATGACTTTTTGCATAGTGGTAGTTTAGGGATCAGAAAATGACATATGCCACTTTTTATCCCGAAAAAATGCACGCATCATATGGGATAGCAAAATATTGAAAGGTGTAATAGCTTAAGATGCCTCCATGGATTGTATACCTTTCCTTCCAAAAATAACCTCCACGCGGGCGAAGCCGCGAGCAACATCTAGTAGTACATACTATTTTGCGCTAGTTAAAGTAATCAATTAAAAATGTATGTTACACTATAAATTGAAGAATACTATGGACTCTATATCATTCTGTAATAACAATGCATACAAAAAAACATCTATTATTATTATAAAGTACAAGCGAACAAAGGTTTCAAGGGAGCACAGCAAAAACCAAAACCCCATTAACCCTATCGAGGTGTAACTGTAAAAGAAAATAACTCAAACCGACATGACAAAAAATACCAAAATGGAAAACATTATCTTTTCAATTTATCGACAGATATGGCAGGCCGAGTAACAGCAATGGACAGACAACACGACGGGTTAAGCACAGGGCAGGGGTTCGAGAGACCCACGTACGCACAATATCTGTATTACATGGTTAAATTTTACAGTGATCTTTGCGATAAGATATTCTGTTTGTGTTCATTTGTGTTTGGAGGGTTTTAAATATGAGTGCTTACATTTTCAATTTATGTCTCTAAATTCTCCGTAATAGGTTTCCTGTGTTTAATTTTGTACATTATTCGATATGCAACCGAATACAATACGCAAAAGAAACCCTTTGGTGAAGACAATCAAAATTGCTTAAAAATTTAGGTCACAATAAAATAATAATAATAATTAACATAGGTCAGGCAGGTGCCATAGTCCTTTCCATAGACACAATTACCCAATCCACTAACACCTCACCTCAAAAAACCAGCATAACTTTTTATCCATCCATACAATAGTCCTACACCAACAGGGGGTTGTCCTTGGGTGCACTTGTATAGTGTATACAGGGATAGCCGTCAGCTGGTGTCACATCACAAAAATAAATTAAAATTGTCTAACGGGCCTCTACGTGTTGGCTTCGGCCCCACGCACGCCTTCCAAATGTCCGGGACTCTATAGTCCCGTGATTACGGTGTGACAAACATAATAATAATCCCTGTATTAAACATTGTCCCACTGCTCGGCACGGCCTCTACTAATGAGAGGTGTAAGGCCTTAGTCCACCACGCCGGCCTAATGCGGGTTGGTAGACTTCACCTGCGAAAACTCTTATGAGAATTCTCAGGTATGCAGGTTTCCTCACGATCTTTTCCTTCACCGTCAAAGCAAGCTATAATTAAAAATGAATACACAGGTAACTTTAGAAAAGTCAGAGGTGTATGCCATTTGGGATTCGAACATACGACTTTCGTCTTGACAGTCCGTACCGCAACCAACTAGGCTATCGCTGCTCTGGGTCACAATCTTTTATTTAAAATATTGGTATGAACAAGAATGGTTGCGCTGTGGGAACATACCACTATCTCTCTCGCACCGCACAGTAATGGCCATTCTGAGAACGTCACGGGACATATCATGCATCCTTTTACTGTCATACCCCTTCCAGCTAATTTGTGTGGCGTCTAATTTATATATTTTCGTTCGGATTCATAAAATTCGATTCTAGGTTTTAGGTAATGTAACTTGTTGATTAAATTAATTTAAAAAATCGTGTCAACTACCCTATTATGTTCTTATATACCCAGGAAAGTATACATGCATATGTATACATACGGCCTCGTATACTTTTCTTGGGATTTAGGAACTTGATTATTAAAATATAACTATCTGTTTTTTTGGTTAGAGCACTTCGACAAAACTACTGGATTTTGTTAGTAGCTGTTTAAAAGCTATTTGACTACGTTTTATCTCGATGACGAGTGCCAGAGATTTAATAATAATGAAACATGCAAACGCAAGCTTATAATTTTACAAGTGTAGTTCTCTAAAGTTAGTGATATTTTTCAAGTTTAATTTGTACTTTCCTTAAAACTAATTGTAGTGCCCGGTTGAATTAATTGTATGGATTGTGGAAAGGAAATTATTACTCTCATTTTTAAGATATAAGACGCAGCGATGGCCTAGTTGGTTGTAGTACGGACAATCGAAACGAAAGTCGTATGTTCGAAATCAGCCCAAATGGCATACACCTCTGATTTTTCTAAAGTTACGTATATATTCTTTATTAATTATCGCTTACTTTAACGGTGAATGAAAACATCGCGAGGAAACCTGCATACCTGAGAATTCAAGTACAAATTTCAAAGGTATGTGAATTCTACGAACCCGCATTAGGCCAGTGTGGTGGACTAAAGCCTAATCCCTCTCGTTAGTGAAAGAGGCCCGTGCCCAGCAGTGGGACAGTGTTTAATACAGGGCTAGTATTATTATTATTTTAAATAAATACAATTTATGGCCTGAGGTTATGTCTGATATGGTGATAAACTGGCCCATACATAAAGGGAAGGAAATAAACTTGAGGCACAATTAGTCTGTACGGGAATACAAGAATAACCTTTTTCAAATATCAAATTGCCCAATTTTATTTTTAATGTATAGCAGTGGGTAGATGTGGGGGCTTATAGATGGATGTTGATCTCAACATCGTATTTATACGACCACGCTATCTAAATTTGTATGAAAAAATTTGTCAAATAATTCGATTTGAACGTAAAATGTTAATTGGCAATCATTGTGGTGCAGTGGACGAGTGGCCATATAGCGACAAAATTGGATGTGTATGTGTGTGTATTTACTTGTGTGTAAGTTTAGTGAAACAACGTGTAAATAATTATTTTAACAATATTATGATTATAATAACAATATACACACTCAATAGTCACACACATAGTTCTGACCCCACACTAGGTAAAACCTGTATCGTGGGTGTCAGGAACTACGGGGGACTACGGTCCCACAACACCCAGTCCCGAAACAAACACCTGTCTGTCAAACATTTGTCTCGATGTGAGAATCGAACCCACGACCTTTCGTTTCACAGCCACTCGCCCGCTGCGCCACGAGGGCTGTCGAATAATTATAAACGTTTGTGTAACAAACAAATATTTGTTACGGTCTAAGTCGAAAGTGTTTTTTATTAACCGACTTCAAAAAAGGAGGAGGTTAACAATTCGTCGATATCTTTTTTTTATGTATGTTACCCGATTACTCGAAGACGCCTGGACCGATTCAATAAATTCTTTTTTTGTTTAAAAGGGTATACTTCTCAGGTGGTCCCATTGGCACCAAGTCAGGATCTGATTATGGGATCTCAGAAAAATCAAGGACAACCCTCAAATTTTATAGTGACGCCTAATTTATATAGTTACTGATATCTGTGACGCAAGATAACCTACCTTGTTCATCTCTGCATCACCCTAAGGTTGACTGGGAGAGAATGCCTTTGGCATTAAGTCCGCCTATATACATTGTATATGAAGTGTATAAATAAATGAATAAATAATGATATCTCACTCCTATATCTTAGTGTTGAGTATTATTTATTTAATGTCATAGTGGTATTCCAACTAGTAGATAGGACATTATTATATCTGTCCATAAAACCAAAATTTGGGACAGATTCAAATCTTTGTCTATATTTGGGTTCTAAATTTACATCTATATCGTAAAATCATTTTATCTCCCCCAAACTTGGGGTCGTAAAATATATTAATCGTTAAAACAATCCAGTGAGGGAACGTGCCGAAAAACACGATATTATATTCTAAAGAAAATCATAAACAACATTCATTGTAAGAGACAATGGACGGGATATCTCGACTGATATTTCTAAGTATATTTTGTTATCTTCAGTTCGTGACAACAAAAGACTTTCGTCCGTCGGAGTGCAGATATAATAGCTGATAGTTTCCTTGCAACTTCGTATTGTATAACATGAGGATATCTTTACGCTTTGTGCAGTTGTTTGGTTATTGATAAAACTTTGGGATAAGGTGTTCTATGTATACTTTATAGATCCGATTATCGATATGTAAGGGCACTTTAGATTTTTATGGAAATATTGGGGGTCACTTACGAAATATTTGTGGGTAGATTGGATACTCGGTGGGGAAGATTTGTTATAAAAAGGAAAGCATCAACGCTCGCGGGGGCAGTCGATACGAAACTAGCGGAAGTGAAGCTCGGTTTTAATCAGTGTGCGTACATTCGTTTTCAGTGTAGTTTGTGTTTAATCGATGATGGCTAATAGATAGTTATGATTTGATATTGAAAAATGGGTCATAAACTTGATACAATACTAGCAGTATAAGCATAAATAGTCTAAGTTAGGTAGGATCTGCTACAGCTTAAGTTTGACCAAAAAGGTCACAGACTCAGCATCTACCGCGTAGAACAGTCTAGTTAGCATTAATATTTTTCAGGGCCTTAAGATTAACACCAAAGTCATAGATATTGCTCGCAAAATTAGCACGCTAAAGTGGAAGTGGACTGGTCACGTCTGCAGACGGACAGATGGCCGATGGAGCAGACATGTGTTGGAGTGGAGACCGCGTTTAGGCAAACGTAGTGTGGGACGCCCTGCTGCACGATGGACCGACGACTTGAAGAAGGTGGCGGGTAGTGGGTGGATGCGGGCTACCCAAGACCGGGATAGTTGGCGTTCACTTGGGGAGGCCTACGTCCAATAGTGGACGGCAACAGGCTGAGTATATAAGATTAACACCATCTGAGTGATCATATATAGTTATATAAAAGCAGAGTTATATTAGAAGAGGTCTCTAACGCTCCCAGGCAAGGAAAAACATAAATTATAATGACATAATGAGTCATGACGTCACTACTCTGTACAAAAATGGTAGAGTCGTGTGAGGGAGATAAGATGTTCCCACTAAGCACCCACTCTTGCTTATATCTCTATTATTAGGATATTTCCTTTTATTAGAAATACCGAAGGTATAACGAAGGTATTTAGGAGACTAGTTGGGGGTAGTTAATAATGACAACCAAAGTGGGAGTAGTAAATGTTTAATATAAAACGGAGTGCCTTCCGCGCTCCGGGGTTCAGTTCAGAAGACTAGTGGTGTAGCAGTGAGCTGGTAGTGAGAACATTCGTAGTTCGTTCGCGGGGCAGTAAGTAATTGTAAATGGTTCAATGGCGTTGTTCAGTTTAAAAGGTTAATGCTGGTAGATTAATTATAAAGAGAAGCCTTAAGTGAATCCTGACATGCGTGTGTGTTAATATTAAGCACTGAGATGTGTAACAGTGCCGTGTAAATCAATCAATAAATTATAAACATTGTATTTGTGCCTTTTAAATATCCATTTTGCATAGTTTTGTTGATGTTCCTAACACTATATTTAGAATAATGGTTGCCTTATTTTTAATCAATTCTGTTTTCGTTTTTAGTTTCTTTATCGTATGATTTTCACTTAATACCTAATAACTTATCAAATAATGTACGAAATTAAATATAGAACTTGAAAACTAAATATTGTTGGTATACGATTGTATCAAGACTTCAATAAACTTCAAAAGCAAGTTCGTCATCCTGATATCACTCAGTGTTTTTTTTCGTCTAGACACAATCTTTCGGTTTTATGATAAAGTTGATATATTTTTTACTATTACTTTAGAGTTTTCACATAAGTTTCTTATATTTTTTATATATCATAAAGTATGGTAGCTAAAAATGCAGTTTTGTGATCCATTATACTGATTTTATTAGATAAAACTTATAATGTTCAGCCAACGATATTTGCTGAATCCTGCTAATATTATAAATGCGAATGTTTGGATGGATGGATGGATGGATGGATGTTTGTTACTCAATCATGCCAGAAAGGCATTACGGATCTGGTTGAAAGGCACAGAGATAGATTATAGTATGAAATAGCGCATAAGCTACTTTTCCTGGAAAATATATGATTCCCGCGGGATGGTTTTGTGTTTTTCACAGAGCAAGGGATCAGTGTGATTTTTTGTATAGTGGTAGTTTAGGGATCAGAGAATGAAATAGATTGTTTTTTATCTCGCAAAAATGCACGATTCCTATGGGGTAACCAAATATAGAATAGATATAGCAGTGTTGATTACTAAGTAGGGACTTGGTCCAGCGGTCGTCCAGATGTTTATCATCTCTCACGTCTTGTCGTTAGATCGTAAGTTGTCTTAGACCAAGACAACCTTCTTAACGAAGTGATTTTATTAATCTTGGTACATTAAAGTGACCAAACTGCACCAGATGGAAAACGCAAACCGAACACTAAGAGTAACAAGTATCGAGAGACAACTATTCCTCGCTGATTGACGCAATCATGCCGACTTGCTGAGTAGTTTCTTCACACTACGTTTTAGGGCAACAATCATAGGAAGGAGGGGACACGTGGGCAGGCAAACTTTTCCATAGCTTGCTGTTGCGGTAAAGATACGAATTTTCGAACCTCTTAGTTGGGGCCGAAGTAGTAGAAGAACAACCACAATGTGTGTACACAACTGTGGCTTAGGGTTAGTAGCGATTGAATCAGGTATGAAAAAGTTTGTAACATGCAACTGATTTGAGATACAAATTTATTTCTTACAGCCACACTAACAACTAAATGAATGGCAAATTCCTCCCCTTCCGTCCAATTACAAGCCAAAGTCCAGTTCGAACAAGAAGCAGGTCACTCGTAGCATTAATAATCTAAACAGTGGACTGGACTCTGGACCAGTCGGTAATGGTGAAACTTCGAACCTTACTTAACATGCTATTTCGCACAGTGTCGACAATGCAATTCATATTATATTCAAATTGAATGTAATTTAATTAAAGTATACTGAGCAGCGATAGCCTAGTTGGTTACGGTACGGACTGCCAAGACGAAAGTCGTATGTTCGAAGCCAAAGTGGCATACACCTCTGACTTTTCTAAAGTTATGTGTGTATTAAATGTTCATTATCGCTTGCTTTAGCGGTGAAGGAAAACATCGTGAGGAAACCTGCATATCTGAGAATTCTTATACGAATTTCGAAGGTATGTGAAGTCTATCAACCCGCATTAGGCCAGCGTGGTGGACTTAGGCCTAACCCCTCTCAATAGTAGAGGAGGCCCGTGCCCAGTAGTGGGACAATGTTTAATACAGGGCTAGTATTATTATTTATATTATTATATACCGAGTATTAATTCATGTATGTTTGACAAAGTTCTTGTGTGTGTTTAAGTGTACGAAGTGATCATTGCACATGGCGTGTGAGTAAAGTCTACCGGGTGTTACAAAAGTGGGGCACTAATGAAAGCACCATGTATGTATAAGTGTAGGTGATATCAATAAAGTTGAAAATACCGTGAACCACACCTGAGTAATGGTAATTTGATTTTTTTATGAAGTCATTCGTTTTATGATCACTGAAGCCAGTGATAAATGCAAACGAACTATTTTTGCAGTGGCTAAGTATATAGAATGCTTTGATAATCGGTGGATACTTTATCAAACGTTTTAAATCTAATAATTCTGACATTGAAATAAAACGAATTTTACGGATTTTATCGATAAATGCGTAAATATACGAAACCATTAAAATATAATAATTCTTTTTAATGATTGTGTTACAAAAATGCCAGGAAAGCATTCAAAATCCAATTTTCGTTTTTAACCTTACTAATAGATTTCTAATCACCGATTCTATACATGGCGCTTTCATGAGTACACCCCTTTTGCAACACCCGGTATAAAATTATAACACCTATAATAATCAATGAATACGCCTTTTGCCCTGACTCATCCTGTGTGAATAATCGGTAGTTAACCACTCAAGCATTATCTGGACATATTTGGCCACGCCAAACTGGTAATACTCGCCCTTATTGACGTGCGTATTAAGCTTATTTGCAACGTTAAATTTATGAAAATAAAGTTCATTTTGGCTTGAATTTTTCCTCACTACTTATTACCTCACAGATCTCTATCGAGACACGTATTTGTGTGATAGACAAATATTGGTTTCGGGTCTGGATGTTGTGAGATCGAAAATATCTCGTATTTCGATAGTTATGTCACAAGATAAAGACGAACTCGAGGCCTCAGCACAGCAGTCGTAACGTATGGAACAACTACGTCACCGAAGCAGACATTTGGATTGTAACTCTTCAAATTAAGTATTTGGCTAGATAAACAGATAGGTGGAAACATATATTTACTTCAACCAGTTTGTAAAACCACATTCTTTCAAATCAATGTTTATTTCAACAGACTGCTGTCGTAGTGTGAAAGTAAAATAATGCTGAATTATGAAGTTTGCCAGGTTATACGCTTGTGTGGAGAAAACTTAAGATTTATGTTATATTTATTTGCATGAAATTCTGCAAGTTTGGCTTTTTGAAGAACTCGAGGATAAAGATACACTTTTGGCAGATCGTTATGTGTCTACTTTTCTGAGTTTTATCCAGGCTTTGTTAGTAAAATATCTGGATATTTTAATGAAAAAAATCGTGAATGGGATACCCTAATATTTATAGTTTTTAATATTCAATGTTCTTCATTTTCCCATTTCTTATTATTATCATAACATTTTGAAAGTACCTCAATATGTGTATACCTGTAATTTTGTATTTATATCAAATAAATAAAAAACATCATCTAACACTCTTATTTTCATACAACGTAATGCCATTTTGTTGTTTTAACGGTGAAGGAAAACATCGCGAGGAAACCTGAGAATTCTCTATAAGAATTTAAAAGGTAAGTGAAGTCTACTAAGACTTATTAGGCGTAGTGGACTAAGAAGGCCTCTTGGTCATTTTGTCTATTCAAATTATTATTATCAAATGCATATGGTAAATGTACTTATGTATTATTGTACGTGCCTTACAAGTATTAGGGTATTTACTATTATTAAAAATACCGAAGGTATAACGAAGGTATTTAGGAGACTAGTTGGGGGTAGATAATAATGAAAACCAAAGTGGGAGTAGTAAATGTTTAATATAAAACAGAGTGCCTTTCGCGCTCGGGGGTTCAGTTCAGTTAGTTCAGTTCAGAAGACTAGTGGTGTAGCAGTGAGTTGGTAGTGAGAACATTGTTCGTTCGCGGGGCAGTAAGTAATTGTAAATGGTTCAATGGCGTTGTTCAGTTTAAAAGGGTAATGCTGGTATTAATTATAAAGAGCAGCCTTAAGTGAATCCTGACACGCGTGTGTGTTAATATTAAGCACTGAGATGTGTAACAGTGTCGTGTAAATCAATCAATAAATTATAAACATTGTATTTGTGCCTTTTAAATATCCATCTTGCATAGTTTTGTTGATGTTCCTAACACAAGGATGTCAAAATTTTCAAAAATAATACAAAAACCATCTAAATTCAAACGAATACAGACCCACGTATTTAATAACAGATCATGGTTACAGCAAAACTTGTTTTGAATACATTTGTTATCCCAGGGTGGGAATTTCTATTCCTAATTAAGTTATTCTGAGCGAGACCCTTGTAGACCACGCGCCTAATAGAGGTCCTCAACAAATAGACATCATTACCGGAACTAAGGCGCGTTGGAAAATATTTTAAAGGAAAAATAAAAGTAAGTAAATTCAAAGTATTTGAAAATATAACATTTGCACTTCTTATTCCTTGGTGAAAAAGTTTTTTAATTCATATCATGGAATCTTTTTTTTATGCATGTTCCCCGATTACTCGCACACGCCTGGACCGTTTCGAGAATTATTTTTTTTGTTTAAAAGGTGTACCGTTTTAAACAAATTAATAATTCTCGAAACGGTCCAGGCGTGTGCGAGTACCCTTATAAACAAAAAAAAATAATTCTCGAAACGGTCCAGGCGTGTGCGAGTAATCGGGGAACATGCATAAAAAAAAGATTCAGACGAATTGAGAACCTCCTCTTTTTTTTGAAGTCGGTTAAAAATGGAATTCGGAACGGTTTTTAATAATTCATGGTATACCAAAGGATTACATCAAAGTAGATTGATCTTTCAGTCAACATACCCATCATAAGTGATTCAGATTGCCCCGTGGCCATGAAGTCAGAAAGCTTTTCAAACGTCGGGATTAAAAAGTAAAAATAATCCGCGATATAATCCGTAAAATAAGTTTTATTTCAACGTGTAATATTCGTATAAATACTAGTATAAGTATAAGAAACCATTACCTATAAGTGATTCTTATAGTTGTAATGATGTGTTCCAAATTCGAAAGCAAAAGGAAAAAGTGACCCAATGCATCAGTTGTCTGTTATTTAAACAATAATTAGCACGCCCAAGTGGGCCGCGTTTGGAGATTAATCAGTATAACCCAGATGCTTTATTTTGCATAACCGTAGTATCGTATTTATCCCTTCTTTTTGTGGTACGATCGAGCTACCAGTTCTATACGGAAATTTATTAAGCTAATAGAATAGAAATTTACACGGAGCTTCACAGAGGCTCGACAACCATTAAAGTCGGCATTACATTAACAATTTCTCTAGACTCGTGGGTGTCAACGACCATTAAGAGGCTGCCTCGGTGGCACAGTTGTAATTGCCTAGGTGGTACAACTGCTGTGCTGATGTCTCAGGTTTGATCCCCAGGTCGGATAAAACTGATATTGGGTTTTTCTATCACGAAATATTCAGTATAAGCCCGCAGTCTGGAATTGTGCCCGGTATAGCGATACGCTCGCCCCCTATCACATAAGATAATAAGCTCAACGAAATGTTTATCTTAAATCTATTTGGGAAAATAACGGCTTATTTTACAAATAAAGTAAAACATATAGGTAGATTTATGCCACATGTGGGTAAACTAGTCACACTTCTGTCCACCCCTTCGCAAATTACAGCAAAAGATCGAAGTTTTTTCTAAATATAGTTATTTCTGGAAAGAAACCTATTGAAGACCGCAATACGTCTTCAAGCTTCTTCAAGGTTTTTTGATTAAATTCCGAAAAAATAAATAGCATTGTCAAAGGATATTCACAAATTATTAACGTCTTTATGTAAATGTGGCTTCCATTTAATATTACAATGGAAATGCTTTTGTCGGTTTAGTGTTTTGGTAATTTTAGGGGTGTTTTATAAGATGAACTGTTGACTAATGTGACTTAAGGAGTATATAGCGTGTTGATTCGAGCTCTTAGCTTCCTATACGAAATGCACTGAATCCTATCAGGGCCGGAAAATCCGGCGACCAGTATGCAATGTTAAACAAAACCACAAGGCTTAACCATTGCGTAAAACCATTAGGTTCTTCTTAGTTATTTTTTTAGAGTTGAGCCCGTTATTCGAGTAAAAAACAGTTGACTGAATTTGTATAACGTACAGCATTTCATGGATTCAATAAATATTTGATTTCGATTTATTTTTTTATTAAAATAATGAAAATATTGCGTCAACATTTTTCGATATGAAAACAATGAAAATGTTAAGAAGCGCATAGTAACGGTTTTTTTTTTTTCGAAAATTATTTTCGAAATCGAAAATTTTCTTATAAATACCATTTCTATTCACGTATATCCGTTACTACAAGAAGTGTTCCATCCAAATAACGGATATTGCTGATGTTTCAACTTACTGACAAAAAAAATAGGAAATAAAAATTACCATAAACCCAATATCTCAGACTCGAAAGACGCCGACTTTAGTACAGAGCGGTGTGTGGAAAATATCCAGTAACGATAAATATTGTATGTATTAGACTGCATTAAACATTGTCCCACTGCTGGGCTCAGGCCTCCTCTACCAATGAGAGGGGTAGTCCCCACTCTGCCCTAATGCGGTTTGGTTTCACACACCTTTGAAATTTGTACGAGAATTCTCAGGTATACAGGTTTCCTCACTGTGTTAAAGCAAGCGATAATTAACATTTAAAAATATACACGTAACTTTAGAAAAGTTTGAGGTCTATGCCACTTGGGTTTCGAACATACGACTTTCGTTTTGAAAGTCCGTACCGCAACCAACTAGGCTATCACTGCTTATTCTAAAAAAGCGTCTCTATAATTAGTTAAGAAGGTTCGCACTTAGCATTAAACAGTACAATACAGAGTTGATTTTATCATTATGTTACATTAAAATAAGTTTTCATTAACGAAAATTACTTAATACGCCACTAAAGATTAATTCAGAGGAAATTTCCCGAAATGTGCTTCTATTATGCAAAACTCGATGCAGTCTGCTTCATCATAATGGGCCTTTTAAACTCAATGATATTCAGGCTTAACACTACCGGCTTTATCTAGGTATTAATGTAGCGTTGCATGAAAAGTGCTTTTTAAAGCTGGTACTGAAATTTTTTTTTTTTTTTATAATATAGTCCGACAAACGAGCCAGTGGGTCACCTGATGTTAAGTGATCTCCACCGCCCATGAACATCCACAACACCGAAAGTGTCATGTATGCGCTGTCGGCCTTAAAGGACAGGAATAGGGATTAGGGAAGGGAAGGGGGAATCTGGGCCTCCGGATATCTCACTTACCATACGAAACGCGACAGTAAACTGTCACTTAACGTTGGTTTTCTGTGAGACAGTGGTACTACCCCGGTCGAGCCGGCCCATTCATGCTGTAGACAAATATGCCTACAGCGTGGCTCTACCACTTTCAAAATTCTTTTTCATTTTCTTTCTCCAGGAGAAAATTTTGCTCACCCAATGCTATAAATAAAAGTACTTAGTTTTTTCAGTTCAGTTCAGTTGCAACAAGTAAAACTAAATGAAAAAAAGACCATTTGTTGCTTAAATATAGTTAAATAAAATAATAAATACACCCAACAGTCACACATAGTTCTGACCCCACACTAGGTAAAACTTGTATCATTGGTATCAAGGACTACGAGGGACTACGGTCCTACAAGGCCTAGACCTGAAATAATATCTGTCTGTCACAAACATTTGTCTTAGTGCGAGAATTGAACCCTCGGCCGGCCTCTTGTTTCACAGCCGGCTTCCACCCGCTGCACCACGGGGGCAATACAGATAATAAAATATAATACTACTTTAAAATACTAGTGATATGTCTTGAGCACCTGGAACTAAGAAGTTAGACCTCAATGAGGTTTTGAAAAAAAAAAAATATTATATTACAATTTTCGACTGAGTACTGCGATCCAACCCATAACCATTCGTAGATGGCTACTCGCTACGCAATGATAACTGACGCAAATATTATTCAAAATTATCTAGAATGTAAAATCATGTAATCTATATATATAAAAATATTTTTTTTATATTTCCCTTGGTCACGACATTACGCCTGAACGGCTAGACCGATTTCGCGAATTCTTTTTTTGTTGTGTTTATTATTGCCAGGAGAAAGTTCTTATGAAAGAAAAAAATAAGAAAGTTTCACGAAAAATTAGAAAATTTAAGAAAACGAACATATTAATTTTCCTAATATAACCTTAGCGCGTTTGACATAACTATCAGTAATAGCTAAAGATAATTTCATGGATTGTATACCTTTCTTTCAAAAATAACAACCACGCGAGCGGAGCCGCAAAAGCTAGTTGTATATGAATGTTATGGTATACAGCACTGTCTGTTACGTTTAATGGCATGGCACAAATGTTACTTTCTCATTAAAATACGTAATATTAAAAAGGCATTATATTTAATGCCAGCTTTTACTCGCAACTCGGTCCTACGAGAAAATCTACTTCTGGAATAAAAAGTGCTTTTATGTTTACTGAAATTTCACTTCATAATAGAAAAAACCTGGCGCACATAATATTTCTACACAGTCTAAAATGAAATATTCATTTTCAAAAACGCAAGAACGCTTTCCCATTCGATTATCGATATCGTTAAAAGCAATTGCGGAACTGTAGATATAATGTTTCCTATTTCACACAAGCATTGCACTGAGATGCAGCGCATACTATTTTGATATTCAATTTCTTGTTTTTCACACTTTTGTGTCTAGATTTGCAGGCCGGCATGATAGTTCGAGTAGCAAGGATGGTTTTCCCTCGCTACTTGATAGTACGGTATTTCGCTTACTATCAGTGTGGTCATTTTGCAATGCTATGATAAAAATGCTTTAAAGATATTAATGAAAATAGAATCTAGATAAAGAGGCTAGACATTTTATACTGTATCAATGGAAAATATTGTTGTTGCTTAAATATTTGGCCAAATATATCAACTTAGCAAATAAGATTAGCTTAGATGAAAATCAGATTAAATATAACGTCGCGTAGTTTAAATTTTAAATGTTATTAGAACTTATTAATTAAATGAATTTTATTGTTGCCCGTGACTCCGTGGAAGTTATTCTTACAACCTAATATTTTTTTAGGATAAAACATATATATCTGAACGGTAGACAGCGGCTTTGCTGTGACCATTGGCATTGCAGAAGTCTATGGGCGGCGATGACTACTTACTATCAAGTGGCCCGTCTGTTTGTCTACCTATTGAGACACTAAAAAAAACATATCCTATGTGTTAATCGAGCCAATAAACTATTAGCTCTCTTCTCTGTGGACCGAATTTTCGTAGAAAAAATATAATTCAGATATCGGCGACAGCGCTGCCTATCGGATCTAAAACTATTCTATCTTTTAAGTTGGACCCAACCACACACATACACGAAATTTCATTGAAATCGGTTGAGTGGTTTCAAAGTCTATAACGGACATAGGTAAATTATTTTGTAAAGGTTTCATATATTTACGCGAATATTATACATTGAAATAAAACGAATTTTACGGATTATACCGCGGTTTATTTTAATTTCTTAACCCGACGTTTCGAAGACTTTACAGCCATCGTGGTCACGGGGGAGACTGAGT
Organism: Laothoe populi; assembly: GCA_905220505.1. NCBI lineage: Eukaryota > Metazoa > Arthropoda > Insecta > Lepidoptera > Sphingidae > Laothoe > Laothoe populi. The sequence goes on along the minus strand of HG992161.1, from coordinate 3,234,643 downwards.
TGTATGTCGTCACGAAAGTATAGTGCAATGTTTCTACCCTCCATATAGTTGATATTTAATTTTTATTTGTTATAGTCCGATCTACGCAGAGGGAGCTCACAATGTTTTGAGGTTTTGGGTTCCGATTTAATTAAATGTTTAATTGGATCCCAGGCTGGTGTGTTCGTGTGTTCTTTGGCAAGGATTTGTGGTTTAAAAAAGTAAAATAAACCGCGATACAATCCGTAAAATTCGTTTTATTTCAAATTATTTTGTATTTTATATAATATACTAGCGGGCCCGGCAGACGTCGTACTGCCCGGAAAAGCAGCGCCACACCGACTGCAGCGCCATCTGCCGGGCTGATTTGTGAATCTAAACCATCCAGGGCGCCTCCCAAACGCATACAAAAAAAAACATTTAAATCGATCCAGCCGTTTAGGATTTCAGTGACATACACACGTACAGTAGAATTATATATATAAAGATAAATAATGTATTCAAAAAATATAGCTATATTTTTCTTTAACCCAAGACACTAGTGCTTGACTTTTAACTCCACAAAAACAAGGAGAGAGCTAAAAACTTTCGTGGTACTGAAGCGACTAGTTCAAGGGTGCTTCTACGAAAGAACACTCGAGTAAAGAGTGTAAGAAAACATAACTTAATATCTTGGAAACAGAACTGAAAGTTGTATTGTCGTAAATATTTTTTTGATGGTGTTAGTTTGTTTTTATAAGACACAGACATATACATTCACGCTTGTAATCCCTGAAGGGGTAGGCAAAGGTGTAACCACTCACTTTTTACTGAATTGATTACGGTCCCATAATGTGATAGGGGGCGAACCTATCGCACTACCGGTTACAATTCCAGAATCCAGGCTGATACTGAGTATTTCTAAATAGAAAAACCCAAAATTATTTATATCCATCATCCATATCATTCATATCCAAACAACCTAAAAAAATCAAAATTTTCAACGTTCTTAAAAAAATAACGAAAAAGGAACCCAAATACCAAAAATACAACCAGCAGCACTAGATTAAGGTTATCTTAACTACCTAAGAATTATTTCGATTAAATTAGCTTTTAATTAAAAAAAAAAACACATCTTTATCGATCAGCCGTCACGATGCCTAAATCAATATAATATTGCTTTGGGATCGAACTTATAGCAATCCTTTTTGTCAAGAGATAAAATCAAGAGAAACCATATAAACAATAATTTAACTTGCCAATATTCTTTATTCATGACACACTTGCGTTCGCCTAAAGCAAATAGCTCGTTTGCATAAATTATTATATTACACCCACTTAGAAAGGGAGGGTTTATCTCGCCTCTCGCTCGTTCCTGCGGCCGGGTTCATTAAAAACAGGGTGTTGATTTAAAGCAGTACAAGATTAAAGGGTGTAATTACAACGTCGTGAGAGCAAACAAGGGAATACGTTTAAAGATTTTGGTAAGATGTGTCTTAAACTCTTTGTTCGTGGCTTTTTATGGAAATACTGAGGGTCTTATAGGTTGCTTTTAGGAAGTGACTTAATTAATTATATAAGAAATACTGAAGCATATTTATATAAATAAAAATGTTACTTACATGCCCTCTATGGAGTCCAAAAAGGCTGGAGCCATTTTGATGAAATTTTCAAGTTTTTTTTTTATCATAGTCCGACAAAAGAGCCAGTGGGTCACCTGATGTTATGTGATCTCCACCGCCCATGAACATCCACAATACCGAAAGTATCACGTATGCGCTGTCGGCCTTAAAGGACAGGAATAGGGATTAGGGAAGGGAAGGGGGAATCTGGGCCTCCGGATATCTCACTTACCATACGAAATGCGACAGTGAACTGTCACTTTACGTTGGTTTTCTGTGAGACAGTGGTACTACCCCGGTCGAGCCGGCCCATTCATGCTGTAGACAAATATGTCATGGCTCTACCACTTTTATCTTCAATAAGTTTTATTTTATACCACCAATACAAACTCTCGCCTGCATTGAAGGGATAGGTAGACACATAACTAATTCATTCATGTTTACTAGCCCGTGTCATGATTTCATTAGGGGCGAGCCTATTATACCAAGCAATAATTTAACTCTTGTGCATTTTAGAATTAGAAAATCTCACAATTTTAGCTGGCTGACCTAGAGTTAACCGCTTCGAATAATATTTCACGGCCTGTTGTTTCGTTCAGTAGCAATTTCACAGGTAACCTATCGTTTATTAACAAATCACCAGCCAGCTTAACCATTAATCAGCACAACCCAACCTTGGCGCCAATGAGCTGCCAATTAGTGCCTTTGAATTTTACATAATTGGAGCAATGTATCGCTGTCGCTTTAGAAAGCTGCCATGTAGTCTTACTTCTCAAACTTCGATATTTTAAGTAGTGAGATTAATTTAAGCTAAATTGAACTTTATTTTGAACAAGTTACAATATCGTAGTTAAGACAACATTGAGAGTTAATCTAGTCTTTAATTGTCCATATTTTATTTCCAAAGTAGTAACATGATTTACCGCCTTTTTTAATTTTGGCACGGCAAAGTGACCACACTGCACCTACTGGTAAGCGCAGTGCGTCCAATTAGAGGATCGAGTAGCGAGAGACATTTTTTACTATAGACATTACATCTGGTGGTATAAAATCAGAAACTTCAGTTCAAACACGCCGGACTCACATGATTTTTTGTTTTAATCTTAGAATAGTGTTAAATACTCCAAGGTTTTAATAGTATTCAAAATATATTGAAATTTTATGTAGTGCATCATAAATTATTTTTTTGTTTTACTATAAATTAAACTTTAAATTTAATTCTTGATACATTATTCAGCTAACGGCAGCCCTCGTTTAACTCTTGATACTTTAATTCGCTTTCAACTTGTAATAAATAAATACTTTACTTTTAATTAACAGACTGGCTGCTTGCAACCTTCCAGCGTAAATCATTCAACTGCCTCTTAAATGTTACTAATTAACTAAAATGTTTTGGATTTTCTTTTTAAATTTATTTTCGGATTTTAAAGCCCCTCAAGGTTGATTCCACATTTAAACAAATGAACACTATTTTTTTGCAATTTATTTATTTTATCATCTTTTTGTTTTATTGAGATAATTTAACTATCTATTAATTTTAAACAAGCAATTCTTGCATATATAGACGATTCATTCATATTATTTAAATGATATCTGTATAGAAAACGGCTCTTAGGCTTCGGATAAAATTGTGTATGTAGATAAGGTTTTGCTTTTTAAGTTTATCTGTATGCGAGTCTTTTCTTTAAAACCCGATTTTATACAAAAACGCCATCTCGTAAATATTTGAGGTACGTGCATGGTTACTATTGGATGTTGTCTTATTGGCAGCCCAAAATTCTACGAGATGGGATGGGGTTACTAAACAAAGTTACCTAAATAAATATACATTAAATTAAATTTATATAATAATAATAATACTAGCCCTGTATTAAACATTGTCCCACTGCTGGGCACGGGCCTCCTCTACTAATGAGAGGGTTTAGGCCTTAGTCCACCACGCTGGCCTAATGCGGGTTGGCAGACTTCTCATACCTTCGAAAAAATTCTCAGATATGCAGGTTTCCTCACGATGTTTTCCTTCACCGTTAAAGCAAGCGATAATTAACGTTTTAATACACACATAACTTTAGAAAAGTCAGAGGTGTATGCCACTTGGGTTTCGAACCTACGACTTTCGTCTTGGCAGTCCGTACCGCAACCAACTAGGCTGTCGCTGCTATATTGGGCATAATTAAATATATATTGGGATGAAATGCTATTGGGATAAAAATGTATATTTAGTTAACGTTTTGCTTTCAAGTCTATTTAAAAAAGTAACTTATTCGAAAAAAAAAAACATTTTTACACGAAAAAAACAACGATCGCAGCTAGGTCGCTTGGGTACTTGATGTGTAGGCAGAGTATAGGCTATGACATTATTTGCACTGTAATTTATTCTTATTTTTTTTTTATATTGTTCTTAATTCAGATCAACCAAAATAATTGTATTTCATACATAAATACACTCACTTCTGAAATCCCCGAAAGGGTAGGCAAAAGTATAACCAGTAAGCCAACATTTCGCCGAATTTTATTCGCTATACCGAGATCAATTTCAGACACCGGCTTGATGCTAAGATTTCTAAATAGAAAAACCCAATATCGCTTTACCATACCCGGGATCGAACCCGAGACCTCAGCACAGCGGTCGTAACGCATGCGCAATCACAACTGCGCCGCCGAAGCAGTCATTGTATGATGAAGCATTCAGTCAATTGTATTTTATCGATGATAGCTGTTGCTCGCGGCTCCGCCCGCGTTGAGGTCATGTTTGGGAGAAAAAGTATACTATACAAAATACCAACATTTTTAAGTTTATCTGTTCAACATCAACATTCATCATGCGTTTAACGTAAAAATGACGGATTTTCATACAAACTTCCATTCCCTATTTTACCCCCTTAGGGGTGGAATTTCCAAAAATCCTGAAACATATATTTTTTATTTTTAACTAAAATGCCAAATACTAATTTTCATGAATTTAACTTCAAAAATGACGGATTTTCATACAAACTTTCATCGCCTATTTTACCCCCTTAGGGGTGGTATTTCCAAAAACTCTTCCTTAGTGGATGCCTACGTGATAAAAGGTACCTACTGTCAAAATTTCAAGTCTCTAACCCCAGCCGTTTAGGCTGTGCGTTGATCGATCAGTCAGTCAGTCAGTCAGTCAGTCAGTCAGTTTCTTCTTTTATATCTACAGATATAAAAAGAAGAAACATTGAAATTTAACTTCCATTCTACCGACAAAAATGTAAAGACGTACGGTTTACCTAAAAAAAATGAGTACACGTCTCAAATTGTGTTAGACAATAAATATCGGTAATTATAATAACCTGCACTAACATACGAGTATTGTTTGTAGAAGTACAAGAGACTTACTGTCTCACTCATATAACACTCAACTGAATACCCAGACTAGAAAAAAAACCCTGGATTCTTCAAATATTGGCCTCAGAATCCGCGGTCGCTTGTTTCGCAACTACTCGACTATTGCGGCGTGGAGACAGTCAATGACCTGTCTAATTATTTCTCCAGACTCCATTAGCTTTATAAATTTATTTAAACTAATTATTTAATATTCAACAAGAAACAAACTAATAATAAATTTCCTCGAAAATAACCACTTCAAACTACGTAGATAATTAAGCAATAATGCGTTTGACGAAATTTAATTAGTGAATACAAGCGTACTGTACAAATTAATTACTTCAAAAGGCATCTAATATAACTTTATTACAAGATACAAAATGGTAGCGGTTGCCCAAAATATCTTTGTAGAAACTATCTACACACAGTAATCTAATGACGTACGCTCTGCTGCAGGCCAGTGATTCTCAAACTAACCCTTTCGCCCTTTCATAATACTGTTGTAGGGACGCATGTACCTAACATAAAGCTTACGCTGCATTCTCCAGTTGTTCCCCGCGCGCCTAGCTAGTCACTCATGTCACAGTGTACATGTATTTAGATAAAGAGTGATTTATAATACTGATGGAGACTGCCTCGGTGGCGCAGTTGTAATTGCGCATGCGTTACGACTGCTGTGCTGGGGTCTCGGGTTCGATCCCCGGGTCGGGTAAAGTGATATTGGGTTTTCCTATCTAGAAATTCCTCAGTATTAGCCCGGAGTCTGGAATTTGTGCCCGGTATGGCGACAGGCTCGCACCACATGGGACCGAAATTCGGCGAAAAGTGGGTGTACTCGTTAAACCTCTGCCTACCCCTTCGGGGATTACAGGCGTGAGTGTATGATTTATAATATAACCGAAACCTTCGTACCGTATTTCTTTTCATTGCAACACCCTCCTTCTGATGCAACCTATAACTATACTTATAGACTCGCAATAGTAGGTGTACACACATAAAATACACACACTATTTTCAGCTAGGATCATGTTCCATGTACCAATGATATTCGTGATTGAATGATTAAAACCCAGCTTCGTTTAGATTGTGAATTGTGAATCAGCGTAATTGCCAGAGCAACGCTTTAGGCCTGTGGTTCTCAAAGTAGTAGACCTTGACTCATCTAAAACATTCAAACAATTCTAAATTTTGGAACCTCTTTGCGACCATTCTGTACTATAGTCACCTTCTTCAGGTAAACTTAAAGAAATAAAGCTGTCTTATATTCTTGCTGAAGTATTTTCAAAACATATGAAAATTATTCGAATTATATGAACAACTGTTTAATTAAAGAAAAAATAAGTTTAATAAAGTAAAAACATCCTGTTGAAGATGCTACACACACTTGTATAAAACATATGGATCAACTTGATTGTATGGAAGCCCTGTTTCACAGAAAGCCTTCCCGAATACATATCAAACTGTCAGATACCTTGTATTATACTGGGCATGGGCCACTTCTTCTAATGAGAGCGATTAGGCCTGAGTCCATGCTAGTCTAAAGTGGGTTGTTATAATTCACAGGCCTTCGAAATTCTTATTTAGAATTCTCAGGCATGTATTCTCATGATATTGTCCTGTAAAGCAAGTGATAATACCATAAATACACACGTTACATAATTCAGAGGTGTGTACCATTTGAACTAGTTATTAACATGCAAAATTCGTCCCAGCACTCTGTACCACGTTTATCTAGGCTGCTTTCTCTTATATAATTTACTACCGTTTGCCCGCGGCTCCAGCCGTGTGGTAGTTATTTTTGTAAGAAAAGGTATAAAATCCATGGAGACATCTTAAGCTATTACATCTTTCTATATTATACTATCCCATAGGAACCGTAAAATTTTCCGGTATAAAAAATCGCCTATGTTTTATTGCAGAATATAATCTATCTCTGTTCTAAATTTTAACCAGATCCGTTTAGCTGTTCGGCGTGATTGAACAGCAAACATCCAAACATTCACATTTATAATATAAGTAAGATTATAATTTTGATCATACTTAAGACCTATTTTTATTAGTATTGTTGAATGATTACAATTTATTACGTGGCACTTATCATGCGACCAATTTGCTCACCTCATCACCAAGTTGGATTACATTAAAATCTCTCGTATCCTCGAAATTATATTTGCACATAACCCGGTAATACTATATGCATAAATGTTGAGAACCTCTCCCCGTACGATGCCCCACTATTGATTATAATAACACTATCATATTATGTAAATATCTCTTGATACATCGTTACGGCAGCGCTCTCAAGGCTTAAGTGTCGTTGTCTGAGTAAACAGGCCTCGCTTTGTGGCAAAAGACATGCCTAAGGGTCTAAAGCAATTTGCTTTGTCTAAGAACCAACAATGTCGGGAAAAAAATTCTATTACGGTATTGGTAGGCTAAATTAACATCACGAATACGTTCTTGTAGCAAGTGACTTCAACAAATAACATTGAATAGTCTGAAGGATAAAGGATCATAGGAAATAAAGAACACGGTAGCTGGTGAACTATTCCACAGCTTGATGATGCGTAATTAGTAAAAAAATATTTTGTTATTAATTATTACAAATATATTCAGCTGGTGGTAGGATATTCATATCCGCCCGGATAGCGACCACCGTACACAGGGTGAAAACCCCGCCATAGTGGCACACGCAAGTGTGTCGCGTTCCGGGATCAGCCAGTGTACATCCGGTTTTTTTGGGGGTCTAGAGTTGGGGTACAATGTTGGCCATTTTACGGCCTTCTGAGTACTCTGACAATAGACATCTGACAATTCTGACAATTCACACAATCTGACAATTCTTGCCCATGGCGTAATGTGAAGGAGCAGGCCGGCATGGTTGTGTTGAGTAGCGGGGGATAGATCGTCTCTCGCTACTCGATACTCTAATTGGACCGTACTGCGCTTACCATCAGGTGAAGTGCGGTCACAAAAAAAAAAAAATATATATATATATATATATTTTATTGACTGTCTCAGTGGCGCAGTTGTAATTGCGCATGCGTTATGACTACTATGCTGAATAGACATTCTAAGTATTAGCCCGGAGTCTGGAACCTATGCCCGGTATGGCGATAGGCTCGCCCCCTATCACATTATGGGACCGAAATTTAGCGAAAAGTGGGTGTACTGGTTACAGCTCAGCTTACCCCTTCGGGGATTACAGGCGTGAGTATATATTTCATTGAAATGAATATTATAAGCAATCTTATCTGATCATTATGCCTTTTTGAACTCCCTTCAATATCGGTTAACTCGCATTTCACCGAATCCGAAAGACCTCTACTATCGCTCATATTTATGATTTCTCTGTGAAAAATTTTGAGTGAACAGTTTTTTCACAAAACATTTATAATAATAATTTATAAATGTTATTTTTTTTTTTTTTTTTTAGTGCCTCGATAGGCAGACGAGCAGACGGGCCACCTGATGGTAAGTAGTCACCGCCGCCCATAGACTTCTGCAATACCAGGGCACAGCAAAGCCGCTGCCTACCGTTGAAGGACTACTCTCTTTAAGCCTCGTTTAAAGAAGGACATGTCATAGCGCTCAGGGAACACCACAGCAGGGAGTTCATTCCAGAGCTTGCACGTACGTGGTAAAAATGAACGCCGGAAACGAACCGTGCTAGACGGAATCGTTTTCAGGTGGTATGGATGAACTCTGTTGCGGTGTCGGGTGGTGCGATGATAAAATGGTGATGTAGGCACCATTTTAAACAGTTCCTCGGAGCACTCCCCGTGGAACAAACGATAGAACAAGCAGAGAGACCCGAAGTCTCTCCGCAGCCCCAACGGTTCCAGGCTATCCGTAATATCAGGATCCCCGACAATCCGAACGGCCCGCCTCTGTAAGGAGTCAAGTGGGTCCAGCAAGTATTTTGGGGCCCCTGCCCAGAGATGAGAACAGTACTCCACGTGGGGCCGGACTTGCGCTTTATAAAGCGCCAATCTATGGCCCGACGTGAAATACCGCCTCGCTCTGTTCAGGATCCCCAATTTTTTGCTCGCCAATTTGGCTTTGTCCTCCACTTGACTCCTAAACTGGACCGTGTTAGATATATTGACGCCGAGGATCCCAATACCCTTGGAAACCTGGAGAGTGACTCTTTGAAACTGTGGCGCCATGACAAATGGGTCCTTCTTAGCGGTGAACGCGCAAACTTGTGTCTTCGTGGGGTTGAAGTGAACTAGGTTCCTTTCACCCCATTCAGAGGCCCGCCCTAGAGAGCTCTCGATTTCCGACACAAGTTCTAACCGTCTTTCTTCCAAAGTGCTCCGAGGGATACCCTGCTGGCCGGTGTATCGCACGTCGATAGTACTATCATCTGCATAGCAATGCATGCTATCAATAGACAGCATGTCATTGATATGCAGTATGAATAGTGTCGGCGACAACACCGAGCCTTGTGGAACGCCAGCATTAATGGATAAAGCGTCGGAGCAGTAGCCGTCTACGACGACTTTAATGCTCCGACCATCCAAAAAACTAGCGATCCAGTTGCAGAGCCCCTCGGGGATTCCATATGATGGAAGCTTCGACAGAAGGCCCCCATGCCATACCCGATCAAACACCTTCGCGATGTCTAGACCGGCGGCCATAGCCTCACCCTTGCTCTCTATAGCCTCCGCCCTGCGATGTGTGAGGTAAACAAGAAGATCACCAGCCGCCACTATAACACGAAGGGTCCGACCGGTCACCTTTTTTAGGGATCGGATGGACATGGGCAACCTTCCACGAAGCGGGAACCCTTCTGGAGATGTACGAAAGACGATAAAGGCGCGTGAGAATGGGGGTCAACTCAGGGGCGCACGTCTTAAGAACCACTGCGGGGATGCAGTCCGGCCCACTCGACTTTCGGGTGTTAAGGAGCCTAAGCTCCCGCCTGACCGCACGCTGATTGATGCGGATTTCAGGCAGGGAGTACTCGCACCGGGGAAGTTTTGGTGGAGTGGCTCCTCCATCATCCAAAGTCGAGTTCGAGGCAAAGGATTGGGCCAAGATATCGGCCTTTTCCTTTGCACTATGGACCAAACTGTCATCAGTCTTACGCAGTGGCCGGAGACTGGACAGGCAGAAGTTACCTTGGACAGCCTTGGCGAGCGACCAGAAGGCCCGACTGCCAGACGGATAACTCTCTAGCCGCTCACCAATTCTGCCAATATGTTCTGCCTTGGCCTTGGCTATAGCCCTTTTGTTGGACCTAGAAGCGGCATTAAATTTCCGCCTCTCCTCCTTCGCGCTTGGACCCTGATGCTTTTTGGGCATCGTTCCACGCCCCGTATGCGGACCGCTTAAGTCGTGCAGCTTCGGCACAGGTACTATTGTACCAGGGCCGGCTGCGACGCCCGACAGGTACCCTGGAATTGGGGATGAACAGATCCATCCCCATGACCACCAGGTCCCTGACGCGGTCCGCACAAGCATCAGGATCTTCGGAAGAGAAGCAGAACCGCTTCCATGGGAAGGACGCAAAGAATTCACGCATCCCTTCCCAATCCGCTGATCCATACCGCCAAACCCTGCGGAACCCAGTCGCTGAGGAGCGATCGGGATAAACCGCAGGGGCTGAGGTTCGAATAAGGCAGTGGTCTGATGACCCCAAAGGGGGATCGACCACTACCTTGTATCCCTCAGGATTTGTGGTCAGCAGAAGGTCCAACAGAGAGGGCTCATGGATCTCAACATCTGGAACTCGGGTGGGCTGAGCTACCAATTGTGTGAGACCGTAAGCCAAAGCCATCTCATAAGCAGACCGACCCGCAGCGTTAGTGGTCCGAGAACCCAACCACTCAGCATGATGAGCGTTGAAGTCCCCAAGGACCACCACTTCCGCGGATGGGTACTGCTCTAGAGATCGGCCAGTCCCCATTTGGACGTTCTCGAATAAATGAGAAGACCCCGTTTCACCGGCATGGGACCTGTAAAGGCAAGCGTACACTCGGGTACGACCCCCGTACTCTACGCATAGCCACAAGATTGACAGGTCCCGATGCTCGAGGCCCCGAAGGCGGCGACAACATATATCATCCCTGACGAAAACGCACACCCCGGCTTTACGTAGGAACGAATGTTCCAGTACGTAACCGGGGTAATTAAGGTACGAGATATCGTCAGGGGTAGATATCTGAGTCTCAGTTAAAAAGAGTAGGGCAGGCCGCGCCGACTCTAGGTGGTAATGTACAGCGTCCAGGTTACTGTGCAGACCCCTGACATTGCAGAAGTCTACTGTTAAAGTGGATATGGTATCCGCCGAAGTACGCTTACTCTTTTTTTTATTTGCCTTCATTTTTAAATTTTTGATTTGGTAGTGGGGGAAAGGAGATGTGAGGGGGCAGTGAAATTTAGACGGCACTCGAAACATAAAGTCGCAGAACAAGGTGCAGGATGGTTACGCAGGTAATGCGAGGAGCCAGCGCGAAGCACGGAAGGGCCCCCGATGCCCCCCTGTATACAGTCGCCGGGATCTACTCCAGTCTCCCACGCTGGCACGACGACTGTATTACAGGATTTTCGCCAGTTGGCGGGACAGCTTCCCAGGGAGGGAATTTTTGAAAAGTGTATCCCCGGGTTCAGGTCCCGTACTGACTGGCAGGCGGCCGGCGGTGGCCGTTCCCATCGGGTCTCCCTGTACCCCACGCCAGCCCCCCACAGATGATACCCACGCGACGACCAACACCAAAGTTAGACATTCTGGGACTCGTATTTGGGTGGCGTTATGTATATGTGAGATTATTAAATCATGGTATTATATCATATTTGCGTAAATGACTTAATACTCATCGTCATTTATCTATCGTATATATATTTTTTAATTTTTTTTTAATTTAATATTAATGCTTATAATGAATAAATATTTCTTTCATTCTTCCTATCGACTTTTTTTAATGTCTGGATAGACAGATGAGCAGACGGGCCACCTGATGGTAAGTAGTCACCGCCGCCCATAGACTTCGACTATGCTAGGGCATAGCAATGGCGCTGCCTGCCCTGAAACCGGTGCCGACGTGAACATAGTACATATATTGGATATACAACAATACCACGATGTAGATGAATGAGTCATACTATCTATAGGTACTATATTCGATAATGGATTGGTAGAAGATAATGAAGTTATTCCTGAGTCGTTTTCTTCTGAATAGTGTATCAATGAGATAAAACTTGTTAACAAAAAGCGAACTTGACAGGTTTCTTCAGAGTTGTATAGGGACGCAAAACAACCGTTTGCTATATGCCGTAAGTTGTATTAGAATTAGACAAAGCCGCTTTCTCTAGACAAAGATACGGAAGGGTCTTTTGTTAGAAACGAGAGTTTTTCCAATGATAAAACCGGATAAACCAATGTATTTCTGATTAGATAGATTGCATAGATCCAGAAAATCCAATATGATACACAATCAAAAATAGCCAGAATGATTAATGATGAAGAGTTTTAAAAGAATCATAATATCCTACAAACGATGTTGGTCACAATAAAAAGGTGTGTATAATTGTTTTTGCTGATGACAAATCTGGTGCAAAGTTTTAAGTAGAAAAGCGAAGGACAATTCAACAGGAACACAATTCCCTAACTTTAATTTTTAATTGTTTTGAAAATTACCTTTGTGTTGTATGTATAAGTTGTTAATGTTATTCAGTATTATGTACGTAACCATTACAGAGGTTTAATTTAATTTTGCACACTGACTTCTCTCGAAACGCAATTTAACTTAAAGGGTTTAGGGTTGCGGCAAATATCAGGGAATTGACTTTGATCGTACGCTACCACAAAAAGCCACAACTAAAATACGAAACATGAAGCGTTAAATCCAGAAGCTCACTTCAATACAGAAAACAACTATTTCCACGGAAGCGGAATAATAAAAAAATAATATTCAAAGATCGCAGCGCACAATCGAGCTGAAGAGATGGTAAAGGCTAGGCAACAAAAAGAAGCAATTTTCTTTTAAATTAAAGGACGGATTTGTATTCAGTTTTATTCGTGCCATGAATTATTTTTTTTTCGAACATAAAGCAATGTTTTGTGATGTGAAAAATGAGGAATTCATTGAGAGTACGAAATATAGCGTGTATCGATGAATTATTCAAACCTATATTCATAGAAATATGACGAAACTTTGTTATTCAAAACAAGCCGTGATTCGAAGAGAAACAGTATTTATACTGCCGGACGTTTTGAATGGCATCATTTTTATTGAAGAGAATTCTTTAATTTATGGAGGTCATAATCTTAAAACTGAATCTACTTTCGAAAACAGGAGATTGAACCTAGAACATAAATGGTTTTATAGTCTGAACATGCTACCTCTATAGGGCATTGAGCAAAATAATTATTATAATCATTTAGTTGTAACCTTTTGTTATTTATGATAACCACCAAATTCAATACAATGAAGTAGTGACAAGTATTGTTGACTTATTCGAAATTTAAATTTCTTTGCTTATCGTTTACCAGACAAACCATCGAATACAGTAACTAATGGTCCGGGAGGTAATGTCAAATTTACCCGGACCATTTCAGCACAATTTATTTCAATTTTAGACGATAGTTTTTGCTCTATAAACAAAGAAAAAAATTGTCAGCTGACCCAACTCTGTGGCGTTTGGGTGTGGCAGATCGGAAAATTCTTAAGAAAAACTTATTTTTGTAGTCATTTCAGCAAAGCTGAAACTTGGTAGATTATTTATTTATATTATTTATGTCATGAAAAAATGTGTCAGCTGCACGGAATAGGTGGAAAACTTTGTCAGTTTCCCTTGTTAAAATGTATGAAAAATAAGCTAGCTGCAAAGCAAAGCTGAAAATCATTTGTAAAATAGTTTATGACCTAAATATTGTATTTATAAGTGTCAGCTCGTATTAAAATGTGGCAAAACCTGTTAGCTACCATTTCAAAGCGCAGCGTAGCGATCAAGCGCGCGCGGTACAATGAACAATGTAACTTCGCAGCTTTCGAAACTCGTATGAGAATTTTCAGGTATGCCAGATTTCCTCACGATGTTTTCCTTCACCGTTAAAGGAAGCGATAATTAACATTTTAATACACACATAAGTTTAGAAAAGTCAGAGGTGTTTAGGTTTAGAGGGTTTTGAGCATAAGACTTTTGTATTCACAGTCTGTACCGCAACCAACTAGGCTATCACTGCTTGTTAAAGTAATTTATATAAAATAAAAGTCACTGATATGGTCCATCTGATGAAAAATAGTCGATAAATGTATAAAAAGAATTCCGAGAATATATTTAAATAAATGTATTTGTGCAATTTAAAATTAAAAAAATATATATGAAAATCTTTCGAAAAATAATATATTTTTTAAGAAAAACAGTTGTAATTATAATGTATTGCTTCATGCAAATGTATGAAACGAGGCTTCATTCGACACTTTAAAAATGTTATTTTATAGTTTTCATATTACCGTAAAATAAAAACAAAAAATAGCTTTACTATACATTTATATAATAAAACCTTATTTTAAACTTTCTACAATAATAATTTGGTATTATTGTTGTTAGAAAAAAAAATTAATTATTTGTTGAATGAATTTGAATAACATATCATAAACGTGCGTAATTTTTACTTTGATATTCTACAAAACATACTTCTGAAAATATTTTATAATTTATTGGCAAACTATAATTACCTTTGCGCGGTTAATGTTGATGCTTCAACATTAGCTTCTGAATTTTCTGTGGATGACGTTGAAATATTTGATGATTCTAGAGATGATCTATATTTTTGTGGCAATGCTGTAAAACGCTGGTAGCACGAGCGATGATACAAATGGTTGCTAGTTAATGTTGCTGATGGTAATACGACATCTTTGAAGGATAAATTGTTTTTCTCCGGAATTGCTAAAACTATTTTAGACTTTTTAAAAGTAATTTCTGAGAGTGCCGTCAACTTTGGCTTACTTTGTAAACAAAAATTACAATAAGGCTTCGTCATTTTCGTATAATACAACACTTCCTTAAATTATTTTCGTTTATGACTGTTCGTTTGGGGAATAGTCAAGAAACTGAGCCAATGCTCCGCTCAGTGTTGCCATCTTGCGAAAAAAAACTAAAGAGTAGAAAAGAATTCGTTTAATTTGATTGTAAAAGATCGTGGAGTGCTTGATATCATATGTTACAAATACTTCATTGGTAGCTGTGTACCATTAGAAAACATAGTCTTTGCTGCTTGAAATCATATTTTCATATCAGATACATTTTCAAATTATAAAAGATACTGCTATCCATTATTTGTAACATTATAATATCATATTTCGTGCCGTTTTACTCCTGCATTCAATTTCAACCACATTGAGTTAGTAATGTGATATCAGCAACTATATAAATGATAACACCCCCAGTTTATTATATAAAGAATACGAAATGATTTGTCAGCTGCCAAGAAAAAGTGGAAAAATATGTTAGCTGTGATGTTACATTATGTATTGGACCGCGCGGGCCTGAACGCTATGCTGCGCTTTGAAATGGTAGCTAACAGGTTTTGCCACATTTTAATACCAGCTGACACTTATAAATACAATATTTAGGTCGTAAACTATTTTACAAATGAGTTTCAGCTTTGCTGAAATCACCCGATTTTACTTATTTTTGATACATTTTAACATGGGAAACTAACAAAGTTTTCCACCTATCCCGTGCAGCTGACACATTTTATCATGACAGAAATAATATAAATAAATAATCTACGAAGTTTCAGCTTTGCTGAAATGACTACAAAAATAAATTTTTCTTAAGAGTTTTTCGATCTGCCACGCCCAAACGCCACAGAGTCGCGTCAGCTGACAATTTTATTCTTTGTTTCTTAAGTAAAATATACCATATTCAATAAAGGTACCTTATGCTGAAATGACCCATGAAATTTTGACACTACCTCCCGGAGTATAACAATTAATGAAAGTCTTACTTTGATATACAAAAGTCATCTATTTCTGAAGTATGTTTTTTTCAGCTAGCGATCTATATGTACTACGTACTAGATGCGGCGACCAGAAGAAGCATATTTCAGTGTCGAATGAATTTTAATTCCCGAACAAATCTGCCTTAAATTGATTTACAGTGAAACTGTTAATAGGATATAAGGTAAATAACATAATTTTATAACGTTTAGAACGTAATATCAATAAATATTAATTAATTTCAGTTCTGAATATGGGAAAGTCCATTATTTAGTTTGTCCCATTTTGGCGGGCGGAAAGTCCCATTTGAGAAAAAGGGACGGAGTTATCACGCTTCTAACAGTCATAGATCAATCGATCAGAGGGTGCAAAATAGTGCCTATTTGATGGATGAATTGTATTATTTCACATTCTTTGTATATAATTTTTATACAGTTCCTATTTTTTTAAAGGAGCAAGTGCCCGCTTGTAGAAATGTCAGGACGTATGCAGCGTTATAGTAAAACACTTCCGAAAATATCAATAAATCTACTGTAATAACTTGAGGTTAAGGTAGATCCAGCGATAAGCTCTGCTACTAAACGTCAGAAATGTAATTGATTTTGTTTCAAGGAAAGTAGTTATGAAATAAACGCTTTTATATAATATTTAATGCGATATTATTTTTCACCAAAATTTAAACATAGCATTATTTTATTTATTTATTTGGTTACAATTTTACCTTATTTCAAGTCACCTAAATAATTGTAAATAAAAAAGTTTAATTTACAGGATAGTTCCTCAAATACCTTATATATATGAACTGTCGCAAATGCTAATGAGCAATGGCTCTTTGGTCAAATAATACTAACTACTATGTAGTTCTTAGTAAAAGGAATAGATGGCATTAGTGGGCGGACAAGGTATTTGGAACATTTTGCTTCTATTCAATGTTGTCAGTACAATTTATTTGATTTGATGAGTTGCGATAAAGTAATAGATATCCTTCTCACAAATAGGAAATATCAATATCAAAATTGTATTAATATCTTCTAGAAAATGATTATAGTAACTTGACTAAAGTGATTTTGGCGAGTCTGTCCTTTGATGTTATATGATTTTTAGTCACTATTATATATAGTATTTTTAATATGCTTTAATAAATATTGGCGATTGTTGGCCAATATTGTTGTTTTCAACATGGGAGTCAACATTCTCAAAATAAATACAGGGTATGCTAGATGTTTCATATCCACAAGTAACAATAATGTAGTTTGGACCACAATCAAGCTGTTGTTTATACTAAAATGTAAATAGTCAGTAATCAAGAATATGAACCAAGTTATAGTACGCGGCTGGATGAGGAAAGCGGTCGATTTTTGATTAGGGCCTAGTATTCGAAAGAAAGATACTGAATAGAAGATAAATACGGGCTGATAAGTGAATGATTTACTATAGTTTGTCACAAATACCCTACGATCAAATAGCACCTACCATCTCTCCGAATATGTATCAATTAATCATTTACATCTTATCCAATTTCATCTATTTTTCGCTTTGTAGAAATTTTGAACAAAATATTCGTGTGAAAAGGGAAATTTTAAAGTAACGTGGAACTGTCTGGAGGCTGCTCGTTATTATGTTCTGAGGAATCTGTGTTGTAATGAAATGATTGATGAGCGTTCGTGTTAATGGCCAGGAAGTTTACACAAACAAGGTTTCATACTATGATGCCTTATGTAAGTGTTTTTTGATCGTATTTACCGAATATTTTCGCTAATTTTGCTTTGAGAGGCATTTGAGAGTTTAAGCGAAAATTATCGTTAAGAGCCTAAACACAGAAAGCAACACTATTTGTTTGGGATGCAGTGGTCCATAAAAAAGCTCATGTGTTAGCAACATCAACAAATCTATGCAAAATGGATATTTAAAAGGCACAAATACAATATTTATAATTTATTAATTGATTTACACGACACTGTTACACATCTCAGTGCTTATTATCAATACACACGCATGTCAGGATTCACTTTAAGGCTTCTCTTTATAATTAATCTACCAGCATTACCCTTTTAATCTGAACAACGCCATTGAACTGATTACCATTATAATTACCATTTACACTTACTACACCGAACCACGAATATACTGGCTATCATCTTGTCTTCCACTCAACTAAACTGAACTGAACCAACTGAACACTGGAGCGCGGAAGGCACTCTGTTTTATATTAAACATTTACTACTCCCACTTTGGTTGTCATTATTAACTACCCCCAACTAGTCTCCTAAATACCTCAGTTATACCTTCGGTATTTCTAATAATAGTAAATACGCTAATAATTGCTTTTGATTTGAACTGATGTAGTCTTAATAATTTATATCAGTAATGATTTTTTATTTTAACAATGGAATTATTACCTAAAATTGTAAAACGAAATTGGTATTTGTATTTACAACAAAACAGTTCTCCCTTTTTAAGTTATTTCATTACACACGTTTCATGTTTCACATCAAAACTTTAACTGAGCATACCAAAGGAGCAAATGCATATAGTCTGTGGAAATATAATATTACATTTTACAACCGCCAGACAGACACAAAACTTGCAAAACGCAACCACACTGGCTTAAGACAACCTTCTTGAGTTTTATGTCCAATACATTGTACCGAGCCGCGACCAACGACATCTATCTGCTGGCGTAAACAATTTCACAACTTGAGCTCTCACGCAAACTTTCTTAAAGCGTAGGGTAGTTAACGAAGTGTCTTACGACAGTATCGAAGTATGTTTGGGCAATTTCTTATTGTGATTTGTTAATTGTTAAACATTCGCCAGATGAAGGCAATTTGCAGCCAGCTTTGCGTATTTCAGTTATCTTAGTATTTCTTTAGTGCCTCCATAGGCAGACGAGCAGACGGGCTACCTGATGGTAAGTAGTCACCGCCACCCATAGACTTCTGCAATACCAGGGCACAGCAAAGCCGCTGTCTACCGTGGAATTACATGGTGTTATAATTTTTTTTCATCAGACCACAGGAAGATACCCAAAGTGTGGATTTGACACAAAGTGCTTCATGGCTATTTCGGCATCTTAAATTCTGAAATCCAGAGTGCACTAGCAAAGACTTTTCTTCTAATTTACTTCGATAGCATGTTGCTTGACTAATGAGAGATGATAGGCTTACATATCCTTAAAATTGGTGAATTAAGTATACATATTTTCTCACAATTGTATCCTTATGTTCTGTAATCCTTCGATAAAGCAAAGCTTCGTCAGATTAGACGTGTCTTACACTAATAATGGTTGGACTATTATAGTTAAAACTTTTTATAATAGTCATAAATATTATAGTAAGCAAGTAAACATAAACTAAACGCAATAAAAACGGTGCGTAAAAAACAAAATGATACAGCGCAAACGAATTCAAATGAATAAAAATAAAATACTTTATTCAAGCCGTCCAATATACCATTCAATAAATTGATAGATATTTAACAGCTGATTCAAATTCAACGGAGATTTCTTTCGCAAATGCTCTTTTTGCATCCGAGCACTAAATGCGATTGCTGTGTTCTGCAAATACCATTTGCATTGCTCCTTTAACTTCAGAATATCTTGCTTTGTTCCAGCGCACAGAAAACTAGTTCATGTGGATATAAATAAAACTGATAGAAGCATTATCATGGTCGTGTGTAGAATAAGCATAACATAAGGATGCATTTTAAAATGACAGCAATGTTCAATGAGTATTGTATGCATTATTTTTATTGAAATGAGATTTTGTAACCGTATGCTCTTGGATGATGTTGCTCTTTGATGATATTCTGACATCGCTTTATTAGTGACAACTTCTAGAATATAGTCCAGTCAAATTACATACATATACACTCACGCCTGTAATCCCCGAAGGGATAGGTAGAGGTGTAACCAGTACACCCACTTTTCGCCGAATTTCGGCCCCATAATGTGATAGGGGGCGAGCCTATCGCCATACCGGGCACAGGTTTAGACTCCGGGATAATACTGAGAATTTCTAGATAGAAATACCCAATATCACTTTACCGGACCCGGGGACGAACCCGAGACCTCAGCACAGCAGTCGTGACGCATATGCAATTACAACTGCGCCACCGAGGCAGCATTGAAAACATTTAGTTAACTAACAAACCTACCTTATTCAAACTAATAAAAACTTAATTTTGAAGTAATATACGTACGCAGTAATAACTTACTGCGTACGTATATTAACGTACGTATTACGTATGTGGATGGTGTAACCACCATCAATGCTTTTAATGTACTCAAACTGTCCGAACTGGTAGTTAAGCTTTATTTGTCAAGGTTTATACGATGTGACATTTAAAAACTCGTAAACCTGGATAAAATCTGTCCGAAATTACCCCACCGGTACTATACGCGGAAATGCGAAAATATGTTTAATTTTTTCCCGAGTATTGTCGCATTTCACTGTGGTATTCCTTATTGTAAATGTGTTTGGGAATTTCTTTTTTATTCGCAAGGTTTGGGATGAGGCAAACGTATGAGCACTTATACCCATACTTTGTGCCTTAAATGTTATTTTTATTACAACATCTTATATTTTCGCTGTAATGGAGACCACTATACGACGTATAACAATGTCTTTCGAAAGTATAAGTGCTTGAATATCACATGTTGTTTATAATATTTTTATTATGCTGTTGACTCGTGTTTTGAAGACTTGGCCTGAACAAAAGCTTAATATGTAGACAGGTTAATGTAGGAGTGAAAATAAACCTACGTAATGTTATAAGTTACTAGTCGGGATGTGGTCGATTTTATCTAGAGTATACATGAGCTGGCTTAACCACGTTACTGTCAATGTTTACCAGAAAACAGACGCGAAGTAGCAGTTTGCTATTTTTTGGACAGTGATTGAGATTTTTGACTGCCTCGGTGGCGCAATCGCGCATGCGTTTCGACTGCTGTGCTGAGGTCTTGGTTTCGATACCCGGGTCGGGTAGTGATATTGGGTTCTTCTATTTCGAAATACTCAGTATCAGCCCGGAGTCTAGAATTGAGCCTGGTATGGCGATAGACTCGCCCCCTATCACATTATGGGACCGTAATAAATTCGAGGAAAAGTGAATATTTGTTATTACACCTCTGCCTGCCCCTTTGGGGATTACAGGCGTGAGTATATGTATGTAATCAATAAATCTATACAATTATATAAAGCTGAAGAGTGTAGGGACACATTACAATGTTGCAATTTCGTCTACGTAGCAATATAGCGCGCAGTGCACGTAGACGGGGCAGTTGCATTAACACCTTAGCACTGCAAGCCCGCATCCACCTCCTTGGTTCAGTAGCACTAAGTAACACGTTATGTAACATTATTATATGTGAAATAATTAATTTGTGTTATATGAACAATAATATCAGTGAATAACTTTACATCTTTTATTTCATCAATTACCCATAACGAGAGCCGTACATTGGTGACCCTCGACTTTAGTGACTACTGAACACGTGTAACGGAGTGTGGATATTTGCGGAGCAACTCAATTTTTTTACGGCGTGAATTGTAATATCGGGTAATTAAAATGGCGACTTCAGCGGCGGCTGCACCGGCGGTACCAATCAAAGTGGAAGACGTCGGTTTGGCGGCAGTTTCGCTGTCGGCACGAGTTCCAGAGTTCTGGACGGACCAGCCTAGCATCTGGTTCCTGCAAGTGGATGCAATATTGGCACCACAGAAGCTGGGGGATGCAGCTAAATTTAACATCGTCGTATCCAAGTTAGGAAAAGACGTATTGCAACAGGGCACAGATATTTTGGTGGACCCCCCCGAAGAAAAGAAATATGAGTCTATCAAAAACAGACTAATTTATATATATGAGGAATCGGATAGTCGGAAAGTGCAGAGATTAATAAATGAAATGGAGCTGGGTGATCAAAAACCTACACAGTTGTTGAGAAAAATGAAGAATCTCGCGAAAGGAAAAATGAATGATGAAACCCTAAGTATCATATGGCAGAATTTGTTACCTGCGGCAGTGCGGGGAGTTTTGTCGGCCATGGATACAGCGGACCTAGAGAAAATGGGAGTCGTGGCAGACAAGGTCATAGAAAGTGTACGACCAAATCAGATTTCGGAGGTCAAATCAGGACAAGAGGCACAAGGTGAGGCATCAGTTATTTTGGCTGAGATAGCGAAGTTGAGCATACGCATGAAGGATATGGAGAGATCAAGATCAAGGAATCTAAGGGAAGACAGTAACCGCTTTCAGCTACGAGGACAGGCGAGGAGTAGCAGCGGGGATAGGCGAACACCCAATAACCCTAACTGGCTGTGTATTTATCATTATCGTTTTCGTAATAAGGCCACGAGGTGCGTCGCGCCGTGTAGCTGGAAGAAGCAGGGAAACGAGTAAGGATGCAGGTAGCGGAGGTGGAGCCCTGCATCAATGTCAACAACCACCGACTGTGCGTGTCAGATCAGGAAAATGGTATGCGTTTTTTAATAGATTCAGGAGCTAATATTTCGGTCATTCCCCGTGGACATAGAACAGTGCGTTTTAACGAACAAAATAATTGTAATTATAAGCTTTATGCAGCTAATGGCAGTGAAATTAGAACTTATGGTACAAAAACATTATCTTTAAATATTCGGTTAAGGCGAGCATTTAAATGGACCTTTGTTATTGCTGATGTAAGCCAACCGATTTTAGGTGCAGATTTTTTGTCACATTATAATTTACTTGTAGATTTAAAGGGGAAACGATTGATCGATAGGGGAACCGATCTACAGGTTATAGCTTCAATTGTTAAGATAAATCAGGTTTATGTAGTAACAGTAGTCGATACGCACCCCTACTATCAATTACTAAGTAAATATCCAGACTTAACTAAACCTGTATCATTTAAGGAGCCAACTAGACATTCTGTGTGCCATCATATAGAGACATCGGGACCTCCGGTGCATGCGAGAGCCAGGCCACTTCCACCAGAGCGCTACAAAAAGGTACGTGAAGAATTTAGAATTATGCAGGAGATGGGGATTTGTAGGCCGTCAAAGTCAGCTTGGGCAAGCCCATTACATGTGGTCCCCAAGAAAGACGGGCAAATCCGGCCTTGTGGGGATTATAGGGCATTAAATGCAATCACAAAGCCGGATAGATACCCCATTCCGCATATTAAAGATTTTACGTACATACTGGCTGATAAGAAGGTATTTTCGCACATCGATATAAATAGGGCGTATCATTTTATTCCCATAGCTCCAGGGGACATAGAGAAAACCGCAATAATTACACCTTTCGGTTTGTTTGAATTTCCGAGGATGACCTTCGGACTGTCAAACGCGGCTCAGACATTCCAGCGCTTCATGAACAATTGTGTATTACAAAATTTAGAGGCGGAATTCCAGAGTGAACACCCGGAGTGTTCCAATAGCAGACCAGAATTCGTGTTTTCTTACTTAGATGATTTAATTATTGCCAGCGAAAACCAAGTTTTACATGAGAAACACTTAGACGCAGTTTTTAAAAGATTAAACTCATTTGGTATTACGATTAATATATCTAAGTGTGCTTTCGGTCAAGAAAACATCGAATTTTTGGGTCATGAGGTGTCCTCACAAGGTCTTAAGCCATTGGAAAGTAAAGTTAAGGCAATAATTGAATTTCCAAGACCTAACACTATTGAGGAATTACGTAGGTTTTTAGGTATGATTAATTTTTACCGTGTGCATTTGCCTTTAGCTGCTAAATATCAGGCGGAATTAAACGGATATTTACATGGAGCGAAAAAGAAAGATAAGTCGCTTATAGTATGGACAGAAAGTGCTGTCCAAGCGTTTGAGAAATGTAAGTTGATATTGCGAGAGGCCACAGTGTTAGCATATCCAGTACCCGGTAAGCCACTTGCAATAATGGCTGACGCGTCGGATAATTGCGTTGGCGCAGTATTGCAACAGCGAGTTCATAAGACTTGGGTTCCGTTGGGTTATTATTCAAAACGGTTGAACGATACGCAACAAAAGTATAGTACCTACGATAGGGAACTACTAGCGATCTATTTAGCTATGCAGTATTTTAGAGACATGTATGAGGGTAGAGAATTGATAGTTTTTACGGACCATAAGCCATTGACTTTTGCTTTTCAGAACATGGGTAGTAATAAAGAGAACCCCAGACGCACTAGGCAACTATTGTTTATCAGCGAATTCACTACGGACATTCGCCATGTCAGCGGGTCAGACAACATTGTTGCTGATTCGTTGTCACGGTTAGAAATAGGTACAATAGTGTGTTCAGCAGTGCTCGACTTCTCAGAAATCGCACACGAGCAAAATTGCGATAAACAACTAAAGGAATTAGAGTCAGCACAAGGTAGTTCATGGAAATTAATTAAAGTAAACATCCCAGGACAGGCTAACCCGGTGGTCTGTGAATGCTCAGGTAAAGTTACAAGACCATATTTACCGGAGAAATTTAGGAGAGCGGCATTTGAATCGGTCCATAATTTGAGTCATCCCGGTACTAGGACTACTAGGAAAATGGTGACTAGTAAATATTTTTGGCCTAGTATGAATAAGGATATAGGAGTTTGGGCTAGGTCATGCATTCAATGTCAGCGAGCCAAAGTTCAGAGGCATACGACATCTGCGTTGGGACGGTTTGAGCCGGTAGATAGGTTTGAACATTTACATATAGATATAGTAGGACCGTTACCAACAACCGAAGAAGGCTATAGATATTGTTTAACAATGATAGACAGACAAACCGGTTGGCCTGAGGCTTTTCCATTAAAGGATATTTATGCTGAGACTGTAGCCAAAGTCTTATATGAAGGGTGGATAACTCGTTATGGCTGTCCTGTTAAGCTGACAAGCGACCAGGGTAGACAGTTTGAGAGTAATTTGTTTAGTCACTTAATGAAATTCTTAGGTATTAATAAATTAAGAACGACCCCATACCATCCACAAAGTAATGGCACAATAGAAAGATGGCATCGCACTTTTAAAGCAGCATTAATGGCTAGATTAATGGGAAATGGGTCCTGGATAGAGGAGATGTATACGGTAATGCTAGGTTTAAGAGCAGCCCCTAGAAGTGATACTGGAGTAAGCGCGGCAGAATTAACTTTTGGAAGAACACTTAGGCTTCCTGGGGAATTTTTTGACAGCAGTAAAGGTAATATATTAGATCATGAAGAGTATGTTAAAAAAATTAGAAACACGATTAGTAATCTTAAACCTAAAACATTTATACACAGAGACTCAAGATCCATTTTTGTACACCCCGATTTAAAGGTAAGTGAGAAAGTATTTGTTAGGAATGATGCTGTGAGAAAGTCGCTGCAACCGCCTTATGAGGGACCCTATTCAGTAATAGAAAGAGGGGATAAAAGCTATGTGGTACAATTACCAGGTAGACAGGCCCTTATATCAATCGATCGTTTAAAGCCCGCATATGTGTTGAATACAGAGTCAGATGGGACTAAGTTAAAAAATGATGTTTGTATCGATAAAACCATTGTTAATGATAAACTAAATTGTAAGGTGAAACCAACGGCAGCCACTAGTATATTGAAAGACGATTCGTGCATGCGTCGCACCACGCGTTCGGGTAGAGTCATCAAAAAGCCAGTCAGATTTAACCTACTTTCACAATAGTAAATCTAGATTAATACAGTAGAGTAAAGTAATAATTGTTGTATTTTATTTGATCCATCAGACGCGATTGATGAGTATTTTTGGGAAAATGGGCAAGAGTCAAAGTAAAGAAATAGTAATAGCCCAAAACGCTTCCACAGTTAGTCAAGATTTTGAAAACAAGTTTGTTATTTATGGAGGAATGTTAACAGCAATAGTAATTCTGTTAACACTATTTTTAATATATTGGCTATATAAACGGTGCAACGCACGCTCGAAGGCGTGGATAAGAAAACAAATGAACGATGTCAATAATGTAGAGATAGCAGCTACAACACGAAGCCCACAACAAGTTGTTTTCGCTGCATAAAATTGGTAAATTACGAGTATTCTTATTTCCTAGTTGTGTTATTAAATATGTAATTATATATTATTTTGTGTAATACTGTGGCGCTGTCATGTAAGGTTACCATGGGGATCCCAAGGGAGGTATTTTTTTATGGCAGGGTATACCTTACATGGCAGCTACCGTAAATAAATGAATATTTTATTTTATTTTTTTAATATATATAAATTTCAAGACGGCCCTTGAAATATAGGCGTCCGCAAGTTTGTGAAAGTGTAAATTAGTGTTATATTTTTTTTCTCTTTATTTTATGAGACGTTAGTCTGGATTGTGTGTTTTTTATTATTGAAAATTATTTGTGTTTTACTTGTCAAGAGATTATGTCATATATTACGTGAATTTATTTGTAATTCGCAGTTTGCGAGTAATGTTTTAACAACGACATAAGGTCGAAGTCAATTGTTTACAATTTAGAGCGATAAGCATTTCATAGTATGTAATCTGAGCGTTTAACTAGACTATGCGTAAGTTAGAGATCCGTAACTCTAACTTAGACAATTTTGTTGTATTATGTGTAATTTTTTTGTAAAAAAAATCTTTTTAAGAAGGGGGTTGATGTAGGGACACATTACAATGTTGCAATTTCGTCTACGTAGCAATATAGCGCGCAGTGCACGTAGACGGGGCAGTTGCATTAACACCTTAGCACTGCAAGCCCGCATCCACCTCCTTGGTTCAGTAGCACTAAGTAACACGTTATGTAACATTATTATATGTGAAATAATTAATTTGTGTTATATGAACAATAATATCAGTGAATAACTTTACATCTTTTATTTCATCAATTACCCATAACGAGAGCCGTACAAGAGTTTGTTTGTTTTTTGAACGCGCTACTCTCAGGAACTACTGGTTCGAATTGAAAAATTATTTTAGTGTTGGATAGCCCATTTATCGAGGAGCGCTATAGGCTATATAACATCACGCTATGACCAATAGCAGTGGAGCAGCAATGAAAGATGTTGCGAAAACGGGGAAAATTTATTCCTTTTGAGAGCTTCCATTGCGTGCGCTGCGTTAACGGTTAAAATTACATAACAATCATGTATCACCGAATTTTTCCTCTTAAAAAGTTCTTAAAAAAAGGCGTGATAGCATATGTGTATCTTTTTCAGTTGGCTCACTATAACCTTTTTAATGGTTATCGAATTTGTTCTGAAATAATGCATCATTTGGGAAGGGGTTTTTATAAACATGGTATTAATCCTTATCCAAATAAATACTTTATTCATTACAAGTATGTAATTTTAAGCAAAGTTGCCCTTACGTCATTTTATTTTCAATCAATATCTTAGGAGATATAACAGTTTTAAAATATCTTCGCAGCAAAATTAATATTGTGGTTTGTATGTTTTTTTGTTACTTTTTCATCACTAAACGGGTGAACGAATCCTAATGAGATTCAGCACAGGGATAGATTATATCCTGGGCATGGACATACGTTCTCTTTTGTCTGAAAAAAATCCTTGAAGGGGGTGAAATAGGGGTTGAAAGTTTGTATGGGCAATCCGTAATACCTCAACTTAGGAAAATTCATATTTAGGCTTTTGGTAGGAAATATAGAAATACGTGTTTCAACGTTTTTACGAAATTATCCCTAAAAGGGGCGAAGTGAGGGGTTAACTTATAAGGTATTCTTTAAATGCAATCTCCAGCTACAGGCACAACCCCTCAAAAGTCAGGGCGATCGCTATTGCGGATTCCCATCGGCTGTACAATGAAGTACTTGGGATTGATTCTGGACAGCCGGTGGGATTTCCGTGCCCATTTCAAGGAGTTGTCGCCGAAATTGGTGCGGGCGGCGGGCGCGCTCGGACGCCTGCTGCCGAACCTGGAGGGACCTAATAGCCCTTGCCGAAGTTTATACGCTGGAGTCGTGCGGTCAATGGCCCTGTACGGATGTCCCGTATGGGCCCAGTCCCTGAAACCCCGCTGCGTCGCCTTGCTGCGCAAACCGCAGCGTTTGTTGGCGCAGCGAATAGTAAGGGGCTACCGCACGGTCTCCCACGAGGCGGCCTGCGTATTGGCCGGCACCCTCCCTTGGGAGTTGGACGCAAAACTCCTCTCGTCCGCGTTCTTCTGGCGGGAGGAGGCGTCCAGTCGCCGTCAGGTGAGACTGGCCCCGAGGGAGATTGCGGCCCGATTTCGCAGAACCGCTGTGGAGGAGTGGCATACCAGGCTGGAAAGCCCAAGTGCGGGCTTGAGGACCGTCGCGGCAGTGCGTCCTGTCCTAAAGAGATGGCTAGACAGGCGCCACGGTGCGCCAACTTTCCGGCTGACGCAGGTACTGACGGACCACGGATGTTTCGGTTCGTTCCTGTGTCGGATCGGAAAGGAGGTGTCTGCCGTGTGCCACCATTGTGGCAACTGCCGCGAGGACACGGCCCAACACACGTTGGAGGAGTGCCCAGCCTGGGACGAAGAGCGCAGCGCTCTCAGAGCAGTCGTCGGAGGAGACCTCTCTCTGCCGGCCGTGGTGTCGTCCATGGTCGCCAGCCGGAGGTCCTGGCGTGCGGTGGCCCACTTCTGCGAGAGCGTCATCTCGCAGAAGGAGAGTGCCGAGAGGGATCGGGAACAAAATGATCCCTCCCGCCGCCAGAGAAGACGTAGGAGGCGCCGGGTGGACGACTGACCGGTGTCTCCCGCCCTGTGGAACGGGGGCGTTTGAATTCCACCACGGTAACCCCTGCCTGTCGTACGAGGCGACTAATTGGGGCCATCGGGGGTCGCGGGCTCGCAGCGGGGGGCTGTCAGCCCGAATCGATGCACTCCCGGTTTCGGAGCATCGTGCGACCCCGAGATGGACGGCAGCGCGTGTAGTAAGGCCTCGTTCGCTGTCGTTGTTCGGTGCGCAGGGGCTCCTAAGCCCCACATGGAGATGGGCCCGTACAAGGCACCGCGCAGGGGCGGTTCCGGCAGCAATTCTAGCACTCCTTAGAATACCCCGGGATCGCTCCGTAAGCGCCGAAGAAGGCCACCGCGGGGTTTTAGCTGGTAGTGTCGGGTGGGGTGTACATAGGGGGTAGGGACTCGGCCCAGCGGCTGCCCGGATAGCCATCATCCGGGCGAGGGGGATGCTGGGTCGTAAGACCGGCTAGTCCAGCATAACCGTTTTATTCTTATTCCGCTTCCCCCCGGAGCGGGCGGTAGTAATAAAACGCTTTCCCCGCGACAACAAAAAAAAAAAAAAAAAAAAAAAAAAAAAAAAAAAAAAAAAAAAAAAAAAAAAAAAAAAAAAAAAAAAAAAAAAAAGGGCGATCGCTATAGGTGCCTCAGTGCAGAAGACAACTCCTTGGATAGTATACTTCTGCTTCCGACAATAACCTCCAGGCGGGTGGAGCCGCGAGCAACAGCTATAATAAATATAGCTAACAGTCACACACATAGTTCTGATCCCACGCTAGGTAAAACCTGTATGGTAGGTATAAAGAACTACGAGGGACTACGGTCCCAAAACACCCAGACCCGAAACAAATGTCTGTCTGACATATATCTATACAAATAGCGAAAGTCTAAAAAAATCATAATATATAGTTACTCAAAAGCAATCTCTGCTTATAACGAAATGGTAAATGGGCATAAAAATGGAGTCACCTCGAGTCTCACCAAGGATAGGTGTCAGCACCAGCTGTTGTCAGAGTTCGACGCTCCTTAGCAATATTGGATGACGTCTCGTTTGTCTAATATTTTCCTCGACTAAATCAACTTAAGGACTCAAAAAGTTCTTTGTATAAATAACTAATCCAGAGTAGATTGTTTATAAAGTTCATCAGTTATAATAGATTTTTTTTTATTTCTACACGAATATCGTCAGATATCGTTGAATCGTCTCTCTCTCTGTTGGAACTCTCTTTTTCTAGCTAAATTCAATTTTAACTGACTTACACATATACACTCACGCCTGTAATCCTCGATGGGGTAGGCAGAGGTGTAACTAGTACACCCACTTTTCTCCAAATTTTTTATGGTCCCATAATGTGATAGGGGCGAGCCTATCGCAATACCGGGCTCAATTCCAGACTCCAGGCTGATACAAAGTATTTCAAAATAGAAAAAACCAATATCACTTTACCCGACCCGGGGATCGAACCCGAGACCTAAGCACAGCAGTCGTATCGTATGCACAATTACAACTGCGCTACTGAGGTAGGCAGAATAAGCAACATTAATGAAATATGAGTTCCTTGGTTTATTGGATGACGTCTGATATCCACCGATATTGTGAAACGCCATCCATGCACTTCCTTGTACTCTTTGCAAAGTAAGACAAATCTGGAGAACCTTCGATGGATGGTATGATTTCATAAGGCTCGTCAGTTTTAACGAACAGGCATTTGAATAATGAAACAGGGGCTTAACAAATTGTGACGAGGTGCTTCTAATTAGTAGTCAGCTCTCGACCGGCTGTAAAACGCTGATTAAAAAATAAAGACTGGAAAGTTAACGATCGGAGTGACTGCTTCTGAATTTGTTATTTTCGGAGGTAAATTAATTTAAATTCAACAAAATTTTGCTTTGATCATTACTGTAGTAGTTATCTGTAACTATGGTCGTGGATTCGACACGTTACAATGAGTCCATCGAAAGGCTTTTTTTACACTGAAAATGTATTTATTTATTTTTATTAATTTATTTTTTAATATTAAAATTTTAGTAAATTTATTTTTAAAAATATATTTATTTGTTTTTAATAGTTTGGTGAGGGTAGGAGTCCCGTGCGATGTTGGAGACGTACTAACTATTTCGTTGGATTTAATATGATGAACCATTAGAAAAACTAATAGTTAAGTTGTCGTAATAGCGTGTACGGACTGTCCAGACGAAAGTCGTATGTTCCTAACCAGCCCAAATGGCATACACCTCTTATTATTATCTAAAGTTACGTGATATTCATTGTTTATAACTTGCTTTAACGGTAAACATCCTGAAACCTGAATACCTAAGAATTCTTATACGAATTTCAAAGGTGTGTGAAGTCTCCCAACCCGCATTAGCCCAACGCGACGTGGACTACGGCCTACATTAGTAGAGGCCCGAGCCCAGCAGCGGTAACATGTTTAATACTGGGCAGGTAATTAATAAATTATATAATAATAATACAAGCCCTGTATTAAACATTGTCCCACTGTTGGGCACGGGCCTCCTCTACTAATGAGAGGGGTTAGGCCGTAGTCCACCACGCTGGCCTAATGCGGGTTGGCAGACTTCTCATACCTTCGAAAAATTCTCAGATATGCAGGTTTCCTCACGATGGTTTCCTTCACCGTTAAGGCAAGCGATAATTAACATTTTTAATACACACATAACTTTAGAAAAGTTAGAGGTGTATGCCACTTGGGTTTCGAACCTACGACTTTCGTCTTGACAGTCCGTACCGCAACCAACTAGGCTATCGCTGCTTTGCTTATAATAATATAATAATTAAATTGTGAGACTCGCTCTGTCGACAGTTTGTTTACACTATGAATGGACCACCTCGACCGAGGTATTAACATTATCAAAACCATCGTGAAAAAGCTAGCTGTCGTGTTTCATCCAATGGATAACAAGTTCAATTCTTCTCCCCTTCTGAATCCTCTTTTTTCTTTAAGGCCGTCAATGCACCTGTTTTTATTTGATATTGCAGGTGTTAATGGATGATCGACATCACCATCCGGTAAGCTACTTTCATTAACAGCCTCTGTTGCGCAGTAGCCGAGTAGCCGGCTGTGAAGCAGGAGGCCGTGGATTTGATTCCCGCACTGAGACTAATGTTTATGTAAGTAAGTAAATTGTTTATTTTCCAAAAACAAATTTTACATATTGTGACATAAATACAACGGTCCCCGCACTAGGCGAACCTTAAGTCTATGTTTTATGATTATTATTATGATGTTTTATTATTACCTTAAGTCTATGTTTTTTATTTTATTTATCTATGTTTATGTGACAGATATATATTTGTTTCGGGTCTGGTTGTTGTGGGACCTTCGTAGTTCTTCATACCCACGATGTAGGTTTGACCCAGTGTCGGGTCAGGACTATATTTGTAACAGTTGGGTGTATTTATTTATTTGTTGGCATTTGCTATAAAATAATATTTGTATCCCATAAGATTACCTTCTTGAGTATATTAACGATGATACGTATTGAAAGTATGCGTTATTGAATTGAAAGCAGCATTAAATTAGAATATTGGTTTCATCCTGATACTCTCATTATTTTGACAGTCTCTGTGGCGCAGTACGCGAGTAGCCGGCTGTGAAACGAGATGCTGTGGGTTCGACTCTCACACCGGGACAAATGTGTGTGTGACAGACAGATATTAGTATCCGGGGTCTGGGTTTTGTAAGACCCAAAGTCTCTCGTAGCCCCTGATACCCATAACACAAGACTCATATCTTAGTGTGGGATCGGGGCTAAGTGTGTAAATGTTGGGTGTTATGGTACGTAATAAACACAACGCGAAAATAGAGGCAAATAACATACTAGCTCAATTGAAGTTACAAATGTTTGCCATTTGTCGAACCTAAGAATTATTAATTACATTAAACCAGTACACGCTGAGACTGTGGCCGTATTTGTTATGAGCACAAAATTTATATCATTTTAAACTTATTTTGTATAAACACAAGGTATTTATTTATTTTTTCCCCTGTGTTTTTACATGTTTAGTATAATTATCGTTTTATTATAATTTCTTTTAGTTGGTACCTGTGTCAATGCTTGTAACAAATAAAATATTTCTTTCTTTCTTTCTTTCTTTCTTTCTTTCTAATTGCTGAAGCCAGACGGATCTGAGGGGATTAGTTTATGAGCAATTTCTTGGAAAATTTATATAATGCTATTTGGTTAATATAGTAAACGCTGGAATAAAGACATAATTAATTGGTTAGTGAATTTAAATTTATGATGTAACTAGCTGTTGCTCGCGGCTCCGCCCGCGTGGAGGTCATGTTTGGGAGAAAAAGTATACAATACAAAATACCAATATTCAATCGTTTAACTTAAAAATGACGGATTTTCATACAAACTTTCATTCCCTATTTTACCCCCTTAGGGGCGGAATTTCCAAAATCCTGAAACATATATTTTTTATTTTTAACTAAAATGCCAAATACTAATTTTCATGAATTTAACTTCAAAAATGACGGATTTTCATACAAACTTTCATCCCCTATTTTACCCCCTTAGGGGTGATATTTCCAAAACCCTTCCTTAGTGGATGCCTACGTGACAAAAGGTACCTACTGTCAAAATTTCAAGTCTCTAACCCCAGCCGTTTAGGCTGTGCGTTGATCGATCAGTCAGTCAGTCAGTCAGTCAGTCAGTCAGTTTCTTCTTTTATATATACAGACTATACACTATACATAGTTACAACCTAAATTTAAATTTAACCACCTATTAAAAAAACTCAGTTTTCATTCTTATACCACCTGAAATTGAATGTCAGATGTATACATCGGACTACAACAAATAAGAAATAAATATCAACTATATGGAGGGTAGAAACATTGCACTATACTTTCGTGACGACATACAACTCAGTCTCCCCCGTGACCATGAAGGCTGTAAAGCCTTCGAAACGTCGGTTTATAAAAGTAAAATAAACTGCGATAGAATCCGTAAAATTCATTTTATATCAATGTATAATATTCGTGTAAACATAAGAAACCATTATGTCAGGTAATTTCATATTGTTATATTATATATTAATTCTTCTAATTGATATTTCATAAACAGCAATAGACATTTTTAATATAAGCGTTATTTTCAATGAATATTTTTAGGCTTCTGTAGAATTCTTCTTTGAATGTCTTGAAGAAGGCAATTAATTTCAATGCGTATATATTTACGTAATGTTTCCATGAGATACGGACTAATTTTGATAGTTTTTTTTACTGAAATAGGCTTGCGTTTGACCACTATCTCGCCTAATGCTAAGTGATGATGTGGTCCACGGTGGAACACGCTTGCCTAAAAGATACCTATTCACTCTTGACTTGAAGATACCCAGGTTATAATTTTCGGGAAATGTAGACTCTGGCAATGAGTTCCACTCTCTAGCGGTGCGCATGATAAATGTAATAGCAAAACGCTTCGTGCGCACTGGTGGAATTTTTTATCTTTGGTTATATTCTAATGACGGAGGAAGGAGAATTGGAAATTAAAATGCAACATTTAAATGCAACATTTGACTTTTAATGTCCCTTAATTGACAATCTCAACCACCAGCTACAAACAAACCCGGTAATTTCCTATTGTTCAAAACATTCACGTTTACAGACGTTGAAGTAAATGTTTGCTTATTTTATAGAGTTAACGCTCCATTTGCCAGAGAAGGCAGGTTCTGTGTTGCTGAAAGGGAAACCATGTTTTGAGGATTTCTACCGGGGAATTCGTAGCGAAAATATCTTATCCACGAGGTCGTTTTAGCTGGCCTAATTAAATTACAATCCTAAAATAATAGGCCTTGGAGCGTTCTTTGCTTTTTTGCGTCTTGTGTAAACGGGGTTTTAGGGCACATTTTTGGGTGATATTCGATTTACCTAAAGTTCACATAATGATTTTATATTGGATATTAAAAGAAATTATAGTTTTTTTTACATTTCTCTTGCAATCTGCTTGATTGGTTCTAGCCAGAGGTTGGGAACTTTTTAATTTGTCTTATATTGGATTAGGCCATAAAGGATTAATACTTTTAAATTTCTATGAATGGGGTTAGCCAGTCTATTTTGTTATCTACAAGATGTTTTATAAGGACTTGGGGTTTTTCTTTAATTCAATGCAAAGTGCTGATAATCTTAACCCTCAAATTGCAGGTAGGAATGTTTTAGTGTTTCTAATAATACGTATCGTATAGGATTTGAACTTTTTTATTATCTCGTACTTAACGATTGGTATCTTCAGCTTTTAATTTTTAAGTAAATTTATATAAATATACTAGCGGACCGTGCAGACGTCGTCCTGCCCGTAAAAGCAGCGCCACACCGACTGCAGCGCCTTCTGCCGGTCTCATTTGTAAATCTTAAACATCCAGGGTGCCACCCAAACGCATACAAAAAAAAACATTCAAATCGGTCCAGCCGTTTAGGAGGAGTTCAGTGACATACACACGTACAGAAGAATTATATATATATAAAGATTTTTATTATCAGCTTCAAAGATTATCTATTATAACGTACCTGACGTTATCTGTAACATTACGACAATGGCGGTAAACATAATAATATTTAAAATTTATGAATACTAGCAGTGATAGTCCTAAAGTAGGCACATTAACGACTAGCTAATTTTAAATGCATGAATTGTAATATAGAAGTTCCGAAATAAGATCTGGAGTAATTATACGCAAATGGCTGTTGTAATTTGTGAATATTACCAATGTAATTAAGGAGGAACATCGCGTCTTGATTTTACATTGCTTTCTAGATATCATTCTCTATTGATATAATAATAATACTAGCCCTGTATTAAACATTGTTCCCCTGCTGTGCACGGGCCTCCTCTACTAATGAGAGGGGTTAGGCCTCAGTCCACCACGCTGGCCTAATGCGGGTTGGTAGACTTCACATACCTTCGAAATTCGTATAAGAATTCTCAGATATGCAGGTTTCCTCACGATGTTTTCCTTCACCGTTAAAGCAAGCGATAATTAACATTTAATACACACATAACTTTAGAAAAGTCAGAGGTGTATGCCACTTGGGTTTCGAACATACGACTTTCGTCTTGGCAGTCCGTACGGCAACCAACTAGGCTATCGCTGCTATTGATATACGTGATAAAATTAATTAAACACATACTATGAGAGTAATGAATTTAACAGCATTTTGCGATAACCCAACAATTTCGATACGTCAAATAGAGCGAAACGTAGCCATCTACAAATAAATCAATACAATAGTCGGACGAACAGTCCTGACCAACCTGGAGTATTAGTGAGGTAAATATTTGGTAGGTTCACCTAACAAATATTTATGAGTCATGCAAATATTGGTCTCGGTGAGCGGTGCACGCGCGGCTCTTCGTATCATAGCAGTATTCAATCATAAATCAAAAAAATGTAAATCAAATATTTGGAATCCATGAAATGTTATACATATTTAAATTCAGTAAATTTTTTACTCTACCGCCAGTTCAAAAAGCAGTTTCGCTAGAGAAGAACGGGCAAGAAACTCTAACGTTGCTCTTTTCGAACACCGGTTAACAATATTTGGTCTTTTTTTTTTGGTCCCTGGATAGGCAGACGAGCAGACGGCCACCTGATGGTAATTAGTCACCGCCGCCCATAGACTTCTGCAATGCCAGAGCACAGCAGCCGCTGCCTACGATTAAAGTATACAATTATTGTTGTTGATACGATTTAAGTTTTACATTAGCAGGCCTGCATGATTGTGCTGAGTAGCGAGGGATAGACTGTCTCTTGCTACTTGATACTCTATCTGGACGGCACTGCGCTTACCATCAGGTGCAGTGTGGTCACTTTACCGCGCCGGTATAAAAAAAAACATCAGATTAGAGTAGCCCAATGTGTATTTATTAAGTTGCCCTATCGCAATACTCTGAAATAAAACTTGAACATTACAAGACCTAGTGCCGCACATGACCGTCGTGAAATAGAAATAATCGTATAGAATCGAATCGTAGTAAAGAGTCGGTAATAGAAAGTCTATTATAAAAAATGCGTTGGGGAATCCCACATTGCACGCATATCATCTACTGGTATATAGGCACTTATGAACTTTGTTAAGTAGCTCATATTTATTAGGAGCTTAAACAAACTTGGTACTTTTAACAAATGACGTTACAAAAAATATTTCTAACTTTTCTCGTCTGAATAAAGTGGAAGTTTTTTCTCGTGACAAGATAAGAGATGCCCGCGCTCCATGACTTAAATCCCTCGGGAATAACAGAGTGGAAAGATAGGGTCCGCGTAACATGCATAATAGCCTGTGACGTTATGGCAACAGGTATTGTGTTTAATGTTTTTATAATCTTTTTATCGGCAAAAGAAAACACCTGTCCTAAGAATAGAAATGGTGTTGCCAAATGACATCACAAAAATATTTATAATAATACCAGTCCTGTGTTAAACATTGTCCCAGCTGGGCATGGGCCTCCTCTACTAATAAGAGGGGTTAGAGTCTCTATCCATAAAAAAAAAAATAAGAGGGGTTAGGCGTTATGCAGATTTGTTATAGGTATTATTTATTGTACTTTTGGTATTTGGTTTTGTAAGTTTGTGTATGTGTTGTAGTAATTTTTTTCTTATTTATTTACATACATATACATGCCGATCGTGATGAATACGGATACTGAATTGTACTTGCAAATAACTTTATTTATTGTAAACTGTGGGTACCGCCATTTGTTTTGCTATTTTGAAAGTGGTGTCGACTTGTTTATCGAGTGATCTCACTTGTAGAGGAGTGGATCACAACGAAAATCACAATATAAAGGAGCACCTCGTCTTTGGTGCGGCATTCGTGAATTATCATTGAAACAGGTAGTAACTTGTCGGTCGTAATGCCGAAATATTGTTAAAGTAGTAAGTTAACGTGATGTGAAAGTGTTTTTGTGTACCGCATATTGTAATGTAAACTGTGATGTGTTTAAAAGAGCAACCATGAGGGTTTCTTGCCAGCTCTTCCCCATGGATGACTGCATTCCGAATTGGTGGTAGCTTAATAGACTCTGAAGTGTTAATCTCGTGTTTTATTACCGAACTATGATACGCTATGCATCCTGACCATATCTTGAGATCAGAGAGGGACGTGTAAGCCCTCTCACTGCCTTGGCCGATGACCGGACAACCCGTCATACATATACACTCACGCCTATAATCCCTGAAGGGGTAGTCAGAGATGTAACCAGTACACCCACTATCGCCGAATTTATTTCGGTCGGTTAGGGGGCGAGCCTATCGCCATACCGGGCACAAATTCCAGAGTTCGGGCTAATACTGGAAATTTCTAGATAGAAAGACCCGATATCCATTTACCTGACCCGGGGATTGATCTCGAGAACTCAGCACAGCAGTCGTAACGCATGCGCAATTACAACTGCGCCACCGAGGCATTCAAACAGACAGACAGATTTACCTTTGTTTTATTTCTAGTTACTAAATAAGATAACTTAATTTTACCAATGCTCCCAAATGTTGATTATCTATACTACTTTATCATCGTTAGTACGTAAAGTTAGTATCTTTCAAGAGGGTCGGTTTTATTTTAAAAGTAGTTCAGTTACTTAGTATCTTTCAAGAGGGAAAGCGAGTGAATCAGTTTAATAAAAGTAGTTCATTTACTTTGTTCACCTGCTTTATTAAACAATTTTCAGAGGCTAAGTAACCACTCTGCCAAATAACTCGAACTTTGTAATTGTTTCTGAGAAAATGCTGTATTAGGTAAAGAAAATTCTAAGAAGCGCTTAACTTTAATTACTTATCAAAAATTTAAAATAATTTGTTTCTTATTAATATGATTTATTTTTATGTATTCGTTACCTTTTATGACTTCCTTGGACGCATGCGTAACGACCGCTGTGGTGAGGTCTCTGGTTCGATCCCCGGGTCGGGTAAAGTGATGTTGGGTTTTTCTATCTAGAAATTTTCAGTATTAGCCCGCAGTTTAACACCTGTGCCCGGTAGGCTCGCCTCCCTATCACATTATGGGGTCGTAATAAATTTAGCGAAAAGTGGATGTACTAGTTAAACCTCGGCCTAGCCTATTGAGTATTACAGGCGTGAGTGGGCGTATGTATATTTAGATTTATCCTGGCACAGCAAAGTGACCACACTGAACCTTATGATAAGCGCAGTGCTATTCTTATTTAATCCTCGCTACTGAACACAATCATGCCGGCCTGTTGCGTAGCTTCTTCACACTACACCATGAAGCAAGGAGGTGAAGAAACGGTCGAGGGTCTGGTGTCAGAGTACTCAGAAGGCCGCAACACGTTCAAACATCGCACCCAACCACCCCAACAAAAGTAGGTTTTATAATTGTTATTTTGAATTTTGATATACAAATCACGAAAGTTTAAAAACATTATTAAATGTTTACTATTTTAAGCTAGAATAAAATATATTTAAAGAGGAATAATTCTCACATCGCAATGCAATCACTTTGTCTGGATATATTAAAGGAGCATTCGTGTTACTGGGTCACAGCTCAACACAGAAAAGGGGAATGTAGTAGAATATACGAAACTTTTTATCGTATGGAAAATTTCCGACGTGATAACGCGTAAAGGAAGTTTTACAAAGTTCATACATTATATCCTGAGTATGTGCAATTTTAATGATATATATAATGTTAAACCGAGCGGTAAACTATATTCCAGAACTTTCTCGATATGACATCACACGAATCATAATACTAGCCCTGTTTAAACATTGTCCACTACGCTGGCCTATATTTTAAATGTGAAAGTGTGCATGTTTGGATGTCAGTTACTTAATCACGCATAAACAGATGAATGGATTTGGATGAAATTTGGCACGCAGTTAGTTTAATAGCCTATGTGTTTCATAAGCTACTTCCTCTCAAGAAAAATATGGTTATGGGTTCGATTCTCGCGCTGGGAAAATATTTTTATAGAGTTCTATAAAACTATCTAGAAAAACAATCACGCCGCTCATCAGAGTTTACATTGCAATGCATATAACAGAACATAAATACAATTTCGTACTCATATCTGTATATATAAAAGAAGAAACAGACTGACTGATCGATCAACGCACAGCCTAAACGGCTGGGGTTAGAGACTTGAAATTTTGACAGTAGGTACCTTTTATTACGTAGGCATCCACTAAGGAAGGGTTTTTGGATATACCACCCCTAAGGGGGTAAAATAGGGGATGAAAGTTTGTATGAAAATCCGTCATTTAAGAAGTTAAATTCATGAAAATTAGTATTTGGCCTTTTAGTTAAAAATAAAAAATATGTGTTTCAGGATTTTTGGAAATTCCGCCTCTAAGGGGGTGAAATAGGGGATAAAAGATTGTATGAAAATCCGTAATTTTTTAAGTTAAACGCATGAGTATTTTGTATTGTATACTTTTTCTCCCAAACATGACCTCCACGCGGGCGGAGCCGCGAGCAACAGCTAGTTTTTAAATATAGAACGTGAAACGTGTATAAATATTTGAGGAAACTTTAGCACTCTCGGATTTATATCCACACTTAAAGCAGTAAGCTAGTTCTTTGTAGTGGCCTCATTCGGTTGGTTAACTGTGTCATTGTAGATCGTCAGCCAAGGTATTCTTTGTATAATTTTAATAAACAGTTATTCATCGCTTTCTTAAACGTTTTTATTTCTATAAATGCAATTAACTATTTTACAGAATCACTTTTATGATAGGAAAGCGTTATTTTCACGTGCAAATATCGTACATATGATATACCATTTGTGTACTTTACCAGAAGTATCACAAAAAGGTGGAATTATTGATGACACAAACCTGGAGAGTTCAGGTTTTTTTTATGAAAATTCAGATTTTCATACAGCTTGGCCAAACAAAAGTGATTGGTAATGGAAGTAAGAAATGGCGCGTTGATTATGAACAAATCTACAAAAAAGGAGACTCTGATTTTTATGTACAGCAAAAGGCTGGTAAACGGACAAGTGAGTCACTTGATTGTAAGTGATTTCAATTGTACATGTACATCCACGACATGGTTACTTTAAGGGAAAAGGAATACGTGTTAAGGAAGACGATTTAGTGAGGGAAGAAAGAAAAGAAAAGACGAAATAAGGACTGGGAAGGGAAATTACATTAAGCCTCCGGAAATCTACCTTCAACAAAACGCTGTAATTTTTGTAGTCTTAGAGATAATGTCAAGGGAAAAGCATTCAAATCTCAAGAAATATCCCTTTAACAATAAATTGTAATTTTTGAAGTTTTTCTGAGAGACCCGAAACAGGCGTACTAGCTTAAGGCACAGCTTCATGGTATCATGTACTCCGTCCCGCACCAAGAGTTTCGTATTTTTGCCGCATCATCAAGCTGTGGAACAGTTTGCCAGCTATCTTGTTTCTGGGTACTTTAGGCGTAGTGGGCAAAAGCGACAGCAGGCCGGCATGATTGTGTTGAGTGGCGAGGAATAGATTGTCTCTGGCTAATTGTCACTTTGCAGTGCCAGGTTTAAAAAAACAATGGTAATAATCCAGGCGAGTTTATTCATGCTGTCGAGAAAACTCACCACAGTACAGCTCTACGATTTCAAGTTGATTTCAAACACACACACATACACTCACGCCTGTAATCCCCGAAGGGGTAGGCAGAGGTGTAACTAGTACACCCACTTTTCGCCAAATTTCGGTCCCATGATGTGATAGGGGGCGAGCCTATCGCCATACCGGGCACAATTCCAGACTCCGGGCTAATACTGGGAATTTCTAGATAGAAAAACCCAACATCACTTTACCCGACCCGGGGATCGAACCCGAGACCTCAGCATAGCAGTCGTAAACGCATACGCAAATACAACTGCGCCACCGAGGCAGGCAGTTTGATTTCAAAATATTGCGTTAAATATTTTATTTCAACAGCAAGTTCCAAAATACGGCAAATAGCCAATTATATTCCTACTAACACTTCCTATCGCATAAGCAAATGCATTTTCCGTGTCAGAATATTCAATTTCAAACGCATGTCACAGCTTAAAATGTTCGAGATTCAACTAGTATTATATTTGTAGCTCGAAAATCGCACTCGGATAGCGTCGCAAGCTAATGTGCGAACAGCTTCAACTCGATACGAACAAGACGTGTGAAAAGTTATTGAATATGTCAGCACGGCAAATTGGTATGTGAAGTTGCACGATGCTACGGCAACTTAGTATGTTTTTAGTTTCTTTAGAGCAAAGTTTTGCTGCTGGTTGCAATATGATGGTATTAAAAATGTGTGGAATATAACAAAGTTGTGTTTGACTTTTATATATATATATATATTTTATATCGTAGTCCGAATAACGAGCCAGTGGGTCACCTGATGTTAAGTGATCTCCACCGCCCATGAACATTCACAATACCAAAAGTATCACGTATGCGCTGTCGGCCTTAAAGGACAGGAATAGGGGTTAGGAAAGGGAAGGGGTAATCTGGGCATATGGATATCTCACTTACCATACGAAACGCGACAGAGACTATCCCGCCCACACACCCGCCATTGTAACTCCTGTTTAGCCAGGATCAACAATGGCACGCATTTTTTTGACACCGAGTAATGAAACTCGGCGAGTCTCTGGGAATGCTTAATAACTGTCTTTTATCCCGCAACGAAATTAATCAAATAGAAATATAGGGAGTATATTTCTATTTGATATTAGTATATTTCTAGTATACGCGACAGTGAACTGTCACTTTACGTTGGTTTTCTGTGAGACAGTGGTACTACCCCGGTCGAGCCGGCCCATTCATGCTGTAGACAAATATGTCTACAGCGTGGCTCTACTACTTTTATATCCTAGAATATGTTGAAAAATGATATACTCAACCTTTTAGTCTAGCGATAGTGTACAATCATAGCTGACTGGCCAATGGCTATGAAAGTGAGGTTCTGAGTTCAAATTCCAGATCAAAAATTAATTTCTTGAATAATCTTATGTTATGTTAATGTCAGCTTTATATTATACATTGTTACACTATTTGCCCGTGTAAGCCAGAAAGGGGCCTTTTTTTGTTGTCGCGGGGAAAGCGTTTTATTACTGCCGCCCGCTCCGGAGGGAAGCGGAATAAGAATAAAACGGGTATGCTGGACTAGCCGGTCTTACGACCCAGCATTCCCCTCGCACGGATGATGGCTATCAGTGCTGCCGCTGGGCCGAGTCCCTAACCCCTATGTACACCCCACCCGATACTACCAGCTAAAACCCCGCGGTGGCCTTCTTCGGCGCTTGTGGAGCGATCCCGGGGTATTCTAAGGAGTGCTAGAATTGCAGCCGGAACCGCCCCTGCGCGGTGCTGCGTACCAGCTCATCTCCATGGGAGGCTAAGGAGCCCCCGCGCACCGAACAACGACAGCGAACGAGGCCTTACCAACCGCGCTGTCGTCCATCTCGGGGTCGCACGATGCTCCAAATTTGGGAGTGCATCGATACGGGCTGACAGCCCTCCAATGCGCGCCCGCGACCCCCGATGGCCCCTATTAGTCGCCTCGTACGACGGGCAGGGGTTACCGTGGTGGAATTCAAACGCCCCCATTCCACAGGGCGGGAGACGACGGTCAGTCGTCCACCCAGCGCCTAAGCCAGAAAGGGACCTGTCCCACCTTTAAGAGGCTTAGGCTCTATCCCGCGACGCTGACAAATGGTGATTTGTAGAGTTCACATACCGGTTCCACGACGTTTTCCTTCATTATTAAAGCAAGTGGTAATTAACAATGAAAACACACATTCCAAAAAAAATATGAAAGTAAGACGAAAGTTATGCTGATGGAAAGAGAGGAAGATGCTACCGAATGTAGCATAAATATAGGTGGTGGGATAGTGGAACAAGTGAAAGAGTTTGTTTATTTGCGAGGCTTGATAACGAGAGATGGAAAAATGAGAGGGATATTGAAAGGAGAGTGATGGCAGGTAATAAAGTGAATGGTGCCTTGCACGCGATATAGAGCAGCCAGGCGGTGTCAAAAAAGGCGCGAATGGCTGGTCATAGTGGTGTGCTGGCACCGACACTAATGTATGGAAGTGAAAGTTGGGTGTGGCAAAAGAAGCATGAAAGTCTAGTGAATGCGGTGGAGATGAGTTCCCTTCGGAGTATGTTTAGAGTCACCCTTACTGATCGCATGAGGAATAGTGTGATCAGGGATCGTTGTGAATTGAAGAATGATGTGGTGACTAAGATAGAAAGAGGTATGCTGAGATGGTTTGGCCATATGGAGAGGATGGATGAAAGGCAATTTACGAAAGGTATTTATCGTGCGAATGTGACTGGAAGAGTAGGTAGAGGGCGCCCAAGGAGAACGTATACGAATCGGATAATCGATCTTCTTCTAAAAGGGCAAATCAGGTACCCCTGATTTGCCGAACCGTCGTAAATGTATGAGAAGATGTATGATTGTGAAAGAGGCGAAAGAAGTGTGTCAGGATCGTAGCTTATGACACTCAATAGTCTCTGCCTACCCCCATGGGATACGGGCGTGAGTGTATAATATATATCCATACTAATACTATAAATGCGAAAGTAACTCTGTTTGTTTGTTTGTTTGTTACCTCTTCACGACTAAACGGCTGAACTGATTGTAATGAAATTTGGTAAGGGAATAGATTATATCCTGGAGAAGGACATAGGCTATCTTTTTTCTCAAAAAACAACCTTGAAAGAGGTCAAATAGGATTTCAAAATTTGTATGGGAAATCCATAATTCCTTGACCTAGGGATCTGGAAATTCATATTTAGGCTTTTGGTAGGAAATAAAGAAATACGTGTTTCACATTTTTTTCAAAATCATCCCTAAGAGGGTAAAATAGGGGATGAAAGTTTGTATGAAAATCCTTCATTATTTAAGTTTAGAATGAAAATGTATTTTGTATGATGTACTTTTCCTTCCAAACATGACCTCCACGTGGGCGGAGCCGCGAGCAACAGCTAGTATGTATATACATTCCAAATGCCAGATATGTGTACTCAGTGATCGATCCTTTATTCGATATTCGTCACTGCAGTTAATCTTACTTTAGACAAGGCTCTCACCGTCCAATAATAGAATCACAAAATCCCAGCTACGTCAACGTTTGTAGACCAAGGATATTAATTTAAAAAACTCTAGGATAGTATCTTAATAAAACCAGGCACGTACACGAATGAGT
This sequence comes from Laothoe populi, assembly GCA_905220505.1. Taxonomy (NCBI): domain Eukaryota; kingdom Metazoa; phylum Arthropoda; class Insecta; order Lepidoptera; family Sphingidae; genus Laothoe; species Laothoe populi. The sequence continues at coordinate 3,189,931 of HG992161.1, read as the reverse complement.
CTTAAATCAGGCGTCTTTTATTATCCATTCCCAGAGACAGTACGTACCTAAGGGTATTAAGAGTGAAAATAATTTATTTAAGTAGTTAGCTGGGAAACCCTCGCGCTATATTTTTATCGGAGTGGACAATGCTCTCTATATATGATGTATATTGACAGCCGGCTGTGAAACGAGAGGCCGTGGGTTCCATTCCCACACCGGGACGAATGTTTGTGTGACCGACAAATATTTGTGTCCAGGGTCTGAGTGTTGTGAGACCGAAAGTCTCCCGTAGTCCCTGATACCCACAACACAAGACTCGTATCTTAGTATGGGGTCGGGGCTATGTGTGTGACTATTGTGTGTTATTTATTATTATATCCTAATTATTATCTATCTGGAGATAGCAATACTTTCTCAACCTTGGGAGGTATGATTTTGGTGACTATTAAGGGACAACAACTCAATAACAAGTTCAACATTATCGTCACGCACATGTACCTAATAAATATCATATTAAGATCACACATGCACTTACCACCCGTGCTGCCGTCCATCTCGTGGTCGCACGATGCTCCCAATTTGGGAGTGCATCTATACGGGCTGACAGCCCCCCGCTGCGCACCCGCGACCCCCGATGGCCCCAATTAGTCACCTACGACAGGCAGGGGTTACCGTGGTGAAATTCTCAAAATGCCCCCATTCCACAGGGCGCGAGACGCCGGTCAGTCGTCCACCCGGCACCTCCTACGTCTTCTCTGGCGGCGGGAGGGATCATATCGTTCTCGATCCCTCTCGGCACTCTCCTTCTGCGAGATGACGCTCTCGCCTATCGCCATACCGGGCACAGTTTCCAGACTCCAGGCTATTACTGAGAATATTATGATAGAAAAACTTAATATCACTTTACCCGACCCGGGAATCGAACCTGAGACCTCAGCAGCAGTCGTAACGCATGCGCAATTACAACTGCGCCACCGAGGCAGTCCGATAAAGATATAATTTTTAATACTGTTCTTTTTGTACATTCATCAAAATTATGCCAGCGAAAAGGATCGGATATAGACAAGCTGATCCAGGAATGCAATTCATCAGAATAAGGCACTATGGCGGTTTTTTACCATGTGATCAGAGGGCGCTATAAAGTCGTTTTTGAAACTAGGTGAAGTGTGTTATATTTTCCGCCGTCTACAATCTTGCTGTGAGAAACGTTGCTAATCATGTTGAACGTCTCGTGTTGAACATAAAAATGTTCTTTTAAATAAATGTTTTATTATCTTCTAGCTTTTTATGTAACATCAAAAAATGCCTATAGTCTTGTAATTTTGCTAATATGGGTGTAATTTTGTATGCCTTTGAAGGCATAAGTCTGGTTTTATATTTTGTTTCAGAAATTCGAATCTATAATTTATGATTTGAAAGAACAATCACGTAAAGCTTAAATAAATATTTAAAAACTCTTAAGTTCAAAATAGGTAAATGAACTATAATTGACTTGCAGACTCGAATTTTTGCATAGGTATCACAAAAAATTCAGTTAATCTAAAATTTATTTGCATATTTTCATCAGTATATAAATATTTTGTCTCATTTAGGGATTTCTTTTGAAGGTAATATTTATAAATTTGGTTCTTTACATACATTTTTTAAAAACATTTAACCATATGCGAAATTGACTTGCTATAAAAATCGCGTCTCCCTTATGAGTGGGTCCTAACACAACCGCTGTACACCATACACAGGGCAAAAAACCCGCCATAGTGGCACACGCAAGTGTGTCGCGTTCCGGGATCAGCCAGTGTACATCCGGTTTTTGTCGGGGGTCTGGAGTTGGGGTACAATGGCCATTTTACGGCCTTCTTAGTACTCTGACACTAGACCCTCGACCCCTTCTTCACCTTCTTGCCCATGGCGTAGTGTGAAGAAGCAGGCCCGCATGAGTGTGTAGAGTAGCGGGGATAGATCGTCTCTCGCTACTCAGTACTCTATTTGGACCGCACTGCGCTTACCATCCGGTACAGTGCGGTCACTTTGCCGTGCCAGGATAAAAAAAAAAAGCCCGACTGCGGGCTTGAGGACTGTCGGCGCAGTGCGTCCTGTCCTAAAGAGATGGCTAGACAGGCGCCACGGGGCGCCTACGTTCCGACTGACACAGCTATTAAGGGACCATTGGTGTTTCGGTTTGTTCCTGTGTCGGATCGGAAAGGAGGTGTCCGCCGTGTGCCACCACTGTGGCAACTGCCGCGAGGACACGGCCCAACATACGTTGGAGGAGTGCCCAGCCTGGGACGAAGAGCGCAGCGCTCTCAGAGCAGTCGTTGGAGGAGACATCTCGCTGCCGGCCGTGGTGTCGTCCATGGTCGCCAGCCAGAGGTCCTGGCGTATGGTGGCCCACTTCTGCGAGAACGTCATCTCGCAGAAGGAGAGTGCTGAGAGGGATCGGGAACGATATGATCCCTCCTGCCGCCAGAGAAGTCTTCACACTACACTGCCATGGGTAATAAGGTGAAGAAGCGGTCGAGGGTCTAGTGTCACGTCTACTCAGAAGGCCGCAAAACGGCCAAACATCGTACCCCAACTCTAGACCCTCGACAAAATAATACCATTGCCACTCTCTACCATTGCTGGGTACGGGCCTCCTCTACTATTGAGAGGGGTTAGGCCCTAGTCTACTAGGCTGGTATAATGCGGGTTGGTAGAAATCACACACCTTGGAATTAATTATTTATAATTCTTCACCATTAAGGCAAGCGATATTTATTACACATGTAACTTCGAAAAATCAAAAGTTGCCATTTGGGTTTCAAATCTCCGTCTTTCGTAGGGACAGACTGCGCCACTTCCTACTAGGTATGACTGCTTTTTTATCAATTAAAAGTTCTTATAATAAGCTCAAAACTAGTGAGGTACTTGACTCAAATCCCAGGTTAGAGAACTTAATTTATTGTTAGAGTTTTAACTTGGAAAAATACACATATTGTATTAAGATAGGAATAATCATCTGATGTTGCTACATCTCCCTGGAGCTCCCCTTTTATTATAACAGGCTAAATGCACCTTTGCCTACACTTTCTGGGATGTAAGCGTGAGTGTACGTTTAAAAATTCTTAGCATAAATACTCAAGTATCCTTGAGTGATAAAGCATCCAATAATAAATACAAATTCGAAAACATCAAACAGTGATGCTATAAATTTGGCACGGAGACCTTCGTATTTTCTTTCTATTCAACTCTCTTTATACTATCCCTGTTATTTTATACGCGAAATATATTCACACATCTCATGTTCGTATTATCATAAATTACAGAGTTACTCTGACGTCAGCTCCCCGAAGGAAGCTTGATGATTTTCCATAATTTCTTCACGGAATTATTTATATCGCTGTATTATACACGACCGAGAGACAATAAGAATGTTTAGGTATTAAGACGGGATATTTTTTTAAGAATTTCGTGGGGTAAAAAATAGGTACAGGTAAAAATAGGAAGTGGATTTTGTCGGTTCGGAATTTTCTTGTGCAGATGACGTTTTCCTTTGAAATTAGTCAAAGAAAGATTTAAAACGACTAAGACTGTACTCATTTATAGTTAGTAATGGACTTCCAATGGTCAAAGTAGATTGAATAATAAAAATATTATTTTAAAAGGTATTCAGGTTCTTTTTTCAAAATGTTGTACTTCTATAATCAATGCATATATTCTTTTTTTATTTTATTCTATTACAGCTGAGAGTGTGTACACATATGTCATTAGCGTGTGTTATGTATTTGATATTGACAGTCTGAATGTAAATAATGGTTGTTTGATTTAATATAATTCAAGGTATTTGTTACATACATTTTAGCTTTCTACACTCCTTCATATAAACTTTAATAACGCTAAATCTCAGTCCTCCATGCGGGCAATATATTTAAAAAGCGATACAAAGTACCCTCTTCTTGTATTGATATAAAAATAATATAAGATGGACTGCTTCGGTGGCGCAGTTGTGATTCCGCATGAGTTACGACTGCTGTGCTCGGACTCGATCCACGGGTCGAGTAAAGTGATATTGGGTTTTTGAATTTTTCTAATACTCAGTAGCAACCCGGAGTCTGGAATTGTGCCCGGTATGGCGATAGGTTCGCCCCCTATCACATTATGGGACCCAAACTCGGCGAAAAGTGGGTGTACTGGTTACACCTCTGCCACTTCCCCCCGCGCGAGAACACAGTGCAGAGTCGTTCGTGTGCGCTGCTAAATAAAATTGTGTTTAACGTGTCTGGAGTTCGTTTGCCAGGTCGTGAACTGTTTCTAGTTGTGTGGTATTGCCTTGTGTACAACGGTCCGTAAGTTTTTTGTGCGTTTTTATTAGGAATAACGAAATAATTATCAAATTATTTCCTCGGTAAGTCCACTTTTATTTTTATTTTGAGGGTGTCTAAAAAAAAAAAAACGTACGTAGATAATTATAATTTTTAATAACTTTTAATTCTGTTATTTATGTTGGTTATATATCTCTTATTGCGTTAAATCAGCATTATGTCGGCTAATAATGGCAATCCGCCAGATCGAGGCCCTGATCCGTTCCGTAAAAGCGGTTTGATATCGCGATCCCCAAATGCCGGCAAACCAAAACGACTTTTTAGTGAAGTCTCGCCGTCGTATGTCTCGCCCGAGAGATCGAAACGTTTACAGCGTTCGGGATCGGAGAAATTAAATTCACCCGCGTCCGTTGAGCACGTCGATAACAGCGGTAACGGCTACGTCAATTCGGACGATTATTGCGATCTTGTGTCCGAAGCTTCTAACTATTTGTCAAAAATAAACGAACTTGTTAATGATCAGGGCTCGCGTATGAATGTCGCGAATAAATCGGCAGTTATGGATATAACTCAACGAATCACTGCCATAATTTCAATGTTAGCCTTAAAATCTTCGTGTAACGAGACAAAGTTGGCCAATGCACATCTGGAGTTGGAGACGCTTAAGAACCGTCCTGATAAATATACACCTAAACAGGACAATGTACTTTATGCAGACAAACTTAAGCTTCGTCTGCCAAAACAAATACCGTCGATGGAACCACGCGCCCCACTCCCGTGTGTAGTGGCGTATCCGACTAGCGATCGGTCTGCGGATATCGTTACATCGTCCGCTACGAAAGAGGCGTTATTTAAGGCGATTAAACCAGGCGATGACGGATTTCAAATCGTAGGAGTAAAAAAGACCGCAAAGGCCGGCGTCGTACTTCGCGTTGCGAATGAGCGTCAAATAAAAAAATTAGAATCTGTCGAGGCAATAAAATCCGCGGGTTTGCGTTTAGAAAAACCTAAAGGTCGTCGTCCGCGCATCCTTATTAAAGACGTTCCATCTTCAATGGAAGACACCGTTTTTCTTACAGCTTTATATCGCCAAAATATTAAAGACGAAATGCCAATCAAAGAAGATGATTTTATAAAGTCAATAAAAATTGTTCGTAGACGTAAATTAGATAATGGTCGTAAATGGATAGGCATAGAACTAGACTCGGTAGTGCGGAAACATTTAGTCACAACAAAAGACAAATTGTTTATTGATTGGGCAACTTGTCGTTTCATAGATGATGTTGAGATAGTACGATGCCTTAACTGTCAACATTACGGACACGTGCATAAGTTCTGCACCGCGAAAACACCGACATGTGCGATTTGTGCGGAGACACATGAGACTAGGGCTTGTCCTCATAAAGCCAATTCGGATTTTAAACCAGTATGCGCGTCATGCAAAATTTTTAAAAAATCCCACGATCATAGATGTGGGTCGCAAGACTGTCCTACATATAAACATAAATTGGAACTTCTTATTCTTTCGACACAGTATTGATTAATTCTAATATGAATAATAATCTTATCATCGGTCAATTAAATCTCCACAACGATAAGGTCGCGACGTCGGAGTTAAATGCGTTAATTCGCGAATATAAGCTGGATATAGTGTTAGTTCAAGAGCAATACCAATACGCACGTTTACGTAGTAAGATGGTACAACTAGACAACGGTTCACGAGCAGGTATTTACATATCCAATTCAACTTTTACCATCACGTCAGTGCGTAATCTTATGACGTCGCACTGTGCTGTCGCAGAGGTTTCAACTCCGGGCTGTAAGGTTTACGTTGTGAGCTGTTACTTCCAATATTCAGACCCCGTGGGTCCTCACATACATCATCTCCGTCATGTACTACGGTCTCTTGTAGGTCAGAAAGTTATAATAGGCGCGGACGTTAATGCGTCATCTATACTTTGGTATGGCAAGTATCGTTCTACTGATGCAGAAAGGCGTTCTGCCGTCGAAGATTTCATCGCAGAAATGAATCTTATTATACACAATACCCCCGATGCACCACCTACATATTGCAGCCCTACGGGCGAGTCTTCTATTGACGTCACACTTTCTAGTGGAGACGTTCACCTAGATAGGTGGCGTGTCCTTCCGGATGCGTCGTGTAGTGACCATCGCCTGATTGTGTACGAGTTCATCCCTAGATTACCGCAGGGTCCTTTTTATACCACCTTTAATTATAGATATAAATCGAAAAGTGCCGATTGGAATTTATTTAGCGCTTTGTTTGCTCAGCATGCCGGGGACTTTACTCGCAATAACCTCTCAGCTGAAACGTGTGCCGAAATTATGTCGGACACGTTTACATACTGTGCGGACGTCACAATCGGTCGGGGCCCCATCACTAATACTCGTAGATGTGATTGGTGGAATAACTACCTAGTTCATCTGCGCCGTACCTTTCGCAGGGCGCGTAGGAGGTTTAACCGGCTTAAAAAACGTTGTGTCACAGGAGAAGCATTTACAGCTGCTTTTATCTCTCTCAAGGTTGCCAGGTCGCATTATAAAGCTGCAGTACATAAATCAAAAGGTAATTTATTACGTAAAATTGTAGAACGGCTAGATAGGGAGGGTCCGTGGTCTCCTCTATACCATGAATTTAAAGCAAATAGGTCAATAAATCTGGCCTATGTACAGAATATTAAAATTAACAACACCTATACAACTGGTATAGAGGACACAACGGAAACCCTGTTAAACTCTCTTATACCCGACGATACAGTAGCGCGTGATAACGAATATCATAATCAAATACGGATGTGGGCCGCGGAACCACCGAACACCCCTTCGTCGGATCTCCCGTCTTTTGAAGAGTTTTTCGATATCGTTAGATCTTTACCTTTGAACAAAGCCTCCGGTGAGGACAAAATATCTAATAAAATGATCAAAGAAGCGTGTAAAGCGGCTGGCGATTCTATCCTAATAGTTTTGAATCGGTGTATTGCAGAAGGTGTTTTTCCCCGAATTTGGCGCTGTGGTTTTATCCGGATAATACCTAAAAGTGGTGACAAGCCACCAGAAGACCCTAAATCTTATCGACCCATAACGTTATTACCTTCTTTAGGTAAATTGCTTGAACGTCTTATTGTTCCTAGGCTAATACCGGGCGGTCCAAAGTTTCATGAGAAACAATTCGGTTTTACTATAGGGAAATCTACCGTTGACGCCGCGTTATCGGTTAGAAGAACTGTTTGCAATTCAAATAGTAAATACGTCTTAGGTATATTCTTGGACATCTCCGGTGCGTTCGATAATGCGTGGTGGCCAATGCTACTACTTAAGCTGAAAATCCGAGGTTGCCCTAACAATATATATTCACTTATATATTCATACTTTTCTTTAGGCACAACCAAACTAAAACTTGGTCAACATGAAGTGTCGAAGGCGCTAACGATGGGTTGTCCACAAGGCTCAGTAGTCGGTCCGTACTTGTGGAATTTAGGCTTTGACGACTTCTTCGCACTCCCTTTACCTCAAGGTTGCTCCTTAACTGGCTATGCTGACGACGGGCTCTTGCTTGTGCAGTCTAATAGTAGATCGGGACTAGAAAAATTGGCTAGTGCGTGCTTAAAATTAATTCACGATTGGGGTGAACGAAATCGTCTGACGTTCGCACCTCACAAAACTTACCAGTTACTTTTAAAGGGCATTCTAAAAACACCACCGCGAATAAAATTTAATAATATCAATATTAAAAGAAAAGAATCGGTCTGCTACCTAGGGCTAGTTTTGGAGAGAAACTTTTCATTCATAGAACATATAAAAACCGTCGGGGAAAAGTCGAAACGAAATTTTTATGCCTTGACAAGGATATCCACATCGACGTGGGGATTATCTTTTAACACACTAAAAGTTATCTATGGAGCTACTTACTTGAGCAGTATTTGCTATGGATCACCTGTATGGGCTGATAGGGCTACTATCGGTGCCGTGCGAAGAAAATTGCTCCAGAGTCAGCGTTTGGCGTTGATATTCTTGTGTAAGGCGTATAGAACCGTTAGTACTGAAGCTTTACCTGTCCTTGCGGGTGTACTTCCAGTCGATCTGGAGGCACAGCGTCGCGCCGCTATGTATTACTCTACGAGAGAGGATATGGACAAGAACTTTGTTACGTCGCGTGAACTCTCGAGAATCGGTAGACTTTTTAAACAGCGTTTCGAAATATGCAACGAACTGCTAAACGAATGGCAATGTCGATGGGATAATTCAATTAAAGGGCGGCATTTATATCAGTATTTTCCTTTGGTTCGCGATCGTCTAACAAAAACTTGGCTGGAAATTGATCACTGTGTGTCACAATTTCTCACCGGTCATGGCAACTTTAAGAGCAAACTATTCTCATTTAGGTTGGTTGATTCGCCTGCGTGCCCATGTTCTACACCAAACTGTGAGTACGAACAGTCCGCGCATCATGTTCTTTGGGAGTGTAGTCTCTGGCAAAATGAGCGCAACATTATGCTTGACAGTATGCAGATAACATCTGGAGTTGTATACTATATGGACCTTGTGGAGACTAGGAGGAATTTCCGTGCTTTCCGGCGTTTTTGCCATACCTATTATTGGAATCAAGCGTAACAGCTCGCATGATAGGACCCGTTAAGTAAATTCCGTGGTGCTTTACGTCTGGCTTCTCCAGACGTAAATGTCCTTTATTGAGGTTAATACCTCTTTAGTTCAGTATTTGTCTCCCGCTTTGCTATGGAGGGAAGTGGACAATTTATATTTCCAACTCCTCCCTATATTTCTATTTGATTAATTTCGTTGCGGGATAAAAGACAGTTATGAAGCATTCCCAGAGACTCGCCGAGTTTCATTACTCGGTGTCGAAAAAATGCGTGCCATTGTTGATCCTGGCTAAACAGGAGTTACAATGGCGGGTGTGTGGGCGGGATAGTCTCTCTTACACCTCTGCCTACCCCTTCGGGGATTACAGGCGTGAGTGTATGTGTGTGTGAAATGAATACAACATATTTTTTTTTTTTTTTTTTTTTTTTATATCATAGTCCGACAAACGAGCCAGTGGGTCACCTGATGTTAAGTGATCTCCACCGCCCATGAACATCCACAATACCGAAAGTATCACGTATGCGCTGTCGGCCTTAAAGGACAGGAATAGGGATTAGGGAAGGGAAGGGGGAATCTGGGCCTCCGGATATCTCACTTACCATACGAAACGCGACAGTGAACTGTCACTTTACGTTGGTTTTCTGTGAGACAGTGGTACTACCCCAGTCGAGCCGGCCCATTCATGCTGTAGACAAATGTGTCTACAGCGTGGCTCTACCACTTTTCAACATATAAGCCAATTACGGACCACCGCAGATATAAGTGAACTAGTAAAAACTGTACAGGATTAGAATACAAAGAACAGGCTCCATAGTACATCTTACATATAAAATGTACATGTTACACACTGAATTGAAATAAAATTAGGAAAATTGGATTCTAACATACAAATGGAAGTACCGGTGGATTTGTTGCAAATCCTCTACATTTGTTCCTTAGATTTCTTTAGAAAGATTTCCGTAGCTTTAGAATCGGAACAACGTTTAGTGCTAAAACTAAATCTTTTCAGATAAGAAGCTGCCCTTAAGTAATCTGGGGGATTTTTTCAAATGGATTCTTTGACCTCTGCAGGCGTTTATAGCTTGACCCGATAAGTTTCGTCAGTTTTTGGGCACTCCAGACATATTATATTAGAGCTATCTTAAGAGCGTTTCTATTGATGTTGTATATGGTCTTATGCCAGTAAAGGAATGTTGTTTTTGCAAATTAATTTATAAAATATATACTAGTTAGTGTAAAAATAAATTGCTGTTTATAACCAAATATAAAGAGCTTATTAATTTACATTTCGAGGTTTTTTTTTTTTTATTCTGGCGCGGCAAAGTGACCACACTGCACCTGATGGTAAGCGCAGTGCCGTCCAGATAGAGTATCAAGTAGCGAGAGACAGTCTATCCCCCGCTACTCAACACAATCATGCCGGCCTGCTGTTTAGCTTCTTCACATTACGCCTAAAGGACCCAGGATCATAGGAGGGAGGGAACACGGTAGCTGGCAAACTGTTCCACAGCTTGATGGTGCGGCAAAAATACGAATTTGCGAACCTCTTGGTTCGGGCCGGGGTAGTAGACACCACGAAGCTGTGGCTCCGCAAGCCAGTACGCGTGGTTCTGTTATGGAAAGGAGAGTAAAGCTTAATTACAAAATTTTTAAATATTATGAACACAAAAGGCTTGGAAATAAATTGGTCCAATTAAGTGAAGTGGCCTTTTATTATAAACACCACAGTTAACAGTCTTAAAAGGACAACTCACAGAGTTTTCGTGGCGCAGTGGGCGGGTAGCCGGCTGAGAAATAAGAGGCAGTGGGTTCGATTCCCGCACCGAGACAAATGTTTGTGTGTCAGACAGATGTTACAGCAGAGTGACGTAAGCGATGTGATAAGGACAAACTCTAATACCAAATTCTAACATTCTATGCCTGGTGAGTAATGCAAGCCACTATCACAAGATTTTTTTTTTAAATAAAACTAGTTTTACGGATTCCATCGCAGTTTATTTAACTTTTTTAGTCTCGACGTTTCGATATCTTTACAGCCTTCATGGTCACGGGGTAGACTGATTTGTATGTCGTCACGCAAGTAGGTATAGTGCAATAATTCTACCCTCCATTGTGCTTGCCATGCTTCCTTCTCCGTGCGAATCATCTGATCTCAGTAAAAAGTGGAAACAATGCAAAAGTTTCCAATATTTTTTTTACTTCAAAATTTTATGAAAATTACTCATACATTTTTAGCTACTGGTAAAATAGTTGAATCTTTTTATAAAAATTGGATCACAAGGATAAAATTCCCATCTACAAGAATATTTTGAGAAAAAGAATGTTCATGATATTATTCAGTGAAGAATTCAGCTTACGTACTAAGTATTATTTGTTGTAACTATAACAACACCACTTTCTTTTAAATCTACAATCTTAGACGTTAATGTCAGAGCATTAATATAAAGAATTGTATAACCATATAAATAAAACGATCCACAACTTACAACGAGCAAAGCATAATTCCAATAACGAAACCAATAAAACTCCGGTACATAAATGTCCCCCATTAATTGTCTTGTAAAAAAGCTAAAGATTTAATAAAACGTCGCGAGTCGTCCAAGTCATTTGGACCTTGGATAATAAACATTTTATTGACAGGCTAATAGGTAAGGTCAATGGTAAGTTCGGGCATTTAAGAGATATACAAACTCAACATGCATCTGATTGCCTCAATTTTATATTTCATCTAATAAGTCATGAAGGCACAAAGAAACGGAAAGCAGAGCAAGCAGTGCTCGAATGGGTACAAATTCTAAACCCACGAAACTTTAGTGTTTGTGATCAAGAAGCTGATGCAATTAGCGACATATTGACAGCGATTATCGTTGCAAAAATATCTACAATAGTGGTTTTAGAGAGTCACGTTCATTGGTTACGATATATGTCCAGTTACTTCAAGACAAGGTAGGATATTCATATCCGCCCGGATAGCGCCCACCGTACACAGGGTGTAAAACCCACCATAGTAGCACACGCAAGTGTGTCGCGTTCCGGGATCAGCCAGGGTACATCTGGTTTTTGTCGGGGGTGTACAATTGAGGTATAATTTTTGGCCGTTTTGCGGTCTTCTGAGTACTTTGACACTAGACCCTCGACCGCTTCTTCAACTTCTTACCCATGGCGTAGTGTGAAGAAGCAGGCATGTTTGTGTTGAGTAGCGGGGGATAGATTGTTCCTCGCTACTCGATAATCTCATTGTACGGCACTGCGCTTACAGGTGCAGTGTAGTCACTTTGCCGTACCAGGATAAAAAAGACAGCATTATTCTGGAGACCGTAGTGAGATGTGTGGCGGTATACAGCCTATTAATACAGAAAATTATACAAATATACAGTAGGGCCATTTCTAGAATGGGCATATGAGAAAGCATACAGTAGACCAGATCCAAGGTGTCCCAGAATATAAAAATGTAAATCAAATTAAACCTATGTCAAAATTCAGATACATCAATGGAATCTGATCATGCGGTCAGTAGATGGTTGGAGCTTCAACATCAAGAGTTTGTAAGTCACTCTGGATTTCTCCAAAGTCATCAGCGTTCTTGGGACTCGCTTACTCCATTGAACCCTGTTGAAACTCTTCAAATAAAATTGTTCCTTGTAACGAACTTTATATATTTATAATAAAATATTTTATAAGTTTTTTTTACAAATAATAATACATACGTATACATTTACACTCCCGCTCGTAGTCGAAGGGTAGGCAGATATGTAACCAGTACCCCCACTTTTCGCCGAACTTTGGTCCCATAATGTGATAGGGGCGAGCCCATCGCCATACCGGGCACAGATTTCAGACTCCGGGTTAATACTGAGCATTTCTAGATAGAAAACCCCGATATCACTTTATCCGAACCGGGGATCAAACCCGAGACCTCAGCACAGCAGTCGAAACGCATGCGCAATTACAACTACGCCAGCGAGGCAGTCTGTTTTTACACTACTGACTAAATTAACAGGATAGGTTTAAAGTATTAAGCCAACGTGAATGCATGAGGAACTTAATGAAAGTACATTAAGCGAAAGTGGTGTATTATGATCGTGCACAGTGGAAAATTACTCCTATGAGCTTAAAAGCGATAGAGCCATGAATATATGTATGTTTAAATTAAACCTTTTATTAAGTAAGTGGAGTGAAAGTTAGCAGCGATAGCCTAGTTGGTTGCGGTACGGACTGTCAAGACGAAAGTCGCATGTTCGAAACCCAAATGGCGTACACCTCTAACTTTTCTGAAGTTACGTGTGTATCAAATATTAATTATCGCTTGCTTTAACGGTGAAGGAAAACATCGTGAGGAAACCTGCATATCTGAGAATTTTCATAAGAATTTCGAAGGTACGTGAAGTCTACCAATCCGCATAAGGCCAGCGTGGTGGACTAAGGCATAACCCCTCTCATTAGTAGGGGAGGCTCGTGACCAGCAGTGGGACTATGTTTAATACAGGGCTAGTATTATTATTTAAGTTGAGTGATTCATACCCATTGTTAAATGTATAAATCACGTTTTAAAATCAAACGACAGCAAAGTGAAATATCAAATCACATGCATCAGCTTTTACTCTGGTGTCGAACAAATCCTAATATATCACCGTGCCGTGAATATGAAAACGTAATAATATCACTTTGATGTCGAAATTTCGACACAGTCACGTAATAACGTCATGAATACGTAAATTGAATATAATTTCATATGCGCAAAAACAATAATATAATCATAAAAGCGAGACATCAGAAAATGCAAGGTCTCATTCAGTTTTATGCCGTCTGGGTTATTTCAATCGGCATCAAATATTTCGATATTTCAATTCTGTATCATGATACTGAAATTGTTAAATTTTATTTATATATTACGGTAAGTATCCATTTTTTGTGTGATTGAATATTTTCTAGTCAATTCCACTGTAATATTAGAGTGAATTTTATGTTTTTTTAAATAAATGCAATAATATTAATTATAATAGTATTAGATTAGTGGGGTTAGACCTTAGTGCACCACATTGACCTAATGCTAGTTGGACAACTTCACAAACCTTAAAAAAATCTTAGGTATTACGGGTTTTCTCGCTGCGCCACGGAGGCTGTCGTAATGACTTGAATATTTTGCTAACTTTATCTTAATCAGCTTTAAATTTTAATAAACACACACATACACTCACGCCTGTAACCGAAGGTGTAGGTAGAGGTGTAAACCCACTTTTTCCGAATTTATTACAGTCCTATTATGTCATAGGGGGCGAGGCTATCGCCATAACGGGCACAATTCCAGATTCTGGACTGATACTAAATATATCTAAATAGAAAATCCAATATCACTTTACCCCGGGTCGGGTAAAGTACTATCGACCCAGAACATAGCAGTTGTAACGCATGCGCAATTACAACTGCGCCACCGAGACAGTTAAAACACTAAAATAAACAAAAGTGATACAAATCTGTATATATAAAAGAAGAAACTGACTGACTGACTGACTGATCGATCAACGCACAGCCTAAACGGCTGGGGTTAGAGACTTGAAATTTTGACAGTAGGTACCTTTTATCACGTAGGCATCCACTAAGGAAGGGTTTTTGGAAATACCACCCCTAAGTGGGTAAAATAGGGGATGAAAGTTTGTATGAAAATCCGTCATTTTAGAAGTTAAATTTATGAAAATTAGTATTTGGCATTTCAGTTAAAAATAAAAAATATATGTTTTAGGATTTTTGGAAATTCCGCCCCTAAGGGGGTAAAATAGGGAATTAAAGTTTGTATGAAAATCCGTCATTTTTAAGTCAAACGCATGAATATTTTTATTTTGTATTGTATACTTTTTCTCCCAAACATGACCTCCACGCGGGCGGAGCCGCGAGCAACAGCTAGTATAATATAAAAGCTTATGTCGTCATAAAATTTTAGATATACGCAACAGTGGTTTCCAAGGTAGAAGCTGATATCTAAAAATTGTTTGTTATACGCGTATACAAAATCACGTCTGATATTATGGTCCTACCCACGGCTCCCCACGCGTGGAAGTTATTTTATACTATTTATAAAATCATTTCATCTCTCACAACTACTCTTTGCATAATACATACATATATTCGTTCAAACAGATATAATATATAACTTTTGATTGAATGCACTGATTTAAATTAAATAAACACTAAATGTTACCTTAATATACACTCTATGATTTTATTGTAGATTATTTTGTCATACAGTACTTTGGACTTGATGCCTTGAAAGACAGACAATAACCCAAAAACAATTGTTTTGGGGTCTATATTATTTAATGTAAAGTGCCACTTCAGCTTTATTATAGTACAGATGTACAAAAAGGATTATAAGCATTTACTGCCCATAATCGTACCGGCCCACTCAAAAAAAACGACCACGCTATCTAAATTTAGATTTAAATAAAACAAACGGTATAAGCACCAAGCTGTATAAGTAAAAGTTTTTTAATTCATAAAAAGTACACCGTATTTAATAAAAACAAATTATGCCCTTGATTTTTCTGAGATCCCATCATCAGATCCTAACTTGATGCCAATGGGACCAACTGGGAAGTATACCCTTTTAAACAAAAAAATAATTTCTCGAATCGGTCCAGGCATTTTCGAGTAATCAGGGAACATACATAAAAATAAAAAGATTCCGACGAATTGTTAACCTTCTCCTTTTTTTGAAGTCGGTTAAAAAGAGCGTATAATTCGGTAGATGAAATAGAAGTGTAGCAAATGTTTGAATATTTCTGTGTTCCATTTTCAAAAAGACTGTTAGACTGTTAGGCCTTGCCACTTAGTCGCGCCTAAAGAAACTTTTCTCTTAAAGTAAAGAAAAATATTATTTCGATCTTTTTTCGTAAGACTATTTGTACATCGGAGAAATTGTATTTCGAGTTCAAAGAAATCCTCGAGAAGTCTGGTAACCCAATTGCTGCCTCCGTTGCGCAGTTGCGGAGTAGCCGGCAGTGAAACGAGAGGCCGTGGGTTCGATTCCCACACCGGGACAAATGTTCGTGTGACATACAGACATTTATGTCCAGGATCTGGATGTTGTGAGACTGAAAGTCTCTCGTAGTCCCCGATACCCACGACACAGGACTCGTATCTTAGTGTAGGATTGGGGCTATGTGTGTGACTGTTGGGTGTTATTAAATATCGACTCAGTTGTCAAGAAGTCTGCGCGAATGCTGGGATTTTTAAAGCGCAACACAAAAGATTTCAAGCTCGTAAGAACTAAGATTATAATGTATAATGCTATTGTACGCAGTCATCTAGAATACGGTAGTACAATATGGAATCCTTTCTATAGTGTACATTCACAACGTATTGAAAGTGTTCAACGGGGGTTTACAAGATATTTAGCATTCTACTCGTCAGGCATAAGTTATCGTAGCAGCTACGGGGCACGTTTAGCTTTTTTTGTATGAATACATTAGCTGATAGACGCAAAATTAGTGACTTGATATTTCTTTATAAATTGGTAAATGGCATTATCAACCACAGTGACATCCTTAAAATGATCTCCCTAACAGTTCCACATAGATTGCCATCAAAAAGACTTTTCACATACCATCTGTCCGTACCAACATTGGTCTTAATTCTCCCACGGTTAGAATGTGCAACGTATACAATGCTCTCAATACTATGTCACCTAGTCTTGACATATTTGGTACATCGTTATGCAAGTTCCGAAAAGAAGCGTTGACACACTTGCTCGACAAACCCAAATAGTGATGTAATTATTATTTTTATTTTGTATATAATCATTAGTTATTATTTTCTCTTATTCATTATTGGCTGCTGTAGTATATCACAAATTGTTATCCATATTATAATGTAATAAAATTGTGAATGTTGTACACACCTTCAATAAGCAGGTGCATCAGAACTTGTATTTATTTATAACATATTTTTGTAACATTTTAATGCATGTGCTACTGGTGTGCTTTTCCTAAATAAATAAATAAATAAAAATAAAAAAAAATTGCTGTATAAAAAAATATTTATTTACAAGGCATCAAGAACTATGATCTACTGTTCTCTAACCTCAAATGTATCACAAGGACACCGGTGTTCGGAAAAGGTAAATGGTGAATAATACAAACCAAAATCAACTTTATTTCCATAATTTTAACGTTACAAATACGCATAATACGAGCGTCAATAGGAGTATATCAAGTTTGGCGTGGCCAAATATGTCCAGACGCTACTTGAGTGGTTAACTATATCAAAGTTGTCTATGGATTTCCAAACCATCTTGAAAATGTAGTACTTTAGACATTTATTTAACTAAAATGTTTAATTTGTTGACATACGTATTATTATTGCTCTTGATAACATTACAATAGGTTTTATTGTATAACTTTTTCGAAAATATAACGTGTCACGCGAAAATTCGTCGAATAGTTCACGGTAAGCCGTCGACTAGTGCTCGTTACTATGAAGTGCGTTTGACAGCTGTCAAAGGGACAACTGATACAAACACGGATATTTCTCAAATTATATTTCACAACATGGTATTGGCCGTGATAATCAAAACCATGCCAACAAGTTCAGAGATCTCGCTGATTCTATGCTGCCTCAAGATTTGATTAATGTAGAAAATACTTATATTGAATTAATTTCTTTTTTTCAACGATCACACACCTAGCCCCGACCCCACACTAAGATACGAGTCTTGTGTTGTGGGTATCAGGGACTACGAGAGACTTTCGGTCTCACAACACCCAGACCCCGGACACAAATATCTGCCTGTCACACAAACATTTATTCCGGTGTGGGAATCGAACCCACAGCCTCTCGTTTCACAGCCGGCTACTCGCCAACTGGGCTAAGGAAGCTGAAATAATAAATCGTGCGATAAAAAAAATACCCTTTAAAGAAACAGTTATTTTTTTTAGGTAAATCAACTTTGTTCATAAATAACATCATTTATTATTTAACAATGTTCAGAATATTAATTAAAAACGCACACTTTCAATCAAATTGGATCAGCGTTACAATAAATAAATTGATAAAATTCAATTATTATTAAAAATACTCCTTACTTTATGTCACATTCATAGTGTCGGTCAAAAAACTACAATCATAGTCTGAAGTGTTTGAACACCTTACCTTTAAATTTGAATAAAGAATCATTTAAGTTGTCAATTAATCGAGCCTTCGCCAGTAGGGTAGTTTCCTGGGTTTAATTTTGTACATTATTCGATATGCAACCGAATATAATACGCAAAAGAAACTCTTTAACCGAAACCGAACCAACAATGCTTGAAACATACAATATTTGTACAAGTAATACCGGGTGCGTATTAGTAACATCTCGCTATCTCCCTCTCACAACTGCGCAGTAATGGCCATTTTGAGAGGTGACGTCATGGCTCATATCATGCATCCTTTTACTGTCATTTGACAATTACCCCTTCTAGCTGTTTTAAATGGCGTCCAATTTACTTGTTATTGTTTGGATTCAAAAATTATTTCGATAATAGGTTTTACGTAATAGATAGATACATAACTCTTTATTGCACACCATCAAAATAATATTACAAAAGGAAACCTTAAAGCTAAAGTAAGTTACAATAGGCGGTCTTATCGCTAAGAGCGATCTCTGCCAGACAACCTTAATTGGATGGAGAATAGTGGTAATACACTTTGTTGATAATAACTAAAAAGTTTTTTAATATATAAAAAGTACACCGACTTCAATAAAAAACAAATTATGCGTCCCTATAAAATTTGAGGCTTGATTTTTCTGAGATCCCATCATTAGATCCTGACTTGGTGCCAATGGGAAGTATACCCTCTTAAACAAAAAAAATAATTTCTTGAAACGGTCTAGGCGTAAAAAAAAAGATTCCAACGAATTGAGAACCTCCTCCTTTTTTGAAGTCGGTTAAAAATAAAAGAAAAATCGTGTCAACTATCCTATTATAGTGGCCACACGTTCGAGCCAATAAAGCGTGTCGACTAACCATTGTTCTAGAAATCGGAATGTTGGAAATAACCATATACAAAGTTTTTATAAATGTTTCCAACTTCAAACATAATAATAACTAATGTTAAATTTTAACAAAACTATAGTTTTGTCATCTTTAATTTAATAAAACCACTCATTGCAAATATAGGCTTGGCTCCAAAAACCAAATGTAACTTGACGACCGGCTTAATTCTTAAGCCAAGATGCTTATCTAATAAGATCGAGGCCGTTCCAGAGCACGAACTCCTAATTTCCAGCATTAAAGACACATGTTAAAATTCCTCGCGGTCTTAAATATGTCTGCGTAACTAAGTACTTAAGGCGCTCAGCCAAGACTAATAAGGAATTTAAGGCCTTTGAATACACGTTGAGGAAGTATACTGCCTGACGTTTGCCAACAGCTAACTTCAGAGCGGTTTGGGGCATTATTTGTTTTTGCAGGTTATATGTGTTGTTTTATTTATTTATTTAGAGCATGGAAAACTTACTGCTAATAATTACATAAGAAATAGCATCAATCTAAGTGACAAAAAGCCAATAACAAGTTCTCACTTATAGAAGTACTTTATAATAATAATATTTATTTTATTTTAGACAAAAGTCCAGAGGGTGTTAGTAACAATTTGCTTAGACACTAATGTTAGTAGGCAAGATTTATAATGCAGTATAAAGCTGCATCCATCTATGTAGCATCGGAGACTCCCACCTATCTGCAAATACACCCAAGATAGTGTTGGTGCTGCCAAGTACACGCGCCATTTATTTACCCGAATGATAAGGACAGCACGTCTTGCCATATAAATCCTAAAAGTATTTTACCTTTACATGTTAAAGAAGACCAGTCTGATAGACCATTACAAGGAGAAAGGAATTTAAATTGAAAAGACACATGCATTCTAAGGGACTTATGTTAGAAGTAAGCGACACACACAGCTCACGTGCACTGTGGAATTTCACTTAATTCAGTCTATTCAAAAGTTACGCTGTACTCGGAAAGCGACTCGGCAATTTTCGTATTTCCAAAGTATAAACTAGCACTTTAATTGCAGATTAGAGCTAATATGTAGTTGGAACTACTTCCGTGCATTTTTTATATCAAAATTTGAGAGTATTTATTATAAAATTAGGAACGGGTCTTAATCGCGCAATATTTTAATGGTATAAATACCACAATTATTTCCCGACGTTTCGACCGAGTTGCATCGGCCGTGGTCACGGGCTGACTGAGTGAGAATTTAGTGCCGTCTTCGTAAGGTGGGCTTTCGTGTGGTGGGAGTATCGGTAACCAGTTTAGTGGGGGTTTTGATAACTACCTTCCCTTGGTTTTTATTTTTATCACAAATACTGTCGGTACTTCGACAAACCACACTGACAGTATCCTCGCGCTGAAGAGTTGACTCATTCTGACGACGCGGTTTACATATACTTATGACAGGATTCCATGTTGTTGACAAACGGTATCCATCCTCTCGGTTGAAATTCTGATGTTTTTTAATTTCTACCGCTTCACGTACTATTCTGGAATAATAATGGCGATCGGTGGATAGAACCTGTGGTTGGTGTAGTTCTATCCAATGATTAGGTCCAGCCTCCAGCAAATGCTCAGCCACCGCTGATTTGTTGATCTGGCGGTTTTTTACAGCTGTAATGTGTTCCTTGACCCTTTCAGCGATCGTTCTTTTGGTCTGGCCGATGTAGGAACTACCACAACTGCAATTCACCTTATAAACACCAGGAGTTTGTAAGGGAATTACATCTTTTGGAGTACGCAAGTGGTTCGATATTTTTGCGAGCGGACTATATACAGTCTTAATGGAGTATTGTTTGAGTACTGTTCCAACTTTGTCCGTGACTCCTTTTATATATGGCATGTATGCTGGGGCCCTGCTGACCTCAGGAAGACGCTCCCTCTTCTTGGGACGGCGTATCTTTCCTTTGTATCCGTTACTCTTCAGTACGTTCTGAACATGTGTGAGCTCACTTTCTAGATGTTCAGAGTCACAGAGGTCATATGCTCTATTTGTCAACGATGTCACAACGGATTCCAAATGCCGTGGATGGTGGTGCGAGTAGGCATTGAGATACCTGTCAGTGTGTGTTGGTTTTCTGTATACAGTGTGTCCTATGGAACCATCTTTTCTCACCATTACTTTCACATCGAGAAAAGGTAACGTTCTGTCTACCTCCATTTCATAACTGAATCGGATCTTTGGATGTATGGAGTTCAACCGGTTCGCGAATTGTTCTACTTCATGCTTGTTGCCATGCATGATGCAGAATACATCATCGACATACCTCTTCCACAATTTAACATTATATGTTTGTGTGTCTATGGATTGCTCGAAATATTCCATCCAGATGTTGGCCATTACCGGTGCTACTGGGCTGCCCATAGCTACTCCGTCAATCTGAAGGTAATGTTGCCCTTGATATAAGAAGTAATTACCTTCTAAACAGCTCTTTAATAGATCCATGTATTCGTTAGACAGACCGTTTTCCTCCAACTTGCTCTCGATGACCTCAAGACAATCTTGAATGGGAACGTTGGTGAATAATGACTCTACGTCAAAACTCACCATCACTTCGTCTGGACCCACCGTTACACTCTTGATGATGTCCACGAAATGGCGAGAATCTTTCACAAAAGATGTAGTCTTGCCCACTGATGGTTGCAGTACCTTACTTATGTGTGTCGCCAAATGATATGTTGGTGAATTGATTTGACTCACAATTGGACGTAAAGGTACATTGCCTTTGTGGATTTTAGGCAAACCATATAGCTTCGGCGATTGTACTATTTGAGGACTGTGTAAGTGCCGAAACACATCTTCTGTGAATAAGTCTTCATGGTCCTTAATGAGTGCTCTTATGCGTTTTGTTACTCTGGCAGTCGGGTTATAAGACACTGGTTGCCAGACTGGACTGCCAGAGTAACAAAACGCATAAGAGCACTCATTAAGGACCATGAAGACTTATTCACAGAAGATGTGTTTCGGCACTTACACAGTCCTCAAATAGTACAATCGCCGAAGCTATATGGTTTGCCTAAAATCCACAAAGGCAATGTACCTTTACGTCCAATTGTGAGTCAAATCAATTCACCAACATATCATTTGGCGACACACATAAGTAAGGTACTGCAACCATCAGTGGGCAAGACTACATCTTTTGTGAAAGATTCTCGCCATTTCGTGGACATCATCAAGAGTGTAACGGTGGGTCCAGACGAAGTGATGGTGAGTTTTGACGTAGAGTCATTATTCACCAACGTTCCCATTCAAGATTGTCTTGAGGTCATCGAGAGCAAGTTGGAGGAAAACGGTCTGTCTAACGAATACATGGATCTATTAAAGAGCTGTTTAGAAGGTAATTACTTCTTATATCAAGGGCAACATTACCTTCAGATTGACGGAGTAGCTATGGGCAGCCCAGTAGCACCGGTAATGGCCAACATCTGGATGGAATATTTCGAGCAATCCATAGACACACAAACATATAATGTTAAATTGTGGAAGAGGTATGTCGATGATGTATTCTGCATCATGCATGGCAACAAGCATGAAGTAGAACAATTCGCGAACCGGTTGAACTCCATACATCCAAAGATCCGATTCAGTTATGAAATGGAGGTAGACAGAACGTTACCTTTTCTCGATGTGAAAGTAATGGTGAGAAAAGATGGTTCCATAGGACACACTGTATACAGAAAACCAACACACACTGACAGGTATCTCAATGCCTACTCGCACCACCATCCACGGCATTTGGAATCCGTTGTGACATCGTTGACAAATAGAGCATATGACCTCTGTGACTCTGAACATCTAGAAAGTGAGCTCACACATGTTCAGAACGTACTGAAGAGTAACGGATACAAAGGAAAGATACGCCGTCCCAAGAAGAGGGAGCGTCTTCCTGAGGTCAGCAGGGCCCCAGCATACATGCCATATATAAAAGGAGTCACGGACAAAGTTGGAACAGTACTCAAACAATACTCCATTAAGACTGTATATAGTCCGCTCGCAAAAATATCGAACCACTTGCGTACTCCAAAAGATGTAATTCCCTTACAAACTCCTGGTGTTTATAAGGTGAATTGCAGTTGTGGTAGTTCCTACATCGGCCAGACCAAAAGAACGATCGCTGAAAGGGTCAAGGAACACATTACAGCTGTAAAAAACCGCCAGATCAACAAATCAGCGGTGGCTGAGCATTTGCTGGAGGCTGGACCTAATCATTGGATAGAACTACACCAACCACAGGTTCTATCCACCGATCGCCATTATTATTCCAGAATAGTACGTGAAGCGGTAGAAATTAAAAAACATCAGAATTTCAACCGAGAGGATGGATACCGTTTGTCAACAACATGGAATCCTGTCATAAGTATATGTAAACCGCGTCGTCAGAATGAGTCAACTCTTCAGCGCGAGGATACTGTCAGTGTGGTTTGTCGAAGTACCGACAGTATTTGTGATAAAAATAAAAACCAAGGGAAGGTAGTTATCAAAACCCCCACTAAACTGGTTACCGATACTCCCACCACACGAAAGCCCACCTTACGAAGACGGCACTAAATTCTCACTCAGTCAGCCCGTGACCACGGCCGATGCAACTCGGTCGAAACGTCGGGAAATAATTGTGGTATTTATACCATTAAAATATTGCGCGATTAAGACCCGTTCCTAATTTTATAATATGTATTCAAATCGCGAGAGTCTAAAAACATTTATTGAGAGTATTTGGTTTAAGATACATTTTTTGCGTTATTGAGTTACATATTTGGAATTTGCGATTTTTTCTGCATCTTTGCCTAGCCTAGGGACATTGTTTAATACAGTATTATTGTTACTATATTATAACCGCATGCTATAGGAATTGTAAAACTCATACATATATCTACATTATTGCATACATTTACGTTATGTCAGGAAATAAAACCAAAAGTTTTATGAAGCTAAAGGTAAGACCAGCGCGACAAGCTCGCGAAATACTCACTTTTGTCTTCAGATCTGCAGCAGAAACTACCCAACTCGAGTCCTTTGCGGCTCGCATTATAAATGTAGAACAACATTTCACTTGGCGAGTGTACTTTATTTTCTTATGTAAGTTGGCTTTTATTTTCACATAAGTTCATGTGACACCGAGTGACGTGGGTTCTAGTGTATCACTGACCAAGTTTAATCTACCGTGTGATGCAGTTGTATATATATTCCACGGTCGGGCACTAAATAATTCCATCTGCAGACTTTAGATACAGTATGCAAAATCTGCGAATAAGCAGCGATAACCTAGTTGGTTGCGGTACGGACTGTCAAGACAAAAGTGGTGTGTTCGAAACCCAAATGGCATACACATCTGACTTTTTTAAAGATACGTGTGTATTAAATGTTAATTATCGCTTCCTTTAAAGCTGAAGAAAACATCGTGAGGAAACCTGCATACTTGAGAATTCTCATAAGAATTTCAAAGGTATGTAAAGTCTACCAACCCGGATTAGGCCAGCGTGGACTAAGGCCTAATCCCTTTCATTATTAGAGGGGCCTTGCCCAGCAGTGGGCAATAAAATAATTACCTAGTCAGGTCATAAATTCTGTCATATGTTTAATATAAAATAATTGAAACAAGTTTATTCATTATGTAACCATTTATATACCAAAATGAACTTAACAAAACATAGATTCTTATGACACTAAAGTTTATTCAAAATGACCTCCGTGATTTTGAATACAGGCCTTCAATCTGCGCGGCCAGTTGTCTATCGCAGCACGAACGAGGCCCATGTCAATATCGGCGGCTGCCTTAATCAAGGATGTCTTGAGTGACTCCAAATTGGGATGAGGCTTTGAGCACGCCTTTTCCTCCAAGTGTTGCCATATCTTGTAATCTAACGGATTCAAATCTGGACTGGAGGAGGGCCAGTCTTCGAGCCGGATGAAGTCGATTTCACGCGCCGCCAGCCAGTCTTGTGTGCTCTTCGCTCTATGAGCTGGCGCCGAATCTTGTTGGAATACCCAGTGCCTGTTATTGAACATGGTATGAGAAACAGGTTCCACAATGTTCGTCAGGACTGTATTTTGATACACAACTGCATTCGTTTTTACACCTTTCTCACAAAAATGTACCTCTGTTAAGCCCCAATAAGAAACTCCCAACCATACCATGAGCGAGGATGGAAAATGACCTCGTTGGACATGCGGAATACGGTTGCTCGCTTTTTCACTACTGTGTGCGTACACCTTATCATTTTGTTTGTTGTAGCTCTCTTCTACGGTAAAAATTTTTTCATCTGAAAAAAGAATTTCCCGATATTTTTTTCCCTCGTACCGCTTCAACAAAGCGCGGCATCTCTTCAGTCTCAGGTCCATTAGACGAGCATTCAAACGATGTCCTGTTTTTCTTCGATATGCCCGAAGCACTAAGTCTTCATTTAACACCCTTTTCACCGTGGTTCTGTTTAACCCCATCTGAAGGGCCAACAGTTTCTGCTTACGTTTGGGATTTCTTTGAATTCGCGCCTTCACAGCTTTTATCACTGCTGGAGTCCTAACAGACCGAGGGCGACCACTTCTTGACCTGTCATCTACACTAGAGTCTTCATTGTATCGTTTGATGGTACGATAAACGAATCTTTTGGTTATATTCAAATTTTTCGGTATGTCAAAAATTTGAATTGGCGCGTAACCGCAACGATGCAACGCAATTACTGCAACACGGTCTTCTTTAAGCGTCCACTCCATATTTAAAAATGAGAAAAATTCTAAAAAGTATACATTTTTATTTTCATGAACAATTTGAAATTCGAATACAATAAACTTTTTTGTGGCCAGCATTCTAAAATAAAAGTTTTTACTGTGTGACAATACTTATGACCTGACTGTGTATATAATATAAATGCACGCTTCCTGTGGGATAGCAAAATGTAGAATGGTGTAGTAGCTTAGGATGCCTCTATGAATTGTATACCTTTTCTTCCAAAAATAACCTCCACGTGGGCGGCGCCGCGGGCAACATCTAGTAGAATATATGTTTATTAAGTAGAAGTAGTGTCAGGGTGAAGTAAAACAAAATGATTTTTTTAACTCATCTATACAACGATACCAATATAATCAGCAAGTAGGAAAGTGTATTGTGTTTACCAATATTATGCTATGATCAATAATTTATCTTCAATCAATCATTCTTATTTCAATCAATCAATAATTTTTACTTAAATGTAGCTGTAGAGTGTAGATCAGCCATGTCAAACTCAAAGTCACCGGTGGACTAAAAGCATGAAGACAGTGTACTAGGTGGGCCATAATACCTTAACTTAAAGAAGACAAACGACTGAGCTTAACGAAAAAAAAACTAGAAAATATATTTATTAAAATACCAATAAAAAGGACATCACAAATAACTACGTTGCACCGCGCGCATTTTCATAAACAATTTCTAACAAACCCGCGGGCTGCATTGTCTGTTTTTTTTGCAAAATTGAACAGAAAAATGCTCAGTGGGCCGGATGTAGCCCGCGGGCCTCATGTTTGACATGGCTGTTGTAGATGAATGAATCAACTAACAAGTTCGAAGTTCGAGTTGCTAAATCAAACGCTGTCCAGAAAGAGACAGACTATTTGCGCTTTCAGTCGTGGCTGCTCAAAAATAGAATTTAGCCATCAAATTAATCTCATAAAAACGTCATAATATTTATTGCTTCAATCATGCTCAATAATGGTGATGTCTGCAAGGTACTATATTTCACTTTTAATTTACTTTGTTCCTCAGTAGTTATTTTATGCATTATTATTTTAGCACGTGTGTATGCTATTTAAAAACTCGAACTAGATATTTATGTTCTCCGAATATCCTGCTAATATTAAAAATGTGAATGATTTCATGCATGCTATGATACTCTATTTGGACGGCACTGCGCTTACCATCAGGCGCAGTGTGGTCACTTTGCCGCGCCAGAATAAAAAAAAAATGATGGTGGTAGGATATTTATATCCGCCCGAATAGCGACCACCGTACACAGGGTGTAAAACCCGCCATAGTGGCACACGTAATTCTGTCGCGTTCCGGTTCAGCCAGTATACATCCGGTTTTTGTCGGAGGTCTAGAATAGGGGTAGGATGTTTGGCCATTTTGCGGCCTTCTGAGTACTCTGACAATAGACCCTCGACCGCTTATTCACCTTCTTGCCCATGGCATAGTGTGAAGAAGTAGGCATGATTGTATTGAGTAGCGGGGATAGATTGTCTCTCGCTACCCGATACTCTAATTGGACGGCACTGTGCTTACCATCGGGTGCAGTGTGGTCACTTTGCCGTGGTAGTATAAAAAAAAATTGGTTGTTTGTTAATTTTTGTTGCACAGATAGTTTATTAGCTATATTAACACGTATGATATGTTAAAGCAAGCGATAGTCAACTATTTTAATTAAAACCGACTTCGGTTCATTGTCGTTAAGACAATCACAATCACAGTTGAAGTCAGTCAACAATATTTAAGTCTGAAATCTCTTGATGTATACTTAAGAGTCTTAAATTTCAGTGGATCCCTTAAGTACTCTCTAAGACCATTAACCTCCTATTGCTTACTTAGATCTAAATCCGACAACCTTGATCATAGCAACTAATTCTATTTTCGTTGAAATTAGGAAATCTGAGCTGACTGTCCAAATAACTTCAAATTCCATTATATTAAAGGTTACAGGTCAATGCCCTTAAAACTAAGGCGTTGATTTTCTGTGGATTCGGCTATTTTCATAACGATCAGGTGTTGGCAGCTCAATAAAATTACATGCTAAATCTAAAATGTAATTTATTAGGCACCAATTATATGTTATTATTAAAATTAGGAAAAATTGAATCGTCCTTGGCTTATATGTTAATCATGAACTTATTGGGTCCTTTATAATTAAGTAAATTAAAATTAGGGAGTGGTAGAGCCACGCTGAAGACATATTTGTCTACAGCATGAATGGGCCGGCTCGACCGGGATAGTACCACTGTCTCACAGAAAACCAACGTAAAGTGACAGTTTACTGTCGCGTTTCGTATGGTAAGTGAGACATCCGGAGGCCCAGATTCCCCCTTCCCTTCCCTAATCCTAATGTCCTTTAAGGCCGACAGCGCATACATGATACTTTCGGTATTGTGGATGTTCATGGGCGGTGGAGATCACTTAACATCAGGTGACCCACTGGCTCGTTTGTCGGACTGTACTATAAAAAAAAAGTAAGTTAAACATTATATAAACATCTCATTGAATGCAATACCCACATATAACTGCAATGACAAATATGCAGACTTTTTATCTTCGCATGGCAAAATGACTACATTGCACCTGATGGTACAATGCAGTCCAAAGTACACTACCTACTGGTTACAATGTAATAGTCAGCCACAGACAGAAGTATACTATAAACTACATGAATAATATCGGAACTTGTTTCACAACTAAAGTAATAGATTTCCAGAGGGAATCGCCACGTAACCTTTGGATCTATGCCCAAGCTTGGCCACTAAATTTGTGTGGTGTTGCTTTACTGTTTTTTTTTTTGCTGAGGTGTACTGAGGCCTGATATATACACTGTTGCCAACTGTCCTGTTTTCTTAGGACGCGTCCTGGGTTTTTGAGTGTCTTGGGGTTTCCTGGATAGTTTTAAAACAACGTCCTGGGTTTTTAAAGTGCCCTAAAAATTTGCAATTCTTACTTTAAGGGCGGCACGCGGCGTCTAGGCTCGCAAGTGTTCACGCTATTTTAAAACAAAGATGCGTCCTGTTTTTAAACAGAATCACCCTGGTTTCTCTAACTTCAAATCTTGGTGTTTGAATTCCGGGGTTTGTAACCCTATATTAAACACAAGAGCAAATAACAAAATACAAAAGTGAACTCAGACATCCCTTTCTATGTTACTATCAGCAGTGATGTCACAACATGATCAAATAACAATCTATAGAACAAATCAAATATTCAAATATTATAGATAAACAATGTTTTTTTTTTTTTTTAGTGCCTCGATAGGCAGACGAGCAGACGGGCCACCTGATGGTAAGTAGTGACCGCCGCCCATAGACTTCTGCAATACCAGGGCACAGCAAAGCCGCTGCCTACCGTTGAAGGACTACTCTCTTTAAGCCTCGTTTAAATAAGGACAATCTATATCTAAAACCAACAAATAAATCTAATAACTTATACATTATTTTCATTTCCAGTCGCTCATGTGGCGACACGCACAACGTGCCAAATTCGACCTTACTGACATGTAAATTCACCCAATTCGCGTCTTTTACGCTAATGCCATAACGTTTGATATTCATGTAACATTAAGTTTCAAGTTGTCTCGTAAGAATTACCCAAATGACGTTGGTAGAGGAAGCAAGTGACTATAAAATTAGTTTTTTTTATCCTGTCACGACAGCTTTTTTAAACTGACCACACTGCACCTGATGGTAAGCGCAGTGCCGTCCAATAAGAGTATCGAATAGCGAGAGACAATCTATCGCCCGCTATTCAACACAATCAATTCATAAGTGTTCAGATAGTAATAGTTAACCGAGCAGTCATCAGCACATAATTAGTCCCATATATCGTACGCCCCAAAACATCCAAGCAGAAATATATAAAATTATACGAGCCCATTAATAAACCAATCCCACTGCTGGGAGTGGCCTTCTCTACTAATGAGAAGGGTTAGGCCTTAGTCTACCACGCTGGCCGAATGCCGCTTAGTAGACTTCACAACATTAAAATTATTATTAGAATTCTCAGGTATGCAGGTTTCCTCATGATATTTTCATTCACAGTTAAAGCAAGTGATAATTAACAATGAATACACGTAACTTTAGAAAAGTCAAAGGTGTATGCCATTTGGGCTGGTTTCCAGAAATAGGTCAAACAAATCTAATGTTCAGAATTAACGTAATCTGCAATTTACGGCTTAATGCACACCAGTAGAAACCAACAATGGGTCGTTAGCTCCTCAGGCTAGTCAAGAACTAAACTGTATAATTTGACAAATTAGAACACTGAATAGAACTGTTTATTATTTGCTGAATGAGGAACATTTGGGTCTTGACGTGGCTTTAATTACTAAGACATTCTCATTTAATTTAATAATAGTACTTAATGCCATTAATAGTGTATTTTTTGACTCAACATCCACACAACCCCACATTACATGGTGTAATGAATGCTTTTAAGATTTTTTTTTAGTTCCTCGATAGGCAGACGAGCAGACGGGCCACCTGATTGTAAGTAGTCACCGCCGCCCATAGACTTCTGCAATACCAGGGCACAGCAAAGCCGCTGCCTACCATAAAACATTTATGTTGATAACCACCATATCTTTCTACATACATACTTATACACTTACGCCTGTAATCCCCGAAGGGGTAGGCATAGGTGCAACCAGTACACCTACTTTTCACCGAATATATTTCGATCACAAAATGTGATAGGGGGCGAGCCTATCGCCATACCGGGCACAAATTCCAGACTCCGGGCTATAATACTGAGAGTTTCTAGATAGAAAAACCCAATATCACTTTACCCGACCAGAGTATCGAACCGGAGACCTCAGTACAGCAGTCGTAACGCATGCGCAATTACAACTGCGCCACCGGCTGTAGGCACATATTTATCTATTCTGCCTCCACTAGCAGTTTGCACCACTGTTCCATCCAAGTTGAGAGAAATTGTAACTAATAAATCTACTGAGCATTTAAATATCTTCTGAACCTTCCAGAAGAGAGAGCCTGATTAATTTTAAGTATGTGTATATACTATAGGGAGAAAACCTCTCTCAATCTATAATGAGGTGAATCTTACATCTTGTGCTATATTAAATACTAAAAGTTTTTTAAACAAAAAACGTACACCGATTTCAATCAAAAACAAATTACGCGTCCCTATAAAATTTGAGGATTGCCCTCGATTTTTTTGAGATCCCATCATCAGATCCTGACTTGGTGCCAATGGGACCACCTGGGAAGTATACCCTTTTAAACAAAAAAATAATTTCTCGAATCGGTCGAGGCGTCTTCAAGTAATCGGGGAACATACGTAAAAAAAAGATTCCGATGAATTGAGAACCTCCTCTTTCTTTTGAAGTCGGTTAACAAATGTACTAAATATTATGTTCATATATTTCAACAATGTTTTTAAATTACGTATGTTTGGAACTTTTCAGCGTTGTTCGGACAGACGGCGTTCCTTCCTCCACCTTTAATTAAATTCTATGACCTTTTCAATTTCATCTTGCTTTTTCATTTATGTAATATAATATCTTGTCCAAAGATTGTTTTTTTGTGGTTTCTTTTAATGAACAGTTATAATAGTGCCATTTTCTTCGAATTTATATGACTTCTTGATGATAGATATTACGGATACGGATAAAGATAGGATAATAAGGATCCCGCGATTCTTTTATCTTCTGGGATAAATATGGGTGGAAGTGATCACTTACTAAAACATGACGCATGATTTTCTACGATTTTGCTAGATTGATTAAACTCAACTAAGGCCCGATACAATTAAATAAGAATAAGATTTTATTTGTGGGCAAAAACTGCCACCGTGTCGGTACCTTCTGACCGGCGGCGGCGAGGTAGTCCTAGGAAGAGATGGCGGGATGGCTTAGACGCCTTTGAAACTACGTGGCCAGAAAAGCCTCTTAATAGGGATCAGTGGAAGGAAATGGGGGAGTCTTTTGTCCAGCAGCAGAGGCGTAACCAGTAAACCCACTTTTTGCCGAATTATCGGTCCCATGTGATAGGGGGCGAGCCTATCGCCATACCGGGCACAGGTTCCAGACTCCAGGCTAATACTGAGAATCAGCGTTTGTTGGCGCAGCGAATAGTAAGGGGCTACCGCACGGTCTCCCACGAGGCGGCCTGTGTATTGGCCGGCACCCTCCCTTGGGATTTGGACGCAAAACTCCTCTCGTCCGCGTTTTTCTGGCGGGAGGAGGCGTCCAGTCGCCGTCAGGAGAGACTGGCCCCGAGGGAGATTGCGGCCCGGTTTCGCAGAACCGCTGTGGAGGAGTGGCATACCAGGCTGGAAAGCACAAGTGCGGGCTTGAGGACTGTCGCGGCAGTGCGTCCTGTCCTAAAGAGATGGCTAGACAGGCGCCACGGTGCGCCAACGTTCCGGCTGACGAAGGTACTGACGGACCACGGGTGTTTCGGTTCGTTCCTGTGTCGGATCGGAAAGGAGGCGTCTGCCGTGTGCCATCATTGTGGCAACTGCCTTGAAGACACGGGCCAACACACTTTGGAGGAGTGCCCAGCCTGGGACGACGAGCGCAGCGCTCTCAGAGCAGTCGTCGGAGGAGACCTCTCGCTGCCGGCCGTGGTGTCGTCCATGGTCGCCAGCCGGAAGTCCTGGCGTGCGTTGGCCCACTTCTGTGAGAGCGTCATCTCGCAGAAGGAGAGTGCCGAGAGGGATCGGGAACGATTTGATCCCTCCCGCCGCCAGAGGAGACGTAGGAGGCGCCGGGTGGACGACTGACCGGCGTCTCGCGCCCTGTGGAATGGGGGCGTTTGTAGAATTTCACCACGGTAACCCCTGCCTGTCGTACAAGGCGACTAATTGGGGCCATCAGGGGTCGCGGGTGCGCAGCGGGGGGCTGTCAGCCCATATCGATGCACTCTAATATCGGTGCATCGTGCGACCCCGAGATGGACGGCAGCGCGGGTGGTAAGGCCTCGTTCGCTGTCGTTGTTCGGTGCGCGGGGGATCCTTAGCCCCCCATGGAGATGGGCTCCTACGCGGCACCGCGCAGGGGCGATTGCGGCTGCAATTCTAGCACTCCTTAGAATACCCCGGGATCGCTCCGTAAGCGCCGAAGAAGGCCACCGCGGGGTTTTAGCTGGTAGTGTCGGGTAGGGTGTACATAGGGAGTAGGGACTCGGCCCAGTGGCAGCTCGGATAGCCATCATCCGGGCGAGGGGGATGCTGGGTTGTAAGACCGGCTAGTCCAGCATACCCGGTTTATTTTTATTCCGCTTCCCCCCGGAGCGGGCGGCAGTAATAAAACACTTACCCCGCGACAACAAAAAAAAATGGCTAATACTGAGAATAATTTCTAGATAGAAAAACCCAATATTATTGAGACAACAACAATATTTTATTTGAGAGTAAGTCATAAGACATTTTGGACTAATTTGATTTAACGATTTATCGCCTTCTAATCTAAGTACAAATTCTTATACAGCCACAGCTTCGTGGTGTCTACTACCCCGGCCCGAAGCAACCAGCAGGCCGGCATGATTGTGTTGAGTAGCGAGGTATAGGCTGTCTCTCGCTACGTGATACTCTATCTGGACGGCACTGCGCTTACCATCAGGTGCAGTGTGGTCACTTTGCCGCGCCAGAATAAATAAAAAAAAAATACAAGAATAGCTATTTGAACAGTAGAGCTTGCCGGAGTAACAATTTTACAAGAGAGAGTAAAAGATGGTGGAAAGTAACGATAATTGTTATTACACTGACGACTAACAGACTACATTGTCATAATTTAATTAGATTCAAATGGTATATAATAATTCAATATGGTAAGATCACGCAATTCAGAAACGGTAAGGCATTTGTATCTGGAAGACGTCATCATTCGTTGTTCACTCACCGTTATTCCGGGTATTGTTCAACCTTGAAGTTGTTAATAAAATAGTGAATTATAATCCTACTAATATTATACATGCGAATGTTTGGATAGATGGATGTTTGTTACTCAATCACGCTATAACGGCTGGACGGATCTGGCTGAAATTTGGCATAGAGATAGATTATAGTCTGGAATAGTACATATATTACTTTTATCCTGGAAAAATGACCCGTGGGATAGTTTACTTTTTCACAGAGCAATGGATTAACATGATTTTTTGGATAGTGGCAGTTTAGGGATCAGAAAATTACGTAGGCTACTTTTATACCAGAAAAATGCACGTTGTCTCTGGGATGGCAAAATATAGAAATGACTAATAGCTTAAGATGCCTTCATGGATTGTATACCTTTTTCTTCCAAAAATAGCTTCCACGCGGGCGGAGCCGCGAGCAACATCTGGTGATAATATAAAAACGAATAATCACATTGGAAATTTTCTGTAATATGAAATCTTAAATATGTGATTTATATTTCTTGAATTATTTTAGAAATGTTCAAGTTTCCACATAATCATTACTAATGCATACTTATTATTACTTCTGTACGTGCATACATTTTTTTATTATTTAAATAATTTAAACCAAAATTATTTACACACATTTTCGTCTTCTTAAAGGTCGAGAAGCCTCATTAAACAAAAAAGGGAACCCCAATAAATCACCCACTTGATGATAATTGATTAAATAACCCTTAATAAACTAGTTGTAATAAAAGTACTGGCCAGAAAATCAATACTTAAAATACAGGTGTAAAAGAATTAACTTGAGCACATACACATTCAGCGGATGTTTCGCTTTAATTAAACCAAACACCCACGCGACGGCAGCTTATATATTACGTACACGGCAAAGCTGCGCTGTAATCTGCTCAGCGAATGGCTTTATTTGCTGCAAAACTTTCATACACAATAACTGTGAACGCTTATGTACCCTTCGACGCGTTCGGCACATTATGGTTGGGGATACGTTTGGTAAATTTCAAATTTAGAACATTTAGTTTAAATTGAAATCGATTGATTTTGATTATTGAGAATTTGAACAAATTATTGTATAGAGCAGTAGAGAAGTGACTTTTTTAATGTCGGACCATATTAGTCCATAGTCGTTCATCCCTTTTTTTTCAGAAAAGGGTACAGAATAGTTTTAGAACTCAAAGGATATACCAGAACTCGATTTTAGTGCTAAACATCTAAAAAAAAATTGGCAGAATGGATAGAATTAGTTTTTTTTTTGTTAGAATTTTTAAGAATGTTAATATTTTTCAGTATTATACACACATTAATGGTATTAGTGGTTTTAAAGACAATTTACATCGAAAATTTGGTTCCAAACAACAGTTTTTTTACTTTTCTTAATTATTAGAGAACTTTAGAGTCGGAATAATTTGTAATTAAGCTAGTTTTATCATTATTTCATAATTTGGCCGGATTAACAGACGTCTCTCGTCTGACTCAGGAACTTCTTGCAACTGGCCATAATTATTACGATTTGGGCGAAGTACGGCTTTATCTTCTTGCAGCATATTAAAGATAATTAAAAGGTTCAGAACGATGTATGACATTTTTTTGTTTATTCCAGCAACCGAGGCATAGGAAAGCATCAATTTAGAATCGTTAAAGAGAATACATAAAAATTCAACTAACCATAAAAATGGCTTCACTTTCAAACTCTATTTCAGTGATAAAAGTAAAAAGTTCCGGAGCAGAGGAAACTAATTATTTAAATCTAGTAGCGATGTCCGGTTTCATTATATTTAGAGTCGGTTAAATACCAGTGATTTAAAACTTGAGGTCTTAGATTCAATCCCCCCTGTAGGTAATACAGTAATTTAATCTAAATAAAACAAGCGAGGTGTTCGAGATTGGGATGTAAGATTCATAAGACCCCACGCCTTCTATATATATCATATCGAGAGTCCACGTTGAATATGTTTCTAATCTTTTTTAACCGACTTCAAAAAAAGGAGGAGGTTAACACGAATTGTTAACCTCCTATTTTTTTTTAAGTCGGTTGGAATTTATTTCTTATCTGGGATTATTGGGACCATAGACCTTCGTAGTTCTTAGAAATAAGTTGGACCTAGGGTCTGGTCAGGCCTGTTTGACTGTGCGGTGTATTATTAGCATAATTTATTTATTTATTATGGACCATCAACGTACATTACAATACTATCCTTATAACTAACATTTGTAGTGCATTATACTTATTGCATCCTTAATGGATCTGTAACAGATGGTCGCAGCATGACTAAAAAACCTTAACCGAAGAACAATTTCTATAACCAAATACAATACAAAATTCTTTATTTGAATATTGAAATTGATAATTTTGTTTTATATTGTATTGTTCTATAAAAAATTTAATCAGAATACGTTAATGTATCGCCTTTTGGGAGCATTTTAACATATCGAAGAGCCGATAACCGTTCAAGTAAACGGCTTCTCAGATTGCATCTCGGTAAACGAAGTATGAAATGTCTAGACACAGTGCGACGACCTGGCAAATGCTATTAGGAACTAGTTACCCAGCTATCTATTTAAATACACCAAGCATTATATGTAGCAGGTGATGATGATTAGAGTGAAAGCCTCTGAACTAAACTTTAGGAATAATTAACAGTTTATCTTGATAGTTCACAATACCGTTAGCCTAGTCGGGAGTACGGACTCCCGAAATAAAAACTGTACGTTCAAAAGCAGTGTCAAATACTGACTGTCCTAAAATACGTGTATATTAATTGTAATTTATTGCTTATTTAAACGGTTCGTTAAATCCTTCCTTCTCATCTTCATCTCACTGCCATTATCCCACACTAACTGGGGTTGGCAATGGTTTTGACTATCCACGCAGCCCTAGCATCCGTCAAATCTGCATTCACTCCTTTCATTCGCAAGTCCTCATTCACGCAATCCATCCATCTCTTTTTAGGTCTCCCAAGACATTTTCATCCATCGACATTCATATTGACAAGCAGTCTTGTCACATGCCTTTCATTGGGATGGCTTTCATTGGATTGGGATGAGGTGGGCCTCATCACATGCCTATACCAAGCTAATCTAGTCTAGACAACCTGCATAGTTGAGGATTTTCAATGAGTTTGAAAGGTATTTGGAGTCTACTAACCTCCATCAATCCAGATGTGTGTTCAGACCAGTACCTAGGCATTTTTGGAGTACTGGTAGAGCTATTCAAAAATCTTTTTTCATTATTAATGTCTTAAGCCCGACCCTACCCAATATAGGCGATAATACGTCTTTACTGCATTGTAATAAGGGTGATTAACGCCTGTTTGACTGCCTCCGTGGTGTTGCCGGCGAGTAGCTAGTCGTGAAACAGGAGGCCGTGGGTTCGGTTCCTACACCGAGACGAATTTTTGTGTGTACAGATATTTGTTTCCGGTCTTGGTGTTGTGGGACCGAAGTCAATCTTAGTTCTTGATACCCAACACACAGGTTTGGCCTAGTTTGGGGTCAGAACTATGTGTGTGACTGTTGGGTGTATTTAGTAGCTTGATATTTTCGGCCTTAACCCCTCTCCTTCCCAATTTCCATTTTCCATTCTTTAAAATGTAAATGATTCTTCTTGAATTTCGATTACTATGGGAAGTGGAGTTCATTTAAAAGACCTGTTAGCTCGTTTGTAAATATAGACCGCAAATTGTCTTCCATAAAGACCTAATTTCCTCTGATCCTTTAAATATCTGTTTTTGGACAAGATTGCTCATTTTTTAAAACAAGTTCGGAACTCTGTATTTTCACTAATCCGGCTGTATTAAGGTCCCTTAAATGTAGGCTACTTTTATACTGGAAAATTCTCGTAGGTCACAATAAAAATAAAGCATAAATTCGTATTCCTTCGGTATCCCCTTTTTGTAGTCTCATTTCTTAGAAGGAATTTAAATGAAATATTTTGGTTTATTAATATTGAATGTTGCTCCGATCTATAGTTTATTTCTTTTATAAACGGTTTTCCTTGTCTCGTGTCTTTGATGTCAATAATCTGGGAAATTAGGTTGTTTGCACTGAGTTTGGATTTACGCAAACCGTGTGAAATGTTCAATTGCCAAAGAATATACAAACATTCCCACGTAGATAAAATTACCTTAATCTTACTTCAGCCTGCAGCCTCGCTTGTGTGATGGAGTTAATCGGTGTCCTATAAAAATATGCTATAAATAGTTAATAAATCCAACATTTTCGTTTATCAAAAATTTTCTTCACCGCAAGAATCAAACCTGCTATCGGTACTTTTTAGCCTTGAAAGAAGTACAGACTGTCGAGAGGAAAGTAGCGAGTTCCAAACAAGAATTGCGTACACATCTACGTTTCGAAGTTACGTGTGTATTCGTTAAAAAAACGGGCGGTTTTGATTTTAATTCTTCTTTAGAGAAATACGGTACCAAAATGATTTCAATCATTTGTACATGTTACTGGCCGGTTTTAAAAATGCCGTGTTGTTTAAAACAGTACGTTCTAAATTCAAATTTTCGTTTGATGCTCGTTTTTACAGAAAACCACTTTTTATCCTACATTTTTGGTGCGAAGTTCCAAAAGATAATATCGGTTTTCATAACTTTTAGTCAATTTTTATGAATTTATTTCATATTCTTAATTGTCAAAGCTTCATTTATTGCTGTTTAGCTGTCTCAATAATGTTAGAGAAAGTGGTAAAAGCTACCAAAATGATTGCGCTGCTCGAAGAGGGTTGCAGCCAATGCTTCGTGGCTCAGAGGCTAAGTGTGAGTCGCTCGACGGTTCAAAGGACCTGGCAGCGGTATCAAGACACCGGTTCCGTCGAGAGAAGGCCTGGTTCTGGAAGAAAACCATGTACCCAACCACGGGATGATCGTTTTCTTGTGAGTCGCGCATTGAGAAATCGCAAGTCTTCGTATATGGACCTTAAGAACAACCTCGAAGAAGTAAGAAATGTGCAAATTAGTCTATGGACGGTCAGGAGGAGGCTTCTCGCGGCCAATATACGCAGTCATCGCCCGGCCCGCGGCCCTAAGTTACTCCGTGAGCACAGAGTTGCCAGGCTTAGGTTTGCTCGAAATTGCGAGTCATGGACTCAAGAAGACTGGAATAGGGTATTGTTCTCCGATGAAGCCAGGATATCTCTGTTCGGTGAAGATCGACGTCGGCGAGTGCTACGAAGACGAGGAGAACGCTTTGCAGAGGCTTGTTTTGAAGAAATCACACCTTATGTTGGGGGCTCTGTTATGTTTTGGGCAGGAATAAATTCAATGGATCGTACAGAGTTAGTCTTCACTGAAAACGGCTCACTGACTGGACATCGATACATAACGGAAGTTCTAATTCCTCATGCACAACCCGCATTGGCTGCTTTAGGCGAAGACTCAATTTTTATGGACGACAACGCTCGCGCCCACCGGTCTGGCGATGTGGAAGCGTATGTGCAAGAGGTCGGCATTCGTCGTTTGGATTGGCCAGCTCGAAGTCCCGACCTTAATCCTATAGAGCATGTCTGGGACGTTCTGAAACGACGCGTGAGATCAGTACAACCGGCTCCGCAGACCATCAGAGAGCTGAAGAATGTGATTACCGCGGAGTGGGAACGTATTCCGCAAGCAAGTATCCGGGATATCCTCGCTAGCATACCCAGACGAATTCAAGCTGTGATTTCAGCTAGAGGGGGTCACACTCGATACTAAACATTTATTTGCTTTTACTTTATTAAAGAAAAAACAAACAAAAATCTTTGTTAACTTTTACTTCACGAGCATATGCACTACTAGCGAGCATACACTACTAGTGAACTTTAGCATTAAAACCCATAAATTTTATCAAAATTTTATGATAATACTGACGAAAACGATTATTTGCTTATTAATTTACAAAATTGTGAAAGTAAAACTACCGATAATTATCAAACAAACCAATAGTAACATTTGAAATGGTTCATTGCTTAGGTGCCCGTTTTTTGCAAATGAGTTTATATTGTCGCTTGCTTATACGGCAAAACATCCTGACGATACCTATGCTTACATTTATTTATTTATTTATACTGTTTATTGTACACTGGAATACATGATATTAAACACACAAAAACATTCTGTTTTTACATTGTAAATGCCAGCTGTAAATTTTCCGAATAATAACATAGTATAACTGTTTAAAATGGTGCCTACATCACCATTTTATCATCGCACCACCCGACACCGCAACAGAGTTCATCCATACCACCTAGAAACGATTCCGTCTAGCACGGTTCGTTTCCGGCGTTCATTTTTACCACGTATGTGCAAGCTCTGGAATGAAATCCCTGCTGCGGTGTTCCCTGTGCGCTATGACATGTCCTTCTTTAAACGAGGCTTAAAGAGAGTAGTCCTTCAACGGTAGGCAGCGGCTTTGCTGTGCCCTGGCATTGCAGAAGTCTATGGGCGGCGGTGACTACTTACCATCAGGTGGCCCGTCTGGTCGTCTGCCTATCGAGGCACTAAAAAAAAACATAGTCGCTGTTGCTGTCCGTCCCTATGTACGCTTAAATCTTCAAAACTACGCAACGGATTTTGAAGCGCTTTTTTTATAGATAGAGTGATTCAAGAGGAAGGTTTATATGTATGATACATGCGTAATATTGTACAGGTTTCGGGATTGTACACCTTTTCTTACAAAAATAACCTCCACGCGGGTGGAGCCACGAGCAACATCTAGTAAATAATAAATAAATAAAATGAGACTCCGAAAGGTATATTTCAAAGCTGTGTTAATAATAGTAATAATATAACTAATATCGTGTCATTAACATTGGATCATCCATAATAACTCCAACAAATATAAATTGAATATTAAAATAAACCATTTGCATATTCAATGTATGTATTGTATGCGAACATTGAACATTCGCTCTCATTTAACGATATATTGTATTGTGCAAAACAAATACCAAATCCTCAACGATCATTTAAATCTTAACCATTTCACCTAAAACATGGGGGAAATTTAATATCCAGCTGGAATGAAAAAATAAAAAAGAAAATATAAATAAATAAAAAATCTATGCGCGGTGTAAATTAAAAATAATATTCCATAAAAATATTAGAGAGTTCTCTACGTAAGTTTAGAATATAACTAGGGATGGAAAAAAGCGTATTTTCATGGATACGAGTGAAAAAATATTTAATTAATTACTCCACAGTGCTTCAGTGGGAGCGAGCTCATCCATTTTTTTCTATTTGTAGGCCTGTGTTTGCGTAGTGTTAGCTTGTTATTTATCTTTTGCTTTGTCAATATAGGACCTTAAATAGAGTGTTATTGAGTTTAATTCAGAATCAAATTAAATAGCAAAGGTATCTCGGGTAATGAGACTTAATTTGGCATTAGCAATCTAAAATTTATAAAGTATATCAACAAATACTTGACATTGGCAAAATCACTGTTATGAGGGTAGAGCCATTTATATAAAAGAGGAAGAAGTAAGTATATCAACAGAATACATATGAAGCATACGTTTTTATTCCCCTAAAAAGGCGAGATAATTAGATCATTCATCTCGTGGTTAACGGAAACGAATAGTAAGAACTCTACCATATTGAATAAAAAGCACTCCATGGCACTACGTCACCCCGATATAAAAGTGTTAAGTCCCATAACACTCAGTAATTTTAATGTCTACAATGCCAGTACAATCTCACTGCCTCGTAGTGGCAGAAAAAGATAATGTAGTGACTTAGACAGATTCTGAGACCTTGTTGAAAGATCACATAAAAGCATACAAAAAAATATTTACAGTATTTTCATCCTTGCTTCAATCATAAAGCTGAACTTCATTAATTCCTAACACAAACTAATACACTTTGACCAATGTCCAATCAAGATACAAAGTACACAATAACAGTAGACGTAAATTTCATCTGACGCTATCAAACACCAATTTGTAAAACAGTAGCCAGTGTTAGCTACAGTGGGAATAAATGGGCAGTCCGGCAAAAAAGAGTTGGGCCGGTAACGTGTGGCGTTAAGCCAAAATTCGTCTCTACCACAGACTCTACATCAGTCAACGTCAGGTGGCCACTGAAAAAGCTCGCTGATGCCTCAATAATTCCGTAATGTTTTTGCGATTTGTAAGGTCACGTTTTCATTGATATAAATGTTGACGATTTAATGTGTCTGCGTCTACAGTGCGACCTAAATGTACCTTGATAAAGGCTCGCAAATTGAATTTAGGTTTTGAACAGAAAAATATTTTAAATGTATGTGTATGTGTGGATCGAACCCACGGCATCTTGTTTCACAGCCACTTACTCGCCCACTGCGCCATGGAGACTGTCATAATACTAGCCCTGTATTAAACATTGTCCCACTGCTGGGCACGGGCCTCCTCTACTAATGAGAGAGGCCTTAGTCCACCACGCTGGCCTAATGCGGGTTGGCAGACTTCTCATACCTTCAAAAATATCTCAGATATACAGGTTTCCTCACGATGTTTTCCTTCACCGTTAAAGCAAGCGATAATTAACATTTTAATACACACATCACTTTAGAAAAGTCAGAGGTGTATGTCACTTGGGTTTCGAACCTACAACTTTCGTCTTGGCAGTCCGTACCGCAACCAACTAGGCTATCGCTGATTTATGCTGTCATAATACTATTAGTAAATAATATTATTTACTGAATATTAAACACTTTATAGCTAGAAATATTGTGTGAATAATTCGAATATGGTCGAACGATAGTTCACGCGTGGATTACACGTGAATACATCCATTTAAATGTATTTTGATTGTTTAGCCTGAATGCAACAGTAGTACTGTATTGAAAAAAACTATGTTATTTTTTGTTTTTAATAAATAATTACACCCAATAGTCACACATATACTGACCCCACACTAGGTAAAACCTGAGTCGGTCCAATAACACCGACTTTGCACGATTCCTATTAGATAGCAAAATATAGAAAGGTGTAATAGCTTAAGATGTCTCCATGGATTGTATACATTTTCTTCCAAAAATGCGGGTTGGTAGACTTCACATACCTTCGAAATTCGTATAAAAATTTTTAGATATGCAGGTTTCCTCACGATGTTTTCCTTCACCGTTAAGCAAGTAAGCAGTAAGAAGTATTTATTCTTATATGAACAAATACGTTTCTACTCGTCTATAATACTCAAAAGGAAATCTATAGCACACTTGTAAGGTATTTTTCTCACAGCTTGTGACATCAAACGGCCTGTTCGAAGGACTGCGATGAGAGATTATGTTACTAGTATTGTATCTATAGGTGGTAATAGTAGTATTCAGAACAGATTTATGCGTAAAGCCACCGGCGCTCCGTGGTATTTGCGGAACTTAGATCTCCATTAAGATCTCCGGTTACTCACCATAGCTAGATATATGAAAAATTGTGTCGAACAGTACTTTCATAAAGCAACCCGTCACAGAAATCCTCGTATTGTGGCAGCTGCCAACTATACCATAACTGGTGAGGAAATCTCCCTCCGTCGTCGCCCTAAACATGTTTTGGGAGATACAAATGATCCCATCACGGTCGCTGTCGAGACAGCACTGTCCCTGCCCAATGGCAATCACAATTCTATTCTAAACGCACGTCGACGTGGAACT
Organism: Laothoe populi; assembly: GCA_905220505.1. NCBI lineage: Eukaryota > Metazoa > Arthropoda > Insecta > Lepidoptera > Sphingidae > Laothoe > Laothoe populi. The sequence continues at coordinate 3,146,786 of HG992161.1, read as the reverse complement.
CGCCGACGAGTCCAAGGATCCCGGCCCGGGCTCAGATACTCGATACACTAATGTATCGAGAGGTCCTGTAACTATTCCAAGCGACGCGACGGCTAATCAAAGGTCTTATAGAAGGCGTCTTTGAGCTAGCCGTTGACAAAAGTTGCTTCTTCGGGCTGGAGCGCCATAAGCGCCGGCCACAATGTTCGGTGAAGCTGTAAAAGCAAGTGTAAGCTAACAGCACAAAACCATACGAAAAAAAAAAAAAAGATTACCAACAAGTTACCAAAATGACCATCTGCCCTTTATTTTCTTAAAAAAAACATTAGTCTGCAAAATATATTAAAATTGCCTCGGTGGCGTAGTTGTGATTGCGCATGCGTTACGATTGCTGTGCTGAGGTCTCGGGTTCGATCCCCGATGTAAAGTGATATTGGGTTTTTCTTCCTAGAAATACTCAGCATTAACCCGGAGTCTGGAATGGTGTCCGGTGTGGCGGTAGGCTCGCCCCCTATCACATTATGGGACCGAAATTCGGCGAAAAGTGGGTGTACTGGTTACACCTCCGCCTACCCCTTCGGGGATTATAGGCGTGAGTGTATATGTATGTATGTATATATTAAAATTGAGAAATTGTGGCTTATAATAATAAATATACCCAACAGTCGCACACATAGTTCTTTCGTCACTACGAGTAAAAACTGTATCGTGGGTATCAAGAACTACGAAAAACTAGCCACAAAACCTAAACCCGTTATAAATATCTGTATGTCAAAGAACCTAAATAACATCCAAACTTATTTTTTTTATTAACTAGATGTTGCTCGCGGCTCCCCCCGCGTGGAGTTTATTTTTGTAAGGAAAGGTATACAATTGATGGAGGCATCTTAAGCTATTACACCTTTCTATATTTTGCTATCCCATAGGATGCGTGTATTTTTCCGGGATAAAAAGTGGCATATGTCATTTTCTAATCCCTAAACTACCACTATGCAAAAACTAAACTATCCCACGGGAACTATACAGTTTTCCGGGATGCAAAGTAGCCTATGTGCTATTCCAGACTAAAATCTATCTCTGTGCCAAATTACAACCAGATCCGTCCAGCCGTTGTAGCGTGATTGAGTAACAAACATCCATCCATCTAAACTTTCGCATTTATGATATTAGTAGGATTACGGTCGAATTGCAACTACTGGAAGTCCATGGTTTTAAATAAATATTTATTTTATAATAATATTTATTTATTTATAGCTAATTAATATCCCATTATTCAAAAAAAGGAAAATCGGTTCATTTATCAAATCATTGTTAACGAAGACGGATAAAGAGATTTGAGTGATCGAAATGATAAGGCAGAACACTTATCGAAAGAAATTCGAAATTGAAAGAAATCCGAATTTGAAAGAAATCGCAATTGAGTATCGAAGCATCTCTCGATTTTTGTTATATAATTTTATGGTAATATAATCAAGTTGCTTGCCTACTAGCTAGTACGCCTGTATAAACAACAGTAGAACTTTGAATTACAAAGTTCTTCATAGCACTGCACTGGGCTTATCACTCAGAGATTATGTTAGTCCAAATTCGAGAACGAAGTTTGCTCTCTCTGTTATTGCTTAATTTCTGCATATGAGATTAGTTCGTATAGCCAATTAAATGTACAGAAATCGATGTATAGCAAAAAGTTGTTTTATGTTCCTTTCTTTAATACAGAAATTAGTTTCATACAGGCATTAGTTTCTTACAGGCTAGTAATTTCATGTTTTTTTATATACTGGCATGGCAAAGTGACCACATTGCACCTGATGGTAAGCATAATACCGTCCATTAGAGTATCGAGTGGCGAGAAACAAAATATCCCTCGCAACTCCACACAATCATGCCGGCCTGCTTCTTCACACTACGCTATGGGCAAGAAGGTAAAGAAGCGGTCGAGGGTCTAGTGGCACAGTACTTTCTTTAATGTGTTTGAAAATGGAAGACTATAGTGCTTGCACGGTATTACTTATATGAGTATGTAAGAGGAAGCCTGAAAATAGCACCAATTGTAGAAAATATAAGGAGTGCTAGATTAGCTTGGTATGGGCATGTGATGAGGAGGGATGAAAGGCATGTGACAAGACTGGTTGTCAATATGAATGTGGATGGACGAAAGAGTCGTCGGAGACAATAAAAAAGAGATGGATGGATTGCGTAAATGAGGACATGCGCATGAAAGGAGTGAATGTAGATTTGACGGATGATAGGGCTGCGTGGAGAGTTCAAACCGTTTGTGCCGACCCCGCTTAGTGTGGGATAAGGGCAGATGATGACGGTATTACTTATTGGCAGGAAATAAAAAGTACCCCACCTATCTCGCTTACGGTACCCCACCCATTGAACTATTGACAGCCTTCATGGTGCAGCAGGCAGTAACCGGCTGTGTAACGAGGGACTGTGGGTTAGATACTCACAACGAGAAAAATGATTGTGTGAAGACAAATATTTGTTTCAGTTCTGGGTGTTGTGGGACAGTAGTCCCTGGTAGTTCTTGATACCCACGATACTCGTTTTACCTAGTGTGGGGTCAAGACTATTTGTTACGTTTTATTTATTATAAATCCCACAGTTTATATTTCAAGACTATAAACACAAAACACGCCTGCCAAGTAATAACATATAAAACAGTAATTTAAAAATGTGATGTATGGAGCAATTTACGAAAAATATTACCGACGGCATTATGTTGTTAAAATATTTGGACTATAAAATTTTACCTGGTATCAAATAAATAGTGATTTATTTTTTAAACACTGAACGCATAATATTAAAAGCACGAATTAAAATCTAAAATAAAATTAATGAACATTTATTTAATTAATTAAGACAGTGATTTATTGCACAAATTAAAATTATTCATTTTAAAAGCTATGACTCAGTGGCGCATGCTTTACGACTGCTGTGCTGACGTCTAAGGTTCGATCCCGGGTCTGGTAAGGTGATATTGGGTTTTTCTATTTAGAAATACTCAGTATCAGTTCAGAGTCTGTCGACAGGCTTGCCCCCTATCATTTTTTTATTTTTTATTTTTATAGTATAGTCCGACAAACGAGCCAGTGGGTCACCTGATGTTAAGTGATATCCACCGCCCATGAACATCCACAACACCGAAAGTGTCATGTATGCGCTGTCGGCCTTAAAGGACCAGGAATAGGGATTAGGGTAGGGAAGGAGGAATCTGGGCCTCCGGATATCTCACTTACCATACGAAACGCGACAGTAAACTGTCACTTTACGTTAGTTTTCTGTGAGACAGTGGTACTACCCCGGTCGAGCCGGCCCATTCATGCTGTAGACAAATATTTCTACAGCGTGGCTCTACCACATTATGGGACCGTAATAAATTCGGAGCCAGTGGGTGTACTGGTTGCACCTCTGCCTACCCCTTCAGGGATTACAGGCGTGAGTGTATATGTATATGTATACTACTCTAGACTTGTGTGGTTTCGTATTGTAGCGTTCGAGAAACAACATTTCATTGAATATACAGTGTTAATAATATGTAAAAAAAGCCAAGTATTCTCTTGAAGAAGCCATGATATATTTAAAATACACAAAACTAGTTAATTGGATAAATAAAACACTACAAGCGACTCGAATGTTCGGACCGATGTCTAGGCTCCTGACTTACTGCGGTTTCGCGGACAGATTGACTAATGATTGTCTAGTTACCTTTGCATTGCTGGATTCCTTGGTCCAGAATGAATAATAAACAAAAGGATAAAAATAATATAATAATAACATCCTAAATATGCACTGCCCCTCGGCAGATCTGAGGACTCATCTACTAATGAGGTGGATTAGGCTTTAGTCTGCTACACTGGCCTAATACAAGATTTTTTTTATCCTGACATGGCAAAATAAAGAGGCCCCACTGCATCTCATGGTAATTGCCGTTCAGTTAGAATATCAAGTAGCGAAACTATATCCCTCGCTACTCGAAACAATCATGTCAGCCAGCTTAGTAATTTCTTCACGCTAAAAAAGACACATATCTGCGATATTATACTCTCAGGTATGATGGTTATTCTTCACCATTAAAACAAGTGATAATAAACAATGAATACAGACGCAACTTCGATCAGTCAGAGGAGAATCATTTGAGCAGGTTTCGAAACTTCGACTTTTATCCCGCATCAACCCTAACTAGGTAATCACTGCTCTCTAAACTGTTCGTATTCTTAAATGTCTTATCCAAAGTTGATTCGGGAACCAAGAGTTAGAAGGACATGTCTTTCAATAACGCTTCAATCTTATATTACACATTCGTACATTTCTCATAAGTATATATGAACCATTAATGCGAAGGAGGACTACATTTGCTGTATTAATTAAATTTGGACTGACTAATCTATTTTAGGTATTGATGTTGAAATAATTCTATAAATTGCCTCCAATCCATTATGACGCACTTTGTACTAATGCGAGTAGGGTTGTTAATATTTTTTTATTATATCAATCAAAAGGTTGCGTTATCTAATATTTATTTTCGAAAGATTTTATAACTCCATTAAAATATAATTGAATCAGAAGCCATTTAATTCTGATGGAAGGGGTAATTGTCAAATGAAAAGGATGTCATGACGTCACTGCTCTTTCTATATGTTCCACCGCGCATTCACTTTAGCTCATAGCAATATTTAAAATAATAAATTTGGCCTTATTTTTGAGTCTATTCTAATTTTCTTTTTGGAAAAGGGTTTCTTTTATGTATTATTTTCGATTGCATATTATATAATCGACAAAATTAAACCTGAGAAACTACCTTTTGGATTTAAGCAAAACAATATATTCTTAAAGTGACATCCTAACGATATATGTCATGTTCTTTTAATGGCATTTTTTGATAATAAGACCGTTCCGTTTTCCTTTCATAAATCTGGATAGCCTGATTCTTCGAAATGTCTTTACAAATGTTAAGTTTCTGAAAACTGACATTAAATTTAAACCCATGTTTTAGCTACCCTTGCTCCTTTGTTCTTTGTTTGGCTAAGAAACAAGTCGGTCACTTTTTTTTTTTTTTTTTTTTTTTTTTTTTTTTTTTTTTTTTTTTATCCTGGCACGGCAAAGTGACCGCACTTCACCTGATGGTAAGCGCAGTACGGTCCAATTAGAGTATCGAGTAGCGAGAGACGATCTATCCCCCGCTACTCAACACAATCATGCCGGCCTGCTCCTTCACACTACGCCATGGGCAAGAAGGTGAAGAAGCGGTCGAGGGTCTATTGTCAGGGTACTCAGAAGGCCGCAAAATGGCCAAACATTGTACCCCAACTCTAGACCCCCAAAAAACCGGATGTACACTGGCTGATCCCGGAACGCGACACACTTGCGTGTGCCACTATGGCGGGTTTTTCACCCTGTGTACGGTGGTTGCTATCCGGGCGGATATGAATATCCTACCACCAGCTTCGTATGTATAAAATCAAATATGGACATAAAAACACATAAATTCAGAAGTTTTTAGTGAAATATTGATCTATGAAGACATTGTGTGACGATGGTTCGCGCTATGAGTCATTTAATTTGATTATTTTTTGAGTACAAGTTCCAAAGTAATATTACATAGATCGTTGGACTTCAAACGCGACGCCTTTCGTACTATATCCATAGATGTATACTTTTATACTTAAAGGTGTAATTTGACAGTATATTCTTAAAATGATATAAGTAGTTATTTATTATAATATTATTAAAACAGATTTCATTGATATTCCACTCTTAAAGGAGTGAATAAAATTAAACACATATTACTGAGCGAATTTATTAAAAGTTGATTTAAATACTTTTTAACGAAATAAATGATACAGTAAAACAAATAATGTAATTTTATGTTTTCAAACTCTACCTTTAAGAGAAAATAAGGGGTTAAGTTTGTATAGAATATAATAAGTTTTTGGAAATATATTTGGATCTTGTATTAATGTTCTTCAAAATAATATATGTCATATATTTCATTACAGGAAATGAACTACTTTTTATACCAGAATAGACTTTCAGATGGATAAAATTAGGAGTAATATCTAATATCAATTACCTATTTAGATGGATTCGATAACCTATAAGTTAAAGTCGTATAGTAACGAATGAAATAGAGCGTTTCGAAATGGTAGAGAGTTCCAGAAACTTTATAAAAAAATCTGGTATCAAAATCACGGCAATGACCTCTTTCGGCGTATAAGAATGACTCCGATAAATCAATCTCTTCAAATATATGGTCCCGAATCATCCCAATAGGTCTGTGTAGGAGTATTGAAATTTATGATCGCTCACGTTGCGTCGGACGAGGGATTTCGTTTCATATGAATATCATTGCTGTGTCGAAAATAACCAACTATTTTTAGTATATATATATATATCTAGTAGAGTAGATAGTAGTAGATAATAGCAGAAAAACCGAAGTAATAGTAGGTATTTTGGTTTAATGGAATATTATAGTTTATTATTAATTACTATAATTGTTTGCTGCCCCATAAGTAGTTGGCGTCGTGGCAATAATGCGTTCTTTATTTTAATTCTTTATTTAAATATATTTAAATTTAGTTACATAATTTTGGATTATAATGAAATAATAATAAAACTTAGAATTGTATGATTCTTAAATGTATATTTCCGTCGTATTTTCCAAACAAGTGGCAATTGTTCTTTTAAATAAGTGTAACTAATTAAATGGATATTAAAAGCGTGGGTTGCTGTAAACTTTTGTATACAATTCTTGATAAAAACTGTTGATTTTTCTTCTCTAAATCCATGCATCCGAAATACCAAGAAGAAGAAAATCCAAAATCTACACCAAATACGCACACAATAAAGATTTCCATGCGCAGGTAGTCTCTTTGTTTATTTATAGATATTCCGTATTAAAGGGAAAGAAAATTTCATGGGTCATTGGAATTTTGTACACTTGAATGGCCCCAATAATAACCATTTTGTGCGTCGAGCGCAGTGTTGTCACGGGTGACTAACGTGAATATACATATGTGATAAGGCAATATTATTATTTATACATATTAATATCAAACCGTTATGTTTAAAAATAATTAATTAATAAACTAAATCTTACCGACTGTCACGCCAATATCGCAAAATTCACACTGAAAAGTAGCCGTCCAACGAAAATACTCAACTGTTTTCTCTCAAGACATAATATAGGAAATGTTTGACAAAGCATATAAAAACACTCCATACACTTAAATAAAAATGCACCACACTCACCGTTTTATTATAAATCACATTTGCGGGAAACTTTATGGGGATTTTTGTTCATAAGTTTTAAGGGTAGGTGGCGGGTCGAGTCGCGCGCGTTGACTTATCGGTCATGTACATTCAAACACGTGTTCACTGGCTAACAGTCCGCGTAGCACTGGGCGACGCGCAGTCTCTGAGTCATGCCCGTAGCTCTTAGCCGGTGCTCGTAGCAAAGCTACGCCGTAGCATCACTACCACACTCATAAATTATAATAAACGTGTATATTTAATTACACGATAGATCATTTTTTTTGTTGATTTTAATTTTTTTATGTAAATCAGTTATTTCGTTTTGTTTGCATTGAATGTGTATTGAAATTTTGTTTGTGTAGGACTTATTAAACTTTAAATATATTGAGATTCTAAATTTGAAAGTTATTATTGTATTCTTTTTGTACAGTTTTGTTTTTTATATTTTATGCAAAGGTGTAAAAAGTATTTGACACCTGAATGAATTGAATTTCATTTGTGGATTCGTGGTTCTTAGTCAAACTAAAATTTAAACGGTGATGAAACATTATTGATATTTATATAACTAACTATATTAACATAATCGATCATCACAATGACATATTGGTGAAAACCACACATAGAGTCTGAAAAGTTTTGATTAACGTAATATACTTTTTGTGAAACTTCAGTTTTCTTAAAATTGACATTATGTCTGAGAATACTGACCATTTTTATTCACCGACTTCAAAAAAAGGAGAAGGTTCTTAATTCGTCGGAATCATTTAATTTTATTACTCGAAGACGCCTGGACCGACTCGAGAAATTATTTATTTGTTTAAAAGGGTATACTTCCCAGGTGGTCCCATTGGCACCAAGGCAGGATCTGATGATGGGATCTCAGAAATTTGAGGGCAACTCTCAAATTTTATAGGGACACTAGCTGTTGCTCGCGGATAGAGGCATACTTTGTTTTTATTGAAGTCGGTGTACTTTTTATATTTTAGCGAGCGTGTATTTTGTTCATGTATCTTCACACGGCAATGTGACCACACTGCACCTGATGGTAAGTAAGATGGTAAGACCACCATCCTTCGCTACTCGACACAATCATGCCTGTTTGATACCTGATAGTGAGAGATCATGATGCATGCATTCACTTCTTGCCCATGGCGTAGTGTGAAGAAGCAGGCCGGCATGATTGTGTTGAGTAGCGGGGATAGATCGTCTCGCTACTCAGTATTCTATTTGGACCGCACTGCGCTTACCATCAGGTACAGTGCGGTCACTTTGCCGTGCGAGGAAAAAAAAAACTTGATGATTTGGTTCGCTAGATCTTTATGCAATTACGGTAACCACATGAAACGGAACAGCAAACCTAAGTGTTTTCCAGTTATTGTATCTTCGCCACTTTTACCCCCGAAAACTGCAAGGCAATTTAAATTAAAATTATATATTTGACTGACCTATATCAGACTGCCTCGGGGGCGCAGTTTGTTATTGCGCATGCGTTACGACTGTTGTGCTGAGATCTCGGGTTGGATCCCCGGGTTAGGTTAAAGTAAATTGGGTTTTTCTATCTAGAAATACTAAGTATCACCCCGGAGTCTGGAGTTGTGCGCGGTATAGACTCGCCACCTATCACATAATTGGACCGTAATAAATTAGCGGAAAAGTGGGTGTATTGTTATGAAATGAAATGAAATCGTTTATTGATCAAGTAGGCAATTACATACCTCTCAAGTCAGGGCGTTAAAAAAGTAAATTTAAAGAAAAGCATATCAGCTTATGTATACATAACATACATAGCATCATAAATAAATTAGCAATTACTGATTTATAAGGTATTTATAATTAATATTAATTATTTTTATATTATTAATTAATATTATTCAAGGAAATACTAGTCAAATATATATATTTTTAAATGCGTTTGATTTGGACCATGGGTATTTCCGAGACGTCGCATGTGTTATTCCTCTGCCTACCCCTTCGGTAATTGCAGGCATGTATATTATAGTATTTATATATATCTGATACTGAGGGACTTCACTAATATAGACGTCGGCTGTGTAGATTATTTCGTAGTAAAGCACTAACAATTATGTGACAACTTGATATAAATCTAACGCTAGCTACCGTAGCGCCTCCAAGCGGCAACTAACAGCACATTACTTAGTCGTCAGCGAGCTGACCCCATCTTGTGTAATAAATTGTTGATCACACCCCATTTGTTTCATATTACTCCAGCACCCATATAACTTCAAGAAAGTACAAAAAAATGATTTTAGACTGTCGTGATCTATACATATTATAAATTTAGAGAACGGGTCTTAATCGCGCGATAATGAATGGCATAAATAATTTCATTTCTGACGTTACAACCGACTTGCATTGACCACGACAGATGGAACTCTGTTGAAACTTTGGAAATTAGATTGGTATTTGTGCCATTAATTATTGCGCCATTAAGACACATTCTCTAAATTTATACATACATACATATACACTCACGCCTGTAATCCCCGAAGGGGTGGGCAGAGGTGTAACTAGTACACCCACTTTTCGCCAAATTTCGGTCCCATGATGTGATAGGGGGCGAGCCTATCGCCATACCGGGCACAGATTCCAGACTCCGGGCTAATACTGGGAATTTCTGGATAGAAAAACCCCATATCACTTTACCCGACCCGGGGATCGAACCCGAGACCTCAGCACAGCAGTCGTAACGCATGCGCAATTACAACTGCGCCACCGAGGCAGTCTAAATTTATAATAAGTACATATAAACTGATGACCCTGTCACTTTAGGCGGTGGCTTTGCTGTGACTACTTACCATCAGATGGCCCGTCTGCTCGTCTGCCTATCAAGGCACTAAAAAAAACTTTATTATTCAGGATAAAAAGAACTATTGGTGTACTCCTGAGTGGCTCTGTGGAGCAGAGGACCAGTAGCCGACTGTAAAACGGTAGGCCAAAAAAAATGTTATGATAAAAAAGTATCAGAAACGGAACGTGGATTTCAGGAAACGTTCGGTTTTTAATTAAATATTTATCCGTTCCATGTTTAAAAATTAACATAGAAACATTTAAAATTACTTTATGGAAAATTCATTAATATGTTATTTTTTTATTAAATCTTCATGCCTTTAGCCATACAGATGTTTGGTAGCCACAAACCAGCACAGAGTAAATATATAAGCTGATTATAAGGTTCATCGTTCTCATTTGAGAAAAGAAAAATTTTGTGATATAATATTCATCCATTTTATTTTCTCCAGAATATTATATCCGTTATCCGAGATATATACATAGAAACAGCGATAGCCAAGTTGGTCGGTGTACGGACTGTCAAGACGAAAGTCGTATGTTCGAATCCAGTCTAAATAGCATACACCTCTGTCATTTTTAAAGTCACGTGTATATTCATTGTTAATTATCGCTTGCTTTAATGGTGAAGGAAAACATCGTGAGGAAACCTGCATACCTGAGTGTTCTCATAAATGTTTCAAAGGTGTGAAGTCTACCAACCCGCATTAGGCCAGCGTGGATTGTGGCCTAACCCCTCTCATTAGTAGGAGGTCCGTGCCGAGCAGTGGGACAATGTTTAATACAGGGCAAGTATTATTATTACACCCGATATATTTACATAATATCTGTAAATACATCTAATCCAATCTACACAGATACTGCCTCGGTGGCGCAGTTGTAATTGCGCATGCATTACGACTTCTGCTGTGCTGAGGTTTCGGGTTCGATCCCCGGGTCGGCTATAGTGATATTGGGTTTTTCTATTTAGAAATACTCAGTATCAGCCCGGAGTCTGGAATTGTGCCCGATATGGTGATTGGCTTGCCCCCCATCACATTATTGGACCGTAAGAAATTCAGCAAAATGTGGGTGTTCCGGTTACAACCCCTTTTTTTTTTTGTCACGGGGAAAGCGTTTTATTACTACCGCCCGCTCCGGGGGGAAGCGAAATAAGAATAAAACGGTTATGCTGGACTAGCCGGTCTTACGACCCAGCATCCCCCTCGCACGGATGATGGCTATCCGGGCAGCCGCTGGGCCGAGTCCCTACCCCCTATGTACACCCCACCCGACACTACCAGCTAAAACCCCGCGGTGGCCTTCTTCGGCGCTTACGGAGCGATCCCGGGGTATTCTAAGGAGTGCTAGAATTGCTGCCGGAACCGCCCCTGCGCGGTGCTGCATAGCAGCCCATCTCCATGGGAGGGCTTAGGAGCCCCCGCGCACCGAACAACGACAGCGAACGAGGCCTTACCACACGCGCTGCCGTCCATCTCGGGGTCGCACGATGCTCCGAAACTGGGAGTGCATCGATTCGGGCTGACAGCCCCCCGCTGCGAGCCCGCGACCCCCGATGGCCCCAATTAGTCGGCTCGTACGACAGGCAGGGGTTATAATACTAGCCCAGTATTAAACATTGTCCCACTGCTGGGCACGGGCCTTCTCTACTAATGAGAGGGGTTAGGCCTTAGTCCACCACGCTGGCCTAATGCGGGTTGGCAGACTTCTCATACCTTCGAAATTCGAAAATTCTCAGGTATGCAGGTTTCCTCACGTTGTTTTCCTTCAACGTTAAAGCAAGCGATAATTAACATTTTAATACACACATAACTTTAGAAAAGTCAGAGGTGTATGCCACTTGCAGGCAGGGGTTATCGTGGTGGAATTCAAACGCCCCCGTTCCACAGGGCGGGAGAAGCCGGTCAGTCGTCCACCCGGCGCCTCCTACGTCTTCTCTGGCGGCGGGAGGGATCATTTCGTTCCCGATCCCTCTCGGCACTCTCCTTCTGCGAGATGACGCTCTCGCAGAAGTGGGCCACCGCACGCCAGGACCTCCGGCTGGCGACCATGGACGACACCAAACCGGTTACAACCCCTGCCTACCCCTTTGGGGATTGTAGGCGTGAGTGTATGTATGTATGCAATCTACACAGATATCAAAGGTCATGACACCAATATAATGACCGCACTCTACCAACTCTATCTCTACAATTCGGACAGTTAGAGTCGAGCAAGCCTTTGACGTCCTAACGATTGCTGATCACAAACACAGTTGTACAACGGTACACGAACCAATTAAATGTTTTTCGAAATGTAGATTCGCTATTACCGTACGGGATGCATTTATTGCTTTGTACTCTCTTACAGATTGACTCCGATATCTTCATAATGAGAATTTTATGCCTGTAATAAATAATGCAGAAAAAAACGGGTCTACCGTTTTTAGGATGTAAAATTTTTTTTGTAGCATAAGAGCCAAGTGAAAAGTCTTCGTAGTTTTTCATGTTATTAGCATTCGAAATCAGAATCGCATACTTTTTAAAAAAAAATTGTACAATTTTGAGTATTTGTAAAAAATTTCATTTCCTTGACATAAGTTAATTTGATTAAGTAACGGATTCCGTTTACTTTTGCTTTTAAAATAAGTAATATGGGTTTCGTCATAACCGATCAACGGGTGATCTTCTAGTGTTTGAATTACATCACTGGGGCGAGGCGATTGACAAGCATGGCGAGGCTCTGGCTGTGAGTCTCGACATAGCCAAGGCATTTGATAGAGCCTGGCATTGTGGCCTTCACTCCTAGCTCCCGGCATAGTTTCTGCCTGACAAACAGCGTGGTCAATTTTCCGTGCCAGAATAAAAAAAAAACATGGCATTTGCTATAGCTCCTTCCAACACAGGCTGTGTTCGACCACGCTACAGCAAATGCCATTACAATTTCAAAAAGTCCTAAATATCATACTTAGTTTCTGAACGATTAAAAAGTTAAACAAAATTAATAAACTAATGGACACCGTTCGTAATTAAGTTGATGAATACTTTAATAAAATCATCGCTTTAATTAAATCGCCGGTCCGACAGCTGTCAATACAGCGTCGCAAAAAATGGAAGGACCATTATTAGACGCCTCGCTCACTCTGATAGATAGGTATGTACAGGCGACAACAAAAATGATTTTTACTGGTCAGTGTACTTTAGGTTTGTAACAATTTATTTATGATTTAAAATAATAAAAACCGAGATAGATGTAGCGAGTTTTGTTCAACGCCATTGCGCGTCGGTTATTATATCAAATTTCATAATTATTAAACGACTTAGAAAAATACAAACATAGGTATACACTCACACCTGTGAGGGGTAGGCAGAGGTGTAACTAGTACAGCGACTTTTTGCCAAATTTATTACGGTCCCATAAGTGACAGGGGCGCGTGCCTATCGCCATACCCGGCACAATTCCAGGCTCCGGACTAATACTGATTATTTCTAAATAGAAAAACGCAATATAACTTTAACCGACCCGGGGATCGAACTCGAGATCTCAGCACAGCAGTTGTAATGCACGCGCAATTACAAAATATGAGGCAGTCAACTAACAACGAAAATATTTTAAAGAAATTACATCACACACCATGACAGATCAATCTTGAATCACGGTAGTAGAAGTATCAGTATAATCACTTTGGAAGTGGTAGAGCCACGCTGTAGACATATTTGTCTACAGCATGAATGGGCCGGCTCGACCGGGGTAGTACCACTGTCTCACAGAAAACCAACGTAAAGTGACAGTTTACTGTCGCGTTTCGTATGGTAAGTGAGATAACCGGAGGCCCAGATTCCCCCTTCCCTTCCCTAATCCCTATTCCTGTCCTTTAAGGCCGACAACGCATACATGATACTTTCGGTATTGTGGATGTTCATGGGCGGTGGAGATCACTTAACATCAGGTGACCCACTGGCTCGTTTGTCGGACTATACTATAAAAAAAAAAAAAAAAAAATTGCGCGAAGCTTCGTTTATATGCAAGTTCATGCAAGTTCCGCATATCAACGTCAACAGGCTGGAACTGGTAAGGCACACCACACACCTGACTGAAGATCTTCCTTTTTTTTATTCTGGCACGGCAAAGTGACTACACTGCGCCTGATGGTAAGCACAGTGCTGTCCAGTTAGAGTATCAAGTAGCGAGAGACAACCTATCCCCCGCTACTCAACACAACCATGCCGGCCTGCTGTGTAGATTGTTCACACTAAGCCTCTTGGCTAGAGAAACAAAGCCGTTTATCTACAAAGCCAACTCCCATTAGATCAGCGATGGACTAAGGTCGCGACCCAAGAAAGGTTAATAGAAGAGGCCTATGTCCAACAGTACGGTTGTATAAATAATACGATGTTTGGCCGTTTTTCGCCCTTCTGAGTACTCTGATACTAGACCCTCGACCGCTTCTCACTTTCTTACCCATAACGTAGTGTGAAGAAGTAGGCAGTCATGATTCTGTTGAGTAGCGGGGGATAGATTGTCTCTCGCTTCTCGATATTCTTATTAGAAGGCACTGCGCTTACCATCAGGTGCAGTGTAAGTGATCACACTTTGCCGTGCCAGGATAAAAAAAATACAGTTACTTTATTACGAGAAATTAACACGCAGCCTTTCTCATCACAGCCAGCTACTTGCGCACTAAGCCATGAAAGCTGAATTCGAATTTTCTAATCTATTTTTACACCTATAGGTATATTATGCTACTAGCTGCACCCGGTATGCGTTGCAATGCCACGTAAAGTAAATTTGATTAATTGCGAACGGTTAAGCGGTATTGAAGTTGATGTTCTGCAGCGCCATCTAGCTAGTTCTTTGTTTTTGGCCAGCTGGTGGTAGGATATTCATATCCGCCCAGATAGCAACCACCGTACTCAGGGTGAAAAACCCGCCATAGCAAGTGTGTCGCGTTCCGAGATCAGCCAGTGTACATCCGGTTTTTTGGGGGTCTAGAGTTGGGGTACAATGTTTGGCCATTTTGCGGCCTTCTGAGTACTCTGACAATAGACCCTCGACCGCTTCTTCACCTTCTTGCCCATGGCGTAGTGTGAAGGAGCAGGCCGGCATGATTGTGTTGAGTAGCGGGGGATAGATCGTCTCTCGCTACTCGATACTCTAATTGGACCGTACTGCGCTTACTATCAGGTGAAGTGCGGTCACTTTGCCGTGCTAGGATAAAAAAAAAAAAAAATGTGACATTGCGGGCGTCAGAACAACTCATCAAAATTTCATCATAATCAGATGAATAGTTTAGGAGTCCATAAAGGACAAACATACTTGCAATGATTTTTATTTATATAGATTAATAGTTAGTAGTAGTTACACTTAAGTTTTGTTTCAAAGTTATATTAACTTACTTGTATACAGCTTACAGACTCTGAGTGCTCTCAACCAAAGTACGTTCTTGTATAAAATCATAAAGTAACTTTAATGCTTTGAAACCTCGTCATGTAGGGTGCAGACAATTAAATAAATAAATAACACCCAACAATCACACACATAGCTCCAACTTCACACTAAAATAGAAGTCTTGAGTTGTGGGTATCAGGGACTACGAGACTTTCGGTCTCACAACGCCCAGACCCGACCCAAATGTCTGCCAGTCACACAAACATTTGTCCCCGTGTGGGATTCGAACCCACGGTCTCTCGTTTCACAGCCGGCTTCTCGCTCGATGCGCCACGGAGGCTGTCAAATATCATCAGTAAAGTGACATTTTACTGAGTTTAGTTCATGTAAAAATTTTTGGAGTTTTTTGAGATAAATACATTGATAAAATAATGTACATGACACCTTGTGAAACAAAATAAAGAGCCCTACGAATACTGAGCGCCTAAAAACTAATACCAAAGTTATGTTTGCGGACCCGACATTTGTCTCAAAGTGGGAATGGAACTCATGATCTATCGTTGCACAGTCTGTTCTTTTAATAGCATGTACAATATTTTGCGTTTTTTTTTATTTGTAATAAATATCATCGAAACTTTTAAAACATACCAACACACGGAGCTTATTAAAATGTTTAACTTACTTAATTTATTTAGTTAAAGTAAAAAAAAATTACCAATCCTATATAGAACCTAAATAATTAATACAGGTAAACATAACTAAACAAAATAAAAGATTCCATACTCTACGAAGAAATCGATGTATACGCATAAAAAGAAAGAACGGGGAATCAGATCGAGGATCTTCTTTTTTGAATTTGATTTCCTATATTTATTGATTTGATTGAGATGGTTTGAAACCCGTGGTCAATGATGTTGCTATCAGAATCTGTACTTTCTTGTTTTAGTTATACTGCTTCTTTAATTGCACGGAAACATCTTTGTAAAATTGCATAATAAAGATAAAATTATTCTGCACATAATTTATTTTACAAACATATTCTTTTAAGCCTAATCTAACATTTCAATGATTCAGAAATGTATCAGTTGAATTCCATATTCATGAAGTGTGATAATAAGTACTGATATTATATAAATATTTTAATACTAGCTTTTACATGCGTTATTACCTACGGTACGGTAAGAGTCTGAATGCCTATAGAAAGAAGCATGTTCCATTTTTTTTTATTTTACAATTTTTTGTGTATCTTTTCCAATTAAATTTTTCCTGAAAACCTTATTCCAATCATAACAAATAATTCATAACAGATAGCCAAATCGATTTAGCATTAATAATAGCCTATTTTATGTCCCACTGCTGGGCAAAGGCCTCCCTCTTCCTCTTTCACTCCTCTCTGTCATCAGCCATATTGCGCCATTGCTTAGAAAAAGTATCCAAGTCGTCCCTTCATCGCATTCTTGGCCTTACACGTCTCGCCAAGCGTCCTGTGGTATCCAGTCAGTGTACCTGTCTGGGTGCATCCTACAGACGTGGCCGGCCCAGTCCCATTTTATCTCTGCACACTTTTTTCCCACATCAGTAACAAATGTCATTTGAATATATAATGAGTATTTTATTTGTTTAATTCTTAGCTGAATATCTAAGATAAATTTAATAAAAACAGCTCAAATCCCGAGTAAAAAAGCGCCAACAATATCCACACTTTCGCAGCCAACTGTACATTGGCTGAGTGTTTTGATAGATCATCGGAAATAGCCCCTCTTTGTCTCGTCTCTCTTACAACTTTCATTCCAAGAGGCTTGAGACAAAAGTGATTTATTAATTCCGTTCCCAGTGACAGCCAAATAAGTGAAATATTATATATTTTTTCCATTTCCCCCAATAATGCTGTTTTTGTCACAACACCGACAGAGTTGGCCGGTCAACTTTCCTTTTGTTTTTCGTGTTTTTCAAAAGAATGTTCTAATTGTATAGTGACGGGTTTGTGAACAAAAACAGACTGTTTTCTGATATTAATGAATAACTTATCTTGTAGTTATTAGTTACGAAGTTAGTTAGTTAGTATAAACCAATAGAGTAATTGGAGTGGTGTTATATTTTTGTAGTAGACTAACTGGTGCCTGCGGCTCCGCCCGCGTGGCAGTTATTTTGGAAAGAAAACGTATAAAATCCACAGAGTCATTTGAAGCTATCACATCTTTCTATATTTTCTATCCCATAGGAACCGTGCTTTTTCCGGGATAAAAAGTAGCCTATGTGCTATTCTATCTTCTATGCCAAATTTCAATCAGATTCGTTCAGCCGTTCTGGCATAATTGAGTAACAAACATCCAAAATTCGCATTTATAGTAAGATTTGTAAGAAGTAAGATAGTACGGATATCCTTTAGGGATAATTTTACAAAAAAGTTGAAACACGTAGATACTTCTTTATTTCTTACCAAAAGCCTAAATATGAATATTTAGATCTCTTCATCATGCCAGCACGCCAACACGCCAACACGCCAACATGCCAACACATGATCCCGTTTACTTTAAGCATTTTCTGAAGACTAATCTAAGCTAATCAGCAGGCCGGCATGATTGTGCTTAGTAGATAGTGTCTCTCGCTACTTGATGCTCTACCCGAATGACACCGTGCTTACCATTGGATGTAGTCAATTTGTCGTGCCAGGATAAAAAAAGAGGTAACCTGAATATAAGATCCTCACCGACTGTGAATATAAAGGGAAGGAAATGAAAATCAGCTAAGGAAGAAGGATCAGAGATTCCAGAAATAGCATTCACTTAAATGCAACATCAAGCAGTTCCTTCACGTCAGTTTTTTGTAAGACAGTGGTAATAACATGATCGAGCCATGTCCTTCATGCTGCAGACAATATTGTCTTCAGCGAGGATATACCACTTCAGAATAGAATACATACATATACACTCACGCCTATAATCCCCGAAGGGGTAGGCAGAGGTGTAACCAGTACACCCACTTTTCGCCGAATTTCGGTCCCATAATGTGATAGGGGGCGAGCCTATCGCCATACCGGGTACAGGTTCCAGACTCCGGGCTAATATTGAGAATTTCTAGATAGAAAAACCCAATATCACTTTACCCGACCTGGGGATCGCACCCGAGACCTCAGCACAGCGGTTGTAACGCATGCGCAATTACAACTGCGCCACCAAGGCAGTCAGAAATTCAGAATAGAAATACAAATAAAACTTTAAATGGAAGGGTCTTAAAAACCCACAGTGGTCTAAAAACAACAACAAGGGAAGAGTTGAATGCAGCTCGCAGAACATTTAATATCGTGACCATTTTAAGTTGGTTTGTATATACAACATTATTTTTATTATACTACAAAGCCGGAAGTAGTTTCTTGAGAATCAGTATCACAATCCATTGCACAAATTTTTAATATATTATATGTGTATTCCAAAAACATATAAAAATTTTCGTCAAGGTTACCTTGTTTATTACTTAATAAAAATCCGGCGCGTGTCGGTCGCTCATCGATACATACCTACCTAACCTCAGCCGGCAGCTTAAAGGGTCAATGACCGCGTATGTCCATGCGTCGTACAAGAAACGGGATAAATTATTTTTGCATGTCACCGCGTGAGTTTTCTTTATTATTATTATTATATGACATACTAGCTTTTGCCCGCGGCTACGCCCGCGTGGTGGTTATTTTTGGAATAAAAGGTATAAATTCCATGGAGACCTCTTAAGCTATTACACCTTCCTGTATTATGCTATCCCGTAGGAACCGTGCATTTTCTCATCCTCTATTTTACCTGCTTAGGGGTGGAATTCCCAAAAATCCTGAAAAATTTATGTTTTATTTTTAACTTAAAGGCCAAATACCAATTTTCATGCGTGTAACTTCAAAAATGATGGTTTTTCATACAAACTTTCTTCCCCTATTTTACGCCCTTAGGGGTGGAATTTCCAAAAATCCGGAAATACGTGTTTTTTATTTTTGACTGAGAGGCACAATACCAATATCCATGCGTTTAACTTCAGAAATGACGGATTTTCATACAAACTATCATCCCCTATTTTACCCCCTTAGGAGTGGTATTTCCAAAAACCCTTCCTTAATGGATGCTTACGTGATATAAGGTACATACTGTCAAAATTTCAAGTCTCTAACCCGAGCCGTTTAGGCTGTGCGTTGATCGATCAGTCATCAGTCAGTCAGTCAGCTTCTTCTTTTATATATACAGATTTATCTGATCTAATTTCAATCTAATTTGGATGTTTCGGCTTTATGGTATACAAAAACTAATCTTGTATATATAGATGTACAGAGCTCTCTCAGCACTTGAGTCTCGCACTTCGCAAATTTTTCGATGTATTTATGTTACTAAAATGGTCCTTGTCTGGTGTTATTACTATAGTTCAAACAAACATCCCATCGATACATTAGCCTTCACTTAGTAAACTTGTACTAAAATATCAACAAATCATAAGATGAGTGTCAATACGAATCAAATGTATAAATGGAGAACGTAAATACATTTGCGAAGTCAAAACATCACATGAAAGGGAGCTCAAATTGAATGGACCCTAAACAAAAATACTATCGTATATTGGCAAAATGTTTTTAGATAAAATTTCTATATATTCATTTTCTATATTAAATCAGTAATATTACATACATACATACATGTACACCCACGTCTGTAATCCCCGAAGGAGTAGGCAGAACTGTAACCGGTACACCCACTTTTCACCGAATTTATTACGGTCCCATAATGTGATAGGTCCCATAATTTTAATTATTTGAAATTTTAAAGTGTTCGTTTATTATTGCATTTAGAAAAGACTTTATCGCATCGAGTTATGTCTCAGTTTCGTTTGTCTTGAACGTTAAACTAAACGCTGACTATTATTTACCTGAGTGTTAATTATTTTTGGAAAGAAAATCGTCTATTAAAAAATTGTTGATATCGATTCTGTCGCTTATTCTGAACAAACTACTTTCAGAATGTGGATTATACATGTTACATGTTTTCTAGAAAAACCCAATATCGCTTTACCCGACCCAGAGATCGAACCCGAGACATCAGCACAGCAGTCGTAACGCATGCGCAATTACAACTGCACGACCCAGGCAGTCTCTTGGATACACTTTTTTAATAATAAATTGATGTGAGACGTACCCTGGAAATTCCCATAGCCTACACTATTAACGCCGTCCAAAGAAGTACATTTAGAATATTTCACTCCTCGGCTTATGTGTTTATATGGCTAAAGATCTCTGCGGGATATTAGAGTTAGTCTTATTCTTTTGGAGTATCTTGGCGTAATTTATAAAAACATAGCTCGCGGTTAGCGTGTTCTACTGTCAGTATTTTTTTTTTATCCTGGCACGGCAAAGTGACCGCACTGTACCTGATGTTAAGCGCAGTGCGATCCAAATAGAGTACTGAGTAGCGAGAGACGATCTATCCCCGCTACTCAACACACTCATGCCGGCCTGCTTCTTCACACTACGCCATGGGCAAGAAGGTGAAGAAGGGGTCGAGGGTCTAGTGTCAGAGTACTAAGAAGGCCGCAAAATGGCCATTGTACCCCAACTCCAGACCCCCGACAAAAACCGGATGTACACTGGCTGATCCCGGAACGCGACACACTTGCGTGTGCCACTATGGCGGGTTTTTCGCCCTGTGTACGGTGGTCGCTATCCAGGCGGATATGAATATCCTACCACCAGCAGTGACAGTATCATAGTGAATTTTCTGAAGAATTGTTTAATCTCATCCCATCCCCTTCCTTCCACACCAAAACCACGCGTACTGGCTTGCGGAGCCACAGCTTCGTGGAGGCTACCCCAGCCCGAACCAAGATATTGGCAAATTCATAATAAGCTATAAAAATAAAGCAATATGACGACCAGGGTAAATAATCAAACAATTTCCACGTTGTCATGACTGCAAGCAAAGACTAGCGAAGACTCTTCCATTTTACGGCCGAAAACGTGGGTATTTTGATGCTCAAGTTGTGCCCCTGCGTCAGATTTAATGATAACCATTTGAAAGCTGCGCATTTCGCGGTTTTATCTGAATACATTGGAACAACGACGTCGGATGATGTCCAAGTTATGGAAATAAGCGATCTTTTATTTTTATAGTTTATGGTCGATAAGTGATACAAGTGCATATAGGAGTTTCAGAGGAATTTCCTCCCGCGAACGCTCTGATTGTGGAATGATCTTCCTGCCGAGGTTTTCCAAGGGGACTACAATATGGGGTTCTTTAAGATAAGAATAAATAGGTTTATGTAAGGTCGGTAAAGCGCATGTGATGCTCCTGGTGTTACAAACGTCCATAGGCTACGGTAACCGCTTGCCATCAGGCGGGCAGTAAGATTGTTTGCCACCATCGTGGTATTAAAAAATATATACGTAGTATATAATAGTTGGATGGATGCGGGTGGCCCAGGACAGGTCATTGTGGCACTCTTTGGGGGAGGCCAATGTCCAGCAGTGGACGTCCTTCGACTGACATAGTTTTTAATTATTCTTGTATGTGAGTATATATGTTCATTATTCTGGTTTAGTTTATATCCTATTTAATGTCAGACAACTTATGTATGTCCATAATGACGTAAGTGTAAAACGCGGGAATGTCAAACTTGGAGGTAGTAACATGGTAAACAGTCCATCAAAATAGTTATAATGTATGGAACTTCGTTCTCTAAACGGCATAAGAAAACTGAAGGGTATTCATAACTACATTGTATTGTGATGCTTGCAAAACCAACTCGGCATTACGCCTTTTAGGAAATGGTGAAAATGCGAAATCGTGTGTTGAGCGACTTGTTGTTGGAATAATATAAAATTGTAACCATATTTTTTTTTAATAGTCTACTCGATTTCATATAAAAGAGACACGCTAACGAAAAAACAAACCTTTCTTTGTTCCTGCTCGGATTATGTATACAAAAAAGGGCCTTGAAATAACCACTTAGTGATGCGACGTAATTTGAATTTCACCAACCGATATTTATTGCGAATTATTTTACAAGTTTTATCAAAATAAGGGCTGTGATTTTTATTCATTTAATTTAAGGACATTTGACATACATGGTATATGCCAGTCCCATGATATTATAAAGTTATTAATATTACCAAAGTTTTAAATAAAAGAATATCATAAGTGTAGGGTTTCAACAAGTTTCCGATGGTATATCATGCAAAACGCCATGTAGCCTATTTAAATCCAGATCTTCAATGGTCTTTCTAGCCGATGGATATCGGACATATTCCATAAACTTGTGATGTACTTTCAATTATTTCACTAATGCTGCAGTTTTGAATAACGATTTTTTATCAAATAATCAAAGTTCCTCCGAATAGGCCAGATCTCAGCCTGTGATATAACCATTTTATTTAAGTTTATAATATACCTAGGCTAAACAGGTGCCATTTGATTCCCAGGACCAACATTTTTTTACACTCAACAGTCACACACATAGTCCTGACCCCACAATACACCTGTCTTGTGTTCTGGGAATCAAGAACTACGAGGCACTATGGTCCCACAACACCCAGACCCGAAACAAATATATGTCTGTCACACAAACATTTGTCTCGGTGCGGGAATCGAACCCACGGCCTCTCGGTTCACAGCCGACTACCGCTGCGCCACGGACGCTGTCAATTATTGAAATTAGTTTTGTATGGTATTACTAACCGATATTGGTTTGGTTTTCGTCACACATCAACTGAGAATAAGATCAATAGTGAGCTAATTACACCCTGTCATGTATACAGACGTTGTGTGATGAGACACGAATAAAACGCTTTAATAACATTGTCAACGGGCGGCAGTCTTGAACATCGTACTTCAACGACATAATTAATGAAGTTAAATTTTGTTTAGACGCTATAATTCATTAATAAGAGCTGCTATAATAAATAACAACCTGAATCTATAATATTCAATTTCTCTACTATAATAATGGAGTCATTCTTGGACTCCTAAACTACCACTATGCAATCATGTGTTATAGCGAACTGCTCTGTGAAAAACACAAATAAATCTTTATACTTTTTATCCTAGAAAATTATGGTTATAGGTTCTATTCTTGCGCTGGGAAAATGCTTTCAATGTTGGGTGTACTTATTTATTGTGTATAGCACAGTCTACTGCGACGCCTTTAAACGTGATCACGCATGCGAAGCTGCGGGCAAAATATAGTTTGTAATAGATGGTAATATTATGTCACCTCCGTAGCGTAGTTGTGAAATAAAAAGCTGTAGGCATGATCCCAAGACAAATGGTTGTGGGATCCACAAATATTTGTTACGGTTATTGATGCCCACAATACGTATTATAAAATTAGGAACGGGTCATATTATAAAATTAGGACCGAGTTGCATCGCCCGTGACCACGGCCGATGCAACTCGGTCGAAACGTCGGGAAATAATTGTGGTATTTATACCATTAAAGTATTGCGCGATTAAGGCCCGTTCCTAATTTTATAATATGTATTCAAATCGCGAGAGTCTAAAAACATTTATTGCCCACAATACAGGTTTGCCGCAGTGTAAGGTCAGGACTACGTGTGGAAAAAATATGCTATGTAATCATCACTGGTCAATGAATACCTAAAATACCAGAAAGAAAGATGACATATGAGAATTATTGAGCTCTGAAAATTTAAGTGCACTTAAATGGTACTTATGAGCACAAAAATAATTGACAAGAGGCATTCATGGCAGGTAATCCAAAACGCTGGCGTAACAGCAAAATAAATAAATACAACTTTCCCTGGGCAGTAAGTGATGTATAGGGAAATAAAAATACAAATCGCTAAGGCCAACATCTTGTACCAAATCATCGCCTCCTTTGTTTTTATTTCCTTGCAGCAATATTACCATGACATCCAACGTAACTTAACCCCCCTGATTGCCACTACACGATGCAAATGTCAAGGAGATGTTATTTATTTCTTTCTATAATGAGGTGTCAACATAAACTGGTGTTACGTTCCCCGATTGCGGATGTTTCAGCCGTTCGTATGAAGCCAACAGTTATTGTTTTATGACGTAAAATACATTATTGAGGTTTGTTGTCTTGGTACGGGTATGAAAAGAGTTTTTTGTTGTGTATACGTTTGGAATTGAACGATAATAGTTCGGAATGGTACATTGATACATAATCGGGGGTGTCTACCATCTTATGTCATCAAGACATGCAAAAATCCTCATGAAAATTGTATTTTGAAATGTATCAACTAAACGACTGCCTCGGTGGTGCAGTTGTAATTGCGCATACGTTACGACTGCTGTACTCTTGGTCTTGGGTTCGATCCCCGGGTCGGGTAAAGTGATATTAGGTTTTTGTATTTAGAAATACTCAGTATCAGCCCAGAGTCTGCATTTGAGCCCGGTGTGGTTTTTTTTTAATACATTTGGCTTAAAGTGCGTGTACTGGTTACGCCTCTGCCTACCCCTTCGGGGATTACAGGCGTGAGTGTATGCGTATATGTATTTATCAACGAAATATTTTTTCATAACAAGCAGATGGCGTTAGAGAAGCCCCTATCACATCATGCGACCGAAATTAGGCGAAAATTTGGTGTACTGGTTACACCTCTGCCTACCCCTTCGGGGATTACAGTGATAATAAACAGTTCGCATTTTTTAGTCTAATTATCCACAATTATCGTTAGATGTTGATAAAAATGAAGATTTAAGCTCATTCATCGCGAGTGAAAACGCGGGCAATAGCTAGTTATTGAATGAGTATACATTTCGATCTTAGAGTATTTAACACTGGAGACGCCATTGAGCGCTTACCCCGTATGACAAATGTAAGAGCACGGTGCTCATACACGTTCTATAAAACGAGTTGCGCTTCGTGATCCGCCACTAAAAAAGTGACATCACGTGCGAATGGAGCTCCCTGAAAACGCGAGCCTGTAGCGGTATTAACATGTAAAAATAGATCTGACACATCAAACTTACAAAAATACAAAATTATTTTTCACCTGGACATATTTTTTTAAAGTAATATTATCATTAAAAGCAACAAAACATATAATCTCTAAAAATTATCATCGGGTAATAAATGTTGCCATGTTAAACTTTTAGCCACAGTAGTGCAAAATTTATTTGCATTCAATATCTTAAACGCAAGTTGTTTTTTTAATATTTATTTTTAACTAATGTTGCCCGCGGCTCCGCCCGCGTGTAGGTCTTGGAGCATTTTAACCTTCTATATTTTGCTATCCCATAAGAAGCGTGCATTTTTTCGAGTTAAAAGTGGTCTTTGTCATTTTCTGATTCCTAAACTGCCACTATGCAAAAAATCATGTCGAACCTTTGCTCTGTGAAAAACTAAACTATCCCATGGGAACTGTACATTTCTCCGGGATAAAAAGTAGCCTATGTGCTTTTCCAGACTATAATCTATCTCTGTGCCAAATTTTCAGTAGATCCGTCCAGCCGTTGTAGCGTGATTGGATATTAAACAACCATGCATCCATCCAAACATAGGCATTTATAATATTAGTAGGATTACTTTATTTATGCTTCTTAATTTATAATTCAAAAATATTAGGAGAGTTGACATATCGACTAAGTTTACAATTTCATAAACTTTATGCCAGTGTAGCATTTTGGGTGGTTTATGTGGTAACACTGTCGTTTATGCAAGACTCAAATAGTGTTGTAGATAAACTTATAAAGGTTATCGATAAAATTACTAATCCATCTGGACTGTCTTCTAAACACATACTTTTAATGTAAATAGTTCTAACACACTAGGAATGTCACAAAATATGACAAAACCAGAATAAAGTTTTTGACAAAAAAAGTGATCCTAAAATTGTATCCGGTATATTTAAAAAATATTTAGGTATGAATTTTGGCGCCATTCATTTATTACGTAAGATGATGTAGGGGGGGAGTCGATCATGTCTTATTTTTTCTTACAAGGGGTGGGAGGGAGTCTTAATAGTTCTTACGTAAGATCACACAAATGCGCAAAGTTAGGATTATACTTTGAAAAAACGCGGGCCATGCCTATAATTTTAAAAACAAGCAACTTAGATTTTTTAAATTTTTTTTGTTAACCGGTATGACTTGCCTTTTCACCCGGTTCCGGCTTGACGTTGACTTTTGGGACACCCTGTATTCATGTCGAGATCTCAAGCCCTTTTTAAATGCTCTTCATAATAGATAGCCGTTAGCCGGCTACCACACCAAAACAGGCGATAATCGCTCTCAATGACATACAATAATTTCATTCACAGCATTTGCTAATCGCATTCGTTACCAGTAACACTGTATTTCTTTGCTCCACTTATTTAATTTGAAATTTTATGGAATAACAGAACACTCCATTTTCTTACAAACTATATACCATTGGAAACGTCGTGTTGTGTACTTTCCGGTGGTATATTTGCTGAGGTATTATCGGAATACCTCAAAACGAGTGAGTAATCAACATTTTAAAATAATTTGCAACGGCCGTCATTGTTGTGTTGCATGTGCTGACATACCTGAAAAACGCTACTCTACAATTAGTGTTGACCAAAAAAAAATGGAAGTGTCACGGATGATGTGCAAAGCAACCAAAAACTGATAACAGTAATACACCTTTACGTCCCATTGACTCACCCGGGAAGTCGAGGAACAATAATGACTCGCTACCTTTTAATGACAATATTACGCATCGAAAAAAGCCACTGTTGATACTAGCGCAATTAGTGGAAGTTCCGGCTTAAACTCTTCCGCGTCAGTTATTACAAAGAAAGACGCTAGGGAAATAATAAGAGAAGAATTCAATGTCATGAAATTGGCTTTAGCACAGGAGCTTAACCAAACACTTAAGCAGATGGTGAGAACCGAATTTCAATCTCGAAAATCAATTCATAAAACAGGAAATAACTGCTTTGGATAATAATGTTTGTTTCTGAATGAAAATTATGAAACCACCAAATCCGCCATCGCCAAATACCAAGACACACTGGGAGAGCTAAAGAAATAGAACGTTCAGTTAACATATACGTTACAGGATCTGCAAATCAGGCTTCAGGTTGCTGAGCAGCATAACCGTTCTAACAATCTTGAGATAGAGTGTGTCCCCGAGCACAAACAGTAAAACTTGCTATCTATAATTACTCAGCTGTCTAAGGTATCCTGCAACTTGAAAGAATCCGACATTCATCATTGCACTCGTGTGGTAAAAAGTAACAGAGACGACAAGAGACCTCGCTCAATCATTATTAAATTGGCTACCTCTAGGCTTCGGGATACATTTTAGCGAAAACAATAAATTTTAATAAGGCAAATCCAAACGACAAGCTCAGTACTGCTCACATAGGCATTGGAGGTAATAAATCGCCGCTTTACATTGTTGAGCACCTTTCACCTAAAAACAAATTACACGCAGCGGCTCGCCAGATCGTCAAAGAAAAAGAGTACAAATTCGTGTAGATAAGCAAGGTCGTGTTTTCATTAGGAAAACAGAAGAAGACGAGTTTACTTATATAAGAAACCAAGAGACCAGAACCGACCTAAAACAATTCTCTGCCATATTCATACTAGCTGTTGCTCGCGGCTCCGCCCCCGTGGAGTTTATTTTCGGGAGCAGAAGTATCAATGCAAGGAGTTGTCTTCTGCACTGAGACACCTATAGCGATCGTCCTGAATCTCAGGTGTTGTGACTGTCTAAATGGCTAGACAGGCACAACTCCTAACTTAAACTTCTAGCACTCCTTATAATACCCCGGGATCACTCCGTAAGTGTCGAAGAAGGCCACCGCGGGGTTTTAGCTGGTAGTGTCCGGTTGGGTGTACATAAGTAGTAGGGACTCGGCCCAGCCGCAGCCCGGATAGCCATCATCCGGGCGAGGGGGTGCTGGGTCGTAAGACCGGCTAGTCCAGCATAACCGTTTTAATCTCATTCCGCTTCCCCCCGAAGCGGACGGCAGTAATAAAATGCTTTCCCCGCGACAAAAAAAAAGTGTTCTGCCTGAAGCTTGAGATTACATTTAAAGAATACCTCATAAGTTAACTCCTCACTTCGCTCTTTAAGGGATGATTTGGTAAAAACGTTGAAATACGTATTTCTTTATTTCTTATCAAAAGCCTAAATATGAATTTTCAGATCCCTAAGTTGAGGTATTACGGATTGCCCATACAAACTTTCAACTCTTATTTCACCCCCTTCAAGAGAATTTTTTGAGACAAAAGATAACCTATGTCCTTCCCTAGGATATAATCTATCCCTCTACTGAATTTCATTGGGATTCGTTCACCCGTTTAGTCATGAAAAGGTAAGAAACAGACATACAAACAACAATATTAATTTTGCTGCGGAGATATTTTAAAACTGTAATTTCTCCTAAGATATTCATTGAAATCAAATGACGTAAAGGGCAACTTTGTTCAAAATTAAATACTTGTGATGCATAAAGTATTTATTTGGATAAGGATTAATACCATGTTTATAAAAACCCCTTTCCAAATAATACATTGTTTCAGAACAAATTCGATAACCATTAAAAAGGTTATAGTGAGCCAACCGAAATAGATAGACATATGCTATCGCGGACTTTTTTTAGAACTTTTTAAGAGGAACAATTTCGTCGTACATGATTGTCATGTAACTTTAACCGTTTACGCAGCGTACGCAACCGAAGCTCTCAAAAGGAATCATTTTTCCCCGTTTTTGCAACATTTTTCATTGCTGCTCCGCTCCTATTGGTCATAGCGTGATGTAATATAGCCTATAGCGCTCCTCGATAAATGGGCTATCCAACACTAAAAGATTTTTTCAATTCGAACCAGTAGTTCCTGAGATTAGCCCGTTCAAATAAACAAACAAACCCAAAAGTAAGTTTATATTTGTTTATCTTCTTGCGTAAACGCAACGCATCCGAGGGGCGCGGGGGATATGTCAATGGGTAGCCCGGCTCTTGGGAATTTAGTCGCTATGGAGCGTTTCTCGGGAGCGGACCGCGCGTTGTGCGTGCGAGAGTTTTACAAAAGCGGCAATTCGGCGACTGCAGCGCGTAGAACATTTTGCAGTATTCGAGGTTTTCGTCACGTAAATGACGCGCCAAGCATACCTCTCATTCGTAAATGGGTTAAGAAGTTTGAAGAGACCGGTTCAACATTAGAAAAACCCATAACGGGGCGATCAAGATCATCAAAAACGGCGGAAAACGTGGAGAGTGTTAACCAGTCTGTTTGTGACGATCCGAGTCTTTCAATTCGGAAGCGCGCAAGTTGTTTAAGCGTGCCTAGATCGTCATTACATCGTATTTTGCACAAGGACCTGAAGCTACACCCCTATAAAATTCAATTGGTTCAAGAGATAAAGCCGCAGGATGCCATTCAGAGGCTTAACTTTGTAAATCAGGCAATTGAGCACTTTCGACGTTTACTAACGTCTTGTTTTCGGATGAAGCTCATTTTCATCTTAACGGGCACGTGAACAAGCAGAACTCTCGCTACTGGAGTGCAAAGAATCCAAAACACAAGCATCAGAGACCTCTACATTCGCCTAAAGTGACCGTATGGGCAGCGATGTCGGCGCGAGGAATTATCGGGCCTTACTTTTTTGAAGATAAAACAGGACGCGCCGTTACAATTAATTCTGAGCGTTATGTGGAGATGTTAGATAATTTTTTGTGCCTAAATTGCTAGAATTTGCTGGCTATAACCGAAGAACATGGTTCCAGCAGGATGGAGCAACATCACACACATCTAACACGTCTCTGTCACGAGTTCGTCAAATTTTCCCGGGCAAATTAATCTCCAGGAGAGGTGACATAAATTGGCCTCCACGCAGTCCTGATTTAACCCCTATGGACTTTTTCCTGTGGGGTTATCTCAAATCTAAAGTTTACATCAATAAGCCGAGTTCTCTGGCGCATTCAAAAGTAAATATCCGTCGCGAAATGGCAGCCATCACGGAATCTACTTGCCGAGCCGTCATAAGGAATTTCAGCGTTCGAATAAATGAGTGTCGTGTCCGCGAGGGTTTACATTTGGACGATGTTATTTTTAAGGCATAAATTCCCAAATTGTATATTTTAATAAATAAAAAACATATTTTCTATAGATGGAATACTTTTTTTTTATTGCTCCACAATATATAAACTTTCTTTTGGGACACCTTGTATAATAGTATAGATTAAATAAATTAAAGGCATATAATTTAAAAAAAATCTAAAAAATAATGTTTTTATTATTGCTTATTTGGCTTGTATTTTTCTCAGTACTCATTACCTTTATTATCTTTACAGTATTTCGATTAAATTAGAAATATTAATTTATACTATTTTTAACTATACCTCTCTACTTCCGTCCCTTTTCACGAAATCACACCCAGAGATTGCAAGAAAGCGATAGAAAAGATGATACACATAAAAAAATATCTTAAAACATTTAATAAATTATAATTGTTTTATTTTATCTATCGATAGATATGGACAACGCTATCTATAACTCGTGTCGACATTGCTACGCTCTACTGTTTTTACACAGTTGTCAATATATGACACTGTAAATATATTCCACAACAAGATAAATTTGTAACTGTGTGCATAAATTTGCCAGTGTTGTATGAAATGGTGTAGTGTGCGTGCGTAGCGACGTGATTACATTTTGCATTTGTGTGCACATGTTTATTTGTAGTTGTACGAAGCCCCCCACCGACATTGCTGAATTTTTTGTTCAAGATTCGAGCGTAATGCCGTCTCCTTTTGGTTGCCTACTCTAAGATTTCGATAAATCGAATTTTATTCTATTTTCAAAATTGAAGTTGTTGTGTCTACAAACTGATTTATGTGCTTTAACAGATTTCAATTTACATCTTTAATAAAAATACATATTCACCAACATAAAGAGTTCAGTGTTGAATAAAAATGGTGTTGTAATTTTTAGAACAAGTTACAATTTGATACAAATAGTATCAGCTCTGTGTTAAGGCTTAGACATGGATTTTCTGAACTAATAAGAGAGACTAGGCCGTAGTCTACCGCGCTGGCCTAATGCGAGTTGGTATACTCCATATTTTAAATTCCTATGGAGAACCCACAAGCATACAATACAGATTTCCTCACAATATTTTCCTTCACAGTTAATTATACGACCACGCTATATAAAACAAGATAAAAACCCCACGACGGATTTTCATTTTCACTATTATTTTGTAAATTCAGAAAGAAATCTACAAATCCATATACCGAGTGGCGATTTGGTTATCACATTAAATGATACCACGTATACTACACGTCATTATTTAACCATATCCAAAAAATAAATGTAGCTAGTACTAGTACCTAAGCGCCACACAGTATATAAAACCCAAAAATAGTTTCTACCTATGTCCGTTATAGACTTTTCACCACTAACCGATTTCAATGAAATTTTGTGTATGTGTGTGGTTGGGTCCAACTTAAAAGATAGGGTAGTTTAAGATCCGATAGGTGGCGCTGTTGTCGAGATCTTAATTTCTTTCTTTCAACGTAAATTCGGTCCACAGAGAAGGCGGTTTATGGACAACGTCTGCCTGGGCCCACTTTAACAATAAATATACACGCATTTTTGGAAAGCCAGATATACTTTCTTGAATCTGACTTCCTGTTCTACTCTCTACTGGGCACTGCACAAAAAAATAAACAACAAATTACGGCAAATTTAAATTCATCAAATATCCAAATACTCTATTTACTTTATCAAAGGGAGAATGCAGGTTATTTATTCAATATGATATTACGATTCTATAATTTTGTTTGAAAATAAGGTGTCTGGAAATGATAGTCCATTAAGGAATGTCGTGTATTATTTGTCACGTAATAACAAAAGAGTGTCTAGTTTATTTTATTATTATTAAATGTTCCTTTTTAAATCGTTACAATAAAAGAATTCCGCCGTTTATATGCATACACATTTTGTATAAAGTATTCGAACTAAGAACACTGACTTTACAAACTAATAGAACAGTCATTTCCATTTTAAAAATTGATCAAAAGGAATCTATAGTAGTAACTCTTTTATTAATTAACCGACTTCAAATAAGTAAAAAGTTTTTTTATTCATAAAAAGTACACCGACTTCAATAAAAAACAAATTATGCGTCACAATAAATTTTGAGGGTTTCCCTTGATTTTTCTGTGATTCCATCATCACATCCTTTTATTTAACCGACTTCAAAAAAGGAGGAGGTTAACAATTCGTCGGAATCTTTTTTTTATGTATGTTACCCGATTACTCGAAGACGCCTGGATCGATTCGAGAAATTCTTTTTTTGTTTAAAAGGGTATACTTCCGAGGTGGTCCCATTGGCACCAAGTCAGGATCTGATGATGGGATCTCAGAAAAATCAAGGGAAACCCACAAATTTTATTGTGACGAATAATTTGTTTTTTTCTTGAAGTCGGTGTACTTTTTATGAATTAAAAAACTTTTATCTCTTAACAGCTTCTAACGACCTGTAATAATTCATCTTTAAATCAATAATATTAATGAACCAGGCAAGTTAACTATTGAAGAAAGAGAATAGCAGAAATGGAACTCTCTGAATTACCACAAGATTACCTAAAACCTCTTTTGTCTTGCTTTGATCTTCTTCAAAGATGTAATTTGTGTTTTTTCGATGAGATTTCCTCATTCAAGTATTGGCGCTATTCCTACACTATTATAAGCGTGGTCGCTTACTACTCAGCACTAACAGCATATGCGTTGAAGATATTCAAAGGTCAAATGGAAATATTTGAATTGGCTTACGTTTTACCTGTTTATATTGTTTGTACTCAAGGTAAGTCTGTTTTTCGGTTGAAATAGACAAAATGTTAACACAAATACCTGGACAGACTTTTTTATACGAGGGGGCATCTTAAATTTAGTAAAATTGATTCTTTTGTCTGTTGTTATAAGATGATACAGTAATCACGACTGATATTTTCATTTCTGAAATCTGTGTTTTTAAACGTGTCGTTTGGGTTTAACTAGTTCGACTTTTGGTGATTATAGAATATTTTTTTATATCAGTGCGAATAAGTGGGTCACGTGACTATTAATTATCATCCATAAACACAACAATACCAAATGAATCACAAGTAAAAATAGAAGGAAAGGCAGGAGGATTCTCGCAGAATTTCAAAAATCTCATTTAACACACCAAAAGCTGTTAAAACGCTCTCTCCATCAGTTAAAACAGACTATGTGTACATAACAGTAACAGTGAAAAATGACCCAAGACATCAATACAGACTTAATAGAGCAAAATTATTATTTTTTTAACCTGGTACTGTGATCTTGACAATAACGCTGTGTAGCTTCTTCATACTATGCCATGGGGCAAGAAGCGGCTGAGGGTTTGTCACTGAGTACTCAAAAGGCCGTAACACGCCCAAACATCGTACCTCAACTCTAGACCCCCGACAAAAACCTAATAAATATTTGTATTTACAAAATTACGTAACCACAAAGTGGCAGAACACATTAAACACTTTGAAGCACCCATCAAAGATATTTTAATATCTAAACCAACATCGTTACTGTATCATTCCATGTATTTTACAAAAATAATTGCCTTACATCTTTGAGGAGCATTACAGCTTTTTCATCCGGCAAATATTTACTCAAAATACCGAGCAGAGGTATTTGCATCTACCGTACACTCAAACAGGCTTCCAGAGCCGGTCGCGTCCTGGAATGAAGAACATACCTCGGATATCTCGGTTCAAATACTTCATCGGAGAAAACACTGCTGAATTAGGCTGTAAAAACGCGTAACTTATTTAGTTCTGTGACTTGCAAAGAATATTTCATTTCATTTATTTAAAAAACGTAATCGTATAGGTTTTTGTTTTTATTTAAAAGTTCTGTATTATATGTGTGTCGTTTGGGCACCTTTTTTACTGAAGAAAGGGGTAAGCTTATTATTCCACTCCTAATCCGGGCCGATAGCCTTCACATATCTTTAAAATTCTAATGGCGAATTCTCAGGCCAGCATGAGTATGTTGAGTAGCGAGGGATGAATTATCTCTCGCTACTTTATACTTTAACTGGACGGCACACGGTGGTCCCGTTCGAGAAAAAATCGGACATAGGGAATTTAAAAAATTAAAGTCGTAATTTTATAAAACTGAATATGCCGATCGATTCGTATATGAAATAGCAATTAAAATGATACTTGCGTTTTTTAAGATTAGACTTATAGTTTATGAGTAAATCGAATTAAACTGATTTTCTTGTATGGAAAGCCACATAAAAATATGAATAACTCGTCATTTTCGTCCATTTTCGTTCTGAAACTTTTACAGTAGTAACTTGTCATTATTTGCCACATATTCTTCAAAGATACATGGTGCTACTTTTTTGCACTTTTTGAGATATGATGAAAAGTAGATAAATTTTAAAAAGTCGGGTCTAGATCAATATTAAGTGGATTTTATGGGTTTTAAATTCACTAATAATAATTCAACTAAGAATACATACTCTATTTTGGAATTTTCTCACTTTACATGTACGGAAATACCAAATAACTCAAAAATCAACAAAAATGAAATAATTCAAGTAATATTGATGACCACTGTAGTCGCAATCATAAAACTCGTGTCCTCACCTACCTATTTAGTGATTAAAAGGTACTACCTGGTAAAAATTATCCGTCTATTTTAGGAGTAGCTCGAATATTAATTTTTTAACTAATAAGTAAAGTTTTTTTATTCATAAAAAGTACACCGACTTATATAAAAAACAAATTATGCGTCACAATAAAATTTAAGGGTTTCCCTTGATTTTTCTGTGATCCCATCATCAGATCCTGACTTGGTGCTAATGGGACCACATGGGAAGTATACCCTGATAAACAAAAAAAGAATTTCTCGAATCGGTCCAGGCGTCTTCGAGTAATCGGGTAACATACATAAAAAAAAGATTCCGACGAATTGTCAACCTCCTCCTTTTTTGAAGTCGGTTAAAAACTAGTTTTATTGTATGGAAAGCTACATAAAAATATAAATAACTCGTCATTTTCGTCCATCTTCGTTCTGAAACTTTTACAGTAGTAACTTGTCATTATATGCCACATTTTCTTCAAAGATACATGGTGCTACTTTTTTGCACTTTTTGAGATATGATGAAAAGTAGATAAATTTTAAAAAGTCGGGTGAAAACCATTTAAGTCCCATAAAATCCACTTAATATTGATCTAGACCCGACTTTACACCCTGTGTACGGTGGTCGCTATGCGGGCGGATATGAATATCCTACCACCAGCAAAATATGATAAACAATTTGTACATACATAACTTGGAATAATTAGAAGTGTATTATAGTATTTGGACTGTGTAAAATATGTTTTAAAGAATGCAACCGAGTTCTATCTCGGACCAAGATGTGTAAACCAGACTGTCGTGACAAAGTTTCCACATAATTGCAACCAAGTAGACGTGTTGCTTTCGCCTGACTTGTGCTTCGCGGCACCTTGTCTCAGATATGCAACTTAAAGCCTATCTTTATATTTATTTTGTAAACTCGCATTTAGCTATTTTTATACAACGTTAGCCTAGTTGGTCGCAGTATGGACTATTAAGACGAAAGTCGTACGTTCGAAACCTCAAGAATTTCAAGGGTATGTGAAGTCTACCAACCCCAAGTTAACGGTAAGCAGCGGCTTTGCAAAAATCTATGGGCGGCGGTGAATACTTAACATCAGGTGGCCCGTCTGCTCGTCTGCCTATGCAGGCACCGGAAAAAAAAGAATTAGGCCAGCGTGATGGACTAAGGCCTTA
Organism: Laothoe populi; assembly: GCA_905220505.1. NCBI lineage: Eukaryota > Metazoa > Arthropoda > Insecta > Lepidoptera > Sphingidae > Laothoe > Laothoe populi. Next base: position 3,110,601 of record HG992161.1, on the reverse strand, counting down.
GTCCTCTCATTAGTAGAGGAGGCCCCTGCTCAGCAGTGGGACAATGTTAATTTTTTTTAACTCTTATGTATCCATCGTGAAACGGTACAATAACTACACAAAAATCCTCGCAACTAAAATAAGTAGGTACGGTAATAGTAAAGCAGTTACAAACTAATGTATACAAATGTAGAGTTAACGCTACATGGAAGATACATTCTGGTGCTGTTACGGTATCACACTTACTACATTAACATCAATTATAATTAATTAAGCTTAACATAATGGTTCTGGCAGTATTTGCATTTATAGGGAAATATATACTTTGATTGTTTCACGTGTGTTACAGCAGTCAGACGTATGTATAAAAATCAGTGTCAGGTGGACACTCCCACCTGGCGGACGCTGAGCCTTTGGTCTTTTTGGTCATGCTTCGGACACGGATGGCTCAGGGTTTAATATGCCGGGAGACCCTTTCGTATACACGAATACATGCTATCTAATACAGAAAGAAAAACTTATAGACTGTATAGCATGTATCCGTTATTTGTATTTTTTTTCTCTGCGTCTGTATGTACATTCTACTTATTGCCATCTGGTCCAAAGACAATGGCCAAATAAAAATAATCTCTAACTCCAATAAGTAGATCCTTTTCTTAATATGAAATGAGATTTCCCTGGAAGTAAATCTTAAACTGAAAATAGAAAAACCAAAAATCTCTCCTCTTTGTCGTTCAGTTGGTGTTAAGTTAAATATGATCTAAAAATTACAATTAATATTTCTGTTTTAGCAATATTAAAAACTATGACAGTGATGTCCCACAAGACAAACATAAAATCTCTGGTACTACAACTAGGTAATACGTGGAGGAAGAACAACATAACTAAGAAACAGTTGAACAAGAAGAATTTACTGTTGAAAAAGCTAAACTTTTGCTACAGCGGTACGAATCTTTATTTATATACACAGTCAGGTCATAAGTATTGTCACACAGTAAAAACTTTTATTTTAGAATGCTGGCCACAAAAAAGTTTATTGAATTCGAATTTCAAATTGTTCATGAAAATAAAATGTATACTTTTTAGAATTTTACTCATTTTTAAATATGGAGTAGACGCTTAAAGAAGACCGTGTTGCAGTAATTGCGTTGCATAGTTGCGGTTACGCGCCAATTCAAATTTTTGACATACTGAAAAATTTGAATATAACCAAAAGATTCGTTTATCGTACCATCAAACGATACAATAAAGAGTCTAGTGTAGATGACAGGTCAAGAAGTGGTCGCCCTCGGTCTGTTAGGATTCCAGCAGTGATAAAAGCTGTGAAGGCGCGAATTCAAAGAAATCCCAAACGTAAGCAGAAACTGTTGGCCCTTCAGATGGGGTTAAGCAGAACCACGGTGAAAAGGGTGTTAAATGAAGACTTAGGGCTTCGGGCATATCGAAGAAAAACAGGACATCGTTTGAATGCTCGTCTAATGGACCTGAGACTGAAGAGATGCCGCGCTTTGTTGAAGCGGTACGTGGAAAAAAAAAATCGGGAAATTCTTTTTTCAGATGAAAAATTTTTTACCGTAGAAGAGAGCTACAACAAACAAAATGATAAGGTGTACGCACACAGTAGTGAAGAAGCGAGCAACCGTATTCCGCGTGTCCAACGAGGTCATTTTCCATCCTCGCTCATGGCATGGTTGGGAGTTTCTTATTGGGGCTTAACAGAGGTACATTTTTGTGAGAAAGGTGTAAAAACGAATGCAGTTGTGTATCAAAATACAGTCCTGACGAACCTTGTGGAACCTGTTTCTCATACCATGTTCAATAACAGGCACTGGGTATTCCAACAAGATTCGGCGCCAGCTCATAGAGCGAAGAGCACACAAGACTGGCTGGCGGCGCGTGAAATCGACTTCATCCGGCACGAAGACTGGCCCTCCTCCAGTCCAGATTTGAATCCGTTAAATTACAAGATATGGCAACACTTGGAGGAAAAGGCGTGCTCAAAGCCTCATCCCAATTTGGAGTCACTCAAGACATCCTTGATTAAGGCAGCCGCCGATATTGACATGGACCTCGTTCGTGCTGCGATAGACAACTGGCCGCGCAGATTGAAGGCCTGTATTCAAAATCACGGAGGTCATTTTGAATAAACTTTAGTGTCATAAGAATCTATGTTTTGTTAAGTTCATTTTGGTATATAAATGGTTACATAATGAATAAACTTGTTTCAATTATTTTATATTAAACATGTCACAGAATTTATGACCCGACTAGGTACATATATACACATCAACATTACAATTACGCTGATTACTTTAAATCTGGATTAGTTGGTGGATAAAGTATGTACCACATCTCCGACCCTCTACCAATTCCTTTATGCTGTAATAATATGAACATATTATTTTTTAATAATTGTGCACATGTAAACAGTAATTAATTACAGTAATACGGTAATACTGTAGGCAGCGGCTTTGCTGTGCCATGATATTGCAGAAATCTATGGGCGGCGGTGACTATTTACCATCAGGTGGCCCGTCTGCTCGTCTGCCTATCGAGGCACTAAAAAAAAGTAATTTTGTTAATATTTTACATTATCTAAGAAATATTGTTATAATTTAATATTATTTTTCGTGAATCTTTATCTTTTAGTGTTAAGTCTTATTAGGGATTAAATATTCTTTTGTCTTTTAACTATAAAAGTTCATACGTGGCGATAGGATTAGTTTATTTATAGTCACTGCTCTGGTTTGATATTTTCTTCTGAATTTTCTCACATTTAAATAAAACGAATTTTACGGATGCCTTTTTTCAGTTATAACTGATCAACAGTTAGTAGTTTTATGCAAACAGTACATATGATTTTCTGCCCTACGGGTAAATCACAGTGTATCTGTATATATAAAAGAAGAAACTGATTGACTGACTGACTGACTGACTGACTGACTGACTGACTGACTGACTGATCGATCAACGCACAGCCAAAACGGCTGGGGTTAGAGACTTGAAATTTTGACAGTAGGTACCTTTTATGACGTAGGCATCCACTAAGGAAGGGTTTTTGGAAATACCACCCCTAAGGGGGTAAAATAGGGGATGATAGTTTGTATGAAAATCCGTCATTTTTGAAGTTAAGTTTATGAAAATTAGTATTTGGCCTTTTAGTCAAAAATAAAAAATATATATTTCAGGATTTTTGGAAATTCCACCCCGAAGGGGGTAAAATAGGGGAAGAAAGTTTGTATGAAAATCTGTCATTTTTGCAGTTAAACGCATGAAAATTGGTATTTTGTATTGTATACTTTTTCTCCCAAACATGACCTCCACGCGGGCGGAGCCGCGAGCACCAGCTTAAACAATAAATATTATGATTTTCCTACCAATTATTTTGAATATATTTAAATGCAATAAACAAATAGACAGACATTTCGAAAATTATATTAAAGTTACAATATAAATTTTATTTTATTTTATTATTTTATTTAAGACCATCAACAGAGACTACAATTAACATAACTTGATACGATTTGTCATAAAATGGACAGATACGTAAAAATTACAATTTAAATACAATATTATTATAGATTAGATTATGCTTTTTAAGGTATTATTTTTTATTGTATTATTTTTAGCTTTCTACTGGATGAATATAATAGGTTCATGGCAGTACATCCTGGCTCCGTTATTTGAGACCTTAGTGCGAAGGTACATTCTTGCTCAGGAATGCGGCCTTCTGCTACCTTTTGCCTGCTCATTCCCATTCGACCCTTCTGCAAACTGGCCGACCTATATCGCTGTCTACCTGTTTGAGACTTATAGCAGTAAGTTTTTGTTTATTTCAAATAATCGGATAGTGAGTTACGAGAGCTAAGTTGATATTTCAAACAAATGCTGACATTCTTGAATACTTATTTGAAAGTTGTTCGTGCTCAAGGCACTGATACCTGGATTGAAGGTTTTAAATAAAAATATAATAAAAGTTCGATTTTGATTTGATTCGAATCAGGTATAAAACTACAAATAGATGTTATTTCTAGTTCATCTAATTGATTTAGGATACAAGTGCAAATATTGCAAATAATATTTCCAAACCAAACATTTTTTAAATATGAAAATTTGACCAACACCTGGTGGAGTTATCGCATAATATAAAAATACTGGATAAATATAGTAGGTACATTTTTACATTACATTGTAGGTACATTATTTTTGTAGTTTTTGAACGTTGCAAGAAGCATGCTTTTAATATACAACAAGCATGCTTTTTAAAAAATACGTCCCACAGGTCTTAAACCATAAAAATTTATCCATTAATTTATCCAACACAAATATTTACAGAAACAGGAGAAATAAAATTAAGTATCTAACTTACATACAATAAAGATAATATAGGTATATACGCAGGTTGATTCTAATAACTATTTCAGTGTTTCGAATCGTCTACTCTTACTTAGGTACAGAGTTTCTTATGATAACACTATGTTCACATCTGAGTACTGAATTCTCTATACTGAGAGAGGATTTACTTCATCTGACACCAATTGAAAAAAGGCACAACAGCCAGTACAAAATGGAACTTCGTGATATTGTGATTCTGCACCAAAAGTTGATTAAGTAAGTGGATTAATTTTATTCTAAACTACATATATTTGTACATTTTGTCGTGACACGGTGTTAAAAATATTTGGTTGTTATATAAAAACTGAGATGCCTATTCGAGGAAATATTTGTAGATGCATAGAATCCATCATGGGAATATTCTTTCCATGTAGAATACCTTAATAATTGCAAGAAATATCACAAAATAGATTAAGAAGTCTAATCAATTGAATCTAGTTATTATGAATATTAAGTTTAATATTTTCAAGCTCAACATCAAACGAGCAACTGAGTTAATATATATACACCACTTAACCTCTCCCCGGCCCAGGCCCAGTTTAACGCCTTTAATGCATTTCAATAAGGGTGATTATCGCCTGTTTTGGTGCGGTAGCCGGTTTACACGTCGGGCTTGAGAGGTTGCGGCTTTGCTGTGCCCTGGCATTGCAGAAGTCTATGAGCGGCGGTGTCTACTTACCATCTGATGGCCCGTCTGCTGCCTATCCAGACATAAAAAAGAACGAAACTGGGGTAGTGGTTTACGTCTTTAGCTACGCCAAAAATTTGTTGATCAGCAATGTAAGCTGCCACTTTGTTGAGTCAGCTTAAACTGTTTTACTTACTTAAAATTACATATAACTTGACTTAATCACTTTACACTCATTAACATATTGCATTGTAGCCATCATCCCTGGTTAAAAAACACATAATTTGAAGTATATTACGGCTACAGATCCAAATAAATATTATGCTAAATTAGAAAATATATAAAACAATTTACACACCAAAAAACCCGCGGCCAAACTCACTCTCGCATTTACATACGATTTGAACGGAAGGAAATGGCGCGCGAGGCTCCTTTGATCTGGCCAATGCAATATAGACCTGGGAAATTGAATTATTGTTATAAGATCTGTTTACTTCGCGAGCGTTCCTTATATATTCTATTATGTATTGAAATTTGTTTACGTCATCGATTTTGTTGCCAATGTATCGTTGATATATGATGTTATTCTATTTGCCACGTTCAATATTGTGGAAATTTTAATTGATTACTGAAATAAGATCGGGAGCTGATGTTTCAATAGTTTAAGGTAATAAAATAACATACATAAAACCTCTTACCTACAGATTCTCAGAACAACTCGATGGAATATTCAATAAAATGATATTCGTCAATATGTCCTCAGTAACAATCACCGTTTGCTTCTTTTCCTTCGCTGCTAAAGTAAGTATTAATTTCGCTTGATCACTTTACCACTCGCGATATGTTCACAGCTTTCTTGGTCATCAATATTAACCTTTATGATAATTGTCTTTGCATTATATTAAAATGCCAACCAGCAAGAGTTATTGCATTCCTCCAGGGTGATCTAAATTATACAGGACTAAATTATTTTTACTTATCCAAAAAGCCACAATCATTTAATACGTGCCTCGGTGGCGCAGTTGTAATTGCGCATGCGTTACGATTGCTGTGCTTAGGTCTCGGGTTCGATCCCCGGGTCGGGTAAAGTGATATTGGGTTTTTCTATCTAGAAATTATCAATATTAGCCCGGAGTCTGGAACATGTGCCCGGTATGGCGATAGGCTCGCCCCCTATCACATTATGGGACCGAAATTTGGCGAAAAGTGGGTGTACTAGTTACACCTCTGCCTACCCCTTCGGGGATTACAGGCGTGAGTGTATGTACATGTACATTTAATACGTGCAGAAAATTTCTGTCACCAGATCATACAATCTAAAAGTAGTAAGTCTCAACTTCTTCCCAAAACGAAATATCCCCATATTTTGCTTGGCACAAAAGTCCGCAGAAATGGTCTAACCCAACTACTATGGGTGAAAAATATCCATATAAAAAAATCACAACAGTCACACATAGTCCTGATCCCACACTAAGACAACCCTGTATATTGGGTATTAACAACTAAGAGGTACTGCGGCCTTTAGAACCTAGGACCGAAACGACTATTTCCGAATCACACAAACTTATATTTCGGGAACCGAACTCGCGACATTTCATTTCACAATCGGCCGCCCCGCTGTGCCACTATATAAGGCTGTGAAGCTTGGAATGAAACAAATTTAACGACAAGGAAAAGGATACCTCTACAAAATGGAATAAACCTCTTGCTGCGCATTTCTACTGAAATATGATCTGTCTTTTGTATTGAGACTGATCTTCTCAACTGTTTGTTACGGGTTTCATGTAGTTTTTTTTTTAGTGCCTGGACAGGCAGACGAGCAGACGGGCCACCTGATGGTAAGTAGTCACCGCCGCCCATAGACTTCTGCAATGCCAGAGCACAGCAGAGCCGCTGCCTACCGTATTGAAACATAAGTTATATGGCGAGTGCTATTACGACATATAACAAGCCGTCACGTTTTTGTTTTTAAAAGAGAAGATAACATTATGCCCCCACATCAATCAGTAAATATTTCCATTCCATAATGTGGCTATTATAGATACAATAGCAATGAATTTCATACCATTTACCATTAGATTATTGGGTTTTATTGCCTAATCAGAGGATATCAGAGATTTCTAAAGTCTTATGACATAAGTTCAAATTTTACTTGTTTGCAGCCAGCGGTTTAATAATGAAAAGTTGTCAATAATATAGACTCAAATCTTAGGCAAAGTCTTAAAATGACGTTTGATTGTCTTCAAAACTACAAAACTGTACAGGGCCCTTAAAGGAATAATAAATTTATAACGAATAATAAATCTATATATATATATATCTATAGTGGTAGAGCCACGCTGTAGACATATTTGTCTGCAGCATGAATGGGCCGGCTCGACCGGCGTAGTACCACTGTCTCACAGAAAACCAACGTAAAGTGACAGTTTACTGTCGTGTTTCGTATGGTAAGTGAGATATCCGGAGGCCCAAATTCCCCCTTCCCTTCCCTAATCCCTATTCCTGTCCTTTAAGGCCGACAGCGCATACATGGTACTTTCGGTATTGTGGATGTTCATGGGCGGTGGAGATCACTTAACATCAGGTGACCCACATGCTCGTTTGTCGGACTATGCAATAAAAAAAAAAAAAAAATTATAAGGCATAATAAATTTATAATGACTCGACTAAATATGAGTTTTTTTTTGACAGCCCTCTTGGCGCAGTGGGCGAGTAGCCGACTGTGAACTGGAAGGCCGTGGGTTTGATTCCTGCACCAAGACAAATGTTTGGGTGACAGACATATATTTGTTTTGGGTTTGGGTGTTGTAGAACTGTAGTCCTTCGTAGTTGTTGATACCCACGATACAAGCTTAGCCTATGTGGGGTCTGGACATGTGTGTGACTCTTGGTTGTATTTACTATTATTATTTTTACAGGTGGCCCGAGGACCAGTGGACGTGGCCAATAATTTTATGGCTGTTGTAGCATTAATATTGCCAATCTTCAATTTGTGTTACTACGCACAATTGCTAATAGACACGGTATTATATTAAAAAAATTTGTTGTCTAGCTTTGGACTATTAGCTCCTTAAATTTGAAATCTCAGTTAGTCACCTAATAGTAAATTGTCACTACCACCCAGACTATCAGAGAGGTTATGGCCGCTTGCGACGTGGAGAAATAAATGGGGGTCGGTCTTTCAAAATCATAATACCTATGTTACAATGATGTTACTGCTTAGTGTTACATTTCCGCAACAATCGTACCACCTTAGTTGAACAAGCCTATCCATACTTAAGATAATATAGCTGGCTATAGCATGGATTTCGCTTAAAGAGCTACCCAATGTAAAATATTTATTTAAAAATTACAAATACGATAACAATTTCACTTCGAGGCACATTATTGTCATTTGCAATCTTATTGATTATACAGAGTTATTTTTCATGCCCCCTCAATAGTCAAGCCTGTACCGAGGGGTCTCAAGTAAAATGGACCATCAACTAGATATGCCGCCGTCACACACGGGTACGAGTTATTAATAAAGAGAGACTTTTTTTTATCCTGGCACGGCATACTGACCACAATTCACCTGATGGTAAGCGCATTGCCGTCCAATTAGAATATGGAAAACTTTATGAACTTGGATCTAATCTCTAGAACTTTTCATCTGATTCGGAAAATTTATTCTTTCATAGAAGCTACGTTATTCATAAGTACTCAAGGCATTTTCATTGATCGCATCACTTGTATTTTAGAGTACTGGTATAGCAACGTCAGCGTATCACAACTTATGGTATTTGAACAGTAAGCAGTATCAAAAGTCAATATGGTTAATTATAAGAAGGTAGGTATAATAGCTAGTATTTAGCACACAACTAGTATCTAACTTATACGGTATATAAGACGCAGAGCAGGAGCGAACAAAACGTGGATGTTTGGTGACGTTAGCGGCGTCTGAATGAATGAACTGACTGGCTTGCCATTACCAACGCCTCTCTTTATTTATATTTCATTTCAATCCGGGATAAAGACAGCATTCATAAAAACATCAGAGCGATTTACCCCACTGATTTATTCACGTCATATCTGAATATTTAAAGAATGGTAAAATTATTGACATACTAGTACGAATTTTTCATTACAACCAAGATTTCTATGTGTAATCTGCAAATATTTAATCCAAGTCTCGTTGCAGCCTAAATCCCTCTTGGCTTCTTTCACAAGGGGATCCTAGTGTGTGATTAAAGACTGTAAATCATCCGATGTACAAATATCATCTTAAATATTACAAAAAAATCTTTATCGAACTACGGTTAACAGGTGCCGATTTTCAGGGATTTGACCATGTTCCCTCCTTCCTATGACCCTGGTTCCTTTAGGTTAGGTAGTGTGAAGAAGCTACTCATGATTGTATTGAGTAGCGAGATATACTTGTCTCTCGCTACTGGATACTCTTACTGGACTGCACTACGCTTCCAAGGGTAGTGTGGTTATTTATTATACAGAGAAACAAAAAGGGGCAGTGTATGATAGTAAAGTTAGTGCTAATAACAAAATAAATCGGACACCGATCTATCGGTTAGTACTTTTTTTTATCGTACGACAACACACAGATACAATTCAATTGCGTCTTTCTAGAATTAAATCAACCGTTGTGGCATTACAACCAACAATAAGTAGTAATAGTTTGGTCGTATGCAACTAAGGCATTCTAAATTTCCAGATCTCAAAAGCCGTGCTGCCTCACTTCAATGAAATACAATCTGATTGCTTTGCATACTTTTACTACGGTAAGTGTATAAGATATAAACATAGCGCAGGAGACCGCGCAAGAACAATTTTCAAATAAATATTCGAATAAAAACCCCTAGCATTTGTTAAAATTTTAAACAACTTCTGATATTCTGGATTCGAATACTTATTCGAAACTTAGTCCCATTTGGTATCTGGCACTTTAATTTCTATTATATTAATAATAATATTAGCCCTGTATTAAACATTGTTCCACTGCTGGGCACGGGCCTCCTCTACTGATGAGAGGGGTTAGGCCTTAGTCCACCACGCTGGCCTCATGCGTGTTGGTAGACTTCACATACCTTCGAAATTCTTATGGGAATTCTCAGGTATGCAGGTCTCCTCACGATGTTTTCCTTCACCGTTAAAGCAAGCGATAATTAACAATTAATACACACATAACTTTAGAAAAGTCAGAGGTGTGTGTTTGGGTTTCGAACATACGACTTTCGTCTTGACAGTCCGTATCGCAACCAACTGGGCTACCACTGTACATCTATTAAATTTGAATCTATTAAATTAAACCATAGATAAATTGTAATGAACTAATAAGTCACCCTTTGGTTTGTCATAAGTTTTGTACTGCACTTAACTTATTCATCATCAAAATTGTATCATATAATAATAATATTATCATCTAGCGCTTCGTATATAGCACCGCAATACGAGATCTTCAATAAATAATAAATAACACCCAAAAGCACACACATAGCCCCGACCCCACACTAAGATACGAGTCTTGTGTTGTGGGTATCAGGGACTACGAGAGACTTTCGGTCTCACAACAACCATACCCGGACACAAATATCTGTCTGTCACACAAACATTCGTGCAGGTGTGGGAATCGAACCCACAGTCTCTCGTTTCACAGCCGGCTACACTCCAACTGCGCCATGGAGGCTGTCCATACGTCATGTGCCAATACCCACGAAGTAACCGATACGTTCAATTTGGCCAACCGGCTCTTGTGAATATGAGAGCACGTGGCAATGTAGGCTACATCGTATTCAATATAATAATAGTTTCGTCGAGTATGGATATACGGCAATAATGAGCATTCAACACATTGCAATTAATCTCAATATAGTTTTAAATCATTTTGCCAAGAATTTGAATTAACGGGTCGGATCATTCGGACAATACTCGCCTTTATTGACTTGCGTAATAAGCGTATTTGTAACGTTAACATTATGGAAATAAAGTTGAATTTTGCTTGTATTTTTACTCACTACTTATTACCTTTTTCCAGACACCCGCGTCCTTGTGATTCGTGAGTTAAGCATTTTCCCAGATAGAAGCAATAATAAACCTGGGCGTAGGCAGAGATGTAGGTGATTCAGTTTAAGACAAAACAGTGTCTAATGTAAAACCTATAGTCGCATAAGCTGCGAAACAGGCACGTGTGATTGTATAATATGACAACGCTGCATTAAGCTGTATTGTGACACTTATAACTGAGCAAAGGCTTAGCGTTCTTAATGTTATTCAAAATATAACTGTAAATAATGTTGTATTCAAAGACAAGCTTTGAAAACTTAAGTTTTCAAACCAACAACAATATTAAATACACAGACTTGTAATTTTCTCGGTAAGTTTAGTGATTTGTTTATTAATCGAAATGAAAAGTTAGTATATTTAAGATACGATCAATACGAAATATTGTATTGATTGAGTTAGAAGAACAAATACTGATTCCAAATGAGATATCTAAGTTCATAAAACGTAAAAGATTTTGTTGATTCAAACCATTGCAAATTAAAGAGCAATAATACTTATAAAACTCAAATACAGTTTAAAAATTCTCGATCCAAAACTTTTGTAGGCGTAGAAAGAAAGCTGGTATTTAAAGGTGTAGGTAAGGCATATAGGCTTCGATATTTTTTTACTATCAAACAGATTATTACAATCGCCCTGATTTCATTTTGATCCCTTGACTGACCCATATCTTACCTAATTTCAGGATCTTTATATTAAAGGTATAATATTTATTAGAGACATTTTTAACCGACTTCAAAAAAGGAGGAGGTTAACAATTCGTCGGAATCTTTTTTTATGTATGTTACCCGATTACTCGAAGACGCCTGGACCGATTCGAGAAATTCTTTTTTTGTTTAAAAGGGTATACTTCCCAGGTGGTCCCATTGGCACCAAGTCAGGATCTGATGATGGGATCTTATAAAAATCAAGGGAAACCCTCAAATATTATAGTGACGCATAATTTGATTTTATTGAAGTCGGTGTACTTTTTATGAATTAAAAACTTTTTTTTTAATGGATCGGTTTAATATTAGTTTCACTCTTTATTGTTGGTTCATTTCTTTATTTATATAACGATTTTACAAAATATTTAAGCCGGCACACTAGCAAGTGGGTTATCTGATACCCAAAATACAACGAATGAATTGCCGGCTTATAGCGAAGCAATGGCGATTGTAATGATAAAATTATATACTTAAAATTATGCGTCTCTATAAAATTTGAAGGTTTCCCTCGATTTTTCTGAGATCCCATCATCAGATCCTGACTTGGTGCCAATGGGACCACCTGGGAAGTAACCCTTTTAACCAAAAAAAGAATTTCTTGAATCGGTCCAGGCGTCTTCGAGTAATCGGGTAACATACATAAAATACGGCGAATTGTTAACCTCCTCCTTTTTTTGAAGTCGGTTAAAAAAAACAGATTTCATTTAGCTTTGGCAGTCTCCGTGGCGCAGCAGTAATCGGCTGTGAAACGAGAGGCCGCAGGTTCGATCGCCACACCGAGACAAATGTTTGTGTAACCTACAGATACATATATCTACAGATAGTTCCTCGTAGTTCCTGATACCTACGACACAGGATTGACCTAGTGTCGGCTCAGAACTATATGTGTGTAAATTTCAATATTTAAGGTACTTTTTCTCCAAAGTTAATACCTTCCAGAGTGTGTATATTATTTTGGATATCTAACTAACTTTACAACTTTACCACCTACGTGAAAGCCTTGTTCGAGGATAAAAGTAGCCTTGCGTCCTTCCTTGACATTGGTGCAACATTTACTAATATAGCCATTTCAATAAAATTCTCTCCATAATTCTCCAACCAGACTTAGTTATTCGACATTTTGATAATCCTTGATTCATTTGCATTTTACTAAAATATCTAAGGATCTTCGGTCGGGTTTTGTTGTCACTAAAGGATTCGCTTCAGCTTTGGAGATTAGGAAGCTATATTCTTGGGTAAACTGACAATAATAATTCTGAAGTAGCTGAGCGATATACGGGAGATCTTGTCATTTATATTATGGCATATACACTCACATCTGTATTCCCCGAAGGTAGGCAGAGGTGTAAACAGTACACTTTTCGCCGAATTTCGGTCCCATATTGTGATAGGGGGCGAGTCTATCGCCATACATAGAGATATATTATTTCTAGATAGAAAAACCCAATATCACTTTACCTGACCCGGGGATCGAACCCGGGACCTCAGCACAGCAGTCGTAAAGCATGCGCAATTACAACTGCGCCACCGAAGCGGATATATTATTGCAGAATTCATTCATTATCTTTTATCGTGTCCGATTTTGACACATCCATACATACATACATACATACATACATACATACATACATATACACTCACGCCTATAATCCCCGAAGGGGTAGGCAGAGGTGTAACCAGTACACCCACTTTTCGCCGAATTTCGGTCCCATAATGTGATAGGAGGCGAGTCTATCGCCATACCGGGCACAGGTTCCAGACTCCGGGCTAATACTGAGAATTTCTTGATAGAAAAACCCAATATCACTTTACCCGACCCGGGGGTCGAACCCGAGACATCAGCACAGCTGTTGTAACGCATGCGCAATTACAACTGCGCCACCAAGGCAGTCTTACTGTATGTCTGGACATATTATGGTTCTTTTGAGATATATTTTTCTTAAAATACAACCGTATTAAAATAAAACTGTAGAGAGATGGCTCTTTGCAACATAACTATTTAGTAAAATAATAATAATACATTTAAACGTCATTTATACACACAGTGTTGACTCAAGGTCAAAAGTGTATCGTGGGTATCAAGAACTACGACAGACCACAGTCTTACAACACCCAGACTCGAAACAAACATTTATCAGTTCGGAAATCGAACTACTATAAACTGGGCCTAACTACTAAGACTGATCTCTACCAGATAACCTGTATATCATGACATTGATAGACAGGTAGGGTTATAGAAATACAATTTGGATTCTGCTCGTCAATGTGTTGGGGTGCGCGCGTGTTCAGTCGGAGGTTCACATGTTGGAGGATAACCTCTAATATGGGAGCCTCTGGTCGGGCACGTGTGTCCCGGCGCATTGACGAGCAGAATCAAGTAAATACTTGAAAGTTGAAATTCCTGCTGACAACTAAAATACCGAACAAAATACTGACTTACTTGACATTGGCGGAATAGCTTCTTAGTTAAGCTCGTTGCCATCAAACAAAGAAGAAGAAATACAATTTAAATTAAAACTATTAATGGGCATACATTCTACCAATTTAAATGACGATCAAATATTTGTCAGTTATTATGTCATAAATTATATGTTAATATTTGGAATTATCAACGACAATATTGAAGTTGCATTAAATTAAATCTGATTTAATACCTCGAAATTGATATTACATAATAATGATGTCATATTAAGGATACTTATTTACTTGGATATAAATATCGATTAACATTACTTAATTATTACCATATGCACTGAAATAAAGCCATTTAGGTCGAATATCGTAAGTAGGGCTTGCAATAACCGCAGATTTTGTTTAACCGGTAAAAAAAACGGTCACAAATATTTATTTATCTGTAAACCGTTGATGCAATTTTTTTAAAGTAGGAATTAATAAAGAGATTGGGTAACCCTCAATTAGTAAAGAATACAATCCGTCAGCGGCCATTACCTTAAATATGCTTTTAATGTATGTCAATAAGTGTGACTTTCGTCTGTTTTGGTCCGGCCAAGTTTGTCCGGGCCGGGCCCTATAGGTTAATAATCATATTTGTGTATTTAAGCCACAAATTTGATCATGTTTTGCAAAAAGGTAAATTACCGGTTATATTTTTCATACCGGTAATTTATTTTCTGTCAAAATTGGCGGTATACCGATAAAACCGAAACCGGTATTGCAAGCCGTAATCGTAAGTTAGCTCTTAAATCTTTATACCTATGCGTTTTTTAATTTGTTGTATATATTGGGCGGTAGCAAGATCTTTTGTTTTATGTCTGTTCAGCCTGGTTTATCAAAAATATAATTTGAATTTATTCTTGAGTAGTTTTTTGCCTCAGTGTATCTTTTATTGATTTCAGGTTCTCAGCACGACTTGGTCTTACTTCTCTTTGGCGTCAAGTCTTTATGAGGATAAAAATTAATGCGTAAGAAAGACATAGTCATAGTCTGAAAACCATAAATATTGTAAAATGCAATTGCGTCATTAAATAAATTAAGAATAAGACGTAATCATTAGATAATTATTTAATCATGTATACATACAAGTTTACGTCGAGAAAAAATTAAAGTTTAAATGCCACGGATAGAGTAATTTAAAAGTATCCTGCCTGTCGCAAGAGGCAACTAAAAGGGATCACGGGGGTCGCGGCTGCACAGCGGGGGATGTGCGGCCTTTATATACATCTTCATGGTGCGACCCTGAGGCAGGTGGCGGCGCGAAACATCGCGCTGCTGCTGTAAATTGTGGGGGGCATAAAGCCCAAGAAGAGACGGGTCGTAAATGCATGGCACAGGGATGGTTCCGGCAGCAATCCAGAGTATACTCAGGATCCCCCGGGATCGTCCCACATGTGCTGCAGAAGGCTACCGCGGGGTTTTTAGTCGGTACACCGCCGCAGGAAAATTGGTTAGGGTCCCGATCTAGTAGTCTTTCGGGCGAACTGGGTCGGAAGGTCGGTGAGTCCGGCATAACCATCTCTCCTCCCCTGAGGACCAGAAGGTACCCGTAAGATGGATTTTCCCCGCGGAAAAAAAGGATCAACTTATATTGGACATATATGCAGGGGTTATGGTCAACTGTCAGCCCGTATCGTTGCACTCCCAAATTCGGAGCATCGTGCGATCCCGAGATGGACGGCAGCGCGGGTCCTGACCCGAACGAGGCCTGCCTCGTTCGCTGTCGTTGTTCGGTGCGCGGGGGCTCCTTAGCCCTCCATGGAGATGGGCTGCTACGCAGCACCGCGCAGGGGCGATTCCGGCTGCAATTCTAGCACTCCTTAGAATACCCCGGGATCGCTCCGTAAGCGCCGAAGAAGGCCACCGCGGGGTTTTAGCTGGTAGTGTCGGGTGGGTTGTATATAGGGGTTAGGGACTCGGCCCAGCGGCAGCACGGATAGCCATCATCCGTGCGAGGGGGATGCTGGGTCGTAAGACCGGCTAGTCCAGCATACCCGTTTTATTCTTAATCCGCTTCCCTCCGGAGCGGGCGGCAGTAATAAAACGCTTTCCCCGCGACAACAAAAAAAAAAGGGGTTATGGTCAAAACTCTTTAAACCGACTCATTAATACCGACCACACCATTAAAACCATTTGAAACTATGATTACCTTTTTGTACATCTCATTCAGCTTCATTGAGTTTTAACAAAGTTTGTTAAGCATAAAACGACCAGCCTTCTCGAAGCAGATATTATTTTTAAAGTTAATCTTTAGACGTTTTATCGTTTAATTTTCTCATCTTAGTTTTAGAGATTAATTATTATTTGCATAAAGAGATTAACTTGATTAGAGAATGCCTTGGTGGCGCAGTTGTAATTGCGCATGCGTTACAACCGCTGTGCTGAGGTCTCGGGTTCGATCCCCGGGTCGGGTAAAGTGATATTGGGTTTTTCTATCTAGAAATTCTTAGTATTAGCCCGGAGTCTGGAACCTGTGCCCGGTATGGCGATAGGCTCGCCCCCTATCACATTATGGGACCGAAATTCGGCGAAAAGTGGGTGTACTGGTTACACCTCTGCCTACCCCTTCGGGGATTATAGGCGTGAGTGTATATGTATGTATGTAAAGACATTAATACGTCTTTAATTATGAGATTGTGTTATCATATAATGTAACGATATTTTTTTGTAATTTACAGTAAAATAGGTATTTTGGGTATTAATTGGGTTTTAATATGCATAACGACAGTTGGCGGGCTATTTGATTTAAGCGTATTTTTTTGCGATATTGAGTTATATAGATATTCCGAATAAGCAAATTTTTCTGCATCTTTTGAGCGTAGTTTAGATTTTTGTGTCCTTTTTGGTGCTTAAATCATTTGGTAAAACAGGGCTCATTTTTTCTAGGACACATCAGTTTTATAAAATAATACTCATAAATTCATTAAAATTAGCCATAAAGATGATACATTAATTCTATTAAAATCCACGCAATAATTTATTATAGTGATTTTTTTTCCGAAAAACAAAAAAAGTTTAAATCTCTCTCCTGTAACTATTCAAAAATGTCGCTAACATCAAATAGGACGCCAACCGTCGATTGTTAAAGTTATTTAGAATACTATTACGCTTATATTTAGCTATTATACATATGAGAGAATATGTCCTGGGCATAATATATCACTGACAATGTCGAATTTATATGTGTAGTTAAAAAAAATATATAAATATTAATAAGTACATTTAATGAAAAATATAAGTAACTTTTAATTATTTGTTTAAATCACATTGTAAGTGAACTGTAAGTTCTTTTGAGAATCTATATGTGTAATTATTTATGCCAGTAGTAACCTCTCGCTTTAATGACAAATGAAAACACCGTGATGAAATACACCCAACAGTCACACACATAGTTCTGACCCCACACTAAGTAAAACGTGTATCGTGGGTATCAAGAACTACGAGGGACAACGGTCCCACAACACCCAGATTCGAAACAAATATCTATCTGCTCTACAAATATTTTTCTCGGGGCGGGAATCAAACCCACTGCCTCTTGTTTCACAGCTGGCTACTCGCCCGCTTCGCCACGGAGGCACTCTAGATAAATAAGTGATATTGAATAAGAATTTCAGAGGTATGTGAAGTCTATAAATATGCTTTATGCAAGCGTAGTGGCCAAATCTTAATTCTTTACTAAAAGAAGACTGTGCCTTGAAGTAGGTTTTATGCAGGACTGATACATTGTTTACAGTGGAGGAAATCCAGATAAATGTCTCTCCGTGGGAACATTTGAAATCACCATACTACCCTACCTAACCAAAAGCTACCTAAACAAACGAGTATAGATGCTGCGGAAACTTTTGAATCACACTAAAAGCTTTCAGGATATGAAACTTAATTACATTCCGTTTTGAACCCTAGCGGCAATATTACGTAATTACTTTAAAAATATTAGATTTTAAAATCTAGTTTTTCATAAGATTTGTGGTTTGGTCACTGCGAGGAAACGATTTCAAACTCTGAATTACATAAGCGTTCCTTATTGGCAGGTATCTGTTACATATTTTTACTGGATACTCTGACTCTGACTGGATAGGATATTCATATCCGCCCAGATAGCGACCAATGTACACAGGGTATAAAGCCCGAAATAGTGGCACATGTAATTGTGTCGCGTTCCGAGATCAGCCACTACAGTTCACCGGTTTTTGTCGGGTGTCTAGAAATAGGGGATGTTTGGCCGTGTTGCGGCCTTCTGAGTACTCTGACACTAAACCTTCGACCGCTTCTTCACCTTCTTGTCAGACAACGAAGACCAACAATCATCAGGTGATCCAATCGTGTACCGACCTCTGTTAAAAAAGATTATTCAATCCAGATATAAGACAAATCATTTAGAAAAAAAACAATGATATAAAATAAAAGCAATGCTTAGGCTCAATATGATTGTGTGATTTGTCCGAATCGATATTGTACGTGACTAGAAGGCAAAAACTACCCCTAGGAAGTAATCAATTGAACAGCATTGTTTTATATTTTGAGATGTGATACGCAATCTTTTTACTATCTTATAGATGTGAGATTTTTATGAATTACGAGCTTGTTATATTAAAAGGAAACTTAAATGTAGGAAACTTATGAGTCCATGTATCCTATTGTAGGGCAAACGTCTTTCTTACTATTGAAAATATGTGCTCTTACTAATACTCCTATACTTAAAAATTCTATATACAATTTTTTTCTGCAACATGAATGAATTACAGGTTATTACCGCTGTCTTCTATAAACTAAAGCGACTAACAGCACTTAGTGAGATTTTGGAACCTCCATATTCTCCCATTCTCAATCCCCATTACTCTCCTTTAAGGCAACACTCGGATTCCTCTGATATTGAAGGTGTTTATAGACAGTGGAGGTGACCATCAGATGATCCAGGTGTTCTTTAGCCAACCTCTAGTATTAAAACCGTTCTAGTGCGGGCTGATGGGTCTCCCGTATTATAACCTGATTCAGATTTGTCAGTAGGACACCTAGCGCAGATCAGGTTAGCTTGAGATCCGAAAGTTTTGATTTAGACTGCATAGAATATTGGTATTTTTGCTTGAATCACGAAACGAGCTGGTCTCTTGCCAAATAGTATGGGTATTGATATAATTTCTAATGAAAGTCACTACTTAAATTATTAATAAATCCTCGAAATCTATAAGACAAAGATAAACATTTTGAAACCTTGAAAACATTTATTTTCTTACAACTTCAACCATATTAAGTATGTGTATAAGCAAATTACAAATCCCAACCAACATATCAATAAAAATTCGACCCTTAACTATTTATTATTTAAAATTGTACGGATCATATAAATAGGTATCACAAGTGTGATTCTTCGTATACTCATTCAAAACTTCAGGATCGAGCACACTATTGACAATGTTTGCGACTCTGCGACATAGACTCAAAAAAATTATCAGACTCACTCAATTGGCTCAAAATAATCACTCAATTCTATCTTCAAAAAACAAGTCTAAAACGACATGGAACATAATAAATAGAAATAAATATAATTTACCCAAGCCGTCTATATCAAAGATTATTGCAGATAAGAAAACTCTCACAAACCCTTTCAAAATTGCAACAGCTTTTAATGATTTTTTCATAGATCAAACTAATTCACAGTACTCTATGAAATCGATAATTAACAAAATCGACAGAAATCCCTTTTCAATATTTGTATCACCTATAGATCCATACGATGTTATTAAGATTATCAATAGCTTGAAAAACACAAATAGTACTGGTCCAGATAGTGTAACCACAAAAATAATTAAAAGTGTCTCTTTAATAATAGCCCCACATATTTGCTACATTATTAATCTCTGTTTATCTAACGGCGTATTTCCAGATAAATTAAAACATACAATAATTAAACCTTTACACAAAAAAGAAGATAAACTGATATTAAAAAACTATAGACCTATTGCTCTTTTATCAGTATTTTCAAAAATCTTCGAGAAGGTTATTTACAATTCGTTTTATAGCTTTTTTGAGAAGTATAATATACTAAGCAAAGAACAGAAAGGATTTAGAAAAAATAAAAATATTAATATGGCTATTTTTGATTTTTTAAAAATTATAGTGGATAATGTTGATAAGAGAATACCCGTATGCTCAATCTTTATGGATATGACAAAAGCCTTTGACTTTGTTAATCATCAGATTCTACTACGTAAATTAGAACTATATGGCATACGAGGTAACGCGCTACAGCTTATATCATCATATTTAAGCAATAGAACTCAAAATACCGAAATAACAAAAATCTGTACGAAAACTAAATTTGAAAATTCATATACTTCTAATTCACGAAAAGTAACTTGTGGTGTACCCCAGGGAAGCGTTCTTGGACCTTTATTATTTTTAGTATATATTAACGATTTGCCATTAAATGTAACTTATCAAATTAGCCTTTTTGCAGATGACAGTACAATCACAATAAAATATAATAATCTTACAACCTATGAAAAAGAAGTCAATAACGCTCTAAATCAGACTATTACATGGCTTGAAAACAATCAACTTAAAGTTAACTTAGAAAAAACTAAAGTCATGCATTTCTCTCAAAGGGCCAATAAAATTAATATTAATATCAATCACAAGGATAATAAAATAACAGAGAGCAATAGTATTAAGTTTCTAGGAGTGCATATAGATAGGAAATTAACATGGAAAAGCCACACTGAAATGTTATGTAAGAAACTACACAAATATTCATATGCACTACACGAACTCTTAAAAATAGTAGACCAAAAGGCTGTTTTGGTAGCTTATAACGGATTTGTTGTTACGAACCTAAGATTCGGAATAATATTTTGGGGTAACTCTACTGAATACCAGTCCGTTTTCATAGCCCAAAAGAGATGCATTCGATCTATATGCGGCATTAAGTCTAAAGATAGCTGTATGCCATACTTTAAATCGCTGAAACTTTTGACACTCGCTTCCATTTATATATATGAAGTTGCCGTATTTGTAAAATGTAACCCAACTTTATTTATTACCAACTCCCAAAAAACTATACGCAAATTAAGAGGAGACAATCTTTTAAGTATTGAAGAAGCGAAGACCACACTAAAGCATAGAAGTATATACTGCATGGCCATAAAAATTTATAATAAGATACCAGAAAATATTAAAAGTCTTGACATTCATTCGTTTAAAAAAAGATTACACAGACTTCTTTCCGACAACTGTTACTACACAGTACAAGACTATTTACACGACACACTCATAAGTACTATTTCATAAAATCGTTTCACTAAAGTGATGTCTATTAAGTTGTATAAAAACATATGATTTTTATTCATTATAGTTCATATATACGATGCATATATACTGCCTGTTTAATATAGATTACTTACACGCACACATAATAATTAATCTTAAGCTAAATTTAAGGAACTCTTTTATATATTCATATGCTCTAGAAGCAGATTTCGGCGGACCTTACCTATAACCTAAGACCAATGTATGTACCCGATGTCATGAATAAACATTTTGAATTTGAATTTGAATTTGAATCTGCAGTCAGATGGAGCTGTCACGTGGTCACATTCTATGTTGAAGATTTTCACTGGCTGCTCACTGTACTTCGAAAGGTTGTAGTCCTCTGACGAGTGTGATGATATCTTTATCAGTACTAACGTTGAATTTAATATGAAATTCGGCTCGTAGTTTCTACTTTGTATAATCCTCCTAAATGCAGTTTCTATCAAAAACCTCATATAACTATGCGAGTAATGCACATGTTTTTTCAGTTGGTTTATACAAACATTGACTTTTGTGTTCCAATCTAGGCCTTGCAAAGTATTTAGTAATTCTTTGTCCTCCCTTCCAGCGATAAGTTGGTACATATGGTATATAACAGAGTCTTGCAGCTGTATACATGATAAATTGCCTATGTTAGCTTGTAGTTGAACTCGCAAAATGTCTGGGCTGCTGTCCAAGCAGTACACCAGTCCAACGTGACCTGAAATTGTTTTGGCTAATTTAGGTAATCGTTGGAACCACATTCTCTATTCTGCATGTATAGCCAGACGGGAATATTTTTTTTCTTTTTAGAAAGTTTTGGTGAATTAATCATTGTTCAATACTTTCTGTAGTGTGTGACATAATTTATAGTTACAAAGTGGGAACGTAGGCAATAAACAACTTCCTCAAAAATTTATTGCCATTTTAAATTTCAAGAATTTTAGAAATCAGTTTTTATATTCCAATACTCCATTACGTTTTAACTTCAATGTATTTGAAAGAAGTCTATATAAATTTATACGTACACTTAACATATTTATTTTACCCGAGGTATTGATTTGAAAACTTACCTTCCATCTCAAACCTATAAGCCAGTTCCAAAGCAACGTTGACCCCGAACGAGTACCCAAAAAAGTGGAACTTGGACTTCAATCGGAAACGTCGCTTCACGAACTGTAAAGTGCGTAAATTAATAACAAACAAAGTAACTTTTGTGCGTTCTCAGATTTTCTGTTAACATAAGCAAAAACAATCAGACGGGTAACAGATGAAAGTAAATAAATTTTACATGAAGTAAACAGATGTACCAATCTCGTTAAAACTTTTTAATTGAGCCGTTTTGAACGTTGTCATTTGTTTTCTTTATATTGCCATGATATTTGCACACATGTGTTATTCATAACATGTATTTCTGATGATTTGTTTGCACTCTGAATGGTAAATATCTTTTTCCTGTTTTGTTTTTCGCGATTTGTTATGAGTAATTCACATCATTCACATAACCTTATCATTATTTTGTATTTATTTCATTTTTACAGATAAACTAGAAATTAAACAAATTAGCCAGCTTATAGTAAGTTCTTACCTATAATACTTACCAAATGAATGCTAACTACATTGAATCCTTTGAAATTGGTGATTTGAAAGTTTTGGGCCTTACAAAATCTAACTGTTCATACGAAATGCAACGGAAAAGCTGCATACATGCATGCATTATGCAGGTTTTGTAATTCATAAATTATTACTTCGTGATACTTCGTGCGCATACTACAATTAAAATAATACTCTGAATGTCAATATTAGTAAGAGAGCCAGTAGACGCTCTGATCGCGTTCCTACGTCTCTAAGTTACAAAGTTTCTAAAAAAATAGTATGTAGCGTTTACAAAAGTGAAAATCCGGCCTTATATGGCTGCGTTATAATCTCCAATATTTAAAATCAAGCATAACAAATCTTGGTTCCACAAGTATAGAACTTCGTGGAGTATTGAAATTCTATTCAAAAAACATCTACAAAGCCCTCAGATGACCATTAAAATAGCCAAGCTATTAAAATGCGTCCCTTCAATGCATTACGCAAATTTGTATAATTATAATTCCACGAAACACCATGAAGGATACACAATAATGTAACTAGATAAATAGACCCATATCCCGTATGATATTTTCAGTTTCATTTTATTACAGATAACTTTACTTTAAAATCCCACATAAGCTAGCGGACTATCGAGACATGGATATCATATCAATCCCATGGTATGCAACCTTCATTTTCTACTTCGTACCTGAGAAATTTACATAAGAATTTTAAAAGTAATCCCATATATAACACCATCTCAATTTTAACGGAAAACCGTGCCCGGCAGTGGGTCATTAACTTAAACAATATTATTTACCTTCATAATATCACTGGCCATCTCTTCAATACTATTATTGCTCAAATTTGGATCTAACTGCACACCAACTGCTTGAATTTTGAGAATTTCACATATTGCTTCAAACACACTGCAGTTACCGTCGAATCCTGGTATCATTAACAAAAAAGCTCCGTCTGGATCTACAATGTCCTCAATCTAAAAACGTTAAACCTATTTATATAGATTGCATTAAGTTGCAAAAGAATTACTGATAAGATCGTCATTATCTAATGACCTAGTTACATAATACGAACTACTAATCTAACAATGTATTGCCTAATACTAGGCACCTGGCAGTAACTAGACTCGCTTAGTCTGGATAGATAGCTATTCAATATTCAGGTAACTCGAAGATGTTACACGATTTGAGTAGCTGTATTTCAGCATTTGAACGGACTATATTACTCGCTAGCACGCAGTCTAAAACAAAGCTATCGGTTATGGCCACGCACCACAGCAGACCATATAATAATATCACAACTAGTACTCCACCTATCAACATCAGCAACTATGGAATTTATAGGACTACATTTCGTTATAAATAAAATAAAGACACTAAAAACAAACCTCAGAGCTATTGCTAATCTTGTTTGTCATATTAACAAAAACTTCCGGCGTGTTAATTTCATTTTCTTCTATTCTTTTGTAGAAAAATCCTAAGCCTTTTACAGCATCACCATTTTCAACTTTGTCTGAATTGTCATTGCGTTCATTATCTGACGCACGTGTTGGGTTGCAGTAAACGTTTGTATATTTGCGTCGAATGCTTGTTTCGAGTGCAGAGAGAATGGTCGAAATGTTTTGCAATATTATATTTGATTGGGTATTGTTGTAGTTATTGTGCTGAAAAAGCAACGATTTTCATTTGGTATTGTTAGTTGTTTTTGGAAATATAAATTGACCGATAACAAGCGCCTTCTGTTATAGTTAACTAGATTTTTTAATGTACTGAAAACAACATTAACACAGATCGAATAGATGACGTAAGTGTATCCTTTATGGCATAATCACATCGTTCTGAAATCGAACAAACACACATACACTCACGCCTATAATCCCCGAAGGGGTAGTCAGAGGTGTAACTAGTACACCCACATTTCGCCGAATTTCCCATGATGTGATAGAGGGCAAGCCTATCGCCATGCCGGGCACAGATTCCAGACTACGGGCTAGTACTGAGAATTCCTAGATAGAAAAATCACTTTACCCGACCCGGGGATCGAACCCGAGACTTCAGCACAGCAGTCGTAACGCATGCGCAATTACAACTGCGCCACCGAGGCAATTCTAATCTGCTGTTGCTGAAATCGAAGTCTTAAGAAAAATTACACCTTCTATGATTAATAGTCCAATGTTATCTTTTGTTAGCCTTACAGCAGTAAAATGTCAGCCCAATGCCCGAAAAATGTTTTATTCTATCGTAAAATTTCGTTAAAATTCTCAGGGTTCGTTTTGTTGAATTATTATGGGTTTTATAACAAAATACCTCGTTAATCGTTTCGACTTGTAAAAGTAATGTAGGCTTTCCACTACAATTTCTATCTTGACAGATTCTGGTACATTGTGTGATTAATTTTGGATCTTCATAACTTATCGGAAAATGAGCAAGAACGGCAAAATATCTGAAATGAAATATGGTATTAAAAATCTTATATCTATAATATTTAAGATACATTTTTTTAGTGCCTGGATAGGCAGACGAGCAGACGGGCAACCTGATGGTACGTAGTCACTGCCGCCAATAGAATTCTGCAATGCCAGGGCACAGCAAAGCCGCTGCTCACCGTGACACTATACTGTGACAGCTCTAAATAATAAATTATTTGTAAGTTGTGGTTTGTGTTGTGGCCATCACCATACAAGTTGAAAAATAAATAATTTTGTTTAAACAGAAAGATACAATGCAACAATTTATATGGAATTTATGTTGTTACAGATAATATTATTATTAAAATTGAATTGTTTTAGTTAACAAGCCTGTACTAAACAATGAAAGGGGTAACACCTTAGTTACCACGTTGACCTTATGTGGGTTGATCGATTTCACATATCTTCGAAAATTTTATTTATTTAATATCCTCTGGTGTGCAGATATCCTGCAAATACTTTCTTTTCCGTTTTATCAAAGAATACACACATATCTTCAAAAATATGGCTTATTTGTGCTATGAGTCCGGATCGAATCAGCAGCATTGGTCTCGGAAGTTCATTCTCTCTGCACTTGGCTACTAATTTTAAAACAAATTAATCCAATTTACCGTAAGTCGAAATGAGTCCTCGATAATTCGTCCAAATTCCTCACCATCTGGATACTGTTCATGTCATCATTTCCATTTATTTCATTACCATGGGATACATTAATGATAACAAAAATTCCCTTCACACAGCCCATTTTTACACTTGTATTGAGTAAAGTTACACATCCAGTTTTTGTTTGAAGATTTTCGGAACTTAATTTTGTCGTGACGTTTAATTTCTTCCACGACCTATATTTGAAGACAATATTTAACTAAATTGACATTTCAAGTAATTGAATGACAACTTATATTTTATTCAATCTATAAAATCTAAAAATTATAAGATTTTCTACGTCGTAAAATCGTAGCAAACAATTTAGCCCTATTAAGGAGCTCTTTCGAAATTACTGCTACAGGGGAACGCTATCTTGTGGCGAAAGCGACGAAGCATACTTTAGTATAGAGATATTGTATTGGTACTTCAGTCTTATTACAGTACAGGTTTTTAAGCGGTAAAGTAACTCTGTATACACAGTCATTACAAAATATTTACACTAAGCGGTCTTTAACGCGCGGCAACGTTGTGTAATAAATTTTCTAGCTGAGGTTTCATCGCATAGCAAAGACCAAGTGACCTCGTGAGGCTGCTCGGTGAGTCAGTACACAATGTATTCTGATAGTTAGTACCTTTCCATCATTTGATAGTATCCTGTGTTGCATTTGCTATGTATAACTAGTTTACGAGCACCACGGTTCACAAGTCGATTTGCCAGTTCTAATCCTAATTCAGTTGTGTCACAAACAACTACATACAATTCATCATTATTTAAAGTTAACCTGTAAATAAACGATACAACAACTACAATTAATGAAAAAATAACATGATGAAAATTTCAGTGAGAACGTTGAATGAAAACAAATAATGCCATTTTTTAAACTAGGACCTTATAACTCGCTAAAATGCATACTAGAAATTATCGAAAAGAATGTTCATTTGATCTTATTTTGTAAAACATTATGAAGTGTAGGAACTTTAATTTAAAAAAAGTTTTTTTTATCCTGGTACCGAAAAGTGACGACACTGCACTAATAGTAAGCGCAGTCCCGACCAGTTAGAGTATCGAGTAGCGAGAGACAATCTATCCCCCGTTACTCAACACAATCATGCTGGCCTACTTCTTCACACTACGCCATGGGCAAGACGGTGAAGAAGTAGTCTAGGGTCTAGTGTCAGAGTACTCAGAAGGCTGCAAAACGGCCAAACATCATACCCTAACTCTAGACCTCCGACGAAAACTGGATGTACACTGGCAATTGTACAATATAAGAAATATCCATCCGTTTTACAAATATATCAGATAGATTCATTTCCACACTGGTATACACTTTTAATTTTTAATTGTTATCTACTGAACTTTACGTACCTGTCACCGGTTCTTAAATTATGTATAGTTTTTTCGTCTTCCATATTTATCAGAACTCTTCCAATATATCTTCTTAGAATCAGAAGGTTGAACGCCCTCGACACATCAACCGCTGAATATACAACTCTAGTAAGAGGTCGTACAATACCTTTTGCAATGCCTTCTGCGATGAGATTCTGTAGTAGCTATATTTTATAATAATATCAATATAATATTACGTAATCTAAAATACAATTGTAAAAATACTAAAAACGACTAGTATGGTCATAATACCCCATTGTTCAAAACAATACACTAAAATACTGTAAGCAACGCATAGATTAGAAAATTATCATAATTCTAAAAAATGGATCATATACACTCCCGCCTGTAATCTCCGAGGGAGTAGGCCGAGATGTAAACAGTACACCCACCTTTCGCCGAATATATTTCGGTACCATAATGTGAAAAGGGGCGAGCTATCGTCATACCGGGCACAAATTCCAGACTATGGGCTTATACTGAGAATTTCTAAATCGAAAAACCCAATATCACTTTACTCGATCCGGGGATCGAACCCGAGACCTCAGCACAGCAGTCGTAACGCATGCGTTATTACAAATGCGCAACCGAAGCAAAAAATATGCAATAAATAGATAAAAAAATATTTGAATGTGAATTCCGTGATAAAGCGCGTTTTATAAAAAAAATACGTATGGTGCACAATGCATGGTGGTTAAGTTCAAGACCTTAAAATAAAAGTAATCGTACCTTCTTTTCTTCTGATCGAGTTGATGACAGCAAACTTGATAGATCAACAAATGAGTGATTTGTGCAATTATTCAAATGACGAGTGTGAAAATCCATCTTCTCATTAACATCAGTGCTATTTACATCAATGTAGAATCCGCCTTCACCAAGGCATTGCATAGCTACATGGAGAATTATTATTTTATTTAAAAACAAAACCGTTCATTTGTCGAAAGTTAACCATTACATCTAATGATAAATAACAGAAACCGTAGCAATAATTATGATAAACTTTATTCTGTACTGCGCTCATAAACCTGAGACTATGTCTGCATATTTATTACAAGTATTTCACTGATCTTTACCAGACAAAACTAATGAAAATCTGGCTTCTGAATATTTTAATATTTCCTTTCCTGAATCAAAATCAAATATTTATTGAATACATAAAATGTTATACATAATTTAGAAGCAGTATATTTTTTCACTCTACCGCCAGTTCGGAATGCAGTCTCGCTAGAGAAGAACAGGCAAGAAACTATAGCGTTGCTCTTTTCACACCGGTTAACAATCAATCAAAATCAATTGCTTCTAGGCTTATAGTAAGTAATAGGAGGTCAACAGCATAATTGCGGTACAAAATGGAATTATTTTGTTTCTATCGCTTTAATGGCATCGGTATCAGGTCATATCGTCCCTCATTACGACATATCAAGAAAATAATCTTCAATAGATTCTCATCTACAAGTGAGCAATCAATAGGTAATTAATTGGCGTTAATGAATTTCTGGGTCGAACATGAATGTCTCTTGCTCTGGGAAATTTAATTACAAGATTACGTAAATTACTTTAATGATACTTACCTCATTAAATCTTACACCACTATTGTTAATTACAACGTGGCATCGTTTATTTTTTGTGTTCTGCCGAACCATGTAATAAGCATCGTCTTCGGAAAAACCAATGTTCTTCTCTGGTAAATAAAATAATAAATAAATAACACCAAACAGTCACACATGTAGCTTCGACCTCACACTAAGATACGAGTCTTGTGTTGTGGGTATCAGGGACTACGAGAGACTTTCCGTCTCACAACACCCAGGCCCCGGACACAAATATCTGTCTGTCACACAAACATTTGTCCCTGTATGGGAATCGAACCCACGGACTCTCGTTTCAAAGCCGGCTACTCGTCAACTGCCATGGAGGCTGTAAAATAATAACAATAATGTAAAATAATGTTTGCGTATTATTATTACCTTGGTTATACCCTCATCACCCGAGACATAAGATGTTAAGAATCATAATGCCAAGTAATTTAATCAACTTCAATATCCTTCACTTCCATGTATATAAATTAGATTAAAAATAAATCGAAAGTTGATAGAAGATAAAACGCTCTTAAATGACACACATGAATACCAATTTTAGTTTATGTATAATTTAAACTCAATTTGATGAACATTCAGTTGAAGTGCCTATTAAATACAAGATTCGGCCCTCCGATAACAAACATAAACATGACAGTTAGACTAAGCGATGATGTCTATCTAGACGGACCCTCGTATACTTGAGAAGTGCCACCTAATATATGCACAAAATTAACTGGTCCATTTAGGATTTGGACCCAGGACTTTCCAGATTTCCCTGCTTAAGTACGCCGACACTACATCAATTATCAGCTGGGATCAGCCAGTGTACTTCCGGTTTTTCTCGGGGGTCTAGAGTTGGAGTACAATGTTTGGCCATTTTGCGGCCTTCTGAGTACTCTCACCGTAGACCCTCGACCGCTTCTTCATCTTCTTGCCCATGGCGTAGTGTGAAGAAGCAGGCCGGCATGATTGTATTGAGTAGCGGGGTATAGATTGTCTCTCGCTACTCGATACTCTAATTGAACCGCACTGCCCTTACCATCCACCTGATGGTAAGGGCAGTGCGGTAACTTTGCCGTGCCAGGATAAAAAAAAAATTAGGTAATCTCTTACTTAGACGAATATACACATATATTTTACATACACATAATAGACGCCATGGTGAAAACTATCATTTGACAATCAATATACAACGCAGTTTATGATCACCCAACATTATAATTTTTTTAACAGGCACAAACTTATTGCTGGACCCACACCGGGTCAAACCTGTATCGAAGTTATCAAGAACTATGAAGGACTACGATCCCACAACACCCAGACCCGAAGCAAATATCTGCCTGTCACACAAACATTTGTCTCGCTGTGGGAATCAAACCCACGGCCTCTTGTTTCACACTATATACTCCACTAGCTGTTGCTCGCGGCTCCGCCCGCGTGGAGAACATATTTGGAAGAAAAAGTATACAAAACAAAATACCAATTTTCATGGTCTTAGCTTCATAAATGACGGATTTTCTTACAAACTTTGATCCCCTATTTTACCCCCTTAGAGGTGGTATTTCCAAAAACCCTTCCTTAGTGGATGCCTACGTCATAAAATGTATCTACTGTCAAAATTTTACGTCACTAACCCCAGCCGTTTAGGCTGTGCGTGGTTATGTCAGTCAGTTTCTTCTTTTACATACATATGAAGAAAGCTGCGGTATGACAATTGAAAGATACAGTTTATACTAACCCAGTAATTGTTCTTAGCAATAAATTTACTCGAATACTATCACCTAGTTTCAGTAACAAAATTATAATCAGCATATTTCTTCTTCACATTAGTTCACATTTTTTTGCTATTGATCTCGTTATACTTCCTTTTCTCGAACTATCAGGTGATGACGTCATCCGGTTCTAGTTTCGAGTACTTTAATTCGCTAGGATTGTGGAAAAGAATTCCTTCTACCCTCCATAAAATTAGTAGATCTAATTAATCTCCAGTTAAATAGTAGAACCTCGTTTGAAGTAGAATACAAACTTTACTCAGAGTTAATATAATCCGGCCTAACTTATTTGAACCTAAGCAAATTTAATTTAAGTTAATGCTAAGTTACGGTCTGTAGCTTAGTATGCTTTCATTAGAAGGTAATATTGTATAAATGTTATAGACATGTGAGATTTTGTTTTATGGTAATATAGTAATTTGCGACGAAGATGCTTGTTTAGATAAATACTATTAAAATTGATGTTATTTTCACTTCAATTCGTATGGTCTAGACAAGAAAAAATGTTCGACAAACTATTAAGTTTTCTAAGTTTACGTTAATATTTAACGAATATTGCATTAAGAGAGCATCGGGCCGTGTCCGATTTCAATTTATCCGCATAATTATTATGATGACTTAAGTTATAGGTATACTATATCCACTGACGTAGTAGACTAAAGTCGCGATTATTTTAGAGTACCTACGCGAAACGATATTCAAGTAGCCGGATAATGTATACAACATTATCAATGTAAAGAGATCGTTTGTTTGAACGCGCTAGTCCCTAGAACTACGAGTTAGATTTGATTTTTTATTTTACAACCTATTTATTGAGGAAGGTTTCTAACATCAAGCAATATAGCTTGGGAGTGCAGCAAATGGTTTAAACGGGGGCATTGCCTCAACATACAGTCATACGACTAATGCCACCTATAATTAACACTGTACATAATAATTACTTGTCAATGTTCATTCTAGCTGATCTCTAAATTGTATTAGTAATAATAATCTGGGGCCATCAGCCAGTAACGTCAGTGGTCGCCAACGGATAAAATAGTTTTTACTGTAAATAAAATATGATTGTACGAAGATTGATGAAGCGTGTCTTTTCGCATTAAAAACTACAATATTTAAGAGGGTTAATATATAATATTACCGTCTAATTGCGGGAATAATTTCAGTAAATATCTTTTTTTGATCACATCACTGACTGTAGTGAAGACTTTGCAGTCTAAAGCAAGAGATAAAGCAATGACAGCTTGTCCAAAACTCCCTGCTCCTTCTGTAATCAAGACTCTTTCTCCTCTGTGAAGGCTGCATTTGATAGTCTGTAAAATAAAATAAACAATATAAAATCCAGAAGATCTATTTTTAAATTTAATTAATACAGTATTTCGTTATTTACAAAACAATAAATATCAGTCATACATACTAATACTATAAATGCGAAAGTAACTCTGTTTGTTTGTTACCTTTTCACGACTAAACGGCTGACCAGATTGTGATGAAATTTGGCAAGGAGCTAGAATATATCCTGGAAAAGGACATAACTTTTTTCTCAAAAAACAACCTTGAAAGGGGTCAAATAGGAGTTCAAAATTTGTATGGGAAATCTATAATTCCTTGACCTAGGGATCTGGAAATTCATATTTGAGCTTTTGGTAGGAATTAAAGAAATACGTGTTTCATTTTTTTTTCAAAATCATTCCTAATGGGGTTAAATAGGGGATGAAAGTTTGTATGAAAATCCTTCATTTTTTAAGTTAAACGCATGAAAATTTATATTTTGTATAATATACTTTTTCTTCCAAACATGACCTCCACGCGGGCGGAGACGCGAGCAACAGCTAGTAATATATATAAAAAAAACAACGTTTTTGAGACTAAAAGGTAATTTAACTAGTGACTAACTTCCTGCTAGCCAAGTTATTTTCCCAATAGGTTATCATAGTTAAGCTCTAGCACGAAAACATTGTGAAACGTTTTTAAATAAAAACTTCAACAATTTGTACGAGATCTTAATCAAATGCCTATGTTCTAGATTCAAACACCTTTCCAAAGTCGTTTGTTCGATATTTCAAAAATAATTGTCATCATTGATTTCATTTTCACGTATAACTAGCAGCACCCGGCATGCGTTGCAATGCCACGTGAAGTAAATTTGTTTCAATGCGATCGGTTTAACGGTGTAGAAGTTGATGATCTGCAGCACCATCTAGAGAGTGCCTTTTATTTTTTTTGGGCCAGGAGCCATCGCGGGTATAAGCAGAACTCACCAAAATGTCATCATAAACGGCTGAATAGTTTAGGAGTCCACAGTGGACAAACATACTTACATTGATTTTTATTGATATACTTTTGGTATATTTGTTACCGCATCATCTTAAATTCCAGTGGATTGCCTCGGTGGTGCAGTTGTGATTGCGCATGCGTTATGACTGCTGTGCTGAGGTCTCGGGTTCAATCCTCGGGTCGGGTAAAGTGATATTGGGTTTTTCTATCTAGAAATTCTCAGTACTAGTCTGGAATCTGGCGATAGGCTCGCCCCCTATTACATTACGCGATGAAATTCGGCGAAAAGTGGGTGTACCTACTAGTTACACCTCTGCCTACCCCTTCGGGGATTACAGGTGTGAGTGTATATCTACGTATGTATCATTTTAAATTTGTATTATTTAAACATATAGTTAAATTTTCTTGCTGTTCAAATTGAGTCTTACCAAGCAATAATACGCGTGGAGGAAAGGCAGTGGTACTGTGGCAGCTTCTTCCAAACTCCAGTTTTCAGGCACAGCCCACAGCAAATCTGGGTCATACTCTACTGTATTACTTATTGCGCCTTCCCATACAACGCCCATAACTCTCGTGCCACTATAAATCAAAGTATTCCTACATCTGAACCGAAAAGCTTTGTGTTTAGAACTAAAATTGAAATTGTTTTGGTCGTTCGATAACATTTGTTAGAGAAGTTGTCAAGTATATATCAAAAATTGGCCCCTTTTAAATCATGTCAATTGTCTGGCGGCGTACAAAGACTGTAGTACAGTCTCTAAAGTTCGGCAACCCAAATTTATATTAAGTTGGCCAAAGTCGAAAAACATTTTTTGTTTCACCAGGATTAGATTTTTTCCCGGCATGGTGAGGCTTGCTTCCTAATAAGTCACGGATAGGAAATGGGCTCAGCACACTGTTCATGCAATAGTTGCACTATTCCTACTCCTTCGGATATATCTTTGATTATTTCAAAAATAATCGTATTTCTTTATGACTGATGATCTTTATGCCTTGGTGGCGCAGTTGTAATTGCGCATGCGTTACGACTGATGTGCTGAGGTCTCGGGTTCGATCCCCGGATCGTAGAGTAAAGTGATATTGGCTTTTTTATTTAGTAATACTCAGTACCAGCCCGGAGTCTAGAATTGTGTCCGGTATGGCGATAGGCTCGCCCCCTACCACATTATGGGCCCCTAATAAATTCGGCGAAAGTGGATGTACTGGTTACACATCCGCTTACCTCTTCGGGGATTTCAGGCGTCAGTACGTATACGTACGTTCTATTCTCATATGTTTATTTTATTACCTTCTAGATGAAATACATACTTAATATTAAACCCACTAAAATCCATTCCTAAAAATTCATTGCACTGATCATGAATATATTTAGGCATCTTGACGTCTCTGAATGATAGGCTCGCATGTGAAACCTGTAAAAGATTATATGGAAAGGCACTCATTAACAATCAAACAATATCATTTCTATTTAAGTTCTTCAACAGCAACTTCAGGTATTAATGACGTTACAATTGTCTGCATAAAAATAGTAACGCATGATACAAACGAGCATACTCAATGGCTCTGAGATTGGCTTGATGTTCCACTTAACCATCAGAAGGTTTCGAAATATTCCCATGAATGTTCAGATTATCTTCGGCAATAATCGTAAATGCAACTAGGTATTGATCGGTCTAAGTTCGATTATGAATCAACTAAAAAAATGTATATTTCATGTGTGTTATTCCTATATGTGTTTTATCTATAAATGTTCCTTGTATTTTGAATCTCCTATCAATACAATGTCACGATTGACATATACCAATTACTTTCATGATTAATTTCATCAATGTAACATTTACAAATTCTTCTTCATAAGTGTGAGATAATAGGGATTTTAATAATTAAAGTTTTTTTTACCTTTACAGTATTGTTTGTTTTTGATAACGGAATCTCAGTCCAAGAGAGATTTCTTGTTAGTTTAATATTTGTTAATTCTTCACTCATGGAACCCTAAAAAATAATTTACAATGTTACACCTTTTCCAAAAATATAGTAATTGGGTTCACTTTGGATTTAGCGTTAATATCTGCAGTTGGTTGTAGGGTTTCAACAATATTCTATTTGATAAAAATACAATGACGAAAGAAACCTATAAATATCATTAAAAATACTTACACTATAATTTGGTATATCACCAATCGTCACTGAATTTACTTTTAATACGAACTTCTCGTTAGGAAGCATTGATTTGTTCACAAACGTTATATTTCGAATTTCAATACCTGCACATCTAAAAAAAAATATAGTTACAGTAAAGTTGACAACAGGAAGGTTTTGTTAATCATTCATATTATATACTAATTTATGTATATACGGCTATTAATCTTTCATCGTGTGATAGTTTTTTTGTCTCGGTGCGGGCATCGAACCCACAGCTTATCGTGTGACAGGCTACTCGCCTGCTACGAAACGGGGCTGTCACTGTTGTTGGCCAATCGCTATTCCCGGACATTTGATGTGCGATTTTTCTACTCAAAGCTCATATACTGATTATGATTGCTTGACTTAAGATATAAACCCAAGAATACATCGAAATTTATATTGTTGTGTGTGTTATTGTGTTCAAACACAATTGTCTAACAAGGATGGAACATCAATTGATTTATTTTCACTGTACCTTGTCACTCCTAAAACTCCACAACGCTCAGCAGCATAACAGTCGACACCATCCACTTTAAATGTCTCCGTTTTAAATTGGTCTTCAATAGAAATGTCAAGTTTATCAATATATTTTGGTATAGATACTCCTTCATAATTGATTGCAAGTGCATTAATTTGTAGAAGAGAGTCCAGTAATGTCAACATATTAGTCCATTCTACATCTGCTTTAGTTGTAGACACGTTGATTGATTTTATTGATCGGAATTGATCTCTAAAAATTAAGCAGATGAAATATTTTAATTAGTTTTTTATCACTAACTAGCTTTTGACTACAGCTTCGGAAGTGTGATTACATTTCTCGATACTGAAAATAGATGTTTTTTTAATTTTCCGCACAACTTTTTCAATTTTAGACAACTGCGAATATAGAAAAAAAAACATACAAAAAAAAACATACAAATCGTGCCAGTCGTTTTAAAATAATGCGCTTACCAACAATTGGCATTTAATTTTCTTTTTAATAGACATAGATTTATATACATTATAACTGATCTTTAAAAATATATTTGAAATATATTAATTAACAAAGAATGTTTTAACCAACAAGAGACGCCACGTCACCCATATAATGCAGGCCTGAAATTGCTGGCCTCGGTGGCCTATCTAGAAAATCTCAGTATTAGCCCGGAGTCTGGAACATGTGTCCGGTATGGCAATAGGCTCGCCCCCTATCACATTATGGGACCGAAATTCGTCGAAAAGTGGGTGTACTAAATACATCTCTGCCTACCCCTTCGGGGATTACAGGCGTGAGTGTATATGTAAATGTATGTAATATGTAATTTTTAGATATACGGCAGCAGACCCCAGAATGCGATTCAATGCAATGAGCCATGCGGTTGTCACTATCTAGTCAGGTATAGGTATATATGAACTTATGAAGTACCGTCTCAACACTATGATATACATTACATTTAATACTTTTGACTACATAAAAATAATTTTACCTATAACAATATCCTTTGTGATACATAAATTTGTACAAGTCATCAGTTTTCACTACTACATCATCTGCAGTGTTAACAGTGTTAATATTGATGTTTTGTTTATGGAGACCGGAGTTATTTTTTTTCACGTGTTTTTCTTTTATAATACCACTTACAACAAGTTGGTCTCGGCTACTTATCTACAACGATAATATTTTAATTTAGTTTCTCCAAAATTGAAATCTGATAAGTATTTCGATTTACCAATTACTCGCATTTACCTCAAAGTTATCGGTATTTCCCTTACTAATCATAATGTTTAGTTTTAATGATTCATCACTGGTTAAAACAAGTTCATTATGAAATTCGATTTTAAGAAACTCAACAGACATATTTCTATAGTCCACACCACGATACATTGCCAATGTTTTCCACACAAACACCAAAAATGCTGATTCAGGCAGTACGTTAAAACCTAGGAGTATAAAATAGAAAAAAATCATAGATTATGAAATTGGTAGAATACATTTTAGAGAGAAATGTAATTGAAAATATCTTCCATAATTTTTATAATCATACATTATATCACACTTTACAGATAATAAAAACACTCGTTATAATCCAAACAATAGAAAAAATATTTAAGAGTCCCAGCGACAATCAAAATATAATGGACACGGAAAGCAATACAGATTAATATCAAAACCAAAAAAGGGTAATGAAACATATTTTATTAATTTAAGTAAAAAATACTACCTTCTCTTTGATGACCAAGTAACCATTTGTATTCATCATCGTGAATAGATATAACCAGAGTTCGAGACTTTGATACTACTTTCTCCTTAGGAATATAATCGAATATGGGCCTAAAAATGTTAACATTATCAATAATAATAAATACACCCGACAGTCACGCGCATAGTTCTGACCCACACTAGGTCAAACCTCAGGAAGAAAGAAAGAAAAACGATTTATTTGTACAGTTCACAACGCGCACATACTACATTATTTACAAAAACTGTTTTAATTTAAGCTACGAGATTTGGCACTTGCGCGTCGCAGCTGTGACAGGTAGGTGACGACTCAGCGTACTGCTGTGCTGTAGTACGTACGTACCACAACACAGCGCTGGTTTTCAGTGGTCACCAAGACGAGGGACAACGGTCCCACAACACCCAAACCCTAAACAAATATCTGTCAGTCACACAAACATTTGTCTCGGTGCGGGAATCGACCGTCTCTATTTTCACAGTCGGCATCTCGCCCAATGCGCCACTGAAGCCGTCAAAAAACTTTTTATTTGAATTGATAACGTTGCACTGTCACCACACATCACTGGAGACTTAAAAGCGGTTTCCCTATTGAGATTCAAGTTATGTGTTATGCGGATTAGTTCCAGTTAGTGAATTATACCAATTAGTTACTCCTCTCCAATCTTCATTCTTATGCTTAAAGATTTGTATGGTAATCATTTACCACTTTAGCAGAATGTTTGCTTCCTTTGGTTATAAAAATAACTAAAACTTACCAATCTTCACTGTGTTGGCATCCGACGTAGTGTGAGAGAAGACCTGTGCCAGTGGACACAGGAAACTCAATTTTTGGATATAATACTTCCAATTTAGGATTCAGTCCAATTTCATACATTCTGGAATGAAAATTACAAATTCTAAATTGTTTTTTTTTGTACTTCTCAGATTCAAAAGGTTTTATTGTTGCTCATGTTATTACGTTGCCATATTCATAATTTCAGCTTTCTATATTTTAAGTGTTATCGCAATTCTTGTCATTTCCTAAATAGATCAGCAATTAGCTAGAAATATACAAGCCAGGCCAGTCATTTATACGTCGGATCGGTTTATAATATTTTAGACAATAGAAAATAATTTCAGTCACAAGGCAAAGGACAATGGGCGAATTTGTATGAGCCCTGTCCCCACCCACCAACAGACACCATACATATACGTTATTATTAAGTGTACTATAAAAACTCTTACCACATCATTTAAATTTAATAAATCAATGGAGATTCCTTACAAATTAAAAAAACATAAATTAAAAATGTTCTTAGTAAACTGCTATTTTATTGCATTTTTTTACTATTTTGACATACTTTTAATAAATATATAAATAAATATGGTCGCGTAACATTTTGTTACATTTGATAGGCAATTTCACCAGGAACTGTTCGCCAAGTAAACCTTAGGAACTACCAATAGCTAAAACAGCCTGTTTAGATATTTGAGCTTAGAACCTTTGGCATATTTATAGTACAAAATCTGATGCTGATCTGATGATGGTAGGGAAAGAAAAGATGAACTGGATCTTGGAAAATGTAATAGTTAGAGACGTCTTGTTTGATCGTATATGTTTAGCACTCTGTGTAATTGCAGAAGTTAAAATCTTTCCACAACAGATTATAGCAATAACAAAAATATTATCGGAGCTCGTGAACTACATTAGTTAAAAACGTCCCGTTTGGACATAAACGTTTAAGAACCTAGGCAATTACAGAAACACCCTACATACGTGGTGCAACACGACCGCCATTCATAGCATGGATGGCATGAATACTTTTTAATACTTTGTTTTTACAAATATCAAAAGAGATTTAAAATAAAGATTGTCTTATGAAAAACTATTCATTTATGGTTTTTCTTATTTTTTGCATATATTTTTAAAATAATGATATCAGACGAATTAAAAACATAATACTATTTTATTATAATATTTACTAACGACCCCCCAGGTTTGCACAATTGTTGTCAACCTTTGGAGACAGGTACATATCAATGTGAACTCTTTCTAGATCATTTTAAAATCATAGTGCATTATTTTGATTAACCCTTATGGTTTAGCCGGAGTTAGTTGTTTTTTTGGCGCGGCAATGTGACCACACAACACCTGGTGGTAAGCGCAGTGCCGTCCAGATAGAGTATCAAGTAGCGAGGGACAGTAATGTAATCACCCAAAAATATAATTAGACGATACGATTATCAAACGTTGACTTTACTGTACATTCTTAAACCTTCGGGAAAATATACAGCCAGAAACTCCATGGTCGCGTTTTCGTGCAAGAAATCCCCGTTTTCTCTCATCCCCGTTCTTCAGGGTGTTCCACTCGCAATGCGGAAGGACCTTAGTGTCCTAGGTATGGATATCCGCTGCGATCTTAATCCAAGGAGTCACATCGAGGGCGTAATATCCGCCACCTCCCGCAGGGTCGGAATCCTGAACAGGGTGCGGCGGTTTTTCACGCCCGGTCAGCTCTACCGCTTATATAAAGCGCAGGTGCGGTCGGGAATGGAATACTGCTCAACTCAACCAGTGACGTACACATGTTATACAAAATAAAAACAAAATAAAAACTCTTAAAAACTAGCCAGTATTAAATATAACCTAGTAACAAAAATAAACCTGAATTAAGCGTAATATTGCGGAGCCACAGCTTCGTGGTATGGTTCCACAGGTTCGCAAACTCGTATTTTTGCCGCACCATCAAGCTGTGGAACAGTTTGCCAGCTACCGTGTTCCCTCCTTAGTACTTAATAGTTTGCGTACTTTTCAATACTACAATAGGTATCTATTTAAGTATGTATGAATGTGTTATTTATGTTACTTTCATTTTATTTATTTTTTATTTAATATTATCTCTGATTTATCATCTGCTGGCATCCGTGTGACACTCCTGTGGCCCTCGCCGAAAATCAGTGTCAGATGGACCTTCCCACCTGGCGGACGCTGAGCCTATGGCCTTTTTGGTCACGCTTCGGACACGGATGGCTGGGGTGCATAAGTATGCCTGGGGACCTTCTTTTGTATAGTATTTAAGTTTTTATTTGTTTTATGTATTAGGTAATAAGTATCCCCATATTTATTAATTTTACGTGTTATATGTACTCACTGCCACCTCCCCGGAGACAATGGCCAAATAAATAATTTTCTTTCTTTCTTTCCTTCCTATGATCCTGGGTCCTTTAGGCGTAGTGTTAAGAAGCTAAACAACAGGCTGGCATGATTATGTTGAGTAGTGATGGATAGACTGTCTCTTGCTACTCTATCTGGAGGTGAAGTGCCGCGCCAGTATAAAAAATAAGTTGACGAAGCATTCGTTAGGTCCCCCGTAGTCTCGTTGAGAACGCAAGTCGCTACCGCAAAACTGCAACCTTGTCGTTTTTATGTAAGACAGCGGTAACATACCAGTTGAGGTAGGCCATTCAAGGTGTAGAAGAATATGATTATAATGTAGCTCTACCACCTATATACTATGTTATAGCACGGCGTAATATAGTAAAATCAGCAAAAAATTAATTTCCTATATAAAACAAAAATGTGAATTAAAAAAAAAACTCAATACTTTTCGTTGTTGTCGTCATACCAAAAAATCATCACCTTGCTAAGATTAATCGATTGAGACCAATTTCAAACCTGTTGACGGGTGGGGTCACTTGACCCATTGTCCTTTAGACATCAAGCAAGAGTGAAGTTTAATTTTATAGTACTAGTTTTCTCATGACTTACCTATAATATATATAGCCTATGTTAATGAGAAAAGGGATATCATCATCTGTATATATAACAGAAGAAGCGGACTGACTGACTGACTGATTGACTGACTGACTGACTGATCGATCAACGCACAGCCTAAACAGCTGGGGTTAGAGACTTGAAATTTTTACAGTATGTACTTTTTATCACGTAGGCATCCACTAAGGAAGGGTTTTGGGAAATAGCACCCCTAAGGGGGTAAAATAGGGGATGAAAGTTTGTATGAAAATCCGTCATTTCTGAAGTTAAATTCATGAAAATTAGTATTTGACCTTTTAGTTAAAAATAAAAAATATATATTTCAGGATCTTTGGAAATTCCATCCCTAACGGGGTAAAACAGGGGAAGAAAGTTTGTAAGAAACTACGTCATTTTTTAAGTTAAACGCATAAAAATTGGTATCGGCC
This sequence comes from Laothoe populi, assembly GCA_905220505.1. NCBI lineage: Eukaryota > Metazoa > Arthropoda > Insecta > Lepidoptera > Sphingidae > Laothoe > Laothoe populi. The sequence continues at coordinate 3,068,786 of HG992161.1, read as the reverse complement.
TTTCAGTTAAAAATAAAAAATAAATATTACATGATTTTTGGAAATTCCACCCCTAAGGAGGTAAAATAGGCGATGAAAGTTCTGATTAACTCTTTTATCGGGGGTTTATAAATAATCCTACTAATATTATAAATGCGAATGTTTGCATGTTTGTTACTCAATCAGGCTACAACAACTCGACGGATCTGGTTGATCGGACGAAGGATTTGGCACAGAGATAGATTATAGTCTGGAATAGCACATAGGCTCCGTTAATCGCGGAAAAATGTACGGTTCCCGTGGGATAGTTTTGTTTTAGACAGAGCAAGGGATCCACATGATTTTTTGCATAGTGTTAGTTGAGAGGCTACTTTTTATACCAGAAAATGCACGGTTCCTACGGGATAGCATAATACAGGAAGATGTAAGAGCTTAAGAGGTCTCCATGGATTTTATACCTTTTCTACCAAAAATAACTAGCACGCGGGCGTAGCTGCGGGCAAAAGCTAGTCATCGATAAAGATGTTTCATAATGTCCATATATCAATGTATCAATGTAAGGATGAATCTGAATGATTCATCCTTACATTGATTGAAATATCTTTATGGACAAAACAGATAATATACATACTTCCCAATGGCTTCCAGAAAGAAGAGCAACGGGTTTTTGTGACCTCGCTTAGTTAGACTTATGTAGGTGCAATCATTTCTACACTGCCTCATTATTCCTCGTAATAGAGCATGAGGTGACACTTCAATTACAATAGCATTTCTTGGAAGGTGTTTTGTAGCTTCTTCGAAGTAAACAGGGTTCTTAAATTATTAAAATAAAATATTTTTGTATTAATGTTAGTATTGTACTATATTATCTTCTACTGCTTACGGGAAGCGGACATGGGCTTTCTTTACTAATAGAGAGGTTAAATTTAGGATACCACACCAGCTTAATGCATGCTAGTAGGATAGTTATGTATAATTAGGAATGCTGGGTTCCTTGAAATTATCTTTTACCGACAAATCGAAGGGCAATAAGCAATGAATACCCATGGTGCATCATGGAGATATGTCTAGAGTTGATATCGAATTCATGATCTCCGTCTTGGTAGTCCCTTCTCCCAACTAGGCTATTGCCAAATACAAATATCATTTACTTACTAATACATTCGCAACATGATATTCTGCGGATGAATACTTAGCGGCTTGGGTATTCCACAAGTGTTCGGGAAATGATGTTGAAAGCCATTTCGAACTGCGTGGCTTGGGATCTTTTATAAATTCGCTCATACGATCGAGAAGAATTGGTGCTGAAATGTATTTTTGACATAGTTTAATATAAAAATGGAGGTTTGAAGAGTCAGGACTCAAAAGTGTGGATTCGAACAACAAATTTGTCTTTGATTGAAATCTCGACCGATAGGTATACACATTGCACCTTCGCTTGCTCCATCGGGGATATAGATTTCACGGAAGAAAGACCTTGTATACGTTTTAAAATTACTATACTATGTGTAACAGAAATAACGCACATCCTCAAAAATATTATTACAATCATAATTCATGTATTGAAATTAGACTGCGATGAATATAAATATTGTTTTTTTTATGTAATTAGTTGTACTAATTTTGGGCGCATAATATGGGCATACTACGAAAATGTGAATGACACAGGCGCGCGCGCCTTTGTCAGCTTTGTTGATTCAGCCGCTTATTCTGAACAAACTACTTATAGAGTGTGCATTAATCATGTTACATGTTGTATATAAAATACTATAATATGGGATCTGATATTAGCTGATGTACTTAAAGGTAAAATCTGAAGCATCTATGATTATGCAAAACATAGCATTGTTCAATTCAACAACTTTATTGATACACATTTTAGATTTGTGTGTTTACAAAACAGTTTTTTTGTCTATCAGATTTTTTTTTTCCTGGCACGGCAAAGTGACCACTTATTTTGTGACACTAATCTTTCTTTTGAAGTTAGTAAATCTGCGTATTTTGAGGATAAGACGATTTAAAAAAGTTCCAATAGCAGTCTGGAGTCTAGACTGTTTACATATTATGTTATTTTCGTTTTTTTTTTATCTAGAAATTCTCAGTATCAGGCCGCATTCCGGAATCTGTGCCCTGTATGGCGATAGGCTCGCCCCCTATCACATTATGGGAACGAAATCCGGCGAAGAGTGGGTTTACTGGTTACACCTCTGCCTACCCCTTCGGTGATTACAGGCGTGAATGTATATGTATGTATGTATGAATATATGTTATTTTCGACGCGCACCTGAGCGTCATGTACGGTTATATGTTAATTTAAAACACATTTTTGGGATGGGCTCAATTTATGTAATATTTATAATACAACTAGTACACTCGAAAAGAACATATGACACAAAATTACTAAACAGCCAAAACATATAATGCTAAATTTTGATGCTACCTGTTATAGGTGTATAATGCAACATTTCCCGCACATCACACATCTTTCCTTCACACCACACATTCTCATTCTTCACACTAAGCTTTTGTCAGTCTTTAGGTCCGATGCTCCTTCATTCCAGTCAGTTTCATCATCATCCAAGCTAGACGGCTATTCAAATTAAATTCGTATTTTTGTTTTTTAAAAAGTCTAACTCAAGGCTCATAACAGATTGCTAGCAAGCTTCACAAGATCACCCGCTGAGCTAATCTGAAGAATGCCTGAAATTTCATCAAAATCGCTTGAGCCGTCTTGGAGTATTGGAGTCCATAGGGAACATACACACACATCGATTTTGTATATAGATAAAATAATATGTCTGGTAGCTTCACAACCATACTTTTTTTTTTAGTGCCTCGCTACCTATCGAGCAGACGGGCCACCTGATGGTAAGTAGTCACCGCCGCCCATAGACTTCTGCAATACCGGGGCACAGCAAAGCCGCTGCCTACCTTATGAGCTTACTTACCATTATGAGCTATGTAACTGGAGTGCGCCGCTAAATTGGCAGAAGGAACTTCCCTCACAAATATACCAAGATTTTTTAGTTTTTCTCCAAACAACCTGATAGAGTCAGCAGGCCCTGATAGTGTCGAACACTGTGGACTGTTATGGCAGGACACTTCAATTTCAGATGGACATAGATACTTTACCTAAAAACAAATTAAGTTCTAATTGCGTGCTTATATAAAGAAATAAATACACTCAACAGCCATCACATAATTCTGTCCCCGGACTAGGTCAAACCTGTAGCGTATAAAGGTAATCTACGGCCCTACAACATTTAGTCCCGAAACAAATATCTGTGTGTCACACAAACATTTGTCTCGGAAATCGAACCCACGGCCTCTCATTTCACAGCCGGATACTCGCCCGCAGCGCCACAGAGGCTGTCAAATATATAAAGTAATTTAAAAAGTAGTAGTAAGTAGTCTAAAAAAATATAAAATACAGTGTTAGCTAATTAATATGTGGGTTCTATTATTACATTATATAATAATAATAATAATACTAGCCCTGTATTAAACAGTGTCTCACTGCTGGACTAGGGCCTCCTCTACTAATGAGAGCGGTTAGGCCTTAGTCCACCACGCTGGCTTAATGCGGGTTGGTAGACTTCACATACCTTCGAAATTCTTATGTGAATTCTCAGGTATGCAGGTTTCCTCACGAAGTTTTCATTTACCGTTAAAGCAAGAGACAATTAACAATGAATACACACGTAACTTTTGAAAAGTCAGAGGTGTATGCCATTTGGGTTTCGAACATACGACTTTCGTCTTGGCAGTCCGTACCTCAACCAACTATGCTATTGCTGCTATATATTATATTATATATATTTATTTATTAAATAATGATTAACTGATGTATCTAAACCTGTCTGATACTGATGATGATGACCGATACTGACTATTACATAGTCTGTGTTTTTCTACACACAGTTATTAATCCGATCTTTCATTCGATCGATAATATAATTCTTAGTTTGTGGAATATAAAAAGACAATTATTATGAACAGCGCTAGCGAACATGGCGGTTGTAGATAAAGCTTTACTGAATCACAAAATATTGTAAGCTGATTAAATCAAATAAGTGGAATAGATGTTTCAAACAAACTATTTTAAGTGGTAAATATGGAAATAATCAAATTTGTTTTTTAAGATCATTTGTTTTTTATAAATGTAATGCTATTTAGTTTCAATAAAAAAATATTGTCAATTTCAATAACTTACATCATGATATCCTAGTCCAACTGCAAGCATCGCGCCGTGTATCTGTTTCAATTTTGATGTAGCACCACGTATATATGCCGATAGTAACGCTTGCTCGGCTGTTAAAGATCCATCAGCGTAGGCGCATCCAAGTTCTCCCATACTGTGCCCTGTCATCAATTATGTTACGTCTGTACTAATTGATAATTTTAGAGTTACCAGAAGGAGATACTAAGAACTAGAGTAAAACCTGAATAAAAAAACACAGTTCAGTGTTCTTCATGCAACCGCAACTGCTAAATGAGTAGCTTATACCAACAGGTACTTACTAGTTGAAAATAAAATAATTTAAAATAACAACAATTATACATGCTTATAGCGTGGTATTATTATATTTGGTTAATTAATTGTCAATACTTACGTAGAGGTTAAAATTAAAATATATTAGTTTGTATCGAAATTGTACCAAATGAAACTTTATTTATAATTCAAATAGAGTCAGGAAAACAATAAATATTATGAGACAACTTCGTGATGTTGCATCTATAACAACACTGAAAACAACATACTTTGCATTAACACAGTCCCTACTTAGTTACTGCTTACCTACATGGGGTGGCGCTGCTAAAACCCACATGCTGCAGCTAGAAGGCGCACAGAGAGCGGTTCTTAAAACAATGATAAAAAAGCCGGGGATGTACTCAACCACCGCTCTCTATCGGGAAATAAAACTTTTAAGTGTACGTCAACTGTTCATACTCGCCACAACATTATTCGTACACAAAACAGTATTGCTATCCGCTGACTATTCAAATATGATAAAACGAAGACAATTTAAACTTCCACTACCATTTGTTTGTACTACGTTTGCTAAGCGATTTCATCCATTCATATCCACGTATGTTTACAATAATATCAATAAATTATGTGACATTAGGGTTTGTTCCGTTCCAGAAGCGAAAAAGAAATTACAAGACAAGTTGCTAAATCTTACTTAAGAGGAAACAGAATTGTTGACGACTAAATTGTGTTAACACAAAGTATATACATAATGTGGTTGAGAGCGAATTACCTACCTGTATAAGTTTAGTTTGATTTAGGTTTTTAAGTTTGGCTTTATTTTATTTTATTTAATATTTTAAATTATATAATTTGATTGTATGGAGCAACTGCATGATAGAATGATAGCTCGTGCGAGTGGTTTAACCTGAGACTATTTATCGTATCCTTGGGGCCCCCGATACAGGCTTGCCTAGTGAGGGACCACGGTCAAACATCTTAGATAAGCATCGGGCTAATGTACAACTTATTTCACTTTATTCTGTATGATCTTTTATTTTGTAATGTTGTTATGTGTTGTATATTTTAATAAATAATTTTTCATTTTCATTTTCATTTAAATTATTTATTGAAAGTACCTACAGTCTAACTGCGCAAGCAGTTTTGTAGTCATGTATTAAGATTATAATTGTAATGGTGAATATATGAATAAATAAAATTAACAAGTCATTTCTTGATCATATAAGTTCACGCTATACTCGGACTTGGCTATAAAAATACGATGCACTGAATGAACCTCGCTAACTGCTGATGTATTATTAAATTTGTATTTATGGTAGACTATATATAACTCAGTAACTAAGCGCCAACGGGCGTTTGAATGCTTGTAAGGTTGTTCGAAAAGTATTTTAGTATTTCCCAAGTAAGGAATAAATTGTATTTTTTCCAAATCTAACTCCACGCTGAAGCAGCATAATCATTATATATTTTGACAGCTGATGCAGCAAGGCTTGCATGTGGAAATATTCGGCTGTTTCTATGCAGCAGTTTTTGGTTGGTACACTTTTGGTAAAAATGCCGTTCAAGCAAGAAAAAATACCCGATGTGTATGGAGGGAAGCGGATTAAGAATAAAACGGGTATGCTGGACTAGCCGGTCTTACGACCCAGCATCCCCCTCGCACGGATGATGGCTATCCGTGCTGCCGCTGGGCCGAGTCCCTAACCCCTATGTACACCCCACCCGACACTACCAGCTAAAACCCCGCGGTGGCCTTCTTCGGCGCTTGCGGAGCGATCCCAGGGTATTCTAAGGAGTGCTAGAATTGCAGCCGGAATCGCCCCTGCGCGGTGCTGCGTAGCAGCCCATCTCCATGGAGGGCTAAGGAGCCCCCGCGCACCGAACAACGACAGCAAACGAGGCCTTACCACCCACGCTGCCGTCCATCTCGGGGTCTCACGATGCCCCGAATTTGGGAATGCATCGATACGGGCTGACAGGAAGATGTATTGACTCTAGTACCAAAACTGGTTTACAAAAATTTGATCAGGCAATTTTGATGTCAAGGATGCAACACGTTCTAGAAGGCCAGTTGAGGCTGATTAAGACACACAATGCTTAAAGGCATCGATTAATGCAATAATAGCTACAAACCGGAGAAGAACAACATGAAATGGCAAAAGGTACTGAACCAGTATGGGCAACATATAAATTAACAAAATATTTATTCCCTAGCAGAAATTAGTCTTTCATTTTCATAAAGAAAATTGAAACTAACAAACTTTACTCAATTGTATATTACCAAATAATTTTAAAAATAATTATGTTAAACTATAGTATCTTAGAGATCGAACATAAAATTTATCTTACCAATAAGGCACTCAGGATCTATCCCGATTTCGTGTAGCAAGTCCGTAAGTGCTATTTGCATCGCAGTGATTCCAACGAAACAGTTAAGTGGGTCTTCATAAATATCTTTATCATGACTATATAATATTTCAACGATATCTACATCTTTAACTTTCAATACATTACGAGATCTGTAAGATATGACTAATTTCAATAAATATAGCATAACTGATAGAATTAGTTGCGAAACTAAAGCTGATTGAAGGACAAATATTTAAAACCTTAAATTTGGTCGATTGTACAGCTTATAGCAAAAGTAATTACATACTTGTTACAGTAGATTCTCTGATTTATATATCTGTTTTATAAGTATTCTATTTAAACGCCCCACTGTACCAATTTACTATGAATAGTGGTAGGATATTCATATCCACCCGGATAGCTCGCACCATACACAGGGTGTAAAACCCGCCATAGTGGCACACGCAAGTGTGTAGCGTTCAGGGATCGGTCATTGTACATGCGGTTTTTGTCAGGGGTCTAGAGCTGGGGTACGATGATTGGCCGTTTTGTGAGCTTCTGAGTACTTTGACACTAGACCCTCGACCGCTTTTTCACCTTCTTGCCGCGGTGTAGTGTAAAGAGGCAGGCCGGCATGATTGTGTTGAGAAGCGGGGGATAGATTATCTCTCGCTACTCGATACTCTAATTGGAAGGCGCAGCGTTTACCATCAGGTGCAGTGTTTAACTGCAAAGTGCCAGAACAAAAAAAAGAATGAAGTCGAGGGTACGAGCTATTTTGTTAACGGGAAAATATCTTCTCGCCGTGTCGCGAGTAAAGATAGTTTCATACTGAAAATAATGGCTCACTTTTCAATAGATGCTGCGAAAACCGGAAGCTGCATCAAATCCCTCCCCATGCCACACCATTGGGACCCTACACCGCTGTAAACGAATACTACTGGCCGGATTCCACCATTATAATGTTGTATATTTTGGGACAAGGGTTCTGCGGGACCGTCGTAGGTAGGGTCTGAAAAAATATTTTATGAGGTGTCCGTGATATTAATATATTTGTAAAATTACTAAAATTTACAGCGTTGTAACAATAGTTTCATTTGTATTTATTTTCTGGGTGTGATGATGTAGGAAAGATTGATAGTACGGTAGTTACACTTCGTTGAATTGTAAACTGGATTATAATCTTCTAATTTCGTCTAACACTGCCCACAGCTCTTAGACCTTTTAAAATGACTGGCAATCATCCGGATCAAGGACAGCGTGCTTCCAGCTGCTGCCTCACACCGTTTTGGTCTATTATGCTGCAGAGGATCTTATACTACATCTGTTAACGCTGGGGCAATTTATATTTCCAACTCCTCCCTTTGTTGATTAATTTCGATATCGAGAATTTTATGCATCCCAAAAGACTCGGCAACCTTCATTGCTTGGTGTCAAAAAGAGCGAGCCAGTGTCGATAGTGGCTTTCAGGATTTAAAGTAGCAAGTATGTGGGCGGGATAGTCTGGTGTAGATATAAGATATACCTACTGGGTTTCAACTACAGCAGCTTTCCGCTTTACCGACTATCCATCCTTCCGATAAATACAATATGGAATAAGTTAATACCATACCTAGAATAGTATAGCCCCTGTGCACATGTCCGGTGATGTCAGATCCATGAATATCATGAAGGAGTCCAATAAGTTCTGGATCCACAGGTTTACTTGATAGGAGGCGAAATATTTTGTCTACATTGTTTTCTTGTCTTCCTGAGGCCAGTACTAAGTATGGTAGTTCAATTTTGTAACGAGAAAGATCCTGTAATTTTGCGAGTTGATAAAAATTGAGAATATGTATAAACTCGGCTGTATCTTGAAGAAAAGATAAAAGTGTTTAGATATCGGGGAGAGATAGGGGAATGAGGGAAGGGTAATATTTTCTTTATTTATATAAATATTGGACCATTTATTCTGATGATAACTAACAATAAGATTAACTAAGTTTAACAGTTTACAAAGACTTTTAAAAGTTTTATTTTTATCATATATGGAAGCTTAGAAGTAATACATTGTTTACATAACACAGTCATCATTTACCTGCCCTTATCCCACACTAAGTGGGGTCGGCACAATTGGTTTTAACTCTCCACGCAGCCCTATCATCCGTCAAATCTGCATTCACTCCTTTCACGCGCATGTCCTCATTCACGCAATCCATCCACCTCTTTTTGGATCTCCCACGACTCTTTCGTCCATCCACATTCATATTGACAACTAGCCTTGTTACATGCCTTTCATCCCTCCTCATCACGTGCCCAAACCAAGCTAACCTAGCACTCCTCATCTTTTCTACAATTGGTGCTACTTTCAGACTTCCCCTTACATACTCATACTACTGTGTTTACATAACACAGTATAACATAATTTATCTAAGTAGAACTACTAGTGCAACTACTATGCCTACTGTATGTCGAGCATAATGTGATAGCGAGCCTATTGCCATATTAACCATACATTTTAATCCTGGGCGAATAAAATGGGATTTTTAAAACCGAGAAATTGATTGGCCAATTTAGGATCTGAACCCAAGAACACAATTTCATCACCACATACACTATAGTTCATCACACTGCTATAGGACCAAATTATAGATGGCTCAGCAAAGTGATCACACTGCACCTGGTAGTAAATATAATGCCATCTAGATAGACTATATGAAAGAAAGAAAGAAAGAAAAACATTTATTCAGCACATAAAGAGACACAACACAAACAGAAATACTGAAAACAAAAATAATAATAATTGAGGCTACAAAAGCAAAAAATATAATAAAAAGGGTAGCGGGTAGAGTGTGTCTCATAAAAATGCTGAATGGGTTCTAGTTCAGCATTAGGCTAGGCAGTAGGCTTAGCGCTGGTTTTCAACTAGACCCCGTATAAGTGACGCACGGAACCTACAATTTGAATATTATAAAATAAAAGAAAAAATATATAAATAAAAAATAATTAAATGAATATATTTAAGACAAAGTGACACAATGAACCAACGAAGAAGTAATTTGTTAATGCGAAATGCGACCCCGGCTAACTACGCACACACAATCCCAAGCATAAATTATAAATGTATATAATTAATTATATATAATAATATATAATGACTAGAAACAGTTATCCATTCGACATAATTATGACCGCCTGCTCAATTGCTTCTTAAAGCTACGCTTAAAGAACCCAATCTTATAAGAAGAAGGGAACACATGGGCCGGCAACCTGTTCAAGAGATTATTGGTTCGACAGTGAAGTAAACAAAATCTTGGTTCACACCAACGTGACGGAGTATTCACCACGAAGCGGTGTCTCTTTAAGCCCGCACGCGTTGTTCTGTGTATCGTTTATACTATTTACCTTTTCTTTATATTGGCCTTTGAATAAGGCGTGATAATTTGAGCCTAGAAACGAAATAATATTCAATGCAGTAAATCCTCTGTTGAAAGGTGTGTGATCTGTTAGAACCTGGACTTTTCCTCCACTCGCTGACAAGGTATGTTCAGATTCATTATAATTAAGGTTCGCTGGAATCTGACCTTTCTGGTATGCAAGACATAGCTGGAATGTTATAAACAATACGTTTATGGCAATGATACTGTGGTTTTAGAGGTCATTTGATTTCATTAGACTGGTGAGGACACTGAAATTATATAGAACAGAATTACAGTTCTTCCTGCATTTATTAGAAACAATTTATTACCGGGCAATTTTAACTTTTCTTATTACGAACGATCTATTAAGAGCATTTGCAGAAATATACGAGTCCAGCCGTTCTCAAGTATGACAGTCACCAACGAAAGAACATTTAATTGTTATTTATATAGATTATGAGAATAATAATAAACGCCCAAAACCCTCCACGGTTCACTGAAATTTGCTTTTGTAAATACTTCTTATTCATAATAAAACAAAATTAACTTTACAATTTGTTTATAGGTTTTCTTTTGCCATAGGCACTAACAATTGTTACGGTCTATCGTTTTACAAGGCCCATAAAATGTTTGTTGTGCCATGTCATTTTTATTTTGTATATATTTTATGGCTACGTGATGCGATTTAACGACCTCTTGTTACGTGGTACTAATTCATCCAGGATACTGGCTTGTATATCAAATATATATTTTTCTCTTAATTTAAATTAGGGACTTTTATTTAACATAGATATGTCAGTCCCATCATGTCTTAACCTATAATAATACCTATTTATACAATTAAATTAATACAAAGTGGGAAATATATAAAGATAGAGGTGACTAATGGTCATCCCTCACCCGGTTGGCACGGAGTTCCGTTCGCTATATATATTTTTGTGTGTTTGTATTAAGTAATGATTAAATTAAAAATAAAGTCAGTATAAAATGAATAAACGAATCAGAAAATGGGAATAAAGTTGGAGATATATTTCTGGAATGTTCGTGGGAAATATATCACTATTTTATTATTTATTATAAATATATAAAAATTGTACAGTTTAAGGAGCTTGCTTCACAAAGTGCTTGTTTCACACTTTTTCCTCGTGGCGATCTACCATCTACAAAAACATTAAAACGCGCGAAGAACATCGACTCGCCACACTTGACGCCACTCGTCAAATTCGTAAAGAAATACCTAAGCCCTCCTACAAATAGGTACTCATATAACGCCGCAGGTCAACTCTATTGCCAGCCTTGCGATAGAGTTTTTAAAAATAAGTTTGGCCTAGCGAGTCACATTAGGGCTCATGTTAGGAATTAGTAGTAAATACTCAAATAGTAAATATTTCATTATTTTATGGTTAGGGTCGCCGTCATCGAAATCGATGAGGAAACTATATATTTACATTGTACTGCAGTAATAAGTGTTTTATGGTATCTGGATTAAGATAAATATTATGTTTCCGTTTTAGTTTTATCCAAGCGTCTTGAAAATAACAATAGTATCAATAGTGGTATTGTACCTCGTTGCTGATTGAATTGTATGATAAAAAATGGTATTTAAACGTTAAAATTATAAATATTTTTTCATATTCTCAAAATTAACGGCAAGCTAAAAGTTTTAGTTTCCTAGGTTATCGGAAAGTGCCTCAAAATCACTGTAAAAGATGTCGGTTTTTGGTGTCGTTTTTCATTGTTACACCTTTTTCGGTCTAAGCCCTCAGCCCGCAAACAAATCAGAACTATAATGTGCGATAAGGAACCGATCCGTTCCAAAAAAAACAATATTAAGAATCCAAAGCAGCCAGTTCAGAAAAAATAAAGTTTAGGAACTCTTAAAATATTAACTTAAATTAATTTATGATGACAAATAATATAAAAAAGTACCTATTTAACCATATCTGTCCGTTTGTCCGCTCAGTTCTTTTGAACTAAGCAACATTTGGTTTAGTTTTTACAATTATTTAGATTAGTTTTTTTGCGTGCAAATCATTCTAACGACATTTATAAACAGTAGAGAAAAGTCGATATTTATTATTCAAGTCGTCAATAAATTATTACTTTTTAAATAAAAATTAAACCGCCTTCAAAAAAACCCAGACACAACTAAAAAGCAAAAAATAATTGGTTACATTTAAATCAATTAGTTATATGCAATTTAAATCAATTATTTTTGGAGTCGGTGCCGGTGTTGTTTTCTTTACTTTTAGATTTATAAAAACCAAGTCTGGATCTATTTTATATTTTTTTGTATGCCTGATTATTCTGTTTTTTCCATGTTTTGGCTGGCACCGACTCCAAATAATTGATTTAAATTGCATATAACTAATTGATTTAAATGTAACCAATTATTTTTTGCTTTTTAGTTGTGTCTGGGTTTTTTTGAAGGCGGTTTAATTTTTATTTAAAAAGTAATAATTTATTTTTTGCTTTTTAGTGGTAAATTATATAAAATCGGTTAAAAGCTGCTGAAGATATTAGAATTTACGTGTATTTTAATTTTATCACCCCCCTCCCTCACCCCCACCCCTTTTACCCTCTCTCACTGAAACTTAACTTTTATAATGAACGTAATGCAAAAAGAACCACTGGAATACTACTTAATTTTAAGGAGTTACCCTCTCCAGCTCCGAAGATATTCATCAGATCTTCACCATATTTTTATGGGACCAAATGACAAGCACCAGCTTTCAATCAAAGAAAGAATGGTCGAAATCGGTTCACACAGTACAGAGAAACGAGGTAACAAACATAAAAAAAAAAAGCAACATACAGTCGAATTGAGAACCTCCTCCTTTTTTTGAAGTCGGTTAAAAAATGATTTTCGAATGCTCACTTACCTTGCTAAGCCTTATGAGATACAGATATAATTTACTAATGAATTGAAAGTCTTAAAATGGCTCACAGAAAAGTCTGCGATGGCACTTGTTTATCTCTTAAGACTTACTAACTGTGAGCGAAACAATGCAGCGTGAGTAACTAGTTTTGAATATAACATGAAAATCGGGCAGATGTATTGAGTTTATGGCTTTTTGCGACATTTTTACGAGTTCATAACACTATAAACCTAAATCAGTTTCGAGACATCTATCTAAAATAAATATAAAAATATTACCTTTGTTATAGAACACATTCCGGTGACGGGACCACTATTTCCCATATTGGATTGAACACTACCAACATTGGTAGGACATTTGTTACCAAAAACTTGGCCAATTGCTTCCAGCTCTTTGGTATCTTCTGCCATACCTAATGCAATTTTATATGATTGTTACTTTTGTATGCGAATTTGTGGAAAACCAGCATGATGTAACTGCCAACCTCTCTTACTACTATAATTTTCGATAGTGGGACAGCTGGCACATGGCTGACGTTAATAACATAAATTTGTGACTGCAATAATGGTGTTGACTCTGTTGTCAGAAATTTATGCAACCATACTAAAAATCATTAACATTAAGTTGGTTCCTATCAAACAACGTTTTGAATTTTTAAAATGTCTAAAATGAGAGGACTAAAACTATGGAAGTTTTAACTTATCAAAGTATTACTATCACTGCCTCAATTCAATTTAGTTATATCAGAATCAAATTTATTGTCCTTTAATGAAGTCAAATTTAATTTAATGCAATAACAGAATCTCTTCCTCGAAATCTCTAAAATAAATAAGAAAATTTTAGGGAAATTTTTAGGCATATTCTCATTAGTTAACGCAAAAACTAAAAAATGTAAAATAAGAAAAAACTCTATAGTAGAAGATATAACATAAGCTGACACTGGTTATCTATAGAGCCCTTACCCCAAACGGGTCATATTTTGAGAGGCAAAATTCTCTCCATATCACTTGCAAATACTTACAAATTTTCGACAAGCCATGTTATATGAAACAAACAATATTTTGGTGGCGCAACATGAGCATCGAACCCAGGACCATATTATTACAGCCGCTGCACATTATCAAAATGTTAATGAAATACTAACCGACACCAACTCCTTCTACGAATTCCACCTGATCAGGTTTCACGTCTATTTCGGAATAGAATTCCTCAAAAAAACCCTTCAAATACTCAGTTTCATGCAAAGGCGAAAACTTCGTGTCGGCCGATATGCTATATTGCCCTTTGATATGGTACACTTCGCAGTAAATTCTGGAAATCGTATTTTGAATAAGCAAAAATAAATATAATTACACCCAACAGTCACACACATAGTCACACACTGAGATCTTTTGCTGTGCGTATAATTATTTTTTTTAAGCGAAATAGGCTTGCGTTTGACCACTATCTCGCCTGATGGAAAGTGATGATGTGGTCTACGGTGGAGGACGCTTGCCTAGAAGATACCTATTCACTCTTGACTTGAAGATACCCAGGTCATAATTTTCGGGAAATATAGACTCCGGCAAAGAGTTCCACTCTCTAGCGGTGCGCATGATAAATGTACTAGCAAAACGCTTCGTGCGCACTGGTGGAATATCAACCATGTATCGATGACGCTTCGCCGAGTCTCTTGTCGTCCGATGATGGAAAGGGGTTGGGGGAATTAAATTATGTAGTTCCAAGGCACACTCGCCGAAATGTATCCGGTAAAATACCGATAAACTAGCAACTTTACGTCTGTGTTCAAGGCTTTGCAGCCTTGCCTCGACTATGGAATCGTTGCCTATGAGTCTCTTGGCGCGTCTCTCGATTGCCTCCAATGCCTCAAGCTGGTACTTGGCTGATCCATCCCAAAGATGAGAGCAGTACTCCATGCACGACCGGACTTGCGCTTGATACAGATCAAGGAGCTGTCCCGGTGAAGTACCGTCTCACCTTCGCAAGGATAGCCAGCTTTTTGGCAGCCAATTGAGCTTTATGCTCAATGTAGGAGCCAAAACTGAGAGTTGGAGACAAAGTTACACCAAGAATCTCTAGGTGGTCAGTTATCGGTACGGACACATCTCTGAAAGTAGGAGTCAGTTCGAAGGGACTCCGTTTAGCAGAGAATAGACAAGCCTGGGTCTTAGTGGCATTAAACTTGACCAGGTTGGCATCGCCCCAATCGGAGACTGCCTTTAAGGACAAGTTCAAGCGTTCTACCAAGGCCTCCCTGAGGGCCTGGACTTGCACTCCACTGGTTCGTGCATTAGATATGTAACTTTCTACCACTGTGCTGTCATCAGCGTACCCAAAAGTACCGGGCTTAAGCAGATCATTGATGTGCAGCAAGAACAGAGTCGCAGAAAGTACGGACCCCTGAGGTACCCCGGCATTGATAGCCAATAGATCGGAGGAGCAGCCATCAATGACCACTCGAATCAATCGTTCCCTCAAGAAGTCCGATATCCAAGCACATAACCCAGTGGGCAAGCCATATGATGGAAGCTTGCTTAAGAGGCTATCATGCCACATTCTGTCGAAGGCCTTCGAGATATCAAGTGAAACGGCAAGCGCTTCCCCATGCTTCTCGACGGCCTCGCTCCAGATGTGAGTGGCATACGCTAGAAGGTCTCCAATTGACTGGTTTTGGCGAAATCCGTATTGTCGGTCACTTAGGAGGTCATTCGCTTCTAGGTATGCCATGAGCCTGCCATTCAGTACACGTTCCATACTTTTGTAAAGTATGGAAATATTTGTAGATCACATATTTTACAGCCTCCGAGGCGCAGCGGGCGAGTAGCCGGCTGTGAAACGAGAGGCCGTGGGTTCGATTCCCTCACGAAGACAAATATTTTAGTGATAGGCAGATATTTAGTTCGGGTCTGCGTGTTGTGGGACCGTACCCTCCCTGGTAGTTCTTGATTCCCACGATACAAGTTTCACCTAGTGAGCTTAACGGGAGGCAGCGGCATTGCTGTGCCCCGGTATTGCAGAAGTCTATGGTCGGCGGTGACTACTTACCATCAGGTGGCCCGTCTGCTCGTCTGCCTATCGAGGAACTAAAAAAATAATCTTGGTGCAGGGATCAAATCCGCGGCCTCGAGTTCACACCCAACTTCTCGAACGCCGAGCCACGGAAGGTAATTTTATTCGTTGTAAAGAAAGGTAATGAAACTGAATATTGTGTTGAGCTCTCCGCTGGTGGATAGGCCTTCTCAGAGAGGCAAAAATAAAATCCGATTTTTGCATTTCACAGTATGAAAATATTCGTTTTCGACTTACCTCTTTGCATATTTTGCTTTCTGCAAAAAGATTACGTTGATAGCATCTGACCTAGCCGGTGCGTTGGCGTTTACCGAAAAAGACTTCATCTCGGCACCCAAACCCACTAAACCAGCCCTGAAAATTAGATTTATTTAAAAAATAATCACTTTCGAATTACTTCCATGTTTTTAAACACCTACAAAAATAAGAAGAGTGTGTTAACATTTAAGCATTTGTCTGTGTTATTGCAGATGCTAGGAAGCAGTCATCAAATCATCATGCGATGTTTTTATAGCACGTATAAGTTATTTTGAATCTTCGTCTTGAGATCTTTGTTTTTCCATAAATCAGTTTTTTTATATCGTCTATGAGATGTGTAATTAGTTTCAGTCTAATAAGTAATATTTAATATAATCACTTAAAACAAATAAAATAAATAAATTACTTGAAACAATAAATAAAAAAAAAATTACATAAATCAATAAAACAAACATTATTTTTAAATATAATCAAAATAAACATTTAAATTAAATAAATATTTATTTTAATAATTCAAAATAAATCAATATTCATATTAATAATTTAATATAAATAAATATTCAAATAAATTGACTATAATAAATACAATAAATAAAGTACACACACATACACTCACGCCTGTAATCCCTGAAGGGGTAGGCAGAGGTGTAACCAGGACACCCACATTTTCCCGAATTTCGATTTTCGATCGAATTTCGGTCCCATAATGTGATAGGTGGCGAGCCTATCGCGATACCGGGCACAGATTCCGGACTCCGGGCTAACACTGAAAACTTCTAGATAGAGTGCCAGTGGCCATTCTTGTGTCAGTCTGTCCGTCTGTCACGTAGAATGGTTCGGGATTGCGACCCCGACCACTCGAGCCGTCGGCGCTACGTTCCATCACTCCCCCCGTGGCTCTGATGTCCTCCTCCACCCTTTCCCGTCCCGTTACTGGTGGTAGGGCTCAACTGTAAGTAAATTTTATTTACTTATGGTTGGGCCCGAACGGATTGGTACCACCGTCCAGCCTATTTCTGCCGCGAAGTAGTAATGCGTTCCGGTGGAAGGGCTAGAAAGCCGTTCCTTCTGTCCTCTCCTTTCCCTGGTGGTACAGTTTGGACGGTACCCGTGATATGTGGAGCTGTGGTGTTGGTCGTCGCGTGGATCTCATCTGTGGGGGGCTGGCGTGGGGTACAGGGAGACCCGATGGGAACGGCCACCGCCGGCCGCCTGCCGGTCAGTAGGGGACCTGAACCCGGGGATACACTTTTAAAAATTCCCTCCCCGGGAAGCTGTCCCACCAATCGGCGAAAATCCCGTAGTCCGGTCGTCGTGCCAGTGTGGGAGACTGGAGTGGATCCCGGCGACTGTACACGGGGGGGCATCGGGGGCCCTTCCGTGCCTCGCGCCAGCTCCCCGCATTACCCACGTGACCACCGTGCACCTGGCTCTGCGACTATATGTTGCGAGTGCCGTCTAAATTTCACTGCCCCCTCACATCTCCTCTCCCCTACTACAAAAACTTTAAAATGAAGGCACAAAAAAAGAGCTAGCGTACTTCGGCGGATCCTACATTCACTTTAACAGTAGACTTCTGCAATGTCAGGGGTCTGCACAGTAACCTAGACGCCGTACATTACCACCTAGAGTCGGCGCGGCCTGCCCTGCTCTTTTTAACTGAGACGCAGATATCTACCCCTGACGATATCTCGTACCTCAACTACCCCGGTTACGTGCTGGAACATTTGTTCCTACGTAAGGCCGGGGTGTGCGTTTTCGTCAGGGATGATATATGTTGTCACCGCCTTCGAGGCCTCGAGCATCGGGACCTGTCAATCTTGTGGCTATGCGTACAGTACGGGGGTCGTACCTACCTCTCCATTTTATCATCGCACCACCCGACACCGCAACAGAGTTCATCCATACCACCTGGAAACGATTCCGTCTAGCACGGTTCGTTTCCAGCGTTCATTTTTACCACGTACGTGCAAGCTCTGGAATGAACTCCCTGCTGCGGTGTTCCCTGAGCGCTATGACATGTCCTTCTTTAAACGAGGCTTAAAAAGAGTAGTCCTTCAACGGTAGGCAGCGGCTTTGCTGTGCCCTGGCATTGCAGAAGTCTATGGGCGGCGGTGACTACTTACCATCAGGTGGCCCGTCTGCTCGTCTGCCTATCAAGGCACTAAAAAAAAAAAAAAGATAGAAAAACCCAATATCACTTTACCCGACCCGGGATCGAACCCGAGACCTCAGCAGTCAGCACAGCAGTCGTAGCGCATGCGCAATTACAACTGCGTCACCGGGGCAGTCAAATAAGTACAATAAATAAAGTAATTAAAATAAATAGATTAAATTAATTAAATTATTATATTTAATTATTACTTAAATAAAAATATAATCTAAATGTATATGAGCAACAAATACGATGTCTGCTATGAAAGAAAATTTCTTGCCGTCAAAGGCTTTTCTGTATTACATTATCATTTATCTATTTATTATTATCAATTTATAAACCTGGCAACGGATACTTCATGTACTTTCATGCATTTTAAAAATGTTAATTGTAAACATTTCTTCACTGATGATACCCCCCTTCAAGTATTCAATTTACTCTTTTTATAAATGAGTTATTTTTTTCAGCACATTAACGAATCCGTGGCACATATTTTTTGTGACGTCATATGTATTACAAGTCACGTGACAATAACAATGAATTTATTAAAACTACCAAACAATTTAGATTAAATACTAGAAAGTAACTCAGGTTAATACATTCGAAAATCAAAACACCTAGTCATGCAATTGGGTAAAAACTATTAGATATCACTACTCACCTTTCATAATTAAGAAAAGTGCCAGGATTAGTATGAAAGTTGCTGGCACCTACCAGAGCTGCCTCACATTCTCCCATTCGAATACTTCTACAAGCCTGCTGCAAACAAACTAAAGAGCCAGCGAAATCCGCGTCCAATGTATAAGATGGACCATTGATGTCCAACCAGAATGATATGCGGTTGGAAAACATCGATTTGACGCCTCTATAAAACATTAATGTAACTATACTGTGTGTGGTAGATCCAGTTTGCGCCAGGCTTTAGACAGTTGTATCAACAGCATAAATAATGCGAATGCTACGAAGAGTTGCTAAATCTCATCCCATCCTCCCCCTACCACACCAGAACTACGTGTACTTGCGGAGTCACAGCTTTGTGGTGTCTACTACCTTGGCCCGAACCAAGAGGTTCGCAAATTCGTATTTTTGCCACACCATCAAGCTATGGAACAGTTTGCCAGCTTGCGTGTTCCCTCTTTCCTATGATCCTGGGTCCTTTAGGCGTAGTGTGAAGAACCTACACAGCAAGCCGGCAAGTAGTGTTTTTAGCAGCGTGTACTGAGCTAGTGCCTCTTCCACCGCACATGTTGCAGCAAATCATAATAATATAAATTGTTTCATATAAAAAAAATCCGTTTCTGTATTGTGTGTGTGGAAAAATAAATGGTTTAATTTTTTTTTAAATGGATTGTGTCGAGTAGTAAGGTATAGTTGATTCTCACTACTTGATACTCCAACTGGACGGCACTGCGCTTACCATTAGGTGCAGAGTAGTCACTTTGCCACAGTGGCAATTAGCAACTTGTTTTTTACATTGATGCACACACCAGAATTAACGGTGCGTTGCTAATTTTAATGAATAGGGAATCTTGATTAAATTACGAAACGCAACAGTCATTTCGCGTCTGTTTCCGGTTTCGACATTCTATACGAATTTTTAAAATTCGAGCAAGAATCTTGTCACCCACACCTTGTTGATAAAACGGACCGCAGCGTAGACATTTAATTTATAAAAAATAAGGTATATTAAATACCCGGGTAGAGCAAGGCTGTTGTGTCTCTTCGTCTCATACATTAATATATTTTCAGTGTCACAAAACATGGTTGCAATAAATACTCCAATTTTCTTCTTCTTCATTGTTACCGGGTTGATACCTAAAATTTTCAACTTTACATTATCCTAACTAAATGTAATTGAGAGATGGCTGTACATAAAAAAATCAAAGAAATAAATAAGTCGACTGCTAAGGGTATACCTTACCCAGAGATATGGTAAAGTGGCAAATATTTTGCATATTTAGATATTTTATTTATTTAATTAATTATTTTCACCAGGTCATTAAGGTCTTTTAAGACTTCACCCGACCTGTATAACCCTTTTTATATGTGCATTTTTTTTAAATTACTCACTAAATCGCTATGATAACACAGTAAACGCAATGCACCCGGGAATTTTTTCTTTGCACAATTCATAATCATAATATGGATGCTGCTTCGGGTATGATGCAGTTATGATGCTGTATTCATATCCGGCCATTTAGCGACCATTGTACACAGGGTGTAAATCCCACCATAGGGGCACACGGAAGTGTTTCGCGTTCCGGGATCAGCCAGTGTACATCCGGCCAGCCTTTATATTATATTGCTTATATTCTTCGACCGCTTCTTCACCTTCTTGCCCTTGGTGTAGTGGGAAGAAGCAGGCTGGCATGATTAGGTTGAGTAGCAGGGGATAGATTCTCTCTCGCTATTAGATACTCTAATTGGACGGCACTACGCTTACCATCAGGTGTAGTGTGGTCTCTCTGCCGTGCCAGGATAAAAAGAAGCGTTTAACGGCATTTGTGAGCAATAATAATACTTTAAATGGGCTACCAACATTTGTAGTAGAAATTCCTAGAATCGCGGTCGCTTACTGAAAGAATCATGTTAGAATAAGCATTCAGTTAATCTGAACATAGTTTTTATTGACCTGATTGTGTAAAGACGAGCAGGAATGCTCTTAATAATAAAAAAATAGTAACCACCCAGAATCTTGAACTACAAGTACTACACAGTAATTGACAGCGATCTCCATACCGAGACATGAGGTCTTACGTCTAATAATGCTCAGTTATTTCACTGAGCACGGTTGTGATCCGGTTTCAAAGCCTTTTAATCCAGTTGCAGTAACAGTAAACTTATTTTAAACGCAAGAAGTTAAATAGATAACTCTTTACTACCCATATATAGAAATAAACAAAAACAGAACAACGATACATAACGTGTGGATCTTTTCCAGACAATCTTTGAATGGAATATAAAGAAATAACTGCCTCGGTGGCGCAGTTGTAATTGCGCATGCGTTATGACTGCTGTGTTGAGGTCTCGGGTTCGATCCCCGGGTCGGGTAAAGTGATATTGGATTTTTCTAACTAGAAATTCTCAGTATTAACCCGGAGTCTGGAATCTGTGCCCGGTATGGCGATAGGCTCGCCCCCTATAGCATTTATGGGACCGAAATTCGGCGAAAAGTGAGTGTAATGGTTACACCTCTGCCTACCCCTTCGGGGATTACAGGTGTGAGTGTATATGTATATGTATGTATGTAAAGAAATAATAAATATTTGGGTGCACATAAACTGTATAAATATAAATAAACATAGGGTAGGATTAGACTTATGGAAAACATTACATTTTTATAACGAAGAAGAATCAACGAGTGACCATAAAAAAGGGAGAAAGTATTTAAACGTACCTGCATCATAAATAGCCGAGTATGTGTGTTCTAACAGCTTCCTACACATAGGCTCCATAACAGCAGCTTGCTTGTTATGAACTTTAAAGAACTGCGCATCAAACTTGTCCATTCCGTTAATAGTACCCATATGTGTGGGTATTTCAGGATGTTTTAGAGAGTCCCACGAGGGAGCTCTTTGAACCATATTAATCTAGAATATTTAATAATAAGGTCGCGAGTGTATGTTTTGATACCTCAAGCCGATAAACAGACAAGTGGGTCACCTAATGAAAGTGATCTCCATCAGCCATGAATACCCTAAATACCAGAAGAATTAGGCGTTGCTAACCTGAAAGGGATCGAGGAGGGGGAGAGAGCTTGGGCATGTAGAAAACCCACTCACATTACGTTAACGAAACTGAAATCTGATACTTATCGAATGAATAATGATCACAGTGTATTGAAAAATCATTTACAATGGATAGTTTTGCTAAGTTAATTCAGATTCAAGATACAACAGGAAGCGATTAAAATTGTGATCGTCGAGAGACGCCAATAATTTCTTGATTGTCTACAGTTTCGACTGCCCTGCGCTAACAATATATCCGATATTCATATAGCCCGGATAGCGACCACCGTACACAGGGTGTAAAACCCGCCATAGTGGCACACGCAAGTGTGTCGCGTTCCGGGATCAGCCAGTGTACATCCGGTTTTTCTCGTGGGTCTAGAGTTGGAGTACAATGTTTGGCCATTTTGCGGCCTTCTGAGTACTCTGACAATAGACCCTCGACCGCTTCTTCACCTTCTTGCCCAAGGCGTAGTGTGAATAAGCAGGCCGGCATGATTGTGTTGAGTAGCAGGGGATAGATCATCTCGCACTACTCGATACTCTAATTGGACCGCACTGCGCTTACCATCAGGTGCAGTGCGGTCACTTAGCCGTGCCAGGGTAAAAAAAAACAATCAGGCGCAATATAGTCATAAAAATATAATTATTTTGTACTAATGCACTAAGTTTTGACCAAGCTGGCTTCATCGGGGTTGTATGCCTATTTCACAGAAAAGTGGCTATTGAGTTTATTACGATCATTGAAATTACAGATCAACAAAATTTAAAGGAAATAGAACCTCGAAATTACAAACTGTGCTTCAAAAGATCAGTATCGTATCTTTAATTTCTGTGACTATCGGATGATCATAGATAGTTTTCCTTATACTGCTAGTATTAAAATGACTAAATATAATCCATTCATAATGAAGTTATTCTCACCTTATCGTAAAGGTTTTCTTCAAATTCATAAATACTATCAGAACTGGGGAAGATCCCAGAAATTCCACTAATCACAATTTGATCACCAGAATTGATTGCTGAGTTATCCATGTTTCACTTTTGAGCCACTTTAGCGTATTGACTGCTGATTGTTAAGTTTCAATAAAATTACTTTATTTCAATTAACGTTAAGGTTAATTTAAGGTTAATGAATAT
This sequence comes from Laothoe populi, assembly GCA_905220505.1. Classification (NCBI taxonomy): domain Eukaryota; kingdom Metazoa; phylum Arthropoda; class Insecta; order Lepidoptera; family Sphingidae; genus Laothoe; species Laothoe populi. The sequence goes on along the minus strand of HG992161.1, from coordinate 3,045,339 downwards.
GTCAAATTGCTAATTATTTAAACACACACACTCACGCCTGTAATCCCCGAATCGTTTCAGTCCAAATATTCGACAGAAATTTTAATGGTAAATTGGCAGACAAAACCAAAATGGCAGCAATTTTTTGGAACGAAGTTCCTTACGGCAGGCTTGGAGAGATAGGGATTTTGCGGCGCGACCGAACTGAAAAATATGTGATAGTAAAAAGCGTGGAATAAAAGCGTTAAATGAGACAATCGCATACACAATTAGTTCCTGGGATTTTGCTGCGCGACAATAGTGACGTCCAGTTAGAGTAGCATGTAATGATATCCAGTTAGAGTAGCCAGTAGTGACGTCCAGTTAGAGTGGCAAGTAGTGACGTCCAGTTAGAGTGGCAAGTAGTGATTTCCAGTTAGAGTAGCAAGTGATGACGTCCAGTTAGAGTAGCAAGTAGTGACGTCCAGTTAGAGTAGCAAGTAGTGACGTCCAGTTAGAGTGGCAAGTAGTGACGTCCAGTTAGAGTGGCAAGTAGTGACGTCCAGTTAGAGTGGCAAGTAGTGACGTTCAGTTAGAGTGGCAAGTAGTGACGTCCAGTTAGAGTGGCAAGTAGTGACGTCCAGTTAGAGTGGCAAGTAGTGACGTCCAGTTAGAGTGGCAAGTAGTGACGTCCAGTTAGAGTGGCAAGTAGTGACGTCCAATTAGAGTAGCAAGTGATGACGTCCAGTTAGAGTGGCAAGTAGTGACGTCCAGTTAGAGTGCCAAGTAGTGACGTCCAGTTAGAGTGGCAAATAGTGACGTCCAGTTAGAGTGGCCAGTAGTGACGTCCAGTTAGAGTAGCAAGTGATGACGTCCAGTTAGAGTGACAAGTAGTGACGTCCAGTTAGAGTAGCAAGTAGTGACGTCCAGTTAGAGTAGCAAGTGATGACGTCCAGTTAGAGTGACAAGTAGTGACGTCCAGTTAGAGTAGCAAGTAGTGACGTCCAGTTAGAGTGGCAAGTAGTGACGTCCAGTTAGAGTGGCAAGTAGTGACGTCCAGTTAGAGTAGCAAGTGATGACATCCATTTAGAGTAGCAAGTAGTGACGTCCAGTTAGAGTGGCAAGTAGTGACGTCCAGTTAGAGTGGCAAGTAGTGACGTCCAGTTAGAGTAGCAAGTGATGACGTCCAGTTAGAGTAGCAAGTAGTGACGTCCAGTTAGAGTGGCAAGTAGTGATGTCCAAATTGAGCACGATTTTTTTTTTGCAATTTGTGTCGATTCTACATTAACCGAAGGAACTTCGTTCCTACCTGGTGTCCCACGACACCATTTTCTTTTTTAGTTTTAACTTCGGATCTTTTTTTGTAGCTACAGCAGTCCCAGGAATCTATTTTACACATTCACATTACTATTTGGCCAAATATATTATTCGTTAAGATAATATTACAATGTTGATGCACTGACACAACTTCGTCAAGCCTGTATATTTAATGGGCATTCAGAGCGGTATTCTTATTACTTTTATTATTATTATATGGTTTTATTTACAAGTGACTTCAAAATGCTATTGTCAATTGGTCTGTATTTTTTTAACATACCTATTATGTTCTGCAGTCGATTTTGTAATCTCTAGAGTTCTCTTCGAGGGTAGATCTATTTAAAGGACAATGGCAGGTTCCCATACATGAAATTAGTTGACATAAATATGTAGCGTTTAGAAGTGAAAAAAATATCTAAAAATTCAGCAGCAATTCCTAAACAATAATGTATTAAGGCTTTCTGATGAAAAAGTCTAATACTAAAGATATTTCAATTTAAAGATTTTGAGGTTATGATCTATTTGACATTTCTGAATAAAATATTTTTATCTATGAAGCTGATAAAAATGTTTTTTGCCTATTTTCCAAAGAGCATTATAATACTAATCCTATTGTCACCTGAGGCAGGGTCGTGAATTAAACATTTACCTACTGAACTTGACTTATAACTATTGTGGGGAAGGATGATCCGCCACACCGTAGGTACTTAAACATAAGTGTTTACGTTTACATGTTCAGATATGAACACATTATACTTAATTATAGGAATAATTAGTTTATTTTTTGAAAATCGATAAATCCTTTAAACTTATAAACTGCTGAACCGTTTTTAATAATTCACCATTAGATTTATACCAAAAGTAACATAAGCCACATATAATTTATTTCAATACAAGCTAAGTTAGAATGGAAGACACAGAGTTTGTTAATAGTTGTGCAGAAAATATCTTCAGACCCTAAATCCTGGACTTAGAAATTAAATTAGAAAATAAAAACGGGTTCTAAATAAAAATAAAACACTGGTTTTTTTAATGTTTATTCATCTTCATAATTATCCTATCTTATATATCTAAAAATGCTGCAGGGGCAGATGTCTTGATGTCTGGCCCGTCCCAAATACCAGATTACTATCATGGTATGAGCGCAGCAGCCCACTGTACGACGCACAACCAAGCAACTACAATGGTATTCTATAAGGTAGTCTCTTCAATAATGTTTCATGAAATTAATTAATTAAAAATTTAATGGTTTTTTTAATTAGATGATATTTATTTGTATTTTTTTTTTAATTATTGTTCACTTCATATATTATTATTAAATTATTTTAAATCTTAATTTATGTAATGTAGCATTAAAATATCACTACTATTAAATGTCATGCATGCTTATGATCTGATTAATTACATTGTATTTTAATAATTATAATGACATGTGTAACATAATCTAATATGTAATTATTCTGTTAGTATGCTAAAGATTATAAAATAAAATAAAATAAAATAAAATAATGCCTGCTCGACCAGCCTGGTCGGACCAGTAATTAAACATAATACTGTTTATTTGAAACATGGTGTGATTTTATTTTATCTCTTATCAATAAGGTATCTGAACTAATTGTTTCTTTGCACACTTCAATTAAAGAACTACCGTGGAAACGTACATGTTCACCATAATAGGAACGTGTTTGTTGAATTTGGTACGTTCTCACGGCAAATATAGGATATTATATCGGTCTGCTATGCTTTGGAAATTAGCCGATCTCCAGATCACATGTGTGGCCACTGGCCACAGTCATGTTTGCTAGATTATTTTCTAAGTGAAATCTTTCAAGTATTCGTGTATTTAAACCATTGATATATAGAAGATTTAAACTATGTCACAATATGTCAATATGAAATGACGGAAGTAGTGTTTTTTTTTCTAAATAAGATAAGCTATGGTGGTAACTATACAGCCAATAACAGACGATCCAGTCATTCACTAAGTTGGTAAAAAGTAAAGCTGATTTATTTTATTTATGTTATTTGTAATTGTAGGGACACACACACTTGCATTGATTTTATAGTTTTTTTTAACGGCTTATAGAATTCTTATGAAAAAGATTTTTCTTTGGCCTAAAAGACCTTAAGCCATTCATTAAAAAAATCTTACGGCCATAACACGTTACAAAAAAATCAATTGAGATTTTTAATAAATTATACAACTTATCTATACTTACACAGCTATTGTTAGTATGCTGAAAAATCATGCAAAATAATAATATTTAGATTACAAAGTATGAAATTCCTAAACGCAATATTTTTTTGCAACTACGATTTCGCCATTGTCCTTTGACTCAGTTGAGTAGATCTAGAGACGAGGTACAATGAAAAATTGGGAAAATACCCAACATATAAAATAACAAAGGCAATGTAATTCAGGTTTCGAAGTCGCTTTTTAACTGGATTAGACTTTCTAATCTTTTAAGTCTAAAGTATTGTACCACAAAAATCATGGGCTTTTTTAGTTACAGTATGAATAGGCCGATTCTACTACCCTATTACTACTATCCTACAGAAAACTGACGAAAGAAGAAGAAGGAATGGATTGCTATTGTAGGTCTCCATGCCGGTCGCCTTCTTTTACCTCATTCCTGTCCTTTAAAACCGGTAATTCAACCATAATTATTAACCTATGAATATTAACAAGATCAATAACTCAAAGGTTAATATAACAATAAGTATTTTATTCTTTAAAATGCATATTTACGATGACTGTATTGTCATTGATAAGTAAAATTAATTCATTTTTTACTTTTTGCGTTATTCATGGCGTTTGCGTACGTCCAAATACGCCTTGTCTGGCATTTTCTGGAATACCACTTTTTCAGAAAGCTATTTAAGCCTTTCTAAAATGTATTTTTAGTACTGTTTTAAATTTTTATCCTGCTATTCTTTTCTTTTTTTTGTATCAATGTGTAGTTGGTTAATTTTGACAGATCGTTCTTACTCTGCTCAAAAGTCAAAGTACAAAGCTGCGGCCAGCAAGCATTTGGAAGTAATTTATTAGAAATGGTTATTAATATAGAGCTCATATGCTGACTACAGAGTTAATATGAAATTATGTAGCAGCTCCAGTAATAATCTTCAATAGGCAGTCAGCATTAGGAATTAAACTTAAAATTTCTGTTTACAGTAAACAACACTGGTTTTCAACAAATACACAAAGAATATACTATTAATAAATTTATTAAAAACTTTTTTAACAATAACCCAATTAATCTTCAATAAAGTACGTATCACATAGATTCTTTTTTTTAAACTCTTCAATAAGATCCGAATCTAGCAACCTGTTCACAATATTCGAAATCCTGCAGTCGTTCTGTACTGATGTATGGTTACTCTCTATGCGGTACACACGAACCTCCTTTTCACTGTATTCGCTTAGTCCATAATCTTCTTCGATCTGCATTCCAGGCTCCTGTATACCTTTTATAAGAACCAATTCTGAGCGCAGTTTAAACTTTGGCTTGTACTCTTGAGCTAGCCTGAATCGCTGATACATCGACTCTAATATCGTCTTCTTGTATTGATTTGAGTAATTCACTAACCCTTTCAGCTTGCCTAAACAAAATTCTACCTTCTCCGACCAGGTTAGAGCATCATCCAATGTATATTTTAAATCAATAGGTTCCAGTCCAGTCATTAGGTAATATGCGTGTTCTATGACCGTATTTTGCAGTTGCGCCTGCGTTATATTGCCTAAATAAACGTTAATTTGGTGTCGTAATGCATCTGGGCTGCTGTCCAAACAGTACACAATGCCCTCGTGACCTGAAAATTGGGTTATCAGGGTTAGTTATGTCCAAATATAGAAAATGAGGCGGTATGGTAGTTATAATTTGGAATATTTTCCATCGAGTGTATATTTTATGAGATATTACTAACTAGCTACCATAGTATCGTGTGGAATACTGTTATCAAAGTACTGGCTTCAAAGCTCACACGAAGTTCATAAATACAAATCTTAAGTAGTAGAGCAAACTGTAGTCAGTTTTGTCCATAGTAAGAACAGGCCTACTTGATCGGGACATTATTAGTGCCTCCCAGATATCGAAATACACAATGGCCAAATGCTGTTGTGTTTAGTTTGATGAGGGAGATTTCCAGATGCCCAAATCCACCTCTTTCCTCTCTCTCATACATACAGACATATACACTCACGCCTGTAATCCCCGAAGGGGTAGGCAGAGGTGTAACCAGTACACCCACTTTTCGCCGAATTTCGGTCCCATAATGTGATAGGGGGCGAGCCTATCGCCACACCGGGCACCATTCCAGACTCCGGGTTAATACTGAGTATTTCGAGGTAGAAAAACCCAATATCACTTTACCCGACCCGGGGATCGAACCCGAGACCTCAGCACAGCAATCGTAACGCATGCGCAATTACAACTACGCCACCGAGGCAGTCCCCTCTCTCCCCACCCATTAATGTCTTAAGGTCAGAAATATACCTATGATTATTTTAGCCTTATGGGTGTATACAGGCGCATAATATCTACTAGCCACTGGTGATAAATTATTTTTATAACCAAGTTATTATGAGTAATACGTTAATCTCGCCAGTAGTATACTGGGTATACCACTGGCCCAACGATTTTATTCACTTTGCAGGAGAGTGATTGAATTCTTTATTTAATTTCATAATCAAATTATTAAACTGTATGTTACCCTCTTTTTCTAACAATAATGCTAGCTCCAAGGCAACGTTAACTCCAAATGAATATCCTAAAAGTAAAAACTTAGGTTTGATCTCGAATTTGGTGTTCATAGTCTGAAAATAAAAACTTAAGTATTAGTATAATTTTTTTCAAGATATATTTCTGTTTCGTTGCTTACTTACTATCAAATACGATCTAAATTAATTCTTATAACTTTTGGTTGGGGCGGAAAAGGCATGTCAATAACACGACAAAAGTATTATAGATATTTTGATTTCAATCTCAGTAACCAGCAATTTATAAAAATCATCTAATTTAAAATTATTGCATAAATTTTAACAAATTTAAACCTTTCCGCAAAAAGTTTAAGAGCTTTGCTTTCATACTTAAATTACAATAGAAACCTTTACCTGTGTTTAGATTATAAAACAATTATAATTCCACTCAAAATATTTACCTTTCTAACATCAGCAGCCATTTTTGCTATACTATCATGTATCATATCTGTTCCCAATGTGACTGTAACGGCTTGTATTTTAAGTCGTTCAGATATTGCTGTAAATATTTCTGATCTACCTTCGAAACCAGGTATCATTACAAGGTACGTTGCCTGTGGGTCAAGATCATCCTAGAAAAGAAAAATTATTTAGAAGGCATAAAACAGCACAAATTAGGCAAGAATAATATTATAGTCATTTAATGTAGTAGACAAAATAAAATTAGTCTATTTGATCTCAATAGATTGACAAAGACTGCAACCGAGTGGAGGCCACGTGAAGGTGCAAGAATACGAGGTAGGCAGGTGGTCAGATTTTGTAAACGAAAATTCCTGGATACAAATGGGCAAGGATTGCGAGAAATGGTGTGCATTGGAGGAGGCCTATATTCAGCAGTGGGTACATAAGGTCTGAAAATGATGATGATAATGTCATTTTTAAATATCATTAATATAATATAAATAGCATTCGCTTAAACGGTAAAAAAGGAAAAAAGGAAGGAAAATTGTACCTCAGTCCCATCATTCAATAATGTATTCATCGAAACAACAGGTAGTGATTCCAAAATATGCTCCTCTTCAGTTTCAATATGGCTGTAAAATACTCCTGGTCCCCTAATAATTTCGGTATTTTTATTTGCATCGTCTTTGCACAGACTCTTGAGGCTAAAACGTTACATTTAGAAGCTCTATAAATTCACACTAAGCAACGTCTGTAACATAGAAAGTTATGAAACAAAAGCCACGGGTTCAAATTCACACAGGAACAAATTGTTACTTGATTCAAATATATGAATTGATCTATGTGTTGTGGAACACATTAATTCTCGTAATTCTACAATACTCCAGTTGTATCTTACTAGAAAATCATGATTTCCTCTGATTATTTAATGTAATTAATTATATTGAGACCGCATATAAACTTGCTTCTCTTAGTTGTAGATATTTTCACATTACACCTTACATAATATCACCTATTTTTTACGTTTTGCCGACACCATGAATGAACTGGCTTTTCCAGATCAGTGCCACTTTTTTAAACTTGCTCGTTCGACGGCCATGGCAATAAAAAAGTTTATTGCTAACAACAGTATAAAGAAGCTTACGTTTCAATAGTCATACGTTGAATCTTCTCAAGATGGTAATCTATGTGACATGTTTCGCGTATAACTGTTTTTATTTCCTCCAAAAGTATTTTATTTAAATTAAAATCTTCCAAAGTTCTATTATTGTTCACATCTTCAATTGTTTTGGTACCTAAAATACATTAAATAAGTACCATAAATCTGGTAAAGTGTCGCAAAGGTCGCAAATAACCATCAATGACCGAACATTCTCAACCGTGTTTATCTTTTCTCTTTTATGCTAACCGATATTTGGCTCTCTAAGGTCGAGACTATGAACTTCCATGTAGTTTTAAACAGACTTCAAAAAAAGGAGGAGGCTCTCAATTCATCGGAATCTTTTTTTATGTATGTTCCCCAATTACTCGAAGACGCCTGGACCGATACGAGAAATTCTTTTATTTGTTGAAAAGGGTATACTTCTCAGGTCAGGTCAGGACCCTGACTTGGTCCCATTGGCACCAAGTCAGGGTCTGATGGTGGGATCTCAAAAAAATCGAGGGCAACCTTCAACTTTTATAGGGACGCATAATTTGTTTTCTATTGAAGTCGGTGTACTTTTTATGAATTAAAAAACTTTTTTATTTCTTTCTTTTTTGTCTCTTATAGTTATGTCATCCACATATTTCTGTGTATCCAAGTTGACAGTAATGTTTTTTGCTCGCACATTTTCTAAAAAACTCACCATCTATGTTACCAATTCTATGTATAAATTCCACACGCTTGGCATTCTTCAAATTGAACGTGCGAACGTATTTGTGTTTTAGCTTCAAACTCTTTTCCATTGCATCGAAAAGCGCCGACCTCGGTACGGGCAGCAATTTGTCATGTGATACAATGAATTTGTTTTCTAGCTGTAAAATAAATAGTTATTTATAGAAAACGAATAGCGATACATCAAATTTTCAATTTTCTACCTATCTCTATTTTAAATGTTGATACTCGAATTAAAATTAATATGAATTGATTCTACAATAGAATACAGGACTAATTAGTTATAATTGTACAGGTCATAAATATAACCGATCACTGTAATAAATTGTGTTCTGTAATTACGGGATAAATATTTTAAATATCATAGAGAGCGCATTCTCTTTATAAATGACGTCATTTATAAGTAAGTCATACGAATTCCATAATTAAACTAGTTTGACGGGAAAAGGACAGAGCACCCCTTATCCAACTAAAACATTTATAGACTAATATCAAAGCAATATTAGCCAAGAATTACTGCAGCATGCGTTTACATTTACTTTTTTTTCCGTTGTTGCCATTTTTAACAAATCAAACACCGTCCGCTAGCTTATTGAGTAAACATTATGGTTTCTTATGTTTACGTTTACAAAAACATCGGGATTAAAAAAGTTTAATAAACCGGGATAGAATCCGTATAATTAGTTTCATTTCAATGACTAAACATTAGTTTGGTTTTCGTGTACAAAGGACACGCCATTATTAGAAGATCCGCATATGTGCAAGTAGGCCACGTGATCGTAAATGACAAACAGTGCAGTGTGGCCCCACCAGTATATGTTTATGGAAACGCTTATCAATAATATTTACTTTACTTTATGTTCAAGTCCTATTTTACAAAACAATTATCCCTATTTTATAAACATTATAATTAATCAAAAATAAGAACAAACACTAGACAGTCTTAATAGTGAGACCATTTTACTGATATTTTACAGACTTCTTACTGTTCCATTTGCTGACAAATTTAGAGACAGGCTTACCATCAGGTGACCCGTCCGCTCGTCTGCCTATCCAGAAATAAAAAAAGAGTGAGTAAATAACAGGGAAATGTCTGTAAAAGAGACATCTGCACATATAAATCCTACGACAAATACAACCCACTCTATAGCTATATACAAAACAATACGCGTATTGCTTCCTTACATGCAAAACGTTGTAACGTAAAACCAAAGCCGGGTAGCCGATGTCGTTCCTCGCTTGACATATCCTCTCGGCGATGGATATAGCGTACTCGTCGCTATCGTTTTGTGAAATACGTGATAGTATAACAAAGTAGCTGGAACGACAAGAGAATAGCGCTATAGATATATTGTTTAAGACAGTTCGTATATAAAAGAAAAATAATACTAGCCCTGTAATAATCATTGTTCCACTGCTGGGCACAGGCCTCCTTTAATGAGAGGGGTTAGGGCAAAGTCGTTGGCCTAATGCGGGTTGGTAGACTTCACATACCTTTGAAATACGTACTAGAATTCTCAAGTATGCAGGTTTCCTCACGATGTTTTCTTTCACCGTTAAAGCAAGCGATAATTAACAATGAATATACACGTAGCTTTATAAAAGTCAGAGGTGTGTGTCATTTGGATTTCGAACATACGAGTTTTGTCTTACTACAGCTGCTTGATTACAGCTTGCTTGAGTACTTAAATAAAAAATCAACTTACCTTAGTTCACCACATAAATTTCTAGAAACAACATCCAAATTAGACACAACCATTGAGAATTTGTTGAATTTGAGTAAAAATTCTTCACCACTTTTCTCATGTTCGTCAACTTTAGTCATACGATTACTATTTTGAATAATGAATATTCCTTTAATTTGTCCAATTTTAGCAACATCTTTTATCATTCTCGTAGCACCTACTTCGGTTTGAAGATTTTCTGAATTTAGTCTTATCGTCACGTCTTGTTTGAACCATGACCTGGAATTTTGAAATTGTTTTTACAGGGTGGCTGAGTCGTATTAGTATTGGCTTCTTGTTTTTTTTTAAAGCTATTGCCTTATGAATTTGTTTCTCTATCGTTATTTGACGCGATTAGGGTATGTCATGCTCGTTTAAGGGTCACTTCACTTTCATGTGTTCCATATGGTTAAGGAGGCCGATGGCTTGCTGTTTGTTTGGACTGGTCTACCTGGATTGCTCATTGATTATTAGTTGGATAAAATAAAACAACAGGTTGTATAGCCTCGTTTACGACTCTGCCTTATATTGACATGTATACCGTCATTTTTTGTCTCGTGTTGTTTAATAATGTATTTTTATGTGACTTATTTTTATAATGTAATAACAAACTAAAAAAGACCTACGGCTGAGTTTCTTGGTGCTTCTTCTCAGATCAGTGGGCATTTCCGAAGCACCGGTAGACTTTAACATAACTATGACATGTAAAAAGTGCCCCTAGTGGCCTAATTTACGAAATAAATTGTTTGATTTCATTTGAATTAACTTAGTAAGTACCTTTAAGAAACTGCAGTTTTTATTTATAGCGTTAAAGTGGGAAATATTTCTCAACAACCATGTTTTCTACACAAATTAATGAATCCGATCTTGTCATTCCAGTAGAATGTTTGCCTAAATTAAAGTAGTTACCACTTAAGCTCTCAAGGGACATGCTTAGCAATCGACTTCTTATCAATGTTAACAATGACCATGTTCTTATGAAAACTCACGCAAACTTCGTTTGAAGATATCCAGACACTGGTTTAGACCTCATGTGTATGACAATTTTTCTGACTCCTCGTTTGACAAGTCTATCTACTAGTTCAATTCCTAAATCAGTTTCATCGTTCACAATTATATATACCCCTTTTTCCGAGAATGTAATTCTGAAACAAAGTATACCATAGCGATACAGTGGCAGTAGCTCAACCATTTTATGTCAAAAAGTTACTATAGATAAACGATGTCACTAGCGTTGCAGTATTGTTTTTATGTATGGAATGTTTCGTTATTATACTACTGAATTTAGTTTCTCACGTAACCACTAGAGGCGCTGTTCGTTTCGTCATATAATTTTTTTTCATTATTGTTTGCGGTTATACTTGAAAAAATCACGTGGTTGAGCTGCAGTAGTTGTAAATGGGAGAACCGTGATTCGAACACTATATAAATATTTGTGTGCGTCAATATATTAGAGTTTTTTTAAAGTTATCATAACTTTAGTGGAGAATTTTATCTAGACTATGCATCATTAGGTCTTATTTATTCAAATACACACTATTACTGGGGACTCGCATAATATTCAAATACCAATGATTATGAATATTTATTTATTTTCTAAAAATTTAGAAGTCATTTCTTATCTATGGTTTCGTCTGCTACTAATTAATCAAATTAATACCTTGGTACAACAGACATTCCTTGATTGGTTATTATGGGATCTCTCATCCGAATGAGTACTCTGCCTCTATGTTTGCTTGCAGATAACAACCTGAAGGCTCTGGAGACGTCATTAGGAGAATATACCACGCGAGTGAGTGGTCTCACTGTACCATTCGCAATTCCTTCACTAACCAGACATTGTAATACCTATAAAATACAACAATATATTTAAAGAACTTAACAACATTTATGTAAATTAAATTCGATAAAGATGGTAACGCAGAAGATAACTAGCATAGTAAAGACAATGATGATGATGATAAAGTCAAATCGTACATCTATCATTCACATTACAACAAAATCAAAAGATGACGTTACTAGTCCTTTTATATACTAGATATTATTTCGATATTAAACTAACACTACCATTATATCTTACAATTAATCTTCAAGAATTTTTCAACAGTTAATGTAGGCAAGTAGTCAAATGTGATATTACCTTTCTATCTGTCTCATTTTCTGGCTTAAATATACTACTGAGATCCACAGCCCTATAGTTCCTGTCGCTAGAAAGAAAAGCCATGCCGATACTTTTATTTTCATTCATATCATATTTGCTCAAATCCAGGAATAATCCGAAAATGCCTACACATTTCATGGCAGCCTGAAAGTATAAGTATGGCACAGAAAATAATAATCACGTGAAATAGTCATAAATAAAATTAAGATACAGTAATTTTAATAAACGTTACAGACAGCGTAAAAAGAAGTTCAGTGAGAATTAAGGAAAATAAACATGCTACAAGTTATCCAAATTTGACAGCCGCCGCGGCGCAGTAGGCGAGTAACCGGCTGTGAAACGAGACTGTGGGTTCGTTTTTTTTTTTTTTATTCTGGCGCGGCAAAGTGACCACACTGCACCTGATGGTAAGCGCAGTGCCGTCCAGATAGAGTATCAAGTAGCGAGAGACAGTCTATCCCCCGCTACTCAACACAATCATGTTTCAACCGGCCTGCTGTTTAGCTTCTTCACATTACGCCTAAAGGACCCAGGATCATAGGAAGGAGGGAACACGGTAGCTGGCAAACTGTTCCACAGCTTGATGGTGCGGCAAAAATACGAGTTTGCGAACCTCTTGGTTCGGGCCGGGGTAGTAGACACCACGAAGCTGTGGCTCCGCAAGCCAGCACGCGTGGTTCTGGTATGGAAGGGAGAGGATGGGATAAGATCAAACAATTCTTCAGAGCATTCGCCATGATACAGACGGTAGAACACGCTAAGCGAGGAAATATCCCTACGCAGCTGTAGCGGCTCCAGGCTGTTACTCACGTCTGCATCATTCACAATGCGGATGGCCCGCCGCTGCAACCCATCCAAGGCATCGAGAAGGTACCTTGCGGAACCGTCCCAGAGATGCGAGCAGTATTCCATTCCTGGCCGCACCTGCGCTTTATATATGCGGTAGAGCTGACCAGGCGTGAAAAACCGCCGCACCCTGTTCAGGATTCCGACCCTGCGTGAAGTGGCGGATATTACGCCCTCGATGTGACTCCTTGGATTAAGATCGCAGCGGATATCCATACCTAGGACACTAAGGTCATTCCGCATTGCGAGTGGAACACCCTGAAGAACGGGGATTGGAGAAAACGGAGACTTCTTGCACGAGAACGCGCACACCTGGGTTTTCTTGGCATTAAACTCAACCCGATTCCTGGTACCCCATGATGAGATGAGATCCAAGGTCTGGTTGAGCTCAACGACAAGATCCTCTCGTCTCCTCTCAGTATCCGCCCGGCAACCAGGAGGCTTGCTGCTATAACGCCCATGAACCGTGCTGTCGTCTGCATAGCAATGAATGTTGCCAAGCGACAACATATCATTGATATGCAGAAGAAACAAGGTGGGCGAAATCACAGAACCTTGTGGTACTCCGGCATTTACTGACATGAGCTGCGAAGCGTGACCATCAACGAGGACACGCATTCTACGCTCATGCAGAAAGCCGGAAATCCACTTGCACAGGTTGTCGGGCAGACCGTATGCCGGGAGCTTGGAGAGAAGGCCACGATGCCAGACCCTATCAAATGCCTTGGCTATGTCGAGACTCACAGTCAGAGCCTCGCCATGCTTGTCAATCGCTTCCCCCCAGTGATGTAATACGAACGCTAGAAGATCACCCGTTGATCGGTTATGACGATGATTGGGCGATAATTGTTAGGGTCTGACCTATCACCCTTTTTGGGGATCGGCTGCACATTAGCCTCCCTCCAAGATTCAGGCACAATACCTGAGAGGTAGGACGATCGGTATAGGCGCGTCAGTACAGGAGACAACTCCGCTGCACACTTTTTAAGTACAAGCGCTGGGATACCATCAGGACCACTAGCCTTCCGGACGTCGAGAGACTGCAGCTCACGCCGCACATCACAATGCCTGATACGGATATCAGGCATTGTGTGACCGCAACCGGGCAGCGTAGTTGGTAAATGAGCATTGCAGTCCTCGAGTCTCGAATTAGCCGCTAAGAGGTTTGCCAGTAAATCGGCCTTCTCCTGCGAGCTATGGGCTAGTGTTCCATTTCGATATCTCAGCGGTGGCAGCGAAGGGCGACAGAAATTAGATTGGACGGCCTTAGCCAAGCTCCAATAAGCACGACTGCTTGTTGGGTTATCGGCCAAAGCACATCCAATCTTGGAGACGCGCTGGGCATCCGCTTTAACATACGCCCTCTTGCAGACCTTGGCAGCACGGTTATAGGCTGCTTTGAGTGACTTGAGGTTGGGATCCTTCGTAGCGCGACCCCCGATCCAAGCACAATACGCCGCCTGTTTCTTGCCAACAGCATCGGCGCATGCACGATTGAACCAGGAGCGTCCTCGGCCTTTGCCTGCGATCTCAGAGGAAGGAATGTAATATTCCATTCCTATTCTGATCTCGCAAGCAATGGCGTCGGCACTCGCTGAAGGATCCTTTCCATCAAAGCAGCGCTGCCGCCAAGGGATGGATGCGAAGTAATCCCGCATACCATCCTAATCTGCCGACGAGTAGTGCCAGACCCTGCGCTTGACCTTCACGGGACGTGGAGGCAAAGCGCAAGGAACCGACGTCCCAACCAGGCAGTGATCGGAGGTACCCAGGGGAGCACCAACCGTCACTTTATACCCGGTTGGATGACTCGTCAGCAGTAGGTCCAGCAGAGAGGGCGCATGACTTGCCACATCTGGGATCCTGGTAGGCTGGTCCACCAGCTGTGTCAAGCCATTCGTCAAAGCGAATGCATGAGCAGTCCTGCCGGCATGGTCAGTTCTGGAGGAGCCCAACCACAACTCGTGGTGTGCGTTAAAGTCCCCCAGAACTACCAATTCCGCTGTTGGAAACTGCTCCTGCGCGTCGTCTGTCGCCTGGCTAATATAATTAAATAGCCGAGTTGTCTCTACGTCCCCGTCGTGTGACCTGTAAAGGCACACGTAAACCCGACTCTGGGAGCCGAGGTCGACGTGTACCCACAGGGTGGAGAAGGAGGGGTCCTCCATGCAGCGCAGACGGCGACAGCAGACGTCCGACCGAACATACAGGCATACCCCGGCCCTCGGCCTGAAGCATTCTTCAAGCGAGTATCCGGGGTAAAGCAAGTATGAAGTATCGGTCGGACTACAAATCTGCGTCTCCGTCAAGAAGAGCAGAGCAGGCCGGGCCGTCTCAAGATGATGGTGGACGGCATTAAAATTTCGGATTCCCACACCGGCACAATTATTTGTGTGAGAGACAGATATTTGTGTCCGGGGTCTGTGTGGTGAGAGACCGAAAGTCACTCGTAGTGCCTGATACCCACAACACAAGACTCGTATCTTAGTGTGGGGTCGGGGCTATGTGTGTGACTGTTGGATGTTGTGTTAATTATTTTAATATTATTTACCTCTCTCAAATATCCAGTTGAACAATTGACGACGAAATCACAGCATTTGTTCTTTGTGTGAGTAGCGACCATACCATAAAATGAGTCGTCTCTAGAATAACCAACGTGATTTTCTGTAAATAAGTTTATTATTTTTAGGTTTTAAAATCAACATCGCTTGTATCCATGAAGTCTTGAAGTTTTTAGATCTTGGGGAATATAACTTTAAATAAACAAAGAATTTAAAAGGCGAGGATATTTTTCTAAACGAAAACCTGAATTTATGAGATCCTAAATGAAATATTTTTCATTCTTTATTTAGGAAAAAAATATAACAATATAGACCGCTTTCTAACAAAGATAACAATTAACCCTGTTATCTAATTAATTAAGATTTCTTCAGAGTCATTATCAATTGATAATTAAATAATAAGCCCGGAGTTTCTTTATGCCTATCATCGCTTAGGTTAATAATTATTAATTTAATTAACGAAAGGCTGCTAGGTTAGCTAAGCTAGGGATACACTCTTCTTTTTCAAATCCGTTAGTTTCCATTTGATTCTCTCATCCCTTTCCTACGCCTATTATAGTTATCCTTTCCCTTCCTTTGTTTACCGAAGATCACGATTTCTTTTCTCTCGTTTTCTAGTCTTTTAACCTTTTTCTTTTCCAGTTCTGTCTTCGTCGTTGTATCCTTGCTTACCATCTACTAATAGTTGCTTCTCAATTTCCGCGCCGTTAACGATGATTTAATTCCGCATCACATAATGTCATAAGTATATTTTATATGTCATTTTACATCTTAATTTTTAGTGCTTCGATAGGCAGACGAGCAGACCGGTCACCTGATGGTAAGTAGTCACCGCCGCCCATAGACTTTTGCAATGCTAGAGCACAATAAAGCCGCTGCCTACCGTTACATGATCAATAAAGGTTTTTTGACAGAAGCGTTGCATATATCATGTGTATGTAGTACAAGCATGTATTGAACCTAAAGTCAATTTACAGTATAGTTATGCTGTTATATGATGCAGACCTCCCTCTGGGATAAGGAAGCTCCTGCAGTGTGGTTTGTGAGACGATGTATCAATTAAAAATTCAACCCTTGGTTGAGTGTGTTCAGTTCTAACAAGCAATATTTAGCATTGTGATTATACCTGAATAGATTTAACTACGTAGAATTAATTTTGGTTCCATACTATGTTGCTAATTTAAAAAATCCTTTTAGTTAAGATTTGCAACGCACGCATGATTTATCTAGTATTGTGGGTGTAAATGGGCGGTAGCGATCTGCTGTGCTGTGCTGATGTCTCGGGTTCGATCCCCGGGTCGAGTAAAGTGATATTGGGTTTTTCTATCTAGAAATTTTCATTATTAGCCCGGAGTCTGGAATCTGTGCCCGGCGACAGGCTCGTCCCCTAGCACATTATGGGACCGAAATTTGGCGAAAGGTGGGTGTACTGGTTGCACCTCTGGCTACCCCATCGGGGATTGCAGGCGTGAGTGTATATGTATTCAAAAAAATCATCATAATAAAAATGTTTAACTATTATAATTACAGGCTCTATTCTCTGTTCTTCTGTTAAAGATAGGCGGCAATGGCCTGAGATAAATTGTTGTATTACAATTCATTATAAAACGAGAATTATAAATAATAATATCAAAATATATTTCTGCTTACCATTCAATTCAGGGAATAATCTCAACAAGAAATTCTTTTTGTCTAGCGAACTCACAGTGGTAAAGACTATACATTCCATTTTTAAACATAGGGCTATAACTGCTTGACCAAGTGCCCCTGTCCCTCCTGTCACTAATATTGTTTGACCTCTCATTAATTCACCTTTCATAGTCTGAAATATATACAAAAAAATACTATATCAAAATCACAACGGTACTCATCTGATAAAATTTTTCTGATGTTTTAGAAACCCCAATAACGATGTATTTGCTATTACCTTAAAGAATTTCTTATT
Organism: Laothoe populi; assembly: GCA_905220505.1. Classification (NCBI taxonomy): domain Eukaryota; kingdom Metazoa; phylum Arthropoda; class Insecta; order Lepidoptera; family Sphingidae; genus Laothoe; species Laothoe populi. Next base: position 3,027,790 of record HG992161.1, on the reverse strand, counting down.
TGTCCATCGTATTCCGTCATAAAATAAAATAAAAATAAAATAAAATAAATAAATAAAATATAAAACAAATTTCGTAAATATGTCTCTTAAGCAACATTAAAATAAATACACCCAACAGCCACACACATAGTTCTGGCCCGTCACTAGCTAAAATCTGTATCGTTGTGTAAACAATTGTGAGTAATTGGTTGAAATAAACTTAAAATAAAGCATTACTTCCGATTGCTGGTAGTTTGTCAACATATACATTTATGATATGATATGCATATAATTATTAGGTTTATATCTCGGCAATAATTTAAAACTAATTTACATATTTATTGGATATGACTTGGCTTTGTTTTGGTTTATAACAGTCCATCGTTTGACTAGAAATGGCGCGACCCCCACTATTTGTTTGTAATGTCAAAGGTATTAAATTCTGTGCATTTGTCAGAGCAGGCAGTTGGCTCTGAGCTGCACAGCAAAAGAGTAGTGTAGTGTAAGTGTAGTCACCTATTCAAGTGTAATTAGTGCTATACTTATATATTTACAATTACAATAAAAGATATCAGAAGTATTCGAGAGTGGTTTTACTTCATTTCAGAAGCGGGATAGTGCACGTCTACGAAAATGGACAACACACGTAGTGAAAGCTCGCCACCCTCACCAACGTTATCTCCGGTGTTGGGCCAACAGAAACGTCGTCGCCTTACAACACCAGTACGAAGTGATACACGCTGCAGTCGTAGCCCAAGTTTACATCGACGAAGTCGGGCGCGCTCTAATCGTAGTCGCAGGTCAAGGTCAAAAATTCGCAGACGAAACAGGGACCAACAAAGCAGAACGCGTTTTAGTCGTAGCCCGAGGTCACGATCAAGACATCGAAGTCAGAATTCGCGGGCAAGGCAAAGCAGTCGCAGCTGGGATAAACAAAACACAGCTCATTCCAGTTGCCACCGAGGATCGCGCTCCCCGAGCAGGAACGTCGGTACACGTGAGTCTGATTTATTTTCTAAATTTACTGAATTCCTTGATATTGTCGCAAACAGGGGACAAGAAAAAATAAACAATTTTAATGTTGTCCCTGAGTTCGACCCCTCTTCTAAAAATCAAAATATTTTAAATTGGATTCACAAAGTTAATGAAATTGCTAGTTTATATGGTTGGTCAGATAGGCAGATCATTCACAACACCATACCTAAATTAGTCGGTAATGCAAAGAAATGGTATGAGGGTCTGTCTACTATCAAATATAATTGGAGTGAATGGCAGGAAAAGCTTACAGCAGCTTTTCCTGCCGACGAAAATTACGGTCAAATGCTTACAGATATGCTGGATAGGCGGGCTAAATTTGGGGAATCCTTAGAGGATTACTATTATGAAAAAATCTCGTTGCTGAATAGGTGTAAGATTGAAGGGAAACGAGCAGTAGAATGTATAATATTTGGCATAGACGATAGGTCCATAAGACTAGGAGCAGAAGCTGCTCAATTTAAAGACCCTGATAAGCTCTTAGCATATTTACGGAATGCAAAAAGTATAGTTAGGCGAAACGATCCCCAAAAATCATTTACTAAGAAATTTCCCAGTAAAGACTTTAAAACACACGTAAACAATAGAGTAAATAACATTAGGTGTTATAATTGTAAAGATGAGGGTCATGTGATGAACAAATGTCCTAAACCGTTAAAAAAATGTACAACTTGTTCCATAATAGGACATGAATCTAATGAGTGCTATCGTAAGAAGGAAGAGATAAAATCGGTTTTAGAGATTTCCATTGCGAAACCACAGCCTAATGATAAATATGTGCAATCCGTAAAAGTTAACGGTCGTGAAAAACTTTGTTATATAGATTTTGGCAGTGAATGTACTCTTATTAGACATAGCAATGCATTAGAATTATTTATGACATGGGATAGTTCAAACTTAGTTGCTATGAGAGGATTTGGTGGAGCAGTAGTTCATGCGATTGGTAGTTGCTTAGTTAGCCTAGAAATTCAAAATGTTACTGTACAATTAAACATAATTATAGTTCCTGATCATATTTTAAAATACCCTTTGTTAATTGGTCAGTCGTTCACTGAAGCTCAAGGAGTTAAGGTTATTAAAACAGACGATGAACTTATAATTTGTCGTGAAAATAAAGAGGGTTTTAATTTAGTAAAACTTTTTGCGAATGAATGTTGCTCCATCAAACCCGGAAGTTCCTATATAGAGGTCTATACATCACTAGATGTAACTGGACCAATATTAGTTTTTGAAAGCTTTAGATCTATTCCTAACCACGAACATACCATAGATGGGGGTGTGTATTCCATCGATAAGGGTAAGGGTATATTGTTGGTTAATAATATTTCTTCGAATGTTGTTCGTTACAATAAAGATCAGTTAGTAGCTCGAGGTCAAGTTTTGCAAGTGAAGTTACCACAATATTCCACAGTAAATAAAATTGAAATTAATACTTTACATTCTTTTAAATTAAATGATTTGTGCTTTGACGACAGTCTAAATGCAGATGAGAAATTAGAACTATTAAATGTAATTAATTGTTATAGATCATGTTTTGCTACTAAAATGACAGAGTTAGGTTGCACCAATATAGAAAAAATGAACATTGATTTATTAGACCCGCAACCGGTAGTTTATAGGCCTTATAGGTTGTCACATAGAGAAAAACAGGAGGTTAGGTGTATGACCAATGAGTTACTGCAGTGTGGTATTATAAGTGAATCTTGTTCACCTTTTGCAAGTCCAATAATATTGGTACAAAAAAAGAACGGCGAGAAACGTCTTTGCATAGACTATCGAGCCTTAAACCGAAAAACTATCAAACAACATTACCCTTTGCCTAGATTAGAAGACCAAATGGATAGGTTAGCGGGGTTTAAACTTTATACAACTTTAGATCTTGCGTCCGGATATTACCAAATAGAAATATCTGAACGTGACAAAGAGAAAACTGCGTTTGTAACACCTGAGGGACAGTTTGAATTTAACCGGATGCCGTTCGGTTTAACGAACGCTCCGGCAGTATTCCAGCGGACAATCAATAAGGTACTTGATAGTTTGAGATTTGATACAGTAGTGGTATACATGGATGATATTTTAATCCCTTCAGTCTCCTTTAAGGATGGTTTAGCTAAACTAAAATTGGTCTTTGATAAAATCCGTAGTGCAGGGTTAACTCTGAATCTATCTAAGTGTAAATTTTTCCTCACAAAAATCGAATTCCTTGGTTTTGAGGTATCCGGGAATGGAATTAGACCTGGTCAAGCAAAAATAGCGGCTGTAGATAAGTTTCCTACTCCCAAAGATGTCCATAATGTAAGACAGTTCTTGGGCTTAGCTAGCTTTTTTAGACGATTTATTAAAGATTTTGCGTTAATTGCGCGACCGTTGACTCAATTGCTTAAGAAAAATACTCCGTGGGCATGGAACAAAGAGCAAGAAAGTGCGTTTTTTCAATTAAAAGCTAAACTAGTATCTCGACCGGTTCTAACTTTATATGATCCTAATGCCATAACAGAATTGCATACGGATGCGAGTAAGCATGGGGTAGGTGGTATGGTTTTACAAAAACAAAACGATAATAGTATGAAGCCGGTCGCTTATTTCAGTAGACGTACTTCACCAGAAGAGCAGCACTTTTCATCATATGAATTAGAGACCCTAGCAGTAGTAAATAGTTTAACAAAATTTAGATCATACCTTATCGGAATGGAGTTCACAATAGTAACAGATTGCAATTCTTTACGGGCTACTTTTACAAAAAGGGATATGATTCCCCGTGTTGCTCGCTGGTGGAGTATGATTCAGGAATTTGATTTCAACATTATATATAAACCCGGGACTTCCATGAGTCATGTAGACGCGTTAAGTCGAAACCCCGTACAAGATAATGCTCTAAGTAACAAACCAGTAGATTTAGAAGTCTATCACATAACATTAGATTGGCTAGCAACAGTACAAATGAGTGACGACGAAACACAAAGAATTAAACGTATCCTAGATGATAATGAATCTGATACTATTAAATACATGAAACAAAATTTTGCATTAAAACGAGGTTTAGTTTATAAAATAACTGATGAAGGACATAAGTGGTATGTGCCAAAAGGTGTTCGATGGCAAGTGTTACGGTCGTGTCACGACGACATTGGTCATTTTTCGTATGAAAAGACTCTTGACAAAATTAAAGCAAACTATTGGTTTCCAAAGATCAATAAAATAGTAAAAAAATATCGCCAGGCTTGTATTCAATTTGCTCATGGGAAGATACCTGGGGGAAAGAAGTCAGGATTTTTACATCCGATCCCGAAAGTGTCCGAACCATTTCACACCTTACATGTCGATCATCTTGGTCCTTTTAATCAGAGTAAGAAACGAAATAAATACATTTTAGGCATTATAGACTCATTCACTAAATTTATAATCTTAAAACCAGTTAAAAACACAAAAACGAACACTACTATTTCCATTTTCAAAGAATACTTTAGTTTATTTGGTATTCCCACTAGACTTATATCGGATAGAGGTACAACGTTTACGAGCTCCAAATTTAAAGAATTTTTAGCAGAAAAAAGTATTAAACACGTCTTAAATGCTGTAGCTACTCCTCGGGCAAATGGCCAAATAGAACGCTATAACAGAACGGTATTAGATTCATTGACATCTATGATTCACGGCAAAGATGAAGGATTGTGGGATGAATTCTTAATGCAAGTACAATGGGGGCTTAATAATACAATTAATAAAGCAGTAGGTAAAACCCCAGCACAATTGTTGCTCGGACTACGGTTAAGAGGATCAGCCGAAAGTGGCTTGGTTATGGCAATTCCAGAGTGTGATGATAGCATCACAGATTCAGTAGAAAATATTCGAAACGAAGCCTTAACCAAAATAAATTCTACCCAAGAAAAACAAAAACATATATTCGATAAATCAAGAATTCCTCCGCATCAATTTACTGTAGGTCAATAAGTACGGGTTGAAAGAGAAGTAGGTGAAAAGGGTAAAAGTAAAAAGCTGGTGGCCAAATGTTTGGGTCCTTATCGTGTTACTAAAATATTACCGAATGATCGGTATGAGGTGGAGGATACACCAATTACTAAGAAAAAAGGTAAACAGAAATATGTGGGTGTATTTCCGGTTGATAAAATTCATCCTTGGTTAGTTTACCAATCTGTGGATGAAATAGAGGATATTGATGATGATTCAATCAATGTAGTGTCGTGAGTATCTAGCAATAGATCGATTGTCGCTAGTTTAGTTCGATTCATTTAGTGAGAATAGTTCAATATTATTTTTCTACTTTTAACAGTATGGTAGGAGGACACATTAGTGTTTTAGTATGGTAGGAAGACACATTAGTGTTTTAGTATGGTAGGAAGACACATTAGTGTTTTAGTATGGTAGTATGGTAGGAAGACACATTAGTGTTTTAGTATGGTAGGAAGACACACTAGTGTTATAGTATGGTAGTATGGTAGGAAGACACATTAGTGTTTTAGTATGGTAGTATGGTAGACAAACACGTTTGGTGTTTTAATATGGCAGCAAGGCAAGAAGACACTGTGGTGTTTTAGTACGGCAGCAAGGCAAGAAGACACTGTGGTGTTTTAGTACGGCAGCAAGGCAAGAAGACACTGTGGTGTTTTAGTACGGCAGCAAGGCAAGAAGACACTGTGGGGTCTTAGTATGGCAGCAAGGCAAGAAGATACCTTGGTGAGTTAGTATGTTGTGAATTTTTTTTGGATTTTCAGTTTTGTGATTAATTTATATGTGAAGCGCTGATCACATCACACTCTTCAAATTTCTACAATTTGTTCAATGTTTCCTTATTTATGTACGTAACAAGTGTTCATTATGATAATTGGATCAGGCATCTATGTAATAATAAAGTGCATATTATATAATTGCATATCGCTTGTGATTAAATTGTGTATAAATATTTGAATTGTATGAAAATTGATTTGCTAATGATAAAGTGAATGAAAAAAAAATATATTTAAATAGTTGTTTGTCGCCGATTTTTTTTGACGAATATTGTACTTTAAATAGTATTGTATTGTATCGCGAGGACGCGACATTTCGGTCAGGATGGACGAATGTAAACAATTGTGAGTAATTGGTTGAAATAAACTTAAAATAAAGCATTACTTCCGATTGCTGGTAGTTTGTCAACATATACATTTATGATATGATATGCATATAATTATTAGGTTTATATCTCGGCAATAATTTAAAACTAATTTACATATTTATTGGATATGACTTGGCTTTGTTTTGGTTTATAACAGTCCATCGTTTGACTAGAAATGGCGCGACCCCCACTATTTGTTTGTAATGTCAAAGGTATTAAATTCTGTGCATTTGTCAGAGCAGGCAGTTGGCTCTGAGCTGCACAGCAAAAGAGTAGTGTAGTGTAAGTGTAGTCACCTATTCAAGTGTAATTAGTGCTATACTTATATATTTACAATTACAATAAAAGATATAAGAAGTATTCGAGAGTGGTTTTACTTCAGTTGGTATCAAGAATTACGAGGGACTACGGTCCTACAACACCCAGACCCCTCAAAAATATCTGTCTGCAACACAAACATTTGTCTTGGTGCTGAAATGCGACTGACCAAACTATTATTAGCCTGGGATCCTCGCTATATACGAATTCAATTTAAAATTTATTGATTAGATGCTTTTTTTTTTGTCGCGGAGAAAGCGTTTTATTACTGCCGCCCGCTCCGGAGGGAAGCGGATTAAGAATAAAACGGGTATGCTGGACTAGCCGGTCTTATGACCCAGCATCCCCCTCGCACGGATGATGGTTATCCGTGCTGCCGCTGGGCCGATCCCTAGCCCCTATGTACACCCCACCCGACACTACCAGCTAAAACCCCGCGGTGGCCTTCTTCGGCGCTAGCGGAGCGATCCCGGGGTATTCTAAGGAGTGCTAGAATTGCAGCCGGAATCGCCCCTGCGCGGTGCTGCGTAGCAGCCCATCTCCATGGAGGGCTAAGGAGCCCCCGCGCACCGAACAACGACAGCGAACGAGGCCTTACCACCCGCATCGATACGGGCTGACAGCCCTCCGCTGCGCGCCCGCGGCCCCCGATGGCCCCTATTAGTCGCCTCGTACGACAGGCAGGGGTTACCGTGGTGGAATTCAAACGCCATTCCACAGGGCGACGCCGGTCAGTCGTCCACCCGGCGCCTCCTACGTCTTCTCTGGCGGCGGGAGGGATCATATCGTTCCCGATCCCTCTCAGCACTCTCCTTCTGCGATATGACGTTCTCGCAGAAGTGGGCCAACACATGCCAGGACCTCCGGCTGGCGACCATGGACGACACCACGGCCGGCAGCGAGAGGTCTCCTCCAACGACTGCTCTGAGAGCGCTGCGCTCTTCGTCCCAGGCTGGGCACTCCTCCAACGTATGTTGGGCCGTGTCCTCGCGGCAGTTACCACAGTGGTGGCACACGGCGGACACCTCCTTTCCGATCCGACACAGGAACGAACCGAAACACCCATGGTCCGTTAATACCTGTGTCAATCGGAACGTAGGCGCCCCGTGGCGCCTGTCTAGCCATCTCTTTAGGACAGGACGCACTGCTGCGACAGTCCTGAAGCCCGCAGTCGGGCTCTCCAGCCTGGTATGCCACACCTCCACGGCGGAAACCGGGCCGCAATCTCCCTCGGGGCCAGTCTCTTCGTTTCGAGAAGGTAGACAGATAGAGATAACTGTTTTATGGACTATGTACCTTACCTTACCCCCGTAAGTTTGAAATTCTCGCGTTTTACGCTTACGTCATTTAAGGTTCATATCTAGTTGAAAGTTTAGAAGTGGTAGAGCCTCGCTGTAGACATATTTGTCTTCAGCATGAATGGGCCGGCTCGACCGGGGCAGCACTGTCTCACAGAAAACCAACGTAAAGTGACAGTTTACTATCGCGTTTCGTATGGTAAGTGAGATATCCGGAGGCCCAGATTCCCCCTTCCCTTCCCTTATTCCTATTCCTGTCCTTTAAGGCCGACAGCGCATACATGACACTTTCGGTATTATGGATGTTCATGGGCGGTGGAGATCACTTAACACCAGGTGACCCACTGGCTAGTTTGTCGGACTATACTATAAAAAAAAAGGGTTGTCAAAATTTTCTCCCTAATCCGTGACTGGATAGTTATAATATAGAAATCACTTACAAGACAATAATAAGCATGAACGTAGGGGAGCGGTACTGTGGCAGCATCTTCTAAGCTCCAGTGATCCGGTACTGGCCAAAGTAAGTCAGGATCTACTTCTATAGAACTGCTCACTGATCCTCTTATAGCACCCATCACTCTGTCACCGCTGATAATAAAAAATATTTTAATTTGTATTTCTAAAGCTCCATTAATACGCTATTTATATATATGAGTATATGAGTATAACTTTATGAGTAAGAATATAACAGAAAATAACACAGACGAGCCCGCATCGTTTGATGATTGTTTGGAAAATGACTTCGAAAATGACAGTTTTTTGTCATATTTCTAGTGTAAAATAGAAAATTATCACGGCGAACCACGTTTGCTCTAATTACAACATCAGACCGCAGGTGCTATAAAGTTATTTAAAAGACTTTTTTTGTTCTGCGTTGTTAAAAGGATTTAACAACGCACAACAAAAAAGTCATACCTCATATCAAACCCACTGAAATCCATTCCAAATGTAGTGTCTTCGGTATTTATGTTGCTCACAGCTTTCTCAGTGTCCTTTATTGAGAGACCAGCATATGAAACCTACGCAAATATGAATTCATATTATAAAACCGATTACCCCGATCAATTAGTGCCCGATATAGTCCGTAAAATTAAAAATATGGTTAATAGAATGTAAAGCAAAATGTAACAATCAGAAAAATAGAGGTTCAGATATGGTCTCCGTTTTTACATCCTCTGTGATTTTTTTCATGGTTTTGCTTTGGAAGGTTCCGTCATTACTATCAAGCATCCTAACCCTGACAGTTGCTTTTCGATCAATACGAACTTCATTATAAGCGAAATGCAATTGTTAGCTCTTGCCACCTAATGAACCCCTTTCTAGTTGATGTAGTAAAAAAACGTCTTACCTGTACTAAGTTGTTAGTATTCGACATTGGAGAGCCTTCTACCCAAGACAATCCATCCTCTATACTTGGTCCAGTTTTAATTAGGGCGAAATTTCGAAGGGTTACTGATTTTAGACTAGGCGTGTAATAATAGGATCCCCATTGACCCTGATGAGGAAATTCATGTTACTTTCTGCACTATTTGTTAATTTCTGCTAAACTACTGTCTTTAGCCATTGTGGTGGTACAGTTCAAAAATATTGTGGTAGGAAAAATTTATGAGGAAAGATTTATGATAATAATAATAAACAATACACGCAACAGAATATACTATACATATACCATGAATATTGGGATCGCAATTAACCACAAACAAAATCACGTATGGTTTCTTCAAACGTAAATGTTAGAGGGTACTACCTCTTTAGTTCGGTATTTATCTCCCGCTTTGCTATGGAGGTAAGTGCACAATTGATATTTCCTCCCTATATTTCATTTCGATTAATTTCATTGCAGGATAAAAGTCAGTAAAGCATTCCCAGAGACTCGCCGAGTTTCATTACTCGGTGTCGAATAATGCGTGCCATTGTTGATCCTGGCTAAACAGAAGTTATGATGGCGGGTGTGAAGACTATCCTAGTCTTTCACAAAAGGAAACTCACATGATGGTTTTTTGTTGTCGAATAATTATTATTCTTTTTTGGTTAAAAATACCACAAATATATATAAATATGTTTAAAATACAGCTCATAAATTACCTTTTTCATAATATTGATTGCTAAATTCTTTTCTACTTGATCCTTGTAAATATTACACTCTACGTTGAAACTTGGAGCATAAAAATCTTCTATTATAAAAGCAGATATTTTCTTGGCACCATTTTGTCTTAACTTTTGAACAAATCCTGCAAAAAGTAAAACCATCCGAATATTATTCACCACTAATTCGCCAGCATCTAAATATGTAAACCTACTTATTTATGATATACATACGGTCGGTATAGAACGAGAACTCATAGTGTTTATCTTTGGCGCACACATAAGCCCATAATAATTATGAATCTATATGTATACATTTTTAATTAACTACTTTAATCTAGTATTAATACTTTTGTTTCAATTCTATGTCTATACTATAATAATTTACAATAAAACTCAAACGCTAATATCCTTGATACTTGCAGTAGATGAAATTCCTTTTAAACAGCAATTTTTTATTTAGTATCTCATTGAGCAACTAAAAGTACGATTCGTCAGTTACTTATGATTCCATAACGATATTTTGTATGTGATCAGACGTGTGGTCGATCGGTTATTATCAACGCACCATAACAGCATTATATGTCAATAACAGAAATCCATAATAGAAAGCATGATATTTCTTTAACAACTAGGTTTATATTTCAATTACCTAATACGCCACAATAAGGCTGTCTCTCGGAGATTAAAACCACACGTTTCGTCGTCTTCAGTTCTCCGTACACATGTGACACCCAAGAGAATTTATTATCGGAACCAATCCTAATGTACGCAGTCTCCTGTTCCAAATGAGCCCTCTTTAACAGAATTAGTATTTGCTTTCCATCTGACAAAGACGTGATTATTGTGAAATGTTCTCTTAGGTGTTTGATGTTTGGAACCCTTTGTTCTAGCGACAGTATAAAAGATTCTTTCGATATATTTTTCAATGTGTTGAATTTCTGTAAAAAAATATTTGTTTGTATAATTTTTTTAGATAGAATTACAACAATTTTTTTTTCTATCTTTTTCCATAATTATATAATTCAGTCTTACTTGTTCATTTTCAAATAGATTTTCGATGACTAACATATTAGTTCTTTTAGTGTATATGCTATTAGTGATAATTTCATTCGATCCTTCAATATTTATTGGTTCCAAGTCCACATCAAAATCAATGGGCATTTTATCAGCTATGTCTTTTATTGAGTGAATGATACCTCCTATCTTTATGGTTCCCAATTTTGAAATTTTGATTTGATTGGTGTTTGCATTTTCAGCTACCATTTGTAGAATTATATACAGCGATGAGTTTAGCTAAAAAAATGAAATTATATACAAAACTTCTACTTTTTTATAGTCATACTACAGTATGGTACAGTACTATAAAAATATATATACTATTTTTATAAATTATACTCTGCATTGACATATAAAATTTAATTGTTTATTAGGTACTGCATCATAGACGTAGTCTTTATACTCACATCAACTTTATTTATTGAATAAAATGGGAAGAAGGATCGAGTTTCCAAAATATCACACTCTTTTTCAAAAACAGGCTTATCAATAAAAGTAATGGTGTCGATTTCTACCCCAGCACATCTTAAAGATAAAAACATAATTAATCAATAAGTAACTCAATTATTTAATTATAATCTATTATTTATTATTATTTAAATATATATCTTCTCTTTATTAACTTTGAGCATCCAAATGCCTTTCTATCGTAGGTGTACTAAATTATTATTAGTCGTATAATACACATACCTTGTTATTCCATGAAGTTGATTTGTATGTACATTGTAGTAAACACTGTTATCCAAATTTTCTTTCGCAATCTCTTGTTCAAGCATACTGATGCTCAGTTTTCTTATGTATTTAGGAACGGACACCCCTTCACAACTCCTTGCCAAAATGTTCAATTGTATCAGAGAGTCCAGGAACGTTACCCATTCGTTCGTCCACTTGACACGTGCTTTGTTACATTCGATGTTTGTTGAATGGACCGATTGGAATCGGCCTCTGTGGTAGATTAAATTTTACATTACTTTAGGGAAGCTCCATTTACCTAATATGTACTGTGATGTATACAATAATACAACGTAATACAGAAGTTTTCAACTCTGTGGACACATCTATATTCTATACATATAAAATACCATTTAAATCATAACCTTGATCTGAGAAATGATTGTTCTGAATTGCTGCATCTAGGAATAATGAAATGTTTATCCCAATATATTATATACATGGTAAGACTTATTGATACTGAGTTTTTCTATTTCGAAATACTTATATCAGACCGGAGTCTGGAATTATGCCTGGTATAGCGATAGGTTCGCTCGCCCCTATCACATTATAGGACAGTAATAAATTCGGCGAATAGTGGGTGTACTGGTTACAAATCTGCCAACACCTTTGGGGATTACAAACAAATATACAATCATTTGTACAAACTATATGTATTACAGGCGTGAGTGTATATGTATGTATGTTTTAAATACTAGGCGGCCCATACCCATAAGAAAATCCTCGTCTCTGCAGTACTTTGTATATATCATCAGAGCTCAAAATAATTTCATCTTCTGTTTCTTGTTCATCAAATTCTTGGTGGAAATTTATAATTTTAACACTAGTTACAATCCCAGTAGCTATTAATGTATCGTCATGGCAAACCTAAAATTGAAAGCTTTGACATTATAAAACTACAGGTATATTTGTTTGTTTCTTCGTCTGAACGAAAGCAACTGATAATAATATTTATTTAGGAATTTAAAAAATTTTTGTTAGATTTAAAAACTAATGTAAAATGTAGCAGTGGATTCAACTTCCTTGCCGGAGAAAATGTTTAAATTGCTGCTATTTTTATAACGCTAACAGCTTCGGATCCCTAAGATAAGCAGCGTTCTGAATACCCTTGATTGGGTTATTCAAAATCCAACATTTCTTCTAGAAAAATTTTGTAATAACCTTACCTCAAACTTACTATCTCCTTTATTGATCATTATTGACAATTTCAGCGATCTTTCGCGGCTTATGATCACTTCGCTTAAGAAATGTATGTTTTTGAATACAACCGATATATTTTTGTAATCCATGTTCCCGTACATAGCGAGTGTTTCCCAAACAAGCACTAGAATTGCTGATTCGGGAAACACGTTAGAGCCTAGAAAATCAAAAAGGAAGTTTAGTCAAAAAAAAATATTTTTATCTATCCAGCACATTCCTCGGTTGATTATAAACGCTATACCTATACCTGCAAAAGAATAGAAGCGACATCGATTATTAGTTTGAATTCCAGCAAAATACTGCATTGTACTGTGCTAGTCTACCCAAGACATATATGAACAGCCATATACAAAAACTGTATACAAAAAATTGGAGTGGAGACCACGTTTAGACAAAGATAGTGTGGGACTGCTGCTGCACGATATACCGACGATATGAAGAAAGTGGTGGGTAGCGGATGGATGCGGGCTACCCAAGACCGGGATACCTGGCGTTCACTTTACGTCCAACGGTGGATGGCAATAGGTTGAGTATACAATAACAAGGCCGAAATTGATGTTTTATTGTTTGGCTCCAAAATAAACCAATAACATATACAGAAATCTAAGCATAACAAAAATCTCGTTGAATAATGTGTTTTACTTCCCTCAAAATTTGAATGAGGGAACTAAAACATGCCCGTACAAAAGTTAATTAACTGCAGAAACACATAAAAGGGGAAAGCCAAAGGGGCTATTGCATAGGAGACCTATGACCTAACGTGTGGTATTGAAAGGACAGACAGGTATGTCACGTAAAGATATGTGAAATATAAAGAATTCATTATAACAATACGATCAACGGCATGAGTACTCTACAAATGTATAATTTTTAATTATATTTAAATAAAACTTATTTAAGTGCTCATTAGAACGTAGTGGATTTATACGAGACTAACTCGAGTCGATTAAGTTACTTTATATTAGGTAAACTTTGTATTACCATTTACTAGTTTATGCCGTAATAGTTTTAAAGTAGTAATTATTTTGATTTAAACATAATTATAAGAATCAACGTAAAATAAGCATTAAATTTCATTATTTTTGTTAAATATGAGTATTCATTCAACGTCAGTAATAGGGGAATAAACAGCAGTTGCAATCATACTAAATTTATGTTTTGCATATTCTACTGTCTACAGATAGTAAATAATGATAGGCATATCAAGTAAAATGCTCCGAAGAATTGTTTAATCTTATCTCATCATCTCCCATCAGGAACAGTGAAGGTACTGCAGGTTACTTTGCCGTGCTGCGTAAAAAAAATGTTGATGGCTTTCAGAAGACAGTTTTTAGTTACTGTATACCATATTTTGAAGAATCTCACAATATTTTGAAATATAAGCATGAAACACGGTTTTAATGAATTTTAAGATCTGATAAAGGTTTTCATTCAACAGTAACACTATCATCAACATTTACGTTACGCTTAACACAAGGCATATTACTCTGATAGTTACATTTTACTTGACTGGAAGAAATGTTTTTAATTACCAATTAATTCAACCAAATCAAGTATGTGAAATAAAGCGATGAGTGAGTGAATTCGCCACTTACCTTCTCTGACATGCCCCAAAAGGTACTGATAATCGTCGTCAAAAACTGACATTATGAATTTCCGAGAGCAAGCTGTTGTCTTCACTAATTTATTCACTGTTCTTATTGGCCAATCTTCACTATGTTCCCATTCAACAAAGTGCGAAAGCAGAGGAGTTTCGGTCGACACAGGATATTCAATTTTAGGGTATAATGCATCCACCTTAGGATTCAAGCCAGCTTGATACATTCTGGAAAATGACATCAAGTATGTAGTACAGATGTACAGTAACACTACTGTTTATATGGGAAAAAGTTTTGAATGGCATTGACATATTAATTTAAGAATAACTGTGAACACAACTTTTAAATTATTGATTCAACATTTAATTTGTTCGCGTTCACATCGACGTTTTATCCAAGAAGTGAATATAATTTTGTTACTTCTTTATAATAATTTATAGCTCCCTCAAGCTGCGTTTCTGCTGAAGCTGAACCGATATGTTAAATTTGAATATGATTATTAGGAGTAAAACAATTGACCTATTTCGCATGTCATCTTTGCCCCAACCAATTTCAAATTATGTCAATTCGCATAACAATAATTGGGAAACCAGCAATATTATTCTTTTATCGGATAAAATATTTATTGCTGAAATAAAATTCAAGTTTTGATTGGGGACTACCCCCAATTAGTCACATGTCAACTCAAAATTTTGTTCCAAATATATACTGAAGCCCTAATAATAAAAAGAGATATAGTAACCAGAAAACTAGAATTAAGCACGATTTACCTTTTTAAAAATATTTGAACTCATATTTTTATCGCACAACATGAAACATTTTTAAAAAGTACATAATCTCACTGCATATAAAAGTATAATCATCATAGATATATTGTCGAAAAAATACTTTTCAAAACAAAGAAACATTATCATATTGCCTACCTAAAATGCGCGATTGGATCGATTGTTAGACTATTTTAATCAAAAGCGGTAGATATAACATTATTGTTGTGGTTAATAAATACCATATTTCTTAGAATCCGATCCCAGTAAACTTAGGGAAGAGTATAATCCACTGTATTAATTTTGAAAACTATTTTCTATAATAATTCTTACTTTCCAATAGCCTCCAACAAAAACTGGATGCCATCCTTCACACCTCGTTTAGTCAGGGGGATATGCGTGCAGTCTTTGTGAGACCTTTTCAATATCGCTTGCAACAAGCCATGTGGGGCTATCTCAATTACTATAGCATTGTCTGGAATGAACTTTGCTGTCTCCTCAAATAGAACTGGACTCTGTATAAATAAATTGGTTATAAACTTTTGAGCTCTTATATCTCTGCATTGACAGTAGTGTAGTGTAGTGGAACGAGACTATATAACTCTTGATGGAATGTGTAGCCTGGGTCAAGAACGAGCCATTGTCACATTGCTTGAGCGCAATGCACGCAGAAAAAAAGTAAGAAAGTGCTAAGACACGACACTGCTTCAAAGTACTTTCATACAAAATACAGTATAATAAAGTCACAAATCGAAGCATCTTGTTTACGTTGTTATAGTATTTTTTTACAAAAATACTTTGAGGCGGTTGCCTGTCTTTGTTTGCGTCTTAGATCATTTGACTTTATGTGTCTCTAATACTATCTAACAGTCTGGGGTTCGGTAGTAACCCAAGACACACAATTCTCGAACGGGCTGCGTAGGTAAATATAGGCACTAAAAAACCACACAATGGCGGAATTACTTTGTCACGTTCTCGACGCGATTCATGGGAGCCAGCCTTAGTTCTGTCTGTCTGTGCTGGGAGAGCTCCTGGCAGAAGGGGGGAATTGAAGACCCTACCGAGAGTACCTGAATCCTACAATACCAGTCAGTCATACGAAACAGGCCGCCTAAGCTCTCGACGTCTTCTTATCTATGGCCTGCGTTTAACTTTATTCTGGACCTCCGTTTGTCTGTAGGGTCGTACCAAGGGTTCAGAACCGCGACAACACAGACTACAACGCCAACAAGTGTTCAAAGCACCACATGCCGATTTTAATGTGACGACTAAATTTATTCCGCGGAACGCGCGAACGGCTCAAAACTGACGAGTTTCCGGGGCGAATTCGGTTTCGCAACAGCCTCGTTGCGCCGGCGGCGCGCGTCTACATCTCCTCTCGCCCCGCGCCCCCCTTTCCGCGGACGACCTAGCGAGGAAGTTTTCCGAACAGTTACCAAATCCCATTCCCTTCCCAGCGCCCTTTTTTCTTTTACTCATCTACAATTCTTCTTATATTGTGGATATTAATGAGCAATGGAGAACACTTATCGTTAGGTGAGTCACTTGTTGGTTTGCTAGCTCTTGGCAAAAATACTTCAGACAACTGACATACTAGAATACTTACCACTAAGTTGTTTGTATGATATTCCGCTGAAGAGTACTTTGCTAACGACCCGTCCCATTGAGATTGTGGTATGGATGTCGACAGCCATTTTTTGCTGCGAGGTTTGGGATCTTTTATTATATCCTTTAATTTTTTTAGTAATTCAGTACCTGGAAATAATGATTACTTATGTATTCGCCTACACATGTATTGACATAAAACTTAACAGGTCCTATTTTTTATGTGAAAGTTCCTTCGAATGTTATAGTCTATTTGGTATATTTACCACGGGTTTTAAAATTTGGACCCATGCAGCAACTGTCTCACTTTAGATCTGAGGATTTTCCCTTTGTAAGTTTGTTTAGGCAGTGATTTCGCTGCTTTTTTCTTATGTAAAGTAATATGTCACTACGGATGTTTTTTAACCGATATCATACGTTACGGAACACCGAAATTATTCAGATTTATACAAGTTCACTGAAAACTTTAAGGCTATTGACGTAAAATATGGAAGTAAAAACGCGATACATACCAGCTTGGGCAATATATCTGGAATGGTAGGGTATGTTACCACAAGCCACTTCTCTAGCGAATATTCCACGAGCCGTCAATTCGCTGATAAACTTTTTCATGGATTCCGCAGGTCCAGATATGGTGGTTGATTCAGAGCTGTTGTGGCATGCTATATCGATGTCTGGTGGACATAGGTTCACTATCTGATGATATAATTATCTTATTAAATTAATTTGTAATTACATAAATAGACGCTCACTCCGGTAATCCTCGTAGGTTTAACCAGTACACCCACTTTTCGCCGTATTTATTATGGTCCCATAATGTGATAGGGGGCGAGCCTATCGCCCCTTTGCTAATTAATTAATTAACTCTTATTTAATTTGTTATTAATTAAGAGTTTATCTAATTATATGTTACGATGTAGTACAGTACACAGATGCATTTGTACAATCTACAAGGCGCACCCACCACAACTAACAAAAACTATTACAATTAAAACTAAAGGGTTTGACACTTGCTTGTCGAAGCTGTGACAGGTAGGTGACCACTCAGCGTACTGCTGTGCTGTGGCACGTACATAGTATATACCACAACACAGCGCTGGTTTTCAGTGGTCACCTTAAGTATATATATTGGTACATATTATACTTATTAAATATTTAAATAGTATTAAATCGGTACATTACTTTAAATAACAACAATAATTGGTCAATACAATTTTATAAAATACTAGATGTTGCTCGCGGCTCCGCCCGCGTGGAGGTTATTTTTGGAAGGAAACGTATACAATCCATGGAGGCATCTTAAGCTATTACACCTTTCTAAATTTTGCTATCCCATAGGATTCGTGCATTTTTACGGGATAAAAAGTGGCACATGTCATTTTCTGATCCCTAAACTGCCACTATGCAAAAAATCATGTCGATCCCTTGCTCTGTGAAAAACTAAAGTATCCCGCGGGAACTGTACATTTTTCCGGGATATAATGCGGATAGCCTATGTGCTATTCCAGACTATAATCTATCTCTATGCCAAATGTCAACCAAATCCGTCCAGCCGTTGTAGCGTGATTGAGTAACAAACATCCATCCATCTAAACCTTTGGATTTATAATATTAGTAGGATAGGATTTTCGGCAATGCACTCTCTCGTTCCCACCCATTATCGTCACCGTGCGGCCGCGCAAGCCCAGAGACCAGACTTCAGGACCCAGCCTCTCGGTGTACGGCCGGCGAGTGGACGCGTTGTCAAGGCACGTTAGTAGTTTGTGTACAGCAACCATGACGGACTTCACAGGGGTTTAACGGAAAACCGATGTGAAGTGAACCTTTTTTTTGTCGCGGGGAAAGCGTTTTATTACTGCCGCCCGCTCCGGGGGGGAATTGGAATACAAATAAAACGGTTATTCTGGACTGGCCGGTCTTACGATCCAGCGTCCGCCTCGCCCGGATGATGGCCCGTGCTGCCGCTGGGCCGAGTCCCTACTCCCTATGTACACCCCACCTGACGCTACCAGCTAAAACCCCGCGGTGGCCTTCGTCGGCGCTTACGGAGCGATCCCGGGATCTTCTAAGGAGTGCTAGAATTGCTACCGGAACCGTCCCTGCATGTGAAGTGAACATTAAAGCTACGTTTCAGACAATAAGTAAAATTGCCGAAAGACTGACTGAATTAGTTATTGTAAACATTTGAAACATCATCATCGCAGTCCACTGCTAAATATAGGCCCCAGGGTTCGCTATTAAACCCGATCATTTGAAACATTAAACATTTTATTAAAGGGCGTAATAAGTAATTTTTTCAGCAAAGTACCCATAATTTTAGAAGATGAAATACAAAGTAAAATTACAGCATTTTGTGATTATTTATTTTTAGCATATACTGATATCAAGATCAAATATCACGTAAAAATTTAAACAAGAATAAATACTTACCGATTTGAATCCAACACCAACTGCAGCCATGGATCCCTTTATAAGAGGTGTTTCACTAGTGACTTTACCACGACAGTACGTACATAACATAATTTGTTCAATAGTGGAAGTGTTATCTAGGTAGCCGCATACAGTCTCCCCTAAACTATGACCTGATGAAAAAAAAGAAGGATACAATTTGGAAATTAAAACGAGTATTGGCTATATGACTAACCAAATAGAGTATATGGCTAAACAAACACAAATTATTTAGAAAAGTCTAAGAATTATTGCAATTCCTAAATAGATCTTTTTTTTGTGTATAAACAGCAAGATCTAAAAGGTATTTGCTGGTTATCCATACTTCCATACTTCCATACTAATACTATAAGTGCGAAAGTAACTCTGTTTGTTTGTTTGTTTGTTACCTCTTCACGACTAAACGGCTGAACGGATTGTAATGAAATTTGGTAAGGGAATAGATTATATCCTGGAGAAGGACATAGGCTATATTTTTTCTCAATAAAACAACCTTGAAAGGGGTCAAATAGGAGGTCAAAATTTGTATGGGAAATCCATAATTCCTCGACTTAGGGGTCTGTAAATTCATATTTAGGCATTTGGTAGGAAATAAAGAAATACGTGTTTCACGTTTTTACACGAAGTGAGAGAGTGAGAGAGTGAGAGTGAGAGTGAGAGTGAGAGTGAGAGTGAGAGTGAGAGTGAGAGTGAGAGTGAGAGTGAGAGTGAGAGTGAGAGAGTGAGAGTGAGAGTGAGAGTGAGAGTGAGAGTGAGAGTGAGAGTGAGAGTGAGAGTGAGAGTGAGAGTGAGAGTGAGAGTGAGAGTGAGAGTGAGAGTGAGAGTGAGAGTGAGAGTGAGAGTGAGAGTGAGAGTGAGAGTGAGAGTGAGAGTGAGAGTGAGAGTGAGAGTGAGAGTGAGAGTGAGAGTGAGAGTGAGAGTGAGAGTGAGAGTGAGAGTGAGAGTGAGAGTGAGAGTGAGAGTGAGAGTGAGAGTGAGAGTGAGAGTGAGAGTGAGAGTGAGAGTGAGAGTGAGAGTGAGAGTGAGAGTGAGAGTGAGAGTGAGAGTGAGAGTGAGAGTGAGAGTGAGAGTGAGAGTGAGAGTGAGAGTGAGAGTGAGAGTGAGAGTGAGAGTGAGAGTGAGAGTGAGAGTGAGAGTGAGAGTGAGAGTGAGAGTGAGAGTGAGAGTGAGAGTGAGAGTGAGAGTGAGAGTGAGAGTGAGAGTGAGAGTGAGAGTGAGAGTGAGAGTGAGAGTGAGAGTGAGAGTGAGAGTGAGAGTGAGAGTGAGAGTGAGAGTGAGAGTGAGAGTGAGAGTGAGAGTGAGAGTGAGAGTGAGAGTGAGAGTGAGAGTGAGAGTGAGAGTGAGAGTGAGAGTGAGAGTGAGAGTGAGAGTGAGAGTGAGAGTGAGAGTGAGAGTGAGAGTGAGAGTGAGAGTGAGAGTGAGAGTGAGAGTGAGAGTGAGAGTGAGAGTGAGAGTGAGAGTGAGAGTGAGAGTGAGAGTGAGAGTGAGAGTGAGAGTGAGAGTGAGAGTGAGAGTGAGAGTGAGAGTGAGAGTGAGAGTGAGAGTGAGAGTGAGAGTGAGAGTGAGAGTGAGAGTGAGAGTGAGTCCGTCAGTCCGTCAGTCCGTCAGTCCGTCAGTCCGTCAGTCCGTCAGTCCGTTTGTTTGTTACCTTTTCACGACTAAACGGCTGACCGGATTGTGATGAAATTTGGCACGGAGATAGATTATATCCTGTCGAAGGACATAGGCTATCTTAATTCTCAAAACACAACTTTGAAAGGGGTCAAATAAGAGTTAAATATTTGTATGGGAAATCTATCATTCCTCAAGTTAGGGATCTGAAAATTCATATTAAGGCTTTTAGTAGGAAATACGTGTTTCAACGTTCTTGAAAAATCATCCCTGAAAGGGGCAAAGTGAGGATAAACTTATGAGGTAAGGTTCTTTAGATGCAATCTCAAGATTCAGGCACAACAACTGAGAGGCTGGACAATCGCTACAGGTGCCTCAGGACAACTCCTTGGATTGTATACTTCTGCTCCCGAAAATAACCTCCACGCGGGTGGAGCCGCGAGCAACAGCTAGTATACAAAATATATATTTACGGTAATAAAACCATGTACCTCAAAGTTTTAATTCATTGCTCGATCACTAAAGCACAAGAATGGAATCTTTCTTGTTTATTAATACCAGGGTATTATTATATATATGAGGCGACTAATTGGGGCCATCGGGGGTCGCGGGTTCGCAGCGGGGGGCTGTCAGCCCGAATCGATGCACTCCCAGTTTCGGAGCATCGTGCGACCCCGAGATGGACGGCAGCGCGTGTGGTAAGGCCTCGTTCGCTGTCGTAGTTCGGTGCGCGGGGGCTCCTAAGCCCTCCCATGGAGATGGGCCCGTACAAGGCACCGCGCAGGGGCGGTTCCGGCAGCAATTCTAGCACTCCTTAGAATACCCCGGGATCGCTCCGTAAGCGCCGAAGAAGGCCACCGCGGGGTTTTAGCTGGTAGTGTCGGGTAGGGTGTACATAGGGGGTAGGGACTCGGCCCAGCGGCTGCCCGGATAGCCATCATCCGGGCGAGGGGGATGCTGGGTCGTAAGACCGGCTAGTCCAGCATAACCGTTTTATTCTTATTCCGCTTCCCCCCGGAGCGGGCGGTAGTAATAAAACGCTTTCCCCGCGACAACAAAAAAAGGGTATTATTATATATATTTCGCTGGTGGTAGGATATTCATATCCGCCCGGATGCAGGGTGTAAAACCCGCCAAAGTAGCACACGCAAGTGTGTCGCGTTCCAGGATCAGCCAGTGTACATCCGGTTTTTGTCGGGGGTCTAAAGTTGCTGATGCTTGGCCGTTTTGCGGCCTTCTGTGTACTCTGACACTAGACCCGCAACCGCTTCTTCACCTTCTTGCCCATGGCGTAGTGTGAAGAAGCAGGCCGGCATGACTGTGTTGAGTAGCGGAAGATTGATTGTCTCTGGCTACTCAATACTCTAATTGGACGGCACTGCGCACACCATCAGGCGCACTAAGCCGTGCCAGGGTAAAAAAATGTGTGTGATTAGTGGGTGTATTTTATTCGCGTCATTAAATATTTATGATATTAAGATATTATATTTACCAATTATATAATCAGGAACTATTCCAATAGCCTTCATAATATCAGTGAGTCCAACTTGAATGGCACTTATGCCAACGAACCCATTTTCTATGTCATCGAACAATGTATTGTCAGGTTCGGTCACTACTCTAATAATATCTATGCCTTTGGGCTCTAGAATCTTACTACACCTGTAAAAGATTTAATAAAGGAAATGATAAGCGAAGGTACCACAATCAAGTGAATAGGACACTTGGAGGCAAAAACACCAAATCTAATTTCTTAATTGGGATCAGTATAGACACATTAATGGATTAAATATTATGGAAGGGTATGTTTGTGAGTTTGTATGTAGGAGGTAATCTGTCAAATGGACTATCGGATTCTGAAAATTTGTAGACAGATAAGAATCTCCGTTATTCGCGAGTAACTTTACACAAATTTTCATTATGGTAAGTATTTAGTAAGCATTCAACTTTATTGCAGCCTCTGGTAGAAGCTAGTTAATAAATAAAATCTTAAATTACATGTACAAACGTAGTAGATAATACTGCGTCTCAATTGGGGCATCAAGGATGTTGTCACCAAGAAAGATCGGATAGTAACAAATCTTAATAACCATTTTCGCAGAATAAGTTTATGCATTAAAAAACGATATCAAATCTCCTCACATTTCTGCTAACCTGGCACTTAGGGCAACTTCAGAGGTGTTACTTGTGTGTCACTCGCATCATAAAATTTCACTCTCATCATTTTTTCATAACGCGCCTATAGAAGTATAACTTTCAGAGTGTGTACGGAGTGCAAATATGAGACAAGAATTATATACAGCTAATAATGTTAATCGGTTTGATGTGGGTGTATTTCAAGCCATTTTATCTGAAGGAATATCAGATACAGCTAAGTTGCTTTATGTTTCCACTTATAAAATACTTAAAAACTATTAACGGATCACTGTTCTTGTATTATGCTGTTAATGTGTGTACCTTACGGGACTAAATTAAATAAGAATAAAAAAAAAAAAAGTATAACTTCAAAAATATTTGAAACTTGATAAGCCCATTAAGAAATATGTTATAATTGTAACATAATATAGATTAAGTGCTTGAGCCTCTGAAGTCAATTTATGGTACCCAATTTATTTTGATGTTAATTTTACGCCTGGGTAAGCGTGTATAAATTTTACCATTTTTGGCATTTTCTTATATTGTAATATTACCAATCTTCATGACATAAAAAGTGTATACGTAGATAAGAAATTAAAAATAACTCTACAAAATATATGTAGTGTAAACACTCGTATTTTTACATAAACCACATTTTTCTAACATAAATAGAGTTAATGTAGCGAAAATTATAAGGTGCTTAACGAAGATAAAGAAATTGCGAAAAAAATCTTCATAAACAAACATTTAAGAACTGCTTTTTGTTGTCCATTGTTAAGGTAAAATACATTCAAACGCCTACTTAGGTGTGTAACTTGATTGAACTTTATTGAAAAAAAATGTGTATTTTATTTCTATTTGCCACAGCAACAAAAGATTTAAAAAACCTTAAAATATATTGAATTATATTGAAATACAATTGGTAATATTTTTTAAGCCGTAAAACACATTTTGTCATTAGCATAAATAGTAATTTTCTATAGTGGTTCTATTCTCGCATATAACCAGTGTGAGATGCTAGCTTAGCTTCGTTTCGTGGTATTATTTCTTGAGGCCCAATCCGTATTTTCACAATCCCCAGTCCTTAATCTAAAAGTCATCATCACACCATTATTCTTTCGATTTTGCAAGCATTCACAGGTGATAGAAATCACTTTCACCAGGTGACCGCCCTGATCGTTAGCTAATGCTATTAAAAAATTGTAATTAGAAGCATATAGTGTCACGTTTCCGGTTACTTACTTTCTAATAGCTTCTGCAAATATCGGTATACGCATCAAATCAGCTCCCATCCCGGCCCACTGGGATCCCATGCCACTATATACAAACCATACAGGCTGCTTGATTCCTGGATAGTACTCCACATTCTCAGATAGGCACACTGTCTCTTTATTGGCGTTTGTGTCTGAAAAATACTCTAGTGTTTGAAATAGTAGGCACACAGATTTTTTAAGATTACTTGGTATGAAATATAATAATACTAGCCCTGTATTAAACATTGTCCCACTGCTGGGCACGGGCCTCCTCTACTAATGAGAGGGGTTAGGCCTTAGTCCACCATGCTGGCCTAATACGGGTTGGTAGACTTCACATACCTTCGAAATTCTTATGAGAATTCTCAGGTTTGCAGGTTTCCTCACGATGAGATGGCTAGACAGGCGCCACGGTGCGCCAACTTTCCGGCTGACGCAGGTACTGACGGACCACGGGTGTTTCGGTTCGTTCCTGTGTCGGATCGGAAAGGAGGTGTCTGCCGTGTGCCACCATTGTGGCAACTGCCACGAGGACACGGCCCAACACACGTTGGAGGAGTGCCCAGCCTGGGACGAAGAGCGCAGCGCTCTCAGAGCAGTCGTCGGAGGAGACCTCTTGCTGCCGGCCGTGGTGTCGTCCATGGTTGCCAGCCGGAGGTCCTGGCGTGCGGTGGCCCACTTCTGCGAGAGCGTCATCTCGCAGAAGGAGAGTGCCGAGAAGGATCGGGAACGAAATGATCCCTCCCGCCGCCAGAGAAGACGTAGGAGGCGCCGGGTGGACGACTGACCGGCGTCTCCCGCCCTGTGGAACGGGGGCGTTTGAATTCCACCACAGTAACCCCCTTTTTTTTTTTTTTTTTTTTGTCGCGGGGAAAGCGTTTTATTACTACCGCCCGCTCCGGGGGGAAGCGGAATAAGAATAAAACGGTTATGCTGGACTAGCCGGTCTTACGACCCAGCATCCCCCTCGCCCGGATGATGGCTATCCGGGCAGCCGCTGGGCCGAGTCCCTACCCCCTATGTACACCCCACCCGACACTACCAGCTAAAACCCCGCGGTGTCCTTCTTCGGCGCTTACGGAGCGATCCCGGGGTATTCTAAGGAGTGCTAGAATTGCTGCCGGAACCGCCCCTGCGCGGTGCTGCGTAGCAGCCCATCTCCATGGGAGGGCTTAGGAGCCCCCGCGCACCGAACAACGACAGCGAACGAGGCCTTACCACACGCGCTGCCGTCCATCTCGGGGTCGCACGATGCTCCGAAACTGGGAGTGCATCGATTCGGGCTGACAGCCCCCCGCTGCGAGCCCGCGACCCCCGATGGCCCCAATTAGTCGCCTCTTACGACAGGCAGGGGTTACCGTGGTGGAATTCAAACGCCCCCGTTCCACAGGGCGGGAGACGCCGGTCAGTCGTCCACCCGGCGCCTCCTACGTCTTCTCTGGCGGCGGGAGGGATCATTTCGTTCCCGATCCCTCTCGGCACTCTCCTTCTGCGAGATGACGCTCTCGGAGAAGTGGGCCACCGCACGCCATGACCTCCGGCTGGCGACCATGGACGACACCACGGCCGGCAGCGAGAGGTCTCCTCCGACGACTGCTCTGAGAGCGCTGCGCTCTTCGTCCCAGGCTGGGCACTCCTCCAACGTGTGTTGGGCCGTGTCCTCGTGGCAGTTGCCACAATGGTGGCACACGGCAGACACCTCCCTTCCGATCCGACACAGGAACGAACCGAAACATCCGTGGTTCGTCAGTACCTGCGTCAGACGGAAAGTTGGCGCACCGTGGCGCCTGTCTAGCCATCTCTTTAGGACAGGACGCACTGCCGCGACTGTCCTCAAGCCCGCACTTGGGCTTTCCAGCCTGGTATGCCACTCCTCCACAGCGGTTCTGCGAAAGCGGGCTGCAATCTCTCTCGGGGCCAGTCTCACCTGACGGCGACTGGACGCCTCCTCCCGCCAGAAGAACGCGGACGAGAGGAGTTTTGCGTCCAACTCCCAAGGGAGGGTGCCGGCCAATACGCAGGCCGCCTCGTGGGAGACCGTGCGGTAGCCCCTTACTATTCGCTGCGCCAACAAACGCTGAGGTTTGCGCAGCAAGGCGACGCAGCGGGGTTTCAGGGACTGAGCCCATACGGGACATCCGTACAGGGCCATTGACCGCACGACTCCAGCGTATAAACTTCGGCAAGTGCTATTAGGTCCCTCCAGGTTCGGCAGCAGGCGTCCGAGCGCGCCCGCCGCCCGCACCAATTTCGGCGTCAACTCCTTGAAATGGGCACGGAAATCCCACCGGCTGTCAAGAATCAATCCCAAGTACTTCATTGTACAGCCGATGGGAATCCGCACCCCCTCCACATTGATGTGGGGCATTAAAGGTGGCCGAATCCGAGGACCGTGAAAGTAAAGGGCCTCGGTTTTATTCAGGGCCACCTTAAGGCCCAGTCGCCGAATCCTGCCCACCACCTGTTCGGTTGCGAACGAGGCGAGCAGGGTGGCCTCCTGGAAAGACCTGGCTGTCGCTGTTACTAGCGTGTCGTCTGCATAACAGACGACAGCGACGCCTCGGGGATTGGTACCACGGAGCACCCAATCGTAGCCGATGTTCCACAGGAGAGGGCCCAGGACTGAGCCCTGTGGAACACCGCAGGCCATCGCTCTTCGGTGCCACCTGTCGGCGCCTGGATACACTATGTACCTGTCTGAGAGATACGAGTGCACCAGACGCCGGAGATACGGTGGCACCACGTGGTACCGCAGTGCTTCCAGTATGCAGGCCCAGGGCAGGGTGTTAAACGCGTTGGCGATGTCTAGAGACACCGCCACCACCACTTCACCCCGAGCCACTGCATCCTCCGCTTGTGCCTTGACCCGCAAAATCGCGTGTACTGTCGATCGGCCTTGCCGGAACCCGTACTGGCACTGTGCCAGGTCCGGCCCGACCCCTTCAAGATGCTCGACGAGGCGAGCGTGAATGATACGCTCGAAGAGCTTACAGACCTCGTCGAGCAACACGATGGGCCGGTAGGCCGATGGCGACTCTGCGGGCCGCCCCTCCTTTTTGAGCAGGACCAACTTCCCAGTTTTCCACTGAGACGGAAAACGGCCCTGCTCCAGGCACGCGGAGAACAGGCCACGAAGCCTAGTCCCCAGATGCTCGACGGCTAACACCCACGCACGTCCGGGGATACCGTCGAGACCCGGGGCTGTTTTCTTGCCCCGCAGCCGAAGCACCACCGCCCGAAATTCCTCGGGCGAAACCTCCGAAATAACCCTTGCCGAACTCAACGACGATGGCGTCGATGGATGTGACGCCATCGGTGGGGGAGTGACATCTTCAGTGGCAGGGAACAAAGCTGCGACGACCTCCTCGACTAGGTCGCCCCGGAGACTCTGCGTCAGTGGGGGCGCCCACGGGCGATATCTCCTCATCGCCACGCGATATGGACGCCCCCAAGGGTCGTTATCGAGAGTTCCCCGGAACTCCTTCTGAGCTGCAGACTTTGCCCTAGCTATTGCTACGCGCAGCGCTCTCTTCGCCTCCCTGTGGAGGCCGTGAAGCAACCGCTCCTGGTCCTCGTCGCCGGGAAGACGGATCCGGCGACGACGGTGTCTGGCGAGACGACGAAGGGCGGCAACGCAGGAGACACGCAACCGCATAAGTTCCGCCGACCACCAGAACACCTGACGCTTTTCGGGAAGACGTCGGACTCGGGGCATGGCCGCGTCACAGACGCGCGACATCGCTGCCCCAAACCACGACGCCTCCTGCTCGACCTGCATCGGTGCCTCCGGTGCAGGGAGCCACGCCTGGGCCAGTGCGGCTTCCTTCAGGGCCTCAACATCGAGGCGTTTTACCGACCAACGCGGGCCGTCCGACCGCGGGCCAGTCGGTCCTCCACTGGACTGGGGGTTAGGGGACAAGGCGACGTCGAACCGAATATATCGGTGATCCGACAACGTCTCCTCATCCACCAGAACTCTCCAGTCACGGACACGGCGGGCAATAGCTGGGCTGGCGAACGTGAGGTCCACCACCGATCCGCCATTATGCCGCACGCACGTGTTAACCGACCCGCGATTCACGACGGCCAGGTTGGCCGAGATCGCCCATTCCTCCAGGGCCTCGCCGCGCCTGCTGGTGACCGACGAACCCCAAGCTTGAGACTTGGCGTTGAAGTCGCCGGCAACGAGAACGGGGCGAGGCTGACTGCCTTGCACCACCAGGGCCCCTAGCCGAGTGAGAAAGTGCTCGAACTCGGCCAGTGATCTATTGGGGGAGAAATACACACCCACAATCCAGACCCCCCCCAACAGAACCGCCACACATCCCGATCCCTTCGCTACTTTTTCGAAGGGTGGGGAGCCGGCGGCGCCCCGAGTAATGACGGCCACCAAACCGTTAAGGTCCCCTGCCCAGTCATCCCTGGGGGGAACAAAATAAGGCTCGGCGACCACAGCCACTTGTATCGACCACTGCGCCATGCTCTGGACTAACAGGTCCTGGGCCCTGGCGCAGTGATTAATGTTCGCCTGGAGGAAACGTTGCGCCATATTAATGGGCGATCTCCATCTGCTCCTCTACGGGGAGCGCTGCCGGCTGGGTCACAACCTCCGTTCCCCGACCACGATTTGCGCGGCGAGGGCGGGAGGAGGCGACGCACGCCTTGGCGCCCACCTGGTGCCCCGCGGGTTTACCAGCATCTGCGCAAACAGCGCAATGCGGCTCCGCGGAGCACTCCTTGGCCTTGTGGCCCAGTTTACCGCAGCGGTAGCAGATGCCGCTGCGGTCACACTCTTCAGTGCACCGCACCCGCACATGTCCTCTGTGCAGGCAGCGGTAGCACCTCATAGGCCTCGGCTCAAGGAGCTGGACGCGTGCTGCTACCCAGCCGATCAGCACTCGGCCCGAACTTAAAATTTTGTCGGCTACCTTGGCGGGGCAGCGCACCCACGCCGCACCAAGGCCCGACCGGTCGGGGCGGATCTCCCCGACCTTAAAGTCTTCTGCCACATTACATCCCGCTTTTGCGAGGGCCGCAGCGACCATCTCCGGGTCAGCTGACGCGTCTAACCCGGATATTCGCAGTTCCGCGGTTTTGAACGGGCGGGAAACACGGACATCGTTCTCCAGTTCCGTCCCGCGGAACACCTCCCTCACTTTGTTGGCGAGGGAGTCGGCCCTCGCTTCGGACTCCGGGCCGGGCACCTCATACAGGTACCCGCCCGTCGCCATTAGGCGCGCTCGCATCTCCGCGATGCCGAGGCTAGCCAGATCCACGGATCGTTGTACCTCACGCAGCACATGGGCGTACGTGATGCCCCGTGCTAACCCCTCTGGCGTTACCGTCAACGAGACGGCTGCCTTGCGGGGCAGGTGGATCCTTGGTTCTGGCCGACGCGGCTGCGGAGGTGCGGAAGCCGCAGCAGCAGCACTTGGCATGGGCTGGGGATGTTTCCTCCCTTTTTTGGCCACCACGTTCCACCCCTCTTCCATCGAAGCAGGAGCAGGGGGAAGTGGCCTCGGCTCCCTGGGCGGTCGAGCAGCGGGGGTGCCGCTTCTTTTTTTTATTTTTCCCCTTTTCCCTCCCCTTCGGGATGTCCGGGGATTTGGGGACACCATGGAAGTTGACGGTGCCGTCAGCCCAGCAACTACAACAGGCGTAGGTCGGGGACAGGGAGGGTCAGCAGTGGTAGCCCTGCTATTGCTCTTTCCCTTTCCTATCCCCTTTCCCTTCGGGGTGACCGGTGGCCCAGCAACATCTGGTAGGGCTTTTGAGGGCCCAGGAACTATATTTGGCCTAGAGGACCCGACGATGCCGTAAATCGGCTGTGACGCCACTCCAACTCTGGCCTTATCAGCAGCCAGAGGAGGCCGAGTAATGGGCTCCGGAGGAAGCCTCGAGCTTAATGCCTCCAAGCGCGCGTCTATTATACTTAATATACGGCGCTCGAACTGCACAAAGAGACCTCCTCCTTCTACGCTGGCCCCATCTTGGGTCACCGGCTGCGGCTGTCCAAGAGACTGGACAGTCACCAGCATCTCCTCCATTACCTTCTGTTGGGCAGCCAGGGAGGCCTTGAGAAGTGCGATCTGCTGCGCCATTGCCGCCTTCTCAGCCTCTAACCTAGCCACCTCTGTTGTGGCTGACACCTCCATCGTTGCAGAGTCTGCGTCAGACACTGCAGTCGGGCTTTTTGACACGGCCATCACCTTGCGTGCCGGTTCGGTGTCGCTTTCGCTTGAGGACGTGTCCCGTTGACGGGCTATTAGCGCCCTCTTTGACCGCGTCATCATTCCACTCGAAACGGCTTGGGCCTCGAAAGCCAAAGCTGTCGAAGCGGCTCCAGCAGCCGCCTTCTTGGACTTACGCCCAGCGTCGTCTTTCTTTCCAGGGTCACTTGCGTCCCCCGGACCACAGTAACCCCTGCCTGTCGTACGAGGCGACTAATTGGGGCCATCGGGGCTCGCGGGCTCGCAGCGGGGGTCTGTCAGCCCGAATCGATGCACTCCCAGTTTCGGAGCATCGTGCGACCCCGAGATGGACGGCAGAGCGTGTGGTAAGGCCTCATTCGCTGTCGTTGTTCGGTGCGCGGGGGCTCCTAAGCCCTCCCATGGAGATGGGCTGCTACGCAGCACCGCGCAGGGGCGGTTCCGGCAGCAATTCTAGCACTCCTTAGAATACCCCGGGATCGCTCCGTAAGCACCGAAGAAGGCCACCGCGGGGTTTTAGCTGGTAGTGTCGGGTGGGGTGTACATAGGGGGTAGGGACTCGGCCCAGCGGCTGCCCGGATAGCCATCATCCGGGCGAGGGGGTTGCTGGGTCGTAAGACCGGCTAGTCCAGCATAACCGTTTTATTCTTATTCCGCTTCCCCCCGGCGCGGGCGGTAGTAATAAAACGCTCTCCCAGCGACAACAAAAAAAAAGGTTTCCTCACGATGTTAAACCACACCGTTCACCGTTAAAGCAAGCGATAATTAACATTTAATAATACATACGTAACTTTAGAATAGTCGGTGGTATATGCCTTCAGGTTTCGAACATACGACTTTCTTCTTGACAGTCCGTACCGCAACCTACTAGGCTATCGCTGTCTATAGGCATGAAATAACTATCTTTAAATCCCAAATAGAGTGGTATGAAGATTGATTTAGTGTGTTTTAGATAAAGTAAACTATATCGATAAGGATATTATGCGGATTGAATGTGACTAACACTATGTTCTGTCTTATAATAAGGTTTTAAATTATTTACCAAGTATGGCATATCCTCTTGCTGTGTGTCCGTGAATATCATCTGCAAAAGCACTTCGAAGAAGTGCGATTTGTTCCAAATCTATCGGCTGATTCTTCAGTACATTGATAACTTTACTTGCACATTCTTCTTGTCTTCCAGATGCCAGGACCAATTGCGGGATACCACTATCATACTTTTTAGGATCCTTAAACATAAGATGGAGAGTTAATTTGAATTAATTATTCTAACAAACTTGGAATGAACAATCATAAAAAATCATATTCGGGCAAAAATCGTAATGGTGTATATTTTTGGTGTATACCTTCTTTTTATAATGTCCTTTTAAAAGAACATGGTAATTAGCGCCTGTGAATGAGAAACTGTTAAGCGCAGTATAACCTCTGTTAAATTCTTCATTTTCTGTCACCACCTGGATCTTATTATCCCGGACAGGTGCTATATCCTGGGGCTCAGTGTAATGTAAATTAGCTGGTAGCTTCCCTTGGTTGTAAGCAACACACAGCTGAAATAGTTTTAAACTGACATCAAGCGAGCGAAAATGACATAAATAGAATTTTTACTGTTTTTAGAATCATAAAATTAGGAGTTACCTAAATCTATATTTATAAAAACGGTTTGAAACAAACCTTTAGTTAAGTTATGTTTAGTACTATTTGATCAGGATTTCATTAATACTAGACATATCACCAGAATTCTAAATATATACACGTGTATAGTGCAATTGAAACTTAAAAATTATCATAAATACATTATAAACAAATATTGATATATAAATATTGATAATATTTTAAATACGCCAATTGACCGACGCTGATACGGCTAGGTTGGTCTATTTTGCCTATTTCCATAGTTTGATGTGCTACGGGATTCTACTATGGGGTGGTGCTGCTGACATCAATATCATCTTTACTCTCCAAAAGCGAGCTATAAGATCTATCTACTCGCTAAGTTCTAGGAGTTCTTTGAGAGAAAAATTCAAAGAAATTAATATAATGACAGTAGCATCACAATTTATATTCGCTAATTTAATGTATGTTCATAAGAATATACAACAATTTCCTAAAATTAGTGATGTCCATAGTGTAAATACTAGAAATAAAAATAATCTTGTTAGTTATAAAACAAGGCTCCACAAAATCAGCAACTCTTTCAAGGGGCTTTGTATACGCTTCTACAATAAGGTTCCCAATCATATTAAAGAACTTAATGAAAGATGCTTTAAAGCTACTATTAAGCGAAAACTAAGTAATAAAGCCTATTACAAAATTTCTGAATATTTAGATGACCGAAAGGCTTGGGAATAAGTTATCCTATTACTTAGAAGTTAGTCATTAACTTATTATTGGGAACTTTATATGTTTGTATAAGAGTTATATATATTAAGTTATGCCAATATTTTATTTGCTTAACATTGCGAACTTATATGCCTTCCATGACTTTACTTGATCTCACGATGGTCATGTGCGGCACTAGGTGCTGTAATGAGTTTTATTTCACAATCTTGCAATAAGGCAGCTTAACACACATTGAGCTGCTCTAATCTAATGTAATTAAATTAAAATTGTATTACCAAATATTGTTAACCAATGTTGAAAAAGAGCAACGCTAAAGTTTCTTGCCCGTTCTTCTCTAGCGAAACTGCATTCCGAACTGGCGGTAGAGTAAAAAATTGACTGAATCTAAATAATGTATAACATTTCATGGATTCAATAAATATTTGATTTTGATTTTGATTTTGATTGATAGTGTATCATGATGATGCTATGTATAGTATGTTTACATAATGTGATAGATATGCTTTAAGTTAAATTTCTTTTTTTATGTACTGACTTGTCATAATTGTTTACATGATCAATAAACGATTTCATTTGAAATTAGGTATCGCAATATTTTGCTTAGAGCACAATCTTATACTATCTCGCCTGATGGTAAGCGATAATGTGGTCTACGGTGGAGCACGCTTGCCTAGTAGATACCTATTCACTTTTGACTTAAATATAACCAGGTTATAATTTTCGGAAAATATAGACTTCGGCAAAGATTTCCACTCTCTAGCGGTGCGCATGATAAATGTACTAGCAAAACGCTAATTAAAACATACCTTACTGAGAGCAGTCACTCCTGAAGCGGGTTCGCTGTTTCCCATATTCGATTTAACGCTACCAACTTTAATTGTTTTATCTTTGGCAAAAATTTTACTGATTGCTTCCATTTCATTTTGATCTGCTTTTGCGATTGCTAGTAAATACAAAAAAATAGAAAGGTGTTAGAAAAAAATGTCTGTAAAAAAAGTGTATAATACTTACATCCAATAAGCTTTTATGTAAATGAACTAGTTCTGGTCTATAGAATAATAATTATTAATTAAAACTGTCCACGATTTGGAGTTATATCCAAGTGTTATTTTCTCTGTTATATCATATTGAAATCTTTTTTATTAGTTATGTCGAACTTTAATTTCATGGTATCTTAATTTTTTTTAAACATACCACTTGCATGAGCCTCCACATACTCTACAACTCCTGGGTCAATATTCGCTTCAGTATAAAATTCATTTAGGAACTGCTCTAAGTCATCAGGGTTTCGTATCGGTAAAAAAGCAGCGTCAGGTCGCATTTTATATTCGCCCTTAACATGAACAACTTCTGCGTATATTCTGAGAAAATAATAATTTTTATTTAATAAAATTCACTTTTCAATAAAAACTTGATCAAATGTGACTAATCGATGACAATAGGTTTCAGAAATTCTAAGAATGTTAATGTAATTGAGCTCAGAAAGTTCAGAAATATCGATCTTATCACAACGTTTATACAAAGGAGATGTCAGGAAAATATTATCTAGAAAAATAAATTTAATAAATTTTAAATAAATTTAATAAAAAAGATTTATTTTAAATAAATTTAATAAAAAAGATTTATTTTAAATAAATTTAATAAAAAAGATTTATTTTAAATAAATTTAATAAAAAAATTAATAAATTTAATAAAAAATTAAAAATATTAAATTTAATAAAAAATTAAAAATATTAAATTTAATAAAAATATTAAATAAATTTCACCCATTTTTGATGTTCAGTCGACACCAAAATACAGGGAATGCTGATGTTACGATTGACGAAGTTGCAAAATGTACTAACTAAACGTATTATAAAAAGAGAATAGTTCCTAGATACGTGATAAAATATAACAAGGAAAATTAATATAAAAAAAATAGTTTAAATAGTTAAAATTAAAAAAGTAGTTTATACCTTTTCGCATCCTTCGCTTTTTGCAAAAACAATAAACTAACGGCGTCAGATCTAACGTAGCCATCAGCGTTTTTATCAAAGCATTTCGTCTTTCCATCCAAGCATAACAGGCCCGCACTGAAAAAAAACTAATGTTCGTTAGCATGTTTGATAGCAAGTTCATCTTAAGACGTGATTTGTGTGTTAAACAAATCACGTCTTCAAATATCATGTTCTTTTTGATTTTACGAGTGTTAGTGTTTTGTATTCCTCTCTTCGAACTAAATATGTAATGCAAATACATAAATCCAATAACACACCTAGTCCTGACGAGATATAACTTATATCGATTGGTATAAGACTACGATTACTACAAAAGACTACGATCCCACAACAGCTAGACCCGAAACAAATATTTGTGGATCACACAAACATTTGTATCAGTGGCAGGATCGAACCTGCGGCCTCTCGTTTTGTAGCCGGTCAATAATCCTCTGCGCCACGAAGGCAATATAAACATATAGATAAAAATCGAACATGAACTAGTATTTCAAGTACGTCTACAATTATTATTAAACTTTAAATTCTGGTCTGATGTACTACTTAGAAGACAATCTTCAATTATTTCTACTCTTCAGACATATTTGGAAATACTTTTTACATTCTCTAACTGGATGGCACTGCGTTTACCATCAGGTGCCATTGCACCTTGGTCACATTGCCGCTCCAGAATAAGAATGTAGGTATTATTAACTGAAATACATCGTAACAACAAGTGTTTTATTTGTTTTATGTATTAGATAATACCCTTGTATGCACTTGCTGCCACCTGCCACTATGGTGACAATGGCCAAATAAAGTATTTTTTTCTTCTTTATTTTCTATGAACTGGAACCTAAATATTGTACCAAAAAACTCACCATCGCATATTTCTTAGAACATTAGGGTAAAGACAATAGTTGCAACCGCCAACTAAAGCCGCATCACAATCCCCTGCCTTCATTCTGCTGTAAGCGATCTCGAGACAGGCGGTTGAGCTAGCACATGAATAGTCCAGGCCGTATGATGGACCCCTTCCATCGATCCAGTAGGAAATACGATTCGCGAACATTGCCTTGCTGGACCTGGATTTTAAGAACCATAATATAAAAATAGTAATAAAAACAAACAATATCAGCTATAGCCTAGTTGGTAGCGCTAAGGATTGTTATGACGATAGTCGTATGTCCCAATCCTGCCCAAATAGCATACACCTCTGACTTTTTTAAAGTTACGTGTGTATTCATTGTTAGTTATCGCGTGCGGTATTAACAATGCGCGGTATTTAACGGTGAAAGAAAACATCATGAAGGAACCATACCATATACCATAGGAATTCATACCAGAGAATTCAAATCAAAATTTCGAAGGTAAGGGAACAAGTTGGGCACTGATGTGTGTAACTATGATAATTAAATTGATCAATGTAGTGGTGATCATTGTTTATGTGTCATTTAAGATATCCACCCTAAAAAGCCTACTGATGTGTTTCTAATTTTATATTATAATAATAATTAGTGTAAAATAAAAATTAACATACCCGTTGATAATAAAATTGCCAAATTTAGATATTTCAAACATAATTAGAGAACTGGCATCGACGAAGGAAGAGCCGATGAATACACCGATTTTCTTTCCTTTGAGTGACGCCAGACTAGTTCCTAAAAAACGAGATTTTTTTTATGCATACATATACACTCACGCCTGTAAACCCCGAAGGGGCCTACCCCTTCGGAGAAGTTACACCCACTTTTCGCCGAATTTCGGTCCCACGACGTGATAGGGGCAAGCCTATCGTCATACCGGGCACAGGTTCCACACACCGGGATAATACTGAGAATTTCTAGATAGAAAAACCCAATATCACTTTACCCGACCCGGGGATCGAACCCGAGACCTCAGCACAGCAGTCGCAGCGCATGCACAATTACAACTGCGCCACCGAGGCAGTAAATTTTTTTTTATCGATTATTATCTATATATTTGTAGTCCGAAAACGAATAAATGATTAATAGTTAACACGCACAATACCAGGTAATCATGGCGGCAACAATCTGAAAAACTGCACAAAAAGCACCAGCAAGCTACTATACGTTAGTTTGCTGTGGAGTGGTGATAACCCGGTCTTGCTGGCAGTGGCGGATTTGCAGTCTTGGCCGCCCTAGGCCCAAGGCCATGTAGTAAGTATTAGCTGCCCTTTCTCAGCACCCATCAGATTTAAGAAAATTATTATTATACGATGCTTCGAGTTATTTCTTGTTATTTAGTGAATTTTGTCATGATTGGCCGCCTTAGGCCCAGTAGTAAAAACTGCAAATCTGCCATTGCTTGCTAGTCCATTTATGCTTTACACAAACCTGCCTACAGCATAGCTCTACCATTCTAAACTGACATCACCTTTATTTATTTTCTTTCAATAATCTACCTTTTCCAACTAAGCTTCTCCTTGACTTTTTTAATAGATTTACCTGAATCAAAAATAGCTCCATAAGCTTGCTCAAGTAATTTCCTTGCCATAGGTTCCAGGACGTAACCAAGTTGATAGGTAACTTTAAAGAACTGCGCGTCAAACTTCTCGAAACCTTCGACCTTGCCTATGTGCTTTGGTACGCTTGGATCTTTGAGATTCCACCTCGGATTATCAGCTGTCACCATGTCTACCTAAAATAGTTCAAAATGAGGCAATCATTAATATTTTAAAGAATGTCTGATTAGTTAAAGTAGATTAGTGACGTGGGAACATCTCACTATCTCCCTTGGACGACTGCACCGTATATGTCGTTCCAAGCGGTAATTAAAAATATCAAGCATCATTTTGGCATTATTTAATATTTATCTATTTCAAGTGCCTGTTATTTCAAAGATTTGAATGGCTTGTAACTTTTTTTAAGCGAATTAATAAAAAGTAGACATAGTGTGAAGAAGCAGGCCGGCATGGTTGTGTTGAGTAGCAGGGGATAGATTGTCTCTCGCTACACGACACTCTAATTGGACCGCACTGCGCTTACCATCAGGTGCAGTTTGGTCACTTATAGATGCGCCAATAGGTAAAACCTATCTTCATTAATAAAATGATAAAAAAATCTCGCGTAATCTATTCACGATGATTTTATAAATAAAACATTGTCATTATTACAGCTTCCATGTTTATGTGACAGACAGATTTTACAAAATCCGTTTCAATTAAAAAAATCGCGTTATCCGTGCGAAACCCTTCAGCAAGCTGGGTATTCTGTAAGACAGTGATACTAACTCTGTCGAAGTACCTTCATGCTACTGACAATACGGTCTACGGCGTGGATTTCTTACATTTCAAATTATATAATATAATGTTTATTATTAATTTATATTTTTATTTGTTTATTATTTTGATTTAATTTTTTATTGACAGCGTCGTTGGCGCAGCAGGCGAGTAGTCGGCTGTGAAACGAGAGGCAGTGGGTTCAATTCCCACACTGAGATGAATGTTTCTGTGACAGACAGATATTTGTTCCAGGTCTGGGTGTAATGGGACCGTAGTCCCTCGTAGTTCTTGATACTCACGACACAAGACTTAAATCTTAGTTTGGGGTCAGGACTATGTGTGTGACTGTTGGATGTTATTTATTTATTAATTCATAAAACGTTCATAGTCTTCAATAATTTATAGTGAATAATTTGCCTAGGCTAGGATACGTAACATGAGCCTTTACTGTAATACAACTGTATTTGTGTAATATATATGTTATATGTTTTTTTAAGATTGGGCGGCACGACTTAAAGGACTTGCTGTATATTGTGAGTTTGGTGCCGCTTTGGAAAATTTACTTAGAGATCGTTTCATCTTAGGTTTTAGCAAGGGCAAGGTGCGCGAACGTCTTTTTGAACAAGACGCCATCACGCTGACTCTGGCAAAGGCATTAGAGGTGGCGCAAGTAACAGCATGTGCACAAGCGGAACGAGCTCCGATGGTCATGAAGGATGAACCAGTGTACCGTGCAGGCGAGCAAAAATATTTTTTGCGTCCATCTCTAGGGCAGCAGCGGCAGATAATTGGCAGTGAAGAGCGATGTACGGTATGCGGTCTTAGAAATCATTTGTCAAACAACTGCAGGTATAAAAACTATAGATGTCAAAATTGTGGGACCAATGGTCATCTTAAAAAAGTTTGCAAGGTTAAAAAGACGACTAAGTCAGAGGTATACAATATAGAAGATACCTCATTAATGCTTAAGGAGGACAAAAATTGCAAGGAATGCGATTTAAACAACTTCAGGTATGTCAATTTTAGCCCGTATAAAGTGACAGTGAGTATTAATGGAATTAATCTGTCAATGGAGCTAGATACTGGTTCTGGATCTAGTGTTATTTCAGAAGAAATATACTATAAACATTTCCAAAATTATAAATTAACAACTAGTGATATTAGAATGTGCCTGTATAACGGTCATAAGATCACACCTATCGGTTATTTCACACCGACAGTTTGTTATTTAAATAACAAAAATAATATTAAATTGTATGTCATAAAAAACGGTGGCCCTCCATTTTTAGGTCGTGATTTTATGAATATTTTTAAGTTATATGTGACTTGTTTGTATAATAATATGAATGTTGCAGACCCGGTCGCGGAGGTGCAAAAATTGATGTATGAATTTCCAGATATTTGGAAAAATGATTTAGGGTGTTTCAACAAATTCGAAGTTCAATTACATCTGAAGGAAAACACGGTTCCAAAATTTTTCAAAGCACGTAGTGTTCCCTTTGCCTTAAAAGATAAAGTAATAGCAGAGTTAGATAGGTTGGTAGAAATAGGTATCCTAGTTCCCGTAAGTACTTCAGAATATGCAACACCAATTGTTCCAGTGCTAAAAGAGAATGGAAAATTAAGAATTGCAGTTGACTATTCCTGTACACTAAATAAAGATTTAAAAATCGATAAATATCCGCTACCAAGAATAGAGGAAGTGTTTGCCAAATTAAGTATTTGTATATATTGTATTGCCAATTTAAGTAATGCATATAATCAATTTGTATTATCTGAATCATCACAAGCTCTGACGACAATTAACACTTCTAAGGGTTTATTCAAATATACACGCTTACAATATGGTCTAGTCAATGCTCCTGCAATATTTCAGAAGGCTATGGAAACCTTATTGTCAGGTATAGAGGGAGTGTCAGTTTGGCTAGATGATGTTTGTTATACTGGGCCCAATAAACAAATTCACTTAGAAAGATTAAGAGAAGTTTTTCGTAAAATACATGAGTCAGGTTTAAGATTAAATAAAGAAAAATGTTCAGTGTTTCAAGATAGTGTAACTTACCTTGGCTTCGTTATCGATAAAATGGGTTTAAGGACTTACCCCAAAAAAGTTGAAGCTATACTAAATGCCCCAACACCCACAAATGTTTTAGAAGTTAAACGTTTTCTGGGAGTCGTTAATTTCTATAGGAAATTCGTTCCGAACGCATCTTCTGTACTTCATCCATTACATGAATTACTCAGGGTAGGCTCGCCATGGGAGTGGGGCGAACGTCAGCAACACGCTTTAGATACGATTCGGCTAGAGTTAGCGTCGGACCGCGTTCTGGCGCATTTTGACCTTAAGGCTCAGTTGGTACTTACAGTAGATGCAGGTCCAGACGGCCTCGGTGCCGTCTTGAACGTGATAGACAAAAACCACAACGAAAGACAAATAGCTTTTGCCTCTCGTTCTCTTGGTACTAGTGAAAAGAATTACAGCCAAATACAGCGACAGCGATAATATTCGGTGTAAAATATTTCCATCAATATTTATATGGACGCCAAGATCCTTTTATTCTGAAAACAGACCATAGACCACTTCTGTCTATTTTTGGGAAGAAGAGTGGTATATCTGTTACAGCTGCAGCGCGTTTACAACGATATGCAATTATTTTATCTGCATATAATTATTCAATTAAATACATAAATAGCAAAAAAAATCTGATAGCCGATTATTTCTCTCAAGCACCGCTACCAGTGTCCGAAGAAGATGATATTGATGAAAGTGCAGGTTATTTAACTTTTTTAGATTCAAACATTCAACCGCTCTCTTTTCATGAAATCAAGGTGGCAACCCAAAACGACAAGATTTTAAAAAATGTTATTAACTATATGTCGAATGGATGGCCCAGGAAAATGACATGCAAATTTTTTAAGTCCTATTCCCAATGTAAAAATGACTTAGAAGTAATAGACGGATGCTTACTTAGAGGTCACAAGGTTGTAATTCCTTCAGTCTACCGCGATAGAATGTTAAAAGAGCTACATTCAGCTCATTTTGGCATAATTAAAACAAAAAATTTAGCTCGAAGTAAAATGTGGTGGCCAGGTATTGATGCAGATATAGAACGATGGATAGGATCGTGCGCAGCTTGCTCAGCCGTACGAGCATCGCCACCTAGTGTCAAAATTCCTTGGCCACGACCTTCAAGTCCATGGAATCGAATTCATATAGATTACATGTTTGTTGGGGGTAATACGTATTTGATTGTAATAGATGCATTTAGCAAATGGTTAGACTGCATTCCAATGAATAGTGGCACCTCCACGGCCGCTCTGATTAACAAATTAAAATATTTGTTTTCATTGTTTGGGATACCATGTGTTATTGTATCAGATAATGATGTAAAAATATGTTCAATAGAATTTCAAACCTTTTGTATTAATAATGGTATCAAGCATTTAACTTCTCTAATATATCATCCTTGTAGCAATGGACAGGCAGAAAACTCTGTAAAAACTTGCAAATAATGATAAATTGTATTATTTCAAACAGTTCATCTCGAGAACAAGTTCAAGAGAAACTATTAGGTTTTTTGTTTGAGTATAGTAACTCTGTACATTGTGCTACTGGCAGTTCTCCTGCAATTTAATTTAATGTTTGGTAGAAATTTGAGATGTAGATTAGATTTAATTTTTCCCCAAATTAAAGATAAAAATGATGTATTAAATGTAAAACCTGTTAAATTTAAGCCAAGTAGGAGTTTTGATATTGGAGAAACAGTATGGGCGAAATGGTTTATTGGCAGGAAAGGAATTTGGTCTTTAGGTAAAATAATTGAAGCAAAAGGAAATGCAATGTTTGTCATCCAATTTATAGATTACAATATCACTCACGGCTTCTAGACATATGAACCAATTGCTTAAAGCTAAAAGTAATATTATGAATAAGGGGTCACATTATGTACCGCATGGAATTTCTAATTTATCATTACCGCCTCCTCAACCATTTTCAGTAGATGAAATTGAAAACTCTCAAGAGCCAGTTGACTCATACAATAATCATGACAGATCTATTTCATAAAATATTATTAGAGGCGGTGATGATGATGAGTGGGTTGATGCTACAGAAACCATTGTTACCGAAGAGGCACCACCTGCAAGCACCTTGACAGGTGAATGTTTACAGTCAGAGACGGAGTCCGAAATAACTACCGATCTTGCGGTTTCGGAAGTAATTATTAACAAAGACCAACGCGTACTCAGGCCACGTAAAATTATAGATTATAAGCAATTTTATTAGTCTGATCTTTTAACTTGATTACTTTTTATTTTATTGTTGTTATTACATAGTATTAGTTATGTTGATTTCGTTTGACTCCACAAAATAATGATGGAGGAATGTAATATATATGTAAACTCCTTAGAGCAAGCTCCATATTAAGCTGTTTAAAAAGAACACTTTCCGTTCGTCTTTTGATTCTCTGTCAAATACATATTTGGTGTCTAAGCAGACGTTTTATTTATAAATTACATACAGTACAATTTGACCTTTGACAATACATAATTTCTGCAGTGACATTGCAGTATTACTAATACTAATCGTGATCCATTTAATTACAATTGTAATTCAATGAATAAGAACCAAGAATTTTTATAATATATAAATAAAATTGTTGCTCGCGGCTCCGCCCGCGTGGAGGTCATGTTTGGGAGAAAAAGTATACAATACAAAATACCAATATTCATGCGTTTCACTTAAAAATGACGGATTTTCATACAAACTTTCATTCCCTATTTTACCCCCTTAGGGGCGGAATTCCCAAAAATCCTGAAACATATATTTTTTATTTTTAACTAAAATGCCAAATCCTAATTTTTATGAATTTATCTTCAAAAATGACGGATTTTCATACAAACTTTCATCCCCTATTTTACCCCCTTAGGGGTGGTATTTCCAAAAACCCTTCCTTAGTGGATGCCTACGTGATAAAAGGTACCTACTGTCAAAATTTCAAGTCTCTAACCCCAGCCGTTTAGGCTGTGCGTTGATCGATCAGTCAGTCAGTCAGTCAGTCAGTCAGTCAGTCAGTCAGTCAGTTTCTTCTTTTATATATACAGATAATAAATAACACATAGCCCCGACCCCACACGATAAGAGTTTTGTGTTGTGGGTATCAGGGACTACGAGAGACTTTCGGTCTCACAACACCCAGACCCTGGACACAAATATCTGTCTGTCATACAAACATTTGTCCCGGTGTGGGAACGAACCCACGGCCTCTCGAGTACTTTTTATTTACATACAGTACATAGTAATTTTTACATATCAGGATTAAATTAAAATCTAACGGTACTTCTTAAATGTCCACTGCTCTGAGAGGTAGCACCAAGAAACTCAGTTGTAGGTCTTTATAAGAATCAAGAATTTTAATAAATTTTTTTTATATCATAGTCCGACAAACGAGCCAGTGGGTCACCTGATGTTAAGTGATCTCCACCGTTCATGAACATCCACAATACCGAAAGTATCACGTATGCGCTGTCGGCCTAAAGGACAAGAATAGGGATTAGGGAAGGGAAGGGGGAATCAGGGCCTCCGGATATATCACTTACCATACGAAACGCGACAGTGAACTGTCACTTTACGTTGGTTTTCTGTGAGACAGTGGTACTACCCTGGTCGAGCCGGCCCATTCAAGCTGTAGACAAATATATCTACAGCGTGGCTCTACCACTTTCTAAAATATATCCTTACTTACCTTATTGTACAAGTTGTGCATGAACTCATTAACATTGTTTGAGCTGGGAAACAATCCAGAGATACCACTTATGACGACTTCATCATTAAGCTTTGCATCTTCAGCTTCAAGATTTTTGCTTGTCGCCATATTTTATGAACTTAAAATAATTTTATTCTTTAAATTATCCAATAAAGTAAGCCGTACTAAAAACTGCAATAATTCAGTCACCGACCATTAATATTTTTCTAATATTAAGTTTACAATTTAATAATCTTGTGTACTTGATTACTATTCAATATAAACCATTGAACAATTACAATTCCAGTGACACCTAACTATTTATACGCAGTAATATACAATTCAAATTTATTAGAGTTCTATTGGGTATTGACAAAACCAAAAAATAGCTGCACATAGTTAAGTATAGAATAAATTAGTTCCCTGTATTTATTTTTGTA
The DNA here is from genome assembly GCA_905220505.1 of Laothoe populi. Lineage (NCBI taxonomy): Eukaryota > Metazoa > Arthropoda > Insecta > Lepidoptera > Sphingidae > Laothoe > Laothoe populi. Next base: position 2,983,606 of record HG992161.1, on the reverse strand, counting down.
TATGTTTTAGACGCAACAGAAAACTATAGAACTGAAACCATTTAAAAAGAACCCTAACATAAAAAATTAAGCGCGAAATATTTTTTTATGTATTGGTATGTGTAAAATTGGGTGCGTAGTGGGAATATGTCACTATCTCTCTCGCACGCCTACACCTTAATAGCCATTCTTGGTGGTAACGTGACAAACCATAACTTGCATCTCTTTTGTGTTATTTGATAACTATACCTTCTACCATATTTCAACGGCGTCTAACTATCTAATTTCCGAGTGAATGTATACATTTATTTCGATAATGAGTAACTTTACTTAAATATAATCAATCATAGATAGTAGGATATTATTAAAATTTATATCTCAGACGAATTACTTGTGGATTGATGATTAGCCTACCACAAACCAAAAAACTGGTTCCGTTAGACCATTGAAATTGAATTAGCTGATCGTAAGCCAAATAATGTTTTATTCATTTATATTTGAGCCACTTTTAAATCAACTGAGCATAGACATTACTTAGAACCTAAATGAATATAATTAATGAAGTAGGATCCGGTAAATATTTTTATCAGCCTTGTTTTACAATACTATTCAACAGCCAATCATAGGCTTCCGTTACTATTGAGAAAAAGTTAGGCTTTGATCCACTATGCTGATCTATAGCGGTTTGGAAACCTTCATAAATTCTTTATGGCGAACTCTTGGGTTTACAAGTATCATTAACAATGAATGTAACTTAGAACCATTTAACCAACCATGTCTTGAGTACCATAGTAGCTCAGTTTCTAATAGTAACATCCGTCTTGGCAGCCACTTCCCACTAGGCTACCAATAATCATAAGGGGAAATAAAATATAAAAGTGAATTCCAAACTCGAATTCCTATGCGTTTGCTGTTAGAAACCCCACTTTTCTCTCATATCTTGTCATCGGATTTTATAATACAAGTACATTATAGAGTACAAAATGATTAAAATCAGTCAACAATGTTATAGAGATAGCGCGTAACATACATATAAATACATATGAATAGAGAACCTTGTCCTTAATGAAGTCAATTGAAAAGAATACGTTTTATTAAATAACTTTTGATCCCTGTCGTGCGTCATATCGTGCATGCAAACGTCACAAGTGTAAACTTCGTCAAATCCAAGACAGTCCAATTTTGGATGATGAAAGAATTAGTTTTTTTTTTGTGCTCTAATAAATCTCGCTATTGATAAGACTATACAACAAAAATTGACAGAAACGAACAATTTATAAGAGAATAAATCCTAAAGATTTTGGATGTATGTCGTGCCTTTGATCGTTTGGTAATAGAAAATTGAGCAGACATATTGCGAGCATCTTCAACTTTTGGTCAACTGACGCTGTTAAGAAGACCAGTGATTCTCGTAATCTGTATATATAAAAGAAGAAACTGACTGACTGACTGACTGACTGACTGACTGATTGACCGACTGATCGATCAACGCACAGCCTAAACGGCTGGTGTTAGAGACTTGAAATTTTGACAGTAGGTACCTTTTATGACGTAGGCATCCACTAAGGAAGGGTTTTTGGAAATACCACCCCTAAGGGGGTCAAATAGGGGATGAAAGTTTGTATGAAAATCCGTAATTTTTGAAGTTAAATTCATGAAAATTAGTATTTGGCATTTTAGTTAAAAATAAAAAGTATATGTTTCAGGATGTTTGGAAATTCCGCCCCTAAGGGGGTAAAATAGGGAATGAAAGTTTGTATGAAAATCCGCCATTTTTAAGTTAAACGCATGAATATTGGTATATTGTATTGTATACTTTTTCTCCCAAACATGACCTCCACGCGGGCGGAGCCGCGAGCAACAGCTAGTTAATACATACACACACATACACAGCAGTCGTATCGCATGCGCAATTACAACTGCGCCACCGATGCAGTCAATAATCGTAATTAATAATATTCAAAATTCCACTTCGAATGCCAATTTCCACGTTAATTCTTTCAAACCTAACTAAGCTAGATAACATTGTATGCTACATAGTAATTACTGGTGCTACTTTTTGATGTTAGTGTGTAGTGCTCTTAAAAATGTTTTATTTTTAACTCAGTCTAATATCGTGATACCCTTTAATTGGATTTATATTATCTTATCTGTTACTAATATGTTTAACCGACTTCAAAAAAAGGAGGAGGTTAACAATTAGTGGGAATCTTTTTTTTATGTATGTTCCCCGATTACTCGAAGACGCCTGAACCGATTCGACAAATTCTTGTTTTGTTTAAAAGGGTATACTTCCCAGGTGGTCCCATTGGCACTAAGTCAGGATCTGAGGATAGGATCTCAGAAAAATCAAGGGCAACCCTCACAATTTATAGTGACGCATAATTTGTTTTTTATTGAAGTCGGTGTACTTTTTATAAATTAAAAAACTTTTTGTATTCTATTGATTGTCCAAAAAGTAAATAAAATAAATAATCTCAGCGTCATTCTCCACAAAAATAAAAGTATCGCAATTTTTCTCAAACTTCAATTGTGTCTTTACACTGGTAATGTTTTCAGTGATCATTTAGATGATTATGCTGTCATCAGAATCGATTGCATGAAAAAAAACATTGATTTCGAGAAAATGACGTTTAAAATTTGAGTTGTAATTTCTCATGGTCCAACTATCTGAATAAAATGTTTGTTAGTGCCAGTTTATGCCTTTTGCTTCAGAGCATCGGATTTACAGGGTGTGGCGTAATGAATGGATAATAAGGTATAGAGGCCAATGTGCCGGATTCAGATAATCAGATGTTAAATACTGCTGGGCACGGGCCTCCTCTACTAATGAGAGGGGTTAGGCCTTAGTCCACCACGCTGGCCTAATGCGGGTTGGTAGACTTCACATACTTTCGAAATTCTTATAAGAATTCTCAGGTATGCAGGTTTCCTCACGATGTTTTCCTTCACCGTTAAAGCAAGCGATAATTAATATTTTAATACACACATAACTTTAGAAAAGTCAGAGGTGTATGCCACTTGGGTTTCGAACATACGATTTTCATCTTGGCAGTCCGTACCGCAACCAACTAGGCTATCGCTGCTTATATGTTACGCCTATAAAACAGATGTTATGTTCAGTAAAAGTGTCACGGTTTCCGAGATATACGACATTTTCAAAATTTTTAAAAATATTCCACTCTTCGGTATTCATTTTGACGCCAAGATTGCAAATGAAGACATTTTTCCTATCTGTTTTTTGGGTAGTATTCCTGAATAGATGCACTATCGCACATAGGATACTTATTATCTCGGAAAATGTACGGTTCCCGTGGGATAGTTTTGTTTTTGTTTTACACAGAGCAAGGGATCGAAATGATTTGCATAGTATTATTTGAGAAGTTTGAGGAGAATTACATAGGGTAATTTTTATCCTGCACGGTTCCTATGGGATAGCGTAATATAGAAGGATGTAATACCTTAAAAAACGAAAAGGTATAATTCCTTGGGGATTTTATACCTTTTCATTCAAAAATAACCACCACGCGGATGGGGCCACGGGTAAAAGCTAGTAAATTATAAATTCTAATCAATTTGGTGTCAATAACTCATTTTTTGATAATTTACGAGTTGATATATACTTTTTATGGTGGTAGGATATTCATATCCGCCCGGATAGCGACCACCGTACACAGGGTGTAAAACCCGCCATAGTGGCACACGCAAGTGTGTCGCGTTCCGGGATCAGCCAGAGTACATCCGGTTTTTCTCGGGGGTCTAGAGTTGGAGTACAATGTTTGGCCATTTTGCGGCCTTCTGAGTACTCTGACAATAGACTCTCGACCGCTTCTTCACCTTCTTGCCCATGACGTAATGTGAAGAAGCAGGCCGGCATGATTGTGTTGAGTAGCAGGGGATACATCGTCTCGCACTACTCGATACTCTAATTGGACCGCACTGCACTTACTATCAGGTGCAGTGCGGTCACTTTGCCATGCCAGGATAAAAAAAAAAAAATTTGCAATGACTGGGTCCAATTTCATACAAAGAACACTATAGATCAATTTGACATTGAGTAATTTTACTTGTCATTCAATTGTTTACGGTTGAAAGAACAATGTGATTAGGCAAGAACCAATTGGACATCACTGCATTATTAAATAATTATAGTTTACCCAATTTTCAACCGTGAATTTTAAATACATAAAAGTTTCAATAGTCATGCATTAATAACGGCTGACGTTATTGACTTCAAATTAATTGTCGATAGTTGACCTGACGGTAACGGTAAGGTCAACGGTAGGCAGCGGCTCTTCTGTGCTCTGGCATTGCAGAAGTCTATGGGCGGCGGTGACTACTTACCATCACATGGCGCAAATTGTAAAAGGGGTTTTCGAAACCACATAACCCATTTTTGGAACGCATTAGATATTAAACAAATACTGATCACATAAATTTGACTCTTTACGGGAATGGAATCTGCTGCATCACATTTCAAAGATGCATAACAGCTGCGAATACTTTATCATCCTTTTTTGACTGTTTGGATAGACGATATATATATAGATAGGCAGACGAGCAGACGGACCACCTGATGGTAAGTAGACACCGCCGCCGATAGACATCAGCAATACCAGGGCACAGCGAAGCCGCTGCCTACCGTTTCACTTCCTTTATCCTTCTTCCCATCCTGATTGACTTTCGTAAATCATGTTCGATATTTATATAGCTAATATTTTATAGAGTAGTTCATTGGTAGTGCGTTCAAAGATGACTTTATTACTATTGTATTTAGCAGCATTATAATTTGTAATGGTTTTATCACCTTTTTGTACAAAATCATTTGCATTAATTAAAATATTTAAAAAACAATTGTATTTACGCAAATCGTGAACGATTTTTGGGGTCAATATGAAGTAAATGTCCTATAATATCATTGCAATAAGAACTAAATAGTAAGTAACCTACAATGAAGTTTTATTTAACATATTCTTTTATATATTTTTTTAAATTCAGTAACCGTCTCCAGAATGTCTTGAATCTCACCGAAATTTTTACGAATTGCGTATTGTGTTGAAATTGTATTAAATTCATACATATTTCTCAAATACGAATGACTGCTTTTGTTTAAAAACTTACATTAGATTAACTGAACCAAGCTATGAAAATCAGATGATTCTTTTGTCATATGCCTAGCTTCTCATACTCGCATATTTCTTTTGGAAGAGTCATTTGTAATAATTACGAATGAGTTTTTCGTTTCGCATAAGTTACTCGCAAACATAAGTTAGTCTGGTTGAAATTTTGTGCTCAATATATTTTGCGCCCAGTAATCATTAATTAAATAAACATAGTCGTTTGAGCACATGCTTCATTCGCCTTCCTGTTTGAGTATACCGTCGTTAATTAAATTTACAAAAAACAGACAGCCTCTGTGGTGCAGTGGGCGAGGAGCTGGCTATGAAACAAGAGGACGAGTGTTCGATTTAGGCACCGAGAAAAATTGTTCAATTCAATCCAATTCAATATCTATGTCTTCTTCTTATATGTATATAAAAACCAATTGCTGTTCGTTTGTCTCGCTAAAACTCGAGAATGGCTGGACCGATTTGGCTAATTTTGATCTTGAAATATTTGTGGAAGTTCAGGGAAGGTTTAAACTCACTATTGGACCAGGTAGGTGGCGCTGCTGTCGGTATATCATCAAATTTGGTTTACTGGAATTTGTGGGAGAAATGCCAAAGTTTTTTATCTTTAAAATATTATATTTGATGTGGCGCTGCTTTTCTTGGCAGAATGACCTCTGCCGGGCCCGTTATAGTATACAAACACAGGCAGTCACGGGTACTGACAAAAGTGAAAACTTAAAACTTTGGAATTACTGTGTTCTTTTTTGAACCAGCGTCTCTGAAGTAGTAACGTTTTTTTGCTTATGATTTGTCTTATGTCTATAATTATAGAACTTCATAGGCGTGCTAACCCGACCCGGGGATCGAACCCGAGACCTCAGCACAGCAGTCGTAACGCATGTAGTCAGGGTATTTTGAAATAGTAAAAATCGCTTTTAAATTATATCACTTTCCTGATCATACCGTAGTTAATGGAATATTAATTGTATTTCAGAAATAAAATTTAATGAAACGAAATATAATTTTCCAGAATAGCATAGCCTACGTGACAATATATTCTTTTTACCTCTTTGAGGTCAACGTAATATAATTTAAATTACCGTTTTGAAGGGCGACATGGCTACGAATCTAGACTAATTAAACGTTTGCATTTGAGTATTGTCCATTAGTCTATGCACGTTTTTTTACTAAGCTCATCAGTCAGGCCCAAAATTAGAGTTAGCTTATACATGTATATTATACACTCACGACTGTAATCTCCGAAGGGGTAGGCAGAGATATAACCAGTATACCCACTTTTGCTGAATTTATTACAGGCACTAATTATCTTTAATTAAATGTCATTTTTTTTTATGGAATAGCTATAAAAAAAACTAAATAACTAACTTGGGTTCTTATTGATATTAATAGCCTCCGTGACGTATTGGATTACTAACCTGTGTAATACAAGAAGCCGCAAGTTCGATTCCGGATGAGACAAATGTTTGTATGATCTACAAATATTTGCTTCTGGGTATTATAAAACCTAGTGTCTTGTTGACACCCACGACACAAGATAATAATAAATAACTAACACCCAACAGTCACACACATAGCCCCGATAACACACTAAGTACGAGTCTTGTGTTGTGGGTATCAGGGACTACGTAAGACTTTCGGTGTCACAACACCTAGACCCCGGACACAAATATCTGTCTGTCACACAAACATTTGTCCCGGTGTGGGAATCGAACCCACGGCCTCTAGTTTCACAGCCGGCTGCTCGCCAACTGCGCCACGGAGGCTGTCAGACTAATATAACTAATTTTACTGATTTTATGCGGTTTATTTTTTAACCCGACGTTTCGAAAGCTGTACAGTCTTCATGGTCACGGGGTTGTATGTCGTCACGAAAGTATAGTGCAATGTTTCTACTCCCATATAGTTGATTTTTTAATTTTATTGGTTGTAGTCTGACCTACATAGACGGAGCTCACAGTGTCTTGAGGTCTGGCAGCTGTGTGTAAACCGAAGAAATCATACTACTGTGGTGTCGGGGCTATAAGTGAGACTTTGAAATAAAGTGAAATCGTTTATTGATCATGTAGGCTATTACATAGCTCTTATGAAAAGTCAGTACATTAAAAAAAGTAAAGAAATTTTACAAAAAGCATATCAGCCTATGTATACATAGCATCATCAATACACTAGCAATTATTGTGTAGTGTTATTCATTATCCATTATAGCTATTATATGGAGGTGAGTCTATCGCTATGCCGGGCTAGTGTCTGGTGACTATTTCAGACTCTGCGCTGATACTGGATATTTCCTGACAGAAAAATTCAATGTTGTAACGCCCGCTCAATTGAAATTCGCGCCCCAATGCGACGCCACTGCAACCGAACAATGGGAAGCAACTGTTGTCGACCACGCCATACAGCGCGTGTCGCCGGCACACACAGAGAGCCCGGCGCGTCCCCAAAATCGTAAGACAAGAACCCGCGCAATAAGGCCATCGTCGCGTTATTTGTAAAGAAACGCCCAGAAATTGTAATAATTGTTATAAATATTAGTCTCATATGCTCAACATTGTAATATTTTATTAATAAATAGTTAACTTTGAAGTATAGAAACTTTCATTTGTAAAAATGACAATTTTACCCGACCGAACGAATGAATCGAACCCGACACCTCAGCGCAGTAGTCGTACCGCGTACGTGCTATCAAGGCAGATACTGTTAACGATCAAAATAAGACAGCAGTTTTTTATTTAATCATGCGAGTTACTCCGCTTATTTTTTATTAAAAGACAAAAAAGCTTTTGATGCGAGATTAAACAAAAATTACGTTTTCAAATTTACGTTGAGTATTATGGGGACTATGGAACGATATCTCGATATTAAAAACGATACCTCAAAGAGCTTTTCGCTTTGCATAGGTTTCTGTAAACATTATTGGTTAATTCTTAGCGCCAAACAGAAACGGACGTATTACGTGTACAGGAATCATTGGATAGCAAAGAACTGGCTTGAGTGTCGCTTTTTAACAGGCTTTTATTTAACTTGCCATGTTTGTATGTTTGTGTAGGTAAAAATTTGCAACTGTATTTTGAACCAGTTCTCATAGTCCAAATAAACTGAAATTTGGTATTCATGCATAAACCTGGTGACAATACAATATTATGGTGACCTGGATCTAATGCTACTGCTAGGGCCACCTGCAGATCACTCAACTCTTCAATAGCTTACAGGAGCCATAGTCATTTAGATTTGTCTTGTTTTGTCGCTAGATTTAGATTTGTCTCTAGATGTCCTTTTTCATTCACTCACTACTTACTACTGTAAATTATTTTTTCATTTTAGATACAATAAATGGTTGTGAGGCAGACATGTGAAGGACTCCAAAAATAATTAGGTATTGTAAAAAGGTAAAGTGTCAATGTTGTATTTAAAAAAATCAAAAGGTGATAAAAAGTTAAGGGATTGTTTATAATGAGTTAGGTATTATTATATTTATTTATTTATTTAGGAAAAACAAACAGTTATACATTGTGATAATATTCAAAGAATTATATATCTAAAAAATACAAATGTACAACCTACGACGTTCTTCACAGAATACATACAATTGTTACTTATTCACACGTGAGAGAAAGCCAACAAGAAAAGAAAAATGATACTAAAAATAAAATAAACAAATGACTGACTTAACTATACTAAAATTTACTAAAAACAATAACAATTAAGAGATAGAGCATTTGGTGGACTAAGAATGCTGTATGTTATAAAAGTATAGTCTATCATAATTAGTAATTAAAATCAATATTTATTTATAATTAGCTGTTTAGATTATTGCAGTCGGTTTCACTTCACTCACTCTTACTCTCACTTAATTCACTGTCCATCGATACAAAACAACAATGTTGTAATACACTCCTACTTGGTCATAGCTTTCAATACAGAGCAGTCATCTATCCAAAAAGACTCTCACATGCATGAAACAATTATGACACCAATCAACTTTAAGTGGTTCTTAAAATTACAAGAACTTAAGCTTTAAACTGCAATAATAAACCACTGCGACGAGGTGGGCAAATAATGCGTCAAATTAACGTTACCTAATTATGAAGCTGTGGCAGGTTCACCGACGCTTTATTTCTTACTAGAAGTGTCAAGAGAGCAGTACTATTTTATTAATGCCTCAACGTAGTGGACATTCCCTTGCATTTTACTTGGAATCTTTACCTACTGTTAGAAACAAAACTGAAAGTTACGTATTTTAACCAGTCATGACACATAGGCTCGGCGGCGGTGCGGCGGTGCGTTCAAATACTGGCCAGTTTCGCCGTTCTTAAATGTTATTTTCACTTTAATGATATGGAAATTAAAATGATTTTGGCTTGTATTTTACTCCCTATATTTTTTTTAATATCCTTACTAGACACAAGTGATTAAGGCACCCCCATGATTACCACTGTACCGATTGACTTCGTTCAAACGTGGACTAATTGCTAATGTGGGCATGCTTTTTTTATTCTGGCACGGCAAAGTGGCCACACTACACCTGGTGGTAAGTGAAATGCCGTCCAGTCAGAGTATCAAGTAGCGAGAGACAATCTATCCCTCGCTACTCAACACAATCATGTCGCCCTGCTTGTAGCTTCTTCACACTACGCCATGTGGCAAGGAGGTGAAGAAGCGGTCGAGGGTCTAGTGTCAGAGTACTCAGAAGGCCGCAACGGCCAAACATCATAACCCAACTCTAGACACTCGACAAAAACCGGATGTACACTGGCTGATCCCGGAACGGACACACTTGCGTGTGCCACTATGGCGGATTTTACACCTACCTACACCCACCTATTACAAAAATAAAAATAAACATTTAATTCGAAATTAATCCATGAGACTTTTGGTGACACTGATTAAAAACAGTAAATCCATCCGTGAGAATATGCGAATGGGAATGAGAGAATGCCATATGAGAATCCCATCGATCTATGACACACGCTTAATATCACAGCTCAATAGAGCCACCCGGCACCCGACTAACAACATTGTAAACACCAACTTATTCATATGTATACTAGAAATGTCAAACTCATGCCAAGTGTTACAACAATTGTAGTTACAAACATCCATGCAATTTAATATAAGCCTTATAACTAACTATAATTTGGACATATCAACATCATTTGAATACAAATAATTAGTTATTATCATAATATATGCATTGAATTTCATACAATTAATATACGATTAAAGTTTTATAAGATCAAATTAGAGCAGCTCAGCTCATCAATCCGGGATTCCGTGTCGCACTAGAACGCAAAATCCCAACAATATCCTATTATCTCTCCAATGTTATTTGGCATAATATATATTTAGAAGTATAATCCATTTGAATACGTATCCGGTGGTCAAAACCGGAAGCCGCAACGATAATTGTATTCTAATTAACTATTGATACGAAAATTATTTGGATAATAAGCTTTGCCATGAATACGGGGAATCGTTTACGTGAATCCAAATAGACATTTAGTTCATACACAGGTGTATGCAGAGGTGTAACCAGTACACCCACTTTTCGCCGAATTTATTACGGTCCCATAATAGGGGCCTATCGCCATACCGGGCATAATCCAGACTCCGGGCTGATACTGAGTATTTCCAAATAGAAGGACCCAATATCACTTTACCCGACCCGGGGATCGAACTTGAGACCTCAGCACAGAAGTCGTAACGCATGCGTAATTACTACTGCGCCACCGAGGCAGTGAAATGACATTGGAAAATAAAATGTAAAGGGTCTTTCGGATACTGAGCCTAAAAACTAATACCAAAGGAGTGTTTGCGGACCCGACATTTGTCTTAAAGCAGGAATAGACCTTGTGATCTATCATTTTACAGTCTGTTTCTTTTAATAGAATGTACAATATTTAAATTTTTACCTGACCCGGGATCGAACCCGAGACTGCAGCATAGCAGTCTTACGCATGCGCAATTACAACTGCGCCACCGAAGTAGCTAATAACATCATAGTCACAGCAAATTTGTGTATGGTCTTCAAGTAAAAAAAAACTATAAGCAAATAAGTGTCACTTCTATAATTGGATATATCCCATACGAAACTCGTACTAATTGCTGAAGGCGTTTTCAGCTATTTTACAATTTATTTTGCCGCTTCATTTCTGCGGAGTTTTTATTATTATTTTTCTGAGTCCACTAAGCAAATTGTTTTTTCCACGCGCTGTCAAAAAGTTGACTCAATTAGTTCGTTGTCTAATAAAATAATTGGTTTGGAAGAAAATTAAATGTTTTGTTTAAGTAAATATTTTCTTTGTAAAAGTTCTGCCTAATTTCAAATGTTATTGAATTTGTCTTCTAGTCTTAATAATTTACTCTTTATATTCAAGTTTAAGTTAAATGTCTATGTATTGTTATTTTCTCTATTTCCGAAAATAGAGAAAATAATTATTCGAAAGCCGACTATTGAGAATTGCGGTCGGTTGGACAGCGACCACCGTACACAGGGTATAAAACCCGCCATAGTGGCATACGCAAGTGTGCCGCTTTCCGGGGTCAGTCAGTGTACATCCGGTTTTTTTCCGGGGGTCTAGAGTTGGGGTACGATGTTTGACCGTGTTGCGGCTTTCTGAGTACTCTGACACCACACCTTCGACCGCTTCTTCACTTCCTTACCCCATGGCGTCTGTGAAGAAGCAGAACACAGCAGGCTGACATGATTGTGTTGAGTAGCGAGGGATAGATTGTTTCTCGCTACTTGATACTGTAACTGGCCATCATTGCACTTACTATCAGGTGCAGTGTGGTCACTTTGTCGTACCAGGACGTTTTGTCGTCGTCGAATAAAGTGATATTGGGTTTTTCTATTTAGAAATACTTAGCATCAGCCCGGAGTCTGAAATTGTGCGTGATATAGGCTCGCCCCCTATCATATGATGATACCGTAATAAATTCGTCGAAAAGTGCGTGGTTACACCTTTGCGTACACCTTCTGGGATTACAGGCGTGAGTGTATGACGTATGTGTATGTAAACTAATCTTTAAATAGTGGCAAAATTATTTTTATTGACAATTTCAAAGCGTGAGTGAGCAATATTTACCAGCTTCTGTGGAACAATGACGTATGAGATCGATCTGATGTTTGTGTGATACAAACGCACCTATATGTTTAGGGTCGGGGCGTTGTGATGCCAAAGGTCTCTCGTAATTCCCCATACTTAGACACAGGTTAATAATATCTTACTGTTCAGGACATAGACGGTAGAAAATATTTATAGAGCTGCTTACATATCATAACTAAACTGTGTCACATGTTTCACAATGTAGAACAGTTCGTGGTTTAGCAATTTGCATAGCCTAGTGTCTGCACTAGACTCGCGACACTTCATCACATAGGAGTTAGCATGAATCCACAAACTTTACAAAGGCTCTAGTATTTTAACGCTTCCTGAACTCCTTGTTGCATAGTTTCCTTTTTGAGATTTGTTGTGGGTGTGAGAAAATCATATTTTGTTACTGGAATATTAAGCTAAACAAACAATATACTCATAAATATGAATAGCATCAAAATATCATCTATACTATAATCTGTATATATAAAAGAAGAAACTGACTGACTGACTGATCGATCAACGCACAGCCAAAACGGCTGGGGTTATAGACTTGAAATTTTGACAGTAGGTACCTTTTATGACGTAGACATCCACTAAGGAAGGGTTTTTGGAAATTCCACCCCGAAGGGGGAAAAATAGGGTAAGAAAGTTTGTATGAAAATCCTTCATTTTTGAAGTTAAATGCATGAAAATTAGTATTTGGCATTTTAGTTAAAAATAAAAAAATATATGTTTCAGGATTTTTGGAAATTCCGCCCCTAAGGGGGCAAAATAGGGAACGAAAGTTTGTATGAAAATCCGTCATTTTTAAGTTAAACGCATGAATATTGGTATTTTGTATTGTATACTTTTTCTCCCAAACATGACCTCCACGCGGGCGGAGCCGCGAGCAACAGCTAGTAATATTATAAAGAGGAAAGATTTGTATGTATGTTTGTAACGAATTGGCTCAAAAAGTACTGGACCGATTTTAAAAATTCTTTCACCATTTGAATGCTACATTATTACTGATTAATATAGGCTATTTTATTTGCAAGAAAAAAAGTTTCCAGAATAAAACTACAATAATGTTACCCAAGGTGTAAAAAACTGTGTAAAAATAACCTCCACGCGGGTGGAGCCGCGAGCAACACATAGTGTAGTATAAAGTTGATCATTTACTTAATTAACTACAAGGACTTTACAAAAAAAAATTCCTCATAATTAAATTTAAGACATTCAGATTTCTTCACTGTTTCTAACACCTTTAAAGCGGTAATTTACAATGTAAACCCAAAAAACTTTGGAAACAGGTGTGTGCCTAGAACTGGGTTGGTTTATTGTCTTCATAGTCAGTTCCTCCCCAGCTACCGTGTACCCTCCTTCCTAACATCCTAGGTCCATTAGGCGTAGCGTGAAGAAGTTATACAGCAGGCTGGCATGATTGGGTTGAGTAGCGAGGGATAAATCTCTCGCTACTTGATACTCTAACAGGATGGCACTGAACTTACCATCAGGTGCAGTGGTCACTTAGCCGCAAAAGAAAATTTCTTTCCAGTCTAAGAATCATTAAATAAATGCGTTCAAATGAGCTAACAAAAACTTAGTCTTCCAGATAAAATTCCAGGGGTGGATTTAGTTCTTACAAAGGTATACTCAAATCCACTGAATTGTGAACTTTGTGGAGTCTACTAGTTTAAATTTAACCTGTGAGCACCTTAAAATATGCGGCTGATTCGGAAGGGCCTTTTATTATATCTGAAGGATCTTTTTGAACAAATCTTCTGCAGTTAGTGAAGCTGTGTGGTTTCAGAGTTATATTTGTAAATAGCTTAATAGTTCAAGGTAACCTTCTGGTGATAAGTAAAAAGTTTATTTATTCATAAAAAGTACACCGACTGCAATAAAAAACAAATTATGCGTCACAATAAAATTTTAGGGTTTCCCTTGATTTTTCTGTGATTCCATCATCAGATCCTGACTTGGTGCCAATGGGACCACATGGGAAGTATACCCTTTTAAACAAACAAAGAATTTCTCGAATCGGTCCAGGCGTCTTCGAGTAATCCGGTAAAATACATAAAAAAAAAGATTCCGAAGAATTGTTAACCTCCTCCTTTTTTGAAGTCGGTTAAAAATAGTAGTATATAGTAGAAATAAAGTTTAAGTTTAATTCCAAAACTTGGTTACTTATATTACAACGGAACAATAATACCCGGATTCGTCAAACGCTTAAAACACGTCATTATTCTAATTACAAGTTTTATAACATCTTCATAATATAGTATAAAACAAAGTCGCTGTCTGTCGGTCCCTATGTATGCTTAAATCTTCAAAACTACGCAACGGATTTTGAAGCGCTAAATTTTTTTTAATAGATAGATAGACTCAAGAGGAAGGTTTATATGTATGATACATGCGTAATATTGTACAGGTTTCTGGATTGTACACCTTTTCTTACAAAAATAACCTCCATGCGGGCCGCGAGCAACATCTAGTTATATATATAATTCTACTGTACGTGTGTATGTCACTGAACTCCTCCTAAACGGCTGGACCGATTTGAATGTTTTTTTTGTATGCGTTTGGGTGGCGCCCTGGATGGTTTAGATTCACATTGATATGACTCGACTCGACATTTCAGGATCGGGAAAACTGTATTTTTGCCTATTTACTCGATAGAAATTACCATCTGGGACTTGAACTGTGCCTTATATATCGATAAACTCTCCACAAGTCGCACAAAACACCAAAATAATTGAAATGATAATAATTGGCCTATTCTATACTTTGCAACTCTTCTGCGATAATATGAAATCGTTTTCCAAATTCAAACTTAACCCGACGATGGTACTTGATAACAATCATTAGTGCTTCAGAATCGACTCACCGTACCTATCCGAATATTATAAATACGAAAGTTTTCACAAAGAAGCCAGCCGGCACGAACTATGGAGTTTGAAACTAGCGTAGTTTGTTAACACGATGTCGAGTAATAATCATCAGGAGCAACTTAGTCTGAGTATGAAGTACGCGTTGGTAAATGAGTGAACGGTGAACTTCTAGAAGTTACGAATGAATTTCACTTTGATGCTTTATTGTGTTATCTGAACGATCTGGCAATTACAAAAAAGGCAAATAATATCCAGGGTACCTTTTTTTGGTTTGGCACGGCAAAGTGACCACACTGCACCTGAAGGTAAGCGCAGTGTCGTCCATTAAGAGTATCAAGTAGCGAGAAACAATCTACTCCTCGCTACTCAACACAATCATACCGGCCTGCTTCAAGACGGTGAAAAAGTGGTCGAGGGTCTAATATCAGAGTATTAAGAAGGCCGCAAAACGGCCAAACATCGTACCCCAACTCCCCCAACAAAAATATCCAATTATACTCCTGTATTTTTAACACGGGGCATTCGAATCTCTTAGAGATGGGACTTTTTTTTACTGCCTGGATAGACAGACGAGCCGACGGGCCACTTGATGGTAAGTAGACACCACCGGCCATAGACTTCTGCAGTGACAGGGCACAGCAAAGCCGCTGCCTACCGTAAATGGCTCGTAGTTATGCAACTTACTATTTTCTACTTTGCCATCGATCAAAGTTCAACAGTGATGTACTTTATTATGTTGGAAGCCGTGGATCAGCATATGACACAGCCGTCACGGCACTCAGCTTTTGTATTACACGTCGTGTTTAGAATATTAATTATGTCTACAGAATCATTTTGAATTCATATCAGAATAGAAAAGTGGATCACACTATTCTTTATTGAAAAACTAAGGCTCCGAGCAAGACTGTTTAAAGATTCCTTAGCATAATGGACTCTTATGTTACGCGAATAATACACGCAATAAAACTACTTTTTTTCGGGTGTCTAGAGTTGGAGTACGATGTTTGCCTGTGTTGCGGCATTCTGAGTACGCTGACATTAGACCCTCGACCGCTTCTACATCTTCTTACCTATTGCGTAGTGTGAAAAAGAAGGCCGACATGTTTGTGCCGAGTAGCGGGGGACAGATTGTCTCTCGCTACTCGATACTTTAATTGGTCAGCACTGCGCTTGCCACCAGGTGCAGTGTGGACACTTTGTAGTGCCAGGATAATAAAAATTAATTTAACGATTTTTTAAAATTCATTAGCATACTATTTTATAGAGTCTATATCAGAAAACCGACAACGGGAAACTCTTTGCATTACATTTAAGTGACATGTCACAAATTGAGAAGACTAAGAATTAGAAGAAGACTGTATTAACATTTATGTATATTACTAGTGATCCTGGGAAGACGTTGTCTTGCCATAAATCGCCTTCTCTGGGGACTGAATTTTCAAATGTAAAATATTTTTTTATTGATTTTCCCTGTTTAAAATAAAACAAAATATTCAAATCGGTCAAACCGTTTTTGAGTCTTAGGGAGACTAACGAACGGCGATTGATTTTTATATATATCATTACAATAAACCAAATGAAATAAGTATCTGAATTCAGTTATTTGAATCAATCAAGAGCATTAACATTACTGATTGGTTGCTGGCAAAAAACCGTTGTTGCAAACGAAAACAATTAAGCGGTTTAACTGGATCTACGTAGTCGATTCCGAAACTTTGTTGAGACTCATTGTGGCTGGGATCCAGTCAGAATAAAATTATACCTTTGGATATGGTAAGTGTTCATAGTAGCAAGAAGTTTTCATCAAAAACAATACATACGTATGCAATGGCTGTAATCCCTGAAGGGGTAGGCAGAGGTGTAACGTGTGCACCTCTGTGCGGAAAGTGGGCGTACTACCTACTTTTCGCCGAATTTTTGACGGTGCCATAATGTGATAGAGGGCGAGCCTATCGCCATATCGAATACAAGTCCAGACTCCGGGCTGATACTGAGTATTCCTAATTAGAAAACTCAATACCACTTTCCCGACCCGGGATTGAGCCCGAGGCCTCAGCACAGCACAGTCGTAACGCGTGTCGAGTTAGCAAAAACAATAGGGAATAAAAAAAAGTATCTTAAAGTTACATAAGTTCCAAATTATATTATTATTCCATATCAGCTATGTATAGGATTCCATATTTCGTACTGTAAAATATACATTATATTGTGAATATAATATTATTTCTGCGATAAACTTGATATAATGTAAAACAGACAAAATTACATATCTCTAAAAGCACACATAATTTTCTTTCAAATAGCTTGTTTTAAACATTATTTTCTTTTTTTATTGTATTATTGGAAATCAAAGAGAAAAACTCACTTTTTGCGGCTTTAGGATCGCATGTCTTGAAAAAAATTATGTCTATACATTTTTAAGGGAAGTGGAATATAGTACGCAATTCTTTTCATGTATCTCTTGACAGTTTTAAAAAATGCATGCGTTCTTTTGATAATATTTCCGAGTCTTAGCATAATCCTCATCAAATTGATGGCACTAAATAATAAAAATTACATCGTTTTTTATGTTTTAAATTGTTGAATTCCTTATTATTGATCTGAATTACAAATATTAGTATTAGAAGTATTATTTACATGCCATATCCCAAATCACGCACACTTTCCTAATTCAAAGCATTTAAACCGACGGAGTGCAGAGTCGTGGTACACTGAAGTGCAATTTATTACTTTTAAGTTGCCCCTGCAGTTTGGGATTAGAATGCAATTGCCAGACGAACAAATAACTACTATAAATGTTCTATAGACTTGTAATCACTGCCAGAGTATCACACTCACATATCCGTTACTATAACTCTTATTGGTCAGGACAGATAGATAATGGCACGCATTTTTCGACACTATGTGAAACTCTTGAGTCAAATGTGAAATCGACTTTATCTCGCACCTATATTAATCAAACAGAGACAGGGAAGGATTGAAAATAAAAATCTGCGTTTATGCTTTAGTAATTGTATTCACATGTCAACATAATATTATTGATAAAGTTTTACAGACTTTTTTTGCAGACTTAGAATATTGCAGATGATGCGGAATATGACAAGTGACATATGTTATTCCGAATGATTTAATCTATGTTTTTTTTATCCAGCCACGGCAAAGACAGCAAAGTGCACTGCATCTGATGGTAAGCGCAGTGCCATCCAGTTAGAGTATGAAGTAGCGAGAGACAATCTATCCCTCACTACTCAACACAGTCATGCCGGCTTGTTGTGTAGTTTCTTCACACTACGCCTATAGGATCATAGGAAAGAGGGAACACGGTAGCTGGCAAACTGTTCCACAGCTTGATGGTGCGGCAAAAATACGAATTTGCGAACTTTTCTCGAGCCAGGGTAGTAAACACCACGAAGCTGTGGCTCCGCAAGCCAAAAGGCATGGCATTCGTCATGATACAGACGGTAGAACACACTTTATGAGGAAATATCCCTTCGCAGCAGCTCTAGGCTGTAACTTGCGTCTGCATCGTTCACAATGCGGATGGCCCGCCGCTGCAACCCATCGAATGCATCGAATAGGTATTATTGTTTCCAGTAAGTTTTGATGTTGAATTTGCCTGCATCTAAGACATATAGGTGCCATTAACTATACGCTGTTATATCCAAACAATGGAACAGCAGACCAAACGATTGGGGATAGATGCAAAACATGAAAAAAGCAGAAAAACACCTGGCCCTCAATTTTCTGGATTGTTACAGCATTTACCGTAAACACAAGCTGATCCTGAAGACATGTGTCAGAGAAAGTCGCAAATCAAAAACGTACTAATTGTTGTCAGCAAATTCTATCGCAAATGATCTATTATAAATGACGAGACGGCGATGAGCTAGCGGAGTGTGAAACAAATTGCCGAGACAGATATCGCGTCGTCGACCCAAGCATCAGAGCCCACTCTTCTGAGTTTACAAACGTATGTTATTTTTGTATTGGATTGTAAGAAAGACAAAAGAAAACATCGTGAGATAACTATCAAACCGGAGACTTCTCCAAAAAATATTTTAAGTGAATTTGAAAACCAGTATTAGGCTAGCATGAAGGTCTAAAACCTTATTTGGCAAGACCAGTGCTCAAAAAGAAGTCAGTATACAAAACACACAGGGATTATTATTCTATACAATTTTTGTAAAATATTATTATACAGGTTCCTTGCGACAAACCTTTATTGTATTTAACCTGGGGGCTTCTAATATGGACGGCTTTGTCGTAAAAGAAAAATATGATTCTAACAATCGGATTTGTTGCTTACAATTTCCTTTTTGTGAAAATGATATCACCACTTTACCTTTAAATTGAAATGTTGGATTCATTTTTGTATTATTTTGCTGTTCAAAATTTTAAAACCAAGTATATTTATTGTGGTTATGAGATACTGTGTTTATCTTTATGAGAAGATTTGTTTTGGTACGAGTGGTTTTGTTCAGTTATTTTAATTTAGTGCAGCTAGCGGTGAACATTATGATAAACATATAGAATTTTAGACACATTGTCACACTTAGTCCTGACCTTGATAATCCTCCACGTGCCAAGTTCATTACTCTATTAGCATTTACCGTGGCTTCGCATACACAATTTCTTTAAGCATTACCATACGAAACTAGAATACCATAGAAAATTCACTTCCAGTGTTTCCGGAAAAACTGGCCAATTAAAAAAAAGGTTTTCAGAATTTTTCTCTAAAACTTTATTCGGACTATTACCAACATTTACAAATATCCAAATTTGTGCAGTGGTTTTCAAGTGATGCCACCAACGAAAGCATTTCTTTCAAAAACTGCTTATGATTTGCTGTATTTCCACGACCACATAAAAGGCTTATACAGTTGAGTTCATAGAGCTTTATTTCAGGTTGCAAGGCTCTAATGGTTACGCAAAGAATATAAAAAGACATAATATAACGCTTAAATTGCAACATGATTTAAATGACACTGAACATCTACCCAGCGAGGTAACGAGACTTTTGAACTGACACTACACGGTACGTGTTTTTCAGGATAAACATCAAGAAATTGGATAAAGCGTCATCTAGTACGTTTCAACAAAAATGGTAGTACACTGATCTTATTATGTAAAAATGTACTGTCACAGGTCTTTTTTTTATCTTGGCACGGCAAAGTGACCGCACTGCACCTGATGGTAAGTGCAGTGCCGTCCGTTTCATAATTTAACATACTTCTTCCTCAGCCTTTGGAAGTCCACTGCTGAACTGAACTCTAAAGATGTTCAGACCAACCTGTCAAAAGTGGCCTGCACTCAGCGGGTAAAGATATACAAAATTAGATTTTATTTTTGTTAAATACGAATTGTGAAATCAGTGTGTTGGGGTTGATATTTTTTTTTTATCCTGGGACGGCAAAGTGACCGCACTGTGCCTGATGGTAAGCGCAGTGCGGTCCAAATAGAGTACTAAGTAGCGAGAGACGATCTATCCCCGCTACTCAACACACTCATGCCGGCCTGCTTCTTCACACTACGCCATGGGCAAGAAGGTGAAGAAGGGGTCGAGGGTCTAGTGTCAGAGTACTAAGAAGGTCTTAAAATGGCCATTGTACACCAACTCCAGACCCCCGACAAAAACCGGACATACACTGGCTGATCCCGGAACGCGACACACTTGCGTGTGCCACTATGGCGGGTTTTTCGCCCTGTGTACGGTGGTCGCTATCCGGGCGGATATGAATATCCTACCACCAGCTAAATATTATAATTTTTTTTTTAAGTCACTACTCATTTTATGATGTTGAAACATCAACCTCAGTGTTGTCACATCGAAAATCTTTGGATCATTAAAATGTAAATATTCGGTAGGTTTTCGTAAAAAATTAATTTCTAGTACTGTCAAGTAATTTTATCACTCTGTGCAACCATTTTGCTTTCATGTCATTTGTATACATACTAAAAGTATCAATAAAAATCTTATATTTTTTTTGTGGATTCAATTCCTGCACTGAGACAAATGTTTATATGACACACAGATACTTCTTTCGGGTCTGGGTATTGTGGGACCGTGGCCCCTAGTAGTTATTAGATTTTACCTAGTGTGGGTTCACAACTATGTGGGTGACCCTACAGTCACCTATGTAGAGTCACCCATACAGTAAATTTATTTCAAATAAATAATAATAAATCCATCCTACGATGTATTTATTATAATTTATTATAAATAAATTTCCAAGTAGAGGGTTTATTAAAATAAGCTTGCGACTACCCCAATTTCATCAGTATTTCAAATTTAACCATGTAAAATTTCGGAATTATCCCGTGTTAGGCCTTGAATTTGTTGCCATCCTAACGTAATAGAGTCATAAGTCAAAATAAGCGTGCGCCACGTGCGAGCTACATTATGCATATTGTCATCGTATCTGATGTTGCCACGTACGGTTTTATTAAGCACTAGCTTTCGAATACGACTTTGCTCGTAAAGTTTAGTGGTTTTAACAGCGTGTCTCTGTACGTATTAAGCTAAGCTTTTTATAGTAGAGGCCTAATGAGGAAGGACACCTGCTTATAGTAGAATAATTTTATGGCTGGGCTATGTGTGAGTGGGTTCGTTTAACCATCCAACATAGATTTTTATACGGCAATTGTTTCGATTGCGAAGAGAGTATCACTAAGAAGAGAAGAGAGTATAATTTTTAGAGTTAATCCACTATAACTTTTTTTTATCCTAGCTCGGCAAAGTGACCACACTGCACCTGATGGTTAACGCAGTGCCGTCCAATAAGAGTATCGAGTAGCGAGAGACAATCTATTCCGCGCTACTCAACACAAGAGTGAGTTAGAGTTCTCATCAGCAGTGAGAAGAATTAGTACTTATCTCTACACACCTATTTTAGTTATCATACGTTTCTTGAAGAACTGGATAGTCAATCACTTTTTGTCTACTCGTCGGCGATGGGTTAAGGGCCTTATTACACTAATTAATAAGATATTTCAGAACTTACTGTATTCTATCTGAGTTCGAATTACGGGTTCTCTTCACACAGCTTTTATATAAATTGTCATACACAAACATGAACGTGCCCAGGTACAGTCAGCAGCAGAAGTAGCTAAACAACCAAGGTGTTCATATAGTACTATACACTCAAAGTGACCAAAATGATCTACACACCAAAAGTTTCTAAATGTTGTGATCACTCAATCTGTCAATTATAACTGAGCACATACATTGTCAAATATTTAGTAGCAAACTGAAGGCCGTTGTTATGATAAAAAATCTGGTATCTAAGCAGATTTCCAGAATAAATTAACAAACACGAATAATAAATCCTATATATATGTATTTAGACTCATAATTGTTTGGAATAACATTAATAATGCCATGATTTGTCAAATGGATTTATTTTATCAAATACTAGTCAAGTATTGATTTCATTCCTTGTATGACGTCAGTGACGTATCTTTGTTTCGAATTACTTGAATACTAACCAAATTATATGAAATCAAAATAAAATATATCCACTGATATATTTTCCTACGCGTACGATTCATACAAGCGCTCCTTACTCACCTGCCATAACCAAAGCCAAATAATAATGAATTATATTTAAATAAAGATATAGATATCATAGCTTTCATACATTCGTTGTGTATTATTATAATGTAACATACTACTTATTTTTTTTTTGGAAAATTTAAATTACTATTTAAGATTCTTGCATTAAATTATCCACATTATTAAAAATGCCATGCATGCCTATGATCGGTATGATGACATTGTATTTAAAATAATTAGTATAACAATATGTAAATTGAATTAATATGTAATCATTCTGTTGTGCTAAAAAATAAAAATAAAGTGATTCGATTTTGCCTTCTCCGTAAGTAATCTTTACCAGCGGACCCACATGGATATATCACTAATTAATCTCAGAAATATTCTTTTGAAGTTAAAAAGTATTAAAATTATAATTTTTTAAATCGCTGTGATTTGAAACTCGATGAAACAAAAATTTTAAATACATCACCACTAAGAGACAATCACATAAATATAAGTCGGCAAGAAAATGAGATAGAATATATTAATAATAATACTAGCCCTGTATTAAACATTGTCCCACTGCTGGGCACGGGCGTCCTCTACTAATGAGAGGGGTTAAGCCGTAGTCCACCACGCTGGCCTAATGCGGGTTGGCAGACTTCACAAACCTTCGAAGTTTGTATGAGAATTCTCAGGTATGCCAGGTTTCCTCACGATGTTTTCATTCACCGTTAAAGCAAGCGATAATTAACATTTTAATACACACATAACTTCAGAAAAGTCAGAGGTGTATGCCACTTGGGTTTCGAACCTACGACTTGCGTCTTGGCAGTCCGTACCGCAACCAACTAGGCTATCGCTGCTATTACAATATATAATATACTGAGTAATAACTCAGTATAGTAATAACTCAGTATATTATATACTAGGTTTATGTATTTTTTTAATGTGTGTTAATACGCGTGTACGCGCCTGCGTATAACAAAGCTTACTCGTGGGTTATTTTTTTCATTTTAGTTTTTTTTTATGTTAGTACATGTGTTAATACGCTTGTATGCACCTGCGTATTACAAAGCTGACTCGCACGTTACATTCTCAAATTTTAGGTTTTGTTATGTTAGTATGTGTTAATACGCGCGTATGCGCCTGCGTATTACTAAGCTTACTCGTAGGTTACTTTTCTGAAGTTTCAAGTTTTTTATGTTAGTATCTCAATGCGTGTTTGCGCATGCATATTAAAAAGCTTACTCATAGGCATTGACATATATTCTACCGATAGACATGTCATAGAATTGTCGTAGAAACAATATGTTCCAAATACCTTTTCCGCACACTAATGCCATCGATTCCTTTTCTAAGCCAAAGACCAAAGAGCATCACAATGAGCAGATGCGACAGTTCATTTCAATTTTTGAGGAACTATCCTGGAGATTGTGTAGTTGTATAATATTTAATTTTATTACCCAACAATGGCAGAGCCCAAAATAATGTATTTTGTTGAAACAAATTACTTTTATTTTAAACTTTTGTATTTACAATTATTTAGGTGACTCAAAGTGATGTATTATTGGAGCCACATAAAAATAATGCAAAGTTGAAATTTTAGTGGAAAATAAATCACTTTAAATCTATACTTATATATAAAGCGGAAGAGTTTGTTTGTTTGTTTATTTGAACGCGCTAATCTCAGGACCTACTGGTTTGAATTGAAAAATTATTTTAGTGTTGGATAGCCTATTTATCGCAAAAGCGCTATTGGCTATATAACATCATGCCATGACCAATAGGAGCGGAGCAGCATGTTGCAAAAACGGGGAAAATGTATTCCTTTTGAGAGCTTCC
Organism: Laothoe populi; assembly: GCA_905220505.1. NCBI lineage: Eukaryota > Metazoa > Arthropoda > Insecta > Lepidoptera > Sphingidae > Laothoe > Laothoe populi. Next base: position 2,959,146 of record HG992161.1, on the reverse strand, counting down.
GTTGCGTGCGCTGCGTAAACGGTTAAAGTTACGTAACAATCATGTATAACGGAATTGTTCCTCTTCAAAAGTTCTAAAAAAAAGTCCGCGACAGCATATGTCTATCTTTTTCGGTTGGCTCACCGACGTTTTTAATGGTTATCGAATTTGTTCTGAAACAATTGTATTATTTGGGAAGGGGTTTTTATAAACATAGTATTAATCCTTATCCAAATAAATACTTTATTTATCACAAGTATTTAATTTTGAACAAAGTTACGTCTCTTACGTCATTTGATTTCAATGAATATCTTAGGAGATATAACAGTTTTAAAATATCTCCGCAGCAAAATTAATATTGTTGTTTGTATGATTGTTTGTTACCTTTTCATGACTAAACGGGTGAACGAATCCTAATGAAATTCAGCAGAGGGATAGATTATATCCTGGGGAAGGACATAGGTTATCTTTTTAACCAACTTCAAAAAAGGATGAGGTTCTCAATTCGTCGGAATCTTTTTTTTATGTATGTTCCCCGATTACTCGCAGACGCCTGGACCGAATCAAGAAATTAGTTTTTTGTTTAAAAAGGAATACTTCCCAAGTGGTCCCACAGGCAACAATTCAGGATCTGATGATGGGATCTCAGAAAAATCAAGGGCAACCCTCAGATTTTATAGGGACACATAATTTATTTTTACTCGGTCGTCGGTGTACTTTTTACGAATGTAGGGAGTGAAATAGGGGTTGAAAGTTTGTATGGGCAAACTGTAATACCTCAATTTAGGGATCTGGAAAATCAAATTTAGGCTTTTGGTAAGAAATTAAGAAATACAATGTTTCAACGTTTTTACCAAATCATCCCTTATTATATATTAACTTATGAGGTATTCTTAAAATGCAATTTAAAGCTACAGGCACAACACCTGAGAGTCAGGACGATCGCTATAGGTGCCTCAGTGCAGAAGACAACTTGGATTGTATACTTCTGCTCCCGAAAATAACCTCCACGCGGGCGGTGCCGCGAGCAACAGCTAGTATTGTATAAAAGCGTTTATTTTATAACAAATTTCCTTGAAACAAAATAAATTTGGTTAATTGTATTACTTTATAAAAGTCAACAAAAGTAACCATAGAAAAGTCAGAGGTGTATGCCATTTGAGCTGGTTTCGAACAAACTACTTTTCGACAGTTCAAACCACTACCAACTAGACAATTGCTGCTATCCAATAAATTATAAAAAAAATATACTACAAGTACTTAAGCACAATTCAACAATGTGATAGCATGAAATGCCGCTGCGTAATAGAACTTAAAAAAAAGTTTATTGCATTTACGTACATTTTGTATGAAAAATCTTTTCACGCTCTGGGAAAGTACTTACAATTAATATTAAGGGCTATACGTGACTTCTAGGGAATTATTTTTACGATATATCAAATCAAATTTTAGATGGGGAGTCATAAAAATAGTCGGAAAAAAACACTATATTATTATATATAAGATATACAAGGTTAGTCAGAAAAGGTTTACTAAGCCGTGGCCATAAAGTTGCGGTGACAAGGATTACAATCGTGAATATCTCATCTCTTAAAGGCAATATTTTTATTTTCATACAAAAATCAAATATTATTTATTTTTATTTTAAATACGCACAACCCTGTACGTATAGGTTAGAGAATTTAGTCAACTCCTATTGTGAAGATTTGTTTACAAATATTTGAAAATCGAGTGTGTAGATCATTTTGACGCAATGGATGCTCACGATATTTTGACTACTTATGTTGTGTAGATGTTATTGATTTTCTTGGGTGTATAGAATTATTTGAACACATTATTTGCTCATATATATTTGCTGCTGACTGTACACATAATCTCAGGAATAAATAGTAAGCGTTATAAGAGATGAGATTTTAACACTTTTATTAACAATTTTAATTAGGACCAATTTTTAGTCCCATAAATCTATGCCATTATCATACACAGCCTGTAGAGTCCCACTGCTGGGTATCCTCTTTCATGTTATGCTACGTGCTACGGGTGAGCCAGTCTCATCCAGATTCGCCCTCCGATCTTAACGAGCACATAACCCATCTTGGTGCTGGATGGCCTACTCTGCGCTTTCCTTGTCTCGGCCATCAATCGGTTAGAGATTTGCTCCACCTATCATCGTCTAGCCTAGCCATATGTCACGCCCAACTCCATTTAATACCTTTAACTAATTGACCGGTACTTTAACCTTGGTCCGTCGTCGTATTTCAGTATTACGGACGCGATCTCGCAGCTTGATACCGAGCATGGCTTGCTCCATAGCTAAATATATGTCTGGGAATATAATTTTCCAGCCGGATAAGAGCAACTAAAAGTCCTATAAATTTAATTAAACTCAGAAGAAACCAATCTCAGTGGAGAAAAAATATTTCATTGCACTCTTCCGTAGGGGCATTGGAAAAAAATTAAACAAACTTCTGTCAAAGAACGAACGCAATTACGTGGCTTTGTGAGCGGTGGACGACTGTTGAAGCGATTGTTAAGGCATAGACATGGCATGTGCGATTTTGATTGTATAATACGTAAAGTTTTCATATTCATATATGTGATGCTTTCTTATGTTATTATATATTGTTACGGTCCGCTTGACAGCGGGGCACAAAAAAAACAATATAGAAAGAAATTAAAAAAACTTTTATTTTTTTTTCTTCAAAAAAAATGTTTAACAAAAATCGTCATATGACGACACCGAGACGTATAAAATTTGCTCAGGGCATGAGCTCTCGGCACAGAGAAGTTTCCGTTGCTGGTGGTCGACGGGCAATGTGCGCTGGGGACTTAACTGGGCGCTTAACGTCCGCCGGCGCGGTGGAGACCCGGGGCCGGCGGCTATGCTCTGCCACTGTCGTACCCCATCCGGGCTCGGAGCCGTAGTTGTAGTTTCTAGACCGTACGGTAGTCGGCACCTCGTGGTTCGCAAACCGTACGGTGGTCCCCCAGATTCCTGGAACGCGTCGACAGGACGTTTGTAGCGCAATAGACCCCGAGACCCAGGCACTAGGCGAGACCATGTGTGGGCATCTTTCGCGAAACAATAAAAAAATACGCGTAGTGGAGTGGGGATATTTCAATCCGGTTATAGTTAAAAAATTAAAAAAAAATGATTTGGAATACCAAAAACCGAACTTCAACTATCTATATACCGGACGATCACTAATCCACTATGCCATGAGGTACAAGAAATAAAAATACCATTTTTTCTTATATGCAATAATTACTTAAATAAGCAGGTAGATACAAACAAGCATATCAGCGAAGCGATGACCTTTGATATAGAAAAAATATTTTCTACGCTGATCCAACAATAAATTCCCAGCGATTTAAATGGAAGTATAATTTTTTGTAATTACAATATTATAAAATTGCTTTTAAAGCCTAATAAATTTAAGTTACGGTTCTAATTTACATTACTAAATACATACTATTACAAAATAATTCTTGGATACAATTTTACGGTGGATATTTATTATTAAGGAATTTATGTTAACAACAAATGATTATTTTTGACTACTATAGTTTTAAACGAGTTACATGAAAGAAAAAAAAAGTAAAATAGAAATCTTAAAAGAGACAAAATATTTTCTGCCCCTTAAATACAATTTGCCTTTAAACGTGCCATGCCAATCTCACCTTTACATTGAAAGGAAAAGGGCCCATAGTTCTTCGATGTATGGTATGCAGGAATAATTCAACGCGTACACTTTGGAACCCAATTAATGCGACTGATTAAGGATGTAAGTAGTTTGACAACGAGTGTAATGGTGGTAGTTTTAACTTGTGCATATTTTATTACATTCCGTAATAGTGATATTATACACTACTAGCTGGTCCTTGCTACAAGGTGGGCCTTGGTGAAATTCAGTCTCAAGTGGACCCTCCCACCTGGCGGATGCTGAGCCTGTGGCATTTTTGATCATGCTTCGGACACGGATTAAGTCTGCCCGGAGACCCCGTTTGTATATAGTCTTTAAGTTTTTCTTTTATGTATTAGAAAGCATGTATGAATATATTTGTATTATCTTATTTAATGTGTTCTCTGTGTATGTACCTACTACTTACTACCATCTGGTCCAAAGACAATAGCCAAATAAATATATTTTTTCTTTCTTTAGCTGTTGCTAATCGAAGTCCATTGAATACTAATAATCATCAAAATCGGTCCACATTTGGCGGAGATAGCCCGTAACATATAATAAATCATAATAGACTCTTTTTGAAGATAGTTTAAAAAGACTTAATTAATAGTAATTTCTTAAAAGTAATCTAAATATGAAAATAATTAATACACTAACTTCAACGACGTTGCAAAATTAAACTTAGCTAAGACTGTAGTGCTCAGAAGCGTGTTTAAAATAAATTCAACAAAAACATCGCCTTAAACTTAATTTTCGCCATGTTAAAAGTATTTCCTCGACTCCGTTTTAGTACGGGAACTAAACAGGAAAGTTTTATGAGTGTCATAGAACGCACTTTGCTGGAACCGTCATAATATTTTTACGGCCTTAGAGCATCTAATTTGACAGCCTGGCTGATAGTAAGTGGTCACTCTTTCTAATGGATAAAATATTATCAGGTACCAATAACAAACATATTCTTCCTACATTACCGTGTTTGAATTCTGGAATCCTGTTTGTCTCTTTAATTCTGGCAATGACCGTGGTGGTGGTACTGCACCTTATGATAAGTATAGGTCCCGTCCAGATACAATATCAAAGTATCTATTATAATAAAACTCTCATCAATTTTGATGACGAATATTCCAGACTGGAAACTAATCCAAATATCATGCATATTCATTGTTAACGTTTGACTTACAGTGTAGGAAAACATCATCAGGAAACTTGCGGACCTAAAAATTTCAAAGGTAAAAGTAAATAAACAGAGAAATGATTAATATCTCTCATTAGTAAAAGAGGATTGTTATTGTAGTGGAATAGTGTATTTTTTTATCCTGGCATATCAATGTGACCACACGGCACCTGATGGTAAGCGCTGTGCCATAAGTGTATAATCAGGAGTGTTTAAAAATGGTTAGAAAGCATTTAATATGGCTGGAGCATGTACACTACATGAAGTCATTTACATCAAGTTCTCTTCGGTGAAATTGTCAACCCAAAACAACCTGGCGATAGATCTCATATGAGGCTTAAAGACTGCGTGAAAAGGGATATGACAAATAATGAATATAAAACGAAGGTGAGAATCTGTTGCAGATGACCAGAGGATGTGGTGTAGAAAACTTAGTGAAGGAATAATAATTACTCATAACGCACGCTAATTGATGATCACGTTCACAAACGAACAAAGAAACAACTTGAACTATGGGCTGGATTTGCTCTTAGATGACCAGAAATTTCGTCGGGTCTATGGTTAAACCAGTATAAAAGGTATAAGATATTGGAAGGACAAAGTAATCATAATGAAGTCTAAGCAAAGTCTACACTATACTAGATTGAAGAGATCAAAAATGTATAATATGTGACATACCAAAAATGTCCGTGAATATAAGGTAATACAATAATCTACTAAAATTATTAAGCCAAGCTATGTAATATAGCAATTATATGTCCAGGCCACTTCCATACATCCATACTTGACTTTAATCTTTTAATACCTACCTAACAAGGTTGCTCTGGATTAATACTATGACAAATAATATCCGTCGCAACGTTGAGATTTTTTCCATTTACGTAACATATACGTAAAATAACGTATGCGTTTGCAAGAAAACTGTAGCACTGATAGGAGTAAAATAACTAAAATCATACAATCAAATATCTATATTTCTTGGACTTGGTCCCTGATGTAAATAAAATTTCGTAAAGTACGAAGTCATCATCTACCTGCCCTTATCCCACACTAAGTGGGGTCGGAACAAACGGTTCGAACTCTCCACGCAGTTCCGTCAAATCTGCATTAACTCCTTCTTTCATGCGCATGTCCTCATTCACGCAATCCATCCATCTTTTTAGTCTCCCACGACTCTTTAGTCCATTCACATTCATATTGACAACCAGTAAAGTACGAAGTGTTGAATTTAATTTCCATTCCAGCAATATTTTACATTGAAAATACAACATCAATTGTTAAACAATCTTAAAAGCTAATGTGTGTATAAATTTGAATTAAATGCTCATTGAACATTCAATTGGGGTGAGACTTCGTGCAGTTGTTGTTGTTAGCACTTGTTGTTGTTTCGAGCAACGTCCAGTTCCGCGGTCAATTGGAAGGAAAGGCCAAATTGGCCTCAAAGAAGCTTGGTGTGCTCAATAAGGCGAGACGGTACTTCACGTCGGGTCAACGCCTAAATCTCTATAAGGCGCAAATTCGGCCCCACATGGAGTACTGTTCTCATCTCTGGGCGGGAGCCCCCCAGTACCAGCTACTTCCATTTGACCGCATTCAACGTAGGGCAGCTCGGGTTATCGACGATCAAGCTCTTTCCGATCGGCTTGATCCATTGGCTCTGCGTAGAGATGTTGGATCACTCTGCATCTTCTACCGCATTTATCATGGGGAATGTTCCGAGGAATTGTTTGGATTGATCCCGGCCGCTGAATTTCACCATCGGACATCGCGCCAAAACATAAAATTCCATCCGCACCATCTCGATGTCCAGCGTTCCACAACAGCGCGATTTTTACGGCATTTTCTGCCACGCACAACCACTCTGTGGAACCAGCTGTCGCCGGCGGTCTTTCCGAACCGTTACGACCTGGGAACCTTCAAGAAGAGAGCATATTCTTTCCTGAAAGGCCGGCAACGCATTTGCAAGCCCTTTGGTGTTGCAGATGTTCATGGGCGGCGGTGATCACTTTCCATCAGGTGAGCCTCTTGCCCGTTTGCCCCCTTTTTCCATAAAAAAAAAAAAAAAACTTGCTTGAAGGAGTCTGGAAAGAAACTACGGCCTTTACGGTACAGATGAATTTACTCAAGCGAAGCTTTGGTATGAAAGAGTTTTATTGGCTTTTATAAGAAAATAAACAACACTGTCTATACTCATAAACTTCTTGACATTCCCCGTGGCACAGCGGACTAGTAGCCGACTGTGAAATAAGAGGCCATGGGTTAGACAAATGTTTATGTACAGACAGAAACATTTGTTTTGGGTCTGGGTGTTGTGGGACCGTGGTCCCTCGAAGTTCTTGATACTCGTGATACTGGTTTTACCTCGTATGGAGTCAGAATGATATTTGTGACTCTGTTGCGCATTCAATCAGAACCAACGATTATTTGATGATTATAATGGAGAGTGATAAAAGATTATAATTATAAGAAAACCTATCAAAATGAATCATTGAGCCGATGCCCTTTTATGTGTCAATGGACTACAATACCTACCTGAAAAATAAACATCTTATTTACACGCTTTGTATCTGGGAACAACGGCGATCATATTTCAATATTTAATATTTTGGTAAATATTTTTAGAGAATGCCTTTTAAAAGGCTCTCAAATGCTCGCTCACAGTAATTTATGGCCAATTTCAAGACGTTCGCGCTTAAATTATTGCTTGGGGACTTCGTATATTTTATACAAGGCAAATTGAAATTTGAAATAATTTTTTACTTAGTTTCGTTTATGTAGTCGTTAAGCATTATTACATGTAATTTATAAATTTGAATTGGATGCAAACGTTTCTTTATGAAAACCTTTTATTCTGATGGCTTTAATCCGGGACAAAAATAAAATTGATGAAATAACTTAAAATTTTTTTTTTGTAATTTACTTGCTGGATGTTGTTATTTACAGCCTAATCCATAATACCTATATAGTTAAAATACTTATAAAGATTTTGACCTAACTGAAACAGAACAGCTAATTAAGACTATACCCCACACCAACTATGATGATTTACCTTGACCTTGATGATTTGAACGCTGATAGCCCCATAACACTTGCTGAGATTTCGGGCGCCCGAGGTGCAGTATTTATTGTGGTGTTTCTTTGTTATCTTTTTTTTTGCTAGGAAAGTCAAAAATGTAGCTAGATCTGTTTTGTCAGGTCATAACACTTCTTTTAGTATAGGACACACGTGAATAAGCTTGGGAGATTTCCAAACAATTTGAAAATAGATACTATCTACTATTTTAAGATTTTATGTACATTATTTGTGAATATTACAGATATTAGGACAGAAATGTTTGTAATGAAACCATATTGAATATATATTTATACAGCGATTGGGTCAGCAGAGTTCTCAGGAAATTCATGACTTGGCGGAATTTTCACCATTTTCGCGACTAGACTGACAAAGAAATATAAATACTTATAAGAATTTAAATACAAATGTCTTTATATTCAAAAGATCATACCTGGTAACGTCGATTTCATTGTAAAGAACGTTCATCCGTACAAACAGTAAAGACTTTAAAAGGATTCCGTTGTTCATAGTAATTTATGGCCACTATTTGTCAGTTCACAGTCTCTATCTGTACCGTGGGGATTGTTTCCTGGCTGAGTGCAGTTCCTAATGATAATTTCATGGTCTAAGGTTCTAAGGACTTTAAAGTAAATGCATATTATAATCTTTTTTATATTTAAGAGTATGAGTTTTCACATCAATATGATTGAAATCTTCTCCTTGATATAGACCTTGAGGACCTGCAGAGGTTCTGGTTCAAATCCCCATAAACTAACAATGTTTGGATAAATCAATTCGAAAAATTTGTCATTAATTTGTGCCTGTTATGGGGAAAGTGTATCACCCGATCATAGGGGATGGAAAGAAGCTGAACGGACTATAGATGCACTGGTTTGTTGTTATAACCCCGCTTATCTCTCCAATACATTCATGACCTTACGTAGAATTTCGTTGTTCTTTTTTGATTTTGTGCTTGAAGTGTCAAAATAGAAGTAACGTTCTGTTCATAGTTCGAAAATATACTATAACTCAGAGACTATTATTCCACAGCATACATATGCGAAACAAATACTTGTCGTTTACGAAAACATTTGTCTCGGAGTGGGGATCGAACCCGGGCTACTCATTTCACATTCGGCTACTCCTCATACTAGAGCTCCATAGCTTTGAGGTTCTTTTTTATCCTGACCACACTGCACCTGATGGTAAGTGCAGTGCCGTCTAATATCGCTATAGTATCACGTAGCGAGTGATAATCTATCCCTCGCTACTCAGTACAATCATGCCGGCCTGCTGTGTAGCTTCTTCACACTACGCTTAAAGGACCCAGGATGATAAGAAGGAGGGAAAACGGTAGATGGCAAACTGTTCCACAGCTTGATGGTGCGGCAAAAGTACGAGTTTGCGAACCTCTTAGTTCGGGCCGGGAGAGTAGACACCACAAAGCTGTGTCTCCGCAATCCAGTACGCGTGGTTCTGGTATGGAAAGGAGAGGATGGGATAAGATCAAACAATTCTTCAGAGCATTCGCCATGATACAGACGGTAGAACACGCTAAGCGAGGAAATATCCCTACGCAGCTGTAGCGGCTCCAAGCTGTTACCAAGCATCAATGTATAAGCAATTTAGTATTCTGGTTTTAGAACACTCAAGACTGAGAACTCTCGGGTATCATGATACTTCGCATGTAATGTCTCGAGGTGCCAAATACATACAGTGTCATGTATTATGGAAATAAACTCGATTCTGGCTTGTATTCTTACTCATTACGTATTACCTTTCTCTTGTGATAAACGAGAGGTTAATTTGAAATCCTGAAAGTCTTTGTCATAGTTTATGATCAGGATGAGATTATGACAAGCAACAATCCTGTGGCATGGGGTCACGAAAAAGGTCATAGAATTATATTATATATACGCATGAAATCTGGAAAATGATCGGTACGTGGCATAGAATACAGTAGCTTTAGGCAGTTAGTGGGTACGTGATGCGAGACCGCAGGAAACAAATTTTGTTTAGGCGTCCGTAACAAAGGAACGCGTCGAAATGGACTACGCATCCCGCATGAGTTTCTACCTCTATTGTTATTGAGGAAATAAATGACCAGTACAATGTGTATATATAGATCAGTATAATACTTGGAAATCGCGTACTGTCGTGTATCTACTTATTCGCTTACTGGTTTAGGTGAGGTGATGCCCTGGGTTCAAATCCCAGCTCGGGTATTATAAATATTTAGAGTTTTCGATTAATAATAATAAATAAATAAATAACACCCAACAGTCACACACATAGCCCCGACCCCACACTAAGATACGAGTCTTGTGTTGTGGGTATCAGGGACTACGAGAGACATTCGGTCTCACAACACCCAGACCCTGGACACAAATATCTGTCTGTCACACAAACATTTGTCCCGGTGTGGGATTTGAACCCACGGCCTCTAGTTTCACAGCCGGCTACTCGCCAACTGCGCCACGGAGGCTGTCGATTGAAATAATAATATCTGATCCAGGATTGGAATTTGCACCCGGTGTGTCGAAAAGTTCGCTACCGTAGGTGTACATGTTGCTTTTCCCTTCAAGGATGTTAATGCTTCAACATTTTATTCTGAGACAAAAAAAAATTGTAAATTTCAATTCCTTATTTAAATGCAAATTTCATAATTACTTATTGAAGTAGATAGAGTAAAATGAATATATTGGCAGTAACGATTTTATGTAATGTAATGTGTTATTTTTAGTAAGTGTTTCTTTTAAAAATTTTAATCGTAGAATTCAATACCAAAAAAACATAGGTGTGTGTGTTCTCATGAAAAAAACGAGAACGCTCTCATCCCCACTTTTGTGGTGTTCCACTCTCAAAGCGGAATAACCTTTGTGTCCTAAGTATGCATATCATATGTGATCTTAATTCAAAGAGTCACCTAAACATCAACCGTCTCATTATATCGAAATGTGATCGAAAATTAGGAAGTGGTAGAGCCACGCTGTAGACATATTTGTCTACAGCATGAATGGGCCGGCTCGACCGGGGTAGTACCACTGTCTCACAGAAAACCAACGTAAAGTGACAGTTTACTGTCGCGTTTCGTATGGTAAGTGAGATATCCGGAGACCCAGATTCCCACTTCGCTTCCCTAATCCCTATTCCTGTCCTTTAAGGCCGACAGCGCATACATGATACTTTCGGTATTGTGGATATTCCTGAGCGGTGGAGATCACTTAACATCAGGTGACCCCCACTGGCTCGTTTGTCGGACTATACTATAAAAAAAAAATTAAAAAGTTGATTGTGGTCAATTTTAGTTTAATTCGTAATCCAATTTCATTTCGGTCCATTGTCGTAATTCGTCCATTCACAGAGTCAATTTAATATGAGAATTGGTCCTCTAGTGTGGTGTTCACAAAATAATTCCATTCAGAGGCAAATTAGCCAATTTTAGTGTTACGTAGTGCCATCTAGTAGCAAGCGCTTGAACTAAAAAATGTTGCAAGTGGATTTTAGCCCCTACAATTATACTACGGACACAAAATGTGCATATTAAGCGTATTCTGATTTTACAACAGACTTCCGAATTTAATTTTTTTTCCCGATGATTTTTATATATACTACTATGTATATGATAAGGGGAGGGGGGCATATAAAATAAGGGGAGTGGTAAAATCACGCATTACATAGATTAGGCTATTGTAAGAAAGACCCAACTTGGGTAGCCCACTGCCCACTAAGCAGCCCACTAAGACAGTGGTCTTACAGAACATTGACGCGAAATTTCATCTTTGCTATTGCGGTTTACACAGTGAATGATATTTCCAGTGGCACAAATTCCCTTTCTTTATTTCCCAATGCACATCTTTAAAGTCAAGTTAAACTGAAGTATTGGTTGAAATCGTCGGTAGCGCAGTTGTTGAGTAGTCTGTGAAATGAAAGGCTACGGGCTCGATTCCCACACCAAGACAAATGTTTGTATAATCAATAATATTTTTGAAGTGAAAACTTCCACAGGCACTTTTGGGATGAGGAAAATGCATTGAAATCACGTGACCGTCACTCTCAGATACATATTATTACAGATGTGTGTACTTAGACTGCCTCGGTGGCGCAGTTGTAATTGCGCATGCGTTACGATTGCTGTGCTGAGGTCTCGGGTTCGATCCCCGGGTCGGGTAAAGTGATATTGGGTTTTTCTACCTAGAAATACTCTGTATTAACCCGGAGTCTGGAATGGTGCCCGGTGTGGCGATAGGCTCGCCCCCTATCACATTATGGGACCGAAATTCGGCGAAAAGTGGGTGTACTGGTTACACCTCTGCCTACCCCTTCGGGGATTACAGGCGTGAGTGTATATGTATGTATTATTATTATTAGGTATGGGTGTTCAAGAACTGAACTAACAGCACGTAGTTAGTACCAGTAGTAACAAGCATGCTTATACTATTAAAATACAACCAGCAATCACACGCATAGTCTTCAATAACATCTCATAACACTAATAAATTATAGTTCAAAAAATTAAAAGACACTTTAATAAATAGCTGAACTAAAAAATAGAAAATAATTCTTTGAAGTATATTGAGTATACAGTATGTAGAAGTACTACAGTATATCGAGCGCAGTGCACATTCCAAGACAGTTTCTGTTTATTGACTGCATTGTTTCACGGTCATGTCCCAGCGGTCTTCTGGATGTTTTCGTCCGTACAGAGCCTATGTTAAGTCTTACCGACGAGAACATAGCCTTCTCTTGGCGTGAGGCAATACTTATAAATGACTTGGACTATTTTGTTTTTTTATTCTGGCGTGGCAAAGTGACCACATTGCATCTGATGGTAAGCGCAGTGCCGTTCCATAAGAGTATCAATCAGCGAGAGACAATCTATGCCCCGCTACTCAACACAATCATACCGACCTACTTCTTCACACTACGCCATGGGCAAGAAAGTGAAGAAGCGGTCGAGGGTCTAGTGTCAGAGTACTCAGAAGGCCGCAAAACCTCCAAACATCACACCCTGTTTACGGTGGTCGCTATCCGGGCGGATATGAATATGCTACCACTAGCATAAGATGTCGATAAAATGTATATACAGACAGTTTGACATCAAACAAAAATGTATTCAAATAAGTTAAACGCAAATTCTGTTGAGTCGAAGAAATCAAATCAAATTTCTAATACGACGGATCCTTTGAAAACAAGTAAATCCCCAGTATAAGATACAAGATCGTCTCTTTTGAAATTGTACCACCGACGGTACCAAGTCGCATGATCCACAAAGTCACAAAATAAATTGGTCAAGTGCGAATTGTTTTTTTTAAATAAGTTCTGTCGGAGAAACCCTATTTTATTGTTTTTTTTTTAATTCTGGCGCGGCAAAGTGACCACACTGCACCTTATGGTAAGCGCAGTGCCGTCCAGATATAGTATCAAGTAGCGAGAGACAGTCTATCCCCCGCTACTCAACACAATCATGCCGGCCTGCTGTTTAGCTTCTTCACATTACGCCTAAAGGACCCAGGATCATAGGAGGGAGGGAACACGGTAGCTGGCAAACTGTTCCACAGCTTGATGGTGCGGCAAAAATACGAATTTGCGAACCTCTTGGTTTGGGCCGGGGTAGTAGACACCACGAAGCTGTGGCTCCGCAAGCCAGTACGCGTGGTTCTGGTATGGAAGGGAGAGAATGGGAAATTCTGAATAATTCTACTAATATTACAAATGCGAATGTTTGGATGGATGGATGGATGTTACTCAATCACGCGACAATTGCTGGAGAGATAGATTATAGTCTGGAATAGCACATAGGCTAATTTTTATCCCGGAAAATGTACAGACAGAACCAGATTCGAAACTAATATTTGTCTGTGTGACAAACATTTTTCTTGGTGCAGGAATCGAACCCTCGGCCTGTCGTTTCATAGCCGGCTTCTTGCCCACTGCACTACGCTGGCTGTCTGTCTTGCTGAATGTATTGCAAGAACGAAAAAACACTACTCAAATTGGTAATTATGTCAAAAAATATTTTTATTAAAAATAATTAGAGTTTGTGAGTATATTCTTCATTGTATCATGTTTTGAGTAAAATCTAATTTTGTTCCGATTTGGCCCATTTACTTATTGAAAATTATCAAAGCACATATAATCTTTGAGAATTATGAATTAATATAAATTACATTTCTTATTTAATACGTCTGTAAGTTCCAACTACTTTTGAACACAATATGAATAATATTTTTAATACTATAGAACTACACCACTGCTATAGCTTGCACAAAATTGACATTACTATGGACTAAAACAGATTGGTCGCTAATGCGTCCTATTCTATTAAACAGCATCGGGGATTAACTTGGGACCCATATATGACAGTAGGATCAGTATTACTGGTACTATAGTTACGAAGTATCGCAATTCCCATCACCATGGAACCCTAAACCCGCCCGCTGAGCTTTGGATAAGTGACAATTCCACACAATCGTACATCGCAATATGAACGCAGCCATGCTCCGCAGGATAACCGCCGATCCACTGAGCGCTCTACTCCAGGCCAGTTATGAGTTATTACTCTAAGCTAGTGAGAACAGAACCTCAAGGAATAGGTTATCGAATTATTTACAGTTTTCTTCTTGAATCCAAATTGTTTTGGTTTGAATGCTTGTGATGATTTCCTGTGAGTTGTAGTGCGTACGGAATCGTAGATTGACGGTTTTGTCGCTATCATGAGGAAATGATGTGCGTACTGGCACCTCTCTGTTGCACCACTAATACTATTTATAGATCGGCCCTGTGGACTAGGGGCGTTAGAATTCCATCACGGTAACCCCTGCCTGTCGTACGAGGCGACTAATTGGGGCCATCGGGGGCTGCGGGCACGCAGCGGGGGGCTGCCAGCCCGTATCGATGCACTCCCAATTTCAGAGCATCGTGCGACTCTAAGATGGACGGCAGCGCGGGTGGTAAGGCCTCGTTCGCTGTCGTTGTTCGGTGCGCGGGGGCTTCTTAGCCCCATACGGAGATGGGCTGCTACGCGGCACCGCGCACGGGCGGTTCCGGCAGCAATTCTAGCACTCCTTAGAATACCCCGGGATCGCTTCGTAAGACCGGGTAGTCATAACCGTTTTATTCTCATTCCGCTTCCCCCCGGAGCGGGCGGCAGTAATAAAATGCGACAAAAAAAAGGCCGGCATGATTGTGTTGAGTAGCTGGGGATAGATTGTCTCTCGCTCCTCGATACTCTAATTGGACGGCACTGTGCTATACACAATGAGGTGCAGTGTGGACACATTGCCGTGCCAGGATAAAAAAAACTCGATAATAGGTTTCAGGTAATATAACTTGTTGATTTAAATAATTTAAAAAAATCGTGTCAATTCCCGTGTTTGGCTCAAAAGCGGATACTGCAACTGTTACAGTACCTATCACTTCAACTCGCGCCAGTTCTGACGCTTCTCGTACAATACTCGTATACAGTGCTTGTCCGTGTAGACGTGTGTTATTCATTTCAAGGATTCAGACGCCATTCGCGTTCAGAATACTATATATGTGTACACTGTACATATTACATGACGTAATCCGCGCGTGATGTTACAGTATCCGTTGCAAGTATCAGAGCGCAGAAAGCGCGTTCTTGTTGTCGTATCTCAATGTATATTGTTAGCACATTTTTTCTACAATAAACATGTAGTCAAGCTGAAATCTTTTACGGAATATATTTCTATTGATACATACATACATATACACTCACGCCTGTAATCCCCGAACGGGTAGGCAGAGGTGTAACCAGTACACCCACTTTTCGCCGAATTTATTACGGTCCCATAATGTGATAGGTTAGACTCTATCGCCATACCGGCCAATTCCAGACTCCGGGCTGATACTGAGTATTTCTAAATAGAAAAACCTTATAATATCTTTACCCGACTCGAGGATCGAACCCGAGACCTCAACACAGCAGTCGTAACGCATGCGCAATAATTATTGCACCACCGAAGCAGTCTATTTCTATTGATAAAAGTTTTATCTTTGACGAAAGTGGAGTCATAATGTAATTTGAACTTAAGTATTAATAGATGAAGTTAGAGATGTTTTTGACAAGTTCGTATATACTCTGATATGTTTATAAAAGAATATCTATTATTTGTAACAAAATACAAAAAGTTTACAGACTTTTGGAATCTCGAATTATTTACGCTACACTTGATTTGACTCGATGATGTTTACGAAGAAAAAGTTGCTAATTACTGTTTTAATGTACCTTTATAATTCTCAGAGCTTGTTCATTTATTAGACAGTATGTGTTAACTTAGGCGTAATATTAAATCTACCCATTAATTTAATTGATTAAGCCTGGCATAATAAGCAGTGATAGATTAGTGGGTCGTGGAACGGACTGTCAACACGAAAACCGAAACCAGCCCAAATGCATACACCTCTGACTTTTCTAAAGTGACGTGTGTATTCATTGTTAATTATCGCTTGCTTAAACGATGAAGGAAAACATCGTGAGGAAACCTGCATACCTGAGAATACTTATACTAATTTTAAAGGTATGTGAAGTATACCAACCCGCCATAGGCCAGCGTGGTGGACTAAAGCCTGACCCCTCTCATTAGTAGAGGAGGCGTAGTGTGTGTGTGAGTTCCATCTACTTAGCGGCCAAAATAGTGAAGTTTGGCCCTTTAACATATGGTCCGGATTGGTCACAAATTGGTCATAATTGATCAGTAACTTTGAGTAATTGGTCAGTACTCCTACAAAAACTACAATAAGTTTACAATTCCAAGGTCACCGAAAAATATGTTAGCGGCTCATTTTGGTTGCAGAGAATTGATCTAAACGGATTTCAATTAGTCACTTGCAGACAATTGGTTAGATAATTTCGATAATTGGTCAACGTTATGTACATATTAATTGCAAAAAAAATTAATTGAGCGCCATATATAGTTAGCTGCCAATTATGACACATTTGCTCTGGTTTCGAACCCACGACTCTTGTCCCGGAGGTTCGTGCCGTTAACAAAATGTATTCATCATAAACTCATTTAACACAAAAGAAACAGCTTAAATCTGAAAATATGTATTTACTTTACATTCTATTTATATTAGAAGAATTCTGAAGGAAATAAATTATCCGCAAATTTCAATACTTGTTAACATGTGACCAATGCAACAAATTATCCTGGGCTACTACACCAAGTAAATTGTATTAATTTCGCAACTAAACTTAGTTTTTCCTGCAATTTGGACTGACCAACGAAATATTGCTTTGCAACTAGGAAATTAGTCCAATACGAGAATTGGTTTGTGTTTTGCTCGCTTTTTGTATATTATTGTTCCGGCAAGTTGGTAATTTGTGGTTTGGTTTTAACACATGCTATCTCAATTTACAATGCATATTTTACTGAATCTGTCTCATGTGTATTTGGTATTGTGAGTAGTATAGTTGATTTGTAATTAAAATAAATTGATATAGGTGATATTAAATCAGCTGTTATAAAATGGATGTAACATTTTTTTTTTATTTCAGAAAATGTACAGACAAACTTATGCACTTTAAAGACCACTTTGACATAACTGTGTACAAGATCAATAGGTGGCCACCGGTACCCATGGTAAGATTTAACTTGTGTTATGGGCACCGGTACCACTTAAATTATAATAGTTTATAACAAATAAAACAGTTCAATATTATATAGAAATTAGTTATAGTGCATGCGTGCGTGTGTGTGTGTGTGTGTGTGAGTGAGTGCGTGAGAGGGGAGTAGCGTGTCGGTGTGAGCTTGCTTGATTATTTTTTTATTTTATTTTATTTTATTTTATTTTATTTTATTTTATTTGGATGGCTCACAGCTATCAATAACAGAGAAATATATAGCGAAACGAATACAATAAATAAGCCAATTACGAGCCACCGCAGATAGTTTATAAAGTTACTTATAATTATTGTCTTTATATACTAAAAATAATTTAACAAAAGTTTACTAAGATTACACACTTAAACTAAGGTTATTTAAAAATAATAAAAAAGAATGCTGATGTAATATATCGCCCAGTATTTAGCAAGGAGATAAAAACACAAAATAATAATTATTAATTAAGCAGCTAGTCGACATGAACCTCAACAAAATTCTTAGTTAAAGCATTTTTCGCAAATGCTATGCTATTACAGAAAATATCTATATCTATGTTATGAGGTAGATTGTTGAAAGCTTTAGCAGATCGTAGCATGAAGCTATTGGCTCTGTAATTTGTTCGTGCAAGCGGAATGATAATAGGGCATTATGTTGAAATAATAATAATAAAATTATATATTGAAATTTATTACAGTTCTAAGACATTTTTATCAGAGTTTCTGTTTGCTGGTAGTCGAGTTTCAAAAGGTAACATGTTTTAAATTGAATGAAAAATATTCGGAATGCCCTATTATCATATATTAAAAGAACTTTTTCAGGTCGGCATGACTGTGTCAAGTAGCGAGGTATAGCTGTTTCTTGCTACTTGATACTCTTACTGGGTGACACTGTGCTCACCAAGTTCTACTTAATTTTGTCTATAACATGGCTCGGTCTGGTTATTACCACTGTCTTACAGACCGATGTAAAGCTTGTTTTGTTTTGTACGATGAGTAAGATTTCCGGAGACCCAATCCCTCTCCACTTCCCAAGTCCTATTTCGTTTCTTAAAAACCAGTAATGCACCCATGACTCCTCTGCTATTGTGATAGTTTACGGGTGGTCACATTTTTTTTTTGTTGTCGCGGGGAAAGCGTTTTATTACTACCGCCCGCTCCGGGGGGAAGCGGAATAAGAATAAAACGGTTATGCTGGACTAGCCAGTCTTACGACCCAGCATCCCCCTCGCCCGGATGATGGCTATCCGGGCAGCCGCTGGGCCGAGTCCCTACCCCCTATGTACACCCCACCCGACACTACCAGCTAAAACCCCGCGGTGGCCTTCTTCGGCGCTTACGGAGCGATCCCGGGGTATTCTAAGGAGTGCTAGAATTGCTGCCGGAACCGCCCCTGCGCGGTGCTGCGTAACAGCCCATCTCCATGGGACGGCTTAGAAGCCCCCGCGCACCGAACAACGACAGCGAACGAGGCCTTACCACACGCGCTGCCGTCCATCTCGGGGTCGCACGATACTCCGAAACTGGGAGTGCATCGATTCGGGCTGACAGCCCCCCCTGCGAGCCCGCGACCCCCGATGGCCCCAATTAGTCGCCTCGTACGACAGGCAGGGGTTAGAGACTATCCCGCCCACACACCCGCCATTCCGTGGTGGAATTCAAACGCCCCCGTTCCACAGGGCGAGAGACGCCGGTCAGTCGTCCACCCGGCGCCTCCTACGTCTTCTCTGGCGGCGGGAGGGATCATTTCGTTCCCGATCCCTCTCGGCACTCTCCTTCTGCGAGATGACGCTCTCGGAGAAGTGGGCCACCGCACGCCAGGACCTCCGGCTGGCGACCATGGACGACACCACGGCCGGCAGCGAGAGTTCTCCTCCGACGACTGCTCTGAGAGCGCTGCGCTCTTCGTCCCAGGCTGGGCACTCCTCCAACGTGTGTTGGGCCGTGTCCTCGTGGCAGTTTCCACAATGGTGGCACACGGCAGACACCTCCTTTCCGATCCGACACAGGAACGAACCGAAACATCCGTGGTCCGTCAGTACCTTATTTTTTTTTTTTTTTTTGTCGCGGGGAAGGCGTTTTATTACTACCGCCCGCTCCGGGGGGAAGCGGAATAAGAATAAAACGGTTATGCTGGACTAGCCGGTCTTACGACCCAGCATCCCCCTCGCCCGGATGATGGCTATCCGGGCAGCCGCTGGGCCGAGTCCCTACCCCCTATGTACACCCCACCCGACACTACCAGCTAAAACCCCGCGGTGGTCTTCTTCGGCGCTTACGGAGCGGTCCCGGGGTATTCTAAGGAGTGCTAGAATTGCTGCCGGAACCGCCCCTGCGCGGTGCTGCGTAGCAGCCCATCTCCATGGGAGGGCTTAGGAGCCCCCGCGCACCGAACAACGACAGCGAACGAGGCCTTACCACACGCGCTGCCGTCCATCTCGGGGTCGCACGATGCTCCGAAACTGGGAGTGCATCGATTCGGGCTGACAGCCCCCCGCTGCGAGCCCGCGACACCCGATGGCCCCTATTAGTCGCCTCGTACGACAGGCAGGGGTTACCGTGGTGGAATTCAAACGCCCCCGTTCCACAGGGCGGGAGACGCCGGTCAGTCGTCCACCCGGCGCCTCCTACGTCTTCTCTGGCGGCGGGAGGGATCATTTCGTTCCCGATCCCTCTCGGCACTCTCCTTCTGCGAGATGACGCTCTCGCAGAAGTGGGCCACCGCACGCCAGGACCTCCGGCTGGCGACCATGGACGACACCACGGCCGGCAGCGAGAGGTCTCCTCCGACGACTGCTCTGAGAGCGCTGCGCTCTTCGTCCCAGGCTGGGCACTCCTCCAACGTATGTTGGGCCGTGTCCTCGTGGCAGTTGCCACAATGGTGGCACACGGCAGACACCTCCTTTCCGATCCGACACAGGAACGAACCGAAACATCCGTGGTCCGTCAGTACCTGCGTCAGCCGGAAAGTTGGCGCACCGTGGCGCCTGTCTAGCCATCTCTGTCCGTCAGTACCTGCGTCAGACGGAAAGTTGGCGCACCGTGGCGCCTGTCTAGCCATCTCTTTAGGACAGGACGCACTGCCGCGACGGTCCTCAAGCCCGCACTTGGGCTTTCCAGCCTGGTATGCCACTCCTCCACAGCGGTTCTGCGAAATCGGGCCGCAATCTCCCTCGGGGCCAGTCATGGAGGTCACCTACCATCAGGGTTACTAGCATTGGGTCTTCAGTTGCTAGTTTGCCGGCCTCTTGTATAAATACCATGTCTGTTTTTTATTTGCCTATATCTTCTCTATGACCTAAATCAGTAACGTATACTTTTTTCACATGTCGATATACAGGATTCCTCTAGCCTCGATCACAAACGTCAAATAATACGGCTCTTTCCAAATTCGTTTTCGTATCTACACTTGCTTTGTGATGCGGAGCACGTATTGCGAAAAGGTTCCATCTCCAATGAAAAGGGTTCGAGATTTATAACCTTTGGCAAGTCGCACGCTACATTCCATTATATCAGTGACACCTGCTTGTAATATTTTAAATTGGTTGGCGTTTTTATCAATGTATGGATAATTTTATGCTTAAAGAACTTTATTACTACAATGACAGTTATTTAATTTTTTACACGACAATTTTATTTTACTGATTTGTTTAAACTTTGTTGTCTTATTGATAATCATTTACAGAATTTTCCCACAGAAAACAGATCAAAATGATTTGCTATATTATCTACAGAACAAATAAAAACTATAGTACAAAATATCAGTCGAGAAACTCAGAGAATCTGTTGCTTTAAAGCAATAATAATAATACAGGGTACAATAATTGTATTACGTTTAATACATTCAGTTATTGAATTCACCTCGAACATTATACAACACTTAGACATTGTACATATCACATATTATCCCTCATTAAATTTAGCTGCCTCATAATCAACCTTGATGAGATTATGCATCCAATTCAAGGATTTCCATTCGATTAAGTCCATCAAAGTCAATTGCTATAGTAGCTCCCACTATCCTATGTGACCAGAACTTAGCTATAACATCCACACATGGGATTTTATCTAATGAAACAGATCTGCAGGTGAACTGATCATGTATTCCCTATAGGCACAGCAAAAACTCGAGCAAAACCCAAAGCCGTATTAAACTTCTGAATAGTAGCTATGAGTGTTCTTTACGTTGAACCTATTAGGACTATGATAACGTTTAACCGTCCGAACCTCGCTTTAGGGTATAAAATAAATTTCCCCAGACTCCAGACCACATCTAAATCGAGATATTGAGATGTTATTTCTGTTTCCCTCAACTTTGGTATTAAAACGGTCATGTTTGACCTATGTGCTTTGAATGTCTGTTTATAATGTTTCTAGGTCTGCGCAATTTAGAAATGAAGGATAAGGAAATTTTATTGGAAGTGCTTCATTACTGTGAGTTTGTTTGATATACTTTTTCTATTGAACATAAATTGCAATGATTTTTGGTAATTTAAAGAGAAACATTTCAATTATACTTTTTTATCTTTATCATGAGCCTATGATGATAGCTATGATAATTTGTTGAAACTAGATATTTGACTAGTTCCATAAGTTACGACAAACCATTATTGAAAGTGTCATGTCGTTGATTATTATGCTATATTTTTGTTTGTTAAATTTTTATGTATATTGTCTTTGATATTTTTTATAAATGCTATCAATATAAAAATCTTACACTAAATAAGATTTTTGGAGACAAAAAAAAATTAAAAATGGTAACAGAAAAACTTGTGAAAAAAGAAAAATGGCGAGTAGGGTAATTTGAGAAAAAGTGCTTTTTTCTATGTATATAAGTCTCCTATGATTATGATAAACGTAATCACGCATGCGAGTCTGTATGCAAAAGCTAGTTTGTTATAAAAATAAAGAACAATCAAGTTTAACCATTGCTGAAAAAGGCGACAGCCTTATATTTAATTACATGCATTTAAAATTTTAATACCTTAAAATCTAAGGATAATTATTAATCAGCATGCAACAAACCGTAGGTAAACAGGTATTGTGGACGTAGGAACAAAAACAGCCAAACTAAAGTGGGATTGGGCGGGACATGTTATTCGAATGGGTCGAGAGAGACGGGCAAAAATTGACACCGAGTGGGAGCCTTCTGACCGACGACGGCGAGGTAGGCCTAGGAAGAGATGGCGGGATGACTTAGCCGCCTTCGAAACAATGTAGCCCGAAAAGGCACAAAATAGAGATCAGTGGAAGGAAATGGGGGAGTCCTTTGCCCAGCAGTGGAACACAATAGGTAGTTAAAAAAACAAACCATGATTTTATGTTCGAATGAATAATCGATAAAATTTTCACATTTTTCCTTTACTATTCGTATTGCGTACTTATTGCAAATTGAATTACACGTTGAGTGTTTTTCTAATGGCATTAGTGTTGTTTATACTGGCATAGTAGGTGTTCTATTACTCTGTGTGTGTCCAATCAACGCCATTTACACTGTATAACAACGTGTAAGGCACACTTCACACATCGTGCTTCGTGTATCGGTGCAGTTGACCGCAGTTTGGTTAAAATGTATAATAATTCAAGCTCAAGCCTATGCGATTATAAATAAATAAACACCCAGCAGCCACAAAGTTAAAACTTCTATCGTGGGTATCAACAACTACGAGGGACTACAGTCCCACAATACCCAGACCCGATACAAATATCTGTCTGTCACACAAACATTTGTCTCGGTGCGGGAATCGAACCCAGGGCCTCTGGCTGTCAAGTCAACTATTTTTAAATTTATTAGATGCTTTGGGCACATCTCGTTATTATAATAGCACTTAGATTGGACATGGAACACAAAAAAATCTACAGTTATGAATTCTTCTTTGAATTATTTCAGTGTGAATATTCATGTATGCAGCAGACAACTGATTCAAAATAATATAAGATAGATTTTAAAGTTAATCCAAAAATTTTTGGATATTCCAAATTGATATAAACCTACTTGCCCATTTACATTTTCTACATTAAAATATTATGCTGGTGGTAGAATATCTATATCCGCCCGAATAACGACCACCGTACACAGGGTGTAAAACCGCTTCTTCACGTTTTTGCCCATGGCGTAGTGTGAAGCGGCAGGCCGGCATGATTTTGTTGAGTAGCGGAGGATTATCTTTCACTACTCGATACTCTAAATGGACGACACTGCGATTACCATCAGGTGCAGCGTGGTCACTTTCCCGTGCCAGAATAAAATAAACGTATCTAATTGACATTGACAACGGTGAAGGAAACATCGTGAAGAAACTTGCATATCTGAGAATTCTTATACCAATTTTGAAGGTATGTGAAGTCTACCAACCCGCATTAGGCCAGCGTGGTGGACTAAGGCCTAACACCTCTCATTACTAAAGGAGGCCCGTGCCCAGCAGTGGGACAATGTTTAATACAGGGCTAGTATTATTATTATTATCTAATTATATTGGGCACTGTGTATCAGGCTTTATTCGCACAAAGCAGGCTCGTTAGATCCAACCGCACAGTCACCTTACTGTAATGAAACTTCGCCAGGGTTCGGCGCTCGCCAATCGATGGCTAATGTTTTTGTCCTAACTTTGTAAATGGGTTCAGTTAACTTCCACGTTCAGGATAAGTTACAGGTCAGTGTTTGTGATATCGAAACTGTTTGCTGTGTTATTAGAGATCTATGCTGTAAAATATAATAAGTATTGAATATGAAATAAATATAAATGCTGTATTTTATCTTTTTGTTTATAGGGATTTTTATGGCGCTGTAGAAAGAGTTTTTGGTAAATATATCTATATATATGTCGGAGCGTCATAAATACAGACACTGAATTGAACTTGCAAATGGCTTTAATTATTGTAAAATGTGGTCACCGTCACTTGCTTTGCTATTTTGAAGGTAGTTTTGAGTTGTTTATCGGATGATCTCACTCACGGAGTGGGGCACAATGAAAATCACAATATAAAAGAGCACCTCGCCAATTCGGGAGTAATCATTGAACAGTTAGTAGCTTTAGAGGTCGTAATGCCAGATTACGGTTTAACGGACGGTGCCTACCTAGTTTAAAGTATTGTTCAAAAAAGTTGCGTGGGCTGTATAGTGTGCTCAATCCCGGATAATGTAGCAAAGTGCTTTAGTGCGTAGAGATAGTCAAAAGGAAGTTCTTAACCGGGCTATTAATTGACGTAGGCCAGGGAGTGAGTCGTCGGGATGCAGTTGTCCGGGTCACGACCAGAGAGTACGCTCTGGGTTGTAGATTGAAGGGGCACTGTGATCCGGGCTGCACTGTCTTGATTGCGTCGTAGTATCGAGTAGTTGTGGGTATTGCCAGGATTGGGAACATCATCAGTGGTTTGAGAAAGTCATCGATGTACCTACATTAATTGTAATTCAAAGTGCTGTGTTTAAAAGAGCAACCATGGGGTTTCTTGCCAGTTTCTTCCACATAGATGAGTGCATTCCGAACTGGTGGTAGCTTAAATAGACTGAAGTGTTAACCTTGTGTTGTGTTTTACTACCGAACTATCGTACGATGTACATCCTGACAATATCTGGAGATCGGAGAGGACCGTGTAAGCCCTCTCACAACCTTTGACCCGTGGATATGCCCGACGACATATATATAAATTAATCTCTATTTCCCTTGGTCACGGCATCACGCGTGAACGGCTGTACCGATTGCGATAATTATTTGTATATTGTGTTTTTTATTGTCACAGGAGGTATAAAAGGTTTTTTTTATGAAAGGAAAATAAAAGTAGCGCGGAAAATTTAAGAAAACTTAACGACCATATTAACTTTTCTAATGTAACCTAAGCGCGTTTGAGTTTAGACATAACTACAGTCGTTTGACAGTTCGCAAAATATAGAAACATGTAACATAAGATGATTCCATAGATTTTATATCTTTTCTTTCCAAGATAACTATCACGTGGGCGAAGCCGCAGGCAAAAGCTTGTAAAATATAAAATTAACCGAAAGTATTTATTGCTAATGATATAGTACCGATTGTATTGTCAATAAACTTATTTGTTTTATGACGATCTGCTCGATGAGTGCCTTAAAGTGCGTTAACATTCATCTCAATTTCAATATTTTTTGACTTAATTCTATTTCCGACGAATATAGCAGCCTTTAACATTTATGGTAAGCACGAACTATCAACACATCCTAAACTCCACATCTCTTGGCGCGTGCACAGCGAACCAAAAAATCTCCAACACGACAAAACTCGTGTGTTACAAAGGAACGGACGTTCTGCCGGGTAACGTATTAACATGAAAATTGAATCAGCTGCAGCGAACTTGCACGGAGCTCCGACTATGGACTTGTACGGGGCTTTTTTCAACTTTGTCTCTGAGATGGGTATTATGTTACTGGAGATCGGCAACGTACATGTACTATTTGATACAAATATATAATAGGTGCGTTGGATAGAGTACCAAAAGAAAATACCACTGAAAAAGTCACAAAAAAGCAAAATTCGCAGTTTCGTATTTTATTTTGCTTTTAATACCAAACTTCTGAACCGATTTTGATAAAAGTTCTATGGGTCCAATCTGGAAGCATATTCTCTGTAATAAAAGAAGAATTTTCCAAATCGGTCAATAAACGACGGAGTTCTGAGGTTACAAACATAAAAAAAATACACGTCGAATTGAGAACCTCCTCCTATTTTTGAAGTCTGTTAAAAAACCAATCGCTGTCGCTAATTGCTTTTATGTAATAGCAATAGGATTATTTGTTCTGTTTGTATTGAACACTTTTGTATTGTTTGTGTCGCCCGTGTTAAGGTGACGTCTAATTGGATATTTTGTACAGTTAATATATCGTACACGTAGGAGCTGACTGAGATTTTTCTGTGATAATCTCGAACCGGGCTTGCGTGCCAAGAATGTGGTGATTAAATAAATGTCGATTTCTTTAAATTATATAATTGTATTAATCAGGTTGTGACTAGGCAAGGAATCGTGTATCTATAGAAGTAATAAATGTATAAGATGAAGTCTGACTAGACTGAGCATGGTCGACTCTTAGCATTTACAAAAGAATTCGTCAATATGGCATGGTAAGACGCTGTATTAATAACAAGAAATGGAACGTTGAACTGAGCTTTGCAGTCACAGACCCAGTAAGTAAATATTTGTAGGCCTATAAAATATTGATTAATTAAGAATCGCAGGTTCAAAATCAGCCTCAGGAGAGACTGGCCCCAAGGGAGATTGCGGCCCGGTTTCGCAGAACCGCCGTGGAGGAGTGGCATACCAGGCTGGAAAGCCCAAGTGCGGGCTTGAGGACCGTCGCGGCAGTGCGTCCTGTCCTAAAGAGATGGATAGACAGGTGCCACGGTGCGCCAACGTTCCGGCTGACGCAGGTACTGACTGACCACGGGTGTTTCAGTTCGTTCCTGTGTCGGATCGGAAAGGAGGTGCCTGCCGTGTGCCACCATTGTGGCAACTGCCGTGAGGATACGGCCCAAAACACGCTGGAAGAGTGCCCAGCCTGGGACGAAGAGCGCAGCGCTCTCAGAGCAGTCGTCGGAGGAGACCTCTCGCTGCCGGCCGTGGTGTCGTCCATGGTCGCCAGCCGGAAGTCCTGGCGTGCGGTGGCCCACTTCTGTGGCATTCTCTTCTGAAATTTCGAAGTTGCGTGTATATTCATTATTAATTATACCTTGTTTTTGTGGGGCTACGGCCTAACTCCTCACATTAGTACAAGATCCGTGCCCAGCAGTGGGATAGTTAATACAGACTTGGTATCATACATACTAATTTCGACTGTAACTCCAATATAAAACTAATATACAAAATGCAAAAATCTGCTTTACTTACGCGAACAAAATTATGTGAAAATTGTCAAACCAAATCACCGGAATTTTATAAGTTTGCAATTTTACATCGCATTTTTACTAACGCAAACTGAAAAAATCTGCAGTCAAAGTTTCCTCACGATTGTGATGAAAATAAAAAAGTACTGCGTAAACATTTAGGTCCACTTCTTCTTGCGGTGGTTAACCGTAGTTAGTTAGTTTCAGTTGCAAAATTGCAAATTCAAACGCCTCTAAATCATAACTGGCAGGTGAACTAGCGGTTAAGCCATTAAAAAGTATGATCGATTTCAAGTTGGAAAAAATAACAATAGAAACAACATTCTGAAACTAATTGACAGCCTTCGTGGCGCAGTTAGCGAGTAGCCGGTTGTGAAACGAGAGGCCGTAGGTTCGATTTCCCCACCGGTACAAATGTTTGTGTGACAGATAGACATTTGTATCCGGGGACTGGGTGTTGTGAGACCGAAAGTCTCTCGTAGTCCCTGATACCCACAACACAAGACTCGTATCTTAGTGTGGGTCACACATTATCATCTTAGTCACACACATAGCCCCGATGGCTATGTGTGGACTGTTGGGTGTTATTTGTTTATTTTATCATTATACTCTGACAAGTAGCTGAATCCGATGTAAGGTAAGGTACTAAGGCAAGTATCTCACTTGAATGTAAGGTTACATTTGTTTTATTTATGTTTCAGAAAGTTGATGAGTTTTCACGACTAGTACTTATTTGATTTTTTTTACTTTTTATTCTGGCACGGCAATGTGACCACACTGCACCTGATGGTAAGCGCAGTGCAGTACAATAAGAGTATCGAGTAGTGAGAGACAATCTATCCATTGCTACTCAACACAATCATTTAAACAGTAAGGTTTAATAATTTATAGCATGTTTATTTTAAGTTAGTTACATTTGAACATTTAATGATTAGAAAACATAGGTCATTGTGTATTAGGGCCGATAGATGGCTATGCACTGGGCTGATTGAGCCATCTTGATACGAAGTACTGGCCAGTTGTGTGTAATGATTCTAAAAAAATAAACAGTGAGGGATTTAAAAAAAGAAGATTATGAGAAAAACATTGCCTGTGGCTTGACATGACATGTAAAATGAAGATAGTAAAATTTCGAAAATACAAATAATATTTCTTTAATTATCGTTTGAATTGGAAGATATCCTATAAATACAAAGTCTGAAAATCACTGAAACATTCACACATCAAATGATTTTGTATCAAGCAGCATTTTTCTATCACCAATACCGATAATTTCTTTCTAAACATAAATAGCCACAACCGCAAAGAATATTCAATTTGGCATTTTGTTAGCACTCCACCTTAGTAAAAGAGCAACGGGACAGCTACAGAGATTGGGAAAAATTTACGAGATCGTTCCATTGATACCGTTTGAAACTGGGCAACTGTGCTCGGTCAGTTATCTATGGGGTACGGATTTATCTGACTGTACATTTCAAGTTTTTCTTAATTCAGATCTGTGTCGCTTTGAAGTTTACTTCTTTCATTAAAAAGATTTTTTTTATTTTATGTTCTTTGAAAGTAAAGATAATTACGTCTGTAAAACTTCGTGCTAAATTAATTTTGGTAAAGTATGTTATGATTCAAGATGGTTGTTTTTGGTTGATATATTTAGCAAGCACAAGAATCTATATTATGGGTTTGTTTAGTAAATATTTATTTTTATGTAAACCACCAAGAACGTAGTAAATAATTTTCGAACAAATTGAGTTCAAAAAGATAGAGTTGTGAGATGTATTTGAACATAGTATGTGGCTAAAACTCTGAAAGCAGATGTAATTTTGTGTACTCATGATTTGCAAGTTGCGTCTTTATCATTTGCACTCCTATAAAATGATAGCGCATTGAAATGTAAACTAAAACATTTCTCACAGTATTTAGCAAACGCACGGTGCACCGGTGTCATATGTGGAATACGTAAGTTTAAAATAAACGAGTACTAAAGACGATGGAAAATAAAGATGAATAACTAAGTTGAAGAAACATTTAATTTTTAATAATGTATACAAATAAATGAAATTGAAGTCTGTAATTACGAAATAAAAGTTCTCAAGCTCTTAAGATTATTTGCACGTTAGCAACAACTATATACATTTTTCTTCGAGGTAATCTCTGCAACGGCTGAGCCTATTTTGACAGAGTTTTTTGTATTGAGTAATAACTGGAAAAAAATACCTCAGGTTCCAATTCGTTCATATTTTATTGCATTCCCTTTTCAACTTATTTTAAAATAAGTTATATCCTTAAGTAAAGACGCGGACCGTTAGCTAGTTTTTAAGCGTGTTTTGAATATCATTATATTACACACACAAACATCTCCCGTCGTGCGGGAATCGAACCTTCGGCCTCAATATTTAAAACAGAATGCTAAGCTCACACACACACATACACTCACGCCTGTAATCCCCGAAGGGGTAGGCAGAGGTGTAACCAGAACACCCACTTTTCACCGAATTTCGGTCCCATAATGTGATAGGGCGAGCGTATCGCCATACCGGGCACAGATTCCAGACTCCGGGCTAATACTGAGGAGTTTCTAGATAGAAAAACCCAATATCATTTTACCCGACCCGGGGATCGAACCCGAGACCTCAGCACAGCAGTCGTAACGCATGCGCAATCACAACTGCGCCACCGAGGCAATGCTAGGCTATTATTATAAATAAATAAATATACGTAACATTCACACATATAGTTCTGACCCCACACTAGGTAAAACCTGTATCAACAACTACGAGGGACTACGGTCCCACAGCATCCAGACTCCAAACAAATATCTGTCTGTCACACAAACATTTTGTCTCGAAAATCGAACCCACGGCCTCTCGTTTCACAGCCACGGAAGCTGACCTAAAATACATCAACGTTGAAAATGAAAGAAGTACGAATTTCCACTTTATATACAGGTGAGCTATTCATAAATGAACACCACCTTAGGGCTGAAACAGGGTTCAATTTATAAAACTCTCTCAACATGAAGCGGTTGTGCTCGATCAAAAATTAAATTGATAGGCCGAGTGACCCGCCGGCAGTTTGTCCATTGTAAACTTTGTTAAAAAATTGGATGTTTATTTCCGTACGGTGGAAAAATTGTTTCAAAAGAATGACTTTTTAAGTTGCCAATTTTTCATTAATTAAAATGACTCAACATATTTAATTTTGTTGGAATTGAAATAGGTATTTATTCAGTGGTGAGTATAAATTATGTGTAAAAGCTTTTTGATAACTAGTGATAGATACCATTTCAACATTATTACAAACATTAGAAAAATAATTATTTTGAATCTTATAATTTGAACAATATTGCAACTCATTTGCAAAAAAAACGGGCACCTAAGCAATGAACCATTTCAAATGTTACTATTGGTTTGTTTGATAATGATATTAATTTGATAGGTAGTTTTACTTTCACAATTTTGTAAATTAATAAGCAAATAATCGTTTTCGTCAGTATTATCATAAAATTTTGATAAAATTTATGGGTTTTAATGCTAAAGTTCACTAGTAGTGTATGCTCGCTAGTAGTGCATATGCTCGTGAAGTAAAAGTTAACAAAGATTTTTGTTTGTTTTTTCTTTAATAAAGTAAAAGCAGATAAATGTTTAGTATCGAGTGTGACCCCCTCTAGCTGAAATCACAGCTTGAATTCGTCTGGGTATGCTAGCGAGGATATCCCGGATACTTGCTTGCGGAATACGTTCCCACTCCGCGGTAATCACATTCTTCAGCTATCTGATGGTCTGCGGAGCCGGTTGTACTGATCTCACGCGTCGTTTCAGAACGTCCCAGACATGCTCTATAGGATTGAGGTCGGGACTTCGAGCTGGCCAATCCAAACGACCAATGCCGACCTCTTGCACATACGCTTCCACATCGCCAGACCGGTGGGCGCGAGCGTTGTCGTCCATAAAAATTGAGTCATCGCCTAAAGCAGCCAATGCGGGTTGTGCATGAGGAATTAGAACTTCCGTTATGTATCGATGTCCAGTCAGTGAGCCGTTTTCAATGAAGACTAACTCTGTACGATCCATTGAATTTATTCTTACCCAAAACATAACAGAGCCCGCACCATAAGGTGTGATTTCTTCAAAACAAGCCTCTGCAAAGCGTTCTCCTCGTCTTCGTAGCACTCGCCGACGTCGATCTTCACCGAACAGAGATATCCTGGCTTCATCGGAGAACAATACCCTATTCCATTCTTCTTGAGTCCATGACTCACAATTTCGAGCAAACCTAAGCCTGGCAACTCTGTGCTCACGGAGTAACTTAGGGCCGCGGGCAGGGCGATGACTGCGTATATTGGCCGCGAGAAGCCTCCTCCTGACCGTCCATAGACTAATATGCACATTTCTTACTTCTTCGAGGTTGTTCTTAAGGTCCACATACGAAGACTTGCGATTTCTCAATGCGCGACTCACAAGAAAACGATCATCCCGTGGTTGGGTACATGGTTTTCTTCCAGAACCAGGCCTTCTCTCGACGGAACCGGTGTCTTGATACCGCTGCCAGGTCCTTTGAACCGTCGAGCGACTCACACTTAGCCTCTGAGCTGCAACCCTCTTCGAGCAGCGCAATAATTTTGGTAGCTTTTACCACTTTCTCTAACATTATTGAGACAGCTAAACAGCAATAAATGAAGCTTTGACAATTAAGAATATGAAATAAATTCATAAAAATTTACTAAAAGTTATGAAAACCGATATTATCTTTTGGAACTTCGCACCAAAAATGTAGGATAAAAAGTGGTTTTCTGTAAAAACGAGCATCAAACGAAAATTTTAATTTAGAACGTACTGTTTTAAACACCACGGCATTTTTAAAACCGGCCAGTAACATGTACAAATGATTGAAATCATTTTGGTACCGTATTTTTGTAAAGAAGAATTAAAATCAAAACCGCCCGTTTTTTTTGCAAATGAGGTATATACACTCACGCCTGTAATCCTCGAAGTGGTAGGCACTCTTCGCCGAATTTATTACGGTCTAATAATGTGATAGGGGGCGAGCCTATCGCCATACCGGGCACAATTCCTAACGCCGGGCGGATACTCAGTATTTCTAAATACAAAACCAAATATCACTTCACCCGACCCGGGGATCGAACCCGAGACCTCAGCGGTAGGCAGCGGCTTTGCTGTGCCCTGGTATTGCAGAAGTCTATGGGCGGCGGTGACTACTTACCATCAGGTGGCCCGTCTGCTCGTCTGCCTATCGAGGCACTAAAAAAAAAATACTAAGATACGAGTCTTGTGTCGTAGGTATTAACTAAAATAGACTGTCGGTCTCACAACACCCAGACCCGAAACAAATATTTTTGGCTCACACAAACATTTGATTTGGTGCGGGGATTGAACCCGCGGCCCTTTGTTTACAGCTGTACTGATTATGTTATTAGTTCATTTAATAATATAATATTGTAGCACAATAAGAGCTTCAAGATTTAGATCATCTTGTTTGGATAATATATTAATTTAAGACTACTAACGCCATCTATCAACAATAGTTAGAAACAGGTTCTTAATTAGGTACTGCATTATCACGCTCCGCATATAAATTAGAAGTTGAACCACGGTATAGAAAGATTAGTCTATATTATGAGACTGATTCCACCGGCTTATTACTGCCTTACAGAAACATAAAAAATATTAATTTCTATACGATTGGTCGATTTTGGCGCGAATCATAAACGAACCAACAAGGGAACAGAAATCTACGCATAGCAAACTAGCAAATAATAAACTCAGGTTTTGTATTTCAATAAAGCAATGAGTGATAAAAATGACTAAAGAACGAGAACAGAATTAATTATTAAATTGTAATATTATTAAATTATAGGCATCAAAGTAGGTAGGTAGTGTAAAGGAGAAGAGTTTTAGAAGTACTTTAAAGGCACCGTTGTGAATTCTGGAAGGGGTTATTCAATAACATCTTTAAAAAACACAGGCAGTCATAGGGACAACCGACATAACTGAAAACTTCGGAATGATTGTGTTCTTTTTTCAAACAGCGCTGCGTCCATTAAGCAGTAACTTTTTTATGGTTGCTTGTCAATAATTATAGAACTTCATAGGCTTATGTCAAAAGTAAAATAATGTGAGCGTATGGTCACGCAATTTCAGTGCTTTTCTCCATTTAAAAAGTGCCCAACGTGCTTGAAGAAGTTTTCACCTCAAAAACTGGAGGTCTTATCAGTATAATTTTTTTTTATAGTATAGTCCGACAAACGAGCCAGTGGGTCACCTGATGTTAAGTGATCTCCACCGCCCATGAACATCCACAATACCGAAAGTATCATGTATGCGTTGTCGGCCTTAAAGGACAGGAATAGGGACTAGGGACGGGAAGGAGGAATCTGGGCCTCCGGATATCTCACTCACCATGCGAAACGCGACAGTAAACTGTCACTTTACGTTGGTTTTCTGTGAGACAGTGGTACTACCCCGGTCGATCCGGCCCATTCATGATGTAGACAAATATGCCTACAGCGTGGCTCTACCACTATCTACCCTCATTTTTACACAACAAAACTATCCCGAAGAAATCCACGCGGATACGTGACGATTCCACATTTCCGAACAAACTTGTACCATTAATAATAAATATACTGCGCGTAACTACGTTAATTACAACGAGTTAAGGAAATACTTTGGCAGTTGGGGAATGTTTTTTTGTAACTGTTGCTTTCTTTGTTGATGGGTGAGTTTTCTTTTATGTTTATATGTGACTAGTTTTTACCCGCAGCTCCGCCCGCGCGGTAGTTATTTTTGAAAGAAAAGGTATAAAATCCTTAAACTATTACATCTTTCTATATTAGGCACCGTGCAATTTCGGGATAAAAAGTAGCCTATGACATTCTCGGACCCCTCAACTAACACTATGCAAAAAGTCATATCGATCCCTTGCTGTGTGTAAAACAAAAACAAAACAATCTCACGGGCACCGTACATTTTTCAGTATCAATTAGTATTCAGTAGTTATCTATCAACTAGAAAAAAAAACTTTTTTTTATATACTGGCACGGCAAGTGACCACACTGCACCTGATGGTAAGCTCAGTGTGGTCCAATTAGAGTATCGAGTGACAATCTATCTCCCGCTACTCAACATGATCATGCCGGCCTGCTTCTTCACACTACGTCATGGGCAAGAAGGTGAAGATGCGGTCGAGGGTCTATTGTCAGAGTATTTAAAAGGCCGCAAAACGGCCAAACATCATACCCCAACGACAGAAACCGTACACTGGCTGATACCGGAACGCGGCACACTTGCGTGTACCACTATGGCGAGTTTTACACCCTGTGTACGGTAGTCGCTTTCCGGGTGGATATGAATATCCTTCCATCAGCAAAATAAATTTCAACTAGATCCGTTCAGCCTTTCAGAGGTGATTGGGTAACAAACATCCATCCAAACATTCAAATCAAATCAAATCATTTATTTTGTAAATTAGGCCACTATGGGCACTTTTTACATGTCATAATAATGTTAAGGTCTACTGGTGCTTCGGAAATGCCCACTGGTCTGAGAAGAAGCACCAAGAAACTCATCCGTAGGTCTTTTGTAATTTGTCATTACAATTTACATTAGGTATAAAATAATTTACATATAAAATACATACATCCTTAAACAAGTAACATTCACATGAAACAAAAAAAAACGGTACGGTATATGTTAATACAAGGCAGAGTCGTAAATGAGGCTATACAACCTGTTATTTATTTTCTCTAACTAACAATCAATGAGCAATCCAGGTAGACCAGTCCACACAAGCAGCACCCGTTCACGAGTATGACGCATGTGCCAGCCATCGGCCTCCTCAACCATGACACAGGGAAGTGACCGACCCGGCACATAGCGCCGCCGCAAGCACAGACCCTTAAGCGAGCATGACATACCTTAATCGCGTCAAAGAATGATAGAGATACAAATTCACAAGAAAATAGCTTTAAAAAAACAAGAAGCCAAGACTATTACGATTCCGGCGTGAAAACAATATACATTCGCATTTATATTAGTAGGGTTATAGCAAAAATAAGATTGTATTAATTAGTGACAACATAAACTACTAAATGACAATTTGAATGGGAATTCGGGTAAAAAAAATGTGCAAAATATTATTCCGATCTAGACTCACAGCAACGTCAAGCTATCACAATTTTCATACGTCAATCGTCATATTATATTGAAATGATCTGAAAGTTATTAGAAATTAGAACTCATTTTGCATTGACATACACATGGAAAGCGATTTAAGTTAATTCTTAATCTGATCTCAGTTTGGTTAACTTTTAGCCGCAGTGTTAGTAAAGTAAGAGAATAGTCTTATGTGGAAATACTTGTGATAAAAAATTATTAAGTCTATTTTTTTTTGTTTTTCTTTTTACTACATGAGAATTCATATTGTCTTTTATGTTTTAGGTGCGTATTGAAAATCGCTTAACGATATCGTTATACAATAACCAAACCTCTCGTCGACCCTAAACAAAAGAAGTTAACATTTCTCGAATGTTCTACCGAAATTAAAACATTCCAAACAGTGAGGTGAACTGGCCGAAAATGAAAATTAATAAACGTCAATCATAAAAAATGTGGCCCCTGTTTTGTAATAACTTTGCGGCTTTGTTCGGATGAAAATTTAGCTTTTCAAATGGGAATTTAACTTTTTTTGTCTTATTAACGTCCGTCTGCTAACTTTGAGTTTGAATATTCCAGGAACCTTTCGCAGGTGATTTTTGCCTTTAGGTGTGGAAACATAAAGCATTTGAATCCATATGACATTTTGACGTTTTTTGTATCCTATTATATAAGAAAAACTAGATGTTGCTCGCGGATCGGCCCGCGTGTAGGTAATTTTTGGAAGAAAAGGTATACAATCCATGGAGGCATCTTAAGCTATTACACCTTTCTATCCTTATTTTTTTCTTGCAATTAAAATAGCTTATATTAATCAGTGATAATGTATCATTCAAATGGTGAAAGAATTTTTAAAATCGGTCCAGTACTTTTTGAGCCAATTCGTTACAAACATACATACAAATCTTTCCTCTTGATAATATTAGTATAGATTAAGTGATTGTCTATACTAATTTTTAAGCTTTTGCCTATTTTTTTTATTGTTTGAATGCGCTAATCTCTTCAACTACTGGTCAGATTGAAAAGTTATTTTTGTCTATACTAATATTATAAAGGGGAAAGGTTTGTATGTATGTTTGTTAGGAATTGGCTCAAAAAGTACTGGACCCATTTTAAAAATTCTTTCACCATTTGAATGTTACATTATCACTGATTAATATAGGCTAGACAACTCCTTGGAGTGTATACTTCTGCTCCCGAAAATAACCTCCACGCGGGTGGAGCCGCGAGCAACATTTTATAAATTAATTGTTAACAAAGGTTTCTAATATAACTTTGTGACCATTGAGAGCGAAACAAAAACAAGTAGTTGGTGAATGCATTATTTAAGAACGGCTGGACCGTATTGGATATTTAGGGAAACAAATGGTAAAATTACCCAGATATTTCTATAATTCTGGATAAACTGAATGTGCTTTTTCTTATAGAATTTTAATCACCCACCGTACTCATACGAAGATTCCTCATAGTGACGTTGAATCGCCGTCCTTCATGTAATTATATACACCACTTTAATGATGACTAACCTGTTATAGCGATACCAATTATCTGACTGATAATAATTATTTTTTATTTAGTATCATCGACTGCCTCAGTGGCGTTGTGCTGTGGTCTCGGGTTCGATTTCCGGGTCGGGTAAAGTGATATTGGGTTTTCTATTTAGAAATACCCAGTATTAGCCCGGAGTCTGGAAATATGGCCCTATGACCATAGACTCACCCTTATCACATTGTGGGACCGTAATGAATTCGACGAAAAGTGGTCGCACTGGTTACACCTCTGCCTACCGCTTCGGGGATTGCAGGCGTAAGTGTATATGTGTGTATGTAATTATCGTTATCTGATGTTCTGCAAACAGTACTCAAGAGATATTAGATTCCAAAACGAGCCACACCTGGGAATTAATTAATTACTACCCTCAAGTACAGTTCAAACATGGATTCCGTTCATGTCCTGGCAGTTGACTGAAGAAATGTGACTTTCTAGTGTGTGTATTTCATTTGTTAATGGAGAGCTTTGGTTGGTTCGCTACTTTGTTGGCGTTGAATATGGGATTGTTTGCTGATTAAAATGTAGGTGCAGCGTTAGAAGGATTTGATGGTATTGTATTGAGTTATTTTTGCAAAAAGTAAAATAAGATTGCAGAAATATAATTTTTCCTTGTTCAGTCATGTGTATAATAATTTTATTATTTAATTCAATTTTAATATAAATTGTTCTATGGTCTTTCATCTTTCCTTAACTGCATGAATACAGACTCAAAGACAAGATTATTTTCTTTTCACAAACCGTCTCAATATTTTAATTATCATGGATAATATTGTTAGCTAGTACTTCTTAATCGATCTAGTTGTTGTGTTAATAAATAAATATATTACAAAATAGTTTATTACATTATTCTCTAATTATATTAGGCTAAACAATAAATAAGGAATAAATTACATTTATTAACCTTATAAGTTGAAAGGGAACGGTTCAACTTCAGCTGATCGCAACTGTAGATCCCAGCAGCCCATGTTTTCACTCCTGACTGCTATGGTGTTTACGGTAAATATATTTATATCGGTAACCAACCGAGTGACAAAAACCCTTGAAATAGGGAAAGGGAGGGAAGGGGAAACAATAATAAAATACCATTACCGAAGAACCCTCGAGGGTTGCCAGGTTTTGACTCGACAACATTAGTTACGTGGTTAACCATTGCTGCGTCTATTGGTCAATAGTATGTAACCAGCTCA
The DNA here is from genome assembly GCA_905220505.1 of Laothoe populi. Lineage (NCBI taxonomy): Eukaryota > Metazoa > Arthropoda > Insecta > Lepidoptera > Sphingidae > Laothoe > Laothoe populi. Next base: position 2,920,870 of record HG992161.1, on the reverse strand, counting down.
GGAGATTGCCTTGGGTCCTAAATAAGGACTTACCACGTCTATTGATACAATAGACAAAAAATATGGACATTTCATTTTATCCGTATATGTATTTTAAAAATTACCAGCTCGATCCGTGCATTCATCCATTACTGACGAATGATATAGTATTTAAAATATTGTTGATAAGTGTGGCGAGCCTCAAGCGATCACAATAAAGATATATGTTTTAATGGATTAAATCTGAATAAATACACGAATAAATAAGCATACATGAAATATTAATTAAATGTATTGTTCATAATGCTGGAGCGGTCAACCCAGAAAATTAAAAAAGGTCGTGGGTTTCGAATGCAATGCTTTGAATAAAATTCAAATGTTAAAATTCCAACATGTTGTCCTAACACCAACCTATATCAAATTTATATCGTGGGTATCAAAAGCTATGAAGGACAAAAGTCCCATAACATCTGGAAGTGGTAGAGCCACGCTGTAAACATATTTGTCTACATCATGAATGGGCCGGCTCGACCGGGGAAGTACCTCTGTCTCACAGAACACTAACGTAAAGTGACAGTTTACTGTCGCGTTTCGTATGGTAAGTGAGATATCCGGAGGCCCAGATTCCCCCTTCCCTTCCCTAATCCCTATTCCTGTCCTTTAAGGCCGACAGCGCATACATGACACTTTCTGTATTATGGATGTTCATGGGCGGTGGAGATCACTTAACATCAGGTGACCCACTGGCTCGTTTGTCGGATTATACTATAAAGAAAAAACACCCTACTACCATACTCGAAACAAATATCTGTCTGTTACATAAACATTTGCCTCGATGCGGGTATCAAACAGTCGGCTTCTCTTTTCATAAACGACAGCTCTATCTATTTCGTAAATTGTATTATATAATAGTTACTATTTATTAAGAGAATTCTTATAACTTTTTGACTACATTAATTAAACAATGTTTGTCTTCGAAAACGGCAATAATATTGCTGATCAAATGTAAGTGCATTCTTAATTTTTGCTCAATTCAACACGTTTTTATTTATATTGTCATAACATCAAACAACAGCCTCACCAAATAATTCATGTTATCGACATTTCAAACGAACCAATAATCAATTATCATATACTTTTTTTTAATAATTAATTATTTTAAGGAAACAAACAGTGTTACAAATAAAGTTTTTTAATTCATAAAAAGTACACCGACTTCAATAAAAACAAATTATGCGTCACTATGAAATTTGAGGGTTGCCCTCGATTTTTCTGAGATCCCATCATCAGATCCTGACTTGGTGCCAATGGGACCACCTGGGTAGTATATCCTTTTAAACAGAAAAAGAATTTCTCGAATCGGTCCAGGCGTCTTTGAGTAATCGGGTAACATACATAAAAAAAGATTCCGACGAATTGTTAACCTCCTCCTTTTTTGAAGTCGGTTAACAACTAAACAAAAACTATACACTAATTACATGTTTCCATACGTTTCACTAGCCAGCGTATCACTTGCATATCACTGCACAATACAGTTCATTAATTGAGAATACACTTGGAATAGTCCCCCCATTCTCGAGTAAAATTAAACAGTCGTGGAGTGTTTTCGAGATAATGACGTGCATAATTATTGCTACCAGTTGGATCGTTACGCTCTAGAAACGTGTGAGTGAACAATTTTAATTTACACGATGGCGTAATGAGAATAAAAGTTAGACGATGATTTTCCGTTATACTCTTGATTTTTTATGGAAGTCGTTATTGGACGGTGGGGTTTGATTTCGTTCTGTTTTATAATGGTTACTTTGGAATTTTATTAGTATTATAATACTAGTCCTGTATTAAACATTGTCCCACTGCTGGGCACGGACGTCCTCTACTAATGGAGGGGTTAGGCCTCAGTCCACCACGCCTAATGCGGGTTGGTAGACTTCACATACCTTCGAAATTCTAATGAGAATTCTCAGGTATGCAGGTTTCCTCATGATGTTTTCCTTCACCGTTAAAGCAAGTGATAATTAACATTTAATACACACGTGACTTTAGAAAAGTCAGAGGCGTATGCCATTTGGGTTTCGAATATATGACTTTCGTCGTGACAGTCCGTACCACAACTAACTAGGCAATCGCTGGTGCTTTATTAGTATTATCGTTGGGTTATACGATAGAGTAAAATTAGGCTTACTTGATGGTGAACACCTAATTAATTCACTCGTGGTTATGAATAGCGGTGCGCATTCAACCAGTTCTATATTTCGTTTATAATTTACACATGAACACGTTCTTTTTAATTTGTAAATAAATTTATAAAAGGATATGCGTACAAATCATACAAGCTGTACATAAGCGGCTTATAAGATGCCGAATAAATTGCTAATTTTGAATCTGTATATAACTTAATATCGCAAAGTACATACTGCAAAATGCTGTAAAAATCTTATCATGATAGCCTAGTTGAGACTGTTGAGAGGAAAAGTCGTAGGTTCGAAACCAGGATGGATTACGTCTCTAGCTTTTCTAAAGTTACGTGTGTATACATTTTTAACTATCGCTTGCTTTAACGGTGAAGTTAAACATCGTGAGTCAACCTGCACACCTAAGAATCCTCATAAGAATAACATACCGACGCACGGTAGGCCGGCTATTTGTTTTAAGCAACATTTTTTTATAGTTACAGGAGAGAGGTTTAAATATTTTTTTTTGTTTTATGGAAAAAAATACTATAAAAAAACTATTTCGTTGATTTTAATACAATAGAATTAATATATTACTTGTATAAGCACATACTGCATCGCTATGACTTATTTTCATGTATTTATGAGTATTATTTTCAAAAATAAATGTGCCCTGAATAAATTACTGTTACCAGTTGATTTGAGCGCCTAAAACGTACACAAAATGCAGAAAAGGTGCTAATTCTAAATCCATACTAATACTATAAATGCGAAAGTAACTTTGTTGGTTTGTTACCTTTTCACGACTAAACGGCTGATCACATTGTGATGAAATTTGGCAAGGAGATAGATTATATCCTGGAGAAGGACGTTGGCTTTCTTTTTTTTCAATAAACAATCTTGACAGGGGTCAATAGAAGTTCAAAATTTGTATGGGCAATCCATCATTACTCAAGTTAGGGATCTGAAAATTCAGATTTTAATTCTTAATATATACGTAAAAATTACAGATGGTAAGTAAAAAATAAAGACATTTTAGTTTTTTATCTTTTTGATATAGTAAATAAACATATATACATAATTTTTAGTATTAATAAATTCATTAATGTGTATAGAATTATATACATAATAGTTTATTCAAATCAATAAATAAAATATAACACTACAACTAGTTAAAGTTCATGCGTCAATTTTACGCATGACTATCTTTTACGTACATAAAAATAAGATTATCTTTCTAGGGTTAATTAATCACTTTATTCCAAATTCATATGAGGGCGTCATCATAAAAACAAAAACCTACACAAACAGGTCACGCCTTTGGTGTGATTCTCTCGAAATTTAACAGATGGCGTTAGTTGTAACGAAACGCCAAGTTATCGGTTCTTTGAAATTTTGGACGTCTTAATTAATGTCGAGGGGCAAGCAGATATAAAACGATTATATTCACATTTCGGTAATATAAAGGTGGGTTCTATCGACATATTTGAAAAGTGTCTAGGGAGATGCTTAAAATTTTTGTTTTTCGAAAAAAAAATGACTATAACAAATCTATTTCGTGGCTTTAAGCGAAATTACTATATTTAAATATTCATTTATATTATATTAATATAATATAATCTTAATATAATTAAAATATATCCCAATATAATTTAATCTAAGAATTTATTTTTAACCGACATCAAAAAAGGAGGAGGTTAACAAGTCGTCGGAATCTTTTTTTATGTATGTTATCCGATTACTCGAAGCCGCCTGGATCGATTCGAGAAATTATTTTTTTGTTTAAAAGGGTATACTTCCATGGTGGTCCCATTGGCACCAAGTCAGGATCTGATGATGGGATCTCAGAAATATCAAGGGCAACCCTTTAATTTTATAGTGACGCATAGTTTGTTTTTATTGAAGTCGTACTTTTTATGAATTATAAATCTTTTTCTGATCGAATATACGTAGGTACATACTTATTAAAAATTATGATTATAGTAACTCACCCATTGTATGCTGTAGTTGCTTGTTTACGGAGGAACATTGAGCTTTGTTTCTATTTTTGTTTGATATTTTTGTAACTAGCTGTTACTCGCGGCTCCGCCCGCGTGGAGGTTATGTATGGGAGAAAAAGTATATAATACAAAATACGAATTTTCATGCGTTTGTTAGATTTATTGAATTTAAAACAGCTCGATTGATGAATATTTGTGAATTATTAGCTACTTACATCATTTAAAGTATAAAAGCAAATGGAATTATTAAGAAATAATTTTATTTAGAGTATTAATCTGTTTACAAAGTATACATAAATTCATTTTAGAATTAATAATAATACTTGTATTATATTCTGCTTACAAATAACTTGTAGATAAAGATTTATGTAAAACAGACTTGTTTGCTCCACTGTATAAAAAGCTAGGAACATCTGAATAGTTGATTAGTAATTGTTGCATAGTGACAACAGGCGGAAGTTCTGAAAGTAAATACCCTGTAAGCTTTGAAAATACTTGTGAACAGAATATGTGTTGCTACTGAAGTAATTAAGCTAAGTATTATTTGATATTTATACATTTGTGTGTTTATGAATTGTATGTTATTATTTGAGATGTAATATCATAGCAGGAGTTTCTTCCCTACTTCTTCTCCTGTTATTAGGCTTTCCGAAGTAGGGGGTAAATATTTAAAAGATTGGTGTGGCATTAATTATTAAAAGTTATTGCCTTGAAATATATTGTTTTATTGCTCTAAGAATATATGGCTATTCATATGATATATCCTATAAATAGTCTAATCCAATTGTGGAAAATATGGTAAATGAAAGTATTCTAAAAGATAATTAAAACACTAGGAATATATATTTTTATATTGTAGATTATTAAAGAACATAATGATTATATATATCCAGGTGAAGGCATGTCAGGTCATCAGGCCGAGGTTGTGAGAGGGCTTACACGCCCCTCTCAGATCGCCAGATACAGCCAGGATGCATAGCGTGTAATAGTTCGGTAATAAAACACAAGAATATCACTTCCAATAATAATATTTTTATATTCTTTTGTCAAAAATGGCGCGTTCAGATGTCAATTGATATTTTTTCAATAGATGGCGTTAGTGTTCATTTAATTTAATTTATTTTCTTCACACTCCGATACGGCCATTCTGCAGTGCGATGCGCGCTCTGCATCGCTTGCTCAATCCCTTCTGTAATGCCGTTCTGATACGGCGATACCGCAGTGGGACGAGTACTCTGCACTGCTTGCTAGAGCCCTACTGGAACTTAAAATATCATCAGTATACACAGGCTAGGGTACACTCATAGTGCCCATATGCCAACATTGTTAATATTTATTACAGTTATGGTCCACAAGACATAGTAAAGATGCTAGCAGTAACCACTGTTCTTTTAAAATGATCAGAGTAAATGTTAATAAAACTTAACTGTTGGCTCATCATGCCAACAGCAAAATTTGTTAGTGGTACGTGATATCATTTGTTAAAAAGTTCATTTCTGGTTACTATGTGATACTAGCTTAACTTGTTAGAAAATATGTTACTGTTCACGACATGTGACAACAATTCAATATGTATGCTCACTATTCGTGGCATTAGTTCAATGTGTAATGTTCAGTGTTAAAGGAAGGATAGGCCGGTGAGAGGTCGTAGCTGTTTTTCAACAGAGGTCCTAAGGAATTATAGGAAAGGTCGATGCTGTGATCTATGTGGCTCATCACACCGTGGTACACAGGGGACTAGGATAGGAATGACATATTGAACGCCGCTACACGTCAATAGTCATAATTGTTGTTTATAGCTTTCAGTTTTTAGCTTTTAGCTTGCAGCGTTTTAGCTTGTACCTTTGTACCTTGTAGCTTTATTTTTAGCTTACAGCTTTTTAGATTACAGCTTTATAGCTTGCAGCTTTTTAGCTTTGAACCTTAAGCCTAAAACATTGAGCTTTTTAGCTTTTAGACTTTTTAGTTTTTAAATTTTTCTTTGAAACATTCGGCTTTAAGATCTTTAGCTTTAGCGTTTTGTATGTGTGTGTATATGTGTGTTACACAAAAGAGAACAATATGAAATTGTTTTTAAGTTTGCGGCTTGTTTTTAAGCTTGAAGCTCGTTTTTAAGGTTGCAGCTCGTTTTTAAGCTTGCAGCTCATTTTTAAGCTTGCAAATATCATGAGAGTACACACAATAGCATGATTTGTGAGAAAATATGTTACTGTCCACTCTACGTGACAACAGCGTAATAGTTTTTTTTTTTTTTTGTCTTTTCTCTTTTCTTTTCGTTTTGTTTTTTGAGATTATTCGAATAATCATTGCCCATGAAAGGTGCTGCGGCAACACGGCCATTCTGAAATGCGATGCGTGCTCTGCGTCGCTTGGCAGGCCCTTTCTCAAACAGATTCTGAAACAGATTTATAATCAAAACCGAGCCTAGGTATTTCCACAGAACACTTAAGCACAATTATTAGAATGCATTGTAGCATGCAAATTATTATTCTTAGTAATCTGTTCCATCAATGTGACCACAGGTAAATATTTAAAAAATTACTAGTAAATAAGTAAGATTTGCTGTACATAGGAAAGTGTTTTTTTTTTTTTTTTGTTTTGTTTTATCAGTGCAAACGCTCCACGCATTAATGCCTGATTTGATTTCTCGTAGAGAAGGATGATGCTGTGGTGCTGAGCGGTCCTGAACGCCGTGGTCCACAGAGGCTCTAAAGGAAATGGGAACTAGGGCGATGCTGGGGCCTAGGCCTTATATTTATGACCGTGGTCCCCAGAGGCTCTGAAAAGAGTTAGGAAGGAAGCGGCGAATATGAATTGTAGTCTTACTATTTTGTAGTTTATGATGGTATCAACCAGTCAACAAAGACAGGCCAATAACTGATTTAAAATTCACAATTATTTTCAGTTTAATTATTGATTGTCAGTTTATGATCTAGGAACACATAAGTACTAACAATCACAATGTTATTGAAATAAACTATTATTTAAACTGCAATACAATTTACAAAGTGTTACAACATGATTAACTTTCTGTATTGACTAAGAGTAGTTATTAAGATTTGTTTTATATTGTAAATTTGAGAAAATTTTAATATTTGTTGTGGTTACAGTAACACTAAATCTGTAACCATAATATCACTGCCTAATTAGCAGTTAAACAAAAACTTCAAATATTTATTAAAGTACCATCAGTTTTAATAAAACTAAAAGAAGAATTACCATCAGATTTTAACACCAGAAATTAAAACAAAAATCAATAAGGTAGGAAATAGAACCTGGTATTTTTAACTTAATGAATTGTTTAGTTTATCAGAATGAACAAAATTAAAACTTGTCCTGTTAATTTTAAAACCAGAAGCGGCTCACCAAATTTCAAATACATCCATGAGAAAATGGCATATGTAGGTAGGCAGGCAAACAACCAGCTATCTCAGTACTTGCACTGTCAGAGAACCGCCTCAACAACTCCACAGCGCCAGGGGGCACCATCCACAGCATATGGAATTTAACACAAAAATCATTAACACAGTAAACATTGACACTTAATTTTGACTATCGTTTTAAACGATTTAATTTGGAACATAAAATAAATCAAAATGATTTACAAAACTTAAGGGACTTACTATAATTTATAAACATAGCACATCCAAATGATTCTCAACATTCGCAACATTGAAATTTACTGGAGACTAGCAAATTTACAGTACCATTGAGCACTTTTTACCACGTGTAAAGCAGTAGCATATTACACTTTACCATCACTATTTTATTGCGGATGATAGAATTTCAATAGTTTATAACTTTTGGCACAACCCCACAAAGTGCATAAAACTAATGATTAATGTTTTCCAAACTCTGAAACAACAAAAATAACATGGTACGAGACTGTAGGAATTACATCACCTGATTTACAATAGTGGATGTCGAGTTCAATCCCGCTTATGATATCCGGGTGAAGGCATGTCAGGTCATCAGGCCGAGGTTGTGAGAGGGCTTACACGCCCCTCTCAGATCGCCAGATACAGCCAGGATGCATAGCGTGTAATAGTTCGGTAATAAAACACAAGAATATCACTTCAGAGTCTATTTGAAGCTACCACCAGTTCGGAATGCAGTCATCCAATAGGAAAGATCCTGGCAATAAAACCTTTGGTTGCTCTTTTTAAAAATATCACGGTTTACATCAGTTCACAATTACACTTTTTACTTATTCAGTTCAATAATTAACAAAATCAACCAGCCTTCCAATAATAATATTTTTATATTCTTTTGTCAAAAATGGCGCGTTCAGATGTCAATTGATATTTTTTCAATAGATGGCGTTAGTGTTCATTTAATTTAATTTATTTTCTTCACACTCCGATATATATAATTATATATTTGTTTATATTCAGTTTAATAAAGGCCATCTATAAACATAATCATATAGACATGATCTAAATTAATTGTTCATTTAAAGAAAGTCCTTATTTATCTAACACGTTCAACTTAAATAATGACGGATTTTCATACAAACTTTCATCCTCTATGGATCCCCCTTAGGAGTGGTATTTCCAAAAACCATATAGCCTATGTTATTCAGGGTGAATGTAGCTTTCCAATGGTGAAATAATTTTTGAAATCGTCACAGTAGTTTTTGAGTTTATTCATTACAAACATACAAAAATACAAATCTTTCCTCTTTATAATAGTAGTATAGATGATTAATGTATCTTCTTTTGGTAACTCTAAAATTAAAAAAATAAATATCAGAAAAAAATTTGCTTTAGGTGTACGACCCGACACGGCGTCCGCACGTCACACGAGGCCCCTCATTGAAAATCAGCGCTGCAGTACTGCTCAGGCTATACTGCAGCATATCGCTGAATGAGGGGACCTGTTGTCGGAGCAAACAGTTTTGTTTTAAGTTTTATTTTGTATTTTTCCTTGTATTTGCTCTGGTAATAAAATCTTTTTCTTTCTTTCTTTCTTCTTTCTTAAATCAAATAGCCCGCCAACCATCGTTTTTTTACCTAAATAGGCTCGCGTTTGACCACTATCTCGCCTGATGGTAAGTGATTATGTGGTCTACGGTGAAGCACGCTTGCCTAGAAGATACCTATTCACTCTTGACTTAAAGATACCCAGATTATAAATTTCGGGAAATATAGACTCCGAACAAGAGTTCCACTCTCTAGCGGTGTGCATGATAAATGTACTAGCAAAACGCTTCGTGCGCGCTGGTGGAATATCAACCATGTATCGATGACGCTTCGCCGAGTCTCTTGTCGGCCGATGATAGAAGATATAATCTTAATATATAAAATTCCCATTGTGTAGTTTTAGATCCTATAGGTGACTCTGTTGTCGAGATCTGTTTTTTTTTCAACGACAATTCAGTCTACAGAGAAAGCAATGGAACCTGCCGGGTTCGGCATATTCAAACGTACTTTATAACTGTTTGTTAAGAAACAGTTAAATTTGACTTGAACTTTAATAGCCCTAAAGCCTTCCAGAAATACTCTAATAATGATAGACAAGTTAATTTCCAAAACTTCATTCTCGTGCAAAACAGCGTAGAGAAATGAAACGGGCGTCAAATATGAAAAAAATTTACAAGACTGACAGTGCGGTTTGGGATTTTAGTAAAATTTCTAACTAACTAACTCCATACTTAATAACAATTTTGTGTATATAGCAGAGTCGAAGATTCCCCATATCTAAATTAAAGATATTTCTCTAATAATAACACTCACACATAAATCTGCACCCTTTGTCCCATGTAATAAATAATAAATTAGCATAACAATAAAGGTACCTAATCTCGACCTGTAGACACCTATGTGCTTACCGCAAAATTACTGCCGCCACCGTCCCGGGGGATTTGCGCTCGCCTCGTAGACTGAAATGTTAAGTGAGTTATGCCTAAACGTGTTAAGACTCTAAGAGAACGTGATAAAATTGAGGAAGAGTATGATGTTAGATGTTCACACAGATAGGTACTACTACTAATGAGGGTTGGTAGACTTCACATACCTTCGAAATTCTTATGAGAATTCTCAGATTTCCTAGCGGTTTTCCTTCACCATTAAAGCAAGCGATGATTAACAATGAATACACACGTAACTTTAGAAAAGTTAGAGGTGTATGCCATTTCGGTTTCGAACTTACGACTTTCGTCTTAACAGTCCATACCGCAACCAACTAGGCTATTGCTGCTTGCATTTCATTAGTCTAATGCGTATGATTAACTATACTGACCTTTAGATTCTTATTTTAAATTCTAAAGTGTGTGGATTCCATGGCGTTGTTTTACTTCATCGTTATAATGAATACATACATAAATTTGGAAAGTCAAATGTGAGTGCCCCTGTCTGCGACATTGTTTCAGGTGTCTGAATCTCGATAGGCTATCACCGCTCGAGTGTCGTAGACGAAAATATAATAACATATCATCATGACAATTTCGGAGTGAATTTGGAAACAATACACCTACATTTAGTAAAAAATAAGTTATAAAGTTCCATTGATAGTTTTGTCTACACCGTGTGTGGGCAGGCTTAACTGTGCTACGACCACTGTTACATAGAAAATCGGCAGGAAATGACAAGACAGCTTTCTGATGACTGTAGTACAGTGAATGATATTTTGGTGTCCAAATCCTTCTCCTTCTCTTAATACTAATATCTTTCTTACTCTTTCCTATAGAGACTAACCCGTAATTGGATCCCCTCGACTGTCACAACCACATGGCTGCATACAAATGATGAATGAGCGACAGTTGAGCTACTACTTATATTATAGATGTTAATGGGCTGTGACCATCACTTACCATCTGGTGATCTAATAGAAGATTGTAGGCATCTGCTAAAAAAATCTATTCAATGCCAACAGGTTCCTCATACAGTAGTATTTTTTATGAAACACGGCCACACCACACATATTTCAATTACATACTACTGCATAGTGACTCTGCGCTCAACACCCGAGAGATTGTTATGTCCAATGATTTTTCTAGCTTTAATTTCCTTCAGCAGACATAAGCAAACTACACCAATCTCAAGCTTTCATCTAACGATGCAGGCTAGACAACGAGCATGCAAATATCACCTGATAGTGACATACCCAGAACAAAATGACATTCCTAATTCAAAAGCGAGGAAATGCTAACCAATGACAATGAAACAATTCATTAAAATCGTTCGTATGAAACGTAGAATACTTTGATGTACGCGTGACTTTGTTTAGATTGAAAATTCATTTACTTGGTAATTGGGCTTCTGTTTATCTTTATAGTGTTTAATTTGTGCCAGGGTTTTCTTATTTATCATTAAGATATATTAAGATAGTGAGTCATCTGGTGGTGTCTGATCCACTCATATTATCAGAAGAATCTTTAATAATTTTCGGCCTTAAAGAATTCGAACGGATATTGGGAAGTGGAGAGATTTGAGCCTCCAAAAATCTTACTCATCATAGCACTACCACCTACCATATTGTTACTTCACGTCAGTTTTCTGTGGTAGTTACTAATTATTCGGATAGTCTCCGTTGCGCAGCGGGCCAGTAACTTGTTATCAAACAAGAGGCCGTGGGTTCGATTTTCACACCGAGACAAATGTTTGTATGACAGGCAGTTATTTGTTTCAGGTTTGAATGGTCCCACAACACCTCGTATCTTGTAGTCCATGATACCCACGATACAGTTTAGACCTACCGGGGGGTTAAAACTATGTGTGTGACTGTTAGGTGTATTTATTTATGTAGACAAAACTAACTACAGTGTGGCTCTGGAATTCCAATTCTAATCATATCTTGAACTAGGCATTTATATGATAAATGAATGCTGATGATTTGTATATAATAGTATGTCTTAATCTTAGTGACACTGTTTATTCTATGGCAAATATTATGCCTCTCCTTGCAGGCCCCGGATCTAACTAATTCACTGCCTGAATTTTGTCTGGTGGATATATAGTTGCTAGTCATTATATGAAGATTGCTGTGTATAATGAGTGTTAAATACCCATGTACCGGATGTCAGTTTCCCTCGACTTGATGATCATCTTCTTGCAACTTATAGTCAACATAATATATGTTGACATAATATGTGTTATTTCACGAGCATCTGCTTAACCGCAAAATCCTTTAGAAGATTTCAATTTCCAATGAATATAACAGAACCTTAAACCTTATTAAAAAAGCAAACGAATGTTCAAATTCAGCACCGTTTACTCAAGTACGGTTGAATGACGATGATATTGTAGATTTGATTGTGATTTTGAGCACCATTGATGTTACAATTTTGTGTGCAATATTAATATTTACTGTAGGAGACCATAAAGCACCGACAGCCTAATTAGTAATGATATAGACTGGCAAGTGGAAAGTCGGGAATTCGAAACTACCTCAAATGGCATGCATGCCTAATTTATTTATTGAAGTTATGTATATATTTATTGCTTATCATCGCTTGCCTATATTTTTTGGTAAAGGGACATTGTGAGCGAACCTTGAAACCTGAGAATTCAAAATCTAAATTTCAAACATGTGTAAAGTCTGCACTAAGCCAGCGTGGTGCACTAAGGCCTAAAACTTCATACAAATAGAGGAGGCCTGTGCCCACCAGTGGGCCATGTACACAGTCAGGTCATAAGTATTGTCACACAGTAAAAACTTTTATTTTAGAATGCTGGCCAGAAAAAAACTTTATTGAATTCGAATTTCAAATTGTTCATGAAAATAAAAATGTAAATAAATACTTTTTAGAATTTTACTCATTTTTAAATATGGAGTGGACGCTTAAAGAAGACCGTGTTGCAGTAATTGCGTTGCATCGTTGCGGTTACGCGCCAATTCAAATTTTTGACATACTGAAAAATTTGAATATAACCAAAAGATTCGTTTATCGTACCATCAAACGATACAATGAAGACTCTAGTGTAGATGACAGGTCAAGAAGTGGTCGCCCTCGGTCTGTTAGGACTTCAGCAGTGATAATAGCTGTGAAAGCGCGAATTCAAAGAAATCCCAAACGTAAGCAGAAACTGTTGGCCCTTCAGATGGGGTTAAGCAGAACCACGGTGAAATGGGTGTTAAATGAAGACTTAGGGCTTCGGGCATATCGAAGAAAAACAGGATATCGTTTGAATGCTCGTCTAATGGACCTGAGACTGAAGAGATGCCGCGCTTTGTTGAAGCGGTACGCGGGAAAAAAATATCGGGAAATTCTTTTTTCAGATGAAAAAATTTTTACCGTAGAAGAGAGCTACAACAAACAAAATTATAAGGTGTACGCACACAGTAGTGAAGAAGCGAGCAACCGTATTCCGCGTGTCCAACGAGGTCATTTTCCATCCTCGCTTATGGTATGGTTGGGAGTTTTTTATTGGGGCTTAACAGAGGTACATTTTTGTGAGAAAGGTGTAAAAACGAATGCAGTTGTGTATCAAAATACAGTCCTGACGAACCTTGTGGAACCTGTTTCTCATACCATGTTCAATAACAGGCACTGCGTATTCCAACAAGATTCGGCGCCAGCTCAGAGCGAAGAGTACACAAGACTGGCTGGCGGCGCGTGAAATCGACTTCATCCGGCACGAAGACTGGCCCTCCTCCAGTCCATATTTGAATCCGTTAGATTACAAGATATGGCAACACTTGGAGGAAAAGGCGTGCTCAAAGCCTCATCCCAATTTGGAGTCACTCAAGACATCCTTGATTAAGGCAGCCGCCGATATTGACATGGACCTCGTTCGTGCTGCGATAGACAACTGGCCGCGCAGATTGAAGGCCTGTATTCAAAATCACGGAGGACATTTTGAATAAACTTTAGTGTCATAAGAATCTATGTTTTGTTAAGTTCATTTTGGTATATAAATGGTTACATAATGAATAAACTTGTTTCAATTATTTTATATTAAACATGTGACAGAATTTATGACCTGACTAGGTATATAGGTGTTATAATATATAGGGCTTATAAAATGTATTATTTTTAAATGATGATTAAAATATGAAACTACTACAGATAATTAAGTGAACTTTGGAATGATTCACCATGGTTAAGTAATGTTAGATTGGCGATTGGCGAAGTCGACCGTTGCCGTTTGCTCCGCTTCTATTAGTGGATTCATAAATCCGTGAATTACCTATGGAGGATTGTATGCATAGTCTTTTTAGCTTTGTAACATATAACATAAATCGATAAACATTTATAGTATTTGACAGCCTCCGTGGCGCAGTTGGCGAGTAGCCAGCTGTGAAACGAGAGGCCGTGGGTTCGATTCCCACACCGGGACAAATGTTTGTGTGACAGACGGATATTTGTGTCCGGAGTCTGGGTGTTGTGAGACCATGCGTCTCTTGTAGTCCCTGATACCCACAACCCAAGACTCTCATCTTAGTGTGGGGTCGGGGCTATGTGTGTGACTGTTGGGTGTTATTTATTTATTATAGTAGATATAGTTTGTCAAGCAGGTCAGTGTTTCGAAAACCTATAGTGCTATCTTTATTTGCTAAAAAAATATTAATATGTATTCACACAATATCATGTATAATGTTATTCATTCCGTTTTAATATAAACCTATAAAAACGTCACATTGCGATATTAGAATTTGCTATGACTCTTCAAAAATGGATCCGTTTTAACTTTGAAGATTTAATATCATAAAATTTTATGACCGAAAGTAATATAAAAAATGTAATTTTATGAAAATATCTAGCTTTACCTGTGACTCTGCAATGTTAAAGTATGCGATTCAACGGATTTCAGAAATATCACTACATAGTATGAAACAAAGTCGCTGTCGCTGTCTGTCCGTCCCTATGTATGCTTAAATCTTCAAAACTACGCAACGGATTTTGAAGCGCTTTCTTTAATAGATAGAGTGATTCAAGAGGAAGGTTTATATGTATGATACATGCATAATATTGTAGAGAAATACTGATGAATTAACAGGTTTCTAATGTGATGTCGTAAATAAACACAATTTTTTTGCGCTTACATTGCAAATGCTGACTGAACCCCGCGAGATAATTTCTCCCAAACATGACCTCCACGCGGGTGGAGCCGCGAGCAACAGCTAGTAAATTATATATTTGGATTTTGCGTCATATTCGATGCACCGATCGTAATAATTCGTCTGTATTTCATTCAGTTAACTTCAATGGATTTTTTTTATGAAATGTGATGACGATGTGGTATGAGAGAAAAATTAAAAAACTCCTCAACGTATTTCAGCAAAATCACCCGGATCGAGCTGTAATGTTGATTTTTTTAAGTACTCATTTCGACAGCCTCAGTGGCGCAATAGGCGAGTAGCCGGCTGTGAAACGAGTGGGCGTGGGTTCAATTGCCACACCGGGACAAATGTTTGTGTGACAGACAGATATTTTTGTCCAGGGCGTGGGTGCTGTGAGACCGAAAGTCTCTCATAGTCCCTAATACCCACAACACAAGACTCGTATCTTAGTGTGGGTTCGGGGCTATGTGTGTGACTGTTATTTATTTATTTATTACCCAGAAGAAATTGGTTAAATTCTGGTAACATTTTATGAATAAAATTGATATTTCCTCTGTCTTCAATGTCTATTTTGAAGTCAGATTATTATCAAATATAATGTAGTATGTTTATTTTGGATACTGAGATCACATTAATTCTTAAAATATATGTTAAACAGTAGAATTATAGCCAAATCGCCCAGTCACGTGAACACAATCCCATAAAACTGCAGTAAAATACCACTCCGGAAGTACCGTTGTACCAATAACGACCACTCCAAACTCGCAGCCATATATTCTGATTATTTCCTTATGTCTTAAAAAAAGAACATGTAGTCATATGGACTGCCGACAGAAGTGAAAACTTAAACTTTTTATGTTCTTTTTTTTAAAACAGCGTCCATGAAGTAGTAACTTTTTTTGTTTAAGATTGCTTGTCAAGCATTATAGAACTACATAGGCGTGCTTATGTCAAAAGTAAAATAATCTGAGCGTGACGATCACGCGAGTTCCGTGACTTTACCCCATCCCAAAAGTGTCCAACGTGCCTGAAGAATTTTCACTTCAATATCTAAAAATTAATGGATATCTGGATTTCAAAAACCAGGCGAATCACAATTATTATGTTCACAGGTTTTGACCTTGATCTGCAATATCAAGAGATTTTCAAGTATTCATCAGAATCGAAAAAAATATATAATCTTCCTATAATTAGGCATAATTTATGTTACGACATATTTCTATCAAAAGGGGACTTAAATTAATTATTACTGGTTGGTTCACAGAATGTTCGAGGATTTGAAGATCGGTTAAAGGAGTATGATGTAAAAATGGCAACTAGGCAACGGCGAGGGCGTAACATGCTGTTGCATTTTGCAGTTGCTACAAAGTTCCCATAGCCACTGCTAAGTATTAACTTCTTTTCAATTATGGCAACCGACTTTGCCCCATGCTTATTCAAGATCTTTCATTGTCATCGACGCTGGTACATGGCAATACCATCTTACATCTAACCACACCGAGCAAACGACCGCTTGACCACGATGGTGTAGTCAAAGCCTAAGATATTATAATCGAAAATATTGAGAATGTTGAACAAGGAGACAGACCACAAAACTGATCAGAAAGAGAAACAGTTAAAGTCTATTGAACTCCAAATAAATAAATGAAATCCACAAAGTTCATTTCCCTCGAGTTCGGGGTTTATGTAGTTACTGTGGAACGTAACTGATTAATATGGTAATCGAGGACGTATTGTATTGCTCTATTGTTTTTCTGGAACTCATTACCTTATTGACTGATAATTTGATTATAATTATAGTATCCATTTTAATTCTATCAACTTTGTTTTTTCGATCGTGTGTTTGCTAGATGTTAACACACCATGAGAGGTTTGATCATGTGTAATAATTGACACAATGTGTGCGATTTGAAAATTGAATTCACAATTTTCCAAATCACACCTATAAATATACACTCCCACTATATCAGGGAGGTGATCACCATGTATTTGTTAATTACGAATATAACTAAAAGTATTGAGTAGCGAGGGATAGATTGTCTCCCGATACTTGATACTCTGATTGGACGTCACTGCACTTACCATCAGGTGCAGTGTGGTCATTTTGCTGTGCCAGGATAAAAAAAGACTAAATTTAATTATTTAATTACATTTGACAATAAACATAAAAATCAAGTTAAGCGTTGCTAGAGATACGTGTAATATACATCAGAAGCTTTGCTCCGTATGGTGTCGAATTTACCAGTCTTAATAATGATAATTTTGGGTCGATTTTTGTCCCCGACTGGATAGGCATGTAATGTATTGACCTAAAAAATAGAAGTAAAAGACCACACAAAATATACAAATGTAGGAAACTATATTTTTTATTTATATGTACTTTATATGTTAAAACCTATTTAGCTGATTAGACTATAGGCGTGTTAACAAATGGATATACATACAAACATAGTCTTAGATACCAACACTTGATAAATATCACCCTCCTTGCTTGGCAGTCGGGTGAAAATAACAATGACCGGACATCGACTGTATAATTAAACCGACATGTTAATTAATTTTCGATATATTATTGCTCCCTCAATTTTAGGGTACCTTCATATAATGGTTTCTTATGTTTACGTGAATTTTATACATTGAAATAAAACAATTTTTTACGGACTCCATCGCGGTTTAATTAACTTTTTTTTATCCCGACGTTTCTAAAGCTTTACAGCCATCATGGTCACGGGCGGACTGAGATGTATGTCGTCACTCAAGTATAGTGCAATGTTTCTACCCTCCATGTAGTTGTTTTTTTAATACACTACAATAAATAAAAAATCCGTAAAAATTAGATTTATTTCAATGTACCTTCATATTTTAACTTTTATTTTTATTAAAAGGCATTATTTAAGTCACCGGGGTCCATCTACCTACTCAGGTGCCACCGCTTAGAGATCTTATATATTTAAAAATTAACAAATGATTATAATAACATGTCCAGTAGAATCTCTTAGTTACCACTTCGAAAAATAACTAGCCAAAAATATTACTAGCCCCGTCTACACTGTCTCATTGCTGGGCAATTGCAAATGCACTATACTTAGCATCAATGATTGCCGCGCCAGGAAAATGAAATAGCCAGAACAGTTATGTGAATAAGTTTCCGAGTCCAAGCTAATGTTAATCTAAAATGTTCATAAAATAATACGGAACCCTATATTTTTTTACATCAAATAAACCGTTATCCTATTTTTTACTAACGCACATTTTTATATAAATAGAGACCTTTCTATACTTAATGCAGTCAGTCTAGCGGATATTGATCCGGCACTCAGTCTTTCCTGAACTATTTATTTATCACTATGACCCCAACTCCTCAAGAGACCCTATCTGCCCAGGACAAAATGGCGGGTGCTGAGGTTATATCTGCAGCCCAGGATGCTCGTTCAAGACCTTTGACTGGTGAAGAAGTAGTTATCAGTGGAATTTCTGGAATCTTCCCAAAATCAGACAGTGTTTTGGATTTCAAGAACAATCTTTTTAATCAGGTAATAAATTGACAAGTTTTGGCTATTGGGTGGGAAAATAGTTGGCTCAGCATAAATTTGTGTATGAGTATTTTTGAGTAAATTACAATAATTTCAAGTCCAGTGTCGATAGGTGTTTTGGAGTTACAATTTATACTTTTTTTTGTCTTATTATGGTATTTTATCAAATAGTTATATGTATTTTTTTTATTAGAATTATACATACATACACTCACGCCTGTAATCCCCGAAGGGGTAGGCAGAGGTGTAACGAGTACACCCACTTTTCGCCGAATTTCGGTCCCATAATGTGATAGGGGGCGAGCCTATCGCCATATCGGGCACAAATTCCAGACTCCGGGCTCATACTGAGGAATTTCTAGATAGAAAAACCCAATATCACTTTACCTGACCTGGGGATCGAACCCGAGACCTCAGCACAGCAGTCGTAACGCATGCG
The DNA here is from genome assembly GCA_905220505.1 of Laothoe populi. Classification (NCBI taxonomy): domain Eukaryota; kingdom Metazoa; phylum Arthropoda; class Insecta; order Lepidoptera; family Sphingidae; genus Laothoe; species Laothoe populi. The sequence continues at coordinate 2,901,741 of HG992161.1, read as the reverse complement.
CAATTACCACTGCGCCACCGAGGCAGTATTAGAATTATCCGCATAATATTATTCTAATTATTTTTTATATATTATATTACTGCCATCTCGTGTAGGTGGATATGGTGTCATCCGACTCTCCGTGGAAGTTCAGTCATCCAGAAGTCCCGAAGCATCTGGGAAAAGTGGATGGGATGAGCAAGTTCGACGCTCAGTTCTTTAAAGTCCATTACAAGCAGGCTATTACCATGGAGCCTATGAGCAGGAAGCTTCTGGAACACGCTTACAGCGCCATCTATGATGCAGGTAGACATATTTGAATTAAACGTGTCTACGGAAATTTGGAATGGTACTTTCGAATTCCAGCGAAATAAAGACCAGTATTTAAAGTCTACATAAATTAGGCATTTTAGCTGATAAAGCCTCGCTGATTTATGTGTACTATGAGAAAGATTATACTAATTATTTATTATATTTAGTAATTATTACTCACAAAGGTCTAATATAGTAGCTGTGTTGAAGTTGTTGCAGTGCAAGAAAAAAAAAACGATATAATGGTAGCTGACATTACATAGTGATAATGTTATATGTGAAAATATCAACAAAATTAAAAGACACATCGCCAATTCCAAGACTTGCAATATATATCACACTAGCTTCTGACCGTGGCTTCATCATCATCATCATAGACCTGAGTGGTCCTTAGCCTAGTCCAGTATCTTTTTCTTCTTCTTTTTCAGATCTGTTCATGGCTTTCTCTTTCTAGCTTCTGAAACCAATTACTTTGATGTCCTGTTCAACGCCATCAAACTATATGAGTTTGAGCCACGACTTCTGCGGTCATCCAGTTGGCCGTATAGCAATAGTCTCGGCATTCTGGTTTCGCCCATCCTAACAATATTTCCTCCCCATAGTAGGCGTGCAATTTTGATGTTTTTTTATGATATTGTGCTCTTTATAAAGTTCGTATAACTCATGGGTAAAGCCCGTCTTCTATATGTCGTTTTCTTGCACATCACCAACCGTGACTTCGCCTGCGTTGAATTAGTTTGTCGCTATATCATGAATGTTTTAAAATTGGAAAGTAGCATATATCAGGAGTACCTACTATTTCAGAATCCGTTTTATAATTAGATACCACTTACATGCGATTAAAGTTGCAGTTTTCAATAAGTTAAATACATTTGAGAATTGGTTCAGTATTTTCAGAGATGCATACAAACATTTCTGGTATTCATATCCGCCCGGATAGCGACCACCGTACACAGGGTGTAAAACCCGCTATACTGGCACACGCAAGTGTGTCGCTTTCCGGGATCAGCCATTGTACATCCGGTTTTTTTCGGGCGTCTAGAGTTGTGGTACGATGTTTGGCCGTTTACGGCCTTCTAATTACTCTGCCAAAACCCCTTGACCGCTTCTTCACCTTCTTGCCCATGGCCTAGTGTGAAGAAGCAGCCCGGCATGATTGTGTTGAGTAGCGGGGATTAGATTGTCTCTTGCTACTCGATACTCTAACTGGATGGCACTGCGCCTACCATCAGGTGCAGTGTGATCACTTTGCCATGCCAGGAATAAAAAAAGCTACCAAGTTTATCTCTTTATATAATAGTATAGATTGATATCAGCACTGCCAAAACTACAACACTAACCGATCATATTTCCACAGGCATAAACCCATTGCAGCTGAAAGGGAAAAAAGTGGGCGTATTTATAGGATCCACTTTCTCGGAGTGTGAGAAGTTCACCATTTACGAGCACGTTCAACGAAACGGCTTCGGTATTACTGGGTGAGTCGATACAATTCAATTTATTGACGCCATTTGGCGACAAGGCTTTTTCGTTGCTTGTTTTCCTATGGCAATTTTGGGACAATCGTGTATAGCGTTGGGAATGATCATCTTGGAGTCTCAGTCGTGCAAATCTTCTTTATAATTTAAACTCGTTAGATTCTTAATTACCTGAATAAACTTGTCTTTCAACGTTTTTTTCCTCTGATTAATAGTAAGGTTCATAAATCTATACTATAATAAAGTATAATAACCCAACCCAATAACCCAAATAGGTATAGAACCCAAAACAATTGTTTTTGGAATTATTGTCTGTCTGTCAAGGCATCATGTTCAAGTACTGTATTACGACAAAAGAATGAAGATTGTATCTCGAAGGTTTTTCTGTATTCTGAGCTCGAAGGTAACATTTAGTCTTTATTTTATTTAAATCGGTGCATTCAATCCAAAGTTATACCTGTTTGAACGGATATCTGTATTATGCAAAGACTAGTTGTTAGAGTATAAGATAAAATCCACGCGGGTAGAGACAAAGGCATTAATAAGAACGCTTCAGCTTGATTATTATGATGTACAACATAAACGCACATCTATATTTTTAAAGAGGTAGGTAGAGATGCGAATATTGTAATCTTAATTAAGCTAATTAAACTATTGGATTTTATTGGACATGAAAAAAGTCTATTACAACTAATATTATCAAAAGTATTATTAATAGCTATTTTCTTGTGAATTTGTATCTCTATCATTCTTTGACGCGATTAAGGTATGTCATGCTCGCTTAAGGGTCTGTGCCTGCGGCGGCGTTATGTGCCGGGTCGGTCACTTCCCTGTGTCATGGTTGAGGAGGTCGATGGCTGGCACATGCGTCATACTCGTGAACGGGTGCTGCTTGTGTGGACTGGTCTACCTGGATTGCTCATTGATTGTTGGTTAGAGAAAATAAATAACAGGTTGTATAGCCTCATTTACGACTCTGTCTTGTATTAACATGTACCGTACCGTTTTTTTTTGTTTCATGTGAATGTGACTTGTTAAAGGATGCATGTATTTTATATGTAAATTATTTTATAATGTAAATTGTAATGACAAATTACAAAAGACCTACGGCTGAGTTTCTTGGTGCTTCTTCTCAGACCAGTGGGCATTTCCGAAGCACCAGTAGACCTTAACATTATTATGACATGTAAAAAGTGCCCATAGTGGCCTAATTTACAAAATAAATGATTTGATTTGATTTGATTTGAATATACCCAAATTAATAAAAGCTTAAATTTTGGTACATACCCTGTTGATAGTATGTGCGTTAACGAAATGGAAGTGAACCGAAATCATAATTCGATCCCAGTGCTCCGTAATTGAATTTAAACTAAATTATTTCCTAAACTATATTCAAGCGTTTAACGCAATCAGGGGGTCGTTCTAAAAGATATTCATTAATATTGCGGTTATTATATCGTTATGTTCAAGGTTATTTTGAAGGAAATTCAAGATGAATCTAATCCCGGCAATAATTTATAGAAATTTGGCGTTGTTTATTTTACACTCTTGAATCTATTATATTAATAATAAAAAAGGGAAGGTGAGAGTGGGGCTCTTACACTGGGGGCTTTGTTAACTCAACCTAATTAAAATTATTCGCTTTATATTAGTTTGACCTGTATCTATCTCTCTATGGAACGGAATGTTTCCTAACTAGGACCACCAGGATAATAAAAAATCTGATCATTTTTGCTAAAAAATTTTATACGTTAAATATTAGCTGGCCCTATATTTATCTATCTCTGTAACGTAATCTTTCAATGTAATTTTTATAATGTGGTTTTGAATTAATATTGAGTATTTTAATTAAAATTACTTTCGACGCTGATTGAGACTAAAAATTCAAATAATATTATGATGTTAATAATAATAAGCACATGCCACCGTCCCGGAGAGTCAATCAGGCATGTTATTTCCGGTTGTTCGTATCTTGCTAACGGCGAGTATTTGCATAGACATAACCTAGTGGCCAAGATCATACATCAGCAACTTGCTCTTCGATACCACCTTGTTATATCTGAGGTGCCATATTAACAATATGTGCCCCAACCGGTTCTCGAAAATGGCCATACAACACTGTATTGGGATCGATCTATTATCACAGACAGGACTATTGTAGCCAATAAGCCTGATATTGTGGTAATAGATCGATTAGCGCGCCGGGCAATACTTGTTGACGTTACCATTCCGCATGACGATAACCTCGTTAAAGCTGAAAAAGACAAAATGTCCAAATATTTAGATCTGGCTCACGAGGTTGTTGACATGTGGAATGTTGACTCAGCTATTATTGTTCCGATAGTTGTTACTGCCAATGGGCTGATACCAAAGAGCCTCGACCAACATCTTCAGAGGCTCTCAATTGGTCGTTGGGTCAAAAGCCAGATACAAAAGGCAGTATTATTGGATACGGCACGCATTGTGAGGAGGTTCCTCACTCTGGGGTCCTAACCGCCGGTGGCTTGGGTCCTAGGCCTCGCCATCGGAGGGTGCACATTTTTATATTTTTAAATGTATTTTTATATCATAATTTATATTTAAAAATGTAAAAAAAACCTTTTTAAATAAAGAGTACTGTACATAAGCACATGATTTAAAAATTAGGTTATAATTTTTAATATGGAGAGTACGTTCTATATATTCATTTTATAGACTTACTAGATGCTGTTCGCGACTCCGCCCGCGTGGAGATTATTTTTGGAAGAAAGGTATACAATCAATGGAGGCATCTTAAGCTATTACACCTTTCTATATTTTGCTATCCTATAGGAAGTGTACATTTTCCGGGATAAAAAGAAGCCTATTCCGGACTATAATCTATCTATTTGCCAACTTTCAACCAGATCCGTCCAGCCGTTATAGCGTGATTGAGTAACAAACATCCCCATCCATCCATCCAAACATTATGATTTATAATATTAGTAGGATTGCATAGAACAGGAAATTGGAAGTGATAGCCACGCATGAAAATTACACGTAAAAACTAGTAAACACGCCCATCGAAAAACTCATGACGCGGTATCAATTTTCGGCACAATTACTTCTAATGCGTTTTACGATTCATGCCCCATTAGCTCATATTAATGTAGCGTAGAGAACGCGTCGTAAGGCAACGATGACTTCCCATTCGCTTACATGCCGTCACTTAGTGACAGTGAAAACTAATTATATCCAGAATAGTTTTTCATGATAGACATTTTTCTTATTAAGTGAAGAATATTAGACATTTGGGACATTTGAGATCCAAGAACCTTCCTAAGGCAGAAGAGAAGCCATAAGATATTTCACAATAAAAACATATTCATCAGTGTCTTGAGAATTCCAATGAATTATCCATAACTTATAATTCATAATTATTGTTTCACTAATTCCGAAAAGCGAACAGGACATAGTAACAACTAGTGTAAAAGTAGTAAACAACAATCATTTAAAGACTAAACATAAAATTAATTGATGCCACAAATTTTAAGTAGCTCAAAAATAATCTCTTGCAATATTTACGATATTGTTTTTCGGTTGTTAAAATTGCATCAATTTGGATGATGAACATTAAGTTAGCTTTATCAATGATCAATAGTAAACAGGAACTAATGTCTATCATCTTACATAGTTCGCCAGTATTTTCAATTATTTCTCTTGTTGATTGTTGGCTTGTAGCAAGATTAAGTTGTACCCTTACCAAGATAATGGATTCCATGAAGTGTAGATAAAACTCACCAACATCTATCAGCCCTCGCACCGCAAAGCGACGATAAAGACAATCCTTAATGGAGTCGAGGATATAATTAAGATAGTTGTCAGCCAGATAAGAAATGGCGACAGAGAGAAACAAGCCAAAGGTTACTTAGGCCCTTGTAATTTATACTTGACGTGGGTAGATTTACGACGTCTGCTGCATCAGAATATATTGTTTTTTTATGTATCTGATTAATTTATTATAGAAATTACGTTTCATTTTAATTCATTCGCTTTCGCTTTTGTTATAAAATAAATTCTCCATAAAACATTTATTACGGTCCCATGAAGTGAAATGGGGGCGAGCCTATCGCCATACCGTGCTCATTTTTTTATTCCTGGCTAGGCAAAGTGACCACACTGCAACTGATGGTAAGCGCAGTGTCGTCCAATTATTGTATCGATGATATGCGTGGCGAGAGACAATCTATTCCTCGCTTCTTCTTCTTCTTCATGTGCCTCTTCAGTCTTGAAGGTTGGCCGTCAGCTTCTTATACTCCTTCCTGTCACTGGCCAGGCGGAACTGTTGTTCAGCGGAGGTGATACCGGTCCACTGCCGGATATTTCGCAGCCACGCTTTTTTCCTTCGCCCAGCGCGTCTCTTCCCTTCCACCTTGCCCATCATTATAAGTCCTCGCTACTCAACACAATCATGCCGGCCTGCTTCTTCACACTATGCCATGGGCAAGAAAGTGCGGTCGATGGTCCAGTGTCAGAATACTCAGAAAGCCGAAAAATGGCCAAACATTGTACCTAAACTCTATACCCCCGACAAAAACCCGATCTACACTGGCTGATCCCGGAACGCGACACACTTGCGTGTGTTACTAGGGCAGGTTTTACACCCTGTGTACGATGGTCGCTATCCGGGCGGATATGAATATCCTACCACCAGCAATCAATTCCAGACTCCGGGCTGATACTGAGTATTTCTAAATAGAAAAACCCAATATTACTGTAGCCCGAGATCCCGAGACCTCAGCAAAACAGTCGTAATGCATGCATATTTACAACTGCGCACTCAAGGTAGTCCTTTCCAGACAAATACATTCAAAAATAAACAGGTACATATTCAGCTAAACTTATGGAGTAATAAAGGGACCGACTAGCCTGGAGCGTGTTTTGATGGCACTCAAATTATATTTGCTTTAGCTAAATTCTATTAGGCCAATGTAATATCACTTATGGAAAGGGGTGCGTAATTGTTTGTAACTAGGTATTACCCGCGGCTTCTGCTCATTGCATGTAAAATAAAACCATCATGTATCGACAAAATCGTCACGCCCATACCAAGTACTAATTTTGAATGTACTTTGAAGTATCATAAAGTAACTAATTACTTTATAAAATTGGAAATTTCGAGATAAAATTGGGTTAGTAATTTTAGTGTGAATAATAAATAAAAAGATAATTGTAGAAGCTATCCTTGTAAAAAGAGCAAACACACTATTCGTTAATCGAGAAGAACACGGAGTATACATGTACGCTCACGCCTGTAAACCCCGAGGTGTAATCAGTACACCCACTTTTCGCCGAATTTATTACGGTCCCATAATATGATAGGGGGCGAGCCTATCGCCAAACGGGCACAATTCCAGACTCCAGGCTGGTACTGAGTATTTTTAAATAGAAAAACCCAATATCACTTTAACGTACTCAGGGATTGAACCCAAGACCTTAGCACAGCAGTTGTAACACATGGACAATTACAACTACGCCACCGAGGCAGTCGGAGTACGGAGTATACAAAAATCTATTTATTATTTAAACTGAGCGAATACTACATAACAAAACTTTTCTTTGTAATCACTACATAGTATAAAACAAAGTTGCTGTCGCTGTCTGTCCGTCCCTATGTATGCTTAAATCTTCAAAACTACGCAACGGATTTTGAAGCGCTTTTTTTAATAGATAGAGTGATTCAAGAGGGAGGTTTATATGTATGATACATGCATAATATTGTAGAGAAACACTGATGAATTTGCAGGTTTCTAATGTGATGTCGTAAATAAACACATTTTTTTGCGCTAACATTGCAAACACTGACTTAACCCCACGAGATAAATCAAAATAATGTACTACGTTATTGTACACCTTAAAAAGGTCAACAAAAAAGTCCGTGATGGTATATGTTTTACAAAAATAACCTCCACGCGGATGGAGCCGCGAGCAACATCTAGTAACGTATAAAGAAGTGACATAGTTGATTATATTTCATATCCCGTGGTGAAAATAGTTGCTAGACACGATATAAATAAATACACCCAACAGTTACACACATAGTTCCGACCCCACGCTGGGTCAACCTCGAATCGTGGGTGTACAGAACTACGAGGCACTACGGTCCCACAACAAATATCTGTTTGTCACAAACATTTGCCTTGTTGCGGGAATTGAACCCAAGGCTTCTGGAAAGCTAGCTACTGCGCCACGGAGGCTGTCTCGCTATATCGCGGGCAACGTGTGTTGTTCTATGCTCTTAAAAATTATTAAAATATATTGTTCTCAATATTAAAATAATAACTAGAAGCAATCAACTCTCAAGTACAGTAACAATATTTTTACGGTTTTATACATACATATACACATACATATACACTCACGCCCGTAATCCCCGAAGGGGTAGGCAGAGGTGTAACCAGTGCACCCACTTTTCGCCGAATTTCGGTCCCATAATGTGATAGGGGGCGAGCCTATCGCCATACCGGGCACAGGTTCCAGACTCCGGGCTAATACTGAGAATTTCTAGATAGAAAAACCCAATATCACTTTACCCGACCCGGGGATCGAACCCGAGACCTCAGCAAAGCAGCAGTCGTAACGCATGCGCAATTACAACTGCGCCACCGAGGCAGTTTTACGGTTTTATATTATCAGACAATGTGGGACTGCCTTGCGATTGGATTGAAAATAAGAGGTTTTAATACATAGTTTGAGGTACATAGATCAGCTTTGTTCGGAATTATAAGAATATTTTATTGCCGAATGTTGTTACTGGGACATCATGAAATAATGTTGATTTTACGTCTCTATACTTCGGTAGTTATCAGATATCAATAATAATATTAGCCCTGTATTAAACATTATCCCACTGCTGGACCTCCTCTACTAATGAGAGGGGTTAGCCCTTAGTCCACCACGCTGGCCTAATGCGGGTAGGTAGATTTCACATACCTTCGAAATTCTTACGAGATCTCTCAGGTATGCAGGTTTTCTCACGATGTTTGTCATGACAGTCCGTACCGCAACCAACTAGGCTATCGCTGCTCCAGATATTAATTTATCAGATATAAAGTCCTACCTTAAACACGGTACAGCGGCATCTTCCGACAAGTACTTAAACTTTTTTTTTCCTTTAAGCTGGCTCAGTAATCCCTACTTCTTTTAATAATAGCAAAATTATTTCCAATAGTTTCTTAATAAAGAGTTAATTTAAAACAGTGTATTTACATTGAGCAATTAGCGATGTCCTGGATCTTATACCTAAAACGGGCCATAACAATTTGTCTCCGGTTTTCGATTCAAAAAGCACTTGTAAAAGGCTCTGGGTTCTTATATGCCCAATACTTTGATAGACATGACTATTAAATTGACATTTCAACTATCAAAATCAGTGTAAATCTTTGTCACATTTCTAGTACCTTATATTGTCTACTAGTAATAATATCGTTACAGGGTAAGAAAACGATGGGAGAGACCCCTGAAACACCTAAAAAGAATTTTCACAATATTTAACGATATGTACATACACCTACATAAACGCCTGTAATCCCCGAAGGGGTAGGCAGAGGTGTAACTAGTACACCCACTTTTCGATTTCGGTCCCATAATATGATAGGAGGCGAGCCTATCGCCATACCGGGCACAGATTCTTAGAATTTCTAGGTAGAAAACTCAATATCATTAACCGACCCGGGGATCGAACCCGAGACCTCAACACAGCAGTCGTAACGCATGCGCAATTACAACTACGCCACCGAGTCAGTAAGATTACATGTTTTATTGTATGTATGTAATCTCAAGCAAAAAATTTCCTTAAAAGTAACATAGAATCCGTTTCGCATTGTAATAAAATGTAACATGTTTTTATTAAAAAAGCCGTCAAGGGCAGGTGGTGCTAGCGCCGTGTTTGGCTAATAACAAAGTAATTAGGAAAAAGCACTACGCTTGAAAATTTACAAAGTTGGCTACATTGCCCATTCCAGTAGTTCAAGATTATCGGCCTTTGTAATTGAATTCAATAGAAAAACACATTAATAATTACATTAACATTTGGACCCGGGTATGTCCGAAAACTACGACCAAGACCACCGGGGGATGGGCAGCAGCATCCCTGGAGTTCGGTGGAGACACTGCGATCGCCAACCCGCATGCCAAGCGTGGCGATTACGGCATTCACCCCCCATGCAGACCGGTCATTGTGGCACTCTTTGGGGGAGGCCTATGTCCAGCAGTGGACGTCCTCCGGCTGACATGATGAATTACATTAATATTCATCTGTTATTTCGCAAATCATTGTGTAATTTGTTTAGTAATTATTATTTAGTAATTACTTAAAAAAGATTACATAAAAAATCAATAAAAGAGGCTACATTTTATATGTTCATTTCCAAAATATGTTTTGTTACAACAAAAACAGGGGACACTCGGATTTGAACCGGGGACCTATCGATCTGCAGTCGATTGCTCTGCCACTGAGCTATATCCCCATGTTGAACCAACTCCAAAATACTCGCCCACTTTAGTAAACTTTCACAAGTGTGAAAGTTTTTCATTTAAAAAATATATGTTTACTGTAATAAACAGCTGTATTATATTACTACGAAATTACAGGTATATATCTGGTTTACTAAAGCTCTTTTTAGTTTTCGGCTAATATGTTATTATGAAAAATGAGTGCTTAATTATCTACATTAAATTAGTATCTTTTATTTACTTAAATATTGTCATGTAATGTTTATTAAATGACTTTTGACATATTTACCTGTTCGTCAAGAATAACTTGGTGCGTTTCGTAATGGTCTGATACGCAATTATTAGGTTTTTTTTATAGTATAGTCCGACAAACGAGCCAGTGGGTCACCTGATGTTAAGTGATCTCCACCGCCCATGAACATACACAATACCGAAAGTATCATGTATGCGCTGTCAGCCTTAAAGGACAGGAACAGGGATTAGGGAAGGGAAGGGGGAATCTGGGCCTCCGGTTATCTCATTTACCATACGAAACGCGACAGTAAACTGTCACTTTACGTTGGTTTTCTGTGAGACAGTGCTACTACCCCGGTCGAGCCGGCCCATTCATGCTGTAGACAAATATTTCTACAGCGTGGCTCTACCACTTCCAAAACACAAACATTTTGACCTAAACAAACATAAAAACATTGCAAGTTAAATAAAAGCTTGTAAAAAAATTTGCTTAAAGTTTGATATCTGATTATAGGATACGCTGTAATAAAAAAAAACAAAAATACAAACAAAAGCTATCTTGCCATAAATAAAAAAGGGACCGGTGTCGTAAAACGAAACGGTCACGAATTGATAGGGGCAATCAGTCCTAATATCAGAGATTTATTATTTCACATCGCGAATAAAGTTCCGAGAAGTCTCAGGATAGCTTCGGATAAACAGCATACTGTCGGAGTAATGGCATCCACTCAGAGGTTAAAAATATGTCGATACATCTTGTGTAATGAACTTTAGAAATATCTGTACTCATTTGATTTATTCCTGTAATATAAGATATCTAAGTTTTAATATTAGAGTATAAAGTTTGGTATTTTTACGAAGAGAATGATTACAAGCGGGTTTTTCGTTTACATACGTTTACCGTATAAACAAATATACGTTTACCGTATACACAGATATAAGGTATCTAAAATTAACAATATTTCCATTACACTTCGCTTCTCCTGAGATCAAATATAAAGATCTTCTATTATTCACTCGAGTCTAGAAGGATATTAAAAAAAAAGTAGGGAGTACAATACAAGCTTGTATTTCCATAGCATTAAAGTTAAAAATAGCATGGAAGAACGGTGGCTTTTTAAGTGTAAAAACGCGAGGCCAAGGTTTTGACTTCCTTAACGAAACAACTGTTTGTGTGATCTACAAATATTTATGTCACGTCTGGGTGTTGTGAAACGGAAAATCTCTGGTAGTACCCGATACACACGACACACAATTGAACTCTACTGTGGGGTCGAGTTATGTGCTGGACTGTTGTATGTTATAATTTAATTTCATAGTCTTTAAAAAACAATGAACTTTTTAAACTTGATGGACACTGGTATACAACAGAGATGCTGTGTCATTTAATTGGCCTATAGGCACTTTTAAAATCATACATACGCAGTCACACCTGTACTAGTGAAGGGGTAGGCAGAGGTGTAACCAGTACACGGACATTTCGCCGATCTTATCGTCCCGTAGTCTGATAGGGGTGCTTATCACCATACCAGGCAATTCCAGACTCCGACTGATACTGAGTACATACAAAAGACGTATCACTTTTATGGCTTAGATAGTTAGTGAAAGGCTGGTAGGTTAGCTAGACTAGAGATTACTTTCCTTCCAATTCTGTCCAGTTTCCTTTCAACTTCTCGCCTCCCATTCCTGCCCCTTCTCTTGATCATCATCTCCCGTCACTTCCTTTACCGAAGATCATGATTCCTTTAATTTTCCGGTCATCTTCTTTTCTCCTTTTCCAGTCCTATCCTCGTCGTTGTATCCCTGCCTACCAGTCCTTGATTGTGGATTCCAAGTTCCTACGCCATTAACCATAATTACTCATTCCGTATGGAGAATATCCATTCGTGTTTTGATCTGTCATAAGTGCTTTTTATATGCATGGATGCATATAAAAAGCACTTCAATAAAGATTTTTATTTATTTTATTTTTACCCGACCCGGGGATCAAATAAGACCTCAGCACAACAGTCGTACCGTAAACGCAATTAAAACTACGCCACCGAGGCATAAAATCATAAAAAAACATTGATGCAGGCAGACATGCCGCTGGCTACAAAAATGCAGGTCGGTCATTCGATAGTTAAAAATCCAACCACGAACATCTCTATATAAAATAAACTCGACATCTGTTTAATATTTCATTGTTGAATCGGAAATGTAATACGAGCCAATCAGGTTTCAATCGACCGAAATTCCTTTTACACATGTTTTATATTCACATTGGGACCGCTGGTTGAATGAAGAGTTTAATATTTATATCCAAATGTATTAACGGTGACAACACATCGTCAATACTCATTGTTGTGGATCCATATTGATGTATGTAAGTAAAAATAACGCGGAAAGTAATTAATATGTCCTAGTGGTTATTCCACTTTAACAGTCGTGGTGTATAAATTTGGATATAATTAAGCTCAGAAATAGGCAGAGATGCAACACCCAGAATCGAAGTTGGAATATCGCTCTTGCCTGTGGATTGAGTCTCTAAAGAATTCTAGCACGGTATACCCTGCCTATCGTAAGAGGCGACTAAAAGGAGTCATGGGGGTCGCGGCTGCACAGCAGGGGATGTGTGGCCTTTATATATTATATGCTATTTTTCGTTGTGTGACCCCGAGACGGGCGGCGACGCGAAGTATCGTGCTGTTATAGAATCTGGAGAGCAATTGACCGTAGAAGAAACAGGCCGTAAAGGCAATGCGCAGGGATTGTTCCGGTAGCAATCCAGAGTACACTCAGGATACAACCGCGGGGTTTTTAGTCGTCACGACGACGTAGAAAAATTTATTAGGGCCTCGACCCGGTAGTCCCTTGCGTGAACTGGGTCGGAAGGTCGGTGACTCCGGCATAACCACTCTTCTCTCCCGAGATCCAGAAGGTATAGGGAAGGAAGGTAAGATGGATTATTCCCGCGGGAAAATAAAGCCTATCGCTATATACGATGCAACTTCCAAACATCGCAAATTAAAACTGTACCATATTACTTATAGCTTCGATTTAAGATTTTGAGGTCTGGCAGGATTATGGGGTCTGATTTAATTAAATGTATAATTGGATGCCAGGTCTTATTCATGGGAACATGCATCCGGATCGACATTATTTATTGGGGCTGACCGTTAATTTGGTAATCCAAATTCAATTGAACTGACAAAATTAATGTGTCTTGTATGCCGAAGACAGACATTGAATACACTATATATTTGTAAATAGTCTTATGCCTGACATTAAAACCTTGATGTTTCACCTATTATTTGATATCCAACCCATATCAGCTAAATCCATTGGCAGCGAAGTATGTTTTTCGCCCGAAGCGGAATACTCCCGACGTATCCGATTTGCAAGCAGATAAACCGCAGGCGATTGTGACGTTTACAATTTCGGTAGCGTTTAATCATTTAAATGAGAATATTTCAGTGCATGTGATAAACACTTTCAAGAATATTTAACTTTAATTTAGAAACATACTTTTAATTCACCAATATTATAATTCCAAGTATCATACTTTAGCCATTGTTCTTTCCAGGTGCAACAAGGCCATGTACGCCAATCGCATATCCTACTGGATTGACGGTAAGGGTCCGTCATACGCTCTGGACCTCACTTGTGCCAGCTCCACTCTTTGTTTGGAGCATGCGTACGCAGCCATGGCTTCTGGCCAGTGTGAAGCGGCTATTGTTGGAGGCTGTAACTTATGCACGCACCCTAAAGTGACGCTTAATTGTAGCAGGTAAGACTAAATGTAAAAAAGAGGTGTAACTAATACCCTGGTGGTAGGATATTTATATCCGCCCGGATAGCGACCACCGTGCACAGGGTATAAATCCCGCAATAGTGGCACACGCAAGTGTGTCGCGTTCCGAGATCAGCCAGTGTACATCCGGTTTCTGTCGAGGGTCTAGAGTTGGGGTACGATGTTTGGCCGTGTTGCAGCCTTCTGAGTACTCCAACTTTAGATCCTCGACCCCTTCTTCACCTTCTTCCCCAGCCGTAGTGTGAAGAAGCAGGCCGGCAGGATTGTGATGAGTAGCGGGGGATAGATTGTATCTCGCTACTCGATACTCTAATTGGACTGCACTGCGCTTAGCATCAGGTGCAGGTTTGGTCACTTTGCCGTGCCAGAATTAAAAAAAACCATGGTTCAATAAAGTTACTTCCTGATTTCGCCATATTTCTATTTCTAACCATTACCTTCGCGCCGCTGGCCGGAGAAGGCACCACCTGCTCACTGATCCTTTAACTTGGCATTTTATACTCTACCAACAGTCTTACTGCTAAAGCTATAAGCTTTGTTAAATGAATATCTTGAGAGTAGATCAGATGCCGATATATTTGTTGATAGTAGTCATATCACACATAGAAATGCATATTTATTTATGTCATTTTTTATTTAATTTAGAATTGGTTTGTTCCTAAAAATAGTCAATAAGTAAGTGATTGTTTTCATTTATAATTTTTCTTTTTGTTGTCTGATTTTAGTCTGTTTATTTTATAAGAGTTACTTTATAGCATTTCTTAGTACTTTAGCGTCTTGATGTATTTCCACTGTAAGCTTAATTATAAATAAATCAGACAGAAACTCCTATGCTTTAATTCTTAAGTACGCAAATTTTGATTTGACTAAGTTCAACATTTTCGTGTAATACGAGTATCGTTGCATCAACGTGGAGATAATTTCGAGTAAAGATTAATAAAATATTCTTTCCAGGGCTGGATTTTTATGTATGGATGGAAAAACGAAATGTTTTGACAAGAATGCAGACGGCTATGTAAGATCTGATGCAATAAGCGTCGTGTTTTTGCAGAAGGCGAAGGATGCTAAGAGGTAAATTGGTTATGTATTACCTAGTGTATCAGATTTAAATGATTATCATTTTATTAGAAATAAAATATTTTATGAAAATATAATTCAATATATATATTAAACTATGAAGATATACTCAGTAATCCAGAATACCAAAGCATTTTATAATGCCACTAACATTTTATAAATGAAATAAAAATACGTATTTCTTTCCATGGATATTGGGTGTGTGACTATAGATTTCCATTCCATTTGTGCGAAGAAAATTGCTCCAGAGTCAACGTTTGGCGTTGATATTCTTGTGTAAGGCGTATAGAACCGTTAGTACTGAAGCTTTACCTGTCCTTGCGGGTGTACTTCCAGTCGATCTGGAGGCACAGCGTCGCGCCGCTATGTATTACTCCACGAGAGAGGATATGGACAAAAACTTTCTTACGTCGCGCGAACTCTCGAGAATCGGTAGACTTTTTAAACAGCGTTCCGAAATATGCAACGAACTGCTAAACGAGTGGCAATGTCGATGGGATAATTCAATTAAAGGGCGGCATTTATATCAGTATTTTCCTTTGGTTCGCGATCGTCTAACAAAAACTTGGCTAGAAATTGATCACTGTGTTTCACAATTTCTCACCGGTCATGGCAACTTTAAGAGCAAACTATTCTCATTTAAGTTGGTTGATTCGCCTGCGTGCCCATGTTCTACACCAAACTGTGAGAACGAACAGTCCGCGCATCATGTTCTTTGGGAGTGTAGTCTCTGGCAAAATGAGCGCAACATTATGCTTGACAGTATGCAGATAACATCTGGAGTTGTATACTATATGGACCTTGTGGAGACTGGGAGGAATTTCCGTGCTTTCCGGCGATTTTGCCATACCTATTATTGGAATCAAGCGTAACAGCTCGCATGATAGGACCCGTTAAGTAATTTCCGTGGTGCTTTACGTCTGGCTTCTCCAGACGTAAATGTCCCTTTATTGGAGGTTAATACCTTTTTAGTTCAGTATTTGTCTCCCGCTTTGCTATGGAGGGAAGTGGACAATTTATATTTCCAACTCCTCCCTATATTTCTATTTGATTAATTTCGTTGCGGGATAAAAGACAGTTATTAAGCATTCCCAGAGACTCGCCGAGTTTCATTACTCGGTGTCAAAAAAATGCGTGCCATTGTTGATCCTGGCTAAACAGGAGTTACAATGGCGGGTGTGTGGGCGGGATAGTCTCTATAGATTTCCATTACTGAACCAGGATTCAAAATATGTTCTTACTTAATTTCAGGGTTTACTCAGAAGTGTACTACGCCAAGTTCAACTACAGCAACAAAATCAATGATACATTTCTACCACAAAGAGAAGATGACGAGATTCAAAAATTCCTTGAGTCTTTCTATTCGGAAATAGATGTGTCCCCTCGCGACGTGGAGTATGTGGAAGCTTGTGGATCAGGTTGGTATACTATAGTTTCTCTGGGCTCTACACGTTAAAAAAAATTCTAAACAATCGTGGCTAAAATTCATTTTCAACCGACTTCAAAAAAAGGAGATTCTCTATTCGTCGGAATCTTTTTTTATGTATGTTCCCCAATTACTCGAAGACGCCTGGACCGATTCCAGAAATTCTTTTTTTGTTTAAAAGGGTATACAAAGTCCCCAAGTCAGGATCTGATGATGGAATCTCAGAAAAATCGAGGACAACCATCAAATTTTATAGGGACGCATCATTTGTTTTTATTGAAGTCGGTTTACTTTTAAACGATTTTTTTATAGTAAATTATGAGGAGCAAACTATTATACATGTATTTGTTAATTGTAAAATAAAACTGGGTAGGAAATAAAGACATAGATCTAAAGTAATATCATCACTCTATATAACAAGAAGTAAACATGGTACAGACTTTTGATGGTCACGCCAAGTGACACGTGAACGTAACAGCGTCATCTGTCAACGCCATCCTGAAGGCACCAATCACGCCTTACGTTACTGACACTTGAATGGTCTACCATAAATTTACAAGGTCTCACCAAGAATCTGCTTTTAAACTGTACATAAATTCAAAATCTATTTCTGGTTCTTATTCATACAAATCAATCACACTTTCGAATAGAAAAGCGTCAGAAATTACCTAAACTAATATTTGAACCCGAGATCTCACAATTCATTATACTAACACTGGATAAATAACCAGCTTTATTTTAATCAACAGCAATTGCACAAGCAGATGCTAATGAGTTGAAGGCTATTGGCGAAGTCTTTGCAAAAGATAGCACTGTGAAGGTTGGGTGTGTTAAATCCAACATGGGATGCAGTGAGCCGGCCTCAGGCCTTTGTGCCGTGGCAAAGGTATGGTACACTAACTACTAAGTACAATTTCCACATTTTTCAAGTCTAAAATTTGTAGTCTGAATGTAGTCTCAATTTCTTTTTATATTTATGAAGCAAGAACTATCAGTTAATTCACAAATATTGTAATTTATATAAAGCACGATACAAACTGTCGTTATATAGTTACAATATTTTTTTAAAAAAATGTCTTATAGAAATATCTCTGATGCAATTAAAGTTCGGATAATAATATAACTTGCCACCCTCTGGCTAATAGAATAGCGGATATTCAACATATTAATATAATAATTGTTATGTAGGCATGTCTGGCGTATCATGAAGGCAAAATCCCAGGAAATCTTCACTACTCTGAACCGCATGATGAAGTTGATGCTATTCGTGATGGAAGGATTCAGGTGCTGACAGAAAACACCAAATTTGACCGCGGTTTCACTGCAATCAATACTTTCTCGTATAGTGGTGCTAATTTACATCTTCTTTTAAAAGGGCATTACAAACCAAAAGTAAGTTAACATATACATTAGCTTTATATCTCTATCGCTGCAGCGAAAGCCAAGTTAGCGGTGGTACGGACTGCTGAGACAAATTTTATTGTATTAGGTTCAAATTCTGCATACACATTAGTAATTATTGCTTGTTTAAACGGTTAACAAAACATGGTAACGATACCTGCATACATAAGACTTCTCAATAAAAAAAACAAAGATATGTAAAGTCTATTAACCCGCTCTAAACCAACATGGTGGACTAAGCTCTAACTTCTCGCATTGCTACAGTACAGTCTGTGCCCAGCAGTGGGACAGTTTTAAAATATAGGGCTGATATTAACCTTTATCTTATAAATCATTACGAACGAACCACCCAGATTCGAATTACGTCACGATAAATTAATATAATCTGGAAGTCTAGTTTCTAATATGCTATAGTTTATTGTCACTGTTGTCGCCATATATTTTAACAGATCAAACAAAGATTTACATACTTTATTTTAAATTAAACTTCAATGTTCATCGTTTCTGCAAAACTCAAAAGCAATTTCTGTTACATTAATACTAATATTTTTATTTTAGGATCTCGATCGTTACAAGAGCAGCATTCCCCGCTTAGTCCTCGTTTCAGGCAGGAAAGAATCTTGTGTAAACACAATTTATAACTCACTAAAAAATAACCCCGTGGATGCTGAGCAAATCGCACTTTTGAACAATATTCATCAGATAGATATTTCTGGGCATATGTCTAGAGGTTATTCTATACTTGGTAAGTAACAGCAAAGTCTGGGACAGACATAGTCGTGCTACCATTTTCTTTAAAATGGTAGACTACATCTACAGTGGTCGTTGATTATTCGATCACAGTATTCGAAAAGTGATCCTTATTATTACTATTATTAGTAATAATTAATGTCGCATAACATTAACTATTATCTTTAATGAAGGGGTTTCAAGATTGCTCAATTTGATTTCTTCTGCTAGAAAAATGTTCATCATGACCTCGAGACTTATCAATCTTTACCTCATCTCTCTAGATGTCTCCCAGAGGTCGACTCACCTATCTGGAGGACGTCATTCCGAAAAATACTCTTGAAACAATATTACAAACAACAAAGTCGAATTTATTTACTGTGTCAGAGATATACAACTACAAAGCCATAAATTCCCTAAAGCTTAAATCAATACTTATAAAATCCCTCGAAGTGTTATGAATTTATTTTAAAATTGCTCGATCGTAGTTAAATATCATTTTAAAGTTGAATATATTTGTAAATTTATATTGTATTAGACACTGGTATCAATCAAAACTTTATTCAAATATATCCAACAGGATTAAATAAAGAGACATTTTCAAATAATATTATTATAATTATTTTCTATTTGTACAGCATTTATCGTATTCATTTCTTTTATGTCGTTATGGGTTAATATGATACGACTGACGATGAATAATTAAATAGAGGGTAAGATAGAGTAATTGTATTTCACAGAAACAAATGAGAAAAATGAAACGGTATGTCTATCACAAAGCGTTGAACACTGCCCAGGATTGGCGCGTCCTATTTGGTTCGTATACAGTGGAATGGGTTCGCAGTGGGCTACTATGGGAGCTGACCTAATGCGTATACCCATCTTTGCTGCTGCTATTGAAAAGTAAGATTCTTTAACATCCTTCTGGTTTGTTTTACAACGTAGTAACAATGTATTTTTACTTATACGTTTTCATGTATATTTTAACAGATCAGCACAATTTCAGTATATAGTTTATCTCACAGAACAAGACATATTGTATTTTATCGCTGCCTTAATGTTATCTTTAATTTGTCAATAATTATTATCAAATAGTTAATAGGCCTTGCCTGAATTAAAAAAACAATAAATAACCTAAGCTGAAACCTGATTTCGTTATAATATATATTCCCCGAGTACTTCTCATTAGACTGGTATAATTATATCGAGCGGCGAGGTATATATGTTTCTCACTACTTGATACTTTAACTAGACGGATCTGCACTTACCATCGGATGTAGTGTGGTCATTTTTCCGGGCCAGGATAAAAAAGAAATTTGCTAATCTTATTGATCTTCAACAGATGTCATAGAGTTCTGGAACCAAAAGGGATAGACATCGTGAGGATCTTAACTGATCCTGACAAATCGATCTACGATAACGTTCTGCATTCTTTTGTGGGAATCGCGGCTGTGCAGATTGGTCTCACTGATATCCTGACTGCGTTGGGAATAGTTCCTGATAATATTATTGGTGGGTATATCTATCATAGCTCGTATAAGAAGTAGATCTGCCTCTGCGGAAAAAAAATTACAGTTGATTTTTTTTATACCTTCATTCTTTTAACACTATTGGTAAACATTTTTTTCAAAAAGCAACAATTGTCTAAACTCGATAGAGTAAAATGTTAATAATAATTAATTTATAGGTCATAGTGTGGGAGAACTTGGATGTGCCTATGCAGACGGTTGCTTTACTGCCGAGGAGATGATACTAGCAGCATACAGCCGTGGCTTGGTCTCCGTACAGACTTCGTTTATCAGAGGATCCATGGCAGCAGTGGGTCTTGGATATAAAAATGTAATTTTTAGAAGTTGCTGTTCTTTCTTGATATTGAAACTAGAAAAATAATTCTTCATGAAAAAATGATGATGACCGCTTAGTTAAATAAAAAGTTAAGAAATACTGCCATCTTTTATGACAATAAATCATTGTTTTGTTGATTTTTCTTCTAGATTTGAAAAGGTTTTGGTTACATAGATAAAACAAGAGTTTTATTTAAAAATATATACTGTTTATATCAGTGATGAATAGATTAAATTTTATTTATTAACCTTCCAATATTTATCCACGAGAATGTTAGTAACTAACTGAGGTATTATGTCCCACATAGATCCTAGCTCTATTGCCACCGGAGATCGAAGTGGCTTGCCACAACAGCGATGAATCGTCTACCATTTCTGGGCCTGCTGATATTATGAAACAGTTCGTGGCAGATCTGACCAGCCGCGGCATCTTTGCTAAGGAAGTACCTTGTTCCAACATCGCCTATCACTCCAAATACATTGCTGATGCTGGTAATTATGATATTCACTCTGTGCATATTTTATGAAATTAGCAATTACAATCTTTAATCATTACTCAGTAATTATTTAAACAATGTGCTTTGGTCTGGGTTAATTTATCCAAGAATAATTTTAATGTCGCGATTGGTATGTCCGTTTTTTAGTTATATATTTTATTTAGGTCCTGGACTCTTGAAATATCTGAATGAAGTTATCAAAGACCCCAAACCACGCAGTGAAAAATGGGTATCCACATCAGTGCCACAGGAAAATTGGGATCAACCAATAGCTAAATTTTCTTCAGCTGAATACCACACTAACAATTTATTGGTAATTATTAATGTACTATATTATATATTTTTTGATGACTCGTAATACCATTTTTAATTTTGTATAAATACCGCACATAGCTACTGTGGCACACTGTGCATGTAGGCGATTGTGAAACCAGAGACAAGACAAATGTTTGTGTGATCAACAAATATTTGTTTCAGATCTGGGTGTCGTGAAAATCTTTCGTAGTTACTGATATCCAGAACACTAAATATTAAAATGGTACTGTGAGGTGTTGGTTTTGTTGGGCGTTATATATCAGCCCATAATCATAAAAATGTGTTTGCAGAACCCCGTGTTATTTGAGGAAGCTTCTAAACTCATACCCTCAAATGCTCTGGTCATTGAAGTAGCGCCACACGGTCTGCTGCAAGCGATCTTGAAGAGATCGTTGAGCGAATGCGTGCATATACCATTAACCAAACGAGGGCACGCTGATCCAGTGAAGTACCTTCTCGAATCTGTTGGAAAGTAAGTAACTGTGCATTTTTAATCATCCCGAAATTCAAGGTGTTTAATTGGTGTGTGCTAATTTATTAATGCTATTTGCTTGTCACTCTGAGAGTATACTCAAATATACATGTTATATATATATGTTTTGTTTTTCCATATATTCATTAATGTTATATGGAAATAACAAATAACTGTCAAAAATAATAGTAATATTAAAAAAATTATAGTCTAATATAAAAGTGAACAAAAGCAAATAAATATTAAGGTCGAATTAAGAACCTCCTGTATTTTGCGCCATCTAAAAACTATACAATGTCAAAATTCAAAGATACATTTGTCTTTAGGTTATACAAAGAGGGGTTGAATCCAAAAGTCGATGTTTTATATCCGAGAATAGAATATCCAGTTTCAACGGAAACACCTTTGCTGTCGCACTTAGTGGAATGGGAGCATAGTGAAGACTGGTAAGAGAAAATTTCCAACACTAGCTAACTTTAGATACTGACTTACATAAAATATCTTTGATTTTACTAAAATCATAGTTGGAAGAGAATAATACATTTAATCGTAATATTATCTAGTATGTATGTATCTACATAAGTCAGATTTATGCTAATTCAAAGTTTAAGTGAATTTGCACTTGGTAAACAGCTTATAATATGACTTTAAAAAATATCAATGTTGAAATTAATTGAAAATTATTATATTTCGCAGGCCACAAGCTAAATTCAACACAAAAGTTAGGTTGACTGCTACAGCTCGTGAGTTCGTCATGTCCATTCATGATGATGACTTCAAATACTTCAGTGGACATGTTAGAGATGGTATGTTTACCAATATAATAAATATAAATACTAAACATACTGTCTTTCTAATTCCAAATAAAAAGTTATTAATCACATATCACATACCTTCGAATAGGATCACTGATGATTTTGTTTATCACTACTACTTAATTTATTTTACTTTAATTTCGAATACTCCTAGATTATTTGAAGATTAATACTTAAAAAATAGAAGACCCAAAAACTAATTCTAGTGCTTTTTAGGTGTTTATGTGCTACCCGAAGCTGCATGTCTGGTACTAGTATGGGAGACCCTCGCTATGCACAAAGAAATCAACTATAAAGATATGTCCGTCATATTCAATAATGTCCAATTCTCCGGGGAAGCTACCATCAGACCGGAGTTGCCACTCAGACTTGACATTATGATAAATAAGGGAAACAATAAATTTGAGGTATGAATATGAATTTACAGACCCCATTCATGCTATGGACAGTTTTATCTACAGCACAAATAGGCCCACTTGGTCGGGTTAACACCACTGACTCACAGAAGAACCGATTTGTAATAATTGATTGTTGTGGCGATTCGTAAGTAAAATTTCCGCAGGCTCAAATTTGCCTCTACTTCTCAATCTCCTTTCTTGCCTTAAAGACCGGTAAAGCCGACCGATAACTTGCCTAGTATTATGACTGTTCTTACCATCAGAAGCTCTTGTTATTTTACCCGTCTCTGCTATAAAAATATATTTAGAAAATATCGTTATAGTTTTCTTGAATATGTAAACTAGTCAATCTAACCACTGACCAGCGAGTAGTCAATCACAGTACAAACGTGCTAACTTGGTATCACAGTCAAGATAGATAACTAATGAGCAGTATATCTTTAGGTTAGCTACGAGAAAGTTCTGATTGCAAGCGGCTTCATAACCGAAACAACTCCAGCACAAATTATCGATAGGAAGATAGATCCATTATCCGTTGATGACAATGAGGTACTGCTAAATTCGAAAGATGTTTACGCTATGATGAATCTGAGGGGATATGCGTACAAGTAAGTAACTTCATACAACCTTGTTCCACTGCTTGTAACAATATTTAATTTATGACCACATCCACATCAATCCACTATTACGACTTTCGTAAGCTAAGACCAACAGTGGCAGTAGCCGAGAAAGTATCCAAACTTAGCGAGTCAATAACAAAACATATTTTTACCTTGTATCGAAATTAACCAAAGAAAAGTTAATAAACTATTTAATTTATTAACTTAATTTATTAGTTAATTAATAATTTCACATGATTACTTTATAGTGACAAAAAATCTAGATTTCTTTAATTACTAGAATATTACCCCAAATTCCTAAATACAATATTGTTTCAGGGATGATTTCCAGTCTATCCATTCCATGAACATCAGCCGGAATCGAGCCCACATCAAATGGACTCATGAGTGGGTTACTTTCTTGGACTCATTGATTCAATTCAACTTACTATCTCGCGACCACGATGGTGTTTCCAAACCTTCAATCATTAATACACTCCGCATCAATGTTGATGATCATGCAAAGGCGAAAACTATAGTCATGGATGACGTTACCTGCATGACTGCTGATCGTTATGACGTATATCAAATGACTAAGTAAGTTTATAAAAAAAACAATATTTCTAATCGATATTTATAGATCACTTTCAACATTACTCTAATAGCAGCGAACATAATTTTGTTTTCTTTAAATTTTATGTTATGTCCAATATAAGCAATGCGCCCGCAATCTGTATATGTCTGGGATGAAAATAATCGCAAGAATCGTTGTTGCCCTTTCGCCTAACCCTTAAGAGACATAGCGCTGTAACCTGTGAATGTCATAATAAAATTAACTAATCAGTAACTTAATGTTTTCTTATGTTTACGCGAAAATTTATAACTTGTTCTTAGATGCGGCGGCGTGGAATTAAATACTATAGAGTTTATTGACAAACCAATCGCTACGAAAGAGCCAGATGTTTTGCAATCACGTGTATTTGTGCCATATTATCTTACAGGAGTTGTGGACGTAAGAATTTATATTAAGTATAAACAGCAAATTGCATATGTCACTTTTTACTTATTTATTTAACAAATTGCATTTTATTGCAGCTTAAAACGGCACTACAAGTGAACTTCCAAATTGTAACTGATAATGTACAAGAAGACAATATAAAAGTGCTACAACATCTAAATATTGATAACGGTGATGTGTCTAACACTATTAAAGAAGTAATGACTGAAATAGCAACAAATGAATTCACTATAGACTCTCATACAAATGGAGATTATGATAATGAAAAAACTAGGAAAGCGAATGTAATACTTGTAGATAATTTATTAGGTGATGAAGAAGTAAGTATTTTCCAGTCATATGTTTAAAATAATATATATTATATATCTAATTCTTATTTATTTAAAAAAGCAGCGATAGCCTAGTTGGTTGCGGTACGGACTGCCAAGACGAAAGTCGTAGGTTCGAAACCAACGTGGCATACACCTCTGACTTTTCTTAAGTTATGTGTGTATTAAAATGTTAATTATCGCTTGCTTTAACGGTGAAGGAAAACATCGTGAGGAAACCTGCATATCTGAGAATTTTTCGAAGGTATGAGAAGTCTGCCAACCCGCATTAGGCCAGCGTGGTGGACTACGGCCTAACCCCTCTCATTAGTAGAGGAGGCCCGTGCCCAGCAGTGGGACAAGGTTTAATACAGGGCTAGTATTATTATTATTATTTATTCATATAATTGCAAGAAAATACTTTATCTTCCACTGTATTGATTACTCTAGAAAATATTTGTTATTATTGACTAATGTTATTAAAATCTTACCATTCTTACAGAAACTCAAGAACTTTTGTAACCTTATTTCCAACAATACCTTTATTTTGGTATTGGAACAAGACGTGAAAAACATCAGTCCGAAATATGAATCATTTAACATAATATCGGCTATGTCGGCACAAAAACAAATACTGATGCTTATGAAAAAAGCTGACCCTGTAAAAGAAGATATAATTTTTATTCAGATTGCTCATGATTCAAAATTTTCTTGGATTCCACGTGTGCAAGCTGAATTAAATGCGGATAAAAAAGTCATCTTGGTTTCTGAAAGGCAACCTTATTGTGGTGTAGCTGGTAAGATAAGTCAATTATTATTAAGCTCAGAGCTGGTAAATTGATTCAGATATGATTAAACTTTATCAGTATGCTATGTTTTGTTTTCCTTGCGATGTATTGATTTCTCATTTGATTTTAATTATTTTTTATAAACTAAATTCTAGGTCTCATCAAAGCCCTTAGAAAGAAGTATAGAAACAAGATATCTTGTATCATAGTGGACGATTTCAGTCATGTTCCGTCTTTCAATCCAGAAAACAACATATTCAAGGAACAACTACAGAAGAATTTAATTTTCAACGTTATGAAGAAGGTATTTTGACAGTTTGTGTTTTTTTACTACTTCTATGACTTCCCTAATGAGTGTCCTCTTTCTATTAAAAACGTCCTGTTTTCCTAATAATTATCTAATCTTAACTATTAAAAAAAAAACATATTGTTTACTATCACAAAACTTTATATGCTATATCTAGTACGTTAAGTTCAGTGCTCCTAAATCTATTTTAATTTTAGGGACTATGGGGTGGCTACTACTATCTATCAAATGTCACCACAGCAAATCTCCAGAATGTTTACCTCACTAGCTGCGTTCCAGGTGATATTGACAGTCTGAAGTGGGTGGAAGCAACCACTCTCCCTGCAAGCAAGAATTTAGTACAGGTATTTTTGTGCTGTTTAATCGTTCTTTAATTGCCTTTCGATGGTTTCTTATGAAGATTCGTAATTGTCTATATGAATTCGTATTTCACGATTTATAATATCTTAAAGACCAAGGATGGTCAGGTCTTTATATATTACGCAACTGGCTTAATGTGTGTTGGCTGACTTCACATACCTTTCAATTTGGTGTTCTATATCCTCGGTTAAAATTGAAACGAAACAATTTTTAATTTCTTTGCAATATTAGCTTCAATTTTGGTAAAATATAAAAATATTCTCTAATTCCTTTCATTTTCAAGGTCTGCTACTCCAGCCCGTCGTTCAAAGACGCACAACATGCTGCAGGAAAATCGATAAAAAATAGAGATAAACTGTTTGGTATGGACTTCAGCGGAATCAATAGCAAGTAAGTTTTAGTTAAGTCTTTTCCCTTTTAGAAAATGTTCGAATATGATATTGAAATCAGTATGATTAATATTTTTAATATTAATATTTTTTATTCTTCATAGTAAATAACCTATATATTAAGTAATTTTAATATAAGTATTTTGCCTTTAGTAACCCAAACAGACTTATGTTGCGCTTTGCTGTATAATATAAATACTAGATGTTGCCCGCGGCTCCGCCCGGTTATATTTGGAAGAAAAGGTGTACAATCCATGGAGGCATCTTAAGCTATTACATCTTTCTATATCATGCTATCACAAAGGAACCGCCCATTTTCCGGGATAAAATATCTATGTAATTCTCAGACTCTCCTCAACACTATGCAAAAATAAATCATGTCAATCCACTGTGTAACACAAAAACGTAACTATCCCATGGGAACCGTAATTTTTCTTCGGGATAAAAAGAAGCCTATGTGCTATTCCAGACTATAATCTATCTCTGTGCGAAATTTCAACCAGATCCAGCCAGCCGTTCTGACGTGATTGAGTCCATGAGATCCATCCATCCAAACATTCGCATTTATAATTTAGTAGGATAAGTAAGATTTCAATGTAATCGGCTATAAATAAGACTTAATAGTAAACTAAGATATTTTTTACGAAATATATTAAAAATAAAAAAATTCTAATCACATATGTTCACGCACATTAATCACTATTATATCTCTTTCATTATCCTCTAGGGGTGAAAGAGTCATGGGTATAGTAGAAGGAGGTGCATTAAGCAGTACTGTTGAAGCTGACCTGGATCTTCTCTGGCCAGTGCCTGACCACTGGAGTTTAGAAGATGCGGCAACAGTACCACTACCGTACCTTTACGCATATTATTGCTTGGTGAGTAATATCAGCTATACAATAGCTAAAGTTTTTTGGTAAAACATTAAGATTATAGGCCTTGTTCTACCATTTTTTTACCACGATGGTGGTTAAAAAAAAGCAAGCAAGCTTACGGCCCGCGTAAGCGCGTTGCCGACCCTTCATAAAACCTATTTACTCCTTTCCTGAAGAACCCCATACTGTAGTCCCATTGGAAAAGGCAGGGAGCTCATTCCACAATCGAAGCGTTGGCGTGAGGAAATTCCTCGCGACCATTTAGGTTCGAATGTGTGACCTTAATAGGATAATCATATAAGCAGTAGTTCGGTTCGGAGGTTTGTCGAATAGTAGTTTGTTATTAAATCAGGCTAGAAGTTTTATAATTTAGTCAAATTCAAAATAATAAAGGCTCTTATTCATTGGAACAATTCATCCGATTTATGTAATATTCAATCATCAAAGACTGACCACAGGTTATGAGAAAATTGGCTTGCCATTACGTAGTGACAATATTTTTTTATTACTTGTGAGAATTTGTTTTTGTATTATCAAAAATGAGCTCATGTTGCTAATGTTTTGCTATTATAAAAACTACAAATATCTGTTTTACTGTTTTTGAAGCAACATAGTAAACGATTAGTTAACAGCTTCTTAAAGATTAGCAGTTTAAAACCTCGATAGATTTTAGACATATTTAAATTTAAATTATCATTTACCACGTCGTTTGAAAAGTCCGTCCAAAGTCAGAGAGATGGCACTACTGGTGTGTACCGCGGTTATCATCAGTTATTAGCATATCTTGGAAGAAAACATACCAAGTTTCAGCCAGATCGGTGTATTTCTTTGTGTATGGCATTCGTTTGAAACAAGGAAGACGAGTGATTTTCAAGAAATGGACGAAAAAGAATGTGGTGTGTTGTTTAAAAATTACTTTATTAAAGGCAAAACGCCTCAGAAGACTAAGAAGAAGCTTCATAAACATTATGGCCACTGTGAACCTTCGATTAGAACAGTGTATAGGTGGTTCCAAAATTTTCGGACAGGCCATATGGAAACAAGCGACGCTGATCATTCTGGACGCCCTGATGAGGTCACTACTACTCCGAGAGTGTGACCTCCTGACTCTTTTCTGGAGAGAAATCATTGATAAAATCCATGATATGGTGATGGATGCCAGAAGAGTGAAGGTGCGTGAGATTGCTAGTGCTGTGGACATTTCGAATGAACGGTTACATATTTTGCGCCAACATTCTGACATGAAAAAGCTATCCGCAAGATGGGTGCCGCGATTGCTTACGATTGACCAAAAATGAAATCGCGTCAAGTGTTGCAAGGACGGTTTGCAGCTATTTCAAGGGAATCCGCAGGACTTAGAGCGTCGTCACTGTGGATGAAACATGGATACACCACTACACTGCTGAGACCAAAGAACAATCTAAACAATGGATTGGCAAGGGGGAATCAGCACCAAAAACGGCGAAGACCGTTCCTTCGGCCGGGAAGGTTATGGCATCTGTCTTTTGAGATTCGCAAGGAATAATCCTCATCGATTATCTGGAAAAGGGTAAAACTATTACAGGCGCATATTATTTATCGTTATTGGACCGTTTAAAAGCCGAGCTGCAAGAAAAACGTCCAAGATTAGCCCACAAAAAGTCCTTTTTCATTACGACAACGCACCAGCTCACGCCTCAGCAGTTGTAGCCGCAAAATTAATTAATGTAAAAGAGGCTTCAACTCGTTGTACATCCCCCCTATTCTCCAGATTTGGCTCCCTCGAACTATTATTTGTTCCCAATATAAAGAACCATTTCTTTATATTGGGGAAGAAAATTTTATTCAAACGGGAAGGTGATTGCAGAAACGAATTGCTATTTTGCAGACTTAGACAAATCCTATTATACGGAAGGTATAAACAAATAAGAGCAGCGTTGCATGAAGTGTATAAATGTGCCTAAAAGGAGACTATGTAGAAAAATAAAAAAGGTTCATCCAAAACAAAATTGTAGTTTTCATTTTTGCACGGACTTTTCAAACGACTCTCGTATACTTTCATCGCCTCATTTCCAACGTGCATAGTATGAGAAACCAGTGACCTTGTGAGATTTAATCCCACCTTGGCTTAGCTAGAACGCAAAATCCCAATTTATGTTTGATTTTCATCATACACTTTTTGGAGTTGGAATTTATGCACGATAGCTATAAACATGGGACCTGTACCTACCTGTATCTCTGCCTCACCCTACGCAGATACAAACTGGAGCATATATTATAAATATTTATACTTTCAGGCCATCAAAACAGAACTTTGTACACGACGTAGGGTGTTTGTTCATGGTGGGGCAGGAGCATTCGGTCAAGCTGTTATATCGGTATGCTTGGCTTTAGAATGTGATGTGTTCACCACAGTCAGTGACATCGCTAAGAAAGAGTTCTTGATGAAGTTGTTCCCTCAGCTTAAAGGTAAGGCTTAACCGATTTAGTTGAAGACTGAAGTTCTTTGTTGAAAATATCACACTAACATCAGATGCTAATACAAAACCGAGTAAAGAAAAAAGAATTCCTGACCTGTAATCACACCACGTCAAAATACGTAGTACTGGTTAAGTGTTCAGGCGTCGATGAGACACCAGTAATTATTACTTTCCAAATTTATTTACAGAAAATCATATAGCATATTCCCGCACGATAGCGTTCCAAGACATTGTGAATGAAAACTCGGAACAATTATGTTGTGACGTTGTCATCAACTGTTTAAGTGGGAACCTTCGACATGTGAGTATTGATGAATAAAACAATAATATCAGTTCTGTATTAAACACTGTACTGGGCTCTCGTAATGAAAGGGTTAGGCCTTAGCCCTTGGGATGAATGAATAGATGCTGTGAAATAACACTAATTTAAATGCAGAAGGTTCGTAAGGTTGAATGATTCAAGTGATTTGAGTAAAATTCACCTAGCTTATATTCTAGATGAAAGATAGAGATCCACATTTTATCCCAGTTGTGGGTTCTCTTCTCGCATCTGGGAACTTATATTCATAGTAGAAAATATTTTATGCACTTACTTATGTTAAATTTATTTGTACTGTACCAAATGTATGTGTTAAAACGAATACAACTACTCATCTGCTAAGTGTAAGTAGAATGGTTGTAATTCCTTGATAACTATTGTTTCGAATTTGTACATGAGATAATTGAAATTTTTAATTACTTTTTCTTTAATTTTAATTATATAATTTTCTAGGCTGCAATGAACTGTGTGGAAAAGTTCAGTGTTATATTGGATATTAGTGATTATGACATGATATCAAACCAAGATTTTGGAATGGCGTACTTAGCTAGAGAACGGGCATACCACGGCGTCCGGTTTAACATTTTCAAGCCTGAGTTTGCTCGTGATAAAAAGGTAAAATTGAATATGTTTATGTTCTTTTTGACGTAGTGTAGTGTAAATTGACTGATAGATTTTATGTAAACGAATAATATTTTTCTGCAAAATGTACTCGTAAAACACCCAAAACTAAAATCTATATTAGGTATCTGTAGATTTTAGTAGACGATAAGTTACTAACGGTTTCTTATGTGTACGGGAATATTACATTATACAAAGTCAACTTAATTGAAGGTACATACGTTACATTATACTTTGGAGCGACATACAATGGGAATGGGAAGATACATACATGGGAAGTAGAGCCACGCTGTAGACAAATATGAATAGGCTCGACCGGGGTAGTACCACTGTCTTACAGAAAACCAACGTAGAGTGACAGGTGACTGTCGCGTTTCGTATGGTAAGTGAGATATCTGGAGGCCCAGATTCCCCCTTCCCTTCCCTAATCCCAATTCCTGTCCTTTAAGGCTGACAGCGCATACATGACACTTTCGGTATTGTGGATGTTCATGGGCGGTGGAGATTACTTAACATCAGGTGACACACTGGCTCATTTGTCGGACTATACCATAAAAATAATACAAGTCAGTCCGCCCCGCAACTATGATGGTTTTTTTTTAGTTTTCGCGAGCTAAAGCGATTTGTCACTACCGCCCCGCTCGGGGGGAGGCGGGACGGTTATGTTGGGCTCGCCGGCCTTACGACCCAGCGATGAGCCGTCCGGGAGAGATGTTGACATACGGACGAGCGCTGGAGTCCCTAACAAATACCCTACATCGGCAATACTAACTAAAAACCCCGCGGTGGCCCTCTTCGGCACATAGGGAAGGCCCTGGGCACCCGGGACGAGAAGCGCCCTGTTCTCGACCCTAGCCGCCCTGCGCGGTGCCGCCTAATGCCCGACTCCACGTTGGGGGGGCTCAGAAAGACGCCATCAGCCTCCACGGCAGCATCAGGGCCAACCAGCCGTGCTGCCGTTCAACCCGGGGTAACCATGATGGCTGTAAAGTTTTCGAAACGTCGGAACTAAAAAAGAAAAACAAACCGCAATAAAATCTGTAAAAATTGTTTTTTTTACAAAGATAAGTAATTTTAGATAATAATGTTTTCCTTTACTTATTGAAATTTACTGTTCATTGATGAAAGTATATCTTCAATCGGTGAACATCATACATTCAAAACCACCTAGCCTTATAAACCAGGCTCAGTTGATATCGCATTAATGAGTTTATGCTGTAATAGTTATAACTATTTTGTAATTTTATTTGAACATTGTATTGATAATTTAAAGAGCTGTTTATATAGATGATAAAATGCATTTGTTTCTTTTCATAGGTCCTACAAAATTTGATCAGCGAAGGCATAAGGAAGGGAATCGTGCGCCCACTTAGTAGAGTGGTTTATGCACCGGCAAATATATCTAGAGCCTTTAGACTCATATCTAATAGCAAGCACAGAGGTAAGGTACTGATCAGAATGAAGGAACCGGAGAATATCACCCAAAACTTAGAAGTATTGTCTAGGTGAGTGAAAGACTATGATAAATTAATTTCCTTCAATAAATTGAATAAAATAAAATATTTATAATATTATTTAATTGAAAGGCTAAGACGTTCTAAAGTCAGTATTCTGAAAGGAGTGTGCCACTAGTGCACCTAAGAATCCCTGAGCTTATTTTAAAATAACAGTTTCTCAGCCTGGTTATACGATTTTTTACATTCTGAATACGATACTAGAAGGAGTATTGTAGAAACAATTTCATTATACTCACAAACCTTCGATTCCTTTTGGATAATATTATAAAATAAGTAAATCTTAATCCAAATTTTCTTTTTATAGGATGGCTTACTCCTCAAAGGGAACATACATTATCGTATGTGATGAGACACTTCTAGGTTTAGAGTTAGCAGACCATCTTGTGAAAAGAGGGGCAAGGAATTTAGTCTTACACATGAATCCGCAGAACATCGCAGGCTATTGCTTTGCTAAGATGATGTGAGTATATGAAATATAAATTTGATTTATCACCATCATAATGAATGCACCATTTTTTTCGCACAACGTACAAATGTCACTAGATAGTAGTATACCAACTAAGGGAAAGTAAAACCTGAGGCAATGAATACTAAAACTAGCATTAGATCATGTTCCCAAAATAATACTGATGGTAAGGTTAGCATTGAAATGAGGATGGTATTCACTTATAAGCGAGATAGCAAGTCTGATTTACAAAGAATACCAGAATACACTTAAACTTCTATATCGAACCTTAACCTTGCCGATAGAAACATAATATAACCAAAAAAAAAATCAACTATTGACACTCAGTAATTATTGTACATAAAGAAATTATCAATATGAATTAATCCCATACATCGTTATAAGCTGTTATTGGTTCAAACAGAAGCTTCTTATAATGTACAAAATCTTTTTCAGGGCCTGGAAAAAACAAAACGTGTCCATAAAAATATCTTCAGACAATCTGAAAACTGAAAAAGGATGTTTGCAAATACTGAAAGATGGAAAGAAATTGGGTTCAATTTTAGGAATTTTCTTAGTTCAAAACTACAGTTCGGGAGTTGTTGACGGCAGTCTTCAACAGCAAGAATTTGTTAGCAAATTCAATGAAATTGTCTGCGTCGTGGCCAACTTGGATTTAGTGTCCAGAAATATTTGCAATGAACTAGCGTAAGTTTTACATAAATTTTCTGGTTAACTGTACGGTTTGTATTTCGTGTAATTTGTAGCTTGTCAGATATTTGTGGGCCCTTATAGTGTTTCTGACTTGATTTTATAACTTACCCATCTTAAATTCTTTAAGAAAATATTTCAAGGCATACTAACTCAATATTCAGTCACAAAAACTGTCGCGCTTTATTTGTATTTCAAATGACACTAATGGTGTTTACTATAAAAACAGTATTATAATATATATCATACAGTGGATCAACTAATTGCATAGTGCTCACACCATGATTGGGGATGAGTCTGTTACTATATTTGGGCATAAATTCACAGCTCTATCAATATATCATAGTATCCACAGACGTGTGTTTTGGAAATAAAATAATTCCCATAAATTATAATTGTTACAACTGGATCTGAACCCAGAAACCTACCTGTTCATAATTTAAGTACGCTGGCTTAGGCTTTTTCACTAATGAGGCCGTTTACAAAACACTTCAACAATCCTTGTATCGTATAATACATACGTAAAGATAGATACAATGTTTCTGTTCATGTTACAGCCTGGCAAATTATCGAACTGGCTTTTCCAAATGTGCTCTTAATCTGGATATGGCTCCCAGTACATGCATTGTGGTGCAAACCTTTGTACACAGCGCTTCTGATTATAATCGGGCGTTGCTAAGATGCTTTTAATTAATATTGCGTTTAAGTCCCTGTAAATTAGTCAAAATATTGCGACGAAAATTTATATAGGTTATGATAGGATTTTGCTTTTACAGTAATTTATTTACAGTCTAAGTTTGCATAGCATCTTTAGGTTGTATACGGGACATTGGTAGTCTGTTCTAATTCTTTAAGTTTATCAAGATACGATTGGAAGAATATATTATATTTTTGTGTAACCGCTACAGTTATGAGCCGATACTCTCATTTTTTAGTGTCAACAATAGCATGGAATGACATTTTTATAATACTCTCAAGACGTTATTATATATTTTATTGTGAATCTTTGATAATTACAGCCACTTCGTCATCCTCAACTATTCACCTAGATCCGCCGCTGACGAACACGTCTGTTCAACTATTGATAAAATATGTCAAGCGCGGAATGATATTACTCTGCCAGCTCTTGTGATGCGTCTTGGATCATTGGCTGAGGTAAGATAAACTGTTGAAGTAAATATTTGTTATTATTATATAGAACTATTATGCCATGGAACCTTACTCAAAATATCGAATATCCAAAGTAATTAATATCTGTAACCGTAACCGTATTCTATAAAATGTTTCGAATTATATCGGATAGGTACGAGAATTGAACAAGAAATTGTTTTTGTTAAGTTAGGGTCATGAAGTATCGACTGTAGCTAGTAGGTTATGACTACGACCTGTTTATCACGCTCTGAAATAAAACAGTCTTCATATCAATCAACTAAATATTCACAATTCTTGGAAAGACCTAATATCCATAATCAAAAAAGTTATTGCAATATTTTGTCGTATAAATTCAAAAGATAAAATTATTAAATTACATAATTTAACCTCATTGAACTACAATTGAGCACGACTTTATTAAAAACTTTTTATCAGTTAAGATCCCAATACTAGCTAGTTTCTGCTTAAAATAACTAGCCAATTCGATTAAGCCATTTTATTTTCAGATCGAGGAAAACCTGCAAAATTTCGAAGCGAAAACTAAACCTCAAACGCTTTCAACTTTATTCAATGCTCTTGAAACCAGCTTAAGATTTAAGTATAATAATGTTCTAACATATAACCTGGAGAAACCTGTTGGCTCTAATTTCATTGCGAAGATAGCTAGAATTCTAGGTAAGAATTCATAAATAAATCTGCGGATGAAGAAGTTAGTTAGCAGAGAAATTGTATCCCTGCCGTTAGAGCCATTTCCGAGATATAAAGATACATAACATTAATGTTTAATTATATTGATATTCATTTACATTACAATTGTTTTTAACCCCATCTCGTAGAGTTTTGAAGTACCTACATACAATAGTAAGAATGCAAGGATTTACGAGATGCTATAACATTCAAACATTGCTCTTTTAAATATATAAAAATAGAATAAACACAAATATTGTACAGCAATTATTTAATCGACATCAATCAAGGAAGAAAACTTATAGATTTTCTATACCCAAAACAATATCTATCGATCTTAATACATATGTTACAGGTGTGGAATCGATTGATGTTTTGGAACCCACATACACTTTGAAAGACTTAATGGTAAACGAAATCAACATAGAAGAAATTATGAATGCTATCAAAGTTGAATACAAAATAACATATCCTTTGGAGAAAGTGATGGAAATGAGTATTGAAAAGTAAGGACAATTCATATTTACAGGACACAATTTAGTCTATTAGCAAAGAGTACCTGCATAGCAATCAAGGAAAGTGAAGGGAGATAAGCGTTTGTTTTATTAAATCTATATATTTCATTGAAAGTAAAATTTAGGTCATTGCTGTTTTATGAACATTTCGTTTGAAAAAGAACTAACGTTAGCTTCCTTTTAATCATTGCCACTGATACATTATTATTCCTTCATGTAGTTAGTAATAATGTTGAACTGCTTTTATGTCAGACTCTTCATTTTTTGTTCTTGTCACGGCTCCACAACAGTAAAAGTGTAATTTAGAGACATAGAATAGTTTATAAAATGCCCTTACTTACATATACACTCACGCCCGTAGCCCATAGGTATGCAGAGACAATTAATTACTACAACCTACAATCCCGACATTTTTCTTTCGCCTCTTCCACTGTGTAGCTTTCTTTTAGTCAAATTATTTTAGATTCAGTTGATTAATTCTAAAGAAAAATAAACAAGTATATTCTTTTATTCATCATTTTCTTATTTTTTCAGATTGAAAAACCTAGCATGTGAAGTCATAAAATCCAATAAGAATTTCAACTCTGGCTTAGGGGCTTTCTTCACCTAT
Organism: Laothoe populi; assembly: GCA_905220505.1. Classification (NCBI taxonomy): domain Eukaryota; kingdom Metazoa; phylum Arthropoda; class Insecta; order Lepidoptera; family Sphingidae; genus Laothoe; species Laothoe populi. The sequence continues at coordinate 2,864,819 of HG992161.1, read as the reverse complement.
ATTGATGAGGACGAATGCTTAGCTGCCGAGCCTCTAATAAGCATGCAGACTAAATATAGTGATGTAACGGTTCGTACATTAATTGATATCATTATTAAACTTTAAACTATTACTGAATAATTGTAAACTGTACATTTATTTATTGAACCTGGTAATAATGTTTAAGAAATTGTTACTTATTTGCAATTGAATTGTAAACTGTAATTTTCTCTTCTATTATTGATCTTGTTTCTATATATCGGATGTTCGGCTTGCTAAAGATTTTCAATAAAATTTTAGGAAGAAGAGGAATTAGACCCGCAATCAACGTACTTGCTCCTACTCCCAGGATTTGAAGGTCATCACAGTGTATTCACATCCGTCTGCGAAAGACTGAAAGTCCAAGCATTGACGCTCCAACTTGGACCAGACATGATGGATGATAGTATACAACAGATGGCCAGTAACATCAGGAAGGTAGGATAGCACTAACTACATGTCATGTTTTATGTATATGATTAAATTAAGTGCTTTAATATTCTTGATTTCGGCTTCTTCATTTTGTTAAAAAAAAAATTGGCCCATATTGCTCCATGCATGAAGGTTAGGCTGGAAAATTATAATCATAAGGCTTAGTGGAGTTTTATAGATAACAATTTATGTAAAGAATAATTAATGAAAGAAAATAAGTGAACACACAGTACAAAATAAACTCATTTTGACAGCCTACGTGTCGCAGCGGACGAGGAACCGGCTGTAAAACAATAGGCAGTGGATTCGATTCCCGCATCGGGACAAATTTTTGTGTGACAGATAGATATTTGTTTCGGGTGTTGTGGGACCGTAGTCCCTCGTAGTAGTTCTTAATACCCACGATACAGGTTTTACCTACTGTGGGGTCAGATCTATGTGTGTGACTGTTGAGTGTATTTATTATTATTGTAATTTATTCAAAAAATCTAGAAACACTACCAAAATCATATCTCCATATACAATTCGAAAACCCCCTATCAATTATCTATTCGCTTTTTCTTACCAAAAAAGGAGACTTTTTCTGCTTCACCTCCAATTTCCTTAGTATTTATCAGAACAGAGATCTCGTTATCTTGTGCTTTGAGATTCGCCGCTGCCGTTCGAGCGCACTTTGTCGTTTCTTTTATTGTAGAAAAAGATTGAATTAATTCAACTTATATTTCCCAGGGAGCAACCAGTATTGCCAATGTAAAGATTTCCATTTTATTATTATTTTAGAAACTGAGTATTTTCAATGTCGTTGGAAACGTTCGAAAATTGTAACTAATCACTATATTCCAGCCTCCCTATCGAGTACTACCTTAAACTCAGAATCTTCATAACTTTTTCAACAGTCTGATCAATTAAAAATATATAAAGCCAAAACAAAGTAAAAACTTAAAATCCACAATCATTATTCTTACAGTTCATTAAAAAACGTATCGAGTTGAAATCCAAGTTCTACCTGCTGGGATACTCGTTCGGTGTCAACGTAGCATTGGAGCTCGCTGCATTGTTCGAAAAAGAAGGTAAAATATCCATACTTTTAACGATGCTTGTCAATTAAAATCTTTCAAGCGGAAGACTGTAACTAAATACGGATTCATTAATGGTTAACGCTCAATTCGGTAATTTCACCTTGGAAGCAAACAAAAATTATTATTTATAACAATTTAAAATAACGAAACGAAGTATTGCATTTTTAATTTATGTGGGAAAAATGGGTGTAGTATATTTAAACTGATATTCAAACAAATAAATATAGAAAAGAAAAGTTTTCAGTTTCAGCAAAAAAAAATTTATCTTGGCACGGCAAAATTACCTGATGGTAAGCGCAGTGCTGTCCAATTAGAGTAGCGAGAGACAATCTATCCCCTGCTACCTAACACAATCATGCCGGCCTACTTCTTCACACCACGCCATGGGCAAGGCGAAGAAGCGGTCGAGGGTCTAGTGTCAGAGTACTCAGAAGGCCGTAACACGGCCAAACATCGTACCCCAACTATAGACCCCCGACAAAAACCGGATGTACACTGGCTGATCTCGAAACGCGACACACTTGCGTGTGCCACTATGGTCGGTTTTACACCGTGTGTACGGTTGGCGTTTCCCGGGCGGATATGAATATCCTACCACCAGCGATACCACAATTTATTTAGGTTACCACTGTTTTTTAACCGACTTCAAAAAAGGAGGAGGTTAACAATTCGTCGGAATCTTTTTTTTTATGTATGTTACCTGATAACTCGAAGACGCCTGGACCGATTCGAGAAATTCTTTTTTTGTTTAAAAGGGTATACTTCCCAGGTGGTCCTATTGGCATCAAGTCAGGATCTGATGATGGGATCTCAGACAAATCAAGGGCAACCCTCAAATTTTATAGTGACGCATAATTTGTTTTGCTATTGAAGTCGGTGAACTTTTTATGAATAAAAAAACTTTTTCTTCAATGAGTTTAGATTTAAAACCTCTTTGTTTTCTAGGTCACGTTGGAATAGTTTATTGCCTTGACAGCAGCCCAGACGCTCTCCGAGTTCATCTCGACGCATATGTAGGCAACCTCTCAGACTCTCAACTACAGAACAGCATAGTGGAACACATGTACCGCCTCATGTCAGGGCAAAACAGCCAAGAACTGACAGAAGATCTGGAAAAATTCGAAACCTGGTCTGAGAAGGTTGAAGCTTGCGTCAGCCGTCTTCGGGGTATAGTCTTCTATTCGCATCAATATAAGAGATCGATGCTACGAGGAGCATACAAGAGAATTATGTTAGCTCGAGAATACGAGCCAGATTTTAAACTGCAGTCTGAACTGGTCTTGATAAAAGGAATCCCTCATCCTGCAGCCACTGGGCTTACAGAAGACTATAACTTGTCCAAATACAGCGAGATGCCAGTTAAAGTGTTTAATATTGAGTGTGATCATGCGACGGCACCCAGTGACTGCAGGGTCGCTAATATCGTCAATAGATTACTCGAGCCTAAGCTTCTCGAAGAGTTCAAGAAAAAGAATCTTTGCGACAGCTACCTCGCCGATCCGTTAAAGATTCTATAAATTGAATGAATTTTAATATACGATTGTTATTTACATGTGTGATTAAATGTGTGATTTTTAAGCCAGACTTGTTTTTAGTACCCTTAAAATTTCATTGACATTCAATTTCAAACTATTATTTTAAATAAGTGCTTAGTTTTATGAAATATGCAATAATTGAATGGATATGTGAAAGCACTATTATTATTATTTTTGGTAGATTTTTTTTAACTTGATAGAGTAATGACTAAAATTCACTTTAATTCAATTCAATTATTGAAATAATTTTAGAAGCAGCGATAGCCTAGTTGGTTGCGGTACGGACTGCCAAGACGAAAGTCGTAGGTTCGAAACCCAAGTGGCATACACCTCTGACTTTTCTAAAGTTATGTGTGTATTAAAATGTTAATTACCGCTTGCTTTAACGGTGATGGAAAATATCGTGAGGAAACCTGCATATCTGAGAATTTTTCGAAGGTATGAGAAGTCAGCCAACCCGCATTAGGCCAGCGTGGTGGACTAAGGCCTAACCCCTCTCATTAGTAGAGGAGGCCCGTGCCCAGCAGTGGGACAATGTTTAATACAGGGCTAGTATTATTATTAAATAATTATAATAACACCACCACACCACTCAGAACTCCTTTACCTTTAAAAACAATTGGCTTTCAACTACAAGATCATAAAGCGTAGATCTTAGACTTCACCTAGAGCCGATGTTCTATGACACTTCCAAACATCTTAAGATCAACCATAAACTTCCAAGAAATTAAAACAAAAGAATCACTTTATTTTTTCACCCGTTCAGATATAAACTATTAGGTTTTGGAGGGGAGACGTGATGGGCGCGTCGCCTGCTGCGATAATATCATAAAACAGTGGGACTTAGGAAAGTTTCCGACTTATCTCAACAATTTAAGGGCCTTCAGATTTATATGTTGGTCGCTGGTGTGGAAACTTTGCCCGTAATTTCCTTATTTAGTATTTTTATGACTACAATTTATTGTGTTATTTAATAGTAATAGGTATATAACACAATAAAGACTAGTATCCTGGTGGTAGGATACCCGTATCCGCCCGGATAGTGAAAACCGTACACAGAGTGTAAAACCCGCCATAGTGGCACACGCAAGTGTGTCACGTTCCGGTTCCGTACATCCGGTTTTTGTCGGGAGTCTAGAGTTGGCGTGCGATGTTTGGCAGTTTTGCGGCCTTCTGAGTACTCTGACACTCTGTACTCTAAACCTTCGACCGCTTCTTCGCATTCATGTGGCGTAGTGTGAAGGAGTAGGCCAGCATGATTGTGTTGATGCTACTTGATACTCTAATTATTGCAATATATTGCAATTAGAAATTTAATTCAAATAGAAAAAAAGAAATTGCACTGTGCTTACCATCAGGTGCAGTGTGGTCACTTTACTGTGCCAGGATAAAAAAACATATAAATTACTCGTCATAAAAGATAACTAGTTGCGAGCTGGACAAAATCATATTATACATGTGTGCCACTTAGAACAGAACAAGGTAAATCTAATAATATTGTATCCTTAGATTTATGAGACATAAATGGCACTTAGCTTTTTATTTAGTCAGCTACCCTTTGAGAGGAAAATATTTACCCGATAGTCATATCTGGTAATAAAGAAGCAAAAGTAATTTATACCGGTAGAGTAAATAATGATTATTAAGACATTTATCAAGCAATAATTGCTTTATGGGTACATTCGAACAATTTATAGGGGAAATGGGAAATTCATAATTAACAAAGAAATATTTTGTTTATTTTAATTATAGATACAAATATGAAAAATAATGTTTTGAAATTATATGTAGTTAATGAATTGTAATGTTAGGTAATTATGTGCAATGAATGGTTTGACATTGTATGTACTTATCTTATTTATATATATAATGTATCTTATTCATGGTAAATAAATTATCGTTATTTAAAAAAAAACTCAGCTGAAATCATTTATTTGTAGCGTACTTATATCATGCAACCTGTGTGTACGTGATAACATTCCCAGGTCGGATCATTGAAATAAACTATGTTTCTCAATTCAACAAATATGTATTATTGTGATACGCTTAACCCTTATTACACATACACTGTAATCCCCGAAGGGGGTCGGCTGAGGTGGAACTAGTACACCCAGTTTTCGGCGAAGTTATTACGGTTCCATAATGTGATAGGGGGCGAGCCTATCGCCATACCGGGCTCAATTCCAAACACCGAGCTGATACTGAGCATTTCTAAATAGAAAAACCCAATATCACTTTACCCGAATCGGGGATCGAATCCGATACCTTAGCACAGCAGTCGTAACGCATGCCCAATTACAACTGCGCCACCGAGGCAGTCGATGTGGTATATATATCATTCCAGGCATTAAATCAGTCTATTTCGATTCAATCGAGTCTAAGCATCTAAATAGAGTTCCTGATTTACAATATTACTAAAATCAGTCATCCGTTGAAACTGCATCCATTGCAGGGAATTTATATAAGAAAGGATTCGGGAAATTGTTTCAGCATTCAACTTGATTTAGAAGCCAGCGAGGTAACGACAGAAATTGTGCACTTCGGTTCTGTATTCAACGTTTTTGGAATTTCATGACATAATTCAGTTTAATTTTGGAAATGACAAGGATTTAAATGCTCTCACTTATGTTTCTTTGGCATTTTTGAGTCTTCAAATCCTTTTTTTATATAATCGTTTCAATATAAACATTGCTTACTGCACAATATTACTTCATTTGAAAACGTCGTGAATTGCAGGCTTGGAGTTACCTTTTTTTATGTTAAAAGTGGGTAAACGGGCAGGAGGCTCACCTGATGGAAAGTGATCACCGCCGCCCATGAAGATCTGCAACACCAGAGGGCTTGCAAATGCGTTGCCGGCCTTAGGTCAGAACATAAAAATTTCTCTTATACCTTTACGTTGCTAAAAAGTTAAAGTACAACTGGCAATAGTAACAAAGAGCGCATACGAGTAGCTGGTTATTTACTATAGCTTTACATCACTGATGATATTATCAAGGGTATTTCAAATCTATTTCTTCCCAGAAAAATAAAATATGCCAACATTTTGACAGCCTCTGAAGCGAAACGGATGAATAAAACGAGAGGCTGTGGGTTCGATTCCCACACCGGGACAAATGTTTATGTGACAGACAGATATTTGTGTCCGGACTCTGGGTGTTGTGAGACCGAAAGTCTCTCATAGTCCCTGATACCCACGACACAAGACTTGTATCTTAGTGTGGGATCGGGGCTATGTGTGTGATTGTTGGGTGTTATTTATTTCTGATGCGCTTATGCTAGGGCAGCAAATAAAAAATCCCATTACACAAAATATTCGTGTGATACACTTCGAAAATTGAGTTTTGGCGCTGCTGACCTATTAAGGGTTATTTACACATTGCATCGGAGCATTAATTGCAATTAAAACAAACGAAGTGAGCAATAAACATTATCTTGAACTAACGCAAATGGCCTGCTGTAAATTACCTTTAATTGTCCGAATGGATTGAGATTATTTTGGTAATTGTTGCGTAGGTGGTTGGAATTGGGTTGTAGCTAATTTTAGCTAACACAAGGCCGTGTTGTTTTAACCGTAGGTAATTCTAACTATTAGGTAAGCAGCTATAGTCTAGTTGGTTGCGGTACGGACTCTCAAGACGAAAGTTGTGTGTTCGAAACCAAAATAGCATACATTTCGGACGTTTCTAAAGTTACGTGTGTATTAAATGTTAATTACCGCTTGCTTTAACGGTGAAGGAAAACATAGTGAGGAAACCTGCATACCTGAGAATTCTCATAAGAATTTCGAAGGTATGTGAAGTCTACCAACCCGCCTTAGGCGAGCGTGGTCGACTAAGGCCTAACCCCTCTTATTAGAAGAGGAGGCCCGTGCCCAGCAGTGGACAATTTTTAATACAGATTAATATATAGCCCTGTGGCTACTATTATTATATTAATTCTAACTATTGTTAATTTTTTTTCCTAATTAATTAAAAGAATAAGATGTGAACTTACACGTTATCAATTTGTAGTGCAAAAGGGCTATGTGTTTAATACATCTAAGTCGACAGAAGGTTCAAACTTTACTTATTAATTGCAGTGACACCGACAAACGCAAAGTTTCTTCTCTAAACTCACGAAGAGCTACTAATGTAGAACTACCGAGATATTCGAGATTGCCATCGATATTTATATAGTATAAAGCTAACAGAAATGTTTCACCTCATGTTAAAAAATCACCACCGTCTGTGAAATGATGTTTAGCTATCATGGGTGCATTACTGATATTTTACAAATAGAAAGGAATGAGTTTATGTGTGGTGGAGTATTATGGATGGATATTATAATAGGCAAAGGAGATCCTATCATCAAGTGACTTCCTCGCTTACCGTCCTCTACACGTAAATGACCTGGGCTTCACAAATAACTAGTAACTCCATGTAAAATCTAGATCTAAACCAGTTGTGGGGAAGTGCTAGTGAATATAATATTTTATTTTTTACCTCATTTCTCGAAACATGTTAAACTGAAATTTGACCCCTTTTCCAGACAAGACTTTATGAAACCATCAATTACACAAAACTTTTAGTCCGCGATGACCCAAATCAAGGAAAAATTATTTCGGATCCCTCTCAAACTTCTGTCCTAATGCAGAAATGATTTCCCTTCTTTTCTTTTATCTGTATGAGAATAGTACTTTTAATAAAAAAGTGATCAAAAATGGCAAACAAAAAACCTTTGAAGTAATGCCTTCGTGGCGCAACGGTCGTGTAGCCGGCTGTGAGGCCGTGGGTTAGATTCCCGCACCGAGACAAATTTTAGTGTGACAGACAGTTATTTGTTTCGGGTCTGGGTGTTGTGGGACCGTAGTCCCTCGTAGTTCTTGATACCTACGATACAAGTCTACCTAGTGTGGGGTCAGAACTATGTGACTGTTGGGTGTATTTATAAAAAAAACATTTTGTATTGGATTTTCGAATATATTTTTATCACAAAAATTAAAAAAAAATATTATTTCTAAATTAAAATCATTAACATAACAACTTCCACATCTACGACCAAACTACTCTCACTCTGTCAATTATGTCCGTCTATGTAAGGCAATACTATTTTACGCATACAAAAATCACCCAACGCACCTAAAGAAGTTTTCAACTACTTATTCACTACAATAATCGTAAGGAAACCTGTATACCTGAAAATTTAAGGATAGGAATTTTAGGATTTCTTGTGGTAGAGCCACGCTGTAGACATATTTGTCTACAGCATGAATGGGCCGGCTCGACCGGGGTAGTACCACTGTCTCACAGAACACTAACGTAAAGTGACAGTTTACTGTCCCGTTTCGTATGGTAAGTGAGATATCCGGAGGCCCAAATTCCCCCCTCCCTTCCCTAATCCCTATTCCTGTCCTTTAAGGCCGGCGCATACATAACACTTTCAGTATTGTGAATGTTCATGGGCGATGGAGATCACTTAACATCAGGTGACCCACTGGCTCGTTTGTCGGACTATGTTATAAAAAAAAAAAAATCCTAGCACTTAAAAGTACCTACACTGCACCTCGTAGAAAGCGCAGCGTCGTCCAGTAGCGAGATACAACTATATCTCACTAGTCGACTCAATGCCGACCTACTAAATAGAGGTGAACCAAACCTGAGTAAAAAAGGGGATTATGGCCTAACTCTCATTAGTAGAAGCAGCTTTAGTCTTCTAGTGTGATATTGAATAGTGCTGATTTAATATATTATGAAACCTACTACTGGGCACGGGTCTCCTCTACTAATGAGAGGGGTTAAGCCTTAGCCCACCACGCTGACCACGCGTGTTGGTAGACTTCATATACCTTTGAAATTCGTATAAGAATTCTCAGGTATGTAGATTTCCTCACGATGTTTACCTTCGCCGTTAAAGCAAACGATAATTAACAATGATAAATATTGAACTTTTTTTTTATCCTGGCACGGCAAAGTGACCGCACTGTGCAGTGATGGTAAGCGCAGTGCAGTCCAATTAGAGTATCGAGTAGCGAGCGACGATCTATCCCCCAATACTTAACACAATCATGCCGGCCTGCTTCTTCACACTACGCCATGGGCAAGAAGGTGAAGAAGCGGTCGAGGGTCTATTGTCAGCGTACTCAGAAGGCCGCAAAATGGCCAAACATTGTACCCCAACTCTAGACCCCCGAGAAAAACACCGATGTACACTGGCTGATCCCGGAACGCGACACACTTGCGTGTGCCACTATGGCGGGTTTTACACCCTGTGTACGGTGGTCGCTATCCGGGCGGATATGAATATCCTACCACCAGCAGAAAATAATAATAATGTCCTTCTAACTCAACTCCATTCGTACCTCCACAGTACTCGTTGGCTACAAAATGTACTGAGCTAGAGACAAATTGACAGCGGAAGTCTAGCCGGCGAGGCTCTCCCGCGCTAGTGATTATTACATTTCAATATTCAATGGGGACAGCACGGCAAATCGAAGAGTTTCCAGCAGAAAATTAGTTGCTATTATTTTGTATGGAACCGTCGGGAAATTATCTTCCATTGTACCGAGTAGTTCGATTGAGTGATATTCGAAGTATGAAGTTCGATTGCTGTGAATTCTCATGTTGATAAAATTAGTTTTTCTTTGTGGATGGGTTTTATTATAATAGTAGATATTTCACGCACATCCGCATGCGTGATTACGTTTAAATACAATCTCACTGCTAGAAAATAATGGTTAAGGCATGCTTTGCTACACCATCATCTTGCCGTTGAAAATATGACACAAAATTACTAATAAGCAAAAAAACAATATTATATTTATCATGACACTAACAAACTTTACAGGATTACCCGCTAATCTAATCTAAAGATGCCTGAAAATTTCATAAAAATTGCTACAGCCGTTTTGGAATACATACACAATCGATTTATAATATAGATAGATAAAATATGTATTTACAGAAGTTTTACTGTGTGCTGGTGGTAGGATATTTATATCTGCCCGGATAGCGACCACCATACACAGGGTGTAAAACCCGCCACAGTGGCACACGAAAGTGTGTCTCGTTCCGGGATCAGCCAGTGTACTTCCAGTTTTTGTCGGGGGTATAGAGTTAGGGTACGATAAGGCCGTTTTGCGGCCTTCGGAACACTAGATTCTCGACCGCTTCTTCGCCTTCTTCGGCTTTTCTGTGCCCTGCCTTTGCAGAAGTCTATGGTCGGTGGTGACTACTTACCATCAGGTGGCCCGTCTGCACGTCTGCCTAAAAAAACACATATACATAATAATTCACGGACTCATGTAACATATAAAAAATATAATACGGATAAACTAAAAAGAAAACTTATGGAATAAATTTCTGAATGTGTGGTAAACGCACGCGCGGGCACATTCGCCCCGCACCGGACCGGTGCCTGTTTCGTGCGAGCAGGGTTAGTGACCGTTGATAAGGCTGCTTGTTTCTGTTTTTCATTCAAACTTTAAACCTTGCTCATGATAGGCAGAAATACCTAGGAAGGAGATATTGAATGATTTTGAATATTATCTTTATTATGTAAACTAGCTTTTGCCCGCAGCTCCGCCCGCGTCGAAGTTGTTTATGAGAAAAAAGGCATACTATCCATGGAGGCATATTACGCTATTACATTCCTCTAGCATCTGCCTAGTAGCCGGATGCCGGGCGGACACTATGCGGAGACGCGAGGATCTTGTATTTGAGCTCAACCAGACCCTAGATCTCATATTTTCGCAGGATATCAGGAATAGGATTGAATTCAGTGCCAAGAAAACATAGGTGTGTGCATTTTCATGCCAAAAATCCCCCTTTTCTCCAGTCTCCACTTTCAGGGTGTTTCAATGACAATGCAGAATGATTTTAGGATCTTAGGTGTAGATATCGGATTTCATATTGCGGCGGCGATTTCTAACGCCCGGTCAGCGTATATTAGCTGCTAATATAAAGCGCAGGTACAGCCGAGAATGGAATACTGCTTCCACCTCTGTTATGTTTCTGATAATTGCTTGCTCGATGGTTGATATGTATTGCAGCGACGGGCCATCTGCATTATGAATGATGCAGACGTGACCAATAGCTTAGAGCTGCTACAGCAGCCCAGGGACATTTCCTCACTTAACATGTTTTTTTTTATTCTGGCGTGGCAAAGTGACCACACTGCACCTGATGGTAAGCGCAGTGCCGTCCAGATAGAGTATCAAGTAGCGAGAGACAGTCTATCCCCCGCTACTCAACACAATCATGCCGGCCTGCTTTTTAGCTTCTTCACATTACGCCTAAAGGACCCAGGATCATAGGAGGGAGGAACACGGTAGCTGGCAAACTGTTCCGCAGCTTGATGGTGCGGCAAAAATACGAATTTGCTAACCTCTTGGCTGGGGCCGTGTGGTAGTAGACACCACGAAGCCGTGGCTCCGCAAGCCAGTACGCGTGGTTCTGGTATGGAATGGGGAGGATGGGATAAGATCAAACAATTCTTCAGAGCATTCGCCATGATACAGGCGGTAGAACACGCTAAGCGAGGAAATATCCCTACGCAGCTGTAGCGGCTACAGGCTGTTACTCACGTCTGCATCATTCACAATGCGGATGCCCCGCCGCTGCAACCCATCCAAGGCATCGAGAAGGTACCTTGCGAGACCATCCTAGAGGTGCGAGCAGTATTCTATTCCCGGCCGCACTTGCGCTTTATATAAGCGGTAGAGCTGACCGGGCGTGAAAAACCACCGCACCCTGTTCAGGATTCCGATCCTGCGTGAAGTGGCGGATATTACGCCCTCGATGTTCTATCATTGCGAATGCTTCGAAGAATTGTTTGGTCTTATCACATCCTCCTCTATCCACGTCAGAACTACACGTACCGGCTTGCGGAGCTACAACAGCGTGGTGTCTATTACCCTGGCCTGAACCAAGAGGTTCGCGAATTTGTATCTTAGCCGCACCATCAAGTCCTGGAAAAGTTTGCCAGCACCCGTGTTCCCTACTTTCTGTATTACCGGGTTTATTAAGCGTACTGTAAAGAAGCTTCTGACTGACTGAAATGATTGTGTCACTTTGCGAGGGATGTTTGTCCTCGCTACTTGATAGTCTACTTGGACAGCACTGTTTCTATCGGATGCAATGTGGTCACTTTGACGTGCCAGGATAAAAAAATAGTTTTACTTGTACTCGTGTACAGCAAATTATATTAAAAAAACATTGAATATTACGCAAGCACCTTAATTATAATAAAAAGTTTTTAATTCATAAAAAGTACATCGACTTCAATAAAAAACAAATTATGCGTCACTATAAAATTTGAGGGTTGCCCTCGATTTTTCTGAGATACCATCATCAGATCCTGACTTGGTGCCAATGGGACCACCTGGGAAGTATACCTTTTTAACCAAAAAAAAATTCTCGAATTGGTCTAGGCGTCTTAGAGTAATCGGGTAACATACATAAAAAAAAAGATTCCGACGAATTGTTAACCTCCTCCTTTTTTGAAGTCGGTTAAATAAAAATAGTGTAGTCATGTATATGTACACTATGTACATATTCATTGACCCACTGCTGGGCACGCGTGGCGTCCTCTATTGAAAACAACAATTCACATCAAGCGAGTGCTAATTTTACAGCTAAAGCCTAAAATTTAATTTTGCCCTGCAACCGAGATCTAAATGTACATACATATACACTCACGCCTGTAATCCACGAAGGGGTAGGCGAAGGTGTATCCAGTACACCCACTTGTCGCCGAAGTTATTATGGTCCCATAATGTGATACCCATGCCCAATTACAACTGCGCCACCGAGGCAGTAGGCAGATCTAAATGTATTAGATGATTATATTAACTCGCGGAGAATCTTGACATGTCGATTTAGATTTTTGTTATCCTGGCACCTGGCAAGTGATGGGAGCGAATCTATCGCCACACCGGGTACTATTCCAGACGCCGGGTTAATACTGAGTATAAAGATGAAAAATCTAATATAATTTTACCCGACCGTGGTATCGAACCCGTGACCTCACGCACAGAAGTCATACCGCGTATGCAGATACAACTGAGCTACCGAGACAATCTTCGACTGCCTCGGTGGCGAAGTTGTAATTGCGCATGTATTACGACTGCGGTGCTGAGGTCTCGGGTTCGATCCCCGGGTCGGGTAAAGTGATTTTGGGTTTTTCTATCTAGAAATTCTCAGTGTTAGCCCGGAGTCTGGAACCTGTGCCCGGTATAGCGATAGACTCGCCCCCTATCACATTATGGGACCGAAATTCGGCGAAAAGTGGGTGTACTGGTTACACCTCTGCCTACCCCTTCGGGGATTACAGGCGATAGCGTATATGTACAATCTTATCTTACACTAATTAAAGCATTTTTTTCGAAAAAATTGTCGGCCGTGACTTTTTAAATTGATATAACTTTTTTATTTATGAACCGATTCGAATAAATAATACCCTAAGACCTAAGTGAAGCTTACCACAATACAATAGTGAAAACCACACCGAAATCGGTTTAGCCGTTTCTGAGATTAGCGTGAACAACGACCGAACAACAAGCACCGACAAACAGATAAACAGTCTAAAATACTAAAAATCATTGATTTGAGTTCTATTGCGTTAATATTCCATGTACAGACAGCGATCAGTTACAAATATATTATATGTATAGATTTCTAAACACGCCGATAGATGGCGCCACAATCGAAATACATCGCGCTATGGTTTGGTTATAAGCCAATATAGATATTATGAGTGACCGATGTACTGACAGCGATCATCTGTTACAAATATATTATATGTATAGATTTTGCTGAAGCGGACATCAGTAGGTACTAACTACCAACCTAGGTAAGTTGATACATAGTAACTACGACTGTCTTTAAATACGCCAAAAGTACCAAAGTTGTTAGGTAACAACCTTCCTGGGATCATACCTTTTACAACGATTAACTGGATAGTAACAAAATCACACATTTCTCAATAATTGTTCCAAATATTCACCGCCTCGCGCAACGCATGGTTCCGTGGTCCATCTAGGAGCTCAATTTTATTTTTTTGCAATTAATCTACAGGGTGTGTCGTAATGAATGGATAATACAGTACCTGCCGGTAGAGGCTATTGTGCCGGTTCAGATAAACAAATGTTGTGTTCAGTAAATGTGTCAGGTTTCCGAGATATTCGACATTTTCGAAATATTAAAAATATTTCTCTCTTCGTTATTCCTTTTGATGCCAAGATTGCAAATGAAGACATTTTTCCTATCTGTTTTTTGGGTAGTATTCCTGAATAAATGTGCTATCGAATGTAAACTACTATTTTTATAACACAAGCATAGTTTTTTTTAAACTAAGGGTAAACTCAAATTTTACGTTTTATAAATATTTTTCCTTACTTTCACCCTACCGTGGTGTAAAAAAAATGTATGGTCGCTTGAATGCCAAGTTAATGAAAAACATGCCTGTTTCATGGAAATTCCGAAATGGTATGGCACATGGTATTTTCGCCGCTCGATTCAAAATTAATTAGTTTTAAACTGAACTAGAGCTAATTTTTATGAAACTACAATAGTGTTAATAATTATTTAATTTTTTTTTAGTGCCTTGATAGGCAGTGAGCAGACGGGCCACCTGATGTTAAGTAGTCACCGCCGCCCATAGACTTCTGCAATACCAGGGCACAGCAAAGCCGCTGCCTACCGTTGAAGGACTACTACTCTCTTTAAGCCTCGTTTAAAGAAGGACATGTCATAGCGCTCAGGGAACACCGCAGCAGGGAGTTCATTCCAGAGCTTGCACGTACGTGGTAAAAATGATCGCTGGAAACGAACCGTGCTAGAAGGAATCGTTTCCAGGTGGTATGGATGAACTCTGTGATTATCTAAAATCGAGTCGAAAATGAAAGTTTGAAAATTGTTGATGAAATAAAACGAAAAAATGACAATTTCAATTGCATTATTTATTACATAAGGTGTTCAAACTAACCACCACGCGCTCTGATACACGCTCTGCACCTTCTAATAAAATATCTTTTATTCTATCCGCAATCCTTTGTTCTCTGATTTTCTGTGCAGCTAATCGCACTCTCTCCCGTAGCTGGTCCACTGTCTTTATTCATCACAAGTATTTAATTTTAGCAGCGATAGCCTAGTTGGTTGCGGTACGGACTGTCAAGACGAAAGTCGTAGGTTCGAAACCCAAGTGGCATACACCTCTGACTTTTCTAAAGTTATGTGTGTATGAAAATGTTAATTATCGCTTGCTTTAACGGTGAAGGAAAACATCGTGAGGAAACCTGCATATCTGAGAATTTTTCGAAGGTATGAGAAGTCTGCCAACCCGCATTAGGCCAGCGTGGTGGACTAAGGCCTAACCCCTCTCATTAGTAGAGGAGGCCCGTGCCCAGCAGTGGGACAATGTTTAATACAGGACTAGTATTATTATTTTTTTTTTTATTTAATTTTGAACAAAGTTGCCCTTTACGTCATTTGATTTCAATGAATATCTTAGGATATATAACAGTTTTAAAATATCTCCGCAGCCAAATTAATATTGTTGGTTGTATGTCTGTTTCTTACCTTTTCATGACTAAACGGGTGAACGAATCCTAATGAAATTCAGTAGAGGGATAGAATATATCCTAGGGAAGGACATAGGGTATCTTTTGTCTCAAAAAAATATCTTGAAAGGGGTGAAATAGAGGTTAAAAGTTTGTATGGGCAATCCGTAATACTTCAACTTAGGGATCTGAAAATTAATATTTAGGCTTGTGGTAAAAAATAAAGAAATATGTGTTTCAACGTTTTTACCAAATCATCCCTTAAAGGGCGAAGTGAGGAGTTAACTTATGAGGTATTCTTTAAATGTAATCTCAAGCTTCAGGCACAACACAAAGCATTTTATTACTGCCGTCCACTTCGGGGGGAAGCGGAATTAGAATAAAACGGTTATGCTGGACTAGCCGGTCTTACGACCCAGCACCCCCTCGCCCGGATGATGGCTATCCGGGCTGCCGCTGGGCCGAGTCCCTACTACTTATGTACACCCAACCGGACACTACCAGCTAAAACCTTTGGTGGCCTTTTTCGACACTTACGGAGTGATCCCGGGGTATTATAAGGAGTGCTAGAAGTTTAAGTTAGGAGTTGTGCCTGTCTAGCCATCTAGACAGTCACAACACCTGAGGTTCAGGACGATCGCTACAGGTGTCTCAGTGCAGAAGACAACTCCTTGCATTGATACTTCTGCTCCCGAAAATAACCTCCACGGGGGCGGAGCCGCGAGCAACAGCTAGTGTAAAATAAAAGTTAAAAATTGAATGTCAATCAAATCTTGATTGAGAGGTACTTCAAAACAATTCTGGCATAAAAATCACACATTTATTATTATATTATACATATTACCACACATAAACAATAATCATATTTAAAAATTAACTCAATCTAAAGAATCTTAAAAGGATCGGCGAGGTAGCTGTCGCAAAGATTCTTCTTCTTGAACTCTTCTAGTAGTTTGGGCTCGAGCAATCTATTGATGATATTAGCGACCCTGCAGTCACTGGGAGCTGTCGCGTGATCACACTCAATATTAAACACTTTAACTGGCTTCTCGCTGTATTTGGACAAGTTGTAGTCTTCTGTAAGCCCAGCTGCTGCAGGATGAGGGATTCCTTTTATCAAGACCAGTTCAGACTGCAGTTTAAAATCTGGCTTGTATTCTCGAGCTAACATAATCCTCTTGTATGCTCCTTGTAGCATCGATCTCTTATATTGGTGCGAATAGAAGACTATACCCCGAAGACGGCTGACGCAAGCTTCTACCTTCTCAGACCAGGTTTCGAATTTCTCCAGATCTTCCTTCAGTTCTTGGCTGTCTCTGCCTGACATGAGGCGGTACATGTGTTCTCCTATGCTGTTCTGCAGTTGAGAGTCTGAGAGGTTGCCTACATATGCGTCGAGATGAACTCGGAGAGCGTCTGGGCTGCTGTCAAGACAATAGACTACTCCAACGTGACCTAGAAAACAAACAGCTTTTAAATCATCATAGTAGATTGAAGAAGCATTGGTAACCAAAATTAATTTTGCTAAAACCAAAAACACATAAATTTAATGTAAATATACATTGCATAATGGTTCAATATACCAGACACATTTGTTTCTTACATGGATAAAAACTGCAAGAATTCTTTACGTACTTTGTAACTGTTATAAAAAAAAAATTAGTTTCATCCATATTGAAAAATCAAATAATAATTATCCAAATTACCAAATTAACAATTGAATGAATGAATCCGTATTTAGTTACCGTCTTCCACTTAAAAGATTTTAATTGACAAGCATCATTGAAAGTGTGGATATTTTACCTTCTTTTTCGAACAATGCAGCGAGCTCCAATGCTACGTTGACACCGAACGAGTATCCCAGCAGGTAGAACTTGGATTTCAACTCGATACGTTTTTTAATGAACTGTAAGAATAATGATTGTGGATATTAAAGTTTTTTCTTTGTTTTGGCTTAATGTATTTTTAATTGATGAGATGGTTGGAAAAGTTATGGAGATGATGAGTTTAAAATCAACGACATCGAAAATACTTCATTTCTAAACTAATATTAATATAGGAATCTTAACATTCGCAATACTGTTTGCTCTCTGGGAAATACCGGGTGACTGGCAAGACAACGGTCACACTGATGCAGGGTACTCGGTACTCGAGGGTCCTACTAAATATGTAAAAAATAGGTGCTTAATATTTTACCTAATTATCTACTAAAAACAATAAATGTGGACACTCGCTTTGCACGTAATAACAATTTACAAACAAGCCGACTCACACAGTATGAGGTAACGCTCCCCGCCTCCGCCGCGCACTTGAAACTTCAAGTTTTGGCAGTTGATGCTCTATATGTTGTAAGCATCTACTCAGAAAGGGTTTTCTAAAATTTCACCCCCAAGGGGGGAAAATAAGGGAAAACAGTTGTTCGTCATTTTCAAAGTGAGAAGTACGAAATATTAAAAATTAATGTATACGTGTATCGGCGTTTTTCAAAACTGAACCCCTAAGTGGGTGAATAAGGGTCGAAAGTTTTCTGCCTGTTACGTTTTCTTTGCTAAACCAATGAACTGACTTTCATAAGATTTAGTATGAGAATACCTGCAACCTCGAGGACGGACACACGTTACTTTTTAACCAACTTCAAAAAAAGGAGGAGGTTCTCAATTCGACTGTATGTTGCTTTTTTTTTTTGTTTAAATCCCACTCCACTCACCAGTCTATAATTTTCGCAGGCAAAGACCCAAGCATATCCTTGTTTAAAATATATCAGCAAATAAATAAAACATATCTGAAGTTCGTGCTATCCTACCTTCATGATGTTACTGGCCATCTGTTGTATACTATCATCCATCATGTCTGGTCCAAGTTGGAGCGTCAATGCTTGGACTTTCAGTCTTTCGCAGACAGATGTGAATACACTGTGATGACCTTCAAATCCTGGGAGTAGGAGTAAGTACGTTGATTTCGGATCTAATTCCTCTTCTGCCTAGAATTTGATTAAATTTCTTTAGTAAGCTGAACAACAAACTAAAATAAGATAAATAATAAAATCTGAAAATCAAATCACAGTTTACGATTGAATTTTAAATAAATCATTATTTACTAAACGTTACTACCAGGTTCAATGTAAATACAATAATTCAGTAATCATTTGTTAATGATAGGAATCAATTTACATACCGTTACATCACTATATTTAGTCTGCATGGTCATTAGGGGCTCGGCAGCTAAGCATTCGTCCTCGTCGATGAAGGTGAAGAAAGCCCCTAAGCCGGAGTTGAAATTCTTATTAGATTTTATTATTTCACGGCCTAGGTTTTTCAAGCTAAAAAACATAAAATATATTAAATGTATGCAACATTTGATCATTCCTTCAATACACATTAAAGCATAGCATATCTATACAACTGTATAAAAAACGAAACTTGTTCTTTTTAACCGACTTCAAAAAAAGGAGGAGGTTCTCAATTCGACTGTATGTTGCTTTTTTTTTTTATGTTTGTTACCTCGTTTCTCTATACTGTGTGAACCGATTTCGACCATTCTTTCTTTGATTGAAAGCTGGTGCTTGTCATTTGGTTCCATAAAAATATGGTGAAGATCTGATGAATATCTTCGGAGCTGGAGAGGGTCCTTAAAATTAAGTAGTATTCCAGTGGTTCTTTTTGCATTACGTTCATTATAAAAGTTAAGTTTCAGTGAGAGAGGGTAAAAGGGGTGGGGGTGAGGGAGGGGGGTGATAAAATTAAAATACACGTAAATTCTAATATCTTCAGCAGCTTTTAACCGATTTTATATAATTTACCACTAAAAAGCAAAAAATAAATTATTACTTTTTAAATAAAAATTAAACCGCCTTCAAAAAAACCCAGACACAACTAAAAAGCAAAAAATAATTGGTTACATTTAAATCAATTAGTTATATGCAATTTAAATCAATTATTTGGAGTCGGTGCCAGCCAAAACATGGAAAAAACAGAATAATCAGGCATACAAAAAAATATAAAATAGATCCAGACTTTGTTTTTATAAATCTAAAAGTAAAGAAAACAACACCGGCACCGACTCCAAAAATAATTGATTTAAATTGCATATAACTAATTGATTTAAATGTAACCAATTATTTTTTGCTTTTTAGTTGTGTCTGGGTTTTTTTGAAGGCGGTTTAATTTTTATTTAAAAAGTAATAATTTTTTCTTTCAAATTAATCAATAGATTGTGAAAATGTTTAGACTAATAGAAAGCTAGACTATATTCTACAGCAACATAAAAATATTTTGCAAGTCGTATGAGTGGAAGAGGCGAAATAAATAAATACGTAAGGTGTCTCAATAGTCTCTGCCTGCTGATCAGATTTCGGCGTGAATATGTATATATAGAGTACTTTATAAACTACTCTCTATCCTGCAATGACACTTTTACTGTTGTGGGACTGCGAGAAGAATAATATTAAAAACTTTGACATACAAGCAGTTATAAGGTAATTAATAACTAAATAAAGAAATAATATATCAATAGAGGTGTTTGAAAGTAAGCTAATGCTCGTAGTTTTTTACAATATTATAATATCTATAAAACATGTGACAGAGTACACTTACTACTTAATTTCCAACTTTCAATAAATTATTTTTTAGATTTATAGAAAAAAGCATTTATTTCCATTCATTTTACTAAATTACTATATGGGTAGGCTTAGCTAATGGACTGTACTACTAAATTGTGTCTTGTAAATATGAATTATCTTTACTTTTCAATACTCATTTCCATCACTCTCTCCAAAGGATAAGTTATTCTGTATTCATCCTTGATAGCATTCATAATTTCTTCTATGTTGATTTCGTTTATCATTAAGTTTTTCAAAGTGTATGTAGGTTCCAAATCATCAATTGATTTCACGCCTGTAACATACATAGTAAGATCGATACACATCGTTTTGGGTATAGAAGATCAAGATTTGATTTTGAGATTGATGTCGATTAATTACAATTGCTTGGAAAAAAGCTTTATAATATTTGTGATTTGTCTCATCAAAAATTAAATTAAAACCATTAAAATTACTTATTACATGTTAATTTGGTGACAAACGTTACATAACTGTGTGATCGTTGTCTAGAACTTTGTGTGGAAAGGAAACTAAATATAAAAGTAAATTAATTTGCAGACCATTTATTATCTAGCTCAACATGAGTAGAATACTGTCCGGTAGAAAAGTACTCATATTAGGTAATTTCTGTCCGTAAGTTACATCTTTATTCACAGACAATTTTATGAATTATTACCCAAAATTCTGGCAATTTTCGCAATGAAATCAGAGCCAACGGGTTTCTTAAGATTATACGTTAGAACGTTATTGTATTTCAATCTTAAGCTAGTTTCAAGAGCATTGAACAAAGTTGAAAGCGTTTGAGGTTTAGTTTTCGCTTCTGAAATATGTAGGTTTTCCTCGATCTGAAATAAAATGCATTAATCGAATCAGCTGATTATTTAAAATTAGAACTAGACAAGAAATGTTTTTTTTTAAATAAATAAATATACCCAACAGTCACGCAAATAGTCCTGAGTTTTAATAATGTTTTGATTGATTATGTAATATTTACAGCCTCCGTATATTGACAGCCTCCGTGGCGCAGTTGGCGAGTAGCCGGCTGTGAAACGAGAGGCCGTGTGGGTTCGATTCCCACACCGGGACGGCCTCTCGTGCTTAACTGCACCACGGAGGCAAATGTTTGTGTGACAGACAGATATTTGTGTCCGGGGTCTGGGTGTTGTGAGACCGTGCGTCCCTCGTAGTCCCTGATACCCAGAACACAAGACTCGTATCTTAGTGTGGGGTCAGGGCTATGTGTGTGACTGTTGGGTGTTATTTATTATTATTTTATGACTTCATCTTTTTTATATTTATGACATCATTGTCATAACAACACATATTTATAGTTTATCTTACCTCAGCCAATGATCCAAGACGCAACACAAGAGCTGGAAGGGCGATATCGTTCCGCGCTTCACATATTTTATCAATTGTCGAACAAACATGTTCGTCAGCGGCAGTTCTTGGTGAATAGTTGAGGATAACGAAGTGACTGCAATTCGATGTTTATTTTTATCATAGAAATTTCGTTTTATATTAGATATAATACGATAATTAACACGAGAGTATGGACTCAGACTGTAGCGGTTCATAAGAGACATTAAAAATATAATATGAATTATAATGGTTTCTTATGTTTACGCGAATATTATACATTGAAATAAAACTAATTTTGCGGGTTTTATCGCGGTTTATTTAACTTTTTTAATCCCGACGTTTCGAAAGCTTTACAGCCTTCATGGTCAAGGGGTGGACTCATTGGTCCGTTAATCTGTAAAATTAGTGTTATTTCAATGTATAATATGAATTATTTTGACTAATTTCCAGGGATTTAACACAATATTAATTTAAAGCATCTTAGCAACGCCACGTTATGATCAAAAGCGCTGTGTGCCAAGCTTTGCACCGCAGTGAATATACTAAGAGCCATTTTCAGAATTAATAGCACATTTGGAAAAGCCAGTATGAAAATTAGCGAGGTTGTAACAGAAACATTGTATGTTGACGTATGTATTATAAGGTTTTTTTTTATCCTAGCACGGCATAGTGACCACACTGCACCTGATGGTAAGCGCAGTGCCGTCTAATTAGAGTATCAAGTAGCGAGAGACAATCTATACACCGCTATTCAACACAATCATGCCGGCCTACTTCTTCGCACTACGCCATGGGCAAGAAGGTGAAGAAGCGGTCGAGGGCTTAGTGTCAGAGTACTTAGAAGGCCGCAAAACGGCCAAACATGGTACTCCAACTCTAGACCCCCGACAAAAACCGGATGTATTCTGGCTGATCCCGGAACGCGAAACACTTGCGTGTACTACTATCGCGGGTTTTACACCCTGTGTACGGTGGTCGTTATGCGGGCGGATATGAATATCCTACGACCAGGAGGTACGAGGATTGTGGAAATGTTTTTTTTTTTTACCTAATAGGCTTGCGTTTGACTACTATCTCGCCTGATGGTAAGTGATGATGTGGTCTACGGTGGAGCACGCTTGCCTAGAAGATACCTATTCAATCTTGACTTAAAGATACCCAGATTATAATTTTCGGGAAATATAGACTCCGGCAAAGAGTTCCACTCTCTAGCGGTCCGCATGATAAATGTACTAGCAAAACGCTTCGTGCGCGCTGGTGGAATATCAACCATGTATCGATGACGCTTCGCCGAGTCTCTTGTCGTCCGATGATAGAAAGGGGTTGGGGGAATTAAATGTGTGTTTAGTGTAAAACAGCCTGATTAGAGTAAAAACCTGGGGCAGCGTAGTTAAATTATGAACAGGTAGGTCTCTGGGTTCATATCCAGTTCAGACAATTATAATTTGTGTGAGTAATTCGATTTTCAAAACACACATCTGTTTCCATATGTATGAATTTGTGCCCAATGACGTGATAGCCTCGTCTTCAATAATATCATGAGAAGTAATCATTTCCACCTAACGCATTGCACAAAGCATTATGCATCTAGTTGATCCACCTATAATACTATTTTTTTATTATTAATACCATTAGTGTCATTTAAAATACAAATATTGAATTCCTCCGTGCCTTAAAATGTTGTTCTTAAAGAATTGAATTTAGGAAGGACGAGTTATAAAGCCAAGTCTATAACAGTATTCGTCCCCAAAAATATCTGACAGGCTACAAATTACACGAAATACATAAATACATCCCTTAACCAGCACTTAAAAATAAAATGTATGTATAACTTACGCTAGTTCATTGCAAATATTTCTGGACACTAAATCCAAGTTGGCCACGACGCAGACTATTTCATTGAATTTGCTAACAAATTCTTGCTGTTGAAGACTGCCGTCAACAACTCCCGAACTGTAGTTTTGAACTACGAAAATTCCTAAAATTGAACCCAATTTCTTTCCATCTTCCAGTATTTGCAAACATCCTTTTTCCGTTTTCAAATTGTCTGAAGATATTTTTACAGACACATTTTGTTTTTTCCAGGCCCTGTAAGAGATTTAAGCTTATGATTTATGAGTTTAATTCATATTGATACTTTCTGTACAACATTTACTAGTGCGAATACTTAGAAGTCTAGTTTATTAGCGTTTCTATTGTCAGATTTAAGATTCGATAGTGAAGTTCAAGTGTATTTGGGTAATATTCTTCGTGTAAATTGGTCTCGCTGTCTCGCTTCTGACTAGACGCATCTACTCATTTTAATACTAACCATCCTATCAGTATTGGTTTAGGAACGTAATCTAATACTGGATATTGCGCAATCACTGCCAAAGCAAGAGCTTTACCATAGTTGCTATTTGCCCATAGCTGGTATACCACATCCTAGTGCGATTTTAATGGTGAATGAAAAATTACGGTCTGGCATAAAGCATTATGATTTATTTATTTATTTTAATGGGTTCGGAAATAATTGTTTCTCTAAATTACAATACAAAAATACATTTAAGATGGTAATAAATTAAATTAATGTTTCAAATACTCACATCATCTTAGCAAAACAATAGCCTGCGATGTTCTTAGGATCCATGTGTAAGACTAAATTCCTTACCCCTCTTTTCACGAGATGGTCTGCTAACTCTAAACCTAGAAGTGTCTGATCACATACGATGATGTATGTTCCGTTTGATGAGTAAGTCATCCTATAAAAAGAAAATTTGGAATAAAGATTACTTATTTTATAATATTATCCAAAAGGAATCGAAGGTTTGTGAGTATAATGAAATTGTCTCTACAATACTCCTTCTAGTATCAATTTAGAAGTAAAGAGAATTACTCTGACATAACCATTTGTGGTCTATTGGTAGCGGTCTAAGGTTGAGAAACTGGTAAAGTTTTAGGTTGAAATTTTAGATTGGGCAATCTATATTTGCGAATGAGTATTAGATTCCATTTTTTTTCTTAAATAAGCTCAAGGATTCTTGCGTGCGTGTCTTTGAATTAAATAATATTTCACATATAGTTTGTTAATTCTTATTAAACTTAATGAAGGAAATTAATTTAATATATCATAGACTTTCACTTACCTAGGCAAGACTTCTAAGTTTTGGGTGATATTCTCCGGATCCTTCATTCTGATCAGCACCTTCCCTCTGTGCTTGCTATTAGATATGAGTCTAAAGGCTCTAGATATATTTGCCGGTGTATAAACGACTCTACTGAGTGGGCGCACGATACCTTTCGTAATGCCTTCACTGATTAAATTTTGTAGAACCTATGAAAAGAAACAAATGATTTTTATCATCGTTTTCAGTGAACAATTCTATAAATGGGCAGTACAATATTCAGATATTTCCAGATAATTACAACTTAGGACAAAACACTTTTAAGCTATATCAACCAAGCGTGGTTGATAAGACTAGTGTGGTTTTGAATGTATAATTGACTGAAGATATAGTACATCAATGCACATAAAATTTTCATAAGTATAGTTGCTTGACATTGAAATTGAACTAATTTTACAGATTTAATTGCGGTTCATTTTTACTTTTTAGTTCCTACGTTCGAGAACTTTATAGCATTCATCACGGGAGTCGTCACGAAATCATACCTTAATGTTTATTACCTTCAATTAAGTCGATTTTGGATAGTGTAACATTCGCGTAAACATAAGAAAAGATTAGAAACTTATCATCTACTAAAATCTACAGATATTATTTTTTTTTGTTGACGGTAGTGTTTGGGGTGTTTTACGAACATAATTCGTTTACACAAATTAAATCTATCAGTGAATTTACACTACACTACATTAAAAAGTAGATAAAAATATATAATTTTACCGTTTTATCACGAGCAAATTCAGGCTTGAAAATGTTAGAGAACCGGACGCCGAGGTAAGCCCGTTCTCTAGCTAAATACGCCATTTCAAAATCTTGGTTTGATATCATGTCGTAATCACTTATGTCCAATATATCACTGATTTTTTCCACACAGTTCATTGCAGCCTAGAAAAAAAATATAAAATAAAGATATTCGATACAATAAATGTTAAAATTTTCTATCACGGATTTTTATTTACACTTAACAGATCAGTGATCAAACATTATTTAGTTATAAATCAAAAGAAACCCGACTTGAAGAAAAAATAATATATCTCTTAGAATTCTAAATTAAAATTCCGAAGGTATGTAAATCTATCAACCCGCATTAGGCCACAAAGAAGGTCCGTGTCCCGTGTCTTGTTTCATTGTCTCTCAAATTATTTGACTAAGAGATGAAAATAGTAGGAGCAATGTTTAAGATGTCATAGCTTTAATAGCGTCAAAACCATTTCAGGATAAAAAAGAAATAAATACACAAACTTAAGAACCTTCTGCATTTATATTATTGTGATTTCGAAGCATCTATTCCTTCATATTAAGGACTGAAATATATCTCTTCTCATTAGTAAAGACCTGAGCTCAGTATCAAAATAGTGTTTAAAGAGGGGCTTGTATTGTTAATTCAATTATATAGATAATTTATCTATACTCACATGTCGTAGGTTTCCACTTAAGCAGTTGATGACAACGTCACAACGTAGTTGTTCCGAGTTTCCATTCACAATGTCTTGGAACGCTATCGTGCGGGAATATCCTATATAATTTTCTGTAAATAAGTTTTGCAATGTAATAATTACTGGTGTCTCAGCGATGCCTGAATACTTAACCACTAAGACGTATTTTGACATGGTGTGATTACAGGTCAGGAATTCTTTTTTTTTACTCGGTTTTGTATTAGCATCTGATGTTAGTGTGATATTTTCAACAAAGAACTTCAGTCTTCAACTAAATCGGTTAAGCCTTACCTTTAAGCTGAGGGAACAACTTCATCAAGAACTCTTTCTTAGTGATGTCACTGACTGTGGTGAATACATCACATTCTAAAGCCAAGCATACCGATATAACAGCTTGACCGAATGCTCCTGCCCCACCATGAACAAACACCCTACGTCGTGTACGAAGTTCTGTTTTGATAGCCTAAAAATATAAATGCTATTAACATATTACCAAACTGCATTATGCCAGCGTGGTATGGACTAAGGCGTAACCCCTCTCATTAGTAGAGGAGGCCCGTGCCCGGCAGCGGGACAATGTTTAAAACAGGGTTATTATTATTATTTTATCACATACTCCCGTTTGTAACCGCGAAAAGTTAGGCAGATATAAATAAATAAATAACACCCAACAGTCACACTCATAGCCCCGACCCCACACTAAGATACGAGTCTTGTGTTGTGGGTATCAGGGACTACGAGAGGCTTTCGGTCTCACAACACTCAGACCCCGGATACAAATATCTATCTGTCACACAAACATTTGTCCCGGTGTAGGAATCAAACCCACGGCCTTTCGTTTCACAGCCGGCTACTCGCCAACTGCGCCATGTAGGCTGTCAAGCATATACAGGTAAGCATATCTCCGTCCTATGAGGATGGCGAGGCTATCGCCATATCAATCATTAATTCCAATTAAGTCTTATATGATGAAAACTCATACACAAATTGGGATTGTCTGACTAGGGCAGGCCAAGTAATAAAGGTATGAAAATATAAAGGATAATTTAATATGAAATATATCAAAAATCTATCAAACTTTTCAATTGTCATTGCTTAAGAAGCTGTTAACTAATCTAGTAATTATATTGCTTCAAAAGATAGTAAAATTGAATATTTGTAGCTTTCATTATAACAAAACATTAGTAAGCCCTAATTGTTGATAATGCGAAACAAAATGATCGCAAGTACTTTAAAAATTATTTTCTCTACGTAATGGCAAGCCAATTTTCTCACATGTGGTCAGTCTCTATTGATGGATATTCTATGAATCGGATGAATGGATTGATTTAAATTCTAAATGACTCGAGCGCTGAGTGCTATCGGTCTATTGAATACGAGCCTATATTATTTTAAATTTTACTACATATAATCTACCCTGATTTAATAAAGAACTATTTTCGACAATCTATTAGAATCTCTTATTCGATGTAGCTTTTGTGGAGAGATCGGTTAACCTACCAATTATATTATTATCCTAATAAAGAAATAACAGTAAAATCATAAAATACAATCTTAATGTCTTAAAAAAAGTGCCAGTTTACCATAATTGCTGACATTACTCACCAAGCAATAATATGCGTACAGATACGGCAGTGGTACTGTTGCCGCATCTTCTAAACTCCAGTGGTTAGGCACTGGCCAGAGAAGATCCAGGTCAGCTTCAACAGTACTGCTTAATGCACCTCCTTCTACTATACCCATGACTCTTTCACCCCTAGAGGATAGAGAAAGATATATTTTAGTGATGTGCGTGAACATCAGTTATCCATACTAATACTATAAATGCGAAAGTAACTCTGTTTGTTTGTTTGTTACCTCTTCACGACTAAACGGCTGAACGGATTGTAATGAAATTTGCTAAGGGAATAGATTATATCCTGGAGAAGGACATAGGCTATCTTTTTTCTCAAAAAACAACCTTGGAAGGGGTCAAATAGGAGTTCTAAATTTCTATGAGAAATCCATAATTCCTCGACTTAGGGATCTGTAAATTCATATTTAGGCTTTTGGTAGGAAATAAAAAAATACGTATTTCAACGTTTTTGAAAAATCATCCCTAAAAGGGGCAAAGTGAGGTTAAACTTATGGGGTACTAGCTGTTGCTCGCGGCTCCGCCTGCGTGGAGGTTATATTCGGGAGCAGAAGTATACAATCCAAGGAGTTGTCTTCTGCACTGAGGCACCTGTAGCGATTGTCCAGCCTCTCAGGTGTTGTGCCTGAATCTTGGGATTGCATCTAAAGAATACCCCATAAGTTTAACCTCACTTTGCCCCTTTTAGAGATGATTTTTCAAAAACATTGAAACACGTATTTCTTTATTTCCTACCAAAAGCCTAAATATTAATTTACAGATCCCTAAGTCGAGGAATTATGGATTTTCCATACAAATTTTGAACTCCTATTTGACCCCTTTCAAGGTTGTTTTTTTGCAAAAAAAGATAGCCTATGTCCTTCTGCAGTATATAATCTATTCCCTTACCAAATTTCATTACAATCCGTTCAGCCGTTTAGACGTGAAGAGGTAACAAAGAAACAAACAAACAGAGTTACTTTCGCATTTATAGTATTAGTATGGATTCTTTAGATGCAATCTCAAGATTCAGGCACAACACCTGAGAGGCTGAACAATCACTACAGGTGCCTCAGTGCAGAAGACAACTCCTTGGATTGTATACTTCTGCTCCCGAATATAACCTCCACGCAGGCGGAGCCGCGAGCAACAGCTAGTTAGAAATAATTTTAATTTATCTTTTTCATATCCATACTAATACTATAAATGCGAAAGTAACTCTGTTTGTTTGTTTGTTTGCTTGTTTGTTACCTCTTCACGACTAAACGGCTGAACGGATTGTAATGAAATTTGGTAAGAGAATAGATTATATCCTGGAGAAGGACATAGGCTATATTATTTCTCAAAAACAACCTTGAAAGGGGTCAAATGAGAGTTAGGGATCTGAAAACTCATATTAAGGCTTTTGGTAGGAAATAGAGAAATACGTGTTTCAATGTTTTTGAAAAATCATCCCGGGCAAAGTGAGGTTAAACTTATGAGGTATTCTTTAGATGAAATCTCAAGATTCAGGCACAACAACTGAGAGGCTGGACATTCGCTACAGGTGCTTCAGTGCAGAGGACAACTCCTTGGATTGTATACTTCTGGTCCCGAAAATAACCTCCACGCGGGCGGAGCCGCGAGCAACAGCTACTAATAAATAAAAAGAATAAGAAAATAGTCTTACTTATAGACGATTACATTATATTAATTTAAAACAAACAGAAAATCGTTGCAGAAATCTGGTTAGATTACTATAGGCAAAATAGTAATTATCAAAATAAAATTATCTATATGCTAGTTTTTCTCTGAAGATTTGGTTATTAAAAATATAAATCATATGGATTTAATAAACATCATATTAGTCAAACATTTTCCTAAAGGTAAAAGACCTAATTAAAACTTACTTGCTATTGATTCCGCTGAAGTCCATACCAAACAGTTTATCTCTATTTTTTATCGATTTTCCTGCGGCATGTTGTGCGTCTTTGAACGACGGGCTAGAATAGCTGACCTAGAAAATGAAAAGAATTTGTGTAACGAAGTTCTTAACATATAATAAAAAGTGAAATTCGAAATCCTCTCAAAAAGTACGATTGCTAAAAATATATTTTTTTATTATTCAGTAAAAAAAAAGAAACTATAATAAAAAGTCTGTTTTTTCCAAGATCTACGCTAGAATTCCTTCCCTTTCTTTTGAAGCGAAATAGCATTTCAAACTGTCGATAGCGTAAAAAAGATTGACGGAATCTAAATAATGTATAATATTTATGGCTCCAATAAATATTTCGAATAAAATTTGAAATATAATTAAAGAACGATCAAATATCACAACAACACCTGTACAAAATTTTTGCTTGCAGGGAGTGTCGTTGCTTCAACCCACTTCAGACTGTCGATATCACCTGGAACGCTGCTAGTGAGGTAAACGTTCTGAGGATTTGCTGTGGTGACGTTTGAGAGATAATAGTAACCACCCCATAGTCCCTAAAATTAAAATCAATTTAGAAACATTCAACCTTAGGTATTATTGCATAAACCATATGTTTTTTAAATATTTAAGATTAGATAATAATTAGGAAAGTAAGGGAAAGTTTAGGGAAAGAATGATTCTCAGGCAAAGGCGATAATCATTAGCGAAGTCAAAACACAAACTGTCGAAATACCTTCTTCATAACATTGAAAATTAAATTCTTATGTAGTTGTTCATTGAATATATTGTTTTCTGGATTGAAGGACGGAACGTGAATTAAATCGTCCACGATGATACAAGATATCTTGTTCCTATACTTCTTTCTAAGGACTTTGATGAGACCTAAAATTTTATTTATATGAGTATTAATAAAAAAACGAATTCGAAATCAATACAACGCATGCAAAACAAAACATAGTATACAGACATTGTTTCATCACATCTCTGACAATTTACCAGCTATGAGCTTAATAAGAATAGATTTCTCTTACCAGTCACACCACAATAAGGTTGCCTTTCAGAAACCAAGACAACGTTTTTATCCGCATTTAATTCAGCTTGGACACGTGGAATCCAAGCAAATTTTGAATCATGAGCAATCTGAATATAAGTTACATCTTCTTTTACAGGGTCAGCTTTTTTCATAAGCATCAGTATTTGTTTTTGTACCGACATAGCCGATATTATGTTAAATGATTCATATTTCGGACTGATGTTATTCACGTCTTGTTCCAATACCAAAATAAAGGTATTGTTGGATATAAGGTTATAAAAGTTCTTGAATTTCTGTAAGAATGGTAAGATTTTAACCATTTTTTCTTAACAATAATAACAAATATTTTGTACAGTAATCAATACACAAGAACATACTTCGGAAACCATTTTATTTTATTTGGAAGATATAGTGTATTCTTGCATTTATATAAATAAATAATAATTAGGTTAATACATGATTATTTTAAACATATGACTAGAAAATACTCACTTCTTCATCACCTAATAAATTATCTACAACTATTACATTCGCTTTCCTAGTTTTTTCATTATCATAATCTCCATTTGTAAGAGAGTCTATAGTGAATTCATTTGTTGCTAATTTAGTCGTTACTTCTTTAATAGTGTTAGACACATCACCGATATCAATATTCAGATGTTGTAGCACTTTTATATTGTCTTCTTGTACATTATCAGTTACAATTTGGAAGTTCACTTGCAGTGCCGTTTTAAGCTACAACAAAATACAATTTGTTAAATAAATAAGAAAGAAATGATCTATGCAGTTTACAGTTTCTACTTCATATAATTGCTTACATCTACAACTCCTGGAAGATAATATGGCACAAATACACGTGATTGCAAAACATCTGGCTCTTTCGTAGTGATTGGTTTGTCAATAAACTCTATGGTATTTAATTCCACACCGCCGCATCTAAAAAACAAGTTATTAATTAGGTTAAAAATAAATTACATTTACAGCTTATACAGATGGCCGGCGCATTACTTAGGTATATGGGACACAAATTCAAATTTACAGAATACAAAATGTACGCTGCTATTAAATTAATGTGTGAAAGTGATCTATAAAATATTATTTAATATGGTTTGAACATTTTTATTTATTTATTTATTTATTTATGCTTTATGGTACACCAGAATACAGATATTAACAGTACATTGCAATAAACTTAAAATAGAATGTACAAACGGCGGCCTTATCGCTTACTGCGATTTCTTCCAGACAACTTTTAGATGGATTCGATTTGAATAGAAACAAAAGTAATGGGTGGTCATAGTAGAGAAATAGACATACTATGATGTACAGCAAAATACATAGACATAACATACATACTTTATACTATAATATACTACATAAATTAAATATCGTTATATACTACATACACTACCATATAATATATATCATATATACTTAACAAGTACAGAAACTGGAAGAAAAAATAAATAACAGTAGACAGTATCATATCATTGAAGTGACGAATAAAGAATACGAAGGCGTTTTTTGAAAATAGCTAAAGATTCAGCTTGTCGTATAGCTACTGGTAATTGGTTCCACAGACGAGCATCATACACTGTGAAGGATTTATTAAGAAATGAAGTGCTGTGCTTCGGGATTTCTAATGTCAAATTCTCCGATGACCTCAAAGTCCGTGCGTGTGTATCGCTTAAAAATTTAAAGCGCTCATTGAGGTAACGTGGTGCAGTAGGATCAAACAGAACCCGGTATAAGAGTAATAAGATGCGAGTATTCCGGCGAAGGCGTATAGATGGCCATTTGAGCTTACTACGAAATTCCGAGACGTGGTCATATTTGCGTAAACCAAATATGAACCTGATGCAAAAGTTCTGGAGATGCTCAAGTTTTGCAAACTGGGCCTCGGTAATATCGAGAAAGCTAGCGTCAGCATAATCAAGAATAGGGAAAAGAAGAGATTGAACCAGCGCAATTTTCGTGGGTATCGGTAAGAAATTCCGTACTCTTCTTAAGGACCCTCCCGCTGCAAACATTCTGCGACTGAGTTCTTGCAGTTGGGGGCCCCAGGACAGATTCTTGTCAATGTATATCCCCAAGTTTTTTACTTTGTCGCTAAACGGAATAGGACAACCATCAAACAGAACTGGAGATAACTGACTAAGATCTATTCTAGGAATAGCCCTAGAGCTCCCGATAACAATGACCTGAGTTTTGAGGGGTTTATTATCAAGCCATGCATTTTACTCCAATCGCTGATACGAGCAAGGTCCTTGTTAACCGACGCAATCGCTTCCGACACCCTGTCTACCGGAGCATGGTAATATATCTGAAGATCATCTGCGTAAAGATGGTAGGAAGAAATTAGTTGGTCAGAGATTGAGTTAATAAATAACGCGAAAAGTAAAGGAGATAAAACGCCGCCCTGAGGGACACCGGCAGATACATCGCACTAAGAAGATAAGGTATCTTCGATGCATATACGTTGCCGGCGACCTGTCAGGTAACTACGAAACCAATCAATCACCGTCGGAGATATGTTAAATGAGCGCAATGTACATAATAGTATATCATAATCTACAGTGTTGAAGGCATTACCAAAATCCAGTAATGCCAACACTGTTACTTTACTGTTCTCCAATGCAGCGCTGATGTCATCAGTGATATGAACTAACGCAGTGGTGGTACTATGCCCAGGACGAAAACCAGATTGGAAACGATTAAGGAGATTATGTTGGGTAAGGAAGGAGCTCAATTGGTGATTAATTAAGCATTCAATGACTTTAGCAAGAAAAGGAAGAATAGAAATAGGTCGGTAATCAGAGAAAGATTCAGGTTTGGAACGTTTGGGCAGTGGAATGATTTGTGCATCTTTCCATATAGTTGGAAAGACAGCATTAGATACAGAGAAATTAAGGATATGATGGAGGATAGGAAGAATTTCATCGAGAATAGGCAGCACCATACTCCGGCTAATACAATCACATCCAACTGCATTGGAAGAAATCGACAATACGCTGTTTTTAACATCACAATCGGTGAATTGATTAAAGACGAATTGAGGATGTTTAGGAGTTGGCATTGAAGAAAAAGCATTAACAGTAATATTTTTAGTATCCTTATCAAAATTGGACGACGCAGTGAAATGTGAATTGAGTGAATTGATATCTAAATCGTTATGAGGAATGTCTGAAGGAGATCTACCAACTCCCATAGATTAACATAAAATTTTTTTTATAAACTTACTTAGTCATTTGATATACGTCATAACGATCAGCAGTCATGCAGGTAAAGTCATCCATGACTATAGTTTTCGCCTTTGCATGTTCATCAACATTGATGATGAGTGTATTGATGATTGAAGGTTTGGAAACACCATCGTGGTCGCGAGATAGTAAGTTGAATTGAATCAATGAGTCCAAGAAAGTAATCCACTCATCAGTCCATTTGATGTGGGCTCGATTACGGCTGATGTTTATGGAATGGATAGACTGGAAATCATCCCTGAAACAATATTGTGTGTAGGAATTTGAGGTACTATTCTAGTAATTTAAGAAGTCTAGATTAATTTGTCACTATAAAATAATCATGTGAAATTGTTAATAAACTAATAAATTAAGTTAATAAATTCAAATAGTTTATTTACTTTCTTTGGCTAACTTCGATACAAGGTAAAAAATATCTTGTTAGTAACTCACTAAGTTTGTATACTCTCTCAGTTACTGTCACTGTTGATCTGGGTTGTCATACATTAAACATTGTTATAAGCAGTGGGACAAGGTTTTATAAAGTTACTTACTTGTACGTATATCCTCTCATCTTCATCATAGTATAAACATCTGTCGAATAAAGCTGAACCTCATTGTCATCCACGCTTAATGGTTCTATCTTTCTGTCAATAAATTGTGCTGGTGTTGTTTCGGTTATGAAACCGCTTGATATTAGAACTTTCTCGGAGCTAACCTAAAGATATTCTGCTCATTAGTTATTTATCTTGTCTGTGATACCAATTTAGCATGATTGTTCGACCTCTAGAAATTATGATGCGCCACTCGATGGTAGCTGGATAGGTGGATTTGTTAACATAATAAAGAAAACTATAACCATATCTTTCAAATGTATTTTATAGCAGAGACGGGCAAACTAACAAGAGGCTCATCTGATGGTAAAAACAGTCATAATACTAGACAAGTTATGGTGTGTTGCCGATCTTTAAGGAAAGGAAAGGCGATTGAGAAGTAGAGGAAATTTTACTTACAAAACGCCACAACAATCAATTATTACAAATCGGTTTTTGTGAGTCAGTGGTGTTAACCCGACCAAGTGGGCCTGTTCGCGCTGTAGGTAAAACTGACCATAGCATGAATGGGGTCTGTAAATTCTTATTCATACCTCAAATTTATTGTTCCCCTTATTTATCATAATGTCAAGTCTGAGTGGCAACTCCGGTCTGATAGTAGCTTCCCCGGAGAATTGGACATTATTGAATATGACGGACATATCTTTATAGTTGATTTCTTTGTGCATAGCTAAGGTCTCCCATACTAGTACCAGGAATGCAGCTTCGGGTAGCACATAAACACCTAAAAAGCACTAGAATTAGTTGTTCGGTCTTCTATATTTTAAGTATTAGTCTTAAAATAATCGAGGAGTATTCGAAATTAAAGTAAAATAAATTTAGTCGTAGTGATATACAAAATCATCAGTGATCCTATTCGAAGGTATGTGATATGTGATTAATAACTTTTTATTGGGAATTTGAAAGACAGTATGTTTAGTATCTATATTTATTATATTGGTAAACATACCATCTCTAACATGTCCACTGAAGTATTTGAAGTCATCATCATGAATCGACATGACGAACTCACGAGCTGTAGCAGTCAACCTATCTTTTGTGTTATATTTAGCTTGTGGCCTGTGAAATATAATAATTTTCAATTTATTTCAACATTGATAATTTTAAAGTCATATTATGAGCTGTTTACCAAGTGCAAATTCACTTAAACTTTGATTTAGCAAAAATCCGACTTAGTGCAATTAGAATTTATGAGGAGTCTTCTGTAAATACATACTATATGTCGGAGTATAATGAATTCGGAGACTGAATTGACCCTACAAATAATTTTTTCTTTTGTAAATTGTGGGTACCGTCAGTTGTTTTACTATTTTGAAGGTAGTTTCGAGTTGTTTATTGGATAATCTCACTCGTAGTGGGGCACAACGAAAATCACAATATAAAAGAGTGCCTCGTCACTTGGCGAATCACTCAGGAATAATTATTAGACGAGTCAATATCCTATCTCGAATAGTTTAGTAATTTAGAGGTCCTAATGCCGAAGTGCTGTTTAACTGATCGTTGCCTACAATTAAAGTAATGATTTAACGCGATGTGCGTCTCAGTGCAAAGTGTAATTGTAAACCATGATTTTTCTTGCCAGTTCTTTTTTCCATGGATTATTGTATTCCGAACTGGCAGTAGCTTTATAAACGGTGAAGTGTTCAACTCGTGTTATTTCTACGAATCTATCATACGATGTGCATCCTGTCTATATCTGGAGATCGGAGAGGGATGTATAAGCCCTCTTCCAGCCTCATCATATGGTGACCTGTGACTTCATGATATTTCACCTGGACATATATAATATTACGATTAAAATGTATTGTTCTCTTCTCAACTATGATTCTATTAAAATCAAAGATATATTACGTAAGTCAGTATCTAAAGTAATCTAGTGTTGGAAATTTAATCTTCACACACACGCATTTCACAATATTTTAATAATATATCTTTGTAGAAAAAATCTATTAAGTGCAAGCCATAGTTTAGTGAGTAGTCTCTACATTGTTCATTTTATTTTGTTATTTGAAGATTTTGTTATGTATACAATATGTAACAAAAACCCTGTTGGGAATTTTAATTCCGGTATGAGAAAAAGAATTTAATCCCAAGGAAATAGGTAATACGTAAATTATCGCGATAAAAATAATTTTAATAAAATGTTATTAATTTATTTGTTTGTAAAATATGTACTTGGATTTGTTACCTCTGCAAGCAACGGTGATGCGAAGTCAGAGCAAGATAGCAAGGTGCGACGTCGCGGTCGGTACATCATCAAACGCGGCGGGTTCGCACTGTTTATGTTCACAAGGTTCATATTACACGTAATATCACTCAGCTGTTTATCAATGTGAAAAATTGACCAACGATTTTTTTTTATTTGTCAAAGCACATACTAATAATGTCCACTTGACCACCTGGAAGTTGGTGTTCAACATGCCCGCCTTGTATCTCTAGGTAGGTATTTGTGACGTCAGTTTACAATGTTGAATCGTACGCTTCGCAGAACTGGTGTATCAGATTTGAGTTTTTCAAATGCTGCAACTATTCGTAAGCGCATTCCCTCCTCGGAATCACACGTCTTTTGGAATACAGACTGATTAATGGTGCTCAAGAGACAGAAATCCAAAGGATTCTCGGCCTTCCTGCATCAGCACATTGTTGGTAAGTGCCGTACGTAGGTGTTGAAATGCCATTGCTGACGGCAATGCTATGTTTCTTGGAGTACCAAAGCATTCTTCGTAACGTCTTCATGCTGCTGCATAATTGCAATCACACTTCTCGAGACACAATATCATTAAAATTTCAATTCATATTTTCAGTAAGACATCGCACACAAAGCAAATCACACACAACCGTTACCTAATTTCGTAATGTAATAGATAAGTCCGTCCGGAAGTAATTTGCGCGATCGACCTAAGCGGACGCGGCGGGAGCAACCTTGACCTTGTACAAGGGTTAGTAGATAGGTCGGCGGCGCACACGCCAGCTGTCGGCACCCTTTGAACTAGCCACACCATTTGTACCGATTCGGCATTAGTTAGAAACGTAGGTGTAAATAACATTTTGTTCAGTTGCATTATTTTTCTACGATCATATTTATGGATGGCTATTTTGAAAACTATATTCTTAATTTGGTATTTTCAAAATGTTGTCTTTATTTTTGTTATGCCTATATGTATACATATACGGTCCTAAAAGACCCAACACGGTTTTTGTTAAATATTGTATATGTTATTTCCGAGCTGGCGTCTGCTGTAAAATTAAATTGTTTAAGATGAGTTTCTGTATAACTTGTAAGTTTGCGACACAAGTTAAAAACTTAGTGCGCAGCCCAATGTTTGTTTACTAGCTGTTGCTCGCAGCTCCGCCCGCGTGGAGGTCATGTTTGGGAGAAAAAGTATACAATACAAAATACCAATATTCATGCGTTTAACTTAAAAATGACGGATTTTCATACAAACTTTCATTCCCTATTTTACCCCCTTAGGGGCGGAATTTTCAAAAATCCTGAAACATATACTTTTTATTTTTAACGAAAATGCCAAATACTAATTTTCATGAATTTAACTAAGTCCAAACGAGCGCTACATAGTTGAACTATTATCTGGGGGACAGGCCCAATATGTGTGCCATGAACGATTACGTAAATACCCAGCTAGTGTACCAGAATGTCTTGATCCTGTAGTGTCCATGACTTATTAGTTTTGTTTAACTACGGAACAAATTGTATTGATTAATTTGGTGTGCCGATTAGTAATTGAATTACAGTATTGAATTGAACGATCATTCTTTTAACTGAAACGATAACTCTGCTGTTTTGTTGAACGTAATCCTGAGTTAATAAAAGACTTATGTTTGTTGCTGATTGATAAAATCTTCTATTCAAACCGAAAGCTCCTATGTTATTGAAGGATGGATTGAAAGCTTTATCGCTATGTCCTGGTGGTTTGCTGAAAGCTGCTACGCTTTATTGGGGGATGGATTGAAAGCTTTGTCGCTTTGTCCTGGTGGTTTGCTGAAAGCTGCTACGCTTTATTGGAGGATGGGTTGAAAGCTTTTTCGCTTTGTCCTGGTGGTTTGCTGAAAGCTGCTACGCTTTATGGATGGGTGGACTGAAAGCATTATCGCTTTGTCCCGACGGTCTGCTGGAAGCTATCACGCTTTGCAGTGATGTTGGACTCAAATCTGTTTTGACCCAAGGTTGATGCTGAAAGCTACAACGCTTTGCAACGTGTTCCAGGTGCTGCTTCTGAGCAATGCTGAAGGTCCCGACGCTTTGCTATACGCTAGAGCTGTAACATGCTGAAAGCCTTCACGCTTTGCTTTGTGTGAGGTTGTAAGCTGTTTGTAAGCGCTTTGCTAGTGTGCGTGCTAAGCGCTGTGCCATCGCGGCTGGACGTGACGTCGAGAAGCAACGCGAGAGCGCGTTGAGGAGCAGAATGGCCGTGTTAGAGAGATAATTAATTTACTCGGGTATACGACCTCACTTGGTATCAGTTGTCTATGTCATTGTCGATGTACCTGTCAGTAGTGCGTGTGACGTTTGTCAAGATTTTGCTTGCTCTCGGAACACGTCTGCGCCTGAAGTGCGCACTGAATAATTAAAAATCATCATGTTGGACGACGATGAATGCCATTTAGATGGCAATCCATCTGATTCTGCGACATACAGATTTAATTGTAATGTTTTTCGAAAGGAATAAATAAAAATAAATAAATAATCTTACCAGTCTTCACTATGCTCCCATTCCACTAAGTGCGACAACAATGCTGTTTCCGTTGAAACTGGATATTCTATCTTCGGATATAAAACATCGACTTTTGGATTCAACCCCTCTTTGTATAACCTAAAAACAAATGTGTCTTTGAATTTTGACATTGTATGGTTTTTAGATGACGCAAAATACAGGAGGTTCTTAATTCAACAAATGTATATTTATATTCTTTTATTTCTGCCTATTCATTTTTAATGGTGAGATAATAAATATTCAATATATTTATTTTAAAACATATGTTTGAGGATACTCTCTGAGGGGTAAGCAACTAGCATTAATAAATTGGCAAATGCCAATTGAATACCTTGAATTTCAGGATGATGAAAAATGCACAGTTACTTACTTTCCAACAGATTCGAGAAGGTACTTCACTGGATCAGCGTGCCCTCGTTTGGTTAATGGTATATGCACGCATTCGCTCAACGATCTCTTCAAGATTGCTTGCAGCAGACCGTGTGGTGCTACTTCAATGACCAGAGCATTTGAGGGTATGAGTTTAGAAGTTTCCTCAAATAACACGGAGTTCTGCAAAGACATTTTTATGAATATGGGCTGATGTAACATGAGTAATGCACACTCTGAAAGTAGTTTGTTCAGAATAAGTGACTGAATCGATATCAACAATTTTTTAATAGATGTTTTTTTTCCAAAAATAATTAAGACTCATGTAAATAATAGTCATCCTTTAATTCAACGTTCAGGACAACCGAAACTGAAACATAACTCGATGCAATAAAGTCATTTTACATAACTTCTACGTTCGTTTATGTCCGGCCGTCTCCGCCGGCACCGCGGCACGGCCGTTCGAGTCAGCTGTGTACTCGTGCACAATGCACTTCGTGTGAATGACCTATGCGGCTGGGGCCTGTCTATGTGAGGGTGGGTGCGCGCGCGCCTGTGTCATTCACATTTTCATAGTATGCCCATATTATGCGCCCAAAATGAGTACAACTAATTTCATAAAAAACAATATTTATATTCATCGCCATCTAATTTCAATACATGAATTATAATTGTAATAATATTTTTAAATTGGGGTGTCTGAGGATGTGCGTTATTCCCGTTAAACGTAGTATATAACGCCCAACAAAACTTACACCTCTCAGTACCATTTTATTATTTAGTGTTCTGAATGTCAGTAACTACGAAAGATTTTCACAACACGCAGATCTGAAACAAATATTTGTGTATCACACAAACATTTGTCTTGGTGCGAGAATCGAGCCCACAGTCTCTGGTTTCACAATCGCCTACATGCACAGTGTGCCACAGGAGCTGTGTGCGGTATTTATACAAAATTGAAAATACTGTTATGAGTCATCAAAAAATATTTGTACATTAATTATTACCAATAAATTGTTAGTGTGGTATTCAGCTGAAGAAAATTTAGCTATTGGTTGATCCCAATTTTCCTGTGGTACTGATGTGGATAACCATTTTTCACTGCGTGGTTTGGGGTCTTTGATAACTTCATTCAGATATTTCAAGAGTCCAGGACCTAAATAAAATATATTAACCCAGTCAAAAACACATAATTTTAATAATTACTGTATTAAAAGTTTAATAACAATCAGTACCATCAAATTAATGAGTATGGATTAAAGATTGAAATTGCTAATTTCATAAAATATGCACAGAGTGAATATCATAATTACCAGCATCAGCAATGTATTTGGAGTGATAGGCGATGTTGGAACAAGGTACTTCCTTAGCAAAGATGCCGCGGCTGGTCAGATCTGCCACGAACTGTTTCATAATATCAGCAGGCCCAGAAATGGTAGAAGATTCATCGCTGTTGTGACAAGCCACTTCGATCTCCGATGGCAATAGAGCTAGGATCTATGTGAGAAGACATAATAGTTAAATTTGTTCCCGACATTCTCGTGGATAATGAATGTATTGGAAGTTTCGTAAATGAGGTGAAATCTATTCATCACTGAAAAACATTATAATACTTTTAATAAGACTAGAAAAAAAAACATGAAATATATAAAGGTTTAGAACGATGAGCGCTTTTTACCCGACTACAGCGAAGCAAAAGGGAGGGTTATGTTTTTGATCGGTATCTGAGTATGTATGAATGTTCATCTGTTCCCTCATAACTTCTAAACTAATGATCATAATATATAGTCCCCCTCATCGATTTCGATGACGGCGACCCTAACCATAGAATAACGAAATATTTATTATTTAAATATTTACAACTACTTCCTAGCATGAGCCCTAATGTGGCTCGCTACGCCAAACTTATTTTTAAAAACTCTATCGCAAGGCTGGCAATAGAGTTGACCTGCGGCGTTATATGAGTAATTGTAAGAGGGCTTAGGTCTTTCTTTACGAATCTGACGAGCGGCGTCAAGTGTGGCGAGTCGATGTTCCTCACACGTTTCAATGTTTTTATAGATGATAGATCGCCACGAGGACCTCTGATAAGCAAGCTCCTCCCATGAGTCGGTGTCGATTTTACAGGCTTTTAGATGCCTTTTGAACACATCCTTATAGCGCAGATGCTGACCACCGTGTTTCCGCTTACCCTCTGCCATCTCGGAGTAAAAGACAGCTTTGGGTAGTCGGCGGTCATCCATGCGGAGGACGTGTCCACACCATCTGAGTTGTCGCTGCATGAGTAGAGCCTCCATGCCATACATTCCAGAGCGACGCAGAATCTCGGTGTTAGGGACGTGGTGCTGCCATTTGATTTTCATGATCGTTCTTAAACACCTAAGGTGGTACGTGTCAAGCTTCTTGATGTCTGGCTTGTAGAGGCACCATGTCTCCGAGCCGTATAAAAGGACGGGTATGATCAAAGCCTTATAGACGCTGATCTTCGTCTCTAGCTTTAGGTCATGGGACCTCCAGACACGATCAGTTAGTCGTCCGAAATTGGCAGCGGCGTTGGCGATTCGAGAAGGTATCTCCGTAGCTAAGGTGTTGTCGTGCCTTATGGTGCTTCCAAGGTATTTAAAATGCGATACTTCGTCTAGTGGTTTCCCATCTAGTTTCAATATTGCTTTATCAGCTTCGCAGCCCCTTGGTGGTTGTTTGAGACATTGGGTCTTGGAAGCACTAATGACAAGGCCAAATCGTTGACAAGATTGGTGTAGTGCGTCAACGTAGCTTTGGAGATGCATCATACAGTCGGACATGAGACACACATCGTCAGCATATAGTATCTCTAGAATTGATACCTTCTGCACCTTAGTCTTGGCTCTAAACCTTGAGATGTCAAATACACCTTTATTAGTCCTGACATTTATCTGAATTTGGTCGCTACAACATTGCAGTGCATCTCTCATAACAACTGCGAAGTATATGGCAAAAAGAGTGGGTGCCATGACACATCCTTGCTTAACTCCACTAGAAATTTGAATTTCCTCAGAGAGTTCGTTTTCATGTTGAACTTGGGCTTTCATACCATTATGGAATTGGCGAATCAAGTTGACGAACTTCTTTGGATATCCAGATTTTTGGAGAACAAGCCAGAGGGCCTCACGCGGAACTCTATCAAATGCTTTCTCCAAATCGACAAAGCACATGTAGAGAGGCCGTTGATGTTCAAGGCTTTTCTCCTGGAGTTGCCTCAGGACTGAGATTGCATCGATAGTGCCTCTGCTGGGACGGAAGCCGCATTGACTTTCAGGCAGGTACTTCTCTGCTACTTCACTGAGACGAGTGTTAATAATATGGGCAAGGACTTTTCCGGCACTGGATGGGAGCGATATGCCTCGGTACGAGCTGCAATCGGAGACATCTCCCTTACCTTTGTACAGCTTGCAGATTACCGCGTCTCTCCAGTCCTCTGGAACCTGTTCACTTTCCCACACTCTTAGGGCTAGTTGGTAGAGCCTAGTAACAATGTTTTTTCCACTGTATTTATATACTTCGGCTGGAAGTTGGTCAGCACCAGGTGTTTTGAAGTTTTTGAGACGCTTAACTGCATTCACGAACTCTTCATAGGTTGGTGGGTCATCTAAGTTCTGAAAGACTGATTGGTCTCCCAAGGAATTAATATAACATAGATCAACACTGAGCGTAGTTGGATTCAAAACATCGCTAAAATGCTCTGCCCAACGCTTTAGTACGGCATTTTTGTCCGTAACTCGATGTTGTCTATCCTTTGAGTACATTGGTGCAGTCTTTCGTACTCGAGGCCCGAATATAGCTTTAATACCCTCGAAAAACCTCCCAGTCTGGTGAGTATCGGCGCAGTGCTGTAATTCAGCAGCTTTCTCCTTCCACCATCTATCCTTCAATTCGCGAACTTTCGATCTCAATTTCTGTTGTGCATCCCTTTTGCTGTGTGCATCCCTTGACTTTGTGTTGATTTCATGCCTATGCCTTTCTACCAATGCGTTGATGTCACTATCTGAAGCGTCGAACCAATCTTGGTTTTTCTTTCGCTCTTTGCCAATGGTATCTAAAGCACAAGAATGAAGATGTTTGGATAATGTTTTCCATTCCTCATCTGTCGAAGCCAAATCAGTCTGCGGTGCACAGCCAGCAAATTTTTCATCCAGCGTTTTGCTCATTTGTGAGGATGTGATAAGCCTTGAAAAGGCTAGTTTGGGTGGGATGTTGTGAGGTGTTCGCCGTGGAGCTTTAAGCATGAGGTGCATCTTTGATCTTATAAGGCGGTGGTCAGTCCAGCCCAGCGCCCCTCGCATTGCTCTTGTTATAAGAATATCGCGAAGGTCTTTTCGGCGGACAATGACATAGTCTAAGAGATGCCAGTGCCTAGTTCTTGGATGCATCCACGAGGTCTTATATTTCTCAGCAAGTCGGAAGAATGTATTGGTGATGCTAAGTTCAGCGCACAACGATAATAATCTGAGCCCGTTATCGTTACATTTTCCGATTCCATGTTTGCCGAGGGCTCCATCCCAGAGTTCATGATCAGCACCGACTCGAGCATTAAAATCCCCCAAAAGAATGATTTTATCATGCTTTGGGACACTTTCAAGGACTTGGCGTAAATGTTGGTAAAATGCCTCTTTATCTTCATCAGAGTATTCAGGCAGAGTAGGAGCATAGGCACTGATAAGATGGACGTATTTGTTATGGGCAATTGGAAGGCGTAAAGTAATTAGGCGGTCATTGATACCCTTTGGTAGTTCACTGAGATTTTTAGCCAGACCATTGCGAACAGCAAAGCCCACACCATTGCCCGCCCTTTTACCAGCAGGACGACCGCTCCAGTAGTACGTATAGCCACCAAGATGTTCACAAAGCTCTCCACTATCACTTAAATGAGTTTCACTGATAGCGGCTATATCGATTTTGTATCGAGCTAGCTCTCGCGCTATAAGAGCAGTTTTTCTCTCTGGACATAAGTTCCGATCATTGATCAGTAGAGTCCGTACGTTCCATGTAGCTATGCAGAGTCGTTTGAGTTTCATCGTAAATTGTTTATTTTTTTGTGTCTTTCG
Source organism: Laothoe populi (assembly GCA_905220505.1). Taxonomy (NCBI): domain Eukaryota; kingdom Metazoa; phylum Arthropoda; class Insecta; order Lepidoptera; family Sphingidae; genus Laothoe; species Laothoe populi. Next base: position 2,820,065 of record HG992161.1, on the reverse strand, counting down.
ACCGCGTTTTGTCGATCAAATCAAATCAAATATTTATTGAATCCATAAAATGTTATACATCATTTAGATTCAGTCAATTTTTTCACTCTACCGCCAGTTCGGAATGCAGTCTCGCTAGAGAAGAACGGGCAAGAAACTATAGCGTTGCTCTTTTCAGATCGGTTAACAATATTTGGTCATATAATTATAATCATAGGTCATATAATATATACGATTTAAGTTTAATTACCTTAGATTAGAGCAGCTCAATGTATGTTAAATTGCCTTATTGAAATATTGTGAAATAGAACTCATTACAAGACCTAGTGCCACACATGACCGTCGTGATAGTGATAAAAAAAATCGATTTCTTAAAGCAGTCGGTCCTTACTGAAACAGTCTGAGCAGACCAGTCCACACGAGCCGCACCCGATCACGAGTAGTGACGCATGTGTCAGCCATCGGCCTCCTCAACCATGTTACAGGGAAGAGACCGACCTGGCACATGGCGCCGCAGCAAGCACAGACACTTTAGCGAGCATGACATACCCAGACTGAATACAACAATTGAAATACTAGACACAAAATATCAAGTAAAGTCATGTAAGGCATATAAGTTCGCAATGTTAAAGAAATAAATATATTGGCATTACTATATATATGTACCTAAAGTTCCCAATAATAATTTAATGGCTACGCTTCTAAGTAATAGGATAACTTATTCCCAAGCCTTTAGGTCATCTAAATATTCTGAAATTTTGTAATAGGCTTTATTACTTAGTTTTTGCTTAATAGTAGCTTTAAAACATCTTTCATTTAGTTCTTTAATATGATTGGGAACCTTATTGTAAAAGCGTATACAAAGACCCTTGAAAGAGTTGCCGATTTTGTGGAGCCTTGTTTTATAACTAACAAGGTTATTTTTATTTCTAGTATTTACACTATGGACATCACTAGTTTTAGGAAATTGTTGTATATTCTTATGAACATACATTAAATTAGCGAATATAAATTGTGAATTTAAATTGTAATATTCTTGTTTTATACTTTTTAGAGCGTGATTTTTCAGTAGTCGGGTTTTAGTTTTTGAACTTATTTTTGAAATTTAATGTTTTAAATGTAGGGACTCTTGCTCATCTTAGATACAGCAAGATCTATGTAGCCAAAACCTTTCTCAAATCTAGAAGAAAAAAATCAATTAATCTTATATTTTTATTCAACTAATGACAAGACGAGCAAGTCTGTTCATTTAAAACATTAAATTACAAAAACCGCTTATCATCCTAAAATTGTAATTGTTTCATAGTTTTTTTTCTAGTTTCAATATATCAATATGCTGGTGATAGGATAATTATATCCGCCCAGATAGCGACCACCGTACATAAGGTGTAAAACCCGCCATAGTGGCACACGCAAGTGTGTCGCGTTCCGAGATCAGCCAGTGTACATCCGATTTTTGTCGGGGGTCTAGTGTTGGGGTGCGATGTTCGGCCGTTTTGCGGCATTCTGAGTACTCTGACACTAGACCCTCGACCGCTTCCCCTTCTTGCCCATGGCGTAGTGTGAAGAAATAGCCCGGCATGATTGTATTGAGTAGCGGGGGATAGATTGTCTCTCGTTACTCCATACTCTAATTGGACGGCACTGCGCTTACCATCAGGGGTAGTGTGGTCACTTTGCCGTGCCAGGATAAAAAAATCAAAAGAAAAAAAATTACATTTTTATATCCAAGACCCACTGCCGCCATGGATCCTCGGATGAACGGAGTCTGTACGCAGACCAAGCCACGGCAGTATGCTGATAGTATCATCTCCTCAGCAGTGAAGCATCCATCTGCATAAGCACATCCAAGTTCTCCCACACTGTGACCTAAAAAATCATTATTATTAACACTTTACTGTATCGAGTTTGGAACATTGTTGCTTTTTGAAAAAAAAAACCAAGAGATATGTGAAAAAAATGTTTACCAAGAGAATAATGAGAAAAGAACAAAAGTATCAAAACTTTCACTTTTGTCAACCGTTAATCTTCTTTTAATAGAAGTAGATCCACTGCTTATACGGGATATTATAGATATACCCACATTAGATATACCCACCAATAATATTATCAGGGATGATTCCCAACGCAGTCAGGATATCAGTGAGACCGATTTGCACAGCCGCGATTCCCACAAAAGAATGCAGAATGTTGTCGTAGATCGATTTATCGGGGTCATTCAGGATCCTCACGATGTCTATCCCTTTTGGTTCTAAAACTCTGTGGCATCTGTTGAAGATGAAGTTGTTCAATAAAGTATATTTTTGCACTGGCACAGTAAAGTGACCACACTGCACCTGATGGTAAGTGCAGTACCGACCAATTAGAGTATCGAGTAGCGAGAGACAATCTATCCCCCACTACACAATACAATCATGCCGGCCTGCTTCTTCACACTACGCCATGGGCAAGAGGTGAAGATGCAGTCGAGGGACTAGTGTCAGAGTACTCAGAAGGCCATAAAACGGCCAAACATCGTACCCCAACTCTGGATCCCCGACAAAAACCGGATTTACTCTGGCTGATCCTGGAACGCGACACACTTACGTGTGCTACTATGGCAGGTTTTATACCCTGTGTACGGTGGTCGCTATCCGGGCGGATATGAATATCCTACCACCAGCACTTGGTTTTGGGCTGTTAAAATAGATATAAAAAGGACATATAAAGTTTTATATGTCACTTAACAATGATGTATATGTATGGTGTCTGTTGGTGGATGGGGACGGAGCTCATACAAATTCGCCCATTGTCGTTTATAAGGTAATACACGTTATTGCTACGTTAAATACAAAAACAATCCAGAAGGTCATTAAATTATCTTACTTTTCAATAGCAGCAGCGAAGATAGGTATACGCATTAGGTCAGCTCCCATAGTAGCCCACTGCGAACCCATTCCACTGTATACGAACCAAATAGGACGCGCCAATCCTGGGCAGTGTTCAACGCTTTGTGATAGACATACCGTTTCATTTTTCTCATTTATTTCTGTGAAATACAATTACTATATCTTACCCAATATTTAATTAAACTTATATTCTTCTTGTGACCTACATAGCTGAACAAATAAACATTCTTATTTAATAAGAAAATTTTGAATAACATGTTGCTAAAATTATGTTTTCTATAACACATTAAAATATTGAGACGGCCAATAAATGGCTCATTTCTATTTTAAGTAATTGATTAACTTACTTAAATATTATGTTAGAAATAAATTATAAGACCATGTATTCAGAACAACAGATTTGTAGATGGCTAAGGGCCTCGTTCACCACCCTCAAGTAAAGTGTCAAGTAGGCTAATCGCCAGTTAAAGTCACCCGTAACTGCACGTGTGAATTTCACGACGTCCGAGTAGCGCTCATCTTATGATTAAACTGTCCAGTAACTTACTTGCGACGTCGTCTACCAATTAACGTGTTTACTTGACGGTTAAACTATTAAGTATAATTAAAGTATTAATATTTTGTGCACAAATGGATTTATTTGATTTAGTTGATCATTAATTAGATGAATTAGAACATTATTCGATGCAAAAGATACCGAGGATTCGTGTATTCAGGTTCCGTGTTGATTATTTTACGGATCTAGACGAAACTGTTTTTTTTTTTGCTAGACTCGACTCGACTGTTAAAGTATGCAGTGAATCAAATGCATAATATTATAAAACATAAAATAGTCCCTAAATCATAAAGGTGGTATTTTATTTATTAATTATAATATAGAAAAAATAACATATAAAATCAAATTATTAAGTTAGTAACACTCTACACCTGATTAGTCAAGTAACTCAATCATAAACTAATCAATTCTAATTTTTTTAGAAATAACTATTCTTTTTATGAAAAGGTATTTCTCTGGTAAAGAAAAGTTTGCACTTCTTTCTCTTTTAACTTTATCCATAGTATATATATTAAAATATGTACAACTATATATTGACGACCACAATTAAGTTTATCGGACGTGGGATGAGTGACATTTGACGTAATATTGAACGAATATGACGTATGATTTGTTAAATCATTCACTTAACCAGTAAGTTGCTACTTGAAGCTTCATTTTCGCTCGTGAAATTGACAGAAGATACTCGTAACTTTTACTTGCCAGTTAACGCTAATCAGAAAGTAACTAATCAACGCTTTACTTGGAGATGGTGAACGAGGCCCTAAGAGTTGTAGGATTTTTCCATTCTTAAGTCTTATGGTATTAACCCATAACGACGTAAAATCTATACATCTATATCTATACATATAATATATTTGTAACTGATCGCTGTCAGTACATCGGTCACTCATAATATCTATATTGGCTTGTAACCAAACCATAGCGCGATGTATTTCGATTGTGGCGCCATCTATCGGCGTGTTTAGAAATCTATACATATAATATATTTGTAACTGATCGCTGTCTGTACATGGAAGATATATGAGAAAAACTATGTTTGGGGGTCTTTATTAACTAACGCAATAGAACTCAAATCAATGATTTTTAGAATTTTTGTCTGTTTATCTGTTTGTCGGTGCTTGTTGTTCGGTCGTTGTTCACGCTAATCTCAGAAACGGCTGAACCGATTTCGGTGTGGTTTTCACTATTTTATTGTGGTAAGCTTCACTTAGGTCTTCGGGTATTTTTTATTCGAATCGGTTCATAAATAAAAACGTTATATCAATTTAAAGAGTCACGGCCGAACATTATTTCGAAAAAAATGCTATAATTAGTGTAAGATAAGATTGTACATATACGCTCACGCCTGTAATCCCCGAAGGAGTAGGCAGAGGTGTAACCAGTACACCCACTTTTCGCCGAATTTCGGTCCCATAATGTGATAGGGGGCGAGCCTATCGCCATACCAGGCACAGGTTCCAGACTCCGGGCTAACCCTGAGAATTTGTAGATAGAAAAACCCAAAATCACTTTACCCGACACGGGGATCGAACCCGAGACCTCAGCACCGCAGTCGTAATACATGCGCAATTACAACTTCGCCACAGAGGCAGTCGAAGATTGTCTCGGTAGCTCAGTTGTATCTGCATACGCGGTATGACTTCTGTGCGTGAGGTCACGGGTTCGATACCACGGTCGGGTAAAGTTATATTAGATTTTTCATCTTTATACTCAGTATTAACCCGGCGTCTGGAATAGTACCCGGTGTGGCGATAGATTCGCTCCCATCACTTGCCAGGTGCCAGGATAACAAAAATCTAAATCGACATGTCAAGATTCTCCGCGAGTTAATATAATCATCTAATACATTTAGATCTGCCTGATTAATACTAGACTGCCTTGGTGGCTCAGTTGTAATTGGGCATGCGTATCAGATTATGGGACCATAATAACTTCGGCGACAAGTGGGTGTACTGGATACACCTTTGCCTACCCCTTCGTTGATTACAGGCGTTAGTGTATATGTATATGTATGTACATTTAGATCTCGGTTGCAGGGCAAAATTAAATTTTAGGCTTTAGCTGTAAAATTAGCACTCGCTTGATGTGAATTGTTGTTTTCAATAGAGGACGCCACGCGTGCCCAGCAGTGGGTCAATGAATATGTACATAGTGTACGTATACATGACTACATTATTTTTATTTAACCGACTTCAAAAAAGGAGGCGGTTAACAATTCGTCGGAATCTTTTTTTATGTATGTTACCCGATTACTCGAAGACGCCTAGACCAATTCGAGAAATTCTTTTTGTTTAAAAGGGTATACTTCCCAGGTGGTCCCATTGGTACCAAGTCATTGGATCTGATGATGGTATCTCAGAAAAATCGAGGGCAACGCTCAAATTTTATAGGGACGCATAATTTGTTTTTTATTGAAGTCGGTGTACTTTTCATGAATTAAAAAACTTTTTATTATTATTAAGGTGCTTGCGTAATATTCAATGTTTTTTAATATAATTTGCTCTACACGAGTACAACTAAAACTATTTTTTTATCCTGGCACGTCAAAGTGACCACATTGCATCCGATAGAAACCGCAGTGCTGTCCAAGTAGACTATCAAGTAGCGAGGACAAACATCCCTCGCAAAGTGACACAATCATTTCAGTCAGTCAGAAGCTTCTTTACAGTACGCTTACTAAACCCGGTAATACAGAAAGTAGGGAACACGGGTGCTGGCAAACTTTTCCATGTCTTGATTGTGCGGCTAAGATACAAATTCGCGAACCTCTTGGTTCAGGCCAGGGTAATAGACACCACGCTGTTGTAGCTCCGCAAGCCGGTACGTGTAGTTCTGGCGTGGATAGAGGAGGATGGGATAGGACCAAACAATTCTTCGAAGCATTCGCAATGATAGAACATCGAGGGCGTAATATCCGCCACTTCACGCAGGATCGGAATCCTGAACAGGGTGCGGTGGTTTTTCACGCCAGGTCAGCTTTACCGCTTATATAAAGCGCAGGTGCGGCCGGGAATGGAATACTGCTCGCACCTCTGGGATGGTTTCGCAAGGTACCTTCTCGATGCCTTGGATGGGTTGCAGCGGCGGGCCATCCGCATTGTGAATGATGCAGACGTGAGTAACAGCCTGGAGCCGCTACAGCTGCGTAGGGATATTTCGTCGCTTAGCGTGTTCTACCGCCTGTATCATGGCAAATGCTCTGAAGAATTGTTTGATCTTATCCCATCCTCTCCCTTCCATACCAGAACCACGCGTACTGGCTTGCGGAGCCACGGCTTCGTGGTGTCTGCTACCCCGGTCCGAACCAAGAGGTTCGCAAATTCGTATTTTTGCCGCACCATCAAGCTGTGGAACAGTTTGGTAGCTACCGTGTTCCCTCCCTCCTATGATCCTGGGTCCTTTAGGCGTAATGTTAGGAAGCTAAACAGCAGGCTGGCATGATTGTGTTGAGTAGCGGGGGAAAGACTATCTCTCGCTACTTGATACTCTATCTGGACAGCACTTCGCTTACCATCAGGTGCAGTGTGGTCACTTTGCCGCGCCAGAATAAAAAAAAACATGTTAAGCGAGGAAATGTCCCTGGGCTGCTGTAGCAGCTCTAAGCTGTTGGTCACGTCTGCATCATTCATAATGCAGATGGCCCGTCGCTGCAATACATATCAACCATCGAGCAAGCAATTATCGGAACCATAACAGAGGTGGAAGCAGTATTCCATTCTCGGCTGTACCTGCGCTTTATATTAGCAGCTAATATACGATGACCGGGCGTTAGAAATCGCCGCCGCAATATTAAATCCGATATCTACACCTAAGATCCTAACATCATTCTGCATTGTCATTGGAACACCCTGAAAGTGGAGACTGGAGAAAAGGGGGATTTGTGGCATGAATGCACACACCTATGTTTGCCTGGCACTGAATTCAATCCTATTCCTGATATCCTGCGAAAATATGAGATCTAGGGTCTGGTTGAGCTCAAATACAAGATCCTCGCGTCTCCGCATAATGTCCGCCCGACATCCGGCTACTAGGCAGATGCTAGAGGGATGTAATAGCGTAATATGCCTCCATGGATAGTATGCCTTTTCTCTCAAAAACAACTTCCACGCGGGCGGAGCTGCGGGCAAAAGCTAGTACATTAATATTATAAATGCTGTACAAATGGAAAATATTATAATATTATTTGAAAATATTTCTTTTTTAATCCTGTTGGATAAATAGAAAATTAATTTACAAATTGATTCAATTTTAAAATGATATTATTTATTTATTATTAACTACATTCGAGCAATCCATACTAATACTATAAATGCGAAAGTAACTCTGTTTGTTTGTTTGTTTGTTTGTTTGTTACCTCTTCACGACTAAACGGCTGAACGGATTGTAATGAAATTTGGTAAGGGAATAGATTATATCCTGGAGAAGGACATAGGCTATATTTTTTCTCAAAAAACAACCTTGAAAGGGGTCAAATAGGAGGTCAACATTTGTATGGGAAATCCATAATTCCTCGACTTAGGGGTCTGTAAATTCATATTTAGGCTTTTGGTAGGAAATAAAGAAATACGTGTTTCACATTTTTACACGAAGTTAAATAGTGAGAGAGTGATAGAGTGATAGAGTGAGAGAGTGATAGAGTGAGACAGTGAGAGAGTGATAGAGTGAGACAGTGAGACAGTGAGACAGTGAGACAGTGAGACAGTGAGACAGTGAGACAGTGAGACAGTGAGACAGTGAGACAGTGAGACAGTGAGACAGTGAGACAGTGAGACAGTGAGACAGTGAGACAGTGAGACAGTGAGACAGTGAGACAGTGAGACAGTGAGACAGTGAGACAGTGAGACAGTGAGACAGTGAGACAGTGAGACAGTGAGACAGTGAGACAGTGAGACAGTGAGACAGTGAGACAGTGAGACAGTGAGACAGTGAGACAGTGAGACAGTGAGACAGTGAGACAGTGAGACAGTGAGACAGTGAGACAGTGAGACAGTGAGACAGTGAGACAGTGAGACAGTGAGACAGTGAGACAGTGAGACAGTGAGACAGTGAGACAGTGAGACAGTGAGACAGTGAGACAGTGAGACAGTGAGACAGTGAGACAGTGAGACAGTGAGACAGTGAGACAGTGAGACAGTGAGACAGTGAGACAGTGAGACAGTGAGACAGTGAGACAGTGAGACAGTGAGACAGTGAGACAGTGAGACAGTGAGACAGTGAGACAGTGAGACAGTGAGACAGTGAGACAGTGAGACAGTGAGACAGTGAGACAGTGAGACAGTGAGACAGTGAGACAGTGAGACAGTGAGACAGTGAGACAGTGAGACAGTGAGACAGTGAGACAGTGAGACAGTGAGACAGTGAGACAGTGAGACAGTGAGACAGTGAGACAGTGAGACAGTGAGACAGTGAGACAGTGAGACAGTGAGACAGTGAGACAGTGAGACAGTGAGACAGTGAGACAGTGAGACAGTGAGACAGTGAGACAGTGAGACAGTGAGACAGTGAGACAGTGAGACAGTGAGACAGTGAGACAGTGAGACAGTGAGACAGTGAGACAGTGAGACAGTGAGACAGTGAGACAGTGAGACAGTGAGACAGTGAGACAGTGAGACAGTGAGACAGTGAGACAGTGAGACAGTGAGACAGTGAGACAGTGAGACAGTGAGACAGTGAGACAGTGAGACAGTGAGACAGTGAGACAGTGAGACAGTGAGACAGTGAGACAGTGAGACAGTGAGACAGTGAGACAGTGAGACAGTCCATCAGTCCGTCAGTCCGTCCGTCCGTCAGTCCGTCAGTCCATCCGTCCGTCCGTTTGTTTGTTACCTTTTCACGACTAAATGGCTGACCGGATTGTGATGAAATTTAGCAAGGAGATTATATCCTGTAGAAGGACATAGGCTATCTTTTTTCTCAAAACACAACTTTGAAAGAGGACAAATAAGAGTTCAATATTTGTATGGGAAATCTATCATTCCTCAAGTTAGGGATCTGAAAATTCATATTAAGGCTTTTGGTGGGAAATAGAGAAATACGAGTTTCAACATTTTTGAAAAATCATCCCTGAAAGGGGCAAAGTGAGGTTCAACTTATGAGGTATTCTTTAGATGCAATCTCAATATTCAGGCAAAACAACTGAGAGGCTGGACAATCGCTACAGGTGCCTCAGTGCAGAAGACAACTTCTTGGATTGTATACTTCTGCTCCCGAAAATAACCTTCACGCGGGAGGAGCCGCGAGCAACAGCTAGTTTTAAAATAAATTCATAACAATTCGACGGATTTAATAATTATTGATTTAAGACTGCCTCAGTGGCGCAGTTGTAATTGCGCATGCGTTACGACTGCTGCGGTGCTGAGGTCTCGGGTTCGATCCCGGGTCGGGTAAAGTGATATTGGGTTATTCTATCTTGAAATTCTCAATATTAGCCTGGAATTAGTCTGGAATCTGTGCCCGGTATGGCGATAGGCTCGCCCCCTATCACATTATGGGACCGAAATTCGGCGAAAAGTGGGTGTACTGGTTACACCTCTGCCTACCCCTTCGGGAATTACAGGCGTGAGTGTATGTGTATGTATGATTTAAGCCTGAGGGAATTTATGGCTTTGTAGTTGTATATCTCTGCCACAGTAAATACATTTGACTTTGTTGTTTCTGATGTTGTTAAAGGAAGTTTTCGGCAGAACGTCCTCTGGTTAGGTGAGATAGGACAACGAACTTTGAGAGACGCCTAGGGAGCTGAGGTAAAGATTGTTTAGTCTCAGGGTCTTGGCGAACATTTTTCTAGCAGACTGTAGTAGACAAATGGAACAATCTGGCACACTACCTCATTAAATAGAATATTTAAAGGCATGCGAATACTCTAGTAATCTAGAATACTAGTAGCATAAACAACGATTATAGAATAGATGTAGTCTGCGGCTTAAATTTTCATGTCCGTATGAACTGAGGAGCCACTCCTGATTTTTAAAGGAGTCTCATACCATTCTTTAGTAGCAAATCAGGTGATTTTGTAGGCGAAATTCTGGAATTTGTAGTAAAATATATCAAAAGTTATAGCATTGTAAAAGTGGCTCCTCAAACTAAATGTTTAGACTGAGGAGCCACCGTATAACTCGAAAAGTAGTAGACGTACATTTATGAAATTTTTGTATGATTTAGTAGTCATTGTGTATAGTATTTACTAAAAATATGGGTCCACTACAATTACAATAGGCATTGGTATGGCTCCGCAATTGCTAAATATATAAGAACACGAGTTTCTGTGAAAGTGATCGGTCAATCGGCATATTTGACTTAATGATAATTTAGTAGTAAGTGTGTTCTTATTTGTAGCATAGTAATCCATACTAATACTATAAATGCGAAAGTAAATCTGTTTGTTTGTTTGTTACCTCTTCACGACTAAACGGCTGAACGGATTGTAATGAAATTTGGTAAGGGAATAGATTATACAGTGGAGAAGGACATAGGCTATCTTTTTTCTCAAAAAACAACCTTGAAAGGGGTCAAATAGGAGTTCAAAATTTGTATGGGAAATCCATAATTCCTCGACTTAGGGATCTGTAAATTCATATTTAGGCTTTTGGTAGGAAATAAAGAAATACGTGTTTCAACGTTTTTGAAAAATTATCCCTAAAAGGGGCAAAGTGAGGTTAAACTTATGGGGTATTCTTTAGATGCAATCTCAAGATTCAGGCACAACAATACTGAGAGGCTGGACAATCGCTACAGGTGCCTCAGTGCAGAAGACAACTTCTTGGATTGTATACTTCTGCTCCCGAATATAACCTCCACGCAGGCGGAGCCGCGAGCAACAGCTAGTTAAATATAAACACTGAGCGAATTTGGAAAATCAACGTATTTTATTTGGCTCCTCAATCCAGACGTTTTGCAAATAAATAATTGACTGTACGTACCTCAGATCACAACGGATTCGTAAGCTAGATACACCAATATTTAGTAGAAATTTCTACTAAATAAGTACATACATTTCAGCGCTCTACATATTCGCAAACGGAGACAGTAAATACTTTCGTAATTTTTTGTAAAATTCACCATTAAGGGTGACCATGTTACCTATGAGTTAAACCAGGATAACTAGTAGTTCAGCGGGTCGTAGCGGCAGTGCGTCCTGTCTTCCGTCAGTGGTTGGACAGGCGCCACGGCGCGGCGACATTCCGGCTGACACAGGTGCTCACAGGCCATGGATGTTTTGGCGAGTACCTGTGTCGCATAGCCGGTGCAGAAGGGTCGGCCGTGTGTCACCATTGTTACAACTGTCCGCGTGACACGGCCCAACACACTGTTGAGGAGTGCCCAGCCTGGGACGAAGAGCGCAGCGCTCTCGCAGCAGTCGTCGGAGTAGACCTCTCGCTGCCGGCTTTGGTGTCAGCCATGGTCGACAGTCGGAGGTCCTGGCGTGCGGTGGCCCTCTTCTGTGAGGCGGTTATCTCACAGAAGGAGAGTGCCGAGAGGGATCGGGAACAGGCCGATCCCTCCCGCCGCCAGTCGAGACGGAGGAGGCGCCGGGTTGACGACTGACCGGCGTCTCCCGCCCTGTGGTTTGGGGGCGTTTGGAGAATCCCACCACGGTATCCCCTGCCTGTCGTAAGAGGCAACTAATAGGGGCATCGGGGGTCGCGGGCGCGCAGCGGGGGGCTGTCGTAGCGCCCTTTCCGGTGTGCCGAAATTTGTTTGTACATTGTTTTATTTTGTATATACTTCGTCGGCACACCGGGCGACCCCGGGATGACGGCAGCGCGGGTGGTTGGCCTCGTAGCTGCCGTGGACGCCGAGGGCGTCCTTCGGTGCGCGGGGGCTTCTGAGCCCCCCCTACTTGGAGACGGGCCGCAAGGCGGCACCGCGCAGGGGCGGTTTCGGTCGAAAATGGGGCGCTTCTCGCCCCGTGAGCCCGGGACCGTCTCTTATGCGCCGAAGAGGGCCACCGCGGGGTTTTTAGTTGGTATTGCCGGTGTAGGGCATTTGTTAGGGACTCGGCTCAGCGGTCGTCCGGATGTTAACATCTTTCCCGGACGGCTTAACGCTGGGTCGTAAGGCCGGTGAGCCCAACATAACCGTCCCGCCACTCCCCCGGCGGGACGGTAGTGATAAATCGCTTTTCCCCGCGAAAAAAAAAAAAAAAAAAAGGATAACTAGTAGTTGAATATTATTTTTGAAAAGAATAAGACCGACAACATGAAAATAGTATATAATGTGTATTTTTTATGTTTTAATTAAGTATTTAATTTCGGCATAATTTAAAGAATGAATGAGTATTGGTTGGTTGGTGCTGGTATTGGTTGAAACCGGGGATTTGTTGCAGGAGAACTAGCACACCTGAGTTTTGTTGACATTAAACCAAACGCAATTTCTGATACCCCATGTTGAAATGAGATCCAAGGTCATGTTGAGCTCAATGACAAGATCCTCTCATCTACTCTCAGTATCCATCCGGCAACCCATGAACCCCCACCCCGCTCATGAATCGCAAATGCACAGAGGCTTGTGGTACTTCAGCATTTACTGACATGAGCTACGAAGCGTGTCCATCAATGAGGACACGTATACTTCGCTCATGGAGAAACCTGGAAATCCACTTGCGCATGTTGTCGAGCAGACCGTATTCGCTTAGCTTGGAGAGAAGGCCACGATGCCAGACCCTATCAAACGCCTTAGGTATGTCGAGACTCACAGCCAGAGCCTCGCCATGCCTGTCAATCGCCTCGCCTTAGTGATGTGATACAAACGCTTCACATGGATTTTAAAACTGCTTTTATTTTGTGTACTAAAAGAAGAAATTTATATGAGAGTTCCCAATGGTGTTGTCCATAAAAATAATTATGTCTGTAAATTAAATAAAGCCTTATATGGGTTAAAACAGCTAGATATTGGTTCGAGATATTTGAACAGTCTCTTATAGAAAGAAAAGGGGTTGCAAAACTTATTAGTGGATCGGTGTATATATGTTTTAGATATTATTGATATTGGTAAAAATATTTATGTGCTGCTATATGTAGATGATTTGGTTTTAGTATGTTTTATTTTAACATATTTTATATATTCATAAAATGAATTCATTTAAAAGTTATCTTATGAGTACAATGCATGATTTAAATGAAATAAAGTTATTTATTAGTATTAAAATAACTAGATATTATGATAAAATCACATTAGACCAAAGTGTTTACATTAACACAATATTGGATAAGTTTAGTATGTCCAATTGCAACCCTATAAGTACTCCCTTAGAAAATAAACTTGATTATGAAGCTTCAAATATAAATAGTGAGTATAATGCTTCTTGTCGCAATCTTATTGGGTGTTTAAAGTACGTAATGTTATGTACTCGACCAGATTTGAGTACATGTATTGACCAGATAGACCAGGTCATCGTTTATTGTGGGCTAACACACATTTGCGATGGACCAACAATCAGTGGGCTCATGTTCGGTTTTCGAATGAGTCTCGATTCGGATTTCATCCCGATTTAAGGAGAGCGCGTGTTTGGCGAGTTCCTAGTCGCCAGAGTTGACTCCAGAATCCTCAGGTAGTTCATCCTTATCAAGGCAGAACAATAATGGTTTGGGCCGGAATTCGCCTAGGTGGAAGAACAGATCTCGTATGGATACGAGACAATTTAAATGCGGAGACATACCGTGACGAGATTGTGCACTCTATGGTCATCCCTCATCGACAGCAACTCGGCCAAACTTTCATGTTCATGCATAATAATGCACGTGCACACACCGCAAGGCTGGTAATGAGTGTGTTTTTTTGGTTCCAGCACTATTTTAGTTTTTTGTAATAAATTTTTATTTTGTCACTAACAAGCCCTTTATTAAATTGCAAAATTAAAATGAATATTAAATTACGCTTCTATTGATGTATAACATCTAAGACAAAAAAATATTGAATTTAAAATAAACACTATTTTTCCCTTGTTCACTAGACCTTGTTGAGCAGTGTAGATGCAAAAATTAATCTAGTTATATTTATGTCAATATGTCAATAGAATATAGAAGAGTGTATTATTTAAAAATGTCTATATTCCTTTATTTATTATACATATTTTGTCGTGCTAGACTACAGACGTAGCCCTTCCTAGTTACATTCCCATACTTGAAATAAAAGTGATAGTAATTCACATCTTTTATTTTATTTCTCTCCTATAACCTGATTTCCTATAAAACATTTAATAACACCAGGAGTAAAAATAAATCGAAAGTTCATGTCACGGCTGGTCGATGAATCATTCATAATCGGCCATACCACAGCATTATGCTCTACATTCGCAACATTCAAAAAAGAAAAGGTCGATCGCAGCTGTCACTTTAGTCTACCTAATTAAAAATCAGAGTATAAAACCTAAACAACAACCAACTCAACCTCTTTCATTCAACGTCGTTGAATCAACAACAAACTCGAACAAAACGGGCGCACAGTTAAACTAGTTGAATTTATCAACCTGTTTCATTCAACGTCGTTGAATAAACGACAGACGCTAAACAATGGGAAATTAACGTATAGATCTGTGAACGTTTCTGCAAACCAGTTAAAAACGTCAACTGGTCTTTCAACTAGTTGACCGTTTATAGGAAACGGTTTCATTTCGTTAACGCAAAAAAAGATACTTAATAAATTCAATACTACAAATCCAACAAACAATACTACAGTACTTCTTTTATTTTTTTAAACTAATATTCAACTACTAGTTATCCTGGTTTAACTCATAGGTAACATGGTCACCCTTAATGGTGAATTTTACAAAAAATGACGAAAGTATTTACTGTCTCCGTTTCCGAATATGTAGGGCGCTGAAATGTATGTACTTATTTAGTAGAAATTTCTACTAAATATTGGTGTATCTAGCTTACGAATCCGTTGTGATCTGAGGTACGTACAGTCAATTATTTATTTGCAAAACGTCTGGATTGAGGAGCCAAATGAAATACGTTGATTTTCCAAATTCGCTCAGTGTTTATATTTAATTCCTATGCTACAAATAAGAACACACTTACTACTAAATTATCATTAAGTCAAATATGCCGATTGACCGATCACTTTCACAGAAACTCGTGTTCTTATATATTTAGCAATTGCGGAGCCATACCAATGCCTATTATAATTGTAGTGGACCCATATTTTTAGTAAATACTATACACAATGACTACTAAATCATACAAAAATTTCATAAATGTACGTCTACTACTTTTCGAGTTATACGGTGGCTCCTCAGTTCATACGGACACAAATTTTCCTGTTAAAAAAGCACGACGGTGATACCGATGAGCATATGCTAACAAATTATGTAGTTACTTACCAAGTATAAAATAACCTCTGGACATATGCCCAGGAATATCTATCTGGTGAATATTGTTCAAAAGTCCGATTTGCTCGGCATCCACGGGGTTACTCTTCAGTGAATTGAAAATTGTGTACACACAAGAATCTTTCCTGCCTGAAGCGAGGACTAAGCGGGGAATGCTGCTCTTGTAACGTTCGGGATCCTAAAATAATAATATCAATGTAACGAAAATTGCTGACGAATACCAAAGTGCCACACTGTAATTATTTCAATACTTTATAATGTAATTTCCTAATACAAAATATTGTTAGTTAAACTGTTTCCGACTGACTGCCTCGGTGGCGCAGTTGTAATTGCGCATGCGTTACGACTGCTGTGCTGAGGTCTCGGGTTCGATAACGGTAGGCAGCGGCTTTGCTGTGCCCTGGTATTGCAGAAGTCTATGGGCGGCTGGTGACTACTTACCATCAGGTGGCCCGTCTGCTCGTCTGCCTATCGAGGCACTAAAAAAAAAAAAAACTCTGGTCGGGTAAAGTGATATTGGGTTTTTCTATCTAGAAATTCTCAGTATTAGCCCGAAGTATTGAATTTGTGCTCGGTATAGCGATAGGCTCGGCCCCTATCACATTATGGGACCGAAATAAATTCGGCGAAAAGTGGGATGGTTGCACCTCTGCCTACCCTTTCGGGGATTACAGGCGTGGTATACAGATCTCTTCGATACAGGCTTGCCTAGTGAGGAAATCGAAGGAAACTTTCTCTGCGAAGTACATTTTGATGGTAAGCTAAATACAACTATTATGTTCATTTTGTCTACTGTTTGCTATAACCTGTGTTTTGTGTTTTGCTGGTTTCAATTAAATTTCCTTTCCATCTCATTAAAATTTAAAATAATATAGGTAATTATGTGTTTATTCACTAATGAATTATATTTTAACGGAAACAGTTACTAGCAAGTATAGACAATCAGTATATTGACTTCAAGATTTCATTATTGGACAGGATTTGAACCCGAGCCATTCGTATCAGCAGTCCGTACCACCGCTAACTTGGCTATCGCTGCAGCGATAGATATATAAGGGTAATTTATATGTTCATTAACTTACCTTTGGTTTGTAATGTCCTTTTAAAAGAAGATGTAAATTAACACCACTATACGAGAAAGTATTAATTGCAGTGAAACCGCGGGCAAACTTTGTGTTTTCTGTCAGCACTTGGATCCTTCCTTCACGAATAGCATCAACTTCATCATGGGGTTCAGAGTAGTGAATATTTCCTGGGATTTTGCCCTCATGATACGCCAGACATGCCTACATAACAATTATGATATTATTGAGTTGAATATCAGCTATTCTATTGGCCAAACGGTGGCAAGTTATATTATTTCCGAACTTGAATTGCGTCATAGATTTTTTATAAGAAATTATTGTAACTTAAAACAGTTTGTATCGTGTTTTATAGAAATGTCGATATTTGTGATTAACTTCCCACAGAGATCTACTCCTTACTCCTAAAATAAAAAAAGTGTGTGTGTGCAATTGACACACGGCAGAAGTGAAACTTACATTACGTCGAATTATGTTGCCCGCCTGCAATCTATGGAAGCCGAACCGTGAGTAATGATATCTGACATCTGTTTTATGCAATTGAGTATTTGAATAATCAACTAAACGTCGTTAAAGCATTGAAACAATCAAGACAGTGTTTAATTAATTATTATTAGAGCTCCCACTCGATCCCACTCGATCCCACTCGATCCCACTCGATCCCACTCGATCCCACTCGATCCCACTCGATCCCACTCGATCCCACTCGATCCCACTCGATCCCACTCGATCCCACTCGATCCCACTCGATCCCACTCGATCCCACTCGATCCCACTCGATCCCACTCGATCCCACTCGATCCCACTCGATCCCACTCGATCCCACTCGATCCCACTCGATCCCACTCGATCCCACTCGATCCCACTCGATCCCACTCGATCCCACTCGATCCCACTCGATCCCACTCGATCCCACTCGATCCCACTCGATCCCACTCGATCCCACTCGATCCCACTCGATCCCACTCGATCCCACTCGATCCCACTCGATCCCACTCGATCCCACTCGATCCCACTCGATCCCACTCGATCCCACTCGATCCCACTCGATCCCACTCGATCCCACTCGATCCCACTCGATCCCACTCGATCCCACTCGATCCCACTCGATCCCACTCGATCCCACTCGATCCCACTCGATCCCACTCGATCCCACTCGATCCCACTCGATCCCACTCGATCCCACTCGATCCCACTCGATCCCACTCGATCCCACTCGATCCCACTCGATCCCACTCGATCCCACTCGATCCCACTCGATCCCACTCGATCCCACTCGATCCCACTCGATCCCACTCGATCCCACTCGATCCCACTCGATCCCACTCGATCCCACTCGATCCCACTCGATCCCACTCGATCCCACTCGATCCCACTCGATCCCACTCGATCCCACTCGATCCCACTCGATCCCACTCGATCCCACTCGATCCCACTCGATCCCACTCGATCCCACTCGATCCCACTCGATCCCACTCGATCCCACTCGATCCCACTCGATCCCACTCGATCCCACTCGATCCCACTCGATCCCACTCGATCCCACTCGATCCCACTCGATCCCACTCGATCCCACTCGATCCCACTCGATCCCACTCGATCCCACTCGATCCCACTCGATCCCACTCGATCCCACTCGATCCCACTCGATCCCACTCGATCCCACTCGATCCCACTCGATCCCACTCGATCCCACTCGATCCCACTCGATCCCACTCGATCCCACTCGATCCCACTCGATCCCACTCGATCCCACTCGATCCCACTCGATCCCACTCGATCCCACTCGATCCCACTCGATCCCACTCGATCCCACTCGATCCCACTCGATCCCACTCGATCCCACTCGATCCCACTCGATCCCACTCGATCCCACTCGATCTCACTCGATCCCACTCGATCCCACTCGATCCCACTCGATCCCACTCGATCCCACTCGATCCCACTCGACCCCATTCGAATCCTCTCGAATATATATTCTGTCTCATTCTCTCGCAGGCTTAGTCCTATAGATTTATGTGTTTGTCTATTTTATATATTCTGTCTCATTCTCTCGTAGGCTTAGTCCTATAGATTTATGTGTTTGTCTCTTTTATATATTCTGTCTCATTCTCTCGTAGGCTTAGTCCTATAGATTTATGTGTTCGTCTCTTTTTACTGTCGCTTTTTCCGTTTTCGAGTTTCAAATCACAACGATGCTAAAGAAGTTTCACTTCAAAATCTTGTGATTAAATTCAGAATACAATTGTAGACTTGAAGAATCTGGAAATTGTACCTAATAGTTAGTAAACCATACCTTTGCCACGGCGCAAAGGCCTGACGCAGGCTCACTGCATCCCATGTTGGATTTAACACACCCAATCTTCACTGTCCTATCTTTTGCAAAGACTTCGCCAATAGCCTTCAGTTCATTAGCATCAGCTTGTGCTATAGCTGTTGATTAAAATAAAGCTGGTTATCAGTCCAGTGGTTGTATAATGAACTGTGAGATCTCGAGTTCAAATATTAGTTTAGGCAATTCCTAACGTTTCGAATTTCGATTGATTTGGAGAAATAAGAAGCAGAAAAATATTTTATTTTAAAGGAAACGACATAACGCAACACGGAGCTTTAACGGCTGTTTGGTCAGGAGTCCCGGAAACTGAGCGTGCTCGTCAGGGTGTCGGTATTGTCGTTTCCGACCGAATAGCTCACTTAATGAAAGGTTACGAATGTATAAGTCCCAGACTTCTCTGGATTCGACTCAAAATTGGGCTATACCGATTTTTCGTGCTGGCTGGTTACGCGCCAGACATGGGTTGCTCTGAGTCGGAGAGGAAGGATTTTTGGGAAAGTGTGAGAGGAATTCTGAACATTTGCGAAAGTAACGAAAGGATAGTTATGATAGGTGATTTTAACAGTTGGGTTGGAGTGAAAAGAAATGGTATGGAAGGTGTTTTAGGACAGTATGGTGATGAGAGAATAAATGAGAATGGCATGAATCTGTTACAGGTGTGCTTGGAGAGGGACCTTGTGGTGACAAATAGCTTTTTTAACCACAAGGCGATCCATAAGTATACTTGGGAGAGGAATGGAAGCAGAAGCGTGATCGACTTTGTTATTGTAGACCGTAGGCTCAAAAAGCAAGTTGTCGATACGAGAAGCTATCGTGGAGTTAGCGTAGGAACGGATCACTATTTAGTTGTAAGCCGAATTAGTGGTCTGTTCAAATGCTGGCGACACAGGCCGAAGAAATCGACAACAAGCCTCAGTCGCATCAAAGTCGAGAAGTTGAAAGAGATAGATGTGCAAGAAAGATATTTGGAAGAACTACGAGTTAAGACGTCGCACGTATGGCAAGAAGAATATGAGGGTGGAATGGATGTGGTTTGGGAAACCGTGAAGACTAGTCTGGTTGGAGCAGCTACAAAGGTATGTGGGGTAGCAAAGAGGAAGGAAAGACTGATTAATGATAAGTCGTGGGATAATGAAGTGAAAGAGGTCGTGGAAGAGAAAGGATTTTTGAATGTCATAGGGGACGCAGATCCACAAAGGATAAAAGCAGAGGGTATTTATGCTGAAGCGAAAAAGAGAGTTAAGAAAGTAGTTGATAGAAAGAAAGAAAGTAAGAAAGAAACGCTTGACAAAAAGCTTTCTGGTGATTTCAAAGCAAATATCAAACTGTTCTGGAAACAGGTACGGTTGGCTAGGGGATCATCAGGGGCGTCAAAGTTAGGCGTGATTAGGAGTGAGGATGGTAGAATGTTGAGCAATGAAAGAGAAGTCTTGCATCGCTGGAAAGTTTATTTTAAAAATCTTTTTGAGCATGGCGATGAGAGCGTAGCTAATATACAGGATGCTATAGACTCGGCTCATTCAAAAGGCGATGCAGACAAGGTGATTACGGAAGATGAAATAATGAATGCGTTGAATTATATGAAGATAGGCAAGGCTGCAGGGTATGACAGGGTTACTGTTGAAATGTTGAGAAGCGGCAAAAGTATAGTGGCAAAATTGTTGTGGCTACTTTTTAATATGTGTTGGAGTAATGGTCGAGTGCCAGAGGACTGGTGTAGAGCCGTCATTGTTCCACTTTATAAAGGCAAAGGGTCACAGCAAGAATGCAAAAACTATCGAGGCATAAGTCTTCTCAGCGTTGTCGGTAAATTGTATGCAAAGATATTGATCACACGAGTGATGAATGAAAGTGAAGAAAAAATATGGGATGTACAAGCAGGATTTAGAAGAGGAATGGGTTGCACTGATCAAGTCTTTTCCATAAGGTGCATTGTAGAAAAACACTTAGCTAAGTCTAAAAAGGTGTACTGTGCCTTCGTAGACTTGGAAAAGGCTTATGATCGTGTGCCGAGGGATGAACTATGGTCAACACTGTCACTGACATATGGGATTGAGAGCCGCCTAGTGAGTGCTTTGAGGTCTTTTTACAAGGACTCAAAAGCCTGTATACGGGTAAATGGAGCGCACTCAGACTGGTTTAACATCTCTAGAGGTGTTAGGCAGGGATGTGTTGCGTCTCCATGGCTCTTTAATCTTTATATGGACAGCTGTTTGACAGTTTTGAAAGATATGGAATGTGGACTGGGAATGAATGAGTTGCATGTCAAGTGTCTTCTCTACGCCGATGACCAGGTATTGCTTGCGTCATCGGTGGGGGAGCTACAAGACATGTTAAATGTAGCGAATGAGTCATTTAAAGAGAAGGGAATGAAAATAAATGGAAGTAAGACGAAAGTTATGGTGATAGAAAGAGAGGAAGACGCTACCGAGTGTAGCATAACTATAGATGGTGAGAGAGTGGAACAAGTGAGAGAGTTTGTGTATTTGGGAAGCGTGATAACGAGAGATGGGAAATATGAGGGGGATATTGAAAGGAGAGTGATGGCAGGTAATAAAGTGAATGGTGCCTTGCGCGCGATAATGAGCAGCCAGGCGGTGTCACAAAAGGCGCGAATGGCTGTTCATAATGGTGTGCTGGTACCGACACTTATGTATGGAAGTGAAAGTTGGGTGTGGCAGAAGAAGCATGAAAGTCGTGTAAATGCGGTGGAGATGCGTTCCCTATGGAGTATGTGTGGAGTCACCCTTGCTGATCGTATGAGGAATAGCGTGATAAGAGATCGTTGTGAGTTGAAGAATGATGTGGTGACTAAGATAGAAAGAGGTATGCTGAGATGGTTTGGCCATATGGAGAGGATGGATGAGAGGCGTTTTACGAAAGGTATTTATCGTGCGAATGTGACTGGAAGAGTGGGTAGAGGGCGCCCGAGGAGAACTTATTCCAATCAAATTAACGATATTCTCCTAAAAGGGCAAATCAGGAGTACCTCCAACCGCCGAAAATGTATGAGAAGATGTATGAATGTGGAAGAGGCGAAAGAAGTGTGTCAGGATCGTAGCTTGTGGCAGTCAATAGTCTCTGCCTACCCCCATGGGATACGGGCGTGAGTGTATATGTATATGTATATGTATATGTATGTAAAAATATTTTAAATGCATATATGTGCAGTTGCACAGCAGATTCTTTGGTGACTTTTTTAAATTTATGGAAGATCATTTTTTTTTATCCTGGCACGGCAAAGTGCCCATACTGCACCTGATGGTAAGTGCAGTGCCGTCCAATTAGAGTATCGAGTAGCGAGAGACAATTTATCCCCCGCTTCTCAATACAATCATGCCGGGCTGCTTCTTCACTACGCCATGGGCAAGAAGGTGAAGAAGCAGTCGAGGGACTAGTGTCAAAGTGCTCAGAAGGCCGTAACACGGCCAAACATCGTACCCCAACTAGACCCCTGACAAAAACCGGATGTACACTGCCTGATCCCGGAACGCGATACACTTGCGTGTGCCACTCTGGCGGGTTTTACAACCTGTGTACGATGGTCGCTATCCGGGCGGATATGAATATCCTACCACCATTCCACTATAGCGTCAGTAATGCAAGGCGTCATTGGTGTCTTCTGTTACAAATATTCACGTGTTGTTTGGCGTGACCATCGAAAGTGTGCCACAAGTTTACTTCTTTTTACATCGTGTGATATTACTTTGACCTATGTCTGTATTTCTTACCCAGGTATGTTGTGCAATTAGCAAAATGTGATTGTTTGTTCTTTCTATTATAAAAACCACTATGAAGTAGTCTCAAAAAGTACATCGACTTCGTTAAAAAACACATTATGCGTCCCTATAAAATTTGAGGTTTGCCCTCGATTTTTCTGAGATCCCATCATCAGGATCTGATTGGGATTGGTGCCAATGGGACCACCTAGGAAGAAGGCCCTCCTTTTTAAAAAAAAGGGAACCGAGTAATCGGGGAACATACATAAAAAAAAGATTCCGACGAATTGAGAACCTCCTCCTTTTTTTGAAGTCGGTTAAAAATGCATTTTATCAATATTCTTTAGAATTTTAACTTCGTGAAACTAGAACCAACCTGATCCACAAGCTTCGACATACTCCACTTCGCGAGGGGACACATCTATTTCCGAATAGAAAGACTCAAGGAATATTTGAATCTCGTCGTCATCCCTAAGTGGTAGGAATGTATGATTGATTTTGTTGCTGTAATTGGACTTAGCGTAGTACACTTCTGAGTAAATCCTGAAATGAATTAAGGGCTTATTTTTTATCCTTATTCAATAATGTAAAATGGAAATTCACAGTCTTTAAACACAGCGCCTATGGGATAAAGGAAATACGTAATTGTATTTGATTCTTAAAATTTTAGTGGCATCTAAAACTGCGGTGGCACTTTTTCTGAACATTAAATATTTTTGCAAAATTTTGATTGTGTTACGTTATAATATCGATATAGAACCCAAAACATTTTTTTTAATTTATGCATGTCTGTCTATCTGTAAAGGCATCACTTCTAAAGTAGCGTGTTTTTAGAAACAAAACCATAGAGCATATCTTGAGGTAACATAGTATTTATTTTATTGAAATCGATGCATTCAATCAATGAATCAATCAATTTAAAGGCAAGCTTGTCAAACATTTCAGTCCCTGATTGAAGTGTTTGTCGAGTATCATGAATGAGATACAATATGGTGACTGTTTTTAATTAAATTTTGGCGACATTACCTAATTAATATAATAATATAATAATGTAATCTAACCTAATCGAATCTAATTTAATGTAATTTCATCTAATGTAATGTAATTTCATCTAATGTAATGTAATTTCATCTAATTTAATGTAATTTTAATGTAATGTAATTGTGTAATCTATTATGTGTGCTATTTTCGGTATAATTCTATTTCTATTTCTATTGTCGTACTCTTTTTTTATGAATGCTGTGTATGTCTTTAATTGATATTCATAACTGTTATTGTGCTGTGATAAATAATAATTCTATGTATATTATGAATATTGTTGACGTACCTTAATAAATAAATAAATAAATAAATCAAAAGATAAAAACCATTATAAATTCACCAAATATTACGGCGATGATTTGTCGTTAGAAAGTGATTTCATAATTAGTAGATAAGATAGGATTACAAAACTTGATGAAATTATACCATTGCATGCACGCACGCAGAGGTGTAAATAGAACACCCATATTTCGACAACTTTAGGGCGCGAGTTTAACAACATAGTGGGTACAACTCCTCCAGACTCCGTGCTAATACTGACTATTTCGTGATAGAAAAACCCAATATCACTTTTACCGACCCGGGATTAGACCTGAGGCCACAGCATAACGCTCGTACTGCCGTAATTACAACTACGCAACCGAGGCAGTCAATATGCAAAATAATTTATAATAATTATATAATAAATATAAATATAAAAAATATAAAAAGCCTTTTATTTCTTACGTAATTAAGTAAGTTAAGTAGTTATCAGAATAATGTAAAATTGAGCTTAGTATTAAATATCGATTGTAATTAGATACATTATTCACTAAAATATGATTAAAAATATTATGATTACATTTATAAATTACAAAATAATATTTTAAAAAGGATGTTTATAGAAGATAATTTAAATTACTATTATTATTCAATAAAATATTAAATATAATCATTAAGACTATGATTTTGTAATTCCTGTTGCATTAGTTAAAAATTGTAATGTAATTTAATAGTAATTATACAAAAATAGCAATTTTGGCAATAAATACCTTTATTATTATTATCAGTTAATTATCATGCAGGCATGCAAGAACCCCTCTTATGTGAGGGTGAAGGCCTCCTCCAGACTTTTCCACTTCTCTCTATCTCTGGCCATTGTTTTCCAGTTTAAACCTGCTATTTTTATTATATCGTCTTCCCAACGAGATACTGGTCTCCCTCTCTTTCTAATACCCGAAGGGCCCTGCCATAACGTCAATCTAGAAGTCCAACGGTCGTCATTAATCCTGGCTATATGGCCTGCCCATCGCCATTTCAATTTCTGTGAGAATTCTAGTGCATCTATAACTTTTGTCCTTTCCCGTATAGTATCGTGTGGGATTTTTTGTATTTTTCTCACATTTGTGATGCTTCTCTCCATACCTCGTTGGCAGGATCTAATTTTGTTTTTCACTCGTAGTGTGTATTTCCAAGTTTGACATCCGTAGGTAATAGAGGGGAGCACGCAGGTGTCCAGAATTTTTTTCTTTAAATTTATGGGCATAGTTCCTTTTAGCATTTCTTCTAAACTCCAGAATTTTTTCCATGCGCCTGAAATTCTTCTTTCCACTTCTAGTTCGTTACTTTGCTTACCGAAGGAAATTCGTTTGCCTAGGTATATATAACTATTCACGTATTCCAATGGTTTTTGATCAAGATACAGGGGGTATTTTTTGCTGTTAGTCATCATTTTGGTTTTGTTTAAATTCATTTCCAATCCCACTTTGTAGCTCTCAGATTTCAGTGAGTGTATCATTGATTCTATCTCTCTTGCACTTTCGGATAGTAGAAGAAAACCGTCAGCGAATCTTAGATGGCTGATAAATGTACCGTTAATGTTTAACCCTATTCTGACCCAATTGAGTTTACTGATGACCATCTCTAGTACTGCTATAAAAATTTTTGGTGACAGTGGGTCTCCTTGCCTTACACCTCTCTTTATGAGTATCGGTGGTCCTGTCGTCTCAAGTTTCACTCTACTGCTGCAGTTGTTGTAAATATACTTTATAACTTCTATATACTTGTGTTCAACGTGTTGTGAATTTAAAGCTGTCCATATGGAAGAGTGCTGGATTGTGTCGAAGGCTTTCTGATAATCGATAAACACAACATAGAGTGGTCTCTGGTACTCACTGTATTTCTCAATTATTTGTTCAATCGCGTGTATATGGTCTATCGTAGAGTATCCACGTCTAAAACCAGCTTGCTCTATCGGTTGGTGTTCGTCTATACTCCTACTGAGCCTTTTTGCGATTATTGATGAAAAAAGTTTGTAGAGTGTGGGCAGTAAACTGATAGGGCGATAGTTGCCTATATCTGCTGGATCGCCTTTTTTGTAGAGCAAGGATCATGTTCGACTCTGACCATTGAAGAGGTGTGGTACCTGAATCTAATATAGAGTTAAAGAGCCGTGCCAAAGGGCGCGTAAGATAATTACAACCTTCTTTTATTGCCTCATTAGTAATTCCATCAGGGCCTGGACATTTTTTCGCTTTCAATCTTTTTATTTCTTTTAAAATTTCGGTTTCGTCTATCTTCTCCACATCTGAGAAATCTTCTTTAGGTTGTTGAATGCTGGTGATGCGAATTTCATTCGTATTGTTTAGCGCTTGACAATTATACAGTTTTTTGTAGAAGTTTGTAGCAGTTTTGATAATATCGGACCTGTCATGCGATAGTTTATCTGTCTCTTTTGGTTCTTTTATCCATATCTTATGGGTATTTAGCTCTTTGTATGCTTTTTTAACGCTGCAAGTAGTACTTATATGTTTTTCAATAGTTTTCGATCGATGGATCATGTAGTCCCTTTTTATGTTCTTACTTATGCGTTTATATAAATCTTTTAATTCATTTTTCTGTGTTCGTGTTTTAGGTTTAATTTCATGCAGTTGTTTTCTCCGATCCATGAGTTTCCTGGTATCTACTGATAGTACACAAGGCTTGGTGACGTGTTGTTCGGAGATTATGGAGACAATTTTCTATGCCTCTGATGATTTTGTTGTAGTTAGCTTGTATGGTGACATCATCTTGGAATTGTAGTTCGTCTTTATGTTTTTCTAGAGATAGTTTATATGATGATATTTCTGTATCGTGCTTTAGTGAATTTCTTAAATGTTTTGTGTATTTTGTACGGCCTATCTTTATATCCCGCAGTAGAAGAGATACCTTTATAAGTCTATGATCGGTGGGAAAATTAATATTCAGCACTTGCACATTTAGAACATTTTTATCTAGATTTGTTAGTATGTAGTCAATTTCATTCTTTGTAATTCCGTCTGGGTATTTCCAGGTCCATCTTTGGTTTTTAGGTTTTTTGAAGAAGGTGTTCATTATACTCAATCTGTTTTCGTTTGCGAAGTCTACCAGGCGCTCGCCTCTGCCATTTCTCACGCCGTAACCGTAGCTTTTCATTATCAAGCGCTCTTCAGGTCTAGGTTGCCCTATTTTTGAGTTAAAGTCACCCATGACTATTATGTTCTTACCAGAGTTTCTTAAAGTTTCGTGAATAGTATTATAGAAGTATTCCACCTCATCGTCGTTTGCAGACTCTGTGGGTGCATAGACCTGTATAATATCTAGTTGATATCCATTTATATTTAGTTTCAGAAGAGCTATTCGTTCCGTTAATCCACTAAAACTCACGATGTTTCTTTTGAGATATTTTTTAACGATGAAACCCACACCATATAATCCACGAGTTTCCCCTGTATAGCAAAATATGAAGTTGTTGTGTTCCTGGATTGATGTGCCGACACGCTGGACCTCCGAAATGCCAATTACGTCATATTTTGTGTTTTTTAAATAGTGCTGATACTGACCATTTCGTGATAGAAAAACCCAATATCACTTTTACCGACCCGGGATTAGACCTGAGGCCACAGCATAACGCTCGTACTGCCGTAATTACAACTACGCAACCGAGGCAGTCAATATGCAAAATAATTTATAATAATTATATACCCACATCTAATTCAAGGTAACCAAAGTGTATAATAATTCAGCGTCAGATTGAAAACTTATGTACAATTTTAATGACATCACTTAGACAACGCCATCTATCGATTACATTGGTTAACAAATATCTTATTTTTGCTTTTTTAGTTTTTTTTTTATCCTGGCACGGCAATGCAACCACACTGCGCCTGATGGTAAGCGCAGTGCTGTCCAATTAGTGTATCGAGTAGCGAGAGACAATCTATCCCCCGCTACTCAACACAATCATGTCGCCCTGCATCTGCACATTATGCCATGGGCAAGAAGGTGAAGAAGCGGTCGAGGCTCTAGGGTAAGAGTACTCAGAAGGCCGCAAAACGGCTAAACATTGTACCTCAACTCTAGGACCCCCGACAAAAACCGGATGTACGCTGAATAGATTGGGTAATCCTATATTAGTTTACCTCTTAGCATCCTTCGATTTCTGCAAAAACAGGACGCTTATTGCATCCGATCTTACAAAGCCGTCTGCATTCTTGTCGAAACACTTTGTTTTTCCGTCCATACATAAAAATCCAGCCCTGGAAAAAATATATTATCAGTTTTAACCCGAAATTACCTCCGCATTGATTCAACGATATGTCCTTCAAATCCTAGATCGTGCAAAAATTTGCGTACTTCAGATTTCGAGTATAGGAATTTGTGCATGATATGGCGACATCAGGAAGTAAGCTTTTTTTTTTACTACCTGGACAGACGAGCAGACGGGCCACCTGATGGTAAGTAGACACCGCCGACCATAAACTTCTGCAATGCCAGGACACAGCAAAGTCGCTGCCTACCGTAAGCTTATTGTATCATGGGGTATTAGTTACACCTCTATTTTACATTTGGTCTTACCTGCTACAATTAAGCGTCACTTTAGGGTGCGTGCATAAGTTACAGCCTCCTACAATAGCCGCTTCACACTGACCAGAAGCCATGGCTGCGTACGCATGCTCCAAACAAGCAGTGGAGCTGCCGCAAGCGAGGTCCAGAGCGTATGAAGGACCCTTAGCGTCAATCCAGTAGGATATGCGATTGGCGTACATGGCCTTGTTGCATCTGGAAAGAAGAATGGCTAAAGTATGATGTTTGTAATACTTGGCTATGGTAATGGTGATGCATAAAAAGAACTAAGTGATAATGAGTAACAACGATCTGTAATTTGCTTCAAAAAATGATATAACTGACATGTTCATGACACGGCTTCTTACCAGGGAGGTCCACTACATCCAACCTCCTCCTTTGTAGTGAGTTTATATCACATCACATGTCTGAGTTATCCTAAGTAGATGTAATTTACACTGACTATACCAAGTGCTTCGATAGAATAAATCACTCGACACTTCTTAAAAAACTGCAACTCATTGGTATTATAGGAAACCTATACCGTTGGTTCACCTCATATGTTCGGAATAGATGCCAAACTGTAGTGCTTAGTGGGTACACTTCATCTCCCATGAGTATCCCATCGGGAGTACCTCAGGGATCCCTGTTGGGCCCCATTTTATTCCTCATATTCATTAATGACGTCCATTCATGTATCAAACACTCAAGAATTCTTCTTTACGCTGACGATATGAAGATTCTGAGCGTCATTCGTAGCACTGACGATGCATTCCGGTTACAAAGGGACCTAAACAGTTTTCAGACCTATTGTACTATTAACAAACTGGATCTGAACGTCGCAAAGTGCTATGTATCTTCCTACACTCGCAAAACAAATGTCATAAATTTCGAATATACTTTCAATAACATAATTTTATCCAGGGTTAATGCTATTCGTGACTTGGGCGTTACTTTTGACAACAAACTATTATTTGACCAACATGTGGATAATATTATTAAAAAAACTTCTCAAGCTTTAGGCTTTATTCTTAGGTTGTCATCGGAGTTCAGCAATATCAAAACTTGTAAAATTCTTTACTGTGCGTATGTTCGCAGCCACTTAGAGTATGCCTCACAGGTGTAGAATCCATGTTATGACACTTACATATCTAGGATTGAGAGTATTCAGAGGCGTTTTCTACGACACCTACAGTTTAAAGCGAACATTTACCTTGCAGATTACACCCAGAGGTGTAAAAAATTCCATTTCCTGCCGTTTAAAGAACGAAGGGATATTGCCTTAGATATTGCTGACTTATGCTATCTTATAAATGTAGCGAATGGGACAGTTGATTGTGCGGAGCTCTTAGAACAGATTCGAACGCACGAACACAGACGTATTTCGTAGGCCTAGCCTTCTGTATGTACCGCTGGTTGGGACGAACTATAGGCGCAACTCGTTTATATTAAGGGCAAGCAAACACTTCAATTACATGTTAGCAAATATTAATAATGATAATACAAGTAAATCTGCTGATTTAGACTTGTTTAATACAACATCGTTTTTCAAAAACATATATTTTGAAAAACTTTGATTGTGAAACCCTAACTTTTACTTGTTGGCTATTTGTTGACACAATACTGTTATGTTAAAATGTCCACCCGGATAACCCCACCACCGCTTTCACAATGTAGTTCGCTAACATCCGTGGACTACAATCAAATC
The DNA here is from genome assembly GCA_905220505.1 of Laothoe populi. Lineage (NCBI taxonomy): Eukaryota > Metazoa > Arthropoda > Insecta > Lepidoptera > Sphingidae > Laothoe > Laothoe populi. Next base: position 2,789,581 of record HG992161.1, on the reverse strand, counting down.
TTAATGCCGTCCACTACCACCTTGAGACGGCCCGGCCTTTTTATTTTGCGGGGAAAGCGTTTTATTACTGCCTCGCGCTCCGGGGGGAATCGGAATAAGAATAAAACGGGTATGCTGGACTAGCCGGTCTTACGACCCAGTATCCCCCTCGCCCGGATGATGGCTATCCGTGCTGCCGCTGGGCCGAGTCCCTACCCCCTATGTACACCCCACCCGATACTACCAGCTAAAACCCCGCGGTGGCCTTCTTCGGCGCTTACGGAGCGATCCCGGAGTATTCTAAGGAGTGCTAGAATTGCAGCTGGAATCGCCCCTGTGCGGTGCCGTGTTGCTACAGCGAACGAGGCCTTACCACACGAGCTGCCGTCCATCTCGGGGTCGAACGATGCTCCGAATTTGGGAGTGCATCGATACGGGCTGACAAGCCCCTCGCTGCGCGCCCGCGACCCCCGAGGGCCCCTATTAGTCGCCTCGTACGACAGGCAGGGGTTACCGTGTTGTAATTCAAACGCCCCCATTCAACAGGGCGGGAGACACCGGTCAGGCCACCCGGCGCCTTCTACGTATTCTTTGGCGGCGGGAAGGATCATATCGTTCCCGATCCCTCTCAGCACTCTCCTTCTCCGACTGGCGACCATGGACGACACCACGGTCGGCAACGAGAGGTCGCCTCTAACGACTGCTCTGAGAGCGCTGCGCTCTTCGTGCCAGGCTGGGCACTCCTCCAATGTATATTGTGTGCGTGTGTGCCACCGCTACACCTCCTTTCCGATCCGACACAGGAACGAACCGAAGCACCCATGGTCCGTTAATACCTGTGTCAGTCGGAACGTAGGCGCCCCGTGGCGCCTGTCTAGCCATCCCTTTAGGACAGGACGCACTGCTGCGACAGTCCTCAAGCCCGCAGTCGGGCAGTCCAGCCTGGAATGCCACTCCTCTATGACGATTCTGCGAAACCGTGCCGCAATCTCCCTCGGGGCCAGTCTCTCCTGACGGCGGCTAGACGACTCCCCCCGCCAGATGAACGCTGACGAGAGGAGTTTGGCGTCCAACTCCCAAGGAAGTATCGGTCAGACCCTAACAATTATAGCCCGATCGGCATCACCTCAGTGATGTGTAAAATCATGGAGCAACTTATTAACATCCATTTGGTTCGCTACCTAGAGGATCACTCGTTGATCAGTGACAGACAATACGGGTTCCGTCATAACCGATCAACGGGTGATCTTCTAGCGTTTGTATTACATCACTGGGGTGAGTCGATTGACAGGCATAGCGAGGCTCTGGCTGTGAGTCTCGACATAGCCAAGGAGTTTGATAGGGTCTGGCATCGTGGCCTTCTCTTCAAGCTCCCGGCATTCGGTCTACCCGACAACCTGTGCAAGCGGAGTTCCGGCTTTCTGCATGAGCGTAGAATACGTTTCCTCGTTGGACACGCTTCGCAGCTCATGTCACTAAATGCCGGAGTACCACATGGCTCTGTGCTGTCGCCCACCTTGTTTATTCTGCATATTAATGATATGTTGTCGCTTGGCAACATTCATTGCTATGCAGATGACAGCCCGGTTCATGGGCGTTATTGCAGCAAGCCTCCTGGTTGCGGGGCAGATACTGAGAAAAGACGCGAGGATCTTGTTATTGTGTTCAACCAGGCCTTGGATCTCATATCATTATGGGGTACCCGGAATCGGGTTGAGTTTAGTACCAAGAAAACCCAGGTGTCTATGATGAGGAGATGGATACGGCGTCACACTCATTTTTTAGATTAATAAGTGACATAATGTAACTAATATGGATTGATTCCGAAATAAACTGATTTATTATTATTATTATTATTATAGTAACAGTTTGACAGTCTCCGTGGCGCAGTTGGCGAGTAGCCGGCTGTGAAACGAGAGGCCGTGGGTTCGATTCCCACACCGGGACAAATGTTTGTGTGACAGACATATGTTTGTGTCCGGGGTCTGGGTGTTGTGAGACCGAAAGTCTCTCGTAGTCTCTGATACCCACAACACAAGACTCGTATCTTAGTGTGGGATCGAGGCTATGCGTGTGACTGTTGGATGTTATTTATTATAAGTTATCCCTCGCTACTTGATACTCTAACTGGACAACATTGCGCTTACCATCGAGTGCAATGTGGTCAGTTTGCCGTGCCAAAAAAACAAAATAGAATAAAAAAAATAAGATTATTCCAATGCCATTCCATTGCCATAGGAAAACAAGCATCGAAATAGCCTTGTCGCCAAATGGCGTCAATAAATATAATTATATTGACTTACCCAGTAATACCGAAGCCGTTCCGTTGAATGTTTTCGTAAATGACGAACTTCTCAGACTCAGAGAAAGTGGATCCTATAAATACGCCTACTTTTTTTCCTTTCAGCTGCAGTGGGTTTATACCTGTGGAAATAGGATCAGTTGAATGTGGAGTTTTGGCAGTGCTGATGCCGTGTTACAGTGATATTTTTAGCTTTCTTTAATCCTTTTTTATTTTTATACACTATTATTCCGATCTCCTGAGCCCTTAGTAGTGTGTTAGTAGCTACAACCATATCGACTTTTATTTGCATGAGAACAGATTCAACACAGCTACTATATTGGATCTTTCTTAGTATAATCTTTCTGATAGTATATATGAATCGGTGTGGCTATTAAAATATGTATTTTAAAATGTATATTGCCTATAATTATTGTTTTTGATTTGGTCAAATGTTTTATTTTGTTTGAATTCGAATCCCCTTTTCATAACTATTTTTTTGTAGAAACAAGATCACTTCAAGTATGATATGTCTACCTGCATCATAGATGGCGCTGTAAGCGTGTTCCAGAAGCTTCCTGCTCATAGGCTCCATGGTACAGGCCTGCTTGTAATGGACTTTGAAGAACTGAGCGTCGAACTTGCCCATCCCGTTCACTTTTCCCATATGCTTCGGGACTTCTGGATGGTTGAACTCCCACCGAGGGTCGTCAGATGACACCATATCCACCTAGATGAATTGACAAATTTTAATTTTTTTTTGCATAATTTTACGCTAATTATTCTAGCAAAAAATATATAGAACTTTTTGAACTATTGGATTTATCAGAAATCTCCCAGACACGATATATTAAAGATATGCTAAAAGTACAGTATTTTTATCGTCCCCGTTCAATATGATTATTATTTGATCCATATAAAATACCATAATAAAAGAAACTAAAAACTTCTAATTGCGGTATTTTACCCAAAATTACTCAAGTTATAAACAAATTTATGGACAAACAACTATTTTCCAACCCTGACCCAAAAATGTCAAACTTTTACCTGATTAAAAAGATTTTTCTTAAACTCCAAAACACTGTTGGACTTTGGGTAGATTCCAGATATGCCGCTAATCACAACTTCTTCACCAGTCAAAGGTTTTAAACGGGCATCCTGGGCTGCAGATACGATCTCAAGACCCGTCTTGGTAGCATGGGCTGATAGGGTCTTTTGAGGAGTTGGATTCATAGTAGTTGAAATAAATAGTTCCGGAAAGACTGAGCGCTGGATCATAAAATGGTTTCACGACTACATGAAGTGTATAAAGGTCTCTATTTATATTAAAACGTGTGTTAGTTATAAATATATATATAATATAGTAAATAGGGTAATAGTTTATTTGTTACAAATGTAGGGTCCCGTATTTTATAAACATAGCTTTTTTTTTTCTTTATTTAAGGGCTTTTTCACTTAGTGAATATGTCGCCCTGGTACAGATACATATAAATACGTACATGATAATTTATAAATTAATTGGTATAACATTCTGGCCGAATCTGTATGAAGCTCTGCCAGAATGCTGTTACAAGCTCCCAGTTGAAGTACATTGAGTCTGCACTGACTTCGAATATCCTTGTTACGGACACATTCCATAAGGATGTGATATATGTCGTGAATCACATTGCAATCAGGGCAATTAGGTGATGCGGTCTTGTTCATTAAAAAGGCGAATTTATTACATGGAATGTGTCCGGCCCGAAGTCTTAGAGCAGTAATAGTGTCTGTCCTATTGAGTAATACATATAAACATAGCTTGGACTCGGAAACCTGTGTAAGCGACTGACACCCGGCGCTAGTGATGTTGCAAATACATAACACGTGACGTCCTCTTGTCTCTTTCTTCTGATTGATTTTCTTAATTGATTCATTTATTAATTACTTAATTATTAATAGCAAGTATCTTAATAAAAATAATACAAGTAAACAACAATAAAATATTAAGTATTACAGTATACTAAATATTTCATGTTTTAAGGAAATAGTCTAATAATATTTATTAAAATTATATGTATCCGAACTACTTTAGAATTCCCACGTACTGGTTGTTTTATCATTAAAAAAGGTGACTAAACCATATAAAAGTCGCAGCATGACAGTAACGAATTTTTGCTTTGTAATAGAAATTAGCAAAATCTCTGCCAGAAAACATAGATTATAAATTCGGACTGCTGAGTATAATTTCGTCTCAAAGTCCTTGGTCTGTTACACCTGTTGACATAATTATCTTGGCTATTTGTGTTCTTTCGTCTACAGCAAGACTGTACCAGCTTACCAGAAACCGATGTGAAGTAACACTTTTGCTCTTATATTTTCTACGCTTTGTGAGATTTCCAGAATCCCACGTTTTCTTCCTTTTCTTAATTCTTATTCCCCTAAGGCCGGTAATGCTTTGATACCCATGATTCTTTTGTTATTTGTCCTCATATGTGATCAAGTTTACTTAACGTCAAGAGTCACATTTAATCGTTCGCCAGCCTCTATTATAAAACAAGGCTTCTCCAGATGTAAATGTCCTTTATAGGAGGTTAATACCTCTTAGTTCATCATTTGTCTCCCGCTTTGTTATGGAGGGAAGTGGACAATTTATATTTCCAACTCCTCCTTATATTTCTATTTGATTAATTTCGTTACGGGATAAAAGACAGTTATGCATTCCCAGAGACTCGCCGAGTTTCATTACCTTGTGTCAAAAATATGCGTGCCATTATCGATCCTGGATAAACAGGAGTTACAATGGTGGGTGTTTGGGCGGGATAGTCTCTATTATAAAACAACATACTCCGTCTGATTCCGCAACTCAAAATGCCCTATGGAGGGATTTTCACCATGAGTACATCCATACATACATACTATGTTAACAGTAGTACCATGTCATCACCTTTTTTTTTTGCCGCGGGGAAAGCGTTTTATTACTACCGCCCGCTCCGGGGGGAAGCGGAATAAGAATAAAACGGTTATGCTGGACTAGCCGGTCTTACGACCCAGCATCCCCCTCGCCCGGATGATGGCTATCCGGGCAGTCGCTGGGCCGAGTCCCTACGCCCTATGTACACCCCACCCGACACTACCAGCTAAAACCTCGCGGTGGCCTTCTTCGGCGCTTACGGAGCGATCCCGGGGTATTCTAAGGAGTGCTAGAATTGCTGCCGGAACCGCCCCTGCGCGGTGCTGCGTAGCAGCCCATCTCATGGGAGGGCTTAGGAGCCCCCGCGCACCGAACAACGACAGGGAACGAGGCCTTACCACCCGCGCTGCCGTCCATCTCGGGGTCGCACGATGCTCCGAAACTGGGAGTGCATCGATTCGGGCTGACAGCCCCCCGCTGCGAGCCCGCGACCTCCGATGGCCCCAATTAGTCGCCTCGTACCACAGGCGTTACATTCGTGGTGGTGTGGGCGATGTCTAGTGACACCGCCACCACCACTTCACCCCGAGCCACTGCATCCTCCGCTTGTGCCTTGACCCGCAAAATCGCGTGTACTGTCGATCGGCCTTGCCGGAACCCGTACTGGCACTGTGCCAGGTCCGGCCCACCATGTCATCACCTATGACATCAAAATTTTAAAGCTGTGGGCATGTTCCTGCTGCACTGTATCTAATATATAATATAATACAGGGCTAGGAATATTTTTCGAAGTGGTCAATAAGTGATTCTACTGGAACTGGTGTTGTATTTATCATAATAAATTGTTAATATATGAATAAATAAGAGCATCATACTGCCTGTGCTTCTTGTATAGGTGTAATAAATGGCCTACCTTTTAGAGTTATGTATGAGACCCACGTCACGGGGCTGGAGATGCTATGGTGGATGACAACGTTACAAGAATAAATTCCGCAGCAATTCAGAATTTGGCATCCGCGGAACAATTCACATGACGCTTTTTTTATTCTGGCACGGCAAAGTGACCACACTCCACCTGATGGTAAGCACAGTGCCGTCCACTTGAAGTATCGAGTAGCGAGAAACAATCTATCCCCCGCTACTCAACACAATCATGCCGGCCTGGTGTGTAGTTCTTCACAATACGCCATGGGGCAAGGAGGTGTGAAGCGGTCGAGGGTCTAATGTCAGAGTACTCAGACAGGCCGCAGCACGGCCAAACATCGTAAATGTCGTATGACGTAGTAGAGGAAGCGATGAAAGTCTACTACAGATAATATTTGAGATCGGGGTGTCGTGGTGGCGTCTGAGTAGTTGTACCCTGGTACTGAAATAACGCAAGTTAATAAATAAATATATAATATTAGGCCTAACAACGGTATCCTAAAATTAAGGGAGCAATTTTAATCATGTTTAAATAAATTAACATGTTTTTATTACATTGTATGGTTTAATCAATGTCCGGTCATTGTTGTTTTCACCCGACTGCCCCTGCACGGAAGCTGATGTTTATCAAGTGTGTGTATGTCAGTTTGTACATATATCGAATTTTAGCACATATCTATAGTGTCACTCTAAGCAGCATACGGATTTTAATATATCAGGTATCGCTAAGTTGTCTTGGTTGTAGGATTAAAGATGCTGATATACAACATGTAACATGACTAACGCACACTCTGAAAGCAGTTTGTTCAGAATAAGCGACTGAATCGATATCAACAATTTAATTTAATTTAATTAGACGATTTTGTTTTCCTTAAATAATTAAGACTCAGGTAAATAATAGTAATTCAACGAGACCGGAACGCGATACACTCGCGTGTGCTACTATGGCGGGTTTTACACTCTGTGTTAGGTGGTCGCTATCCGGGTGGATATGAATATCCCAACATCAGCAAATGATATCTTAAAAGGCCTACACAAAAGTTTATCTCCTGACATTAATTCACAGTAAACAGGCGAATCCTGGGTAGCTTGCTAGTCCATAGTAATATGTCTACTACACTCACAGATTTACACTCAGTATCAGAAACATACACGTGTTCCATTTTTCTAGTTTCCGTACGAAATAAAGGCTGAAAGCCTTTGAAATTCGACCAGTAGTTACATAGGGATTTAGCAACGAGCCGACATTCGTGGAAAAGCTGGATATGTGGCATTTTTATAGAAATTTCAAACTAAAAGAGAAATGGTGAAGTTGGTATATGCTTTAGCTGTTTTTGATTCTGAGTTTTATACGCTTACGTATTCACTTTGACGTTTTACAGCTGTTAAGCTGCGTATTGATAGCATTTAAGCTGGCTAATATAAAAGGTTACTACATGAATGTACTACTGTCATCTGTGTACGAGAAAAAGGAAGCAGAGGCAATTTGTGCATCCACGATGCTTATTTTCGTTCCACCATATTCGATAGTATCCAGCCCGCATACTCACCACTATAACTCCTGTAAGCCGGAATTGACAATGGCACAATTTTTTCGTCGCCAAGCAGTAAAGCTCAGCAAGAATGCACAAATGTCTTTCTCCTGCGACTAAATTAATCAAATAGATACATAGGGAAGATTTGGAAATAAAGATTGTCTGCTTTCCTCCATAGCAAAGTGGGAGACAAAATAATGAACTAAAGGGGTACTAACCATAATTATAAGGATAAAACATATTGAACCCCTGGATGACACATAATAGGTTCCACGGTATCGGCAAAAATCTTATCGTGGATAAATCGTGTATTTTTAGATTCTTTATTTAAACGCACTTTTTAGAGATAGGATAAGATCAATTAAGAATAAGGCAGTTGACATGATTTTTATCACGAAACCTATTATAAAGAGAATTGTATGAATCCCAACAAAAAAGTAAAACATACGATATTCAAAAATGCTGGAAGGGGTAATATGTTAGTTTGCTGTGTTTAATTTCTTACATTATTCGGTATGCATTTGATATAATAATACGAAAAATACAAGTTAGCCTAACCACAACTAATTGAATTGGTTTTGCATCTTGAGATCGCAATGTATTATTTTATTAGCGCAATCTATTGACGTTTAACAGAAATTATCCCAACAAAATCGCGCTTGATAATATTTATTAGGGTTTGTTACAGTATATTTAAATAATACTATAAATTGTATGAAGTCATTGCATCTTTGATTGTAAAGTTGATAAAATTCTGTGCAGCCATCATTTCAGAGATCTGAATAGACGATGTGGAATGTTCGAGAGTTCAGAACATTTTGTCGACACACCCCTGTCAGGTAGTTCATCAGAGTCTGATCCCGTGCCAGATTAATGAATGCTGCACGGACAGACTGAAAAATCGCCTTTCAAAGCATCGTTCAGACCATTTTGCACAAGTTAAATCCAATTCTTTCGACGCTCTTCCGTGACTATTCACATTGTTAAGGTTAAATTTGTGTATTTTATAAAAGCTGTTGTAAGTACGCATGCATTACGACTGCTGTGCCGAGGTCTCGGGTTCGATCCCCGGTTGGATAAAGTGATATTGGGTTTTTCTATTTAGAAATACTCAGTGTCAACCCGGAGTCTGGAATTGTGCCCGGTATGGCGATAGGCTCGCCCCCTATTACATTATGGGACTGTAATGAATGCGGCGAAAAGTGGGTGTACTGGTTATCCCTTTTGGTTATTACAGGCGTGAGTGTAGATATATATGTATGTATTAACTTTTTGACATAATTTTTCTGACGATCTGTTGATGGATACGAGGAAATAATTGAGGACTTCTTACCGAATAGCAAATGTATAAGTTGATTTTAAGATCTTACTTAAAACTAACATATTTTTTTATTGTTTGATGTAATCATATTTCCGATATGTAATTGTCCCATTCCTGATTCCTGGCAAGTGATTTATTTTCAATTTTTTTATATACCACGATGGTGGCAAACAAACTTACGGCCCGGCTTAGCGTACATAGACTATGGTAAGTGGGTACCATAGTCTATGTACGCTTGCAACACCAGGAGTATCCACTGCGCGTTGCCGACCCTTCAGAAATCTATTTACTCCCTTCTCGAAGACCCCATAATTCAGCTTGGATTGAAATTAAACCAATGAATACAAATAATACAACCAATCACCATAACCCAAACATTCTTGGCATCAGAGTGTTTTAAGTTTAGAACGTGAGAACTAAAATGGCGTAACCGCTATTAAAAAATGTTACTCAGTTTTAGCAAAACACTGAGTTAATACGTATGATAAATCAATTTTGTACATAAATTATTTTTTGATAAGATAAACAAAAAAAATTATGTGTGATCACAAATTATTCTCTAAAAGATAATCCGATCAAATTTTTAAATAAGAATAAAAAAAATTATCAATAAAAATCTTAAATTCATGTCTACCGCGTGAGTCAAACGAAAAGTTGAACGGGGTGACATCGCGGTTTATTTTACTTTTTTAACCCGACGTATCGAAGACTTTACAGCCTTCATGGTCACGGGGGAGACCCGCGTAAAAGAACATATAGCTGACGTGAAACACCGACGCTCTACGAAGTCTGCAGTTGCTGAACATTCAGAAAAAGGCTCCAAACATTATCTTCGATTTGATAAACCACAAATCCTTGCCAAAGAACACCGATTCCTACCTAGAATGATCCGCGAGGCTATTGAAATTAAAAAACATCCTAATTTCAATAGAGAAGATGGTTGGAAGCTACCACCAGCCTGGGATCCAATTATACATTTAATTAAATCGGAACCCAAAAGACCAACTGCCAGACCTCATGACACTGTGAGTTCTTTCTGCGTAGATCGGACTACATCAAAATAAAAATGTAATATCAACTACATTGAGGGTAGAAACATTGCACTACACTTTCGAGATGACATAGAACTCAGTCTCCCCCGTGACCATGAAGGCTGTAAAGTCTTCGAAACGTCGGGTTAAAAAAGTAAAATAAACCGCGATATAATCCGTAAACTTCGTTTTATTTCAATGTATAATATTCGCGTAAATATAAGAAACCAGTATGGTTACATTTACATACAATTTAAATCAATTATTCTGGAGCCGGTACCGGTGTTGTTTTCTTTACTTTTAGATTCAAACTTATAAAAACGAAGTAGGGATCTATTTTATATTGTTTGTCTGATTTAATTAGTATGTAATTAATTGATGTAAATGTAACCAATTAGGTGTTGTTTTTTAGTTACTGGATCCTTTTCTAATGCGGTTTTTTAAATTTGTTTAATAGTGTCTGGGTTTTTTTGAAGGCGGTATTATTTTTGTTTAAAAAGTTATATTTTTTTTTGTTTTTTAATGGTGCAAATATAAATTAGGTACGAAGGATAGAGTAGGTGGTAGGTAGATGGGTAGGCCTTCCATACGTGGATCGCGTATGAGAAAGCGTCGCGCACAAGAGTCTAAAAATGTAAATATTTAGTGTTCAGTAGCATCAAATTAAGACCCCCGATGCAATTACCGAAGAAAATATATGTAAGAAGTAGACCAAACAAAATCCAACGCGAAAGCACCAATGAAAAAGTCACAGAAAAGCAAAATTCGCAATTTCGTTACTCAACCGTTTTTGATAAAAATTCTATGGGACCAATTTGGAAGCATATTCTCTGTAATAAAAGAAGAATTTTCCAAATCGGTCAATAAATGACGGAGTACTGAGGTAGCAAACATAAAAAAATATATACACGTCGACATGAGAACCTCCTCCTTGTTTTGAAATCGGTTAAAAATTAAACAACCCTATAGTATCTCATGGTAAATCGTAAAAAAATGTAAAAAACCGTGCAATAGTTTTTGATTTTATTGCTTTCAGACGCGGTGAGAGACATTGTTTTTTATAATATTATGTAAAGATTTAATTTAAATAATTTTAAAATTGACTTACGTCACTCTTATTCCCGTGTCCTGATTTATATGTACAACAATGCTTATCAGCTGATATGACGTATGAAGAGCCAGGCCACTCGTTACGTTTGAATTATTGTACCATTACTGTGCAAATTTTGTGCATTACGTGTGGTTATCACACAGCGCACATGGAGGCATTCAGATTTTACAACTGTGGTCGCAAACCTCCCTAAAGGGGGAAGTTTTTAATGGCTGTATATTATTATTGGTGCTTCTTATGATGTTTTAAATTATTTTTGTTGTATTATAGATATTGGTGATTCAAGGTCTTATTCGGTATTTTAAAATAATTTTCTTTCCACGGTGAGTACTAATGGTATTGATACTGTAGTATATACTAACCTCCATGAAACAAGAAAGTTCATGGAACTGCGTCTGTTGAATGCCGTAATTATTGCTTTGAAATATTATTTTTTATCACTTGGACTGCCTCAGTGGCGCATTTGTAATTGCGCATGCGTTATGACTACCGTGCTGATGTCTCGGGTTCGATCCCGTGGTCGGGTAAAGTGATATTGTGTTTTCTATTTAGAAATATTCAGTATTAGCCCGGAGTCTGGAATTGGTGCCCGATATGGCGATAGGCTCGCCCCCTATCATATTATGGGACTGAAATTCTGCGAATAGTGGGTGTACTGGTTACGCCTTTGCATACCCCTTCGGGGATTACAGGCGTGAGTGTATGTATGTATGTATTATTTTTTATTATTTAAATGTATGTAAGATACAATTGAATAACTGCAATAAGATGTCAAGTTATCATTTAAGAATCTGTTATGTATATGTAGAATTAATCTATGTAGAAATAAATAATTAACTTTATACTTAATATGAATTATATAGTTAGAATAAATTAAATTAAATATTATATCTTAGTACATATCTGTGGAGTATATGTCCCAAATTTTTCTTTACAAACCCACGTACAGAATAATAATATTTAATTGAGATGAGTGAGAATCATGTGATTTTTTTTACTTTCTTAGGCATTTAATTAAAAAATAAGGATGATTTGTATAATTGTTAAAAAACTTTGATTTATTATTAAAAATAAATACAATGGATAGCATTAAAAGGTGTAGATAAAACAAATCACTGACAAATGTTATAGAAAAAATTGCACGACTAAATGCAATAGTCCTAAGTACCACCCTGTGATCAAGTACATTCACTTTATATGTTAAATATTTGCAGCAAAACGTTGAATGTTTTGTACTAACAACTTAATCATGCGCGATATGCATTTTATATTTTAATTTACAGTCCAACACACGTCCTTATATCATTTTTTAGAGAATAAGATCTCGAACAATATTACACATAACATTATTCAACTTTTTTTTAGTGCCTCGATAGGCAGACAAGCAGACGGGCCACCTGATGGTAAGTAGTCATCGCCGCCCATAGGCGTCTGCAATGCAAGGGCACAGCAAAGCCGCTGCGTACCGTTAGCTAGTTACTGAATAAATCACGACCAACTTTAGAATAATTCAAAACTGTTCTTCGACATAACAATTAAAGTAATTTTATTTGTTTTTAAGTATAACAATACGTTAATAAAGAAATTAAATTTTTCATCACGAGTTAAAATATCTGTTATATTGTATGTAGGACTTATTGAGCTGAATGAAATCTTGCATAACTTGGGCTCTTTCTAGACCGTCGCAGTGGCTCGGCACACATATTTTCAGTGTTGCTTGCAAGAGTTATATTAAATTCCTTTTACTTAATTTTCATATTATCTTTATTAGTTTATTATATAGTGCATAGTTTTAATATTAAATCACAGTTTGATGTCTATATCTCCAAAGGGAACGCAAATGTGCAGCTATCTACAGTGTACTAGCACGGCAAAGTGATCAAACTGTACCTAATGGTAAGCGCAGTGCCGTCCAATTAGAATATCAAGTAGCGAGAAACAATATATCCCTCCCTACTCAACACAATCATGCTGGCCTGCTGTGTAGCTTCTTCAATCTACTCCATGGGGCAAGGTGAAGAAGCAGTCGAGGGTCTAGTGTAAAATTTTTAAAAGGTTTTTGGAACGAAGTTCCTTACGGCAGGCTTGGAGGGGATAGGGATTTTGCTGCGCGACCGAACTGAAAAAAATGTGATAGTAAAACCGTAAGAAAAAAACCGTGGAAAAAGTGCATGGAATAAAACCGTTAAATGAGACGTGCGCTGTCATTTTAAGTAATTTGTTATTTCCTAAAATGCTGAATTTCCTAAATACTTTCTTGTACTTAAATAAAAACTAATCAGCATAATTTAAGAGAAAAATCAAGAAAACCTACATAAAATTGAGCACGATTTTTTTTGCAATTTGTGTCGATTCTACATTAGCCGAAGGAACTTCGTTCCTACCTGGTGTCCCACGACACCACATCATTTTATTCTATGATAGCCTCCGTGGCGCAGTAGGCGGGTAGCCGCCTGTGAAATGAGAGGCTGTGGGTTCGATTCCCACACGGGGATAGATGTTTGTGTGACAGGTAATTTGTGTCGGGTCTGGGTGTTGTGTCACCGAAAGTCTGTCGTAGTCCCTGATACCCACGACACAAGACTCGTATCTTAGTGTGGGGTCGGGGCTATATGTGTGACTGTTTGGTGTTATATTATGATAGGTGGCGAGCCAACGCCGTATCAGGCACAAATTTAAATACCAAACAAATAAAATTGTTTTAAATTCACATCCTAACACACATACAGTTTCCGTGAGACTATTTGGTATATTATCGAGCTCCTACATTAATTGCCTATCCAAATTGGAGATGGGAATCCAAATTTGCTGGTGGTAGGATATTCATATCTGCCCGGATAGCGACCACCGTACACAGGGTGAAAAACCCGCCATAGTGGCACACGCAAGTGTGTCGCGTTCCGGGATCAGCCAGTTTACATCCGGTTTTTGGGGGTTTAGAGTTGTGGTACAATGTTTGGCCATTTTGCGGCCTTCTGAGTACTCTGACAATAGACCTTCGACAGCTTCTTCAGCTTCTTGTCCATGGCGTAGTGTGAAGGAGCAGGCCGGCATGATTGTGTGGAGTAGCGGGGGATAGATCGTCTCTCGCTACTCCATACTCTAATTGGACCGTACTGCGCTTACCATCAGTTGAAGTGCGGTCACTTTGCCGTGCTAGGATAAAAAAAAAATCTCATTGTTTTTTAACATAAATGATATATTACCTATTAACGAGACAAATATTTTTATAGCAATAGAACTGAATATTAAATTAGTTTATAATCTGACTAGTATGAGAAGAGCGCAGTTCTGTTTAAAAACAAAATTATTATGCCATCTACCAATATTTAATTCAGACCTGGGTGGGTGTCTAAGCCGAATTTCAGAGCTTATTTCCTCAATACATCTACTCGAAAGCAGTTGAATCTATGTAATATATATATATCTTTATCTTTATATATATAATTCTACTGTTCGTGTGTATGTCACTGAACTCCTCCTAAACGGCTGGACCGAATTGAATGATTTTTTTGTATGCGCTTGGAAAGATTAGATTCACAAATCAGCCTGGCATATGGCGCTGCAGGCGGTGCGGCGCTGCTTTTACAGGCAGGACGACGTGTGCCGGGCCCGCTTGTCTTATATATAAATATTAATTGCTGTTCGTTTGTCTTGCTAAAACTCAAGAATGGCTAAATCAATTTGGCTTATTTTGATCTTGAAATATTTGTGGAAGTTCAGGGAAGGTTTAAAAACACAATTGGACCCGATAGGTGATGCTACTTTCGGTATGTCACCAAATTTGATTTGCTGGGATTTGTAGGAGAAAAGCCAAAGATTGTGATCTTTAAAAAATATTTAATATGGCGCTGCTTTTCCGCGCACGACGAATACCGGGCACGCTAGTTATTAATAAATACAGAAGACTAATACACTAGACTACCTTCTGTTCCAATACTAGAATTAACCATTAAAAACAGCCCAGAAGTCCAATTCTCATATTCTGTAGATTATCTTCCCCAAGGTACTGGCAACCTAGCGTGGCTAAGTTATGGCTTAAAATTTGCATTCACTAATGTAAGTGTTGGAATATATTTAAATATGCCTCGTCACTTAGTCGTTCCATCGCTCGCTTGGATGCTAGCCACGTAGGCGCTTTGTGAGGATTTTGTGATTTATTTTCCTTCTTTAACTGGCACACGTTTGTAGCTAAATTAAGTGACAGATTCTCTCTTGTCGTCGATACCAACGTGCAGTATGCTTTTATCAGTTGTATCAACTACTCTATTTGTCAATGAAGCGTGTGAAATCTATCAATCCGTATTAGGCCAGTGTGACTAATTCAAAACCTTTCTGATAGAAACAAAGAAATATTTTATTTGTCACAAGCAGTACAATAACATTCAGTCTATGAGTATAATACAGAGTTGATAAATATGAATGTAGTTGCCACCTTTTTTTTATTTATTTAATTCCCATTTACTTTAGTACGAACAAGGTTTTGGTCCCTTGACACCCAAACAAGGCATTAGCCTGTATTTTAGACGTCAGTGTTCCTCCACAAAAAAGATAATAATATCTATATAATCAGTGATATAATTTGGGATATAGCAGTGGTAGCCTAGTTGGTTACGGTACGCACTGTGAAGACGAAAGTCGTATGTTCGAAACCCAAATGGCATACACCTCTGACGTTTCTAAAAGTTATGTGTGTATTAAATTAGATAATTATCGCTTGCTTTAATGGTGAAGAAAAACATCGTGAGGAAACCTGGCATACTTGAGAATTCTCATACGATTTTCGAAGGTATGGGAAGTCTACCAACCCGCATTGGGCCAGCGTGGTAGACTAAGGCCTAACCCCTCACATTAGTAGAGGAGGCCCGTGCCCAGCAGTGGGGCTATGTTTAGTACAGGGCTGGTATTATTATTATATAATTTGGGATTTAACATATGTGTTAATAACTATAAGTAAGTGTTATTTTACATGGTTTAGGCTCTAAGAGTTCTATGGAGTTATAGGATCAAACAGGAGAGAATAAGTCTTTAGATTTTTAAAGATGTGTAAAGTTTACGGACCCCCATTAGGTCAGCGTGGTTATTTAATTCTTTGCTTGTCTCATCAATAGACGAGGCCCGTGTCCAGGTGTTGGATGGCGTATAAAACAAGGCTGAAACTATACATGGAAACCGGACCATGATTAACGTCCATTAAGTGATATTGGGTTTTCTACCTAGAAATACTCAGTATTAACCCGGAGTCTGGAATGGTGCCCGGTCTGGCGATAGGCTCGCCCCTTATCACATTATGGGACCGAAATTCGGCGAAAAGTGGGTGTACTGGTTACACCTCTGCCTACCCCTTCGGGGATTACAGGCGTGAGTGTATATGTATGTATATGATTAACGTCCAGTATTAATACCCTCTAATTAAAGCATTCTTGTCTATTGTCCTCAATACACATTTCGATTCTAACTGAAATATAATCAAACGATATTATGCAAATTATCCTTCAATATTGAAATTGTCCAATCAATGATATCCAAAGTACAAATGAGTTAAATTGACGAACATATATTCCGAGTCATGCAAGAGTTTAACAACATTTACCGTATAGCAATGCACGAACGCTGAATCGGTTTACCAACAAAATTGGAACTTATTGAACGGTCGAGCGCCGTAGAGACCCAGTGGGCTGGCTATCAAAGACTCAACTTGTTTCCATTGTGATTTTGTATTTAATGCAATTCGCTTGTATGGAAATTTGAAAATACTGCCCTAATGATTGCAAACAATGGACCATTCGATTATATTCTGAATTAAAAAGTAACGCTCAAGATCATGAAAAAATTCTACCAGTTGACACACTTCGAATTGAAGATAGTACCCCATGATGATCACTGCCGTGCACAGGCTTCCTGTATTAAACAGAAGGGTTACGTATAGTCCAACAGGCTGGGCTAATGCGGGTTGGTGGACTTCATATTCCGTTGAGATTCTCATAGATACTTCTCAAGTATGTAGATTTCGTCACAATAATTTCCTTCACCGTTAAAACGAGTCAAATAGCAGATATTCTTTATAGCCTGAAGTCATCACCTGACAGTCCAGGTCACCTTCAACTCAAATACTTCCATACGTTCTTTAAAAAATAACATGTGTTCCATATCTTTATGTACCTATCTTTCTAATTCACCTAATTAAAAAAAAACATCAAATTCGCTGCAGTCGTTTTGGAGTCCAAGGGACATACTTACAGACATCGATTTTTATATATAGTAAAAATGTTTAACCCACTGCTTTAAATATTCACTACACATCTACTAGTTACTAGTTAGTAGGAGTTAAGCTGCGTTTCTTAATAGGCAAGTTTATGCTCCCGGCCGCTTGCGTTGCAAATAACTTAATACCAATTGTGTGGTCGTAGCGCTCTTGGTTTTTTATTGGAAATCCAGTACCGGCTTTGTAATATTTATGTTATGATTTTTATATGAATACGGGATTGGTACGGTAATGTGCTTGTAGATTGTAAACAAGTTACGAGATAGTGATAGCCATCGAGAATGGGCAGCAATATCCTCACAGAATTGACCCCTCTGTAGAAAGAGACAAAGCGACTGTGCAGCCAATACCTTTTTCTTTTTGCTCCTGCAATTACATGAAGTAAACCAATCAAGTTTCTAGAAAAGGACAACTGGTGGCCGCACGTTCGCTCTATCTTGCTCACATTTTTCTACCCGTATTTATATAATAGCTGGGTAGAGAGCGCTCAGTCTGTTCTATATATCTATTGTGACTGGGGTTCGATTTCTGGATACCAAGAACTCAATTTATTTTTATTATATTATTGTAAAGAAAAACAAATTGTCTATTTAAAGTAATTTCTTTTTCAATACAACAGCTACCAAATTTCCACGCACAATTATACTCCTAGCGCCACCTTTGTTTCTATAACATAATCAGAATACAGTGACATCTAGCGGCGGGTATGAGAGTGAGAGCCACGTTTTAGCTACATGTAGAGGCGTAGCATGGTTTGTTAAAACTATTGCAATATAATCGTGAAGATTAATTCATAATACGCGATGTTGCCACTAGATTTCATAATTATTTTAGTTTCTTACTAAATAACAGTAAGGTAAAATTAAATGAAAGTAGGAGCGACGGATTCGAAACCAAACACCAAAGCACACACCTCTGACTCTCCGAAGTTACGTGTGTATTAGGTCAACAGCAAAGTAAAACATCGTGAGGAAAACTACATACCGAGAATTCTGCATGATATATTTTTCTTTTATCCTGGCACGGCCAAGTTTTTTTTTAATGCCTCGATAGGCAGACGAGCAGACGGGCCATCTGATGGTAAGTAATCACCGCCGCCCATATATATTTACTAAGAATAAAAGGATTACAGCACAAAATAATAATATGAAAATCTGAATACTGAGGAAAATTTTTCTAGTTCAAGAAACTGTTCTTAAGCTAGGAAATCCCCTGATCCAGTTTAAATCTTAAGTCGTTATTCCCACGAGTCTAAGCGAAACGTTACACAAAGGTGAGACTTTGACGTGGCTTTTTAAAGTCTTGAAGCTAGACGCGGCGCTGACGGAAGTGCGTTACACTGCGTTAAACACAGCAGAGGTAGTCACGCTCTATATCATGATATATCAGGAAGTCCTGCAATTATATACATAGCATTTGTAGCAGGAGTGACTAGCTGGTTGTGGAGTGATAGGTTTGAATGCCGCACCCATACAATGCGCACAAAGCGTTTTGCTAGTACATTTATGATGCGCATCGCTAGAGAGTGGAACTCTTTGCCGGAGTCTATATTTCACGAAAATTATAACCTGGGTATCTTTAAGCCAAGAGTGAATAGCTATCTTCTAGACAAGCGTGCTCCACCGTAGAACACACCATCACTTACCATCAGGCGAGATAGTGGTCAAACGCAAGCCTATTTAGGTAAAAAAAAAACTATGTGATCCACATATATTTGTTTCGGGTCTGGGAGTTGAGACCGATCGTTTTTGTATTTCCTGATAACCGTGGTACGAGACTCAGCATCTGATTAATTCATCATCTGATTGTGGGCCAGGATTATGTGTGTGGTTGTGGGGTACATATTTTTGTTGTGTGTAAGGTCACTAGAGGTGGGTCGTTAACGGTTATTGCGTTAACGAAATGAAACCGGTTCCTAAAAACGGCCAACTGGTTTAAAAACCTGTTAACGTTTTTAACTGGTTTGCAGAAACGTGCACAGGTCTATAAGTTAATATCCCTTTGCGTTTGCGTCTGTCGTTGATTCAATGTCGTTGAATGAAACAGGTTGATAAATTTAACTTGTTTATCTGTGCGCCTGTTTAGTTCGCGTCTGTTGTTGAATGAAACAGGTTGATAAATTTAACTTGTTTATCTGTGCGCCTGTTTTGTTCGCGTCTGTCGTTGAATGAAACAGGTTGATAAATTTAACTTGTTTATCTGTACGCTTGTTTTCTTCGCGTCTGTCGTTGAATGAAACAGGTTGATAAATTTAACTTTTTTATCTGTGCGCCTGTTTTGTTCGCGTCTGTCGTTGAATGAAACAGGTTGATAAATTTAACTAGTTTTGCGGTAAAGAGAAAACGGTTGACTCGTTTACAGTAGAAAAACAGTTTAAAAAACGGTTCGTTGATTCAAGGCCCACTTCTAAAGGTCACTGCGCCCGTAAAATAAATAATAAAATTATACACCTCAACATACAAAATTAAATTAATAAAACTTCTTAAATAAAATAAATAATTTAAAAAATCTAAATCCCGATTGCAAAAAACACAATATTAAAGTAATGCACTAAAAAGACCGAAACAAGATTGAGAATAGAAAATAAAATTAGTTGCAAGCGGAACCCATTAATTTAGATTTATAATTTGCAATTGGGTCCCTCCAGCTACTAATTTTATTTTCTATTCTGAAAATCATAACCCTTCCTTGGCAGTCGGGTAAAAACAAGATTTTATTTAAATGCGCTTAAAATAATAAAATAAACTCTTCTTTTAAAACATTTACTATCGTAAACGTATACGTGTAACGTCATTACACAATTTATATTATGTAAAAGCTTGTAAATATTGTCATAAAAGCTTTTAACAATGGCATGCTTTAGCGACTATAGCCCTACTTAATCTAAATCACGACATTATGAGCAGTGGCTTAATTGTGATCAATTATTTAAGAAAAATCGTATTTATTAATTCCAGTAATATTATCTGAATAGTTTTAACAAAGAGTCAAGATAGTGCTATCGTTTCATAGCAGAGTTTAACACACGGGCAAGTGAGTCACACAAATAAATAATATAAACCAGTGATGAACATCCACAATACCAAAAAAATTGTGTGTGGGTTGCCGCTTGTGAATTTTTAGAAGATAAGTATATAATCTATGCAGACATCTTAAGCTTTTCCATCTTTTATACCTGCCAAGTAGTGAATTTATGAAGAACCTAATATTTTTCTGGGATAAAACATGTGATATACATATGTTAATCCAGCTAATAAACTATATGTGTGCATATCCAAATCCGTTCAGCCATTTTTTCGTGATTGAGTAACAAATACACACAATATTTTATTTTTTATTTATTTTTTGATTTACCTACGTTTTGTATACATTAATACATTGACAAATAATAACATAGAAAACAGGATAAATGTAACGAAACATTTACAGGTAAATACAGCATGATCCAATACATATTAATAAAAGCATAAAAAATAAACAATTTAAAAAATGTTCTTATAAATGACAAAATTATAAACTAATTAATATTAAATGTAAAAAAAGAAAGAATATCACATTTATAATATCGGATGGTCGAATTTACCACCGAGCGACCACTAACAATAAACATCTCTTACCGAAACAGCTTCTCGTATAAGCCAATCGTGTCATAAGCTCTGCGGCCCGTACCACATCGAACACAGATAGCATTCGCACACGTCGCCGCAGGACATCGTGTAATACCACAATCGAGTTAAGTGGCACTGCCAACTACAAGCCAACTGCCAACACGCAAGCCAATATTGGTCAGTGTAATATGAAATGTACTAACTATGAAGTTTATTTCGACCTTTGACATATAAGATCGTCAGCGCAAAAGTGGCTTGAACTTGAGACAACACACAGTCAGTGCTTCTATCGTAATGATATTGAATGACTGCTTGCTATTGCATTCTGAACTGTGAAAGAGATTTCTGGAAGACTAGTTCCACATCCCTTTCTCCCTATTGTTTTCCTTTAAAAGATAATGCAATTATAAATCTTTTTGTGTTATAGGTGTCTATAAGTGTTGAAAATTACTTGCTATTGAGTGACTTAATAATACCAGCCTAGTATTTTACATTGTCTCTTTACTATACACGGGCCTCCCCTACTAATGAGAGGGCTTAGACCTTAGTCCACCACGTCTAAGGCGGGTTGACGGACTTCAGACACTTTCAAAATTGTAACCTCCTTCCTATGATCCTGGGTTCTTTTAGCGTAGTGTGATGAAGATACACAACAGGCCGGCATGATTGTGTTGAGTAGCGAGGGATAGATTGACTCTCGATACTTGATACTCTGGACGGCACTGCGATTACCATCAGGTGGTGTAGTCACAGGCAGAATAAAAAAAATGTTATTTAGAATTACAGGCAGAACAGATTGCTTGCACGGTTGGCTCACGATATTTATTTTCCTTTCATAATTTATAATGGATACATATACGCTTTAGGAAAGTCAAAGATTGCATTTTTTGGCTCAATTTAAATCTACGACCTTCGTCTCGGCAGTCCGTAGCACACCTCACAAGGCTATCGCTCCGGTAACTTATTTACTCGAATTTCTATAACAATTATAGATAATTTATTCCTGGTTATACTGGTATTGGTACTGAAGATCACTTCAGTTGCCCCAGTTAAGCTATATAAACTTAGTCAACTCATCAGACATAATTTCTGTTCATTTTCACCTTACTTTTGACGTCGGGTATAATTCTCACTCCAAACGGTGAGGAAGGGCAGACACGGCTCCGGAGACCCTGCTGCCGTAAAACATAATTAGCTAAAGGGCGTCCTCGCAAAGGGCCAGCTTTATGAACTGCCTTAATTATCTCTCACTAATTTAACATTTACTATATATGTGAAACTAGTCATTTTGTTTAGTAGATTGCTTTTCGTTAATTATAATATACCGATATGAAAAATAACTGATATAAGAGTAGTTTATTTACAAAAGGTAGACTCTTACGTTTGCACAAGCAACTGAATGTCGTACACCTTTGACTTTTCTAAATGATGTGTGTATTCATTGTTAATAGTCCTATCTGGTTATTGTTTTAAAATTGAAAAAATAGGATTTTTAATAGAGCCATTGAAAATATTGTCCAGAAAATCAAAATATTCGTGAAACTAGAAATGCAAATTAAAATCTGGCACGGCAAAGTGATTGCACTGCACTTGAAGGTGATTGCAGTGCTGTCTACGTAGAGTACCAAGTAGCGAGAAATAATCTATCCCTCGCTACTTAACCCAATCATGCCGGCCTGCTGTGTTTAGAATTAACTTCAAAAATGACGGATTTTTATACAAACTTTAATCTCCTATTTTACCTCTTTAGGGGTGGTATTTCCAAAACCCCTACCTTAGTAGATGCCTACGTTATAAAAGGTACCTACTGTCAAAATTTCAAGTCTCGAACCGCACCCGTTTAGGCTGTGCATTGTGTTTTTTTTTTATTCTGGCGCGGCAAAGTGACCACACTGCGCCTGATGGTAAGCGCAGTGCCGTCCAGATAGAGTATCAAGTAGCGAGAGACAATCCATCCCCCGCTACTCAACACAATCATGCCGGCCTGCTGTTTAGCTTCTTCACATTACGCCTATATATTGATAGGGCAAGGAGGTGAAAAGCGCTGGAGGGTCTAGTTTCAGAGTACTCAGAAGGCCGCAACACGATCAAAACCAGCAAAATGCTAACTATACGCTTAAAACATTCAATTGAAAGTTATACCTGTTTGAACGAATATATGTTTTTTTATTATGCAAAGAGTAGTTGTGAGAGATGAATTTATTTTATAAATAGTTATACAATTCCACGCGGGCGCAGCCGCAGGCAACAGCTAGTTATGAAATAGAGTTCGCTATTGAGCAATATTTTTTAGCTAAATCCAAATACACGTCTATTCTGATTTAATACAAAAACATTGTGAAAATCTCTAAATAAACTCATGTTAGGGCTGTGGAACGCTCTGTGCTCAATAACGCGTAACATAACTGATATTTTATTCAGATGTATACGTGGTGAGGTTGATTTACATCGCGTCTTATGTTCTGCATTTACATTTGAGTATTATTACAATTCCAGTTTGTTTATGTTGAGAATGATGTGTGTGCATATTATATGTCAAACAGTCGGTTGTAAAAGGAAACTTGGTACCCATTTTTAAACAAAATTGTGTGCAGAAATATGAGTAATAAATAAAATATAATAAAACATTTATTGCTTTATAGTACACGTAGCAATGATGTATTACAATACTCAAAGTGTATAACGCACTCGGAGCTGACGTAATATAACAAAATTAAAAAATATATATGAGTCATATACAATCAAAGTCAGCTAAGTAGTGCCGACTTATTTATTGGGAAATCAAAAAACTGTTAACTTTTGTTTAAGTCGAAAGATAATTTTGCTGAATATTTTATCTGAGGATATATTTAATTTAATCAATGTCATCATCAATGATAAAAAGTTAGGCTTAACTGTTGAAAATCTTAAATAGGATCATTGACTTTGTGGCATCACGACCACACACATACAGGACGTATGCCGGGATTACCAAGAAAATAAACGACGCATTTCTACTTTAACAAAGCCTAGTTATTAGATTCAATGTAAACTTTTACCTACGGAGAAATAGCTGTAAGAACCATTGTATTTTATGTTTATATTAATACACACCACGACTGCTGACAGTAGATATTCATATGGCCAGAACGGGGGTGCCGCGCAGAGAGTATGACTATACAAAAGTCATGGCCGCGCTACGCTCCATACGAGTCTATCAAACAGAGCGACACAGCATACACCTATCACTGTCGGCATTCGAGTCAGATACAACGTTATTGTTTTATTCACAATCCTGCAATTTTATAAACTTCATTGAGTAGGGCAGAAGCAACCCCTACAAGTTGATAGACGCTTCTGATTGGTTGATAGTAAGATTGCCGACTTTGGTTCTAAAGCAACTTTTGTGTTGTGGTTTAGAAGGGTTTATAACAATTTTTATTAACCGACTTCAAAAAAGGAGGAGGTTACCCGATTACTCGAAGACGCCTGGACCGATTCGAGTTTTTTTTTTTTTAAAGGGTATACTTCCCGGGTCGTCCCATTGGCACCAAGTCAGGATCTGATGTTAGGATCTCAGAAAAATCAAGGGAAACCCTCAAATTGTATAGTGACGCATAATTTGTTGTATATTGAAGTCGGTGTACTTTTTATTTAATTATAAACATTGGAATAGTCGATGCAGATTTTAATTTCCTATATTATTTACTTTACTGACTTTGGTTCTATAGGACTCATATGCAACCGATAGGTTAAAGGAAGCGAAAAGCGAAACAATCATGCCGGGTTGCTGTATAGCTTCTTCACGCTACGCCATGGGGCAATGGGAGTGACGAAGCCGTCGAGAGTCTAGTGTCTCAGTACTCAGAAGGCCGCAACACGGCGAAACATCGTACCGCAACTCTAGGCCCCCGACAAATACCGGATGTATACTGGCTGATCCCGGAACGCGACACAGTTGCGTGTGCCACTATTTATTTATTTTAAATGAGGTCCACCAACAGCACTACGTATTAACATATTACAGTGAACAATAAAAAAGGCACAGTGTCAGATATGTGTGCTAGACACAGGTGTACACAGCATTCACCACATAACATAACATAACACATATTGTTATGTTAACATAACCGCATAACACTATGGCGGGTTTTACACCCTGTGTACAGTGGTCGCTATCCGGGCGGATATGAATATCATACCACCAGCATATTTATAAGTTTCGTAACATAGCACATTGGCCATCATTATAACGCATTCAAACACACGGCCATTACCATGATAATGATCCCACAAAAATAACGAACTCGCAAACAAAGGTGACTAAGGTAGGAGCATCGCATTATTTCATTTGACTGCACACACCACCCATTGTGAGCGTTAATATACGGTCTTGCAGCCAAGCCCCTTTGTTTAGCCTTTATTAATTAATTCACTCGTGACTAATCCGCTATATTTTTCATTCGAAACAAAACGTTAAAAGGATTTCGGTGAAAAAAATCCCGTTGTGTATTTAAATTTATAGGATTATGAAAGGGTGTTTGCTGATAATTTTAGACTTTTCAAATTCACTTGTAAAATCGTTTGAATCATTTGTAGCGTTCATTGAATAATAATAATAATAATACTAGCCCTGTATTAAACATTGTCCCACTGCTGAGCACGGGCCTCCTCTACTAATGAGAGGGTTTAGGCCTTAGTCCACCACGCTGGCCTAATGCGCGTTGGCAGACTTCTCATACCTTCGAAAAATTCTCAGATATGCAGGTTTCCTCACGATGTTTTCCTTCACCGTTAAGCAAGCGATAATTAACATTTAATACACACATAACTTTAGAAAAGTCAGAGGTGTATGCCACTTGGGTTTCGAACCTACGACTTTCGTCTTGGCAGTCCGTACCGCAACCAACTAGGCTATCGCTGCTATTGTTCATTGAATATAATTGATTTTGTTTTTCACACATGCCCAAGAGCTATACTTACTTAAGAGGTAGTTTTAAACAGAATATAAACCTAATAAGGTTGTCAGCCGCGATTTTTTAGTAGAGAAGGATTCCACTGTCAAGATAAAAGTCGCAGGTCCAAAACAAAGACCAAAGTTTATTTCCTATTTTCGTAAAGTTAAAGAGAATCAGGATTATTCTTGAACTTATGAGCAAATTTTTCATATTTAATTTACTTTCTTATAATTTTATTTATTCATTAGTTATTGTGTTTATGAGAAAACAATCCCATTTTAAAATATGATTATCAGTTTATGAATTATTTCTTAAAATGTATTTTTTTAATCCTACGCATCAAATATCTTAAAACATTTCCCTACCAGAATACAGAACCGTGACTGCAACCTAGCACTCGGCGATACAACGTATAATCTACAAGGCTTTCAACGGCCATTATCTGAATAGTAAGTGCGCCTAACAGGCGAGTAGTATAGGGATTCGTCGGTTCCTGAGCACAAATCTAGGCCCGAGCTAGGTCGAGCTAGGGAGCTAGGGTCCCTAGACTTGCTCCAGAATCCAGGTACCCTACTACCCGCGAATAGGTTCCCGAACAGGACTCGGCAGCCGCGAATTAAATTTATATCAGCCGCGAATTAAATTTATATCAACCGCGAATTAAATTTATATCAACCGCGAATTAAATTTATATCAACCGCGAATTTAATTCATATCAACCGCGAATTTAATTAATATCAGCCGCGAATAAAATTGATATCACACGCGAATTTGATTTATATCAAAGGAGATTTTATACCTGTCTCGAATTTAATTTATATTTAAACATTTTACGTTTGCACGTTTGTCAGCCAGCTTGAGGAATGGTCTCATTTTTGTTTGTATGCAGGTATGAATCCCTTTTTCTATGAAGTTACGCTTGTCTTCGTACGGTAATAGTCATGTCTCAACGTGTCTGTATAATTTCTTAGTAGTAGTCTTAATATTACCTGCGTTTCAAAGCTTCATTGTTCATAAGGGAAAGCTATTAAAATTAGTGATGGTATGTATTCTTTGAATATAGGTAACAACAGACCACACGGTTCTTTATAAGTTTTAGGTAGCCATTGTCAATAAGAGAAATCGGGTAATTTATTAGGTACATCAATCAAATGTTCAAAGCTTCATTGTTCATATGGGCAAGCGGTGTTAAAATTAATTACGGTACACGTATTGTTTGAATATACCAACGGACCACATGGGGTTGTTATTATCACCCTTAAGCAATGAGTTTTGGGAACCTATTGTCCATAAGAGAAATCGAATACCGGTCTATCGTATCAGTTTTTGCTTTTGCTACAGCAAAATGACCCTTAGCTGCCGTATAAAAGCGATGACAAAAATTATACTACACCGTATTCCACAGTGTGCTCTACACCACAAATGAACTCCGGTTGTTTGTATAGTGAATTTTTAAATAGTGACTCTGCTGCAAAATGAATGTAAGTACCTATGTATAATTCGATGTAATATAATATTAATTATGTTTTATTTACTGTTAATATTGTGTTTTGACCTCAGATTGTTTTAATCAATTGTTGATGATGTATATATTTTTATGTATCCCATATTCCTACACTCCTCTCTATGCCAATACTTATAATAGTTTACTTTTTGTTTCAGTTCGCTGATAATGCTTTCAAAAACTATTATTATGCAGATAACGACGATGAAGATCAGCCCAGCGACGAGGAAGGCACCCTGGCATACAAAGTTAAAAAAGCAATAGCAAAGAGATCAAATTGCATCGACGACTTCTTCGAAAAACCTAAGAAGAAAAAGAAGGTGGCAAAAAAGTCGTCAAGTGTTGGTCGCTCTTCCAGTGGTGGAGTTTCATACATCACGTCAAATAAGGACGACATCGCCGATGCATCTCATCTTATAAAGATTGAGATATATGATGTCAACAAGATAAAAAATATCGCTCCGATGGAACACTGGAAACATGCTGAGGTGCGTGTTAAATATTACGCAGAAGCCGACGCAGACAAAAACTTGCAGTCAGTGAGAGATACAATATTTAATATCACCAAGCACTTGGCTACGAAAGAGGACTGTGTGAAATATTTTATAGACACCGATAAATAAGATAGTGCGTAAGCTTATGTGTAAAGTGTTGTAATTGAGTGTTTAAGGTCGTTATTGTAGTATAAGTTATTATAAGTCATTGTGCATGTTAATACTAATTTAGAATATTAATATTTGGTCATGATCATAATTTGAATTGTAAATTAATTGTAAACATTTAGTTCTGTAAGTGAGTGTTTAAGGTCATTGTGTTATTGTAGTATAAGTTATTAAAAGTCTTTGTGCATGTTAATACTAATATAGAATATTAATATTTGGTCATGATCATAATTTGGATTGTAAATTAATTGTGAACATTTAAGAATTGTTTGTAAGAATTTGTATATTATTTAATAGTAATAACTTACTTAAATGTAACATATCGGTGAAATGTATTTACTTAGCACTATATAAACTTTTGATTTTTTATCGAAGATATTAATTGTTAAGCAAGCTATTACCATGGATACATTACGCTGTGATGTTTACGACTCAGAGCTCGTCATGCTTCTTAATAACATTGACCCATTGATGTCGTCACAATTCGATGAAGGACTCTACGAGCTTTGTGAGGAAATAGACCAAAACCATTTTGAAATGTAAGTATTAATAACATGTTTATACACGTTTCTGTGATCCATGTAGAGGGGATACACTTTTAAGTATTTAAAACGTTAAAGTCATCTTTTCGAACTCATTCTGTACGCTTGTTCTCATTGTATTTTTTAACCAAACATTAGAAATGTATCACGCTCTTGAGTTACAGAGTTTATGTTTGTCACAAAGTGAGATTGCAAGTTTAAATAAAAATCTTATTTTACACAAGTTTCATCGTTTTATACGACTTTGGTTCATACAAAATTTATTACCCGAGTCAATGATGAAAGATCCTGATTTTATTCCGTATTATACACCATGTTCAGGACATAAAATGTTGAATTTGTCTCATTCCGATGAAGATGAAATTGATGGTGTTTTATCAATGCAAGCATATTGTTTGCAATGTAAAAATGTTAGTAATTAAGGAAAAAAAAGTACATTATTATTTTTATTGTTGATAGGTACGATATATATATATATATATTTTTTTTTTTCGATCAGACTTAATCAGAATGGGAGTGGTGGACAAAAGAGATCAGCTTCGATGAAGTTAACCGAAGTGGAACCAGCGAAAAAGAGGATAAATACATCTTCATCAAGCTTACAAGCAAGCATACTTGAAGCTCCTTCATCATCAACATCGTTGCCAACACCTATTTCAAATGTGAGTACAGAAAACAATGATAAAATTCAATGTCCTGACTGTCACGTACTTGTATCGAAAAAATATATGAATAACCATTTAAAGAGTAATACTCATAAAAACAATTTACTACGGAATGATAATGAATTAACGAATGTTCAAATAATTGATAGTGCTTTTGGTAATAGAATTCTTACATTTAGAATCATGTCTAATAAAACATCGAACCATCAATTTGAAACGCCTGAATTATTTTTACAAAAAACTAAAGACGTTATATATAAATTACTTACACGTTCCATTCGAGAACACTCTGTTCTGAAAGTTAATTTTATTCTTAATGCAGATTTTACACAGGAAACCAAAAATTTATTTAACACTTTTGACTTTCAAATCTCCAATTATCTTATTTGTCAAGGTGATGATAAGGATATAATTTTTCCATCTATAACAACTGAAATAACGAACAAAATGACGAATTTTGAAAAAAAAGGTAGTGGGTGGACTTTAGTTAAAATAAATCACTTAGATATGAATATAAACAAATTTAACCCATTACGAGGATCATCATATATAGACTTACCGTTAGATATAAAATATAAGAAAGCTGTAATTAACGTTCAAAATAATGATCACGAATGCTTTCGTTGGGCTGTATTGTCAGGATTGTATCCGGCTTCTCAAAGTTCTAATAGAGTGTCATCTTATATAAAACATAAAAATAGATTAAAATTTGATAAATTATCTTTTCCTTTCAAAATAAATGATATTCATAAATTTGAAAAACTAAACAATATAAGTATTAATGTTTTTGGTTTACATTATGATTCAATAAAAAAGTCAAATAAAATTATAGGTCCATTACACTTAACAAAACATAGAAAAACTACTCACTTAAACTTATTGTATATATCTCGCGGTGCCAACGGTCATTATTGTTATATTAAAAATCTTTCGAGGTTAGTATCTAAACAGTTATCAACATCCGAACATGCAGTTCATATTTGCGATGGTTGTTTATTAAGTTTCACAAGGGATAATTTACAGCGTCATCAAGCAAATGACTGTTTTAACGTTTGCATTAATTTACCATCGGAACATGATAACAAAAGGAATTGGTTTAATGAATTAATTCCATCAAATCAAATCTCATTCAATAATTATGAACGTAAACTAAAGGTCCCTTTCGTTGTATATGCTGATTTTGAAGCATTTTTAAATCCAATAGAAAGTTGTTCTAACAATCCAAATATATCATCAACAACTAACATTCAAAAACATGAGATTTATAGTTTTGGATATTATGTTAAGTGTTCATACGATGACAACTTTTCGATATATCGATCGTATAATGGAAAAGATTGTGCAAAACAATTTATGAAATTTATCAAAACAGATTTAGAAAACATATGTAAAAAAAACACTTTTGTCAAATCTCCATTACCTTTAACGAATGAAAATAAAATAAATATTTCTCAAAGTAAGTTGTGTTATATCTGTAAAAGTAACTTAAATGAAGATGTCACAATAATATACAATTGGCATACTGGTGTTTATGAAGGAGTCGCTCATTCACTTTGTTCTGAGAAATACAGAACAACTAATTTTGTACCAGTATTTTTTCACAATTTAAGTAATTATGATGCTCATTTTATAGTCCATGGTCTTAATTTTGATGAAGGTGATATAGAACTTATTCCTGAGAATAAAGAGAAATATATATCTTTTTCGAAGGTTCTGCATATTAATAACCGTGCTGTGAAACTTAGATTTCTTGATTCTTTAAAATTTATGTCTAGCAGTCTTGATAAATTAGCTCAAAACTTACTACCTAATCAATTCCGCGAACTCAAATTAAACTATCCACGCGAAGATGACTTTAAACGTTTAATAAGGAAAGGTGTTTATCCGTATGAATACATGACTTCATTTGATTATTTAAAAATAACTTCCCTTCCTGCACGCGATGAATTCTACAGTTCTTTAAATGATAATCATATTTCAGAAAATGATTACCATCATGCTCAAGATGTATGGAATCACTTTAATTGTAAAAACATGGGTGATTATTCTGATCTTTATTTAAAAACCGATGTTTTATTATTAACAGATATATTTGAAAATTTTAGAAACGTTTGTCTTAAAACTTATGAATTGGATCCTGCTCATTATTATACAGCGCCTGGATTGAGTTGGGATGCTATGTTAATTTATACTAAAATTAATTTAGAGCTCCTCACAGATATTGACAAAATTACTTTTATTGCGAACAATATTAGGGGAGGTATATCGCAGTGTAGTAATAGACATGCTATAGCAAATAACCTATTTATGCCTGATTATGATTCTGATAAACCATCTTCCTTTCTCATGTATTTAGACGCAAATAACCTTTACGGTTGGGCTATGTCTCAATGTCTTCCAACAGGTAAATTTGAATGGGTAGATGTAAATACAGATTTTAACATATCCGACGATGCCGAATATGGTTATATTTTAGAAGTAGATTTAGAATATCCAAAAATCTTACACAATTGTCATTCAGATTTTCCCTTTTGTGCTGAAAATATATGCCTAGGGAATACCAAGAATACAAAACTGATTCCAAATCTAAAAGATAAAAAGAAGTATGTTATCCATTACAGAAATCTTAAACAATGTTTAAAAAATGGTTTGAAACTGCTTAAAATACATAGAATTCTTAAATTTGAACAATCTGCATGGTTAAAATGTTACATAGATTTAAATACACATATGCGTTCTTTGGCGACCTCAGATTTTGAAAAAGATTTTTACAAACTTATGAATAATTCAGTTTTTGGGAAAACAATGGAAAATGTTATAAAACGCGTAAACGTTAAATTAGTGAACCATTGGTTGAATCGTGGGAAAACCCAGGGAGCTCAATCTTTGATTGCAAAACCTGAGTTTCACAGTCTATCAATTTTTTCTGAAAATTTAGTTGCAGTGCAATTAAAGAAAACTAGTGTTTTATACAATAAACCAATTTATCTGGGATTTTGTATATTGGATCTTTCAAAAACATTAATGTACACATTTCATTACGATTACATGAAAGAGAAATATCGAGATAATATTAAATTACTTTATACAGACACTGATAGTCTAATCTATCAAATATTTACAGAAAATTTCTATGCTGATATAAAAACTGATTTAGAAAACTATTTTGACACCTCTGACTATCCATCTAATAATGAATATGGTTTACCTTTAATAAATAAAAAACGGTTAGGGTTTTTCAAAGATGAAACTAACGGTAAAATTTTAAAAGAGTTTGTAGGCCTGCGATCAAAAATGTATGCAATAGATGTCCAAAATAAATGTATATGTAAAGCAAAAGGTGTTAATAAATGCATCACAAAAAAGTTTTGTCTTAATGATTATAAATCATGTTTATATGAAAACAAAACTCAGTATAGTGAAATGTTAAGATTTAAATCCATTAAACACATAATATATACTCAAAAAATAAACAAAATATCTCTATCACATAATGATACAAAACGGTACTTATTACAAAATTCCACTGATACTCTTGCTTGGGGTCATTATAAGATAAAGGACATTTAATTTTTTCATATTTTCTGTACAATAATAAGAATTATTTATTTATATTTTTGTGTATTATTAAATTAAAGCACTGTAATTATAGCTGTAATCTAATTATTATGTGCTTAATTAGACCTATGACTGAAGAAGTTAGTGTTGCTTTCTAGATCACTGGGTATTTGTGAAGCACCAGTAGATTGGTAACGGGCGTGTATATTATAAAGTCAATACATATAAGACATTTAATTTTAATGAAATGTTTTATTCATTCCAATACCTCTTCAGAGTTTACACGTACATTCAAAATAATTCATTTTATTCATCCTTTTACTGCCATAGTCGCAGGTCCAACTGGATGTGGAAAATCTAATTTTGTTACAAATTTCATTAAATATATTAAAGAAATATGTAATAGAAACTTCAGTCAAATAACTTGGTGTTTTGATGAAATGCAGCCTTTGTATAATCTACCAAACGTGAATTATTATCAAGGCATACCAGATTTGAATATGTTTGATGGAAATGAACCAAACCTCATTATTATTGATGACCTTATGAGGGAATCTGATGGTCGTGTTGTTGATATATTTACCAAAGGTAGTCATCATAGAAACTTAAGTGTGTTTTACATAACTCAAAATTTATTTCATCAAGGTAAAGGTCAAAGAGACATTTCTTTGAATTCAAGTTATATAATTTATTTCAAAAACCCTCGCGATAAAACTCAAATTCGTTATTTGGCACGACAAGTTTCACCCGAAAATAACAAATTCATCGAAGATGCCTACAGAGATTCTACTAAGGAAGCACATGGATATCTGATGATAGATCTAAAACAAGATACCAGCGATATATGTCGAATAAAATCGAAAATATTTCCATCCGATGGTTATTGCACGGTATACATCCCTAAAAAAGAGTTTAAATATATCAAGAATCAACAAATACCCGTCATTTACAAATGATGGATCGACACCTCAAGACGCATAAAGATTTATTAAATGCGCTGTATAAACTTAAGCCGAAACATCAACAAGCTCTTTTAAAAGCCTGTAACGAAAAAGAAATTAATTTTATTTGTGAGTGCATTCATAACGTTCTACAAGGAAATATAAAGCTTGAAGAAAAATCTAAGAATAAGCTACAAAAATTTAAAAATATACTTCGTAAATTAGTGCGTAAAAGCACAAAAAAAATAAGAAAGAATATAATAGTTCAAAAAGGTGGTGCTTTTTTACCGATTATATTGGGATCTATTTTAAGTGGATTAATAACTGGTCTTGTTTAAAATGGATCATGCAAAAAAAATGTTATTAGTTGAACCAGGTTTAATAGATAAATTAAATCAAAGTAGAAATGAAAATCCTACCACTCGGTTGGATGCTGAAATGCAAAACATTTTGAATAGTAATATGGAAGACCGAAAAAAATGTAAATTGTACTTACAAATTTTACAAAGGTATCTCCATTTCACGGAAGAAGATCGAAAACCGTTTGAGCTCCCTATAATAACTCAAAATAATGATTTTACTGAACCAATGGATAAAAGTGAAAATCTAAATATAAATAACGACATCAAAATTAAAGATCTAGTTGCCAGTCAGACATCACGTAACCAAGAGAAAAAGCAAGATAATTGTGCGGATGAAAAAAATCCTTTCTACACAAGAAATCAAATTCTAAGCTTGATACCTAAATCATACGTTTAAGAGGTGAGTTGTTATTGGATTCGCTATCATTGAGTAAAAACAAATTTTTTTGGAACGATGATGGTACGGTGATTATAGACAACGAAGTTATTCCTGAAAGTAATATTATAGATTTAGTAAATGATACACTGCGACCATTAAAAAGAAATGATCCAATTGGTTGGGAAAAATTTGCTAAAGCATTGAAGGATTTAAAAATACCATTAACCTATATCGGAAATCCCAAAAGACGTGAGTACATAGTTCAACTTCAAAAAGATATCGAAGATTCGACACCAAAGAACAAAGAGCTATATTATACTCCAAAAAGCGACGATAAGCATATAAGAAAAATAAAAACAAAGATAGATTGGGAAAAATGGACTCCTTATTAGAAATAAATCGACTATATTATGATGTGTCACACCCAGCTGGATATAGCAGTATTGATAAATTATCACAAGCTATGAAAGGTAAAATGAATAAAGAAGATGTTAAAAAATGGTTGCAAGCCCAAGAAACGTACACACTTCACAAACCAGTACATAGAAAGTTCCCACGAAACAAATATATCTTATCTAATATAAATGAACTATGGCAAGTTGATTTAAGTGATATGAGAACTTATTCTAAAGATAATAAAGGTTTTAATTATATTCTTTGTGTTATTGATGTCTTTAGCAAATATGCATATGCTAGATCATTGAAAAAGAAAAATTCTGAAACAATAAAAATATGTTTCGAAAGTATATTTAAGGAAGCTAACATAACTCCTACACACATACAATCTGATAAAGGTACTGAATTCGTTTCAAAAGATGTACAAAGATACTTGAAATCTAAAAATATAAATTACTATACAACAAATAATCCAGATATTAAGGCAAGCATTGTAGAAAGATTTCAAAGAACGCTAAAAATGAAAATGTGGCGTTATTTCACACATAAGAATACACATAAATATATTGATATTTTACATGATTTGATTTACTCTTACAATCACAGTTTTCACTCTAGTATTAAGATGTGTCCTTGTGATGTGAATTCCAATAATATAATGACTGTGTGGACAAATTTGTATGATAAAGGAAATACAAAAAAATCATTTAAAACTACGTTACCTAAGTTTCATATTGGTGATCATGTAAGAATAACTAAGTATAAACATATCTTTCAAAAAGGTTAAGAATCTAACTGGAGTGATGAAATATTTGTGATATCCTCTATAATACACCGATCTCCGTGGTCTGTATACACTATCAAAGATTTAGAAGGGGAAGAGGTAGTAGGAACATTTTATGCACGAGAGTTACAGAAGGTGATTTATGACCCCACCATAGAACATAAGATAGATAAAATAATTCGCTCTCGCTACACGGGCGACAGACAAGAACTGTTAGTTAAGTGGAAAGGTTATCCGAATAAATTTAATAGTTGGATTTTAGTTTCTAGTTTAAAACAAATATGAATAAAGACTTTTATTTAACTTTACTTAGCAATAGTTCAATGGAATATTTTCCTGATAACAAATCATCAATTTTTTCAACTAAATTACCGAAATCCATCATACTCGAGGGGGAGTGGTGTGTGGGAATTGTTGAATTTCAATATCCATGCACTATGTGTACTGTTCAAGAGCATGAGAATATTATATACATAACGAAATTGATGAAGATGCCTAATGAAGCAAATCCTTCTAAAGTGTACTATAAGCATTATATACCTGCGACAAACTATGATAATATCAACCATATTTTATCAGCATTGAATAGTATACGAGAAAAAATTAAATTTACCTATGATAATATATCCAAGTTTGTATACGTTTCTGTGTTAGATGAATCTATAAAATCTGTAACATTATCACCCAAATTAAGTTTACAATTGGGATATGAACCAGGTAGAAACCTTGTTGATAAAAATATTGCAAAATGTCCAGCTAATTTGCATTTAGGATTACCATCTCAGTTATTTGTTTATTGTGATATAGTTGAACCTCAAATTGTTGGTGACGTAATGACTCCTCTTCTAAGAATCATACCATTGGACCCTTCAAAATACATCTACGGAGCCAATAAAATGCATGTTTTTTCACCACCTCATTATTTATCTGTAATGCGTAGAGAATTCGATACCATTGAAATAGATATAAGGTCAAGCACTGGGCAAAAGATACCATTCCAATTTGGAACAGTGTGTGTTAAACTGCATTTCAAGAAACTATAATGTATTCTCAACACAATAACAACACATGCCCTTACGAACGCTATTATTCTCATCAAGCTGGGTCGGGTATAGGAGTGATTTATAAAGGAGCACAGTATCAAAAGGGTCATGGAATTGGTAGTTTTCTTGGGGGTTTATTTAGATCAGTTTTACCATTACTATCTAGTGGTGTCCGCGCTGTTGGTAAGGAGGCATTGAGTGCTGGTGTAGGTCTTTTAACGGATATGGTTAGTGCCCGACCTATGGAAGATTCAATAAAAGCACGTCTTAAAGAAGTTGGTTCAAATTTAAAACGAAAAGCAGATGAAAAAATAGATAGAATTAATATGTCTGGATCGGGATATATAACAAAACGAAAACGAGCATCTGCATTCAGTCCATCGCTGACTGCGAAAGGGAAAGCTATAAAAAAATTGAAAACTAGATCCAAACAAATTAAAGACATATTTTGTAATTAATCAAAATGTCTTTTTTACATAGTCATTCCTGTGAATGCATTAAGTCGGAATTGGATTTATTTGCATTACCATCTACTCAGACTAGCATTGAAAGTGGAATATGGATCCACTATAAACCAATTTCATCACTTGCTGATGATGGTCCTATTGAATTTCAAGTACCTGGAGCAGGTGACGACTACATAGACCTATCGCATACATTAATTCACATAAAAGCTAAAATATTGAATCAAGATAACACTAAACTAATGTCATCTACAGTTGTAGCTCCAGTTAATAATTGGTTACATTCACTCTTTAATCAACTTGATGTTTACTTAAATCAAAAACTTGTATCACCACCCAATAACACATATGCCTACCGTGCTTACATAGAAAATTTGTTGAACTATGCTCCGGCAGCTAAGGAATCTCATCTTACTTGTGCCCTATGGTATGAAGATACAGCTGGAAAAATGAATTCTATCGATGAAACTAATAAAGGATTTGTTAAAAGACAAGAGTTGGCTAACGAAAGTAAAGAAATTGAAATGATTGGACACCTAGACGGTGATTTGTTCAACCAAGAAAAGTTTTTGATAAATGGTGTTGATATGTGTGTTAAATTAGTTCGTTCTCGAGAAAATTTCAATTTAATGGCTTCTACAGTTGATCTTAAATTAAAAGTTTGTATTACGGATGCAACTTTGATTATTCGTAGAGCTCGCATCAATCCTTCTGTTTTACTTGCCCATCAAAAAGTCTTAGCATCTACAACTGCCAAATACCCAATTACACGTGCAGAAGTTAAAGTTTTAACTATACCATCAGGAGTTCAAGGAAAAACTCTTGATAACATTTTCCTTGGTCAAGTACCTAAAAGATGTATAGTTGGATTTGTGAATAATGCCGCATTTAATGGGAACCTTACTAAAAACCCATTCAACTTTGAAAATTACAATATTAATACATTTTGTTTGTATATAGATGGTCATCAAATACCCTCAAAAGCTCTACAACCTTCGTTTGATAGCAATGTTTATACTACAGTCTATCATACCTTGTTTTCCGGGACTGGTATACATTTTCTTAACGAAGGTAATGGAATATCCCGTGAGAAATATGCTAATGGATACTGTATGTTAGCGTTTGATTTAACGCCTGATTTATCAGCAAACTCTTCTGGTCATTGGAATCTTATAAAGCATGGGAGTGTGAGATTAGAAGTTCGTTTTGAATCAGCTCTAACACAAACTATTAACTGTATTGTATATGCAGAGTTTGATAATGTTATAGAAATAGACAAAAATCGCAATATTTCGGTAGATTATAGTAGCTAAGAAGAAAAATGTTTGTAAATTAAGTATGGTATATTTTAATTAAGGTGTATTTATTTATTGTCGACTGTTCAATAAAATAAATATAAATTATTTCAGTTTTTTATTATGACTATCCTTGCAACCCTCTTCAACTGGTTACTTTAATTATAAACTACCATAATTACCTATTTCACTATTATTCCATAACATTACTTCTTAAACATTCGACCGGATAACGTTTCCTTTATTTAATAAAATGAACACAACAGAGATAATGAATTACTTGATGAAAATAGATTCATCCATCCAACATAATGTGTATGCAGCCAATCGATTGCCAATATATGTAGTAACTCCTACATACATAATCAGCAACCTAGATCCAGATAATAAACCGGGTTCTCACTGGATTGCTATACATATAGATAAAAACGGGATTGGTCAGTACTTTGATTCATATGGTCGACCACCCCAAGGCTATCATCGAATGTTTTTAGCAAGGAATTCTAGGATGTGGAATTATAATACTAATCGAATCCAAAACGACTTTACTATCGTTTGTGGAGAGTATTGTATAATGTATCTATATTACAAATACCATGGTATGAGTTTAAACGATTTTCAAAAACTATTTGATGCCAATACAATGTGTAATGATGTATTATTATCTGGATTGTTTAAGTCATGTTTTAAAATAAATAAATAAAATACGAATAAAGAGTTTCTTATATTTTTTATTGATTACTAATAACCTTATTTAATTATAAATACAAATTCTTACAAACAATTCTTAAATGTTCACAATTAATTTACAATCCAAATTATGATCATGACCAAATATTAATATTCTATATTAGTATTAACATGCACAAAGACTTTTAATAACTTATACTACAATAACACAATGACCTTAAACACTCACTTACAGAACTAAATGTTTACAATTAATTTACAATTCAAATTATGATCATGACCAAATATTAATATTCTAAATTAGTATTAACATGCACAATGACTTATAATAACTTATACTACAATAACGACCTTAAACACTCAATTACAACACTTTACACATAAGCTTACGCACTATCTTATTTATCGGTGTCTATAAAATATTTCACACAGTCCTCTTTCGTAGCCAAGTGCTTGGTGATATTAAATATTGTATCTCTCACTGACTGCAAGTTTTTGTCTGCGTCGGCTTCTGCGTAATATTTAACACGCACCTCAGCATGTTTCCAGTGTTCCATCGGAGCGATATTTTTTATCTTGTTGACATCATATATCTCAATCTTTATAAGATGAGATGCATCGGCGATGTCGTCCTTATTTGACGTGATGTATGAAACTCCACCACTGGAAGAGCGACCAACACTTGACGACTTTTTTGCCACCTTCTTTTTCTTCTTAGGTTTTTCGAAGAAGTCGTCGATGCAATTTGATCTCTTTGCTATTGCTTTTTTAACTTTGTATGCCAGGGTGCCTTCCTCGTCGCTGGGCTGATCATCATCGTCGTTATCTGCATAATAATAGTTTTTGAAAGCATTATCAGCGAACTGAAACAAAAAGTAAACTATTATAAGTATTGGCATAGAGAGGAGTGTAGGAATATGGGATACATAAAAATATATACATCATCAACAATTGATTAAAACAATCTGAGGTCAAAACACAATATTAACAGTAAATAAAACATAATTAATATTATATTACATCGAATTATACATAGGTACTTACATTCATTTTGCAGCAGAGTCACTATTTAAAAATTCACTATACAAACAACCGGAGTTCATTTGTGGTGTAGAGCACACTGTGGAATACGGTGTAGTATAATTTTTGTCATCGCTTTTATACGGCAGCTAAGGGTCATTTTGCTGTAGCAAAAGCAAAAACTGATACGATAGACCGGTATTCGATAGTAATAGAGGTAGTAATAGTAGGTCGTAGTGAGGGTCAGTCCGGATCAAAAGAACATAAGGTCATGTGTTCTTCAGTAGGCAGAAGTATAACTCAGTTCGCTAAAGCTTTTCAAAGTGTAAGAAATCTAACATAAATTGAAGTGTATTGAAAACGTTTGTCATCGTGCTGAAATAGAACGGCCTTTCATTTCACAGCCGGCTTGGAGCAGCTATGGAGGCTGATATGATGCTATTAATTATAATCTCTAGATAAGTGTGAGTTAATATATACATTTTTTTTTATTCTAGCGTGGCAAAGTGGCCATACTGCACCTGATGGTAAGCGCAGTGACGTACAGTTATAGTATCAAGTAGCGAAAGATAATCTATGCCTCGCTAGTAGCTTCTTCACACTACGCCTAAAGGACGAAAGATAGGAAGGAGGGAACACGGAAGCTGGCAAACTGTTCCACAGCTTGATGGTGCGGCAAAAATATGAATTGTCAGGATAATATTTTTTATTTCACAAGACTGACATGTTAGGTACTTATAATTTTTTTTTTCTGTCTTGCGATTATTTTATTTAGAGCTACACTTATCTTAGTATTCCAGTTCCGTCTCATCTCTAAAGAAATACAAACACATTTTTTGCGGGTTATGTATTTTTTACTTTAAGACCCTACTGAAAACCTTAAGCCCGCCCTGGCGAAGCTTAGGCTCACGTAAGCTAGGCCTCGCTTCAATCTTAGCTAACGTCCTCTCA
The DNA here is from genome assembly GCA_905220505.1 of Laothoe populi. Classification (NCBI taxonomy): domain Eukaryota; kingdom Metazoa; phylum Arthropoda; class Insecta; order Lepidoptera; family Sphingidae; genus Laothoe; species Laothoe populi. The sequence goes on along the minus strand of HG992161.1, from coordinate 2,748,443 downwards.
AAGACCTATGTTATTTTGGTGCCTCTATGTAAATACTGACTGCTAACTGTATTCATAGTTTTAAACAAATAGAGATGTTACCATCATCGATATAACCATGATATTACCTATCGATAAATATTTAGATTTTAAGTGAGATGATAGATTGAAATAAAATCTTCCTCGTTCTTTTGAAAAACTAGATATTTATTCACTGGCTGGTCATGGGTACGATTCCCGTATCGATACAAATGTGACAGACATATATTTGTTCCGGATCTGGGTGTTGTGGAACCGTAGTCCCTCATAGTTGTTGAAACACGATACAGGTTTCCCCTAGTGTGGGGTCAGAACTGCGTGACTGTTTGATGTCTCACAGAAAACCAACGTAAAGTGACAGTTCACTGTCGCGTTTCGTATGGTAAGTCAGATATCCGGAAGCCCAGATTCCCCCTTCCCTTCCCTAATCCATATTCCTGTCCTTTAAGGCCGACAGCGCATAGGTGATACTTTCGGTATTGTGGATGTTCATGGGCGGTGGAGATCACTTAATATCAGGTGACCCACTGGCTCGTTTGTCGGACTGTGATATAAAAAATATTGTTAAAACTGCCTACATCGTGGCCCTGTCTCTCATCGACATGTAGTCTCTCTAGTTTAGCCTATAAACGCTCTGTTAGACACGAAATAATATCTTGGTGAAATGCGACGATTATGTAACACTTCAATTTGACAAAATCTGTAACCTCACATTTAGAATTCAATCGCATGAATTTAATAGATTGTGATTGATAAATGTAAATTAAATCAATGGCCACATTAGCTTTCTACATAATGTGGATGTTTGTAATTTATATGTAGTTCAACTAAGTAGTGGGTTTGTTTGGATCCCAGTGGAAAAACTCTAGCGGTAGAAGTAACAAACGAACAAAGTACTAGTGGAAGTGGTAGAGCCACGCTGTAGACATATTTGTCTACAGCATGAATGGGCCGGCTCGACCGGGGAAGTACCTCTGTCTCACAGAAAACCAACGTAAAGTGACTGTTTACTGTCACGTTTCGTATGGTAAGTGAGATATCCGGAGGCCCAGATTCCCCCTTCCCTTCCCTAATCCCTATTCCTGTCCTTTTGAGGCCGACAGTGCATACATGATACTTTCGGTATTGTGGATGTTCATGGGTGGTGGAGATCACTTAACATCAGGTGACCCACTAGCTCGTTTGCCGGACTATACTATAAAAAAAATAGTAAAATGTATAGTTAGAACAATATTAGAGGCATTTAAATATGATAATTCATAAAAAGTTCACCGACTTCAATAAAAACACATTATGCGTCTCTATAAAATTCGAAGGTTTCCCTCGATTTTTCTGAGATCCCAAGATCAAATCCTGACTGGGAAGGAATCCTGGGAAGTATACCCTTTTAAACAAAAAAAAGAATTTCTCGAATCGGTCCAGGTGTCTTCGTGTAATCGGGGAACATAAATATAAAAAAAGATTCCGACGAATTCGGTCATTTTGAAGTCGGTTAAAAACACCCAATATCACATAGAGCTGACTCCACATGATCAAACTTGGATATAAAAAATCTATAAGCGACGTTCCCAGAACACTTAGACCCGAAATAAGTGTCATAAGTGACCCAGAAGTATATTCATTAACCATTTTTAGAAACAATTCAAAGTGCTATTTAAGGTGGATACCTAAAACGGCGCATAAACGATGATCACCACTGTATTGGTCAATTTAATGATCACAGTTCCGCACCTCAGTACAAAATTCCACCGGTAAAATTCCATATCAGGATGTACCAAATACCAATCACTCCCAAGTGCGCACGGATTGCATAACCCTCTTTGCTGAACTGCCACCAGACCAATAGTGGTAAAGGACGATGTGAACTGATCCCCACCATACGTCAGTACTGTAGACAGTCCCAGAACAGACTGTGTTCCGGAGCGCCCGAGAGCTGTCTTTTATAACGCAACTCTTCACTTATCATATTTATCATAATTATCATCAATCTTATCGTAACTATCATCAATCTACCCATAGATATTTATGAAATACCCTTGATATGTCTAATAAATAAGTTCTACCCTCACAATATGCCCACAGATATTTACAAAATACCTAACAACAAATTTATCTCTAACTCTATCATAAAGCCAAGTCATACGGTAGGCAGCGGCTTTGCTGTGCCCTGGCATTGCAGAAGTCTATGGGCGGTGGTGACTACTTACCATCAGGTGGCCCGTCTGCTCGTCTGCCTATCGAGGTACTAAAAAAAAATACAGTTGGAGAATGTTACATGTTTTTAGATGAATTTATAAAAAGATAGAAGAAGCCAAATAATAAACGAAATATTTTCCCAAGGGGTGGATCCGTAGCCATTGTTCCCAATCAGAATTAAAGTTTTTTGGTCACAAATATTTCTGTCAAAGTTAAAAAAGCAAACTTCTTATCTGAAATTACAGTCAAATCTCTAATTCGGATTGTAAACCACCGCGTGAAGTGAAATTAGCATTTACCGCAAAGAGCGCGTTACCATTAGTCAGGTCGGTGTTTACCGGATCCGTACCGAAAATAAGAGAGCTTCAAATGCACTTCGTTGTGAATCAAAACTCACATACGTTACGAAGTAAAACGTGTGACCACATACTGGGAAGGAGGATGCTTTTAGATTGCACGATTTTACTAACCAGTAATGTCGCACTTCTGTGTAGGAGCCTCCTCTGTTAATAAGTAGGCTTTAATCTACGATTGTTTATGCGCTGCCTCGACAGCGCAGTTGTATTTGCGCATTCGTTACGACTGCTGTGCTGAGGGTTCGATCCCCGGGTAGGGTGATATTGTGTTAATCTGTTTAAAAATACTCAGTATCAGCCAGGAGTATGGAATTGTACCCGGAATGGCGATAGGCTCGCCCCCTATCACATTATGGGACGATAATAAATTCGGCAAAACGTGGTGTAGGTATTGGTTACCGAGGTAGGTAACCAATACACCCACTTTATTTCAGGGGTTACAGGCGTGAGTGTATATGTATGGTCATATGTTTGTGGAGCTAAGGAGACTTCATATACCTTCAAAATTCTTATGGGGCATCATCAGATGTGCAGTCTGTTACTCACGTTGTTTTTTTTATCCTGGAACGATAAAGGTACCACTCGGGACCTAATAGTAATATTTTGAAAGAGAATACTTATTTTTTTACAATTTAGCTACCTACTTAACAGCTTACCATCCGACAAATCGTGTCAGTGTCGTGTGTGGTAAACACACAACGAGGCTAAGCCAAAAGTGCGGAAAATGGAAAGAGTGCGATAAATAAAACCCACTCCGTAAGGCTAATTGGAAAGCCGACATATAAATCAGTGGCCACTCACAGCGGGACAAAAACAACTGTAAGAACCAAATGCCGTTTGGCAATGGGTTTGAAATACGATTTTGAATCGCTCCACGCCTTAAATTTGACAAAGCATTTGGTGTTGGATAAATTATTGGATGTGGGAGAATGGAATGAATGTACGTAGCTTCATAGAATTGTGTAGTTGGACCGAGATTTTTAGGTGCATTTTCAGATATTCTTGAGTAAATGTTAGTACAAATTGAAGCTTTTAAGTCAAGATTGTAGTTTTCTTGGTATAAATTACATTAGTCTAATCAAGTACATGAAGCAAGTATGACTGTAGTTAATATATTTTATTGACTGTTAGAATACCTGGAGTTTGAAATTCTGATTGAGGATAACAAAAATGAGGAACATTTTTAATATTAATCTATCTAATAAATTAGGGATTTAGAGAGAGAAAATTTAAAATGATTTGGACGTATAATTTTGGACTATAGAATAATAATGTAATTTTCGTACATTTGATTCATCCGAGCCATTACGGAATTATTTACAGCTTCGTCTGTATTTTTTACAAACACTAGCTATTTTGTATACTACCGAAGGCAAATGAACAAATTAGTGAATCTCTAATTCAAAAATTTACAAGACACCATAGTCAATTCTAATTACCTGCCGAAGTTATTAACTGAAAGTATGTTCTAACGGAAGTTAATTGGGCACGTCCTTCATAAATTCTCGTAGGTTATGTGATACTAAACGTGTGAGCTTAACTAAGTTAGTTCTAACTAAGAGAGACAGACTTTAGAAAGTAATACAATTAGAAGTATTCACATTCTTCAGTATTTTACAAACCAGCCAAGGTTTTGTAGGCGGATGCCATGGTTTGTAAAGAAATGAATAATATAATCTGCAGACAACATAGAAAGAAGAAGAAAGAAAAAGGGTAGGGTTGGGGTAGGAGACGAGACTATGCCACCCATACACCCATTAGTGTAACTCCTTTTAGGTAGGTTCCACAATGGGACGCACTTAACACCTAGTAGTGAAGATTGGTGATATCTGGGAATACTTAACTACCTTTATTCCGCAACGAAATTAATCAAACTAAAATATAGAGAAAAATTAGAAATATTGTTTGTCTAGTTCTCTCCGTAGTCAAGCGGGAGATTATAGGGAAATAAAGAAAATAATCTCAATCGTTGGCAATGATGTACACTTTACATAGATTAATATATCTTCGATATTCTTACAAACGTTCTTAGCTTATTGGTGTCCTCATAATTGATTCACCAGTATGGCGATCAATATAAGAAATAAACACATAATATAAGGAAGCCAAGGTATATAGATCTTAGCTACGATTAATATTCTTATACCACCAACCCTGACCAATATTTTATACACATTTTTCAAAGCTACAGGCGGTTTCCTCCATAAATATAGTACGGAGCTCATTTGCTGGGTACGGTCGAGTGGCCAGCAACTCTCGCGACACCGCCTCGGTTAGGGTCATTGTGGTAGATAAAATTACATGGACGTGGGAAGAAAAAATCACTTATAGATGAGGCATCGAAAAGATAAACAACATTTGGTAATGCTAAGTTGGGATTTTATTGGAAAATCATCGTACTTGTGTACTTGTAAGTAAAGAAATTAATTTTAAAGAATTTCGTGACTTCTCAAACATAGGTAAGGTACATGTTTTTTTGAAATTTATACGATCGAGGCGATTCTATGCCTCTTGTAGAACTATTAATTAAACTGAGCTGGTTATTAAATAAAGTGAGAACTCTAGAACATCACCATTAAAACATCTGGGTGTTGTGGGACCGTAGTCTCTCGTAGTGCTTGATACCCACCATACAGGTTTTACCTAGTGTGGGATTAGAACTATGTGTGTGGCTGTTGGATAAATTTATTTATTTATATTGGTTTATAAAGGTCTTCCGTTACTTGCCATATCAAAATCTGAACTATGCTTAATGTTAGGAATAAAGGGTATTCGATACTCATTAGTCTAAGCAACTATTTACATAGTACTCTTCTTATCTATTCACCTAATGTTTTGGCTATGTTGCCTTTACTTTTTATTTATATTTATTCTAATTGAGTATACTATATCTAGGACTTCTTTATTTTTAAGGTATATGATGTCTACCAAGACGCATTAGGCGAGCGAATTGGACTAAAGCCTAATTTCTCATAGAACATGTACACATGAGAGTTCTTTATAAATATTTCGAACATATGTAATGTCTACCACGCTGCATTAGGCGACCGTGGTGGACTAACCTAAACCTTCTCATTAGTAGAGGAGGACCGTGATCTGCAGACCATTTAAGGTGTACGACCGACATCCGCACGTCACACGAGGCCCCTCGTTGAAAATCAGCGCTGCAATATTGCTCAGGATGTACTGCAGTATATCACTGAATGAGGTTGATGATTTTTTTTATACTGGCACGAGAAAGTGACCACATTGCACCTGATGGCCGTGCAGTGCCATCCAGTTAGAGCATCAAGCATTGAGAGACAATCTATCCCTTGCTACTCAACACAATCATGCCGGGCTGCTGTGTAGCTGCTTTACACTACGCCATGGGGCAATAGGGTGATGAAGCGGTCGAGAGTCTAGTGTCCAAATACTCAGAAGGCCTCAACACAACGAAACATCGTACCTCAACTTTAGATCCCTGAGAAAAACCGGATGTAAACTGGCTGATCGCGGAATTCGACACACTTGCGTGTGCCGCTATGTTGGGTTTACACCCTGTGTACGGTGGTCGCTATCCGGGCGGATATGAATATCCTACCACCAGCATTGTAGTTGTGGTATATGATGAAAAATATTTGTTGAACCTTTCTCTCGTAAATCATAGTTAATTTTTTTATGTATTTTACTTAGCACATGTCGTGGTTCCCATTTATATATGGTTTTTTGATTAGTGTCAAATTATAATTGATATAATGTACTAAGGTTATTTATTTAAAAAAATATCTATGATATCTAGCCTAAAACTAAATAATAGGTGGATCCAACAATTCTGCCTAATTATTACCAAAATGAGTGAGCGTTACTTACTTGTGTAATAAAAATAATAATAAATAGGTCAGTTTTAATTGTCTAACATTAGGTCAGAATAAAAGCTTTATTAATTTAAACCGCAATACAAATTTTTATACACGTAATTTTGGAACACAAACAAATTGGGCATATGATTAATGGCAAAACAAATGTTTGATCGAATTCTAATTATACTCCAACAAAAAACAAAACGAGTTTCACATGTAGATTTATTTTTAATAAAACTGTTTCGTTTGGGCGTGTAAATATAATTTTTAATATACATCTTTTTAATATTAGGGTGTTTTACGAAATTGGTTTTATAAAGTAATTAGGTTTTACATAGGTTTAAGCGCAGTTGTAATTGCGTACACGGTACGACTGCTGTGCTAATGTCTCGGGTTCGATCCCCGGGTCTGGTAAAAGTGGTATTGGGTTTTCTGTCACGAAATACAGTATCGAGGTCTGGCATAGTGCCCAGTATGGCGATCGGCTCGCCCATATCACATTATGGGATGGTAATAAGCTTGGGGATATGTGGATGTACTGGTTACACCTCTGCCTACTCCTACGGGCTGACAGGCGTGAGTGTGTATGTATGTTTTTTTCTTATCCAATTTAAATATAGTAAGTTTGTAAATGACACAATTTCAGTCCTGTTTAAATTTATTTAGAATAACTCTCGTTCAATTATGCTAGTATCAGCATATAGTGGCACTTTTAAAAACCATTTATTTTTTCCACACGCAAATACAAGAACAAAAAACTCATCTTACCCATATATAAGCAGTTTACTTATTCCCAGTTTATCAATATCTTTTAAAGTTATATTTATTATTATTTTATGTTATGTATTGTTTAGAGGTAACTTCTGTATGTCTATTTAGTTTCGTTGAAATTACAACCGAACATTTTTCACTTTTGTCCTGACCTTAGTGAACTCCAACCTTGACATTGGCAGAATCATCGCGAAATTGCGTGGAAGCCATAACGCAAAACAAAAAAAAAAGAACAAAAAAAACTTTCATACCTAATTTACTATATTTAATGATGTTTACGATCTATTTGGCATACATACATATACACATACACTCACGCCTGTAATCCCCGAAAGAGTAGGCAGAGGTGTAACCAGTTAACCCACTTTTCGCCGAATTTCGGTCCCATAATGTGATAGGGGTGAGCCTATCGCCATACCGGGCACAGGTTCCAGACTCCGAGCAACTCAGAATTCCTAGATAGAAAAACCCAATATCACTGTACCCGCCCCGGGGACCGAACCCGAGACACAGCAGTCGTAACGCATGCGCAATTACAATGCGCCACCGAGGCAGTCTATTTGGCATTGTGGATAATAAACTTATCATCAAAACTAACGCGTAAACAGAGCTTCGTAGTAAAAATGCACTTACTCTATTTTCTGTCAACAGCCAATCATATGCGAGCAAGCGACATGCCTGCATTATAATGTTCAAAACTTTTAACAATCTCGCAAACAAGAAATAATGTTCATGGAGCATGTATAATGTATTCGACGTACTCCAGTCTGTTGTTCTTGAACTATTGGTATCGTAGAAAAATTACAAACTACCCTACTGAATACTGCCTTACCCTATGAATATGTTGAAACTTTGGTTTGAAGTTTCATATGTTTGAGATAGTTGAAAAAGCTAGTGTTCGATGCATATAGGTAACGTTTCCCATATTTTCAAATGATGTATTATATAAGTATTTTAAGAACTAATAGATTTTTTTTTAAATCTATCTACTTGTTTTTGTGTCTAAATCACGTTCCACTGGTGAATGTGATACATTGAATTTTAAATTCATCACTGTGCCTCTTAGGCATAATGGCTCATTTATTTTAGGATGTGAAGGCAATAGTTGTATTCTTCTGATATTCTCCAAGTTCTTAAATCAATATAATCTATACCTAAGGCTTCTTCCTCCTCTCCTCTTTCACGCTATTCGTTCCAGTCCTGTGCTAACCTCGTCCATCATGTACCGGCCGCCTTCCTGATGTCACCAGACCATCTAGCTGGTGGTCTGCCTCTCTCTTCGTCCTTACCTAAGGCTACTTAAAAATAGGAATATGATTAATATCATTTTATCGAATAATTAATTTAAGATAAATACTTTTGCTAGCTTTTCACATCTTTCTGCGGATTTAGGACGGTGTTTCTCTTATAGTAAGGGCTCGATCAGTAATGTTCGTGTGTGTGCATGGTGATTTACTCGAGTCGATTTCCGCCGCTCCACTGGGCCCTGGGTGAAAAACGATTATGGAAACAGCAAATTGATTAGACCGCAGCTGACCGAAATCGCAAATGGCAATATAAACTGTCTAGCTTTCGACTTATGCCATGCGGCGGACGACTAAGAGTTTTCGAACCACGGTGTAGATAGTTTTGTCTACAGTATACATTGGCCAGCTCGACCGAGTCATTACCATCATCTCACAGAAAACTGTCGTGAAGTTGGTTTTGCGTATAGTAAAGTAAGTCAGGTTTCCAGAGACTCATATCTCTTTTCCCAATACTCATTCCGTTTCTTTTAGAGCAGATTACCACCATTGATATTCTTGCATTGTAGATGTTCATGAATTATGAAGTTAATTACCATTAGATAGTGGTAGGATATTCATATCCGCCCGGATAGCGACCACCACACGACGTACACAGGGTGAAAAACCCGCCATAGTCGCACTCGCAAGTGTGTCGCGTTCCGGGATCAGCCAGTGTACATCCGGTTATTCTCGGGGGTGTAGAGTTGGGGTACAATGTTTGGCCATTTTGCGGCCTTCTGAGTACTCTGACAATAGACCCTCGACCGCTTCTTCACCTTTTGTCCATGGCGTAGTGTGAAGGAGCAGGCTGGCATGATTGTGTTGAGTAGCGGGGGATAGATCGTTTCTCGCTACTCGATACTCTAATTCGACCGCACTGCGCTTACCATCAAGTGCAGTGCGGTCACTTTATCGTGCCAGGATAAAAAAAAACTGGCGTGAAGTAACAAGTTGGTTTTGCGTTTAGTAAAGTAAGTGTAGTAAACTCATTCGTTTCGTTTAAAGCAGATTACCACCATTCTTGCATTGTAAATGTTCATGAACTGTGAAGATAATTTACCATCAGGTGACCCATTTGATAATTTATCTTCTTTCTTCTCTGTTTCAATGGTCGTTGCAGAGGAACGATTCCAAAATTTTGCCAATATCACGTAAATATAGTGTGTCAGCTACTGCTACTCCTTAGAATACCCCGGGATCGCTTCGTAAGCGCCGAAGAAGGCCTCCGCGGGGTTTAGCTGGTAGTGTCGGGTGGGTTGTATAGCCACGGATAGCCATCATCCGTGCGTTGGGGATGCAGGGTCGTAAGACCGGCTAGTCCAGCATACCCGTTTTATTCTTATTCCGCTTCCCTCCGGAGCGGGCGGCAGTAATAAAACGTTTTCCCCGCAACAAAAAAACGCAACAAAAACAAAAAAAAAGCTACTGCTATAAAAACAATGACTTCTTTAGATATTTGAGAAAAACACTGTCATAAATATATGTTAAACTAAACAAAGCCAGTCACACGTACATCAAAGCATTGTACGTTTTTTCATACGAACCGTTTTAATGAACTGTCTCGTGGCCGTTGGTTACTATTTCCTCGTTTTTGAATTTCGAATGTCAGTTTGAATTTGGAATCGTAGAGTTATGACGGACTATATGGAACGTGCACAACGAAGGTGCTGCCAACTGGTGCCGCCAATACGAATCTTTTACTCAATACTAGTCATAGTAATTTTTTTCAAGTAAAAAAATATATAGGTATTGTTACATTTCTGGATGAACCAACACATCCAAAAAAATAATAAACAAATCAATTGGCGTAAAAATGCTTTTTTTCAAACGAATATGCCATGGTTAGGTGAAAAACGCCAAAAATGGATAAACACAGTAAGGAAACATACGTAACTATAAGTTTGTAAGCGTTTAGAAATAACCAATAACTTGATTATTGTAAATGACTAAGTTTTGTAGTAAATAGTTTAATGTACGTTAAATAACCCTTACAATAGTCTTTGTATGTAAGTTTAACCTTTAAACCTGTTTTCGGCAAAAATCGAAATGATTGGCTTCCTTCTAGGAGTACATCAATATGGAGTGCTCACTTTATTGGCAACAAAAATCAGAAAATCATTTACATCCGTCACACGTTCCTACAATTTTCCGTGTTGAAGAAAATAATCCGCAAAAATTGGAGAACATAGATACAATTAAATATTTACTTTGAAAAAAGATACATAAATGAAAACATGATTCTGCAAAATATTTTTTCTATTATTTTCACGTCATAAACATTGGAAAATTTCATTTGTGCGACAATTTTGGAAGTTATCTCAGCTTCATTTTCTACAATTATTTTCTATTCCACATCTAATACATGGTAGGTCTCAAAAAGCTTTTGGCCTCTTAACATATTTTGGCCAAGCTGTCGATCATTTTAAATTTATTTAAGATGCATAACAGATTACAATCATAACAGTTCACAATATTAGAATTTAATAATCTAGGACTAGATAGTAATCAAAAGCATTTATTTATTTTTATTTATTTATTTATTCTTAATTCAACACACACAGTTATAACAGGATAAACCCAATTCAACTGGCGGGACTATAAAACAAATCTAGAAAAAAAAAAAGAAACAACAAAACCTACAACTATTACGCACAACATAAATTAAACTAAGTATAACAAATAACATATAACAACATTTTTGCGAGCTCACTCCAGTTACATGACAAAACATCCGTTTTGACATGCACCACATTTATAGCTTGAATAGCTCGGGTGAGAGGCGTCTTGGCCAAGAGGTTAGTCCTGGCCTTCGGCACCGCCAGCAGCGGCGGGCGGCGCCGCCTCCATACGTACCGGTCCGGCACGCTCAGGCACAGGCGGCTCAGAACCCCCGGGTTATGCTCGACACCACGCAACAGCTTCACCAGGTACGACGCGAGGGCAAACTCGCGCCGCACCCTCAGCTCGTTGTACCCGACCATGCCCAGTACGAACAATGTGGGGTACATCAGCGGATATAGTGGATATACCCCATAAAGTTTCAAGTACAGGTGCCTCGTGAACTTGTTCTGGACCCGTTCTAACATGATCGCATACTTTGCCTCGTGAGGGGACCATATGACTCCGCTATGCTCTAGTTGGCTCCGGACCAGAGCGTCATATAGCACCCTGACGGTAGTGATATTGGTGAAGTGTTTGGATTGTCGTAACACAAAACCGAGATTCCGATATGCTTTCTTGCATATATTGGTAATATGACCACGGAATGACAAGTCTGGAGTGAGAACCACCCCCAAATCACGCACCTGTGATACCCGTTGCATCGGAGTCGAATCTACCTTGTACTCGTAGCACACCGGTGTTCGGCTACGAGTAAAGGTTAATACCGAGCACTTGGCAGCATTGAAGTGTAGGTGGTTCTCATAGCTCCACTCCACCACTCTATTTATGTCCGCTTGTAGGAGAGCACTGTCGGTTTCTTCCTTGACTTCAAGCAGCAATTTGAGATCATCTGCGAACAACAAACATGAGCCATGCCTGACGACTCCCGGTAAATCATTAATCATTATAATGAATTCCAGAGGTCCCAGATTGCTGCCTTGGCTCACGCCAGACCTGGTGTAGTATGGTTCGGACTCGTACCCATTATAATCGACATATTGTTGCCTGTCTTTCATGTAACTAGCAAAAAAGTTTAGTAGGTGTGGTGTACATCCTATTTTTGCCAGTTTTTTTAATAATACATCACTGTCGACGGTATCAAAAGCTTTTTTAAAGTCAAAATACGCAGCGTCTACCTGTAATCCAGCATCGACTGCTGGTACAACTTGCGCCATAAAATTGAGTAGATTGGTGGCGGTGCTGCGCCCCGGCCGGAACCCGTGCTGCGCGTCAGACAGCTGCGCGTGCACCTGCTCCTGCACGCAGCGCTGAATGGCAGATTCGAACACCTTAGCCGGTGTAGACAGCACAGCCACTGGTCTATAGCCACTGACCTCTACTCCCGACAAACCCTTGGGAATGACACGAGTGATCTTCCACTCGGCAGGGAATTTCGCTTGCCTTAAGCAGGTGTTAAAGATGTAGTGGAGTGGTTCTAGCAGAACCCTTGCACAGTCCCTAAATAAAAATGCCGGTATGCCATCAGGGCCGGCTGATCGTTTCGGCTTCAAATTTTCAAGCGCTGTCTTAACGTCGTGGAGGCTCAGAGCCCCCAGATGGACGTGTGCGCTGGATGTATCAGCCTCGCCAGCCATCGCCTCGCTGACATCCAGCCTTGGTGGCACCTTAGAGTACACGGACTCAAAGAAATGCGCAAATTCGCTAGCACACTCATCATCCGATAAATATTGACCATCTTGCAATGGATGCATCCTTACAAGTTATATTACTAATGTGCGACCTGAGATACTAAGTACTAATAACAAAAATAAATAAGACATACATATACACTCACGCCTATAATCCCCGAAGGGGTAGGCAGAGGTGTAACCAGTACACCCACTTTTCGCCGAATATCGGTCCCATAATATGATAGGGGGCGAGCTATCACATTATGGGACCGAAATTCAGCGAAAAGTGGGTGTACTCGTTACACCTCTGCCTACCCCTTCGGGGATTACAGGCGTGAGTGTATGTGTGTGTGTATTAAATAATAATTAAGATGAAAAGAAAATCTTGTCTAAATGTATTGACATCATGATGATAGGTCTGGTAAGTTTCTTTTACTGTCCGCATAGTCTCTCTTCACATTCCCCATTTGAAATGAAAGTTGTGTTCAAAGGTTAGATTTACAAGCATATAAAAAATATTGGGTAAATTTTGAAATCGAATATTATAACGTCGAGTGTAATGTAGTGTTACGCAGAATAAGTACCAAGTGTATAGGGCACCACAATTATTACACTAACACCTATATTGTAATAGCTATAGGTACGTCTGGTGATTACCATCATGCAAGTGAATCTAAAAATTGAAATCTTGCAGTAAAGGCCTCATTAATGAAATATTGTTAACTAGCTGTTGCTCGCGGCTCCGCCCGCGTGGATGTTATTTTCGGGAGCAGAAGTATACAATTCAAGGAGTTGTCCTCTGCACTAAGGCACCTGTAGCGATTGTCCAGCCTCTCAGTTGTTGTGCCTGAATCTTGAGATTGCATCTAAAGAATACCTCATAAGTTTAACCTCACTTTGCCCCTTTCAAGGATGATCAAAAACGTTGAAACACGTATTTCTCTATTTTCTACCAAAAGCCTTAATATGAATTTTCAGATCCCTAACTTGAGGAATGATAGATTTCCCATACAAATATTGAACTCTTATTTACCCCCTTTCAAAGTTGTGTTTTGAGAAAAAAGATAGCCTATGTCCTTCTACAGGATATAATCTATCTCCTTGCCAAATTACATCACAATCCGGTCAGCCTTTTAGTCGTGAAAAGGTAACAAACAAACAGACGGACGGACGGACGGACTGACGGACTGACGGACTGACGGACTGACGGACTGACGGACTGACGGACTGACGGACTGACGGACTGACGGACTGACGGACTGACGGACTGACGGACTGACGGACTGACGGACTGACGGACTGACGGACTGACGGACTGACGGACTGACGGACTGACGGACTGACGGACTGACGGACTGACGGACTGACGGACTGACGGACTGACGGACTGACGGACTGACGGACTGACGGACTGACGGACTGACGGACTGACGGACTGACGGACTGACGGACTGACGGACTGACGGACTGACGGACTGACGGACTGACGGACTGACGGAATGACGGACGGACACTCTCACTCTCTCACTCTCTCACTCTCTCACTCTCTCGCTCTCTCGCTCTCTCACTCTCTCGCTCTCTCGCTCTCTCGCTCTCTCGCTCTCTCGCTCTCTCGCTCTCTCGCTCTCTCGCTCTCTCGCTCTCTCGCTCTCTCGCTCTCTCGCTCTCTCGCTCTCTCGCTCTCTCGCTCTCTCGCTCTCTCGCTCTCTCGCTCTCTCGCTCTCTCGCTCTCTCGCTCTCTCGCTCTCTCGCTCTCTCGCTCTCTCGCTCTCTCGCTCTCTCGCTCTCTCGCTCTCTCGCTCTCTCGCTCTCTCGCTCTCTCGCTCTCTCGCTCTCTCGCTCTCTCGCTCTCTCGCTCTCTCGCTCTCTCGCTCTCTCGCTCTCTCGCTCTCTCGCTCTCTCGCTCTCTCGCTCTCTCGCTCTCTCGCTCTCTCGCTCTCTCGCTCTCTCGCTCTCTCGCTCTCTCGCTCTCTCGCTCTCTCGCTCTCTCGCTCTCTCGCTCTCTCGCTCTCTCGCTCTCTCGCTCTCTCGCTCTCTCGCTCTCCCGCTCTCTCGCTCTCTCGCTCTCTCGCTCTCTCACTCTCTCGCTCTCTCGCTCTCTCGCTCTCTCACTCTCTCGCTCTCTCACTCTCTCACTCTCTCACTCTCTCGCTCTCTCACTCTCTCACTCTCTAACTCTCTCACTCTCTCGCTCTCTCGCTCTCTCGCTCTCTCGCTCTCTCGCTCTCTCGCTCTCTCGCTCTCTCACCCTCTCGCTCTCTCACCCTCTCGCTCTCTCACCCTCTCGCTCTCTAACTCTCTCACTCTCTCACCCTCTCACTCTCTCACTCTATCACTCTCTCACTATTTAACTTCGTGTAAAAATGTGAAACACGTATTTCTTTATTTCCTACCAAAAGCCTAAATATGAATTTACAGACCCATAAGTCAAGGAATTATGGATTTCCCATACAAATATTGAACTCTTATTTACCCCCTTTCAAAGTTGTGTTTTGAGAAAAAAGATAGCCTATGTCCTTCTACAGGATATAATCTATCTCCTTGCCAAATTACATCACAATCCGGTCAGCCTTTTAGTCGTGAAAAGGTAACAAACAAACAGACGGACGGACGGACGGACTGACGGACTGACGGACTGACGGACTGACGGACTGACGGACTGACGGACTGACGGACTGACGGACTGACGGACTGACGGACTGACGGACTGACGGACTGACGGACTGACGGACTGACGGACTGACGGACTGACGGACTGACGGACTGACGGACTGACGGACTGACGGACTGACGGACTGACGGACTGACGGACTGACGGACTGACGGACTGACGGACTGACGGACTGACGGACTGACGGACTGACGGAATGACGGACGGACACTCTCACTCTCTCACTCTCTCACTCTCTCACTCTCTCGCTCTCTCACTCTCTCGCTCTCTCGCTCTCTCACTCTCTCGCTCTCTCGCTCTCTCGCTCTCTCGCTCTCTCGCTCTCTCGCTCTCTCGCTCTCTCGCTCTCTCGCTCTCTCGCTCTCTCGCTCTCTCGCTCTCTCGCTCTCTCGCTCTCTCGCTCTCTCGCTCTCTCGCTCTCTCGCTCTCTCGCTCTCTCGCTCTCTCGCTCTCCCGCTCTCTCGCTCTCTCGCTCTCTCGCTCTCTCGCTCTCTCGCTCTCTCACTCTCTCGCTCTCTCGCTCTCTCGCTCTCTCACTCTCTCGCTCTCTCACTCTCTCACTCTCTCACTCTCTCGCTCTCTCACTCTCTCACTCTCTAACTCTCTCACTCTCTCGCTCTCTCGCTCTCTCGCTCTCTCGCTCTCTCGCTCTCTCGCTCTCTCGCTCTCTCGCTCTCTCGCTCTCTCACCCTCTCGCTCTCTCACCCTCTCGCTCTCTCACCCTCTCGCTCTCTAACTCTCTCACTCTCTCACCCTCTCACTCTCTCACTCTATCACTCTCTCACTATTTAACTTCGTGTAAAAATGTGAAACACGTATTTCTTTATTTCCTACCAAAAGCCTAAATATGAATTTACAGACCCATAAGTCAAGGAATTATGGATTTCCCATACAAATTTTGACCTCTTATTTGACCCCTTTCAAGGTTGTTTTTTGAGAAAAAATATAGCCTATGTCCTTCTCCAGGATATAATCTATTCCCTTGCCAAATTTCATTACAATCCGTTCAGCCGTTTAGTGTGAAGAGGTAACAAACAAACAAACAGAGTTACTTTCGCATTTATAGTATTAGTATGGATAATATTGTAAATTTCTAACAGCTACTTTATTACCGAATACAAACAGTAACACTAAGATTAACTTTTCTAATTAATCAGAAGCTTCGAATATCTTAAGTTTTGAATGCTAATGAAATTTAAGGTTTATTTCTGTATTCTTAGTAATTGTTTTGATCTGGTTCTAATTTAATTAAGTTTCTCCATCACACAGTGTTCTGTTCAAATCTCCAAGAGCATTACAGGTGACGATCTTAATAAAATAGGGACACTCACATTCAAAATGAAATCTTTATTTTAAAATAACTATTCACACTCCACGATGAAATCTATGGTCATTAAGATGGGAGGACAAGATGACCATGTCCCGGAACACAGAATGAAGGGCAGCCCGCCATTAGATAGACGGATAACGATCCTGATAAGGGCCTTAGAGACCCTTAGGATGTAGGCGTCAAATCATTGCCAGTACTTATCAGAAAACTAACTAAATCGCAATGTATATTTTATCTATATAATGGGCTGTATCAGAAATTCCGAGGCCCCAGAAATTGCGATGATTTTATTGTTGTTTGTCTTAAAAAACAGAGTAAGTAATTGGTACTAAGAGGGAAGTTTAAGTTATACTAGTAGTTCCAATATTCAGCAGTAAAAAAAATATATCTCAGAAAGGAGAACGATGAGACTTTAGTGCTGTTTTTAACCGGAATCATAGCGTCCAAATAAAAGCATAAATGTATTTTTGGTTAGATTCCACGTTATCTAATGTTATTATTTCCCATCTTTATTAAACCTATATCTTCTGGTTATCATAGAGCAAGAATATTAAAAACAACCATATTTCTTTCTTTCTTTCCATAATATCAATCATAAAATTGATACAAAGTAGTTCACAATCTAACAATGTGACTACATTGCTCCAGTAACAAAAGAATGGTCACAGTTTAAAAAGTAATAAACAGATTCTTTACGACAACTACTAGTGGATTCATGAAGTGCGCTTATCTGTGTTCTATTTTGATAGCGCCCTCTACCGGCGCTATTACACTGCTACCGCAGCTGCGTCTTCAAAGACCGTTTATAAGGGACTACTTTTGTAAATAATCTATACGATGATTTGATCCTCACAAAGCATAGGCCGAAGTGAATATTTCAAGTAACAAAATTTTAATAAGGCAAATAAAACTAGTCACTTACTCGGAGGCGCAGTTGTAATTGCATACGCGGTACGACTGCCGTGCTGAGGTCTCAGGTTCGATCCCCGGGTCGGGTAAAGTGATATGTGGGTTTGTCTATCACGAAATGCTCAGTATTAGCCTGGAGTCTCGAATTGTGCCCGGTATGGCGATAGGCTCGGCGGCCAATCACATTATGAGACGGTAATAATCACACGAGTATCCGGCTCTGAAATGAGAGGCTGTGGGCTCGATTCCCGCATCTATATAAATGTTTGTGTGACAGACAGATTTGTTTTAGAATTTCACCACGGTAACCCCTGCCTGTCGTACGAAGCGACTAATTGGGGCCATCGGGGGTTGCGGGCGCGCAGCGGGGGGCTGTTAGCCCATATCGATGCATTCCAGTTTCGGTGCATCGTGCGACCCCGAGATGGACGGCAGCGCGGGTGGTAAGGCCTCGTTAGCTGTCGTTGTTCGGTGCGCGGGGGCTCCTAAGCCCCACATGGAGATGGGCCCGTACAAGGCACCGCGCAGGGGCGGTTCCGGCAGCAATTCTAGCACTCCTTAGAATACCCCGGGATCGCTCCGTAAGCGCCGAAGTAGGCCACCGCGGGGTTTTAGCTGGTAGTGTCGGGTGGGGTGTACATAGGGGGTAGGGACTCGGCCCAGCGGCAGCACGGATAGCCATCATCCGTGCGAAGGGGATGCTGGGTCGTAAGACCGGCTAGTCCAGCATAACCGTTTTATTCTTATTCCGCTTCCCCCCGGAGCGGGCGGCAGTAATATAACGCTTTCCCCGCGACAACAAAAAAAAAAAGGGTCTGGGTGTTGTGGGACCGTAGTCTTTAGTAGTCCTTGATTGTACGGATGTGTGTTCCATGGTACGGATTGGACCTAGTGTGGGGGCAAGAACTATGCTGCTGGTGGTATATATATTTTTTTTTTTGACTGCCTCGGTGGCGCAATTGTCATTGCGCATGCGTTACGACTGCTGTGCTGAAGTCTCGGGTTCGATCCCCGGGTGGAATACCTAAAGTCATATTGAGTTTTTCTATTTAGAAATACTCAGGATCAACCCGAAGTCTTGAATTGTGACCGGTATGGCGGTAGGTTCGCCCACTATTACATTATGGGACCGTAATAAATTCGCCAAAAAGTGGGTGCACTAGTTACAACTCTGCCTACCCCTTCCGGGATTACAGGCGTGAGCACATATGTATTTATGTATTTATTTTAGTATAACAGTTAATGAAATGAAATGAAATGAAATCGTTTATTGATCAAGTAGGCAATTACATAGCTCTTATGACAAGTCAGAACATTAAAAAAAGTAAAGAAATTTTAAGAAAAAGCATATGCTTATGTATACATAACATACATAGCATCATCAATACACTAGCAATTAATTATTCATATGGTATTTAACATTATTATTATTTATTTATTATTAATTATTTTTTATTTTTACATTATGGATTAATATTATTCCAGGTAATACCAGTCAAATATATATATACATATATTAAGCTTACCGTATATCTAGTATAATATATTTTTTAACACTAAGTTTTTTTTTAATTATTATAAAAAGTAAAAAATCGTATCGTAATATATAAACAAACACCAGTCCCGTACACTGTAGTACGACAGCTGTTGAAATTAATTCGTCGAGTACAAACGGAGCTTGTGGCAGATTACATTATCATGCCTCTTGTATCTGTTTATTACATTTGTTATTGCAGTAAAAAAATATATCCTTTGAAACTTTTTTATACTGTTAACTTTATGGTGGATGCACTTTTGTTGTCTATAAAACGGAGGAGTTTTGTGCACGCAGATTTTAAATAAAATTCAGAGCCATATTACTATAAGCTAATGTAATGAGATGGGAACTGCTTTTTATATATTTTTCGAATTTAAATCATCGTGTTTGTATATTAGAAAAGATGAAGATGTCTGCAAAAATGGCGAACGTTTTACCATACGATTCATTAAAATCCCGACCAAACCGATCAGATTTAATATAAATTAATACAGATATTTATATAGAATTTTTTCCGTTTCCGTTCCTTGAAGTGTCAACACCACTGTGATTTCATCCGTAACAAATTGCATATTAAAAATAGTTAGAAGCTACACTCGGCGAACAAAACTGGTACAAACAACAACATTAGAGTAGCGGAAGACCCACAAGAAATAATTCTTGGATATTTGTCAAGATATATCCAGTAAAGTGAAGCCGAACATTTACAACAAAATTGAGGTTAGAATATTACTTAACATTCAATCCAACGTCAGTTTGACAATCTGTCAAGTAACGGTCTGTTAGGTTGGCATTAACTTTAGTGCTGCCAGCACAAAGAAAATATTTTCTACATTTACGTTCCGTTCTACACAATTCGACCTGATAAAATGGAAGGGCAATTTCAAATCTTATTTGATAAAATGAAGATAGAAATGCAGAAGCAAACAGCTGAACTAACGGAATCTGTTACCAAAAATATAATGGATCGGATGGACGAAAAACTAACTCCTGTTATTGAAGAAAATGAAAAACTAAAACAAAAAATTTGCAATCTAGAAAAAGAGATAGAATATTTAAAAAGAGAAAAGAAAAGTAACAACATAATTATTTTCGGATTAGAAGAGAGCGAAAAGTCAACATCTGAGCTATTTCAGAGCGCTAAAGAGAATTTCAAAGAAGACTTAAATATATCCATAGAAGAAAACACTGTGAATAAAATTTACCGCTTAGGAAAAAATAAAGTCGGTAACAAACCGAGACCTGTTTTATGTTCTTTTATTAACGGATGGAAAAAGGATGAAATTATGAAGAATAAAAAGAGTTTAAAGAAAATTTATGTATCGGAGGACTACTCGAAGGAAGTCTTACAGAAAAGGAAAGCCTTGCAACCACAACTACTAGAAGAGAAGAAAAAGGGAAACACAGTTTATCTTAAATACGATAAACTAATAATCAAAGAACCCAACACCGACAAAAGGAAACGGGAACCGTCGTTTTCACCACAGTCGGCTTCAAATACTCAAACCAAAAAGCAACAAACACTAAGTTCCATCAAAGCTAATAGGACAAACGCTTTCGATGTAATGAGATCCCGATCAAATTCTTTAACCAACTACCCTACACCCAAACACCAATAGCAATTAACCAACGGTAAACGGAAAATCCAATCAAACTACGGAAACCGACAAAAAGTAACAACAACTCCTCTCCCAAGCCGACTGGTCCTCGTGGGGGATTATGACCACAACCCTCCAACAACAAACAAAAATAAACAAAATAAACAGAAAAATAAACACCAAGAACAAAAAATTTACATCACAGCACTCAATGTACTTACACTGAAAAATGATGAGAATCTCACAGAACTAACATATGCGTTAAAACAAATTAAATGGGACATTGTTGGCCTGAGCGAAGTAAGACGAATAGAAGAAAGAATTGTTTCTCATCCTGACTTTTTACTATACCATATTGGAACAACTCCAGGCCATCATGGGGTGGGGTTTGTTGTCAAAAAACACCTCATAAACAACATTGAAGGATTTATAGGAGTTTCGGAGCGCATAGCAATGATGAATTTGAGACTACCAGGATACGAAGACTCATGGTCTATTATACAAATTTACTCGCCTACAGAACAGTCAGACCTAGGAACAATAGACACATTCTACCTTGATTTAAATAAAACTATTCAAGAACACGCCCACAAAAACCTAATTGTAATGGGAGACTTTAATGGCCAAATTGGCGAAAGGCGCCCAGGAGAAAACACAGTACTAGGACCATTCACATACAGCAACAAAACCAGAAGTAGAAACGGAGAAAAAATCATGAATTTTGCACTAGAAAATAACTTAACCATCTTAAACAATACATACAAGAAAAATAAGAAGAAAATGTGGACCTGGATTTCGCCAGATGGGAAAACAAAAAACGAAATTGATTTTATAATGACTAATAGAAACAGCTATTTCACTAACTTCGATGTCATCAACAAATTCAACTTCAATACAAACCACAGACTGATAAGAGCCGAATTGGAAACAACACAACCAAGAAAACCTAGACCAAGACAAGAACCAGGAACTGCTAAACTCGGAAAACGTCAAATAGAACAGTTAGCTATCACCCTTGGACACAAATTCATAGACTTTAATGTGAATACAAATAAGTTAGGAACACAGGAAAAGTACAACTGGATAGAGAATACCATTAAAACTCAAATACAACACACTGCAAATACTAAAATTGAACAAAAAAAATATCTATCAAATAGTACTATAAAATTACTTGAACAAAGAAACCATTTAATTAACGCAAGAGATACAAAGGACAGAAGAAAACTTTTAGCAGAAATTAGTAAAGAAATTAAAGAAAATATAAGATCGGATAGAAAAAGATGTAGATTGGAAACTTTTGAAAAGTATATCACCAAAACTGGGGGTGTCAAAAAAGCTTATAAGGAATTAACAAATTCAATGGACTGGATCGTAAAAATGAAAAGCAATAACGTCAAATGGAATCACCATAGAACGGACATACTGGCGACTGCCACATCTTATTACAAAGAATTATATGAATGCAACACTACTCAAGGAGAGGTTGACTTGGTGAAGCTCTCAATTATCCCTACCATCCTTCCAGTTGAAGTCGAGAAAGCTATAGACTCGCAAAGAATAGATAAAGCACCAGGACCCGATGGTATAAATAACGAAATTCTAAGACAATGCAAGGAAGTAATGACACCTGTCCTCACAGAAATGTTTAATGATATCATAAACACCGAAATTATCCCACGGCAATGGACAAAGTCCAACATTATCCTGCTGTATAAGAAGGGAGACAAGCACGAAATTGGAAACTACCGCCCTATCAGCCTTATGTCCAATATATACAAGATATTTGCCAAGATTTTATTAAAACGGATTGAAGGAACATTAGACGAACACCAACCGATCGAGCAGGCAGGTTTTCGTAAAGACTACTCGGTGATCGATCACATTCATGTAGTACGCCAGGTTTTAGAAAAGTATAACGAATACCAGCTTACATACTATATCGCATTCATCGACTACAGCAAAGCATTCGATTCTCTGTTTCACGAAAGGATATGGTTGTCATTAATAGAACAAGGAATTGAACACAAATACATTCGTTTAATAAAAAATGTATATAGTAACTGTTCTGCGAGGATTCAGTTAGAAAAGAAAGGTGAACCATTCAAAGTAGGAAAAGGTGTCAGACAAGGAGATCCACTATCTCCAAAATTATTCTCGGCGGTTCTCGAATCAACTTTCAGAGGTCTCAATTGGGAAA
This sequence comes from Laothoe populi, assembly GCA_905220505.1. Classification (NCBI taxonomy): domain Eukaryota; kingdom Metazoa; phylum Arthropoda; class Insecta; order Lepidoptera; family Sphingidae; genus Laothoe; species Laothoe populi. The sequence goes on along the minus strand of HG992161.1, from coordinate 2,725,437 downwards.
AGTTCGGGATTAATGTGGACGGTTTCTCACTAACGCATTTGAGATTCGCAGATGATATAGTATTATTTGCTAAATCATCAGAAGACTTAAGAGCAATGATGAGCGAACTGGTAATTGAAAGTGAGAAGGTAGGTCTAAAACTGAACCCAGAAAAAACAAAAGTTATGACAAATGGAGATAAAAACCCCATAAATTTAGGAAACACCCAAATTGATTACACAGATGAATACATTTACTTAGGACAAGTAATAACACAGAGCGATCCTGTACGCAAAGAAGTAGAGAGAAGAGTAACCAATGGCTGGAGGAGGTACTGGGGCATGAGAGAAGTTATGAAGGATAAAAAGCTCCATATAAAAGTAAAAAGTAAGTTATTTAACACCTGCATACTACCAGTACTTATGTATGGCAGCCAAACATGGGCCTTAACACAGAGCATGACTAACAAACTTGCAACCTGCCAGCATGCAATGGAAAGGAGTATGTTGAACGTGAGAAAGTCAGACAGATTGAAAAACTGTGTCATAAGAAACAAAACAAAGATGCCAGATATAACATACAAAATCAGAAGGCTCAAATGGCGATGGGCGGGGCACATGATAAGAGGACAGGACAAATGGAGTAAAATCGTGACACGATGGTACCCTAGAGAAGGGAAAAGGAAAAGAGGTCGACCACAGAAGAGGTGGGATGATGACATAAGACAAGTGGCAGGAGTGACGTGGAACAGAGTAGCTCAAGAAAGACGAGAATGGAAAAGGTTGGAGGAGGCCTATGCCGACTGGCAAACAGATCTACAGAATATAAGTAAAAACCAAATACGAGAATAAGTTTTAACCTTCTATTTATGTAATAGATTACTAAGTTGATCTGATTAAATGGCTATATTATATTATATTATTAATACAGATATACGCTAAAACAATAGCTAGTTACCCAAACTAAACCGTTCGTTATTGGACCAGTTCTTTGTTCTGAACTCCTATCGAACTCCTAGAAACTCAGAAATAGTTATCATTACGTATGCTTTAACCAAACAAGATGACCTTGAGAGAAATAACATAATATCTCCTAAAGCCGAGGTGTGTTAATGGAGGAATCACCATTAACATTTAGAATAATCATTCCTATAAATTTAAATCAATCCATGACTATCCAAGACCAGTAATAAACTATTGCATAAAAATACGTGGGTGAGGCCACCAACGTTGTATATATATTTTTTAAACGCATCTTGCGTGTGCCGGCCGCAGTCTTGTATGGAGTGTTTTAAAACGCACCTAGCGTTTCCCGGCCGCAACCTTGTATGGAGATTTTTAAAACGCACCTAGCGTGGGACGGCTGCATCCTCGTATGGAGTTTTTTAAAACGCACCTAGCGTGTGACGGTGGCATGCGCGTTGCAAAATAAAAATCTCACATCTAGCGTGAGCGCCGTAGTCAACGTGTTAACAAAACCAAATCTGAAACGTATTAGTATTCAGTATACGCTTGCATGTACCTGTACAGGGGTGAGTCACGTATCCCATTTCCCACATAATTAGGGTGTCATCCAAGCAATCGATGGACCACGCTTGTCGACACGTGTTATGTCCAACTTGTTTAATTCCACACCTGAGTTCCGAAGTTCGGAAGTATGGATGCGGTATTTTTCAAATAAATGAATGTAATGAAGAATATTGTCACTAGTGTAAAAATGATGTCAATCGGCGTTTTATGTAAAAATAATAATACTAGCCCTGTAATAAATATCGTCTCATTGCTGGGAACGGGCGTCCTCTCCTAATGAGGGGTGTCAGATCTTAGTCCACCACGCTGGCCTAATGCGGGTTGGTAGACTTAACATACACTTAAAATTTTTATGAGCATTATGCAGATTTCCTTCCTATGTTTTCCTTCACGGTCAAAGCAAGCGATAATTAACATTGAATACACACGTAACTTTAGGAAATTCAGAGGTGTATGCCATTTGGGTTTCGAACATACGACTTTGGTCTAGACAGTCCGTACCGCAATCAAATAGGCTATCGCTGTTTTAGATCAGTTTATGGTGGACTGAAAACCATTGCCTAAATTTAGTTATGTGACGTTGAAATTTGATATGGCCATCGATAACTCATATAAGGTTCTAAAATTGCTACCAGCAAATTTTATTTGATTACTTATGCAGGTTGACTAGCAAAACAACGGACATACTGATACAGGGTACTCGGTAAACGATTGTCGTTGTTAATATTTTACCTAATTATTTACTAAAAACAATAAGTGTGGACACTCGCATTGCGCGTAATACCAATTTGCAATACAATATATCTATTGATTCATTCAGTTATCAGCACGTTATCGTACATTTAGCTGGAGCTTAACACGTATATATGTACATATTATAAAATTAACTCCATTCTTCCCACATCCGTTACGATACTCCAAAGATTAGTGGAGACGAGATAGCAGTACAGCAAACTTATCTCGTTAGTTAGTAATCAACAAACTGATGGTCAACTCCACCCGGGGGATAGTTTAATAAATAGAGATTATTGAGCTCTTGTATTTTATGAGTATTATAGTTGGTAACGGCGAGTTGGAGATTTTGGATGATGCGGTATCAAGTCGATGGATCATAGACCATAGATCGTGGTGCAGAGACGGATGCCCTGCTGTGAAGCAAGAAAAATACACCAAACAGTCACACGCATAGTTCTGACCCATTAGTATCAAACCTGTATCGTAGGTATCAAAAACGAGGGTAGGGCCTAAAACACCCAGACCCGAAACAAATGTCTATCTTTCACACAAAAATTTGACGCGGGAATCGAACCCACGGCTTCTTGTTTCACAGCCGGCTACTCGCTCGCTGTAGTATAGATAAGTCGCTGTAATTTGATCCCCGCATCGAACAAGCCTCTGTGTAATTCACAAATATTTGAATGAGGGTTGAGAGATCGAAAGTTTCTTGTAGTTCCTGACAGATAGGGTAGAAAAAAAAAAAAAAAAAAAAGATACCTAGTGTAGGGTCTGGTCTATGAGTGTGACAATTAGGTATATTTATTGTTTTTGTTGACCGGTTTATTGCTCACAAAAGCAAACATAATTTTTTGTATTGGAATAAGAATTAGTTCGAGCGTCTGCCGGTAGATGTAGCTTTATTTATTTGACTGTAATTTATTTGTACCGATGAATACTTAATACTCGAATTTTGCAACCGTAGATTCCTTAGTAATATTTAAAATATAACTGAAGTAAGTTTAGGAGATAAAAATATATTAGACACACTTCCCTTTTTTGAAACATTAAAGTTCATGGTAAACATACAAGACCTATTTCTTATTGAATTGACATCTAATAATAGGCAGTCTGTTAATATTCCTTATGTCGGTGACAGGATGTCCAGCTCTCTGTCCATAAGGGATAAACGAAGTGAACTTTTTCGCTTACGATGTCCGAGTATAAGAAGTAATTTGCTTTGTGGCAGAATTCGTGATATTATTTCATATTTAGCGAATGGGCCTTTTGGAATGGTTTCCTATTTATTATACAGGACTATATGAAATATTGTGAAAGAAATATTATTGGCTTATTATTTCATCATTGTAATCTCTGTGATCTTTATTTAGTTCTTTGTTCACTATTAACATATTTGTTGAGCATATTTCAATAGCAGTATTTAAAAATAATTAAATTAAATACAATAGGTTTTACAGCCAGACGCAAATAAAACTTTATTTCATCAGATATACTTAAAACAATAGCGTACGATTTCACAAGTCCCTTGGAACCAATTATACAACAATCTGACTAAAATGGGTTTTCCAAGGAGACGAAACGTCTATTTCACGAAAACATAGGTGATGATAATCGGTAAGGATTAAGTAAATCGTGTATTCACGTCTATTACATAAGGGGCTGAAAATACAGGCGTTGAGTTAAAAAGTCTCTGTGATGCAAGGGTGAGTAGCCCGCTGTGAAATGAGAGGCCTTGGGTTTGATTCCCAGACAGAGACAAATTTTTGTGTCACAGACAGGTATTTGTTTTGGGGTCTGGGTGTTGTGGAACCGTAGTTTCTTGTAGTTCTTGATACCCGCGATACACGATTTACCTAGTGTGTGGCAGGACTATATTTGGGACTGTTGGGTGTGTTATTTCAAAAAACATTTTGTATTTTTAACCGACTTCAAAAAAGGAGGAGGTTAACAATTCGTCGGAATCTTTTTTTTTTATGTATGTTACCTGATAACTCGAAGACGCCTGGACCGATTCGAGAAACTCTTTTTATGTTTAAAAGGGTATACTTCTCAGGTGGTCCTATTGGCACCAAGTCAGGATCTGATGATGGGATCTCAGACAAATCAGGACCAACCCTCAAATTTTATAGTGACGCATAATTTGTTTTGCTATTGAAGTCGGTGTACTTTTTATGAATAAAAAACTTTTACTTATAAGAAAGTAAAAAACAGTGATCTATATCAACTGCAACTATCTCCTGATTCATCAACGCTCCGACCGTATAGTAAATAGGTAGAGTTTGATGGCGTATACCTAATGCCCACTGTACACATTGGGCCAACGTTGGTCCAACATGCTGGCCCAGCACCTTGGCCCAAAGTGTACAGTTCACATTAGGCCAGCATGTTGGAGCAACGTTGGCCCAATGTGTACAGCGGGCATATGATATAATTAGAACATCTAAAGAGAACTAAAACGGGATACTGTTTCAATTAGTAGATTTCTCAGAAAGTTCTTAAAACTCGACCTAAGTAGTATTTATGATTTGCGTAACGAACCTCCCTTTGACTTTCTTGAACAGACTGAAGTCTCAAATTCGAAATATTTACTTATGCCGTGGTATTTTTGTTGGTCCATTCCAACATCCTTTTCTAATATTGGAAGTATGTATTGTTAGGAAAAACTACTGAACACACATTATACTGAAGACAACTGCATGCACACTAATTGGACTGCAATCGTTTTTTTTATCCGGGCACGGCAAAGTGACCATACTGTAAGCGCAGTGGCCTCCATTTAGAGTGTTAAGTAGCGAGAAACAACGTATCCCTCGCTACTCAACACAATCATGCCGGCCTGCATCTTCACACTACACCATGGTCTTCTTGGTGAAGAAGCGGTTGAGGGTCTAGTGTCAGAGTAGTCGTAGCCGCGACACAGCCAAACATCGTACCCCAAATTTAGACCCCCGAGTAAAACCGGATGTACACTGGCTGATTGTAATGTTACTATGTCGGGTTTTTACACGCTGTTTACGGTGGTCGATATCTGGGCGGATATGAATATCCTACCGCCAGCACTACTTACCTGCACTGGGCACATATCGGGCTAGACTGATCTCTGGTATATCGAGACGCTCTCTTTTATTGTTGTTAACCTCCACCCCGCACAGTCTATAACTTATAAATCTACCCGAACTTATTTTATAAGAGACCCCGGTATTTATAACAAACAGGGACTACCCTATCAGTATCATATAATATTTTTTTATCTATAGGCAGCCATTAGACATTAAGGAATTCTCTTGCTTACTCTCAATTACAATAAAAATGTTGTCTATTTACCCATCTCGTTCCATATCACTCAAAAGGCTTCTCAAGAGGCTTCTCCATCAACAAATAACACAAAAAGGCAATATAATAACCAAACAGACTAGATAAACAAAATCAAACTGTGCATACAGTATGAATATAAAAGTATGGTACCGCTTTTTATGCTCTCGGTAAAACCAATGTGGCTATGCAAACTCTAATAATCTGTTTGTTTAGTATGCTTTAGACAAATATTGTAAAATAAGAGGAAAATGTTTTGCTACTGCCTCGGTGGCGCAGTTGTAATTGCGCATGCGTTACGACTGCTGTGCTGAGGTCTCGGGTTCGATCCCCGGGTCGGGTAAAGTGATATTGGGTTTTTCTATCTAGAAATTCCTCAGTATTAGCCCGGAGTCTGGAATTTGTGCCCGGTATGGCGATAGGCTCGCCCCCTATCACATTATGGGACCGAAATTCGGCGAAAAGTGGGTGTACCACCTCTGCCTACCCCTTCGGGGATTACAGGCGTGAGTGTATATGTATGTAGGAAAATGGTTTGTTTACTGTGAATTGGTAATTGAAATACGCATGAAAATCGATGTTTTGCGGGTTTGGCTTTAGTTGATGTCTGGACGGAAAGTTAACTATATTTATTTTATAATACACCTAATAGTCCTAATAGGAGCAGGAGTGTGGTTGTTTTGTTCTTCAAGAAGGGAGATAACACCCTATTGAAGAACTACCGCCCTATATCACTCTTGAGCCATGTTTATAAGCTGTTTTCGAGGGTTATTTCGAATCGTCTTGCCCAAAGGTTCGATGACTTCCAACCGCCGGAGCAGGCTGGGTTTCGGAGAGGCTTTAGTACCGTAGACCACATACACACACTAAGGCAAATAATTCAGAAGACCGAGGAGTACAATGAACCTCTTTGCCTAGCGTTTGTGGACTACGAGAAAGCCTTCGACACCATCGAGACCTGGGCTGTTCTGGAGGCTATGCAGAGATGCCGCATTGACGACCGCTATGTCCAAGTGATGAGATGCCTGTATGAAGCCGCATCGATGACCGTCCAAGTACAAAAACAAAGCACAAAGCCAATCTAACTGCGACGTGGGGTAAGACAGGGAGACGTAATCTCTCCGAAACTGTTTACCAACGCGTTGGAAGACGCATTTAAGACGCTTGATTGGAAAGGACGGGGCATCAATATCAACGGCCAGTACATCTCTCACTTGCGATTTGCGGATGATATAGTCATCATGGCTGAAACTCTGCAGGATTTGGAAGACATGCTGAACAGCCTTAACTGTTCTTCAAAACGGATAGGTCTCGGGATGAACCTTGACAAGACGAAAGTCATGTTTAACGGTCACGTCCTCCCGAGACTCGTCGCCGTGGGTGATGCCATTCTCGAGGTTGTGCAAGAGTACGTATACTTGGGCCAAATAATCCAACTAGGCAAGCACAACTTCGAGAAAGAGGCAGATAGAAGAATTCGTTTGGGCTGGGCGGCATTCGGTAAACTACGTAACCTGTTTGAGTCGTCGATCCCTCAATGCTTAAAAACAAGAGTTTTAACCAGTGCGTCCTACCCGTAATGACCTACGGGGCTGAAACGTGGACACTCACAAATGGACTGGTCCATAAATTTAAAGTCGCTCAGCGTGCTATGGAGCGGGCAATGCTTGGGGTTTCTCTGGTGGATAGAGTTCGAAATGAAGTCATCCGCCAGAGGACCAAAGTCATAGATATTGCTCGCAAAATTAGCACGCTAAAGTGGAAGTGGGCTGGTCACGTCTGCAGACGGACAGATGGCCGATGGGGCAGACATGTGTTGGAGTGGAGACCGCGTTTAGGCAAACGTAGTGTGGGACACCCTGCTGCACGATGGACCGACGACTTGAAGAAGGTGGCGGGTAGCGGGTGGATGCGGGCTACCCAAGACCGGGATGGTTGGCGTTCACTTGGGGACAGTGGACGGCAACAGGCTGAGTATATATACACCTAATAGTCACATGTAAACTAACTCTACACTAAGTCAAATTTTGAGTATCAAGAACAACGAGAGAATACGGTCCCAAAACATTCAAACCAAAAACATATCACATAAACATTTGCCTCGGTACGGGAATCGAACCACAACATACAGACCCTACGCTTGGATTTACAAAAATTAGTCTCACTGTGGGGAAGGAACCTGAAGCCTTTTATTTTACAGCCGGCTTTGCCCACTGTATCACGGAGATTGTCAAACTCAATTTAAATTTAATCATTAATATCGAAGCTATGAAAAGCACTGAATTTACGAGGTATATAAAGGCTACCAACCAGCCCGGCGAGGTGGATCAAGGACTAACTCTTTCCATTCGTAGAAGATACCTAGACCCAGTAGTAGGACAGTATAATACAATAATGAGATTAATTTATCACCTATTTCATTTTCCTACTGTGTTCCGAAAATGCAATTTGAATAAAGTATCAAGCCCTCAATATATGTGTCAAATCTGATCAGTCACATAAGATGTTTGGACAGTTTCAATAAATTTAATTTCTACTTATTAATATGAACATGAATAGAAAAGGTAAAAAAAAACGAAGTTCAATTCCTTTCAAAGCTAAAGTTTCAGACGATATCTATAAACAATAATAATACTAGCCCTATATTAAACATTGTCCCACTGCTGGGCACGGGCCTCCTCTACTAATGAGAGTTTGGCCTTAGTCCACCACTCTGGCCTAATGCGGATTGGTAGACTTCACATACCTTTGAAATTCGTATAAGAATTCTCAGATATGCAGGTTTCCTCACGATGTTTTCCTTCACCAATCACAGCAAGCGATAATTAACATTTAATACACACATAACTTTAGAAAAGTCAGAGGTGCCACTTGGGTTTCGAACATACGACTTTCGTCTTGGCAGTCCGTACCGCAACCAACTAGGCTATCGCTGCTATAAACAATAGTATTCCTAAAAGCTCGCTATAACTTTATTAGTAAATGCCGTTAGCAAATGATACAATATTACGTACCTTATTCCTTATATTTTACAGTTGTTCCCCAGAGCCCATATTAAAGAAATAAAAAGGCCTTAGAACAATCGTTATTACGCCATTACAATAAAAATCAATTTCTGGTACAGTTCACAAAATAAACGCGTATAGAATAATAGCGTTTGCTGTCTGTGTACAAATTGACATTGTTATGGGGATGCGAGTTTGTTTTTTTGGGTTCCGTGCCCAAAGGCTGCCAATAGGACCTTATTACTAGACCAAGACTATACGTTTGCTTATCTGTTGTAACCTTATAAGTCTTATCTTTTGATATGTAAAATGTTGGCTGAAAAATTCAGAACGTAGTTCCCATATACGAGACAATTATTTTAATACGTTTTTTTATTTCTCTTAACACCTTGTACATGCAAGCCTACATTTTGGAGAGAATACAGTGGAAACTCTAAACAAATAATAAAAGCACGGAACCCCCGGTGCACGGCTGTAACTCTCACTTGGCCGATTCTTTTTGTTTATAAATTAAGGCTTTGTCCGCTCTGGGCTGAGGTATGATTGAGGGGGTGAGATGCGACGGGTGGTGGCGGCATGCGCGGGGGCTCTCCCCCCAACGAGTAGCGATAGGCGCTCATATAAAGGATGTTCATTATTTAAAACAGTGAAATGAGCAAATGTCAAATAAATCAGATTAAATAGAACGTAAAATACCATAATTTTTTATTTTTTATAAACCCTCAACTATTATGTTATTTTATTAAAATTAAAACCTATATGACAGCCTCAGCCTCAAACGGGAGGCAGTGGGCTCGATTCTCGTAACAAAGTTACCGAATGTTATCGTTCCAGACTAATGTTTGTTTCGGGTCTGGATGTTGTGGGACCATATTCCCTCGTAGTTCTCGATACCCACGATATAGGTTTGACGTAGTGTGTGGTCAGAAATATGTGTGTGACTTTTTGGTGTATTATTTATATGTACCTTTATTATTACAAATTATAATGATAACAATGTCAATTATTACTCATTTTTAACGTTCAGTGAAATAAGTTGCAATATGAATGAAAGTAATCACGTATTTTATATACTACTCGCTGCTGCTCGAGGCTTCGCCCGCGTGGAAGTCATTTTCGGGAGCAAAAGTATACAATAAATACCAAGTTTATAAAAACCCCTTCGCAAATAATGTATTGTTTTAGGACAAATTTTATTACCATTAAAAAGGCAGAGGCAGGTTAAGGTGAACTAACCGAAAAAGATAGATATATGCTATCGCGGACTTGTTTTATAACTTTTTAAGAGGAACAATTCATACATGATTGTTGCGTAACTTTAACTGTATACTCAGCGCACGCAAAACAAGCTCTCAAAAGGAATATATTTTCCCGTTTTTGCAACATTTTTCATCGCTGCTCGGCTCCTATTAGTCATAGCGTGATGTTATATAGCCTATAGCGTTCCCAGATAAATGGGTTATCCAAAACTAAAAGAATTTTTCAATTAGAAACAGTACTTCTTGAGATTAGCGCGTTCAAACAAACAAATAAACGTACACGTATTTTTTTAAATGTAGCCTCTAAAATGGTCAATTAGTAGTGGTTGAAAGTTTTCTTTTGTTACATTTCACGACTGAACTGAAAACACTGAACCGATTTTTATGAAAATATTTTTTTTTATCCTGTGCGTTGGGAGTGGAACACCTGTAAGAACGAGGACGTGAGGAAACAGGGATTTCTTGCACGAGAACACGATCACCTAGGTTTTCTTGCTATAGATCTCAACCCGATTCCTGAGAAAAATAAACATGAGATCTAGGGTCTGGTTGAGCTGAATGATAAGATCCTCGCGTAATCTCACGGTATCCGCTCGACGAAGGTTACTAGACATATTCATATAGATGTAATAGCTTAAGCTAGCTAAGCTAAGCTAGACTAGGGATTACACCCATCTCTGCCAAATCTGTCCAGTTTCCTTTTGATTTTACCCTCCCATTCTTTACCCTTCTCGCGATCATCATCTCCCGTCACTTCTCTTGATCTTAGGTAAAGGAAGTGTATCCTTTCGATATTTGATTTCGGGATCCAACTTGGACTTCTTGTTTCACAACCGACTAAACGTCCACTGCACAATGCAGACCGTCAAGTATGAATTGTCATAAATCCGTTGAATTTTGAGTTCTATTATCAAAATAATAGAACTCAATATATTGTAAATTGAATTAATAATGTTAATGGTTTCTTATGTTTACGCGAATATTATATATACATTGTAATAAAACGAAATTTACGGATTCTATCGCGGTTTATTTTACTTTTTTTTTGTTTTATTACAATGTAATAATGTTACTATAATATTTCGTTGTGGAATAAAAACTTTTTCGTTGGTATGAATGAATATTATTAGAAAAAAATATTCTGTCAAAACAAAAAGTAATATCAATTGTCATAGTAATAGAAAATCGATATCAAGAATAAAAAAAAAATCTGTTTGTCTATTTACTATTTTGTCAGGGTGGCTCCGATGATGATGGAATCTGATATTTTTTTTATCCTGCCAAAGTGACGACACTGCACTAGATGGTAAGCGCAGTGTCGTCCAGTTAAAGTACCAACTAGCGAGAGACAATCTATGCCTCGCTACTCAACACAATCAATGTCGGCCTAATGTTCAGTTTTTCATACTACGCCAAGGGGCAAGGAGGTGAAGAAGCCGTTGAGGGTCTAGTGTCAGAGTACTCAGAAAAACACGGCCAAACATCATACCCCAACTCTAGACCCCGAAAAAAACCAGAGGTACACTGGTTGACCCCGGAACGCGACACACTTGCGTGTGCCACTATAGCGGGTTTTATACTCTGTGTACGGTGGTCGCTATCCTGGCGGATATGAATATCCTACCACCAGCAGGTATCGAGATAAGTGAAACTGAATAGGGTAATTTTTATACGAAAAAGTAACAGCGATATCATAGGATAAAATTGGCTATGGAAATTATAATAGTAACTCATTGCCGTAAACAAGTGAGAAAATGTATAGATAATATTTGATAGGGGTGGAGCCGGGTAAAAAGTATATATCTTCAGTTGATGCATTTTCAGAAATCATAAATTTTGCAAGATCTATTCTTCTGACAATTAATATTGTCATCCATATCTGACGTCATGCACGAAATGATAAGAATAGTTATATATTATTTCTCTTTTACCGACACGAACACAATAACGTATAATCGATCGTCCGCCGAAAACAAACGAGTACTTTAAAACGTATTATCTGTCAAACTGCTAAATTAATATAATAATGAACTTTGTAGTCGCCTTAGACTGACTTGAATTGTTATTATCGTATTTTAGTCTTGCGCAATCAGTATAAAATAAATATAGCAGAACTTATGATATATAATTGAAAGAAATTCAAAGTGCTGTATCCAAAGCAGTTATTTACGATTATAGTCTTCGAGCTCTAGGGATCTGGTAATCAGTCGCAATGGTAGTGGGAAATAGTATGAGCCCGCTGATGACGGTTTTCATTTCTAACAAAATAATAATCAAATTTGGACATAAGTTAGTCATTTCTTGACAGCCTCCTGGCGCAGCGGGCGATTAGTAAGTTGTGAAAGGAGAGGCCGTGGGATTCCGGCACAGAGTCAAATGTTTGTGTGATAGACTGACATTTGTTTAGGATCTGGGTGTTGTGTGACCATTGTCCCTCGTAGTTCTTGATACCCAGGATACAAGTTTGACCTAGTGTGGGGTCAGGACTATGTGTGTGTCGGTTGGTTGTATTTATTTTATATTTCTACATCTATTTAGGACATAAACTGTTGGTTCCTCTCGTCTCGCGAACACCAATATTTTAATAATTGTATTGATACTTGGATTAATACTAGTGTTAATTTATAACGATTATTATCAAAAACAGTTCAGCGGTTTAACCATGCAACCTTCCAAACTGGAATACTCACTTTCGTAATTATAATATTAGTATATTTTTGTTATATCAAGTATCAAACCATAATTTTATTCTCAAATAGTTTGTTCAAATCACTCAACCTGTATTCACGACTTTTGATAAGAATTGACAGTCATTATGATAAATAAAATATATATCGTTTGAAATTATTATGATAAGTTAAATATATTTGATTATATTCAATATATTATCATGAGTTAGTGTTATTTGTGAACACTTTATGTCATATTCATCATGTTTTCACAAAAAAATTTTTTGACAGCACGAGCGAAAAATCGCGTATACATCTGCTCTCAACACGGCCCAATTGCCGTCTGACAAGTCTCGCACATGCGCCTCATGTTTAAAAATCAGTTCAACATGGAGACAACTGCCATTTCATGTTTCCTAATTTTAAAACATTTATTTCTTTTTATTTATAAATGAAATGTGATAAAATATTTACACACTCGTTTAATGCAGTTCATTGAAAATTTTATAGAAAAATTTCGTTTGAATATTTTTCTTTATAACCGTATACTACGGATTCATTTGGGGTCGTGTGGATTGAAATTTTAAAATTTCGATGCATCTTTGCGAATATTTTCTATCGAGCCAACTTTAATGAATCGTGTATCGAGAAGCACAATCGTTTTGTAAATATGTTCATCTTTCATGGCTAATTTTTATATTGTTAATATTTTTAGTTTTTAACATCGAATAATTAGTTTAAAAATGTAGTCTGAACTGAACTGTCTGAGCCTACCTCACCATATCAAGATTCGACAGCCTCCGTGGCGCAATTGGCAAGTAGCCGGCTGTAAAACGAAAGGCTGTGGGTTTCATTCCCACATCGGGACAAATGTTTATGTGACAGATAGATATTTGTGTCCGGGGTCTGGGTGTTGTGAGACCGAAAGTCTCTCGTAGTCCCTGATACCCACAACACAAAACTCGTATCTTAGTGTGGGGTCGGGGCTATGTGTGTGACTGTTGGGTGTTACTTATTATTATTTTATTTTATATGTTTGTTGACATGTAAATCAGTATAATATTCACCTCAAATATTACTTTTTTACCAAGCAAACACTAACATGAAAGAATGTTCGAAGATCTCCAACACTACTACGTCAATATGTCACAAAGTATATATTTGATTTAGGCTAGCTTTGCAGCATTACTGAACAGGTTGGCAAACGCTCAGCGCTTCGGAATTTAACACGACTTTCTAAAAGAAAAAACCGAGAGTAACTTAATAAAACTTGACGAGTCATAGTTATTCAATCTTAAGTAAACTTGGTGTAATAATTTCAAGGAAGAATTAAATAATAGACCCAATATTCACACCTATAATGCTTTTTTTTGTCGCAGGGAAAGCGTTTTATTACTACCGCCCGCTCCGGGGGTAAGCGGAATAAGAATAAAACGGGTATGCTGGACTAGCCGGTCTTACGACCCAGCATCCCCCTCGTCCGGATGATGGCTATCCGTGCTGCCGCTAGGCCGAGTCCCTACCCCCTATTCTTCGGCGCTTACGGAGCGATCCCAGGGTATTCTAAGGAGTGCTAGAATTGCTGCCGGAACCGCCCCTGCGCGGTGCTGCGTTGCAGCCCATCTCCATGGGAGGGCTTAGGAGCTCCCGCGCACCAAACTACGACAGCGAACGAGTTCTTACCACCCGCGCTGCCGTCCATCTCAGGGTCGCACGATGCTCCGAATTTGGGAGTGCATCGATTCGGGCTGACAGCCCCCCGCTGCACGCCCGCGACCCCCCGATGGCGCCCTATTAGTCGCCTCGTACGACAGGCAGGGGTTACCGTGGTGGAATTCAATCACCCCTATTCCAAAGGGCGGGAGACGCCGATCAGTCGTCCACCTGGCGCCTCCTACGTCTTCTCTGGCGGCGGGAGAGATCATATCGTTCCCGATCCCTCTCAGCACTCTCCTTTTGCGAGATGACGTTCTCGCAGAAGTGGGCCACCGCACGCCAGGACCTCCGGCTGGCGACCATGGACGACACCACGGCCGGTAGCGAGAGGTCTCCTCCGACGACTGCTCTGAGAGCGCTGCGCTGTTCGTCCCAGGCTAGGCACTCCTCCAACGTATGTTGGGCCGTGTCCTCGCGGAAGTTGCCATAGTGGTGGCACACGGCGGACACCTCTTTTCCGATCCGACACAGAAACGAACCGAAACACCCATGGTCCGTTAATACCTGCGTCAGTCGGAACGTAGGCGCCCCGTAGCGCCTGTCTAGACACCTATAATCCTGGCCCCACACTAAGTCAACCCTTAATCGTGGATGTCAAGAACTACAAGGGACTGTGGTCACAAAACACAGACTCAAAACTAATATACATATGTATGTCAAACAAACATTTGTCTCGGTGCGGGAATCGAACCCATTGCCTCTCGTTGCCCGTTGCACACCCAGCTAATGATGTTGATTAATTATAACCTACACACACACACATACACTCACGCCTGTAATCCCCGAAGGGGTAGGCAGAGGTGTAACTAGTACACCCACTTTTCGCCGAATTTCGGTCCCATAATGTGATAGGGGGCGAGCCTATCGCCATGCCGGGCACATTTTCCCGACTCCGGGCTAATACTGAGGAATTTCTAGATAGAAAAACCCAATATCACTTTACCCGACCCGGGGATCGAACCCGAGACCTCAGCACAGCAGTCGTAACGCATGCGCAATTACAACTGCGCCACCGGGGCAGTCATTATAACCTAACCTGGGTAAAAAAATTACACCTTACACTAAATAAATAATACAGTAAATTTAAGGATATAAAATATAATACTAAGATATTCTCAGATAATATCCATAAAATTAGATTTGTTTCAATAGTAGGGGAGCCCAAGCGGGGATTTCGGGATTTACTAAAGCGCGACAGATTAATATACAGGGGGATACCTTGTACCCAGTTAAGTACCTCCACAAAACATGAGACCCATATATAAGGCCGCCCGTGAAGGATACAGGATCAGATTAGTAAAAAAAAATTGACCATCAGAAATTCTCGAGCGCATCAGATTAAGGTAGGGTGAGTTAATTACATCCTAAAAAGTGTATATTCCACTAATCTGACAATTTGAGAGTGACGTAAAAAAAGGGGAGGGCAACAAAGTTGTAAAAAAAAAACGTCATCTCGACATTCTCGAGCGTAGCTAAATTTTTTTTTATTTTGAAGGAAATAATTCAAGAATAATGAAAAATATATAATCTGACAATTTCCGCAAGCCGAAATAACAAAAATTCGTCGATAAAGTGAAATGCGTGCAGCTGCGTGATGCCTACATTTCCTTCTCCGCGTTTCTATTCCTCTCACTCTTTCTCTATCTATTACTCTCTCACTCCGTCCCCACTCTGGTTTCTGCTGCCATGACGCCATCACAGCTGATCATAAAGACTCGTGGCATACTGTTTACAACGTGTTTGCAACGTTTTGCTATTTTAATCCCTGACTACCCCCGTGATGTTGTCACTATGTCTGTATGTATGTATGTGTGTGTGTGTGTGTGTGTGTGTGTGTGTGTGTGTGTGTGTAACTCGCTTATAACTTTTGAACGACTAAACCGATCGGAATCTACTAAACGGCGTTCTAAAGATTTCCCTCAAAATTAGATTTCCTGTGAATTTGAACCCATTCGGACCGATAGATTTTGAGAATTTTTTAAAAATCTCAAATATTTTTTTTTTTAAAGTGTTTTTTTTTAATTACTTTTAACCGGCTGTATCGATTAACTTCAAAAACTAATCCGTCTTTGAGCTTGAAAAACCACATTGATCGCCACCAAGCTGGTCAAAATCGGTTGATTCGTTCGAGGGCTATATTTAGATATATATAATATATGTTTCGTTCTAAATATAATTTATGTGATATTTTGAGCTCGCTGAGTTCAAAATATAGTTCAAAGTACAATTTTAAGCGCCCAGGAATGGAATTAGCGGGAAGTTGCAGGGATGGCCTTTAAGGTGAACCGTTTTTCAAATTTTTTTGTCAGATCAGGCGAATCCCTCTAGATAATCGTCAGATTATGAGACAGTACGTTTAGAACATAAAGATGAACCATATATATCTTAATCTGACGCGCTTGAGTATTTCAAAATGGCGAATTTTTTTTGCACATTATGAAAATGGCCGCGAGTTTGCGTCCCATCGAAATCGTCAGATTAGTGAATGAGAGCTTTTTTTTGGTGCACTTAACACTCCCTTAGAAAATCTGACGCGCTGGATTATTTTTTTTTTTTTTCATTTTCAACCCTTAAATACAACCACCCGCATCATGCAAACGATCAGATTAACATACGTACATTATTAAAAATACGCAGGGCATTGATGCTATCAATATCTGACGCGCTCGAGGATGTCCATGCAACAGTTTTTTTTTACATATTTAAAAATCTATAGCCGCTTCCCCCACCGATGTAAAGGTATATATCATATAAATTTTTTTTCTTCTTATCATCTAAGCTTTGCATCCCAATAGGTCTCTACGACGCTCGAGTAAATCCCCATTTAGCATCGTGGGCTCCTCTACCACAATGTGCAATATTCGTGTAATCTTAAACCATTAATTTTATTTAGGAATACTAAACAAAAGTTAAAATTTCCTGTGCAAAATAAAATGTCATAATTTATTATTTTAAGCCGTAATATAGTAAAACAATCGTGATCTGTTTATTCCCTTAGAACCGGAACCAAAGTACCTCTGTAGTCTACATTATGTATACGGAAAGTCACCGAAACGCGCGCTAACCCAAATCTACTCCACTTGTCTCCTCTATCCGACTGATTTTCCAAAGTTAAACTGTTTTTCAACCCAAAACATCCCTTAATTTCATTGCTATAAGGTCCAGTACAAACGCACGAATAACAAAGTAGGTCCTCACAGAGGCGTTTGCCAGAATCTCTGATTAGAGAGTGCAACTATGGATGTCGATTATCGATTATTAAATCAAATACAGAGTTGATTACTTACGGCAGAAGCGATGGTGCGTTATGCCGGAGATAGGCGTGGAACATTCGGAATTCAAATCTTGGAAACATGACGTCACGTGTCTTACTCGATTTGGTGTGACACTTGGGGATGGGGTGTCTGTGTCACACATTGTTGTTAATTTAGTGATGTGCATTTATCTCTAAGGGTATCAATCATTAAATATTTTTTTAAGGAATTTATTTTGATCAAGGCTCATTGATTATTATTATGTAGATGGTTATCTTGCCATTTTATGTTATACATAGCCAATAGATCGGAGGAGCAGCCATCAATGACCACTCGAATCAATATACATACACATAATAAATACTTCAGGAGCATTGTAAGATGGATACGTTTAATACGTTGCACACCCAATTCTACTAGAGTCGCATAATTATATTACATTAGCATGCCGGTCTAATAAACAGATTAGTCATATATCATGTGATAGCCAGCTACCGGACAAAAACTGTCAATACTCTTTGATGTGCTTATATTTGTAACGTTAATATTATGAAAATAAAGTTGATATTGGCTTGTATTTTTACTCACTAATTACCTTTTTCCGAACGGTGTCCCTGTGGTATATAATACATACATATACACTCACGCCTGTAATCCCCGAAGGGGTAGGTAGATGTGCAACCAGTACACCCACTTTTCGCCGAATTTATTTCGGTCCCATAATGTGATAGGGGGCGAGCCTATCGCCATACCGGACACAAATTCCAGACTCCGGGCTAATACTAAGAATTTCCAGATAGAAAAACCCAATATCACTTTACCCGACCCGGGGATTGAACCCAAGACCTTAGCACAGCAGTCGTAATGCATGCGCAATTACGACTGCGCCACCGAGGCATATAAGAGGTTAAATTAACACTATAGTGAATCTAGCTTATCGATAGTGCAATAAATTTATCGACAACCCCCATCTCTCGAAAGCGTTCGACTATGTTCGCATCCAGTTTCCCGCATATCTAGATTGTGCGCTCAAACACTCTATACGTTCACGTTAACGATAATTTTCATTTAATCTCATTATCGTCATTTAATCAAGACGCATTGTTCATTAGTTGTTGTATTGATGATATAATAGATCCCATTTATCAATACAGTTATCTCTTGGTTTAGTGTTTAGAAATATGGGGTCTTGATTTGTGTTTTGTGTTGATAGCTTTTTAGGTTTCGAAAAATGTGTAACTTGGTAAGAATGCGCAATGGATATTATTAGTTTTGCCCGCGACTTCGTCCGTGTTGAATGAGTTTGTCACTATCCTATCGAGCCAAAACAATAATAGGGTAGATGACTTGATTTTTTTTAAATTAATAAACAAGTTTCATTACCTAAAACCTATTATTGTATAAAAACTGCCTTGGTGGCGCAGTTGTAATTGCGCATGCGTTACAACCGCTGTGCTGAGGTCTCGGGTTCGATCCCCGGGTCGGGTAAAGTGATATTGGGTTTTTCTATCTAGAAATTCTCAGTATTAGCCCGGAGTCTGGAACCTGTGCCCGGTATGGCGATAGGCTCGCCCCCTATCACATTATGGGACCGAAATTTGGCGAAACGTGGGTGTACTGGTTACACCTCTGCCTACCCCTTCGGGGATTATAGGCGTGAGTGTATATGTATGTATTATTGTATAAAAAATTATGTATTCGATCAAAAATAAGTAAATTAGACGCCATTCAAATCTGCTGGAAGGGGTAATTGTCAAATGACAGTAAAATGATGCATGATATGTACCGTGACGTCACGGTTCTCAGAATCGCCATTACTATGACGTTGTGCGAAGGAGATAGTGATATGTTCCCAATACGCAACCATTTTTGCTCATGGCTCTGAGTATTTGCTCATACCAATATCTATACTTATAATAAATCTGTAGAGAGGTCAATTCTGTACATGAAATATATTTCCAAAATAACTATCAGCGGGTGATTAGTGATCGATACTGACGCCAAAAATGCAATCAGTAAAATTTTTGTCTGTCTGTCTGTCTGTCTGTCTGTCTGTCTGTCTGTATGTTCGTTATAGAAACAAAAACTACTCGACGGATTTCAACAAAACTTGGTACAATTGTTCTTCATACTCCTGGGCAGGTTATAGTATACTTTTCATCACGCTACGATCAATAGGAGCAGAGCAGTGAAGGGAAATGTTGGGAAAACAGGAGAACTTACTCCATTTTTTAAGCTTCCTTCGCGTGTGCAGCCTTAATAGTTAAAGCTACACAGAAATCATGTATGACGGAAATGTTCTCCTTAAAATTATATAAAAAAAAATCCACGACAGCAAATGTCTATATTTTATTGTTGACTCACAATAACACGTGTAACTCCCGATAGCTTAGCAGTTCGGAGATTTCTGATTATATTTGTCTACTCTTACGGTTATAACACTCTCAATCATCCCTAATTAATAAATGTTAACATTATTACCTATTTAATTTAATAAAAAAAGAATTATAGAAATAGGTACAGAAACATCAGGCTATTTTAATTGCAATAAAAAATAACTCCTTGGATTGTATACTTCTGCTCCCGAAAATAACCTCCACGCGGGTGGAGCCGCGAGCAACAGCTAGTTTAAAATAAATATTTTGACCTCATTTTTCAAGCAATTTTGATTCTGTTTTCGCAAGGGTCTTGCGTATTATATTAGGTATGAATATCGAATAATGTACAAAATTAAACTCAGGAAACTACCCTATTACTCTTTACTAACAAATTTAACTATTATCTAGACAGCCTGCGTGGCGCAGTTGGCGAGTAGCCGGCTGTGAAACGAGGGATCGTGGGTTCGATTTCCACACCGAGACAAATATTTGTGTGACACCGTGTGAGACCGAAAGTCTTTGGTAGTCCCTGATACCTTAAACACAAGAGTCGTATCTTAGTGTGGGGTCGAGGCTATGTGTGTGACTGTTGGGTGTTATTTATTATTATTTAAAATTATAACTCAAAATGACCAAAAAGCCAATAATAAATCTCTGTTGATCCGATCTCTACTAAACTTCACAGGATCATCCGCTTGGCTAATCTAAAGTTAACTTGAAATTTAATCAAAAGCCACAAGCCGTTTTGGAGTCTATAACGAATATAAATCGATTTTTATATGTATAGAAATAACATGCATACACTCACGACTGTAATCCCCAAAGGGGTAGGCAGAGGTACACCAATATACCCACTTTTAGCCGAATTTATTACGGACCCACAGGGGCCGAGCCGATCGTCATTTCGGGCTCAAATCCAGACTCTGGGCTGATAATGAGTATTTCGAAATAGAAAACCTAATATCACTTTACCCGGCCCGGGGATCGAACCAGAGACATAGAAGTCGCAACGAGCAACTACAACTGCCCCACCGAGGCAGTCACCAGTTTACCAGATTTTGTTCATTAAATGTTTTTTATACAAAAAAAAACAAAAGTGAATAGGTGGTATCTTCTAGGGAAGCGTGCTCCACCGTAGACCACATCATCACTTACCTACCATCAGGCGAGATAGTGGTCAAACGCAAGCCTATTTCGGTAAAAAAATAATAATAATGTAGAATAATTAATTACAAACTCGAAGAAATATAATAATATATTCAGTAAATAAAGCAATTAGGCTAAAAGCTTTTTCAACTTTTACGGATGATAGGAGAAAGTATGCCAGCCGTATTAAAACAATGTTGTTATATTATTGTATCAAAAAAATATGTCTATAAGATTACTTAAGAAGCACCTCAATGCTCTAGTGGTAAGTAGCTTAGAGTAAGCTGGAAAACTGGTGAGGTCTTGAGTTTAAAGCGCAAGGTCTAGCAATTGCAGTCTGATTTTAGGATTAAAAATCACACATAAGAGACCTTTGATTGAGATTTATGTCTGACATAGTGATAGGCTTGAAAGTATAATCGTTTATTGATTATGTAGGCAATGACATAATTCTTATTATAAGTCAGTATAGAAAAGAAAAAAGGGCATATACACATCAATACACTAGTAATTTTTTGAATTATTTAAAACGTATTTATTTACGACAGAAAAACGATCCCTCTGCCAGCACTTTGGAGATATAGGCGTGATATTATATTCTATTATTTGAACAGCTCCTAATTATTCAAAAGGAAGCCAATCAAGTGTATTTGCGAAAGCAATCACGAAACGCAAAAAATTACTTAGGACCCTAAACCAACAAGCTAGGCAATAATGAGAAGAATCGGTGAAAGATCAACAATAATGAAAGCATCGATCCATTAGCGAACATTCTGTTTATTTCTGTGTAAAAAATGTGCTAAAGATTTCGCAAATTATATATACATTTTTGGGGAGCTTCGTATACCAATTAGAATATAAGCCAATAAATATGGATTTCTTGAAAAGTTTTTTTTTATTCCGGCGCGGCAACGTGATCAACACTGCACCTGATGGTAAGCGCAGTGCCGTCCAGATAGAGTATCAAGTAGCGAGAGACAGTCCCGCGCTACTCAACACAATCATGCCGGCCTGAACAACTTGATAACTTCTACCAAACCTACATCACCCAATTCTAAAAGAGTTCATAATGAATTCTACATTATTAATTTATTTATTGACACTTCATACATACATTTATATGTAAAGGTGGACTTAATACCTGAGGCATTCTCTTGCAGTCGAACCTTGTGTGATGCAGAGATAGAATGAAGTAGGTTTGCAAATATAATTTATAACTTAAGATACTTTAAATGCTACTAAGTAATAAAACTAAACATGAAAACACTAATAAGGGGAACAGAAAACAAGGGGAATTATAATCGGTCTCATCGACTGAATCGCAATTTGCCACTCCACGACGGCCGAATCGGCTTAATCATGCTGTAGATAAAATAAGGACGATAAAGATAAGACTAAAATATAAAATATCTCTACTCAGGCTCTTAAGATACAGATTACAGGCTCGCCTAGTTTGAGAGTCACTTGATTATATATTTTTATGTGAAATCTATACTAATTAATAAAGCTGAAGACTTTGTTTATTTGAACGCGCTAATCTCGGGAACTACTGCATCGAATTGAAAAATTCTTTTAATGTTGCATAACCCATTTATCGAGGAGCGCTATAGGCTATATAACATCACGCTATCACCAATAGGAGCGGAGCAGCAATGAAAAATGTTG
This sequence comes from Laothoe populi, assembly GCA_905220505.1. NCBI lineage: Eukaryota > Metazoa > Arthropoda > Insecta > Lepidoptera > Sphingidae > Laothoe > Laothoe populi. Next base: position 2,702,790 of record HG992161.1, on the reverse strand, counting down.
CAAAAACGGGATACATTTATGGCTATTGAGAGCTTCCGTTGCGTGCGCGCTGCGTAAACGGTTAAAGTACGTAACAATCATGTATGACGAAACTGTTCCTCTTAAAAACTGCTAAAAAAAAGTCCGCGATACCATATATATATCTTTTTCGGTTTGCTCACTATAAACTATCATATCACTATATATCATGACTAAACGGGTGAACGAATCCCAATGAAATTCAGCAGAGGGATAGATTTATATGCTGGGGAAGGACATCTTTTGTCTCAAAAAATATTTTGTTAATAAATGTGTTATCTTGAAGGGGGTGAAATAGGGGTTGAAAGTTTGTATGGGCAATCATTAATACCTCAAGTTAGGGATCTGAAAATTCATATTTAGGCTTTCAGTAAGATATAAAGAAATACGTGTTTCAACGTTTTTACCAAATCATCCCTAAAAGTTGTGGTTAACTTATGAGGTATTCTTTAAATGCAATCTCAAGCTTCAGGCACAACACCTGAGAGTCAGAACGATCGCTATAGGTGCCTCAGTGCAGAAGACAAGTGGATTCTGTACTTCTGCTCCCGAAAATAACCTCAACGCGGGCGGAGCCGCGAGCAACAGCTAGTATAATATAAAAAGAAATACTGGCACCTATTTTTTTTATTATATATACAGTTGCAAACATAATTTTTAAATAAAGTTACTGGCAGCGTAAAACGAACAATTATCTCTCTATTTGAATTCGTTGTTCATGCTAGTTGGCCAGCCAGTACCTTCTTAGTAACCAGTATGCGGTCCCTTGTTACATTATTGTTGGAGAGTCTTACTAATGAGGTATAATTTTAAAATTCTATTAGATTCCTTTTACAAAAAATACCCTACCAACACGTTTACTTTCTAGTTAATTCGATTTATAAATCGAATTGAAAACTCAAGCCACTCAAAATTGATTTTACTCAGTAATTGAGTTTTATAAATTTTAGATTACCAGACATCCATCTTTATTGTCCGTAAAAATTCAATTTCCATAAAAATAGAATAAGATCTTCATATAAATGATATCTTCATTATATTTGTTTTTCATTATTCAATAAATTGACTCTATTACAATTATTCTTTTTTACGCCATCTGTGATCCGACTGATAAACTAAAATATAAACAAAGCCCGTATAGCAGTGAGTTAAATAATATGTTATTTACATCATTTTTGCTGTTTTAATTAGATCGGGTAGACAGAATATATTCTTATTGTGACTCTTAGTATTAATTTGAATAGAGCTGATTTTACAACTAATTGGCTTCTTTACCTTCTTGGCAGTAATTAGTAATTCGTAAATAAGTTATTTAGATCAGAGTGATGTTCGCCTTTGTATCAGTATTTTATATGAATTAAATCCATTCAGCTCCGACCTAAATGAATTCGAATATAAATAAATTATGAAAATATACAGTTAAAAAAATAGTTTGGTTTATAAAGTTAGGAAAAAAAACGACCTCTCATTTCAGAACCGGCTATTCGGCCCTATGCCACAGTGGTAATATTGGCCCTTTATTAAACATAGTCCCATTTCTGGACTCGGGTCTCCACTACTAACGAGATGGGTTAGTCCACCACGCTGGCGAAATGCGAACGAATGCCTAAATCGATGTTCAAACGATGAGGATTATCAACGGTCACTTAAACCCGGACTTTTATAATTAAACTAGCTTTTGCCCACGGCTCCGCCCGCGTGGTAGTTATTTTGAAAGAAAAGGTAATAAAATCCATGGAGTCATCTTAAGCTATTACATGTTTCTATATTTTTCGAACTGTCAAACGACTGACAGTTATGTCAAACGCGCTGAGGTTACATTAGAAAAGTTAATATTAACATGGTCGTTAAGTTTTCTTAAATTTTCTAATTATCCGCGCCACTCTCTTAATTTTTTCTTTCATAAGAACCTTGGCACGGGCCTCCTCTAATAGTGTGAGGGGTTAGGCCTTAGTCCACCACGCTGGCCTAATGTTGGTTGGTTGGTAGACTTCACACACTTGAAATTCGTATAATAATTCTCGGGTATGCCGATTTCCTCACGATGTTTTTTTCACCGTTAAAGCTAGCGATCAACTATGAATATACTAGAGTCCAAGCGATAGCCTAGTTGGTTGCGGTACGGACTGTCAAGACGAAAGTAGTATGTTCGAATCCCAAATGGCATACACCTCTGACTTTTCTAAAGCTACGTGTGTATTTATTGTCAATTATATTATAGCTTGATTTAACGGTAAAGGAAAACATCATGAGAAAACCTGCATACCTAAGAATTCTGGTACAAATTTCGAAGCTGTATGGAGTCTACCAACCCGCATTAGGCCAGCGTGGTGAACTAAAGCCTAACCCCTCTTATTTAAGAGGAGGCCCGTGCCCAGCAGTGGGACAATGTTTAATACAGGGCTCATATTATTATTATACTCGAGTTGCCAACCGTTCTGTCTTCCCACGATAAGACCTGGTTTTAAGAGTGTCCTGGATAGTTTTTAAGCAGCGTCCTGGGTTATAAAAGCCTGTATTTAAAATTCACTTGCGACACTTTTGTAATATGTTATATAATCTTTATGTTAGTTAGTCCCTTTCGAGTGTTTGTGCTGACTTAAAATAAAGACACGTCCTTTTTTTAACTGCAATGTCCTAGTTTGTCCAACTTTAAATCCTAGTTTTTTTTAATTCGGCGTTGGCAACCCTCGCATATACGTAACTTTAAAATAGTCTGTTTAAAACATAGAAAATCTTTTTTAATTTTCTATCTTTTTTGTTCCCCGTTTTTTTATATATCATAGTCCGACAAACGAGCCAGTGGGTCACCTGATGTTAAGTGATCTCCATCGCCCATGAACATCCACAATACCGAAAGTATACGATATCTCACTTACCATACGAAACGCGACAGTAAACTGTCACTTTACGTTGGTTTTCTGTGAGACAGTGGTACTACCCCGGTCGAGCCAGCCCATTCATGCTGTAGAGAAATATGTCTACAACGTGGCTCTACCCTTTCAATTACTCCGATTACTTGAAGACGCCTGAACCGATTCGAGAAATTCTTTTTTTGTTTAAAATAATATACTTCCCAGGTGGCCCCATTGGCACCAAGTCAGGATCTGGATGGGATCTCAGAAAAATCGAGGGTAACCCTCAAATTTTAAAGCAACGTATAATGTTTATATATTTGCTAAAACTGTTCAAGTATTTGTGTCTGGTACTCATCTCATGTTGCTGAGATGGTGATAGAAAATATAACTCCTTAACTATTAGGAGTTAGTGGAAAGTTATTTTTTTTATCCTGGACTGCAAAGTGACCGCACCACACCTGATGGTAAGTGCAGTGCGGTCTAATTAAAGTATCGAGTAGCGAGATACTATCTATCCCCTACTACACAACACAATCATGCCGACCTGCTTCTTCACACTACGCCATGGGCAAGAAGGTGAAGAAGCGGTAGAGGGTCTGTGGTCAGAGTACTCAGAAGGCCGCAAAATGGTCAAACATCGTACCCATATTTAAATATCATAGGCTCGTATAGACCGCTACTTATGTTCCTTTGAGTTATTCAGGTGAGCTGATGATGGAAAGTTCAACTCCTTGTTAGTTAGGAGTTAGGGGATAATTTTTAAAGTACCATATAGGCCGCTAGTTATCAAGAGTAGCCGGCTGTGAAACGAAAGGCTGAGGGTTCGATTCCCGCACCGAGACAAATGTTTATGTGACAGACAGATACTTGTTTCGGGTCTGGGTGTTGTGGGACCGTAATCCCTCGTAGTTCCTGATACCCACGATACAGGGTTTACCTAGTGTGGTGTCAGAACTATGTTTGTGACTGTTGGGTGTATTTATTATTTTATCCATCACATCACTTAGTACACAATTCGAATCCGTGTTAAACCGTGTCACGGACGTTTTCCATTACGCCATAACAAAAGGACGCGCCTTTTGTCCGTTTTTTTTGTCGTCCGATTTAATTGGCGCAAGAGCTAGAGCGGCGTCGATATTGGTATGTCAAAAGACCCATTGTATGGCCTCGTTTTGTCCATTTTATTAAATTATTGTGATAAATTGTTCGTGTTTTATTAGGCTTCGGAAACAAGGCGTTGTTTCTTTTAAAATTTATGTCATATAGCTTGATTTATCATGCTTATAGCGTAGAGTATTTTTAGAGTAATCTTTATCTTACAGTGGATAAACAGAGCAACTAAGCTTATATCAGGCCTAATCCCGAATATAGTTAGCCAACACGATTACAAAACATTATTTTCCATAAATATATCTTTCGGAAGAAATTATCTAGAGGCCACTGCTGTTGCGTGTATTAAAACGGTAGGCAGCGGCTTTGCTGTGCCCTGGCATTGCAGAAGTCTATGGGCGGCGGTGACTACTTACCATCAGTGGCGCGTCTGTTCGTCTGCATATCGAGGCACTAAAAAAAACACACACACATAAAACATTGGCTTTACCTCATACTATTTAGTGACATGACTCCGCACTTGACTTTAAACTACTCCAATAAGATTGTCATTAAGATTACCCAAATTACTGGCCTACCAAATAAGCGGCTCCTAACATCTGTCGCATTCATCTTTACGGCCGGACGAATTTTGAATTCGCTCATAAAATCTAAAACCGTGTTGCATTGCCACCCCCAAATCTAATTATACGGGGATCGTAAATTTTATTCCCGGGTAGACAGGATTACAAACAATCTTCTTTGGAGTTGACAATAATAGTTTTGGATTTTTCGATGTGACTTTTAGAGGGGATGTGATGCAAATGTAATTTTAAGCGGATTGGCTTTCTAGGGCGCCTGTTATGTAAAGTAAGGGAGTAAGTGCAAGTGCAAGTAATATCTTATAATTGATATTAAGGGATAAAGATTTGAAGGAATTTATGTGCCAGGTGGATTATAGATTTAACTAGGATTTTCTCGTGGCTCTTTTATATTAATTACTCTTCCGTCATAAGTATTTTTATGTTCGCAAACAAATAATACGTAAAGAGAGACAGACAAACTCGAATTTAAATGTGCAGTTTCTTATGGTTTGAAATTTCATTTTGATTTTAACAGTATTTAATTTTAATGTCTTTTTTCCATGATCAAAAGCATTCTCAATGTCTAAGAAGTTCTCTACCTGGTAATGAAACCTTGTCATAATCAGATTAGCTGTCTGGCAGTCAAACACACTTTTTTTAATTCCGTGTTTATAGAAGGATAATTTGCACATAATATGCACATTATCGTTATCAAGCTTAGCCAAAAAATATTTAAAAATCACCGACAGATACATTTTATGTGTGACAGATTTTATGTTTATAATATTTTTAAATTTTAAGCATCATAGACATCAACATAAAAAGACACCGCAAGCACTTCAATCTACATGAGGCCTTTTTATACAACAGTACTTTCAAACTATCCAGACGGACTCTCGCCTGTACTGTCACCTTGTGAGCCAGCGAATGTACCTCGTGGTCAAACTTTAATTAAAAAGAGACCGTCAACATAGTAGGCAGTGAATTTGCGGTGCCATAAACACGTTGCAGTGACAGTCCGTGCTCCCAGTTCCTAACTTCGCTAGTTGGCGGGCTGCCCTGACCGCGAGCCGAGTTCTATGCTGACGAAATCTTTGCTTTACGGCTCCTGTTCGGATATGTTATATCTATGAATATGTTAGGTGTTAGTAAGTACATTGCATTGGTAGATCTTAGTGTAGATTTATTTTCAATTCGTAAAAGTTTTTTAATTCATAAAAAGAACACCGACGTCAATAACAAACAAATAATGCGTCCCTATAAAATGTGAGGGTTGCCCTCGATTTTTCTGAGATCCCATGATCCTGACTTGGCGCCAATGGGACCACCTGGGAAGTATATCCTTCTAAAAAAAAAACTCAAATTGGTCCAGGCGTCTTCGAGTAATCGGGGAAGATACATAAAAAAAAAGATTCCGATGAATTGAAACCATCTCCTTTTTTTGAACTTGGTTAAAAATAAGTGTAGATTGTGTTGAGCAGCGAGAGGTATATTGTTTCTCGCTACTTGATACTCTAACATAATGACACTGTGCTTACCACCAAGTGCAGTGTGGTCACTTTGTCATGCCACTATAATATGTTTCGAGTCTGGGTGATGTGAGGCCGTAGTCCCTCGTAGTTCCTGATACACACGACACAAGACACATAACTCAGTGTCAAGGTTTTGTCTGACTGTTGGGTGTTATTTATTTACTTAAGTATTTAGCAGATATATACTTGATACTCTAACTGGACGGCACTGCGCTAACCATCAAGTGCAGTGTGGTCACTTAGCCGTGCCACAATAAAAAAACAAGTTGCGGGAGACGACAATTCCTCGCCACTCGACACAATCATGACGGCCTGTAAAACTGGGTACACGTGATCTTACATGTACGTGTTAATAACAAAAACATTATTTTACATACATACATATACACTGACGCCGGTAATCCCCGAAGGGGTAGGCAGAGGCGTAACCAGTACAGCTACTTTTCGCCGAATTCTCGGTCCCATAATGAGATAGGGGGCGAGCCTATCGCCATACCGGGCACAGTTTCCAGACTCCGGGCTAATACTGATAATTTCTAGATAGAAAAACCCAATATCACTTTACCCGACCCGGGAATCGAACCCTTCGAACCTCGAACGCATACGCAATGACAACTGCACCACCGAGGCAGTCAAAACATTATTTTATGTGAAGGTATCACTCAGAAATCAAAATACCAATAATGATCCAGACAAGAAACTTCATTAAACATAATTACAGCAAGAAGTTTTTCTTGCTGTAATTATGAACCAAATTATTTCCTCAAAGCACAAAAGGCGTTTCTATTAAAATTCCCACACCAATTACGGCCGGGAATCGAAGGCCAGTATTTGTCAGGTCGACCGTGGGCTCGAATGATTGCTCAAAGGAATCTCACTAATGATTCTGATAAATGTAAAGGATCCGGGAACCTTCAAGTTATTACGTTGGTGTACAAACGGTCCTTGACGGTATTTTAATAGAATTCATTTAGATGTAGTAAAACAAGTCTTTGGTCTAGTGAATGTACACTAGACTTTGAACTCTATTGTGTGATAATATAATCAAGAATTTTGCTTACAGCTCCTTCACGGTGATATTGTATTTGAAATGAAAAGCATTTATAGTCTGTGTGTTTACTGGAGTATCACATTAATATGATGACAGCCTCCGTAGCGCAGTGGGCGACTAGCTGGCTCTGAAATGAGAGGCATTGGCTTCGATTCCTACACCGAGAAAAATGTTTGTGTGACATACACATACGGTATGTGTGGTGTGACTGTTGGGTGTAAAAAAATAATGAAATGGTTATTGAAATCTGTTTAGCTCTTTTTAACCGACTTCAAAAAAGGAGGTTAACAATTCGTCGGAATCTTTTTTTTATGTATGTTCTCCGATTACTCGAAGACGCCTGGACCGATTCGAGAAATTCTTTTTTTTTAAAAGGGTATACTTCCCAGGTGGTCCCATTGGCACCAAGTCAGGATCTGATGGTAGGATCACAGAAAAATCGACGGCAACCCTCAAATTTTATAGGGACGCATAATTTGTGTTTTATTGAAGTCGGTGTACTTTTTATGCTTGGGACAAGATATACAGCTGGTACTCTATTATAATATAATAGATATATAAATCTTGTGAACATTTCAGGGCAATATCATTATGTGTAAGACCCAAACAATATTTCATGACCTAAACAATTTTTAATATACATCGAGCTAAAACATGGATTTTAATGTCACGTAAGAAACTCACGCCTTTATTCACGCCCAAATGTAGTGGCATGCAAAGGCATGTTAAGGCAGATGTGCAACTATTATAGCAAACCTACGGTTAACAAATTTATGTCTGTGCTATAATGTGATAGGTGACGAGTTTGTTTTATGTGTGATTTTGCGAATTGAACATTCGAGTACTAATCTGTATTTCTCGAGCTGGGATTTGAACCCAGGACCAAGATAAGTCAAACTTGTATCGTTAGTATCAAAAACTACGAGGCACACTGAAACAAATATTTATCGAACTCAGAAACATTTGTCTCGGTGCAGGGATCGAACCCGCGTCCTTTCTTTCACAGGCGCTAAGCCACGAAGCCTGTCAGTAATATTATGAGTAGAGACGATGCTAAAAGCAAATGGCCTAGTAAAATCTGAATATGTTTAAGCAAAGTCAACTAAAACTAAAGAAGTTATAGAACACCAAGGTCCAAGATTTATGCACAGAGCCGGCCCTGTCATGCTAATAAATCTCATTTTAGAGCAGCAAATTAAGCCCCAGCAATAAATTACATTCGAGCGAGAAGATTTCGGGGATTTGTGAATTAACTCTGTACTCTAGTCTCGGGGCTGAGTGGTGTGAAGACTACATTATCCACGAACACAAAATATTATACCGTGATTTTTTTGCTTTGACCATACTGATAACTTTGTTATGTACAGCCTCCGTGCAGTTGGCGAGTAGCCGGCTGTAAAACGAGAGGCCGTGGGTTCGTATCCCACACCGGGATAAACGTTTATATGACACTTTATGGTCACTTCGCGGTGCCAAAAAAAATGTAATTAAAAAGTAGTTACTACTAGTTTTAATTTTTTGTGCATTTTTCTGACGTTCATATAAATCAACTAGTAAACAATGCTCATTTTTTTCAAGGCACAGTTCTCTTAGAAAACAATGTTCATAAACGCATGAAGATAAGTCATACGTATGAAGTACGTGCTTATACAATAGTTTTATTATAGTGTTTTTTTTCGAAAACCTATTAATCTTTAAACCTCTCCATACTGTAAAATTTCAAAAATGGCTCTTTAATCAAATAGCCTATCAATCGTCGATATACACATACATACACACTCATGCCTGCATGCCATGGGGGCAGGCAGAGACTAATGCATGTCCCAAGCTACGATCCTGACATACTTCTTTCGCCTCTTCCAAATTCATACATTTTCTCAAACATTTTTACGGTTTAAGGTACTCATGATTTGCCTTTTTAGGCGATCATTTATTTGATGGATATAGGATCTCCTCGGCTCAGATCCTTCTCGTTTACCAACCCTTCCAATCACATTCACACGAGTATTTGTATGTCTATATCTCTCTAGCTCTGCAACTTAAAAGGCTAGGTGGATGTCACCATATGATGAGTCGTGAGATTTGTCTTGTTGTGAGAGTGCTAAAGATTATACTTTTTTTAGAGTCAAGTTTTTATGAATATACATATACACTCACGCCTGTAATCCCCGAAGAGGTAGGGGTAGGGGAGGTGTAACCAGTACACCCATTTTTCGCCGCATTTGTTACAGTCCCATAATGTGGTAGGGGGCGGATAGGTGCCGCAGTTGTTATTGCGTAATAGGGTAAGACTGCTGTGCTGAGATCTCGGGTTCGATCCCCGGGTTGGGTAAAGTGATATTGGGTTTTTCCCCCCCATCACATTATGGGGCGGTAATAAGCTTGGCGAGGTGTGGGTGAACTGGTTACACCTCTGCCTACCCCTTCGGGGATTACAGGCGTGATTATGAGATTTAGTAAACTCGATGTCGATGTTAGATGTTACAACTCCGAGACATTCGACAGTGGCGTTCGTAGATTAAATAAAGTGAAAATGTTTGGATCTTGTAATGCATTTGATATGGGGATCAGACGGATTAACTTCGGGTCGTCTAGTTTTTAAAACGTACTTTTCATGCAAATATGCGAAGCAGTCTCTTGGCAGTTTTATTATTTTGTGAGAAAAGAATGCAGTCGTAGCTATATTCATGGGGATTAGTAATTGGTAACAAGCATTTACGGGCCAGACTTTTCTTTATCCACGGCAAAGTAAGCACACTGCACTTGATGGTAAGCACGGTGCCGTCCAATTAGAGTATTGAGAGCCAATCTATCTTCCGCTATTTAACATAAGCATGACGACTTGCTTCTTCACACTACGTACGTACTGAGAACGGTGGTCGCTATTCGTATGGTAAGTGAGATATCCAGAGGCCCAGATTCCTCCTTCCCTTCCTTAATCCCTATTCCTGTCCTTTAAGGCCGACAGCGCATACGTGATACTTTCGGTATTGTGGATATTCATGGGCAGTGGAGATCACTTAACATCAGGTGACCCACTGGCTCGTTTGTCGGACTATCATATAAAAAAAAGGATTTTCTGCTCCAAGTATTGGCACAATGTGCGTTCAATCCCCACAACGAGGTAAATGATTGTGTGATCTGGTCTGAGTGTTGTGGGATTGCTGATAACCACATTATAGATTTAACATGGATGTGGTCAGAATTATGTATGTGTAAATGTGTATTTTATTTATATCCAGACTGTTCGTTGTGCTTGCAAGTTGTAGACTTATAGTGCCATATGAATTTAAACCTAGTGTTTTATAAAAAAGTGACACAATTTCTTTAATATAACTTTAGAAATTCATCTTAGCTTCTTACATACTTACGTTATACTAAACTCTTTCTATCTCGAGTTTTGTAATATCTGGACGGAAGGATAAACTATTCTAAAATAGGATGAATAAAACATTTCATAGAAAAAATTACACCATTATAATTATTTAATATATATTTATACAAAAACGCCTTGTCAAAATACTTTATACAACATTATGCACAATTGGTTGAACATTATACGTTTATGCGTCGAGACTGCGGGATGAGGGCATTTTATATTTGAAACTAAAGGAAAATGTAATTGTCAATCGATACTATACTCTTGCTTCTAAGCGTATAAGATACATTTTAGAATGAAACCTATATCATAGTATACTTATAAGAAGTAAACAATCAAATTATTGCTTAGCTTTAACCATGATATTTTTATTAGCAGATTAATAGATTTAACATATACATACATATACACTCACGCCTGTAATCCCCGAAGGGGTAGGCAGAGGTGTAACCAGTACACCCACTTTTCGCCGAATTTCGGTCCCATAATGTGATAGGGGGCGAGCCTATCGCCATACCGGGCACAGATTCCAGACTCCGGGCTAATACTGAGAATTTCTAGATAGAAAAACCCAATATCACTTTACCCGACCCGGGGATCGAACCCGAGACCTCAGCACAGCAGCAGTCGTAACGCATGCGCAATTACAACTGCGCCACCGAGGCAGTTATTTAATAGATTTAAATAACTGAAAAAGTGATTAAAAGCGTAGATTGAAAGCTATTGCAGGTAAGGAGGTCAATACTCATGTATAATTTATTAATCTTCATTCACACAAAAATACGATCAAAATATAATGTTAAAATTCATTCAACTGCCAGTGTTCTTATCTATAACAATTAAATTATTTAAACGCGACGTTATACCTTCAGGGTAAAAGTCGTTGCAAAACACAGTCATAAAAAAATCAGCTTTAACACAAACAACTAAATAACGAATAGTAATGGCTTTTTTATTACGGAACAAACCAAAGTCATTCAACCTCTCTTTCTAACGAATGTGTATTTCATACTTTTGTCTCCCTCATCCTTGTTAGCCTCTCCAGAGGCTTTAGTAATCCACAATAATACATAGTAAAAAGGTCTTTACTTAAGTCCTCCTTAATTAGATGGGAATTGAAGTATTTTACTGTTTTGGGTTTTGATGGAAAATTCATCAAGTTGATTTGAAGTGAATTTGAATAAAGACGTCACGGTTTAATTAAAAGAAAAGAATAAAAAGGATCTTCTCTAGTAATTCATAATTTATTAGAGGGTTGAGAAAGCTGAGAAAGCAAGTCAATAACTTGCTTTCTCAGTGTTTTTATCTTATGACCACACAATATTATGACCATCTGAAACCCTCTGTGGTGCAGTGAGAGGATTAGCCGGATGTGAAACGAGAGGATGTGTGTACCATTCCCGCTCCGAGACAAATAATTCCGTTACAGATACATATTTATCTATTTTTATGGGTCTAGGTGTTGTAGGACTTTAGCCCTCGTAGTTCTGCATACCCACTTTACAGATTAAACCTAGTTTGGGGTCAGAACTATGTGTGTGACTGTTGGGTGTATTATTATCTATTTTAAAATGAAGGTTTTTCTCTAGCTCGTGTCGATATTTACACGTAACAAAAATACAATTAAAAAATCTATTGTTTAAATATTTGATCAAGGGTTTTACAAAGTTTGATAAATCAACTTGATAGTACAAAAAATTACATAGGTAATGTTTGATGACATAGTCTTACCGACTTTGCATTCACTTACTTAATAATACTAATTGTTCTTACATTTATGCACGCGATGCTATGTGAATGATTGTATATATGTTGTACTAGATGTTGCCCGCGGCTGCGCCCGCGTGGAGGTTATTTTTGGAAGAAAAGGTATACAATCCATGGAGGCATCTTAAGCTATTACACCTTTCTATATTTTGCTATCCCATAGGAAGCGTGCATTTTCCGGGATAAAAAGTAGCCTATGTGCTATTTCAGACTATAGAGATAGATATCTCTGTGCCAAATTACCACCAGATCCGTCCAGCCGTTGTAGCGTAATTGAGTAAAAAACATCCACCCATCCATGAATGTTTGGATAGCCAAACACACGCACTTACAATATTAGTAGACTAGGATTGTATCGTTTTGAGTTGTTTGGCGATGACGCGTCAGCCGTCGTGACGTCTGTATCTTTGGAAAGCCACATAGACTCCCTGATTCTATACATCAAGTACACATAGCACCGCGGTTAAACGAGTCCATATTTCAATACAACTCCATGAAACTACATACAAAATGCCCTCATCTCATCGATGATAGATGAACATCTAAACATAATGAGATCACATATCTTACTGGCTATAGAACATTGATTGTATTTTACATGCTGTGTTTATAATACTGTAGGTATATATTTAATGTGCTCGAAGGAAAAATTAGATTTTCCGTGGCTTACATTATGTGGATTTGTGAATCGTTCGTCGACTGCACATTGAATCAAATAATGGTATAATTAGGATGGATAAATTAGAATGTCATTCAAATAGAAGAACTATCACAAACATAAGTGTTGTTTCAAAAAATCCTTTACCATGAAATACTTTCAATCAAAGTTCATTCGAATTAGAGCAACTCAAATTACATTTAGCACTTTTATGTCAAAGAGATAATATTAATTGGATAAGTATGGATGGCTTCATAATAAAACGATTTAACTTCGAATTACGTTATAAGCTAATATTTGGGCTCCTAATGACATTAAATTATCAAATAGAGTGCTTTAACAACAAATTTTAATGCATATTCAGACACATTAATGTCATCATAATAATCATTATTGGCAGATTTAGTTTTCTATATAGTATTCAAGATTTGATTATACATATTATTTACACCCAATATTGTTTTAATGTTTTACCCTTTCGTCTCTTGCTTTTGAATTCCCTTAATCTCGTTATTTTAATATTTCCTCTATTAGCATGAAAATGGTAATACAAAGGAGATAGTTATTCTTATTATAGGTGTACAGAATTCGTTAACTCCATTTCGAATTCCGTTACGCAATAATTGTCATTGTAAAGATTTGTTTACTTAGCTGTTATTACCACGTCTGCTTAATTAGACAACACGATAATCTTTACAACCTGTCATTCTATAGTTTTTAGGATACAATTTGTATGTCTGGTATATCCTACGTATTTTTTTTCAACAGAAGTACTAACTCTGTTAACGTATATCGTAGCTGAAGAAAGTAAATTCAGTCTTAATTTTAAAATTTGTTAATTAATTGGATGTTATTTGTAATTAAATTCAATACATATTCATTGATTACAGAACATATAAATACAAAAAAAAATCAGTGTGCAGTCAACAAACAGTCTTATAACATTACTTCACTTATATAAATGACTAGATTTCAAAATTGACTCGCTATTGCTTAAGTGAAAAAAAACACAAAACACGCAATCCTTAACGCTACATTAAAACTAAAAAGCCCACATCCGTTCATTTCGTGAAATCTGTACGTTTTCATTTCATTTTGTACTGGGATTACCGAGTCTATTACGTAAGGAGGTTCGGTAGACTTGACCGTCTCTTTGGGACAGGGTAGGGTTTCAGGACGAATCTTTAGAACAGTTCTTTTTACGCCTGTCTTAGCAAATACTATATCGTTAGCTTCAACTAGATCTTTGAAGTCACCAGTTTTCTTCTCTGTTACATTCTTGTCATTCAACGTTTCGATTGTAAGGCCAGCGTGAAGAATGTCATGATTATATTCAATCGCACCAGGTTCAGGCATCTTGTTATATGCAGAACTGACGATTGGAGAATCCATTTTGCATGTGACTGTGTCTAGGGAATCTTTGGTGTTTTGACTTCTTGTGTCGTTGCGGAGTGCGTGCATCCACTTCAAGTTGCAGTCGCAGACAAAGTTGTTTTCTGGAATTTTACAAGAAATATAATTAATTATTTTGACGAATAATCGTAAATATAGTGGATGGAGTAGATTTTTTTTTATAGTCATTTACATTTAGGCGTGATAAAATCAAGAGGATTTTATTACAAAATTATCTGTAAATAGCTCTAGTATTAACAGTTACGAGGCTATAGTAATGCTCAGCGCGAAAAAATAGTCATTTTAGTTATTAGAAATTGTGAGCAAAAGTATTTAAAATGGTTATTTTCATTATATTTTAATAAGAATGATATTACACAAATGATTCAATTTTACATAGATAAGTTGCATCATATTTTTTCGAGTATTACTTAACAAAGAAAATGTTCGGTCATTTTCTTTTCCTTAGAAGCAAATAAACCTTTGTTTCTTTTTATAATGGGTTCATTTTATGTAAGTATGTAGCTGATATACAAATTCAAAGTTCAGTGGGTGAACAAACTTTGCCTCACTAAAAGTCCCCAACTGACCAATTTAAAATAACATTATAATGAACAACATTTTCACTTCTGCAGACCCGCCAACTTAACTAAGATCACCCTGAAGGTCCATAAAAGAGATAAACTTTGTAAGTACGTTAAAGTTACTGTGTTCCGCGACTTAATTTCCAACGTGTGTTAAATTATCAAAGGGGAATAGGAATTCACGATTACCCTCGAGTAATAAATTGCTGTTCAGAGGCTTTAAATTGTCCAGTATGGGTTTGATGTTGTCGAAAGTTAGCGAGTGAAGTTCGTTTGAACGTAGATCCAGGGAGCTTAGACCCCGTACGCCTTCAAACAGCCCCGACGGGAGCGCGGCGAGCTTATTGTCGTCGAGGGATAACTTTTTCAACTGCGACAACCCGTCGAACGCTCGCTCCGATATATACTTCAAATCATTCTTCCCCAACAACAGTTCCTGCAGGTTCCACAGCTCTGCAAACGTGAACTCCGTCAGGTTGTGTATTCTATTCTTCCTCAAATCCAATTTCCTCAAGTTAGCCAATCCGTCAAAAGTTCTGCGATTCAAATTATATATGTTGTTTTTGTTCAAATCTAACTCTAGTAGATTGAACGTCTGCTGAAACGTGCCGTTCCTTATCATTGATATATTGTTTTTTGTGAAAACCAGTTTCTCCAACTTTGGCACATCATAAAAAGCCTCAGTATCGATGTCAATGATCATGTTGTCTTCGAGATTTATCGTTGTTATATTCGGAAGGTGTGCGAATGCGTATTGTTGGAGCGTTTCTATTTGATTCTGCGACAGTCCCGCCTCTTTCAAGTTAGTTAGATTTGCAAAAGCGAACGGTGTTACATCTATAATGTTACCGTATTTTATATTGATAGATCTGAGGCGTTGTAAGTAGTATAGCGCTTTTGTGGGAACGTAGCCGAGCGCCCCTTCCACGCGGACATTGAATGATAAAGTTTGCAAAATGGGCTGTGTGGCAAAACTTTGCCAGATAAGGTCGTCGCGCGGTATTCCTCCGTTGAATACCCAGCATTCCGCTTTCGTGGCATTTCTAGGTTCTCTTGAGTTTTCGCAGTAGCAATGAACTTTCGAGTCCCTGTCTGTAATATCGCATATGTTCTTCTGGAAGCCGCCTGTCTTCTCCTTGCTCCGGCGCTTGTTGTTGTCTCTAGCTTGGACGTTTATGGACATTTCGTTGACTAGTGCGAACGTGATTAAGATGTAGATTATTCCCGCTATGCGACGCTCCATTTTCTGAAACAAACGAAACGTTCAAATTAAACAACGGAAGCTAATGTAAATAGCGGGTGGCATTTCGTATTCAAAGGGTATGTAACAAGTTTTATACAAGTTAAATATGTCACGCGCTGTCGTAAAGGCAAACTTTACTAGAATTGTTGCCTTGTTGCAATATGAATGATGTGTAAACAATATAAATTGTGACGTTATGAATATATACATTTTCTTGTGGAGTCTTCTCTAGTACAGAAGACTTTATTTCATACGTATTTGACATGATCATTAATTATGTGATTGAATAGCCAGAATTGAAAGTTGACGAAATATTTTCAAGCTACGTGCGCTTTCGAATCTATTCGTGATTTATTCGTTCTCGATAGCCTTTATGGCACAGTGACCAAGTAACTGGCTGTGAAAAGCAAGGGTGCGGGTTTGATATCTGCACTAAAACAAATGCTTATTTGAACCACGATCTGTAATCTCTCGTAGTTCTTGATACCCATGACACAGATTACTCTTTTTATATGACGACTTTGTGTGTGATTTTTTGAATGTTAGTAATAATCTCAAAAAGGAAAATTTTACAGGAATATTGGAAAACCTGGAAGAGTTTTTAAGACTCCTAAGGTGCTGATAAACCTTATAATGCGCGTGATGGTAAAGCTAGTTTTTAATAATTTTGATTGTTTTTGTTGTGTTTAGCTACTTATGAGTACGGGTACTTATGAGAGCCAATAATATTTCCTATTGACCTTTCATAAGTACTCGAATCGGTATGAAGCATTGCTAGTTTTATTACAGTTGGGTGGTATATTATTTAACTTAGTATATTTATCAACATTATTATAAAATGAAAAACAGTATTTTAAATACCAAATCCCACCCTATATCAAAACCCACGTAAAATATATCAAATTCAGGATCCAAGACAGGTGCTGGAGTGTGAAGGAATAAAATTTATAATGAGGGAGTATAACACCGTAGGCGTTAAAAGTGTAAATTATGGTCGGGTGTGGCCGGACACAAAAATTACGGCTGCATAAATAAGCTGTGTGCCGCACACTAATCCCTTTGAGAGATTACAAAATACTGTGGTGACGGCTTCCGTACGTAATTTAATGTATCATTGGTACGTTTGTACTAAGACGAGACGTCAACGGTAAAAATAATTTTCAGTTGATTTTTTAGAAGGCGGCTTAAAATAAATAGTGTTTAATCTGTATATATAAAAGAAGAAACTGACTGACTGACTGACTGACTGACTGACTGACTGACTGATCGATCAACGCACAGCCAAAGCGGCTGGGGTTAGAGACTTGAAATTTTGACAGTATGTACCTTTTATGACGTAGGCATCCACTAAGGAAGGGTTTTTGGAAATAAGGGGGTAAAATAAGGGATGATTGATGAGTTTGTATGAAAATCCGTCATTTTTGAAGTTAAGTTTATGAAAATTTGTATTTGGCCTTTTAGTCAAAAATAAAAAATATATATTTCAGGATTTTTGGAAATTCCACCCCGAAAGGGGTAAAATAGGGGAAGAAAGTTTGTATGAAAATCTGTAATTTTTTCAGTTAAACGCATGACATTTGATATTTGGCCTTACAGTTAAAAATTAAAAACACATATTTCAGGGTTTTTGGAAATTCCACCCCTAAGGGGGTTAAATAGGGTAAGAAAGTTTGTATGAAAATCCTTCATTTTTAAAGTTAAATGCATGAAAATTGGTATTTTGTAGTGCATACTTTTTGTCTCAAACATGACCTCCACGAGGGCGGAGCCGCGAGCAACAGCTAGTATCCAATAAATTATTACGTACATTAAACTCACGCCTGTAATACCCGCAGGGGTAGGCAGAGGTATAACCTGTACACCCACTCTTCGCCGAATTTATTACGGCCTCATTATGTGCAGGCGCGCATATCGCCATACCGGGCTCAGTTCCAGACTCCGGGCTGATACTGAGTATATCTAAATAGAAAAACCTAATAAAAATATAAGTGCTAAGTATTAAAATTTTTCCTATCCTTGATTTAGTGGTAGAGTATTTAGGTTGTGAAACGGGCGAGACTTGGGTTCTCCCTCAAATTGTGAACAAAACTATGTATTTTTTATAACAATTTAACAACAGCGTTTTGATAATAATTAAAATGTTTGCCTGTTATTGCAAATCTTTAAGTCAAGAGTGAATAGGTATCTTCTAGGCAAGCGTGCTCCACCGTAGACCACATCATCACTTACCATCAGGCGAGACAGAGGTCAAACGCAAGCCTATTTGGGTAAAAAAAACACACCTTATAACATCTGGATAGAAAAAAGCAAAGCAAACCTTGGTTGTAATAGATGCAGATTTGCCTATTTAAATAGAACATACGTAATGACATTGGTATCACCACTGAATATTGATCGGATTCTGATAACATTATGAATTAAAAATTAATTAACGCATAATTTCAAAATGCGTTTTATCATTTAAGAACTTTAGATGTTTTTTCAATCTTATTAAAACACAATATTACAGTGGACGTTGAATACAATAGTAAAAATAACTACAACAGTCGTATCGGGTCCGTACTGTACGAACGGACCTTATACGAGACGCGGCTGTAATCCGTAATGGGTTTCAAATAATTAACGAGTCAAACGTACCAATGTTGGATTTAATATATGTTTCAAATGTTCCATCAGAGTCATAGTTTGTGCAATGTCGACAAATTATCTCGTGGCTGCTGTGATAATCATTATTGTCTTAATATATTTGTGTGGGTGTTTATTCTATTCGGTATGGCAGTAATGATGCTGGTATGTGGCGAACTTTGCTATTGCATGCTGTTTGGTACTGGAAATATTTAGGGGAGGCCTATGTTCAGCAGTGGACTTCCAAATTCTGGAGATGATGATGATGATGAATTCCGTTTTTCAAATTGACCACAATGCACGTGCACCTGATGGTAAGCGCAGTGACGTTCAGTTAGAGTATTAAATAACAAACTACAACTATTCCTCGCTACTCATCACAATCATGCCGGCCTACTGAATAGCTTCTTCACACTACGGTTAAGGTACGGACAATAGGAAGGAGGGAACACGGTTGCTGACAATCTGTACCACAGCTTGATGGTAAAATACGAATTTGTGAACCTCTTTGTTCGGGCTGGGATAGTTAGATATATAGAGATAGTTTTGCTGGTGGTAGGATATTTATATCCGCCCGGATAGCGACCACCGTACACAGGGTGAAAAACCCGCCATAGTGGCACACGCAAGTGTGTCGCGTTCCGGGATCAGCCAGTGTACATCCGGTTTTTGTCGGGGGTCTGCAGTTGGGGTACAATGGCCATTTTACGGCTTTCTTAGTACTCTGACACTAGACCCTCGACCCCTTCTTCACCTTCTTGCCCATGGCGTAGTGTGAAGAAGCAGGCCGGCATGAGTGTGTTGAGTAGCGGGGATAGATCGTCTCTCTCTACTCAGTACTCTATTTGGACCGCACTGCGCTTACCATCAGGTACAGTGCGGTCACTTTGCCGTGCCAGGATAAAAAAAAAAAAAAAAATATACTCCACGAAGCTGTAGCTCCGCAAGCCAGTAGCCAAGCAACAAACTAATTTTCACTTAAAAATCATATAAATAACTCAAAGAAATTACCATATCACAACAACATAATTCAATAAAACCACCAATTACACATCATCAGTGAAAACTGTTCCCATACGGCAGCCGTCACCATAACTCAAACAATATCAAGCAATCGCCCACTAAATATCCTTCAGGGAGTGGACGGGTTGGAGCAAAAAAACCCTCGCTCCGAGAGATCTTGATAAAACAAACGTGAAGTCCCCTTGATATAGAGAGATTTATTGCTGAAAATCTCTAGAGTGCTACAGATATATTCTTTTAAGTAAACAGATTCGCGCGGGCCACAGGGACTGTGAGCTTAAAGAGTTATTAGAAAACGTGTTTTGAATGGATATTTTGGGTTTTGGTAAAACATTTAACTATTCTTTTTGAAATTAACCCTATGATATAGTAATAGCTGGATATAACTAGAGTAGTTTACGAGCAACATACTTCAAATGCTTTCACAAGTTTGAAAATTCTCATTAGGATGCGGTTTCTTGTTTCTTTACTCGCCTAGATACAACTTTTTTAATGGGTGGTTAAACTAATAAGTACCGAACTAAATCATTTTAATGTGAATATCACTTAATAAAATATTTCACTGGGAGCATCTTCTGTTGGCATATACCGAGATGAAACAAAGGAACGATTAGCTGCTTATGTGGTGGACTGATCATAAGATAACGTTAATCCATTTAGTAAAACCTTTTCATACAAATGCTGTATACATTCTAAAACTGAAAAATGAATGTATTTTTTGTCTGTATAACTAAAAACAGTGTCTTCAGCTTATTTATCATCTCCACCATAATCCAAAACTTTAAAGTTTTCGAAACAAACACCAAGTCGCAGCGCGCCGTGACGCGTTCACAAAAGAATAAGCCGACATCCTGAACTCTGAAGTTATTTGGCTTTGAAATTCAAATGTAGTAGGGGTGTGAAGTGTGCTGATATGTTACCACACTATATTGAGGACGTTGTGCTCTATTTTATTTCTATTGTTATATTCGTACGCACCCCATTCAGTTCACCATTGTACATCTTCATTAATTTGGTTAACATCACATTGCCTTGTATTCGAGTAAATTGTTAAATCGTCTTAATAATGCATATTATGCTGACAGTTATGTAATACTATCATAATTATAAATCTTGCAATCTCCGTAACGTCTTTCTTTTTCTTATTCATCAATTCAAAGACATACCATCCCATTAGATTATTATCAGACTCGTCAGCCCAATGTAACCTATATTAGATTTTTCCAATCCCTCATATCGTTATTAATTTATTGACTAGACAATTGTTATGGTACATTCAATCATTTGGATAGAAAATTGGATAGAATGGATCGAAAATACGACTTTCGTCTTGACAGTCCATACCGCCACCATCTAGGCTATCGCTGCTTTTTCAACTAGTCTATGAGTGAATTTATTTTTTTAAAAGCATCATGCCTTCTGACTGCACTGATTTACAAGACTTTCTTTTGAATAACAAAATATGTTTTGTCAATTCGTCCCATCCCTACTACAGACGCATGTTTCACGACGTACTTATCTAGATTCTCTTTGTAGTCAGCATTGTTTCGTGTCAGCGCTAAGATATTTTCATGAGCTTTTTAACATACTATTATTCTTAGATTTTGATCTTATGTTGATTTATACAATATATGCAGTTTTAAAAGAAGATATATATGATTAAATAATTTTGGAACACAATATGCACTACTTGTATGACTGCTGACATTCATAATTTTGGACAGTGATTTTGGATTGTTTAGTTTGTTTCGCTGGTTTAATTTCCATGTCATTTTGTGAATACTTCATTTTCTTCTTCTTCTTAGTTGGGCACTCCTGGCGGAATGGTCGTGGTTATGGATCGTCGTATTGGTCAGTTGCAGCATTTGCAGCAGCAGCAGCATGCATGTCTCCATTGTTTCCTGTTCGTGGCACTGCGTGTACACTCAGCAAGGGAACACTTCGTAGATGATTTGATAAGGTCTATCCATCTTGTGGGATATCGGCCGCGAGAACGTTGACCCTCTACCCTTCCTTGTATTACTAGACGTTCCAAAGAGCTTTCGTTGCGATTGATATGTCCAAACATCTTAAGGATTCGCAATTGCACAGTCGACGAAAGTCTTTGTTTGAAGACTCGAAGCTCTTTTATTATGGAAACGTTAGTGCGGTGAGCAGTCCATTTTATTTTCAGCAAACGCCTCCAGCACCACATCTTAAGGGCGTCAATCTTTTAACGATGTTTTTGATGGATCGTCCATGTTTCAGCTCCATATAGGAAAATAGGGAATATTAAGCATTTCATTAAGCGAACCTTGGTGTTTTTAGTTATGCGGCGATATTTCCATATCTTCGTAAGCTTTTCCACGGCTGATCGTGTCACGGCACACCGTCTTTTGATTTCTTCCTCGCAGCTGCCAGTATTTGTGATTGTGGATCCCAGATAGATGTAACTCGGGACAACTTCATTTTACAAAGGTAATAAATAGTAAGAAAAATTGTCTTTACTAGAAAAACATCGCCAAGTTATTTCTTAAACTAGAATAATAACTACGCTGATCCTGATAGTAAATATTAGGTTATGGCAAGATTTCAAGAACAGTGTCGATCTTCGATAGATGGTGTAATAACTTTCTTATATCAGAAGAAATAAGACGATCTGCATATTAGCTTCGTCACAATCCAATTAAAATACCCAATATTATAGTAAGAAGTTAATAGGTGTGACGTGAGCCAGAAAATTAATGCACAGAGTTATGGTTTAGTCGAAGCTTGAAAACTTTTTGGTTTGAGTCGAAACGGAGGGGACTACGAAATTGTCGTTTAGTAAAAGCATAAAGAATACAACTGAGTATAGAAAATACCAGTAATCATCTTAGCTGGCGACAGGATGTTCATATCCGCCCGGATAGTGACCACCGCCCACAGGGTGTATAACCCGCCATAGTGGCACACGCAAGTGTGTCGCGTTCCGGGATCAGCCAGTGTACATCTAGTTTTTGTCGGGGATCTAGAGCTGGGGTACGATGTTTGGCGGTCTTGCGACCTTCTGAGTATTCTGACACTAGACCCTCGACCGCATCTTCACCTTCTTACCTATGGCGTAGTGTGAAGAAGCAGGCCGGCATGAGTGTGTTGAGTAGCGGGGGATAGATTGTCTCTCGCTACTCTATGCTCTAATTGGACGGCACTGCGCTTACCATCAGGTGAGGTGTGGTCACTTTGCCGTGCCAGGATAAAAAAAACACGAAACGTATAGATAATTTAGAACCAGATTAGATAGTGTATTATAATATTGTGTACTCAAATGCTTAGTGTATAAAAGCATTCACTCTATCTTATACGAGAATTTAATAGCTACAACCACATCACGTAGTTAGCCATAGTTGACCGCAGCTCGGCGATTAAATTGCAATTAACTAACAAACAAATTACTGCACATTCTATTTTCAACAAGAAACAATTTCAATTATAACATGTTCTACCCATAGAACCTACTGTATATAGATGTTATTTTATTATGTTTTTACAGTTGTAAGTATTTATAAAAATATGTTCATGCCTAAGTAGGTAAAAAGAAGTCTTTTTAATTGTTATCGTCTTTCACTTCTTGGGCAATTTTTATTATTTCTATAATGACTCCCAGCTCTTCCACTTTGAAACCTCTGTACTACTTAAGCATGTGGGCAATAACATTCAAAATTGAGAAGTGGGGATAATTTTAGATTAAGTCTAAAGATCGTAAGATCTTTTGCTATGTTATTCTAAAATGAACACGTGTTTATCAACCCGGAAAAGTAATAACTTTAACAACAAGATTAACAAGTTTTGCATAGCATTTTTTATTGCATAATCCGACAAACGAGCCAGTGGGTCACCTGATGTTAAGTGATCTCCACCGCCCAATAACATTCACAATACTGAAAGTGTCATGTATGCGCCGGCCTTGAAGGACATGAATAGGTATTACGGACGGGAAGGGGGAATCTGGGCCTCCGGATATCTCACTTACCATACGAAACGCGACAGTAAACTGTCACTTTACGTTGGTTTTCTGTGAGTCAGTGGTATTACCCCGGTCGAGTCGGTCCATTCATGCTGTAGACAAATATGTCTACAGCGTGGCTCTACCACTTCTGTCTACAGCGTGGCTCTACCACTTCTGAGATGAGATGCATGAGATCACGTCGGGTTTTTCGAAGGTGTACCACACTTATTGTCCATCGACCTTATTTCCATCCCCTGGTGTGATATCATTGAAACTTATCGCTATACCGATTTCTGGTAATTCAGATGATATTATCTGAAATTACCAAAAAATGTATTAACTAATCTGAGGACTGAACTAAGGACCAAACCTACAGGGTCGAAGTACACTATATCAGTAACAATCATTACAATGTTAAATGGTAGCAAAATGAGAAGCTCTATTTTAGAAATTTCTATGATCTTTCAGTCTTGTATTATTAATCACAATAATTCCTATTATATAATTGTATCTAGCAACGCCAAGACTGCAGACGTGGTAACTTATTTTTATTAGCAATATGTTTAATTAATACTAGCATTCCGTAGCGGGGGCAAGATAGTTACTTTTAATGTAATCCTTGTATCGTGATATTGTCTAAGCTTAGTTACAGTATGTTAACAAATAGCATTTAAGTAACGGATATTAAACCTAAGTATTGTTTATTTACAGCGTTTATATATAATACGTACATATACTCAGAAGGGGAAGGCAGAGGTGTAACGAGTACACCCATTTTTCGCCAAATTTATTGCGGTCCCATAATGTGATAGTGGACGAGCCTATCGCCATACTGGGCACAATTCCAGACTCCGGGCTGACACTAAGTATTTCTAAATAAAAAAACCCAATATCACTTTACCCGTCCCGGGGTTCGAACCTGAGACCTCAGCATAGCAGTCGTTACGCTTGCGCTATTACAACACGGCAGTCAGCGTTTATACTATCTGCACTTAACTAACAACACCTGAAATCGTGCTTGGCACTCTCAAGGGGTACTTCGCTAAATAAATACTTTGCATTAATCTGTAAAGTTATAGCTATAGATATTGGTTTAATTGAACAAAAAATATATTATAATTTCACCGCGTTATATAGCAGCGATAGCCTAGTTGGTTGCGGTACGGACTGTCAAGACGAAAGTCGTAGGTTCGAAACCCAAGTGGCATACACCTCTGACTTTTCTAAAGTTATGTGTGTATTAAAATGTTAATTATCGCTTGCTTTAACGGTGAAGGAAATCATCGTGAGGAAACCTGCATATCTGAGAGTTTTTCGAAGGTATGAGAAGTTTGCCAACCCGCATTAGGGCAGCGTGGTGGACTAAGGCCTAACCCCTCTCATTAGTAGAGGAGACCCGTGCCCAGCAGTGGGACAATGTTTAATACAGGGCTAGTATTATTATTATTATTCACCGCATTATGTTTGATACCGCCCTTGAGTATCGTATGCCGTATAATATAGCGGTTAGTGTTAATGAATTGGACCACTGGCTCAATAGCCTGTGTTCCAATTAATGCTATGCAGTGCGGTATCTTTTATTACTATCAGGCTCAAATAGAAAAATAGTACCACTGATTATCGCAACTCGTTAATATATTGAGCCTTTTGTGTCTTTATTTAGCTCAACGAGCTACTAATAAATAGATGATACTCTAATAGATCGTAATAATCCAGACGAATGTTGGACAGTGTCCCTAAAACTATTCACACCCTACACCAATGCCATTCAAAGCCTGGCCATTTAGGCGGTTGCTAGATGTTCCTAGGAAGTTTTAAGATTAACTAGGTATGCTGCTGTTCAAGTTCCAGCTTAGTGATGCTGTACATCTAAAGACTCTAAAGTCCATCACCTACAGAACGCCTCAATAGAGGGCAGCAGTGAGGCTAAATACACTTTGAATGAACCTGGACCCTCGACTGGTGAACGTCCCCTACAGTTAATACACTAGATAGTGACTTTCATATTATTATAGTCATTCAAGTATGTCTCCAATTAATAAGCCAAGAATTGTTGTATGAAGAAATGAAGAATTGTTTGATCTTATCCCATCCTCACCCTTCCATACCAGAACCACGCGTACTGGATTGCGGAGCCACAGCTTCGTGGTGTCTACTACCCCGGCCCGAACTAAGAGGTTCGCAAATTCTTATTTTTGCCGCACCATCAAGCTGTAGAATAGTTTGCCAGCTACCGTGTACCCTCCTTCCTATGATACTGGGTCCTTTAGACGTAGTGTGAAGAAGCTACAAAGCAGGCCGGCATGATTGTGTTGAGTAGCGAGGGATAAATTGTCTCTCGCTACTTGATACTTTAACTGGACAGCACTGTACTTACCATCAGGTGCAGTGTGATCAATTTGCCGTGCCAGGATAAAGAAAAGCAAAATATAATATATATTTTGTAATTCAAACACCCGTATTCAAGAACAATTAATGCATTTTCGTTTGGCGTCAAAAATGAAACAACGACACACATAAATCAATGCTTAGCTAAGAACTTGCTTGAATATGGGTGAAAGTTCTGACTGAATCGATCAATCGAGGAACGTGTATAATATTATAACGATGATCTATCTACTTTAGAATATTACAGGGTCTTTTATGTAATGTAATGTCTTACAAATAATACAATAGGGTAGATTCCTGTGTTTAATTTTGTACATTATTCTCTACGCAATCGAATATAATACGCAAAAGAAACTCTTTTGCGAAAACAGAATCCAAATTGCTTGAAAAATGAGGTCACAATATTTATTTTAAATATTGGTATGAGCAAATACTCACAGGCATAAGCGAAAACGATGGCGTATTGGGAACATATCGCTATCTCCCTCGCACAACGGTAGGTACAGTACAGGCGATTCATAGTACCGTGACGTCACGGTATCAGATATTCATCCTTGTACTGTTATTTGAAAACTACCCCTTCCAGCAGATTTAAGTTGTGTCTAATTTACTTATTTTTGTTGGGATTCATAAAATTCTTTCGATAATAGGTTTGTAATGTAACTTGTTGATTAAATTAATAAAAAAAATCGAGTCAACTACCCTATTCTAATGGTCTAGTAAGATTGAACTTTGAAGTATTTTCAAACAACAAATTAAGTAGTAATACAAGATATAAATTATTTTCGAGCCAATTTGCGGAAAATAATGATCTTTTCTTAGACTCATTTACTATTAAATGAGTTATATGAGAGGCTTTGTAAAAGATTCTTTATAAATAATGTAATGTTCGGACAGCCGCAAAAAGTAATTACACCGGTTGACCGTTTACTTTGACAAGGTGTTAACACGCGCCCAGAGGGAAGCTGGGAGATTGACGCGGGGCCCTTTCAAATTAAATAAGTTATCGCGACAACCCTTTAATTTTTTACTGTACCCGAATGAATTGTTAGCTTCGTGTTAATTTTAAACCTTCAGATAGATTTATTATGTGAAAATGTGTGTTTTGTTGATTACTTAAATACATTTTTTTTACCTTGGTTCACAATTGCAAAATTCTCACTATTCAATATTCAGTATGTAGATACTGTAGTTACTTATATCTATAGAACGAATGGACTTCGTGGACCACCAGGATACTACTTTCTGCCTGGAATCCAATGTAATGTAGCGGATTACTATTCCAAGACCCACTATATCTCTTACCGCACTCCAGTTCCCATTATATTCTTTGAATATACACAAAGCACCTAGTTTTTATTGGCCTTCAGTACTTTTTAACTTAAAAAGATTTTTTTATTTAAAAATATTTTTATTTTTATATTTTTTGGCTGACCAACGAGCAAGTGGGTCACCTGGTTTGTATTTTCTCCATCGACGGATATTCACAATACCAGATGAATCATGGGATCATTACCAATCATAGAGCAAATAAGGAAAAGAAAGCAGATTAATTGATCTCCATAAATATCAGTCAGCGTCCGAAAATCAACAGCAAGAAAGAATTAGCTGGTGGTAGGATATTCATATCCGCCCGGATAGCGACCACCGTACACAGGGTGAAAAACCCGCCATAGTGGCACACGCAAGTGTGACGCGTTCCGGGATCAGCCAGTGCACATCCGGTTTTTTGGGGGTCTAGAGTTGGGGTACAATGTTGGCCATTTTGCGGCCTTCTAAGTACTCTGACAATAGACCCTCGACTGCTTTTTCACCTTCTTGCCCATGGCGTAGTGTGAAGGAGCAGGCCGGCATGATTGTGTTGAGTAGCGGGGGATAGATCGTCTCTCGCTACTCGATACACTAATTGGACCGTACTGCGCTTACCATCAGGTGAAGAGCGGTCACTTTGCCGTGCTAGGATAAAAAAAAAATCATATCAGTTATCTGTGAGATAGTTGCAGAGTTCCAGTTTCAGTTGAATTGCGGTAGAAAAAAGATCACCATAGCCTCACTTTAAAAACCAAACTTATATGCAGTCTGTTATGCACTCAAAGCCATAGAAAGTAGTAATTCAAAATACATTTTCACTCCATGCTTGAACATCAATAGGGTGTTATTATACTTCCCTGGAACTGTTACTAGTGGAATACTGTAAGAATAACCAATGAACGAGTTTCGTAGAAATTTACACCGACTACGCATCGAGAATGGGGAAGGCAGAAATCGAGTATAACGATTGCTTAGACGAAGTATTTACTGACGAAATAGGGATGTGGGTAACGGTACGATAGCTGGGAGATTTTTTAAACCATGATGGTTGAAAGAAAATTTTGCTGGTGGTAGGGATGTACATATTCACCCGGATAGCAATTACCGTACACTGGGTATAAAACCCGCCACAGTGTATCAGGTGTATCATTTGTCGGGGTTTAGAGTTGGAGTACGATCTATGGTTGTGTTGCGGCCTTTTGAGTACACTGACACCAGTGTCATGTCACCCATGTCGTGTCATGGGTCCAGACCCATGACCGCTTCTTCGCCCCCTTGCCCCATGGCGTAGTGTTAAGAAGCTACATAGCAGGCCGGCATGATGGCATTGAGTATCGAGGGATAGATTGTCTCTCACTACTCGCTAACTGGACGCCACTGCGCTAACGACCAGGTGCAGTGAGTTCTCTTTGCCGTGCCAGGAAAACAAATTGTAGAGACAGAATAGCCGTCTCGTTGTGCTAGTTATTGAAATATTAGTAGAACTGTATCATTGGTTAATAACTACGAGGGGCTACGGTCAATACCCATACCAGAAACAAATATATATGGATCCCACAAACATTTGTCTCAGTGCGAGAATCGAACTCACGACCTCTCATTTCACAGTCGGCTACTCGCTTGCAGCAGTACGGAGGCTGTCTTATCTAATGTGATGGTCAAATTAATGTCAAGTGAACGTGAAGGTCTGTTTTCTATTACGTCTTCACCTGAGTTGATCTGTTTGTCCATTTACTAATGTAAAGTAAGTAAATAGTGCCACCGAAACAACACCCATATACTTTTAAAGATAGTGATTTCGTTCTGTTTTTAACGTGCTAGGTTAAAAACAGACCGAATCTGATCCAACCATCTGAGAGTTTTTTGCGAATGACAAAGAAATAAAATTTTATAAAGTTTTTTACATTATTATCATATTCGAAAAGCTAAATATGCCGTCTCTATCCACACTTGTGAATTCAAGAAGAGAATGAAGTTATACGCATGTAACAAGCATTTCAGCAATTAGAATGCAGATTTTATGCCTTAGTAAAGTTAGCAAATTTAAACTTTATGTTATTCGTGTTTGCATAAATAGTTGCGTTTAATTTGCATTGTTCTCGAAAACCTAGCTATGATTCTTATGTTTTATTTAAATAAGTAACAGAAAATATCAATTGTAATGATTCTGAACACACCATATAAATCAATAAAGAAGATTACTAGATGGTTTTATTTATACTTTATATTGTACACTAAAATACATAAAATAGAAACACTACCAAAATTTATTCAAAGTTTCATTAATCAATTAATGGTTCTCTCATATGCAAAAGTCTGTCTGGGTAGGTACCAACGTTTTCTCTATATCTGCCACCAAGCAGCAGTGTCTGGACTTATGTATTCAAATTTAATGATATTTAAGGTAATAAGAATATCGGGCATTATAAACAATATCATATTTTCGTACGCTGGCAAATTTTTAGCCTCTAAGCTCCACATTCCACATCACCATTTTTTTCTTTGTTAAGCTGGAAATGTACCCATGATTCTTTTGGTTTTGGGGGTGTTTAGGCGTGGCAGTTACCAAGCGAACCACCACATAAATAAAATAAAAATTTGGAGGAATCTGTTTAGCTCAATAGTCAATAGGGGCATCTTAGTAGTCGACTATCCATATTATAAACCTGATGTTTCATTAAGGAGATTTTGTACGACAGCACACGCTGTTTTCTTGCACAAATACTCTACTACTGGTCATGGTAATTGGTTAGTGATTATTAGCTCAGACTAATCCAGCTGCTGTTAGCTATTTTATGTCAAAAAATATTCCACATAGCAGTATAAATAATTATTATTTCGTTTAATCCTTCACATATTCGAATGTCTTCATTCAAATCTCTTCCACATCACTACTCGTAATGCGAGTCGTGGAAAATTACGCATTATTGTCACGTAGTCAAGGTAACTGAGGCCGCAGTTATCATTCGTTTTTTCAGTAATAAATCTCCTTGGAGATTAGTTTGGCAGCCTTTGCCGCACAATCGGTTCTCAAATTGATTTTATTACGATAGCTTTTTACATTACCGTTGTGAGGATCAGCGAATTGCGCGTATCGGTATTGTAATGGAACATTTCTTTTTTACCTTCATCCGTATTTAGCTGGATTATCTTTGACAATTTTGTGTAATTGTGATGAGTAGTATGGAGTCATTTGATTTAAGATCCAATTTAATGGGCTGAATATTTTTGAAAGCGTATATTTTTTAACAGATTGATAACAGAAGTTGGTCGCTCAGCTAATCTCAACTTTTAATTGCTTAGGTTCTAAATGGTTTTGTATTGTGTTCATCATCTTGAAACGTTATGTATTTCACATGGTGCTTAGTAATTTAACTGTGATATTATTTCTTAAAGGATAATAAAAACTTTGTTATTTTACAGAATAATTTCATTATTTATTTATTGTGATTGAATTATAGCTATGAGTTCGTCTCCTTATATAATCATATCTGATATGTAATTTTGCTTTTAAAGCAAAGAACCAATAAGATACCGTCTGAATTTGCAATATATACCGCTAGATGTGGACCTCGTCTTCCAATAAGAGTGTTTTAATTTTAATTCACCACGCTAGCCAAATGTTGATTTCCCGTAAATTCGAAGTTTGTTTATAATTATTGGTCACGCGGGCTTCACGATGTTTTCCTTCATTATTAAAGCGACAATAAACAATGAATACACACATATTTAAAAGTAGTGGTGTGTCTCAGTAGTATTCTTCACTTCCCACTATCACCTTGTTTTTTACTATTATTATTTATTATTCGTCTTAAAGGCCTAATCCCTCTCATTAGTAGAGGAGGCCCGTGCCCAGCAGTGGGACAATGTTTAATACAGGGCTAGTATTATTATTTATTATTCCTTTTTTTTAACCCATACAGCATATCATTATGATTGAATCTACATCCAGTTGTCAAATCCATTTGACAGCCTCCGTGGCGCAGTAGGCGAGTAGCCGGCTGTGAAACGAGAGGCAGTGGGATCGATTCCCACACCGGGACAAATGTTTGTGTGACAGATAGACATTTGTGTCCGGGGTCTGGGTGTTGTGAGACCGAAAGTCTCTCGTAGTCCTTGACACCCACAACACAAGACTCGTATCTTAGTGTGGGGTCGGGGCTATGTGTGTGACTATTGGGTGTTATTTATTTATTATTTTTATTTATTTAAATATGTTGCGCGATCGGATATCATTATATCTGAATATATCATATTTGATTACAATAAAGAAAGAAATAAAGCGATTACGAACTGACTAGTAAAACTAAATTGCAATACACATCTTAATCTTGTACGAAACGTTAGAAAATAAAATATCATTTATGGCACTTGAATATAATTTCTCTCAATCTGAGAGACATTTTGATTATTCCACATTTTTGTGTATCTTCCAATATCATTTCGCGATAAGACTTCGTATCGGTATTGTGTGGGCCGAATATATTGTATCTTTATCTCCGATAAAAATAGTTCGTTCATACAAGTTTATTTTATATTGCTGACCACTATCAATATGAAGTATTGGATTCGATAATGATAATGATAGCCTTTTTTAACAATCTTATAACTAATTTTAACTCTAGGTTAATTAACCAAGATCTCTGTGACTTCATAGCTGCTGATTTGTCTTCTCTTTGTCTTCTTCTTCTTCTATTTGTCACCTCGTAGGACGATAATAACTAAATGAAGGCTGTTCTTATACGTTTGTTCTTCTTGAATTTCTACGTTTAGCAATAATATTGAAGAGGCAAAGTTGTCCAAATTGTCCAAATATCGGACGTACCCCAGAGATCAATGCCAGTTGGCCATGAAACGTTGGCCTAAAAATACCGAACAATCTTCCCCGCTAGTTCTCCCAGGGGAGTTATAAAAGGCGACCGAGAATTACATTTGACTCAGATTGGTGGATTTTCCTCGCACAAGGGCTAAAACCACAAATGTTTTGTATATTATTTTCATAAGCTTGTGAGTCTAATTGAAACACCTAGTATTCTATATTATTGTAAACGTAAAGTCAACTAACTAAGGTTCATCGCATTGCAGCATTTAAATGCTATCAGTGATAAATCTAAATATTTTATGACACTAATGTCAATAGCAAAAAAGGATACTAAAATCTTAGAGTAGGCAACCAAAAGGAGACGGCATTACGCTCGAATCTTGAACAAAAAATTCAGCAATGTCGGTGGGGGGCTACGTACAACTACAAATAAACATGTGCACACAAATGCAAAATGTAATCACGTCGCTACGCACGCACACTACACCATTTCATACAACACTGGCAAATTTATGCACACAGTTACAAATTTATCTTGGTGTCTAATGTATTTACAGTGTCATATATTGACAACTGTGTAAAAACAGTAGAGCGTAGCAATGTCGACACGAGGTATAGATAGAGTTGTCCTTATCTATCGATAGATAAAATAAAACAATTATAATTTATGAAATGTTTTAAAATTATTTTTTATGTGTATCATCTTTTCTATCGCTTTCTTGCAATCTCTGGGTGTGATTTCGTGAAAAGGGACGGAAGTAGAGAGTTATAGTTAAAAATAGTGTAAATTAATATTTCTAATTTAATCTAAATACTGTAAAGATAATAAAGGGAATGAGTACTGAGAAAAATACAAGCCAAATAAGCAAAAATAAAAACTTTATTATTTAAAAAATTAATTTTAAATAATACGCCTTTAATTTATTTAAAATGGATATCCATCTGTTGTTACATTACTTAGGACTAAGTTATAATGAGGTAACAATAATCTTACTATTAATGAACAATATTTGAAGGATACCACGACATGCGTTGAGAAAAAAAAGGAACACCAGTATTTAATAAAAGTAAAAGGTAAATTTAATTTTCAAAAATAACAATGAGCATGACCAAATGAGAATTTAATTAATAAATTAATAATAAAATATATATTATATGTAACTATAACAATATTATAGAATTGTAGCTATAAGAAAAAATGGTTAGCTGTATGTACAGCTAACCATTTTGCCACAACAGCTTTTTTGAATTTTGGCAATTTATCAACAAATACATCATACATACATTGTTTCACAAATAGAGTTATATGATTTGGACAAACGGAATATGGCAGAGAATTGTTTTAGGTTGGTTCTGGTCTCTTGGTTTCTTATATAAGTAAACTCGTCTTTTTTTGTTTTCCTAATGAAAACACGACCTTGCTTAATCTACACGAATTTGTACGATCTTTGGCGATCTGGCGAGCCGCTGCGTGTAATTTGTTTTTAGGTGATAGGTGCTCAACGATGTAAAGCGGTGATTTATTACCTCTAATGCCTATGTGAGCAGTACTGAGCTTGTCGTTTGGATTTGCCTTATTAAAATTTATTGTTTTCGCTAAAAATGTATCCCGAAGCCTAGGAGTAACCAATTTAACAATGATTGAGCGAGGTCTCTTGTCGTCTCTGTTACTTTTTACCACGCGAGTGCAATGATGAATGTCGGATTCTTTCAAGTCGCAGGATACTTTAGACAGCTGAGTAATCATAGATAGCAAGTTTTACTGTTTATGCTCGGGGGACACACTCTATCTCAAGATTGTTAGAGCGGTTATGCTGCTCAGCAACCTGAAGCCTGATTTGCAGATCCTGTAACGTTTTTATTAACTGAACGTTCTCTTTCTTTAGCTCTCCCAGTGTGTCTTGGTATTTGGCGATGGCGGATTTGGTGGTTTCATAATTTTCATTCAGAAACAAAACTTTATTCTCCAAAGCAGTTATTTCCTGTTTTTTAGATTAAAGTTCGGTTCTCACCATCTGCTTAAGGGTTTGGTTAAGCTCCTGTGCTAAAGCCAATTTCATGACATTGAATTCTTCTCTTATTATTTCCCTAACGTCTTTCTTTGTAATAACTGACGCGGACGAGTTTAAGCCGGAACTTCCACTAATTGCGCTAGTATCAACAGTGGTTTTTTTCGATGCGTAATATTGTCATTAAAAGGGAGCGAGTCATTATTATTCCTTGACTTGCCGGGTGAGTCAATGCGACGTAAAGGTGTATCAGTTTTTGGTTGCTTTGCACAACATCCATGACACTTCCATTTATTTATTTTTTGTCAACACTAATTGTAGAGAAGCGTTTTTCAGGTATGTCAGCACATGGAACACAACAATGACGGCCGTTGCAAATTATTTTAAATTTGATGATTACTCACTCGTTTTGAGGTATTCCGATTATCAGCAAATATACTACCGGAAAGTACACAACACGACCTTTCCAATGGTATATAGTTTGTGAGAAAATGTTCTGTTATTCCTCAAAATTTCAAATTAAATAAGCGGAGCCAAGAAATACAGTGTTATTGGTAGCGAATGCGAATAGCAAATGCTGCGAATGGAATTATTGCATGTCATTGAGAGCGATTATCGCCTGTTTTGGTGTGGTAGCCGGCTAAGGCTATCTATTATGAGCATATAAAAAGGGCTTGAGATCTTGAATTTAATACAGGTTGTCCCAAAAGTTGACGTTAAGCCGGAACCGGGTGAAAAGGCAAGTCATACCGGTTATCAAAAAAATATAAAAAATCTAAGTTGCATGTTTTTAAAATTATAGGCATGGCCCGCGATTTTTCAAAGTATAATCCTAACTTTGCGCATTTGTGTGATCTTACGTAAGAACTATTAAGACTCCCTCCCACTTCTTGTAAGAAAAAATAAGACTTGATCGACTCCCCCCATACATCATCTTACGCAATAAATGAATGGCGCCAAAATTCATACCTAACTATTTTTGAAATATACCGGATACATTTTTAGGATCACATTTTTTGACAAATATTTTATTCCGGTTATGGTATATTTTGTGACATTCCTAGTGTGTTAGAACTATTTACATTAAAAGTATGTGTTTAGAAGACAGTCCAGATGGATTAGTAATTATATCGATAACCTTGATAAGTTTATCTACAACACTATTTGAGTCTTGCATACACGACAGTGTTACCACATAAACCACCCAAAATGCCAGTGTAATAAAGTTTATGAAATTGTAAACTTAGTCGATATGTCAACTCTCCTACAATTTTTAAATTATAAATTAAGTTAAGGAAGCATAAATAAAGTAATCTTACTAATATTATAAATGCGTATTTTTGGATGAATGCATGGTTGTTTGATATCCAATCACGCTACAACGGCTGGACGGATCTACTTTAAATTTGGCACAGAGATAGATTGTAGTCTGGAAAAGCACATAGGCTACTTTTTATCCCGGAGAAATGTACAGTTCCCATGGGATAGTTTAGTTTTTCACAGAGCACTATGACAATGACTATGACCCTGAGCGCTATGACATGTCCTTCTTTAAACGAGGCTTAAAAAGAGTAGTCCTTCAACGGTAGGCAGCGGCTCTGCTGTGCCCTGGCATTGCAGAAGTCTATGGGCGGCGGTGACTACTTACCATCAGGTGGCCCGTCTGCTCGTCTGCCTATCAAGGCACTAAAAAAAATTGCATAGTGGCAGTTTAGGAATCAGTTTTTTTTTTATCCTGGCACGGCAAAGTGACCGCACTGCACCTGATGGTAAGCACAGTGCGGTCCAATTAGAGTATACAGTAGTGCGAGACGATCTATCCCCTGCTACTCAACACAATCATGCCGGCCTGCTTCTTCACACTACGCCATGGGCAAGAAGGTGAAGAAGCGGTCGAGGGTCTATTGTCAGAGTACTCAGAAGGCCGCAAAATGGCCAAACATTGTACTCCAATTCTAGACCCCCGAGAAAAACCGGATGTACACTGGCCGATCCCGGAACGCGACACACTTGCGTGTGCCACTATGGCGAGTTTTTCACCCTGTGTACGTCGTGTGGTGGTCGCTATCCGGGCGGATATGAATATCCTACCACCAGCAACCACACTTTTATCTCGAAAAAATGCACGCTTCCTATGGGATAGCAAAATATAGAAGGTTAAAATGCTCCAAGACCTACACGCGGGCGGAGCCGCGGGCAACATCTAGTTAAAAATGAATATTAAAAAAACAACTTGCGTTTAAGATATTGAATGCAAATAAATTTTGCACTACTGTGGCTAAAAGTTTAACCTGGCAACATTTATTACCCGATGATAATTTTTAGAAATTATATGTTTTGTTGTTTTTAAGGATAATATTACTTTAAAAAAATATGTCCAGGTGAAAAATAATGTTGTATTTTTGTAAGTTTGATGTGTCAGATCTATTTTTACATGTTAATACCGCTACAGGCTTGCATGTTTACGGAGGTCCATTCGCACGTGATGTCACTTTTTTAGTGGCGGATCACGAAGCGCAACTAGTTTTATAGAACGTGTATGAGCACCGTGCTCTTACATTTGTCAAACGGGGTAAGCGCTCAATGGCGTCTCCAGTGTTAAATACTCTAAGACTAAAATACACAAATGTATTTTTGCCTTGACTCGTTAATGAAGCTCTGACTGGATCTGAATAGATGTTTTTATCAAGACAAAGCAAGATGACTAAACAGAGTACACTATATCTAATTGAAAGTGCAGAATAACCTAAACATAATGACGGCAGAATTATAATTGCCTGAATTCATTGGGTACTACACTAGTTGACTCCGAAATGTGGATGGAACGTGGCCATGGGTTTTCAACAACAGGGTGTTGGGTACAGTCGCTATTCAGCGGGATACAAATAGGTACCAGATGATTATTCCATTAGTAAATCTTTATAAACTAAAATGAAATGAATGTGGTAACAGCACCAGATAAAAGAAAATATTTTTGATTAAACCACAAGTCTTTCATTGTACCAAGAGCGAACTAAATCCGTGACAGAGATTAATAACTCTCCTTCCATCCTTGTAGAAAAACCTATTAATTTGAACACAATCAAACAAATTAATTTGGCTTCCTTTTGATGTATTTTTTCTGAAGAAAAATATTATTGTATGAATGATGTTAGATATTTAACAATTGTTTGTTCTGCAGCCATTGACTCTGGGCTTTGATTAGACGAAAATATGGGTAGGGTAGATAATGTGTATGTCATAAAATCCGCCTTTATATGTGTATGTTAGATTTCAATAAATAAATTGAAACTGTTATTTACATCAAGGTATATAGAAATGGTAGAGCCACGCTGTGGTCAAATTTGATCTTTTCCTTTTGGTTGGCAACGCATCCATGATTCGTCTGTCATTGTATTTAGTTTTTGATGTGATGCGGCTATCACGTATGACTAGGTCTCACTTGCTCGTTTGCCGGTATATAATACATCAAAAACGAGTAATTACTTAGCTAAACCATAAAAAGGTACAGATTGCTACTAAAATTATGGAGATTCGGCTCAATTGTTGCGCTCAAAATAAGACGATGTGAGCAATAGACGTAACATTTTTATTTAAAGAGATATGTATGTATTTAGTATGTTTTCCAGAGTTATTACCAGAGATTAATGTTATAGGCGAGCCATACCAAAAAGCATTTGTTGTTTTTTACGACTTTGTAATGTTCTAACTTAGTAAAAAGTTGAATAATGAAGAGCCCAGAATAATATTTGTAGCCAAATTATATCGTAAAATTATTTACTTTGAAAGATCTTAAACATTTTCACAGACATCGTTTTAGTCATAATAAAAATTGTAATACAGGCAAACTTCCGATAGGTACAACGCCAGAAACATCGAACCTTTTGATGTGATTTCGTAGGCGCAATTTTTTATGTGTTTCGTTTTTCGGCCTTCTCAGTACTCTGACACTAGACCCTCGACTGCTTCTTCACCTTGCCCATGGCGTAGTGTGAAGAAGCAGGCGGGCATGATTGTGTTAATTAGCGGGGCTTAAATTCTCTCGCTACTCGATACTCTAATTGGACAGCACTGTGTTTCCCATTATGTGCAGTGTGGTCACTTTGCCATGCCAGGATAAAAAAAATGCTCAGTATCAATACAGACATTAGATTAATGACGCTCGACGCGAAAGAATCTATATTTGTAATACAACATTATTTTATCTATAAGTTTTTATACATTTTATTTATAAGTATCTACTCTTCGATATAAGCCGACTACTGTCCGATTAGCAGCAATTTTATCTCGACCTTTCGCAATATTCTCTGGCATATAGCGACTAACGAATATGACATTGATTGACAAAAATAATGATTTATCTGGATATACTCGAAGACGGTTACCTGATTAGTTGTGTACATTATTTTATCAGCTACATTTATGTGGGGCTTATTTCTTTTCTTGTTCTTAATCTACTTGGACTTTGCTGAACATCATTTAGTACATTGCCTAGCTTCTATCGCAAAGTCGGCAAGTAGGCTGTGAAAGGCAAGACCGTGAATGTTAAGTGAATAAATATTTCTTACGTATTTTGGACAGCAGTTCAACCTAGTGTGTGTTTAGGACTATGTCTGTGACGGTTGGGTATATTTATATACACTTTATATACATTCTATATAGGCGTACATAATGCTAAAGGCATTCTCTCCCAGTCAACCTTTAGGGTGATGCAGATATGAACAAGGTGCATAAAGATATAGGGGAAAAATATATATTTACGTTGCAACGGGTGTGAACCTGTGTGTAAAACCTGCCACGGTGTGCCACCATGCACGGAAGTGTGCGTTTCGAGATCAGCTAGTGAACATCCGGTTTTTGTCGGGAGTCTAGAGTTGGGGAGTCTATGTTTGGCCGTGTTGCAGTCTTTTGAGTACTCTTTTGAGGCCCTAGACCGCTTCTTCACCTTTTTGCCCATGGCGTAGTGTATAGAAGCAGGCGGGCATTTTTTTTTAGTGCCTGGATAGGCAGACGAGCAGACGGGCCACCTGATGGTAAGTAGTCACCGCCGCCCATAGACTTCTGCAATTCCAGAGCACAGCAGAGCCGCTGCCTACCGTTATGATTACCGGGCATGATTGTGTTGATTGGGATAGATAGATTGTCTCTCGCTACTCGAAATACTAATTGGACGGAACTGCACTTACCATCAGGTGTAGTGTGGTCACTTTGCCGTGCCAGGATAAAAGAAATAATAAAAAAAATGCAGGTAATATATATATGTATTATACGTCCTCGGAATCTCATCCTAGATCAGTCAATCTTCATGCACCAGTCTAACAGCAGTTAAGCTAACTCGTGCGTTTGTTGTACGAATTGATTTGGCCCCATCAACGTGTAGCTAGCTTGGCACGCGTCCCCACTCGCTCTGCCAACTCTATGTACACGCCGCCACAAGTTTATGTCGGATTTTATGCGTTGTCGCGTCAAATCGCTGTGTTGCGTGTATTTAGTTAATCATGTTTATGGCTGAGCTGATGGTTGACTATGAATGACAGAATAGGAGTTTATATAAGTTATTGAATTCAACCGCAGTTCTGCCCATGTGGATTTCCATAAAATAATTTCTTAAGAGATAAGGAATTTTCTGAAAGTTTGGTGAATATTGAAGCGGTATACTGCCTATGAAAATAGACGCTGCGGGCTCGATTCCCGCTCTGATACAAATACTTGTATGATCAAATAATATTTGTTTTGGGTCTAGCAGTTGCGGGACAGTTATCCTTTATTTTATCCTGGCACGGCAAAGTGACCACACTGCACCTGATGGTAAGGGCAGTGCGGTCGAATTAGATTATCGAGTATCGAGAGATGATCTATCCCCCACTACTCAACACAATCATGCCGGCCTTCTTCATCACACTACGCCATGGGTATAAAGGTGAAGAAGCGATCGAGGATCTTTTGTCACTCACAAGACCGAAACGGCCAAACATCGTACCCCAACTATAGACCACCGACAAAACCTTCGTTAGTTCATGTGTAAATGATAGGTGCATTTGAAGATCTATTGACTTCAGTTGGTATATAGCAGTTTTTATATAACGTGGATTTGATAAACTTTCCAGCGTCACAATTTTCTAGCTACCTATGACTTGAAGCGTTCTACTCTTAGACAATAATTGGCACTACTACTATTTAGGTTATTAACACTGTACCTATGTAGAGATCTTTCGCAGATAGAAAAGTATTAGAAACGATAAGTAATGCAAAAATGTGACATTTCAGAAATATCCATGGTCCATAACAACTTCTATGAAAAAAATTAAATGAGTTACGTTATTGCATATATACATCAACATTTCAATTACTACTGCAGTAGAAAGATGAATTTAAAATAAAGCAGTTAGTGTGTGATTATGGCAAAAATGCAATCAAACGTTGAAATAAATCACATACATACATATACACTCACGCCTGTAATCCCAGAAGGTGTAACCAGTGAACCCACTTTTTGAAAAATTTATTACTGTCCCATAATGTGTTACTGCGTGAGCCTATCGTCATAACGGGCACAGTTCCAGACTCCGTGCTGATATAAGATATTTATAAATATAAAAACCCAATATCACTTAACTGGACCCGGGATCAAACCCGAAAACTCACCACAGCGGTCGTAACGCATTCGCAATTTTAACTGCGTCACCGAGGCAGTCACCTTATATAAATAAATCACATCAATTAATTTCCCTTTGTCAGTTTGTGTCACAAAAGAGATTTTAAAGTAGTGTGTGTAAATCATAATAAGATGCGGGAGACTTTTGGCATGTCATAGGGTGGACAGTGCCAAGCGGGCCACGATTATCCACTGGACGTCTACCAAAAAGTTTTTTTTCTCACCCGGTTAAGTGGGTTCGTTTGGAGCTCAAATGATTATTGACTTAGTTATACTTCATATAAAGAATTCAAATTAAGCTAATATGGATTATGAATAATATATACTTTTCGGAGGTAATTTACTGAAATACATGATTTATTTACTGATAATTTCTAAAAACTTCTAAAACTTCTGCTAATTTTGCAAAAATATATTTAGCTAGATGTTGGCCGCGGCTCCGCTTGCGTGGATGTTATTTTTGGAAGAAAAGGTATCCAATCCAAGCGTTCATTTTTTCGGGATAAGAGTGGCCTAT
The DNA here is from genome assembly GCA_905220505.1 of Laothoe populi. NCBI lineage: Eukaryota > Metazoa > Arthropoda > Insecta > Lepidoptera > Sphingidae > Laothoe > Laothoe populi. The sequence continues at coordinate 2,661,318 of HG992161.1, read as the reverse complement.
GTCATTTCTGATCCCTAAACTGGCACTATGCATAAAATCATATCGATCCCTTGCCCTGTGTTATACTAAACTATCCCACAGGAACTTTAAATTTTTCGGGATAAAAAGTAGTAAGTAAATAGTGAGCCTAAGAAGCTAATTATATTCTCGTCGACCTTGATGAAAAAATATTTGTAAATATTGTAGCCATATTCCAACTGGAATATAAGATTCAACTGTTGCTTTATCCTATATTCCTCAAAGGATTTTCTTTAAAGACTATTGTTGCAAAAAACTATTCTACTTCACACTATATCCATTAAAAAACCTATACATCGGCACAAATTCACATTCAACCATACATCACGACGCAAATATCCGCAGGCGGTAACTGAAGCACCCTATTTAGGACATATACACTAAATCATATTGTGCTGAAATTCAATCAGACACCCGAGGTGCCCGACATGCTCATATATTAACGGTATTTATGGGTACAACGGTATTTTTAACACGCTATTTATATAGGCTTTGATCTATGGAGCAGATATAATAATAATAACACCCAACAGTCACACACATAACCCCGATCCCACACTAAGATACGAGTCTTGTGTTGTGGGTATCAGGGACTACGAGAGACTTTCGGTCTCACAACATCCAGACCCCGAACACAAATATATATCTTTCACACATTTGACCCGGTGTGGGAATCGAACCCACGGCCTCTCGCTTCACAGGCAGTTACTCGCCTACTGCACCACGGAGGCTTAAACGGTATGTTCCTGTTGTACCATCATAGTATCATCAAACCCACTTAAAATATATTGTTATTTGACATCTTTATATATATAATTCTACTGTACGTGTGTATGTCACTGAACTCCTATACGGCTGGACCGATTTCAATGTTTTTTTTGCATGTGTTTGGGTGGCGCCCTGAATGGTTTAGATTCACAAATCAGCCCGGCAGATGGCACTGCAGTCGAAGTGGCGCTGCTTTTACGGGCAGGACGACGTCTGCCGAGCCCGCTAGTGTAATATAAAAATAAAAGTTAACTTAGCAATAATTATAAATACATTTTGAATAAATAAACAAATTACTAGTGTATGGATGATGTATGTATTTTACGTTTACACAAGTTGATATGCTTTCTGCTAAATTTATTTTTTAATGTAAACTTTTTATAAGAGCCTATATGAATAATAAACGATTACATTTTAATTTCAGTAAAGAGGATTATTAATAAAAACTGTTCATGACATTGGTTTATATCATCGTAGTAGGTTCGTAGGAAATTATGTCATGCTCGCTAAAGTGTCTGTGCTTGCTGCGGCGCCATGTGCCAGGCCGGTCTCGTCCCTGTAACATGGTTGAGGAGGCCGATGATTCGTGAACGGGTGTGGCTCGTGTGGACTGGTCTGGTCAGACTATTTCAGTAAGGACCAACTGCTTTAAGAAATCGAGATTTCACTCTCACGATGGTCATGTGCGGCAGTAGGTGCTGTTATGAGTTTTATTTCACAATCTTGCAATAAGGCAGCTTAACACATATTGAGCTGCTCTAATCTAATGTAATTAAATTAATAGTGTATAATAATTGTATTACCAAATATTGTTAACCAATGTTGAAAAAGAGCAACGCTAAAGTTTCTTGCCCGTTCTTCTCTAGCGAAACTGCATTCCGAACTGGCGGTAGAGTAAAATATTGACTGAATCTAAATAATGTATAACATTTCATGGATTCAATAAATATTTGATTTTGATTAAATAATAATTTTTACGTAGCTTTTTATTTGCTTTCTTTAGTATCCTCTTTTAATTTTCTCTCATGTATAAAAACTTGAGATGTTGATACAAGTAAAATTAAAATAATTACTAGTTGCGAGTCGATATGGCGGGCTTTTATAACGTGTTTGGTGGTTGCTATATACAAAGATATAGGAGCGCTTCTACGGAAATCTGATTAATTTGATAATGCGTTTCAGAAATAGTACTAATACTGATTTCATGTGGCCGACTATAAAATTAAAATATATCCACAACGACATGTGTATTAAGATTTCGTTAATCTTTTTTTATTTACCACCAGTTCGGAGAGCGGTTTCTCTAGAGTAGAACGGACGAGAAACTCTATTGTTCTCTTTTTAAAAACTGGTTTACAATGTTTTTATTTCACGAATAAAACACATTTTTTAGTGCCTTGATAGGCAGACGAGCAGACGGGCCATCTGATGGTAAGTAGTCATCGCCGCCCATAGACTTCTGCAATGCCAGAGCACAGCAGAGCCGCTGCCTACCGTTTACATTTACCTAAATAGAATTTCAGCTGCTTCCAAATACCATTAGTGGACCGATATTTGCTCTGATTTATTGAACTATGTCTAACAAGATTATTCAGCATGTTCCTACCAATTTCTATAAAGCATTTTATTTACCAAAATCACTATTATTCAATCAAAACAATGGAATAAAGAAACACCGAATCTTTGCACTGTCTCGACCAAAACAGTATTAGTATATTTTATTTAACAGTAAATTGACCTCCTTCGTACTTTATAGCGGTACCCGATTTGCCGGCGAAGGTTTCAACTAGGACATAAATTTGACTATTATTCTATTCAAGAATCATAGAGAATAGAGCTTGATTTAAGTCATTGCTCTAAAGAAGAAAAAGAAACTAAATATTATTTATATACAATAACTATTTGAAAAAAAATCTCCTTAAAATGTAAATAATATTATAAACATTATTTAAACATATACTATGGAGTATGGACCTTTTGTACTATGTACGATAAAACACTATTTACAGATACTGGATTGCCTCGGTGGCGCAGTTGTAATTGCGTATGCGGTACGACTGCTGTTCTCAAGTCTCAGGTTCTATCCCCATGTCGGGTAAAGGTGATACTGGGTTTTTCATCACGAAGCCCTTTGGGATTGTGCGGTATGGCAAAAGTCTCGCTCTTATCACATCATAGGACCGAAATTCGAAAAGAGGGTGTAATTGTTACACCTCTGCCTACCCTTTCGCGGATTATAGACGTGAGTGCGTATGTATGTACGTAAACTGTAAGTCAGCAAAATATAAAGTATGATTCTGTTAATAAAAGAAGAAGCGTAAATTGACACTTCCTTAATTGCCCATTTAATGCGTTATCTGACAGATACAATTTTATTAGACGTTGTGAAACAGGCCATATATCCAATAATGTGGACCGCAGACGGTATTCATTCAATGTAAACCCAATTATTGTAACTTTACAAGACAGAAAATCCTAAACCTGTCGAATGTCCCATTATGTTTATTGTACTACTGATCGCCGTTCCACTGTGACAGGACGCTTCTGGAATACGGAACAATGTATCCGCCTTTAATACACAGGCACGCACTTAAACGTACTTGGTAGGGGTTAAAAGAATATTTGATTTTGTAGTAATAGTACCTTATAATATTTGCAGCTCAGCCGGCATTTTAGAGTATTTTTTCTAAACAAACCAATAGACCTAGGTACTCTCTCCCCAAGGATGAATTTTTAAATATCTAAATACGTATTAATTATGCCGATTTAAATGTATTTGTTTAATAAATTATGTCAACAATATTCATATATTACCTTTAATTATTATTTTAACACAGTATAAGTACAGTTATGAATATCAATGAAAGATATACAGTGCATTCATTGAAATAGGGCGAGAATGAAAATAGAAAAAAATAATATTAGATTAGATTAAGACGTAACAAGATGCGACTAAATTATTAAAATAAATTAATGTATAATAAAATTATGATTCCAAATAGACAATTTGGTTGCGGTACGGACTGTCAAGACGAAAGTTGGTTGCGGTACGGACTGTCAAGACGAAAGTTGTAGGTTCGAAACCCAAGTGGCATACACCTCTGACTTTTGTAAAGTTATGTGTGTATTAAATGTTAATTATCGCTTGCTTTAACGGTGAAGGAAAACATCGTGAGGAAACCTGCATATCTGAGATTTTTTCGAAGGTATGAGAAGTCTGCCAACCCGCATTAGGCCAGCGTGGTGGACTAAGGCCTAACCCCTCTCATTAGTAGAGGAGGCCCGTGCCCAGCAGTGGGACAATGTTTAATACAGGGCTAGTATTATTAAATAGACATTATTTTGTATCACATTCATTATGTTTGACAAAATACTTCAACTAGGGACTGAAATGTTTGATAATCTTACCTTTAAATTTGAATAAAAAGACATGAAAGATGACAATTTGAATTCAAAAATATAATTTACATACAAACATTGCAACGCCTTTCCCCCTTCTCGATATGGAATACCGAAATTCTATTATGCACTCATAAAAGATTTACTTGTACCACTTTAAAACAGGAAAAGACTGTCAAAATGTTAACTTTTTTGGTCCACTGGTTGGACTCAGGCATTGACGAATTTGACAGAACATGTCATTTTATGTTTTAATCAAACAAACGGTAGGATCGTTGCTTTGATTTTTAACAAAATGAAAAAATATTTATTTGTGGAAATTATAATTTGTTTTCATATAGGGTTTTATCCTTGCACGACCAAATGATTATACTGCACGTTCCAGTGAGTACAGTGCAGTCAAAATTATGATATAATGTTGGGACGTTACTTTCCTTCTGACGTGCACCTTATACCACCAAATTATTCCTAACTCCGTGTCTGAACAACGGGTCCTAAAGGTGGATATCGAATTATCTTACACTTTCAAGCTGTCAATCGCTTGTATTGAATAAATTATTCGAAAATTCTTTGTTCTGATACTTATCTCGTTAACAAGGAGAAATGATTCTAGAGACACCATCAGTAATTGATCTATCGATAAACAACTTGAATTGATAATATAATTCAAAATTGGAAAATATCATTATCAATATACTATTAATGATACGTATCTGCCTAACTGCCTGATAACCATTTAAGGAAACCCTTAAATGGTTAAAATGATGCCGGAATACTATATTATTTTCTTGAATTTTTTTTTTATCCTGGCACGGCAACTTGATCTCACTGTACCTGATGGTAAGCGCAGTGCGGTCCAAACAGAGTACTGAGTAGCGAGAGACGATCTATCCTCCGCTACTCAACACACTCATGCTGGCCTGCCACTTCACACTACGCCATGGGCAAGAAGGTGAAGAAGCGGTCGAATGTCTAGTGTCAGAGTACTCAGAAGGCCGCAAAATGGCCATTGTACCCCAACTCCAGAACCCTGACAAAAACCGGATGTACACTGGCTGATCCCGGAACGCGACACACTTGCGTGTGCCACTATGGCGGGTTTTTCGCCCTGTGTACGGTGGTCACTATCCGGGCGGATATAAATATCCTACCACCAATGACATCTATCATGAAATACGATCTAGCCGCTGGCCTAATAGTAAGTTCCTGCCAATATTTTTTTATCCTGGTACGGCAAACTGACCAGACTGCACGTGATGGTAAGTGCAGTGCCGTCCAGTTAGAGTATTAAGTAGCGAGAGACAATCTATCCCTCGCTACTCAACACAAACATGCCGGCCTGCATACAATATAACAACATTATCCAGAATCTTGTTTAGGGTATTAGGCACAATATTTTTTTTAATAAGTTACTTTACAATTATTGAAGGATTTTAAGAAACACGCTATAAATATTATTTTATTACGCTGGTGACTGATGACACTAAGGTAGCCATTCCTACAAGAGTCAATACATACTAGTGAGTACATTATAGTAGTGAGTGTATCACTACTATAATCCCCGAAGGGGTAGGCAGAGGCGTAACCAGTGCACCCACATTTCGCAGAATTTATTACGGTCTCGTTATGTGATGGGGGCGATTCTATCCCCATACCGGGCAGAATTCCAGACTCCGGGCTGATACTAAGTACCTATTTTTAAATAGAAAAACCCAATATCACTTTGACCGACCCGGGGATCGAACCCGCGATCTCAGCACAGCAGTCGTAACAGTGACAACTGCGCCACCGAGGCAGTCCTACAAGGGTCAATAATTAATTTAAATATGCAATAAGGTTTGCCTATTAGAATTGAGTACTTATAACATGCCATATATTTACCGAACCGATGCTTGATTAATTACACAGACTTCACAAACAAACAATTCTTTATAAAGTCTTATTCGTGTAGACAAGACCAAGAAATCATAACAGCAGAAAAGCCGATATTATTCAAAGGAACTCGACAAGAAGATGTTTCATTTAAACTTATGAATAAACTTCGTATAAATATTTAGTTAGCTAAAGCAGATATTTGCAAACGTAATAAATATTAAGAAGCTTAAGATCGGTAAAAGTTTTTGAAGAGTTTGTTAAGATTATTAGAAATCCTTTTAGCACAATTTCTTTATTATATTTTATAGACCAACTACTGTTTTGGTGAAGGCAAATCATACCAGTACTATAGTGACAGTCTCCATGGCTCAGCGGGTGAGTAAGCTGTAAAACGAGAGTTTGTGTGATCCCCAATTTGTTTCGGGTCATGGTGTTGTGAGACCAAAAGTGTTTCTGTTCCTGATAACTCGTATTTCAATGTGGGGTTAAGACTATGTGCGTGATTGTTTAATGTATCTGTATTTATAAAAAAAGAAACTGACTGACTGACGATCAACGCACAGCCAAAACGGCTAGGGTTAGAGACTTGAAATTTTGACAATAGGTACCTTTTATGACGTAGGCATTCACTAAGAAAGGGTTTTTGAAAATACCACCCTAAGGGGGGAAAATTGGGCAAGAAAGTTTTTACAAATTTTTTTTTGTATTTAAACGCATGAAAATTGGTATTTTGTATTGTATACTTTTCTCCCAAACATGACCTCCACGGTGGAGTCACGAACAACAGCTAGTTTATAATATTACATAAACATATTCCTGAAGCCCCGAAGAGTAGGCAGAAGTAACTGATGCACCCACGGCTTATCAAGGTGATCTCCATTTCATAGTCGGCGATAACCCAATATCTGATCCGAATTCCAATCCCAGGCAAGCCATTAATTGTTCTACTCGATAACTTCATCCATGAAATTTGAACCCAAGACCTGACCGGCTTCTCACCCTAAGGACGCTGCCACTACACCGGCCAAGTAATCATATGCTAACTACTTAGAAATAAATGTATGTTTTGATAGCTTCAACGTATGTATCTAAATACTAGAGCCGTGAAGACTTAGTCATAATAATGTTTGATCTAAAGCACTGTTTGTTATTTTAGTCTGATTCTATCTGTATAGACTAAACGACTTTTCTAACAACACACAGAGCCAATACTCAAGTTTATTAATGTTTATCAAATCATATCTCTTTATAGGAATCTCATTTTAAAATGCAAACTGTTTCTTTTTCTTCAAACATATTCAGCATATTAGATTTTATGCTGACATTTTCATTTGCTTGTATTTAACTAAATACAACTTTTACTGAAGCAGTTTTCTTATGTCCCGTGCTTTATAAGAAAAATGGACTGCACGGAATGACTATGGCGTGAATCAAAATGAAGATTGAAGTGATATTATTGATTTCAAATTATGGAGTTATTATATAACATTAATACTAGCCCTGTATTAAACATTGCTCTACTGCTGGGCCCGGGCCAATGAGAGGGGTGAGGCCTTAGTCCATCACGCTGGACTAATACGGGTTGGTAGACATCACATACATTTAAAATTCGTATAGGAATTATCAGGTTTCCTCACGATTTCCTTCACCGTTAGAGCGATAATTAACAATGAATACACACGATGTATTAAAAAAGTCAGAGGTGTATGCCATTTGGGTTTCAAACATACGACTTTCGTCTTGACAGTCCGTACCGCATCCAACTAGGCTATGCTTATATGGAGTTAAATATTACGCAACATAATAATTATATTTGTGCAATTATCTTTTAATTTTCCTTTAGCATGTGATAATTTTCAAGGTACCTTCCGAGCTTATAACATTTTAAATAGTTTTAATAAGCCTCGCCTAGCTAAGTGGATTAGCTTTGTTGGAGCTCGGGCGGTTTTAAAATCTGACACTAAGTAGACCGTTAGACTAGGGTTTAGCCAACCTAAGTGAATCCTTTGGACTTCTAATTTAAATCTACTTTTTATTTTGATTTAAATTCAAAGAATATTTTGGTAAATTTTATTCATTCATAAGAGTAGTTGTATACAGCCTCGTTGGCGCAATTGGGGATTCAATCCCCGGATTGGGTAAGGTGATATTAAGCTTTTCTATTTAGGAATACTCAGTAGCAGCCCGGAGTGTGTGTTCTGGGACCGTAGTCCCTCGTATTTCTTCTTACCCACGATACAGGTTTTACCTAGTGTGGGGTCAGAACTATGTGTGTGACTGTTGGATGGTCTATTTATTTATCTTTTAGATAGACAATCATAGTACGTTTTTGAGTGAAAATATGAGGAATCCACTAATACTATCAAGTACTCAGTACTTTCAGAGCCAAAAACAGCTCCGAAGACTTAAAAAATATATATAACGCAACATAAATCAATAACTTAAAAATAACAAGGTAAAAAGGACCTAATAAACCAGGCTCAGCTTAATGGATGGAACCATGTTAAAACGCACGAGTAGATAAAAAATTCGTCCGCTAGACTGGGTACTAATCCAACGTGGTCGATCAGAGTGCGGTCTGCTGGCCAAAGCGCAACATTTACAAGTCTCTTGTTTACGAGTTTAGTATCAGTTGATGACTCTTTGAATTGTTTTATAAAGAAACATGTGTTTTTTTATCCTGGCACGGCATAGTGACCACACTGCACCTGATGGTGAGTGCAGTGCCGTCCAGTTAAAGTATCAAGTATATCACCAAACACATGGTGTAAAACCCGCCATAGTGGCACACGCAAATGTGTCGCGTTCCGGGATCAGCCAGTGTACATCCGGTTTTTGTCAGGGTCTAGAGTTGGGGTACGATGTTAGGCCGTTTTGCGGCTTTTTGACTCTAGACCCTGGACCGTTTCTTCACCTTCTTGCCTATAGCGTAGTATGAAGAAGCAGGCCGGCATGATTGTGTTGAGTAGCGGGGATAAATCGTCTCTTACTACTCGATACTCTAATTGGACGGCACTGCGCTTACCATCAGGTGCAGTGTGGTCACATTGCCGTGCCAGGATAAAAAAAATGTGTCATATTTTCCCTGGGTCCCCGTGATTGTTTATAAAAATGAATATTAAACTCGAACGGACGAAGTCGCGGGCAAAAGCTAGCACTTTATATAAAACTAGCTGTTGCTCGCGGCTCCGCCCGCGTGGGGGTCATGTTTGGGAGAAAAAGTATACAATACAAAATACCAATATTCATGCGTTTAACTTAAAAATGACGGATCTTCATACAAACTTTCATTCCCTATTTTACCCCCTTAGGGGCGGAATTTCCAAAAATCCTGAAACATATATTTTTATTTGTAACTAAAATGCCAAATACTAATTTTCATGAATTTAACTTCAAAAATGACGGACTTTCATACAAACTTTCATCCCCTATTTTACCCCCTTAGGGGTAGTATTTCCAAAAACCCTTCCTTAGTGGATGCCTACGTGATAAAAGCTACCTACTGTCAAAATTTCAAGTCTCTAACCCCAGCCGTTTAGGCTGTGCGTTGATCGATCAGTCAGTCAGTCAATCAGTCAGTTTCTTCTTTTATATATACAGATTATGTAGAACATGGGAACGTAATGCAATGTAATTAACAATTACAATATTACGAACGTGATTTACATAACTAAAAATAGTAAACCAGAATCAAATAATGGATCTTACCATCAGAGGTACTTAAAATTCTAAAAAATACCCCGTGAGAGTACACGACGCGACTCCCTGCGGGGCCGTCACACAAGTTTACGACCGGCTTTAAGTAACGGCTGGCTGGAAATAGTTTCATTTTACCTCACAGTTACTGCCTCCCCTGGCACTTGGTCACATCTATGAGGAATATTCTTAATAGCGTTTATATTTGACTCACAAAGGAAACAATAGTTTTTTTATTGCACCATTGCCTTTATCTTGACACTTTTCCGTGCAAAATAGTTGAAGAATTTTGGACTTTCCAAATAGATAGGTTTCAAATCATTTAGTGATTATTGTCACAATATGTTGTACCCGATCAAGTTCACAAAAAAGCTACCTTAAATAATAATAATATTTATTTTGAAACGATTAGATTCAATTCATAATTTTTACAAAATCTCAGCCGTTTTCAGACAATATACTAGCCAATACTCTTTTAATTTTTTCAAGTGCAAAATATAAATTAAACAAAAATATGTGGAACAATTATGTACTCTACGTTTCGCACGTTTAAATGGAATTTTAAGCATGCCTTTATGTTTTTAATTTGGAGTACAGCAAACACTAATCTATTATGACTTTGAGATTTTATTTTAATTAAAACACGAGTTGTTTCATTTGCTTTGTTGTCTTACGAAATTAATGTCGCATAAGCAAGCCCGGATTAAGTGATCCGTGTCTTTGAATGACAATTTAAATTAAATTTAGATTTAGAAGCTACGTTTAGAAATAGATATAGGTACTTGCAGTCTCATGGACTTCAATATCAAGATATGGCTTGTGTTGACAGCCTCATAGAATAGCTGACCGTGAGAGGACATAGGTTCCATCCCGCACCAAGACGGAATCGTGTAATCCACAATTGTTTCAGGTTTTTTATCTTATATTGGCACGGCAAAGTGTCCACACTGCATCTGATGGTAAGCGCAGTGCCCTCCAATTAGAGTATCGAGTAGTGAGAGACAATTTATCCCCCGCTACTCAACACAATCATGAAGGCCTGCTTCTTCATACTATGCCATGGGCAAGAAGGTGAAGAAGCGGTCGGGGTCTAGTGTCAATGTACTCAGAAGGCCGCAAAACGGCCAAACATCGTACCCCAACTCTATACCCCCGATAAAAACCGGTCTGGGTGTTTTGAGACCGAAAGTCTCTCGGAGTTTCTGATATCAATGCTGCAAGACTCATATCTAAATGTTGGGTCAGGACGGCACGCCACAGGAAAATACAATTAATTTACGTGAGACCTCAGTCTTACAACAAGCGGATTCGATACTTATATTTGTGAATCCAAAAAATATTCCTTTACAGCTGTAAAGAAATATTTCTGTGATTATTTCTTTACAGCTGACGACTCATAGATACTATTTACGAGTTATATTGTTAAAAGGCGTATTATTTTATATTTAGATACATATACGTATACACTAACGCCTGTAATCCTCGGGCAAAAGATCTATTGTCGTCTCTAACTTTAGACCTAGAAGTACATAAAGTAACAGACCCTTTTATTACACCCCATTCTCCCCTAGTTGAAGCAGTGAGACCTTTTAAGAATACCATTAAGTAGGCAAGGTTAGTCGTTGCAAAGATAAAAACTTTTTACTTCAAAGACTTAGTCGAGAAGACAGAACCTATAACAATTAAGAGAGTTCTCAAAAGTTTTCCACTTTAAATGCTTATTATGCCAAAAGAATTAACAACAATGTAAATATTTTATGGGAACTTTAGAATTATCGTCTCTATATATTTTAATAACTTTAGCGTCTCTTATTTTATTTCAAATACATTGAGATATATCAATTTGTGCTTTAATTAGACCAGTAAGACCAGTATTAGTAAAAACTGGGTAATGCCGATTTGTCAAAATTATAGACATCGGGAACTTCATTAGCCTAAAATAATAGAAGGTTGGTAAATAGTCCTCTAAGCAAGGAAGTGATTAATACTTACTTACTGTCTGATGATCCCGATATTAAGTTATATCTACAGCTCACATTCTTTTATATGACTCAACAAATTAAGACTCCTTCGGTGGTGTAGTTGTAATTGCGTACGCGGTACTGCTGTGCTGAGGTCTCGGGTTCGATCCCCGAGTCGGGTAAAAGTGATATTGGGATTTTCTATCACGAAATATTCAGTGTCAGACAGGAGTTTGGAATTGTACCCGGCTTGGTGAAATGGGTGTACTGGTTACTCCTCTGCCTATACCTTCAGGGATAACAGGCGTGAGTGGGTATGAGCGTCTGTATTAAAACTAACAGTAAATTGATTTTAAAGCATTTTGTAAATTATTTTGCTATAATGCACTATAATCACCATCAACTCACGGTAATACCATAACCCCCGCTTTAAAACAATATTTTACAACAAAATAATAAGCAGGTACATGAATTCTGTACACTAAAGTGACTTTAAATGTAATTCAAAGTGGTAATAAAAAGAAAATTACTATAAAAGAGCAATCATAGTGTGCCTGAAGCGAAATTACGTCAAAGACACGAAAGAAAAATTAAGCAAAAAACTTTAAAAGGCCTTATTTTAAACACCATCGGCATGCGAAGGCATTCTGAATTTGCCTCAGTCTACAAAATATTTTTTTAGGTCTTGCACGTTCGACGAAATACAATAGAATTATACGAGTTTAATATTAGGTAAATGGAACGTGGTTTTATAAAGATTGTAGGTTTGATGCAGTAATTACACCGACTATTGAGACGTTCATATACATAATTCTGGGTTTTTTATAGTTTAGCAAGTTCGAGGTTCGTGCATTGTAGATGTACCTGTAGGTAAATAGGTATGTAGGTAAATAGTAAAATAATAAATAACACCCAACAGTCACACACATAGCCCGATTCCACACTAAGATACGAGTTTTGTGTTGTGGGTATCAGGGACTACGAGAGACTTTCGGTCTCACAACACTCAGACCCCGGACACAAATATCTGTCTGTCACACAAAAATTTGTCCCGGTGTGGGAATCGAACCCACGGCCTCTCGTTTCACAGCCGGCTACTCGCCAACTGCGCCACGGAGGCTGTCAAATAGTAGGTTATGTAAACGAAAATTATTATTGATACCTTTATATTGTAACATCTAAAGTAATAAACAGTTTATTTCTTTAGATGTTTTGATGCACTCTATAGCGCAGTTGTTTTAAATAAGACTTTCAGGAAATAATAGTTAATTACCTAATTTTTTAACGACAGCATAAGTGCTGTTGTTTCAATGCCCAAAACTAGTGTGCAATTTCAACCCAAGTGAATCCAAGTGACAAAATATGTATTAAGTAATGAGAAGCATATTAGTGACGTTCAAAGGCGAGTGTACGTAGGCATTAGAGCGAATGCGACTTTATACACTTTCATGAGCAATAAGGTCTCCAAAAAGAAACCTCTAGTTGGCCGTAGATGAATAGTGCTCATGCTGGAGGATAATGTTAGGCAAGACAAAATGAGCAAGAAATTAAAAATGAAGCAGCAGATATTTGAACCTAGCGGATAGGTGTAACCAGATACTGTATGGTAGTGAGAGAACTTGTAGTGAAAGATACATCTTTCACTACAAGTTCACTATAAGTAACTACAGTTATGAGAATAGAGAAATGCTTGTTGTGTTAATCAAATTACACATAGAAAGCATAAATGATAGAACTAAGTAAGAGATACGTAGGGCGTGGATATAAGATAGAAGAGGGAGAAGAGAGGGTCGACCACATCGAAATATGTCAGCCAAATGGCGATATAGAATGTATAAACCGATTTAATCAGATAAATAAAGTTAACATCATTCAGGATCGTGTCAAGTGGTAATATGTAGTCTCTGTATACCTCATCACATACAGACGTGATATTATATCTAAAGTTATATCCATATTGTTACACGTTGTAAAATGCTCTAAAAACATTGCACACGCGTAACATTACACCTTTATACAAACAGTTTTTAAAACAGCCGCGTACAAAGTGCACCTATTGGCATTCATAGAGAGCTCGTGTAAGCTGCCGACTCCCGTTTACGTTTGAAATACAATGGGAACTTTCTATCCGATATTAGTTTTCAATTTCCCAACCCATCTCATTCACCGGGCGATGAATAAGAAACATACTGTTGACGTTCATGCTAAAACCTATGGATGGGGCTCTTTGCTTGATTACTTCGTTGCAGTCAATGACGGAAGAAATTCTTACGACATTGCTTGTCGTCTATCTAATAGTTAGGTACTACAAATATGAATTATTAAAACGTAGTTGCTTATAACATCTTTTACTGATAAATGTTGTTATCACATAAGGATACGCCTATATCCACGAAAGGATAGGTAGGGGTGTAACTAATGGATCCTCGATTTGGCAAGCTTATTTCCTACCTATAGCGTGATATACATATGTAGACTAGTGCTATATCAGACACAAATTCCATTACTGAGCAAATCATATATGATTTTACGAACCAAAAAACTCCAACACATTGTTATCGTTCAAACAATAAATAAAATCATATTTTCTATTCACCAGCGCGTCCATTTTTCTTACCTCCAGTACAAAGAGAAGATCAAAAGCAATAAAGGCCAATGTTTGCATCTGAAAATGATATCGCTTCAGACTTAGGGAACGGTTACATCGAATGTTCAGGACCTGGCATGTGTAATATGCATTCATTTAGAAAACTTTAGTAAGCAAAGCTAATTTGAGTATTATCCCGGAAACCCTGTTATAAAGCTTTGATTGGATTATAATATTATGAGTATCTGGGATTGCCAGATTTTCTATTGCTGGATTAATTAGTCTATGTGCCTTCATCAAGAGTTCAGCCAGCCTGATCCGTTGCAATAATAACTTCACTAATATTATAAGTACTCAATTATAATAATATGCAAGCCTTGTTGCACTTTTAAATGAATTATTGACCCTTGTAGGACTGCTTCGGTGGCGCAGTTGTTATTGCGCATTTGTTACGACTACTGTATTGTGGTGTTGGATTTGATCCCCGGGTTGGGTAAAGTGATATTGGGTTTTTCTATCTAGAAATTCTCAGTATTAGCCCGGAGTATGGAACTTGTGCCCGGTATGGCGATAGGTTCGACCCCTATCACATTATAGGACCAAAATTCGGAGAAAAGTGGGTGTACTGGTTACACCTCTGCCTACCCCTTCGGGGATTACAGGTCACGCCTGTATGTGTATGTAAGTTTTATAATATAATATTTCTAATCTGAAATCAATTTAACACATCAAAATTCAGCACCCAGCGTTCAAATACAACTGCAATTTCTAAAAAGCACGTCTACATCTACGACTTTGGCGGTTTCTCATATACAATTTACTCTATGCCAATTTTTGGATATATTCCAGCGTGGACGTCCGACGTTTTTTGCTTCGTGACACTCATTTTTACGATCCTGCCCATCGACAATTTTTGTCGTATAAATTTACTTATCGTATTTCATCAATGCGTTGTCTAAGAGCTGATATTTTTTACGATATAGTGAAGGATCTGAACATATCGATTACATTAGGAACTTAAGGATGTGCAGCATAATTTTTGACTAGATGTCTAAAATGACTAAATTAAATTGTGCTGTGATTATGATGAGGTGATATATACACCGTAGCAACGCTAGTTCGTGGGTACAAATTCAAAGTATCTAATTCCCGGAATGGAAGGGTCAATAGGAGCTTGTTGAAACGCCCGTACAACCATCAGCGCCTATGCTCCAGTTACCTACGAGGCGTAGTAGGCAACTGGGCTATGAGTGCTATGACACCAGTGCAGTAGTTTTTATTGCTACACCGAGGAACATGTTTATATGATCTGCAATTACTCTAGTAACTCTTCGTACGCCATAAGATTTTTATATTATTGTAGGGTCTGAATACTTGCATAATTTTTCGATTTTATTTTATCACAAAATGGAATAAGAACTAAATCATCACTAACATTACGCATCTATATCCATTGCTCTAGTTACTAATTCAGGCAACTCCAATATTGAAATGTGAATAATTTAGACTGCTATGAGTTCCTAAAGCTGGGTGTAATGATAAAGCGAAGCTCCATCAAGTTATGCACTGAAGAAAAATCTTCGCAATATACTCCAGTGCCATTTAAACGGCCAATATCAGTTATACTAAACATTTGAGGCATCTGTTTAAGTTTGACCTTGGATCCAAAGTCAGTCACCTTCACTGTTTTTGGTTGTGTGTGAAATCAAACAATCTCAACTTATCAAGCTTGATAAGTAATCTTTAACTGTATGGTGATTATCAAATCAACTTAAGAAAATTAGGTTTTTATATGCGCAGAGTCTTAAATCATACGCACACACTTACACTCACGCCTGTAAACCCCGAAGGGGTAGGCAGAGGTGTAACCACTACACCCACTTTTCGCCGAATTTCGGTCCCATAATGTAATAGGTGGCGAGCCTATCACCATACCGGGCACATATTCCGGACTCCGGGCTAATAATGAGGAATTTCTAGATACAAAAACCCAATATCACTTTACCTGACCCGGGGATCGAACCCGAGACCTCAGTACAGCAGTCGTAATGCGCAATTACAACTGTGCCACCGAGGCAGTCTTATATCATATTTAATTTAAAATCAAACATGAAGGTATCTATGGAGTCGTCAGCTTTGTGACTACGACATTTTGGTCAAGACCGTTCATGTTTATTTATTAGGGTTCATTTGGGTAGGGCCCTAAGTCTGCGCATTCGGTTCGCTAGCTCCACATAAATTTACTTTACGATTTGCTCTGTAGCGAAATATTATCATTTTCGTAAACGATATATACTGATTTGAGAAGAAATATTTGGATGCTATTTTCATGATTCATATAACCGTATATCTTATTTATAAGGGTCGTTTAGGGGTCTGTATTTAAGGTAGTGATCAGTCCTATCGCTACTGCGGTGATAAGCAGATTATGTTTTTCTTCAATATTTAATCAGACTGCCTCGGTGGCGCAGTTGTAATTGCGCATGCGTTACGACTGCTGTGCTGAGGTCTCAGGTTCGATCCCCGGGTCGGGTAGTGATATTGGGTTTTCTATCTAGAAATTCTCAATATAGCCAGAAGTCTGGAATTTATGCCCGGTATGGCGATAGGCTCGCCCCCTATCGCGGGGGGGCCGAAATTCAGCGAAAAGTGGGTGTAGTGGTTACACCTCTGTCTACGCCTTCGGGGATTACAGGCATGAGTGTATATATAACATATATGTATTAAATATACATAGATGTATGTATGTATGTATATTTAATCATGCTCTTAATGAAATAGCGTTTATGAAGACGCGCTTTTAACTAATGGAGTTTTGGAGTATACTGTTCCGATTAATGGGACAAGGCTATTTATATAGTAGAAAGAGTATTTGCACTCGTCTGGATCTTTACCATTTTTAATCATTTACTTAAAATTGTTGGTAAATATTTTTTTTATAGCAAAAGCCGGCAAACAAGCCTTTGGATCAACTTATGGTAAGAAATTTCAATCACCCATAAACACCCAAATTAATAGAAGAGCCATGGATGTGTTCTCTATAAAGGAGAAGCATAGGGATGGGCATTGAAAAGAGATTTTGGAACCTCAGAGCTTCAATTTAGTTTACTTTAAGTTTACTTAACTCATTTATTTTGTAGTCAAAGCCACCTACATCGTAACTAGCACTTTCAATATTATGATATTTAAAATAACAAAACATACGCACTAACCCCTTTAATCCCCGAAGGTGTGACCAGCACACCCACATTTCGCCGAGCTTATTACCGTCCCATGATGTGATGAGGGCATACCGCCATACCCAACACAATCCTAGACTCCGGGGTGATATATTTCATGGTAGAAAATCCAATATCAATTTTACCAGACTTTGGGATCGGACCTGAGACCTAACGCAGCCATACTGCGTACATAATTACAACAACGCATCAAAAACCGAGGCAAATATTTAAAATGTTAAAGACAATTCACAATTACTATACTTAAAGTGGAGATCCAATTTGGATCAAATGGAGATCTGCCGGTTTACTCTTGAACACAATTCCGATCGATCGGTATTGGATTTGAGAGATTTCGTATTCTGAGTTGCGACCCTAGCGCCATATTATTTCAATATTGTGTATCCATTCAAATGATAATCTTAACTTCAATTACTGCATATTAATGGCTACACAACATTGAAATAATATAGGGCTCAAGAGGACGAAATCTCTCAAATCCAATACCGATCGATCGGAATTGTGTTCAAGAGTAAACCGGCTGTTCTTATAATATATACACTGTAACAACGCTGGTTCGTGGGTACAAATTCAAAGTATCTAATTCCCGGCATGGAAGGGTCAATAGGAGCTTGTTAGAAACGCCCGTACAACCAGCGTCCATGCTCCAGTTACCGTGAATTCATAACGCTTGTTAAATTCAACAGCCCAGATTAAAATTTGTTGCGGTTGGGTATAATGATTGAATTTTGAGATGGAGTAGAAATTTTTATAACAGAGAATCGGCAATAAATTATCTGGTTATTTGGTGTTCTGATCAGCATGACATTTTAACTTTAACTTCATTAATATAGCAAAATGTTCCAATACGCCGTTTTCGCCCATGCCTGTGAGAATTTTCTCATACCAATATTTAAAATAAATATTGTGACCTCATTTTTCAAGCAATTTTGATTCTGTTTTTACAAATGACTTTTTTTTGCGTATTATATTCGGTTGCATATAGAATAATGTACAAAATTAAACACAGGAAACCTATAAACAATATAATTATTACATAATGTAAGTGGTAGAGCCACGCTGTAGACATATTTGTCTACAACATGAAAGGGCCGGCTCGACCGGGGTAGTACCACTGTCTCACAGAAAACCAACGTAAAGTGATAGTTTACTGTCGCGTTTCGTATGGTAAGTGAGATATCCGGAGGCCCAGAATCCCCCTTTCCTTCCCTAATCCCTATTCCTGTCCTTTAATGCCGACAGCGCATACATGATACTTTCGGTATTGTGGATGTTCATGAGCGGTGGAGGTCACTTAACATCAGGTGACCCACTGGCTCGTTTGTCGGACTATGCAATAAAAAAAAACATAGGTATTCTTGAAGGTTACGATGCTAAATTAAAATATAAACTAATGTTAACATTTTTTTATTACATACCTTCTATTTAAGAATGAATCAAGTAATAAGTTAGACCACACCAACTACGAACTATGAACATCCATTCCTAAGGTATTAGGGATATAAGCTATTCAGTAAATATTTAATTGAACGACATAAATGTAGCTGAAGTATTTTTTTAAATATCACAATCTATATTGTTCGCGTAGCATCAATACAACATAGAACTAATAGCAGTAGAAATAAGGTTTGCAAAACTAGGAAATGAAATGTTGATTCTGGCCTTTGGAAATCTTACTCAATATGCCAAATGAAATAAAAGACTGTATTCCACAATGGTTTATTATGATACCCAGAAAACTGTATTAGGATGACTATTGCAAATCCATATGACTAATTATTTTTAATTAGGTATTTATAATCCACAGATATCATTCTAAAATGCATCTTAAGAGGATTAAACTATGTATATCAAACTACATGAGTATGCTTACTAATGAGGCTTTAAGAATTAATAAAAAAAAATGCAATAATTATCTTCCTCTGAAATTGACAGCCAGTTGTGAAACGGGTAGTTCTTGATACCCACGATATAAGTATGACCTAGTGTGGTTGCTATAGGTGCTGCTTGTGTGGACTGGTCTACCTGGATTGCTCATTGATTGTTAGTTAGAGAAAATAAATAACAGGTTGTATAGCTTCGTTTACGACTCTGCCTTGTATTAACATGTATAGGTAGCGTATTTTTTTTTTGTTTCATGTGAATGTGACTTGTTTAAGGATGTATGTATTTTATATGTAAATTATTTTATAATGTAAATTGTAATGACAAATTACAAAAGACCTACGGCTGAGTTTCTTGGTGCTTCTTCTCAGACCAGTGGGCATTTCCGAAGCACCAGTAGACCTTAACATTATTATGACATGTAAAAAGTGCCCATAGTGGCCTAATTTACAAAATAAATGATTTGATTTGATTTGGTGTGATTATTGGGTGTATTTATTTATTTAAAACCCCAGTGATTTCCGAGGTACGAATTAGGTACGATCTGTCTATATAATATTACAGACAAATGGGGCCATTTTTAATACTAACTTTACCATCACCCGTAATTTTTGCGTTAATAATTCATCAACAAAAAGCCTAGTAAATTTTTCATTCGTGCATCTGGAAGGATTTATTGTGGATTCACAGTGTCGGGGAAACATCCGTGAGGCCGTCATAATACCGCCTAAAACTTCCCCCGGGAACCGGCAGCGACTGAGTGTTATGAGAAAAATACTAGAGATCGTAAGTCTTGTGAAACTGGATGTGGCATCGAATAAATACGATTCTAGTAAATTATTCGTATTATCACTATTGAAATCATGAGTAAAATAGTTAAAAACCCAGACACAACTAAAAAGCAAAAAATTATTGGTTACATTTACATCAATTCATTACATATAATTTAAATCTGTTATTTTTGGAGTCGGTGCCGGTGTTGTTTTCTTTACTTTTAGATTCATAAATCCAAGTATGGATCTATTTTATACTATTTTGTATGCCTGATTATTCTGTTTTTTCCATGTTTTATATTCGGACAACATATATTTTCAAGTTATTTTGGTTTTAAAACCAAACTACTCAAACGATTTTGATAAAAATTCTATGGGATGGAATCTGAAAGCATATTCTCTGTAATAATAGAAAACATTTCTAAATCGGTCAATAAATGACGGAGATCTGAGGTAACAAACATAAAAAAAACTCGTCGAATTGAGAACCTCCTCCTTTTTTTTTAAGTCGGTTAAAAAGAAAAGGCAGTATGTCTTATTTTACGGACCCATGGTCTGCAAAAAAACAAGTCTATCTATTTAAATTAGGCCTTTTTATGGCGTATAACTGACCATAAATGTTTGTAAATACAATCGGATGCACTGAAATACCACGCATGTCCATTAATAATTCTCCAAAACACCTGTTTGATGATCTACTTTGATGTATAATAAAATTAAATTTTGTAAAAAACATTTTAATCTCAATATCTACGATATATACGCATATAAATTTTTGACAATATATAATAACATCTCATTCGCAAGATAACTTTCCAATCATACAATTATGGAATAATAACACCTGTATAAAACAGTGCTCCGCTGTTAGGCATGGGCCTCTACTAATAAGGTGGGTTAGGTTTAGGCTGGCATAATGCCATTTGGTAGATTTCAAATACATTTGAAATTTTTATGGATCATTGTCACGTATGCCTTATTATTACGTTCCGACAGTAAAAATCTTTTCTTTCTTTCTTCTTCTTCTAATTCTCGTATGCAGGTTTCAAGACCTTTTCCTGCACCATTGCCTAAGCGATAATAA
Organism: Laothoe populi; assembly: GCA_905220505.1. NCBI lineage: Eukaryota > Metazoa > Arthropoda > Insecta > Lepidoptera > Sphingidae > Laothoe > Laothoe populi. The sequence goes on along the minus strand of HG992161.1, from coordinate 2,640,034 downwards.
AGTCAGAGGTGTATGCCACTTGGGCTGATTTCGAACCTGTGACTTTAGACTCGACAGTCCGTACTTATCCAGTCAAGTTGAACAAAAAAAAACTGAACAAAAAATAATACTGTATTAATGTTTTAAATACTAGAATCATTTAAGTAAATTATAACAGAGTAATAGCATTTGCTTATGAGTAAATCAAATAATTTAGTTTTAAATTGTACTAGATGTTGCTCGCGGCTTAGCATGCATTATCATTTATATTTGTCTTTGAAAGAAATGGTATACAATTCATGGAGACATCTTAAACTGTTACAAATCTAGGGCAGCTCTCCACAATACAATTTATGCTATCGCTACTTCATCCGTTCAAAGCAATGATATTAATAAGCCCTAAGACACATCCCGCCTCTCTAACTCCACAAGGCCTTACCTTATGCTGCTCCTTAAAACTCAATAATAAAGTTCACATTTTATGAACCCTAGCGTATTCGGACCACGCACCGAACCTGTTCTTTACCGTAATGCGGAGCTTCATTTTTATACATTATTAAATATTTGTACCCCAGTAATGGAAGACAAGGTAAGCAATGTTGTAAATTGGGGGCCTTGATAAACGTGCAAGGTGCATTGGATGTGGCATTGCTTATTTTGAGAAGGGAAGCGACCAAGCTTTATGTCGAAAGTTGAAAAGCCCCTCGTATCTACCTAAAAATAACTCAGAACCCCTGTGCCAGAGTCAACATAATTTTCTCTACATTAGATTGCCTAGAGAATATTTGAAAGTTATTGTTATTACTGCCTCGGTGGCGCAGTTGCAATTGCGCATGCGTTACGACCGCTGTGCTGAGGTCTCGGGTTCGATCTCCGGTCGGGTAGTGTCAGCCC